>CM066730.1:65047522-67930022 GCA_033961575.1 Aselliscus stoliczkanus | reverse complement strand
TGATAAAAGCTCTCCATAAATTGGGTATAGAAGAAAGATATCTCAATGTAATAAAGGCCATACATGACAAGTCCACAGCTAACACAATAGTCAGTGGTGAGAGGTTGAAAGCTTTTCCTCTAACATCAGAGAGAAGACAATGGTGCCTGCTCTCATCACTCTTATTCAACATAGTACTGGAAGTCCTAACCTAATCAGAAATGAAGAAGCAAAACTCTCTCTGTTTGCAGATGACATAATCTTATATACAGAAAACCCTCCAGACTTACCAAAAACCTCTTAAAATTAATAAACGAATTCAGTAAAATTGCAGGACACAAAATCAATATACAAAAACAGTTACTTTTTTATACACTAACAATGACAATCTAAAAACAGAAATTAAGAAAACAATTCCATTTACAATAGCATTAAAAATAATAAAATATTTAGAAATAAATTTAACCCAGGACGTGAAAGACCTGTACACTGAAAATTCTAAGGCATTGTTAAAAGAAATTAAAGAAAACACAAATAAATACGAAGACATTCTGTGTTTATAGATTAAAAAATTAATATTGTTCAAATGTCCATACTACCCAAAGTGATCTTCAGATTCAATGTAATCTTTACAAAAATTTCATTGGCATTTTTCACAGAAATAGAAAAAAAATAATCCTAAAATTCCTATAGTACCACCAAAGGCCCCTAATAGCCAAAGCAATCTTAAGGAAAAATAACAAAGTTGGAGGCAGGCATCACAACACCTAATTTCAAACTTTTTTACAAAGCTATAGTAATCAAAATAGTGTGGTCCTGGCATAAAAACACACACACACACATAGACCAATCTAACAGAATGGTGAGTCCAGAAATAAACCCAGAAAATCACACAGTCAACTAACATTTGACAAATGAGCCAAGAATACTCAATGGGGAAAAGATAATCTCTTCAATAAATTGTATTGGGAAAACTGGATAGTCACATGAAAAAAAACAAAACAATTGCTATTGAATCCCTATCTTATACCACCCACAGAAAAATAACTTGAAGCGATTTAAAGACCTAAATGTAAGACCTGAGAGTGTAAAACTACGAGTAGAAAACATAGGGACAAAGCTCCTTGACATTGGTCTTGGCAATTATTTTTTGGATATGACACTAAAAGCACAATCAACAAAAGCAAAAACAAACAACAGGGACTATATCAAATTAAAAAGCATATGCACAGCAAAAAGAAACTATCAGCAAAATGAGAAGGCAACCTACAGAATGGAAAAATATATTTGCAAAATATACTTTTTAGAGGTTAGTTAACCCCATGTTAGAGATTAATATCTAAAAACATATGAAGAACTCATACAACTCAATAACAAGAAGTAAAAAAATGAAAGAGCAAAAACATCTGATTAAAATATTGGCAGAGTATCTGAATAGATATTTTTCCAAAGAAGACATACAACAGGTACATGAAAAGGTGCTCAACATCACTAATCATCAGGGGAAAGCAAATCAAAACCACAATGAGATATCACCTCACACCTGTTGGGATGGCTATTATTAAAAAGACAAAAGACCACTAATGAGCAAGAAAAACAAACTACCAAAAAGTTATAGACACAGACAATAGTTTAGTGGTTAGCAGAGGAGAAAGTGGGGAGAGGATGGTAGAAGAGGGTAAAGGGGATCAAATATATGGTAAGAGAGGGAGATTTGATTCTCAGTGTTGAACACACAATGTAATATATAGATGATGTATTATGGAATTGTAAACTTGAACCTATATAATTTTATTAACCAGTGTCACCCCAATAAATTTAATTAAAAAATTAAAGAAAAAGACGAAATATAAGTGTTGGTGGGCCTGCAGAGAAAATAGAATCCTTGTTCACTGTTGATTGGAATGTAAATTGGCACAGACATGATGGAAAACCTTATGAAGGTTCCTCAAAAAATTAAAAATAAAACTACAATATGATCTAGCAACCCCACTTCCGGGTATATATTTGACAGAAATGAAATCAGTGTCTTGAAGAGATATCTGTACTTCCATGTTCATTGCAGCGTTATTCACAGTGACCAAGACATGGAAACAACCTAAGTGTTCACTGACAACAGATGAAATATATATATACTGGGGGTGCCAAAAAATGTATGCAAGTGGACACTTTGGTCAGCGTTGCTCAAGCAATAGTTTGCTGTAATCAGAGGTGTCTGGACCCTGATGGTAACCACTTTGAGCACCTTTTGTAATCTCAGAAGTCAAATGTGACTTGTATTCATCTTTTGTTATTGGTGTATATTTAGTATTACAATTTTAATAGATTTTTCCTTTCTTAAAACATGTATACATTTTTGGCACCCTTTGTGTGTGTGTGTGTGTGTGTGTGTGTGTGGTGTGTGTGTGTATCATATATATATAATATATAATATATATATAATATATATATAATGTTTTATTGTATTTGTACATGTGTATGTGTATGTATATTATTACGCCATTTAAAAAAGACAAAAACCTTGCCTTTCATGAAACATGAATGAAGCTTGGGGGCACTATGTTAAGTAAAATAAGTCAGATGGAGAAAGACAAATACTATATGTTCTTACTTATATGTGGAATCTAAAAATCTCTTGGATGTAGATAGTAGAATGGTGGTTGCCAGAGGCTGAGGGGTAGGGTAAATAGAGAGGTATTGGTCAAAGGGTACAAAGTTCCAGCTATAAGATGATAATTCTGGGGATCTAATGTACAGCATGGTGACTGTAATCAACAATACTGTATTATATACTTGAAAATTGTTAAGAGAGTAAATCTTAAATGTTATAACCACCCCAAAAATAATAATTATGTGAAAGTAGAGAAGTGCTACCTAACTGGGCCGGTTGAGTGGCTCAGTTGGTTAAGAGTTCACTCAAGAATGTGAGCTGAGCTCTGAGCATACAGCAGTTCGATGCCCAGCCAGAGCTGAGCTGCTGCTGAGCTGCCAACAGGTAGCAGGATGGCTCAGCTAACAAAAAAAAAAGAAAAAAAAAGAAGTGCTACCTAACCTATACTGTTGTAATCATTTTGCAATATATATGTGTATCATATCATCAAATAGTATACCATAAACTTACTAATATGTTACATGTCAATAATATCTGAATAAAGCTGGAAAAAAAAACTTTTTTTTTTTAAAGATTGTATTGGGGAATTGGGAGAGGGGAACAGTGTTGGGAATTCAGGGAAGGGGAACAGACAAGTTGCTGTCTTCTTGTTCTTCAGTCTAGTTGCGGAGGATGTTCCTTCACTGGCTCATGTTGGTATCATCATTGTGCTCTTCCCGGATGAGGCAGATTGGTCACCAGCCTCTAGACGATCGCTCACTGTGGCTATTGTCAGCTCACGCTGGCTACCAGCCACTTACTGTAGCCTATGGCAGTCCACTGCAGCAGGGGCTGCAGCCTACACCATTGCCGGGGCTCGCACAGCCCAGCTCCAGGTGGAGCTGTTGTTAGCTGTAGAGGGCAGTGTCACTGGCCCTCATATGTGGCATCCGAACCGGGGCTGCTGGCATCCCAAAACCAGCTCTTAACCAATGTGCCACTCTGCCAGCCCCCCAAAAAACTTTTTAAATTGGTTTCCATCTATTTGTAATTATATTCTAGAAACTTTTTTTGACTTGTAAATATGGTGTTGGTATATTGGTAAGTGGGAAAAAAGAATAATATACATTGTTTATGATATACATGTGTACAAATATATGAGGGTGTGTGTGTGTGTGTGTGTGTGTGTGTGTGTGTGATAATTTGGAAGCATATAGGTAGATGAGATTATGAGTAAAATTAATTTTTTTATTTTTTTATTTTATTTTTCCTTTCTCTCTTTTATCTTTTTTTGTATTTATCTGTAGTATCTGATTTTCCAGCAGTGACAAATATTCTTACAAGTCAAGTTATATAGATATGCTACAGTTTTGTTAATGTGATTATTACTGAATATATTAAGATGTGTAATAAGAATTAAAGACACAAATGTAAATTAGATATATTTATCATAGTATTTTGTGTAGCACATGTTAGTATTACTGATACATTGAGACCACCACACTAATACTATTTTAATTTAATTTTATTCTTATATTATGAACTTTTAAAGGTTATTTCTGTATCTTCTGATCTTGGACAGTTACTGGCATACGGTTGCAGTAGGATTGATGACTGACTTGAATTCAAGAAAGGAGAAAACTTTGTATGTAGTTGTGTTTAATAATGTGAACAGAATGATTGAAAACATCACTGGTGGTATACATATATATTTGCAATATGATGCTGGCTTGTCTTTTTACATCATCAAACATAACAAACATTTCAGGGAAACTGAAATATGGTCTGCAAATGAAATGTGAAATAGTGCCCTGAACAGCCATCTGTCTTCCTTTCTGCCAACAGAGGGCAACATGAACAAGATACTGGATTGGTGGTAGTGTTTATAACCTCCTGTCTACCAACGAAGTTCAAGGAAGTCAGTGTTCAACCGGCAACAAACAAGAGCAGCACAAGGTGAAGCTATAAAACTTCAGTAGGAGGGACTCCTCTATGTGGTCTGTCTGCAGTCTCACTTCTTTCCATTCCCCTCCACTACAGTGCCACTGGAAAAGAGATGTCTGATACCATTCCCTTGATTTTTCTTTTTTGAAGGTTCTGGTGAATCCTACTGCCTATAGGATCAAGGCTAGTTCTTCAGGATGATATTTGGGTTTCTTCACAATATGACTGTAACTGTCATTTCTCACCATCGTCCACCGGGCAGAAACTGCGTTCCGTAACCACACAAAGCTATTCGTCACTCCCCAAACACATCATACTCTTCTGTACTTTGATGTGTTACTTCTGTTGCTCTTCCATCTGAAATTCCCTGTACTTCTCTCCATTGAACATCTACTTTTCATTCAAGGCCTAGGTCAAAAGTCACCTTTCTGTGAAGACTTTCTTGAATTTCCACTAAAACTGAACCTTGTTTTCCCCTCAAATATCACATGTCATGCATTGCACTGTTTTAGAGTAATCAGTGTGTCTGTATTCCCACCTGACTGTAAGTTCCCTTAGGGTTCCTATGTCAAAGGAAGCATCTTATTTATCTTTGTATCCCCAGCTCCTGACATGTAATAAATACTCAAAATATGTATTCACTGGATGGACAAAAGGAAAGGAACTAAACAGGAAGTTCTCATATTGGACAAAACACCTTAGATAAAATTTTGGACTGACATTTGCAGCTAAGGCATGTGGATGGAGCTTCTCCCAAGCTCGGGAAACATCAGATGTTGATAAAAACTTGTTTTTGAAATATACGGGAATTTTTTTGTGAATTTTAATTTTTTCACTTTTTAGCAGCCAGCTTTTTTTCTGTAGTATTTGTCAAGATAGGGTTCCTTTAGTACAAAAGTACAGGAATATTGTTTTTTACAATTTTAATAAATCTTGGTAGCACCAGGTCACTTGATTTCTAGGCCAGGTGGAATTCCATCTTCCTTTTTCTCTGGAGACAAGGAGGATGTACAATCTGTGTGTACTCAGTATATTCAATAACCAATTCCAGTCTCATTTACACTTTTATGCTGAGATCAGCATTCAGGAGTGCAATGAGGGGAGAGGAAGCATTCCTTTCATGATTCCACCTCAGACTTGAGCACCACAGTTTGTTTAAAAACACATGATATATATATACTAGTAAGTAGACACAGATGATGTTTTGTAGAGGTGATCATTGCTATACCATCTGCCAGGGTCTGTAGTTGGTTTAAAAAAAAAAAAAAGAGAAGAAAGAAATTAGTTTGGCAGGATTTGCTCTTCACAAAATCATGTTGATTTTTGCCAATTCCATGTAATTTGATATGCCCTGCAAAATGAATAAGAGAAAAGTGCTTTCACATTGAGCTACAGGAAAAATATGGCCATTGTTCTTATGACCCTTGTTAAAAATAAAATTCAAGCATGAGTTAGATAGGGCCATAATAAATACCAGAGAAAATAAAGGAGATGAAGACAGCTGGGTAACTAATTTGGAATTACCAGAAGTTGAAAATGGTTTGTAGCCCCAATATAATTGATACGCTATTGCTACATCTTAAACTAAAAAGAAGGGGAATGAGATCTAAAGCCTTCTGGGATAAAAACATGCCCAATCCAGGACTTGGAAACATATCTTTTTAAATTTATGCTAGTAAATTTCCACAGAGAGTGTGCATAGTTTGTGAAGGGTAACATTTACACACAAAAGATTTCTTCCTAGTTTAGAGTCAAAGTTTTCACATGATTAAGTATTATGAAATATAGATCTTGTTGGTATCACCCACTAACATTATTTCACTCAGTACCATGGCTGTCTACTATGTTGATTTCACAATGATTTAGGAAGAGGCTAATTAACCTTTTTCAAATGTAAATAATGGGCATAACTCTGATTTGTTATCCATTTTACTCTCACTAAGCAAAATGATGACTGAGTGATTTTAAATTCAGAGACATTCTAAGTAAAAGTTGAATGAATGGGTTTTAGTGAAAGTTGAGTTGTGTATAGAGCTTAAAGTTTTTGCTGTGAGTGGGGAACACAGAGAATCACAAGTGCCCCAATGTCATGTTAACGTAATTTTGTTTTTTTAAATATCTTTTAATAAGTTACATTACCTGCTCCTTAAAAATCAAGTTCTTTAAATTTAAATGATAAAAAATTATTATTGCTTACCAAATGTATTTTTTCAAATAACATAGAGCACATACTATGTACAAGACACGTCAGGGCACTGATATTTTATATTTGTCAGTCAAAAAACAAAAAGATTTGGTCTATACCTTGCATTGACAGATCATTTATGTCAAAATATATGCCACAAATTTTATTGCATTTTATTGTTCACATGTATCAATCAGTTCCTTCTGTTCCGTCATGGCATTCCACCAAAGATTTGTGCTTCTGTTAATTTAGAAAGAATTGCCAGCTTGTATGGCTATCGAGAAATCTATAGAAATGGTTATAAGTGTTTTATCCAGTGTTCATTTCACATGCAGCTCTGTGCTAGATAGATAGTCTTCTTTTGGGGAGTTTGGTTCCTATCTGTCTTTAGCCTTCCTCTGTGCCTGGGCCTGACTTTTATGGACTACATTATCTGGGTTCTCTTGCTCTCTGCTTCCCATGGGGTGCAGCAATGGGGAGCACTGGGCAGCAACATAAGGAAGGACAGGGAGATTGGGTATTCTTTTCCAGTTTTGTCTTCTGCATCATGATGACAGCAGTGGCCCTGTTCTCTATGGACACTGTTTTTATCCAGTGGCTCTTCTTCCAAGACTACAGTCTTTTAGGGTTCTGGTAACACAGTTCTTACCTTTTGTCCCATCATGCCTAGGGGCGGAAGCGCCCCGTACTTTTGCTACTCCCTGGATGATTTACCACACTCTGTTGGTTCATTAACTCCCCACACCTCTCTAAGTCATCCCTTCATTAAATTCTCTTGTTAAACACATGAAGGTGCTCCCTACTTCTTGCTGGGCCAAGAGAATTCCCCTCAACATGGTTTTAAATCCAGGGGAAAGGTTTTCAATAGTAACATGAGAAATTGAAAGCAATTTGAACTATTATACCTGATACTCTAGAATAAAGGAATCAATTTCCAAACAACTTGTGGACCAACTGTTCTGCACATTGTATAGCTAGGTGGTTAATTTAATTATTTATAAAGTTAATTGACTGGAAAGAATTCAATCCTGATTTTTGTTCTGCTTGCATCCAGTGTCAATATAGTGAATACTAGTTTAGAGGTCAACAAACAATGGCCTAAGGGCCAAACCTGGCCCACTGTTTCTTTTTGCAAATGAAGTTTTGCTACAACATAGCAATGCCTATTTCTTACCCATATTCAGTGGCTGCTATATGCTACCATGGCAGTTGCAATGGAGATCTTATAGCATGCAAAGCCTAAAATATTTACTATCTGGCCATTTACAGAAAACTTTTGCTGACCTCTGAACAAATTGATTGAATGATATATTTGCCATTTTATTTTTTTGGTCTCATTTAAATACAATCTTCTCTGTGTCTTGTGTGCTCAATATTTTACTTCACACATAGAGTAGCTCAATAAGTATTGACAAATGAAGAAAGTGAGAATGCATTGACAAATATAGAATGCATAACCACAGTTTTAGTTTAAACCCAGAGACTACACTCTTATTCTTTTGCAAATTTTATTATTCAAGTTTTAGCTATGGTTATGGGAATTTGGGGGTTTGATGTTTTAAAATTGGTAATCTGGTAGTTCTACATACTTAACATATGACAGATATCATTATTAAAAATGCATTTGAGGGGCCGGCTGAGTGGTGCGGTGGTTAAGAGCTGGCTTGGGAAGCCAGCGGCCCTGGTTCGGGTCCCACATATGAGGGCCAGTGACATTGCCCTAAAAAAAAAAAAAAAAGCATTTGAATTCCATTTATTAATTCATTTAAACCGAGAGGCATGCCCAAACTTTGATCGTTGTTATATTTTCTAACGGTATTATGACAATAGTATAATTTTTTTAAAAAATGCAATAAATGAAGCAATATATTAACCTCTGAGTGGTAGAATTATAAGTTTGATTTTTTTTGTTTCTTCTTTATGTGTTGTTGATTTTTCCAAATATGACAATGAAATGTATTATTTTTATAATGAGAAAATAAAACTATTTTTAAAATATGAAACATATTCAGCTCCATGTGCTGAATATTTTATATTGCAATTTATAGTTTAAGAATCTAAAAACAGGTCTTTAGTTTACAAAAATTCATGTAATAAATTGAATCTGAGAACTCTTCTCAGGCTAATATTACATAGGAAGAAAAAATTCAACTGACACACATTGATTGAAAATTAGGAAATAAAAACATTCATATTTATATTGTTCTAAAGTTTCATGTAAATTTTAACTTTCAACTATAGAACATGAAATACATAGTCTCATGTATCAGTATATGCAATTTTTACTTACCTTCCTTCTTCTGTTCAACAGAAGGAAATAAAATGTCTTCTTTTTTTTTTTTTTTAAAGATTTTATTGGGGAATTGGAGGAGGGGAACAGCGTTGGGGAATCTGGGAAGGGGAACAGACAAATTGCTGTCTTTTTGTTCTTCAGTTTAGTTGCGGAGGATGTTGCTTCACTGTTGGTATCGTCATTGCGCTCTTCCCGGATGAGGCAGATCGGTCGCTGGCCTCTGGATGTCGCTCACCGCGGCTATTGGCAGCTCGCGCTGGCTGCCAGCCGCTCACGCTGGCTGCGGGCCACTCACTGTAGCCTATGGCACCCCACTGCAGCAGGGACTGCAGCCCACACCATCACAGGGGCTCGCACAGCCTAGCTCCAGGTGGAGCTGTTGTTAGCTGTAGAGGGCAGTGTCACTGGCCCTCATGTGGGATCCGAACCGGGGCTGCTGGCATCCAAAAACCAGCGCTTAACCAATGCGCCACTCGGCCGGCCCAAAATGTCTTCATATTTCCTCGCCTGTAATGTTTATTATCATTTATATTTGTAATTTTGTTTATATAGAAGCACATTTTTTCTTTGATTAGAAGTATTTATTTTAGTCCACATTTATTTTCCGTAGTCTAAAAGCATGAGAGTTGCTTCATGTGGAAACCTACTTGCTGATATATTTTAAAAGGAATGCTGTGTGGCAAATTCAAGTGATGCCTTTAAAACGGCATCATGATAGGATAGCCAGTTTGTGTTTCTTTGATTAGGTCTTAAGCTTTTGTGTCATGGTATATCATTTATCAATTATATTTCTGTGCTCTTCACTGTGAGAATAGTGCCTGACGCATGAAATGTTTGTCTGTTTAATTAATGATCCATTATTTGTACTGACATAGGCTAGGTTTTGTTTGAACTAGGTATTCCTAATGTCTGTCTCCAGGATAGAAATGGGTAGTAGAGGCTGGGAATAGGCTTACAGTCAGAACAGGAGCAAGACTTTTTTCACCATCTAAAAGTCCATTTAATAATATTTGTCCTTTTCTATACACATTTTCATTTTCTCTTCTATCAGGTTTCCATTTGCTTAGTATCTTTCCATCAGCAGCATTGTAAATAGGAATGGGTTACCACCTATTGCATAGATTTAAGGAGTTAAAAGAGGAACCTTGAAAACACAAGGAACTGATTACAAGATAGGATAGTAATATCCTGTAAATACCTGGTAAGTGACACTTCATTTACAAGATTATTCCATGTCACACCACAGCAAACGAGTTAAAGAAATAGAGTGGCACCAGCTTGCCTAAGTAAGACCAAGAAACTGAAAGTAAGCAAAAACATTACACAGAGAGACCTTTTAAGCCAATCACCAATCCATGGACTTCCGTCATGGACTTTAGCCCATCAGGTCCTCACTCAAAAATTGTTAATTCTTTCATATTGTTTTTACAATCTGTGAGTTTCCTGCATACAGTAAATTAGAAGCAGCAAATTAGAATGGAGACTATCAATACAGATATTGTCAGCAGCAAAAAACAAAAACCAAGAGAGGAAATAGGAAAACTACTCCAAGTAAAATAAACACTCAAAACATAGTTGTCTGGGACCTATGAGTGTAGGTCAAATACCCTTGTACTTCTTAAGACCCACTAGATACATCATTATATTAAGAACACAAAACAATAATATAGGTCAATTGTGAGGACATATTTCTCTAATAAAAGGTCAATTTCTGTTCAGAATATGCCTTCCAGCGAAGTTTAGACAATTATAATACCTTCCTAGATTTTCTTCAAAATGACAAAAAAAAAAAGAAATACAATTTGGGTGTTGAAAAAGACAAATATCATTATATGCTGTCTGAGAAATAAATGATCACATGATATTTATGTATTCCTCTAAGCTTTTCTCTGAGAAGAAAAATTATATAGAGTTGGAAAAAATCTGTCTTGAAAGCCATTTATTTTATGGTCTCAGTGTCCTTTTAGTTCTTCTAATTCACTGGCAAGCAGTAATCACCAGCTAATGCCTCCTCTAGGTCATTAATTAGGAATAGTCCTTCTTGGACGTTTCTCTGCTGTAGAATCTTGCCAATTGTTAGGAATTGAAACTGGTTGAAGGATGACTCTTTAACATATTGACTGAGAGTGCCCATAATAGCAAGAAGCTGTCTTAAATGCCAGGGATACAAAGATGAATAAAACAAGTTACCCTCCGGGAGTTACCCATCTACTCAGAAGTACATGTGAGCAAATACATGCCATTCAGAGCAAGTTACAGAAATAATGAGACTAGATACTATGCAGGCACAAAAGAGGGAGTGGTCAACTCAACCCAGGAAGAGGAATGCTTAACATAGAGTGACACTTGAATCCTGAAGGAGGAGTGGAAGTTGACCTGGATAGAGAGCAGGAAACTGCATTTCAGATGGTATGGTAGCATGGAATATAATGGTGAATTGTGATGGTTAACTTTGTAATACAGCACTAGAGTATTTGAGAGGAACAACTGAAGATTGGACTGAGAGGACGATCCCTTGCTCTGTGCTGTCATCTCTTTCCAACTTTCTTTTCCTGTGCCCAGTTGAGATACAACAAAGCAAGAAGTCCACTGTCTAAGCAAATGTCCAGTAGGGAATTAAATCAGTATGCCCATTTTACAGCTGAGGATCAAAGAAGTTAAGAAACATGCCCAATCTTTCCCTTAGTCACGAACCCCATTTCCTCCCAACCTCGCAACCACTAATCTGCTTTCTGTTTTTATAGATTTGTTTCTTTGGCACTTTTCATATAAACGGAATCATACAGTATTTGGTCCTTTGTGACTGGCTTTTTTAACTTAGCATAATGTTTTCAAGGTTCATCCATGTTGTGCATCATTCTTTTTTATTCCCTAATAATATTCTATTGTATGGCTAGACCACATTTTATTTATTAATTTAATGCAGCATCAACCAGTTGATGGTCGATTACGTTGTTTCCATTCTTTTGGCTATCAAAACAATGCTACCGTTCTGCTGCTGTATTTATTATTTTTAGTATACTAGTTTATGGATGTGCTTAGCTTTGCAAATATTTATTTGCAAATAAAAATATTTATCACCAAGGAGCCTGGTTTGGGGTAAGTCTATCTATATACTTCCTAGTGTAGATCAAAATGGAGGTACACATGTGATTTTTTGGTGCAGGGGGTAGTGTTATGTATGTAGCCTGAAGGGGAGCCTCAATTATAATACATGGGATGTGGAGAATTTTTCGTGATTCCTAAATAGGATCATGGTCCATTCCAACCATTTAACTTCTGGTTAGAAGAGAGGAGAGCAAATAACTTAGACCTTAACCAGAAGGGTATGATTTTTCCAAAGTCCTTTTCTGCTGGATTTAACATTCTAGGAAAGGAAGAATTCAGGACAAATAAACTGACTACGAAGTACAAAACAAAAGTACCTTAAAGAAACCCTGAGAAATCTCTTCCCAATTGAAAGGAGGATTGGAGCAAACTTATGGATTTAGTCTTACAGGGTGTTGCAACTCAAAGACCATTAAATTGTGTAAATGTACAATCCCTCCTTTGCCAGACAGAGAAATTTCCTGATTGTACTCTTGAGATATTATAAAGCATTTCTAAGCCTGCTGTTAAACTAGAGAATCGTGAATTGGTAGGTTTTCAAATAAGTTACTCCAGACCTCAGTCTGGTCTACAGCTTCCTGTTTTTACAATTAACTCCTCATGTTTCTTTGTTGAGAGTGTGTGTGTGTGTGTGTGTGTGTGTGTGCAAAACCTAAAGATAGACCAGGAAGCTTGTGAGGCCATCTGGCTTTAGAGAGGAATCCAGATTTCTGTGAAGGCTAGCTATTAACTGTAAACTGGATAAACAATGCTATTGTAAGATACAACTGTGCCAAAGCTTTAGTCATCACTGTCCAAAATGCCCCTAATTCCTTGTACTTGATTGATGTTAATACTTTATGGGTTTTTTTCATTTATGAATGAAGCAGGTTGGTCTTTCTTAAGATAAACCCCAATATAGGCATGAACAGTTCCATGTTGTTTAGTCAAGCTTCTGAGGGATTACAAAGAAAAGTGGACCTGTCAGGCATTGGGCTGCTGCTGAAAGCAATGCTTCCTTCTTGGAGCCTCTTCTCTCATGCTCTGAATTTCCAAATAAAGGATTGTGATTAAGAAAGTCATCAAGAGCAGAAGGATTGCTAACAACTAGAATGATCCAAGGCTTGTGTACTGGCCAAGGCAATGCAAGATTCTACTCTGTACACCAGTTAGCAAAGTGTGATATGAATGCATATTAATTAATATGGTTTTGGAAGGGCATTTCTCTGCTCTCCAAAGCAAGATCCTTTCTCCTGTAACTGAAGTCAAATAGGAGAGGTTACATTTCAAGTTTGTTCCCAAAGATTCTTCATTTGGGGGGAATAATGATGAAAACAACATCAATAACTTTTACAGAGCACTTACTTAGAAGTTGCCATTTAATTCAACCCTCTTATTATCCCTGCTTTACAAAAAAAAGTGCAACAGACAGGTTCAGTAAATTGCCTAGGCTCACACAGCTGCAAGGTATCGGAGCCTGGACTTGAATCAGGTGGAAAGACTAGAGCTCAGGCTCTCACATCCTAATTAAGAAATGGTGCTGCTTTTTAAATTGTGTTATGACAAAAATATTTTTGCTAAATTTAAAATATCGTACAAGTAATCAGAGTAGATGTTTGTGTAAAATGTAAACAGCACACATTGCAAAACTATATTTATTCTCTCTCTCAAAAAAACTTGTTTTACATGCCCATTTTGTCCCAGGAAAATGGTCTTTATTTTCCTTCGAATGAAAAGGAGTAACATTTGATTTTTGCTGAAGAAATGCTAAAATTACTTTGATGGTTCCAGTCGTGCATAGCATAGAGATTTAAGACAAATATGTAATCTGTTTGTCACCCAACTTGGATGACTTCCAAATGTTTCTTCTTAATAGCTCTTGATTTTGTTTGGATTTTTTTGTTTCAATGGCCAAATAGTCGAACAACATCTGAATCACGTTTGCTCCAGTCAGGGAATACCAACATGTTGAAAGACAGCTTTGGTTATTGAACATCCTACTACATTCACTTGCAGCTTGGACGAGCATTCATGCTTTAGTGGACCGGATTTTCAAAAGGAGAAGAAGAAAACAGGGAAAAAAACCAAAAATCAAGTTTGCGACTCAAGTCCCTCCTTGGCTGCAATGAGTTTGCCTATTCCCTTTTGCTGGCGAAAGCACGCTGAACAGATCCAAACTGTCCGAAAAGGCTGCCTGCATCCCTCCCGGGTCGAAGAGAAGGGATTCGTTCCCTTTCCTTGCCCCCATCAAAGAAGTCACTCGCGGAGGAAATCAACCATAATTAGGCTTGAGCGATCGAGCAGACAAGCCCCTTTCCTCTGCTTTCCCCGTGCCCGCCCCCCCCAAGACCCCTAGGCGCTAGCCAGGCGCCGGCCCCTGCAGCAGCTGCAGCGGAGAGAGAACGTCCACGCCCGCGGGAGTCGCCAAGATGTGGGCGGCGGCGGCGGCAGCGGGGCCGGCTCGGGGGCGCGCGGGCTCGGGGGCGCGCTCAGGCAGCGGTTTTCTTCTCCCACACTCCAGAGGCTGCGGCGCGGGCGGGGCGGCGCGTCGGCGGAAGGATATGGGTGCGGAGGACTCGGCGCTCTCTTTCTGACGGCGGCTCGCGCCGTTGGTTGGACGGCGCGGAGCGGGGGGTGATGCGGCACTGCGGTGCTCAGGCCGTTACGCCGGCTCCTCCTGAGAGCGCAGAGGACGAAGCCTGGAGCGCGGCGGCGGTGGTGTGCTCGGGCGTCCCCGAGGCGCCCTGAAAAGACTGGCGGGGCTCCGAAACCTGGGGGGTTAGGGACACACACATTCAAGCCCCCACCCCCCCGGGAGGGGAAGGGGGCAGGAGGCGAGGCTTGAGGGCGGCGGAGGGATGGTGTCTGCTCGGGGGGCAGGGGCGAGACCCGCCTGTCGTTGGTGAGGGGCTGCGGGCAGGGGAGGCTCCGCGGGCTGCAGCGGCCCCATGCCCACGGGTGGGTGGAACGTGTGGCGCGGAACGCGGAGGTCGAGCCTGGCGGCCGCTCGGAACCCTCGCTAACGTGGGGTGTCATTTAGCCCGCGTTGGGATTAATTCATTGGAGGCGGCTTCGCTGGTCTGGCTCCTCCAGGAGCTGGGCTACCTTGACGGGCTTTTTTGTCTTGCTGCTCCTGCCCCTTTTCCCTTCCTCCTCCTCCTCCTCCTCCAGATGCCTTTTCTCTGCCCGGCACAGACATTGCCAGCGCAGGCTGCCGCTCGTGGCTGCTGTCGAATCCACTGCTCGGGATTTCGGCTCGTTTCCCTCGGGGGGTGTTTTTTTTTTTTTTTTTGAGGAGGGAGACTTTTCCTCTCCCCTCCACGATGGGATGTTCTCCCCGTGCCAAAATGGACTGCCATTGATTTCTACTTAACTTCTTCATCGTGTAGTGGACCAATTCCCTAGGCGTATTTTTGTGGTAGTTCCTTTTTTTTTTTTTTTGTCTTCACATACATTATCTGTAAAATGGAGAACGAGATCTTTACTCCCCTTCTGGAGCAGTTCATGACCAGCCCCTTGGTTACTTGGGTAAGTGGGGCGTTCAGTTATGGTATATTTTGCTGCATTATTTGTGCCTGCCGAGATGAAGGTGGACGTTCGGGTCGTGATGATGGTTGTGTTCTAGGTTAAAACGTTTGGACCTCTGGCTGCAGGAAATGGAACCAACCTGGATGAATATGTGGCTCTGGTGGATGGGGTATTCTTGAACCAGGTCATGCTCCAAATGTAAGTGTTCTTTTCTTCTTTTTCTAGGTAACTTGTTTTCTTTGAAAAACGACATACGGTGAACTTAGAGATTTATAGGCTTTAAGATCCTAATTTGGTTCTTTGGCCAGAAAAATTCAGGTGGTTTAACAATTGGACCTTGCAAAGACGGATAGTCTTACATGCCCAGCCTATTTATCACAAACCAGTGATTATACCTGTTAAAATGTGAAACTTTCAATTTTTCATTCCACAAACCAGGTATTGTCACTTGTCTTAAGTGCTGAAATTCGAACCACATTGTGTTCTCTTTGATAATTTGGTAAAATGAAGGAGAGAATGAGAAGAGTTTCCTAGGGAGGGAAAAAGACTTTACTGTGAAGTTATGTGCATTTGATGTAGAAGTGTTTCTTATTAACCTTTGTGTCTAAAAATAAATGGCTCAAAATTTGAAACTGGTGAAGTAATAGCAGATTTCAGAAGAGAGGATTTCAAACAATAATTTTGACTGGTGAGAAACTGTTGCTGTAGCAAGTAATTTAAATACTTATGATATAAGCCTGAGTAGATGATTTATTGTGTGAATTATTAGATTAATATTTGACGGGTCGTCGTTTTAAGGTATTAGATAGAGCTAGTTTGGAAATTCAGGTAACTGAAATCTTGATGACAGCTAGGCAATGATTTAGTAGGCAAATCTTTTGTCTTTTATGTTTATGATATTGGGTTTGTATTAAGTAGTAAAAGTTTTTGAGATAGGCATTGAATATTGAAATCATATTGGTATCTGGATCAGTGAAATTAAAAACTCCATTTTTATCATTGTAGGTATTGTATACATGCATTCCAAGTACATCAGGGCTGGTTATCAAACTCTGAATATTACAGTTGTGCTTAAAATAATGTGTATTTAGCCTTCTATCTCTTGAATCTGATTATAAGCATAGTTTGGAACTTTCAATTTCAAGATATTCTCATCTTTTATATATGTGGGAATTTATTGCATTATTAATAAATGTTACTAGAGAATAAGTCTACTGCTAATAGACTAATAACCTAAACTATCAATTTTGTATTATATGGGAAATTATTTTTCGTTTTAGATTTTTCTATTTAAAACGGTAGAATTCAAATCCATGAATAGTTGTTCCTGTGATAACTTCTCAGTTTGTGTGCTCAAAGAGATTTGTGTGCTGTTTTTCATGTGTGTGTTGATTCTGTGGGGAAGTATTATACTGCTGTAAGTTTTCCAAAAGTGTTTTATTTGTATAGGCACCCAAAGAAAGACGTATGTTATCTGAATGTGTGTATATAGTTTTTTCCTTAAGAAAGATAAAAGGAATGTAGACAGTTATTTCCAGGGATAGTAAATTTATTTTTGGCAGCTCTCCCATGGAACTATTTTTTATCTTTGAACTATCCCACTATTTCCTAAGCAAAATGGTAGGATAATTAAATTGACTTCTATTTTAGGGAACACACATGACAGGAAGGGTAGCCATTATAGTACATACTCAAAACTTGTTCCCCTATGTCTCTTTTCTGGCTTGTTTTTAGATAGAAAAATTTGAATTTGTATGCTGAACTCGAAAATATAGGTGTGTTCACAAAAATAGGAAAATACATTACTTCAGTTTCCACTTTAATGTTTTTTCTTTGAATGACCCTTTTTCCAAAAACTATTTAGATGTTTTTTGAGTTCTGAATAGTTAGCCGAGGTGCTAAAAACACTTTAGCTTGTTTCCACTTTTGACTACAGTTTAAACTTAAAAATATATATGTATATTTTGAAAGCTATGGTGTTCCAAAATAGTGGTTGCCCGGTTGTTTTTGGGGGAGGACTACATTCCAAACCTCAAATCTTCTGTTTTCAGTTCCACCCCTCAGTTTCTTTAAAAGTTTTTTCAGTGTCCCAATTCTGTTCTGACTGACTTACGTAAATTAAAGGAAAAGAAAATTAAGACAAAAAAAAGGGAGAAGTATGCTTTAGATTTTTAAAAAATAATTTGCCAAAATAAGATCAACACAAATTCGTTTTAATGAATTATTTATCCAATTGGGTAAAAATATTATTTTAAAAGTTATATTTTGCTAATTTCGAAGCCATTAAGATTTCTGTTAGGCATGTTACTTAAATTAATGTTTGATATAATGTACTCTGTTAAATTATCAGTTGAAATTATACCCAGAAAGTTAACCTAAACGTTAGCCTTAGCCTAAGTAATTTTTCTAGGTTACATTTTTCTAGGTTATAGAGTTTGTGAGTGAGAATTCTTTGTAAATGAAACTTTTTCTTCATGTTTATTGTGATTGGAGTTCATTGAGCTTCTTGGATTTGTGAGCTTGTAGTTTTTATCAAATTTGAAAAAAATTTTGGCCATTGTTTACACACATACACACACACACACACTATTTATTTCTTTTTTGCCTTCTTTCCCTTTTTTGAAAGTCCAATTACACGTATATCAGGCTGCTTGATGTTCCCTGATGTTCTGTTCAATTTTTTTGTCTTTTCTGTTTCATTTGATGACCTTGCCATGTCTCCAAATTCATTAATCTTTTTCTCTGTAATGCGTAATCTGCTGTTAAGGCCATCCAGCGTATTTTTTATTTCAGACATTATAGTTTTATCTCTAGAAATGCAGTCTTTGTTAATATCTTTTACATGTATAGCTTTCCTGCTCTGTCTTTTCTCTAGCTTCCTGAACATACAGAATTCAGATACAACTGGCTGATCAGGTTTATAATTCTATCTGTGTCATTTCTGTGTGGGTTTTGATTGATTTTTCTTCTCATTTTGGATTGTATTTTCTTGCTTTTGCATGCCTGATAATTGTTTGTTTGTTTTTTTAAGATTTTTGTTGGGGAATTGAGGGAGGGGAACAGCGTTGGGGAATTGGGGAGGGGGAACAGACAAGTTGTTGTCCTTTTTGTTCTTCAGTCTAGTTGTGGAGGATGTTGCTTCACTGGCCCATGTTGGTATTATCGTTGCGCTCTTCCTGGATGAGGCAGATCAGTCGCTGGCCTCTGGACAGCCGCTCACGGCAGCTATTGACAGCTCATTCTGGCTGCCGGCCGCTCACTGTAGCCTATGGCAGCCCACTGCAGCAGGGGCTGCAGCCTACAGCTACAGCGTCTCCGGGGCTCGCGCAGCCCAGCTCCAGGTGGAGCTGTTGTTCACCATCTTAGCTGTAGAGGGCAGTGTCACTGGCCCTCATATGTGGGATCCGAACTGGGGCCACTGGCGTCCCAAGCCAGCTCTTAACCAACGCGCCACTCGGCCGGCTCACACATGATAATTTTTGATTAGATACCAGACGTTTGGAATTTTATCTTGTTGGTGCTGGATGTTTTTGTATTCCATTAAATATTCTTGAGTTTTGTTCTGGAATGCAGTTAACTTGTAAACAGTTTGATTTTTTTTTTTCAGATCTTTTAAGTTGTGTTAGGCAGTACCACTTTGTTGAACTATTGAGGCAAAACCCTTCTGAGTACTCTGGCTGGTGGGAACAGGAACTATTCCTGGACCTGTGTGAGCTTTGGGTAGTGTTCTCTGTAATCCTTTTTGATGGTTCTTTCACTGTCCTTGGGTAGTTTCCTCACACATATATCTGATAAGTACTCAGCTGAAGACTTCAGGGATACCCTGTGCATCTCTGTCCTCTTAAGTACTCTGCCTTGTATTTGTATACGATAGTCACCTTGCTATCTCCAGACTAAGTTGTGTCCTCAGCTCTGCGAGACCACTGTGCTCTGCCTGGGTTCCCCATTCCTGTTCTGTGGCCTAGAAACTCTTTCAAGGCAATAAGGTAGGGGAATTGTAATGCTCATCTTTTGTGTTTCCCGTCTATCAGGGAACTATTGTCCTTTGTTGCCTGATATCCATTGTCTTGAAAAAACGCTTTCTATATGTATGTGTGTGTATGTGTAATATATTTTCCCAGCTGTTTCAGTCAGGAGGGTAAATTTCCTCTTGGCCAGAAGTGAAAAATCTGTTAATATTTGCCCTGCCAGTCTTGTACTCCTGCTTTCAGATAATGGCATAGAATTTGGTCATAGGAGCCTTATGGTAGAATTTTATTTTTATCTAAAGTGTTTATGGAGAGTGTGAGTATTGATTAGTAACTAGATTTGCGATTTTTGGGACTAGAATCTGAATGTAAAGACTTGACTTCTTCATGCCAATTTACTGACTCTGCTTTATAATTTCAGAGTCTAGTCTGCCTTGGTATTCACTATATTCAGAGATAAATCCTGGATTTCATTGATAGCTCCTTGAATCAAAGAATCTCTGTAAGAGCTTGTGACATGGTGTCAGTCCTCTTTAACTATTGAGGAGAGGAAGCTATTTAGAGATCTGTAATGATGGCCAGCTCTTCTGCATGCTTCAGGGCATTTTCCTACTTCAAGCAAATGAAATATTTTTTCCTCAGTGCTAGTTATAGACATAGGGCTTGGTGACAGTGAAATAGAAATAATCATTTTCTGTTTGAGATGTCATACAGTTCACTAACCAATTTTGAATATATCTTGCTGTGAATTTTTAAGGAATTTTTGACAGTAGTTAATTTCATAATCTTAAAATTTAGAAATCATGCTATTCATATTACCTAAGGAGTTGAAAATATGGATATGTTAGGGTTTTAAGTACTGAGAAAATTGTTGTTAGTATCAGAACAATATTTGAAATTATTCTATGATTAAACCTCATTAGATGGCTGTAGAGATCTATACTTGAAATACTTAGTAATTGTGATATACTTGTTAATGGCTTTTCTTCTTTTAGAATCTTGAATCTGAAGGGACTTTAGAAATGATCTACTATGAAAATCATTTTTAATTAAACCCTTGACACATGGTCATTCAACTTCTGTTTAAGTATTTCCTGAGAAACAGCTTCATAAAGAGTATCCAAAGAAGCCATTTATCTAATAGAGTAAGTTGACCGAGAAATATTCAATGCTTAAAATTAAAAAACAGATTGTACTAGCTTTATTACTATAGTAACCCTATAGTGACTTATAAAAAATATATAAGTTGTCTTAGCAAGTATGGCATTGACTCTGAATTTTGTATGGTTACTCTAAGGTTTTCTCATTGGATGCTATAGTTTTTGTTTAATTTTTTTTTTTTAAGATTTTATTGGTGAGTTGAGGGAGGGGAACAGCATTGGGGAATCGGAGAAGGGGAAAAGACAACAAAAGTTGCTGTCCTTTTGTTTGTCAGTCTAGTTGTGGAGGACGTCACTTCACTGGCCCATGTTGGTATATCATCATTGCGCTCTTCCCTGGTGAGGCAGTCGCTCACCAGCCGCTGCACGGCCGCTCACCATGGCTCACGGCAGCTCATGAAAGCTCATGCCAGCTGCCAGCCAGCCCCACTGCAGCCTACACCGTGGCTGGCGACTCATGACAGCCCAGCTCCAGGTCGAGCTGTTGTTCACCATCTTAGCTGTAGAGGGCACAGCATCACTGGCCTGCATGTGGGATCTGAACAGGGGCCCTGCTGCTCAGAGCCTGCATCCCAAGCCAGCTCTTAACCAACGCGCCACTTAGCCGGTCCTGTTTAATTTTATTTTTATTTGTTGGTTCTTTAAAAACACACTATGTAGTCAGTTGCTGTCTTACTACCAAGTTTTGTAATTTATCTCCCAAATAATTCTCAAATATGTCCCTGACTGTTGGATTAATGCAGCAGCCCCAGAATGGTCTTACTTGGG
This sequence comes from Aselliscus stoliczkanus, assembly GCA_033961575.1. NCBI lineage: Eukaryota > Metazoa > Chordata > Mammalia > Chiroptera > Hipposideridae > Aselliscus > Aselliscus stoliczkanus. The sequence continues at coordinate 67,908,520 of CM066730.1, read as the reverse complement.
GGTTTACCCCTTCAATTTGCTTTCTCATCTGTGATCATTTGAAACTTTCTAAAACACTCCTATCTTTAAAATGGTTCGATAGCTTCTGCCTAGAGAGTAAACACTTTACTTAAGGATGTACACTCCTTTGAAATCTGACTGCTACCTGATTCTCTGGCTTTGTCTTTGCATAGTACCACTCATTCCTCAGTGCATAGCCTAAGATTAAGTAAACTTAACAGTTCCCAAAGATAAGCTGTATTCTGATAGATTTCTACACCTTTTTATACATTTTTCCCTTCCCTGGAACACTCTTCCACCTCTTCACTATTGCTTTCTTAACTGACTCCTGCTTACTTACCATCACCACTTCTCTGTCATTCCCTGGCTTATCCTATGCTTAGTACTCCTCCTCCGTACTTCTATAGGTCCGTATGTGTATTTTGGTGGTAGCATTTATCTCACTGTATTACAGTTCTTGGTGTGCTTGACTCTGTTGACTAACCTGTGAATTTCTTGAAGCCAGGGACTTTTCTTTGCATCTCTCTATTCCTAACATAGTGCTTGACATACAGTAGATTTTTGATACACTTCTGCAGCATCAATGAATCATAGAGAGGCTGTGTGGTAAAGTGGAATGAATTTGGGCTTTGAGTCAGACAGACTTGAAGTCGGTTGTCACTGTGCTACTTATTAAACAATTTTCTTAATATCTCCAAATCTCAGTTCCTACATCTCTAAGATGGGAGATAATGTTTCCTTCTTGGAGTAGACATACGTTGTATTAAGGGAGGGCTGGTGTCTATTTTCTGTTTTGTTGTCCACAGTATCCTCATCTTTATTGTTTTATTTCTGTTATTGTCATAATCATTTTTCCTTAGACTACCCTTTCCCCTTTTTTTTGCCTAGCAAATTCCTACTCATCCCTTAACACCCTGTAAAGTCCATTGGTAGAATTAGTTGCTGTCTCCCCTATGATCCCATATCTATCTTTACCTCATTGTTAAGTGATGTGTCTGTCACTAGACAGTTAGCATTTACAGGGTAGAGATTTTGTGTTACGTATCACCAGCACCTAGCATAGAACCTGGCATGTATTACCACCACCTAGCATAGATTTGGTATGACTTAAGTTTCCAGTAAATGTCAAAGGAATGAATGAAGACATTTTATAATGGTATTCATTTTCAAAAATTTAAGGACACTTTTCTAGTTTCAGTATTGTAGAATTTAGTTTGTTTTACCTTTTAGCTTGTCTTCTATTTCTTTTTTGTTGTTGTTGTTCTGTCTCTGTCCCTTTATTTGTTTTAATTACCTTTATTGAATATTTTCCCCACCAGTGTTATTCTTGCTTGAAGTGAGGTGGCAAGAATAAGTCATAGTCCACGGTTTTGTCTGTTACATGAATACACAGTGCCTTCAGTTTGGTTTCCAGTAATTTTCCTGATGTTTCCAAAAACATATTGATGTTTTTGTTCACAGCCTCATATTGGACTGATGTCTTCAAGAGTAGTCCCTAGAGATTGTTTGATTCTCAGTATGACACATATCTAGTTAACCTATAGAAAATGATAAGAACCTAGAGAAGAACAGGTGAACTAGTTGCTACATATTTCTAAAATTTTTAACTGAAGTTTTTCTCTGTGATGTGTATTAATTATTGGAAACTGGTCCTCATAGGATAGATGGGAAGGAAGACCAATTCTTAACTATGCTCTTTCAGAACAACACCAGATGACCTTTTAGGATTTATGAAACATGTTGGTATCATTCTTAAGCATAAAGTTTTCAATATTCCAAAATAAATATTTGAGAGTTTAATTGACCTTGAGATGTCTGTCTAATATTTTAATTTAGTCATTAGTAAACTAGCTGCTTTAGGAGAGTTGGCATGGTATAAAGGAAAAAGCAGATGGATTTGAATCCTGGATCAGTCATTTAAAGTATTATTTAACTAGTTATTGAAATTAGAAAACAACCTTAATATTTATTCTCTTTATTCCTGATTTTATTCCTATACTTTAGCTCTGTTTTGCTAGTTAAGTAATTAATAAAACTAGGCCGAAAAGTCATAAACTTTATTCTGAGTGAGAAGAGACTTGTCTCTAATATTGGTGAGACCCAGGGCAAGTTTTCATTTACCACAATAGGCCTAAAATCTAAAGCTTCTATCTAAACCAGGCTAACAAATTGTTAAATGTATGTTGGTCTTTTATCTTGATAAACATAGCTTCATAATGACTTGAAGGAAAGGTTCAAATTTAGAATTCATAAGTCAGTTTCATATCAGAATGTGGTAGAATCCAACCTCCTCCTATCCTCCCTGGCTCTGTTGGTGCCGTAAAGAGGTTCCATGTGCATGTCTGTGGACATCCTGCATGTGTGCCCACGGGCCAAGCTATTTGCACTCTCTCCTCCAAACAGCTGCTTCTTGGTCCAGTGGTTTATACGTTTGTCGCATAGTCCATCCTCAGGACAGACCTGGGAAAGACACCTGTGTGGGCCCTGAAATTGGGTTAGAGGTATTTGGGCAAGAAATTCTAGAGTTCTCGATAATTGAAGTATCATTTAGAAGGGGGAAATTCCAGCTGACCTTCTGTGCCCCAGGAGCTGCTAGGAGGAAGCAGACTGGGGTGAAGGCTGCACTGAGGAGGCCCCAGGTGGTGGCCTAGCCCAGTGCCCCTAGCCTGCCTGATGGCAGGTGGCCCGTCCTGTGTGCCCCTTGGATAGGCCAAGCTGCAGGCAGACCTCACTGTCCTGATTTCTCTCCCATAAGCTTGGATGACAGGGTCCCCCCACTACCTATGGAGGCCTTATGAGTCAGGTGTTCCCAGCTTTGAGGCCATCTGTGGGGTTATCTGTCTCCAAACTAGGGGACACCCAGGAAACGAGACTCAGTGCCCCTCGCCCTGCCAACTCTGGGGCTGTGGGGACAGTGGAAGACAACCGATCCAAAAGAAGCTGGCCACAAAGCAGTGTCCTTGGCCACCATCCTTGCTCCTTGTGGGCTGGGCTGGGTCAACAAAAGTTGCTGTCCTTTTGTTCGTCAGTCTAGTTGTGGAGGACGTTGCTTTACTGGCCCATGTTGGTATCGTCAGTGCGCTCTTCCTGAGTGAGGCAGTTGCTCTCCAGCCTCTGGATGGCCGCTCACAGCGGCTCCTGGCAGCTCACGCTGGCTGCCGGCCACTCACTGTAGCCTCTGGCAGCCCACTGCAGCAGGGGCTGCAGCTATGCCATCTGGGGGACTCACAGCTGCCCAGCTCCAGGCGGAGCTGTTGTTCACCATCTTAGCTGTAGAGGGCAGTGTCACTGGCCCTCATGTGGGATCTGAACCAGGGCTACTGGTGTCCCAAGCCAGCTCTTAACCAACGCGCCATTCGGCTGGCCCAAATGGTATATTCTTAATGTGACTACTTTCCTAGAAAAAAATTGAACTTCACGTTATTAGTGGCAGCATGACTGTTTCCTTTGCCTGCGTGATAAAGGACCAAGGAAAATGGCTTAGTGTTAGGTGTTGGGTCCTGGTCCAAAGTTGTGGAGGATGAGAAGTTGTCGAGAATAACCAGTGGAGGCAATATTCCAATCCATTTTTGTCAAAACTGGTTTAAAAAAGGAAAATCACAGTAAAATTTCAGTTAACTTGAATGTTCAGGAAAAATGGAGTGTTGAGTTTTCTCATAATTGAAGCTAACTTAATTTTTTCCAATCCTTTGTTTAAAATCTTTGCAAATGAATTAAATTACATTTCCACTTTTATAAATAGAATGTGCATGTGATGATTCAGAATCTTGTAGTATCTCATTGTGTTATTTTAAACTTAAGTGTTTGTGTTAAGTATTGAATGTGTGTAACTGACTAAGATGAATCTGTAGTAAATGGTGAATGATCCCTAGCATGTGTTTGAAAGAAATCCTCCGGTTATTAGCTTGTTTTTTTTCTTTCTTTAATTTGTATAAATTTTATATGTTCCTTTTGAGGAGGGGAGGGAGGGAGAGCGAGACAGAAATTATATTAGGGAGCGCTACTGTTTAGAAGTTAGGAGTTAGATTTGGCCTGCTAAAGGTTTGGATTGTCAAGGAAACCTTAATAGGGAGGAAGTTGGATTTGATTTAAGCCTTGAAGAATGATTGGACTTGGGTGCACATAAATGAGGAGAGTAGGGTATTTTAAGTTAGGGAAGCAGCTTGAGGGAAAATTGTATTTATGATTTGGGAGATGATGAGGGGACTATCCTTAGTAGAGGATCTAAGTTGGGAAATAATAGAATACAAAGTTTCATAGGCACAGTAGACCAGATTATGGGAAACTTGAGAATAACTAGTGTAATTTAGGCTGCATATGGCTGGTAATGAAGAGCCATTTAAAGCTTCTTATTAGGGGATTAAAAGTATTATTTTAGGAAAATCATTTTAGCATTAGTTTGCAGAATAGATTGAGTATGGAATTCATTTGCCGTCTACTGTTTGTTGAGCATATACTATGTTCACTATTGTAAGTACTGAGGATATATCAGTGAGTCAGTGAAACTTACATTGTATTAGTGTTGGGAACAAAGGTGAGGAATAGGCAGAGTCAAGTGAGGAAGATAGATGGGTAATGGATGGTTATCTGTACTTTATTATGGTGATGTTTTGGATCAGGGTTGGCTCTATGATTGGAGAAGGAGCAAATTCAAGAACTATTGCAAAAGAATTGATGGAATTCTAGATATACTGTATTTTGCCGTGTATAATGCTCACCCATGTTTTTGGCCCAAACTTTCAAAGGGAAAAAATCTTTTCTTTTAATTTTTTAATTCAAATTTTTATTTGTTTACATTTAGGTACTTGTTTTTTGTATTATAAAGTAATTTTAGCATTTATTTTTTAATGTATTATGGTATAAGAAATTTTATTTAACAAATAATTACAAAACACAAAAACAGATACAAAGTACAAGAAATTTTATGTATTGGTAACAAATTTATGATATTGACTTATCTTAGAAGGCCAAAAACTCTGTCCATGCAAGTTGGTCATAAGTTCAACAAAATATACATTTAAATGTATAATATAGCAGTGTGTATTGACAATGATGCCAAATTTTGTACAAGAAACATTTCAGTTGCTATGTATTTGTGCTCTTGTTTAAATTCTGATTTCTATTAGATAGTGTATATTTCTTTATCAAATTTATTTAGTAAAATAGTTTTGAGGATGTTATTACAATTCTTTTGGGCTATTGGAATTCTTTTTTTTTTTTTTTAAAAGATTTTATTGGGGAATTGGCGGAGGGGAACAGCGTTGGGAAATTGGGGAAGGGGAACAGACAAGTTGCTGTCTTTTTGTTCTTCAGTTTAGTTGCGGAGGATGTTGCTTCACTGTTGGTATCGTCATTGCGCTCTTCCTGGATGAGACAGATTGGTCACTGGCCTCTGGATGTCGCTCACCGCGGCTATTGGCAGCTCACTCTTGGCTGCCAGCCGCTCACGCTGGCTGCAGGCCACTCACTATAGCCTATGGCAGCCCACACCATCACCGGGGCTCGCACAGCCCAGCTCCAGGTGGAGCTGTTGTTAGCTGTAGAGGGCAGTGTCACTGGCCCTCATGTGGGATCCGAACCGGGGCCGCTGGCATCCCAAAACCAGCGCTTAACCAATGCGCCACTCGGCCGGCCCCTATTGGGATTCTTTAAAGTCTACATTTATAGAATATATCTTACCTAAGAGACCTAACAATTCCCTGAAAACTAAGTTGCATTATAAACTAATCAATTGTTAAAAATTTAGACATCTTTGTGTCATACTTCTGTTATTAGGATTCAAAGTTTCAGTTGTGGTAATAGAAAGCTCTCAAAGCAGTATTACAGAATTTGGTCAGTGTTGTGTTCAATAAATTTTTCTGTTTTCTGGGAATATTCATATAATTACTTGAGTTATTTACCCTGGAAGAAAACCTCAGTGTTCTTTGCATAGTTCTCCAGAGATTTTATTGTTGTTTTTTTGTTTTAAATTCTACAATGTAGAAATGTAGTCCAGTATTTATTAAATAGTGCACATTTCTTCTGAACATGCTATTATCAATCAACTTTGCTGTTCACAGTTATTTTCAAAATATTCTAAATCTTAGGTCATTTATTTGTCTGTGTTTTAAAAACTAGTGACCCATTTTATTAAATTGGAGGTCCCCAAACTGTTTATTTTTCTCTGGCCATTTGTAGATCATGCTGCTAATTTCTATAACTTGTCTATTAATAATTCTTTACCTCCCTATATGCCTCTCCTCTATCTTGGTTTTCAGTTGATCACATCTTTTTTAGTACTACACTTGTTTGTATGTGTGGCTATTTTTTTCCTTTTATTTTACCTTTTTTTAAAATCGTATGCATTTCTTTCATTTCCGCCTCTACTTAGTGTTTTTTTAAATAGGTATTTTGCCTTTAATTGGCAGGCTTAAAATGAAGTTAGTTTGTGATCCTCTTGGAGGACTTTTTATGGCACACTAAAATGGGCAAATTAAACCAGTATTGTAATCTTATTCTGCTCTTAGTAGAATTCATATTTTTAGAGTTATCCTGCATGGGGACTTTTTTTTTTTTTTAAATATTAGAGAAACTGATGATAAAAAAGGTTTTTCCTATTGAATTTAAAAACTTCTTGAGGTAAGTTTCTATGACTGTATATGATAGTTCATTAATTATACTTTGGAAGAGATTATACTTTGGAAAATAATTTTTAAAGTTCTTCGTGAGGTCTTTATTGCTTCTCAAAAATGACAGTGTTACTTGTCACTGATAATTACTCAAGTGAACTATTTAAATTACCCTAGGAGTGTTTATGGATTTCAAGTTAGGAATTCTTACTCTATTGAATTGCTAGTATGGGGATGAAAGACATAAATCTATTTTATCATGGAAAAGACCTAGTTATACATCATCTCAGTTTGAGTCTCTAGGACTGACTGGGTCTGGAGCAAGTACAGCCCTAGAATACTGATTAAAACAAACCTCTGTGACCCTATTTTAAGGATTAAGAACAATGGGTGAGGGGCCGGCTGAGTGGCATGTTGGTTAAGAGCTGGCTTGGGACGCCAGTGGCCCCGGTTTGGATCCCACATGTGAGGGCCAGTGACACTGCCCTCTAAAAATAAAAAAAATAAAAAAATAAAAAATAAGAAAAGAACAATGGGTGAAAATTCCATTACAGATCAGTGTTGCCCTTTGATGCTATAAACCAATTTTTGTTTTAGTTACTGGCCATGCAGTTGAGTTCCGTATGAATGAAGGTTTTGTTACTTTATGAAGGCACTGATTAGCATAATATTAAGTACTCAGATCTCCATACCAAGAACAGGAATTGATTTGCCTAATACAATGGTTCCCCAAGTGATATCATCTGAGGTTCTGATTGTCTGGTCAAAATTATTTTCATAATAATATTAAGATTTCATTTGCCTTTTTGAAAGCCTGTGTTGTAAAAGCATTAATGATCCAAAAGCAAAGGTGGGTAAAAATGCTGACACCAAATTGTGGTACCAAATAGTACTGATAGCCATTGTATTCTTCACACTATTATGCACTTGCAGTTAAAAAGAAATCCAGTTTCACTTAAAAATGTTCTTGATGAAACGGTAAAAGTTATTTTATTGAGTCTTGACCATTTGAGTACATATCTTTTAATATTCTAACACTTCTGTTGCATAATGAAGTATGGTGATTATCTCAGGAAAAGTACTTACGGTTATTTGAGTTGCAAGTTGAACAAGTCTGTATTTTGTGGAACTCTAGTTTTACTTGAAAGAATGACTGACAAACTATAGTTATTTGGACTTGAGTATTGGGCAGACATTTTCTCAAAAATGAACAAAGTGAGCCTGTCACTTAACTGATAATATGTATTGTCAGTGATAAAATTTGAATTATAGAAAACATGAGCTTAGTAGCTTCTCAGTATTTTAAAATTTTTCTGATAAGACTATTAAAATTCTCGTTTTGTGATTGTATATTTTTCAATTTTCTTTATGTACTTTGAGCAAAATAGTGTTAGTGTATCACTGCACACTGAATGCAGAAGCCTATTTAAGAATCCAGATGTCTTCTATTAAGCCAAACATTAAAGAGATTTATTCAGTTGTAAAAGAATGTCACTCCCCACTAAATTTTTTTGTTGTTGGAAAAGATGATTATTTATTATAAAAATACTCTTTATGTTAACATGCAATGAATTTTTTTTTAGATGGATGAATTATTTTTTAATTCTCAATTTTAATTTATAATATATTAAATATATGTAGATAGAACTCACATAAACAAAAGCTATTTGGAGTCCTCAGTAATTTTTAAGTGTAAAAATGGGTCCTTAGACCAAAAACGTAGAAAACTGCTAGCCTAATATTTGAAGGGCTCATGTTGGCTCATTGTAAAAAGTAAAGGATAGATATTCAGTCATTTTATCTAATTCAGATAAAATCAAAGTTAAGTATATGTATGGTATTGGATTTTCATTCTTGTGTCCATTTGCAACTTTTAAATCAAAACATTCGTTTTGTTTGTTAAATCAGTGCATATCGTGCTGTACTGCTAGCTCAGTCTTGGGCTAACTGGAAAGATATCGTAGGTATTGCTTCAGCTTTTGAAGAGGTAACTTAATATATCTTAAATTAGGAAAAAGTACATGAAGGAGACTGTGTTGATAATCTATGTGGTCATTATATGTCACATACCTATCCAAGAATGACTGTTAAGTCATTGTAAGATCAAATTACTTAATATATGTGAAAATAATCCGTAGCTATATAAAAAATTATATTAATACTAGGTTTTATTATTGGCCATCATGCACAGTGGTTAAGTTTGTGAGAAAGAGGAGAAATTAAGGTAAAGGGATTCTTAAAAAAAACCAAAACAACATTTATTTCCCTGATTATTATTAAGGCTAGGAATACTTGGGTAACCCTAAATGGTGATGATATTTACCTAGTTAATTATTTTCCATGAACCAGTCATTCTGGTATATGCTCATTTGAAGTTAGATATACAAATAACTTAGTTATTTCCAGTTTTTCACAGTGACATGCAAATGTTATATGATTATGTGTTGCCTTATAAAATATCTTAAAAATTTAAAAATCCTGCATAACAACTAGTTTTAAATTAGAGTAGCATGATCAAAAAGATGAACACATGTAGTTGTTAAGCACCAACACTAAACAGATGGTCCACGAGGATACATAACAGCTTTACAGTCAGGGTAGAAGAACATAAAGCCATTAAAACTATCAGATTTCTGTGTCTCATAGATATTAGTGAATGAATAAGTAAAGATATAATCCTTGGTTATACAAGGACCAAATTTTAGAATATTAGTGTTTTAGAATTGCTAACTTTTCTTTCATTTTTACCATGATTCAAAAATTACTATATACAGTGACAGATAATATTATTGCCTGTTTATTGAAATTAATGCATCTTATCATAAGTAGGTCATTGATAAATGTGAAATTGCTTGAGGCCCTCTTTTGCTGCCATGTTGCATTTAACTTCTGGCTGGAGAGATTTGAGCTACATTGCTAGGCTATTTGCCTCTAGAGCATTTTCAGTTTTTATCTTCTAAAAGAAAATGGTTGATTTGAGATTATATTGGTTTGGAAATAGCTGTGTGTGATTAAAAAGGTACTTGTTCCTATATCACATTTGTATCATTCAATTGCTCATTTATTTTAGACAAAGGCCTTTCCAAAGATGAATTCTTTTTTTTTTTAAGTTTATTTTCAAAGGGAGCTTAATCAAAACTTCATTAATTATGGCTCTGTGTATTCTGAATTAATCTTTGTTTAGCATTTTAAGTATTAAACGTGAAGGAAAGACAGAATATTTAGAATACTTAATAGATTACAATTTCTTTTTAGAGAATTCTGGAGTATATTGTATATAGTTTGTTTAAATTACTGAATGTACTCTGACTTTTATTTTATAAAAAAATAAGCCTTTAAATTACACGAGGAAATGGAGTGCTGTCTGTGTTTACATAGAATGTATACCTTTTACAGAAGAAACTTTATGTTTTATTTTCTTATGTTTATGCATAGTCTCACATGTGTCTTATGACTCTGGAGCTCTAGCATTGAATCAGTCCTACACATATAGCCTCATTAAATGTGCTTCAGCTAAGTAACAGTCAGATACAATAACTCATTTTTTCCCTAGAGATAAATAAAATGGCCAGGCTTCATAAGACAGAAATTTTTGTGGATGTTTTTTCCCTCTTTAAAAAATATTTTACATGGTTAAAAGGATTATTTAATACTAAAAGGTTCATAGTGAGAGCAACAATCCTGTCCTAACCTTATTTATATGTCAGTTCTGTTCCCCATAAGTAAAAACATTTAACTTTTTTTTTTGTTAGCAATTTCTTCGGCCATTTGGCCCCATTTACTATAGTGAAGATGCCTCCTCTAGTATTTCTTGATTTATCCCTTTTAGACATTATCTATTGACTTCCTAATAATGGTAGCTGAGTTTTTAGCTTTTTATGTCCCATCTCTATTTCTTCTTACTTTGTTTTTCTAATATGTTTATTACAAGTTTAGTTAAATCAGTAATCAGTATTTACATTAGTATAACTATATAATATTTCCTGCAGAACCAGGTAGTATATCATTATTAGATTTTTATGTTTTAAAAAAATGCTATTTTTCCTGAAGTTACTAATTTTCTTGATTTGAATAAGTTCCAGGCAATCTATCCTTAAATATTCAACTATTTTTCATAGGAGTGGAGATTAAGACTTTTAAGGTAGTTTCACATGAAATTAGTTCCTCTCACATAGAGAGGATCACATTCTTGGGATGAAAGGGCCTGTTTTCCATGATCCTGACATATGCCAGTTTGACCCTCACTCAAATTAGGCATGCATCAAATGGGAAACCCAAGCTTTGTAATTGAAAGTTTATTGCTCTCTAGTCTATGCCTAAAGTGCTTAGCAGTTGTGTTGGTATCCATGTCCAGAAAGTTTATAGATAAGACTGTGATGTGATAGCCAGTGATTCTAAAGAAGTAGGAACTTGCCAATTCTGTTTGCATACTAAAATAACTTGCAGTTGGTACAGTGTAAATTAGAAACTGAAACGGAGGCTCTGAGTATGTGTGTATCCGCCTGTTCTACCAAAGTACTCCTCCACTCTTTTATTGGATTTCCTTATGCATCTACTAGATAATAGTAATCCCCTCAAATCCCATGTAATTATAGCAAAGATTCCTAAACACAAAGCACCACCATTTTATGAAAGGATGCAGAAAACTTTCATTTGCCTATCTTTGAGATCCGTGTTGAATGTCAGGTTAGTTTTAGGTGTTGAAGTACTTTTCCATAAAATTTTCAAAATACTTTCTCTAGCTTATCTAAGCTGTATTTTTTCACTTTTTTCGAAATTGCTAAAATAATTTCATCTGATATCCTTAGTATATAGAAACCGAACTGTTTCCTCTTTTTATATTCATAATTGTCTTAATTTGTTACAAGCAGTCTTTCCCAAAGCCTGAAAAACCTTAATATAAAACTTATAAATACATTTTTTTTTTACAAACAATTCTTAAAAGATTTTGAGCAATCCAAAATTCTAACTTCTTAAAATTTGCTAATCCTTGGAAGAGCTTTAGGCGAAGGAGACTACAGGGCCTTTCAGACAACTGAATAAATTTCAAAATAGCATATGAGGAATGTTGGACATAAAATTTAAAAGGAAACTTTATTTTTTTAAAATTAAAGAAAACAGAGAAACTTGGTGAAAACTCTGTCAGGGACAAAGATAATATTTACTTTCTAAAATTTTAAACACTGGAAATGAAATTACATATGTTTATTAGAATATTAGACATGCATCCCAAAGTATAATCCAGATTACATATTGTCATGTAATAAACGATTTGCATAAAAACTCCTACAGTTTTTTTTCTATACATTATCAGTTGTAATATTGAAGTCTTTCTTAAATATTTGTTGTCAGAATTAAATACCCAGGTTTATAATAAAATATCACCATGATAAACTGAGTGGGGAAAGGAAATGAGTCGTCTTTAGTTTGATTACTGTGAAAATAGAATTAAGAATATGCTCAAACAATACAATAAAAACCATTTATTATACACATGGGTTTTATGGATGATATTGCTCAAATCAAACCATCAGTGTTTTCTTTGTTTTCCTGAATGATCCTATAAAAAGAAAAGGCTGAAAGAGAGTAAAAGGAGAAAAAAAAACAACTCCAAGATTTTAGGCCAATTACTACTTTGGACTTCGATTTTCTAATTTATAGTGAAACTAGGTAATCTCTAACATATTTTTTAGGTCTAAATAGTATCAGTGTATGAATAAGAGACATTCATGGGTGAGAAGTACATAAGGGGATTCAAATATAGAGTTAAGAAATTAGAAATAAAAAAAATGGAAGAAGGTAGGGAGGAAAGATATTTACAGACTATCTATGATTGCAAATGAAATTTTCATAACTTTGGGTAGTATACCTAACATTTTTGTTGTTAGGATTTTTCCTACTCCCTTCTCCCAGTTATAAGTACATTTTTCTTTGCAGTGATAGCTTGACTTAAACTAAGCTTTTATACATAAAGTAATATGGACACATTAGGTATTCAGTGAGCATTTAACTTACTGACTAAAAGTGTACTAGAGTTGATTATATAAAACAAGATTTCCCTTCAACTCTCTAGGTTTTAATCATGACTTCCTGACCATGTGGCTGTTTCTCTTTGTCTGCCATGACATATGATCTGACTTCTGTGTTATAGTCTCCTTGTTTTTGAAAGTAACTAGCTCTGGTTGATGCTTTTACCTCAGAGACCTACTTTTCCAGTTGTATTCTCATTTGCCTTGGGCTGTTCATTATATCCCTGACACTGAACATACATCAGTCACAGGTGAGATTTAGCCTGCATTACTACTCCCTTGATCTGCAGATCTCAAATTATAGTTCAGGACTCTGTTATTCAGCTGATCTTTGGGACAAAACCTTAGTAAAGAGGCATCTATTCCACACTGCCAAGTGAGGTGTTAGCTTGGAGAATGTCATCTCAACTCTCATTAGATAGAAAGCAGTAATTTTTAAAACACTATGCTTAGTCTTTAATCATTTTTTCTTATTTTTATTTATTCATACAACATTTGTGTTAGGTTGTATGCTGATTTTTACAGGAAAAAAATGTGAATAAGATATGGCCCTTGTCAGATGCTTACATTCTAGTGAGAGGTGAGAGGCATAAAGGCAGTTACGTTTTAGGAGACCTGTGATAGAATTATGTACCCCAAAAAGCGAATAGTGTTACTCTGTGTGGTAGAGCTGATGGAGTAAATAGTCTAGGATTGTGAAGAAGACTCAGTTATAGTAGTTGTAACAATGTAATTCATTACATTAGTGTATTAAAGGAGAAAGATCTGGTGGAAGTGGATATAGGAAAAACTGGGTAAAATTCAGCACCCATTCAGATATTGAATAGGAATAGTAGGAAACTTAACTTGAAGGAAGGTATCCATCAGAAAATTATGGCAAACATTATGCATTAATGGTAAAACAATAAAAGCAGTCCCATTAAATTTGAGAACATGATAAGGATAGCTCTTACCTCCATTATGACTTGTTAATGCAGTAAGTAAAGAAATAGAAATGAGAAGTAAGATTGGAAAGCAGGAAATCAGCTGCCATTTGCTGATGATATGATTTTTTAAAAAATTTTTTTAGTTTATTTTTTTTACCTGTAAAACCCAGGAAAATGAACTGAGTAAATTTGGAAGGTGGTTAATCAGAAATGCAGTGTACAAAAACTAGTTTTCCTATTATACACTAGCAATGGTAAGTAGACAGTGTAATTGAAAACAAATCCATTTCACAAAGAAAAACCCAAGTTAGAAAAAAAATTTTTTAATGTATAAGACTTTTGTGGGGGAATTAAAAAATTTTACTGATGCAAATTTCAATTTTTATCAAATATTAACAAAAAACTAATAGGTCTCAATGAAGTTTTTCGTAGAACCTTATAAAGATCCCAAAATTCATATAAAAGAACAGTACGTATATTATTATTATTAACTGGAACAATTTTAGAAAATAAAAGCAAAAGAGAGGGGCTTGTTCTAATAAAATTAAGATAATAAAACTATAGTAATATAAAAAAGGTTTTAATATCATATATATAGACAAATAGATAAATAGAATAGACTCCAAAAGTAGATCACACGATATGGGAATCCAGTATACCATAGAGATCAGTGGGAAATGATAAACTCTTTAGTAATCAGTGTTGGGATAATTGATTATCAGTGTGGAAATACTACAAATTATACAGTAAAACCTTGGTTTGCAAGCATAATTTGTTCTGGAAACATGCTTGTAATCCAAAGCACTTGTATATCAAAGCGAATTTCCCCATAAGAAATAATGGAAACTCAGAGGATTTGTTCCACAACCCAAAAATATTCATATAAAAATGATTACAATACTGTAATATAATACAAAATAGTTTAAAAAAACCCCAAAATATAAAGAAAAATAAACAAATAAATCTGCACTTACCTTTGAAAACCTTTGTGGCTGGTGTGAAGGAGACAAGGAAGAGGAGGGTTATTGTAGGACGACTTTCACGATCTCTAACGGGATCACTGCTATCTGTTGGCTCAATGGAATCTTTTTCTTTTCATGCAGCTTTAACAAGGAACCTATCCGATGACACTTGCTTTTGTCTCCTTTTGAGGATTTCACCAAAATGTGACATTGCATTGTTGTTAAATGAATTCATCTCTTGCACTGCTACAGCCTTATTTGGGTGGTGCTTTTCTACAAAATTTTGCACTGTACTGTTTCCCACATTTTACACATCTCCCTAATCTCATTTGAAGTGAGGGATTCCCCTGCCTTTTTCTCCTTTTCCCCTGCAGACAGAGATCTCCTCCATGACCTCCAAGCATGGGAGACAATCACCCACAATCTCGCAGTGAGTGAGTGAGTGAGAGAGAGAGAGAGAGAGAGAGAGAGAGAGAGAGATCTTTATCCATTTATCTGTTGATGTACACTTAGGTTGTTACTTCTGTATCTTGGCTATTGTAAATAATACTGCAGTGAACATGGGAGTATGGATAGGGTTTTGAGCTCCTGATTTCTTTTCCTTTGCCTTACATTCCAGAAGTGGAATTCCTGGATCATATGGTAGTTCTATTTTTAATTTTTTGAGGAATCTCCATAGTGATTGCACCAGTTCTCACCATCAGTGCATAAAGATTCCCTCTTCTCCACATCCTCACCACTTGTTATTTGTTTTATTTTTGATAACAGCCATTCTGACAGGTGTAAGGTGATATCTCACTGTAGTGTTGATCTGCATTTTCCTGATGAATAGTGATGTTGAGCGCTTTTGCATGTACTTGTTAGCTATTTGTATGTCTTCTTTGGAAAAAGTTTCTCTGTCCATTTTAGAATTACATTTTTCTTCTTTTGCTGTTGAGTTGTATGAGTTCTTTTTATATTTTGGATATTAACCCCATATCAGATATATGATTTTCAAATGTTTTCTTTCATTCCATAGGTTGCCTTTTCATTTTTTTGATGGTCCTTTGCTGTGCAGAAGCTTTTAAGTTTGATGCAGTCATACTTCCTTATTTTTGCTTTTGTTGCCTTTGCTTTTGGTGTCATTGAATTTCTCATTCTTAACCATGACCTAACAGTTTTTCTTCTTCAGTTGCTGCTCTCTCAGAATCACCGAACCCTTTGCTTTCATTAAATCTACAGAAATTACCCAAAATGAAAGTATTAACCTGTGTCATCACTTCATTCTTTAATTTCTCTAGGATATTGCCTGTTCACATATAGTCCTCATGATCCAATGAGAGGACATTTATTGGTTATTTGCCCATATTTTACATTCTTGATTTAAGTAGATTTATTTTGGGTGATGAAAATATATATATTCTTGTATTCAAGGATATGAGATTATTCATCCTAGGAAGTAGGAAAGACAAAATGAGAATGAAGGGCAACATCTGACTTATGTTTCAAATTTATTTTGCCACTGTCTTAGAAATATCAGATGCTTTTTTTATTAATTAGAAAAGCACAAAATAAATGTCCAAGTAATCTTTTTGGGTCATCTCTCAACGCAGATGAAGGTACAATTTGTTTAAAGAAAAAATGTATTATGGGATTAATTTTTAGTTAGTCATCTATAGGTTGATACGTATATTTCGGTATGATTTTATTTTAAAGCATTTTTTTTTAAATTTCTTATAGTAATCCTAAATCGGAGAGTCAGAGAGTAAATAAAAAAGTCAACAATGATGCCTCACTAAGAATTCATAATCTATCCATTTTGGTGAGACAGATAAAATTTTATTATCAGGTAAGTGTTTTTTATTTCATCTAGTATTTTAATAACTGCTTGCATATGCACATTTTTATGTTATTTCGTATCAATCACCTAACATATACTAAATTCTTATTATATTCCAGGTACTGGTCTGTTTGCTGGAGATAGAACAGTAATAACAGTTTATTTCTTGTGCAATATTAAGATACAAGCAAAGACTTCATAATTATCTGATTTTACAAATAAATATTATATTTTATGAATTTTTAAAACCAGGTCTCAGTTTGAGAACTTGCGTAGTGCAGTATTTTGTTAGCCTACTTGAATTATACTTTTGAAGAGTGTATTTTTTTCTTTTTTTTTCTGGTTAAAGATTTTATTGGGGAACTGGGGGAGGGGAACAGCATTGGGGAATCAGGGAAGGGGAACAGACAAGTTGCTGTCCTTTTTTTCTTCAGTCTAGTTGTGGAGGATGTTGCTTCATTGGCCCATGTTGGTGTTTTTATTGTGCTCTTCCTGGGTGAGGAAGGTCGATTGCCAGCCACTGGATGGCCGCTCACGGCAGCTTTTGGCAGCTCACGCCAGATGCCAGCTGCTCACACTGGCTGCCAGCCACTCATGGTAGCTTACGGCAGCCCATTGAAGCAGGGGCTGCAGCCTACACCGTCACTGGCAACTCAGGCAGCCCAGCTCCAGGTGGAGCTGTTGTTCACCATCTTAGCTGTAGAGGGCGCGGCATCACTGGCCCTCATGTGGGATCCGAACCAGAGTCTTGCTGCTCAGAGCTGGTGTCCCAAGCCAACTCTTAACCAACGTGCCACTAAGCTGGTCCTTGATGCATTTTTAATATTCATACCTGTATTTATCTAAAATGATGCACATACTGAGTATGCTGTTTCTTTAAATGTATGTATGCATACTTTTGGTGACAGTTTGTTAAACAGCTAGCAAATACAATGGTGAAGAAGAGTTTTTGAAACTTTTTAATACCTATCTCTAAAGAATTATAGATAAAAGATTAATTCTAGTTAGCTTCTGGTGTCATGTCACACACTGGCTATGGGAAAATGCTTTAGTGGATCTAAAATTGCACATCTTTAAAAAGCAGTATAAGTTAACTTTTTGATTATTTGCCTCGTCATCAGACTATTTTAAGAATGATTCAAGAAGAATTGAATACTTACAAAAATGTATTCCTTAATAACTAGTTATGTCTGAATATGTAGTGAAAGCCAAATTGTAGATACTTATAGTTGTTTCTGTGTTCTTGCGAAGATTCAGTAATATCACATGACACCCATCAATCCTGTAGTCTAATCCATCCCAGACCCTTTGTAGCATGTCATTGTTAGTGGTTGAAATGACAGATACAATGTGTTTCTTTATTCCTCAAAGAAGAGGTGGTATAAACAGAAGGTGTATACTCCATGTAGTACTTAAATGAGTAATTTGACAGCATCTAGTTCTTTCTGAATCATGCTGAACCATCAGAATATGTGTGTGTGTATATATATATATATATATATTCTTGTCACTAAAATTTTGACAGAAGTCAAAGGAAGTAAAACATCTGTTGTAGATAGAGGAGAGAGACAATGATCACTGAGGAAGAGCTCAGTTTCATGAAATGATCATAAGACAGGATTTTTAATAAAGTAACTACCTTTCTTAATTTTAGAATCAGTTGATATTTTCAGTTCCCTCAGAGAAGTAAAAAAACCCAAGAGTATACATGCTTAATCTTTTATTGAGGAATGCTGTTTAATTATCTAACATACGTAAAACTCAGATTTCCAAATAAATATTAGACCAGGTCAACTTGGACACTTATTTTGTGGGCATTTGATATCATAATTTTAATTAAATTCATTAACTTAAAATTACAAAAGATTTAAAACCTTAGATTTTTTTTCACATTTATTTTTAAAGCTTTTTAATTGCAATATAGCATACCTGCCGAGAAGTGCACAAACCATAAGTTTGTTGAGTAACTACCTAGTCAGCATTACCCATATAACAAACTTTGGGTATCTTTTTACAGGAGACTTTGCAGCAATTGATCATGATGTCATTGCCAAATATTTTAATCATTGGCAAAAATCCCTTTTCTGGTAAGTATTACGATTAGCATAACGGGATAATAAAGTCTTATTTTTGTGCAATCCTATAATGCTTACCAGGATCTTGCTTATTTACATCAACAGACTAGGTTTTCCATGATTTTACAGGGAATGTTGGAGGTGATATTCCATTTTATAGAGAGAAAATACACTTAGAATATTTTTAAGTTGTAGATGGGATCAGACGTACATTTTACATTAAGTCCAGTGTTTTTTCATCTGTACCAGATTGATACTTTTGTGTGATGACTTTTTAGTGTCTCATTATAAAGGATTGAAGATAATGTAGCTATAGACTTAAAGGAATATAATCTTAGAAAATCAGTGATTTTGAAGTAATTTCTAGCTTTTTTATATATTCTATCTACCATTGCCAAAGTTGTTTGAATCTAAGGTTTTATCGATTCATATGTACATTAAACTACTTCTGAATGGAAAGATAAGCAGTTTCTTAGATCATTTAAATTATGTTTTTCAAAAGTTTCTGCTCTTTACTAGATTTTAAATGTGATGTATTCAGAGTTTTAATTTTTGAATAATTGGGGAAATTGGCAACTACCCAACACTTTTAGGATGGACTTATTCTAACAGGCTACATGTAACCCAGATAAAGCATATCTTCTCCAAACTCCACCCCTACCGCCAGTCAGAACAAACAAAAACGAAACCAAAATAAAAACTAGAATCAAGCAGCTATTTTTACTGAAGAATCTACCACTTAGATGGGATGAATTAGGAGTTTAGATAGTCTTCCAGATATTCGGGGATATTTGATTATGCAGGTGAAAAATGAAAAAATATTTTGTATGTAGAATGGAATTACTTTTGTTTCCCCATGCATTTAGTAATTGTCTACCAAGTTATAGGGACCAGGAAAAACAAAATGGTCTATGCTCTGGAAGATCTTGTGTTTTGGTGAGAGATACAGATTACTGGGAAATCATGTAATTATTGGTATGAAATAGAGATATGTAAGAACGTTAAGGCATGTAAAATATGGAGCTATTAATTCTGTAAGTTGGCAGGTTAGTGAAGGTTGAGGACCACGGGTGGTTAGGTCAGAGAAGACTACACAGAGATGGTAGAGCTGTGCCTAGGGTTATGATGAGTAACTTGTTCACTATAGTGATTAGGGGGAAGGGAAGAAAGGCAGGCAGAGGGAGTAACAAACGTTAAAGCAGAGAGTGTGTGTATGTATATGTAGGGTAAGGTGATTAGTATGGCTAAGAAGGTAGGTTGTTTCATGGAACATTGGAAGAAAAATTTAAAAAGAAGATTTGGACTTTATTGACCTGGTGGTGAAATTCTGGCCCAAAGAATGGACTTTTTAATTTTATTTATTTATTTATTTATTTTGGTCAGCTGAATGATTTAAGAAAATCTGAATTTAGTTGGATGGCACATGTGCCCTCCAGTTCTGTTGTAGACCATTACTTTTATACAGCTTGTTATATACATTTATCAGCTTTGCTGTAACTGACATTTAAGGTGTTAATCCTCATGAATCTATGGCAGTGGAAAACCATTTAAATTTTATAGGGAGATGAATCATATAAGATAGGTATTTTAGAAACAAAACACTAATGTGTCTAAAAGAAATCAGACTTATTAGGAACCATTTTGGCTGACTTTGTGGCATGTCCCTATACTAGCAGTTCTTAATTCAGTACGCTTGTGTAGTATAATCATTTATGGAAAAATAGTAGGTTTATTCATTGCACAGAGCACAGAGCATTGAATCCTATTTTATCTATACGCAGTCCTTCAAAATTCAGATCCTTGCCCATTTCTTTTGGTATTACCACATTGTGCCCACACAGCTACTATTTTGAATTCTCCACTGTACTTACAGACTTAATCCTTTGGTCAAATTGTTAATATTACCTCTAGATGTGATTCTGTCAACATAAGAAACAGGGTTAAGTAAAATGTTGTACTTAGCAATTGTTTTTTATTTCAGAACAAGGCACAGAAGAAGTTAAAAAGTTGCTTTTACTTTTACTGGGTTGTGCAGTTCAGGTACGTTAAAATATTTCTTCATAATTTAATAACTATGTTTTTTCAGGCTCTAGTTTCTGAAAGACTTAAAGATGGACCATTGGTTTTCAAAGTCTGTATCAGAGATTATAAGCAGCTGTATAACCTCCAGAAGAGATTTTGAAGAAAAAAATTCACTCTGTTATTTTATTTCAAACTTGAGTTAGATTATCAGATAGTCATACCATTTAAAATCTTTATCCTTTTCTTACTCTGAGTCTTCTAATGGCACCACGTTTTTCAAGTTTCCTTAGAGCTACCTTTAAAAATCTCTTTTAAAACATTCTTATGATTAATGTGTGCATGAGTGTGTGTTATTGAAGAGAAGTGGAGGGGTCAAATATATGGTGATGGAAGGAGAGCTGACTCTGTGTGGTGAGCATAAATGTAATATATAGACAATGTATTACAGAATTGTACACTTGAAACCTATGTAATTTTACTAACCATTGTCACCCCAATAAATTTTTATTAAAAGAAAAAAGCGGGATTAACAGTAAATATATTATTAACAATAAATAGAAAGTCAGTGAATAAAATACAAAAAACAAATTATGAAAAGTGTTTTAAGAGTCTGGGTTATTATATTGCCCTTTTTTGATGATTGATTATAATAATTGCGAAGATTTATGGAATGCGTACTTTGTGTCAGATATGATACCTTATGTAGGTTTTCTCATAATAAATACCTCCTTTCAGATAAGGAGATGGATATCTAGGTAGGTTTATATCAAGTAATTTAAATTAAGACACTTGTGAAAGTCAGGGGGTTCTATTGACAGTTCCAGGGAACTGCATGTATAAACGGAGACTGTTTCATTCAAACCAAGATAGGCGCTGTAGAATTAGGTCATATTGCTAGTAGGCCTAAGAGTTGATATTCACCTCCAGTGTGAGTGACTTCAAAACCTATTATGCTATGTTGATTTTTCCTTTAATTAGTCATTGTTTGGATGAATCATAATGATGTTACTGTAAACTATCTCAATTCTTTGTGGAATGAAGTTATTCGTAAACAAATCATGTGACCACTAGTAATTTTTTTACATATATTTACTGAAATTATATATCCATGAAAGTTTTGGCCCTTAGAGCTGACTGCTTGGGAGCTATATATACAGTGTATGTTATTAAAGTTTCGCTGTGTAATGTACAGGTGTTTAATTCATAGTTATTTAAATACTAACATAAATATAATGTTGTAGACATTGCTGTTCTAATTTGGTCATCAGATTTTGAGTTAAAACCAGTCGTTAATTATCTACAGCCTTTTGTACTGTATTTGCTTTTAAAAAACACCCTCTGTTGGTGAATGTTATGTAAATTTAGATAACCTAGTGACAACATAAATTTGGTTGTTACTTCTGGTTACTATTTGGTTGAAAACTGATAGTGGGAATGGTCAGAACCATTGACTTTTTTTTTTTTATGAACAGTTTAGGAAATGCCTAAAATGTTAAAGAAACCACCAATGTTACCATCTGTAAAAGCAACAAAAGAAGATTATAAAATCTAAATTGCTTTCCCTACCTTACTATTTTTTATAACTCACCCAGGTGCTGGAATATGAAAAGGATGACATGGAAATAATGTTCCTTTTTCTAATAAGCTAAATAAAGTTTTTGATAGGTTGACCAACTCAGGTTATTCTAGTTCTGCCAATGGGTGTTTTCTAAAGAAATTTACCAATAATTTTTTACATTTGAATGACTGTTGATATTTATGTTTTAGAACCACTTCTGTCATTTTACTTTACTACTCAAGTAAAACAGAGCAATGTAGTGGGCCTATTTTAAAAAAAAAATAACAAAACTACTTATTATTTTTTTTTTTTGAGGGCAGTGTCACTGGCCCTCATATGTGGGACCGAACCGGGACCGCTGGCTTCCAAGGCCAGCGCTTAACCACCGCACCACTCGGCCGGCCCTAACAAAACTACTTAATGAAGCCATGCTAGAGATTACCAGTTATAGCATCAAATATGTGCGTTCTTTATTACTGATGCACAGAACTAAATGCTGCATAAAGTAAAATAATATGTACATAGACGTACCCTTGTGAGTATTGTGCCTCTTAAAATAGTTTACATTAATGTCAGCATGTAATTAAAACAAGGTTTTCTAGCAATGTTCAGTATTCTTAATTTTTCCTATTAATATGTTAGCTGGTTATGATTACCTATACTTTAGATTCACATAATCTGGGACAGATTTGAAAGGTAGATAGTATTTCAAATGGTCACTGGAAAAAAGAGGACGAATATCTGGGTGGATTAAGGCATAAGAGAAGACATAGAATGAGAAAATTTTGTAAAAGAATAATTATATAAATATGCATCAGTGTGACATTGTAAAGTAAAGTAGAAAACAGAGGTGATTTCAAGATATTTACAACAAGTCAATGTGAAGGTAGGTTTTAAAGTTGAAAGGAGAAATTTATTAACATAATTTTTTTTAACTTAAGAGAAATAGTTCTAAGAGTCAGTAAATGAAATGTGTTACCAATGTGAAAGAGTGACTTTACAGAAGCATGGCTTGAGTCAGTGAAGAGTAATATGTCACAGTATGTTTCGACGATGTCTAAAACCCAATGTAGCAAGCTTATTTGAGAATAAAGATAGAATAAATTCAAGCAAATTCATTTTTTTATACAGATTATAGTTTTCATCAATTGTATAAAACAAAACAAAAACTCAAGGAGATCGTCATCGTAAACCCAATTAAGGTCAACATCATTCAGAGTTTTTATAGACATGAGATGGCAAGGTTGTCAGACTTCGATGTGAAATTAACTTATCAAGAAAATTATAAACCAGTCTTTGTATATATGTCATGTCTTTGTAGTAAGCAGATTTGTTTTTAAAAGCCCTTGGGACTTGTATCTGTTGTCATGCCAGAATGGCAAATCTAGCAAGAAGAGAAAGGAGCCAATTTTGAAAAATCACTGGTGTTCATTCTGTATTTTTAAAATGTTAATGACCTGAATTTTTTTTTTTTTTTAAGATTTTTTTATTGGGGAATTGGGGAGGGGAACAGCGTTGGGGAATCGGGGAAGGGGAACAGAGAAGTTGCTGTCTTCTTGTTCTTCAGTCTAGTTGCGGAGGACGTTGCTTCACTGGCCCATGTTGGTATCATCATTGTGCTCTTCCCAGATGAGGCGGATCAGTCGCCGGCCTCTGGATGGTCGCTCACTGTGACTGTTGGCAGCTCACGCTGGCTGCCGGCCACTCACTGTAGCCTATGGCAGCTCACGCTGGCTGCCGGCCACTCACTGTAGCCTATGGCAGCCCACTGCAGCAGGAGCTGCAGCCTACACCATCGCTGAGGCTCGCAGCCCAGCTCCAGGTGGAGCTGTTGTTCACAACCTTAGCTATAGAGGGCAATGTCACTGGCCCTCATATGTGGAATCCGAACCAGGGCCACTGGCATCCCCAAACCAGCTCTTAACCAATGCGCCACTCGACCGGCCCAATGACCTGAATTTTTTTTTTTTTTTTTTTTTTTTTTGAGGGCAGTGTTACTGGCCCTCATATGGGGGACTGAACCGGGGCCGCTGGCTTCCTAAGCCACCGCTTAACCACCGCGCTACTCGGCCAGCCCCTGACCTGAATTTTTAAATGCTTACTATTTACCAGGTGCTGCAGTAAAGGACAGGAATTTTTTTTTTTAATACAAAGCTGAAGGAGTTTAAAGCTTAGAAGCAGACAGACCAAACATTAACAGTATGAGGTGATAATTACCATAATGCAAGATATATTGGTGTACAGAAGAAATTTACTTTTTTTAAGTCCACTTGTAGTGTCAGACAATGTCTCTCTGAGGAAGTAATATTTGAAATGAGAACAACGATATTCAGAAAACCACTTGTCAGGAAATATCAAGTATGGGTGGAACATGACATGCGTGGGGGAGAATGGTGAGAGATTAATACTCGAGAGTTGCCAGGGATTGGGTCACAAAGGACTGGAGTGGCCATATTAAGATTGGGTTTAGGTTTCATCCTGTAGGTATTTGAGAGCCACTAATGCTAATGACATCAAGTGTGTAACAAAATTTTCTGTTAGAGCCTTTTCCACTGTGACGATATGAACAACTAGAAATCTTTGATACTGAAGAGACAAAATATACTTCAGGACCAGAAACTTGATGAAACCAATCAGGCAGCAAGTATTGTTTGAACACTTTCTAGAGTATAATATGTATTACAGAAAACCTGTTCATCTAGATGTCAGATGTATAGTAGTAGACTTGTTGGGGTTATCACTTTGTGAGGGGTGTAAATGTCTCATCATTATGTTTGTTTTGTACACTTGAAACTAAAAAAATTGAAAAACAGAAAATCTGTTAATCTAGTAGTTGAACAGGTTAAAAGTTAATATCTAGTATAATACATATGAGGTGTGATCAAAACCTATGGTGAATGTTTAAATAGAAAAAATTTTATTACAGTAAAAACCATATTGCCATTAATCCCACTCAAAATACTTGCCCTCACTTCTAGCACACTTATCCCATTGTTCTTGCCGCTTTCTGAAGTAGTTCTGGAAGTCCTTTTCCATGAGTTTCTTTAGTTGCACTGTTATGGCTGCCTTGATGTCCTGAATCGATTCAAAACGTTTACCTTATATGGTCATTTTGACTTTGGGTAAGAGCCAGAATTCGCATGATGCCAGATCTGGTGAATTAGGTGGATGAGGACATGTGGAAATGTTTTTATTTGACAGAATTTGCCAAATACCAGAAGTGATGTGTGACCATGGAGCCTTTCTTTTGTGATTACAAACTATGGTGAATGCTGTTGCTGAGTACCATCCAGTGGAAAGGCAGGGATCTTCAATATGGGAAGCAGTAAACACTAGTAACAGTGTGTGACAAGTTTCATCTTGTTTGGTACAGTCAGTTGGGTGTGAGCTACGGTTGAGAGAAGGTGTGTTTTAAAATGTACCATAAATCATCCTCCATCACAACAACGCTCCATGTCACACATCGTTTCTGGTACAGCAATTTCTGTCAAAGAAAAAGATTACAGTGTATCCTCATCCACCTTATTCACGGGATCTCGCACCGTGTGACTTCCAGTACTTCCCCAAAGTTAAAATGAATCAAACATCAAGGCAGCCATGACAACGTAACTAAAGACACTCATAAAGAGGACTTCCAGAACTGCTTCAGAAAGGAGCAAGAATGATGAGATAAGTGTGTTTGAAGAAAGGTAGGTATTTTGAGGGGGAACAATGGCAATGTGTCTTTTTCTGTAATAAGTTTGTTTTTTTATTTAAACATGCACTGTATTGTTTGATCACACTTCCTAAGTGGCATAAATATATTTTTCTACATCAGGATCAGTTTTATCTTTTATACTTGTGATTTGTAGGTAGAAATAGTAACAAATTTGCTGATATGATACTGGAGTTCAATAATACAGTGGGCCACAGGTTTTAAAAGATGTTGTATTCATAAAAAGAAATAGAAAAGGAAATAAGCATTAGGAAATTGAAATTTTTTTCTTCTTTTGAAGAAAATATGAAATTCTTTAAGGGGAAACAGTATTCAAAAACAGTACAATTAGCCACTATCCAAAGATCTTAACCCACAGAATAATTTTTAACTATATACATTTTTTTATTTTTCTGTATACATATATATAAGCAGCAAGAAAAGTTCGGATATGAAGAAAATTATTCAAGGCCAGGGCTTGGGTATGTTTATTATTGACTAACTAAACCAGTCGAGTTCCAGAAGAATCTTTTAAAATAGGTAACACAAGTCTACTAAACCACTTCTGAACATCAGCTAGAATTTTCACAGGTGTATGGCTCTGCATTCCAGGCCTGAGATAGTTGAGATATTCCCAAGCCAAATCATCCTACTTAGAAGGAAAAAGTTTTGCTGTGTATGTTGTTTGGAAATTGATTTCTTTAAGTGCCATGTAAAATTCACCTTTTTAGCAGAACGCAGGTTTTACATTAGTGCTGGATATTTCGTATCCAAAAACATTACTTTTTTTTGGATTTTAGCCAGGTTTCATAGTGTTGAAAGTAAATGAGTGTCAAGTGTGGTTGGAAATAACGTTTTGACCTTTATGTGTACCCTCACAAACATTCTTATTTGACTTGAAAAACAGGTTTGACCTTGGTCGGCTTGAGAGCTACAATCTGTTTTCCTACCAGTTAGTAAAAGCATCTTAAAAATTAGCATTTTACAACATTAATTATTGTATTGCATTTTTGGGAAATAAAACAATATATAACTTTAACCAATGATTTGTTTTTTCTGAGAGTACCTGAAAATAGCAAATGTAATTTGATTTAAAGAGGGAATTTTTTTGCTGATATTGTTTTTATTAATAACAAAATATTTTTATTTCAGTTGTAGAAAATATGCATAACATAAAATTTACCATTTAACCAATTTTTAAGTGTACAGTTCACTAGCATTAAGTATATTCACATTATTTTGCAACCATCACCATTATCCATCTCCAGAACTTTTCTCATCTTCCAAAACTGAAACTCTTTTATTTTTTAAATAATAACTTCTGACTCCTTTTGCACCCAGCCCTTGGCAACCACCATTCCACTTTCTGTGTCTATGACCTTGACTACTTTAGAACCTCACATAGTGGAATCATACAGTATTTGTACTGTTGTAACTGACTTATTTCACTTAGGATAATGTCTTTAAAGTTCATCCATGTTGTTGCACATGTCAGAATTTTCTTCTTCTAACACTGAATAATATTCCATCCTATGTATGTAACACATTTTGTTTATTCATCCATTGGTAGACACTTGAGTTGCTTCCACTTTTTGGTTATTGTGAATAATGCTGCTGTGAACATGGGTGTAAAAATAGCTGTTTGAGTCCCAGCTTTCAGTTCTTTTGGTATATATGCAGAAGTGGAACTGCTGGATCATATGGTAATTATATTTTCAATTTTTTTAGGTACTGCCCTGCCATAGTATCTGTACCATTTTACATTCCAACCAGCAGTATACAAGGCTTTCAGTTTCCCCATATCCTTGTCAACATTTATTATTTTTCTGGTTGTTTGGTAATAGCCATCCTTTAAAGAGGAAATTTTAGTTTTTCTATTTTTATTTCTTTTATGTGGCTCATTTTGGTCTTAACTTTGGTAGAACTATGATCTGTTCAGTCATTAGTGTCCTTATTCTTGTTGAAGATACTATCATGTATTTTTTACTTTATTATTTTGTTGTTCACTATCTTGTTTTGGGTGACCTTTCCTCTATTTTAGTATAATTTTCCCATATAAGTCTGTCTTCTTTCTTGAAGAAGAGAATGTACTGAGAGTACCAAGTGAAAATATGAGGAATTTGAGGAATAATGATTCAGAGGTTAAACTCTCTGGTGTAACATATACAACTTTAGAATTAACGGAGTTCTGTAACTTTTTTTGTTCTTTTCCTGTATCTCCATATCATACGTATGGTAATCTGCTGGTTTATGGATCAGTTACTATAATAGAATTAGAAGTAACTTTACTGCTCATAACACTTTAAGAACTTTGTATAAATATAATAGCTTAATTTTAAGTGGAAAAAATTTGCTGGCCATTATTTAGTCTTCACAAGAGTGAGTCTCTGTTAGCGGGAAGCAAAACTATTTATGTGTCTATTTTTTAACACCCAACCTTTTTTATGCTCTAGAGCTGGGCTGCCAATACAGTAGCCACTAGCCAGGTGTGTCTATTTAAATTACAGTTGGAGTAGCTACATTTCAATACTTAGTTGCCATATGTAGCTTGTGATTATTGTATTGGACAACACTGATATGAACATTTTGTCTGATTGATTATGATTATTCAGCTTCAAAGTTAGAATCTTCTTTCATTCTCTTTTCCATCTTGATAGTCTTTTTTTCTGTCCCTCAAGATCCTATAAATTCATTTTGTATCCTTTAAGAAAACCTTACCTATTTACAAAGCATTTAAGACTTTTAGAGTTTGACTAAAGATGAGGTTTAGTGGAAATTCTAGATATTTTAAGGGTAAAAGAAGAATTTTCATTGATTTGTGTTGAGACTGTGTTAAAAAGCGAGCTCCTAAAACTCCTAAAGAAACTGTGGCTCTAGGGCCTAGGAAAGGAAAGTGTGTGTTTAAACTGAAGGCAGACAGTTAATGCAGTGAATTGGGGGACCCTTTAAGTGAGTCAAAGTCATTATACCCCAGCCATTTTACATGCTCATTAGCTCAGAAACTATGCATAGGTTAACATTTTTGGAAGCATTAAACTTAAAAATTGGGGATCCCCTACCTAAGAAGTTATTTTATGTGTGCTACTAATGTACTGTCATAAAGTCATCATTAATTGTTCTTACTAGGCCTGTCAAATATTATTCATAGACCTAAAAATTATTGTTTTTAAACTAATTTTCATTTCATCTCCCCAAACTTTGACTTCCAATTCCTATTGTACATTCCTGGTAATTTAACTTTAAATGTTATCATATCATCTCAATAATTTTGTTTTTATAGGCTATAGATAGACCTTTCTGTACCAATGCAAATGTGTTTAAGTTAAATTGTATGGCAGTAGAAATAGGGTGTCATGATTTGACATAATAAATATGTAGAGTATAAATCAGAACATTGCTAAGTTTCTTAATGATTATAGAGCCAGTTTTTCTTTTTGTGAGTATATTGTCATCACTAGTGTTCAGTAATTGGCCCAGGGGATGCCACTAAGCTAAACAAGGCAGTGCTGTCTATTTTGTATGCACTTCTCATTTGGTAGCTGCAAGAATACGGTTATACTAGCAATTGGATTGCAGTATTAGAGATGTGAAGGGAAGGCAGAGATTAAGGTGCATGTTAAACTGTTATTCAATACTGACTGGAAAGAAAAAGATTGGGTTTGCATTTTAATATTTTTAATTTATATAAAGCTTTTTAAAAGTTACATAAATGCTGCCTTTATTTCACTTGATACATATGTACTTGTATATACATTCTTAAACTTTGCCCCTGGTAACTTTATGTTACATTAAAAATAAATCAAGTATTTATAGTAGTACCTTATAAATGTTGAACAGGGACACAAAAGTAGGGTGTTGTTTTTTTTTTTTATTAGATTGATAGGATGAAGATGTGAGAATGAATGGTAAGCTTGAAGTAAAAATTGCTTAAAATTTTTTTTCCAAGAAGAAAGACTGTGTTGTTTGATGATAGCCAAAGACTGACTGAGCATTTTGGCCATATTCCGAATTCTGCCACTGACTCACTGTGTTTTTTGGCAAGTAACTTATCCTCCCTGAAACAAGTTCTTGATTCTTTACTTCTCTGTTTGTAAAGTTAGCATAATAATATTGTACTGACCTCAGATGGGTTGTGTAATGGTTTTCCACTTTAGAACTTAACAGCATCAAAATAGTATGGATTTTCAATGCCTTGCTTTTAAAATAAATATTGCTAAATTTATATCTTTTTATTAGGTAAGAATATTAGAGATACCATTTAAATGCAAAAAAAAAAAAAAAAAAAAAACCAAAACAAAAAAAAAGAACCCGAGAAACAAAACCTTCTTTGTACTGTTCAAAACATAGCCAAGCTTTTTACTCTGATGAGTTTTTAGTTATTTTCAACATATTAAGAACTATACCCTGTGAAGTATGAATGATTGTTTTATTTATTTTTTTTAGTGTCAGAAAAAAGAAGAATTTATTGAAAGAATTCAAAGTTTAGATTTTGATACAAAAGCAGCAGTTGCCGCACATATTCAAGAGGTAATAAATAACCTGTATACAGTTTTTATGTACTTTTTATGAAGCTGTGTTGTATTTATTTGTATGTTCCCAAAATACTTACAATCATAGCAAGAACAAATCAAGATCAAATATAGATGAACCTTGCTTTTAGACACATTGTCTTCTCTTTAGAGAGAGTTTCTTAAATGAATCATCTTACACATAGCACAGTGCTAACTGTAGATGTACTGTTGCCTTTATCCAGAGGGGCATAGGCAAAAAGTGTTCTTTGAGGAATGAAGTATCCTCATATGTTTTTGTTAGACAGCGCAGAATGAATAGTATAGTAAACAGAAGCAGCAGAAAGTGAATCATTGCATATAATTTAAAGTGAGGTAGGATGGTATAGATAACCTTAGTATTTTGTCATTGCAGTGATTTTCTTCTGAATGAATGGGCACAGGCATGAGTTTTATTGAAGATATTACTTGAATTGTAAACACATTAGTGATTTGTAACATCCATATAAAAACTTAAATCTAGGACATATTGTACAATGTCAAATAATTGAAATTATATAGTTTATTCAGATTACTTTTGATAGCTGCTATTTCTGTCTCTATCTAGTCTTGGGCTTTTAACCTTGTGTACTTAGCAAGACTTTTTAGAACTAGAGCATGTTAAATTTTGCATGTTGATTTACATAGAATTAAGGAAAAGTAATGGAGAGACTTTAGATAGTGAAAATTGATAGTATCTAAAATATTCTCTTATTTAAATGATTTTGTGTTGTATGTATCGTATTTTCTCTTAGTTAACATTTATAGTGCCCAGCTTTCTTATCAGTAATATCATCAATAATAAGCACATTAGTACTCTACAAGATAGAGTTTTAATGATACTTTCCCTTTGCATATATTTGTTTATGCCAGCTTTGTGGCTGATAATTGTGTTTTAAATACATGCTAAACTTTGCAAGGTACTAAATTTGCCACCATTCTTGAAAATGTTAATTTTGCTGCTCGTTGTGAAAGTTTTCAGCAAAATATGAGAATCACCGTGACCAATGGAAAGCAAGAAATAAGTATTTCAGTGATATAACTTTTCCATTTGTTAAAAAAACCTTTATATTGGGAGTCCTTTTTTGCCTAAGGATTTGTAATGGTGTCATCTTCAGAATCTATTAAGACTTAGCTTTTCAAATATAAAGGGCAATAACATACATCCTACAGGGTTAAAAAACTTTCACTTTTGAATTCAAGTACAACATATTTACTATTATCTAAAGAAAAGTTAAATTGATTTTCTAAAGCAGTTGTCAGACGTATCAATGTTACCTCCTTTAGGAATGCCCTGAGTTATCTTTTTAATTGACTGGAAAATAACTATAAATTCATTTAAAGATTATATTTTTTGAAGTAATTTTAAATGTTTTTTTAAACATTTTTACTTTTTATATTTTTATTATATGAGATATATACTATTTGAGTTAATGTGCATTTTATTCCCCCCCCCAAGTTAATGTGCATTTTAAAATGAAAGTTTTAATCATTTTTTTAATTGTTTATTTTGGTTGCTTTTTTAAAGGTAACCCATAATCAGGAAAATGTGTTTGATCTGCAGTGGATGGAAGTAACGGATATGTCTCAGGAGGAAATAGAACCACTCTTGAAAAATATGGCACTGCATCTAAAAAGACTTATAGATGAGAGAGATGAGCATTCAGAGGTTTGTAAATTTGTTTCAGTATATTACCAGAGTTTGCTTTCCAAAAAAAAAAGTAGCATTCAGAGATACTTCAGAATTGATACTCTGTTTCTTAGGACAAGTAATGAAGTACAATATGTCCTTTTTTGTGTGTAACACAGGAACCAGAAAGGACATATAAGAGCCCCAAATTGCTAGTAAACAGATTGCAATTAGGTTTACTTTTCTCCTTTCCTTTTAAATTATTATTCTGATTTTGTTCCTAAGTGTTTTTTAAGTCATCCCCATAGCTCTGGCAACAGTACAAAAGTGTGAAACTGAAAGTATCGTTGATGTAAGTGGAAAAATCATTGCCTTGATGTGTAAGAATTTGCTTAAAGTTAATTTCTTAGTTTTATTGCCATGTGAGGTTGAAAAATAAGTGTTAATAAAAGGAGAATAACAGGTGTTCTGAATAAAGTGTCCCACAGAAGTTCTCAAATTTTTGTAGTCAGTATAATGAGGTGTGATATTTAAAAAGGGAATTATTATGAGCTCTTTTAAGGCAGAACTTTGCTTTTTAAAAAGAATAAAATTGCTCCAGATATTTTTGCCTGCACTCACTGAAAGCAGCTTATAATTTTTAGCGGAGTCTAGACTTCAGTGCATGTGGTGGTGAGTAATATTTTCTTAATAGCAGCCTAAAGTACTTTGCCATTCAGGGGAATGTATAGCTTTCATCATTTGTTCCACTTGCATGGAGACAGATTTGAACTTATTTATAGAGAATTTGATTACTTTTGGACAA
Organism: Aselliscus stoliczkanus; assembly: GCA_033961575.1. Lineage (NCBI taxonomy): Eukaryota > Metazoa > Chordata > Mammalia > Chiroptera > Hipposideridae > Aselliscus > Aselliscus stoliczkanus. The sequence continues at coordinate 67,875,845 of CM066730.1, read as the reverse complement.
ATGAAAGACTACATAGAAGAAATTTCTAAAGATTTATTTTTCTGAATAAAGCGTTCATGTCTCTTTAGAGTATATTCAATTCTGATTTCAGTTTTTCTTCAGGCATTTAGAGAAGAAAATATAGGAAATAAAGAAGTGTTTTAGAGCAACAATTAAATTTTTAAAAAGGCTAAGATAGTGAGACCAAAGGAAGGAAAGAGTGAACTGAAAAAATCCCTACTATATACCAAATTTACCGAGTTTTATTTCATTTTTCAATCTGATTTTTGAACTATGTGCTTTTATATTAGTTTATTTTCACTACTCTACTAATTTTCTAGAACATTTCTCTGTATTTCAAAATATTAAAGGTATTTTGATAAGGTATCCTCCAACTTCTGATGAATTACTTCTAGAAATCTGTGCTTTGGTTTCATATGATTGATGGACATGTATAAATTGATCTTACATGAACTGACTAATATGGGATGGACTACATTATTTGGAGATGTGTACAGAATACTTCATGATCTGTGTTAAAACTAAAAGGAATAATAAACACTAAATATAGTGATTGTTTGAAAAACCTTTTAAAGTCCTGCCTGATTAAGCGTTTTAGTTGAATTTGTTCTTTTAACAAGGAAAAAAAAGTAATTGCATTCTCCTGTCTAAGTATTTAGGAAACAAGTTGCTACTGGTATAAAACCAATTCTCTGGGGAAACACTTCAATTTGGGTCACCAGTGGATTAATTAGAAAAGATAATTTAAAATAATTATGAAATATTAAATGTAACAGTAGTAAATATAATAATTCTGTATCATTTAATTTGATTGAAGTAAATTCTTATTTAGATTTTCCCTTTAGCTTTTTTTATTTTGATTGATCTTTTGTAATAATTGTTAGACTTCAATCTAGAAAGTATAATTTGGTCACTCTGTTTTTAATTGCTCTTCACTTTTTTGTTATTAATGCTGTGGAACAGTGATCTCTTCAGTCCTCTTCTTTTACTAAAAACCAAGTAGGAGATGTTAGTCAATTTAAAATCTCTTTACTGTCACTGTTTATCTTATGCCAAGCTTTGTGTTATAAGTTTATTACATACTCTTATTAAGTTTGCACAATAACCTCATTTTATAGATGAAGATACTCAAAATCAAAGAAGTGAAGTAACTCCAGTGCTTGTGTTCCTAACCATTATGCCTTTGCCTAAATCCATGATTGTGCTGTGTATATCTCTGATTCTTTACCTTAATGAGTTCTATAATAGATCACCTGAATTTTTTTCTTAGCATTGATGATCTTACTATGTTCATTCTTTAACATCTATTAATAAATACCTTCTCTTTTGAAAGAATTTGTGCTAGAGTACTTGGGAGCAACAAACTGACAAAACTTTCAGAAAAAACAAAGATTGTGACAATCTAATAGGGAAGTTATTTTACTAAAATTACTAACAGTAATAAAGTTTTCAAAATGATAAGTACAAAAAAAAGACATATTTCTAATTACTATAGGAATTTCATGAAGGAAGATGTTACTTGCAACTGCTAGTGGAATGTCTAGGCTTAGAAGAATCAGAGAAGGCTTGTTTAATTAAAATTATACTCTAAGGATATTTCCTGTCAGATTCTTTGGAAAATGTTCAGAGACCTTCAGCTCAAAAAACTACCACCATTAGAGAAAAATCAAAGTGTTGACATAATATTTAATAGAAAACACTTCTGGATACTCTTAATTCTTAATAAAAGGTTTCTTTCTTTCCTATTTCTCTTTTTAAAAAATATTCTTCAGCCCATAGTTCTTTTGTGCTCTTTTCATTGGCATCTGGAAGCTCTTGATATCTCCATTTTACCACCTATTCAGTTCAAATGTAGTATGTGTCTTCAGTACTTTTCTTGAGTTCTCCATTTTGTGAATCACTTAACTGTTGGGTTGTCGGAAAAGTTATGACTCATTTTTGCAATGAAAAACAGAGAAAAAAATATGTCAGGACTTTTCCAACAATTCAATAATTTCGAACAGCTCTTTTTGTGTTCAGTACTAGGCCTGATAAGATCATAGATACAAAAGAGGTATAAGAGATTGTATCTGGGGCCGGCCGAGTGGCGTGTTGGTTAAGAGCTGGCTTGGGATGCCAGTGGCCCGGTTCAGATCCCACATATGAAGGCAAGTGACACTGCCCTCTACAGCTAAGATGGTGAACAACACCTTCACCTTGAGCGGGGCTGCTGTGAGTCCCCGGGACCGCAAAGCTGCAGCCGCTGCTGCAGTGGGCTGCCATAGGCTACAGTGAGTCTCCGGCAGCTGGTGTGAGCTGCCAAGAGCCACATATGAAGGCAAGTGACACTGCCCTCTATAGCTAAGATGGTGAACAACAGCTCCACCTGGAGCGGGACAGCTGTAAGTCCCCGGGACCGCATAGCTGCAGCCCCTGCTGCAGTGAGCTGCCAAGAGCCACTGTGAGCGGCCGGCAGCTGGTGTGAGCTACCAAGAGCCACTGTGAGCGGTCATCCAGAGGCCGGCGACCGATCTGCCTCACCCGTGAAGAGCGCATTGATGATACCAACATGGGCCAGTGAAGCAGTGTCCCTCCACAACTAGACTGAAGTACAAAAGGACAATGACTTGTCTGTTTCCCTTCCCTGGTTCCCCAGTGCTGTTCCTCGCCCCCAATTCCCCAATGAAATCTTTAAAAAAAAAAGAGGCCGGCCGAGTGGCACGGTGATTAAGCGCTGGCTTGGGAAGCCAGCGGCCCTGGTTCAGTTCCCACATATGAGGGCCAGTGACACTGCCCTTAAAAAAAAAAAAAAAGGAGAGAGATTGTATCTGGTTTACTGAAAAAAAACTACATTGCAAATGAAAAACAAAAGGTAACATAATTAAATTGTAATTTATTTGTACATGAAAGAAATATTAAACACTTTCTAAATGCGGTACTATTGTTTGACTTAGGAGATGTTGAAGGCAAGATGAAAGATAATTGAGACAGTAAGAAAATATACAAATAAAAGTTGGCTCCATGTAGATTTAGCCGGGGCTACTATGAAGAGTAGTGATACTTTTCACAGTGGAGAGGATAAGGTAGTGTGAGTGAACATATAAACTACTTTTCAAAAAGTAATATTGAAAGTGAAACATAAGGGTAGCTAGAGGGAAATGTGATCCCCCCCCATATAGAAGAAACTTGTATATCTTTGAAGAACAAGGAGGAAAAAAGCCAATTGAAAATGTTATAGAACTAAGGAATATGTGTTGAGAGCAAGAGATGCATAAAAATGGAGGAGTTAATCTCAGGTGGTTTTGTTTCTTTGACAAGTTGGAGGAGAGGTCATTTGTTGGAAGTGGTGATGGCTGTTTGCCATTGGAGGTTAAGTAAAGAAAAGAGAATATATTTACAATAGCCACTGTGTGAGAATTTGCCAGGAAATCAGCAAGATTTTCAATAAAAGGATTGATGGGCATAGGAAAGAGCTTAATTGAAAATGGATGGCAAGATCTGAGGTAGGGCTGTTTGTTTCATTTATTTTTCCCTAAGAGTTCTTTATCACCTTGAAAGAGGAATAGAAAAAAAAAAAATGAAGAAAAAAATACTGATGGTAGGTAAGGAAAAATGATATAGTATGAGAGTCAAATTTGAATTCCTGTTGTATCTGTTATTAGTTGTGTGACTTCAATTAAGTTATTGAATCTATATGAACCTCAGTTTCCTTATGTCTAAAATAGACCTAGTATTAATACCTCTATTGCAGATTATAGTGTTGGATGAAATCTTCTTGGAAAATCTCCTAGCTAGGAGTTGTATAAATATTAGTCCTCCCTTTCTTTCACCAAAGAGTGAGCCATGGCCAAAGATAGCATGGTAGCGTTAAATAAGAAAGTAAGGGTGACATTTAAGATCCTAATTGTAGTTCCAGGCTGAGTAGGAACTCTAGAGTAGCCAGGAAAAATCTGTTTGGCTGGGCAAAAAGGGGCATTTGAATGATTAAAAGTTCCAGCATACGTATAATGACATGGGAATAATGCTAGTAAGGGAGTTGCGCAAAAGAGGAATGGTTTCATCACTGGTTAGGCCTATATGTATCTAGTAGGAGTGGATGTGGAGTTGTAGCAAGAAAAGGAATTGGGAAATCACATTCTGTGGTTTATCAATAAACATACAGAAATCTGTGAAAGCAATAGTTGGACAGACCTTCTTCATTCAGGTACTGAAATATATTCCAAAGATAAATGAGTTCTGATGGGTGGAAAAGTAATGGTTCATTGAGGGTGATATTAGACTTGCTGATGAGAAACAAGTAGCAAAGATGGTGATTTCATGGTCCCAAAGTGGTAATCCCACCCATTTTATCTGGAATAGAAGAACAGTTGAAATCGCTGTAGAAGACAATTTTTGTTTGCTTGAGATGTTTGGGGAAAAAGCTGAGAAATTGGTTTAGAATAAGAATTTTCCAATAAAAGCAAAAAGGAATAGAGAAAACATGAGTGAGTGAGGTGCATATAGGCTAAAAAACCCTTATTTTGATTTAGGTTAAATAGAAGGAGATTTGTGTCCCATGGAAGATCTCTAGAGAAAAGACTAAAAGAAGCATTGAGATGGGGAAGCAGATTGGAACCATAACACTATTGAAGAGAGAGTGTGTAGGATATAGAGTCAAGAGACTGGACTGAAGTCTTGACATTGCTACTAGCTAATTGTGTGATCATGGACAAATCAGTCTCTGTGCCTCAGTTACCGTACCTACAGAATTAACAGACTGAATTAAACTTTTGAGGTTCTGTTAGGTCTCTCTGAGTCCTTGTTTACAATTCTAGTGCACTGTCGTCCAGTTCTGCAATGATGACAAGATTGTATTTCTACTCTGTCCAATATAGTGACCACTAGCTACATGTGGCTGTTGTAAGGACCTGTGTTTTTAACTTTTTAAATTTGTACTTAAATAGCCACTTGTTAAACGCTGGCTTGGAAAGCCAGTGGCCCCGGTTCGGGTCCCACATATGAGGGCCAGTGACACTGCCCTCAAAAAAAAAAAAAAAATAGCCACTTGTTTACTGGCTTCCATATTGGATAGCATAGTTGTAGACATACCACTCTTGGGTTAATTTCTTTCCTACGTCGACAAGTCTTTTATGACTTTCCAACGGTTGCCAGCTGGTCTTTTTATTTTTACCACAATTGACTTCTTTTGTTCAAAAACAAAGAAAAAAGTATTAAGTCGTCTTCTAGTGTTATCTTCTAAATAGCTTATCCATGAACTGTTGAATCAAAGTTCTAAAAATGACAACTAAATGTGACAAAGATATTTTGATAAATTGTTTTCGATACTGTAGTATAGTACTTAGACTCAGTGAATAGTGTTAATGTATTTGGTTCTTTGATATGTAGATACTAAAAATGATTCTGTGTTTATTTCCACATTTCCTCAGACTATCATAGAACTCTCTGAAGAACGAGATGGTCTTCATTTTCTACCCCATGCCTCTTCATCTGCACAGTCACCCGGTGGTTCTCCAGGCATGAAACGAACAGAAAGTCGACAACATCTGTCAGTGGAACTGGCAGATGCTAAGGCCAAGATAAGAAGGCTTAGGCAGGAATTGTAAGTTGCTTATTCAAGGCTCATCGAATTTATATGGTCACAAAAGTTACCTAAACAATATTTTTTGGCTTGTGGAATATAGAGAGTAGTTCCCAATTGCTAACCTATATCAGATTTTTACTAGTTTTTGCCAAAATGAGAAAAATTCGGAGGCTGGCATAAAGTTTTTCAAATGCTAAATCTTACAAATTTAAAGGATGCCCTTCATTCTGGTTTTATGTACTTCCTATCTGTCTAGTGGTAAAATGTGTTTTATAAAATAATGTCCTTCCTTGGCAAATTGGGATCTCCTTAATTTATTTTATTTTTACATTCTTAAAATCAAAATCCTAGCAACCACTAATGCAGATCAATATGCTTAATTAGCTTTTAAAATTAATGTTATAAAAGGCTGAATTGTTGGCATTCGACATTACAAAAAATTCTGTGTTTATCTTCAGTGAGTAATGGAAATGCTTGACTCATATACTTAGAGATGGTAAATGTTCAAATTGGTTAGTGCTGGTGAAATTGATTTAACTTTCAAAGATCATTGCAGAGAAGTCAGTGAAAATGTCACATAGGCATTCCTTGGTGAGTCACATGGGAAGATATGACCAATCTCTGCTGGAGGCTTCTTCGTACTTTAAAAAGAACAAAGGATTTTTGTGTTTTCTTTTTTTTCCGTTTTGGTTTGTTTTTCTAGAATTTGGGTTTTAAAGTCTAGATTTTAAATCTAAAGCTACAATATAGCAATTAAGTTTATTTACTGATTATTTAAAGTAGTTGGTTTAAGAAAGTGATTGAATATGCAAGGTAGAGAAAATATACAATCTTTGGGAAAATTTGAAAACAAAAATATACAGCTTTCATTGTGGATGTCTGCATTATTATGTATCTATTGAAGTGAACACGCCCAGGATATTCTATAAACAGCTGCACCAGGGAAATTAGGGAAGAGATTGCTGTTATTAGTTTGACTGGCAGTTAATGGATAGCCTAAACAGTGAACACTAGTTCGTTCCATATAATTTAGCACAATCTTTTCCAGTCTTTAGATAAAGCATGCAATTAGAGCTGCAATAATGGTTGTGAATTCATTTAACATTTTGCACTATATTAGAATTTGATTTTTTTTTTGTATTGACTTACTCCCATCTTTATAAAAATCGAATACACACATGAACACATCAATAGAATTTGATTTTTAAATAAAATATACTTGGCCATGGAGTGTATTAAAATTCCAAACATATGCTGATTGGAAAAAATGAATATTTTTAATGAATAAATATCCCAAATATAGCAAGTATTCCTATTGAATTTCATCAGATTCCATGTGATATCTTTGCTGTCCTTTGAAAGTGTGTTCTTCTATTAACATTTGTTTTAAGTCATTTTGCTGGGACAGATCTTTACTAAAGTGATGAAGTATGGAAGTCAGGATAGAGAAAATTAGTTCAGGTTGCCGTAGAACTAATGGAAATAAATAATACTAATAGAAAAAAACAAAACACAAAAATTAACATAGTTATGGGTGATACAACATAATATAATTGCTTTTGATTTATTAACATACAGAGGAAAAGTATTTGCAATTTGGTTGGAAGAAGTAATTCCCTATAAATTTTATTTTCATACAGTACTTAACACTATCAAAAACTTCCTTAAGTAATTTCCTGTCTCCTTGGATACTATGTTTTCAAAGAGGTTTTTTCTCAAGAAATTATTCTTTTTTTAATAACAGCTTTATTGAGATATAACTCACATATCAGAAAATGTTTCCCTTTGAAGTATACAATTCAATGATTTTTAGTATATTTAATATAGAGTTGAGCAACCATCACACTAATTTCAAGACATTTTCATCTCCCCAAAAAGAAACCCCATACCTATTAGCAGTCACTCCCTATCCATCTTTGCCCTTGACTCCTGGCAAACACTAATATACTTTTTACTTCCATGGATATGCCTATTCTGGACATTTCATATAAACGAAGTCATACATTATGTGGCCATTTGTGACTGACTTCTTTCAATTAGCATAATGGTGTCAAGGTTCATCCATGTTGTAGTGTTTGTCAGTACTTCATTCCTTTTCATGGTTGAATAACATTTCATTATATGGAGAGACCACATTTTGCTTATTGACTTACCAGTTAATAGGGCATTTGGATTGTTTACATTTTTTGGCTATTATGAGTAATGCTCCTATGAACATTCATGTGCATATGTTTATGTGGACATATGTTTTCAGTTCTCTAGGGTGTATACCAAGGAGTGGAAATTCTGGGTCATAAGGTAGTTCTGTTTAACCTTTTGAAAAACTGTCAAACTATTTGGCTGTACCATTTTACATTTCCACCAGCAACGTATGAGGGCTCCAATATCTCCATATCTTCACCAATATTTATTATTATCCACCTTTTTGGTTATAGCCATCCTAGTTGGAATTCATATCTCATTGTGGTTTTGACTTGCATTTCCCTGATGACTAATGATGTTTAGCATTTTTTTCTGTTCTTATTGGCTATTTGTATATCTTCTTTGGAGGAATGTCTGTTCAGTTCCTTTGCCCATTTTTAAATTTTATGAGATAAACTTTTAAGCAGATTGGTGAAGTAACATGAAAGTGAAGGTGTATTAGAAGTTGTGTTGCCTGCAGCTGAAACCCAAAGGAGTTTTTGTCACTTCGGAGTTGGGAGAGAAAAGGGAGTGGTATCAGGAATACAGATAGTCACATTTCCATTGATGTTAGACATTAACTAGGCTGAAAATGCTCAATTGTGTATTCTAAGCAGAGGGGAAGTCCAACAAGTTCAGTAGGATATAAGCGGGAATGGCAAGAGATTAAGTTGAAAATGATGGAGTGGATGTGTGGATGGTCATCTATGCAGTACTCAGAAATTTGGACTTTAACAATAGGGACCAACTAAAGATTTTTTTGCATAGTTACAAGATCAGACGTACGTTTTAATAAAGAGATACTAGTCTAGTGGCTGACTCTTAGTAAGTGTCCAAACATAAAAAATAAATTCTGGCAGCAGTGTGAAAGTGGAGTGAAGGACAGTCCAGGCAAGAAATGGTGTGGGCCTGATTTAAGATTATAACAATAAAGCTAGAAAGGAGGTAAGGGAGAAGAAGGCAGGGTCTTTGATATAATTCCTAGTTTTCTACAATCAGTGTCTATTTGAATGGTGATGCCATTCACATGTAATATAAGAGAGAGGAATAAGATTAAGGTAAAAGACACATTGCTTTTGACATATTTAGTTTGAGGTACCCTAGAAATATCTCTCTGGAGATGTTCATTGGATTATTGATTGTCTGGTCCACAATCCAGAATAGAGATTTGGGGTCACTAGAATACTGATGCAGAATAATATGCAGCAGGTAGTAGGAGTTGCAGCCTTGGGAGTGGATAAGACTGCCCAGGAGAACGTGAAGAATGAGAAGGATGTAATCTGAAGAACACGACATAAAAAAGGTATTTAAGGGGCCGGCTGAGTGGCGCGGTGGTTAAGCGCTGGCTTGGGAAGCCAGCGACCCCGGTTTGGGTCCAACATATGAGGGCCAGTGACACTGCCCTCAAAAAAAAAAAAAAGGTATTTAAGTAGTTAACTTCATCATTTATTAGCCATGTTACTATTTCTTCATCCATAAAAATGAGACTTTTTTTTTTTTTAAAGATTTTATTGGGGATTTGGGGGAGGGGAATAGCATTGGGGAATTGGGGAGGGGGAACAGACAAGGTTGCTGTCCTTTTGATCTTCAGTCTAGTTGTGGAGGACGTCACTTCACTGGCCCATGTTGGTATTATCATTGCGCTCTTCTCGAGTGAGGCAGCCTACACCGTCACTGGCAACTCACAGCAGTCCAACTCCATGTCAAGCTGTGTTTCACCATCTTAGCTGTCCCAAGCCAACTCTTAACCAACGTGCCACTTGTCTGGCCCATAAAATGAGACTTCTAATACATATTATACAGAGGTACAACATATGATCAAGCTCATTAGCATTAGATGTGTTTTGCCTGAGTGTGAATCCTGGCTCAACACTTCTTGGCTGAGTGGCCATGACCAAGTTACTTAATCTCTGTAAGGCTGCTCGGTTTCCTAGCCTGTTAAGTAGGAATAATAATTGTGCCTACTGTAGAACTGTTGTGTAAGGTAAATATGTAAAGTGAAGAGTGTCTAGCACATATATGCTCAATAAATGTAAGCTGTTATCACTGCTATTATTTCTTTAGAGGGATCTTATAAGGATTATATGCATGGGAAAGTGTAAAGTGTCTAGCAAAATCACTTGGCACAGATAATGAGAGCTTGATAATTGTTAGCCAGAAAATGGGCTCAAAACATGAAACCAGCAAAAAGGTCAGAGAACTAATATGTAGAGAAGTAGGAAAACCTAAGAGTGCGAAGTCATGGAAGCTAAAGGAGAGAGTGTGTCAAGAAGAATGGAGTTAGCTATTAAATTCTCTAGAAAAATCAGAAAATAATTCCACTGTATTTGGCAATAAGAAGGTAATCAAGGGCCGGCTGAGTGGTGCATTAGTTAAGATTTGGCTTAGGACGCCCGCTCTGAGCAGCAGGGCCCCAGTTTGCATCCCACATAGAGCGCCAGTGACACTGTGCCCTCTACAGCTAAGATGGTGAACAACAGCTTGACCTGGAGCTGGGCTGGCTGCCGAGAGTCGCTGGTGATGGTGCAGACTGCAGTGGGGCTGGTCAGCAACTGGAGTGCGCTTTCCTGAGCTGCCGTGAGCCACCGTGAGCTGCTGTCTAATGGCCGGCGAGCAACTGCCTCACCCAGAAAGAGCGCAATGGTAATACCAACATGGTCCAGTGAAGCAACGTCCTCCGCAACTATATTGAAAAACAAAAGGACAGCAACTTGTCTGTTCCCCTTCCCAGATTCCCAATGCTGTTCCCCTCTCCCTAATTCCCCAATAAAAATATTAAAAAAAAAAAAAAGATAATCAACTATGAAAAACAGTATCATCTGGGAGGTGTGGATAGAAGCCTCATTGCTGTGGATAGAATGGTCAGATGGATGCACAAAGGGAATTATTGGGTTGTCGGAAAAGTCATGACATATTTTTTCTGGTTTTTGTTGCAAAAATGCATCATGACTTTTCTGACAGCCCATAATTTTATTAATGAAGCTTGATCTTCTGGATCAGTCTTCTGGAAAAATTATTTAAATTTACACATCACATCCATCATGTGACTTTCAGATAGTTTAAAGAGCTAAATATAAAAAATGAAATAATGCTGAAAGAACTAGAAACATTTAGATGAGTATATATTTGTTCTCTAGGTAGGGAAGAGCTTTAGCAAAAGCAAAAGAAGTATTTATAAAAGGTGGTTGTTCTAGTTGTATAAAAATGGTTAAATATATGAACATCCAGAAAAAAACAAGTAAAATTAAATGTATTGACAATATTCCTCAGTAAGTGAAACATAGACTTTTCCTATGATCCTGCAATTCCACTCCTAGGTATATCCCCCAAAATTCCAGACAGGGACTCAAACAGATTCTTGTATGCCATTGTTCGTAGCAGTGTTCGCAATAGCCAAAAGATGGAAACAACTTAAGTGTCCATGCACACATAGATGAGTAAACATTATTTGCTATAGGCATGTGGTGGAATATTATTCAGCCATAAGGAATGAAAGTTTGATGCCTGCTACAACATGGATGCAAAACAATTTGCTAAGTAAGAAACCAGATAAAAAAGAACAAATATTCTATGATTCTACTTGAATGAAATATCTTTAATAGGCAAATTCAGAGAGACACAAAGTAGATTAGAGGTAGGGGCTGGAGGAATTGGATAATTATTGCTTACTGGGTACAGAGTTTCTGTTTGGGGTGATGAAAAGTTTTGGGAATGATAGTAGTGACAGTTTAACAATATTGTAAATGTATAATGAGAGTGAATTGTGCACTTAAAAATGGTTAACATTGCAATTTTATGTTATATAATGTAATCACAGTAAAAAATAGAATTTGTTCATAATTTTTAAAAAAAACATTTGACAACTTGTAAAGAAATACTTGTAAGAAATATCTGGCACAGGCATAAGAAAACAAAATTATCATTTCCCAGCATTCAAATAAATGCAAATTAGAACAGTGACAGCACTTTTCAATTGTTAAATTGTTACACATATAGGCACTTTTATCCTCTGCTGTTGCATTTTAAATTGATAATGACCTTCCTAGAGGGCAGTTTGACAGTATATGTCAAGTGCCTTTAAACCTGTAATGTACTTTTAGAAATCTGTCCTGAAATACACAGGGTTTTACATATAATGAATTTGTTCACCAAAACAAGGTTTATTGCAGTGAAAAATGGAATCCATTGAAGTAAATTAATTATGGTTCCTCAACCAAAGGGAATATTTCTCAATTACAAATTGAGAAGTATATGGGTATGAGATGTCAACAACAGATTGGTTTCTACAATGAACATTTACCTTTTATTATTACAGAACAGAGGTGGAAAAGTAGAGATAGTGAGTGGAAACTTTGAGGAGCTTGCTCTGAAGGGGAGATAGAAAATGGGAGTTAGAAGTAAAGCAGTGTAAAGAGAAAAAGTAACGGACATTTAAAGATGATTATAACTTCAGGGAAGAAATCGATAGAGTTGTAAAGATTTTAGGCATCTGACAGGGTATAATTGACTTCCTTTCAGCCATTGTAAATGATGAAAATAGTTGGAGACCCTTGTAAGTTTAAGACACAGATAGTACTTCCTTGCATAAAAACTCTTCTAGCTTATTTATCTTTGACTATGTAGTGAGAGAGAGATGGAGAAAGAGAAAGGAGAGTGGGAATGGGGAATGTCAGGAAGGTGAAGAGAGAGAAACTACTTTATGAACTCTGAGGATGTTAATCATTGAGGTTTGCTTTTGCAGAACTTTAGGTGGAGTTTGATTGATGATATCTAATCATATAAATTCCTAATATCCATTTCTTTGTCTTTCTCCCCTGGGTTGGAGTCATGGCTAATACTGTGTTTAACTAGATATTTAATACTGATTATACATTTGCATTACTGCAGATGATGACCATAGTTTTTGAAAGCAGTAAGCTTACGCTTTAATAAATATTTTTGCATTTAAGGGAGGAAAAGACTGAACAGTTGCTGGACTGTAAACAAGAACTTGAGCAAATGGAAATAGAACTAAAAAGGCTGCAGCAAGAGGTTTGTACCTGGAACTTACATAGGACCAATAAGTAATTGGAAATTATTTTTCTCCATATAATTTATAACCATTACCTTAATGCTTTATGCATTTACTGAGGCATAAAGAAAGCTGATGAATTTTTTAGTGTTCCTCTCTTCAGAAATGTCAGAGCCAAAGTAGAAATCAAGGTCATTGAACTTTTCTTTATTCTACATCAGATGTCTTAGAACTGGGACAGTTATAAGTTTCCCCTTTTTTTATATAATTGGCTTCTATGGACTTGGAAGCTGGAACAACTCCATTATAAATTATACTGCATACGTGTATCTTCCTAGGTCTCTACTCTCTGATAGTACTTTATGTTAATTTGTGTACTACAGAGTGCTTTTTAATTTTCCATTCTTTCCTTTACATAAGATCAAAACCTTTTAATTTTTAAAATTTATTTTTGTTTTACTAAAGCTTTGTGTTTTTCATCTTGAACCAAGATTGTTTAAAAATTCACTTCTTTTAAGTGCTAGCAGAAGCCATTGTTCCTTTGTTGAGCCTCCCTTCATGTGCCATATCTGAGCCACTATCAATCTGGCTAACATGGTTTGCCACACCCTGGTGATTCCCTGAAATCCTGCTCCACCCAACTTGCAGGCCCATCCAGCCATTTCCAGTGGCTTTAACATACAACCTGTCTTGGCTCATGCTGCGGACTTTCCTAAAAATCTCTCAAAGATTCACAATCCCTGAACAAACATCACCTGCCCTTGGCATGCCCCATACCTCTTTTTTTTTTTTTTTTTAAGAGGGCAGTGTTACTGGCCCTCATATGTGGGATCCGAACCAGCGCCACTGGCATTCCAAGCCAGTTCTTAACCATCACGCCACTCGGCTGGCCCCCCCATACCTCTTGATAAGAAGTCCCAATCCTGGCACTAGTGGCTGCTAGCCTCTATTCATAGTTTAGCCTCTCCCAGATACCTGCAAGCCAAGCACAAGTGGCAACCATCAGCAGATCACTTTGTGTATTCTACCAAATGGCACCAGGCAAGGGCACAGGCAGTGGCTGACGTTGGCCTGTGCCAGAGCCCCTCCCAAGAGGCCTCAATACCAGTACACCTGGTGGCCACCTTCAGATCACATCAGAGCACCATCTAACCACCTCCACAAATGACATACCCAAAAGGCGAACTCAGCAGGCACCAGAGCCCTACTAAAGCAAATCCTGCTTCATAGGGTCAGCCCCTACACAACAGCCCCTCCTCTATTATAGTTACAGCCAGTTCTTACAACCAATGAGTCTGAGGGTCAACATTGATGTGCAAACAGCAACCAAGGCTCAACTACAACAGGAGGGCACACAGCCCACACAATGGACACACCTAGAGCGCCCAGCTCAGGTGATCAGGGAGACTTCCATTGTGCCCCATAGGACACCTACTACATAAGGCTTCTCTACTAATATTGGGAGACAGCAGCTCTACCTAATATATAGAAACAAACACAGGGAGGCAGCCAAAATAGGGAAACAAAGAAACATGTCCCAAATAAAGGAGCAGAACAAAGCTCCCGAAAAAGAACTAAACAAAATGGAGACAAGCAATCTACCAGACAGAGAGTTCAAAGCACTGGTTATAAGGATGCTCAGTGATTTCAGGAAGAACTTCAACAAAGAGATAGGAAACATAAAAATGAAGATAGAAAATATAAAAAAGAACAAGTCAGAAAAAAAGAATACAATAACTGAAATGAAGAATACATTAGAGGGAATCACCAGTGGATTAAATTAAGCAGAGGATCAAGTCAGCAATTTGGAAGATAAGGTAACAGAAAACACCCAATCAGAACAGCAAAAAGAAAAAAAAGAATCCAAAAAAATGAGGGTAGTTTAAGGGGCCTTGGGGACATCAAGTGTTAACAACATTCACAAGAAGAAGAGCTAGACTGAGGAATTGAAAACCTATTTGAAGAAATAATGATGGAAAACTTTCCTAACCTGATGAAGGAAATAGATATACAAGCTCAGGAAGCAGAGAGAGTCCCAAACAAGATAACCCCAAAGAGGCCACACCAAGACACATCATAATTAAAATGCCAAAGGTTAAAGACAGAGAGAGACTCAAAAGCAGCAAGAGAAAAACAGTTACATGGGAGTTCCTGTAGACTGTCAGCTGTTTTCTCAGTAGAAACGTTGCAGGCCAGAGGGGATTGGCATGAAATATTCAAAGTGATGAAAGCAAGCACTTACAACAAGAATACTTTATCCAGCAAAGCTATCATTTAGAAACAAAGGCGAGTTAAAGAGCTTCCCAAAAAGCTAAAGGAGTTCACCACTACACCGGTATTAGAAATGTTAAGTGGACTTATTTAAGGAGGAAAAGGGGGGGAAAAAGATCAAAAATAGAAGTAATAAGGTCAGAAGCATGGTGGCATGAGGGTTAAACAGCTATAATTCAACAAAGGATTGCCTGCCCAACACACAAACACATTTGAGAGATCCTCACAATGAAACATATGAAGGTGGGTGAATTGGGGCAAACAGGAGGAGGGAAGGGGAAGAGCAGAGATGGGTGCCACAGATGCAGCTCTGAGCTCTGCGGGTGGTGGGAGAGGGAAGGATTCTGGTTTCAGGTAGACTCTCTCAGGCCCTGAGCATTCCTGCCTGAGTGATCAGTATATAACACAGCTGAATCCAGCTATTGGGGCAGAGACCAAATACAGAAGTGCGACAGCTATGTTTTAATAGCCAACTTTGCCAGGCCAGGCAGAAAAGCAAAGCTGCAGAGCCTGGCCACCTCCCTCCACCCAACCAGAGCTCATCTCCCCGCCCCCTTCCCAGCGCAATCCTGGACCTCAGAAGACACTGTAGCAGTGAGGGTCAGGTTACAATCCAGAATATTTACAGCCCTGAGAACTGGAGGGACAGCAGGAACACACTGCGGCTAATCCCAGTGACAAGGTTGGAGATACAGAGGCAAGGCAGCTGAGGTCTGGCAGTCACCATTACTGGGAGGACAACAAAACTACAAACACCAGCACACACACACCCCCAGCCCACCTACTCCCCACCCTTAGTGGCTGATCCCAGCTGGGGCACTTTGGACAGCTCAAGCAGCACAGCTCTGCATCTGGCTGTAGGAGACTCACTGGGATTTCAGGGGCTCAAAACCCCATTGCCCACCAAACACACAGAGGTGGTGCTGAGACCAAGGTGACCCCATGACCAGGGAATACAAGGGATTTCCCACTGCCCTGCAGAGATACAAAAAGCCAGCTGGAACAGTGCAAGACAGAATAAAATACTTAAGCACCACCTACTGGAAAACAAAAGAAAGACCTCTTCTTAATAACCTGTTGCGGGATTCACCCCCATAGATGCTTTAGGCAGAGTAATAATCCATCAAATACCATGAACAACCAAGATAACAAGGCATCTCAGAAAGAAAATGAAAATTATCCAGAAAATAAACTTAAGGACATAGAAATATGTGACATAGAAATGGCAGAGAATTCAAAATTACAGTTTTGAAAAAAAATCAACAAGATGCCAGAAAACTCCAGCAGTTTAATGAATTTAGAAATAAAAATAAACAAAATGAATATCAAAGAGATGGAAATTTTAAAAAGAAACAGATACAAATTCTGGAGATAAAGAACTCAGAAAAAGAGATGAAGAATGAAATAGCTTAGGAAATAGAGCTGACATGTTGGAGGAAGGACTTCATGATATCAAAGATAGAAATCTGGAAATGACAGAAAATGAGAGAGACTTAAGAGTTAAAAGAAATGAAAGAACTGTACAAGAACTATCTGACTCCATCAGAAAGAGCAATGTAAGAATAATGGGTATTCCAGAAGGAGAAGAGAGGGAGAAGGGGACAGAGAGCCTATTCAAACAAATAGTGGATGAGAACATCACAAACCTATGGAAAGAACTGGATCCGTGAATCCAAGAAGCAAGCAGAACACCTAATTATCTCAATCTGAAAATGTCTTCTCCAAGGCACATTATATTGAAACTATCAAAAAGTAATGCAAAGAAAGAATTCACAAGGAAGCTAGATAAAAGAAGACAGTAACTTGTAAAAGAATCCCATTAGGTTATCATCAGATTTTTCAACAGAAACTCTACAAGCTAGGAGTGAATAGAATCAAATATTCAAACTATTAAAAGACAAATTACCAGCGAATAATAATGTATCCAAAAAAATTGTCCTTTAAATATGAAGGAGTAATGAAATCCTTGCCAGATATTCAGAGCTGAGGGAATTTTCCACCACATGACCTGCATAACAGGAAATACTAAAGGAGGTTATTCTACCTGAAAGAAAAAGACAAAAAGATAACAATACTATGAGTAAGATGACAGACAGAAGCAGGCAATTGCAATCCCTATTCAGAATAGGGCACTATACAATTAACTATAACAAAGATTAAAGGAGGTAAAAGCAAAAGAAAAGAAGACAATTGCTACTGTGACTTGGAAATGAACTCAGCATAAATAGGAATAATTTGTGATAAAAACAAAAGTGGGGGTAAAGGTCTGAATTTGCAAAGGGGAATGGAGATAAGGTGCATGCAGACAAAAAGTCTATATATGAAACTTTGTTTTACATGAACTTAATGCTAACTGCACACAAAAAATCCACAACTGAGACATAATATAAAAAAAGAGGAAATAGATGAAAAAATCATAGGATACTACCAAACTAAACAGACAGAAACACAAGTGCAAACAAACAATGGAGACACTGAACTGCCAAATAACAAAAGATAAAATGGCTATAGGAAATTGCCATATATCAATAATCAACCTAAACACAAATGGTCTGAGTTCACCAATAAAAAGACACAAAGTAGCAGATTGGATCGATAAAACAAAATCCAACCATACTTGTATGCTGCTTTTAAGAAACACATTGCAGCTGGAAAGACAAATATAGACTCATAGTGAAAAGGTGGAAAACAATACTCCAAACGGCATCCTGAGAAAATGGATGTAGTTATATCTGATGAAATAATCTTCAAGATAAAAAAGGTAATAAGAGACAAAAATGGGCATTTGATAATGATAAAGGGCACAATACATCAAGAAGACATAACACTTATACGCCCAATCAGGGTGCACCAAAATATAGAAAGCAATTACTAACTGAACTAAAGGGAGAAACTGACAAAAACATAATTATATTAGGGGGCCTAAATAGCCCATTGACAGATATGGGTAGATCATCCAAACAGAAAATCAATAAGGAAATGTCAGCCTTAAGTTACACATTATTAGATCAATAGACATAATTGACATTTACAGAGCCTTTCATCCCAGAATACCAGACTATACATTCTTCTCTACTGCACATGGAACATTCTCAAGGATAGATCATGTTGGGACCCAAAACGAGCCCTAACAAATTTAAGAAGATGGAAATCATACCAAGCATATTCTTTGACCATAATGTTTTCAAATTGGACATCAACTGCAAAAAGAAAGCAGGAAAAACCACAAATATGTGGAGATTAAATAACATGATACTACTAAATAACAACTGGGTCAAAGAATAAAAAAAAGATCGAAAGATACATAGAGATACATGAGAATGAAAATATATCAAAACTTTTGGAACACAGCAAAAGCAGTACGAAAAGTGACTTTTGTATCATTTATATCATTACATGTCTGTCTCACAAAACAAGAAAAATCCCAAATACACAGCCTAATGTTACATCTTAAAGAACTGAAAAAAAAGAACAAATGCATTCCAAAGTCAGAAGGATGCAAATAATAAAAATTAGAGCACAATTAAGTAAAATAGAAAACAAAAAGACAATAGAAAAAATTTATGCAAGAAAGAGCTAGTTCTTTGAAAAGATTAATAAAATTGACAAATTTTATGGCTGGACTTAGAAAAAAGAAAAAACACAAACAAAAATCGGAAATAAAAGAGAAGTTATTATGGATAACCGCAAAAATACAAGGGATCATACAAGAATGCTATGAAAGACTACACAAGGTTGGAAAATTAAGTTCGTGAACTCACCCTTGAAAAAGTGCTACATACCTCATTGCTAAGTATCACTATGGTCACCTTCTAAGTACTCCCCTAGGGAAGCTATGCACCGATGCCAGCACCTAGTCTTTCCTTCAAAGCAATTTTGGAACTCTTTCTGAAATTAAAAAAAATTAGCAGGATTTTGGTGTTACAACATACCTGGATAGAGACATTCTCTAAAGTAACTAAATGATCAACTTTAGTAATAGAGTTTGCCTCTTCTGTGTTTTTAATGTCCTGTATTTTAAGTTAACTTTTTTACCTTAAATTAATTCTGAATGATTATGTTAAATAGAGGTTAACTTATTTAAAAATATCCTGAATTTTTGTTACATTCCTGATAGAGAACATTATATAAAAATTTGTGTATAGATACAAGTTTGTGTATTTGTATATAATCATGTGTTTAAAATACTTTTTATTCTTGATTAAATAAAAAATGCTTTATGTCTCCCCATTTTAAAAAACAACTTGAGGGCCGGCCGAGTGGCGCATTGGTTAAGCGCTGGTTTTGGGATGCCAGCGGCCCCGGTTCGGATCCCACATGAGGGCCAGTGACACTGCCCTCTACGGCTAACAACAGCTCCACCTGGAGCTGGGCTGTGTGAGCCCCAGTGATGGTGTGGGCTGCAGCCCCTGCTGCAGTGGGCTAGGCTACAGTGAGTGGCCCGCAGCCAGCGTGAGCGGCTGGCAGCCAAGCATGAGCTGCCAATAGCTGTGGTGAGCGACATCCAGAGGCCAGCGACCGATCTGCCTCATCCGGGAAGAGCGCAATGACGATACCAACAGTGAAGCAGCATCCTCCGCAACTAAACTGAAGAACAAAAAGACAGCAACTTGTCTGTTCCCCTTCCCCGATTCCCCAACGCTGTTCCCCTCCGCCAATTCCCCAATTAAAAAAAAACACACAAAAAAAACCAACTTGAGGTATAACTTACACACTATAAAATTTACACTTTTAAAGTATACAGTTCATTGATTTTTAGATTCAGCAAGTTGTACAACCAAGGATTATCAATTTGAAAATAATATTTAAAATATTAATATTTTCTTATGTTTAGAACATGAATTTGCTTTCGGATGCTCGTTGTGCGAGAATGTATCGAGATGAATTAGATGCACTTCGAGAGAAGGCAATCAGAGTTGATAAGCTTGAAAGTGAAGTCAGCAGATACAAAGAGAGACTACATGATATTGAATTTTACAAGGCAAGAGTTGAGGTATGTTGCATAATACAAAGCATTCACAATGTTTTTTTTCTTTAAAAGTGTTTTTCTAAATGCATTGAAAATACACTTAATAAATGTATGGAACTCTTGAAATGTTGAACAAACTGTAAATTATCTTCAGATGGTTATTTTATGATTATCATATTGCTTAGAATTTTAAAAAGGGGTTTTGGGACATTATTAATTTTACTGAACTCTTTTGGGTTCTTCTTTCATTCTTTTATTTATCATTATGGGTAGAGCCAACTTTTGAAGTCATGGTCAGAATGAAGTATTTCTCTCTACAAATTTTAAACTTGTTCCTAAAAGTGAAAGCAAACATATTACTGATCAATTCTCAGTTCAGTGTGCTAAATTAGGATCAATAAAGGTGCTTGCACATGCCTACTCTCAACAAATTATCTAACATTTTATATAAACAAATTAGAAAAAACGATTTTCCCTATATAATGATTGCAGTTCAACGTTACATGAAGGTGAGTTTGATGGCAAGATACTGACACTCTTGGCATCTGCATCCTTTTTTTTTTCCCCTCAGTTAATTACTCATTGTCTGTAAAGAGTGGAGATTTTGTTCATTTTTAGTAGGGGTTCAGAAGGAGTATGCAAATATCAAGGAGTGAAAACATAAGAGTAAGTGGTTAAAAACATTTGAGCCTGAGAGCTACCAAAAAGAGACCCAATTGACTGCAGAGATTAGGTGCCTATCCTTTGCCAGTTATTTAAATGGGTGTATATGTGGCATTGTTAAGGGTCCTTATAGATGCCACTGTTTTAATATACTTTCTCTTGACTTTAGTTTATAAACCACAGTCATATTACTTAGCTAGATAGATCTGTGAACATGTATCTTCAAAACAGCTGTAGGAATTTTAAACATTTTCTCATGATGCTTAGGTAAAGTATTTATTGATAGAGCTTTGGTTTATGATTTAGGTGAGCCTTGGAATTGTACTAAAAAACCCCAAATCTTTCACTTTGCTGTTATAGTTTAAGTGGAGAGAAATCTTAAAATCTATTTCAACACATTAAGCCCTGGTTCTGTGGAGATTTGTGTCTTAACACTTTGTAAGCGGGCATAAAAAGCTATATGACGAGTTTACTCGTTTCCCGCAAAAAATGTGTTAAATATCTGCAAGACTACTTGCACTTAGTTCCTTATCTTGTGACTAGTGAATTTTGATGTACCCCAACAATTTCATATGAAATTACAGTTATATTACTTATCTTAATGTAAATACTGAGTATTTTGTTTGCATAATTGCTTAAACTCTTGAGGGAAAATGAAACAAATAAAACACCAACTATATTTCTGTTACTCAGTAGCTTTACTTTTTCATATAAAGAATTTTTATGTTGTACAGCTTTGAGAAATTAACCAATATTAGCTTTTTTGCAATAAGTAAAGCTTATTTGAAATGCTTATAGGAATTAAAAGAAGACAATCAAGTTTTATTAGAAACAAAAACCATGTTGGAAGACCAATTAGAAGGAACTCGAGCTCGTTCTGATAAATTACATGAATTAGAAAAAGAGAATTTACAACTAAAGGCTAAACTGCATGATATGGAAATGGTAAGTATTGTAAAGTAGATCAAACATGGCCTCTAAGGAAGAATTCTAAGATTTATCTGATTCCCTGTAATGACAAAGAATGGCTAGTGTCCTTCATGCTCTTTTTTTTAAAGATTTTATTGGGGAATTGGGGAAATGATACAGTGTTGGGGAATTGGGGAAGAATTGGGCAAGGGGAACAGCCACGTTGTCATTCAATCTTAGTTGTGGAGGGTGCAGCTAGCTCAGCTCCAAGTCCAGTCACCCCATCTGACCGCCCATCGGCAGC
This sequence comes from Aselliscus stoliczkanus, assembly GCA_033961575.1. Lineage (NCBI taxonomy): Eukaryota > Metazoa > Chordata > Mammalia > Chiroptera > Hipposideridae > Aselliscus > Aselliscus stoliczkanus. The sequence goes on along the minus strand of CM066730.1, from coordinate 67,853,977 downwards.
TGTAGCCGTTCAGCTCAAGGTGCTGTATTCAATCTTAGTTGTGGGGGGGAAGGGTGCAGCCTACCAATCCACATGGAAGTTGAGCCCTCTCACCAGCTGAGCCATCCTGCCAGCGCAACTCACTGGCCCATGTGGGAATCGAACCGATAACCCTGTTGCTCAGAGCTCATGCTCTTAACCAACTGGGCCACTTGGCCAGCCCTTTAATGCTTTAACAAAGAAAGATAGCTAAATAAATTTGATGCTTCCAATTTTATATGAGTACAGGAGTAATAGAAGTTTATGCTTTTGTTATAGAGGAGTATTATTCATTTCGTCTTGTATTTTTCAGAAAACTAATAAGCTATTGTGTAAACATGCCTTTAAAATACAGAAATAAAACTATGTGGCATTGAGTAGAATCATTTGTTATATCACTAAAACAATATATTGACTATGACGAAGAGTTTTCAGTGTCCCCAAAGGTCATTTTAAAAGGTTGTCAGACACCTGGTCAGTATAAGGACCAGTGGTAAGAATTATAATAACTGGGTATTGCCTTCAAATTGAAAATCTAAGGAACTCGAGATTTATTCTCATATTATTTAGTTTCTGATCAATACAAGTTATAAGCAATAAGTAATATAATATTAGCTCTAAATTTACTGTTTCTTAGCTTTCTTTTCTCTCCCTATTCCCTGAAATAAAAAAGGAACGTGATATGGATAGGAAAAAGATTGAAGAATTAATGGAAGAAAATATGACTTTGGAAATGGCACAGAAACAAAGTATGGATGAATCATTACATCTTGGCTGGGAGCTGGAACAAATATCGAGAACTAGTGAACTTTCTGAAGGTATTCCCAATATTGTTTCATTTAAATGGATTGATGAATAAATGAAATTGTATTTATGCTTATATATCTGGATATTTTGTTGCAGTTCTTTATTTTCCCTAGCTGGAGATATCTAAGAAGGGGAACTGTGTCCCTAGATATGAATTCACTGAGTAATATGTTATTTCCATATTCCTAGGTCTGGTTATCTTTGCATGTCTTACAACTCAACTTTTTTGAGTGTAATAACACATTTTTTTCAGTTCTTTATTTTATGTTAATATCACAAGAAACTGGAATGCCAGTTTATTAATTTATTTTGAGAAATATAGCCATCCAGTAAATAGACCAGAAAAGTCATATTAGCTGGTCATATTAGAGTGTTTTTTTTAATATAGGCAAATCTAAATAGGAAGTCAAAATGTAGTAGGAAGATTTTTAAGTGAATACATAGCCAGAAAAAAAGCAAGTTAAGGATCTTCATGGCTCCTTTCATCATTATATGCAATCTCTCTTTTAGGGTTATAACCTACCAACCAGTCCAACCCAGTTATACCTTGGAAATAATGGAAGACCTCCAGATAAATTTTTAAATCTTGGCTCTTTTTTCTTAAACTCCATTATTGGCTTGTCCTGTATCTTAAAGTGGAACATATACATATAATACAGTTGTCTGGGTTATAGCTTTCATTATGCTAATACTGATATCTTTATTGAAATTATACTCAGGTCACATTTGTTTGAATTAGGCTAGTTCCATAATTCTTCTGTTACATGGTATTAGATTATTGCATCTGTTTTCCTTCCTTCAGCACATATTTACTAAGCACCTACCATGTGTAAACATTATACCAGGCCCTGAGGTTATGGTGGTGTGGTAGACGTAAAGCCTGACGTAAAGCTTTATAGTCTGGTTCTTTCTTTATTATACCAGGCCCTGAGGCTACGGTGGTGTGGTACATGTAAAGCCCGAGGGAGCTTATAGTCTGGTTCTTTCTTTACAGGTGACTCATGTTGATTACCATTGGGCTTCTTCTAATTTTACACTTGAGAACCTAATTCCAAATTCTAGGACCCTATGTAAATTCACTACATATAAATGATGGTATTCTGCCAGTGAAGTTGCTGAGATGTGTTACTTAAAATATTTGTGGAACTTTTTTATTGTATTTCTTGTGAATTCAGTTATAAAGAAAGCAATTCAGACTTAAATGTTTTGTACTTCTAAAGTAGTTAAAATTACACTGTTAAAAGTTTCATCATCTATTAAATAAGGACAATAAAAGTAATTACCTTGTAGGGTTGTTGTTAGGAATGAATTTCTTAATACTTACGAAGTCCCTTGAACAGTGCCTGGTAAATAGTATGCATTTGAATGTTAATAATAATTATCATTATCATATCACGTTTTTTTGGTAGTTGTTATTAGCTGGGGTCATAGACTTGAATATTCATTTTAATGTGTCATTTAAAAAAATTATATAAGGGACTTTCTAGAAAGTTTCAAAATGTGGGAAAATATAAAGGAGGAAATTAAAGTCCCTAATAATTTCTTAAATCAATTTTATGTTTCAAAAAATTTGCTTCTAGAATGTTTCTACACAACACATAGGTATTTTAGACATCAGATCAATGTGTATATACAATTAAGGTTCCTTTTATCACATAAGATTATAATACAGGCATTCTTTCAGGTTGATAAAAATGTGTTCTAAGCACATTTAAGCATCCTTCTTAATTTTTCATAGTTTTACTGAAGCTTCTTTGAAGCACAGTCATAGTATTGAAAGTATTATTAAGGCATGTCATGTATTTTAGCCTAATCTTGTTAATTTGAAGTACATGACTACATATCATGAATTACAATTTTATTAAAGTAGACTTGGACAACTGATGGAATTTTTAAAGTCAGTGACTATCTAGTATACCAGCTTTTAATAAAACATTAGTAATATGCTGACTAGAACAAAAGATGGAAATCAGAATTGAAGCTTTCTTAAAATCTGGGGGATATTTTACCATACCTAATTTTGTAAAAATTATATGCTTATGGGGATATGTTTTGTGTGTGTGTGTGTGTGTTTCTTTGCTTTTTATGATAGTGAATTTTAAACATACATAAAAGTAGACACACCTAGAAATGTCCTTCCATACTTCTATCATTTCCCTTCCTAAAATCTAGGATTTCAAAATAAATTCTAGGCATCATATGTCATTTGTAAATCCCAGTGTGTGTGTGTGTGTGTGTGTGTGTGTGTGTGTGTGTGTGTGTGTGTGTGTGTGTATTATATATATTTTAAGATTTTTTTATTGGGGAATTGGGAGAGGGGAACAGACAAGTTGCTGTCCTTTTGTTCTTCAGTCTAGTTGTGGAGGATGTTGCTTGGTATTATCATTGCGCTCCTCCCGGGTGAGGTAGATCGTTCGCCAGCCTCTGGATAGCTGCTCATGGAGGCTTTTGGCAGCTCACTCTGGCTGCCAGCTGCTCAAGCTGGCTGCTGGTCACACTGTAGCCTATGGCAGCCCACTACAGCAGGGGTTGCCGCTATGCCGTCCTGGGGACTCACAGCAGCCCAGCTCCAGGTGGAGCTGTTGTTCACCATCTTAGCTGTAGAGGGCAGTGTCACTGGCCCTCACATGTGGAACCCGAACCAGGGCAGCTGGCCTCCCAAGCCAGCTCTTAACCACTGCGCCACTCGGCCGTCCCCCTAGTATTTTTATATCATCAAAATATTCAATGAGTGTGCTATAGGGTTATTAAAAACAATTATTTTTGGCTTATGGAGAGCATCATTTAAAGAACTAGAAACTGAGTATTCTTATGTTTAAAAATGTAATGCTGTAACCTACTTAGAAAGATGATTTCCCTTGACAAAATGGAGTAGATGTTGCTCTTTACACTTAGTTGAGCAGGGATTCTTCATTTAGAGAAAGGGGTTTTCAGGATGACCAGTGTACACTGGTCTTGCCTGTCTCAGAATCAGATTAAGATTTTTTTCCTTCCAACTGTCTTCCTTTAATTTTTGAAAGCATGGCATAAGGTATGCTTTACACTTCTTATTTGAATCACACAGTGACTCTAATGAGATACATGGGCTGATAACTATATTTTGTACAAGTAACCAAAAGCTTATTGAGGTTAAAGTGGCTTAATTTCTCATAGAACTAGAACTGGAACTCAAACCTCTTCAGTCTAAATTTTGTACCTTTTTTTCCCCCACTGGAGTGCCTATGGTACATTAAAAATTCAAGATTTACTTATCTTTTATCTGTCTGTTTTTTCCCCAATTGTGTCTATTTTGTATGCCTTTATAAATTTTTTTATATAGGTAAGGACCAGGTTATATAGTGTATTTGCACTCAATATTTTAAATAGTAAAGAGTAAACCTAATTTTACCAATGATATATTTTTCAATATTATAGCACCACAAAAATCCTTGGGACATGAGGTGAATGAGTTGACATCAAGTAGGTTATTAAAGTTGGAGATGGAAAACCAGAGTTTGACAAAAACTGTAGAAGAGCTTCGGAGTACTATGGATTCTGCAGAAGGTAACACTTCCAAAATCCTGAAAATGGAAAAAGAAAATCAAAGACTAAGCAAAAAGGTAAATAAAAAGAATGTTTAGTGTAATGTTAAAAAATGTATTTAAATGGGGGCAGATTATCAATTCATGAGGGGTGTAAATGTCTAACTATCACATTGCTTTGTACACCTGAAACTAATTTTAAAAAGTATGTAAAAGTATAAATAAATAACACTGTAGTAAAACAGTTTCCAGTTTTTATTGTGCCCTCAATATTTTAACTTATGGAAATTTTCAAACATACATAAAAGTAAAATAAATGAACTCCCATTCTCATTATTCAGCTTCAACCATTATTAACTTACAGCCAGTCTTATTTCTACCCCTGCCTAGTCTCCCCACAACTACTAGATGATTTTGAAGGAACCCTAGACAGAGTATCATTCAACAACAAATACCTCAGTATATATTTCTAAAAAGTAAAGACGTTTAAAAAAAAAATCAAGAACAGTGAAAAAATCATGCTTAAAAGTCTAATAATTTTTAGTTACGATGTCAGTTTCTCCAATTCTATTTTTTCTTTTTTACATTTTTTTCAAATCTGAACCTAAATAAGATTAGTACATTCAATCAGTTGATGTATCCCTTAAATCTTTTTTAGTCTACAAGTTTACTCTTTTTTTCCTAGCAATTTTTCTGTTGACAAAACCAGGTTATTTGTCTAAAAGAGTTTTCCACAATCTAGATTTTGATGATTGCATTCTATTTGTCACTTAGCAAGTTCTTTTGTCCCCTGTATTGACTGTTTTTTTCTGTGGGCTTAATCAGGTTCAAATTGAGTTTTTAGTAAGAATATTCATACGGCGTATGTATATTTCATTTAGGAGGCATATGTCTGGTTTTCTTTTTTTGTGGTGTTGTCATAGAAAATCATTTGCTTGCATCCCTTAATTAATCAGATTGCAAAATCCCAATATTCTAATTATATCATCTCTTCTTAATTTGGTAGAGTTCCACAAGGAAAAAGTTTAACAAAAAAACTACTGGATTAAAGAAACAAACGCCATTGGTTATTCTAAGGAACAGCTCTTATAGGAAAAACAGGATGAATGTTTGATTTTATCCCTTCATTTACCATTTTCCTATTAATGAATTCATTCTCTCATATCCTCCTGAGATAATTGAGTGACTTCGTTGTTTGTTTTAATGTCATTATGAACTCATAGATTTAAAAATATTTGAAGTGTTTCCACCCACTGCATTTGTTTTTCTTACTGTCACAATGAAGCTGCTTTCTGAATCCTTATGACACAACGTTAGCACTCCTTGAGATCTTCCTTGCTTTCTGCCCTGAAAAAATGTTCTAGGCTCCTAGCTGTGTCTAGTTTTTCCTTTGATAGGGTCTAAGTATCTAGACTCAGTTATAAAAATCTCCCTAAACTTGAGACCAGTAATTTTTTAACTAAACTATGCATCAGAATCACCTGTAGCGCTTGTTGAAGCACAGATTGCTGAGACCTATGTCTAGAGTTTCTGGTAGTTTTGGGGTAGGGGTTAAGAATTCTCATTTCCAAGAAGTTCCTTGGTAATGCTCATCCTGTTGTTTTGGAATCATGGTTTGGGGACCACTGCCTTAGATAACGCATATAGATTCCTTGATTTTCTTGCATGGTTTATCTCTTTTAAAACATTTTGGTATCAACTTTAGACCATTAACCAAATACTCTTAATAGGTGTTTGACAATCAATACAGTGTTAAAGTTGGAGTGGCCATTTAGAACTTGAACAGTTTTATTTTGGTTGTCATTATAATTGGATCTGTAAATTATTATTTGATTTTAAAATTAGCTTTGACGTCCAATTAGTAAATTCTCAGTGATTCTAGCAATTTTTGATAAAGTTATTATATAAAAGATGTCTTTTGTAAACCAAATGTTTCACTTAAATTTCACTGATGTAAAAACAACAAATGAATCTAAATATTATCCATATATTTTTTTCTATACTGGGAAAACCAGATGGATTAGTTATTAATAATTAAGAGCTTTCTAAACATGTAAATTAATGTTGCATTGAGTTATTAGGTTAGATTTGTGACTTGCTGCTTTTGAGATATTACTGGAAGATTTTTTTCCATGTGTGGTCATCTTTTATTGATATTAAAGCAGAACAATTCAACTTGCTTTGTATAAGACTATTAAAATTCTTGGAGTTCTTTACTGTTGATATAAAGTAATATTTAAACTTGAAGTGAAATACTTTATGTAGCTAAATCTTTTATTTTTTAATTACCTAATTTGAATGTTATATAATGGAAAATCAGTGACATAGCATATTTTAAACTTAAATTTGCTTTTTCAAACTTAATAACCACATACTTTATTATATCTCTAAAGTGTATAATTGAACATTTATATTTGCTGGAGTTTTGTTCAGCCTGTTTTTCTCCAGTATTCTTTTTTGTGCTTTTTATTTCAAACTAAGTCCCTTCTTATTTCCTCATTTTTAAAAAATTTATACCACCATCATTTCCGTAATGCTTTTTATATTCTCCTCTTCCTTCTTGTACACTGAAATTCCTTGGCTATCATTAAAATTTTACTTAACAAATCCACTTGAGCCAAGAGAGCCTTTCATTAAGACTTGTACAATCTTTATATAGCACATAATTATAATATATTCGCTTGGAGTTGTCGTCGTGTTTACAAGTACAAATTTCCTCTCAGAGATGCAGAGGATAAGAAAAATAGTTATGTCTGCTTATTTTATATAACTGCTAATACTAACATGGAGTATTACTTGAATTGCTCTGCTAAATTCTTAAATTTCACCATTTGGATATTAAAAATGTATTTTATTTTTAACTCAGTGATTATCTTTTGTTTTGATATGTTTCCACTGTTGTAAAATACTTAATGATATATTGCTTTGTGATTTAATTTTTCCAGGTTGAAATTCTTGAGAATGAAATTATTCAAGAAAAGCAAAGTCTTCACAATTGTCAGAATTTAAGCAAAGATCTAATGAAGGAAAAAGCTCAGCTTGAAAAAACAATTGAAACACTTAGAGAAAATTCAGAGAGACAGGTTCATAAATTTCCTATTAAGCATTGTATATTAAAATGTATTAACAAAAGTTACTTTAGAGTTTATACAAATAAAATGTTCATATAGACTTAAATGTTCATAAATATTTTAGAATTTTTTATATTTTAAAGCAACTATGATTTTTACCTCACTTTCTATACCATGTATTTGAGAAAAGTTAAAGGGAAAGCTTAGACTTTTTAAAATTGCCAGTATGATTAATAATTAGATGAATAATTATATCATACAACTTTGCAGTACCTGTGCTTTCAAGTGTCTTTGGAAAATGACTGTGGAGTGCAGTTGGGGAGAAATGGGAAAGGATTTGGGGAGTAATGCAGCTGTACTCTGACCCTACAAAAAAGAGAGAAGTTGTGGCATCAACCATATTGGATACTTCCTGATATATTTTCAAGTTCTGATTGATCATTCTTATTATATGCTTGAGGAAACAGGACAGATTGAGTGACTTGCTATTTTAAATTTTCTGTTTACTTTTTAGATGTAAAATGATTTGTTTTATATTACCTAGGTATAGTCTTCAAGCGACCCATAAAAATACAGATTTCTATAGAGCTACAGAATAAAAATTCTAGAGCTAAGGATGAATGTGTACTTTTACAAGATTCTCAGGGGATTGTTTAACACACTAAATTTTGAAAACTATTATATTAGACCATGCCATAAATTGGATGGATTAGTTTTCAGACATACTAGGGGATTTTGTTATTTTTTTGTTTCCAAATTAGAATTCTTTTGGGGAATGAATATATAGCCATATATACTATATATACACACACGTATAGTACAGCAGATATTTGCTGAGGGCACTCTTTGTATAGGTATTGCAAAATTTCTTTATGAAAGTAAAAGCTTATATACTGAAGGAGAAGACATATATGTGTGTACATTTCACCTATATTCATATTTGCATTTGAAACATACAATTGTAAATAATCTGAAGATCATTTTGATTGATATTAAACACATCTCTCCTAACCATTCCTTTACATTATGAACTCCCTAAAGACATAAATGCAGTGGTCTCAGTAAATATTTTTCAGAATTAAAAATAAGATAGACATGCTAACACCCATTTATGTTCTAATTTCTCTGTTAGTTTTTGTACAGGAATAACTATGTAATTTAAAATATTTATTTCTTGCTTAAGTTTATAATTTTCTCCTTTCTCTTTTTAAATTAGATTAAAATATTGGAACAGGAAAATGAACATCTGAATCAAACCGTGTTATCCTTAAGGCAGCGTTCCCAGATAAGTGCTGAAGCAAGGGTGAAAGACATTGAAAAAGAAAATAAAATTCTCCATGAATCTATCAAAGAAACAAGTAGCAAGTTAAGCAAGATTGAATTTGAAAAAAGACAAATTAGAAAAGAACTGGAACATTATAAAGAAAAAGGAGAACGAGCAGAAGAGCTTGAAAATGAGTTGCATCATCTTGAAAAAGAAAATGAATTGTTACAGAAAAAGATAACCAATTTAAAAATTACTTGTGAAAAAATTGAGGCCCTTGAACAAGAAAATTCAGAGCTAGAAAGAGAAAATAGGAAATTTAAAAAAAGGTTGGATAGCTTTAAAAATCTTAGTTTTCAGTTAGAATCCCTAGAAAAAGAGAATTCCCAACTTGATGAGGAAAACTTAGAACTGCGAAGGAATGTGGAATCTTTGAAATGTGCAAGTATGAAAATGGCTCAGCTACAACTAGAAAATAAAGAACTAGAAAGTGAAAAAGAACAGCTTAAGAAGGGTTTGGAGCTCATGAAAGCATCTTTCAAGAAAACAGAACGCTTAGAAGTTAGCTACCAGGGTTTAGATACAGAAAATCAAAGGCTACAGAAGGCTCTTGAAAACAGCAATAAAAAAATTCAGCAATTGGAGAGTGAGCTACAAGACTTAGAGATGGAAAACCAAACATTGCAAAAAAACCTAGAAGAGTTAAAAATATCTAGCAAAAGATTAGAACAGCTAGAAAAAGAAAATAAATCATTAGAGCAAGAGACTTCTCAACTGGAAAAGGATAAGAAACAACTGGAGAAGGAAAATAAGAGACTCCGACAACAAGCAGAAATAAAAGATACCACATTAGAAGAAAATAATGTGAAAATTGGAAATTTGGAAAAAGAAAACAAAACTCTATTCAAAGAGATTGGTATTTATAAGGAATCCTGCATTCGTCTGAAAGAATTAGAGAAAGAAAATAAGGAGCTTGTGAAAAGAGCAACTATTGATATAAAAACTTTGGTTACATTACGTGAGGTAAATATAATTATCTCAGTTAAGACAAATATTTTTCGTATTTTTAACTCCAAGCTTCTTTAAGATTTATTGGAACCCATCAGTAATTTGCATCATCTACTTATGGTTCTAAAGTAGAAATTTAGAATTAGAAGTAGAAACAGTTTCCAAGTTTCCTACTTTTGTTAAACTAAGAAGTACATGTAAATTGTATTTTTTTAAGAAATTGTAATATTAAGTTTTCCGTGTGGTATCTGACTTTATATCTGACATTATAATTTTATTTCAAAATAATGTTGAAATATTTGATCACGAGTCTTACTGAATGCTAAGTATAATAGAAAACATGATAGCTACTATTTATTGAATGCGAACTATGTGCCAAGTACTAGGCTAAGGACCTCAGAGTTGTGTTTATATATAACATACATATATATATATATATATATATATATATATATATGAAATATATAAAACTTATATAATTTTTACGACCAGTTCTTTATAGGTATTTTTTCCATTAGATTAGAAAAATGAGGTTCAGAGACATTGAGTAACTTAGGATGACACAGTTCTTAAATGGATTGCTGGATTCAAATCCAGATCTTTTCATACTCCCAAAGACCCATGAATTTTTACCTCTAAGCTAGAGCATTAAAATCATGTTAAACTTAAAGGTCAACACTGAACAATTGGTAGTTGCTTGGATCTATGTGTTGACAAGAATTCTGAAATTTCACAGGCAACAGGTCCTGTGAAACATGGTTGGTGCAGATCAGCAGGTAGGATGCTTGGCTCTTCTTTGGTCTTCCTATGCTATATACTATGTGTAATAACTCTGGAAGTTCAATTTAAAACTATCTTAGCATTCTGGTAGAAAGTCACATTTGGAAGTCTGCAGTTCTGCTAATAGGCATTGAGAAGGTCCATTATGAGCCTTTCATTTTTTTCTTTCTGTTCTACAGTCTTACGGACATGAACAATGGGTTTCTTGTTTGTATCTGAACTTGTAGGAATGCCACCTAGTCCTTCAGATCCATATCCTCTTCTACCAGGAGAGGGATGCTTGTGGCAGAAGCAGCCACCATATATTTATAGGAAGAAACATGCACTAAAGTTCTAGCTCGTTATTTTGAAATGACTGGATATGTGTATTTTCCCCACAGTTCTCAAATGTAGGATATGTAGTTACACGTAAAGAATGGTTTCTCCTTTTAGTTTTTAACACTAAAAAGTTAAAAGGGAGTATTAGCCAAAGAAAGACAAAACAATACTGTTTGGACTACATTATAATATTGTTGCTTAACACTTTTTAATGATGCAGGGAAAGTTCCTGCTTCGGTTATATGGTGGTAGTTAGAATCTTGGCTGAATTTCTTAGATGTTTGTGTTCTTGACACTTACATGAGTTTTGCATTACTTTTAAAATAAGGATTTGGTGAGTGAAAAATTGAAGACTCAACAAATGAATAATGATCTCGAAAAATTAACTCATGAGCTTGAGAAGATAGGGTTAAATAAAGAGAGACTCTTACATGATGAACAAAGTACTGATGACAGGTGAGTATTAAGTCTATTTGGCAAACAGTTGAAATTATTATTATTACTATTATTTTGCTCAAACATTGGTTCTTTCCTGTACTAAAGCTACAGAATATATTCATATATTTCACCATTTCTGGTTCCTTTCTTCCCTTAGAAAAAGTTCTATAAGAAAAAAAGTAAAAAATCAGATAAAGACAACCTAATATTGGAATAACAAAAAATTGCTAAAATGTTGTTATATAAATTCAGTTACACCATAGGAAAATAAAATACCACCTGGGTAGCACAAGATCAGAGACTATAATTGCTTGTGAAATTAGAATGAGACATAAACAACAAACAAACTCCTCTCTGGTGAAATATGCAGTCAGTTTAACAAGTTATTTTTTATTTGAATCGTGCTTAAATGCCTAAATTCTTGCATTCATTTTGTGTGCTGAATGTGGACTTAATGGAAGAAAAGTATGAAACAAAGGGAAATATATTGAGAAGCAATTAAGATGTAAAAATAATGTGAAAACATGCTTGACAAACAGAATAAAAATTTAACATGTATCATTTAATTTTGTGAATTATCAGTACAGGTTTAAAGAAAATTTCTATTCTCTTAAGGTAATTATAATCCGTCAAACAGTTAATCAGATTTTCAAGTCTACTGTTTAGCACCTAGTCAGCCACATGATTCCAGCTACAAAGGAAATGTGTATTATTAAGAATATTGTTTTATGCAGGCTAGATTTTAATTCATTGGAATTTTTATAATTAGATCACTTATTTTTTATCCATTCTAGTAAGTATTTATATCAAATGTATACAGAGAAAAATGATAATGATTATATGGGATTGGTTTATGTAATCTTGAGAAATTTAAAGTTTATAGAACAGATTGATACTTTGAAAGGATAGTTCTATAATAACAAATAGAAGTAATCTGAGGCATTCTAGCAATCAATTCAAGCAACTGTAATTGAATTAATTGTACAGATATTTCATGAGAAAAAGTATTTTCGAGTTAGATAATTAAGGGTCAACTTAGTTGACTATCTTTTAATATAGATACTGAATACGCATCACTTCTTGATTCAAGCAGGTTTGTTACCTGCGTGTAAGATATTTAAAAAATTGCCTCCCTCTCCCGCAAAAAAAAAGTGGGGTAAACTATGTAGCTGCCCTAACTGACCCTGCTTTATAAATTTATGAATCCAGCTCTAGATGGGCCCTTCATACTGTTTGGTACCTCTTGTGAAATCTTAATTCATACAATTAGGCAATGTTAATTGAGCTCTCATTACCTGCTTGTTATCAAGCGCCAGAGAAATGATAATGTTTCGGTTAAACCTTTTGAAGAATGATGGATAATTGCAAAGTAGAAACTGTGGGGAAGGGTATTCAATGCAAATAAAGCACAAAGATGTGTTGAGCAATTCTTAGAGCGACGTGAACGATGAGTTAGAAAAGAAGCAATTTGGAAGCACAGAGAGCAGTTAGAAAGCTACTATAATAATCTAGTCAAGATGTGATGCATTTCTTAATATTAATCCACACATATTTATTTATATAATGAAAGCATTAGACCTGGAGATAAAGGCATATATTGAACTAAAATTTTTAGGAAATGGAATTGAGAGCAATTAGTAATCATGATAGAACCTCAGAAAATCAGTACCTTGAGCCACTAAACCAGCTTCTTTCTCAGTAAGTTAGCTTTAATGTCACAAAGAAAATAGAGGCTCACAGCCATAAATTCCTTTAACATCCATCCCCTCCATCTTGGAATTTATGTATATCTGCATTTGTCTTTACCTTTTATTTCAGATGTTATCCCTAATTCTTTTGTTACTTAACCTTTTCATCTTTCCATTTGATGTCATTCCATCTGACCTCCTTTGAAGATATAGTTGTTATTATTTTTATTTATTTATTTATTTATTTATTGAGGGCAGTGTCACTGGCCCTTAGATGTGGGATCCGAACCGGGACCACTGGCTTCCCAAGCCAGCTCTTAACCACTGCACCACTCGGCCAGCCCTGAAGCTATAGTTATTATTAAGATAGTTATTCTTACCATAAAGGAATAGTCTAGTTGTGGAACTGAATGTATAAATAGATAAACTAAAATGCAGCAAAGTAAATTTAATGGTAGAGTTATGAACAGAGTGTTGTGTGATCACTCTTGTCTTTCTCTTTCTTGTGTCTTCTCTTTCAGTATAGCTTTCTAGGGTTATATTCTCTGGCTTCTTATTCATTCATTCTATATGCTGAGCATTCCCATCCATCATTTCACCTGATATCCATATTATTCTCTGTTTACTGTACATCTCTATCTGGACAGTCCAGAAGCAACTCAGGCATCGCAAATTCAACATATCCAAAGACAGACTCATTAAATGCTTTAAAAATATTTGTTGATACGAACCTATACCAAAATGAGTGAGATTTGTTCTGTGCAGTTTCAATGAACTTAAAATCTGGTTGGGGCCAGCTGAGTGGCACGTTGGTTAGGAGCTGGCTTGGGACGCCAGCTCTGAGCAGTGGGGCCCTGGTTCAGATCCCACATGTGAGGGCCAGTGACACTGCCCTCTGCAGCTATGGTGGTGAACAACAGATACACCTGGTTGCCTCTATAGCTAAAAGATGGTGAATGTTGCGCCTCTATAGCTAAGATGGCCGGTGACGATGTGGGCTGCACCCCTTGCTGAAGTGGGCTGCCATAGGCTACAGTGAGTGGCTGGCAGCTAGCGTGAGTGGCTGGCAGCCAGCATGAGCTGCCAAGAGCCACTATGAGTGACCGTCCAGAGGCCGGAGAGCAACTGCCTCACGCAGGAAGAGCACAATGATGATACCAACATGGTCCAGTGAAACAACGTCCTCCACAACTATACTGAAGAACAGAAGGACAGCAACTTCTTTGTTCCCTTTCCCCATTCCCCTATGCTGTTCCCCTCCCCCAATTCCCTAATAAAATCTTTTAAAAAAAAAAAGTCTGGTTGATCAGGAAATATATACAAATTAATTGTAGCACAAGCAGAATAATATGATAAAATTTCTCATTTTACATACTTTAGGGTTTTTTGGTTTTTTAGCTGATCCATCCTGCCACCTGTTGGCAACTCAGCTTGAGCTGGGCATTGAACTGCTGTTGCTCAGAGCTCAGCTCACACTCTTGAGCGAGCTCTTAACCAACTGAGCCATTCAGTTGGCCCACTTTAGATTTTTATTTTGTTCAATTATCAGGGTTCTCAGGTGTAAGAATATATTTAATCATAATCCCTAGTTTATGATTCACTCAAACTGATCATGCACTGTCCCTTTTGTAAAACAAAACAAAACAACTTAATTAAGAATAATGTAATTATTCATGAACCCAGCATTCAAAAAGATAACTAAAACATTGATTCGCATCTGTCTGACTCTTTCTACCTGTCACCAGTATCCTATGTCTTTAGTATATTATTCCCTTTGTAAAATATTCTGACAAAGTATTCAGTGAGTTTTAAGTCTTAACTATTCATATGTTCTTGTATAAATACTTTACGCTTAATATTATAGACAAATACTTGACAATATAATAAATCCACTCACTTCTTCTACAGATTCTATTCTTATAAAACTAAAAGGTATATTTTGAGACTTAGATTTTTCAGATGCTTCTATTGGGCATTAATTTTTGCTTTTGACAACCCAGGGTATAAACAGGAGCTCTTGTTTACTCAGTGAGTTTTGTTTCTTCATGACCAGGAATAGTTTAAAAGGGAGAGTGGTGCAGTAAGAGGAGGATAATTTAATTTGATATTTTTATAAAGGCTGTATTATAAGACTTGTTTACAACATCAGAACCTGTGATCATAAATTATCTTTAAAAATAATTCTCTGACATTCACTGATGAGCTTTTATTATTTTTATACTTGGGTAGTAGGTACAAACTTTTGGAATCTAAATTAGAATCTACGCTAAAGAAATCCCTTGAAATAAAAGAGGAAAAAATTGCTGCTTTAGAAGCTCGATTAGAAGAATCCACAAATTATAACCAGCAGTTGCGCCAAGAACTTAAAACAGTAAGTGATTTTCTTGGAAAGAATTTTAATTGTCAAATACTTGGACAGAAAATTGTGAACTGCAAAATAAAAATGTAACATTATTTTGTTAATGTTTAGTTTTTTTCTTACATTTGAGAGTATTCTTAAACAGATCTTTGTCATAGTTTATGATAAACTGTATTTTGTCTATACACTATAATTTATTCAATCCTATTTCATGTGTGCATGTCCTCGTGCAGTTAGGAACATATAAAATAGCGAGAGAAGAATGGGCAAAAGGCAAGTTTATTTTGTTGGGAAAAGCTCTCAGTGTGATAGTGACACTACTCTGACACTTTTCCTATGGAAAATTCAGATAAAAGTTTGATAAGTAAAGATATGTGTATGAAAATATCAAGTAGAGGGAAATCATTTGTGGTATAAGAAAGCACCTGAGCTTATAAATTTGAGGGTTTTTTTCTAGCTCTGTTTTCTTGTGATATTTGGAATTATTCATTGAAATAAACAAGGCAAGGACAACTGTTTCCCCTACAGGAATAAATTGAAATTAAAGGGGCTTGGCCATTCCCTAGTTAAAAAAAAGCAGATTTTGAAAATCATATTCTAGTTTATTCTCTTTTTTTATCATCTCTGCAGGGCTCCCAGGAATTGTTTCACAGTCAACTAAACATTCAAACTTACAAGATTATTATGGACCACATTTGAACCATTTGATTCAGAATATTATAGGAGATACAAGTATATAGCAAGCAGGGCACTGTCAGGTTTTCATCTACACATAGTTGTGTGAGAGTCATCTTTCCGCTGTCATGTCTTGCGCATGACAGTTCAGGTGCAAGACGATGAGATTCACATTAGAGGTGTGTGGGAGCTGCCTTGCTTTAAGACTTTATGCTCTACAGCAGTCATCACCTCTTGCAACAAAAGCCAAAGCATAGATTTAAGGTCTCCCCAATAATTATTGCCAATTTTAAGAGCTGCTGCACTCAGAGAAGTTTAAAGATATGGCTTCCTGTTAGGTATTTATAGTTTTCCCAGTTCAAATACAATTTACTAATCAGGGGTTGTATTTCCCATAAGCAGTCCTACCTGGTAACATGGAACATTCCAATTTTATCAGGTTTCTAGAGGAAAAGGTTACCTGAAAATGAGTTTTTCATGCAGAAGGAAAAACGTGTTGTTTATCGTTTGCCCACACCATCATTGCTGGTATTTGTCCCAGATATTACTGAGGAACATACATTGTTACAGAAGAAATTCTAGAACTTTTCTTAGTTAACATAAAGGATTATCTAAAAAATAAAGTGAATTTGGTGCCAGATTTCATTAATTTCATTTATTCATTTATTTCCTGAAACTTGCATCCTATTAAGCAGTGTAACTAGGTTGCAAGTAAAGTCTACTCATGAAGCTACTCAGCTAGAAAATAAGTGGGTTTGGGTATGGTTGGTATATACTACTCGTATGTATTTCTATTCTAAAAATTAAAGATTAAGATTCCATGTCTATCATTTCCAGCCGTTTTGGCATAACTACTATTAGACTAGCTTCCTGCCATAAACATATATTCAACTGGAATTACACTGTTCTGAGTTTTAGTACTATACATGAAAATGTATATCTCTTGAAGATAGTCTATGAAAGTTAAACACAAATAGTATAAGGCCTAAAATAACTATAAAGTAGTATGACAAAGAGGTGTGGCTAATATGCCAGCAAAAGAGATAAGATGGAATCATAAAAAAACAAGGCTCAAAAATAAAAAATGGAGGATCAAGTATAGATTATACAAATAGAAAACAAATAGCAAGATGGCAGTTTTAAACCAAACGATATCAATAATCACATTAAATATAAAGGATCTAAAACCCAGTTCAAAGGCCGAGATTAATGGATGAGATAAAAAGGCAAGACCTCATGTATGCTGCCTCTTAGAAACCTTAATGGAAAATCATGTTATTTTCTGTGTGAACATAAAGTAGAGATTCTGCTTAATGATATATAAGGTAAAGGAACCATTCTTAAAACTTAGTTGTAAGGAACAGTAGTCTAAAAATGAGAAGCTTTGAGTTTTATTCTTAGTTCTCCTTAAAAATGGCCTATGCCTATAATCTTTCTAAGCCTAGAAAAAAAGATCCTGTGGGAAATTAATGTAAAATAGGAGACTTGAAATGATGTCACCCAACTATGTTATTAGGGTATTAAAAGTAAAAAAGAAAAAAAAAACCTGGAAAAATTCTGATCCCAGAACACCTTTTATTAGATCACTTGCCAAGCTTTAAATTGCATTCTATTTTGGCATCTTTTTCCTTTAGTCTCACATTATTATTTTCCAATTCAATAGTAACAAAGTTTATTGCTGAATCCCAAGCTTTCTTAAGGTTTGCATTAAATGTTGAATTATTTAAATGTTTATCCTTGCCTTAATATAAAGTTTGGGTTAATTAAAAATTTATGATAAATATCTCCTAGGATAATCTAGTTACTCAAGATAAATATAACAACAATCATTTCAAATTGAAGAGAGTTATTATAAGTTAAATCAGTAATTTTGGTAATGTAAGATGACCAAATTGTTAGTTTTGAGTTGGCTCTTTTAATACAATCTTTGGTTACAGTCACACCAGAGAACCTTGGATAAAATATATCCTTCGATTGCTCACTCTTTATAAAACAAATTGCAGTAATTATATGTGGATCAAGATCTGAATAAAGAAGTCATTAATTTATTAACACAGCTCATTTTTGGCAGCATACTCTTCAAAAAAGGGCAGAGGGCTGGCCGAGTGGCGTGGTGGTTAAGCTCTGGCTTGGGAAGCCTGTGGCCCTGGTTCAGGTCCCACATATGAGGGCCAGTGACACTGCCCTCAAAAAAAAAAAAAAAAAGGCAGACATATAGATACTTCCTCAGTTTTAATTTAGAAATCTTTTTAAGAGGAATTATTGCTTGTGTCAAGTCGGTACTTGTTCTTTACATGGGGATCTCTGAAATCTCAAAATCATCTATAGATATAACTCTAAAAACAGCTGTTACCATTTAGCAACATGTCTAGGTTCAATTTATTCTTCAGCAACATTTTCAGTAAACAATAGGGCATGAAATTACAAACTACATTGTGGGAGCATGACACATAAGCAGAGCATATTTAATATCTCTAAGAGGAAAGGATTTGTATTTTACAAAGCATAAATTGTGATTATGATAATGATAATTGTACATATTATTTATCACATTTTTAAAATAAAGTGTCTCTCTCATTCACCAGACCAGTACAGAGTCAAATTAATTGTTAAGAAATAGAACTTTGGTGATTTTCTCCATTAAAACATTTTAAATAAAATTTTAGGTGAAAAAGAATTATGAAGCTCTTAAACAGAGACAAGATGAGGAAAGGATGGTACAGAGCTCTCCTTCAACTTCTGGTGAAGATAAATGGGAGCGAGAAAGTCAAGAAACAACCAGAGAGCTTCTGAAAGTTAAAGACAGATTAATTGAAGTAGAAAGAAATGTAAGTATTTTAAAATTTATGGTAGGAATAGGTTTTTTAGAAATAATGAATATGTAATTCAGAAAATTTTTGTAATCTGGTTTTATAGCTTTGTTCATTTTATACTTTCTTGGTGATTTATTTTATAATATTAAAAAAGACTGAAGAACTAATAATTTAATATACTCTTCTCAATCACCCTCACATAAGTTCGTCAACAAGCTTTGTTAACTCTGTCTTGTAAATATAACCCAAGGCCATTTACTTCTTTCCTTCTCTGCTGCTACCACTCTAATCCAAGGCACCATTATCTCATCTCTGATCCTGACTTTTAGAATGTTCTCCTAACTGACCTTCTTTCTTCCACTCCTAGTCCAATCTAACCCATTCTCAGTGCAGTAGCCAAAGTTGTTTTTTAAAGCATAATCCAAATCATGTCACTTTCCTACTTAAAAATCTTCAAATGGCTTCCTATTTCAATTACAATAAAATCCATATTCTTTACTGTGTCCCATAAGATCCTTCCCGACAGTGCCCTACTTATGTGACTGACCTTATACCATACACTCTTCTGTGTACTCTGTTTATCAATCTGGGTATAATATTATCTGTTAATATCTGGAAAACACAAACAGTGCCTGGCACATAATAAGTAAATTAGTTCTCGTTATACTGGCCTTTTCTGCTTGTTCCTACCTCTCAGTCCTTTCTGTTGGCTTCTCCTACTGGGAACAGTGGCTGGCTTCCCTCAGAATTCAGGTCTCATGTTACACATCTGCAAGAGCTTTCCCTAGAACAGCAGCTATCCCCCACCGAAACCACTTACTATCACACCACTGTCGTACTTAGCTTCTTCATAGCACCTTTCACTTGTGAAATTGTATTTTTTAATCACTTATTTGTTGTTTATCTACTGAAAAAAAAAAGTCTCCTTGAAGGTAGGTAGCTTGTCTTTCTTTTTCAACATTGTGCCTTCAGTGTATAGAATAATGCTTGATAGATAGCAGATACTTAATAAATATTTGCTGAGTGAGTCCAGTAAATATTTGACAATAAACAATAATTAAACAGATTCAACAAGCATATATCCCTCAAAGACGAATGAGCTTTAGGAACTTACATGCTGACAAGTAAACCAGTTGTGGTTGTTACTGTTTTTTAATTTAACTTTAAAAATTTTAAGCCATAGAGCCAAAAATTAATTTCTTATACCATTGATTTCTACTTTTCTCATCTAAAAATAATAACTATAAACAATGTGTTTATCTTCCCAGAAAAATGTTTGTAGTTTATGCATAGAAGTATATTTCTTTTACAAATTTACACCTGTGGGATCATATCTCGTTTAATGACTACATATTAGTCCATAATGTGGATGTTAGCATAATTTATTTAAATAAATCCCACATTGATGGACATTTAAGTTATTTTCAGATTTTGCCGCAATGGAAATGTATGTTTAAACATGTTCATAAGGTGATAAACTCCTGACAGCGAAATTGCTAGCCCCAAGGGTATACGAGACATATCAGTGTGTATGCTTAATTTTAATTGATAACATTGTATTAGCCTTTCAAAAATCACATCAAGGGCCGGCCTTTGGTTAAGCGCTGGTTTTGGGATACCAGCAGCCCCGGTTCGGATCCCACATGAGGGCCAGTGACACTGCCCTCTACAGCTAACAGCAGCTCCACCTGGAGCTGGGCTGTGCGAGCCCCAGTGATGGTGTGAGCTGCAGCCCCTGCTGCAGTGGGCTGCCATAGGCTACAGTGAGTGGCCCACAGCCAGCGTGAGCGGCTGGCAGCCAAGCGTGAGCTGCCAATAGCCGCGGTGAGCGACATCCAGAGGCCGGCGACTGATCTGCCTCATCCGGGAAGAGCGCAATGACGATACCAACAGTGAAGCAACATCCTCCGCAACTAAACTGAAGAACAAAAAGACAGCAACTTGTCTGTTCCCCTTCCCTGATTCCCCAACGCTGTTCCCCTCTGCCAATTCCCCAATAAAATCTTAAAAAAAAAAAAAAAATCACATCAATTTTAAACCCCCTAATAGAGTACCTGTTTTTCCAGATTAACATTTGGTATTACCAGCCTTTTAATTTTTGTTAAAGTAATAGGAGAAAATATTTTAATTTGCACATTTTAAATTATTAGCAAACTATTTCATAACTTTTCATGTATTTATAGGCCATGTATGAGTACCTATTTTTAATTCAGTGATATGATAGAAATATATATCTATGCTTCTATCATTTGGATTAATAATTACATTTCAATCAGACAATTTGGCTGGCATATGAAGTTGCTATAAGCTAAATCTCATTTCCCATTGATTTCCTTTATAAATTTCTGTTGGGGAAAAAAAAAATTATGTGGTTGTCATATTTTAGCCAATTTAGATAATGAGTTTATAAAGATGGCTTGCCCTGTATTATTAGACTGGTAATTTTTGTATATTGCCAGTATATTTGCTAACCTTTTATTTTCCTGTTGTAAATTTTTCCTGTTCTAAGATATCCTTTCTTTTTTTAATTTATTTTTTTATTATTATTAATAGTTACAGATGTACAAAACAATGCAATAGTTATCTTTTTCACCCCTTACAAAATGACTCTCCCCTCCCCTCATTCCTGTCCCCCACCCCTGATATCATTCATATCTATTACAATTCCATTGACTACATCCCCACACTATATTCCACATCCCATGACTATATATGTGTTAAATTATTGTCCACATCTAATATTATTCAGTGGCAGCTTCAGATGTACAGTGCAGTAGACAGGCCACTCCACCGTCCATGAAGTGGTCTCCCTGACAAGACATGAGTCCATCTGGTCCCCTAAGAAAATATTTGCAACATTATTAATTACATTCCCTTAACTGTCTCTTCTGTCTCTGCAGCAATATTGTAGTTACCAGTTTGTGTTGCCTCGTCCCTTCCCGTTTTCCCTCATGCCTACTCCTGTCCCATCTAGCCCTCATCAGTTTTTCCTTTGTGTCTCTAAGACTATTTCTGTTTACACTGCTCATTTATTCAGTTCTTTAGATTCCACATATAAGTAAGATCATATGGTATTTGTCTTTCTCTGACTGACTTATTTCACTTACCATAATATTCTCTAGGTCCATCCATAAGATATCCTTTTTACTCTCAGCTGTCTCTTCTATTCATTACAGACTATAGGAATTTTTCTTATTCCTAGGGATCATTAGAGCTTATATATTTTGGTTCTAAAGAGCTGAGCTACAATAGTACTTAACATACATAACTGAAAAATGGTTTACCTCTCTGGTGTGTCAAGATGGTCTATAAATGTATCAGTATTTTATATTATTTTTTTCAGTATAAATTTTTTCATCCTTTTTATTTGATAAAATGAACAAAAGAAGTACAATATCAAAAGCCACCTTGAAGAAGCATTATGCTTCCTCAACTTTGATTTTTATGGTGTAATATGTGGGTTAAATCATGACTTGCCTGTTATACAATGACATGTAGAATATATAACATGAAACCCTATAAAGAAAATTGTTATATTTGCCCCCTAATGTAGATACGATAAAAATGATTTGTTGGGATTCAGTTGTAACTTTTTATGCATATTGCAATTATATATAAATTTTCACCTTTTTGTGTATTAAAGTTTTATTTCAGTTTTCTAAAGGGTTCTTTGTGTTTACTTTCTGATGCTAATTTTTAATGAAATGTTATTTAGAAATAATCCTGAAAAATAACATTCATGACAAATATTTTAATATCTAGCATAGTAAATGTAAAGATCTGTGATTTGTACAGTAATTCAACTGTTTAACTATAAAATTGAAATATGGCCTTACGTACTGGAAAAATGGAAAATGGTATGTTGTGTTTGAATTTGCTCCAGGAGTCCTATGGATGAAATAGACTCTTAGTGACTGTTTTATACCATGAAAAACAATCACTAAAGAAAATACGTAACATCTGTTAAGTCTATTATGCACTAAATTTTTTAAACAGATGGTTAAGATTGTTTTTGCTTTTCTTCCAAATATTTGTTTTTATAAAATACTCAGTTTTTGCTGCTCTCCCTGGGACCACCATGTATATAAATTTTGCCCTTGAGGCAATTAGAAAAGGAGCACTCCACTGACTAGATTAGACACAGTCCCGCTCATTCTGGACACTCTGGGCACTTTTGAGCAGCGTAAAAACCATTTAACTGACTACCCCATTCTAGTTTCTTTTTTTTTTGTTTTTTTTTAAAGAGAGCAGTATCACTGGCCCTCATATGTGGGATCCAAAACAGGGCCTCTGGTGTCCCATGCCAGCTCTTAACCACCTCGCCACTCGGCCAACCCTCTAGTTTCTTACGTTAGTCAATAGATTTAGAATGGAGTGTTTTATTTTTCAAACATTATAAAGCATACAGATACAAACACAATGGTATATTAAGGTTTTATGATTATTGCTTTTTTTTGATTAAATATCTGTTTACAATTTTAGGATAGCAGGGAAATTTTTTTTTTCTTTTAAAATTGTTAGGATTTTTTTGGATTATAATGGTAATAAATAATCATACAAAATTCCAGTATGTGTTAACGAGAAATATGTTTAATGTTGCTTTTATTTTTAATATGAATGTTTTCTTTATTAAGAATGCTACACTGCAAGCAGAGAAGCAGGCATTGAAAACTCAACTGAAACAACTTGAGACACAGAACAATAATTTGCAGGCTCAGATTCTTGCACTTCAGAGGCAGACAGTGTCATTACAGGAGCAGAATACTACTCTTCAAACACAGAATGCCAAGCTTCAGGTTGTAATGTAATATTTGGGGGATATGCAACCAAAGTCTTGAATTATGCTATTAAAATAAGGATGACTAGACATGGTAACATTGTTTCTTAGTGAATGAATTCAACAATTAATTGAAAATAAATTAAAATATTTCTATTTAGCACTACCCCAAACGTTCACACATCAGCATTTTTTAAATGTCAGAGCTTCTAAATATTTGTCAATGAATTCACTCAAGAAATATAAATAAAATGTTGATAATTTATATTTACCCCATGACCTTTCATCATAAACAGGTTCATTATAATTAATCAGGTAGAAACCCTTGCCTTAGAGTATAGTTGTAGCATACCATTCCTTGTTTCATTGATTAAGTTATTGGGAAAGAACACAGCAGGAGGATTTTGTCTTCAAACAAGTCCTTAGTTCAAAGGATCCATCTTACGCTTAACATTGCCAGTGTCTTTTTCAGATAGAGCAATCAGGTGAGAAAAGTACAACTCTCTGAAACTTCTTAAATAGCAGAAGAAAAGAAGTTCCCTCTCTGAACATAGAAGTTAATTCATTCTTTAATTCTTTACCAAATGGTAAAGTAGATGCTAATATAATTTAGACTGGAGAAACTTTCCAATTGAATTATCACAAGTAATTTTTCAGTTCTGTGAACTCTTCTAGAAAATGATAAACTAGCATTTCAAATTTTGTACTTTTTCATGAGTGGAATACAAATTGTTGCTAATCACCTTCACTAAAAATAATTCAACCCAAAACATACATATGACATATAGCTATATAGATCTCATAATATATGGAGTATAGCAACTACCAAAAATCAAAATTAAATGGTAGCCTTGTTTAGGGATGCTAAAATCCAGATTTTATCAGTATAATGTGCATATATCTGCTTTGATTTATTTAGAGCTTCCTAAAGTTAATGTAATCTATTGTTTTAAAAACAAAACAAAAGCTTTTTTTCTTATGTCTGATAACAATATGTACTCTTATAGGTTGAAAATTCCACACTTAATTCCCAAAGTACCTCACTTATGAACCAGAATGCACAACTCCTAATCCAGCAATCCTCCTTAGAAAATGAAAATGAATCTGTAATCAAAGAGCGAGAAGACCTGAAATCTCTCTATGATTCTCTGATCAGAGATCATGAGAAACTAGAACTTCTTCATGAACGGCAGGCTGCAGAGTATGAATCTCTCATTGCTAAACATGGAACTCTAAAGTCTGCCCACAAAAATCTTGAGGTGGAACATAAAGACCTTGAAGACCGGTAATTTATTATATTTTTTGTATTTTTAATTTAAAACCAATTTTCTTGGTAATGTTATGTGTTAAACAGGTCTGAGAGATAATTTATATAAGAAATTTATATAAATTTACATATGTTGTATTACATATAAATTTACACGTTTTATGTGATACTAATAAATTACTTGTTTTGTTCATTCTAAAATTTCTTTTTTCCTGAATAAATATTATAAACCAATACCTAATTTTTTTCCAGTTACAATCAGTTACTAAAACAGAAAGGACAATTGGAAGATTTGGAAAAAACACTGAAAGTAGAACAGGAAAAAATGCTGCTTGAAAACAAAAACCATGAGACTATAGCTGCAGAATACAAGAAACTTTGTGGTGAAAATGATAGGTAATAAATATTTACATATTTTAGTTTCATATTACTCATTACATCCAAAGTGTGTACTATCCCTTTGTGCTAGCTATAGTACTATCTATAACTTAGAATTTTGAAAAAAGACCCCAGAGCATTAAGTAAATAACAAAATCATGGCAGCTAGTTACAGAATGGCACAGACAAAAACTTAGATCTCCTGTTTTCTCTCATTGTTTCTCTCTTGATTTATTCAACTAATTAAGTTTTTAAGCCACATTATATAATGAAGTTTTTGTACCTTGACAGCATTTGCATACTTTATTGAGACAGAATGTAATGAAACCTGATTCTTTATGTCTTCCTTTCTTTTTGCTAGTCTGATATACCAGTTTTTGTCTGTTGAAGTTGGTGCAAGTGAGCAATTTCTGTCTCTCAAACCTGTTCTTGCCCGGCTTTTATGCACTCATGTTTATGTTCTAAAGGAAGAAAAGGCTTTAAATAAAACCTGAAAGAGTTGTATCACCAAAAAAAGATATTTATGAATATTTGTCTGAAGAACAATAATTTCTCCATTCCTCTAAATAGTCTAAGTTTGAATCTTACTTAATGCCAAACCAAGAAGGTCTCTTATGTGGACTAGGTGGTCTTGGCCTCTTTGGAATTGTGTTCACTGAATTGCATTTTGGTGTAGTGACAAGTAATAGACTCAGGTGAAGAGGTCATTTTAGCATTTGCCATAGATGAGATTGAGGACATTGTATATTATATGTTTTCATATCCCTCCCACACTTCCATGAAGCATCAGTAGGAAAATCTTTGATATCCTTAGGTATTGATATACTATGTTACTGTCTGTATGACTGAGTGGGGTTTGACCAGGTATTATACTCAAGGCATGCATTCATTCATGGATTCAACCTATTTATGAAGCATGTACTTGTTTTTATGTTTCTAGTCTTATTGTTTTATTTTTTTACCCAGTCTTGATTTTTTTTAATTTATTACTTTATAATTCTTGTAAGCTGATTCAAATTCTTTGGGGCATGAGTTGAAGTAAATTATTAGATGTTCAGAGAAAGTACCATCTTGAGCAAAAGTTTGTTTTGTTTGGCCACCTCTTCCTTTTGTGGTTTCCTGATCTTAATTTCATAAGATAGTTGGTGGTAAACTATAGCCAGCTCAGTAGGCCATATCCAGCATGCAGACTGTTTCAGTACAGCCCCCAAACTAGGAACAAGTTTTACATTTTAAAAGGTTGTGTGGGGAAAACTGGAAAAAAGAGCATGCTACAGACTACATGTGGCCCTTAAAGCCTAAGGTATTTTACTCTCTGGTCCTTTACAGAAAAAGTTTGTTGATCACTGCTGTTAGAGATCAGTGAACCTTGTTCTGAGGGTAGAATAGTGGAAAGAAACCGAAAAGGTTATAGTTTGACTTTTACAAGTAATCTAAAATTTGTTATTAATAATTGCGGACTGCATAAATATGAATAATTTGCCTCAATTGCAGAAATCTCAGTAACTGAAATTTTGGTTTAAGCCTATACTTCTCGGTTATCTGGCAACAGTGATAGACTCTCATGTACCATACTGGATTAATTCTCTTGATCTAATCTTTCTAGAATTTCCATGTTGAATTTTAGAATGTTGGAATTTTCCATGAAATCAAAACTGGATTGGTCGTGTTTTCTTTTGTCCTTTTTCCTATTAATACTTTATATATTGTATGGTAAAATCTTGCATATCTTTACATTTTCAACATATTTAATGCTAAAATATCTCTTTTCAAGGGAAAAAATACTCATTTTTTAAAATTCTAGTTTTCACAGAATAGAAACTGATTCTTAATCAGTTTAGTAACTGGCAAAAGAATTCTTTATAGTCTCTAAATATGTCTGAATGTGATTCACAGCATTTTTGCAGTGTGTAAATTACAATGTCAGCTATTAAAAGAATCTAATTCTATTTCTATCATCATTTCTAATTGTAGGTTGAATCATACATATAATCAGCTTTTAAAGGAGACTGAAGTTTTACAAACAGACCATAAAAACTTGAAAAGTCTTCTAAACAATTCCAAACTGGAACAAACAAGATTAGAAGCTGAATTTTCAAAGCTAAAGGAACAATATCAACAGTTGGACATCACATCCACCAAGCTAAATAACCAATGTGAGGTGAGCTCTAACACATGTAATCACTGTTTCCTTCCTTTGAACATCAAGATACACCTAAAACCTAAACATAATAACAATAGCAGTATATGTTTAGGAGGGTATTTCTAAAAGAATTTGTCGGGGAAAATTGAAATTCACAAGTAATTCAGTAAAACTTCCTTAATTTCATTAATCATTAATTTAAATTTTTGTATTATTCATTTAAACTTACATGTTAAGATACTTTGGAAATTGTGAAGTCATGTCCTTGTTTAATGAAAAAATGTATACTGACCACCTGGCATTATACAATTAACCAAAACGGTAAAAATCCCTCCCCTTGTGGAGTTTACATTCTGGTGGAAGGAAACAGACAATAAACATAATAAGTAAGTGAAATATATAGTGTTTCAGTGTTTTGTTACATATGTCTATGTATAAAATTACCGCAAAACTTAGTGGTATGAAACAACCATTTACTATGCACCGATTCTGTGAGTTGGAATTTGGACAGGTACAGAAGGGCTAGTTTGTCTCTGCTCCACTTGCAGCGAGGCCTTCAGCTGGAAGATTGAGAGGCTGAATGCATGTTTGCTGGTTGATGCTGGCCATCAGCTGGAGGCATCAGTTTCACTTCCATGTGGTCTCTTCCCATGGACTGGTTTGGGCTATTTCACAACATGATGAGAACCAGACAAAAACCATCTCTGCTTTAATGATGAAGCCTCAGAAGTCATGCAGCATCATTCTCCCTGCAGTCTGTTCAATGGAGGTAGTCAAAGTCCCATCAGGTTCAAGGGGAAGAGAAATAGACTCAGCCTCTTGATGGAGAATGGCAAGATTCTGGAAGGGCACATGGACTGGAAATAACTGCTGTAACTATTTTGAAAATTAGTCTGCAACATATGGTATGTTACAAGGTGAAAAGTTATGTGCAAGTAAAAATAGAGTAGCGCAAAAGGACTTCCAGGGTGGATGGGGGAGTATAGATTGAAATTTTAAGTAGGCATCATTGAACAAAGATTTGAAGGAGATTGGTGTATTATTGTGTGGACATCTGGGGAAAGAACATTCCAGGTAAACAGCCAATGCAGTGACCCTAAGGCCGGCCAGGAGGATCCTGGTGTGTTTCAGGAACACTCAAGGAAGCCATTGTGGCTGGAATGGAATGAGCAAAGGGGAGAATATTAGGAGGTGAGATCAGAGACTTGCCTGGGTTGAGTATGTTACCTTATAGGCCATTGTAAAAAACTTTAACTTTTATTCTGGGTAAAGTAGAGCCATTGGAGGGTTTTGAATAGAAATGACATGCCTTATGTACACAGTTCTATTCTTAACATAATTACATGCGTTTCCTACAAAGATTTGATAAAGTGATAAATGTTTTGAAATGTAAAAAGCATACTGAAATCCTTAGATAATCTTTAAATTTTATGATTGGTACCTAAATAGAGTTTGAATATAGTTTAACACCTAAATTTCATGGAACTTTTAGGATACCAGCACTGTAGCAAACCTTTAAATAGAATTAGGAATAGACTGTATAAGAAAAGTAATACCTCAAAACTTTTTGTCTGAAATTATAAACCAATAAAAAGAAAAATTAGTTTCAAAGCATATACATGTAATTATTCAACAAGGCTCAGAAAGTATAGAACACTGATTCTGCCTGTGATTTACAGAAGTCTTAAGTAAAATGTAATTGGGTTAATGTACTTACAAAATGGTAAAGTGGGGAACACGATGAATCAACTCCCCAAGAAACAATAAAATTGGACAAAACTGTCAAAAACAGTTATTTTAGGACTCTGGAACTGAAGCAAAAGCATATAACAAATTGAAAAGCATTTATTAAAAACCAGTCAACTTTGGGTAGCAACAGTGGTTGTCTGAGGTGTTGTGACTTCTCCCATTCCTATTCCGTTCCCCCATGCCCTGGAAAGCTGTCAAAGGCCAATTCTCAGATAGCCTGAGGTTGGAATATTGGTCGTGACAAGTAACAGATCCACAAACCCATCAGAAATTTAACTGGGAGATCCAAGGAATGAGACAGCCAGTCATAGCAGGTTTTCATAAGATCCCACATGTCACTAGTGGCCTTGAAAGGTGCTCAAGAAAGACCCTAGCTACTTAATTGGCTGATTGTCCCAACTTGAGTCCAATGTTAAGTCTTAGCTAGGGTCTAAGTCATATCATAACATAGTTTGGAGGGAGTAAAAATACGAATCTTTGTGAGAAGGGATGGTGATTGGAAGAGAGCACAATGAGTATTTCTGACAATTAATGTGCTGTTGCTTGATCTGGGTGCTGGTTTCATACCTGTGTTCACTTTGTGATAATTCATTGGGCTGTACATACACTTAAAATTTGTTCCTTTTTCTGTATATATGTTTTATCATTGTCTATTGATACAATAATGCTATATAACAATCATAATGAATGAAAATAAGTGTTCACTGTCCATTATGGTTGTCAGTTAATGCTGATCTATGCATTAATGTGTGGGCCAAGATAGTTGATCTTAGTAGGGCTTGCTCCTGCCCCTGCAGCTAGCTGGCATGTACCCTGAGGGCTGGCTGGTCAAGGGTGACCCAGCTAGCTAACTCTTCACTGTTTACGTGGTCTCATCCTCCAGCAGGATTCCAGGAGACTGAGTGAAGGTACAGAAGGCCTCTTGAGGCCTAGGCTTGGAACTGTCACACCATCACTTCCATCTCCTTCTCTTGGCATTCCAGAATCAAAAAAGAGAGAAAATAGATTCCACTACTTGATGGGAAGAGTGAGAGTCACATTGTAAGAGGATTTTTTTTAGGGAGGAGGATAACTGGATTCAATTTTGCAATGAATCTGCCATGTGTTATATTTCAATTTAGTAATATATAGATAAAACAAACCTAGCACAATATTGACAGTGTTAGATCTAGATGGCTGTTTATAGATATTCATAAACAGTTTTTCTGTACTTTTTGAGACTCTTTTAAATGTTTGTTTTGATTTATCTTTTTTTTTTTTGGAGTAAGAGTTATTTTTGGTAATTTTTTTTTTAATACAGATCTCTGGGCTCTTCTACTCCAGACCTGCTGAATTTGAATGCTAACACCTAGAAATCTACATTTTTAAATTATATTTTACAAGTGATGCTACTTTGGGTTTTCTGACTTGTATTGGAACCCGTGGCTTAGCTAGCATATTTCCAGTTTCCATTATTTACAGAGAAAAAGCAGTTCAGTGCTGCTAGCATCCCAACTACCAGTAATATGAGCTAGGTTGTCTCACTCCTTTGTTCAAGCCTCAAAAACCATATACAGACTTTTAGGATTCCTTGAAAACAGTGGTTGGACGAAGAATGAAGTATATTAAGTACCTACTGCATGCTGTAGGCATGACACCGGGTACTTTACATATATTATGTATCTTTGCAAAAATCTTAGGGGATGGGAATTATTATTCTCATTTTATAGATGAGAACTGAAGCTTAGAGAATTAACTAACTTATCCAGTGTTTCTTAGCTATTTAAACAGACGGCCAGGGATTTGAATCTACCTTTTGGACTATAAGTTAAACAGTTTTGAAGAAAGAAGTGGTTTGGAACTAGATAATTTATTATATGTTAAACCCAGTGTTTGTGAGAATTATGAAAAATATATGTGTACAGCACATAACCCAGTGCTTTAGCTGTCATTATTACTAATCATTCATAATTCTCATCAAAGTGCAACCATTTATTTGTTCAAAAAGCAGGAGACTTAAGCCTGAAATTGTATGTACAGTTAAATTTTGTTTATATTTTTCAGATGTTTTGGGTGAGTTATGTTAAATGTAAATGCTGACTATTTTAAAAATGAATGTTTGTGTTCAAACAGTTGCTAAGCCAACTTAAAGGAAATTTAGAAGAAGAAAATCGACATCTACTCGATCAGATTCAGACATTAATGCTGCAGAACAGAACACTGTTGGAGCAGAATATGGAAAGCAAGGATCTTTTTCATGTTGAACAAAGACAGTACATGTAGGTACTAAATAATTTTGGGCTCCAAAATATTACTCATCATTTTATCATTGCTATAGCTGATGGCAAAGAAAACTCAATGCTAATATTTTTTGATTTTCAACATTATTATTTCAAAATATAGTTTTGAATGCTTATGTTCCAGGCTCTATGCTAATAACCAAAAATACTCCCTGCTCTTAAGGAACTAGTAATATAAAGCAAGAAATACAAATAATTGCCTTAATGGAGGTATGTGTAGGAGGCCATCGAAATATAGCAGCCCTTAGTCAGGGAGAGACAAGGTGGACTTTCCAAAGATAATTGCTTAAGCTACGACTTAAAAGGTTCAATAGAAGTTCACCTGAGGTCGCGTAACAGGCCAAGGCAGCAGCAAATGAAAATTCACGGTGGTGTGATGAAAGTGTATTACGATATGGCATAGGATCTAAAAATTAATTGTTCTTGTTGAAGCAAAATTTATCAAGGAGGAGCAGCAGAATTGTGGATAAACATTCAGGAGCCACTTCTCAAAGGTTTTTCTATGTCATACAAAGGAGTTGCTGAAAATTTTTAGCAAGGGAGTAATATGATCAGATACGCGTTTTTATTTTTAAAAAGCATTGATGACATTTTAGAGTATGGGATTGGAGGTTGTGAGAATAGAGACAAGAAGTAAGTTTTAAGAAGGCTGTTGCAGTAATCTAGTGAAAATTATTTCACAAGCAGTGGTATTTGATATCAAATACAAGAGAGATAAAATTGACTGGGTTTAATTATTGGTAAACTGTGTCTCCATTGAGAGTGGAGGAATCTGGTGAAATCAGGGATTTGGGCCTGGACAGTTCAGTGGGTAGTCTTTATATTACACCTGGATGCCCCTTCACCAAAGTCTTCTCTTCCCCTTGTCCCTAAATGAGAAGCACCATAGTGTAATGGAAAGCCCAGATGTTAAAAATCAAACCCCTAAGGGCCGGCCGAGTGGCGCATTGGTTAAGAGCTGGTTTTGGGACGCCAGCAGCCCCGGTTCGGATCCCACATATGAGGGCCAGAGACACTGCCCTCTACAGCTAACAACCAGCTCCACCTGGAGCTGGGCTATGAGAGCCCCGGCGACGATGTGGGCTGCATCCCCTGCTGTAGTGGGCTGCCGTGGGCTACAGTGAGTGGCCAGCAGCTGGCAGCCAGCGCAAGCTGCCAATGCCGCGGTGAGTGACATCCAGAGGCTGGCGACCTATCTGCCTCATCTGGGAAGAGCGTAATGAGGATACCAACATGGGCCAGTGAAGCAACATCCTCCGCAATTAGACTGAACAAAAAGACGCAACTTGTCTGTTCCCCTTCCCCGATTCCCCAGTGCTGTTCCCCTTCCCCAATTCCCCAATAAAATCTTAAAAAAAACAAAACACAAAAAAACCCACTTCCCTCCCATAGACTATTTGTTTAAAAAAAATTATATCAAACCCCTAAAATTCAACCCCAATTCTTCTAATCACAAGCTATGTAATTATAGACTAGTTACTTTAATCATGGGTTTCTTTTTCTGCAAAATGGAGGTATAACACCTCTTCCAGAATTATCCTCAGGAGTAAATGAAATAATATGGCTGTGCCTTTCAGACATGATGTACATGATTGTGAGCTAGAGCACATAGGAAACCAGGATACATTGTACATTTTTTGAAGCATCAATTTTATTATAAAGTTTGGGGCAGGGAACTTTATTTTTATATTAATACACAGATATATCGTGGAGCAAAAGCTAGAGTTTTGCGTGAACTTTTAAGATAAATGCTAAACTTCAAAGAAATTTCACATTTTTAGCTACCCACTTTGGACTACATCTTCAATCCTTTCAGGGGTATGTATGCCTTTATTCTCTGCCTTATGTGAGAGGTATTTTAGCTTAAGAAGCAGTGACTATATCTAAACCTCTTGGCATTTGAGTTTCCTGTCTCTTAAGCAGAGGCATTATCCACAGCTTTATCTTAGTATTCTGACCCTTGGTGACTAATCATTTCCAAGGTTTCAGTGATTGTATCTATATATTATAAATATTAGTATCTACTGTGGCTTTTTAAATTTAAATTAAAAGTATCCACCTTACATTTGCATGTCAGACATTTTTATGTGAATGGCTCTGTTACATGGTCCTAGCAGGAGTGACAAAGAATAGGTAGTTGAAAATTTGGAGGTTCCTGATACATTTCAGTAGGAAAAAGGAGAAAAGAATTGGGAGGTTTAGGCTATCTGCTATTTGCACTGTGGTATAACTCTTGGCAACTTCTATTCACAAAGCATCTTTACATAGATTAGAATCTCTCAAATTAGTTCCTTTTAGTGTGCACTACCAAATTTCAACCTTACCTCTCAATTGGACTACCCCATTAGTTTCCTGAATGCTTTCTTTACCTCCATCCATTCTGATATACCCATTCTATTGTTGAGTTAAGGTACCTAAAGCAAAGATTTCATAATGTCACTTCGTAATGAAACCTTCCATATTTCTGAATTTCTGTTGAGCAAAATCTTAACCCAAAACTCCTTCACTACTTTCCCTCAAGAATGATTCTTCCCTTTTCAGTCTATCTAATATGGCCTTTTTCTTTGGTCATCCAAGATAAAAATATTCTCTTTTATACGTTCCTCTGGTACTTCCACAGTAGTTGTATTTTGGCACTGCTACTGCCTTGGATTATAATAGTCATTTATGTATATATCCTCTGTCTTCTATATTATAATGAGAGCTGGGCTACTTATTATTCATCTTTATGTACACCTCATGCCTTCCTCATTATAAATGATCACTAAATGTTGAGTAAATAGTATTCTTTGGCATCAAATTTTCTTTTAAAGATTTCATTTGACTTTGGATTGTCATCTGTGATTTTTCTCTATATAACATCTACAATAAGAACATAAAAATGAAACAGACGTGGTGAAAGTGTAGTATATTCATGCTTGCTGAAGGCAGGAAATAATTCTCTACAAGTACACTAGCTTAAATAATTCTGCCATGAAGGGAAAAAATCTGTTTGCATAGAGATGCAGTTACAAGATTAATTATTGTATTTGTAATCATAAGCAAACTATCCATTTTAATTTTTTGCCCATGTAAATTATAATAAATCACCCTTCATTCCAATAATGATTTGAGAGACTAAAGATCCAAGAATAGGAGAAAAGTCGGTGTTGTTATAATGTTTAATAGCTGTAAAAAAGATGTTAAAAGAATTCTTTTGTCATGATGAGAGTGTATATGGAACATGATCTTCAAACAAATCCTATTGAAGAATTGAAACTTTAAATCCTACATCCTTTTATTTAAATAAGTTGTAAATTTAAAGAAAAGGAGAAACTTGGAAAAAAATTCCATTGTTACCACCTAATAAATTCTTAGTTGTTCCCTATGGTATCTGTATTTATGTTGTGAGAAGTTAGATCATGTCACAGAATAACTTAATATTCATAACTGTATAAAATATGCATGCTCTAAAATGTACTTTTTCTTTTTATAGTGATAAGTTAAATGAATTAAGACGACAAAAGGAGAAATTAGAAGAGAAAATTATGGATCAGTACAAATTTTATGAGCCATCTCCTCCTAGAAGGTGCTATCAGCCTAATTTTATTTATTTTTATTCTGAAAAAAAAATTGTATTTTAAACATCTGATTTTGTGAAGGACTTATATATTGAATTTTAGACTCACAAGAATTTTTTTTTAATTATTCTCTCAGGAGAGGCAACTGGATTACTCTAAAAATGAGGAAATTGATAAAGTCTAAGAAAGATATTAATCGGGAACGTCAGAAATCTCTAACGTTAACACCTACCCGCTCAGACTCCAGTGAAGGATTTCTTCAACTCCCCCATCAAGATAGTCAAGATAGTTCTTCAGTTGGTTCAAATTCTTTAGAAGATGGCCAAACTTTGGGAACCAAGAAAAGCAGCAGTGAGTGCTTAAACTCTTTAAATATTTGTGATCTCTAGTATTGATTTAGAATCCTTTCTAAAGATTTCTTTTAAATAACCTTAACAGCCCTTTGGGTAGTCTAATGAATTCATTTCTTTTTAACTCCATACAATTATAAAATTCATTGCATCCTGCAATAATACATAGCCACTAGCCACATGGTTTTCTTTATTGTGTGTTTAGAGATATCCCATACACAGAGATATCATCATTTGGCCAGGGAGGTAAAATAGTGTGGAAAGAATATTGAAATAAGAACTAGAATTCCTCTGCCACTTGGCTAATTCTAGTATTATGGACAAGCATTTTACCTTTGCATCATACTTAACAGGATGATTATGAGGGGCAAGTGAAAAGTATTTATATGAGCTTATTTTCATATGTATAACAAAATAGAATAATAAGGCATTTTATAGTTAAGTCTTACTAATATACTTTGATAGTATCAAATTGGACTAAAGTTACATTGGGTGGGAAGCAAAAAAAAAAAGTTATGAATTTGAAGAGAATGATAGAAAGATTTAGAAATAATTGAAGGTTATGAACATTATTGAGAGATTGTTTGATGAAGGATTGGTTAAAATAGATGGGAAGATGTAAATTTGTATATAAATTTGTGATTTAATTTTTTAACTTACCAATATAGAAGTATCTCATCATATGTGCCCTATACAGTTTATAATATTTTTATTTCATTACTAGTGTGCTTAAAGAGCAAGGACAAAGTAAAAGCCTAAAGAAATATATTTTAAGAGAAAGAGAAAAAAATGCAATGCTAGGCCCTTTGAAGATGTCAAGAAGTTGATGACTATCAATGTTCTTAAAAATATGTAAACAGGATACTTTGAATCTACCCACTCTATCACCAGAGTCAACAAATACAAAAAATGGATTTATATGTATAAATATCTTATATATACAAGTATTTATATAATTTATATGCTTATATGTATACATGTATATGCATATAAATTTCACTACTATTCTTTTGAAGTAAATAGCTGGCAAAAACAGCTACTACTTCCTTCCATCTGGAGTGGAATATTCATTCAATGGGTAATTCTCAAAACACTCAGAAAACTATAGACAGTGTTTCGGCCTTGGAATTATCTCTGAAAAGGCAATATTTTTAAGTGTAGGATATTAAACATTCACTATAGAGTATATTTCAGAACACAACTTTAGTACCCTAACAACTAGAATCTATAACTAAACAACAAAAAAATCATACACATACGTATATGCACATATTCATATGTGCATATACGTATGTGTATACCCATATATACATATATGTGTGTGTGTATATGTGTGTGTGTGTATTAGGCTCAAGAAAGTTAATTGTATATTCCCGCATAAGATTACTGTTTCATGGGTCTTTTGCTATCTAGTCTTGTCAGCCAAATCTATATGAAACCTCTTGAGTATTATTGTAGAGAGAGATCATCAAGTTTTCCTTAAAAGAGTGCCAGATAATTTAATTTCATTTACTATCTTTAGATTTAAAATACCTGACATTTTATTAAATCAGAAATGGTAATGGGTATACTTAAGTTTTTTAATTAAAGAAAGATATTTCAATTCAGATATGGGAACATACACAAGAAAGGCATGACAGTTTTTTTTGAGATCATCTTGTTTGTTTTAAATATAAACCTGTCATTCCTTCATACTCTTTGCTGAAATATCCAGAATAAGAATCAGAAGGAAGTAATATTCTCTTTTTCTGCAATTTGTTCAAATTTAGAATTTTTAAAATAAATACAAACCCAACAATGCTAATGTTCCCTTAATTTCAGTGTAGTTTGGGGAAAGAACATTGTCTATCTGAAAACTGATTGCCATAATAGGGATCACATTCCACCACTGGCAAATTTAAAACTCCTTTTATCCTGTCCCTTTTGGAAAGGTATCTATCTGTCAGTAAAGCAGTCTTTGGGAAACAGTTGAAAACAAAGAGGAAGTATCTAAATAAGACGTGCATCCTGCAACCACTCAGCTTTGTTTTAGCTAAGTGTCCATTTTTACATTGCTTTCAGTTCATTTCTCTTTAATCATTGAAAATACCTGTGTTTTACCAAGCTAGAAAAGAAATAAGTCAAAAGCTTAAATGAATCATGACTGTTCCTAATAGCAATCACTTAAGTTACAAAGCTGTATGTCCATTGCATTCTCCTTGATGAACAATTCTTGTCAGTTTGTCAAGACAGCTTTGATTATTTACAAGAGAATGGCAAACCCTGAGAAAAAGCATAGTTAATAAGGCTGTGTCCAGTGCGTTTTTAAGTCATTATGCAAGTTGTTTCCTAACTCCTAAATTGTAGTTCCAAAAAAGGTGTAACAGTTTTTTTGCATTCAAATCTTATTAAAATGTAGCTTAAGAATGTTAATGACTCCAGTGAACATTTTTATTTTTGTACTAATGTCTACTATTGTAATTGTAGCCCTAATTTTCATTCACAAAATTTTTTGCAGCGCTGTCTACAACTTTTTAATAGCCTTACCGAAAAAAGCCCTTCCAAATATCTAAAAATGTCATACATACTTTTTTTTTTTTTTTGGTCTGTTTTGCTTGCCGTAGGGTGCCTCACATTTTTTTA
Source organism: Aselliscus stoliczkanus (assembly GCA_033961575.1). Taxonomy (NCBI): domain Eukaryota; kingdom Metazoa; phylum Chordata; class Mammalia; order Chiroptera; family Hipposideridae; genus Aselliscus; species Aselliscus stoliczkanus. The sequence continues at coordinate 67,816,092 of CM066730.1, read as the reverse complement.
ATCTGTTTCCTTGCTTTAGAGCTCCTTAACTTTTAGCCTTATCAGAGCTTAGTGCTAGCACTTATTACTACTATCAAAATACTCTTTTTTTTCTCTTTGCCCCAGACATCTTTTGAAATGAAATTCGTATAATCGCTCATTTTATCTTTTGACTTTGTTTAAAAGAATATATATGTTCATGGTGCTACTAAATAATGCACCAGAATTTAGTTTAAACCAAGAAGTAATTCTCTATTTCTTTATTAAATCTTAAGAAAATAATGAAAGTCTTAAAAGTTTCTTTAGATTCTTCTTATAAACATCCTCTGGCACCCTAGTTTTGGTTGATGTGTTTTACTAAAATATTACTCGTACAGAATTAGCGTTTTCCTAAATTATTTTTTAGGAAATTAAAAAGTTAAGGAAAATAGAGGATTGAAAAGCCTTGTACATTTTCATCATGTATACTCTGGCCCACCCCACCAGTATCCCTAATTTTAAACTTAACTAGGAAAATGGTTCCTTCCATAGTAATTCTAACCAGTTCCTATATTTATAGGACTTTAGTCAGTCCAAGCTTTCAAAGTATGTGTTCCTCATCATTGTCTTCAGTGCTTTTCCAAGTATTTTAAAGTATCAGAGTGCTTGTTTCATATTTCATTATCACTCAGCAGCATGAAAATAATAGCCTTAATATAGCATACATAAGCTGAAACTCAGACATTCATTTCTGTCCTTAATTTCAACATTTAACTCCCATCTGTTCTTCTCCCTTTTTTCTTTCATTTTTCTGTTTCTGTTTTTCCTCATGCTCTGACATTAAAGTGGTTGCACTGAAAAGACTGCCCTTTTTGAGGAACAGACCGAAGGATAAAGACAAAATGAAGGCCTGCTACCGTCGTTCCATGTGTAAGACTTTATGACAGTTCAGCTTCTTTCAAATGACTACACTGGCTTCCATTACTAATTTTTCACTAACCTTTCTCTGGACTGTGCCAATTTTCTTATTTGGCAAAGTCTTCCTCTAATACAAGGAGCTGGAAGAATTTTTTTTTTCCCCAAAACTGGCACTGAAATTGCATTACATGTATGTTCACTGATACATATACATACATATGTTTACTCATACATGTAATAGTATACTTGTAAATTTCCAGTGCTTTCTAAAGTGGGCAGAAAAAAAAAACCTTTAACTTTATATGCCATAGAGATTTTCCCCCCAAGAAATTTACTTAAAGAAAATATAACAAAACCGTCAGCATTAGGAGTTTATTTCCTTAATGAACTAGATTAAATAAATGAAATGGCTTGGAAACCTTTAAAATGTTTGTCATCCTTTATATAATAATATTCTGGTTTTCCTTTTTTTAAGTGGAATGAGTAATTACATAATCACATTAAATGTCTGTCACTTTGGCTATCATCTCTTTCAGGTTTTTATTGAATGGTATATTTATTAGATTCATAAAATGAATATTTTCTTCAGTAACCTGCTCTGACCAAGGACTCTGTCATTTTCAATAATGATGCTGTATAAGAACTGCTCTACATCTTACTTGATTCATTTCATTTTTATCACCACAAAACCACATTATGAAGGCTTCTAATTATTATGCACATCACTGCATCAAAGCATGGCAGTTGTACAGAGTAAAATTCCTTTTCATATCTTTAAAGGGGGTGGATGTGGGATACAAATATTTACTGAAATCTGTCAGCCTTTGACCTACTCATTTCATTCAGCTGAATGCATGACATAATTCCAATGATCTTGTGGTTGTAGTTTTTGATTTTCACTTGCATTAATCCATAGACAAAAACCAGATCATGTATAATACAAAAGAGAAATAAGAGCACATACATTAACCATGCTGTTTCATTTGCTTTCATTTGCATCCCAGCCATGAATGACCTGGTGCAGTCCATGGTCCTAGCAGGAGGACAGTGGACAGGTAGTACTGAGAATTTGGAGGTTCCTGATGATATTTCAACGGGTAAAAGGAGAAAAGAATTGGGAGCTATGGCCTTCTCTACTACAGCCATCAACTTTTCAACTGTCAACTCTTCTACAGGCTTCAGATCCAAGCAGTTGGTTAATAATAAAGGTATAGGCCGTCTGCTATTTGCACTGTTGTGTAGCTGTTGGCAACAGGAATTTTACTGTGACTTTCCCATGTGTACTTTTTTGACAGCAACAACCTGAAATAATTATCAAAACAATCTGGCTTTGATTTGAGGGAATTTTCAAATCATTTCAAAAATTTAAAACATACAAATAAGTAAAATTTTTCCTAGGCCTTTCATAATAAACAGCTAATGAACTATCAAGAAAAGGAAAAGTAGGGCCGGCTGAGTGGTGCGGTGGTTAAGCACTGGCTTGGGAAGCCAGCGGCCTGGTTCGGGTCCCACATATGAGGGCCAGTGACACTGCCCTCAAAAAAAAAAAAAAAAAGAAAGAAAAGGAAACCAAGTAAAGTATGAGAAAAGGAGAGAGTGATAGAAGCTTTTTTAAAAAATCTGAAAACACTACGACTTCAAACAGAGAAAACCATGTAGAACAACCCAGGCTCTTGCTTCGCTTTGCAGGGTCACAGGGAGATTGTTTCATTGCTACTGGTGTTTTCCCTAAGTGAGTCAACTCACATCACAGCTATTCTGTTTTTTACTCCTAGCTTCAGTTTCCGATCGAAATATGAAGTATGTTAAATCAAGATGTATTATACATGATTGAAAAAGAATTTCCATATTCTGCATAAATAAAATGTTATAATGGGGTTTTTTGTTAAAAAATATTTCTATATCCATTTTGCTATTTTATGTAGATACTACATCCTTTGAAGACATAAGTCCTCAAGGTATTAGTGATGATTCTAGTACGGGATCAAGAGTTCATGGTAAGATATGAATTTTATTTAGAGAGTACGTATTACATACAGAATGGGAATGCTGAGACTCGTGCATTGAATCCATGAATGTGTCATTGCCAGCAAGCATGTTTTATCTAACCTGCCTCATAGCTACCTCTGCCATTTCTTCAAGTCTAATACGCCCTTTTGCCCACTTGAAGGTTACTGCTTCATCTTTTAATAGTCTCTGTTTTAGTCAAGGTCATTTATGAAGTATGCCTGCACAATGCTTAAAGCTAATTTTGTTGCCATTTTGATATAAGTTTAAAGTTATGAGTTACTTTTTATCATTGGTTTAAAAAATACTTTGGTAAAGGATGAACCTTCCTAAGAAACCACATTTTTGGCAATGTCAAGCATTTCAGATTTTTAAATTTCTACCTGGAAAAGCATATCTGACTAAACTAAATTATTAACAATAAATGGATAACATGTGAAAGGAACTTCATGTATAAGCAGGATTTTAAGAAGTAGGATAGGTTTGTGTTCACTGTGCAGTTGTTTCCCTTGTACGGATAGGAATACAAGATATCAACTGTACAGATGCTCATATGCCTCCTGTTCATGGCCTCTCTGCAATGTGCAGGGTTCCTTGTCTGATCTGTTGTAAGTGACCTAATCACTAGCACTTTTTTTTTTTTTTTTTTGGAATTTCACTGTATTCAACTAACACACTCCTGGTATCCATCTACAAATCATGCTCAAATTTAACTATGCACTTTGTCTTCTTATCTTTGGATCTCAACTATTGTTTCTGAAGTGTCCTGTTCTCAAGTGCCTTATTGAACTATGTGGAAATGCCTTTGCCCTATAATCTGTAAAATTCAGCTGTTCTGTGGGCATGCTCAGCCTTGTGAAAGTGTGCATGATTACTTCCCCAAAGCATTCTGTGATCAGAATGTAAATGTCACCAGCTGGAAGTTTTATCACACTGTCTCCTGATTTTTTCATTTAGCTTCAAGACCAGCAAGCCTTGATAGTGGCAGAACATCCACTAGCAATAGCAATAACAATGCTTCACTCCATGAAGTTAAAGGTACGCTGTAGGTAAATTTGTTAATGTGTTCCATCCATTTCCGGATTTAAAAGGTAGACTGGTGAAGTTTCTGGAGTAAAGTATGAAATTCAAATCATCTATGTTTGGAACATAGTTCCTTTGAACATTTTATACTTTTCACATTGTAATACAAATGTATTTCAATGTATACAAATGTAAAAACAGGAGCAGTTCTTCTTCTTTCCAGTTTTCATCTTCACAGATAAAGTACTTGATTGTAATCTGAATACTTCAAAAATATCTGTAGGTCCTTATTTTAGTTATGTTTTGCCTTTGTCTTTAAAATTTTCTCATGATGTATGTACATTGAATTCCCATTACAGAAAGTGTTTTGGAAGTACTTAATTTATCCACAAAATAAGGGGAAATATATATTTTTTTAATTTGCGAAGGCAGTTGTATGTGTGTATGTGTGTAACAAGAGCCAAATGGGTGCATATAACTCAAACAAAGAATTATTTCAAGATTTTTTTCTTAATTTTTTAATATACATTCCAAGGTGAGGTTTTTATGTAATGTCTGGAAGCCTTAACTAATACCTTTTTCCTTAAAGATACTCATATACTGCCTATTCAGATCTGCAATTGTTTAATAGATTATAAAAGGTGGTGAAAGTAGTTATTCTCTACAGTCCAGAATTCTCAAATTATAATAAATGCAATTGTTCTATTGCTTTTGGTATTATAAAATCCTTTTGTCTCAGTTTTAGTTTTATTTTATCATTAATGCTATGAATTTATTGCCATGATCTGAAAAATCTGATTTCAAGGAGGGATTATATTTTCATTTTTGTAATCATGTTTGTATATTAGTAGAAAAACGTAGTCTGAAAATGTGCTATTTTTCTGATTTGAAAATTTAAGAAAATCTTATTTCTATAAAATTATTACATAACTTGAGCCAAATTCTTTCATGGCGATTTTACTCTCTGTGATTAGTAAACCAAGGAAAGTTGCATTTTCTATTTCAATACTATTGTATATTTATACAGTTTCCTATTGAGGAAAATGAATTAGCACTCTTAAGGAATAGCATAAACTTTAGGAAGCTTTTTTCCAGAACTAGTAATTTACATTCTATACAGCTGCTCAACCTCAACTGAATCTTAAGGCTCTACAGCCACCATACCAACAGTGGAAAGAAAGAACAATCAGATGATTCAAACATTAAATAAAGAATAAAATACTATGTATTTGATTTTATATTTTTACTGGAATTTTCTGAGTAATTTTAACATCATATCTCCTCTTCACTTTTCCTTATATGACTGCTAGTTAAAAATTTTTTCTGTAAGGTTATTCATGAAGGATGAACAGTGAAGCCTTTAAGTAAGGAGTAAAGGCTTCATTAGAAAGGCAAAGAAGTAGAATTTTTTAGTATTTAGAACAGTTTTTGATTTTAATATTCTGCAATAATTCACAATTCCTAATCATGTTTTGTTCTAAATTGTGAGGTGTTTTTCAGTTACAGCTGACCCTTGAACATATGCAGAAGGGTTGAGAGGTCAGCACTCCAACCCCTAAGCAAGTTCAAGGGTCGACTTGTATTTGAACCTGAATCTTTAAAAATGTATCATTCGTGGGCCGGCCAAGTGGCGGCGGTGGTTGAGCGCTGGCTTGGGAAGCCAGCGGCCCCGGTTCAGGTCCCACATATGACGGCCAGTGACACTGCCCTCAAAAAAAAAAAGTATTATTCGCTTATTGATTCATTTACTCATCAAATGTATTAAGTGCCTGCTTTGTATGTTTAGAATGGTGAAAGCAAGTCTTTGCCCTTATGGAGCTTATACTATTTGTCAGATTGACTAAGTAAGGAAACAGGCTATCATAGACGGATAAGGAAGTCTGTGGAAGACAAAATAAGCAGGCAATTGTTAAACCAATGAAAGTTTAACATAGTTTACTGAGCATTTCTAAATAAAGCTTGAAAGTCAGTGTGACTCTTCATAAGAATCCTGTCAACAAATGTTACTACTTATATAGTTTTAATCTCATTTCTATTATTGAACTTTTAACACCCCATTTATTCCAAAAGCAGGTGCGGTTAATATCCAAAGCAGGCCACAAAGCCATAGCAGTGGAGAGTTTAGCCTGCTTCATGATCATGAGGCTTGGTCCAGCAGTGGAAGCAGTCCAGTCCAGTACTTAAAAAGACAAACCAGATCAAGTCCAGTGCTCCAGCACAAAATGCCTGAAACACTAGAGGGTCGAGCACATCACAAGATCAAAACTGGTTCCCCTGGAAGTGAAGTTGTTACTCTACAACAGTTTCTGGAAGAAAGCAACAAGCTTACCTCAATACAGGTTAGTTGTACAGGGGACCTTAATTTAGATGGACATTACAAGTTAAATTTCTACAATTGAACTTCAGAGCTTTTTTTTTTTTTTTAAAGTTAAGGAGTATTTAGAGATACTAGCAATTTTGTGTCATATAGTCTAATATATCAAACTAAAAGCATGGCTGCTACTTACTAATCTGCTTTATTTATTTATTTTTTTTAACAGATAAAGTCCTCAAGTCAAGAGAATCTTTTAGATGAAGTAATGAAAAGTTTGTCTGTCTCTTCTGACTTTTTGGGAAAAAGTAAACCAATTAGCTGTGGTCTGGCCAGGTCAGTAAGTGGAAAAACCTCAGAGGACTTCTGTGACAGACGGACAACTAAACCTGAACAATTTGTGAGACCTGGTCCTCGAAAGACTGAAGACACCTACTTCATTAGTTCTCCAGGGAAACCTATACCGGGCACTCAAGGAAAGATAAAATTAGTAAAAGAAACTTCTTTGTCACGACAATCAAAAGATAGTAATCCTTATGCCACTTTACCTCGTGCAAGCAGTGTAATCTCTACTGCTGAAGGAACTACTCGAAGGACAAGCATCCATGATTTTTTGACCAAGGACAGTAGACTACCTATGTCAGTTGATTCATCACCAGCTACTGCTGATAGCGACATCACTGCAGCATCTAGTGAGTACTGTTTGCACCAGTGGTCCTCTCATACATTTCACAGCCCAATACATGCTGTAGGTTCTCATGCACAAAATGGTTTAGTTACAGATATGCCTGAGTCTCTATATGCCCAGGCTAGAAACTCAACAACAGAAAGATCACATTTTCTAAACCAGACTTTGGCCACTGTTAGTATGTCTAATGATGCATTTGGAGTATCAGCTAAAGATAGCATCAAGTCATTTACTGTGGCTCATCCATCTCAGCCATTTTTATCCCTAAATACAGAGTTAGTTAGTAACATAAGTGGGTTACCTCCCAGGCCAGTCACCAGAATAACTGAGCAGGCTTCTGCCTCTTTGGACAAAGCTGCACAGAAAGATAATGAGCAGTTTTCTGATAATCAGAACCCTAGTAACAGTAACCCACAGTCTTACGTAGATAGCAATAATCTGATCACTCCTGCATGCCTCTATGTTGATGACACAGAAGCTGCATTGTTGGTTTCTGAGGATAATCAAACTGTTTGGTATGAATATGGTTGTGTATGATCAAAACTACGCAGTATAATACTGATGTCATTTGATATGCCCTATGCTTCTCTGATTTGAAGAACCGCTATTGAAAAGTATCATTTGTCTAGGTTCATATTTTTATTTTTAATTTGTGGCATAGTGTTTGGCTGTACATGATGGCTTGTATATAAATGTGAATGTGTAACCACACCAAAGTCTGCATGAAACATTAATTGCATTGTACATTTTCTGCATGACTTTAAAAACCTTAATAATACATGCTCCTCTTTCACATTCCCTATCGCCTGTTAAGAGATTGTTACTTTTAGAAGTGTGTTAAAATAGTTGCATGCTATAATTACCAAAAAAGCATTTCAAGTTATATTTACTTTGTTGCTTCCAAAACAGAATGCTCCCTTTTTCCATTCCTCTCTTGTACTTCCCTTCCCTACCTGCTCTCTTCTTCTCACTTTCTTTTTTTTCCCCCTAGAGTGTGCACTTCATATTGCACATATATAAGAAAATACATAAAAATATGTCATTTTCTTTTGCCATTTAATTATGCCTTCTGTCCTATTTTATTTTCAAAGAAATAGTTCATAACTCAGTACTGTGTAGCAAACTACTGCCCATATTTACAGAACTGTTCCAATTTAAAACATTGTTAATACTCACAAATTTAGTGTAATTCTTTAAAAAACCCATTAAGTTTAAACATGAGTTATATAATGACTAGGAGCATTTGTATTCTTTTTTTTCTCTGCATTTTTCTCATCTTCTTTCAAGGTTACCTTTTTACTTGGAATGAGTTAACAGTAGTTTTTCCAGTTCTTTTTATATATAGAGTCAAAGAGAAATAAACCAAACATACTCAATGTGTTGGAAATTTGCATTCTGACTTTTGTTCAAAAGGGTAGCAAGCTTACAAAGTGGGGAAGATGGTTACTTCTATAATTCTATAATTCTATAATTTATTATTAAATTATATACGTCTGACCTTAAAACAGAATTTTCTGAAATGAGTACATTGTTCTAAAATAATATTAGGTTTGTAACCATTTAAGCAAACAGATATGTTTTTAGTAGAACAAATTTTAGAACTAAGAATAAATCCAAACTCTTAGCTAAAAAAATAATCATGTAAGATAGAGAAAATATTTGCTAACTTTGACTCCAGTGTCATAAACTTTAAAATTATCTTGCTGTGGTCATAGCACTTTTAAAGCAGAATCAGCTAAACTTGAATCTTTATCTCCCAGAATAAAACACAAAAAACTTATAACCCTGATTCACTTACTTCTGGGGGAGTATATCTTTGCTCGGTCTCTGGAATGTTTTTGCCATTTTGATTCAGCCTAAATATTACTGATAATAACAGCCTGGCATCTGGAAGGGATGCTTTGGAATGTAATTTTCTACAGGAGGAGGGAATTATGTACTACATGTTTGTTATATTAATTATTGTTGTTAATTGAGCCAAAGAAAATAATCTATAGAAAATCTTTACTTAGTAAAATTTACATCCTTTGTAAATTAAGCCATCCTTTTGTACTTACCCAAGATCATTCAGGGACTAGGCCCCTTCCATTTATATCTTGACCATACATCTTTGCTAGTGCTAAAAATAGTGCTAGAGCAGATAGTCAAATGAACGCAATCAGCTAATTTTCATATTTTTTAGTACCACCTAATGTATTTTCTATGTGAATATATCCATCTATTTTTTGTCATTTGTTTCACAGTCAGTCCTAACATTGTAATGTTTTTGGTGTCCCTTTTTTTCCATAACCTCATAATAAAACTTAATGGTAAATATAGGTGAGATTAGATGAGGCCATATGAGTATATCATGCAAATGTAATACTTGTTATTTCTTTTCCATATTGAGTCAAGTTTTATTTCACAACTACTACAGCTTTTTAAGTATTAAAAATCTAACCATACACTCTAAATTTAAAATACTAAATTTATGCAAAATACATTGGGAAATCATGTTCTATTATATTAAAAACTGTGATTATTTTACAAAATTACATTGACAGGAAAGAAGTATTTGCAACCCAAATGGCTATAGTTATATTTATATACAGCATGTTTTAAAAAAAGAACACACACTGTGCATGTAAGATACATACCATGTCCGTGAGTCTTGATAATTGTCTGAGAACACAGACTAGACTTCCTCCAGAAACTGTCACCAGCTGTGGAGTCATAAAACTCCCCCAAAACACTAATTTCTTACATATGTTTCTTCATAGCACTTAGAATCAAATTTAGCAGTGGAAAGAACCTTGGAAATTATTTAGAGACCATGCTTTGCAAACTTTAAAATATCAACATAATAGTTTCTATAAGTGAAATCTTACAAAGATATCCCCAATTAAAAAAAAATTTAAGATAAAAGTGAAGCAACTATCACTCATTTGAACAGCTATACTTTTTTTCCTCTAAAACATTTCCATAAATACCCTATGGCTTCACAAAGGATTATTTAAAAAAATATATGGAGATTCAGTACCCTAATTTTAGATGAAACTGAATAGCTTTTATATCCCTGGCCTAGGTTTCTAGAAATTATACCCTTATAATTTGTGTTGTAAATTTACACTGTTAAGTTTACACTGTAAACACTGTTAAGCATTTAACAGTGTACGTTTGTTCCCCTTTGACCAAAGCAATTTTAACTTTGACAGTGTAAGTAGGTATATTATTTGCCTATGAAATATGCCTCAAGCCCAAGTTTTCTAAGTAAATAATATGAATATTTCATTATGGATGATTTCTGCCACTGCATGCAAGATTTTTTACTTTACCAACTATTGTTTATTTACTAAATGGTCACATAATAAGTAAGCCTACCTGACACTAAGAAGGCATATTATTTATAGCTCTTAAAATTAAAAAAATCAGTCTGTAAGTAATGAGATCTGTATCAGGTTAGATTCCCTCTCCTTGCCCTATGTAATGACAGCTCTTTAGTTTCTTATCTTCATGAACTGTATTATGTTTAACCTTTGATTAAATAACATGAAATGCTTTTTTCCTGCAGATGTGGACAAAGTACAAGAAAACAGAAATTCAAAAAGCAGGTCTAGGGAGCAACAAAGCTCCTAATTCTATTACCCACTACATGACATGTGGGCCAAGTGGTGAGTTTCTTGCTTACAATGTAAATGAGATTAGTCTCATTTATACAAACTAACTGCATTAAGAACAAGTGCATATTGCATTAACAGATGTAAATATTGCTTGCTTAATTCATGACTTCTGTCCTACTTACTAGTAAAGCAAGATTATTTGATTGCCATAAGTGTTTGCCTGTCAGGAAACCTTTAAAAATTATTTTCCTTTTTTCCCCTCAATTTAAATATGATTCAGTATTGAATAATGTTTTAGGAACTCCTTTTTTAGTTTGAAGTCTTTTTTTTTTTTTTTTTAGGAATATGACTTTTCCACAATGTTCTTGGTAATTGCGGAGGATAAACTAAATGCCTTTCCTATGAAAAGCCACTCAAAGAAGACATGTCTCTTTCTGTCACCCTCATTCCTATAGGAATATCTAGTGCATGCTGTTCTTATAGTGGCTGTTCTGTATTTTATATCTTGCATCTTCAAGCTTTTCTTATATTTTCTTTCTTCTTTCTACCTTTTAACTAAATACAGAGAGAAAAGTGTCCTTCAGTTTCTCAGTATGAAGCCTTTATTTCTGAAGTAACAAGACACCCAACTATAGAAATCATTTTAAAAATCTTTAAGGAGACTTTATACAATCCTGCGTGACTAAAGCAGGCAAGAAATACACACCTTCATTCCTTCCTTGAATCAAGGAGCACTACTGGAGTCAACTGCCAAAATTTTTAGAAGGTTTTAGGACTTATTATATACATTGTACTGTTAAGATCTACTGAATAAAGGATCTTCTCTCACTAAGGACCAAGTGTTTTAAGGTTTCAAGAAGTACTCCAAGAATAACCTACGTCTTCTATCATTTGTTTATGAATTTATCTATGTTTGCTTAATGCTTCTGCTAAGTATTAGCCAAAATCTAGCCATTTATATTTAGTTGTATAAATCTAAATTAAATGCTGTAGTATGTTGTGGAATGTATTATATATCAAGATACAGAGAACATTGTTTGGGCATGCCAGAGCCTTATTTGGTTTGCAGACTGCATGTATTGGTATTCTTTTTCTTTTTTTAAGCCAATTATTTTGATGCACTGCAAAAGAAATTCAGTTTATTAGATAAATCTGAAAAATCCATAATGATAGGAGTTATACAAAATTTACAGTAATATTAATATTTCCATATTCCCCATAAGCAACACTAAGCATTCACATTTGGAACCAAGTTGAGTTTTTCTGAAACTTTTTTTTAATAAGGTGATTTTCCAGCAAATGGCATTCCCAATAAGCTGTTGTATTTTAACTCATTTCCCTTCTTTAGTATTAGGTTATATATTTGTGTTTGTTTTTTTAACTTGAGAGCTAACTGTTGCTTAAGAAGTTTTCTTATGGCAAAGATAATGTAAATAATTTACTGTGATCTGCATTTTGCCAGGAACTCACTTATTAAGGTTATCACTTATTAATAAGAATTTTTCTGTTTTTGTCCTTTATAATATTACATTAAAGTTGGTAACTATTATTGGTACTTTTGAACTATTTGTATGCATTTGTTACCTTTAACATTTGAAAGAAGCACAAAAAAGTAGATTTAGTTAACCCAGGGAAACATCAATTTTTTTGTAGTTCCAATTTTATATCACAGTTTTATTTTCTTATGAAATCCAAAAATGCATTGATACCTCTTAATGCAAATTCATTATTTAACATAAATATTAGAATAATCTTAAAGGTCTGAAATGAGAAAGATACTTTTTTATTTTAACAGTATACTTCTTAGGCTCTCATTACCAGCTCTACAAATCTTTTTGAAATAATTCCATATTCCACAGCGTGTGGTTTATGAAGTATGTGTTTCATTTACTAACCTAGCTCCCATGAGAAATGTGTGTACCTCTGTCTCCTCCTCCCTCTTCTCCCTCCCTCCCTTCCTCCCTCCCTCTCTCTGTCTCTCACACACACACATTTTTTCTGGTAGGCCAGCAACAGTGTTGTGTTCATAGTCTACTTTCAGAAAGACCATTAATGAAAAGACAGAATGTATAGTTGACTAGAAATTCAAATGGAAGTTAGTGAACTTGGACTTACAAACTTAATGCAACCATTAACTTAGGTTTTGCCACCAAATAATGCTGTGAAGTAAAATCACTTTTAAACTCTTGGATGAAAGGTGCTATGTAATGTAAATACAAAGGATTCTTACTAAAATACAAATATTGCACAACAGACATATTTAAAACCTATTCTCTAGACTTTGAAAAATCTCTCTCCGTCATGACTCCCTAGATTCAAATATCAAATTGATAATGGGCATTGTGGCAGTCTAGAGTCACTTACATGTAAACAATGTAAATTCATTTTCAGGTGGGTAAGTGGAAAGTAAACATAGAAATGTTTTAGCTAAAAGTGGGTAACTTACATTTGTATTAACTAGCTTCTAATTTGCACAACTAGGACACATCCCAGGATAATTACTGAAAGTTGACATTTAATGAGTAGGACGTGGCCCAATGAGGGTGAATGATACCACAGCTTGACCTCTCCAGGACACCTATATATCCTAAAATAAGGAACCTGCTAACTTAAGCAGCACATGATTGCTTCAAGTAGAAAATGCTTAAGGGCAGCCTATAAAGTACTAAATCTGAGTAGGCTGACCCCTGGGAAAGCCCAGTTAGAGACAACCAAGGGAACACCTGAAACTGCAAAAGTAGGAATATATTCATCACCTTTTTCATACCATTGCAAGAAAGCACTAGATAATCACATAACCACATATTATACTTTCTCCGAAAGGTACCATCAGAAGCAAACTTAGTAGGAAGTCACTTTTCCCTTAAACTACTTCTGCCAAACAAAATAGTATGGCCAACTGGAAACTAACGGGCCCCTTTTCTGACTGGGGCCCGACATGCTTTTGTCTCTATTGTAAATCTACACCTAACTCCCTAGAAAACTGAAGAATTCAATACACAGGGTAAGAGCTTCGATCCAGAGCTCCAGTAAGTGCTTCAGATCTGGCCACGTGGAAATGTTTGGTGCAAGTTTTTGAACTGGTGGTTACCAAAGAGTTCACGAAACAGGTTTGTATGTAGCACCTTTCATGCAACGCATTGTAAGAGCCTATTTTAAAATCACTGTGCATATTTCAAAATTGCAGCCACCTAACAAATGAATTACAGTCTGTACTGTCTTAACAATTTATGTCAGGAAGTGAAAAGGATATTGTACCAAATCTGGAATTACAGTGAAGAGTAATAATGTATGCTAAAAGACTTTTGTATTTTAAGTTACTTATGAGAAAAGTGGTGAACTTTTTTCTTTTTTGCTACACTTAGTCCTGAGATGTATTTTTTTTCTTTAAGTCTTGAATGAATACAAAAGGAGCCCATTTTATAATATAAACCTTGATGTACATGTTGAAATATTTGGACAATGAAAATGCCTTAAAAGGAATGCTTATGGATAAAGTTGCACTTATAACACCCTTTAACAAAACCTGATTTTAAATTGTCTTTTTCTTTTCTACTAAGGGTTCTCTTTCAATGTTTGCTATTGTACTTATAACTGTTATTAAATACCAAATCAAATAATATAAAAGCTGTAACATTTCCTTTAAAAGTAATGCTACTGACGATTTGGAGTTAAATAGCAAAATGTTTATTACTTGGCAATACCTAGTATCAGACACAGAAATCCAATTTATAACAAAAGATACCATCGTTTGATTTATCTTTTTAAAAGCATTATTTTTCATTTTAGTTTTTATTTTTTTAATCAGGTTGGTTTAACATTCACGTATCAAACTGATATAAAAATAAAACAGGTGGTTTTTATAACAAGTGGTTAGTAATCATTTAAAAATCATAAAATTTAGCCAAGTAGTATTCTTTCCCTTTTCCTAGGAAAACCTATTTTCAGACATAACACATAACCTTGTTTGGATGATTCTGTCCTAATCATTTTGGGATGCATATTGGAGTATATCTGGAAGTATCAGTTCTGTCAATCCCCAAATAGGTTTAAGTACATCATTAATAGATTGTACGAATTATATCTCTCATTTTCACTTACAGCCTTTGGAGGCAGAATGTTAGAGAGGGCAACCAGCCTTGTGTCCTTGGGTAGGTAAGTCTTTCTGGGTCTGATTCCACCAGAAGGTGGGAAGGGCAGTTAGACCAGTTACCCAAGGTCCTCAATATCTCTGATTCTATTCATTAAACCTTCATTTTATATGCAAAGCAACCTAAAATTTAGACATATAGTGCAGTGTAGGTAAAAACTAACATGGCAATTCAGAATGTTATCATTTATAGGAAGTATGTCTAACTCTACTTAAATCTGTTCTATATTTTGTAAAAATTTTGCCATGAGTAGACTTGTAGTTTCTAATCATACATATCAAGAAATGACAAGTTTTTACTTTGATTTTTCTCTTAGTAACATAAATTGGTATAAATTAAGTACAGTATCTCTACCAGATTAAAATTAGTTTTTGAGTGATCAAATTTAGGAAAATATGGTTATGACTATGCCATTTGATTATACTAAAGGAAAACATGAAAATTTTCATGACAAGACCTATAGGCTATTTTTGTAGTCTAGCCTGCACCAGTCCCTCAACTGATGTAGGGTTTTTTTTTAAGTGAAGCAAAAAAAATGTCAATTTTCCTGTTTTTGAACTAGCTTCTATGTGACAACTGACAATACATAATCCTGGATCTTACACTTTTCATATACCATCATTGAAAGGCGATAAGTAAAATTTAATATAGAACTCATTCATGTTCTAACTTTTGAACAAAGACTAAACAGATCCTTCTTAAAGGCCTGTGTATATTTTGCTACTGAGTTTTAAAATGTAATTTCATTAGTATAATGATTACATTTTCCATCCCTACTTAGAGAAGTTTTTATAAATTAAAATTGTTTAAGAATATACCCTTATTAGAAGTTAATTAGCTTAGTTTTTCACTAAAAAAAAACAAAAAAAAACCAACCACCAATTTAAAAAATAAACATCCAGTAACGTAGTTTTAGCCCTTGCCCCATGTTTGTTTTGATTTTCTTGCTGGGGAGTTATTCCTTAATCCTCATTCCCCAAAGATAACCACTATCAACAATTTAATATATTCCTTTTGGTTTTTCCTATATGTACACTGTCATACGCATAATTTTTTTTTTTACACTTTATTGGGGAACGTTTTTTTCCCAGGACCCATCAGCTTCAAGTTAAGTTGTACTTCAATCGCAGCTGAGCTCCAAGTCCAATTGCCGTTTTCAGTCCAGTTGCAGGGAGCGCAGCCCACCATCCCATGTGGGAGTTGAACCAGCCACCTTGTTAAGAGCACGGGCTTTAACCAACTGAGCCACCTGGCCGCACCCTGCATAATTTTATATGTGCTGTTTTGCCACTTGCTTTTTTTCAAGTACAGTAACACCCTAATGAAGATATAAGATAGTTATCTTAGTTAACCAACCTTAGTTTTGATGTTAACTTACTAATTTTTGAAGGCATTCCTGTAATGAGTCATGGAGGTAGGACATGAGCTAATTACTACCTCAATACATCTTTTTAAAAACAGCTTCTTTAAGATGAAATATTCCTCTTAAAATGATTTAAGTAGTCACTGAACCAAGGTGCTAAACACTCTTATCATTTTAAATGCTTTTTACAAATTGCAAATAAAAACAGGTTTCAGAAATAAATGTGTTCTAAATATTAGCCCATTAGTTGTTTTTATCAAAATTTAGTATTATGGGATCATGTCCTGTCTTCTTCACAAATGTAAGAAAGTCTTCGGGGCTCAATCCCATGGTTGCAGCATTGGTCATTGGATGAAAGTACACCTTTTCATGTCCACCTTCCAAAAAAGCAGAATCCAGAACAAATTTCACATCTCCATCATCACAGAAGAGTGCCAAGGGTGTGGCACAGCCTTGGCCAACTTTTAGTTTTTCTAGCATGGCTGTTTCATCAGCAAACCGCAGATTTCCACTCCCAACACCTAACTGCTTGGCAAGATCATTTAAATTAATTTGTCTATCGTGAAGAACTGTCACCAACCAATAGCCTTTTTTCTTTTTGTCTTTAAGAAATAAGTTCTTACTATGTGCTCCTTTCAAATGCTGGATATGAGGCATCATTTCTTCAACCGTAAACACCTGTAAAATATGAGAAATTAAAAAATAATATGCATGTATACACATGTGCACACATATAGTTATACGTATTTGCTTGCTGGGTGAAAACAGCAAGGTTAGGAAGTAATGGCGTGGGTTTCACTGGCAGAGACCCACCCATTGCCAAATTTAAGGCATCTCAATTCCTCATATCAGGACCTCAGTTTCTTAGATCAGTTCTCTATTCCAATGTGCTGGCCAAGCCCTCACGCTTCTAAAATGCCTTTTTTTTTTCTTTAAACTTTTAGTACTGAAAGTTTATAGCAGCCCAGACTCCCATTCCTTAGTATTCCTTTATATGCAGATCAGGTGACAACCTCCAATCTACAAATACAGAACCACAGTGAGAGGGCGAGATCAGGGAAGGAGACCTTGGACTGACAGAGAACATCAGAAAAGCTGGCAATAGGCACAAGAAGGGGAAGAGCATGTGGGCTCAATGAGAAGGAAGCAAGTCGGAGAAAATGATAGTTTTGATGTTAAATTTGTAAAGTCGAGTAGGACTGACTTTTAATGTGTTTCTCTACCCTTTGAAGATCGCCATACTTAGCTATTACCATTAAGTGCTACTCAAGTGTTGGGTAAAAACTCTGTCCCTGCACCACTCAATTAACATGTTGGTTCTGTGGAATTTGCAAATCTCATCAATACATTAAATCATGTTAAAAATACCAAAGTCTAACCTTGGTGTCCCGCTGTTTGCGTGATACCTGACACGTCGTGGCCACTGCAGAGACGGGTTACTGCTTGGTAACTTATTTTACCTTAAAACACAAAGTGGACACATCAACATCCCACATCAGTTTAAGATGCACAACTTCTCAATAAGTTGCACTAGCTCTCAACGTGAAATGTGTTAAAACCACTCCGTGAGGAAAACGTCAGTCTCCTCACCATCACATCCTAATTCCAAAGGGAGCCGCCTTCGATGTTCCCGTCGGGTCCCTGTCGTTCTCCGGAGCCCGGAAAGAGGTGCCCTAGAACGGACGTTTCCGCGGCACAGTCCCCCTGGGACAGGCGGCTTTAGCGGCCTCGCCCGACAGACGCCGCGGCGGAGCCCACCCCCTCCGGCCGGGCTGGCCCGGCGGGAACGCCTCACCTCCGGGTGCTCCACCACCTCCGTGCAGATGGCGAGCGCGCCGAGCTGTTGCTCAAGCGCCGCCCGCAAGTCGGAGCCCGCCATGCTGCCGTCGTGGCCGCGGGAGAGACGGAAGTGCCTGGCTCCCCTGGAGGCTGAGGCGGAAGTGCCGCGCGGGATTCAGGCCGCCGCCGGAAGCCCAGCGCCGGTTCCTTCCGCAGTCGGCGCGCTCCTTATTCGTCTCTGAAAGTTGTCAGTGGAGACAACCTAGCAGGACCCGCGGGGTTCCTTACCGGGTGTCCCACAGGAGGGAGGCGCCTTCATTCTCGTCACCTTGCAACCCCGCGTCTGGTGCCTGGTTCCAGCATAGCTGCCTTTAAAGTAGAATCAGAGCTGGTAACAACCTTCAGTTTAGGGCGTGTTGAAAAAGGTCATCGAGAGTACCTGACGTCCGGTAACCCCGTGGGCTGCAAACAGCCGTCAGGCTCCTCACCCTGTCCCCTGTCCTTGGAACTGCATTCCTCTCGCTGTTTCGGTACGGCAGCCACCTGAAGGAGGCAGCCTTGAGAGTCAGGCGTTACTGAGACCCTCTGGACAGTATGGGTGACCGAGCCATGTTAAGGCCTCTATATAAACTCTTCCAGGAATCTGGATGGAGATCTCATCTTGGGGCACCCAAGACAAGCCGCCTAAGGAAGTTCTCTTGCTAATTGAACCTGTCACCTGCCTATCTGGAGCGGCCTGCCCCTTCGGGTTTCTGCTTGTCCTCTGTGTGGGGGGACCAGTTTCGGATTTCACCTGGGACACTCTCTGAGATGCGAACCCACAGGGAGAGAGAGGAGGGGGCCAAAATCCCTATAATTTTAGGACTTCTCAACGTTACATTTATAAATCAGAATTTTACATTTTGTGAAAGTTTTGGTTATTATTCATCTACCAATAATTAATTGTGAATCCCAGGACTCATCTTTTTCAGAAGCCTTTTGCCTTCCTTGGTGGGGCTGTTTTCCCCTATTCTGCAAAACCTCCATTCCTTGAGTGAGGCCTGAAGTTTCACATTAGGGTTTCATTTATGAATTTAGATGAAGCCTCAAATTCCAGATAAAATGTAGATGTTCCCAGGGACGCTTGACTGCAGTGTGAATGGATTTAGGTCATTTTTGTGATACAAATAGAAAGCCTGGAGAAGGAAGACACAGCAAAGTATCTGAGTCTTTACCTGCATAACAGCCTTGGAGGAAGCTGCGAACGAGGAGGAAATCAGGGCCAACTTCACAATTTCACCCAGAATTGGCCTTGGATAGCACGATTGTAAAACTTCTCAACCCACCCTTTAAAATTAAGCTCTACTTCCCTTCAAAAGCTCCATCCAGTTCTTTGATTTCTGATTACAGAACCAACAACAGGCCTATGGCCTCCTAAATTCAGGTCAACAACAGAAGCAAACATACCACATTACAGAGTGTTTAGAAAACATAGACGGGGAAGGATTACTCGGAACATTTTTTTTCCACATTTATTATTTCCCCATTTGTTCATGTTTTGGCTCATTTAGCTACTGAATGAATGAATGTTAATGGCTTTCGCATTTATTTATATGAGCCCTTTCTATAGTCAAGTGATGTGTCTTTTATTATATATCCAAATAGTTTTCATTTTTCCCATTTAAGGAGAGATTTTTTTTTTTTAAAGTTTGGTTTTATCTACAGAAGTTACTAATTTTTGTGTAACCAAATGTCATTCTTTCCTTTTTAAGTTGTACTGATCTAAGTTTAGAAAACTAATACCTGGCAATAGATAAATATTCATTCTATTTTTATTTTCTTAAGAACACTCAATTAACTTAAAATTTGCTTTGGCATGTAAGGTATGGTGGGGTTCACTTTTTTATTTGTTTGTTCTTCAGTCTAGTTGTGGAGGACGTCGCTTCACTGGCCCATGTTGGTATTATCATTGTGCTCTTCCCGGGTGAGGTAATTGGTCACCGGTCACTGGACAGCCGCTAACGGTGGCTCACAGCTCATGCCAGCTGCTGGCCTCACATGCTGGCTGCCAGCCACGCACGGTAGCCCAGGGCAGCCCACTGCAGCCGTGCTGCAACCTACGCCTTCACCAACGACTCTTGGCATCCCAGCTCCAGGTTAAGCTGTTGTTCACCACCTTAGCTGTAGAGGGCAGCATCACTGGCCCATATGGGATCCAAACCGGGGCCCTGCTGCTTAGAGCTGGCGCCCCAAGCCCAACTCTTAATCAACGCACCACACGGCCAGCCCGGGGTTCACTTTTTTTACTAGGTTTCCCTGGCAGATGAAATTAGAAAGCAATAGAATAGCCAAGATGATCCATCTGAAGATAATGCATATCCCAAATGATCATCCTTAATACTGGAAGACTTTCAAATATCCAAATATTTGAATATCCAAATCAGTCATAGTGACCTGAGAGTAAACTGGGAAAGAAGAATTGGAATGTGATTGTAATTCAGAAATGCAAATTATGTCCAAAAAGTAGGAAAAAAATTAATGAAGCATAGGATCTCCATAACAGCTACAAAAGAGGAAAAATTGGCAGTGGCATCCAGCACATTATCTAGGTTACAGGGTGTTCTGACCTAGAAATCTCTTTGGAATTAAATTGTCATCCATCAGTTATATAACACATGAATCCTCCCCACCCTATAACCCCCTCACTCCCCACCACCACCCTGCCACCCCATAGCTAATCCATAACAGTTCAGTTTGTCAAATTCTTTCACTTCTCACCACCTCCATCACCCTATCCCAAACTGCTATCATTTTTGCCCCCTGGTCTAGACAAATGTTTCTTAATTTTAGTCTACCTGTGGTTGAATGACCAAGTATTCTGCTCCAATCAAAATCCAATTCAAATATCTTTAATGAGTGTTGGTATGGCATTTATTAGAGGTTCCTTGAAATTAATGTAATGTTTTCCATAAGTACTAAACAAAGTTGTTATTCTTATTGTTTTACATAAAGACAATTGTTACTTTAATAGAAGCTGCGATACTAATGGAAACAGATTTACCATATATCATGGAGTACAGGCTAATATCAAATTTAAGCTAAAAAATGCTAATATTCATATTCAAAAGGTAAAATCTCAAAGCTGGTTGGGACCCTAAAGATCTTTCATTCGACTTCTTCAAATATGGAAGCCTCAGAATTTAGGATGTGACCTGGGCAAGTTACTTAACTTTCCCAATGATAAGCAATCTGTCTGTTTGTTAAAATTGATGTACAAAAATAAGACATTCAGTGTTGCAGGATTCAATCAGATGATGACTATAAAGCATTAAGAACAATGCTTCATTCTTAGTACATCAAATGAATGATACCAATCGTTTATAGTATTATTAAGGTTTAGTAATTTTCCCCAAAGCTATATATTTAAAATAGGGGCCGGGCGAGTGGCGCGGTGGTTAAGCGCTGGCTTGGGAAGCCAGTGGCCCCGGTTCAGGTCCCACATATGAGGGCCAGTGACACTGCCCTCAAAAAATAAATAAATAAATAAATAAATAAATAAATAAATAAATAAATAAATAAATAAAATAATTGATCTTACCAAAATGCAATCTGTAGATTACCAATTTGTCATTGAGCATGTTTGTCAAATCAGCATCCAGGAAAACTGAATTATCAGAGGGCCTAAAACCTGCTAATGTGCCAAGAACAACTGTTGTACAAATTTTAAGTACAGTAAAATATTTATGTGACTAGTGCATAATTGGCAGTGAAGAAAAGATAGTTCTGATTATTACTATTACTGATCATTTTAGATTGCCATGATTCAGGTTCTCAAATATTTTCTAGTTTTAAAAATCCCGGCACTATTTCTCTAGCAATTTATATTGCAGGGTTTCTTGCTTTATTTTCTGAAGCCAACATATGGCAGTTGAGACAAAACAAAATAATTTTTAATCTTGTAATTTTGAACTGCCTTATTGCAGTCTCGATCAGCTTCTCTTTGGAAGACTCTTAGTTCTTGTGTTGTTCATTGTGATTTCCTCTTCCTAGAACAAGCCCAGTGAGGTGCCTATAGCTCCTTCTAATACTGTTGGGCCAAAGTGCACAGGGCAGAAATTCATTCCTTGCTCTTCTCGTAGAAGGCAGTTTACCCCTCATTATCACTAAGAACTATAGTTGGTCTAGATAGTAAAGTGATCTAGCTAGCCCCTTAAGGGAGCTCTCAGTCAAGATCTTGAAAGGCAAGAAAAAGTTGATAGAAGGGGTAAGTTGAAAGGCGGAATTAACAAAAGTTCAAGCCATTTGCTAAGGAAGCTGCAATACAGCTGCTTTTTTTCTTTTCTTTGCATTCATTCATTCATTCAGACTGTTCTTTGGATTCAAGTTTGCTCATTGAATGTGTTTTATGACCTATCATTTCATAGTTCTGAGAAATGGGTCTTTCCAAGGAGATGGCATTATAAACATTATTTGTGGTTAAGTAGTAAAAATAAACAGCATTTATAGTATAAATTTCTTTTATATAAAATTGTATGTGTACATAATGATGTTCACTAAAATAATAAAAGTGGTTATTTCTGGAGAGTTACCAAGTGTCCTTCAACCAGTTTCCTCTGTAAACATGTTATATTAACTATAATACATTTGTGAAAATTAAGATATTAACACTGGGGGATTACAATGAACTAAACTACAGATTTCATTCACATTTCACCAGTTTTTCCACTAATGTGTTTTCTGTTCCAGGATTCTATCCAGGATATCACATTGCATTTGGTCATCATGCCTCCTTAGTCTCTTCTGATCTGTGATAGTTTCACAGTCTTTTCTTGCTTTTCATGACCTTAACAGTATTTTGTAGAATGCTTTTCAATCTGGGCTTGTCTGATGTTTTCCCATAATTAGAGTAGGGTTATAGGCTTCTAGGAAGGATCTCTTCTGGGAAGAGATGGAGTGTCCTCATAACATTTCAGGAGGTACGTGATAACATGACTTCACTGGTGATGTTCACCTTGATTAGTTGGTTTGCCAGCATTCTCCACTATGAAGTTACTGTTTTCCCCTTTCCAAGCGCTATTCTTTGGAAACAAGTCACTAAGCCCAGCCCACACTCAAGGGGAGGGGAATTAAGCTTTATCTCCTAGTAAAAGTTACATTCATATATTATATGAAATTCTTCTACAGAAAGGATTTGTCCCTTCTCCCACTTTATTTATTCAATCATTTATATTAGTATGTACACTTATTTGACACCATGGGTTATAATCCAATACTATGTTATTTTGTTACTCAAATGTTTCCATCTTTGGCCATTGGGAGCTCTTTCAGGTTTGCTCCTCTGTTCCGTTAATTGCCCTCATCTTTTTTTTTTTTTTAAAGCCCTTTCAATATTTTGGTGTATTGCTTCGATTTTCTACATTAGCATGCATTATCTTCATGATTAGAAAAATATCAATTATTGTCACTTTAATATTGCAGAAAGATCTGACCACTACTTGGATGTTCTACCAACCAATTTCTGCTTGTTTCTCAACTGCTTGGCAAGGCAAATAAGAGAACAAAGAACAAATTCTTAAAGAAATTGCACTTCAGTGGGTGTTTGTGAATGGTCTGTAAAATTATAGCAGTTGGAATGAACTTCAATAGTTTTCAAGTTTGTGGGTGTTAGGTTCATAAAAAAGATTTCCAGGACAGAGGTTTCCATTTGATCACTCAGCAATACCGATTGCACACCTTTCTGGTAGGCACTGGGGAGACAAAAAGGAGGGGACATGAGTTTGGAGGTCAGACTGTAGGAGATAACAGCTAAGTATGCCTTTGAGTAAGAAACTTCTATACCATGTCATTTGCCTTGGGTAGTGTTAGTCTTTGAGAACAGAGATAAATGATACTTACGCTTGGGAGAAGTGGAGGTGATTGTGGTTTAAGGGGATGATGGGCCAAAAGACATGTGTCCAATCAAGGTGCAGAAATGCTCCGGGAGGAGGCTGTAATAATCACACCACCAAACTCTTAGTATGAACCAGATGTTCTTATAAACCTTATTGCTAGTCTCCGAAGTAGCCACTATCATTACCATATTGTAGAACTGAGGCACAGAGGGTTTACATAACGTCCCCAAGTATACACGACTGGGAATGAGCTGGGATTGGAACGCACTCTGGCTTCACTACTTCAAGTGCTACCTCAAGTGAAAGAAAGCGCGCCTTTCCCAGCATTAACTGATTCTATCGCCACGTTCCCCTGCGTTTTTCCCTTCTTGTTAGGTATGTGTCTAGTAAGGACCTACCGTTTCTGCCGCATTTCCCTGTTTAACTTTTCCTCGAGGGTAAGCACCCACGTGGCTTACAGCCCCAGAAGAGCAGTCATTTGCTTCTAGAACAGTAAGGGACCTACTGACGTGACAGCCGAAGCACGGCTGACCCCAGGGAGAGGCTACAGGTAGAACTAGCCCCCCAGCCCCAACCCCGGCTAGGCGCCCACCAGAGGGACCTCACACAGCCCTAGTCCTGGGGACCACAGCGCCTAGTACGAACCAGGACTTCTAAGTTCCGGGAAGAACCACTTCCGGCGGCACCGGAAGTCCGGAGGGGATCCTTTCGGAGACGGACTGACAGTCCGTGCTCCCAGGCGCAGAGGTGATCTCCGCTCTGGCTGTCTCCAGACGCTGCGGGCGTTATGTAGGAACTCAGTGAGTGGGGTCCCTTAGCCTGGTCGTCCCGGGTGGCTTATCTCGTTTGACCTACAGTGTCAGTGGCACAAACCATAAATATTGCGCGTTCGGAAGCTTTGCCACGATGCATGTATCCCTTGCGCGACCCCTTGGTGGGCATGTGAAAGCGGCATGCAGCCAGAAGCAGTGGGCCGGCTTCCTCCCCCGGCGCCGCGGCAGGTGCGGCCCCCACGTCCCAACTTCAGCTGTGCCCAAGGCTTTCTGGGCTCGGGGTCGAGGCGAGGTCACCGCGGATCGTACTTGTTCTACAATGACTTCTTCCCTTTCAGATGATTTCCAAGGCTTCCAACTCTTACATTTAGACACCAACGCAACTACGTATTTCCAACATCCTTGTCCAGGTTGCATGAACATCCCAGGGGCGAAACAACACCGAACTGGGAGTCGGAGAGCCTAAATTCTAGTCCTGACTGTCATTAACTAGCGGTATGACACTGGAGAAGTTTTTTTGAGATCTTTGAACTCGCATTTTCCTTTTTTTTTTTGCAAAATGAGGGGCTTGGAATAAGTAGTAAATAAGGTTCCTTCCAGTTCTGACATTTGGATTATTGCCACCAATGTGTTTGTCTAATTCCTGCCTCAGTTACATATCTGTACTTTGGTTAATCTCCATGTAGGCTCTTTCTTCCCACTCCATTAATTTGTGACCTCGTCAAATCTAGCTTTAGACTAATAAAAAAAAAAAATCCTAAGGAATCCTATGCCTCCTGAGTACTCTTTACTTGTTAGTTGAGGGACATGTACCTAAATAAGCTTTTTAAAATGTGCCTTTCTTGAGGTATTTACTGTGCCTGAGAACCATTATATTGGAACACTCGAAAGACAGTGACCTCTGAAGGAAAAGTCTCTGGCTTATTAAACTTTGTGCATCAACAACCTCACACGCACCACCTGAAAGCTGGTGCTCAGGAAATGCTTGCTGAGAAGAAAAATATGTACTCCTTATATTATTTTAGTTTCTCCTTCCCTTAAAACCTGAAAAGCAAAGCTATAGAAATACAGTCTTGAGAGTAGAATGAAATATAAGACTCAGGAAGAAAAGAGCTATATTGCTGAGTTCTGTACAACACTGTTGAATTCTTTCACAGTATTTTCTCAAACTCTTCTTTTATTCCAAGAAAGATATTCAAAAGGCATTATTAAATAGTTATTTAGTGGGTGCCTTCTTCCTGCTCTAAAGCATCTTTTTTTGTGTGGGGTGGGGGTGGTGAGAAGAGTAGAAAATGTTGAAGGTTGAAAGACAATTCCAAGTAGAGGGAGCTTATGCAGGGTTTCAAAAATTAGATGATCAACCATTGGAAATTACACATGGGTCAAAAATAAGAGTGTAAGAGAAGAAGTGAGAAGTTAACAGAGGTCAGATAGTGAGTCCTTATATATCATGTTTTGAAGTTGTACATTAAACAGGTGATTAATTGGGGGGCCACGTGTTTAGGGAGGGTTGATGAGTTCAAATTTGCATTTTAGAAAAATCACTATTTGTGATTCGGTTAGTTGATGTTTCAAGAGTGAAAAAAAGAACGCTTTATAAGTTTGTTATTGTATTTCAGTTCTAACATAGTAGGACGATTAATAATAATAATATCTAGAGAGCAGTTACTATGGAATCCCAGCTCTCTGACTAGACTGTGAGCTCTTTCAGGGCAGGAACCCAGTTTTATTCATTGTTTTAACTAGCACACTGCTTTGCATGTAGTAGATATCTAACTAATATTTGTTAAATTGATCTCAATATTAACCAAAGTACTATTTAAAAACTTTTTTTCTAGGAGAAACATGAACCAGAAGATACTGAAAGTGGAGAACTTGCTACGATTGCACACTATTTGTAGGCAGCTGCACAACCTGAGTCAAAGTCAAATGTTACCACAGTGGAGGCATTTGTTTTCATCTGCTTACCCCGTGTGGATGGCTCAGCCATATACCCGGCCCTGGCAAACAGATGCACTCTTTGGGGCTGCTTTATCTCAATATAGGCTTCTAGTAACAAAAAAGGTAGTTACAGATTTCTATCAGTTACTGTGTTATTTTGTCTGAGATGAAACTGCTTAGAGCCATGAGTGGAAATCCATTTTGAGTATTTTGTCATTTACAGAATCTTTATTTCATAATGCTACACTCCAGGCAATAAATGTTTGTGAAGAAGGGAAGTTCTAGCTGTTCAATAATGCTGTTCAATAATGCTGATTAATTTGATTACTTGGAAATTGGTGTATAACAGTGAATTAAGGATGTAGTATTTTTAATTTTAGTTTGAGATTTAACTACTTATGGGAATGTTAATTGGTAGACATAGGAGCTGTGATTATGGTAGATATTACAGAATAAATTGTCACTTAAAATTTTTTTCTTCCTTTCTCATGCATTCTGAATTTTTCATAGGAAGAAAGATCACGGAAATCTCAGTTATCTTCAACAAAATCGAAAAAGGAAGTGGAGGTATGGATTGGAATGACTGTTGAGGAACTGGCCAGAGCAATGGAAAAAGATATAGGTAAGATCATTTTATAAGGAAAAACAGATCATTTTATAAGGAAAAATATGGGAACATGGATTACCTGGTATTATTTGCAATAAAACTAAGGCATTCAAAGGTAAAAATTAGACTGGTGATCCTTTTGTAGTTCATAAGTGTGATGATTGGGTGTTCACGCTTGTGTGTGAGATGTGCCTCCCTCAAACCTTGTTACAACATCAGTACATTACCCGTCTGATGTGAACTTTTAAAGAAAAGCTAAAGAAAAAAAATAGACTGGTGGTTTTAAACAATGTTAAGTCATTCCAATGCCTTTCACTTTAGGTCACACACTAATTTCTGGACTCTGCTAAATATAGTTCTCTAAGATTTTGCTTCTAATAAAAGTGAAAATGATTTCTTATTTGAACTAACCTTTCTTTCTCAGAAATTCTATCGGCTATTAGACTAAGTCCAAAGAATGTTTTTTGGACTGAGGGACCGTATTTGTATTCATTTACTTCCCCTTTATTATTCTATAATTTTCTGATTTCCTTTTTTCTTTAATTTTCACAATATCTATAGTGCCAGCAGAAAAATATTCATAGTTATAACTACAACTTTTAATAATACTATTTTTATTTATAAGTGTATACCATCATTGTCATTTTTTTATTCTTTGATTGCACCACTGATGTATTTATTACCAATTTAGGATTGTTGGAACAAGATTTGAATTTTCATCGTAAACTGACATTAAAATTTAGTAAACGAGCAGCTGGTTAGCTCAGTTGGTTAGAGCACAGTGCTTATAACATCAAAGTTGCTGGTTTGATCCCCACATGGGCCACTGAGTTGCACCCTCCACAACTAGATGGGAACAACTACTTGACTTGGAGCTGATAGGTCCTGGAAAACCACACTGTTCCCCAATAAAATTAAAAAAAAAAAAATTCAGTAAACAAGAAATACCTATGATTGTAGCAAAATAAAGTAACAAATGAACCAGACTCTTGGGGAAAAGAAAGCATTAATAATAATAACTCATAATTATTGAGCTGTTACTATATACTAGTACTTTATATTTATTAACTCTGTAATTCTTACAGTGCACTAGAAGTAAGTATGATTATGATTCCATTTATAGGTTGAGAAACTGAGACAATAGAGAGGATAAAGAATTGCCCAGCATTACACAGCTAGTATGTGGTACAGCCAGGATTTAAACCCAGAGCCCATGCTGTTATTCACAGACCAAATTATTTCTCAAGAATTGTTTTTTGTGGGCCGGCCGAGTGGCGCATTGGTTAAGCGCTGACTTGGGACGCTAGTGGCCCCGGTTCGGGTCCCACATATGAGGGTCAGTGACACTGCCCTCAAAAAAAAACAAAACACACAATTGTTTTTTGTAAAGTACATGAGAACTAGAATTTTCATGTTTCCTGCCGAAAAGTGTTACCACTCTTTGTGCATGTACATCCTCACAAAGAATAGAAAATTAGGATATTGTCTTGTGTTTTTATAACTTTGCAGTTGCATTATGTAGTTATTTTATAATCAGAAAACTTTAAGAGAACAAATGGATATGGTCATTCAGAATTTTTCCAAGGAAAACTGTATTGATATGATTTTATAAATAATATTGATAATAGGCTTGATTTTAAAACTTTATTTTTGCCAATTTTCATGCATATATGAAACCAGAAATGATAGAATAAGTATAATATATACATAAGCCAGTGATTACCATTATTAATATATCATTTAATCTATAAATACTTTTGTATCTATTGCCAAAAGGTGAGGATTCTTTTTTGAAACATTACCACACATACCCATAATCATAATAATCGTAATAATTCCTTTGTATCATCAAACACATAGAATAATTTAAATATAAATTTAATTCCACAGATCAGTGCTCTAAATTCAAAACTGATTAGCTGTGATTTAAATAAAAGTTATCTATTTGAAGCTTATTTGCTTAGATACTGTATGTGTGTTCATACAGTTGACTTGGGGATTCTGTATTGGTGAATTCTCTAAAATGTATTTGTAGCCCCCAGATCAATACTCACAGTGCCTTTTGCATTCACTCTCAGACATGTGCAGAGCAGTGAAAAATTTGAGTTGTCCAATCACACGTGTTTAGCTGAGATTCAAGGAGACAACACTCTGCAATCTTGTTTCAGGTCATACTGTAAACAATGTCGTTTTTGTGGTTTATTTAGTGCCATGTGTTTTGCATTTTTGTGCTTTTTGCTTGTGATTTCGCTGTTTAAAATGGCCCCTCAGCATAGTGCTGAAGTTCTGTTTAGTTATAGTAACTGCAGGAAGTCTGTAATACAGAAAAAATACATGTGCTGGATAAGCTTTGTTCAGGCATTACTTATATAGTGCTGCTGGCCCTGAGTTCCTTGTTAATGAATCAACAATATGGCTTAGTAAATAAAGTGTCTTTAAATAGAAACACATAAAAGAAGGTGTGTATTGATCAGCTGATGAAAATGTAACCAGAGGCTAAAGGAACCTAACCCTGTGTTTCACCTCAGAACAATGGTTCTGGATTTGCAAATTCAGTATTCGTGATGGTGTTTTATAGAGCATGACTACCCAGAATAACAAGAATCGACTATACACACACTTGTATATGCGTGACATATATAACTGTAAGTTTTCAAAGAACTAGACTGTGACAAACTACTCAATACGACATGTATACAAAATGCAATTTAATGTTTTATTGATGATTCAGATGGTTCATAAGGTACATCAATATTCCAAATATTTATGAATATGCAGAAACTCCAGTTTACATATATGCATCGTATTTTTTTTTTTTTTTTTTTTTTTTTTTTTTTTTTTAAAGATTTTATTGGGGAATTGGCGGAGGGGAACAGCGTTGGGAAATCGGGGAAGGGGAACAGACAAGTTGCTCTCTTTTTTTGTTCTTCAGTTTAGTTGCGGAGGATGTTGCTTCACTGTTGGTATCGTCATTGCGCTCTTCCCGGATGAGGCAGATCGGTCGCTGGCCTCTGGATGTCGCTCACCGCGGCTATTGGCAGCTCACTCTTGGCTGCCAGCCGCTCACGCTGGCTGCGGGCCACTCACTGTAGCCTATGGCAGCCCACACCATCACCGGGGCTCGCACAGCCCAGCTCCAGGTGGAGCTGTTGTTAGCTGTAGAGGGCAGTGTCACTGGTCCTCATGTGGGATCCGAACCGGGGCCGCTGGCATCCCAAAACCAGCGCTTAACCAATGCGCCACTCGGCCGGCCCTGCATCGTATTTTTAAAGATCATTTTCATAGCTTTGTGATTTGATATATTATTCCTTTCACTGAGTGTACTGTTTACATTGATATTTATTAATAGAAGTCACTTTCTTAAACATCTAATTTCATGATCCTAAAAGGTTTATCTTATTCCATCCAGATTGTATATATGAAGCTTTAATGAACACTACTATCGACATAGATTCACTAGAAGCGGACTCACACTTAGATGAAGTCTGGATCAAAGAAGTGATAAAGAAGGCAGGGATGAAGTTAAAATGGAGCAAATTAAAACAGGAGAAAGTCAGAGAAAATAAAGATGCTGTAAGAAGGTAAACCATAACCATATATATTGGGGGAAGGAGACCACATAGTTTTATTTTTTAATGGAAAGATTTTTCTTAAAATTTCTTTTGCAAT
Organism: Aselliscus stoliczkanus; assembly: GCA_033961575.1. Classification (NCBI taxonomy): domain Eukaryota; kingdom Metazoa; phylum Chordata; class Mammalia; order Chiroptera; family Hipposideridae; genus Aselliscus; species Aselliscus stoliczkanus. Next base: position 67,785,435 of record CM066730.1, on the reverse strand, counting down.
TAAAATGATGTGTGAGTATAAGTTAAACTTTTCTTCAAATGCTTAAAGCATCAGAATGTATATTCAGGTTATAAAACTCTTTAAGAGTCATTTTTCTTAGTTTTCCAAGTATGTATATTGATCCTTAATTTTAAAAATTTATTCAGTTCTGCTCATTGTTATGAAGATGCCAAATATAGGTGGGCAGTCATATAGTTTGTCATAGCCATTGTATGTATACAAGAGGAAAATAGTTATTATGTCTAATCAAAGCTGAATGTTGGGTTTTATTGATAATGGTAGTTCAGAGAGATAACTGCAAACCAATTCACCAGCTATAAAGTGTTTCTGATGTTTAAGAAATGAAACTCCTTTGCTGTTAATTGTAGGCCCCAGGCAGATCCAGCTTTATTAACCCCAAGGTCCCCAGTTGTCACTATAATGGGCCATGTTGATCATGGGAAAACGACGTTACTTGACAAACTGCGAAAAACTCAAGTGGCAGCAATGGAAGCTGGAGGCATCACTCAGCACATTGGTGCCTTTCTTGGTATGAATGCAAATTACCTTACAATGTGCTTGGGACCCCAGTACTATTTTCTTAAACCAGGTGTCATGGTATGAAATATGCAGATTCAAAGTAAAAGGGAAGGCTAAAGGCTAAAGCCATTGGTTTGATGAAACATAGAGCAGGTGGTTAATAAAGGTTATTTTATACATTCTATAAGAGGAAAATTATATTACCTTTTTATTCTAGCCCAGCCTTACTTTGGTTTAATGCACTTAAATTCTTCAATGCTAGGTCGTGATAATGTTGCTAATAATTAAATAATAGCTACCATTCACTGGGTGGCCAGCACTGTTCTGAGCCCCTTATATGCTTTATTTATTTATTATTTTATCTTCAAAGCAGCATCTTGAGGTAGGTATTAATATTACTACTTACAGATGAGGAGTCTGAGGCTTGTTTAGGTTAAATTACTTGCTCAAGGTACACAACTAATAAGTGGCAAAGCCGGGATTTAAACCCAAGGCTGTTGGACTCACGTCCTGAGCTACTAACCGTGCACTAAATTGTCTTTGTTGTTCAAGGCAGTGGTGCAGCTGATGTTTGCTACTGTAGGGGTGGCTGCCTATATAGCTACCAGTGTATTCTCTACCCAGAATAAATATCAGTGATACACTAAGGCAAGTAGATATATTCTAGAAAATACAAAGAATTTTTGTTTGAATTTTTACATGAAAAGAAAACCCTACAGGTCTCACTGCTATGTTAGCACTTTTTATAATGAAATGTCATCTGTATTGTTCTGATTAAGATTAATGGAAGGAATAAAATTATTTTAAAGAATTATTGTATTTGATAATGACACATATATTCCTATATATTAGGGAAGTTCATATTTGAGTTTTTAGTGTTCTTGGATTTCTGTTTCCACAGTCTCTCTGCCTTCTGGGGAAAAGATAACCTTTCTTGATACTCCAGGACATGCTGCTTTCTCAGCAATGAGGGCCAGAGGTGCTCAGGTCACTGACATTGTCATATTGGTTGTAGCTGCAGATGATGGAGTGATGAAACAAACTGTAGAATCTATTCAGCATGCCAAAGATGCTCAAGGTACTGTGTGGCTGTGGCTGACTGACGAGAGTCACTTCTCTGGGGCCGTGCACATGGAGCTCATTTAATCTTCATGGCGATCAGAAGATTATTATACCTGTTTACAGATAAGGCTCAAAGACAGTTGAATTGTTTTCCCACAGACATAACTGCTAAAAAGAGTGTAGGCAGGATTCAGTTTGGGACTTGTGATTACAAACACAGTCCTTCCTCTACTGTTTACTTGCTTTGTGTAGTGTGAGAATGTAGCAGTCATAAATAACTTGTTTTAAAACTTTTTATCATGGAAATTTTAAACAGGTATAAGAGTAAGAATACAATAATGAACTATGTATCCATCACCTAAATTCGTTAGAAGTTGCAAAGTGGTGATATTCTAATTCTGTTATTCCTTGTTCATTCATCGCCTGGACTTCTCTAAAGAGAAACTTCCCCCTCATCTACTTTGAATAAATTCTTATTTGGTCAAAGATATAAAATTGAAACTTTTGAAAAATTACTTGGCTATTTTCTCCTTTATTTTTCTCCATTTAAAAATTGTAATACACACACATGCGCTGCACATTTATTCTTATTCTGATATGACTCTATACCCCCTGAAAAAAATACTGTTGCCTTGAGAAAATATAACTGATGGAGTGTTCCCCTCGATTTGTTGGCAAAAAGGAAAAAAAAGGTTGAGAATGACTGATCTAGTCAAATTCTTTCATCTCACAACATGAAAACTAAGACCCAGAGAGAGACTGGCAGGAACTCCTTTCTCATTACAGTTAATATGCAACATGTCCACATTTGGAATCTGATCTTCTAGCTTTCAATGTTACTCTCTTTCCTTTATAATTCCTCAAAATTGACTTTGTGGAATGGACTATGTTCTTTTTTTTTTTTCTTTTTTTTTTTAAAATTAGTTTCATGTGTACAACACAATGCAATAGTTATACTCTTTACCCCCCGGAAGTGACAGCCCCTCCCCCAGTTCGCCACCCCACTCCCCCCCCATATCATACATATCTATTACAATTCCTTTGACTCCCTAAATGGACTATGTTCTTAATGACTCTAGGGAATATAACAAAAAGAAGAGAATGATAAATTTGCCAGGGATTCCATAACAAAACAGTTGGTTGAGATAGGATAAATTCTTTGCATCATGCTTTCTATACCTGTTCTCTTGGTCCCTGTTCCACGTCATCAATACGGAATGTACTTTTTCATAATAGTAGATTGTGGGTTGCATAACTCTCTTTGTGTCTGTTTTTAATTTCTGTTCCTTTGATACCTGAGAAAACTGCAGAGTTGGTGAAACCCAACTAGAGCATTATCTCCTAGAACTTTGTGTCATTTCTGTAATGAGAGGGTATGTTTAGTAATGACAGGGAGATTATAAGTACATTATAAGTACTTGGATCTTTTTAGGTCTTTTATTAGATAACTACTTTCACTGAGTAAAGAAAAAGCCAGAAAAGGTTGGTGTCTTCATTGTGAATACCTGGAATTGAAGGTGTCATCATTTGCCCTCTTCTTAACCCTGTCTCTTTCAGTGCCCATTGTCCTTGCCATAAATAAATGTGACAAAGCTGAGGCTGATCCTGAAAAAGTGAAAAAAGAACTGCTAGCTTATGATGTGGTGTGTGAGGATTACGGAGGCGATGTTCAAGCAGTGCATGTCTCTGCACTTACGGTAAATTAAACGCAGGCACCTCATAGCCAACGTGTTCACGTGGGAATGAACAGAGTACATTGTACCTCCAGAACATTTCAACATACGTAATTTCTGTTGTTTAAAAATTCTCTGGGTACTAGGTAAAGCTGGTATCATTACCCTGGTTTGGGAGATTAGAAGTTAGGCTCAGAAAGGTCAGTCACCAGTCCATGGTTACCTAGCTGATCAGAGGAGAATCGGGTCTAAAATTAGCTTTTCTTATTATGAAATACTTAGAACGAGAGGAATAAATGGTAAATGATGTGGGGATGGGTAATCGTAGGCTAAAGACTATTTTAAGCAGAAATGAAATCCAGTTGGTAATAAAAAGTACGTGTTTTTATAGCGAAAACTGTAGAATGGTCCTAGAGAGATTTAAACAAATAAAAATTTCACTAATACAAACATGAAACATTTGGGATCCGTTTATAATGATTGACTCAATGTTTCAATGAATTAAATTGCTATAAGCTTTATAATGTTATTTAAATTTCCTTGTAAATTATTAAATTTTTTTTGGTTGGAAAACACCAAGGAAGCTCAATACCTGCTTTGTGATAGCATTTTCCAATTCTCTTATTCTGTACAAGTTGCTGCTAAGTAACAATTTCCTTTTTTGACCATTCTTATCATATTCCATGGTTTACACATATTACAGATTTTTTTTTCCTGACCACTCACTGGAGGATGGTATTGTATTTTGCCACCTTCCTCCAATTCAGTCTCGTTTTATCTTTACTTTTCCTAAATTTGTTAGCTTCAAGATGTTTAGAAATTATGTCTCCATTAGTAGTAAAAGCATGCCTCTTTTTCTCTGAAACTCATCAAATGCCACCTTGGTATCTTTCTAATATACCTGCTTTTGCACTCTGAAAGCCAGACAGCAAGATTAACACATTTGAAGACATGGCCACCTTTTCTGCCCAGATACCATCAGATGAGTAGGTAGATGTAAGCTGCTTAGGCAGATTTGTAGGCATGGCCAAAATGATTCCTGGGGAATGGAGGGAGTTGGGAGATGGGCAGGGAAGTAAAACAAGGCCTTCTTCTCCAAGGTAGATACAGAGGAGTAGGTCATGCAAAGAAATAGCCCCAGCTCTGCTTTTCAGAGCAGCATTTTGTTAATTGGAATAAATACTAAGATTGAGTGGATTGGTAAGCAAAGTATTCATTCAAGTTTGTTTACAGTTGTCTCTGTTGTTTTATACTCTGTAACAAATGTGAGCAGTCTCTTAGCTGACATGGAGAATGGAAAAATTCTTTGCCCATCAGTTCCAGTTCTAGCACCATTTAATCAGCTGCATGATTTTGAAGCCCTAGAAAGCATAGTACACAGGTGATCATTAAAGGTGAAAGAATCATCTAATCTAGTCCTTTATTTTACAGTTAAGAAAAGAAGATCCAGCGAGGTGAAGTGATTTTTCAGGGTTGCACATTTGGGTGGTTAAAATGGATCAGATGAGAAAATAGATGTGAAATCTTGTTCAGTTGGATAGAACTTCAATGTAAAGTAGCATTATAAAGAAAGTGAGAGGAAGAAAATCCTAGAAATAGATGGAGGAGAGAGAATGAATGAAGCATGTGTTTTTGAAGGGATGTTAACAAGCACCACTGTCACCATATTTTTTTAAAAAACATAGCCACTGTTTCTTGCAAGATCTGTCCCTGTATCAGGCTTTCTTGCTTATCCTTCTCTCCCTCCCTTTCTTCCTTCTTTCTGATTGGGTACTTCATGCTTTTCATGCTTAAAAAGAAAAGTACAATATAACTGAAGATTTCTGACCCTGATACTTATATTTAAAGATAATATTTATTAATGTATATTAATGTTTTTTGTTGTTAAAGGGTGATAATCTGATGGCTTTGGCAGAGGCAACAATTACTCTTGCAGAAATGTTAGAATTGAAAGCAGACCCCACTGGTCCAGTGGAAGGAACAGTAATAGAATCTTTCACAGACAAAGGAAGAGGGTAGGACTGTTAAAATGCTTGCTTTCTAATAATTTCATTCCATTGTCTTGTGACTTGATTATATAACAATATTTTTATTGCCTGTTACTGTTAGTCCATGAACAATATTTTCAAAGCATTTGTTTTGAAAACTATTTTATTGAACTAGCACACAGAACACAAAGATGTAGTTATTAGTAGACCATAGCAACTCTGTATACATGTAGTTGTCACATTTAGATGACTCTGGTAGTTCAAGTTGTTGTTTTTTTCCCCACTGACTTAACTGAATCGGTAAAGCCTCATAGACTAACATAAATTGGAATGAAATAGCAATTATTATTTTAGGGTTTCTACATTCTTCATTTCTTTACCCATTAATATATAGGAAAGTCTTTGGAATGGCTTTCTCTTCTTTAATTTCCATCTTTATCAACAGAAGAGGTCTTCTCACCGCTTAACAAATTAGTTATAGAAAAGGGATTAGGATTCTGTCAAAACACTCAGCTATTTGAACCCGTTAGTACCTAACCTTATGAGAAATGTTTTTTGTTTTGTCTTTAAAAAATTTTTTTTATTGTGGTAAAGATGCCTTACCTTAAATTTACCATCTTAACCATTCTTAAGTATACAGTTCAGTAGTATTAAGTATATTCACATTGTTGTGCAACAGATTACTAGAATTTTTCCATGTTGCAAAGTGAACTCTATACCCATGAAACATTGATTAAATTTCCCTCTCTACTTTGTAGCTGTTTGAACCTACGTTTGGTAGCTACCTTCCCATTTTCTGTTTCTATGATCATGACTACTTTAGGAACTTCATATGAGTGGAATCATACAGTGGTTGTCCTTTTTGACTGGCTTATATAACTTCCTAATGACCTTGAGGGTCATCCATGTTGTGGCATGTGATAAGATTTCCTTTTTGAAGGTTACATAATATTCCATTGTATGTATATATTGCATTTTCTTTATCCATTCTTCTGTTGATGGACATTTGGGTTGCTTCCACCTTGTAACTATTGTGAAATGTTTTTATAGTATGAAAAATTGCTTGAGAAGTTGAGAAGTGGTGGAATTAACCCTGTGTGTACATGTTGTATATATGTATTTAATTCTCATAAAGATATCTTTGCTCTGCTTAAGAAAATGCTATTACATCCTGATTATGGCATTAAGAATATATACTTTTATTTTTATTTTAGTCCTGTTACTACAGCAATAATTCAAAGAGGAACTTTGAAAAAAGGCTCAATTCTGGTTGCTGGAAAGAGTTGGGCGAAAGTACGCTTAATGTTTGATGAAAATGGAAAAGCAATTAATGAGGCCTGTCCCAGCATGCCAGTGGGAATTATAGGCTGGAGAGACCTCCCTTCTGCAGGGGAAGAAATTCTTGAAGTAGAATCTGAGGTATATCAAGCTTAATTCCCATACATTAGATATGATATAACAATTTTATATATTAGTCTCTAATGTTATACAAAGTAAGTATATTAATATTAACAAATAATTCTAAACTATAAGGGGCTGTGAGAGGCCCAGTGGTGCCATTTTATAATTTGGCTATAGATTTCTTAAAAATTTGAGATAGGGGCTGACCGAGTGGTGCGTTTGTTAAGAGTTGGCTTGGGGGCCAGCCGAGTGGCGCGGTGGTTGGGGGCTGGCTTAGGATGTGGCGGCCCTGGTTCAGATCCCACATATGAGGGCCAGTGACACTGCACTCAAAAAAATTAATTAATTAATTAATTAATTAATTTTAAAAAAAAGTTGGCTTGGGACGCCAGCTCTGAGCAGCAGGGCTCCAGTTCGGATCCCACATGAGGGCCAATGACGCTGCGCCCTCTACAGCTAAAATGGTGCACAACAGCTCAATCTGGAGTTGGGCTGCCATGAGTTGCCGAGGAGGGCTAGGCTGCAGTGGACTGCCGTGAGCTACCGTGAGTGGCTGGCAGCCAGCATGAGCAGCTGGCAGCCAGCGTGAGCCACCTTGAGTGGCCCTCCAATGACTGGTGACTGACTACTCAGCAGGGAAGAACACAATGATCACAATACCAACATGGGCCAGTGAAGCAACGTCCTCCACAACTAGACTGAAGAACCAAAAGGACAGCAACCTGTCTGTTCCCCTTCCCTGATTCCCCAATGCTGTTCCCCTCCCCCAATTCCCCAATTTTAAAAAATCTTTAAAAAGAAAAAATTCTAGATAGGATTTTTAAATTAAATAATTTCAATTATACAGAAAACCCCCAAATTACAGTTTTATAAGTTTCTTGAAACATAGAATTAGCGGTTAAGCTAATTTCATAATGGAGGAAAAACACAAAGCTTTTAACCTAGCAGTTAATAGTTTCTGTTTAGTTAAATAATGCCTGTTTTTTTCCCTGTAAAGCCAAGGGCACGTGAAGTTGTTGACTGGAGGAAGTATGAGCAACAACAGGAGAAAAATAAGGAGGATCTGAAAATGATAGAAGAAAAGCGAAAGGAACACCAAGAAGCCCATCGGAAAGCCCGTGAGAAGTATGGCACTTTGCACTGGAAGGAGAGATCATTTATAAAGTACCAAGAAAAGAAAAACCAAAAACCCATAAAGCCAAAAGAGAAAGCTGAAAGAGATTCAAATGTACTTCCTATAATTATTAAAGGTGACTTGTAAAAGATTTTACTTTATAACTCATTTTTGGAATATGTGTGTTTCTAATTCTCACAATTAATTAGTGCCATTAAATTTAAGCCAAAATTATTTCTGTATTTTGGGGTAGAGTTTTTTTATTGAAGTATAAGTGACATATAACATATTAATTTCAGATATATAACAATGATTTGATATTTGCATGTATTGCAAAATGGTCACTACAATAAGTAGTTAATATCCATCTCCATACACAGTTAGAAAATATTTTTTCTTGTGAAAAGAACTTTTAAGATCTACTCTCTTAGCAACTTTCAAATATACAGTACAATGTTATTAACTATAGTCACCATGCTATACATTACATCTCTAACATATTTATTTATAACTAGAAGTTTTTAATCTTTTGACCCCCTTCACTCTTTTCACCCACCTCCTACTGGGGGAGATTTTCTTAGTAAACATTTTTTTTGCTGATTTAGTCATAAATATACATTTGATTCATTATACTTTATTAAATTAAGTAGATATTTATAATGCTAAACCTAAGTAAAAGTGGATTTAGTGATAATTGCCATTCCTATTATGGTTTTAAATAGATTGTCATTTTATGTCAATTAATGCCTAACTGAACACCAATAATTTTAAACTTTTGCTGCATTTAGGTGATGTTGATGGTTCCGTTGAAGCCATTTTGAACATTATGGATACCTATGATGCTTCACATGAGTGTGAACTAGAATTAGTACATTTCGGTGTGGGTGATATTAGTGAAAATGATGTTAACCTTGCTGAAACCTTTCATGGTAAGGATTCCATCTTATTTGTTTTAACTGTGTTCCCTTGTATATACTATGAACAATTTGTTTCTGTCTTTTGTTGCTTGGCTAGTCACACCCAACATTTTCCCCATCAGCATCACCCTTGCTGTTGCAGTTGAGTCCCAACTACTGACTGAGGGGAATGGGATGTGCAGTATTTCAGCCATAGTTCCACTTGTACTGCATCCTTGGGGAACTATTTCAAGCCCCAGTAGTGTTTCTTGATAATTTTTGTTTTTAAAGATTTTATTGGGGAATTGGGGGAGGGGAAGAGCATTGGGGAATCGGGGAAGGGGAACAGACAAGTTGCTGTCATTTTTGTTCTTCAGTCTAGTTGTGGAGGACATCGCTTCTCTGGCCCATGTTGATGTTGTGTTCATTGTGCTGTTCCCTGCTGAGGCAGCCTGTCACCAGTCATTGGGCGGCCGCTCACAGCAGCTCTTGGCAGCTCACACCAGCTGCCGGCCACTCCCGGTAGCTCATGGCAGCCCACTGCAGCAGGGGCTGCAGTTTACGCTGTCGCTGGCAACTCACAGGAGCTCAGCTCCAGATTGAGCTGTTGTTCACCATCTTAGCTGTAGAGGGCGCAGCATCACTGGCCCTTATGTGGGGTCCGAACAGAGGCCCTGCTGCTCAGAGCTGGCGTCCCAAGCCAACTCTTAACCAGCGCATCACTAGGCCAGCCTAATTATTATTATTTTTTGAACATATCATCACTACCTCCTGTCCCTGCTCCTCCCAGTTCCCCACTCAACCCAGGTTGGTTGTCTGTATCTTTTATTTCGATTTTTGAATGCTCCTAACACTCTAATAAGCCTATTCAGTACTTTTCTTCATCTTTTTCTTTTGGCTACCTGTTTTTGTTTATTAATAATTTTATAAATCATATCTTTCTTAAAGCTCCTTTTAGCTTTAAATGCCTAGAAGGCAGGGAGGGACTGTTTATTAATTTAACTTATGCTACACAAAACGGGACTCTTGACTGTCTCTTTAACTGGGTCTGACACCTAGCAAAGTATCAGTACTGTTGAGTGATTAATGAATGAATCATTTAGGAAGGAGTACTTCATGACCTGAGTTGATTGGAATTAAATGTTACCTCTACTACTGAAAAGGGATTTTCAGTATTGCTGGTTAATGCCAAGTATTTCAAGGAACTGATTGACCTAGGACTGTTCTGTGAATATAGATAGTATATTTGAATGATTTCTTTTTTTTGTTGGTTTGTTTTTTTGAGGGCAATGTCACTGGCCCTCATGTGGGACCCGAACCGGGGCCGCTGGCTTCCTAAGCCATCGCTTAACCATCGGCCGGCCCAGAATGATTTCTTTTTTTTTTTTTTTTTTTTGAGGGCAGTGTCACTGCCTCTCGTATGTCGGACCGAACCGGGGCCGCTGGCTTCCCAGGCCAGCGCTTAACCACCGCGCCACTCGGCCGGCCCTGGAATGATTTCTTAATGATAAGACTTTCAAGGTGGTTGTTTTTCTCTTGATTAAGCTGATTGCATTATTTTTTTCACTTGTTTAAGTAAGGCAAGAGTGTTTTGTTTTTTTGCCCCAACGTATTTGCCTTTAAATACATTATTTGTTCTTTGGTAAAATGGTCTGCTCCATGGAACTTCTATAATTTCTTAAATAACTCTTGAACTTTGCCAATTAAGTAACTATTTTTGAGCATCTTTTGGCCTGCTGAATACCTAGGAGTAAACCACAAAAGTTGTAGATAATAAGATTATAATTTAATATTAGAATTGTTAGTAAAATACTGTAATATTATTTCAGCCCCAATCATTTGTTTTCTTATTTCTCTGGTATAAAAATCAAAGCTTTGTTTACTATACTGTCATGCACATTATGGGCTTTTAATATAATGTTTCTTATATGAATGGATTTAAATATCATAAAGAAATTTTTCTTGTTAAACTGGCCACAATAGAATTTATAAAATCCTTTTATTAATTTGAAAATTTATAAAATCCTTTTATTAATTTGAGAATTTATAAAATCCTTTTATTAATTTGAAAATAAATTTGAAAATTTCCATGAGAAAAAATTGCAGTTTTTCGTCTCTCCTGCTTGCTTTTAATTTATGTAGAGGAAATGAAACAATGTAGATTTGAGTTTCTGCTTGAAAGACAAACTGTTTAATGCAACATTTGTGTTACTTTACTGATTGTATTTTTGCTTGCCAGGTGTTATATATGGCTTCAACGTGAATGCAGGCAATGTTATCCAGCAATCAGCTGCAAAAAAAGGAGTACAAATTAAACTTCACAAAATCATTTACCGTCTTATTGAAGATTTGCAGGGAGAATTGAGTAGCAGATTGGCTTGCACTGTGGAAGAGCATGTAATAGGTGAGTTCACTGCATGTTACTTTTAAACATTTATATCTTAAGTGCTGTAAGTAACACTTGAATGCAAAGTTTAGGGGAAGTGTATTTCACTGTTGAAATAAATTCACTCTTCCAGTATGTACCTTGTGTTCTATGGAAAAAAAATGACTTCATAAGAATTCATTATAACTTCATCTGTATTATAAACACCTCCCCTCTACAACATGTTGTGCTTAGGCCCTGAGGATACAAGGCAAGTAAGGCAATAAGAACTCACCCTCAAGTTTAGATCTGAGCAACTAATTGTAATATAAATTAGACTGGGATGGGAGGCATAGATTATTGACATGTTGTGGAAGGAGCCATTGATTTTGTAATAGAGCTGTCATAGAAATCCACCATGAGAAGAAAATTTATTTTACTTTTAAATATAGTAAAACCTTGGATTGCGAGTAACGTGGTTTGCGAGTGTTCCGCAAGACGAGCAAACATTTCTAATACATTCTAACGTGGTAAATGAGTGATGTCTTGTAATACGAGTAGTTTGTTTCCAGAACAAATTATGCTCGCAAACCAAGGTATTACTGTATTTAAAAATGTTCTTTCTAGCATATCCCTTGGCCAAATTAAAGGCTAAAGTTACTTAAGATGACTAAATCATTTTATGTTCTTTTTCCTCCCTATATATGTGTTCTTTGTTAACTTTTTATTTTGATAATAGTTCTAAATTTCCAGAACAATACAAGAAAAGTATAAGGAACTCCCTCCCATATGTCCTTTTCCACTTCACCAATTGTTTATGTTTTGCCCCATTTGCTTTATTCCCTCACCATATATACAGAGGGTATTTTTTCTGTACTATTTGAAAGTAAATTTGAGATATTGTGTCTATTTGCAAATAAATACTTGCATTGCCTAAGCACAAGGATGTTCTCTTATAAAACCATAGAACAAATATCAAATTCAGCAAATTGAACATTAGTACTATTATGTAAGCCACAGTCTACATTCAAATGTTGTCCGTTGTTCCAATAATGGACTTTATAGGTTTATATTTTACCCGAGTCCAGGATCATGGATTACATTTAATTCTTCACTTTTTTTTACCTTGACTTTTTGAAGTGTATAGTCCAGTGACTTTGTGGAACATACTTGAATTTGGATTCATCTGATGTTTCCTCATATGATTCAGTATTTGCATTTTTAGTTTACAAAACATTTTAGGATTTCCTGATCTGCTTAACATGATCATACAGAAGTTTGTATGTTCTTATGCTAAGAGCAATTTGGAAAACTATGAGTGATATGAGGGTTTCTAGGCGTAAGCAAGCATGCACCAGTCAAATAACACTAACTCTAGAAAGTTGGTACATTGTAATGGGGTACCATGTCATTATTGGAATTGGTTTTAGTCTGAAAAAATTAAGCTGAGTCACAGAATAAGTACTCTTAAGTGGATTTAAATACCAGTTGTGAAATTAAATCAGGTAATAACAGATGACCTATTCTAGAAAATACATTGAGGGACAGTTGAAAAGTAGGTTTCCATAGAGCAGACAGGAATTATACTAATCTTATCAACTATTATCAACTAGTGCACTTTATTCAGCCAGTTCCATTTTTCCTTCATTCATTCTTTTAGTAAGCACATGTATTTTTGTGGTTTTCTTTTCTAAGAATATCCAAGGATTTTTCTGTTATTTCTAATATTGGTCAGGAAAATAAAGTTGGAGTCACGGAAAACTAGGACTTCTTTCTATGCATGAGTTTGTGTTTTTCTCATTTTTAATTCTGCCTTGCATAATGTCAGAAATTATGTATTTCTCAGAATCTTTTGTTTTCTGTATTTAATATTCTCTTCTTCCTAAAGGTGAGGCTTCTATACTAGCTACCTTCTCTGTAACAGAAGGGAAGAAAAAAGTTCCTGTGGCTGGCTGCAGAGTCCAAAAGGGACAGTTAGAAAAACCAAAAAAATTTAAACTAATCCGTAATGGACATGTTATTTGGAAAGGTAAGCAACATCAAAATGTTTCTATATCCAGTCACCAAAACCTGATTCTGTGTAACCATCTGAAATGTTCATCTTTCACTCCCATAATCCTAGTTTGGGCCATTCCTTTTTGCTAATTTATAATTGGTCTCAACTTCATGGATTTCCTCCCTTACTAATTCTGATGACTCCACCTCAATTGTTAGTTCCCTAATCTGATTTTCTAAACTTGGCCCCAAACTACTTTTCCAACGTCTCCTACACTTCATCTACTTACTTCCATCCTTTCTTTACTTTTTGCCTACAATGTCTTTTATCCTTGTTTATCTCATTCAAATCCCAGTACAAATCCCATCCTCTGCAGTCTTTAAAATGGGAGATTTTGTATCTTTCACTACAAATCAAATCTTGACAACGAATTTCATTTTTCTTGTTTCTCTGGTATTGGTCTTATCACTTAACATGACGGGACTGTAAAATTTAAGTTTTAGTGTAATTTTCCTCTTAACATCAGACTACATAGCACTTAGTATGTGCTTATTTGTTCAATATATAAACCTCACATTTTTGTTTTTAAGGCTCATTAACCTCACTGAAACACCATAAAGATGACATTTCAATCATCAAAACTGGAATGGATTGTGGTCTTAGTTTGGATGACGAAAACATAGAATTTAAAGTGGGAGATGAAATTGTTTGTTATGAAGAAAAGGAAGTTCCAGCCAAGACCTCCTGGGATCCAGGATTTTAAAATTTTAAATGTAAAAGATTAAATGTCTTGCTTTATTAGAGAACTTTATTACAGAACTTGTTTTGCTTTATTGAAGAATTCAACAAATACCCCAAGTAGTTCTAAGTATTAACTTCTGTTAACAGTTAAAGCTCTACACAGATAAGGAAACTTAAATATTTAAGGATGCCTCCAACTGGAAATCCTGGTATTAAGAAAAAAATGCTTCATTATTGGCATATCATTTAATAGAGTTAAATTTCAATTAAATGTTTTAAGAGTGGTATTAAGAGAAGCAGTTCTCACTGAATTGAGTTCCATGGGCAAAACATGGTACCAAATAACCACTTGAAACCCTATTTTTCAGTGTTAACAGTACTAGTGAGCAAACATGAGTTTAAATTCGTGAGTTCATGCTCAACATTGAACAGTACAGTGTGTTGTTCCCTTGTACTGCTGACAGCAAACACTCCAGCTAAACCACCCAGGGACTTAGGATGAATTTCTGAATTGGCAACTTAAAGCTCAGCCTTTAAATTTCCTGTATATGAAACAAGTATGTCATAGCCTTTTTTAGGCAAGGTCATAACACCAACTCACACAAATCAGTCTCAACGGGGATGGTGGCGAGGGGACTGGTTGGGTAGTTCCCTCTCGGATCATTTGGCAATGTCTGCATACTTTTGGTCCTGGTACTAGGGGTGGGGAGCTACTGGCATCAAGTGGGTTGAGGCCAGGGATCCTGTTTATCATCCTATGATGCACAGGACAATCCCACACCAAAGAATTATCTGGTCTAAAATGTCAATAGCGCTGAAGTTAAAAAAGAACAAGAACAAAAACTGACAGAAACACAAACTGGCTTCTACCTAGACAGCTGAAATTAAATACAACAACTCTTCTGCCAAAGTATAGGTATTTTATCAAAGAAAATGGTATGATGCATCAATTTGATACTTAAAATCCCTGGAATAAAACTCAACAATTTAATCTTAGTTCATGCTTTTTATTAAACCATATACAATTACTTGTCTTCTGGTTTGTTGAAGCAGTAAGTCAGACAACATTTGCCACAATAATGTCTGTCAAAGTGGCTGGCCATAAAAACTCCAGCACCACATTCATCTGAAGGGCACTCCCGACGAAGGCGGCTGATTTTGCCATTCTCATCCACCTAAAAAGTACAAAGCTGCTGTTAATTTTAAAACATATTCCAAAGTCTAAGTGACTCAAAATTTTCAACCTTTTAACCACACAGTAATGGTAGTTTTTAATACTTATAAGCACCCCAAATCTTCACCAGCAATTACAACAAAGTTCAGAGTTCATTCAAGTCCAGCCTTGCCAGAGCTAAGACCTGAACTCAAATGCGACTTCAAATCAGAACTCTTATTTTGGAAGAAGAAGCAACTAAATGTGAACGCCCATTATAAAAAGCTCATTCAAATACCATCCAAGAAAAAAACCCGAACTTTTATATTAGTCTGATACCACAGATGTCAACAAAATTGATAAATCTGGGCCAGCCGAGTGGCGTGGTGGCTAAGCGCTGGCTTGGGAAGCCAGCAGCCCCGGTTCGGTCCCACATGTGAGGGCCAGTGACACTGCCCTCAAAAAAATAAAAATAAAATTTATAAATCTATAGGTAAAAACCTATTTTTTATAAACTGGCCCACCTTATAGTATTTCAGGACAGCCAGCTTAACCTTCTTTCTCTTATGCTTGTTCTTCTTGGGAGTGGTGTAAGACTTCTTCTTCCTTTTCTTAGCACCACCACGAAGTCTCAACACAAGATGAAGAGTGGACTCCTGTTAATGAAACAGTCTTTACAAATGACTGTAATGATGCTATACTCAACTAACATCATGCATCTTCTAACTGGATGTGGTAGGAAGTACTTACAATACCACAGATGAGGGAGTCGGGAAAAAGGTCTCTGATTCTTAACTAGTTTCTAAGATTAAATTACACCATGGAATGCAATCTTCAAAATCCATGTGAGAAACGAGAGCAGTGCCTCTAGTGTTAGAGTCACCTGGGAATCTATTGCTAATCTCCCCACTTTTGTGTACTGGTCAAAATTTTAAACGTTTATTTCAAGGACTGCTCTTTCCTCCAAACACACCTTTTGAATGTTGTAGTCAGACAAAGTACGTCCATCTTCCAGTTGCTTGCCAGCAAAGATCAGTCTTTGCTGATCAGGAGGAATTCCTAATGCAAAAACACACCAAAACAAAACCAAAAAACCCCAACAGATTAGGCCACAGCAAAGCAAGCACACCTGTGCTAGTTTTACCAAGTAATAATCCTGCATCAAATAAATGGCACTTCCAGCTGCCCGAGTTCTTACTACAGGCAAGGCATGGTTTTAATGTTTCCACATTTTACCTCATATAATCATGAACAATACGTAATACATGTCAATATAATCTCCCTTTTACAGATGAAGAAATTGGTGTAGAGCATTAAATAGCTCGTCTAGGTGGACACCTGTGAAATACACCGCAGCTTGGCTCCATGCTCACAAACGTTTTACTGTTATTCCAAAAGCATTTCAATGTATCCATATGCAGCTTTCCACCCCAAGAGCAGGTGAGGGGCTGGAGCCTCGCGGAGGTATTAATATTCCTGAATTAGAAAACATTAGGGCCGGCCAAGCGGCGCGGGGGTTAAGCGCTGGCCTGGGAAGTCAGCGGCCCAGGTTCGGGTCCCACATAGGAGGGCCGGTGGCACAACCCTCAAAAAAGTAAATAAATAAGAAAATATTACTTGCCTTCCTTATCCTGGATCTTGGCCTTCACATTTTCTATTGTGTCCGAGGGTTCAACCTGAGTGTTAAAATGTCCATGTGTTAGTAACACAGTAAGAAACTACAATAAACGCTCTATTCGAAGACGATGGCCGGGCGGGGAGCTGACCCCTCGGCCCACACGTGCTCGCGCCTCCCTTCCCGCCCCGGAACCGCGCTTGGGCCACCGGGCCGGCACCACTAGAACGGCTGATAGCCCCAGACTTCCGAAAACCAGCCCCAGGCCCCTGCTTCGCAAACCAACCCTGAATTCAGGGCCTGGGTTCAGAATCCCGACTCGAAAACGAACACGTTCTACGACAGAAAGCAGCGCCGGTCCCGACATCCACCTCAGGTCTTTATCCAGCCTCGGCTTGCTGACCCCACCTGGCCCGTACCTCGAGGGTGATGGTCTTCCCAGTCAGGGTTTTCACGAAAATCTGCATCTTGGCGGCAATTCCACCTGAGGTGGAGGAACAACAGGGGACGGGTTAGACCCGGGGACAGCGGAGAGGGCGATGGGAAAGCCCGCTGGAAGAAGAGCAGCCACGGAGACCACACGCACAGCAGATGGCGGATCGGAAAGGAAGGGCTCCGGGCCGGCCCACAGGGTTTCCGGGCGCCCCCGCCGGAGGTCCCGCCCCTTAGGCGGCCGCACCAAGTGCCTGACTGCTTCACAGCGGCTGTCTAACCACATGCCCGACTGGCTCGTGGACCCCATTTCTTTCTCTTGCCTGGGCTTAATTCTCACTTAAACCTTCAGAGTGACCTGGAGATAGTAGATTCCAACAACTTAAAAATATGTTTAAGCCAACTGTAATTGAATAGATAGTCACGGGATGTGGATTATACGGTGAAGGGAGGCAAAGGAATTGTAATAGATAGTATGATATGGGGGGGAGAGGGGGGGCGGAGAATTGGGGGAGGGGGGCTGTCACTTTGACAGCTTTTAAATTATAAACCTTTTATATAATTTAAGAGTTTTATATACTTTTAAAGTATATAAAAGTATATATACTTTATATATAAAGTATAACGATTGCACTGTGTTGTACACCTGAAGTTAATTAAAAATATATATAAATAAATAAATTAAAAAAATATATATATATCTTTAAAAGGCTTTCCCCATACAGTGGACACGGTTAAGAGGGGCTTCAAAAGGGGGTGGGGATGAGAGGGCCGCATTGAAGAAAAGGAGGAACTCGAAGTACCTTTCGGGAATTGTAGTTTTCCACTCTTTCTTTTGGCTAGGACTACTCGTCCCAAGATGCAGTGCCACACTCCCGAGTTCCCTAGTTACTGTCTCCAAGCCCTGGAGTTGGGGTTTGGAGAAGGGGACTAAGGTGAGGAGGGAGGAGGGGCAAGCGGAGTAATGGTGTCGGGGAAGGTGGGACCGGGTCGGCAATGACTGGGAGCACAGGGTGCGAGGCTGGGGAAGGGTACTGGAACGAAAGGATCGTGCAGCCCCCTACGGAGGTGGTTAGGGGCGGATGATCAGACATCTACCAGCAGCCGCCCCCTCGGCCTGCAAAGGAAACGGGATTCCTGCCACCGGCTCCGGGCAAACGGAGACATAAGTGATACCTTCAAAAGCTCGGGTTCATCCTTGTCTCGCTCTTTAGCCTCTCCCCGCCTTCAACCCCCAAGTCTCTGCTAGTCGAAGGAAGGTGCTGGGCCTGGGGTGTCACCCCTTAGTGTAAAATGGTTTAATATGTTGAAAATCGTAGGCGTTCTCAAGTTTTAAAATGAAGCCATACGGGAAAGAGGCCTGGAGAATGTTTCTTTAGTTGGAGGATTTCCAAATTTGGACGTTGGGAGTGGTGGTGAAGGTCCTAAAAGAGAGATTTTGTGTAAGGTGTTCTGGCAAGGCGGGCCAATTAGAAGGGAGTCGCTTCCTCACCTTGCCTTTTCTCCACGGCACAAACCACGGAATCCTTTCTAATGGACCTTACTAATGTCATCTCTTTTTATCTCCGCCTTCCCCACGGTGCCCCCATCCCCATATTCAGGCCCCCCTGGATTTTCTGGAGTGGGTCAGTATCTCACTTCTAACTTGTGTCTACTCCTTCTCCTTTGCTAACTTGCTTTCACCTTTGCCTCCAAAATATTATAAAAAGTGAAAGTGATTGTCCTTATTCTACTTCACCTTGGGGATAAAAATCCAAATTCCTTAGTAGGATATTCAGTCTCTGCCTCCCTTACCTACCGCCTAATCTGCCAAACCTATTACTCGCTTTATATTATAATAACATTGGACGAATTGAAGTTCCTGATTTAAGCTCTTTCATGCTTTGGGACTTCTGATTGGGATTTCTTCGCCTTAGAACATTCTTGTTGTCCCTTATTCTGCCAATGAGTCTGCACCTTTCCAACAAAACTTTGTTTCAAATGTCTATACTCATTGTCTCCAATTCTTCCCCCTCCATGGACAGAAGCCACTCCTGTCAGGCTTTTGTCCCCACTCGTCTAGTGGAATATCTCTTGTGGTCACATGTCACCTTCATGTTGCTAAATTTAATGCTCATTTAATCATATTTGATGTGTCAGCAACATTTGAAACAGTCGATCACTCTCTTTCTCTTTGAAACACTTTGCTTCTCCTGACTTTCAAGATACCTCTCTCACTTCGCTTTCTGCCTCCCTGGGCACTTACAGGCGTGGTCAGTGCTTCCTCTGGAACTATCAGACCTCTAAATTTTGAAGTACTCCCCAACCCCCAGTCCTTGGACCTCTGCTTTGTTTACATTTCCCAGGTCATTTTCATTCTATCTCATAACTTTTAAATACCATTTATATGCAGATGACTTATAAATTTTATCTCTCCCTCAGACCACTCACCTGAACTCCAGCATCTCTAATAGGCAATCCCCAAACTCCTGATCTCATGATATTGCTCTTCCTATCTCCATGTAAGTCAATTCCCATCTTTCTAATCTATAAGGCCAAAAGCTTTATGGTCATCTTTGACTGTTCTCTCATACGCACATCTAATCCCTCAGCAAATCTTGGCTTTGTTTTCAATATATATGCAGAATACTTCTCACCACTTCTACTGTTACTATACGGATTCAAGCCACCATTATCTTTCACCCAGATTATTGCAGTAGCCTCTTAACAGTTCTTCAGAGAACCTTGTCTTCACAGAACAGCAAGAGTGTGATTCTTTGAAAATGTAAGTCAGCTTTCTCTTTTGCCCACAGCCCTCCAATGGCTTCCCATCGAACTCAGAGTTAAGCCCGAATTCCTGAGTGAGGCCATCACTCCAGCACTGGTGACTGGAAGCCACAATCCATTGCTCCTCCTGTCAAGTCTTCCCAGAGACAGGGCACCTTTTTCTAACCCGTTTAAAGGTGCCCCATGGGCTGGTAGTAGTCCTGTCTTCAAGGCCCTGTATCCTACATGACTTCTGACCTCATCTCTTTCTTCTCTCTCTCATTCTCTTCTAGCCCCACTGGCCTTCTTACTGTTCTTCAGACATATTGCCTTGCCTTGAGGCCTTTGGACTTGCTGTTCTTTGTACCTCAACCACTCTTCTCCCCAGAATCTACATGACAACTTTTTTCAATTTTCTGAAATGTCAATTTATCAATGAGGGCTTTCCATTGCTGACTTAATGCCTAAAATATAAGGCATTAGAAAGGATATAAGCCATCCACCTTCTTATTTTCTAATGCTAATTCTTGTTTGGCTTTCCCATACAGCTGACCCCTATCTGTCATACTATATTTTTACAATGTTGTTTGTCTCTTTACTTGAATGTAACCCCTGGGAGGGAAAAGACTTTTTTTTGCTCAGTGCTATTTCTCTAGTGTCTGGGACAGTGGCAGACACACAGAAGGTGCCCCCAAAATATTTATTGAATAGATAAATACAGCACAACTTAAACATTGCTCTAGATGTTGTTCTTTTAGGTGTTTTCCTGATGTTTCCCTGCCCTCTTACACAGAGTAGTGAAATGCCTCTCTGGGCTTTTGTGGCCCATGTGTCCACTTCTGGCACACTGTCCTCTGTTCTGTAGCAATGGCTCTTTTAAGCAGACCCACGAGACTTGACTGGGAACTCTTGTGACTTTTTTTCTCTGTATCCCTAAGTGTCTAATGTGAATGAATGAGTGAAAGGTCATCTTGAGTTGGTTTATGTAACTCTGTGGCATTTTGTCGATGTGGAGAGCCATCACTTCAGCTGTGTTCTGGCTTGAGGGCACTGCAAATCATGTCTTCTGAGCAGACCAGATAATTGCTCAGTGATTATCGATTATTAAGCAAATATATTGTTGGTTTGTACTCTGGTAGAAACTGTATTATGCACTGGAATGCATATGTGTGGGGAAGGATAATGGCGAATAACAGTTTGGTTCTTAATCTTGTCAAACTTACAACCTGCTGGGAGACACAGAATATAAACAAAAAGTCTGTGACATGGTGTGGTCCCAGTGATAATACCATGATAGAAGAAGTGCAGAGTACCATGGGGTAACAGCAGTGGCACTTGACCGAGTGTAACGGCTGAGATCTGAAAAGCCAGTAAAAGCCAAGTGAATGAGAGTGGTAGTACTTGTGTATGTTGGGGGCAGTGAGGATGAGAGAGGGAAAGCAGGCATGGGAGAGAATGATGTGAGACCCTCAGGTAAGAGAGCAAGTTAATGGGCGTGGGGGTGGGGTTATGAGGAGGACAGGAGCACAAAAAGACTAAATTTGGTCAGAGAGAAAGAGTCCCTGGTTCCTATAGAGCATTTCATAGGCTTATAAAGGAACTTAGATTTTATCCTAAAAGCAATAGGAAGCCACTGGTGTTCACATGTGACCATCCATTCCCAAATGATCACACCTATTTCTTCCTCTTTTGACTTTTACATTTTACTGTATAAAATTATATTGTTTAATTATTTATAGTCTGTCTTCCCTACTAGACTGTAAGCTCCAAGGAGCCAGGGACTTTATCTTATTTCTTGCTGAATCTCTAGCTGTAAAACAATGCCTGGTAATTTGTAGACAATAAATACTGGTTGAATGAATGAATCAAGAAATTTACTTCTCACTGTTGCTCCATTTACTGGTTATTACCTTGTTGGCACTACTTTATGTTCATTTATAAATTGATTTTTTTATTGTCCAGTTCATCAAAATAAAGATAAATTAGGTCTTTTAAACTTTGAAATTATTTTGCTATCTCCCTCCTCTTATATATGGCCTATGGACAGTATTTATAGGCCATATATGTTATTTCAGATAACCAGATATCAATTATATTGCCAAAACATGATAAAATTGATTTAGACATTTATTCATCACAGCATTATTTATAATAGTGAAAATGTCGCACAGTGGGGGACTGGTTACACAAATTATAGTGTATCATACCATGCAATACTATGCAATCATTGTAAGTTATTTTTTTGAAAACTATTTAACAACATGGAAAAGTGCTCTTAACATTAAGTGAAAACAATTAGGATACAAAACTGAATGTAGAATGATCCTGATAAAATTTCAGAGAGAACACACCAAAATATTAAATAATTATTATCTTGGGCTGGCCGAGTGGCGCGGTGGTTAAGCGCTGGTTTGGGAAGCCAGTGGCCCCGGTTCGGGTTCCACATATGAGGGCCAGTGACACTGCCCTCAAAAAAAAAAATATATATATATATATATATAAAATTATTATCTTTACATGGTGGGATTCTGGATGATTTTTGTTTTTTTGTTAATTTTATTTGGTTTATGTTTTCCAAAATTTATACCATGATTATATATTTCTATAATCAGAGGGGGAGGGGGAGTGTTAATATGTTTTTTAGGAAGCCATGGGTTCTGTTTGATGTTAATATGAATCAATCTCAGGACCCACTTGTATATTCAACTCTAGCTGGGTAATGATTCTTTACTAGAGAGCAGTGGATTGTAGCTGCTTGAAAACTACTCAGAAAAGTACTGCTTGTTTTCTTTGACATCAATGATGGATGGATTTAAAACAAGTCCTGATTTCTTTTCAGTTTGTATATTCATATAAGAATTATAATAAAGTTTATTCTAAAAATAAATTTATGAATTATTTATAGCTCTTGTGCACTGGATGACTGTGATATGGCCAGGGAAACATGCAGGTAGAGAAGCATTTGATCCTATTTGTGTCATCAGATTTCCAAACTAGTCTTCCCATGTGAAACAAATCAAACGCTGTGAGAAACTGTTGAGTATTGAGAAACCATTAATCATATGATGCATATGCTTGATTAGTAAGAAGAGAGCTTTTTATGGACTGGTGTTTGGTATTTCTATACCAAAGGGATAGCACGTGACAGTAGAATAGATTAGACCTTTTGATTCATAGGCTGAAATATTATCTCAGAGATCCACAGGACATTTTTTTTTTTCTGAAACAAATACACATTTGTTTTAGGTTAATGGTTTACTTTATTTTAAGCTTTAGATTAATTGGTGATCTTTTTCTCTTTCAGGCTTATCAAAGTTTTGGTTTTGTTGCAAAAGCAAGTCAACGCTTAACTTTTCTCTGGTAAACAAGTATGCAGATTGTGACATATGTCGGTCCAAGAAATAAACAAATATGCAGTTCTCCCTCCTATCATTAGTAGAAGTGACAAAGAATTTCTGGAAAGTATGCAAAGATACATAATTACAGAAACTGAAAGAGTGGGCTGTAATGAGGAAGGACCTGCTGATGAATATTACATCATATACCGAAACGTTTTTGACAAGGTATCATAATGCTCTTAAGACAATGGAATTTTCCTGGGGACGAAATGGTCTATCTTAAAAACTAATATTCCCATCTTAGTAACACCACTGCTTGTTTGACTACATTTGTCAATTTTGAGAAGTTCAGTTTGTCAGGAACAGATGAATGGGGAAAATGCAACGCTGGATTTATTACTAGACAGCTAATGAGTGTTTTAACTGTTTTAGCTTAAGTGCCGGCTATCAGTTTTTGAATAACACCTACCTGTGCCCTGTAACATTATTTTGACCTTCATCTGAACGTATTATCTAATTTGTTAGGAAGTGAGCTGCAAGCAGGAACTTGGTAGTTTCTTGTTGTTTTGAGTTTGTGGCATAATTAAAGTCTTGGTTTAGATTTGATCTAGCACATTAAATTGGGACCCCTTGAAGATTAGAGGTCTAGATAGGCATGGTAAACAAGGACTTTGACTGGACTGAACATTGGAAATATGGAGATAAGATTGGAAAATGCTATGGCTTTATATAACATTTACTTTTGCTTTTCAAGGTTTTAGAAATACCTGTTTTTCCTTAGGAACAATTGCAGTTTGTTCAACAATCCTAACTTTTTTTACCTTGCTTTTCTTTTACCTCACCCTCCTCCCCAAAGGAAGATGCCCTGACAGTAAAATAAGTGAAATCAGCATCTTTTCTTCCTTATCTAGAAGAAATAATTACTTACCTTAACATTTTTGCTGCAACGTTCAGATATGTTTTCCTGTGGCTTGCGCTATGAACAACAAAGATGTTTTGTATGCCATATTGCATAACATTTTGTAATGAATGTTTTATGTCATCAATGCCAGTAGATTCCAATTTGTCTATACTTAAATCAAATTGATGCCATTTATTATGTTTTGATTACTTTTGCTAAAATTCAATATAATTTATTGAATTATATGGTAAATTTATTACTGTAAAACAAAGGTTTAAAATAAAAATAATGTCATTTATGTACAAAACAGCTCAAAATGTTATTAAATTCATAAAATAGTCAAAATATCAATTTTTTATATTTTATGGATTTAGACATTTTGAAAAAAAATTGAGGGCCGGCCTAGTGGCGCGGTGGTTAATAGCTGGCTTGGGACGCCAGCGGCCCGATTCAGATCCCACACATGAGGGCCAGTGACACTGCCCTCTAAAAAAAAAAAAAAAAAAAAAAAAAAAAAGAAAAAGTTGAAATCAATTAACACAGTGAAAGAGTTAAGACTTCTAAAACCACTGGTCTCCGGGTAAAACAGCCACAGGTAAAATAGAAACTCAGTCTTTAGTTTAATTCTTAAACATTACACACTGAGTCTTATTTGCTCTCTAAATAAAAATATAGTGCCTTCCTATAAGGAAAAGTGAGTAGAAAGTGGTGATTGATACCAGTGGAATTAAGAAAATTGATGCATATCCATAAGAGCATAAAATGGAGAAACATAATTTTTTTCTTCCTTTTAAATCATCTAGAAAATCCTTTAGAATGGTACACTGGTAGATTAGCTCCATTTTATATGTTGTTATGATCAGTGACACAAAGCTTTTGGTGTTTTAGTCATTAAGGAATATATTAGATGAATGTAGTATTTTGAATGAGTTTAATAAATATCAAGAATCACGCTGAGACTACTTCTGTGAAATCGGCAAAGGAAAGTTCTCTAAACTGTGACATGCTTATCTTTGCATACCCAAATGCTAACACTTGTCAGAGTTTTCTTACATGAAGAGCTGTCTGCGTTAAATTAGTATGGTTATGGTTAAGTCATTTTGGAGGTAGTGTCGGTAAATTTAATTCTTAGAGAAAAGATGTGGGATTAAATAAAAGATAAAGTCTACATCTATAGTCCTTTTCTCCCTACCCCCCAGTAATTTCCATTTGGACTATTTGTGTGTTGTATAATTATAAATTGTACATTTGTACATTGTGAAGAATCCTATTCTTCAGGGCTAAGAGGGGATCTGAAATAGAAATCTTTTGGTATTTACAGACGCTTTTCTCTAGCTGCTCAATAAGATAATTTGCCTTTCCATTTTCATGTTCCAGCACATTTCATTGTTAATAAACTATTAATGATTGCCTTCCCTAATCTTCCTTCCCCCTTGGAAGGATCTAGTTGGGCAGAAGATGAAAATATCAGCTTGCATCTCTGAGTACTTGAAACCAGAGAACAAATACCAAATTCTGTTTAATATCAAAGATAGAGCATTTGACCTGGAGAACCATGCCTGAATCAAAGTGAGGACTACCTGAGAATCATAACCAGAGTTGAGTGTAGGTTGTAGAGAGAGCCAAGAACTTAGTAAGCAGAGGAAACCAAAGCTCGAAGAGTGAGCTTCTGTGGAAATGGGTGCATTACCGAGGCAACTAGACTCGAGAGTGGCTGGCCTTTTGTGTTCCTGATAGCATGTTATACAAATAGTCTAGTTCCATATATAGGAGCTGAGGTGGAATGGCTACCGTTCCTCTGCTCCCTCAGACTCCGGTACCTGGTTTTCTTGGATTTAATGGAAGTCTTAGTACAGGAGTCTCAAACTTGAATGCCCGCAGAGGCCAAGCAGGTCATATATAAGAATTAAGTGGGGTGGCTATAAGAAGAACGAATCATAGGTGACTGTGGAATAGGAAGAACAAATTCTATCTAAAGCTTCAGCTTATAATTGTTATTAAGGAATAGTAGTTGGTTCAACGTTGGTAGATATTTCATAGTTTTTCAAGAGTAGTTGGAAATACTGTTTTTCAGGTGAAATTTCTTAAATTTTAAAATATTTTGTGGGTCAAGCAAAACTATTCTACCTGTGGCATGCCAGTCGGTCTCTTTTATTGGGTTGTTGGAAAATTCATGGTGTATTTTTCTATGTTTCTCATTGCAAAAATGTATCATTACTTTTCCGACAACCCAACATTTTAATGCATTGTCTGTGCACCCTCAAAGGTTTCCATGAGTGTTCTGAAATCCATTTCTTCTAGCAGACAGATATGGAAGCTGATCATTATGTCACTACAAGTCTATTTTCTGTCCATTAATGTATCTTAGTTGTCTTGGATTGTTGTAGCTCATGTCAGGTGTGTGGAGTGGAGGATGGCTAGGAACAATGGAGTGCTTAATTTGAAAAGACCACAGATTAATGACTTCTATTTTATTAGAAGTCTTGGGTGGCAGTCCTCCTGATGTGGGTAAATACATAGTATGGTCATGTCAAAAAGGCAACCAGGGCCAGCCGAGTGGCGCAGTGGTTAAGAGCTGGCTTGGGACACCAGCAGCCCTGGTTCAGGTCCCACATATGAGGGCCAGTGACACTGACTTCAAAAAAAAAAAAAGACAACCAGTGTCTCCCACTCAAATATCCTCTCCTGATACTTGCCATAGAGCAATAATTTCCTTCTACCATTTCTTGATAAACCAGATGTCTTCCTGGATAATTTTTTCTAGATATTGTCTAGCTAACAGAAAACCAGCGGGAGATACCAGACACTAGAGATGTAGCAGGGGTAAAAAGCGTAATTGTAGCTTCAGAGGAATTATGGCTTGCTTACATCTATTCCCTTTGTACACCAACGCCTTCTAAAATCTTTGTAAACGGAATTTGAAAACCATAAATTATTTATAGTTTTTTGGTGTTTTTTTTTAACTTATTTAAAATGTTTCGTATTTATTTTTATATGGGTAATGCATACACAAGATTAATTGAAAAAAAAAGAAGGAAAAAAAACAATAAAGAACAGAATCCAATGAAAAGTTAGGTCCTCATATCAGACCCTACTTCCCCTTTCCCCCTCGACAGGTACTCACTGTTTCTATTTTCTTGCATCATCCTTCCATAGATATCCTGTACTTAAACAACGTTGGAAACCATGAATGTATAGTGATGAGGGGTTTTCTACAGTTTTATTTGCTATCTTGGGAATAGAAATACAGTTTGAGAATTGAGAGTATTGATCAGCCAGTAGGAGCTGATAGGTTAGAAAAACGGAGGTGGAGGGAATCTGGGATTTTAAGGTCTGAAGGATGTCAGAGACTAGATTTGGAGGTAGTAAGGGACAATATGTAATTATATTTAAAAGATCCAGAATTGGGATAATTAGACCTGGTATTATTTTTCACTGACATCATATAATATATGTGTTCATACCAAGTAGAGCAAAAATGTGATCTTTTTCTCTCATGTTTAAGCTCACAGTATTGTAACTTACAAAGCACATAGTAAATATTAGTTATCTTTAATACTCAGTCATATTTGAGATTGCTAAATGCAAGCTCAAATTTGAAAAATTTTAGTCTTCTAATTTCTCATCATGTTTCATTTAAAAAATAATCTATAATGCTATTTGCAAGGCTTTTGATCCATTGTCTCCCAGAAAAAAATTCAGTATCATAGGCAGAAAAATCATATTTCAGGTAATAGAATATGTCACTGCATACAAATCCATTCTTACTTCAATCAAAAAAGAATATGATACCTTTATTGAGACAATAAAGAAAAACCAAAGAACAGCATTTCATCTTCATGGAAAACTTAAAGTTTTGGCGGCAGAGCCCACAGCATTGGTGTATCACAAGAAAAGAATAATCCAACTTGAAGCAAAGTAAGTATATTAGTAAGTCACGCAAAAAAGGGATAATTGTTCCTTGTTTGTATTACCTAGCTAATGTAATATAACCAATTGTTCTCAGTCTTTTTGAATTTCAATTTTCTTTTAAGGCCATGTCTCCATGTTACCCTTCCTACAGCTTGAAATTGCTATTATTTTTTACGTAAAATTCTCTTTGAGAATTTTTTATCTCTTAGGGTAATTGGAGGCACGTTGTGGTGTCATAAAATGAGGATGCGTAATCCCTCCAGGTAATTTCTTGCATGGAAGATTTAATAGTACAATTTCATGATTACCATCTGAATTAGAGCACTTAATCCTATGATACACAAAGGTAAGTAACCGACTAGGAGAGGAAAAAGTGCTCACTCTTTGAATAGTCTCATATTTCCAGTAGTGCTGTATTTGATAAATGATGGACACATTATTTTTATAGATAATTTCAAATCAACTTGAAAAATTATGCAGTTTGACTTCCATTTCTGGTGACGTGGCTGGCTAGATGTTGTATCTAACTATTGGGGAAACATGCCACATAAAATATATTTTTAAAATTTTTCCAGGGGTGACTGCTTAGCTCAGTTGGTTAGAGCGTGGTGCTGATAATACCAAGGTTGCCAGTTCGATCACCTCATGAGCCACTGTGTGCTGCACCCACCTTAAAAGAGTCAACTATGTCATTATAGCATGAAAATTATGTGTAACCAATGACCATGGCTGTTTCCAATGAAATAAAATAATTTTTTTCCAAAAGCAACAGGAAGTTGACAAGATAAGAGTGTCAGGGCAAAGTCATTACAGAAGACAAAAGAAAAGAGGAGCATTAAAGCTTCTTTGGGCCTGAGAGCATTTATTAAAACTGTTGACCATAAGCTTCAGTTTTTACTGTGGCACAGAGGGACAAAAGCCAGAACCGAGTGTCTGCCCAAGGGGTGTAGTCTACTGGGAAATCCTCCCCATATAACACTGGGATGATAACAGGCTACCCCCTTGTGGAGTGAACCAAGGGTAAACTATCCCATCCTTGGAGCCTGCGCGGAAAATTACCTCCTGCTCAGGTTGCTAACAGGTAACACGACTTATTTTGGGATGATGAAATGCCTGGGACTAGAAATGGTAGTAGCTGCACAACTCAATATACTAAAATTCACTGAACTTTATAGTTTACAAGGGTGAATTTAAGGTATATGAACTATATCTCAAAGCTATTGTAAAAAACATGGAGGATAGAGTGAAAAAGTCATGTTTAATCACAACTCTAAGAAGAGAATATGGAACAGGGACAATATTTGAAGAGATAATGGATGAGAATTTTCTAGAACTGGTGAAAGACAGCAATTTACAGATTTAAGAGGCCCAAAGAATATTAATACCCAACTAGATTTAGTGAAACTGAAAGATAGACCATAAAAGCTACTGAAAGGGGCAACAATTAGATACTTTCTCAACCGTGTTGTAGCACATATTGGGACTTAATTCCTTTTTATGGATGAATAATAATCCATTGTATGTATATACCATATTTTGTTTACTTATCTGTTGATGAATACTTGGGTTGCTCTCTGCCTTTGGCTGTTGTTAATTAAGCCACTATCAGCAGTCATGTACAAGTATCTGTTTTAGTCCCTACTTTCAATTCTTTGGAAAGTCTGTTTATTTTTAATGGCTTTCTTCCACAAGCATAAATTTATTTGGATGAGAGCCAAAAGGTACTTTATTTGCAGAATCCTTCTTTCGTAAATACTGCAAGCTCTTGTTCTGAGCCATCTGTAGTTATCAAAAAATCTATATAATAATCAGATGCAGACAGCAATTATCTATTGACAAACTTGTTTTTAATGTGCCAAAAACCCTGTGACATTTTTGTATCCAATTTACTTTAATCTGTTATTTTCTCCCTGGGCCAACATATCAGTGATAAACTAAGAAGTAAACTTCAATAATGCTTAAAAGAAGTTTATATCTACTTCTTGGTCTTTAAGATCCCTCATTTCTAGATGAACTCAGTTTTATCTCAAAGAAGTGCTATCATTCCTCTAGCTCTGGGATCAAAATTACTATGGTAGGCTGCTTAATGGCCCCCAAAGATACTAGATCCTAATCCAGGGAACCTGGAAATGCTACCTTATTTGGAAAAAAGGGCCGTTGCAGGTGTGATTACGTTAAAGATCTTTATTTATTTATTTATTTATTTATTTATTTATTTATTTAGGGCAGTGTCACTGGCCCTCATATGTGGAACCGAACCGGGCCCGCTGGCTTCCAAGGCTAGCGCTTAACCACCACGCCACTCACATTAAAGATCTTTAGATAGGGAGATTATCCTGGATTATCCAGGTGGGCTGTCACAAGTGTCCCAAGTTTACTTACTTCAGTTACAAGTGTCCTTAGAGAGACAGAGGGAGCACTGACACAGGCACAAAGAGGGAAGGCAATGGGACCACAGAAAAAGAGATTGAAGAGATGCGGCCACAGAAGAGGCAAGGAACAGATTCTCCCCTGCAGCTTCTAGAGGAAGCACAGCCCTAGCAGCACTTTGATTTTGGCCCAGTGATACTGATTTTGGACTTCTGGCCTCCAGAACTGTGAGAGAATACATTTCTTTTTTAAGCCACTAAGTTTGTGGTAATTTGTTACATAGCCATAGGAAACTAATACAATTACTTATAAAAATAATTTTTAAATTGCAAATGTAATTTTCAACTAAAGGGAATAGACATAGCACTTTGTGGCCAGATTTTTATGTTCAACGCTTATAAATTTCCAATAAGTTTATGAATCATAGTATAAGATTCTATTGATGCTCTGAAAGAAAATTGATCCTCACTTGTGAAGTTAGTAAACTTTTGGGGGCACTGTTTTATAAACTTCCACCTAAGTCCATAATGGTTCAAAATGATAATTAGCCTAAATAAAGTAATGATTTAACCTTTTTAAATCTGATGATTAAATAATTAAATTAGTTGGAAGAAACATAAGAAAGGCCTTTCTGTTTTTCAGAATGAGGGTTATTGAAAATAACTCTTCAAAGATTCAACTGCAAATAGAGAAAATGAAACAACTTAGGGCGGAGTATGACACGAAACAAGTAAAATATTGTACTTTCTCCAAAGATCCTTCAAAACCTATTCCAGGTACTATATTTTGTTTCAAATATTTGAAAGAAATTCTAACTGTTCCTAGTTATTACCTATTACACAAATTAATATGTATGTGCCAAGCGTACCAGGACTTTGGCCAGACTCGACAACTAGTCAGGACTCTAGGTAGAATCAAGAGAATGAGAAAACTTAACCCTAAAAGATTAGAAAAGTTCCAGTCTGACTGGATTACGTAAAGTATAATACAGTGGTTCTTAAAGTGTGGTTCCTGTGTCAACATCAGCATGAAGTGGGGATCTGTTAGAAATGCAAATTCTTTGGCCCCACTGCAGACTTACTGTGTCAGAAACTCAAGAGATGGGTATGAGGTGAGGGTGGGAGTGGAACCCAACAGCCGGTGTTTTAATGGGTTCTCCAGGTTATTCTGATGTACTCTAAAGTTTGAGAGCCCATGGTATGATATACACAAAACTGTAGTGTATTTTCTAGTGAATATTGTTGATTCATAGTGCTGTCAGCATTCACTGGTGCCTCATCTCCAGCTAAGCCACATTTGAAGCAGTTGGAATGCACCCTGAAACTCATCGAGGATGTTGAGAGGCTTGTGGAATGAATGGATAGAAGTATTACAAAGATTCATCCTGGAGAAAAAAAAGTCTTTGAGAATAGATAACTGTATTCAAAACTTTTATGAAATTCAGCTAGTCTTTATCCAGAGGCAGAATCAATAGGTGGACATTTTAGGAAGTCAGATTTGGTTTCAGTGGAAGAAACGATGCCTTGAAATGAATTGCTACATACCAGAGGCTTTCGGCTGAGATTGAATGATCAGCCTCCCTGGTGGAAACAGGAATTTTCACATATAAAATTATGACTAGCAAACTATAAATAACAAACATATGAATAAGTACAAAATAACTGACAAATCGATGAAATGCTGCGATGATTCAGGGTAAGGGAATGATTAAAATTGAGGATTAATCCAGGGGGGTTTCCGGAAGATAATTTTGAGGTCTGTGTTTAAAAGCAACAATTAGCCTGAATGAGAAGAGAAGTCATTTGAAGTGTGTGTGTGTGTTTGTGTGTGTTGTATAATGAGTAGCAGGGACAATTAGGGAGAGAGGATTAAAGATATGGCTGGCATTTATAAACCTTGCATTGGAAAGAATAAACAGATTATCCTGAGTTTAGCTGTAGTAGATTAAAGGAAGATTTGGTTAGGAATCACTGGTCAGAAATCCTGAATTGTTAGGCAGAAGCTCTTGTCATTAACTGTGATATTTAGGGGTTTGCAAGGTGTGATGATGAGGTTATTAAAATTTTCTTTCTTAGATGCCAAGGTTTGGACAATCTTCCTTGAGTGTTTCTTCATTGATGATGTTTTTAAAACTGCTAGCCATTTAAAATTGTATGTTAATTCTCTTCATGTTCAGTAAACTACAAGTTAATGCTACCATTTGTTAATTATTTCCCAGCACAGAGAACCCTCTGACCTATTTGCTAAGACTTGCTGTTGGAGCACGAATCCTACACACAGCTTAGCTTGTTTGATTTGTTCCTTTTCCCTGTAGGCATGACTCTCGAAGAATCCATCAATTTAGATGCTCTCACGAAATACCTGAAACATCTTGAAGATAAATATGCTGAAATTAAACAAATTATGTCAAAAAAATATGTGCCAGCTCAGAGGAAGGCGGATTTAGATGAGGCAATGGTTGTGATATTAAAACAGCGAGATGTAGCTGAAAATCTGAACAAAGAGTTACAGTTTCGGTATGCAAGCATAAAAATATATATATATATTTTTTGTTGTTGTTGTTGCTCAGAGCTCGCACTCTTGAGCAAGCTCTTAACCAACTGAGCCATTTGGCCAGCCCCTGATTATATATTTTTAAAGCCTAAAGCTTTTCTTTGTGTTTATTCTAATATTTCACTGTTTGATTTTAGGTTCAGTATATTGTTGAGGTTTTTTTATC
The DNA here is from genome assembly GCA_033961575.1 of Aselliscus stoliczkanus. NCBI lineage: Eukaryota > Metazoa > Chordata > Mammalia > Chiroptera > Hipposideridae > Aselliscus > Aselliscus stoliczkanus. The sequence goes on along the minus strand of CM066730.1, from coordinate 67,752,495 downwards.
TTTACAGTTGTCAAAGACTGCAGATTGTTTCATATGCACTGACTTCATGGGTACAATCTGATATGAGCTGCTCATTTCAAGACTTCGTGAAGCAAATTCAGAAAACTAAAGATTTACACGGTAGTTTATATATTTGATTAGCACAAATAATGGAAAACATTTATTTTTTTTTTCCCCTTAGGAAGCTAAACAGTGGGGATATTCCCTAGGCTGAGTTTAAAATAAAGCAAAATGTACTTATATCTGTTAGATCTGAAAATAAGGCAGAAATGGAAAGGGAGGCTACTCAGTTTAGGAGAGGTTGGTGCTGTTAGAAACCATAGCATTAAGCTATTGGTATTAAACATCTATGCATTTATTATTTTCTATTGATTTATAACCTTCGATATCATCAGTGGGTCTTTTGATAGTTACAGGTGACCAAAGCATTGTTCAAGAACTATGTGAAGATGACCCAGGCAAGGCAAAAGAAGCTGAAATTTTGCTTCACTACATTGAAAGGCAAATATTTTTAAAGATTTTATTTTTCTTGTTCAAGTAATATTGCATTTCTTTAATATGTATTTAAATAATTATTAAATACATAGTTAACATTTATTTATTAAATGTTTAGCATTTATTTATCATGTTGATGAGCTGTAATTTCTAGCTTTTGCATCTTTAAAACTCTATTCTAGTAGACAAATTAGAAAATAAGCTAGAATTTAAAAAGAAAAGATTCACTGTGGAAAAAAATACTAGATTGATAGTGTAGGAAATATTTCAGAGGATATAGATGGATTGTAATGTTGATTTAAGTTTTATTTATATTTTTCTTGTATTCCCCAACCATCGATCTGATGTTGCAAAATGTTTTTGACAATGTTTCTTGAGTTAGATTATCCTAGCCAATTCAATCTTTTTTTCTTGTTATTTTCATCCTGTGCCTAATTCCTATATTCCATCCTGTGACATATTTCCATCCTGTGCCTAATTCTTATTAAGTTTTTACATAAGGTGTACAATAGAGGCTTAAAGCGATTTAAGAATTTATTCTTTAAGAGGTTAATTCATAGGCTATAAGGCCAATATGTAATGAACACATGTAATATTCTTAGTCTTACATGTTAAACAGTTTTGAACTGTTGATTTGCTTGTGGATATGGTACAAAGGAGTGAAGATCATTTGGGGGTTCACCAAAGTCTGTGTTATTTTCTTACACTATATGCTTCTCTAGGTCTACCAGCTTTAGCTATGAGAGGAAAACCCTTGTTGAGGTTAAAAGTTTTGTGTATTTTTCTTAATATCACTTTAGTGTTATTTTCCCCTCTGGGGTTCCACATTCATTTGCAACACTGTGTAAATCCTGTTTGCTATAGTTTTATTAATTGTGCAGTAAGGGCTGATTTGAAGACATCCTGCGCTAGGAAAAGGAGTAGAGGCTTAAGTTATTTGAACTATTATCTGTTTTTCTTGTGTTAGTCTCATGTTTAATTGGGACCTTGATGCCTGGCAGAGCAACATAGGCTTCTGAATACCAAGGGCACCTCTGGATCTGCAACTTGGCAGTCTTCGTGTTCAATTAACATTTCCCCTAGGCTGAGCCTCTAAACAGATTGCCCCGTCTTTCCCCCGACACCCCCTTTAATCTGGAGATGATATGAGAGGAAAAAAACATCTGAGCTCATTGTAAATCCACTTCAAGTTTTTTCCATTTCTGTGGCTTGCTGTAAGTGTTACAGAATCAGGTTCAACGTCAGCTGGCAGGTGAGAGCTTTATTCTGAGGCTATAAACGTGACAGAATATGAGGGAAAGAGGTGAAAGAACATCTTACAGCATCAGTGAACCTAGTTATAGTTTATTAGAACTGCTTTTCTATATTATTATGCCACTATGTTTAGTCTATATTAGACATTTCTAATTAGTTTTTTGTATGTGCGTACTGTTTATTTTGTATAATGAAATGTGAAATGGTTGTAGGTTCAGTGAATTAATCTCACTTGGTGAATATGAAAAGGCAGCTTGTTTTGCAGCGAACAGTCCTAGAAGAATTTTTCACAGCATTGAGACAGTGGATAAATTTAAGGGTAAGCATTTCTCTTTGAACTTTATATATGTATGCAAATTATACTTTCACCCCTGGTAGGATGGAAAGAGCATTGATCTGGGAGACTAAAGATGTAGGCTCGAGCCCTATCTCTACCATTTGCTCAGTTTCCTTAGCTTTACCTTTGTTTTTTTGTTTGTTTGTTTTTTTTTGAGGGCAGTGTCACTGGCCCTCATATGTGGGACCGAACCAGGGCCACTGGCTTCCCAGGCCAGCGCTTAACCACTGCGCCACTCGGCCGGCCCCTTAGCTTTACCTTTAAAGGTTTGATTAGGTTTTCTAAATTAAATTACGAAATATTTCAAGTATATAGAAAAGTGTAGAGAAACATATAACAGCCACGTACTATCAAGATTTTATAAATGTTCATATTCTGTCAAAATTTTTCCACTTCTAAAAATAGCTTTATTGTTGTAAGTTGACATACGTACAACAAATTGTACATATTTAAAGCATACAGTTTGATAGGTTTTGATATGTGTATCGTCCAGAAGTTCCCTCATTTCCCTTAATGCTCCCTCTACTCCTCTCCCTAATCTTTCTCTCTCCCTTCCACAGCTTCCCCCCAAACTCCCTGTCCTTAGGCAACCACTGCTCTGCTTTCAGTCTGCTTTGTATTTTCTAAAATTTTATATAAATGGAATTATATAAAATTATATAAATTATATAAAATCTTTTTTGACTAACTTCTTCCACTCAGCATAATTATGTTGAAACTCATCTATGTTGTTGTATTTTTAGTTCATTCTTTTTACTTATGAGTAGTATTCCATTGTATGAATACAAGTCCTTTATCAGATAAATGAATTGCAAATATTTTCTCTTGTCTGTGGCTTGTCTTTTAATTCTCTTAACCATATCTTTTTAAGGGTATGAGTTTTTAATTTTGTTGAAGTCCAATTTGAGAATTTTTTTCTTTTATGGATCAGGGTGTTAGTATTGTACCTAAGAAATCTGTGTCTAATCTGCAGAGATTTTCTTCTTAATTTGTTTCTAAGGATTTTATAGTTTTAGGTTTACATTTAGCCCTGTGATCCACTTTGAGTTAATTTTTATATATGGTGCGAGGTATATGTCAAAGTTTATCCATTCAGCAATTGATTGTCATTTGGAATGTTCCCACCTCTTGGCTGTTATGAATAATGCAGCTATGAACATGTGTGCACAGTGTTTGTGTGAACATGTTTTTATTTCTCTTGGTTCGATACTTGGGAGTGGAGTTGCTGGGTTATATGGTAACAGTATGTTAATATTTGATCTCATTGTGATTTTGATTTGCATGTCCCTAATGACTAACTAGGTTGAGCATCTTTCCAAGTGTCTACATTTGTATATCTTCTTTGGAGAAATGTTTATACTTTGTCCATTTAAAAATTATATTATTTGTGCTTTTATTAATGAGTTGCAAAAGTTCTTTCTATATTCTGGATAAAAATCCCTTATCAGATAAGTGATATGCAAATATTTTCTTCCAGTCTGAAGATTATCCTTTCACTTTCTTGATGTTTTTTATAGCACAAAAGTTTTTAATTTTGATGAAGTTCAGTTTACCAGTCTTTTCTTTTATGGCTGTGCTTTTGCTATTTTACCGAAGAAATCTTTGCCTAACTTAAAATCCTATGTTTTCTTCTTTCTAAAAATATTTTTATTAAAATATAGCTAACATACAATATTATATTAGTTTCAGGTGTACACCATAGATATTCAACCTTTATATACCTAAAGAAGTGATCACCATGATAAGTCCAGCAATCATCTGACATCGTACCACGCTATCCCAATATTATGTTGTACGTCATATCCCTGTAACTTATTTCTTTTATACTTGGAAATTTGAACCTCTTATTCCCTTTTTTAAATTTTTCAATTACAGTTGACAGTCATATTATTTTATATTAATTTCAGGTGTACAGCATAGTGGTTAGACATTTATATAATTTAAGACATGATCCCCTGACTACTCTAGTACCCACCTGGTACTATGCATAGTTATTACCATTTTATTGACTCTGTTCCCTGTGCTTTACTTTACATCCCCATGACTGTTTTGTAACTACCCATTTGTACTTCTTTTTTTTTTTTTTTTTTTGAGGGCAGTGTTACTAGCCCTCATATGTGGGACCTGAACCGGGGCCACCGGCTTCCCAAGCCAGCGCTTAACCACCGCGCCACTCGGCCGGCCCCCGTTTGTACTTCTTAAGGCTGTCACCTTTTTCACCATGCTCCCACTCCCCTCCTATCTCTCACCCAGCTAAATCTAGCACCCATCTGACACTATACATAGTTATTACAATATTATTGACTATATTCTTTATGCTATGCCCTACATTCTCATGACTACTGTGTAACAACCAGTTGGTACTTGTTAACCCCTTCTTCTTTTTCATCCATCCCCAAACCCCATCCCATCTGAAAACCATCAAAATGTTCTCTGTATCTATGGTTTTGTTTGTTTGTTTATTTTGTTCTTTAGATTCCACATATAAGTGAAATCAAATTGCATCTGTCTTTGTCTGACATACACAACTTAGCCCAATACTCTCCAGGTCCATCCATGCTGCCACAGGTGGCAAGAACCCAGTCATTTCCCTGGCCAAGCGCTATTCCACTGTATATACCAGGGGGTGGGGAGGTGCCAAAACAATGTATACAAGTGGACAGTTTGGTCAACGTTGCTCAAGCAGTAGTTCACGTAATCAGAAGTGCCTGGATGCTAATGGTAACCACTTTGAGCACCTCTTGTAATTGCAGAAGTCAAATGTGACTTGTATTTATCTTTTGTTATCAGTATATATTGAGTATTACAATTTAAATAATTTTTTCTTTCTTAAAATGTGTATACACTTTTTTTGCACCTCTGTGTGTACCACCTACTCTTTATCCATTCATCCATTGATGGACACCCAGGCTGCCTCCACTTCTTGGCTACTGTAAATAATGCTGCAATGAACATATGGATGCACACATCCCTTTGAGGGAGCGTTTTGGGTTTCTTCAAATAAATACCCAGAAGTGGGATTACTGGGTTCTTCTTTACCTCTTGTTATAGCCTTTGTTTTTACAGTCTATCTTGTCTGGTATAAATATTGCTACCCCACTTGTTTTTTTTTGTTGTTGGTGGTGGGGTTTTTTTTATTTAAAAAATACCTTTTTCTCTTTACTTTCAGTCTGTGTGTCTTTCAATCTGAAATGAGGCTCTTGTAGGCAGCATATAGCATATGTAAGGGTCTCGTTTCTTACCCATTCAGCAACCCTATCTTTTGATTGGAGCATTTAATCCATTTATGTTTAAAGTAATTGTTGATAGATATGTAGTTATTGCCATTTTGTTATTCATATTTTTTTTAAACAATCTTTATTTCCCAGGACTAGATCACATTTGCTTGTTTTTTTTTTTTTTTTTTTTTTTTTTTTTTTTGAGGGCAGTGTCACTGGCCCTCATATGTGGGATCCGAACCAGGGACGCTGGCATCCCAAGCCAGGTCTTAACCACTGCACCACTTGGCTGGCCCTGTTATTCATATTTTTTATCTTTTTTTTTTCTTCATCTTAAAGAAGTCTCTCTAAGATTCCTTGTAATACTGGTTCAGTGGTGATGAACTCCGTTAGTTTTTTTCTTGTCTGGGAAGCTTTTCATCTGCCCTTTGATTCTAAATGATAGCCTTGCTGGGTAGAATAATCTTGGTTGTAGGTCCTTGCTTTTCATTACTTTGAATTTTTCCTGCCAGTCCCACCCTTCTAGCCTGCAAAGTTTCTGTTGAGAAAGCTGATAGTCTTATGGAAGCTCCCTTGTAGGTAGCTAACTGCTTTTCTTTTGCTGCTTTTAAGAGTCTCTCGTCTTTAATCTTCGACATTTTAATCATGATGTGTCTTGGTGTGGACCTTTCCAGGTTCATGTTGTTTTGGATTCTCTATGCCTCCTAGGCTTGGATATCTTTTTCCTTTGCCAGGGTAGGGAAGTTTTCTGAAATTTTTCTCCAAAGTGGTTCTCAATTCCTTGGGTTTTTTTTTTTCTTTTCTTTTTTTTTTTTTTTTTGAGGGCATTGTCACTGGCCCTCACATGTGGGACCCGAACGGCCCTCACATGTGGGACCTGAACCGGGGCCGCTGGCATCCCAAGCCAGCTCTTAACCACCGCGCCACTCGGCCGGCCCTTTAATTCCTTGTTTTTATCTCCTCTGGTACCCCTATGATGCAAATGTTGTTATATTATGCTTGATGATGTCCCAGAGGCCTATTAAACCATCCTCATTTTTTAAAATTCTTTTTTCTTTTTTTTTAAAGATTTTTATTGGGGATTTGGTGGAGGGGAACAGCGTTGGGGCATCGGAGAAGGGGAACAGACAAGTTGCTGTCTTCTTGTTCTTCAGTTTAGTTGCAGAGGATGTTGCTTCACTGTTGGTATCGTCATTGCGCTCTTCCCGGATGAGGCAGATCGGTCGCTGGCCTCTGGATGTCGCTCATCGCGGCTATTGGCAGCTCACGCTTGGCTGCCAGCCGCTCACGCTGGTTGTGGGCCACTTACTGTAGCCTATGGCAGCCCACTGCAGCAGGAGCTGCAGCCCACACCATCACCGGGGCTCGCACAGCCCAGCTCCAGGTGGAGCTGTTAGCTGTAGAGGGCAGTGTCACTGGCCCTCATGTGGGATCCGAACCGGGGCCGCTGGCATCCCAAAACCAGCGCTTAACCAATGCGCCACTCGGCCGGCCCTAAAATTCTTTTTTCTTGTTGCTGTTCTGATTGGCATTTTCTGCTGCCTTATCTTCTAAATCACTGATTCCATTCTCTGCTTCATCTAATCTACTGTTGATTCCCTCTAATGTATTTTTCATTTCAGTTATTGTATTCTTTATTTCTGACTGGTTCCTTTTTATGTTATCTATCTCCATTTTATGTTTTCTGTTTCTTTCTTGAATATCTTCCTGAGATGATAGAGCATCCTTATAACCAGTGTTTTGAGCTCTGCACCTGATAGATTGCTTGTCTCCATTGTTTAGTTTTTTTCTGGAGCATTGTTCTGCTCTTTTATTGGGACATGTTTCTTTATCTCCCCATCTTGCTACCTTTCTGTGTTTGTTTCTGTGTATTAGGGCTGCTGTGTCTCTTGGTCTTAGTAGAGTGGTCTTATGTAGTAGGTATCCTGTGGGGCCCAGTGGCTCTGTCTTCCTGGTCACCAGAGCTGGATGCTCCAGGTGTGTCCCTTGTGTGGGTTGTGTGTGCCCTCCTCTTGTAGTTGAACCTTGTTTGCTTTTTGCACATCATTGGTAGGGACTGATCCTCTGGCTAAATTTTTGTGAGAACTGGCCATGATTACAGTGGAGGAGCTGCGGTACAGGGGCTGACCCAACAGAGCAGGATTCACTTTAGTAGGTGCCTGCCCAGTCTGCCCTTTGATGTGTTGTTCTTGGACGTGGCTAGGTGATACTCTGGCTAGGTCCAAAGTTGGCCATTGGGCGTGCCACCGCATGCCCAATGGGAGGGGAACCCTCTTCAGGGCAAGTTCAGCTACAGTCTATGCCCATGCCCAGGGCTCCCTTGCATGAGCCACAAAGCAGTCCACAGATGGCCACCACCTGCATTGGGCCAGGAGATGCCTCATGAGACCAACCCATAAACTGAGGCCAGCTTTCTCTAGTGCCGGGCTTAGGGATGCTCAGCCAGAGGTACAGGACATGCCAAAGCCAGATGCTTTGAGAGATTTTAGGAAAGTCTGCAGCATGAACCAAGACAGGCTGTTTGTACAAAAGTGACTTTGGTGTGCCCAAAAGTTGGGTGGGGTGTTGTTTCAGGGAATCACCAGGGCTGGGTGAACAACGGTATTAGCTAGGAGACTCAGATAAAGTGGCGGCCTGTGTCTGCATGCCTGGAGGGAGTAGGCCTCAACGAAGGAACAATGGCTTCCGCTGGCTCCTCTGTCAAAGAGAAAGTTGCCTCTCTAGCCCTCACACAATGCTAGACAACTCATTTCTTCCCCATATGTCAGTGGTGCCTTTTGATTTGCTGCCCCAGCACTGGAGCTCAGGGTGAGTGAGTCCATTAGCAAGTAACTTCGTGCACAGGCATTTAAGATGAATGCTTGCGAATCCAGCTGCCTTTGTGTCACTCAACCACACTCTCCTCTGGTTTTCACAGCCAGAAGTTATGGGGACTTATTTCTCTGGCACTGGAACCTGGGCTAGGGAGCTGGGTCACACATGGGTGTGGGGCCTGCCTGTTCCGCATCTCTTCTCCTCCTAATGGTCTCGAGGTGGTTTCTTCTGTATGTTCTTAGTTGTAGGGTTTCAGGTCAGTTACACTTCAGGTGATTCTCAATGATTATTGTCCTGTAGATGTAATTCTGATGTGTTTGTGAGTGAGAGGAGGTAAGCACAGTGTTTATCTACTCTGCCATCTTGACTGGAAATCCCTGTGTTTTCTTCTGAAAGTTTTATATATGTAGGTCTATGAGATACTTTGAGTTAATTTTTGTGTATGGTATGAGATGTAGGGATCCAAATTCATTCTTTTGCACGTGGGTATCCAGTTTTCCTAGCACCATTTGTTGAAAAGGTTTGAATTTACCCATTGAATTTTTTGGTCCCTTTGTCAGAAATTAATTGACCAAGATTTATTTCTTAATTCTTAATTCTATTCTATTGCTCTAGATGTTCATCCTATGCCAGTATCATACTATCTTAATTACTATAGCTTTTTAGTAAGTTTTGAGATTGGAAGTATGAATCCATCTTTTTTTTTTTTTTTTTAAAGATTTTATTGGGGAATTGGCGGAGGGGAACAGCGTTGGGGAATCGGGGAAGGGGAACAGACAAGTTGCTTTCTTTTTGTTCTTCAGTTTAGTTGCGGAGGATGTTGCTTCACTGTTGGTATCGTCATTGCGCTCTTCCCGGATTAGGCAGATCGGTCGCTGGCCTCTGGATGTCGCTCACCGCGGCTATTGGCAGCTCACGCTTGGCTGCCAGCCGCTCACGCTGGCTGCGGGCCACTCACTGTAGCCTATGGCAGCCCACTGCAGCAGGGGCTGCAGCCCACACCATCACCGGGGCTCGCACAGCCCAGCTCCAGGTGGAGCTGTTGTTAGCTGTAGAGGGCAGTGTCACTGGCCCTCATGTGGGATCTGAACCGGGGCCGCTGGCATCCCAAAACCAGCGCTTAACCAATGCACCACTCGGCCGGCCCTGAATCCATCTTTTTAAAATTAATATTAGCATGGTATTTTTGTTCATATTTTTTTTAATCCATTTCTGTCTTTGTTTAAAGTCAGTGTCTTCTAGATAGCATATACTTGGCTCCTACTTTTAATATAACCTGACAATCTTTGCCTTTTTATTGGGGTGTTTAAATCATTTATTTTCAATTTGATTGTTGACATGGTTGAGTTTTATTTGCTCTATTTTTCTCAACTCCTCTTGGTTAACTTTTTTCTCTTTTTATGCCTTCCTTTTTTTTTTTTTTTTTTTTAAAGATTTTATTGGTGAATTGGCGGAGGGGAACAGCGTTGGGGAATCGGGGAAGGGGAACAGACAAGTTGCTGTCTTTTTTGTTCTTCAGTTTAGTTGCGGAGGATGTTGCTTCACTGTTGGTATCGTCATTGCGCTCTTCCCAGATGAGGCAGATCGGTCGCTGGCCTCTGGATGTCGCTCACCGCGGCTATTGGCAGCTCATGCTTGGCTGCCAGCCAGCTCACGCTGGCTGCGGGCCACTCACTGTAGCCTATGGCAGCCCACTGCAGCAGGGGCTGCAGCCCACACCATCACCGGGGCTAGCACAGCCCAGCTCCAGGTGGAGCTGTTGTTAGCTCTAGAGGGCAGTATCACTGGCCCTCATGTGGGATCCGAACCGGGGCCGCTGACATCCCAAAACCAGCGCTCAACCAATGCGCCACTCGGCCGGCCCTCTTTTTATGCCTTCTTTTGGATTTAATTTTGTTTAGTTTAATTTTTTATAATTCCACTTTTCTCCTTTGTTGACTTATGAAGTATAACTCTTTGTTCATTTACTTTGGTGGTTGTTGCTTTAGCGTTTTTATAGGTTATATCTTGAAGTCGTCACATTTTACCCTCAGGTGATATTATACCACTTGATGCATTACATAAAAACAGTATGCTTCTAAATCCCTTTATTGATTACATATACCATTCCTGGTCTTCATTTCTTGTGTAGATTTATATTTCTATCTGATATCATTTTCTTTCTGCTTAAAAGACTGCCTCTAACATTTCTTATAGTGCAGGTCTGCTGATGGTGTATACTTTCACCTGTTTAAAGTTTTTTTGCGGGGGTTTGAGGGAGATTCCATGTTTCTCTCCTAGCTTCTAGATGGCTGTCAGCAATTTTTTTGGCATTCTTTGGCTTATAGACACATCACTCTAATCTCTGCCTCAGTTTTCACATAGCATGTAATATTTAGTCATTATCCAAAATATAAAGTTTAATCCACATGCATTAGTTAAAAAGTACAAATATGTAATTTTAGAGTAAAATTTTTTAGAAAATGCAGAGATGAAAATAATATGAAGAAAAAGCAAACTACTTCTTAGAGTATTTGACTTAAAAACTTTTTTTCTCGTTGTAGCTGTTGGAAAAATTAGAGGAAAGCCTTTTCCATTACTCTTATTTTTTGAGGCTATCTTTAGCACAAGTCGTGCTAATAGACATCCTATTAATGCAGAACTAACTCTGGAAGGAATCAAATGTGGATTATCTGAAAAACGTTTAGATTTAGTTATCAATTGGGTCACCCAGGAAAGGTAAGCAAAATTAAACTTTTAATTTTTATATTTGGTTAATGAAGTTTATTCGCAAAAATTGAATAGTTTTCTTATCAATACATTATTTGAGCATTTATTTCAGGTCTCTATTGCAATTAATCAGTCAGAAACTATTTACTAAGCATTCATGTAGTAACGGACCTAGTTACAATTGATCAGCAGTGTACTCACAGCATAAGATGATTCGTGATCGCTTAATGGTGGATGGAAGTTGATCAGTGAGGATAGAAAAGGGTTGATCAGTATCATGCTGCTCAGAAGGATAAGGCAGGAACCTGGTTCCAGACAGGATGTTGGTACATTTAAAGGATGCATCCAGGAGAAAACGTCTAAGCAGGAGGAACATGGGCCAAAGTAGCATTTAGGAAAACATACAAACCAGAAAGCACAGGCTGGAGGTGGCTTCTTGGAGTTGAATCTCAGCACAGATTAGCATATTTGTACTAGGGCCCCCTTACGTTGAGTTCCCTAGTACCAATGTCTGGGACAGGAATTTAGGTGCATATGATCGATAGAAGGATGCTTTCTGGAAAAACAAACAAACAAACAAACAAACAAACAAACCTATAAGGAAGTGAATGAAGCAGAATAGGAAAAGGGAAAGAGCCAAGGAAGGAAGAGACCTCACGCGAGTTCTAACATTGGCCTTATTTCTAGAGGGGTGGCTCTGAAACATAAGCCACACCACAGAGCTGTTTCCCCTTGAGGCAAGGGGCCTGCCTTTTACACCCCTCTGTTAGTCACTCAAGGGCAGCGGAGGGGGTAAGAGTACATAACTTCCTGGGTATGGTGGCTCCCAAACACAGGCAATTCACTACAGAAGGGAGAGACCTGTGGGCCACTGACAGCCAATCTGCAGAGCCGTTGAGGAACGGTATACTGGCCCAATAAGCAGGATTTGGGCAGGACAGCAAAACAGCATCTGCCTTAGGCATCCATTGGTACAACACAGATCTATTTGTTTTCCACATTAAGTTCACTCCAACCAGGCACAACTCCTCTAGGATTCTCTGGTCATAATTCTGGGGGAAACTTGTAAGAACAGGGTTAGTGGAATGAACTATAACCCTTGTCATTACAGTCAGTTCTAGGGATATAATTTGATTTTTTATAACGTTATTGAAATAAAATTTACATGCAATAACCTATACATATTTAAAGCATACAATTTGATGAGTTTTTTTAAAAATAGCATTATGGAGATACAATTGACATAATAAACTGCATGAATTTAAAGTATACAATTTGACAGGTTTTACCTATTTATATACCCAGAAATCACCACAATCAAGATAATAAACATATCCATGTCCCTTTATAATGCCTTCTTCTTCCTTCCACTCCCTCATTCCACTTCCCTCCCCATCTCTAGGTAAGCACTGATCTGCTTTCTGGCACTAGATTAGTTTGCATTTTCTAGACCATTACATAAATGAAATCATATATTATGTATTTTTTCTTCTTGATCTGGCTTCTTTCACTTATAATTCTTTTGAGATTCATCCATATTAATTAATATTTACCAGCTTTCTCATCTATTACCCATTTTAGATTCTTCTCACTCTTACACTTCTGTTGGTTTTGATGGTTTGTCTGATAGGATGACTGTGGTTCGCATGCCTTTATCAAACCATGGTTACTGATTTACCCACTAACAGTTTTCAATTGGCATGGGACTACTCAGAGATATCCCAGTAGATCATCTGCTACCTGTAACAGACAATTATACACCATTCAAAAAAACAATTACAGGATATTGCTAAAGTTGGAGCTTTTATATATGGAACATCAGTGAGTGTGAAACTAAAACTGCTCATCGCGAACTGGATTCGCTCATCGCGAACTTGATGAACAGATTCATCAAGTCCTCAGGTCACGTGGGCTCAGAAGAGCCCATGCCAAATCAGGTACAACCAAGATCATGTTCAAGCTGGTCCAGAGCACACAGTAAACTACATGACTAGGTGGCCCAGAACCCATGTCAACTACCACTGACTGACACGATTTCCACAACTCGCATCTGTGGCCTCATGCAGGGGTGGGGTTACCTAAGATGAGCAGACAGAGGAAGAAAAAACCCAAAGGTGGTTCAGGTGGTGGCTAAGTGATGCCAGTTTGTTACTCCATCCTTTGAAGATGAAGCAACTTGAGGATGAAGTGTACTCCTTAAACCAATGATAGGATGCTGTATCCCCAACAGGTAGAATAATTGGATCTGGGAAATAAAGAGTGACTCTGCTCAACTACCACTGCCAGTAGCCCACTTAGGGGGTGAATTAGGGTGCTCCAGTGACACAGAACCAATAGGAGATATACACATATGTTTTCTGTGTATGTATTATAAGAAATTGGCTCATGTAATTTTGGAGGCTGAGAAGTTCCAAGATCTGCAGTCAGCAAGCTGAAGACCTAAGAGAGATGACAGTGTAAGTTCCAGCAGGCTCAGAACCCAAGAAGAGCCAAGAAGCTTCTCAATGAGTCCAAAGGCAGGAAAAGACTGATGTTCCAGCTGAAGGAGACAGGCAGGAGTCCCCATACTTGAGGGAAGGTCAGCCTTCTTGTGCTATTGAGACCTTCTTCTGATTGCTACCACATTCAGGGGGCACTCTGCTTTACTCAGTCTGCTGATTCAAGTGTTACTGTCATCCAACTGCACTGTCGCAGACATACCCAAAATAATATTCGACCAAATATCTGGGCACTCCATGGCCTGGTCAAGTTGACACATAAAATTAACCATCACAGGGAGTTTGTGCTTCCCATGCCTACAGCTTTAGGCTCCCTGAGCCTGGAGGGCCTGACTGACTTTGACTATCGTGAGAAGAAGGTAGGACTGCTGCCACATAACAGGGCAGAGAGGAACATGTTTGGCATTCAGGCTTCGTATTTCCTTGAGGAGAACCTGATACTTGGATTTAGGTGTATGTCATTTACCGATAGACTATTCCTTGGGAAATGTTGTAAGGGGAGGCGCAGATTCGATAAGGAAGGGGAAGGAGCCCAGCAAGGATGCAAACTCAGGTAAAATCTAGCATTGGCCAGTACTACATGAAGAGGGGTATGGAGCATAAACCATAACACAGTTATTTCCCCTTGGCTATCTCTTTTGTGTCTCTTACTAGTCATCAGTGCTAGACTACTGGGAGGTTGAAAGATATGCATAATCTGAGTGAGATGGCTTCAGTCAGCTGAGGGCAGGTTTTTGGAGATGGAGGCAGCTGTGAGTTATTAGTAGTCAGCTGGAGCAGGGGCACTGGTCCAGTAAAGGGGACATGGGTGAGGCAGCTTATGAAGATCGACATGGACATACACACCAGCTTTTGCTGGGCCGATGTGGACATGGGTTGGGCTGTGAGTTTTGGAAGGCAGAGTAGCCATGGCCCTGCTTATTTTGTAGCCTAAAGGCTATGCTTACTTGGCTCTGAATGCATAGGGACATAGACACATAGAGAGTAGTTACAGTTCTTATCTTTAATAATGGTATCAGGGCCGGCTGAGTGGCTCAGTTGGTTAAGAGCTTGCTCAAGAGTGCGAGCTGAGCTCTGAGCAACGGCGGTTCGATGCCAGCCAGAGCTGAGTTGCCGTTGAGCTGCCAAACAGGTGGCAGGATGACTCAGCTACAAAAAAAAAAAAAAAAAAAAAAGGAATTGTATCATAAGGGAGATAGATGGACTAATGTAAGCACTCCCCAAATAACTAATCCATGACTTAGAAATGTCCCAAACATAAAAATGCAAGTTTCCATACTACTACCTACTGCCATCCATTCCAAACTCACCATTTCCCCGCAGGACTCTGGATAATCATAAAGCTGTTGTGGATTGATGGCACTATTGTGAAGTAACTTTCCCCCATCACCTCCTGTTATGGCCTTCACTTACTGTTCACATAATAGTTAATTCTGCTTTAGGAAACTTCATACATATGAACTTCTTTTCACTCTTTACCTCCTTGCTTTCTCTGCCTGTACCCTCCATAAAAAGTACTTGTCAGGGAAAATGGTTCAGATGTAAGGACATCATGAGAAAGTTCATGTTCATTACCAACAGCTGTCACCTAGTGCAAAAAGACTTCAGATAGTTTAATTTCCTTACACATCCTGATGGTTTTTGACCAACTCTACCTCTTAGTTGTTAAGGATTTAAATTCTTATGCAGTTCCTTGACTGCATAAATTGGAACAATACTAACACTTTTAAGGATCCTGAGATGATATAATAGAATACTCAAGGCAATTCTTTATTCTTAGCCTCTGTCCCTTGGTGTTTGATAATCTGGCCCTTACCACATGGCTATCTTAAAAAGTTAACCAGTTCTTTTCCTGAGGCTTAGCACAGAAGCAGCCCTAAAGAAGCCTGGACTATAGACTGACCTTGGCTCTTTTAGTCATTTTTTTACCTAGGAAAAGTCTAGTCACTTGACCCACAAAGGCTAAATTTAAGAAATGATGCTTTGGTATTAGCTGTCTAAATTGCAGACATTGCTTCTAGAAGAGGAAAAATATCCTCTGGAATCGTAATTGTACAGATCCAATCCCATAAAATAACAGGAAATAACTATCATGCATAGATTTAGTGATTATACATTACTTTGACTTTTAAAAATCTTGGGAAGAGCCAAGAAGGGCGCTTTAGCAAAACAGAAAGAAGGAGGGCTGGCTGAGTGGCTCAGTTGGTTAAGAGCTCACTCAAGAGTGTGAGCTGAGCTCTGCTCAGCAGTTAGATGCCCAGCCCAAGCTGAGCTGCCGACAGGTGGCAGGATGGCTCAGCTAAAAAAAAAAAAACAAACAAAAAAAAACAGAAAGAGGGTGTGATGAGGAAGGGAAAAGGACAAGGACATTCGCAGGCTCATTTCCCAGATTGTATTTCTTTCTCCTTTTTCCTTCATGGCCAATTCCATTCTTTTGGGGCTTGATTCTCCTCCTTGGGTTAATTTTTCTCTTTAATCCTACTCTTTCCTGATTATCCTTTTGGAAAGTGACAAGCCAAGGCCCAACAGCCTCAGCTCTCAACTCTGGCCTTCTTTCAAGTGAAACGAGATCATGCTGGTGACCACTTAAAAAAAATAAAATAATGGTATTAAGAAGAGGAATAACTACTAAAATACTGGTATTATCATGTTGGTCCAGTAATGCAGTCCCTAGAAAGACCAAAATAATTATGTGTTTAGCCTCAGGAAATGTGGCTGTAGCTCCCCAAAGCTGTATTTTCGTATTAAAATGTACAAGGCAGGGAACTGCTTACCAAATGATTCATACTCTGAAGCTGCTTTTCGATTTTGGAGCTACCTCTCTCCTGCCCACCCCAGCAAACACAGGGCTTTGTTCCCTGAATTTTCAGTAAAGAGACATTTTATAGGGCTTCCAGGATTTCATTTTAATGTTATTGGTATTTTGTTACATGTATACAGACGCCAATATTATGTGATTGCTGTTATTCTGTAGGTATTAATTAAAAACATATCTAAAACACAATTTTCATACAACCAGTAATTAGAAGTGATATCTTTAATCATACCCCAATACCCCAGTTTTTTTTTTGCTTATGTTGACAGTTTCTAGGCGAAGTTACTATGATAATATAGATGGCTCCCTGCAATTGTGTATGAAGATGGTGCATTAAAATATAAGTGAAATCTATTTAATTGAGCCATCTCAAAAGAACTTCTTCAGTCTCCTAATACACAGTTATGTCTTTTTTTATCCTGTTGTCTTATAAATCTATAACAATTAAAAAAAATACCGTTGGTGTTACACTTTCTCTATTCCTTTTAGTACACATGCTTGCAAGATCTGTCACTAATTTTGAGCTAAAATTTGTTTTCACTATCTTTAACCAATACTTCATAAGTTCGTATACTCTACAGTGTTTAGAATCTAGAAAACCACTGAGATCATTGAGACCCTCAAGTTTAAGACAGTTTTTTTTTAATCTTGTAATTTGAAACCCCACCAGTTGTTTCAGGAGAGTTTTAACAATGTCTGTAGATTTTCTTTAACGACTTGAGTTTAGTCTTGCCAAAATGTCTTCCCCCAAAGGAATACGTGCGTTTTTGTGCTTGTTAAATTTTAGATGTGTTTAATTTTTCCCACATCAATTTCCTATTAACTTGGAATTTGTACAGACCATAGAAGACCCACTTTTACTGTGCTGAATTTTCAAATATTTCATTCTCATTAAGAGCTCTCTAATGTGTGCCTTATTGATCTGCTTGCTCTAGGCTCACTTTTTCTGAGGAGGCTGGGGATGTGATTTGTGATTATGGGGAGCAGCATACTTATTACAAGCCTAAGTGCCTGGCTTTAGCTCAGACGATCTACAGTGAATGTGGCCTTCACAACAAAGCTCTTCTTTGCCTGTGTAAACAGGGTCAGATTCACAGGGCCCTGGACTACATACAACAACAGTTCAAGGACTTGACTGCCGGTAAGGAAAAAAGCCTACTTATTGGTGTACGTTCGAATTCTGGACTTTAATTGTAAGATCACCCATGATAGGAGGCAATATTTTTGCTTTACATGATAAAGTCAGTTTTACGTACACTGATAAGTAGGTTTCTTTTATAATTTTCAGTAAAGTAGTTAAGCTGATACTGATTGATTTTCATGTTCAATATTCAAATACATTATGTATTTCCTCAATACATAAACAGTATACTGGATGGTCCTGAAATATACAATTTTAAAGATAATTTTTTCAGGTATGTTGGATCATGCTACTTAAAAAATCTTTTAAAAAAATAACTGAACTTATTTGTCATATATAATGTTCTGAAATATGATATAAGCATTAGAAATGAAGACTTAGTTAATCTTGTAATTTGGTTCATTTCAAAATTTTGAAACAGCTAGTGCAACTGGGCAGTGACCTGAGAGAACTGTGGACCTTGTAGGGCGACCTTAGTTGAATGAGCTGATCTCTTATGATGAACGTAAATCAACAGCAACGTCAACGTACGGACAGTCCCGACATCTCCCATGTCCCAGACCTGTGTCATCCTGATTTGCAGGATATGTGTACCTTGGTTCTAGGAAGTTATAAAATGAAACAAAATATAGAAATTTTAGGTCACAGTTTTCCAGGAAAAAGGATCTTTTATAGCTATTGAATCTGATAATTTTCAAACAAGAAATTGAGTTTTACTTAGAATCTTTATTTTTTTAAGACACTAATTTCTTCATACATTATTTAACAGCACATCTGATATTATCACTGTGTACTAGATAATAGTTCGGCTTTTATGTGCATAGTCTCACTTAATCCTTATGTTAACTCAGTGAAGTAGGTTTTGTTATTTTCCCTATTTTATAGATGAAAAATATGTTTCCACAAAGAGGCTAAGGCACAGAGAGGTAGGTAATTTGCCTATATGCACACAACAGAATTGCATAGTAAGTACTACTCACTATTTGTTGAATGAATTATATATTTTTTATTATTATCAAAGGTATGCAGACTCAGTTTCCATATTAATATTTTTCCATATGTGAGAATTATTTTAGTTAGTTGGGGTTTAGACACAGAATATAGGTTTTTATTATTCATGGAACATGATTGACTCATGATATTATTCTGTTCCTATAGTAGTGCATTACACTCTAAAATAATTAATCATATGTTGTAATAATTAAGAAGCAATAACACTTCTATATAATTAGAACCTTGATACTTATCTACAGAATTTATTTAGCATAACATCATAAGGTGCAAATAATAATAACCTGAGAAAAATTATGCTTAAAAGAAAAACACTGTTTGAAAAATTACTTTGCTTATTTTACTTTCTTTTTTTTTTTAAAGATTTTATTGGGAAATTAGGGGAGGGGAACAGTGTTGGGGAATTGGGGGAGGGGACCCGCCAAGTTGTTGTTCTTCAGTCTTCGTTGTGGAGAGCGCCATCTGGCTTCTGGTGAGCAGCTCGTGGCCTTTAAGATCAAAGTGCTGTGTTACAATCTTAGTTGCGGGTGGCCGTAACCACCGTCCCATGCAGGAGGCAAACCATCCGCCTTGTTGTTAAGAGCTCATGCTCTATGCACTGAGCCATCCGGGCGGCAGCTCAGCTCAAGGTGCCTAGTTCAGTCTTAGTTGAGGGTGGGCATAGCCCACCATCGAACAGGCAATCTAGTTGTTACACCAGCTGAACCATTCTGCCACCTGTTGGCAGCTCAGCGACAGCTCAGCTAGGGCACAGAGTTCACTGGCCCATGTGGGAATCGAACTGGCAGCCCTGTTAGTTGGCTCACGCTCTAAGCCAACTCTGAACCAACTGAGCCACTCGGCTGGCCTTATTTTACTTTTTAATGAGAAACAACCACAGCTTTCCAAGGTATCATCTTCAGCCTCAGGGGACAGATATAGTTTGTTAATACTTTCTGGTTTCAGAAAAAAATGTTCTCTCTCAGATTTAGACTATCAGCTTTATATTTACAGATTTTTTTAAAAAAAAATCAAAGCGAAACATGAGTCCTAAAAAAGACTTTTGTTCCAAAAACATAAATCTGACTAATAGAGAATGTTTTAGCAGTAAAGATTCTCTTTGTTTTTACCCCAAATAATATCCAGAATAAAGCCTGAAATTATTTGTTTGTTCACCTTCTCCTTTATCATTAAAAAAAGTAAATGTACGTATCTGGAAACTGGGGTTATTCTACATCTGAGGCTCTCAAACTTGCTGGTCTCAGGTCTCCTTTACACTTTTAAAAAGCATTGAAGATCCCAAAGAGCTTTTTTTTTTTTTTTTTTTTTTTTTTTTTTTTTTTAAAGATTTTATTGGGGAATTGGTGGAGGGGAACAGCGTTGGGGAATCGGGGAAGGGGAACAGACAAGTTGCCATCTTCTTGTTCTTCAGTTTAGTTGCGGAGGATGTTGCTTCACTGTTGGTATCGTCATTGCGCTCTTCCCGGATGAGGCAGATCTGTCGCTGGCCTCTGGATGTCGCTCATCGTGGCTATTGGCAGCTCACGCTTGGCTGCCAGCCACTCACGCTGGCTGCGGGCCACTCACTGTAGCCCATGGCAGCCCACTGCAGCAGGGGCCGCAGCCCACACCATCACCGGGGCTCGCACAGCCCAGCTCCAGGTGGAGCTGTTGTTAGCTGTAGAGGGCAGTGTCACTGGCCCTCATGTGGGATCCGAACCGGGGCCGCTGGCATCCCAAAACCAGCGCTTAACCAATGCGCCACTCGGCCGGCCCCCAAAGAGCTTTTATTTGTGTTGTTTGTATCTGTCAGTATTTATCCCATTAGAAATTAAAACAGAAAAATCTCTTAATATTTATTTATTCATTTAAAAGAACAATAAACCCTTTCTATGTTATCATACACGAAATATATTTTTATGAAAAATAATTGTCCAAAATCAAACAATTTCATGAAAAGAGTGGCATTGTTTTACATTTTTGCAAACCTCTGTAATATCTGGTTTAATATTATAGAAGATACTGGCTTCCCATATTTGCTCCCATATTTAGTCTCTTGTAATATCACCTGTCACATAGGCTCTGGAAAACACCACTGTATACTTGTGAGAGAAAGAATAAAAAAGGCAAGTAACAAGTTAGTATATGCATGAAAGAGTTTTTGTTGTTGTTGTTGTTGTTGAGGGTAGTGTCACTGGCCCTCATATGTGGGACCCGAACCGGGCCCGCTGGCTTCCCAAGCCAGCGCTTAACCACCGTGCCACTCGGCCTGCCCTGCATGAAAGAGTTTTGACTTTATAGATCCTAGATGACATTTTGAGAACCACTGTTCTAAGTAATAGTGAGTTAAACAAATACTATACTTGGTATATAGGCCCTTATAATATTATTAAAACAGAACATACATGAGACAAATTCTATTTAATAACATGTCAAACCAAGGAAGAAATAAATGGATTCTGAAGTGTCAAAAGCAGTGGGGTAAGGTCATAGAATTTGAATTTGTATCCTTTTTGATTAGTCAGAGACCAGATCTTGCACACAATGGAGTAAATACTGCTTAATTAATCAATTCGTGGAGAAGGGATTTGAATACCTGATTGAATGAAATAGGGAGAGAGAAGTGAGTTATGAAATGTGGAGTCTGGGAGAGAGGGTGCTATATAAATAGCTTCACCTTAGTAGAGGCTAGTTTGAGTGACCCAAATCATACACTTCTGTCTCTTCCCTAGGGAAATTATTTTTAATTGTTTGACTTTATTGATATAGAATGGTATTCTGCTGTACCTTGTATCCTCTTTTACCATGTCCCTCTGTCTCTGTATGTGTGTATATGTGCATGCATGTGTATATACTCATATACATTCACTTACAATGTACACATGTGTATGTATTGTTTATTGTTAATGCAACATGTAGATGGGAAGGTCATAAACTCTGGGGGTCAGGTGAACTGTTCTACTTTATACCATGTGTATAATTCCAGGAAAATTAACTTCTCTAAGCCTGTTTCCTCATTTGTAATGTGAGAATAATAATATCTCACTTATACTGAGTATTACATGCAGTGATTTACTATATGTAAGTTCCCATACAGTAAATATGTATTTAACAAATACTAGATTATGTATTGCCTTTCAGAGTGCAAATTATGTTTATAGTAGTTCTTAAAAAGCTCTCAGAAATTATTCTGAAAGTTACCTGTGTTGTGGCCCAAGAAGAATATTTTTACTTTAAAAAATTTAGGAAGTTAACCCAAAGTTTATAATTTTACTGTTATACGCATAAATCATGATTGTAGCTTAGATTACCTCAGTGGTTAACTAGTAGATTAAACCATACAAAACTGCTTTTTTTTGGAATTAAAAATGGTCAAATGTAGGCAATTTCATATGGCTTAACCTCTACCTCGTTGAACTAGCTAATGGCTTGTTAAAAATCTTCATTTTTGAGTTTCTAAATACTTGATAATTTTTGGAAAAAAATTACTGCGGCCCCTTTTCTCTACAAAGCACAGAAAAAAAAAAGACATTTTACTCATTAGAAGTTGGCCCAAACAAGATATAGACAAACATAACATGGTATTAGATGGAACCTTAGAAATTGGAAATAACCAATTCTAGCATTTTTGAGATGCAAAAACTGAGATCCAAAAGGTTAAGTGACTGATGGAGCTCTGATTAGAATGCAGGGTTCCTGGTTGGTAATTTAATGCTTTTTATTATACCACATTTCTTTTCATGACAGTTATTTGATAAATTTCTTTTCTGGTACTCTTTGTTATAGGTAGTTTTTCTATGTTTTTTTTTTTTTTTTTTTTGCTATGCTGAGCATGATTTTTTTTTTTTTTTTGAGTTCATTGAGGGCTTTGGAAGGATTGGCAAAAGAGGTGTTGATTGGTAGGTATAGACATCAACTGGCTTCAGTTTCTAGTATCATATTAGGATGTTGATACATAGTTTTCATTTTTGCTTTCAGATGACCTGATGCAGCTAATAAAGTTATGCCCCCACACTGAATTAATTCAGTGTCTCACTAGAGAACGGAATGGGAAACCACCATTTTTATCTTTTGGTCTTGTTATACTTCATCTGTTCTCTGAAGATATGAAAAAAGTTGGCATTAAGCTACTTCAAGAAATAAATAAAGGTAAGTAGAGTAAAATGTTGTAGAGGAAATAGTAGTGATTAATTTAGGGAAAGGTTCAAGATTATTACGTTTGAGTTAATTCAGTCTTTTAAGAGTTACTTCTTGGCAGGAATTAACTTTAGGAGTTTATAAATGTAAAGATTACAATGTCAATTATAGTCTCTTGGCAATAGTATGTATTTCTTGAGGGCATTAGGATGAAGACAGATTTTTTAATAAAACTTGAGGAGAACATCATAATAATTATAATAACAAACACTATAAATACATTACATATATTAACATATATATATTTAGTAATTTTTATATATATTTTAAATGTGTAGATATCAACTTTATATTTTTCATTTTTAAATTATATATGTAAATATCATTTACATAAGATATTTACTCTGAACCTACTCTGTAGTAGATCAAAAATAACTAATTAGATCTCACTTTTTCTTTCCTTTCTCTGATTTAATATAGGAACTTGAGCAGACAACTTGATATTAAATTATTATGTGGGAGTCAAAGAAAGAATAGTAAATTACATGAAAACACATTTGGGAAAATAATTTTGAAATTATTATAGATATCAACTAAAATATCTTATTTGATAAAAAAATAATGATCATGGTAGACATAAAATAATAGTGATGATAAGTACTCTAAAATGACATCCTCTTTCATTAAGTATCATAAGTAATGCAAGTAGTAGGTAAGAGATGAGTTCCATAAATGGACATCTGCCAAAGAGGGTCACTATAATTGATTTTCAAAAGTAAATAGTATCATTTGTTTTCTTTCATAAACAAAATCCTTCTTTTATTTCCTTTAGAAAAATATTTGTTGTAGAAACTCCATCATTAAGATGTCTCTGTCTGGAGATAGGATGGAGGGTTTGCCAAACAGTGTTTTAAACCTTGGGTCAGCACACCAGGGCATTTATAAAAGCGTTTTAAGGCTCATGAAAAGTAGACCTACAAGCTCTCAGTTATTTGATTGTCTCTAATGGTACTGTATAGACTCTGTGAATAAAGCTGAACCCACTGTCTTCTGCTTCTGAGCTCCCTATCTTGTAGCCTTCAACATCTGCTAACCTTATCAAGGAGATGAGGGGAGGAGCAGGGAATGTGAGAAATGGTAAAGGGTTGAGTTGAGAGCTGAAAAGGTTAATGAAAAAGGAGAAGAAGGAATTACCAGGAGCTGGACTAAGCACTGTACATTACACTTATAGGACTCGACCTTATGGGAATCAGGTTGAGTTAAAACGATATCACTTTATTTATTATTTTTTTTTTTTGGCTGAGCCATCCTGCCACCTGTTGGCAGCTCAACGGCAGCTCAGCTCGGGCTGGCATCGAACCGCCATTGCTCAGAGCTCAGCTTGCACTCTTGAGCGAGCTCTTAACCAACTGAGCCACTCGGCCAGCCCTCACTTTATATTTTTAAAGAATTGCTAATTGTGGGCTATCAAGGAAGAATAAGTGCCATACTATAAAATATTGTTGTTTTTTTCCTTAGATGCAATCGAACATCTTATGATAAATGATCCATTTTGCTCCCTAGAAAAGTGGCAAGAAGTGGCAAATATATGTTTATACAATGGCTTTGGCAGGTTATCTAAAGATATCATGTCCATTCTTCGATCTCAGGCTGGAATTACAGAAATTTCTGAAGAAGATGATACAGTCAACTTAATGCAACATGTGTTTTGGTAGTTCTATACCTTAACCAGTTGAGGGAGCTTGTACAACATTTTATGTATGTTGGTTGG
The DNA here is from genome assembly GCA_033961575.1 of Aselliscus stoliczkanus. NCBI lineage: Eukaryota > Metazoa > Chordata > Mammalia > Chiroptera > Hipposideridae > Aselliscus > Aselliscus stoliczkanus. The sequence goes on along the minus strand of CM066730.1, from coordinate 67,728,316 downwards.
GCAAACTGAGTTTGGAATAACTAACTTATAAATAAATCTAGAGTATGAAGCTCTCAGAAATAAATCATGCTTCTTTTGTTATGATGACGTTTAGATTTGTTTTTGAAGCATTTATACCATTGCTTCTTTTGTTCCCCATATTGTCATTTCTTGTATTGAATCCTGATAAAATCCAAGAATATAACTATGAAACTCAGTTTAGGCATTTCTATCTAATGTCTAGATATGTTTCTTTCTGGTGATCTAATTTGATAGCAAGAACTGAGGGAGATATGAGGGAGGTATTCTGTCTGTTAGTCTGATTTCCCAAATATTGAATGCTACAAACCTGACTTCTAACAAGAAAGGCAGGATGTTATTTCAAGGTTGGACTCACTGGTGAAAACCTACAGTATAGTAATTTTGTGCTCCTAATTTAAAGATGTGCCCATACTTTGCTATATGTAAATGGCAAACATTAAGCTTTTACCGTAACAGCTGGGAATCGTAGCATGTTCTTACCTAGAGAGAAGACCAGCCAAATTCTACATAGAAGTAGACCTGGGATACCTACATGCACAGGAAACATGTTGTAAGAAGTAGTTGTGGATAGCTTCAAGTATCTGAATAAGTACTTAAGTAAAATTCTAGAGTTTAATGGTCAGAATGGCATGGGCACCGATTAGACAGAACGGATACCCAACTAATCAGAACAGCTTTCAGCCCTGATCCCACCACTTAATGTCAGCATTGATCATGAAACATGGTAAAAATGAGCTGCTATTAGATAAAGAGTAAACAGCATAACTTTTCCTCTTCTAAATTTAAATTGAATGTATGCATTTTATTTTATAGTGGTCCTACATTTTACTCTGTGTGTAATATGGGCAGTAATCCCTCCCCCAAAGGCATGTTATGAGGAGAGTGACATGTATGTGTAATATAAGTATGTAGCATAATGGAGGAACTTAGTGCAAGATAGTGTCATTTTTATGTACTAGGTCCCAGGAAACACATATTCCTCTATTTGGTTTATACTTACTAAATAAATCTCGCTCATCTATCAATTTGTTCATTTGATATATTAACATACCTTATTGCCTATATTAAGCTATCGCTCTACCCTAACATTAGGGATGCTTGGCTTATTTTATAAATCCAGAAGAGTACTGGCTAAATTCTTAATTTTTCCATATATTGATAAACACGGTAGTAGATAATTATAATTCAGTTTTCTGAAACATAATGTTCTTTTAAGTACTATATGTATACAGTTTAAAAAGCAATCTGTTACTACAAGGCTTATCATAATAATATTTTGATATCTGGCCTTCCAATTCACTGTGATTTTTGAGAAAAGATGAAGAATGGAAAAAAGGAAGGGAAAAAGAGGATATTTCAGCAGCACTGATTCTTTATGTGTCAATGGCGTTTTTTAGTTTTTAAACTTATATGATTGATAGAACTCTATCATGTGTCTATTGACAGAACTTAGAAAAAAATATGTCCATGAAACCCAGAAGGATGAAGTAGATACATAAATCCAGAAAAAGCTTGACATAGTAGCTGTTGTTGTTATTGTTACTGTTAATTTTGCCTTGGTTTTAAAATGCTTTTCTTCCACTCATTCTTCCTCTTCTGTTAGCATTACCTTTGGCAAGTTTTCCCAAGGAAGTGAAACTTGTGAAGTGACTATAAATTAAAATGCCTGGAGGTGGGCTGGGAGGAAGAGCAAGAATATGAAGTCAAGTGGAGGAAGGAGGAAGTCGAGATAAAAGTGAGCTACACAGGGTTTGGTAGTGGTAAGAACCTCTCTGTGAGCTGCAATGCGAGGTCATGTTCTAGACCAGCTCTGTCAACATCCTGCTTTGTGTCCTGTTCCTGTGAGTTTATTTTGACTGGGTAATTCCTCTTGTCATTCACAATTCAAAAATTCAGTAATTCTTCAAAAGTACATCTGGTTTTCCAGGGCTTTTTGACTTTCTGCCTAAATTTTAAATACCAAGATTCAACATCAGCATGAACAAAAATACCCAGTCTATATTCAAATCTGACCAATTGCTTAAAAATGACTTTTTTTACAGTTGAGTTGTTCCAATTAGGATCTAAGCAAGGTCCGTGTGTTCCACTTGGTTGTATCTCTGGATCTAGAGTAAGCCTCCTCCCCTCTTCTTTTCCCTCATGACTGGACTGGTTTGATTGTTACTGGAAATGTTCCACATCCTAGGTTTGTCTGATTGCTTCCTTATGGTATCATTTAACTTGTTCTTCTATTTACATATTTTCTATAAATGGAAGTTAGCTCCAAAGACGTGATTAAATTTAGGTTCAACTATTTTGTCAAGATACTTCGTAGGGATGCTGAGTACTTCACATTTCGTCATATTGTAATGCACTAAATGTTCAGTTACCTCATCTCATTGCTTTTTGAGATAAAGCCCCAAATCTGTGACATGGCCTAAAAAACCCTGTGTGATCAGGATTCCAGCTGCCTCTCCAGCCTTCTCCTACCGTACCCCTCACTTGCTTTGAGCCAGACATTTGCCTTCTGTCTGTCCCTTTTATAAAGGGCTTTAAAATACGTTGTTTCTTCTACCTGAAAGGCACATCCCTTTTTACCAAGTTAATAATTTCTTTTATTTCAGATTTTAGCTTACTTAAAACTTCCTCAAGGAAGCCTTTCATGACTTCCTTAGTTATGCGAGTTTTCCCTTTTATGGGCTGTCTTTTATTACCCTTGTCATGTTGTAGTCAGGGACAATACTTTTTTTTTTTTTTTTTTAGGGCCGGCCAAGGGTCGTGGGGTTGAGCGCTGGCTTAGGATGCCAGCGGTCCCGTTTCCCCACATAAGAGGGCCAGTGACACTGCCCTCAAAAGAAAAAAAAAGGGACAATACTTTTTATTGAGGGTAAGGAGAATACCTTTTGAGGGTGTGGGGAATGGGGGGAGGGTTACTGTTTAAGTTTCCTTGGGCTGTTGAAACTAAGTATCAGAAATTATGTGGCTTAGCCCACAGAAATATATTGTCTCGCAGGCTAGCAGTCTGAGGTCAAGGTGTTGGCAGTGTTGCTTACTTCAGAGGACTGTAAGGGAAGCATCTGTTCCAGGTGTCTGCCTCCCTTCTTGGCTTATAGGTGGCTATCATCTCTTATGTCATCTTCCTTCCGTGCATGTCTGTGTGCAAATTACCTCTTCTAAGTAGTCGTGTTGAATTGGTGCCCCCCTAATTACCTCATTTTAACCTGATTGCCTCTGTGAAGACCCTATTTCCAAATCAGGTCACATTTTGAGGTATTGGGGGTTAGGGTTGCAGCGTATGGATTTGGGGAGGACAGGACTCAACCCATGACAGTTGCCATTATATTACCAAAATCAAACACAGTACTGGATACAAAGTAAATTTTGCTAAGTAGTTGAATGAATAAATACCTAGGTTGGACCTGGTATCTTTTGTATTTAATGCCAATCTTGTGAATTAACTTTACTCTTGCTTTTTTTATTTTTGGTAAGTTTTATTGGTACATAAACATACGTATACACAATAATACATTCTGAAAAATGTATAAATTATAACTGTAGAGCTCAATAATTTTTCATAAGGTGAATACATTTGTGTAACCAACTCCCAGATGAAGAAACGACACCCCTGGAATCCTAGGATCCCCTTCCAGTCACTATTATTCCCTTCCCAAAGGCATCCACTATCCTGACTTCTCATACCATAGATGGGTTTTGCCCAGTTTTGAATTTTGTGTAAGTGAAATTATAATTAATTTATTTGTGTGTATTTGGTTCTTTTCCTGTTTATAATTTTTGTAAGATTCTTCCATGTGTGTAGTTGCTCATTCTCATCATCATTTATTTTTCCTGTTTAAGGATACCGCAGTTCTACCATAGATGGACATTTGTTTCCAGTGGAGCTAATACACACAGTGCTTCTATGAACATTCTTGTACAGGTCTTATACATGAACATATGTGTGCATTTCGGTTGGACTCCTGTTTTTTTTTGTTGTTTTTTTTTTTTTTTTAGGTTGTATATTGATGGGTGTGTATTAGGTCATACTATAATTTTCAGGGTCAGCACTGCATTAATGTTTGATGTATAATGTTTTCCTTCACTGACAGGTATGATGAAATAGCTATAATAGAAATTCTGCATTGGGTTAGAAATAGCCAATATTAGTCATATTTTTATAAACCCATGGTTTGTAACAAAAAGTAGATTTTTTGGAGCAGTTTTAGGTTTACAGAAATATTGAACAGAAAGTATGGAGATTTCCTATATACCTCCTGCCCCCACATATGAACAGCTTCCCCCATTATCAACATTCCCTACCAAAGTGGTACACTTGTTACAGTAGATAAACCTACAGTGATACTTACTTATCACTCAAATACCTTAGTTAACAGGTTTCACTCGTGGAGGTGTACATTCTTGGGTTTGGACAAATTTATGACAACTAGTATCCATCATTACAGCATCAGACACAATAGTTTTTCACAGTCCTAAGAACCCTCTGTGCTCACCAATTCACCCTCCATGGCTTGTCTCATTTTTCCATGAGGCACCTCTTTGCCTCCCATGTATGAAGAGAACAAAATTTTTTTAAAAAAAAGATTTTATTGGGGAATTGGGGAAGAGGAACAGACAAGTTGCTGTCCTTTTGTTCTTCAGTCTAGTTGTGGAGGACTTTGCTTCACTGGCCCATGTTGATATTATCATTGTGGTCTTCCTGAGTTAGGCAGTCACTCGCCAGCCATTGGACAGCCTCTCACAGCAGCTCATGGCAGCTGCCAGCTGTCGGCTGCTCGCTGCCGGCCACTCATGGTAGCTCATGGCATCCCACTGCAGCAGGGGCTGCAGCCTATGCCATCGCAGGTGACTCACGGCAGCCCAGCTCCAGGTTGAGCTATTGTTCACCATCTTAACTATAGAGGGTGCAGTGTCACTGGCCCTCATGTGGGTTCCGAACTGGGGCCCTGCTACTCAGAGCTGGTGTTCCAAGCCAACTCTTAACCAACACGCCACTTGGCCTGCCGAGAACAAATATTTTTAAAGTGCCCTCTATGTGCCAGACACTGCACTAGCTATTTTGTTTTGTTTTTTTAAAGATTTTATTGGGGAATTGGGGGAGGGGAACACATTACGGAACTGGGGATGGGGAACAGACAAGTTGCTATCCTTTTGTTCTTCAGTCTAGCTGTGGAGGACATTGCTTCACTGGCCCATGTTGGTATCATCATTGTGCTCTTCTCGGCAGATTGGTCGCGGGCTCTGGATGGTCGCTCACAGCAGCTCTTGGCAGCTCACACTGGCTGCCAGCCACTCACACTGGCTGCTGGCCACTCACTGTGGCCTATGGCAGCCCCCTGCTATGCCATCCCAGGGACTCACAGCAGCCCAGCTCCAGGTGGAGCTGTTGTTCACCATCTTAGCTGTAGAGTGTCACTGTCCCACATATGTGGGATCCGGACGGGGCCACTGGCATCCCAAGCCAGCTCTTAACCAGCGTGCCACTCGGCCAGGCCTGCACTAGCTGTTTTAACACATATTCCTACTAAATCCTCACAAAAATTTTGTGAAATAGGTATTATTATCCCCATTTTTGTAGGTTAAGTAAAGGGAATTCAGAAGGCAAAGTAATATGCTATAGATCACATTGCAAGGGCCATGATGAACTAAGTTTTTCTGACTTCAACTTAGGTGTTCTTTCCACCATACCAATGGAAGAGAGGTAAACGTTTCTTCCAGAGTCTGAGATGTTTAATTGTACTAGTTACATGTCTGTTTAATTATTATAGCCAACCATTTATCAAAATAAATTTCTATTAAATTTCATTCATTTGGAAAGATTTGGAGATTTTCTGAAACAGAAATTTAAACCAATGAAAACTTTTTCTTAACATTTAGGAAGGACTTTTTCTAAATCTGGGATTATGTAAGAAACAACCATTATATTCTATCACTTTTTAACCTAGTCAGATGAAAATGTTGATTTTTAGTTGACTTTAATTCTGTTAGATTGCTAAAACATAAGTTAAAAAATCAAAGTACAGGCCTCACTGGTTTTTTTTTTTTTTTTAACTTTCTCCATTTCATGGAAAGATCATAAATTTCTTCCATTCCTTCTTGGAAAAAGAATAGCATTTTAACAAAGTTAAACAAGTATAGCACTATTGAATATACAGTTGTCAGCTTGCTAGTAGTTATGGTTTGTTGTGTTCTTGAATAAAAAAAAATTAAATACATAATCAAGATACTATCATTTATATAGCCATTCCCTTTCTTACTATCAGTTCTCTATAAGAACCCTCCGTATCTTGGGAATCTATGTCAATCTCTCCTTGATGTTCTTATCTTTGACTTCAAACAAAGGGTCACTCTGAATTATCTTTATAGAGGCCTGAAACCACTGTAAGTAAGTGAGATGTTTCCATGAGGCATAGGGGAGTTTAGGGACTTTTATAAAGGGACAATTGTGGTAAGTTCCAGCCAATTTTCTGTCATGTAGGATTATAGCCTAAGAATTAACCTATCAAAAGCTGGAAATATAAATTTTATGTGAGCAGTCCTGATTCTCAGAGTACTGTGTAAAGCCAAACAAAACACATTTACAGACCGAACGACCTATAGGCCATCAATTTAAAACCTCTTTCCTAAAAGCAGGAGGCTAGATTTAATTTTTTTGTTTCCATTAATTTTAATTGAAACTTTTTCAGTGGATAAAGGAAGTAAAGAGCTACCATATTTTCTCGTTCAGAAGAAGCTGCTGCAGAATGCCCAGTTGACTGGTGCCCTGGTAATAACAGGCAGGTTTCTTTAACTTAAAAGATAGTGCTCTTATAAGTATTGCCAGTTCAGAATAGAGACCGTTTGATAGCTAATACAGAGGAACTTGGAAAGCAGCACAGATGTAATGTGTGTGGAGAAAGAGGAAAAGATACACGCTTTTTAAGTAATTTTGATACCCTTATTTCTCACACTAAAGAATTAACCTGTTAGTATCCTTCCCCAACTGTGTTGCCATAAAGATGGTAAAGAAGCAGTATTACACTTTTTATTTATTTATTTTTTTATTTTTTTTTATTTTTTTAGCTGAGCCATCCTGCCACCTGTTGGCAGCTCAATGGCAACTCAGCTCGGGCTGGCCTCAAACAGCTGTTGCTCAGAGCTCAGCTCGGGCTGGCCTCAAACAGCTGTTGCTCAGAGCTCAGCTCGCACTTTTGAGCGAGCTCTTAACCAACTGAGCCACTCAGCCGGCCCAGTATTATACTTTTTAAAAAGAGGCTACTAACATGCATTATGAAGATTTTCCTAAACGGATCCTTGTTTTTATTCATTTAGCTGTTTTGGGGAAATTCCGTTGTGGTCCTGGGGGCCTCCATTATCATGTTGTTTTATCAAACTACCTGCAGGAATAATCACTTCTAAACATTTTCAGTCCTCCATTGAGTGCAAACTCTGCCTTCAAGCTCTGTGTATGTTGATGGTTAAGGCCACTGAGGAAGATTCTGTTATATTCTGTAATCTTGTTTTCTTGGGTCCTTGGGTCATGTTACTTTGCCCTCTGAATTCCTTTTTCTTCACCTATAAAAATGGGGATAATAATACCTATTTCACAAAACTGTGGTGAGGGTTTAATAGGAAATGTATATTAAAACAGCTAGTACAGTGTCTGACACAAAGAGACCACTTTTAAAATATTTGTTCTCTTCATACAATACTATTATACATAGGGCCAGCTTTAGTTGAATATATGCTTAACTTGAAGCGAATATCACCCTCCGACACTTTGATTGTACACAGATCGAGATGTCTAATCACAAACCCCCATCCATGTCCTCTTGGAGCTTTTTTCTTACTATATACATGCTCACACACTTTGAAAAAGCAGAGTAAATGTGAGGATTGTGTGTACATTTTGGAAGCAGCCCCCACCAATGTCCTAACAAAGATCCCTGCCAAATTGCTTAAAGGCCTAGGAATTTATGGGTTAACTATCATGGGTTTTGAATTGCAGGCCTTGACCAATCCAAGGAGCAAACAGTCTGAGTGTAGAGTTTGCATGCTGGTTTTCCAGCGTCTCTGGGGTGAGCACTTACATTGCTAAGTTCCTGAGCAACATTTAGAAACAGAATTGTACTAATACTAGGATCAATAATGAGGGTGGGAAAATGATTGACAGATGCCAGTGGTTAGAGTTAAAATGGCAGCATACACAGCATAAAGACCTTTCTTTGGTTACGATTTACTAGAATATAGTATAACTTCATTCAGTAGATGGCGGTAGAGATACCAGCAAGACCACCTATGCTTCAGTGAATTGAATTGTGTTTATGGGGAAGAAGGGACGCTGCTCCTATGGTTGCTAGTCATATTTTTAAAATGTAGCATTCTGGTGGCAAGCTTGGGTAAATTGAAGACCATTCTTTTTTTCCCCTCTAATTCTTAAATTTGTGGTAAAATAGACATAAAATTTATCATCAACTATTTTAAGTGTACATCTAGTGCTATTAAATACATTCATGTGCTACCATCACCACCATCCATCTCCATAACTCTTTTCATCTTGTAAAAATAAAACTCTATACCCATTAAAAATAACTCCTCATACTCTTCTCTCCCCAACCCCTGACAACCACCATTCTACTTTCTGTCTCATGATTTTGACTAACTAACTGCCTCATATAAATGGACATATGGTGTTAAGTCTTTTCCCGACTGGCTGACTGTGGTGGGAACAGCAGAGTGCCCTTTCCTCCCTTTTCTTGGTCTTTGGCTGAAATGCCATCTGAGCTCCGAAGTCTTTGTCTCCTAGGTCTGCTATCCGTTCTTTTTCAGGGACAGTTTCTGTTGCTTTTTTTTTTCCTTTGAATAAACCATACTTTCCTGTTCCTTTATATGCCTTGTGATTTTTTTTGTTGAAAACTGGACATTTGAATCGAATAATGCAGTAACTCTGGAAATCAGAGTCTCCTCCTTCCCCAGGTCTTGTTGCTTTTTTGTATTGTTTTGTTTTGTTTTGTTTTTTGTTTTTTTGAGGGCAGTGTTACCGGCCCTCATATGTGGGACCGAACCGGGACCGCTGGCTTCCCAAGCCAGCGCTTCACCACCACACCACTCGGCCGGCCCACTTGTTTTGCTTTTTTGATGGTTGTAGGCTGTCCCTGTACTGGTGATCTATTTGCCTGTCCTGTAAACAAGATCTTCTCAAGTATTTTCGGAGCCTGCGCCTTTCCCTGGGTGTGTACGATGATTTTCTGATTCCCCTTATATGTGGAGTTGTTTTTGAATGTCCTACTCTTTCATACCTGGCTCCCAAAAAGGGAAAAAGAGAAAAATGGAGGGAAAAAATAGTACTGGCTCTTTAAATCCCCTGGAAGTCACTTCAGCTGGAAGGGGAGGGGCTTGTAAAAATGGAGGGAGGTGCAACAACCATGGCCAACTGCCTCTTTGTTGGCATCTCTGAGTTCAGGAGCAGCAATTAGTGATCAGAGCACAGATTCCCCTATATTTGGAAGACAGGGCCCCTTTTTCCCACCCTGGATCCTGCAAGCTATGTGCAAGCTGCTTCAGGAAAAGGTGCATAGCTGCCTACCATGGAGCTGGGAGTGTGGGATGGGTAACTGTTACCTTAGTAAGAGCTGAAATTAACCGCAATTTACTGTTCTAGCCTTCCCCCGGAGGTTGCAAGCCTTCAGTAGACTTGAGAATTCCAAAATAGTTATGTCAGACAGATTCTGCCAGTGCAATTGTTTTCTAGGTGGGAAGACAGATTCCTGGTGCTTCCTACTCCATATTCTCAGATGCCTCATTAAGGACTATTCTTGGGGGATTTGTAGTCTTAGAAATGTGGCCCTTTAAAGAAATATAGTTACTCTGCATTCAAATGTTTTAAAATTCTAGCCCTTTTGTTTCTTTTTTAATTTTTCAGTTGAAGCAGGGATGAGGGTGGGGTGAGCGGGGGCCTGGGGATGAAAGCTTTGTTTTCTAGACATAGGGTTTCTTTTCAAGACATTTCAAAGACCGCATTGTTGTAGGACCCTGCCCGGCATGCAGCAGTCCTACACTGTTGTATGCTTGAGCAGGCCCTTATGGCTTGGCTGACTTTTCTGTTTCTGCTATTCTAGGTTGAAGCACAGGCTGGATTCAAAGTTGTTGCTTTTGCCATAATTTTAGCTTTGAGAAATGTTGGCCTGCCCAGTCTATCCTTCAGAAAAGTCAAAAATTATATACCCCAAAATATCTCAGGCTAATCAATGTACTGCCAAATTGTGCGGAGTCTGCTTTCTCAAAATCACTGAGATGGTTCCAAAACCAATTGAAGATGGTACCTGGTTCTCCTGCTTACACAGTGTTCAATCCCTGATTTAAGTAGGGAGATGAGATTATCACTGATTTGAAAGCAAGAGACATCTCTTTGTACCTCTGAAGAAGACCCATGTCTAGGAAGTAATTCTGAGAATTCCTTGTTATCTTATGACTCAGCATACCTGCTCACATATCTCTGCGTAACATGTGGTTTTTGAAGGGAGCCCATGAGCCAAAGTCAAGCTTGCTTTCACCTTACAGTTGGGGTTTCACTTGTCTTTGTTCCTTGCTTCCATCAAAAAACAAGCCAGCAAGCTTGTTGGTCAAGCAGCTTGTAACTTCTCCTGGCCGGTTGAGGGTGGCAAGGAGAAACAATGCCTGAATCTCCCGAAGAGGTGAATAACATTTAGGAGGACATGGAACTATTTGTAAGTGAGGGCTTCTCCATCTCAGCACTGCCAACATTTGGACCAGATAAATCCATGGTTGTTTGAGGCTGCCCTTTGCCCTGTAGGATGTTTAGTGGCCTTCTGGCCTCTGTCCACTAGATGTCGGTAGTGCTCTCTGACTCCCGCAATTCCAACCAGTCAAGACTAGCGGAAATGTCTTGAGGCCTTGCCAAAACAAATGGTTGAAAACCACTGGTGTAGGTTTTCCTAATGAGTATAAAAACTACCAATCCACAGTTAAACATAATAATTACTGGGAGGTTCTTCGGCAAAGAGTATCAAAGATAGCAAAATAAGTGAATGGACCTCATTTATTTCTTTCTCCTACATAAATTATTTTCCAAGCAGATCCAGAAAGCGTCCTGAGGTAAGTGCAGGGAAACAAACCAATAAAATAGGGCTTATCTTGCTTTCGGTTCCTAACTGAGAAATCTATCTCAAGATTCTTGGCAAGAAAGAAATCACTAATTTGCTCGGATTTGTCTCATAGGCAGAAGCACATACCCCCCAAACGTGAGCTTCCCGCCTCTGGCAAGTTCTGCAGAATCTCCCTTCCTGCCTGTCCTCTGAGGGCACAGTGGCTACTCAGCTCCTAGGAACCACACAGCCTCAGGTTTAAGCTTTCTTCTTCTCACCTCTTCAGCTACAAGCCCTGTTAGGACCTCCAGGCTGTGAGAATATCTGCCTTGAAGACTGGAGATCAACGCAAGTGCCCTTGCTGTCTTGGAGATGCTGACTTGTTATTGTGCTGGAGTGCCGTTTGCCACACAGGATGATAAAGTAGGCTCTAGAATATGAGAAGCTGGCATAGCCTTTAAATTGACCAAAGTCAAACAAGATTTGAAAGAGGTTCTTTGGTGGCTTTTACAGAAAGCCACAGAGGTGGTGATAGGATTGAAAGCATGACCTTTTGCAGAAAAACTGGTAGATCATTCACCTTGAACAAAGATTGGGGATGAATCATAAATGGTTCCTAAACAGAGAAGCTTATAAATTTTTTTTAACCTCTACCTAAGATAACAAAAAAATTAATACAGGATGTGAGGAATTTAAATGTATTGCAGGGGGACATTGCTGATATCAACTTTCCAAGGGGTGCCAGTAACAAGAATGGTTAGAATCTTCTTTAAAGGTCTTTAAGAATTGCCTGAACTTATTTCTGGCTGGCCGACTCAGGTAGGGTGCGGTCCTGCCAGAGAAGAAATACCCTTTTCGGTCTCACTACTCTGGTATTTGGATGGTTTAATACACACGTTGTGGCTGGCAATGAGGTGACAACCTGTCACCTAGACAGTTTAACTTATTTCTGTAAGACAGGATTTGGGCAATGTTCTTTCACAGGTATAAGTTACTTGACCAGATTCCACAGGTGGAGGCTTTCTCCATCCTTCAGTGGGGCTCTGTATACTCACTTAGTTAAGCAGTGTTACCATCTGGGGGCCCCCAAATGACCCCCAGAAGATTTGTGTCAACACCATGGATGGGAGGGGAAGAGAGCAGGACTGGACAGAGGGAGAAGTTAAACTCTGAAGCAATCCCAACAAAGAATTCATCTGACCACATGGAAAGCTCTGAAGCTGGAATGGCCCTTTGAAGGGTGCCCAGTAGGAGAAAGGGGGCCAGACCTTTACACTCCTGTGGATGAGTCCCTGGATGGGGGCTGCCACCAGAAGAAGACATGACCTTGGGCAGGGCAGCTTCCCAAAGAGGGATGACAGCTGAGGGTCTTCTTCCAGCAGCATTGCCACCATAAGAGGGAATAAACCCTTCATTCAGAAAAGGGGGCCTAGAGGGTGCATCGCCGTGTTCACCACAGGCTGCTTTCCCTGTCTAATACTCACATCTGAGACTTGCCTTGACCCTTTACTTATTTATACAAGAAGCATTTTCCTTCCTTCAGGAATGTATTTCCTGTGCCCTCATTCCCGCCCAGCCCTTGCCACACCAGTACACGGAGTAAAAGCAGTCACAGGTTCTGTTTGTTCAGAATTGTCTTCTTTCCTCCCTCCCTCCTCCTCCTTCCTCACTTCCCTCTTTCTACTCTCATCAGACAGATTCTCCTGTTTTCAATTTGAGCTGCATGACAGCCAGCCTAGAGGGCGAGTTAAATGTCAGCTGATTTCTTCCTCTTTGGAGTTTTTCCATGATTCCCTTCGTAGCCATCCATCTGCCCCCTGCCCTCTGCCAATACCTTATGCATGGATTCCTAGGGCAGCAGTACAACCGCAAGAACCCTGGCCGGGACTCGGTTAGCTCAGCCACCAGCCAGTGGGACTTTGATCACCGCCTGTCTTCTTGATTAGCTCCCTGAAATGAGGAGAGGCCACTGGCCTGAGTGATCCCCAACATCTCTTCTAACCCCAACATTCAACGACTTTTTGATCTGAAGGATTTTCACAAAAGGAAATGGGAACAAAAAAGGATGCCAGGTTCCCTTCTTAGTCTTTGCTTTCTACCTCACCCACATAAAATATTGGAGCCTCCCTTCCCAAATAAATGCAAGATTTGGGATTAGCTATAGCACAGCCTGATGTGTTTGGGGGGTGAAGGTTTAGAATCCCCATGACATTGTGGAAACCAGTCTGAACTGAAATCAAAAAGTTCCTAGCGGCCCACCTTGCAGCTGATTTAGCCTGTCCTGGAGGCTCTCCCGTGAGATAAGTGAAGGCGATTCAGTACTTGGACTGAGCTGCACTTGAAATGCTCCGGGGAGTCCAGTGCAGCAGGAGAGGTTTCCTGCTGGTTTCATTCTGCTGACCTCCCTCCTCATTTCTTAATCTACAGGGATTTCGCTATCACTGTTGGTATTTTCTGTAGCAGTTGTTTTCTGTTTTTTGTTTTGTTTTGTTTTGTTTTGCCTGAGACTGGGCCAGGGTAGCTGTTGGCTCAAAGGAACTCAGGCCCTGAGAGACCTGGTGAAGACCCTTCCAACTGTCCTTTCTTTCCCAGGCTGGTTGTCTTATTAGGTAATGACAGGCTGTGATAAATGAGTTGTGCGGAGTAAATTTAGCACCGAGAGTGGAAGCAGGAGAGAAGAGGATAGTGGAAAAGTGAACCGGGCTGTTCAAAGCACAGAGCAGAGCTTATTTGCATAGTAACTCAAGTGTGGTTACTTTTTCATGAAGCACATTTCCTCTGAGGTGTGGAAAATAGGCTAGCTGTGAACCTGATCCCTGCCCTAGAGTGCTCATGGTCAGGAGGCAGGGCCCTGTGGGCACTCCCCCACCCCAGGCCCTCTGCTTAATTCCCTGAGCTTTCTCTTGTCTTCCCTTCTCACTGTGCTGCCAGGTCCTGGAGTGCAGGGATGGTGCCATTTGGTTACCATTTTTTTCCCCTGTGACCAGCTTCTCACCTGGCACGTGGCAGGGCTTCAATACATGTGTAATGAGTGGCACTTGGCAGTGAAGCTTGCAACTACCTGGAAGCTGGAGGGAGGTGAATACAAATGATGGGGGAGAGGTCTTGGATCCCCCAAACTAGACACCTACTCTTAAGCAAAGGAGGAAGTAAAGGAATGTCATTTGAAGAAGCGGTCAGCTGTGGGCCTACTGCAGGAGAAAATCCCAAACAAACTTGACCTTCTTCAAAGTATATGGTGTGACTCCTCCAGAAGGAAAACAAACCAAAACCCAAACAACCTCCCCCAACAACAAAAAATACACACACACAAAAAACAAAAAACCCGCCTACCCCAAATAGCAATTCCTCTAGACTTTTAGTGGTGCCCTAGTTACACAGCAGAAAGAACAAAGAGGTGATTTAAGCATCTTGAAATTGAAATAGCAATTGCCAAACACCAAAGGGTCAGCAGAATCATTGGATTCCAGAAAACGCAGAGCCTCTGAAGCCTCTGTATTCTTCCACCCTGATGTCAGAATGCTGGCAGCTCACACGGAGCTGCCTCGTAAGAATGTGCAGCTCGGCCACTGCCTCCAGGAAGATGAAGGGAGGAAGGAAGATCAAGCTCGCCTTGCTTGGAATTTAGAAGTTCTGCGCTGAACAACAGTTAACCAACATTGGCCACCGTCCTTTCTCTGCTGCCAGCAATGAGTGACAGGCTGGCCCTTTCAACTGATCAGAGACAGATGTGCGTGTCTCTGAGTTTGTCAGTTGGGCCTGAAAAGAAAGCAGAATTTATCCCAGGTGGGTCAAACAAAAAGAATAATCAAGGGATTCACAGAGATGCAGGTAGGGTTGAGGGAAAAAACACAGAATGTTGAGGTGCCCAGAGACTTGCATCAGCGGGGAGCCATTACCTCCCTAGGGCTCCAAAAGGCAGAGGGAAGAAAGAACTCATGGTGCCTGAGCCAGTGAGCGCTGCAGCCATGGAGGCAGGGCCTCCAGAGACAGGGCACCAGAGCCAGGAGGAGGAGGAGGAGGAGGAGGACGTGGGGGAGAAATCCCCTGACCGTGTTTCCTGCTGGATGCCTCCAGCTGGTCAAACCGGAAGCTAGCCAGTGGGGATGCCCAGGTGGATGCCTTCCTCAGGGGTTAGCCTTCTGGAGTTGAGAACACAAGGAGGTGAGTCAAATGGAGAATAATCAGCACCCTGACAACTAACCTCATTACCATGTACCATATATATATTTTTAAACATTTCACATAGCTTCTGATATGCTACCTCATTTAATCCTCGAAATTACTGTAAAGCAGGCTGAGCCAGGGCCCCACAGTGCACACTCATGCCTGATGGCGTGTTCAGACTAATGAGCTGAGAAGAGGGGAAGTGTGCTAAAACCCGTCATCACAAGCTTGATTGAGGTCAAAGGGGCTCTAAGGCCAACTAGTAGGGAAGTCCCTGCAACTGTGACTGTAGCACTTTGTCCATTTTCTTCAACCTTTGTCATTGCCCTATGTTTGGGCTTCTTATCCTCAATATTTCCCAAAAGTAGGAAGGTTGTATGGTTGTCATCTGGTCCACAGGCAGTCCCGCGGGGAGAGACTCCTGTGGGATGCTGTGGGGCAGTGACATTGGTGAGCAGGGAGGAAGGGAAGCAGAAAGGCCAGCAGCCAGGCAGGCCTGAGCAGCCGGTGTGGCTGGGGATGGAGGGCCACTCGGCCTATGCCCGGGGTCTCTAGCTCCTCAGAGGTACGTATCCCCTCCCGGTTCTTCAGCTTCCCTACCTGAGGGGGTGGGTGGGCAGCAATTCTGGTTCATGTGCAGGTTGGAGAGAGTGACCCTCCAGTAACCAGGGGCAGCAGGCAGCAGACACTGACATTGGGTCTACTTTGTAAGGTAATCCAGGCCAGGGCAGCCATTTGATCTGGAGGGCAAGGTCTTATCACCAAATGAATATTTTATCATTCGAGGCCCCGTGAGCCGAGGCATGGACAAGGCTTCAGTGCACGCCTGAGTCCCCCGCTCCCTCTCAGGTGGCCCGTGCCCCGGGAAGGGGGCAGAGGAGGGCCTGTGGCTGAGCCATTAGAGGATGTGGGAGAGGGGTTCCCGGCACAGGACCTCGACTGACCTGCTGAGTCAATCAGCTATATCGCATCTCTGCACCTGACTGCTGCAAAATGCAAATCATTTCCCAGCCCTACTATCCTTTCTTGCTGCAAAGATCAGATAACACATGAAAGCATTTTGGAAGCCAGAAAATGATAAACCAAATGTACCAATTATTAATACCAACCATATTTTTTCAGAAAATGTCCTGCAAGAGGTCCAAACCATACTTGAGCTGCTTTTATTCATTCGTTTATTAATTTAACAGAATATTGAACACCTGCCATGTGCCAGGGGCTTATTTTCTGCCTTATGGATTGGCAGGGCTCTTTGTATATTCTTCTCCATTCGCCAGTTCTGCCTGTTAGAGGTTTTATTTTAACCTTTACTCTCTAGAGTTGACAGTGGGTATAAAAGGACATCAAATGCTTGTTGGGGTTGATAATGCATATATTGGCTGAAATGAGATTTCCACGCCCCTGCTCATTACGTCTAGGCTTATTGATGTTCTGTCTTTTTGCCTAAAGAGCTGCAGGCTCTGTCTGGGTTGGGAGCTGAGTGGCCCTGCAGGGTGTCATGGCAACCACCTCTGGGAGTTCATCTCAGGTTGCACCTTAAAACTCCTCAGCTGTGGGCTCAGCAGAAAAGCAACCCTTTCCCATTCTGTGAACTGCAGAAAAGAGGAGGAGAGATAGGTGTGGTGGGTGCAGCTCAGGCAGGGAGTTGGCAGCAGGGCTGCATGCATTGGAGGGGCCTTCTCACTGCTTGCTGGGAGCTGGGGAGGACAGGCCCCAGCAAGGAGAAAGGCACAGATGACTGGCGTGGGTTATTAGCTGGGACGTCCTCTTAGGATATTAGCCTCAGAGTAAGAAGCACAGGAGGGGCTCCCACATGGTGGGGCAGTTCAAGATCCCCTGCCTGTGTCAAAGGGGAACCCTCCTGAGCTGATCCTAGATAAACCACATGCTGCCCCCATGTCCTGGACCCATCGCCTCTGGATGTGTAATATTTTCTTGTTCCTTTCCTTAGTTAATAAATCAGCCTTCCTAAAACATTCATTTCCTAGTGGGACATGTTGGTGCGCACCAGCCCTGGTCAGAAGAAAATTGTTTGCAAAGTATCACCAGAAAAAGCACCAAGTAGTGCCCTTGCTGAAATAGGAAAAGATGTGGGACAGGGTCTTGGGTACTTGGTGTCCCTTGGTACTTTCCAAGTGTGCCCCAGTGCAAGGGTACCAGGGAAGGGAGTGCTAATAGGGAAGCAGACAGAAGCAAGGCCCTGCGTGGGCCCACCCACCACCGCCCATTTCCAGTGGCATCAGTGGAGACTCACATACTTGGCAGGAGGCCTTGTCTGCTAGGAATCTGTGCTTCTGCATCTCTCTCCTTTCCCTGTCATCCCCAAACCAACATCTTTTTTTTTTTTTTTTTAAAGATTTTATTGGGGAATAGGCGGAGGGGAACAGTGTTGGGGAATCGGGGAAGGGGAACAGACAAGTTGCTGTCTTTTTGTTCTTCAGTTTAGTTGCGGAGGATGTTGCTTCACTGTTGGTATCGTCATTGTGCTCTTCCCGGATGAGGCAGATCGGTCGCTGGCCTCTGGATGTCGCTCACTGCGGCTATTGGCAGCTCACATTTGGCTGCCAGCCGCTCACGCTGGCTGCGGGCCACTCACTAGCCTATGGCAGCCCACTGCAGCAGGGGCTGCAGCCCACACCATCACCGGGGCTCGCACAGCCCAACTCCAGGTGGAGCTGTTGTTAGCTGTAGAGGGCAGTGTCACTGGCCCCCATGTGGGATCCGAACCGGGGCCGCTGGCATCCCAAAACCAGCGCTTAACCAATGCGCCACTCGGCCGGCCCCCAACATCTTTAAACAAATCTAGGCTCCTTATATATCTCATTGACGTGCAGGCAGACCCAAAAGCTGAGTAGGAGCCGTGTCCAGTGAAGGTGGGCCATTGTTGGATGATAACAGTGATGATGAGGACAAAACAGACTCGGCCTCGTCACTATCATAGTTAACACGGGTCATAATGATGACAGTTAACAGCCTTTCAGGGGATTGATCTTACGTTAGCTTCTCTTTGCAGAAGTGCTTTAGGACTTTATAAAATCCCTTCCCTGAGCTCTGGTGATGCGTCTTTCATTGTTTCTCAGACCCAGGATACTATTTTGGTTTAGAAAATTTGTGCTGCAGCGGATGGTGGCTGCCAGATTCTCAGAGGAGAGGGCCCAGTCGCTGGCCATTTTCATAGGTGCTGCATTGGTTCGATATTGATTTTTAGATTGTTTCCTGCAATCACATCGCACTATGCAGCACTGGCCTGGGGCTTGGGCAGAGATTTGAACTGGAAATGTCTTGGTTCATTCTCTGGAAGCTGCTGACCCTGCCTCCTTTGGCGACCCCTACCAGGTCTGCTGAGGTCCCCTGCTTGTCACTGACATCCTTCTCATTATTGAATTGGAAAAGGTCTAAGAAGAGAGGGTATCCACACTCATAATTGGCAGACACAGCAGTTTGGCTTCAGCTGGTGAGATTGCTTCAGTCTTAGAATGTATGGTGGGAGCAGCAGAGAAAAGGATAGTTCTTAAAGAAAGATAATACATTAATATCAGAAACCTGCAGAGTTAGACTTTGTAAACACCCCTTAAGAAGAAATATACTCTATTTGGAAATAGAAATAAGGGTTAGTAGCCAAATTTTTCTTTGTGAAATTAGCCCCTCAATGCCGGCTGTTGGGATGGACACTGTGGTGAAAAGTGAAAGGGGTTGCACGTAGGAGCTGTCTTCCCCTCTCACACCACACTGCCCCGAATGCTGGGTGAATCTTCCATTTTTACTCCCTCTTGTACAATTTGTGTTGGCACTCCTGAGAAACTTGGATTTGTAAAGATCATAGAAGAGTGCTGGGTATATAGTAGATGCTATACAAGTGCTAAATAAATAAAATATACAGCAGACCTGAGGGCCAGAAATGGGATGGAAGGAGCTACAGATAGGAATCTGCTGCTGGGTTAGAGAGAAATGCGTTTGGGGGTTTAGGGAAAGTAGTTGTCATTGATGACACAGAACAAAATCTACGAGGGGCCAAGGCTACAGGGGAATTCAGAATTGCTGCCGGGCAGAAGGGACTCATCCAATGCCTTGTAGCTGAGAACCACTCTGTGCGAGATGCCTTTTAGCTGAGGGCCCACTATGTTAGGTGCTTCGCATACATCCTCTCATTTAGTCACCACAGTATTCTATGAAGTAGGTGTTGCTGTCACATTTTTACAGACGAGGCGATTGCCCAGGGTCACACAGCTACTACAGGGGGAAATAGGAATAGAGGATGTATTTGGGCTTGTTCTCCTCTGAACACTTGTTGGGGGTGGGGACGCAGCACACCCTCCAACTTTGCCTCCTCCCCCATGGGCTCAGGGCCAAGCTGTGGGAAGACACGTCTCTCCCCACAGAGGCGGAAGGGGAGCCAGGCCACCATGACCTTGCTCTAGAGTGAGCTCAGACGGCGGAGTCACCCCCTCCCTGAAGCCCTCCAGCCTCCACGGTGAGAACACGAGTTCTCTACTGCTGCCCCCAACTCCTCAACTCTTCCTCTCTCCAGGGACTTTTTGGCCAGAGGCCCAGGCTCTGCCGAGAGAGAACTGACAGATTTCCTAAAATAGGAAGCGTGTCACCCACCCATTATCTCCCTTTGAACTGAAATCTCTCTTTCTAGATTTGTTTTACCAAAAGAGGCTTTGGCGTAAAAGAGTGTGGCTGAGTGAATACCTCTGGTTCTCGGGACGGTTGACAGCCATCAAAAGTCTGTAGAGCCCTGGGGTTCACTGGAGTAATAGGGCAAGTTGGGGGTTGGACAGGAGCCTGTGCTCTCACTTCCTGTTTAAAAGGCGTGAAAGAAGCCCATGGGACCTTACCACTACCCGGCTGGGTTCCTTCCCCTTCTGCAGAGGCCCTGTGTCACACTGCAGGAAGCTCTAAGCTTGGTGTTTGAGCAGCCAAATTCAAGTTCTGGTGATGTTACTTTTCTAATTAGAACACCTGGAACCAATCTTTCTGGGACGCGGTTTTCTCATCTGTGTAATGGATGTAACAATCCCTATCCTCCCTACCCATAGGGGTGTAGTTTAGATGTGTGTGGAGGGGGGGTCTCTGTGTGCATGAAGCGCTGGGTCACCACTCTCAGACCACCCCAGCTGATAAGAGACAAGCATGTGTTTGCTCAGAGATAACGGCAGGGCCTGGAACAGGAAAGGTGAGCCTTCTGCCTACTCAGAGCTGCTTCTCTGCTACTATGGCTGGGTCAGCTCTGCCTCTCTTTCAGGTTGATTATGAAAATAGCCACACACACCACCTCCGTTTTGCTGTTTGGATTTTGCTTGGCTGCCTCAATTCACCTGTCACATGGGCTTTTTTTATCCTTCTGCGCTCAGTTGATCTGAAATCGGATTTCACCTAATAGAGCAGAATTTCCCACTCTTTTGTTTATGAGGAGTGCAGACTTTGTTTTTACTGCTCAGAATTCCCCTGACGTACTGACTTAACTTTCCAACTTTGCATGTGATTAGACAGAGAGGCCATTGTAAGAGCAGCAGTACGATAGTAACTTTCCTGGGTGTGATTCTGCCTTGAAAAGTAGTGACGAGGGCAACAGGACAGACCCAGTCCCAAGTCCAAGTTGTGCTTGTACCGTGCTCATACCTGGTACACTTGGCAGTGAGGAGTTTGGCAGGCTTCGGAAAGGGTCCTCAACGTGGACGTATGTTAGGCCCCACCTCTCTGCTGATGGCTATGGGAAGAATCATGAAGGCACAGTTGCCCCCCTCCACTGTAGGCAGAAGCCTGGGGAAGAGTTTTTGGAGGGGACTCTGCTCCCCCCTTGGCATGGGTACTTTGGGTGATTTGTGTGGCAATGCAGAAAGGATAGCTATGGGAACTAGAATGGCTGAACCCACAGTGGTGTCCCAGCCACCCTTGCTTAACTGGAAGCAGAGTCTTCCCCAAAACCCCTTGCGAGCGATTCAGTGACACCCTTCATGCCCACCCTGGAGGCTGGAACCAGTGCCTATTCCTCAGTGGTAGATACAAAAAGGAAAAAAAGGCAGATAAAGTCCTTGGTGCTTGAGGAACTTAAGACCTACCAGAGAGATTAAAGCATCCCCCAAAGCATGAGAGATGTGGTAATTATGCCAAGTAGGTATGTGGGTGAGTGTGAGAGGGTGGGTGTAAGAATGGTAGTTTACCTGGGCTCATTTTGGCCTTCTGAACTGGCAGAGGGGAGTGGGCCGACAGTTCACTTGTCATCCTTCTTTCCTCTTTCCTTTTCTTCCTTCTTCCCAATGGAAATCCTGCTATTTTTGTAATACGGTACCAGGTTCTAGGTAGGATAGATATTTTAATAAGGGATTCAATAGTTCCTATGCAGCAGTGCCAGAATCAGGGGTACTATATTTAAGGGCCAAGCTATCCTGCCCAAAGGGGCAGCACCTGGACTTTTAATACCAGTGTCAAGGCAAATGAGTCTTGCCCAAGGGCATCATTTTGAACTGACCACATTCTAATCTCAGCTTCTGCACCTGTTTTGCTCCTTTGCTCCTGCCTTTGTGTCTAAATCATTCACATGGATTCTGCATCCATATAAGCATCTTTCATTTGTTATCTCAGTATCTGATTTGGAAAGACCCTTGACATCACCCCTGAGGCAAAGCTTTGGTATTGGACCCCCTCCTCACCTTGGCCAGCTTGCTGGTATTGGCTCTGGCAAGTTGCTTCAGCCCAGGTGGAGCATATAGGACTTCAGATTAATGGAGGAGACAAGATCTAGACACAAACCAATTTTTAAAGCAACAGTATAATTGTCAAGAGCACAGGGTTCTGTAAGCTCTCAGAGGGCTTGATTTGAGTCCCGAGGGACAGTCAGGATTTGCATAAGTGGAAAGGAGCAGGGAGTGCATTCTTGGCAGGAGGCAAAGCTTCAGCGAGGGCTCAGAGATGGAAATGTGCCTGATGAATTCAGGAAGCAATGAGGAGACTGGTTTGCTAAAAATATTTACCAGTGCCTCCCATGTGTGAAGCACATAAAAGCCAGGAAGAAAGGGTAACCAGTGATCTTTGTACCCAAAGATTCTGTAGGGTTCTGACCCTGAAATGTACCCGTCAGTACAGAAAGACCTGGGGAAAATCTGAGAGATAAAGCTGGAATAAAAATGGAGGGTGCAGGAAAGTGTCAGCTCTCCCAGCACAGAGATTTGGATGACTAAAAATGTGTGCTCAGGACATAATCTTAGTAAAGCTGCAGACTACGCTTAAAGCAAACATTTACAAAGAGGATTGGCATGAGGAATGTGCAGGGAGAGGGAGCGGTTCTATATTGCAGAGCTGAATGGCTGCGGTAGAATCAGCCAGCAAAAGAGGAAAGAAACCAGGGGCCAACACGAATGCATTTTATAGCGATCTCTCCAGCCAGGGGCTGACACTCCTGACAATTGTTATGTTGTTCGTGTCTTGCTGACTGTGGCAGTGGCCTTACAGGCCCAGGGAGACCTTTCTATGTTATGAGATTCTTTGGTTTTTGAACTTGTCACAAGCAGTTGCTTTGGTTCCTCTCCCTGAATACAGAGGAATGCCTGTGGCCCCTGAAATAGAATAACAGTAGATGGAGCTCTGCGGGGAAAATTACTAATGAGATAGATGATTTAGTCCTGGCATTTGGTCTCCTGATCATGTCCTGAACATAGCTATAGGCTAGTGGTTTCTCTAAAGGAAATTAATTTGAATCTGCATTTATAAAAGCTGGTGTGTCATCCTTTATGGTACAATTAAAAAGTAGTGAGATATGAAATAAGAGCATAGAAGTGCCAATACAATAAATATTCATTCATTCATTCAATAGATATTTTTGTCCCTATTGTGTTCAAGATACTCTGCGAGGCACAAAACCAAGTGCCTATTTATAATAGCCTCACTTGTACTATCCTCATAAATGTACAAGATCAGGAAACTATCTAACTAGATGAACAAGGACTTCCAGGCTCTCGTTTGTCTAGCGGAATCATGAACTGTCTACCTAACGGGAAGGATATGGAGACGAGGGAATTCTTCAGTGGTCTCTGGTAGCCATTTGGCCACAGGCTTCAGCCTCATGCCCCTCAGGACTTTGTGAAGTTACCAAACTGCAGAAGAAAAGGCTCTTGTCCAGCAATGTGTATGCAGGAGGCATCAGACCAAGAGAGGTGGGAGACGAACCAACAAAGTGGAGTCCTGCACACTGGTGGAAACTGGGTCACCTCCGATGAAGCTGCAGGGGCAGCTTTTACACAACAAACAGGGGCACGCGCCTGTCCTTAGTCCAGACTCTGTGAACCTAATCTGAATTAGCCTGCTGGGTGGAAAGGTGTGTTTCTAAGAACTGGAGAGTGGGGTACAAGAACCAGGATCTAAGGGATAGGAAGATGCCTGGAGTGGACACAGCCCGCTGTGGGACAGTGTGGGACACTGTAGGTTGAGTCCATCAGACCATAGGAAGGAAAGTATGCTGGAGGGCTTGGTCTGTTTGTATTCCTGCTCACTCCTTAATGAGCCAGACACATCTGAGAGGAGAGGTTGACACAGGGTGGTGTCGGAGCATGCCCTCTGGGAGACCAGCCCGGGGCTGGTCCTGGTTGCCAAACACATAGGGGTGGATCTCCGTTGTAGGTCTGATTTCTTTTTTTTTTTTTTTTAATTGGGATTTCTCCCAATACGAATCATTTGTTAGAAGAGCTTGAGTCCAGAAAGAGTAGAGACGGGGATGCCCCTGGGTTTATGTTTTGGGTGGTGGCTCTGACTCACTCAGAAAATCCGCGATCGTTTTGTACCTCAGTTTCTCCTACCCATGAAAACAGGATGAAACTTGCCTGCTGTTGGTCACAAGGCTGTGGGAATCTTACTTAAAGAGAATAAAGTGTGTGTACCTACTCTTAAGAACTTGGAGGGAAGCAGGAGTTTGGCCTGGTGAACATTTTCAATGGGGGAGCTACATGGCAGTGTGAAAAATCTTTCTTTACAAGTAAAGCCCATTTTATTGTGTGTTCCAATACCTCTTTTCTTCCTACTTCCCTTTTACTCATTCCCACCTAGTAATGAACATTAGCATTAGTTACTAAGAAATGACAACTTATTAGTAACTACTAATAATAGCTACTATTTATTGAGCAACTCCTACTGCCAATCGCTCTGCTAGATATTATATCTTGAATGCTTAAAACAGATATGAAAGCTGGGTTTTATTAGTACTCCCCACGACCTTACTCTTGTGGAAATAGACTCAGAGAGCATAGTGGCAAGGGTGGAGGCAACCCAGCTAATGAGTGGTAGAGCCAGGATTGTAACTCAGGTTCACCCTGCTCCAAAACAGTCCCTTTTCCACTCCACCCCACCAGCTTCTGGCCACTCTTCTCAGGTTTCTGTGGGCAAGTGAGTGGACTCTGCCCAGAGAGGGCAGCTCCGAGCAGAAAGGGGGACTGCAGGGTGCTTGGTGCTGAGCACAACGCCAGTGGAGCCAACGCTTAACCCAAGGATGTGTGCTTAGGCTGGCTGTGGTGGGCACAACACAACTTCCTTTCTTGGCTTTTGGCTGAAATGCCATCTGAGACTCCTTTTTTTATATGGAAGACTATATTTCTGGGTGTAAAAGCTCAGAAAAGAAAAGAATTTGGGACAGACTCATCGTAAACTCAGGTTCCTCTCCCTCACACTTTGGGGAATTCAGCAAGTCCTGTACACGCTACCTGACCACTTGTTCATGGGGATAAAGGCGGGTGGTCCCATGGAGCACTGGGGAGGGGGCTTCTCTCCTGCTGTGTCCAGAAGGCCCAGTCTGCTGGCAACATTCCTGGTCTAGAAGCTGTTAACTTTGCCCTAGTTCATTCGATTGCATGCATACTTATCCTTTTAGCATGCTTTCAGACAATGGGTGTGGTGGGTGAGGAGTTGAAACCTGTCTGAATTATGCACCGAAGCTAGCTTCAGGAGTTTTTTACTTGCTTAATGATAGCAGCTTGCAAAACAGTTTCCATGCCTCTCAGTACAGCCAGGCCCGCATTGTCATACATCTGCTCCTGCTAAGGGTTTGCCATTTGGAAATGCAAGCATTTGGCTCTGGCAAATGGTGCCCTGACACATCATTCTTGTGCTCGGTGTCCTCCAAATGTCATTGTCTAGTGATCAGTATTGATTTTGGTAGCTCTTTCAGAGGCCGGGCTGTCAGCACTCGCTTTGGGAGGATCATAACTTTTGATACCTGGAGAGGAGCTGCTGGTTTTATTGATGCATTGCCAGGACCAGGTTCCCCAGGGTCTGTCATTAGCTCTTCAGAGGAGTTTTGTATACAACATCTAGAATACGTGTGAAATTTCTGTGTTATGCAATCACCATCAATATTGTGCATGTCAGACTTTTTTTCTTTTCTCCCTTTGCGGCAATCACCACCTTGTTAATTGTTTAGGTAAGGATGTACAATAAGGCAGAAATTTAGAGACATCTCTTAGACAGGGTAACACCCTTTCTTCCCCCAACTTTTTTTTTTTTTTAAACATTTTATTGGGGAATTGGGGAAGGGGAACAGCGTTGGGGAATCGGGGAAGGGGAACAGACAAGTTGCTGTCTTTTTGTTCTTCAGTTTAGTTGCGGAGGATGTTGCTTCACTGTTGGTATCGTCATTGCGCTCTTCCCGGATGAGGCAGATTGGTTGCTGGCCTCTGGATGTCGCTCACCGCAACTATTGGCAGCTCACGCTGGCTACACTGGCTGCGGGCCACTCACTGTAGCCTATGGCAGCCCACTGCAGCAGGGGCTGCAGCCCACACCATCACCGGGGCTCGCACAGCCCAGCTCCAGGTGGAGCTGTTGTTAGCTGTAGAGGGCAGTGTCACTGGCCCTCATGTGGGATCCGAACCGGGGCCGCTGGCATCCCAAAACCAGCGCTTAACCAATGCGCCACTCGGCCGGCCCTTCCCCCAACTTTTTAGCCTTCTCGGGGAATGATGTATTTCAAATAGCATATTTTTCCTAGTATATAAAATTTACCTCTGGTAGATAAAATTTTTGATCTTTAAAAAATTTAAAGATTTTAAACTTTTGTAGTATAGTCATGGTTTCTTGAATATTACATATTTAGTATAATATAAATTTTATTTGAATGACTTGGGGCAATCAATACCAGATTCATACACTCTTGCTATAAATCAATGATACTCTCTGAAGGCAGCTCAGATACGTAGGGGTGGCCCTTTGTACCTCAAATAGCTATGCTTTTATTTCCCTGGACCTTTAGCGCTTTCCACTTTCATTTTTCCCTGCTGCCACATGTTCCATTGCTTGTAACCCTCAGCCTGATTTCTCACACAGTAGGAGAAACAACTTGGAAGCAGTTCTTTCCTGGGGAAGTGAGAACATGGATTGCTCAGAGGCTCTCTTTGTTTAGTCCAGAATTCACAGCTTTGCTGTAAATGGTGGAGGGAGGAGGAAGACGGAGACTTCAGTTCCCCAGGCTGTTCCTGGCGTTGACACTGAGCAGAGCAGCCACTTGGGAAAATGCATTTCAGCCTGTACGAGGACCTTATAGTTATAGTTTCATCGGATGTGTGACAAGGCCAGTGTCCTTTATTTCCTGGCCTGCCTTGGACAGAAGCCACTGCTCTGATTTCTGTTTTACCAAGTAGCTGTTGGTTACTGGAGCAACCTAAGCTTTCCAAACCCTCTAGTCTCCAGAGGGAAATGTGACCTGTTTTGCCTTACGTACTACCCCTTGGATGGACAGGAGATGCCAACACCAAACCATAGAAAAGTACTGGCCACCCAACTTCTGAGAGCTTCCGGGGATCCTTTGGTAACCCACAGCACACATGTAATTTCTTCTTTAATGCCTGTCTTCCCCACTAGACTGTGAGCTCCAAGAAATTGGAGACTGTGTCTCTTCTCCTTGTAGCCCAGGCCTGCTGCAAAATGCCTGACTCATAGTGGGCACTCAGGGACTAGTGGCTGGGTTAAGTTTGAAAGCGCCATTCACTGACTTTCATATGGACACCCTGCAAGAATATTTCATGGACAGGAATATTCTTCAGACTTGGCATTTGAACTTGAAGAAAGGTTTTTAGGGGGGCAAAATTTGTGCTCTCCCCTGAAAAGCTGTTTGGGCGGTCTGACCATCCTTCTGGTTTTTGATCTGTGATCGCAGCCCATTCAACAATTGGCTGCCCTGTGCTAGATGCTGTGACAGCTGGACACTCATTGTGAGACTTTGCACTTGCCAAGAACAAGTTCATACTCCTGTATAAGGAGACAACATCAACCCTGAGGATGGAGTATATTAGGAACTTATGAGTTTTATGGGATTCACAGATGACAGAGTGATAGATGGAGACCAGAGCTAAGACCAGGACCCCCACAGTGGGGTCTTAGATATTTGGGTGACTCAGCTACTTACCTCCTGCCTGTCTTTAAAGGGCAATTATTTGTATAGTATCCCACATCACGACACTTGTCTGCCCTGGTCTTCTCGGCTGAGATAGCTGCGGGCTGGGCAAAAGAGGTATTAGGCACCTTCTCACCTTGATTTCTTCTTTTCCTGTCTCATTTTCCCATGTTATTGTTTCCCTCTTCCAATCCCAATACCTCAGTTTTCTTCACATGCACTCCCCACCTTCCTAGCTCTCAGGCCTCCAGGCTCTCTTTCCCCTACACGCTGTTGCCTATCGGAACATGCACTGCCTGGGTGGGAGTCTGTTCACCTGCCTTTACTCAAATGGAATGCTGTCCGCTTCCTTACCCCATACTTGTCTGCCCAATTCTTTCTTTTTCCCCTTAAAAATTTAAAAAGTTTAATTATAGTTGGCATACAATATCACACGAGTTTTAGGTGTACAACATAGTGATACAACATTTACATACCTTATAAAATGAAACGATCACCACAATAAGTCTAGTAATCCTAGTCTTTACCTAAAAGCTTTGCCACTTTAAATGCTGGTAGGTATGTTTCTGATGAGGGATGTTTTCCAGTTTTAGAAGCAAATATGGCTATCTCCAGTGATTCACAGGCTCATTAATCACTTTAATAGTACCCCAGCAACATGGGAGGGTTTTTCTAGGTGATAGTTTGTAGGTATCCTCTCATCAGTACACAAGCTAACTAACATTTGCACATAGTTTTCCTTTCAGGAGCCTCCAAAGGCTAGTATTGTGACAGAAGAAAGGATGATTCAGTCCAGACCTGATGGGAAAACAGGGTATAAAATACGATACCACTGATAATGAGCAATGAACAATAATGACAACCTATATTTAAATGGTATGAGCCTTGATAATCACCTATGTCGGTATCTAGCCTCCCAAGTTGAATGCATCCTTACGATGTGAAACTCATTCTAAATATGTAAGCACTGGAAAAACTGGTAGGCTTGTAAAAAGTATATACTGTAAGCACATGATGTTCTGAGCAATATGTTCACTTCTGCTAGGTTTCATGTGCCAAAATGACCACTTGTATTATAAAAGCTGCAAGCAAATTATAACTCACAGTCCTAAAGTTTCAGCTAGTCTCTGTAGGGCATGGATCAGAGTGGTGTCTACCAATATGATCTGTACCATCTTTGATGTGTCACTCATTAGGTCTG
Organism: Aselliscus stoliczkanus; assembly: GCA_033961575.1. Lineage (NCBI taxonomy): Eukaryota > Metazoa > Chordata > Mammalia > Chiroptera > Hipposideridae > Aselliscus > Aselliscus stoliczkanus. The sequence continues at coordinate 67,699,473 of CM066730.1, read as the reverse complement.
TAGCCATTTGCTGTTGTGGGGGGAACCAGGCAACTTTTTACTGTACAAATGGATGATAATAACTCACATGAGTTGCTTCCTTTGCAGGGCTGCTTTGATGATTAACTGGATCAGAGGTCCCTGTAAACGGCAAAGTGTAGTGTAAATATTAGTTAATATTACTATTTTCATCACCCACTTCCTGCTGCCTATTCCAAATTTAGAGACCTTACAGTTTCACTTGACAAACTGAAAAATCATTTTCTTATAGCTATGTCCTCCATACTTGGTTAGTCCTGGATGGTGACCATAGATGCCTGGGGCTTGGTTGAAAACAGGCACTAGCTTTTAGTGAGATGTTATACTTAGAATGTGGAAGGAGTTGGAAAGAGCAAATTGGTTCAAAGCACTGATTTTTCCCAGTGTGGTCTTCAGGCTGATCTCTTTGTTTATAGAATGGTGGGCTCACTGAATTGGAGGGGACTGTACAGGCGAGCTAGTCTAACTTTTCGCACCTTTCAGAAATCCGTGCCACAGCACTCCTGACAGATGTCATGTAGGTCTCGCTCGGACATCTTCAGAGTTGGGTGGGCATCTCACCGCTCATTCCATTGTTAGATATTTCGAGTTGTTGGAACATTCTCTGAAATTTTGAGCCCAAATCTGCTTTCATTTTACTTCTAACTATTTGTCTTCATTCCCAGCTCTGAGAGAGCACACAGAAGGTTGCTCTTGATATGGCAGGGCTCCCTGAAGAGATAGTGCACAGCTAGCATGCTTCCATCAGGTCTGCTCTGCTCTGCACTAAACATCCCTGGTCTTATAACTATTCTTAGTTCATGTGGTTTCTAGAACCACCTCACAATCCTGGTTCCTTCCCATGGATGGGGAGCATGAGTGTTTATAATGTGATTGTTGGGGTAATAATAAACTGACGGGAGCACCTAGGTCTTCGATGGTCTTATAATGAGGCAAACATTCCTCTCAATGGTGCCCCCCTACCCTACACCTTTACTGCAACACACAACTACAAGAATTCAAAAAGGAGGGCCGGCCGAGTGGCGCATTGGTTAAGAGCTGGTTTTGGGATGCCAGCAGCTCCGGTTCAGATCCCACATATGAGGGTCAGTGACACTGCCTTCTACAGCTAACAACAGCTCCACCTGGAGCTGGGCCGTGTGAGCCCCGGGGATGGTGTTGGCTGCAGCCCCTGCTGCAGTGGGCTGCCATAGGCTACAGTGAGTGGCCGGCAGCCAGTGTGAGCGGCTGGCAGCCAGCGTGAGCTGCCAATAGCCGCGGTGAGCGACCAACCAGAGGCCAGCGACCGATCTGCCTCATCCGGGAAGAGCGCAATGACGATATCAACATGGGCTAGTGAAGCAACGTCCTCCGCAACTAGACTGAAGAACAAAAAAAAGACAGCAACTTGTCTGTTCCCCTTCCCCAATTCTCCAAGCTGTTCCCCTCCCCCAATTCCCCAATAAAATCTTTTTAAAAAAAAAAGAAAAAAAAATTCAAAAAGGAGCCCAATGGTAACTGACCCTCCAAGGTTCCAAGTCTCCATGGAACCACTAATGACATTGGACTATGGGGGCAACCTGCTACTATCTGTTGTGCAGAGTGAATTTTCTTGATATAGTTTCTACTGATCATCTCTTTATCCAAAGTTATGGAGTTCTTCCCAGTAATTCTATAGAAATGTTTTAAGCAGCAGGCAATGTAGGAAGTTGAATGCAGTGATAAAATGCTTAGATGGGCAGATCTAATTTCAAATATGACTCTGCCATTTCAGCAATTTATATCTCTTCATCGCTGTTTTCTCATGTGTAAAATGAGGATGATCATTTCTACCTCATAAAGTTGATGTGAGAGCTAAATGCAGTAATATTTCCAAAACAGAGCCTGGCTCACAGTAGGTGCTTTTGAATGCACTCTGATGCCCATAGCATATGGACTTTTTGTTGGGATTTTGGCCCTCCTCCCTGGAAGTCAGTCCACGGAAAAATGTTTGAGCCATTCTGGTGTGGTGATAAGAGCGCTGAGGAATCTAAAGCAAGGTGTGGCAAAATTCTTTTTGTACAGGGCCAGATGTAATTACTTTAAATTTCCATTTAAATAGCCACCTGTGTCTGGTGACTACTGAGAACTGGCAAGCTTGGAGCATGTGAATTCAAATTGTGACAAATAAGGCTAAACTCTTATTTGTCACAGCCTGTGGATTGAATGACAGACTAATAGGCAATAGGGAAATATTTTAAGTTTTCTAGTAGGAGAATATCAAGAACAGAAATGTGGAGAACACCAAGGTATCCAACAGCTGACACCCTTGTACAGGGGAGTTGGGAATTTCAGCTTTGTGGATCCAATAGTCTCTGTCACAACTAAGCTCTGCTATTGTACTGTGAAAGCAGCAGCCACAGACAACACATAAACAAATGAGGCTATGTTACAATAAAACTTGATTTACAAAAACAAGCAAAGTGCTGGATTTGACCTACAGACCATAGTCTGTCAACCCCTGGCCTTATGTCTTATTTTCCCTCTTTCTTTTTTCATGGTAAGAACACTTAACATGAGATGTACCCCCTTAACAAATTTTGAAGTGTTTTGAAGTATTGTAAACTATTATCACAATGTTGTTAAGCAGAGGTCTAGATCTTATTCGTCTGGCATAACTGAAATTTTATATCTGTTGAACAGCAACTCTCTGTCTCCCCCTCCCGCCAGCCCCTGACAACCGACATTCTACTCTCTGCTTCTATGAGTTTAACTATTTTAAATTCCTCGTATAATTGGAATCATGGAAATATCTGTTCTTCTGTGACTGGTTTGTTTCACTTAGCATAACATCCTCAAGGTTTATCCATGTTGTCACATAAGGTAGGATTTCCTTCTCTTTTAAGGCTAAGTAATATTCCACTGTATGTATGTACCACATTTTCTTTATCCAGTCATCGACTAATGGACATCTAGGTTGCTTCCACATCTTGGCTATTGTGAATAATGCTGCAATGAACATGGGAATACAGATTTCTACTTGAGCTCCTGATTTCAATGCTTTTAGATATATATCCAGAAATAGGATTGTGGGATGATATGATAGTTATAGTTGCAATTTTTTGAGGAACCTCCATACTGTTTTCCATAGTATGCACAAATTTACATTTCCACATCCTCGCCAACATTTGTTCTTTGGCTTGTTTGACAGAAGCCATTCTAACAAGTATGAGGAAGTTAGTCTTGTTTTCTGATCTCTGCCCTGGAGACCTGCTTCTGTTTCATTTCTCTTTCCAAGAACTTTTCTCTCTCCCATCCTGAAGGGCTTTAGGATCCCCTTTGGGCTCATGGGGAATACAAACCCGAAGTCTGTCCAAAGATTTGCTTCAAATACTTGGAGCTCTTGGATTTACAGGAACCTCCATTCCACTATCCAAATCCTTCAGAGGAGACCTACTGGAGATTTCATTATCACAGGGGGCAAAGTACCTATGTCCTGTGTTTCCATCTAAATCATCTATGGGTGTGCAAGGTGCCCTGTTTTATGCCTTCCTGACACCCATGCACTTGCTTTGTAGCATTTAGCTCAATTACAGTAGCTTGTGTGATAGCTTAATGTCTCTGTTCCTCCCTCTCCATGAAGGCAGGGCTGTGTCTGAATTGCTGTTTGTGGCTATGTTACTAGCATCTAGCAGAGCAACCAACACGAGGTTCACACTCAACAAAAACCTGCTAAAGTTCAGACCCTTAACTCACCCACAGAACTTTTTCAGACCATTTGCTAGATTTCCTCTTCCTAGCACTGTGGGGAAAAGTTTGACTTTCAACTGTTAATGGAATCCAGGCCTGGAAAACAAGACATGTAGTATAGACATTGCCTTGACTGAAGGCTTATAATCTCAGCTCTCAGAAGTTTTCTTGGTAACTGTCATTGACACGTCGTCTCTATTTATTTACACAACTGGCAGGGATTTCTTGGAGGAAGGTAACATTGATAATTTAAGGATCAGTTCCTTTGACACTTGGGAATGGTGATTCATTCAATATTTCCTTCCTTTTCTTCCTTGGAGAAGGGAACTTTTCGAATTTTTGTACCTGGAATGCCTTTTTCTGATCCTTAGATTAGACTTTGTTAACTGACTATGGAGGATTTTTCCTTTTATAACCATTAACAGCAGCAGAAGAAAGGTAAATGCTGAATCGGGTGTTCACAAACCATCGTGAAAGCGCAGCCACTTGAACAATCCCAGTGTGAACAGAGTTGGCTGACCTCTGCAAGGCAGGAGGGCAAAGTACAAGCTGCTGGGAGAGTTTTCAAGGCTCAGTCCAGGTTGCTCCCACCCCCAGGAGGGTAAAAAGCTCTGGGTTAGCCACAGGTTACCCAGCAGGCATAAGTGAGATGGGAGGAACAGGGTGTGTGAGTGGGGAGAGATATTGATGACATGGCTCTTTCCCTGTGACATTATCATTCCAGCCACCTAGTGCCCTCTGTGGCTCTCAGTGGAGGCTAGATCCAAAACTATTGCTTCTTCTTCCCTACAACAGCCGTCCTAAAGGCCCATTCAGTATCCTCTGGTCCTTGCTACCATAATTTGGCTGAATAACTCCAGTCCCTACCTTGTCCTATGAATTCTTATAGGTTTAAGTAGAGACTCAGAGTGGTTGTCTCATTTTCTCTCTCCCCCTATGTTTGGGTGCTGTAATGGGTTGAATAGTGGGTTCTCTCAAAAAAGATATAATACATCCACGTTCTAACCCCTGGAACCTGTGAAGGTAATCTTATTTGGAAAAAAAGATCTTTGCAGATGTAAGGATCTTAAGATGAGATCATCCTTGGTGAAGAGGGCCGTAGGTGCAATGACAGATGTCTTTATAAGAGAGGAGAGGACACATAAATACAAAGGAAAAAGTTGCGTAAAGTACAAGGCAGGAATTAGAGTGATATAGACACAAACCAAGGAATGCCAAAGATTGTGTTTGGTGGAGGCATGGAATGGATTCTCCTTTGGAGCCTCCAGAAGGCATCAAACTTGCCGTGACCTTGATTTTGGAATTCTGGACTCCACAAGTGTGAGAAAACAAATTTCTGTTGTTTTAAGCCACCCAGTTTGTTGGTAATTTGTTGTGGCAGCCCTAGGAGACTGATACAAGTGTCATTTAGAAAAGACTTAATTTAAGACTGAGCATATCAACCACACATTATTATCTTTTCAACAGCATTGTCTAGTCTGATGCAACCAGAACTTGGAAGTATTGACGAAAACAGTGCTGGGTCATATGCTGTGAACCACCAGCTCTGGTGGTTCTCCTCCCCCAAAGCCAGGGGCTGTCCATGGCAGATAACATCTCCCTTATCCTTATCAGCTAGAGAGATGAGAGACTAACCATGCAGTTTAGTGGCCACCTGGCTGGCGGGGGAGGGGTGGAAGGGCAGCCTGCTCGTGGGACATTCATATGTCTCTGCTCTCTCCACTCCTCCTTTGCCCCCTGGCCACAGCAGCTGCCGCCAGTTAGACTACAAACATGGTCCATTTTCTAAATGATGAAATCTTCTCTAAAAGGGCAGAGTAAAGCCACATCCAAAATTAGAGAAAAGAAATCCTCCCGCCCTCACTGTTCTCTTTGGTCTTTCCCTCTCCCGGGTACCAGCCCTTCCTGCTGATGTCAGAACAGTGTGGCTGGAAGCATAAACCTGGTGGAACAAAGGCATGTGTACCTGAGATACTCTGGGGAGCCACTATGGGCCAAGGTTGGGGATGGCTTGCTGTGGCTGTGCTGGCTGCCGTTATTTACAAATATTGGTTCGGATGTTCATCTTGGTATTGATGTGCAAGAATATTTGTCCTAGGAGGGAGTGGGTGGACCAATTCTCTCGTTTAACAATAAAGAGAGGTTTTGGGCAGTCACTAAATGGCCCAGTACTATAGCCTCAATTAAGACATTTCTGTTAATACGTGTGTATGCCATTTGTAGTTGCTTTCATATCCGTCATTTCATTTGAGTCTTCCAATAGTTTATGAGATAAGTAGAGCAAGGATTATTGTCTCATTTTAAAATGAGAAATCAGGTTTGCGAGGCTAAGAGGATGTGCATGGACAGCAGAGAGAGAGTAGAGGGTCCCAGGGTTAGGGAGGAGTGGGAGCTGGGGAATGAGTGTGAAAGAACCTGGAACAGTGAAGAAACCTTCATGGCTGGAGAGCAGGGCATGGGCGGGGAAAGGCACAGCTGGAGCGCCCTGTCATCGTGGAATGGTGTAGCTGAGTAGGAATGCCAGCGAAATGGGAAGAAAAGGAGGGAAACTTGTGGTTTGTGAGCTGTGGTACCCTCCTGGAACCTGAATATCCAATAACAGGTGGCTTTGGATGAAACTGTGTCCTCACCCCATGACTGCCTGCCCACCATAATGGTGCTTCATGCTGATCCAGAGAAGGTGTCCTCTATGGAACAGAGCGGAGGCTGCTATGGTAGCGAGTGCTGCATTATGGGCCTGGTTGTAGAATGGGGTCCCCCTCTACAAGGCAGCAATTTAGGAACTTGGCTCTCTCAGGCCCTGGGAGGCCTGGACAGGTGGACCTGACCGTTGGGTTGTTATCCGGGTGCGGGGAGCTTTGAGAGAAGGAACTGACCCCCCCCCCCCCCCGAATCCCCAGCAGGAGGCCTGTCCTCAGCTCGCCTGACATCACATTTGCTTCTTAATTTGCACACATAAAATGAATCTCCCCCAACGACCCTCTCCCCAGAGCCTCATCAATTAGAACTGCTTTTGTCCTTCGCCTCCTTTTGTTGACCAGCTTGGAAATTAGTTAGAAGGGAGAAGAAAGGGAAGTTGTCTTTGTGGGTAGTGGTGCTGGAGAGCTGGCTGCTAATGAAGGAGCCCTGAATGGTGTGATTGTGCTGCTGTTTATATAGTTTTTATTTTAATTTGCATCCGTACCAGGCTCGGATCCCGAGAGTCATTCAACCATGTTTGGAGCTTTTATCTCCTCCCATAGAGCCAGACCTGCCAGCTTATCATTTGCCTTGAGGAAATTAATGTGGGTTACCGCCCCCCCCCCACTTTTTATCATGTGCTATTGAATTGTTTATACATCCGTGGAGAGAAAGAAAGGCTACACAGAAGAAAGTTTCTTTCCTCATGTTCATGGATCATCTGAGTTAGTCCTCCTGTTAGAAGGCTTCTAGACCCAAGAATTCGGAGCACAGCCTGGATTTAGGCAACGGATAGAGGGTGCGGGGTGGGGACCTGGCTTCAAGGAGATGAACTGAATCTCTTAAAGTAAGTGAGAGAACTCTACTCCATTTCCTCTTATATCTGCGTGGATATAGATTCCTTACTCTTCTTCTACTTTTCCTGAATGTGTCAGCAAAATTTGACTCAAGAACCAATCCCAGCTCACAATTCCCTTTTTAAATAAATTGCAACTCCCTCAGTGTGGCATTTCAGACTCCATATAACTCCCTTGTAGTTCCACCACTGGCTAATGAAAATTTTCAGTTCCAGTGGATGGACTTCCTGGGCCCATGGTTCTCTCCACCTGTGAGCCTGGCTCTGCTCCAGGTCACCCACTGCTCAGGCCACGACCCCAGCGGGAATGCCCCTCCTGCCTTGTCCAGTCCACCCTGCTTTCAGGCCCCAGCCATGCCCTCCTTGTTTGTGGAGCCTTCCCTGACCCCTCCTGATCACATGGTTCTCACCATTCACTAAGGTCCTGGCCACTGGACTAGCCAGGACCCCAGACCAGCAGCAGCGCCCTCCCCTCAGAACATGCGAGAAGTGCAGAATCTTGAGCCCCCCTCAGACCTACTGAATCAGAATCTGCATTTGAGTAAGACCCCTGGGTATTTTGTAAACACAGTAAAGTTTAAGAAGCTCTGTACCAGAGACCTATGAATTTTTTCAGCGGGTCCTCCCCACCTAGTATTTCCAAATGTCTTTGTGTGTTTTAATACTCCCCCAGCATGAGTATTAAAAGACCAGGACTGGACTTAGGCTCACTTGTGGTACCTAACAGCTCTAGGACAACACGGAGCACATTGTAAGAACTCAGTAAATACTTGGTTCATTTGGTGCAGATTTGCCCTATAAGTCACATTTATTTGTTGCTTTTTAAAAAATTTATTATTATTATTATTAGTTACAGATGTACAAAACAATGCAATAGTTATTTTTTTTCACCCCTTACAAAGTGACTCCCCCTCCTCCCTCCCCTGCCCCTCCACACCCGATATCATACATATCTATTACAATTCCATTGACTCTATCCCTACACTATATTCCACATCCTATGACTATATATGTGTTAAATTATAGTTGACATATAATGTTCAGCTGCAGCTTCGGATGTATAGTGCAGTGGTCAGGCCACTACACCGTCCATGAAGTGGTCTCCCTAAAAGGACATGCATCCATCTGTTCCCTTCCAAAACATCACTATTTGTTGCTTTTTAAAAAAAAAAAACAGTGGAAAAATCATTGAACATCCAATGTTTTGATGTCCTTTTATGTATGCTTGTTCTGTGTTCTTCATCTTAATTATTAAGGACAGAGACCTCTTGCTATTTTTTTCTTATCTCCATACAGCTTTTTTCTCCCATGATAAAATAAGCCTTCCCCCCAGGACTTTTCAGAGTAGAGACTAGAGTAACTATTCTATGTAGAGATTTCGTCTCTGACCCTCTTTCCCCACTGCGCTGGGTCAGAAATCCCGGTGGGGTCTCAAAGCATTGTCTCTGGGGCTCTGCCTCCAACCCTCTACTCACTCCCCTTATCTCAGCTTTCCTGAGGCAGTAACTGCCAATCTCAGATTACTCTCAGTGTCTATCTCCAGTTCCAAAAAAATGAAAAAAGACTTAGATGCTGCCCTCAAGAGGTGACAGTTTAGTGGATGTGAACGAGGGTGTGGAGAGCAATGTACAGTGTGTCCTGGGGCGCAGGGGGACAAGCTTGTGGGTCTGAAGGCCTCAGGGAGAGCTCCTCCAGCTGTGCCTAGAAGGGGAAGGTTTGGTATTCAGTCCAGGCTGGGTCATGTGAGAAGGCACATGGGCCAAAAGAACATGGGGATGGGGAGGCAGTGCACCATTGCACTGTGTGTGTGTGTGTGTGTGTGTGTGTGTGTGTGTGTGTGTGTGTGTGTGTTTATGACAGAGAGAGAGAGAGAGAGAGAGAGAGAGAGAGAGAGAGAGAGAGAGAGAGAGAGAACAGGGAGGAAGGAGGAGAAGATAAATATGCCCCTGGAGTGTGAAGGGGTGGTAGGATGAGGCAGCCCGGGCTTTGTGCCCATCTAAGGAGGTGAGATGTCACTCCACAGATGGTGGAGAGCCATAGGGGACACTGGGCTGTAGGAGACATTTAGGGAGTTTAAATCTCAATGTGCAACAGTGGAGTGGGTGGTCTGAAGAGGGACACCTACAGGGAGGCTGTGGGCAGAATCTAGGTAAGAGAAGATGGTGTCCATCCAGGAGTGCCACCAGTGAGGGACCCTGGAGTTGTATTCTCCCACACATCTCACATCCAGTTAGTCACCAATTCCTCTCCAATTTGCTTCTGAACTCTCTAAAACTTCAGAGAGTCGTCCCTGTTGTCCATTCCCAGTGGCATCGTCCAAGTACTCATCACTCCCGTTTTCTTATCCTGAGTGTTTTTCTAAAGTGCAGTCTAGCCCGGCTCATTGCCCTGGCTCTGTAAGTGTCACTTCCTGGAGGGCAAGGACCTCAGCGTCGCACACCAGGCCCTTCAGTCTGGCTGGGTCTGCTCTACCGCCACCTGCATCTCATTCCTCCTCTTCACTCAGAGTTCCCGGTTCCTGGAACCTGCCTTGCCCTGGAGCATTTCAGAGCTATCTCTGCACTTAGAAAGCCCTCCCTGCCATTCTGTATGGTGAATTCTACCCCTCCTTCAAGACCCAGTTCAAATATCATCTCCTGGGGAAACCTTCCCCAGACCCCCTGACAGACCTAAGTGCTTCCTCCTCCGCTGCATAACCAGAGAGAGCCTTTACGCATCTCTTTCTGGCTTTTCATGTTCAATTTGAGGTGACTGTTTATGCATCTGCCTCCCCCAAGAGCGGAAGTGACTTGAGATGGTCCCTAGAAAAGGCCTGTCTGGGGGTTACAGACAGGAGATGTACTCCGTGTCCCTTTCTCCCCAGCCCCTTTGTAACAATAGCTCCCCACTCTGCACCTGGGACCTGGCACCAGCTTGTTGAATTAAATTTAGGCATGTAGGCAGTCAGCCTGAGTGAGGACAGTGGTGGGCCTAGAAGAAAATTGAGATGTGTAGTGTCCAATAGAAATATAATGTGAGCCACATTTAAAATTTTCTAGTTGTTGCATTAAAAAGAAAGTGAAAAGATACGGGTAAACAAATGTAATAGGCCCAAACTGAAAACAACCCCAATGTGCATCAAAAGGAGAATGGATATACAAAAAGCCATATATTAATATCATAGAGGACTACTCATCAGGAAAAAGGAATGAACACCTGAAGCATGAAACACCATGAATGAATCGCACAATAATTATGCCAAGTGAAAGCAGTAAAAATTTAAAATGGACTGTATGATTCTATTTATATAAAATTCTAGAAAATGCAAATGATTCCATAGTGACAGAGAGCAGATCAGTGATTGTGTCGGGATGGGGAGCTGAAAGGAGGGACTACAAAGGGGCATGAAAAAACTTTTGGAGGGTGATGGACGTGTTCATTTACTTTGATTGTCATAATGGTTTCATGGTCAAAACTTATTCAATTGTATCCTTTCAATACACATAGTTTATTATGTCAATTTACTGCAAGAAAGTGGTAAAAGTGGAACAGAATCGTTAATGTTAATAATATATTTTAATCTCATATATTAAAAATATAATTTTAACATATAATCAACATAAAAATTATTAATGAGATTTTTACACTCTTGTTTTTGTACTGTCTTTGAAGTCAGTGTAGATTTTACACTTCCAGCACATTTCACTTTGGACCTGACATTTCAAGGGACTAGCAGCTGCCATGTTGGACAGCACAGATCTGGAGCCTCTAGTGAAACCCCTTCTCCCTGATCTAGACCTGTTTTCTCCTTGGATTGGGCAAACCCTGGGTAAACAACTCGAATCTACATCTGGGATGATATTTAGCTGCCTCGAAAGCCCCTCCTGTGTCCCTGAAGGTGTTGGGCTCTCTGGGGCTGTGGGTCAGAGAGTGGTTCTAGAGTCCAGATTATAACCTATGACTTGGTGTGAGTTCCCACTTCCATCCCGCCCTCCTTTTCCTCTTCCTCTGTTCAAGCTTGAAAAGAAACATTCTCTTTGCATATCTATTTGCTTTAGGAGAACACCTTCTGATTTCCCTTTTGTATCAGGAAGCAAAGCCCACTTCACTGACTGAGTGCAGAAGGTTGGTTCTGGGGTGGGAAGTGAGCTGCCCTCAGGTAAGGAAGGCACCCACTGGGTGGGCATCAGGCTCTGGCGGCCTGGGGAAATCCTGCAGCTAAGCAGTCTTGGACCTCACCCAGCCCTTCTTCAAGTCTGGGATCCCATTCTCTCAGATCATGCGAATAAAAGGGTCAGAAGGAGTCGAGGGAATGGGAGGTGGTGTTGGCAGGACAAACAGGGGCTTCACCAGCCCTGTGGTTGTGGGGTCCCCTTAGGGGTTACCCAGAAAAGGCTTCCTTAAGGATAATGAGAGCTGTTTACCATTCTGCCACTGACCAGCTCAGGGGCCCTGACTGAGTTACCCTTCTTCTCAGGGTCTCAGTTTCCCCCTCATCTGTAAAATGAAGGAACTGACAACCTGAAAGGTCCCTTCCAGCCTCATGAGGAACTCAACTCTAACTGCACTGAATTGGGTACCGGTGCCAGGAAGTGTCCTGCCAAAGGAGGTTACAGGAAACACACATGACACATTCCTTACCTGTATTAAAGAAAAGTGGATTTATAGCTCTCTGCATTGTTTGGCGTTTTTTAGATGGATTTTTTTATTTTTATTTTTATTTTTTTGCAAGTAAAAAAAAGCAGAGAAAGGGAAAAAGCTTAAAAAGAAAAAAAGTGTTGTCTGTGAGAAACTAATCCTTAAACGAATCAGTATATTTATTTTTAACTTTTTATTTAAAAGTTTCAAATACACACAAAAGTAGAAAGCATAGTACAATGAATCCCCATGTACCCATCACCCAGCTTCAACAACGAACACATTGCCACTTTGGTTTCATCTATTCATCCCACCTCCATTTTGTTTTGTTGGTGGCTTTTAAAGCAAGTTCCTGATGTCCTATCATTACAGCCATATATACTTGTTTTTAACAAAATAACACCATTAGCACACCCAACACATATAATAAATAATGTGTTCAATTTTCCTGGTTGGCTTTAAAAATATGTTTTTTACTATGGGTTTGTTTGAATCAGTAAAAGAATACTTGGAGCTTTAAAAAGTATTTTTAAAAACATTAAAAAAGGGCCGGCCGAGTGGGACGGTGGTTAAGCGCTGGCTTGGGAAGCCAGCAGCCCCGGTTCGGGTCTCACGTATGAGGGCCAGTGATACTGCCCTCAAAAAAATAAAATAAAATGAAGTCTATTTAAAAAGGAAAAAAAAAAAACATTAAAAAAAAATTATCCTGGTTGTGGTTGGTGAGCTGTGCTGCCTGGAGGCCATTTCCTGGACTGCCTGCCTCATCCTGTGCAGGGCTTGTGGGCAGCAGCCAGCAAAGTGGACCCAACGGCCACACCGGGACCGTGTGCCTCCAGCCAGGTCTTCCTGGGAGGGCCTGGGACAGGGACCCTGCAGCCACAAGAAGTGGAGAAGGGGAATTGGTGTGCTGCGTACTCTCGTTTCTTAAGGGAATGGACTGCTTTGGAAATTCAAGCAAAACTGGGCATTTAGTCCCTGAGAGCAGTGTGGGGTGTGCTCTTTACTTCTGGTTTCTGTTCTTTCTCAACTGCCCCTTGTGCAGGAATACAGCCTCAAGCCCCTTTGCAAACAAATTGTTGGGGGAGGCGTCTGGGTCATCTACAGCCCAGGAGAGTTAGGGATGTCCTAGGGACTAGAGGAGGCCCTGGGGCAGGTGGGGAGGCCAGGGGGAGCCCGTATCTATGGCAACAAGAAGCCTTCTGTTGTGTGCCCCATGTGAGGGGTAGGTTGTGATAGAACAAAGGGCGCTGGACGGCATGAATCAGGAGCACATGGGTGGGGGGTGGGGGGAGGCACAGTGATTGGCAGGGTTAAACCCTATGGGACTGAAGAACAGCCCTGGTCAATACACAATAGGTACAATCCTGTGTGTACATTACATAGATACTTATACTTTGTATCCTATTTCCACAAAAGATCAAGGTGGCTTACATAAAGATAACTGGTACATTTGTCATTAGAATGGGCTAACAACTTCGCACATGAGCTGCCCTTTGCACATGCTCACCAGTCTTTTTATCTATAATAAGTCTTTATCCAAGAACCTGAAAATTGATTAACATGCTTTCTGTTTTTAAGCCATACAGTGCCTCAAATTAGAGTAAGGATCAAAATAACTGTGAACACGAAGTACAAGTTTAAATAGTGTGCTACTGCTTAGCTATTTATTATAAGCTTCCTTACTAAATACTTTCTCCTGTTTTCAAAAAGTTACTATGAATGAACTATTTCAAAATACAAAAGGTATTATATTATTCTACCTTTTGTAGAGACAGTAATATAATGCCTACTATTGTACCCATGAGCCAGCTGAATAATTGGTATACTATAAATATAAATTGAAGCCTCTTAATGGCATCCATCTATTCCCCCTCCTCCCACAGATGTTTATCTTTCTTCCTGCATGTCTTTATACTTACTTATTTATATTAAAAACAATACATAGTAATGTTAAATAATAATATTAGGACGTATAATAGCAAATATTTGCATGTTTTGAAATTACTAAAAATAGCTTCATATAATACCCATATGTAGGGAATTAAATACTTGATTTTCTTTATACAGTGAAGATAAATAGGGGCCCCAGGACTTGTGTGTAGCTTCTGGACATCTATGTTCTAACTCACTCTTCAGAAGAATGACATTAATTACCTTCTTAATACCTCCCCATGGGGGCTGGCTCTTCTTTTTCTGTGTTCTGGCTGACCTGTTGGAGTCTTCGCAAAGATCCATCCCTCCTGGGTAGCCCTGGAACCAGCCAAATCTGGACTGAAACTTCTCTGTTTTACTTGGTAGCTTTGTGATCTCAGGCAAATTACTTGAGCTTTCTGAGCCTCAATTTCCTCATTGTAAAACAACTAATATGAGTACTTGTAAAACAGATAACATTAGTACTCACCTCAGAGTTGTGAAGTTTAAAGAAGACAATGCATGTTAGGGGCTTAGTTCTGAACCTGCCAGACAGAACAAATTCAACAAATCAAAGATTTTCAGAGTACTATATTCTGAATTATTCCTCCATTTTTGCAACCTGACAGCTTTGCAGGAATCAGGTCCTTTCAAACTACCCCCTTCTTCCCTCTCCTCCAATAATCTAAAACTGCCATATACACAAAAAAAAGCCTAAGGTCTTAACAAGACTGTACATACAGATTTCTTCAGAGTTTGTGGGGAAAGAGTCAGTTTTCCTTTGAGAAGAGGAATGACATAAGAATTAACATATATATGCCGATAACTGTGGGATCTTACTGGGCTCAGCTTTTTTTTTTTTGAGGGCAATGTCACTGGCCCTCATATGTGGGACCCAAACCGGGGCCACTGGCTTCCCAAGCCAGTGCTTAACCACCACGCCACTCGCCCGGCCCTGGGCTCAGCTTTTAAGGATGATGGAAGCCCCTGACTCTCAATAGAACATGGACTTCCTGCACACGGGCCTAAACCAAACAGGCTGAGAAGACCAGAATGGGACAGCCACTGGGCCTAATTCCAGACAGCTGAGGTGTTTTCAGCTGCACTATTGCACTGTTCTTATCTCTTTACTTTTCAAGCAATGGACTTGATTTACTGTGAAAGTTCTTTCTAGATATGTTAGCTGAAATGAGATAATTACCATGGCATTTAAACTCAAAACATTGCTCCCTATTTCTGGTCAAAGCATTTTCCCCTTGATAATTTATATATATATATATATATTTTTTTTTCCTTTAAACCGTGCTTCATGAATCCTGAGAGGGAGTTGACACAGGCAGGCCTGGCATGCAAAGCTTTGGCCTGGGCATCTAGTTCCCTACTTCTCTTGTTGGCTGATTTTCAGGACATATCAGAAAAAACTGTTTCTCTTTCTGTAAAATGGAGATCAAAATGTGTAGCCATTCCCCACTTTCTTCACCCTGAAAGATGAATGCTCTCTTAGCTCCAGACCTGTCTGGACATGGGGAGCTTCCCAGATTCCCCTGCAGGACTGGGGCTGCACCCACAGCTGCCACCCACAGCTGAGTCTCTCCCAGGACTGGCCCTGTGACTTGTTTTTGCCAAAGTTACACTGCCTTCCTAGAGGCATCCCGTATCCAATGACTAGTCCATATGGAGGTGTGAAGGTCCAGACAGCTTTCCTCACTGGGACAACTCTAGAGAGCCCTATCAGCTCCGGAGCTCCTTTTGGGACCTGCTGAGGACTCTGTTGTGACTGTACCACAACCCAATTTGTTGCTCTGCTCAATCCCGTTTTTATGCCCCCAGAGATGTTGTTCCCAAGATCTCTTCCCAGTAAACTTGTTGCATTCACATCTCAGAGTCTCTTTCCCAAGGATCCTGGCTTGAGACAGAGTGGAAATAAAATAACATCTGTCAATTATTAGAATTTATTAGAAGTAGGAATTCTGGTATGCCATGTAACTGACATATGACTTCCCAAGTCTTATCTACAAAAATTATAATTTAAGGATACAAAATCAGAGGGGAGAATGGCCTTATTCAAACAAATAAACACAGTGGAATCAAATCAGGAAAGGGAGGAGAGACACATGAAGGGGTATTTAGGAAAGTTTTAGTTTAAAGGGAGTGTCAGAAAGTCAGGAAAAATACATCTGGAAAAAAAACCATACTGTCATCTGGGTGGGGCTGACACTGGGCAGGTGGTGGTTCCTTTTCTCTGCCCTGTCCCCACTCTCCTGACCCCAGCCAGGGTACTTGTGCCCCCTAAAGGGGGGAAGGCCTAATGGATTTTATAGGTCTGTCCTTGAGCACCCCTGAGCCTATGGTTCCTTTTTTCCTTTTCATTTAAAAATTGCATATGTCATATATGAATACACTTTTCTTATAAAAATGTCAACCAACAGAAAAGTCACAGTAAAAATCCCTCTACTGCTGTGTCCCCAAGCGCACATGCCTACCCAGGGAGAACAATTATTGTCAATTTAGTATGTATTTCCCAGATGTATTTCTATCCATTTACACATATGTATCCGAACCTATAGAAATGTATGGTTTTGTGGGTATTCACGTTTAAAATATAAATAGATCACACAATGCATATTGTTAAACAATTCACTTTTTCACTCCGTGTCTTGGAAATCTTTCCATGTCAGTGCTCAGTATACCACCTCTTCTTTCTAACTGCTGCATAATGTCTCTACTATGACTGTCTTGTGCCTGATCAAGCCATGCCCTTCCTAGAGGACGTTTAGATTTTTTCCAGTGTTATGCTTTTACAAATGTCACCAGAGGCTCAACGGGATGTGCGGGAGAGGACTCAACCTAGAGTAGCTGGTGAATGGGCTCTTGTCTCCGCACAAGAAAGAATTCAAGAGTGAGACAGATGCAGGAAAATTAAAGTGATTTATTGAAAATCAAAGTACACACTTGAGAGAAAAGTGTGGGCAAACTCAGAAAATGAGTCACTTTTCATTTTTTTGTATCTCTGTGGTATCGGTTGTATTGTCTCCTCTTTCATTTATAATTTTATTTATTTGAGTCTTCTCTCTCTTTTTTTCTTGGTAAGTCTAGCTAACGGCCCAACACTGGATATCATTAATCTTTTTAATGTTTCCCAATTTGATAAGCAAGCAATGATATTTTAGTGCATTCATTGTTATTTCTCTGTTTAGAGTGAGATTTGGCATATTTTTTCTTTGCTGTTTGCCATTTTTATTTCTTTTACTATGAAGTACCTCTTTATATTCTTTGCCCCTTTTTATTAAATAGTTCACCTTTGTCTTACTGAATTGTAAGAATTGTTTATATACTGAGTATTAATCCTTTGCCTGTTATACATGCTGCAGATATTTCAATATGTCATTTCTTTTTACTTTGTGATATCTCTTATCAGTCCAAATTTTGGATTATTGTACTGCCCAGGTTTTTAGTCTCTTTTTAGGGGCTTCTGTGTTTCTGTACCTGAAATAGGCCTTTCTGACCCCCATAGTGATAAACACGTGAAAACCTTTTATTAAAGTTGCAGTGAGTTGGGACTGTCTTGTAGGCCAGAATTTACTCAGTCTTAGACACTTAAGAGAGAAAATTATGCAGGGTGGCCATGTTCCAGAGAACCCCAACGCCACATTCTCCTTGTCTTAGGAGGGTAAGGAACAGAAGCCATGGCTTATGGATAGTCACGCTGCCATGAAGCAAGTCTAGACAGAGTGCTTTAAGCTGCTGCTGCTTCTGCCCACTCCACCCCAGGAGGGTGCAGAAAGTGTGAGGCCACCTTGAAGACCCTAATTTTGGAGAGTTCTATCCCCTGCTGCCCAAAGTCATTGACCTGCTCAGCAGCCCCAGAATAACACCAATGAGTATGGCAGGTGAGGTACTTCTGGGATGTGCTGCCATGTAGTAGAAAAAGCAGTCACTGAGTTGTAAACATCTATCATCACAAACGAATGATGCCAGCCCTTTTAATGATGGCCCCTTCCACAGAGGGGTGGTAGAACAGAATCAGGCAGATCTGTGATTGAGTCCTAGCTCTGCCTTTCAGTAGCTGTGGAGCTGCGAGTAAACTGGTGACCTTCTCAAGGTCTTGATCCCTTCCTCTGTAAAATGGGCATTATCCTGGCTTGTGGATGGAGGGACGTGTGCTGTGCTGTGAGGATTGATGAGTTAATGAATGGAAAAGTGGGTTGTAAGTGCTCTAAGAACTATGGTATTGTTGTACTTGGGGTCTGGAGAACAAATGAAGAAGATATGGTCTCTGTCCCCAAGGAGCTTGTGATGTACATGCCTGGAACCAGGAAGCAAGGCAGGACAAGAAATGATCCAGTTGTCAAGCAGTGTGGTAGTGGAAACTGGGAAGTGTTCAGTGTTCATTCAGGTGGTCCAAGTGCAATCCTATTTGCGGCTGTGATTTTATGAAAGTGGCCAAATTGTGTTTTGTGTGAAATGAAGTAAAACAATCCAAAGGAAATTGGCTTGTCAGCGGAATCTGTTTGTCCTGCTTTGTTTTGAAGGACAGTGGAGCATCACCTGGGCCAGTGTCTGTCCCCAGACTACTCACTCTAAGGCAAACTTTCTTTTCCTTAGATTTAGCCTTAAATGCCTGCAGCACTTTTATTCATTACCAAGACTCTGACAACCTTGGTGAAGCAACCCTAGGAGAACTTCTGGGTATCACCAAATAGGATTCAGAGGGAAAGGCTGAGATACTGTCTGTTGGAGTCTGAATAACAAAAATGTAATATATCCTATGCTGAGTCCCCTCATTGGGAATTCAGTCTTGCTCCATGCTGTTTCCCCAAAGGAATGCAAATGCTCATCAGAGAAGGAAAAGACACTGAGGAAGGAGAGAGAGGCTGGGGTGATGCTGTCAGCTATAACTTGCTGCAGAGCCTATGTGTGAGGGGCTAGCAGTTCTGTGGTCGACAGAGAAGAGGTCTGTGACTGGCCTGTGTATTACTCAGCTGTTGCTCAGCTGTGGTCCAGTGCAAGGAGGACACAAGATCTCCAGTCCATCTCTGAATGGGCCATTTTACTTCCCAAGACCAGCTGCCTGCGAGATAGATGCCTGCCCCTTACAAAGTGTGGTGGTGGCTTGATCGCCTCTGGAAAACTGTTCAGAGTAGGGCTGTTTGCAGGGCCCTGTGCAAAACAAAAATGCAGGGCTGTTGTTCAAAAAGCAGGAAAGAACAGTGCTGTTAAAGGGACTAAAATATAAAACTTTTTTTAAAAGATCTTCTTCCTTATAAACATAATAGTTATTAGTAATGTTACATGTATAACAGTTGAAACTTACAAATGCAAAAGAAATAATGCTTTTGTTGGCATATCATATATAGTACAATAAATGATAATACTTTATTAATGTAATATCTTTTTTTTAATTAATGTAATATCTTGATCATAAGATTTTTCTGGTTCACTTTTTTGCAAATTCATTTATTAGGTCATCAAAAGTCATACTTTTAGCAACTTCATTTTCTTAATTGATATAACTGAAAATGACATTAGCCACTCTTGGCAAATGCAAGATCTCAAGTTATTTTTGATAATTGTTAATTTTGGGAAGGATCTTTCTGCTGGTAAAACTGTTACTGGAAATATTAGGTATATTTTGGAGGCTGGGATAACATTACGGTAAATTTCTGGTAAATTATTTCAAAATAGAAATTTTAGTACATATAGAGCTGATGATCAGCTTCAAGTAAGTCTTCATTTAATTTTAAATATAAATTTATACAATGGCATTTTAATGTTTCCTTTGGTATTTCCTATAGTTTGTAGAGGTCGGATGAGAAGTTGAAAACAGTTTTGTGATTTGTATATAATTAAAAATGCTTATTTATGCATTCTACTGCTTTATCTTCCATTATAAAAAAATTAATCTTAAATTGTCTTTCTTGTTAATAATTGGCTTATCTGAAGCTTCATATGAAAATGATATCCTTTCCATTGAATGCAATGATCTTTAAATTTACTTTCTATTTCTGAGCCTGTGGCTATCTATCTGCTTTGCAGTGCTATAACAGTTTTAATAGCGAGAGATTCTAAACTCTTTAAAGAATCCTCATAACTCTCTGATAGGTTTTATTGCAATGCCCCTATGCACAAGTCTATTGTATAGTAATTTACACTAGAGAGTTATTATTTGTACAGAGGTGGTAGGGATGGGCTCTGGGCACCGATGGGCATGCTGGCCTCCCATTACTGTCCTGGCTGCTTCCATGAGGAGGCTGTCACTCTCTGGGGCTGTGGCCACTGCTGCCGCCACCACCCCACCACTTTCTAAACTGAGCTCAGATCTGGACCTGGCTGTCCCTTCAGCACGCTGCCTGCTGTGCCCACAGGCCTGAGTGTATGCATGTTGGCACTGTTGCCCGCGTAGCTCTTCTGCACACACACATGCTTTGTCATCTCATCAGACTTTGCTTATAAAACATGAATTCAAAGATAAAATTATTAAGAATTTCAGGATAGTGGCCACAGAGCAGTAAACCGAACCTGAGAGTTGGTCCTTGTGTGACTGCACAGGTTGCACACCGTGGCTTCATCTCTGATTCAGGGCCTGTGTGCAAATCTCAATAAGGAAACAGTAGCATCTTTGTAGTGCAAGCCAGAAAGCACTCCAAGTCAGGGGACCCAGAAAAATCAGGACTGTGTTGTAAAAATGGAAACCCAGCACAGTCCAAGTTGTGAAGTAGGAACACCATACTGATAAACAGCTTGAAAAACTTGTTTTCCCAGAGTAGAAAGGGAACCATTACTGAGTAACTCAAATTACTTACACCCCACAACCTTCCCCCAAGACCTGGTGACCTAGGCCTAGTGAAGCATCAGCAGAGCATTGTGGGTAGCCATTGCCAGGTACTGAGATAGCAGATTTCCCACTGATGCTTAACCATCCTCATTATAGCACAGGAAGGCAGCAGGCAGTGTCCTAAGACCTTGCCCAACCAAGGAGAAGACTGTTCCTTGGACAAAGAAACAGGAGACCGAAAAGCAGGCCAGGCCTTACAGTCTAGGTGAGATGACTGGTACTTGTTTTGATCCTATTACCAATTCTTTCTTCAATATGATATGTGAGTTTTCTGAACATGGATGGATTCAGTATTTACCTCTTCATTCAGAATTCCCAAAATAGGACATGTTCACTAATTAAACTAGTGCCTTGGAAAGTTTTTGTAACTTTATTTTCATTACAAAATCAAGTGCAACTTTTAGAGATAGATGTTGATTTAGAAAATATAGATAAATAGAAATAAGAAATTCCACTTAGTGGAGATAACCGCTGTTAAGATTTTACGTTATGCATTAATAATCTTTTTGTTTTTCTGTATGTATTCCAGAAGAAAATTGTTAACTATAGGAAAGTATAGGGAATAACACAACAAACACTCATGTCTCCCATACCCTGAATGAATAAGTATATACATTTTGTCATACTTGTCTCAGATTATTTTACATAAAAGAAATAAAATATTACTGATAAAGTTCAAGATCCTGTGGTGCCCCATTCAAATCCTGTTTTCCTTCTTCCTTCTCTAGCAGCTACTTCTGTTGTGAATTTATAGATATCATTTCCATATACATTTTTATATATTTACTACATATGTTTTTGTATTTCAAGAGGAATGAAAGATTTACCAATACTGTACATATTTTTTTTTCTGGAATTTGTTTTTGTCACTCATTGTATGTAAGACTTATTCAAGGTGATACATATAGACATAATTTACTAATTTTAACTGCCGTTACAGCAGAGGTTAGCAAAAAATGTCTGCAAGCATACCCAGCCTGTGAGCAAGTCTGGCTAAGAATGGTTTTACATTTTTAAAGGTTGTTTACAGAAAAAAAAAAAAAAGAAGAAGAAGCTTCAGTACAGAATTAGGTGATCTATAAAGCCTAAAACATTTACTATCTGGCCCAGAGAGAGTTTGCTGAGCCCTGTTGTATAGTAGTCCTTTGTATATATGAGTATATTACAATCTATTTCCCATTGATAGGCGTTAAGGTTACTTCCAATGTTTCATTCTTTTTTTTTTAATTAAACTTATTGGGATAACATTAGTTAATACCATTATATAAATTTCAGCTATACAATTTTATAATACAACACCTGTCTACTCTGTGTGCTCACCATCCGAACGAAGTCTAGTCTCTTTCCATCACCATGTATGTTTCACTCTTACAAATGGAATTGCTAAGAACGACCTCACACATGTCCTCCTATACACATGTACAGGAGTTTCTCTAGAGCAAGTGGAATTGCTGAGTCAAATGGTATATATATTTAAAGTTTGACTACCAAATTCCCCTCCACATTTGCTATACAAATTCATACTCCAACTAGTGGTACATAGAATTCTCATTGTTTCCAAAATTTCATGGAGGTGAGTGGTTCATTGCTTTTATTTATTTATTTATTTATTTATTTATTTATTTATTTATTTTTGAAGTCAGTGTCACTGGCCCTCATATGTGGGACCGAACCGGGGCCGCTGGCTTCCCAAGCCAGCGCTTAACCACCGCGCCACTTGGCCAGCCCTCATTGCTTTTATTTATGTCTCTCTATTTACTAGTGAGGTTGGGCAGCTTTTCCTAAATTTATTGGCCGCTTCAAGTTTCTGATTTTGTGAATTGCTTTTCTATTTCCTTTATGCCTTTCTCTACTGGGATTTACCACTTTTTATTGTTGGAATTCTTTATATCTTCTAAATTCTAATGTTTTTCCATAAGGTTTGTGCTTTTTTACTTTTTATCTAAGAAAATTTTCTCTATCACTCTTATGTTGTGTTTTGAAAGTCTTGAGGTTTCATTTTTTATATTGAGGTATTTGATCCATCTAGAATTCGCTTTGGTGTGTGCTGCGAGGTAGAAATTGAATGATATTATTTTCTCTCTGGAACACCAAAAATTCCCACACCACTTATTGAAGTTCTTCCTTTCCCAACTAATTTTTCATTCATTCACCCTTTCATTAATTCATTCACTCAATGAATATTTATTGAGGTTCTATTATGTGCCAGGCTCTGTTCTAGTCACTGGAAAACAGTGAGGGGGAAAAAAAGAATCAGGAAAAAAAAATCTCTGTCTTCAAGAAGCATACATTCTAGTGGAAGAGACAGACAACAAAGTGTATAGTGTGCCAGATGGTGATAGCATCTATGAAGAAAAAATAAAGCAGAGGAGGACAAGGATTATAGACGGAATATTGCTATCATAATTACGGTGGCCAGGGAAGGCATCATTTACAAACTGGCAAGTGACATTTGAGCAGAGCCAAAGGAAGTAAGAGAGTGAGGCTGTGGGTACATGGAGGAAGAAAGTTACAGGCAGATAGAATGATAGGCATAAAGGCTCTGAGGAGGAAGGGAGCTTGGTGTGTTCAAGAAAACCAGCAAGGAGGAACATGGCTAACACTGAGTGATCCAGGGGAAATTAGTAGGAGAGGAAGTCAGGCAGGAAAGGAGGAACTGGGTTATGTAGGGCTTTGAGGGCCACTGTTAGGACTTCAGCTTTTAGTCTGAGTGAGCTGGGGAATATTGTGGGGTTTTGAACAGGAGAGAATGTCATCTGACTTAGCATTTCAAAAAGTTCACCCTGGTTGCTTGCTGGGGAAAGTCAGTGGAACTTCTCGTCTCCTCACTTTTCTGTCTTTGGGATTGGGATGTCTAATGCATCCTCTCAGTTTTTGGCTGATACAAGGCTGTTTATTGGATGTTCTAACAGGCTGGGCCTCCTTGGGAGAGAGGCCTCTGGCAATTATTATTGTTGGGGAAGAATAAGAATAATAGCAAGTGATAACAGCATACTGATTATAATGACCTCAATGGATAAAGGGGTCTGTCATGCTTCTTAGAGAATTCTGGATATGTTGATGGATACTCTGCAATTATAATGATTTATTTCCAGAGCTTTATGCTCAAGAGACTGGTAATGAAATAGAACAGGTGCCAATGAGGTAGATGTTAGCTAAAAGTCAAATTAGCTGAAGAAAGAGAAAAGGCAGTGACAGCCTTAGGCTGACATGTCTTGAGACCCTAACAGTTTGAACTTCACAGTGTTTCTTTTTCGTTTTTTAAATTAGTTTCAGGTGTACAACACAGTGCAATAGTTATACATTTTACCCCTCAAAGTGACAACCCCCCACCCCCAATTCGCCACCCCACTCCCCCCCCATATCATATATATCTATTACTCTTCCTCTGACTCTCTTCCACAGTATAACCCACATCCCGTGACTATCTATATATATTCAATTACAGTAGGTATACCACCTCTGCTTTAGTAATACAGTGCAGTGATCAAACCTCTACTCCATCCATGAAATGGTCTCCCTAACAAGACCTATGATCATCTGACATTCCACAGAATATTTACAACATTATTAATTATATTCCCCAAACTGTTTTTCCTATCGCAGTGGCAATATTGTAGTTGCCTATTTTTGCTGTCTAATCCCTTCCCCTTCTCCCTCATCCCCATTCCCCTCCCAATTAGCAACCCTGATTTTTCCTCTATATCTATGAGACAGTTTCTGTTTACTTTGCTCATTCATACAGTTTTTCAGATTCCACATATGAGTGAGATCATATGGTATTTGTCTTTCTCTGACTGACTTATTTCACTTAACATAATAGTCTCTAGGTCCATCCATATCATTGCAAATGGTACGATTTCATTCTTCTTTATAGCGGAGTAATACTCCATTGTATAAATATACCACAGTTTCTTAATCCAGTCATCTACTGATGGGCATTTTGGTTGTTTCCAAGTCTTAGCTATTGTAAATTGTGCTGCTGTGAACATAGGGGTGCATAACTTTTTTTGAATAAGTGTCTTGGTTTTTTCAGGATAAATACCTAGGAGTGGAATTGCTGGGTCAAACGGTAGCTCTATTTCCAGTTCTTTGAGATACCTCCATACTGACTTCCATAGTGTCTGCACCAATCTGCAATCCCACCAACAGTGCAGCAGGGTCCCCTTTTCCCCACAGCCCCGCCAGCACGTGTTGTTTGTTGATTTATTGATGATAGCCATTCTGACTGAAGTGAGGTGGTATCTCATGGTGGTTTTTATTTGCATTTCCCTAATGACCAGTGAGGTTGAACTTTTTTTCATATGCCTGTTGGCCATCTTCACAGTGTTTCTTAGTGACAGGTTCCCTATCAACAAGATGTGGTCAGTTTAGATTCCCCCCTACTATTGTGCTCTTGGTTCCTCAAACTTCCTCTGTTAAAACACTCATCCCATAATAACCAGTTTAATTGTGCATGATTTCTTCCAGACTGTCAGCTCTATGAGAAAGGGGATTGGATTGTCTCAGTTACTGCTGCTCTCTTTCTAGGACCATTTACAGCATCTGCCAGAGGAGATGAACAATAAGTATGTGGTGAATGAATGAAAACTTGTCTTAGGTCTTGGAGCTATTGTGTGCGATATGCAGCTGGTTCTGGGTTCTTGTGCTTAGTCTGTTGGGGAAGTTGTTGTACGCTGCATTTTTCCACTGGGAGTGTTTGGCTGGGTGGTCCAATGGGAATTTTCCCAGCTGTCCTGTTGGCCTCCTGTCCTGGCTTCCCTTGTTGGTTGAATCATCCCTGAATGGAGATCCTGGGGACTGCTGCAGTTCCATGCAATGTCTGGAGCAGCCGCTGCACCCCGACGTGGGTGTGATCTGGAGACCAAGCCTGTCTTAATCTCTGCACAAAGGCTGCTGACAATAAACAAGCTTTCCTCCCAGCAGCTGTTGACAGTCGCCTCCCACACAACCCTCTGAGTCTTGCCCCAAGATGGCATGACTCCCTCCCAATTGCTCTAATAATAACAACACTATATTCTTAGCCAGAGCTGGAGGGCTTCACTCAGAGAGAAATTTTTCACTTACCTTAGAATGGGAGTCCAAGGAACATAGAGACACAAAAACACTCACGGGACATTTATTTAACCATCCAAGTTTGTTAGTTCAGGTTCAAGTGTTCTGATGTTCCCTACTCATCTTCTGGCTTCTGAAAGGAAAGGGGACACGCAGAGCGGAGAAACAGTGACAGGCCTAGGTGTGTCAGGTCCAGGCATGGACAAAAGCTCCTCAGGTGGCCTGGAGAGGAGGGAGGAGAGCCAGGCAGGCCTGGAGCCTGGGCTCTATCTAGCTTCTCTGGGGCCCTAGGAGCCCCAATGCAGTTTCTTCCAGTATGTGTACACACTGCTGAGCCTGGGGTGGAGGAAGGCCCGCTGGGAGAGGCAGCCTCAGAGAGCTGAAGGAAGAAGGACAGGAAGGGTTGCTTTCCTTCTAAGAACCTTCTCTTTTCCTTCTGCCTCAGCCACTGCTCTGCTGAGATGCAGCTGGCTGCTCCGCCCTCTCAGGTGCTGTGAGGCCTGGCGCCCAGAGTGGGTGTGGGAACCTTTCATCACCCCGTGTCTCAGCACCACTGCCAGTCCAGGACTCACAAAGCCCACACTGAGGCCTGAGTTTACACTTTTTGCCAGATCAGGAGACTCAAATGGAGACGCACTCAGAATCCCTCCGCATCCTCCCTTATCTGAGTCTGCTGAGCAGCTGCGAGGAGAAATGGGAAGCCCACTTACTACTAGTCAATGGCCTGATTCCTACGCCTCTGCATAATTGTGGGTCGGCCACGCATTACATCTCATTTTCTCAACAGGCTTGCCACATGAGGGAGGCAGAAGCAGCTGTTGAAACCACACGCCCTGGATCTTAGTGGGGCTCCACCTGTCTAGCAGCAAGGCTGTCCTGGGAGATCTCTGGGGTAGTATTTCCTCTCTCCCTACTTTTTTCTCTCCTCCCTCTAATACTTCCATAATTTCCACTACGGTTGAATGAGGTTTCGAGTTGGCCTGCTTACTCTGCCCAGAGAATACAGGATTCCACTATAACTAGGAATGCCGAAGTTCTATAAAAAAAAAGTGCCCTATAAATCCAAGGCATTATTATATTTACTTCTACTTTAAGGCTTTTATACTCACATGTGGTAAGGTTGTGTCCTTTAGCCGAGGGGTGAAGCCAGCCAGCCATCACACATAAGCTCTTTGTTCTTAAATAGACTGAAGGCTTTGCTCAAAGCTTTTCACACAGACTCATTTAAAGCTGCAGCTTGCCTGGCACTTTGAGAAATTCATCATATCCATCATCAGTCTGTTGATTATTTTATTATTATGCATGGAGACACAGATGATAGCACTCAGTGTAGAAGCTAAAACTTGATATTGGATAGTTGCAGAAAACATGACTGTAATTTGCTACGAATGAATTTTGATGAATTTGATGAATAAGGAAACATTTCAAAAAGTAGGTCAGAGCACTTATCGGGAACCAAAAAACCCCACAAGGATCTCTGCAGGTAGAATAATTGGGCAGTCCGTCTGCCTCCTGCCTCCACCCCATCTTCCCTTGGATTTTTTTCCATGCTGCTGTCTGTGACAGCTCAGGAAGGAGCCCCAGGCAGCTCTCCTCTGAATCTTTCCCTGTGACATCTCCTCTCTACCTTCTCCCCACACACAACAGCCTCACTAGCACCTCAGCTTCTAATTTTAGCTTGTTTTGCATTTTGTATAGCATACAAGGAAATACACTGCAGAATTTAGACAGGCGAGAAACCAGGCTGTTTGCTTCCTGAAAAATTGACAGGGACTCATATTTGGTAGCTGCAGGCTGACAGTCAGCAGAACAGGGAACAACAGGATGGTTGTGCCTCGGCTGCATTAGCGAGCAATCTCGTCAGGATCCTATGAGCTAGAACCTTTCTGTCCTTTTCCTTTTGTACGGCTTCAGAAACCACTGAACTTTCTCCTGGTTACAGAAGTTCAAATTGACACAAATAATGGAGGTACTGGGGAGCAGGGAGAATGATTTCACATAAGAATACTAATTAGATTCAATAATCCTTTAAGACTAGAAGCTGGGTAGATCTGCATTGTTAAACAGGCAGAGAACCTATATCCTATACCACATGGACTGTCTCCTTGGGTGTCTTTTAAAGGATGGACCAAAACTTTGGGAGCAAACTAGATCTTCTAGTCTTCCAGTGGTCCTCAAAGCATGGTAGCATCAGCATCATCTGGGAGCTCATTAGAAATTCAGAATGTTGGGCCCCAGACTCCGTACCTAATGAGTCTCAATTGCGGGGTGAGTCCCAGGAATCCGTGTTTTAACATATCCTCTAGGTGCCTCTTATTCATGCTAAAGTTTAAAAATCACTGAGCTAGATGATCTCTCAAGGCCTCTCCAGTTCAAGAGTCGCTTTGTTCCTACAGCTTTTTCTGTGTCTTCTTAGATGGGGTTGTCTTCATTAGTGAAACAAAACAAACCAGCCTTTCTTATTGTGACATGTAACACATAGAAAAGTGCATAGATGAAATATATAAAGAGAACCCTGTAAAACTAAGTGAATTATAATAAAAGTCTGTGTGATTTCCACCTAGGTCAAAGAATGGAACCTTGCTAAGCACCCTAGGAGCCCCCTTCCCGATGGAATTCCAACCACCTTCCCCACCCCAAAGGTGACCACTTTCCTGCCTTCTGTGATAACCACTTTCTATCTTTCCTATATATTGTTATCAACTAAAAATGCATCCCTAAATAGCACAGGGTAATCTTGCCTGTTTTTGATCTTTATCTAAATGGAATCACAAAATACATACTCCTTGGTGTCTAATTTCTTTTGCTCATCATTTTGTCTGTGAGATTTCATTAAGTTTTCAACACAGCAATTCTTGCCTTTTGTAGAGCAGCCATGCCCTCTCATTATTTCAATCCACACCTAAGAGAAGCACAGATTTTCTTTTAAAATTACAGCACATGAAAATTAATGTGGTTAATGAGAAGTTCATGGTCCTCTTTGATTCCCAGGGTGTTGCCATGTGAGGACTGGGAATTACTGCTCCAGGGCTCCAACGGTGTCTTCTCTGTGTCAAGAATGGGGTTGAGGAGACAGCCAGGAGGCCCTTTAGGGGCTGGTGCCTTGCTAAAAGATATTCCCAGAGCGATGAGCTCCCAGAGATCTCAAAATCCAACATTCAACCAGCACGTGGCATTGAATCAGGTACGGGATGATCCAGGGCTATTTTAAGCCAACACATGTCTGTCTTCATGTTAGTTTCATTCAGGTTTTCTGATCCATCACACAAACAACTGTGCATATGGCACATGCTAGAAAGTGTGGAAGAGATGGGACGTCTGTGGCACGTCACTGTCAGTCTTTCCCCATGCTCCCCATGGCCTTTTGAGTCAGCCCAACCTTGGTTCTGGTTCTGTTCTTGGCTCTGCTACTTGACCTTAAGCTATGTGACTTTATGCTCATGTCCACCTCAGAGATGGAGATTATTATAACAGTACATAGCTCATGGGGCTATTTTGATGATTAACTAAGAAATGCTTGAAAAATTCTTAGCATAACATCTGGCTAATAATTATTACAGCTAATAGTGAGTACTTCCAAAGTGCCAGGTTCTAAAATCCTATATGATTAGTTCTAGTGTTACTCCCAATTTTAGATGAGGACACTGAGGCACTGAGAAGTGAAGAAACTTGCCCAGGATCCCATGGCTGGTATGTGGTGGCAACCATCTAATACTGAAATCTCTGTGCATGGCACAGTCCCTGTTAGCTATTTTTATCATCATTTTATGTCTAGATTTTTGGTATTCTCAATGTGTTTCTGCCATCATCTGTTTCAGACCTTTCATGTGAGTTCTATCACAGCCTGGGTTTTATCAGCTGCCTGTCCTAGGTCAACCTGATGAGACAAATGAGGCTGGCCTTGGAATTTGAGGCTGATCTTTCATTATATGATCCTCTTTTTGGGCTGTGCCTCATAACACAAACGGTGACGACAATGGTAGTCATGTCAGATGCATACCAGAATGTCTTCGCTGTCACTTTATAAAGCACTAGCTTGCCCCGAGGCCTCATGCCTCAGTCAATTGGGATTCTGCCCCAGCAAGCAGTCAAAATGGTTCACAGGTTGGAAACTGTTCCTGAAAGGATGGCTCACAAGAACTGGCAGTAATTTGGTAGTGGCATAATTAGTGACTCTTAACTTTGAACAAGATATGAAAATTGACTGTTTCCCTGCCTACAAGTGGTAAGAGCAGAATCAACGTACAAGAAGGGATGTGCTTGATAGAATGCTTTTATTCTATTGATGACAAAGACTTAGTAACATGGAGTAGAATATGGAGAGGCTATTGGAGACACTGTGCTTTCTTGGGCAATAGGATTGGCAGCTTGAGAAAAGGGCGAGCGTGGACCTCCTCCCTTTGTTTCCCACAATTTCGTGATAAGCATATTATATCTTTATTCTCACCTCTCTAAAGGTTTTTTACAGTATTATACGCAGAATCCTGGTCCCCCAAAGATGTCCACATCCCATCCCCTGGAACCTGTTTGTATAGGTGGAACCCACAAGGGTTCTAAGAGAAGAGGAAGGCAGGAGAGTCAGTTTCAGAGCAAAGCAGTGAGTGGAAGACTCAATCAGCCATCCCTGGCTTTGAAGATGAAGAGAGAGGACCATGAGTTGAGGAATGTGGGTACCTCTTGACTCTGGAAAAGGCAAAGAAATGAATTGTCCTCTAGGGCTTCCAGAAGGGAATGCAGGTCTGCCAACACCTTGATTTTAGCCCAGTGAGATACATGTCAGACTTCTGACCTACAGAGCTGTAAGATAATAAATTTATGTTATTTAAAGCCATTTCAGTTTATGGTAATTTGTTACAGAAGCCATAGGAAACTAATCACACGTAGTTTAGCCCATAAGGCAAGAACATCATTTGGCAAATCAAACAGGTTGAGGGAAGAATTTTTTATTTTTCTCCCAGCCTGGCTTCTATATCCTGAGTTCATGAGACTTGAGAGCCCAGACGTACAGTGTGGCACGAACAGCGGTAACAGCGAAGCACCTCTATTTCTTAAGCCATCTTTAATGCTACCTGTCAGCTGATGTGCCCTCTGGTGTCCCCCAGTGGGCAGGGGCAGGTGAGTGAGAACTGCTACTCTTCATGCTATCACCACCCCTGAGCCCTGCAGCCAGAGCTGCTTCAGAGGAGAACGCAGGGAGATGGCTTTTCAAGGGCAGCCTGAGTGGCTATACTAACTTTCTGTGGTTCTCTGGAGTTATCTTAATCAATCATGGCATCGCTCATGGCCTGGACTTTGGAGCCTCCTTGTCTCCCTCCAGCCCCAGCCTCTTCTTACAGATGTGAGTTTTCTCCCTGTGCTGAGTCATGTCTCAGACTGCAAAGAGCAGCTGCAGAGGAGGGAAGCTGAACAAACCAGTATCATCATATGCAAAAGATGCACCAAGTCCCAGAACAAAGCAGTGACATCACAAAATCTAAGTATTCCTGTCTTAATATAGATTAATGTAAAGACAGATAATTCCAAATTGCTGACTGGAAGAAAGAAACATAGCTATATATTTTTATCAACTGTATACTTAGCATTTTAAAAGGAAATCAAGGGAAATCAAGTTTTACATAAAAGATGATTTGCCAAAGCAAGTGTGTGAGGCCATTTCAGGGGTCAATAAGTCAAGCACAGAAGAGTTTCTTTCACAACCTAGCTTAGTTTGCTTGAGACCCAGGGTCAAAAGTAGTTGATTTTCTGTTTTAGGCCAGCAAGGAATGATGAAGAACATTCCCAGGGGCAGAGAAGATCCTACATTTGATACCAGACTGTTAGGCCACAGGCTTCTTGGACTTCTGACCCTGGACTCTTTAGCCATGATTCCCAATCACTTTGGACTGGAGGTTACCTTTCTTCCACCTTCCTACAGGGTAGCAAGTGCTCCTGCAGCTCTCAGATAGGGTGTAGGACAGTATGAGTGATGAAACCAGGTTGATGAGCCAATTTACTTATGCTGGGGCCCTTGGGTCCTACAGGTTGGAGTGAGAGATCACTTGCTGAAGGGAGATCGATTATTTTGTCCAGCTGCAACAAGGGCCACTGACTGCAGCAACTTCCCCCCTCAAAGCAGCTGCCACCACCACCTAGTCTCTTCCTTCTGTAGACAGACTGACAGGTGCTTCCCAGGAATTGCTGAGCAGGCAGAAATACTACTAAGCAGAAAGGTAGCTATAGCCTTGCCTGAGATCCTAGTCTGTTTGTTATCTGGGGGCACTGATGAGGCTGGAGTTTCATTCCATGCTGGCCAGATTGTGTCCCAAACTATAGGCACCGCAGTACTGGGACCCTGAGGGATCCCCATCTATAGGTGAGCAGGGCTCCCACCTTCTCCCACTGCAGGGAGCCTTGGCCCAAGCCGCTGCCCCTCCTCCCAGAAGAAAGCGGGGTGGGGGTGGGGGTCTCTTTTGGTGGTGAGCCTTTTTATTTATCCAGGGATAGCACAGAATAGAGCCTTTCTCTCACTATCATGTCACCATCTTCCTCCTCCTCTGCCTCATGCCAGTGCTGGGTTTTTAGCTGGGTCCCAGAATCACAGTATACCTGAGCCTGCTATCCAGGGACCATCACTGAGCTCCTGGCTACCCACTTTGTTCTGGTCTCAAGTTTCCATTCTACAGTTTGTTCTCCAGAAACCTATTTTCCCATCTCTGTAATTGCCAGACTCTTGCCACTTACGTTTTTTGCTTTTAACTATGTTATCATTCCACAAACTCCAGTTGAGGGTTTGCATAGAAATCAAACAAGGAAGCCGGAGTCGTGAGCAGCTCTGATGAATTCTCTAGTAGAGGAGAACTTTGATTCTACCAATAGATGAGAGCTGGGGATCACCTGTTATAGCTATCCTTGCCACCACAACTCCTATTTACTCAGTGAGAGAAGTACAGGCCCATCCCTGAACCTCCAGGCTTTATCCATTTGGAAATCTGTTTTCATAAGACAGCAAAGCTGGGCCCAGAGCCAGTGGCAGCCTGGATGCAGGGAGCTGCAGGGTCAGGTTCCAGAAAAGCCTGAGAGCTGCTGCAGACACAGCTGAGGCAGCCTGGCTCCAAGTTAGCTGGAGGGGCAGTGCCTGTGCCGATGCTGCCCTATAAAAAGCTCAGAGGTCAATTTAGGGCTTCCTCTTCCTTCCTGTGGTCCTGGCTGAGATTTTAGAACTATACTGATGTGGACAGTACAGTTTTCTAAAGCCAGTAGTGTGGAAGTGGTTGGGACCTGGAGTCCTAATCCCCAGTCTGGGCTCAAATCCTGTGTAATTACCACTTGACTTTTAGGCTCTGTGATCACTGTGTTTTTTCATCGGTGAAATGAGGATTTTACTCTCTATTTTCCAGGATTGCAATGGGGGGCAAAGGAGGCAACCTATGCCAAGAGTTTAGCAAATAATATGCATTCAATCAGTAGTGCCTTTGTTGTAGTAATATTTGTCATCATCACCATCATCATGACAGCCCAATATCGTAAGCTGGTAATATGGGTCTGGGATAGTGCTCAGCAAGTTCACCCCCAGAGGAGTCTCTCAGAGCTGGCCTCCAAGCTCTTTACAAGGCTGAGGCACACTCTTCCTTGTTTTTAGTTGTACTAAATTGAAAGGTACAGCCAGAGCACTCACTTCCTTTTGATTGTCATCATTGGAGAGAATCCCCAGAGGCCCATTGCAATCAGCTACTTCTGGTAGTTAGAGCAGTTGTGAGAGCTGTGTGTTTGTCTACAAAACCAGACTCTAGGCACGCTGAGTCATGCTGCAGGCCAGCACAGCCAGTCACCAGGACAAAGGCGGGCAGCAGGCAGAAAGACGAATGGCCATGGTGTCCTGAATATTTTTCAAGGGGATTTTAGTGAATGTCTCTGTCTAATGTGTCTGGAGGAAGGAAGGGTGGCTGGGTGTTAACATTTATTAAACATTTATCACTCCCCTGACCTCAATAATTGGGCTTTAATTTTGTTGAGCTCCACCTAAACTACCCAGGGGTGTCTCCTTCTTGAGTGGATCCTTAAGGAGAGTCCCTGACATCCAGTGGGTGGTGGAAGGAAAGCCACTAGTGTGGTCCTGGATAGGAGAACAATCCTCCACTCCCTTGCCCCCACCCTGCACACACATTCAAGGTGGACTTATGGGAACAAGGGGTTGAGTGAGGCTTCATAAAAGGAAGTGACTTGCAATA
Source organism: Aselliscus stoliczkanus (assembly GCA_033961575.1). NCBI lineage: Eukaryota > Metazoa > Chordata > Mammalia > Chiroptera > Hipposideridae > Aselliscus > Aselliscus stoliczkanus. The sequence goes on along the minus strand of CM066730.1, from coordinate 67,665,587 downwards.
ATGAGATCTGTTTTCCACAGTTACTATGGATATCTAGTTGTTTCTGTTAATCCCTCCTTCTATTTGGGCCTATGATATGAGAATGCCTCTAAAAAAATGCTTTATCATTGTCCCTGTACTTACTCCCTGTTTTAAAATCTTGGAAGAATGAGGTTAAAGTGAAGTGGTTTCTTTCATGCAGGTATTCCAATGTTCCCTCAGAAATTATTGGAAAATAAAAAGCAACTTTGCAACTAATATATTTCCCAAGGTTAGCAGACAAATGAATAAAAAGAAAGATGGTTAATTTTTTTTTTATAATCTGTGTTTTTCCTAATTTGAGGTTGGCTTTTGATTTTTATTTCTGGAGTGAACACATTTAGCATTTATTTAAAGAATGAAACAAATTAATAATAATAATAATAGATCCAAATGTACATATATGTATATCTCTTAAGGTAGTTAACATTGGTTTGTATTATTGGTAACTAATCAAGACATGCTGTTTGGAAACATTAGTTTTCTTCACCAGCAAGAATTGTTCGAGCCACAAGGTATTCCTCATTGTTCTGCTTCTTTCAATATTATTGTAACCTTGAGTAAATATCTTTCATAAGAAAATGGAAGGTGAGAAGAGATTCTGAGGTGTTGTTCAGTTTAGTCCCCTGCTTCATTTATAGCCACAATTGTACTTTCTATTGATGAAAGAGACCCTCTGAAATTGAGATTCCAGAATTTTTCTTTGATAATTTGTTCCTTCTTTACCCAAAGTTTTCCCTTACTGCTTATTAGTGTCAGCTGAATGTCTCACTCTTCAATGAAAAGCCAAACAGTTGTTCCCCCAAGGCATAAATAATAGCCCTTCACAGGTTTTTATTTGGGTCCTCCTGGAGTTGCCTCTTTCCTTGACTGATTCTCATTTTTTTTTTTTTTTTTTTTTTTTAAAGATTTTATTGGGGAATTGGTGGAGGGGAACAGCGTTGGGGAATCGGGGAAGGGAAACAGACAAGTTGCCGTCTTCTTGTTCTTCAATTTTAGTTGCGGAGGATGTTGCTTCACGGTTGGTATCGTCAGTGATCTTCCCGGATGAGGCAGATCGGTCGCTGGCCTCTGGATGTCGCTCATCGCGGCTATTGGCAGCTCACGCTGGCTCCCAGCCGCTCACGCTGGCTGTGGGCCACTCACTGCAGCCTATGGCAGCCCACTGCAGCAGGGGCTGCAGCCCACACCATCACCGGGGTTTGCACAGCCCAGCTCCAGGTGGAGCTGTTGTTAGCTGTAGAGGGCAGTGTCACTGGCCCTCATGTGGGATCCGAACCGGGGCCGCTGGCATCCCAAAACCAGCGCTTAACCAATGCGCCACTCGGCCGGCCCTGATTCTCATTTTTAAATATTTATTTATTTATTTATTTTTAAATTTATTTATTTTTAATTAGTTTCAGATGTACAACACAGTGCAATAGTTATACTTTTTACCCCTCAAAGTGACAACACCCTCCCCCAATTCGCCATCATTTTTAAATATTTAGAGGGGATTTACTCTCTTCCTGGAGAGCCTGTGTGCTGCAGAGCCCCCAGGCCATCACATGCTGTGAGCCACTAGCTGTTGGCTGCTTCTCCTCTGGCAAACCCCTAACATGGTGTTTACAGAGTAACACCCTCTTGTTCCAGAGCATCCCAGGAAAATATCCATCCTGCTCAAGTTCTTCCTTGTCTATAAGGTATTTCAGCAGAACAGTTGGTGAACAGCAAGTGTGTGTTCGTAATAAATAATTTCAGAGGGCAGAAATTCCAGGAGCAGCATTCTTATCAAAGCTGAGGTATCCCTTTTCTATGTGAGGCCCACCTACCGACGTTCCACCGCATCTGGTGGTCTTTCTATAGCATGGAAGAAATGTAAGAAATTTGCTTTGGTGAGCACAGTTAATACTAGAAATGCTCAATGGAATGGAAGTTGTCTTTGAGTCATCTTGAGCAATTTATTATCAGTGTTGACATTTCCCTAACTTTGCATCTATTATTGAAGGGCTCAAGCTGTTCAGGGACTTTCTTCCATGTAGGCATCCACTTGTTGGACTTTGCTTTATGATTTTGGGTGTTTACTGTATTTATAAAAGGAATTTAGCACTCTTTTTGCATATAACAGGAGGTTTTTTTTTAAGTTGAAGGTTTCAGAAGTTTATAATTTATCAATCTTTTAAGAATTGTGGCAGAAACATTCCACAAGTGGGTGCCTTTAAAAATAATAATTCAATCTGTAGATTTAAAACAACACTACTCATAATTTAGAAATGATACCTGGAGTAGTAGCCAGCTAAGCCTGCTCTCACTAGAAAATGCCGTGGACTTGAATGAAACAAGCTTCTGGCCCTGACCTTCTCTTTGCCATTTTCTTAGGCATGTGTTTAGCACAGAGCTCCTAAAATTATTCTCTGAGGAGTATAACATTTGAAAGTTCCTGTAAATCCCCTATTCTTAGTAGTATCTGGGATTTTAGTCTTAGAAGTTGGTTCATTATTTATTTCTTTTGGGTGTCAGTGTAATAAGAGAGGAGAGGTCTGTAAAGATAGAGACAGCCCTGGCAGATTTTTAATTTCCGGATTCAGCATGGTCAACTTCTATTAGCACGCCTTCCTCAATTTCTTTACTGAAGCTACTCTTGCTGACTCTTTCCCTCAAAATATGGTAAACACAAGGAAAAACAATAACACTGCACCACCTACCACTCATGGCTATCAAGGGACTCCTGTCCCTAATAAATCCCTGGTTCTCAAAAGCTCTCCTCTCTCTCTCTCTCTCTCTCTCTCTCTCTCTCTCTCTCTCTCTCTCTCTCACAGAATTCCTGGCCCATTCTCCACCCTGGAGCCCCTTCTACCCTGGCAAGAAATATGCACTCAAGTTACTAAGTGCTTTATAGCTTAGAATTTGGAGAATACAACTGAAATAGGCCAATATTTGTAAAATGTTAATTACACTTCCCTATATATATAAAACTACATTTAACTAAATTTAGCATGATAGGAAAAGTGTGATTTATAGTTAAAGCCCAGCCAATAAGGTAGGGGGAGGCCATAACAAGGTTATCCAGAATCTAGTCAGTATTTATTTGCAGGCACCACATATAGTCTTTCCTGTGTCACTCAGAAGTATCTCACAGTCTCTGTTTTGGTCATTATAATTGGTCAAGGGTGAAAAATCCTGTCTCGAGACCCATGTTTGTCCAGGGAGTGGCAGGGACATTCCTGATGCTCATGGATATGAGGGCTGTGGATGCCCAGAGCGCCCTTTATCTATCAACCCAGAGCCTGACTGGCATCTCTGCTCACTTTTGTATCTGCCTAGCCCGTGGAGTGCATGACCTCGTTCTATAAATACCAACCTTGTTTAAATACGAGCTGCCTTGCACTGGTGGCCACCACAAATCCCCCAGATGCATAAGGCAGGCCATCCCCTTCGTCCCCTCCCGGCTGTGGGGTTTGCACTGCCCTCTCTCTGAGAGGGAGCAGAGGCGTGGGGGTGGGGCTTGGAGCTGCCAAGACTCGCCCTTTCTTTCCACAAGTGTGTGAGGCCCTGGGTAGATACAAAGATGAATAAAACTCAGTTCCAGATCTCAAGGAGCTTACAGTGTGGTGCAATAGATGAGCTATGCACAGATAATTATAATACAAGAAAGAAAGAAAAATCATGGGGAAGAGGAGAGAGCTCTCTCATAAATGGGGGCTCCTGAAACGCTCTATGGAGGATGTGCATTTGAGCTGAGATTGAAGATGAGTCAGGATATGAACATAGGAAAATAGGTGAGCTATTTAGAAAAATATTACTTTGGATCCCTAGCTTATACACCACTAAATTCCAAATCCCAGCAGTTTAATATATAAAAAAAAATGCAACCCCCAAATAGTAGAAAATATAATTGAATGCTTATGTGATCTTGAAGTTGGGGAGTTTCTTTTCAACATAAAGAAAAGAAATAAAGTAAAAGAAAAGACTGCTTTTGACTATAATAAGGTGAACTATCATAAACATCCTACACAAAACACAAGAGCAAGGGAGACTGGGGAAACATTGGTTATTTATAATAGCAGATAAGGGGTTACTATCAATATAAAGAGCTTGCATAAGGTAAATTAGAAAAATAAATGTCCTGATAGAAAAATAAGCTAAAAGAAATGAACAATTCACATAAAAAGAAATATAAATGGCTTATAAAGATGAAAAAATTCCATAGGAGTAGTAATCAAAGAAATGTAAATGGAAAAAAACAAAACAAGGATTTTCAGTTTCTCACCTATTAGAGCAAAGCTTGATTTTTGTTTTTATTTTTGAATGTTTATCTCCCAATGTCCAGCAAGAAAAATAGGGAGGCGTAGACAGCTTTTTCATTCAGAGCTGCCTTTTAAAACTCAATGTTTCTTTAAATGTTTTTATAAACTTGGTTTAAAAAAAATACTTTATGAGAGTAACTTCTTGTATTAATAAAGAGGCTCAAATTTGTTTTTAGAAAAGTAACACTGTGAAGTTTTGTTTCACAAATCTCTTGGATTCCTTCCCCTGCACCCCACCCTTCAATTCCAGGATGAAAGAGATGCAGCTGATTCTGACCATCAGGCACAGACCAGCCACTGATAGCCATGGGTCAAGTCTGCCTCCCACCAGATTTTTGTAAGGCCTGCCAGCCAAGAGTGAATTTTACATTTTTAAATAAAATCAAAAGAAGAATGAAATTTTATAATATGTGGAAATTATACAGCATTGAAGTTTTAGTGTCTCTAAGTACAGCCATGCCCATTGGTTATGTATGGACTATGGCTGCTTCTGGGCTTCAACCACAGAGTGGGGTCATTTCAGCGGTAGGAGAGGAAAACATTTTCCTTAACCCTCTTAGTGTCCCTGGCTGGGTCTGAAGAAACTGACAAAGACAGGTTAACAGGAGAAAAGCTTACAAGTGGTATTGAGTTTTTACATGTACGTGGGAGGCCTCAGGAAAGAATTAAGACCCAAAGTGACCAGAGCAGGAAGCTTTAGACAAAAAAAACAACACATTTGTGAAGAATTGACAAGACAAAGAGGTTTGAGCTAAGGGTAGTAAATAGCGAAGAAGTAATTCTGGAAAGATAAGGGTTAGTTTAGCAAGGTTTATTTTACACAGCCTTCTCAGCCCTAAATTCCCATAAGATAAAAATGTCTTCCTTCCTTGTGGTCCAGGGAGGGCCCTTTTCACATGGGAGTTTTATGATCTGTTTCATGGAAGGACACGTGGAGGGAGTTCAAGTGACCTTCCTGCTTCTGCTGTTTTTAAAAATTCCTTCAGCTTAAGATACTTAATATACCAAGGTGCCATATTTTGGGGTAGCATGTCCTAAACCTCATCAAGGCAGAGACTGCATGGCCCACAAAGCCAAAAACATTTACTGTCTGGCTCTTTATAACAAAAGTTTGCTGACCTTGGCCTAGAATAATAGTAGATATGAGTCTTCAATGAATTGCAATTCTACAAGTACAAATTCAATTCTCTTTCACTTGACATTTTGATCCTCTCTTCCTTTTCCCCTTAAATCATCATCTGTTCCAAAGAAAGCATTAAAATATGTGGCATAATTTAGATTTGAGATTATGAAATAAGAACATCTCATCTTTAAGGAAGTTGGTGTTAATGATTTTTAAAAATTGACTTGTTAATTTTATAATTCAAAATAAGACAAGAGACTTTTTTTTTAATGTCTTTAGAATTCATGTCATATCAAAAACTGAAATACCTCGGGCCGGCCAAGTAGCGCGGTGGTTAAGAGCTGGCTTGGAACGCCAGTGACCCTGGTTCGGATCCCACATATGAGGGCCAGTGACAATGCCCTCAAAAAAAACAAAACAAAACAAAAAACAAAAAACAAAAACCCTGAAATACCAGTAGGAAAGAAAGCTTTCTCATTTATTTACATTCTTTTTATTTTATCTTTGATATGGAAGTGTCAAAATACATGATAATATATCCTACAGTAAGTGATAGTTTTGTGAAATTTGAATATGCTGTTGAAAGATACAATTTTAGTCCCTTAACACTTATCAAAGGAAAATAAATCACTATAGCAATATGAATTTGAGCAGAAGCACAATTAATTTATTTGTTTATTATTATTCACTTTCAGTAATTCTTCTAGTTGACTGTTGATATGTTTCAGGATATATATAGGGTTGGTTCATACCATAAGATGATGACAGGAACTGGGTTTATCTTTTTCACTACTGTATAGCTAATACTTACACGCCTAGCACATACGATTAATGGAAATATATGTTTAATAAATGAATCTGATTTATGTATTTTCTAAAGATATCAAATTTTTACATTCCATTTGGTTTTCTGTATATGTAATATACAATATATACTACATATGTATACAATAATATACAATATATATAATATGTATATAGTGCCCAAAAAATATAAACATTTTAAGAAAGGAAAAAACTATTAAAATTGTAATACTCAATATATACTGATTACAAAAGATGAATACAAGTCATGTGTATACAGTTTTTGGCACCCTGGATATGAGAAGCTACCATGAGAAATCTCTCTAATATTATTACAATTGATAATATATTCTGTTGCTGTTCTGAACAAGTTATAGCAACATTGACTTTCAAAGAATATATATTTTTTCTGATTGAAATAGTAATATTTATTCATAGGAAATTTAGGGTCTATAGAAATATATAGGAAAGTCAGTTATAATTTCACCTCTGGAGATAACATCTATTAGCAGCTTTGGATATCTTTCTTCAGATTTTTTTTTCTATGAATATGTCAATATGTTTAATAATTATTTTACCAAAATATGACTGTACCATACAAACTGTTTTTGAAATTTCAAAAACATGTTTCCATGTCAATACCTAATGATCCACTTTATTATTTTTAGTGACTGAATACTTTCCATTTTATGAATCGACCATCATTTATCCACAACCACATCCCTGTTGGCAAACATTTGGATTATAATTATTATTTTTAAATTTCTTTAAATGCCACATCATCTCAGCTACTTCAAAAAAATAAAATAAATTCTAAGAGTGCTATTGAAATGAGGGAGGGAGAGAGAGAGAGAGAGAGAGAACAGAGTAAAGCAAATGAGTAAATTTTTGTTTAAGCAGTGCTAGACCTTGGTGCATCCTGGGAATCTCTTGCCAAGCCCTGAGGATAACTTGGCAATAGCTGATGCAATGACAGTGTAATTATATGTCAGTGATTCAAGTATGTAAAATTGCAAACAAAGAACCCATGACATAACCAGTTTAGAGACTGTTCATGTTAGGGCTCTGTAGTATTTTTCAGGTTTAGAGAGGGACCTGGAGGATCTAATTTACTACCAAGGAAACAGCCCCCTGGGCTGCTGTTTCCCTTTCACTGTCTTTATTCTGAACCATTCAGTGGTAGCAGCCCCAAAATCCTGTAACGCCTCAAACCTGTAGAAAGAGTTGTATTGCAAATGGCTGAATGGATCAAGATTTGATAATTTAGATAGGCTTCCAGACAGGACTAGTGTTAGGATTTATGGGACCTGGGACATGTCTTGTAGCTCTACCGGTTTGATTAGAAAAGGAGCTGGAGGGTCCCTTTGGAAATGCCACCCCTAATAGCTCCCCATGCTTAACTAGGACACCAAACAAATGTAGCTTGGCAATGACCCCAGTGCACAGTAAGACCTTACTTAACTCCCTGGTTGGGCCACTCCTAGCCAGGCTCCTGCCAATTTACTCCTTTCCAGACAAGTATTAAAAGCAGGAAGTAGGCTTGATGCTTGGGGACCTTATGAATGCCATTAGCGTTGTTGAATTTGGATGCCTTTATAGGAAATGTTCTAATATGTGTGAGTGTTGCATCATTGAAAGCTGCACATTAGTGGGACAAATGTTGCAGATGGAACTTGACAATCGTTCTTAAGAATAAATCAATGTGGTCTTCTTTGCCGGGAAAACACCAAATGGAGGATGATGCCGGTGCTACAGCAGGGTCCGGAGATGGTGGGAGGGGCATGGGCCAAGGAATTGGAGGCCACTGTGCAGTGACGGTTATGGGGTGGGATCCGGGCCAGGCGGGGGCCAGTGGCGGAGCTCTTGTAGACAAGACTGAGGATTAGGAGCGGATCCCGTCACCACGCTGGGCCGCCTGGTCAAGGATGTGAAGGTGAAGTCCCTGGAGGAAATCTATCTGTTTTTTCTGCCCATCAAGGAATCTGAGATCATCAGATTCTGGGCCTCCCTCAGTAATGAGATTTGAAGATTATGCCTGAGCAAAAGCAGACCCCCACTGGCTAGTGGGCCCAGATCAAGGCATTTGTCGTCATCGGGGACTACAATGGACGTGTTTGTCTGGGTGTAAAGTGCCCCAAGGAGGTAGTAGCCACTGCCATCCTTGGGACCATCATCCTGGCTAAGCTCTCCATCGTCCCGGTGTGGTGAGGTTACTGGGAAGACCAGATCGGTAAGTCCCACACGGTCCCTAGCATTAATTTGTACTTAAAATTCTATTGTTTAAATTGTATATGAATCTACTCAAACAATAGCTATCAAACTATTCTAAATTGTTGCTGATGATATTTCTTGACACCATACTATCTGGCCTTTTGTCTTCCTCTTTCTAGCTCAAGGTTCTCTCACATTTTAATGATAGCTACTCAAATTTATCTTTTGTGTGCCATTGCACAGCACAGAAATCTGTGTTTTTAACAAGGGCCCTAAATTAGTGTTATCAGGGAAGTTTGAGAATTACTGTTTGAACACACGTCCCTACTACATATCCTTGAAAGATCTCCATGTAACAGTGTTTTCAAAACTTCATGTAAAAGTGCTTTTCAGTAAGAAACAGTTTACACTGTATACCAGGATATACAAATATTTATGTATGCAGTAACAGAAACAAAATGTGCACAAAACTGTTTGTTCTCCTATCTATTTCTATCAAATAATGACAGGGACTCACTAAATTGATTTCAAGATCCACAGCTTGAAAACACTGACCCATGGGTTAAAATCGAAGTTCTTTGCTTGTTTTGTCACAGTCTAGCTCTTATTCATGTTTTGCAAATACTTCATATTAAAACGTTTCATGACCATGGCTTACTCACCACATGATATGCCCTGTGCCACTACCTTCTCTTGAACCTCTTGGCGAACTTATTTTCTTCCAATCTTTGCTCAGATATCATTTCTATAGTATAATCTCCCTAAATACTGGAGCCATCACATATGGATTTGGCCTAGATATTCCCTTTGCAACTCAAATTAACACGTAGCACCTGCCTCACAACCCTGCAATGATCTCTTTACAATGCTGCCCACTCTAACTACACCATACTCCTTGAGTGTAGGCAACCCTTTCTCAGCAGCTTTTGTATTCTAGGGCCTAGAAAGATGACTGTCACAGAATAGAAGCTTGATGAACAGTAACCCATGGGGCATGAGTGAAGGAATGAGCAGGGGTGTAATCGAAGAGGAGCTAGTGCAGTACCCAGAGCTCAGGGTAGGAGATGAAACGGCTCTGGTAACTTGTGATCAGGTTGAGAAAAAAGACCTGAATGCAGTGCTGAAAAACTTGGACTTTATCTTCCAAATAAAATGAAGGTTTCTTCCTAAGTGGGATTATTTGACCAGAGAAACAATATGACCAGAGCTTTGTTAAAGAAAAAAAGCTTTGATGGTGTGGTGCAGGATGCTGAAAAGGCAGCTTATCCTTGAGGCTGTAGAAATAATGTTAATGAGGAGTGGGGCCTGAGAGACCTGGGACCTATAGTAGATGAGCCCTGGTAACTGGTAGGATGCCAGGGATGAGAGAGAATGAGGAATCAAAAATAACTTGGTATACAGTGCCATGATTAAGCCTCTACTCCATCCATGAAGTGGTCTCCCTAACAAAACATGTGACCATCTGACACCCCACAAAATTATAACAACACACCTGAAGCTAATTAAAAGTATATATAAATAAAAAAAAATAACTTGGAACCTCAGCCAAGGGATCAAAGTCAACATCAGTAGATATGCACCCCTATTGATAGTGAGGACCCTTGATAATGGTGTGGTAAATGTGGCACTTTACCTCTGTGGTCTTTCTTGTAATAACCCATAACTTCAGTCTAATCATGAAGAAAACAATAAACAAATCCCAATTGAGAGTCATTTCTATAAAATACTTGGCCAGTACTCCTCAAAACTGTCAAGGCCATCAAAAACAAGGAATTTCCAAGGAGCTGGTATAGCCAAGAAGAGACTGAGACATGACTAAATGTAATGTGGTACCCTGCATGGGATCCTAGGACAGAAAAAAGACATTAGAAATCTGAATAAAGTATTGACTTTAGTTCATAATAACATGTCAACATTGGTTTGTTAATTATAACAAATGTATCCCACTGATGTAATAAAACTGAGTTGGAGGCTTTGATTAATATCATGATGTTGTATGGATGTTACATATTATATGATCACGGATGATGATGTAGAAAATACAGGGGAGGACTCATGTGGAGTAAGAGGTCATTCTGAGACCATTGTTATTTCACTGGTATTCAAAATCTCAATTCAAAATCTTGTATGAATTTTCTTGCTATGTGTCTCTTACATCAACTTCATTAATGCTCAAGTCTACTTCATTCTTTGCCTGCTGTAACTCAGAGCTAGCTATCAGATCTTACAGGCATCTTGGCTAACACCTTGGTTCCCTTTGCCTGGAACATTATCCCACCAGGTTATCTCCTAGCTGGCTCATCCTTATCATTCAGCTCAAATGTTCCCTCCCCAGAAAACCTGCTTTGACTGCTCTCTAAAGTAGCCCCTCCCCAGTCACTCTGCATTGCATTGCCTTGTTGTTTTTTCTGCACAGCTCTTACACTATCTAAAATGTACTTGTTTGTTTACTTGTTTATTGTCTGTGTCAGATCTCCCCACTGGAATCAAAGTCCCATCATGAAGACAGAACTTTATCTGCTTTATCACTCTTCTCTCTGCAGCCTTGGAACAGTACCTGGAAATGCTCAGGAAATATTTACTGAATGAATTCATATAAAGTACTCTCTTAGTCAGCTCAGGTTGCCATAACAAAATACCATCAACTGAGTGGCTTAAACAACACATTTATTTTTCACAGTTCTGAAGTCTGGGAGGTCTGAGATCAAGGTGCTGGCTGATTTGGTTCCTGGTGAAAGTTCTCTTCCTGGCTAGCAGATGGCTTTCTTCTTGCAGCATCCCCTCATGGTAGAGAGAGAGAAAGATGATGGCTTCATCCATTATGGCTCCATCTCCTCTGCCACCCAGGCATATTAGTGTAGGTTATTAGCAATTGCAGGAAAATGGACTCCTTTATGGTATTTCCATGTCCCTCTCATATTTCATTTTTTAAAAGAATAAAAGCAAACTATTTTTTTTTTTTATTGGGGAAGGGGAACAGACAAGTTGCCGTCTTCTTGTTCTTCAGTTTTAGTTGCGGAGGATGTTGCTTCACTGTTGGTATCGTCATTGCGCTCTTCCCAGATGAGGCAGATCGGTCGCTGGCCTCTGGATGTCGCTCACTGCGGCTATTGGCAGCTCACGCTTGGCTGCCAGCCGCTCACGCTGGCTGCGGGCCACTCACTGCAGCCTATGGCAGCCCACTGCAGCAGGGGCTGCAGCCCACACCATCACCGGGGCTCGCACAGCCCAGCTCCAGGTGGAGCTGTTGTTAGCCGTAGAGGGCAGTGTCACTGGCCCTCATGTGGGATCCGAACCGGGGCCGCTGGCATCCCGAAACCAGCGCTAGCCGTAGAGGGCAGTGTCACTGGCCCTCATGTGGGATCCGAACCGGGGCCGCTGGCATCCCGAAACCAGCGCTTAACCAATGCGCCACTCGGCCGGCCCCAAGCAAACTATTTTTTAAAAAATAATTCCATCCACAATTCTCTTTCTCCTGAAACAAAACAAACCATGAAGACAGCAGAAGCATATCTAAATGAAATAAATTTTTTCTTTGGCAGATCTTAAAGATTGACTGACTTCCTCTGCCTGAAATCAGGGGAGGGAAGAACTGGCTACATTGATCTTTTTACCCTTTTCTCTTACCAATTTTTGTTTCCTTGCTTCCTTCCTTTGTGTTTGACCCTCTTCTCATTGCCCTGGTCTGGTGGGGGAAGAGCTGTGGTGGGTTTGCACCCTCCAGATCTCAGGGGTAATGCCAGAAATGGCTTGGGGCAGTTCTGGGAGAAGCATCACCTCTAAGCTGAGCTGGGGATCACTTAGGAGTTATGGGAGCTGGTACTTCCCCCAACCACAATAAATAGCTTTCTGGTATAACAGGAGAATGAAGAACACTCTCTTGGGGCCCAGGGAGGTTATTGCTTAATTTATTCTACACACATACGTATATATGTATATATATATTCAAGATATATATTCAAGATATGTGTATGTATGTATACACACACACAAACAAACATGAACACATGTTTTCAGCCATTTAGAGTTCAATGGTATTTTAATTGTATTTTTGAGCACTCAACCACAGAATATGTTGAACTAGGTGTTTACTAAGAACAAATACAAATTCTGCATTATATAAAGAAAAACATGTACAACATGTCTTCACTACAAGAGCTGTAACTGCAATTTGCAGGTGCGTGAATGTGCATCACAGGTGATGGAGCACAAGCATTTTCAACCAATTAGAAGAAGGCAAGGCCCTCACCATCTGCTGTTTGCTCCACACACACACTTATGTATGTCAGTTATCCGGACTCGGTAAGCAACATTGAATTAGTACATGAAAAGGTGAATTTTTTAGTCACTAACTAGTGACTAAATTTTTAAGTAAAACTAAAAAATTTTACCCTTTGGGAAAAGGTCTGAAGAGAAAAGAAAATGGCAAGAGCAGAAAATTTCATTAAAGTTATAAAAAGGGTGGCCTTTGGTGAGGCGAAAGCAGCGACGCAAGTGAAACGCAGAGGCATTCATTCTTTCCACAGATTCTTACTGAGCCTTATTCTGGGCCAGGTACTGTTCTAGGAGCTGGAGATAAAAATCTCCCCCTTTATGAACTAACATTCTAAAGAGAAGAGAAAGATGAAAAATATGTAATCAAACAACGAATGAGTGTGATTAGGAAATAAAACAAGGCAAAGGGTAGAGAGTGACAAGGGGCCAGAAGTTTGGAGATTGTGGCAGCTATGCAAAAATTTAGGGGCAGAACATTGTAGGCAGAAAAATAGCAAATACAAAAACTCTGATGCTCTGAAGGAGCACTGTGTGTGTGTGTGTGTGTGTGTGTGTGTGTGTGTGTGTGTGTGTGTAGAAATGGGCCAGAGTGCATGACATAAATAGAGGAAGAATGGAAGGAAATGATGAGGTCAGAGAGGTCAGTAGGGTTAGGTCATGTGAGGCCCTATGGGCCATGGAGGTGAGTTTGAACTGCAGTGAGAAATCATGATGATTTTAAAGGGTAGAGTGATATGCTCTGATTTGAGGACACACACACACACACACACACACACACACACACACACACACACACCTGGCTGCAACTGCTATGTAGAAAAAAGGCTACTGGGGACAAGAGTAGAGGCAGGATGACTAGTTAGGAGGTTCTTGCATTAGTTCATTTGAGGAATGGTGGCTGATACTTGGTTGGGGGTCAGTGTGAGACGTATACAGGTGAATAGTGTCCAGACTTGGTTTATATCTTGAAGGTGGAGCTGATAGGGGCTCCTGATGGATTGGTTACCTTCCATTATGTGAGTGGACGTTTTCCCATAGTTGAAGGCCTTCAGAGAAAAGGCTGAGATCCTCTCAGGGGGAAGAAATTCTGCTTCCAGACTGCCTTTAGACTCAAGACTGCAACATCAACTCTTCCCTGGGTCTCTAGCCTGCCAGCCAGCCCTGCAGATTTTAGACTTGCTAGCCCCTACAATTGAATTAGCCATTTCCTTAAATAAATCTATATCTCTCTCTCTATATATATATACATCCTATTGATTCTCTTTCTCTAGAGAATCCTGACTAATACAGGTTAAGTAAGGGAAGGAGGACAGAAGAGGGACAGGAAATGTTTTATGGCTGTTAGGAAAAAGAGGATCTAGTGTCCTTTTAAAAAACTGAATCATGCAGGCTTTGGTGAACTGTTCTCTCTGGATTACATATGAAAGTACATTTCCTTTTACAGTTTCCCTTAATTTTGTATTATTTATGTAAAGATATACATTTGCCTATTAAAAAAAATACTAGTATTTTTCCTTCTTTGTGTGTGTGTGTATGTTTTCAACATTGTTTAGATCATTCTGCATAAGCAAAGTCACATCCCATTCTTGTTGTATTCATTTACAAGCATTTTTCTGTGTTGTGACAAATTGTCATAGACATCAATTTTAATGGCTGTATATCCTACCTATTGATATTCATTTATTTACTCATCCCTCTATTGTTTACCTTTGATAGATGTTGATATGTTGTTGATTGTTGTTACAGTTGTTTTAAATCATATCGCAGCAGGGTTTAATGGGTAAAGTATGAAATTTGGAGACCTTTAGACCTAGGTTTGAATTTCAGAAATGCTACTTAGCTGTATGACTTAGGGCAAGTTATTCAACCATGTTAGTGTGAGATGTGGGTGATACTACTAACTTTATTGGTTGTAATGATCAAATTAAAAAACACATGTAAAATGCATAGTAGAGTACAGTAGACCCCCCTTATCTGTGGGGGACATGTTCCAGGACCCCCAATGGATGCCTGAAACCTCAGGCAGTACCAAACCCTATAGATACTGTTTTTCCTATACACACATACACTTTGCGGCTTCTCTTTGACGTAGACTCATTGCCCGTGTAACTACTGGTATCCTGCTGGCACCAAAGCTGCCCTGTCCTATAGGGAAGGGAACAACACCAGGCCAGGGGTGGGTGAAATTGAGCAGGTCACCAAATCACTTTGCTAGAGCAGCAGCCCATCAGGGGATGGCCTGTTTTTGGACCTTATTTGGGAAGTGAGGTGGTTTGGTTTTTGGTAGTTGTTCCTGATATGGCAGTTCTTGAATCCTTGACTGCTGGGGGTTAAGTGTACCTCCAATAACATTTTAGTTGTGACATAACTTCTGAGTGGGTAGAAAACAATTACAGAAGTGATTGTTTACTATGTTTTTATGAAAAGCCAAGGGAGACCAAGGCATTAAGTAAATACATCTAGGTTCCTATATTCACAAGCACCCTGGATACAATTCTATCAGCCAGATCCTGTGCTCCAAACCAGGAAATGGTACAGCCAGGGAGAAATAATCTCCATAATTTCAGAAATTATAGATACAGTCTTAGTAGAAACAAAGTTTTGCACATTTATGTTTACTGATTACGTCAAAGAGTAAAATTCAATTTAGGCTTTCTACCAAGTAAAAAAACCTATCTACTGAGGGGAATAAAATGGCTGTAGTATTTAAAGGCAGCATGAAGTAAAGCAGAATTTAAGTGTGTTAAAGCCTTCTTTTCTCCCTATTTGATAAAAATGAATTAGCAGTCTTAATCAGCAGAAAGGCAGAGGGCACTCCATTGTTTTCTATCGCCAGGATGAATTAGCAATCTTAATCAGCAGAAAGGCAGAGGGCACTCCATTGTTTTCTATTGCCAGAATGAATGAACTCTCTGGGTTTGCAATTAGTGTCACAATCAGGAATGTTTAATATTCAAAATGTTATCTTTACATTTATACACATATAATGCTGTGCAGCAAATATGCCATTGGAATTAGACAAACAGTGAATTTTTCGTTCATTTTCCCCTGAGTAGTAGTTTAAAAGAGGATGAAGACTGGGCACCCTTTTGAGAGATCTGAATTTAAGAGAAAAGGTATCATGTCACTTCCTTCTAAAAGAAAATTTTTTTTCCTTTTTAATACCAAAAGAATTTTGAAAAATAAAGGTTGCATCTTCTCCACATAGTATAAAGTTCTTAAAATCAATTCAATTAAGCCTAGCAAAAGAGATACCATCAAGATCACAGTTTGTGTGTATACATGTGCAAAAACACTGCCATTTATTGGATACATATAAAAGACAGAGGAAGAATCCTATGCCTGATACATTAGGAAAGATAGAATACTTAAAAAGAAGACAAAAAAAACCTTTTCTTGGTAGAAAGGTGGTTTCAGTCTACTCAATTTTTCCTATGTTTTCCTTAATTCCTTTAGCTTTCAACAGAGACTTGTCATAGAAAATTTCTCAGAGAGGAGTTTGAAGCATAAACATGTTTGAGATGAGACAAGTTCTATTCTTGATATGAGTAATATTGAGGAAGTTGGTACTAAGGCATTTAAAAAGGGGTATGAAAATTACAAGTCTGACACAGGATCATAATTTGTTGAGAGAAATGTTATGAAGATGAACTATGATCATAGAATCATGGTAACTGGTAGGAACTTGTTCTTTGACACTCAGATACAAGAATATCACATTTCTTTATTCTTTTATATATTAAATTAAATTCGACTCAACACCTATACCTAACCAGGAAGATTGGAAATCCACTCAGTCATTTTGTAGGGCCCCTTCCTTTTCCCTTGCGATTAAACAAAAATACTGCTAACAAAGATTTATATAGAACTCACTCTGTGCTAACTATTCTAACATAGTAATTTATCTTATCACAATAACTCTCTGAGTTAGGTCATAGTATTATTATACTCATTTTGTTTTGTTTTTCAAGATTTTATTGGGGAATTGGGGGAGGGAAACAGCGTTGGGGAATCGGGGAAGGGGAACAGACAAGTCGCTGTCTTTTTGTTCTTCAGTCTAGTTGTGGATGACGTCGCTTCACTGACCCATGCTGGCATCCTCACTGCACTCCTTCCGGATGAGGCAGATGGGTCTCCGGCCGCTGGATGGACGCTCACTGCTGCTATTGGCAGCTCACGCTGACTGCTGGCCACTCACGCTGGCTGCCAGCCACTCATAGTAGCCCAGGGCAACCCACTGCAGCAGGGGCTGCAGCCTACACCATCGCCAGGTCTTGCAGCCCAGCTTCAGGTGGAGCTGTTGTTAGCTGTAGAGAGCAGTGTCACTGGCCCTCACATGTGGTATCTGAACCGGGGCCGCTGGCGTCCCAAGCCAGCTCCCAACCAACGCGCCACTCAGCTGGCCCTACTGTACTCATTTTTAAGTTGAAGAAGCTATGGTTCAGAGAATAGCGTGCAGTTGATCACCTGGCTAGTAAGGGGTCGGGGTTGGATCTAGGCAGTCCAGTTTGGGATTTTATTCTCTTAACCACTATACTAATTCCAGAGTTTACTCACATAGGGTCAGGGCTCCTGGCCCCTTAAATCCTAGGCACCATCTCTCTGTAGGAGAGTCTAGATCCCTTGCTCCATGATTTGACACCCAAAGTCAGAAAACTGGTGGCCTGAGGTTGGACCTAACAGCAGACATATTTTGTTCACTGAGTGTAGTATCTTTTAACACACTGAATTAATTGATATTTAAAATATAGAGATTTCATTTAAAAGTCAAGATTTCTAGCTTTTATTGAAAAATCACAAGATCTGGCAACACCGCCAAAAGCTGGACCTCATTGGCTTCCGCTCCTTTACACAGGCACTTGTGCTCCAGTTGCTCTCCCTGTTTCTATCCTTAGACTCTTTTCTTACCCAGGTTACCTGACAGGCTCAGTAGGTCAGACTGGAAACAACAAAGGGACCTTTCCTCTCCTCTGGGACAAGAAAGTCTAACGCTCCAGGACACACAGTACTGTCTGCCCTCTCCAGAGGTAGGAAAAAAGTACTGCTTGTTCCTTCATGATGAGTCCACCTCCCAGACACAATTTTTCAATAGCACTGGTGTAACTTTTTGCTTCTATAAACACTGAGATTGGTTTGGGTTTCTCCACCATCTCCCCCAGCACAGAGATTTGAAGCTTGGCCACCTTTTTGGCTCTTCCCTTGTCTTTGCCTAATAGATCAATCAACTGCCAAATCTTAGATTCCACTACCAAAAACTCTTGTGTCCACAATCTCCTCTAAATTCCCCACACTCACCTCTAAGATACCACCTTAACGCAGGTTCTCCTGCCCTCTTGCCTGGACCATCCTAATTTGTGATCTTTCACCAGGTCTACTGGCTCCGGACCTCTAAGATACCACCTTAACGCAGGTTCTCCTGCCCTCTTGCCTGGACCATCCTAATTTGTGATCTTTCACCAGGTCTACTGGCTCCGGTTTATCTTTTTTTACTTTATTTTCCATTTTCATCTACCATCCTTACCCCAGTGCTTAGATAACCTCAACCTCTCTTTTTTCTAGTTCCTGCCCTGGGTTTTGCTACTTCTATGGTCATTCCATTCCTTCAATCTAAAATTCTCTTCCTTCCTCTCCTTCCACTTATTCAGATTTTACCTCCTTTTCAGTCACCTTAAATTTCTCCCTGAATATTTCCATGATCCCAACAGGAAGTAATTACTCCCTCCTTTGAATTTCCTCAGCACTTTACGTGTATTCTTTTAAAGCACTTAGCACTTTCAACCTGTGTCTACAAATATTGTCCCTACTTGACAGTAGATCCTTTGAAAATAGAGTTCATTTTTTTTTTTTTTTTGAGGGCAGAGTCACTGGCCCTCATATGTGGCACCTGAACTGGGGCCGCTGGCTTTCGAAGCCAGCGCTTAACCACTGCACCACTCGGCCAGCCCTGGAGTTCATTTTTAATTATTTTGTATGCCTGTTTTGTATTCCCACAACTTCCAGAATGGTATCTTATAAATATTTTTAGTAGGTTTTCAATTTTTGTTGAAAGAAGGAAGGTAGGGAGGGAGGCTAAAATTTCCTACAAAGTGAAAAAGTATGTAGCAATAGGAAATTGTTTATTTTTTGTTACTGTTTCTTCGCCTGTATGACACAGAAGTACTAAAATATTTCTAAATCTATACTATTCAGCTTTAAATAATATGGTAAAACTATTATTTCTACCTTGATGTTTCCTTATTTTGTGATATTCATTTATGAGCTAGCTTTAGCATTACTGCCAACTTCCACAACATCCTGCAAAGCAGGCAAATTATGGAAGCATGTTACCTTCAAGAAGGTGATTGTGTAAGAGAGAAGACTTGAAATTCACGTCAAGGGTGGGTTGTACTTACTCGTTGCCCCCTAACTTCATTGATTGGATTAGGCATGTGAGTTGCTTTTGGGACATGCTGTAACTTTGGCTTAACCTTACAATTAAGGTAACCCTGTGATGTGACTGGGGCAGGTGGCCCTAAAGGAATGTGGTGATGTGGGCGGTGTACCAGATCTCCTGTCAGAGGTAGAGGCTCAGGTCCTGGCACTGCCACTTACTAGTAAGTGGTCTGGGCAAGTTCATCAGCTTCTTTGCCTTTAAGTGAAGAAAATTGTCCTTTATCTCTCAAGTTCTTTTCAGTTCTCAATACCTATGAATCAGACTGTTAGATTATAATTTTCAATACATAGCATCAGCAAATGTTCCCAGAAAGCCATTGATGTGAGTAGTCTGAAGACAAATGGGAGTTCTAAAGATTGTATTTTCAAGTGGCACCTAATGGATCCCTGAAACTTTTGCACGCTGACATAGTGCTACAGCTTTGTGCAGATGTCACACATCAGCATTCTGTTGTAATTACCAGAATTCTTCCCAGAATATATTGGGGCAGTCATTAGCCTGTCCTTTAAATATACCAACTTGCTGCAAAAATTCTTTTTTCTCCATCTATTCTTGCCCCTGAAGACAACACATGAAAGTGGAACTACTGCCACTGTTTCTTCTAAGTAACAACCAAATGTTATGCTACTGCATGTCTATGTTTTCTATAAAGTTATCTGTAGACACTACTATAAATAGTTAAATGTGACAAGATGCACATTGGGTGATGAAATTAATACTCTTCGTTGTTTGATATTTATGGAGAGAAAGAAATAATGAGATTGAGCTAAAGGTTACCCCCAGCAGGAAAGAAAAAGGTCATTTATGTTTATAGCCAGCAATAAACTCCATTTAAAAATGGTTTCAGTGAGAAACATGGCAAGTTAGAATTTGTTGTTTTTTTTGCTGTATAGTATATATAGTAAAACTTTTATTTATAATGTATTTAAAATACGTGAAGTCCAGCTTAGCTGCCTAATAGAATTACCTAATCAAATTGCAAAAATAATTGTCCTGGGGGATGGAAACTGGAAGAGGCAACTGAACAAGATGAAAAAATGATGAAGTACAGTAAGTGAAGAAGCTTGTTTTCAGGGGGTAGAGTTACAGAAAGAACACTTTAACAATTTCTCTTTTGATTGTTTGAAATACAGATGGCACATTTAAGGAAGTACAAAGCACAAATGGTAATCCTGAAAAAGAACAAAGCACAGTTATAAGCAATTATAATTGTGATCTTTATATTTAGAGATTTTCTGAATTTGAAGATCACGTAAATATTCCTTTGGGCAATTTCAAAATTAGAATGTATATCAAGTATCATTAGGCATGTGCTCAAGTGCTAAAGGTTCAGATATATCTAGAACAGCAAGACAGCACCGTGATAATTAAAGGGAGGAAATTTTTCAAAAACTTTTATTACCAAAAATAAAGCTTTAAAGATGTGTATGCATGCACCTTGATCCAGAAACTTTACAACCAAGAATAAATTCTAAGGAAATATAGATACACATAACAACTATTGTTGACAGTGTTTACTCAGTTTTATTTATGATTTTAAAAAGAAATGAAAACTAGGAACAACTCATATTTCCATCAACAAGGAATTATTTACATTAATTGTGCATACTCACATAAAGGAAGAAGTATTTGAATGATATAGGATAGTGATGGGAACCATTCAGTGGAAGAAGCAGGGGTAGGAAGATGGTGAACATTTCTACTTTCTTGTATTCTGGAAAATTCTCAAATAAATGAAGTTTAGCTATTTCCAACTTCCCTTTCTACTCTTCTCTTTTTTGAACCCTAAAATCCTCAAGCTTTCTCACTCCCTATAACACCTTTATTTCACAAAGTTTTTTGGATGCATGTCTTCTAAACTGTTCATGACTTTTACAACTTCTTCCCTCTCTTCACTAATAAATCCACAGGATCTCTCAAAAGAGTCTGATGTTTTGTTTTGTTTTGTTTTGTTTTGTTTTGTTTTGTTTTGTTTTGTTTTCCTTACAACCGCAGCCATGACAGCATTGCTGGGACTATGGTGAAGGGTTAGGCTACTGTTCACTAAGAAGAGATGATCTACAAATTAAGAAGCTGGAATCATGCCTCACCCAAAAAGAGCGCAATGATGATACCAACATGGGCCAGTGAAGCAGTATCCTCCACAACTAGACTGAAGAACAAAAAAGGACAGCAACTTGTCTGTTCCCCTTCCCCGGTTCCCCAAAGCTGTCCCCTCCCCCCAATTCCCCAATAAAATCTTAAAAAAAAAAAAAAAGAAGAAGAAGAAGCTGGAATCAGTGATTGCCTGTAGTATTTTTCATAGAATTAGATCGCACTTGTTTTCTGCACTTGAAGTAGCAAATGACTGGCATTTTTGGTGGCAAACGGCCCCACTTCTTCCCTGGCAAGGAAAATCATATGCAGTTAAAAGTAGAAAAAGGACATCAAACACTTTAAGGTTGTTTGTTAATGGGTTTCCATTAGCAAAGACCGTAAAGACTTAATTACATGTGATTATATTTACTCTTGACTTTTCAAAGCACTTTTATAGTTCCTTTCATTGTATCCTTACAATCACCTATACAGAAGGCAGGCGAGGTACTACTGCACCCATTTGAGAAATGATGAAACTGAGAACAAATAATTCATTGTAGGGCAATAATAGGACCTAGGATGTCTGACTCTGAGCTGGACATTTTATCTTGTAGATCACAAGCAGGAGTCTCCTGATAGCCAGTAAACTATTACTGTAGAAGCTAGGCAGAATTTGAAACAGTTCCCAGGAATTCAGTCTGGGCTTATAGTTTTGAAGTTCCATTAAAAAAAAAATCAGAGCAACTGTTTGTCTTCAAAAGGAACGATGATTTATATATATATATATATATATATATATATATATATATTACACACACACACATACACTGAGATAATAATACATGTAGACCAGTAGTTTTTAAACAGGACAATTTTGCCCCCTCTTCTCGTCCCTCTCCCAAGGACATCTAGCAATGCCTGGGACATTTTTGGTTGTTGCAACTGGAAGGGAGTATTACTGGCATCTTGTGGGTAGCAGCTAGGGATCTTGCTAAATACGTTACAATGCACAGGACAGTCTCCATAATGAATTATCAGGCTCATGTCACTGGTGCAGAACCTTGAGGAACTGCTCTATTTCTCTTCCTTGGTTAATGGTGGTTGGCATACTCTCAATTACTCACCCGTACAGCCTCTGCCATTAGAATTATATAAACTACCGATGGACAAAACTTTAAAAAAGAGTTCAATAATGTATTCCCTTTCTATCCATATTTGATGCTTCCTCTTAATTCTTCATTCCCTCCTCTCAATCTTTGCTCCCTAGTTGTCATTCTTCTCACCTCCCTGGCTTAATTTATATTCCTGGGTTTCCTGCCAAACTTTTCATCACTGACATCAAACTGATGTGGTTTCTCTTTACTTTGGCCCCCTTTTCTTGCTCTCTGAGTGAGCACTGATTCTGAGCAGAGACTGGGTGATGGGTGGAGCTGCAGGTCCTGGAGATGCCACTAGGAATGCTGGTTGGACCTCTCTTGTGGACTGGCTATCTCAGAGCTTGTGCTATTATTTTTGGAAGAACTGTTTTGTGGCGGAGGCAGAAGCCTGTGCAGAGTGACTTTTAAAAAAACCCACAGGCTAATTATCCTAAAAGTGAACTTCTCTTCCTCTCCTGGGAGGATGGTAAACAATTATACTCCCTACTCCCCTACCCATTGTAACTCTGTTTGCATAGTATTAATGAACCATGCATAGGTGGCCTCTGGTTATGTAGGTATTTTCAGCTTGCTCTTAGAATTGAATGTATGAATTAAGAGGAGCACTTAGAGTGTTAGAAGGACTTTTTGATTTTTTACTGGGGAGATACAGAGTGCCAAGTAATTGTGGTATTTTATTTTCCACAAGAATGCAGGCGTAGATGAGAAGCATTATTTGTATCTCAGTTATAAAGGTTAGAACTACATAGCTTAAATAATTGATTTCTTGAACATGATTGGACTAACCATGACGATTTAATCAGTCTCATTGGGGTTGGCTCTGAGCTCGGTAAAATGTGTCCATCATCTCCAGCTAAGCTATGCTCTATTGTAGCTTGGCTGTTCCCAAAGTGTGGCCTCCAGATCTCTGGGTGCTTCTCAGATTCCTTCAGAGAGTCTGAAACATCCATTTTTTCTTGCATAATGATATTAAGGTGTTATTTGCCTTGCATTTTTTCTCTTCGTCCTCCTTATTCATTTTGCACTGATGAATGAGTACTGAGAACTGTGAGTGCCTCGGCACAAATCAGAACAGTGGTTCTAAAGTGTGTTAGTTATCGCTGTGTTTCTCACCTCCACACAGTCACAGTAAAAAGAAAAATCAGTCTCGCTTAAGAAGGTCCTTGTTGAAGCAGTAAAAATTACAGATTTTGTTGAATTTTGAGCCTTGACTACCCATATTTTGAATATCCTGGGTGACAAAATGGGAAGTCCACAGAAAGCGCTGTGGCTGCATACTGAAGTGCCAAAGTGTAGTGCTTGGCTGGAGAAGGGCGCTGTGTAATTGAGTTGCAAGCTGCACTAGCAGGGTTTTCCCTTGGAGCATCAAGTTTATTGAAGGAACCACTGAAATACAAACTATGGTTATCTAAACTTGGGTATTTGGCAGAACTTTTCAGAAAAATGAAGTGAACCTGTCATTTCGGGGGGGGGCAGGAAGACAGTATCTTCTAAGGTTAACATTTGAGTTTTTAAGCAAAAATCGGAATTTTGGAAAACCAGAATCCACCACTGTGCATTTGGCAATTTCCCAGTACTTTTGTGAGGAGATGAGTGGTGATATTAACTAATGTGAGTTTTTTTTTTTTTTTTTTTTTTTAAAGATTTTATTGGGGAATTGGTGGAGGGGAACAGCGTTGGGGAATAGGGGAAGGGGAACAGACAAGTTGCCGTCTTCTTGTTCTTCAGTTTAGTTGCGGAGGATGTTGCTTCACTGTTGGTATCGTCATTGCGCTCTTCCCGGATGAGGCAGATCGGTCGCTGGCCTCTGGATGTCGCTCACCGCGGCTATTGGCAGCTCACGCTTGGCTGCCAGCCACTCACGCTGGCTGCGGGCCACTCCCTGTAGCCTATGGCAGCCCACTGCAGCAGGGGCTGCAGCCCACACCATCACCGGGGCTCGCACAGCCCAGCTCCAGGTGGAGCTGTTGTTAGCTGTAGAGGGCAGTGTCACTGGCCCTCATGTGGGATCCGAACCGGGGCCGCTGGCATCCCAAAACCAGCGCTTAACCAATGTGCCACTCGGCCGGCCCCTAATGTGAGTTTTTAATATTGTGTTAGGAAATGTGTCAACATTGGGAAGACCTGAATAAGTCTATGTATTGATATTTTCGATATGATCAATGAATCATGTTACCAAATCATAGACGAGTGAAAGATTTATTCAAAGTGCAGGATAGACCAATGGATTTTAGTGTAGCAGAATAGGAGAAGTTCGTCAATATGAACTTTGTGTTCACAAAAAAGCAATGAACAAAGTTCATTGGTTTCAGATTCAGATTGCAAGTAACCTTTAAGGGCTACTACTTAATGGGCTTTTGAGATAGTTATTAATATATCAATAATTATCTGAAAAGGCTGTTAAAATACCGCTGCGAGGTTGGCATCATCAACCCGCACATTTTCCCAGAGGTCTCTGAACCCAAGGTCTACCTTTTCTACGAGTCTGGGAGCTATGACATCCTCTCTACAAATAGGGCTGGCTCCGCCCACCGGTGCCCTGTTGCCCTCCCCTCTGCCAGGCGCTAGACATGTACCAAGGTTTTTGTGTGGTTGTAAATGGTGATATTACACTCCCCGCTTCCCTGTTACACAACCTTCCATGTTTTTTATTAAAGGGGATGCTGGTGTTGGAAAAAGACTTATCTGAGAAGGCTGTTAAAATACTCTTGTCTTTTCCAAATACATATCTGTGTAAGACCAAGTTTTCTTTCTTCATATACTTCAACCAAAACAACATGTTGTAACAGATGGAATGTAGTAGATATGAGAATCTGACTGTTTTGTATTAAACTAGACTTAAAGAACTTTGCAAAAATGAAAAATAATGTCTCTTATCACTAATTTTTCAGAAAAAAATAACTATATTTAATAAAAGTTATTTATGTTAATGTATAATAGGTTAATTAATATTTTCAAATAAATATTAAACATTTTATTATAGTAAATATTAATAGCTCAAGTCCACATCACAAAGAGTATAAAGGGGTCCTGAGATTAAAGATTTGAGAACCACTGATTTAGAATAATATACATCACAATATGGGTACTGCAAACTTGGTCTTTTTAAAGCCAATATTGGCTTTTCCCTTTCCTCATTTAAAACAATAACGATTACATTTGGATAGGGCTTCGTACTTTCCAAAGTGCTTTTACCGGCATCAATAAATTAATTCTTTGAGCAACCTTATAGGTCAGACATTATTTTCTCCATGTTATAACAAAGCAAATTGAAGTCCAGAGCAACCAAGCAGCTGATTGTAGGTCAGAGAGCCAATGAAAGAACTGAGAGCTGACCCCAGAGTTTTCCAGTTTCAAATTTCATCATATTTATATAACACTACTACATAGGTTCAGAAACTATTAGAAATGATTAGTAAGTGAACAGTTCAAATTGTAATCGATATGAACAAAAGGGGTTTATTAAGTTACTTTCAGGTAGCAAATGTTAAATTCTAATATATAATCAAGTCATATAGGATTTGAGTTATGCTCTTTATTCTGACATGCACATTATTTCAAATTCTGAATTGGTAATGTCTAAATGAATCTTTTTATATAATATTTTTATATCTGTTCATTGTATTAAGTTGAATTTTATGAAACTGTCAATATTCTCTCATTTTTTGACTTACAAAAATGAGACCTTCATATGGCTCAACCTAATCAAATTTTTAAAAAAAAACAGAAAAAAAATAATGAAGCCTTTTAAATTAAGTTAAAATTATATTAAAAGTATGAAAAATTATAAACAAAAAAACAGCCTATGTAAAAATACCAACCCTTAGTTCCACACCCCAGTAGTCTGAAGTATTATAAGTATCAACAATTTCCTGTATATACCCTTCCAGAAATTGTCCATGCATGTACAATAATACATATATCTATTAAAACACCCCACACACACACACACACATACACACATGGGATCATGCTAAACAAAGTACTCTGCAAATTGGGTATTTTGCTTAATATGTTTGGGTATCATTCCATTTGATTCATATAGTTCTATTTTTTTTTAGAAGTTCTGTTAGTCTATTGGAGAATGTACCATAATTTACTACTGAATTAAAAAATTATACTGAGGTACAATGTCCATATAGTAAAATGTACTAATCTTAAGGTTTATTTTCTACATGTGTATATAAATATGCATGCACACTGATGTCTCCATATGTATGTATACCTCTGTAAGTACCACCTAGGTTAAAGTATAGAACATTTCCAGCATCCCAGAAGGCTTCTTTGAGTTGCACCCCAGCCTATAACACCTCCCCAACCCAGCAATCATTGTTCTGATTTTTATCAACATAGATTAGTTTTGCCGATTCTTAAACTTCATATAAACAGAATCATACTACATGTTTCTGGTGTGTGTGTGTGTGCCTAGTTTCTTTTGCTTAATATCAGTTCTCTGAAATTGATCCATATTATTGTATGTAGCAGTAGTGTGTACTTTTTAAATGCTGTATAGTATTCTATTACATGAATTTATCCATTCTGCTGTTGATGTACATTTGGTGTTTTATTTTTCAAGTTTGGTGCTTTATTTTTCAAGTTTATTTTGAATAAAGCTTTCATGAACATTCTTTACAGGTTCTTGTGGACATATTCATTCATTTTCTTTGGTATATTCTTACCTAGTTTTATTTTGGCTTAAAGGGGTGAGTATACCTATAAAGGCAGTCCTATAGAGAGGAGGTGCAACACACTTATCACACTAGCAAACTGTGGTAGAAGGCAGATGAGTGAAATACAGAAAGTATGAGTGAGATTTAAGAAAACCTTTTAGTTGTAGAAATGTAGAGGAAGCATATAAATAAAAATAAATGTACTAGTAAAATACCATTTGTGTGAGCTGGATGTGTAATGGTAGATTCTGGCATGAAGAAACTCTGCCAATAGAATGCTAGATAAAGAAGACATTCTATAAGAATAGAGTATACTCACTAAACTTATCTCTGTGATTTCATTGGCATTCTTTCCATCATATGCTTACTGGATTATTTTGAGTGCACTATTTAAAAACACATAAAATATAATACATGTATTATTCTAAATGGAAAAACTGAAGTTGTTAATCTGTAATATTAATCTAATTTGATATCAAATCACTTTCAGATTCTTCCTACAGAAGGAAAATTATATTAGGAAATAATTTATATGTTTAGTTAAACATAGAATTTAAAATGAGAAAAATCTCCATTAGCTGGAATTTTATAATTAGTTTGATTTCTGGTTAGCTAAACAGTAACCAGAAAACTTTTTTTATTTTCACTGATGAGCATTTATTATGTAAGTTATTCCACTTTCCCAGTCTTAGTATTTTGCTGTAGGAATTCAATTTATTATTTGATGATTTAAGAACTTTTGTGTCATCATCTTAAATATTAATGATTGTTATAAAAGTACAATAGGTGTTCTAAATTTCTGATGACTGGAATTTTCTTTTGAAAATAAATTTTTGCTAACGTGTTTTCATACCATTTGAGAGGTCTAATTAGTGGTTTATTTTAAATCAATATTTTACCTAATTCAGATCTTTTAAATCAAGTATTAATTAATATTTCATGTAGCATGTCATAAGTAAAAGAAATAAAATTTGAAAGTACTATATCACACTGTATTTTACCAAAATGACTCAGTGATAATTATCAGCAAATTATTTTTTGGTTTAATTTGTAAACAAACTGCAGAACATGTTATTAACCGTTAGAACGTTCTGAAATTATCATCTGTTTCTAAACATAAACATGGTTCTGTTTATTCATTGCTTGAAACCATTATTAGTAGTAAACTTAATATTACCAGAAATAGGTTTATTAGTGTAATTTCTTCCTTTTGATTAGGTACTAAGTGGATAAAGTATCAACTGTGGTATATTATGGATGGAGAATTTTTTAAAACACTAGAAATCATACATTGCTCTCATGTTCTTTGTTTTTATATCAAATCGCCTACTTGACATCCGCCTCAACATCTTGAACTCAATACGGCTAAAATGGAATCTCAACTCCCCACCTGTTACTGATGTGTAGCTGTCCTATCCCCACCTCCCACCTGTCCCTCTCCCAGTCTTCTTCACTTCAGAAAAAGGCACTCCCAGCCACCCAGGTTCTTAAGTCAGAATCCCCGAGCTCTGTTTCAGATTCCTCCCTCCTCCTACATCCCATCACCAGCAAGTTCTGTCATTTCTCCTCATAGCCATCTCTCATCTGTTCTCTCCTTCATCTCCCCAGTGCAACCACAGTAGCCCAAGCCACCATCTTCTCTTGCTCAGACCTCCACTACAGTCTCCTTTCTGGGACAGTGCTTTCAGTTTTGCTGGCCTCAATTTATTTCACACATAACAGTCAGAATAATTTTTAACAACATAAATCAATGTTATTCTCCTGCTTCCAATTCTTACCATTACACTTGAAAAACATTCAACTCATGACCGTGGCCTGCTAACACAGAATGGTGTGTCATCTGCGAACCCCTTTCACCCCATCTGATGCCAATACGCTCTACTACATGGCCTTCTTTTAATTCCTTGAATATGCCAAATTGAGAAATTGGGACATTCTATAGGACAGTTGTCCCTGTTTCTGTCTCCATAGTTGGAGATAAATTTGGTGTCAGAACATACGTCTTCCAACGCCCTGTCCCACATTCTTTACACATTACACTACCTTCTGAAAACCAAGGCTTAAACCAGTTACACATTTTTGACTCTGCAATATACCAAGGACAACCAAATGAGCTGCCCTATGGCTGACTGAAGTACACCTTGACCATAGAGATGATTTCTAAAATTTTCTGTTACTTTTGTGACTTTTCCCTCCAGTTTTCTTGGCAACCAAGAAGCACCACTTTATTTTCCCTCTTCTCTCTGCTCAGCCCCAGTAGCAGCAGACCCAATGCAATCAACATGGTAAGAGAGTGTTTTGGATTCTAAAATTTCATCTACACAGCCCAAGCCGTGAAATGCATAGTCAAGGTGGGAAGTGGCTGGTCACTGGCATGTATGCCATAGACATTCCTTATGAGTGAAAAAGTATCTGTGATTTTGTGTCATATATTTAGCATTATCACCACCTACACATTCAGTTAAGAGCTGTTCATGGCTGAAAAGAAACCCCTGGTTCCCTCTTACGTCACCTCTCAGCTTAGTTTTGCTGTGAGCTGTGGGCAGCTTCATTGAAAGTGTTTATATCCTTTATTCAGAACAAATATGCCAATACTGCAATACTTGTAGAATCTATAAAATAAAAGATTAATTTAGTAATATTTAATAAGTAATAATTATATAGTGATTTAAAGTATTTTCTGTGACTTTTCCATCTTCTTTATACCCTGTACATCACTAATCAGTCTCTGAGGCCTATCCACTTTTTTTAAGTCCCTCAAATATATTTTTTATTTTCATTCTACCACTCTTGTTTAAGCCCTCTTTATCATTGCTACTGTAAAAACCTCATGAAATACTCGCACTACCTATTCACTCCACACTTTCTCCAAGTCATTCTTGTGTTTTAAATACTTTTACTGAGTCAAATTCTTTTCCTGCTCAAAAACATATGCCTGATTCTCCATAGTAAAAACTTCTAAGGTGCGTGTGTCTGAGTTTTAAAATACTGATCTATTGTTTTACTCTGTATTAAATTAAGTGTCCTGAATTTTGATGTGGAAAACAAACTTACTATATGCAGAACTTATTTCAACAACAGTTTTAAATTAATATTTTTGAATAGGTAATACAGTTATAGGATTTGAGGATCAAAACTACATAAAAGGTTAACCAGGAAAGTCTCACTCCTATCTGCCATTCATAGGTAACTATCAGCAAAAAGGATTTTAATACCTCAGATAATACAATAATGACTGTAGCTTCATTAAACTTTTGGTTGCAAGTAACAGAAATGTATTTCCAACCAGTGTAAACAAAAAAAAGTTTAAAGAATAGAGTAGCTCAAAGAAGGCAGAAAGTGTAGCCAGCTTTTAGGAAACATTGAAACTGAGACTTGGGAATCCATCAAGAACACAAGCTGCTAATTTTTGCCTGACTTGCTGTGCTCTTTGACTTCAGTTCTCTCTCTCTCCTCTCTCCTTCTCTCTCTCTCTCTCTCTCTCTCTCTCTCTCTCTCTCTCTCTCTCTCTCTCTCTCCCTTCCTCCTTCCCCTCTCTTCCCCTCCCCACCTGCTTCCCCCTCCAGACTGACTTTGTTGCTTTGACGTGCCAAACACCAAACACAGCTCTCCCTTGCTCCTGAGTATACCCGTCCTCAGTTCAAGTGGCCAGCCCAGCTTCTTTATTTCTCTGTGTAAATTCTTAGAGAGAGAGACAGAGACAGAGACGAAGAGATTGAGGCACTTTTTGACCTGGTCATGTGTTCATCCATGGTTGATTAGCTCTGGACAGGGGAGCAGGGAAACAATGCAAACATGGATTCTAGGAATTCAACTCTATCTAGAGAAGTGCTTAGAGCAAAGGGGTATGGACCAGCCCAATATCCCCAAAGGTGCCTACTAATATGGTCATACTGACCATAGTCAACTAGCTTTTAATTTGCATGGTCCTGAGGCCATCTTTGGCCAAGATAGGTACCCAGCGCTGATAATCTCTTTTCCTGTTGGCAGGAAATGACCCAGGAAAGCCACAGGTTTTTTTTTTAAGTAACTACTCTCCTGGAAACTGGAGAACTATTTATTCCCCCCTCGCCCCCAGCCCTTTTTTTAAGTTTTTAAAAGTTTCCCTGGGCAAATTCATGTTGGCTGCTATATGCTATCCTCACACTAGCTGATGCTCATATTATCAATTCTGGTTATCTTCTGGATGTTGCCCGGCCAGGAACAAGGACTAATCACCAAGAATACCAGAGTAGAGTGATGTATGGCTTATACCAGATCCTGCTTTCCAACTGTGCTTTGAAGAAGATGGGGTCAATGCTGCTAAGAAAAACAAGTATTATTGTCTAAGTAACAATATTTAATTTAAAACTTAAAGAATATGGCTCTAATGTATTTGCATGCCATGATGGTGCTAAATTAACATCATGGATGTTATTACATCTTATCAATACTTTTCTTAGTCATATAGAGGATAGTGTTAGTAGATGTTGTTTGAGAAAGCAAAAGGGATAATGTTCCTTTAGGTGAGATATTTCCAAACGGAACAAATATTAGCCTGCCTGCCCGCCTTCCTTCCTTCCTTCCTTCCTTCCTTCCTTCCTTCCTTCCTTCCTTCCTTCCTTCCTTCCTTCCTTCCCTCCCTCCTTTCCTTCCTTGTATAGTAGTACCTTCTCAGAACTTCTGAGGACTTAAACTATTTAAAATTCTTATTTCACTGCATAAAATACCTTTTATAATGTTTATGAATAAAAACTAACCTGTATAGTGTAGTTCTGTGTGCCAGGCTCTTTTATAAGTATTTTATGATTATTCCACCAATCCTTGAAACCACCCTGTGAGATTACCACTATTATTATTCCCATTTGACAGATGAGGAATGACTCACAGAGAAGATACTTGCTCAAAATCACAAACCTAGTTAGTAGTGTCAGGGTTTCAACCTAAGAAGTTTGACTCTAGGTTTAATCTACACTTTTAACCCCTACCTTCACTATCTCATAGTGAAGGCTGTTCATCAAAACAGTGATTATCAAATTGCTTAACATGTTTTAGAATATATGCTGCTGGCATACTTAACAGGATTGACAAATCTGATACAATCCATTTGTGAGGCTGCAGAGTTAACTGTGTCTGAACTGGCCTGGTGGGCCTGGTTAACATTTCTCTCTCCAGTCATTTTTTTGGTAAATGTCACCTTTTTAACCAGCTTTTACCTTTGGAAGCTATTTGTGAATTTAAAATTCTTTAAGAAAAGCCTAGCTTTAAATTGACATAGCGTTTTTCTCTTTCGATTTTTTATTATTAGTAGTGGTATTGCTCATTAGAATGTTCCTATCCTCTTAGGTGGTTATATCATTCTGGATATAACAGCAGAGCTCTGCTTAGAAGGGGCTTGGGTGAGACGAGAATGGAATAGAGCAAGATGGGTTATTGCTTTGGAGAGGTTTTGATCTAAATATAGAGAGTGAGTATGAACTGTTTGTGAAGCTTTGAAGATGCCGTATGACCTTGTAAAGACAACAGGCAGCAATGCCATGCTCAAATCATTTTTTTTAAAAAGATTTTATTGGGGAATTGGGGGAGGGGAACAAACAAGTTACTGTCTTTTTGTTCTTCAGTCTAGTTGTGGAGGACGTTGCTTCACTGGCCCATGTTGGTATCGTCATTGCGCTCTTCCCGGGTGAGGCAGATCTGTTGCCAGCCATTGGATGGCTGCTCACAGCAGCTCACTGCAGCTCACACCAGCTTATGGCAGCCCACTGCAGCCCCACTGCAGCCTATGCTGTCACAGCAGCCTAGCTCCAGGTTGAGCTGTTGTTCACCATCTTAGCTGTAGAGGGTGCAGAGCGACTTGCCCATGTGGGATCTGAACTGGCGGCCCTGCTGCTCAGAGCTCACGCTCCCAAGCCAACTCTTAACCAATGAGCCACTTGGCCGGCCTGCCATGCTCAAATCTTAATGTACAAGACCCTCAGGGCTCATGGTTTCCTAAAAATGTTTCAAAAACATTTCCAATAAAATCATAAACATATATATGTATATACATAGTGTGATTGACAGACAGCATTAGGGTGCATTTGAGATTAGTGACGATGAATACAAAGTCAGACTAGTCAGAGTAGTTGTGTATTTTTCTCTAGTTATGATATGATAGCTATGATAGCACAAGAACAGAGAAAGAGTTGATTGCACTGGGGTTGTGGTTTCATCCAGCTAGGTAGGGGAAGGGAGTTGAGGGAGTCTGCTATTCTCAACTATTTATTCTCCTATGTAAATTTTAGAAGCACCATGTCAAGTTTCATGTAAAAGTCTTGTGATTTTAATTTGAACTCCCTTAACCATACTAATCAATTTGCCCCTTTTATGGTACTGAATCTTCTATCTTTTCATATCTTTAAGTCTCTATTATAGCTTTCAATGAAGTTTTAAATTTTCCTCCAAAAAATGAAATCACATATACTAAATAGACATGAAAAAAAATTGCCTATCACATCCTCATTCAGTGTTTTCATATTTAGAGTTGTTTTATGAAAACTTTCTATCTAGGTTTCATCATAAAATTATGAAAGAAATTATTACTGCAGTCAAATTCTTAGTTTGAGACTTAAATGGTTCAGTATTAACAAATGCTGTAATTCGGCTATTTAGAGTAGCTCTCTTGTAGCTATTTTCCTTTGGGTTTTTAACCCTTTGAGTAAATTGTCTCGCATTTCTCAAAGATATTGTTATTTCTCTCTTGGAAAAATATGCAGTCATATTTCTTTTCAGCTCAATTCCTTTTGCACCACACACACAAAAAAATGGAAACACCATGTCTTAAAGAGGTTGTGCCATGTCTATAAGGCATTATTCATTATTATAATTAATTACTCAAATTCACATCCTTATATTTGATTATATTAGATTTCTAGAAATCCAATAATTTGACCAAAATGAGGGATCTCTTTCAGTGTGTGTTGTGTGTGGTGTGTGTATGTGTGTGTGTGTGTGTGTGTGTGTGTGTGAGAGAGAGAGAGAGAGAAAGAGAGAGAGAGAGAGAGAGAGAGAGAGAGAGAGAGAGAGATTTGGCTGAATATATTTGTATTAATTTCTTATGGCTGCTGTAACAAAATATCACTAACTGGGTAGTTTAAAACAATGTAAATTTATTATTTCACAATTTTGGAGGCTAGATATGGGAAATCAAGGTGTTGACAGGGCCATGCTCCCTCAAAGCCCGTAGGGTCCTTCCTTGCCTTGTCCAGCTTCTGGAAGCCCAGATGTTGCCTGGCTTATTATAGCCACATTGCTCCAATTTCTGCCTCTGCTGCACATGGCCAACTTCCCTATGTGTCTCTGTCTTCTACTCTTAGTAGGACACCAGTCATATTGGATTAAGGGCCCACCCTACTCCAGCATGATGTCATCTTAGCTAACTACAGCTGCCATTTTCAATGACCCTATTTTCAAATAAGGTCATTTTGGAAGACTGGGGGTTAGAACTTTAACATATC
The DNA here is from genome assembly GCA_033961575.1 of Aselliscus stoliczkanus. Taxonomy (NCBI): domain Eukaryota; kingdom Metazoa; phylum Chordata; class Mammalia; order Chiroptera; family Hipposideridae; genus Aselliscus; species Aselliscus stoliczkanus. Next base: position 67,631,059 of record CM066730.1, on the reverse strand, counting down.
TTTTTGGGTGGTGCAATTCAATTCATAATAATACCTAATTACTTACTAAGAGATCCCATGTAAGCTTTTTAGGAATATAGGCATATTCATTTCCAAATCTAACTTTAACTCTGTGACTTGAAATAGAGAAATGAAACAAATGAAAGCCTTTATGGGAACTCTTCATTTTTGACTTCAATAAAAGCTCTGCAGGCAATCTTTTTTATGTTTTTGATTAAGCTGTTGGCTGAATCACTGACTTTAATATAGCTTTCTTGAATCTGTTTCCAAGTCTATTCAGCTTTCTGTATAGTTTTCATATTTGCTTTTAGAAATGAGAACTGTAAAGTTAGAGAAGAGAAGCTCATCTAAGTTAAACATACTACATGATATCCTCTTTCTCTTTGTTTTCTGACTTTAAAATGTATGAAAAGATACTGCCTTTTTCCCAAGAAGGCTCTGAAGAAACTCGTTACATTTATAAAGGCTTCCGAATGCTGTAATAAGTCTGCCAGCTCCATCTTTAATTCAGAGCATTGTTGCAACTGTCGTACTGTAAAATATAACTTTCTGAACTGCTTACCCTAATGTGTAGTGTTGGCAGTAAAGAGAAACTAAAAATTAAAAATAAACACCAGTAAACAATGACCTTGAAGGCAGATCAGAATTAGGGCAGTCATCTGTTGTAGTTTAACCTCTTGTTTACAGATGAGGATATGGAGGTCCAGAGGTTCACCAAGCTGGGACCTGACAAAACTGGATCTAATCTTGCTCTACTGAATCACATTGTCTTTTCTTCCATATCTTATTCAAAACTTGTACAAAAGGTGAAGAATGGCTGCTACTGAGCCATACGTCTTAAATGCATGAATTGTATGGTATGTGAATTGTGCCTCAGTAAAGCTGTTTAAAAAAAAGATGAATGGCCGGGTTTCAGAGGTACAGCAATGAAAGGACAGTATGCTTAAGAAACATTCATTTTAAATAGTAAATAGCTTCTTTTTTAAAAATTACACAGTACACAGTCACCTGAAAAACAGAAGCTAGCCCCAGTTTCAAGATCTATATAACAAGTTAAGCCTGACTTAATTTTATTTACAGCACTATCAATTTCATAGAAATAGAGGGTGATTTAGAGAAGGAAAATTGTTTAAGAAATAGTCTTAAAATATTTCTTGACACCCCAAAAAAAATCTGCACACATTTATAAGGCTAAGTTAAAATGTAAACTCTTAAATAATGCTCTGTCATGCAGCATTAAATACTATGCTACAAGTTCACCTTCCTAGAGGGCAAATTAGATGAACAGGAAACAGTGTTTTTCTAGTCTTTCTTTCTGGATCTCTTTTTAGGGATTCATAGGCCTCCCAAATTGATCTTGTAACTTTCTTACCTTTTGTCTTTTGTATTACATCTTTGACTTTTTTAAAAAATGAGCTTTATTGAGATACAATTTTTATTTGACAAAATTTACTCATTTTAATTGTACAGTTGAAGGAGTTATGATGGTGTATATAGTCATGTAACCATCACCATTGTTGTTCCAAGAAGTTTCCTTTTCCCCTCTGCACTCATCCCCTTCCCTTCCCTCTCTCCTGGCAGTTTTGCCTGTTTTAGAATGTCACATAAACTGAATCATATAGTAATGTAGGCTTTTGGTCTTGCTTCTTTTACTTAATGTTATCCTTTTGAGTTGCTTCTATGCTGTGCATATCAATTGTTTGTTCCTTTTTATTGCTGAGTAGGATTTCAAAGCTATGATATGTTTATCCATTCACGTGTTGGTGGACACTTGGGTTGTTTCTAGTTTACATTTCTCTTGGAGTGAAATTCTGGGGTCATATGATGAGGTATGCTTAAATTTATAAGCAATTACCAAAGGGTTTTCCAAAGTGGTTGTACTATTTTACATTTGCAACGGCATTCATTATATATCCTTCCAGGATTTTATTATAAATTTTCTTAGAGATATTTTATAGTTTTCTCTATTCTATTCAGGCCTATGATTTGTTTTGGGTTAATTTTTTTTGAACAAGCTGTGTGATAGGGATCAAAGTTGGGTTTTTTTTTGCATATGAATGTCTAGTTGTTTCAGCATAATTTGTTGAAAATGCTGTCCTTTCCCCATTGAAATAGTTAGGTACATTTTTCAAAAATTAATTGTTTGTGTGTGTGTGTGTGTGTGTGTGTGTGTGTGATTAGTCTATTTCTAAATTCTCTATTCTGTTTCACTGAACTATTTGTCCATCTGACTATCTTTATGCCAACACTACTCTGCCTTAATTATTGTAGTTTTATCATAAATCTTGAAATCAAGTTGAAGTCCTTCTAGTTTCTTTAATTTCTTTCAGCAATGTTTTCATTATAATGGTCTTGGGCATATTTTGCTAAATTCATTCTTAAAGATTTCATGTTTTATGATGCTGTTGTAAATTGTGTTGCTTAAAAAAAACAAAAACATTTCAGTTTCCACTTGTCTGTTGTTAGTACATCTTTTTGGTTTTTCTTTTCTATTACCTGGGAGGTTTTGCAAATATATCTTCCAACACATCTATTAATTTTTTAAAATTGTAATTAAAAATTTTTAGTGTGGTAAAAAATACATGAAATGAAGTTTACCATTTTAACTTTTTTTTTTTAAAGATTTTATTGGGGAATTGGGGGAGAGGAACAGTGTTGGGGAACTGGGGAAGGGAAACAGACAAGCTGCTGTCCTTTTGTTCTTCAGTCTAGTGGAGGATGTTGCTTCACTGGCCCATATTGGTATTGTGATCATTTTGCTCTTCCCAGGTGAGGCAGATTGGTCACTGGCCATTGGACGACTGCTCACTGCTGCTCATGGCAGCTCATGACGGCTGCTGGCCGCTCACAGTAGTTTACAGCAAGCAGCCCACTGCCGCAGGGGCTGCAGCCTGTGCCATCACAGGAGACTCACAGCAGCCCAGCTCCAGTGGAGCTGTTCTTCACACTCTTAGCTGTAGAGGGCAGCGTAACCGGCCCATGTGGGATCTGAAACCGTAGCCCTGCTGCTCAGAGCTGGCATCTCAAGCCAACTCTTAACCAACGCACCACTCGGCCCTAACCATTTTTAAGTGCACAGCTCACTAGAATTAAGTAGGTTCATATTGTTGTGCAACAATCACCGCTATCCATCTCTAGAACGTCTTCATCATCCTATATTGAAACTCTGTATCCATTAAATACTAACTCCCCATTCCCACCTTCCCCTAGAGCTTGGTACTCACTGTTCTACTTTCTTTCTGTTTCTGTGTATTTGACTATTCTAGGGACCAGGACCTCACATAAATGGAATCATACAATATTTGTCCGTTTGTACCTGGCTTATTTCACTTAGCATACTGTCTTCAAAGCTCAATCATATTGTAGCATGTATCAGAATTTCATTCTTTTTTAAGGCTGGATAATATTCCATTGTATGTATATACCACATTTTGTATTTCTGTTCATCCATTGATAGACATTTCTGTTGTTTCTGCCTTTTGGCTGTTGTGAATAGTGCTGCATTTGGTTTTAATTTATGAAATCTTTCTTGTTCACTGATATTTTCATTTTATTTTTAATATTTTCATTTTTATTGTTTCTGAGGTTTTTTTTGTTTTTTTTGTTTTGTTTTGTTTTATGGAGTGATATCTTCCATCCCCCTCTAAATATTCTAGTTTCTTTGATGCTTTCTTCTTTTCTCTGTATGACCCTGTTTCCTCAAGTTTGGTTTTCTGTTTTTTGTTTTTTTTCTTTTTTTAGCTTTCATTCAAGGCTTTTGGCAAGTGTCTGTTGGTTCTTGTGTTTTGTTTTACTTTTAAGAGTGAAGTATTTAAAAAATGGACTGGAAGCTCTCTAGAGAAGGGATCAGGAGGGGTTGATTAGGTCTTTTTACTGGGGTACTCCAAATGCCAATACTTGGAGGAATTTTCCCTGGAACCATTTTGTTTCTTCACAAAAGGATTCTCTAATTTCCTGTGTGGCGGAAGAATGAGGTTTACAGGACGGTAGGGGTGGGGAGGGGGCAGTAATGGTGGGGCAGCAGGAATATGTTTAAGCCTTGCTGCAGGCTTTCTGGGAGCAGGGAGAAGACATGAGGGCCAAGGGTTTCACTTTTACTTAAATCCACTTGTTTTCAATCCTGGCACCTCCAAGGGATGAGCCTCTCAAATATTCTGTGGCTCAAAATGACTTGCTTCTTCTTGATATTGTCCTTTGAGAGGTATCTAGGTTGTAGCTCCATACAGTCTGCTAAGCCAGTAAGTACTTTTCTATCTACTCTTTGTCTTCCAAATATGTGTTGAAATATTTTATCCACTGTTGTCTCCTTTCTTATTCTCTTTGTCCTTGTTGATTAATACCATTTTTATTGCTTCACTGACATTTTAATGGGGTTTTGGAATGAAGAGGAAATGAACACATGATATGCCATATTTAACTCATTAGAGTAAATAGCATTTATCATTCATAAATGCTTTACAACATTTCTTTTACTATCTGACAGGAAAAATTTCCACTCAGGACAATAAATAAAACTCATAAAATAGGAATACTAGATCACAATAAGTTTGTAGTGATAAAAGGAAAATGAGTTTCAAAAAAGACTCAGGCAGGACAATATACGATAGCATTTCCGATGAGTGTGTTCCCAGGTTCTCTAGAAAATAGAAAACAAGTTGACTATGAGCGATATAAATCTGTTAATTTTTTAAAAAAATCATATACCTGATAAACACAAGTAGTATATAAAAGAATCATTTATCGTCTAGTTAGTTTTGTAATTTAATGGAGCTTGCTTAATCTCTTTTTGCTTTTCTTTTGGCCATATCCTTCTCTTTAGCATCTTCATTGGTAGATGATTAGTTACAGGAAGAGGCAAAAGTTCACCAGGCAATCCTACTGCTTGTTGTTGGCTAAGAGCGTGGAGCTCCCAGCTTACTGATAGTTAAAGGATTATCTCTGACTTAAATTTTTGGTGCTGTTCCTATTACTATAGATTATGTAGTGCTAAATATAATTATACTGAACACTTACTGGAATCTTATTTTGAGTTCTGAATTTAATATTTAAGGTGGATAGAGAAGATAAAATGAGCACCGATTTAAAAACTGAAGATCTGGATCTATGAAGAAAAGCTAAAGGGAGTTGATTTGTTTTATTTTGAAAAGTAAGGGGTGAGTGGAAATAACACTGTTCAAATATGTCCAGAGACGTTTCATGTTGGTTTTCCGGGTCTCTAGGCCGTTTTCTCCCATGGGTAGCACATAGTATCCATCAACCTACTTTCCATCCCTTCTCCCAACCCCCACCCTTTACCCTCAGACCTTTGCCCATGAAACCTAACCAATAGGTTTAGTAGGTACCTGCTTTCCAGCCTGACTAAATCTAAGCTCCAGCCCTAGTTTTCCAGCTGCCTCACTATTTCTACTCCAATATTCTTCAGGTAACTCAAGTTCAATGTATCTAAAAACAGGTCATTATATTCTTCCCGGCATTACTCACCCCTTCTGTGTTCCTCTCCTGACTTTCCTTGATAATGGCAGCACCAATTTACCTTGTCACCTAAGCTTAAACCTTAGAATAAGTTTTTCTTTCTTCTTTTCCATCAGTACCTACATCCTATTAGTCACCACATTCTATGAATTCAACTTAAATGTTTTTCACATTTATCGTCTCCTATTTCCTATGCTATTAGTTTAGATTCTCATTACCTCTTTGCCTGAACTACAAGCAGCAATTATGTTTCACTTAAACCATGGTAGTTATAATAAAGTTATCAAGTGAAGATTACCTGAAATATTGTAATTGCATCTTAAATATTCATAATTTTCCTTACTATAGCACACATAATCCTCTATCAGTGTTGTTTTTGTAAATTGTCAATCAGGTCATCTCATCATCCTGCTTAAAGACCTTTAATAACTTTTTACTTAGAAAATAATGCCTCCATTCTCTAGCATGACATTTGAGACCCTTCACAGTCTGTACTTAGCTTATTTTTTTTCTGGTTTTATCTTCACTTTCTACCTGTCTAGGTATACCAGATGTTCCTATCTATGCCTTGAACCTGTGTTGAAGTTTCACTTTTTCCTGCCTCTGTTGAAGATGTTATTCTCCCTTCTGTAGATGCCTTTACTTTTTTTTTTCTACTTTAAAAGATTAAGTATTAAATCATCTTATGAAGAGTTCCCCAAATCTTGCTGAAATACATCTGTCTGTCTCTCTCTTCCTATATATACACACATATATATACACATATAAATATATATTCATATAATACATACATACATATGCAACATATATATGAATCTATACACACATATATGTATATATACCTATGTATACTTATGTAAACTAGACTATATGTTCCTTGATGTCAGTAAATGTGTTTTATTTACTCTTTATCACAAGAGCCTAGGTGCTTAATAAATTTTAGTTCAATATATGAATGTTTATGCTAAAGATAGTGACCACCTGTTTTCTATTTCTATTGATGATAAAACAATATAATTTATACTTAAATCTTTAAGTATTAGGAACAGAGGTTATATACTGGAATGAGTTATTTATAACTCAGATAATTTTGTGAACTCTTTTCTGTGGTTCTTTTTTGTTATGAGGACAGTTTTTAAAACTTGCCTAAGATGGTTTAGGCATTTCTTTGCTTGGATTTGTTCTGCTAGATCAAAATCAATTTTCTGCTGGATCAAAAATAGTTTTCTGCTGGATCAAAATAAATTTCATCAGAGAAACGATGCATACTGAACAAGCCTAAGGAAATGCGGTATTATTGCAGAGGCCCCAGGAAGGTTAAAGGAGAAGGAGAAAGTTCAATTTAAATTAAGACTTTCACTTGCCTATCATGTGATTTCTGTGTGAAACTTAAAATTTTAATGTTAGGTCCAACACTAATTATCAATGCATAGATAGCATAGCTGAAGACATTGATCTTATAATGTTTATATTTATGCTCTTATTACAAAATGAGCTTAGAATAAGTCAAGATATTAACCAGAACTTTGAACTGCATTTCACAAAAAGATACATTTCATGAAATCTAAACTCCCAGTGAAATAGTAAAGACGAAGATGTACCAAGCTGTCAATTTTCCCTGAAGGGTGCCAGAAAGGTGTTTTAGTCTTTTTTGAATACAAAGGTTGAATATAATTCAGTGGTGCTCTTGAAAGGAAGCAAGTCTCAGTTCTTGAAACAGCTTTGTGAGGAATCTGCCGCTTATCTTTTATGGTTGCCGAACCCACTCTTGAGTCTACATCCCACAATATGTGCACAAGAGTATACCCATCCCATGCCTTTCAACTCTATCAAGGGGCATACATGACAAAAGGACAATTAACCTGTTCTATGTATACCAGATTAGGCGTCAAGTCAGCATTCTGCAATAAGCTATAGTTCTATAGAGACTGAAAGGGCTGTTTCCTGAAGTAGTGAGTCTCCCTTTACTGAAAATGTTCAAGCACATTTGTGTCTGGTTGGTTCAGTGCTGTATTCCTGAACTGCTGTACTCTTGAACAGTGCTTGTGGCAGAGTAAGTAGCCAATAAATATTTCATGTATGAATGAATAAGGCACACAATGGAAGCATAATATGGATATTTTAATTAGCTTTTGCTGTGTAATGAATCATCCCCAAAAGTAATCGTTTAAAACAACAATGATTCATTCTTTCTCATGATCCCGTGAGTTGGCTGTACAGCCTGAGATGGCCTCACATTTCTGGAACATCCGCTGTATGACTGGGCAAATAGGCCTCTCTCTCCATGTATCTGTCATCTTGGGCTTCACCATTCCAAGACAGTGAGACAGGAAACTGTAATATCTCTGATGGTTAGGCTTGGAACTCATTCTAGGGCACTGTATTGGTCAAGATAGTCACAAGTCCAGCTCAGAAAACGTGGGGAAATTGACCCGACCCCTTGAGGGGAGTCGTTGCAGAATTTGTGGCCATTTTTAATCTACCACAGATGACCAAGTTTAAAAATCTTTTTGTAGGGAATTCTTATCAAGGGAGGCTGATCTTCCACAGTCCTTCCAACTCTTATATTCTATGATTCTACCAGACTGAATGGATCTTACAGCGTACTAAGAGAGAACAGTTATTACCCATGGTATCTAGAAACATTAATCTTTTACATCTGGTAAGAAAATTTCAAAGATAATTCATTGAATAATTATTTTCTAACCATTATTATGATCAAGATTTCATATTCTTCCTTTAATCATGTCAAATACCCGCCAGAATTTTCTTGTTAGTGAGAATGATATTTGCATCTAGCTACACTAATGTGTAATTAACTCGACTTTTAATTCTGGTATAGTAGCAACTTTCTCCTTCCCTTATGCTTTGTTAACCATTCTATGGACACTGGGTAAACTCTTTACTCTTATTCATCCATCAAATACTTAAATTTTTATTTGTCACTGAGATCAATAATATAAAATTCTTATTTTTCTTCTGCGTCAAAGGAGAGTGCTTATATTACTGCCTCAATATTTACCGCTGTTTACTATTAAAGTTGCAAATCTACCATTTTTTCTGTAATCATTCTTTTATGACACTTAATACTTATATTTCTTTGTGACTATTTTAGTAACAGCAGGTACACAGATATATGAAAATAGAAATATCATATAAGCAACTTGCAACTAACATGAAAACCCTGTGAAACTTTCCATTAAGGAGTTTCAGGACAATCATAGTGAGAAAAACAGCATGGGGAAGACTGAACAGCTGATAAATAATTGTGACTTAACAGAAAAAGGTCGTACTATGAAAATTTTGCTAGTATGTTTTTGTATGTATATCTACGTACTTAGTTGAAAATCATTATCAAGCATTTGATAATTTTTGAGAAGTACTTGATACATTATTTTAGTTATCATTGTAGGAATCTGTCTCATTAAAATTTTTAGTTTGGCATTAAACTTCCTGTCCTCAAATTCTATAGTAATACTTTTCTCTTCCTATACTCTCCCAACCCTTCAAACAAACACTCAAAGCATCTCACAAACATTTTGTATAAATTAAACCAGATCATCTTTGTGGGATTGATATGCCAGGTCATGAAAGTATTGTTGATAATTAACCTGATCAAGTAACATTTCTAGGAAATCTTGTTTTACCTTTCCTTTATTTTAATTAATAAACTTTATTTCTTAAAGTAGTTTTACATTAACAGAAAAAATTAAATAGAACAGAGAGTTCTCATACACTCTCATGAGCGTTCTTATACCCACTCCCTCCAACCACAGTTTCCTATTACTAACATCTTGCATTGGTATAGTACATTTTGAACCAATATTGAGATACTGTTTACTAAAGCCCAAAGTTTAGAGTTCATTCTTTGTGTTGCATAGTTCTATGAGTTTTGCCAAATGTTTGTGTATCCTTCATCACAGTATCATACAGAATAGTTTCACTGCCCTAAAATTCTCCTGTGTTTCACCTATTCATCTTTCCTCTCTTCCCATCAACCCCTGCCTTCCCTTTTAATACTCTAATTAAGTGTAGGGTAATATTAATTAGTTGGAGCTAAGAATTTGCTTAAATAATAGTGATTTCCCTATGGCAATCAAAATTTCTTAATCATGAATTTAGACTAGCACTGTCCAATAGAAACATATGAGCTGCATATGTACTTAAAATTTTCTAGAAGGTGCATTGAAAAAGTAAAACAAAGTAAGTTTAGCATAATATACTTATCCCAATATATGAAAAATAGTGTCACTTGTAGTATGTAATGAATAATAAACATTGAGATTTTTTTGTTGTTGTTGGTGGTGCTCTCTCTCAAAATGTAGTGTGCAATTTGAACTCACAGCACTTCTCATTTGAGACTAATCACATTTCAAGTGCTGAACAGCCACAAGTAGCGGGTGACTAAGGTATTGAACAGTGCAGACCTAGGCTGTGAGCAACTTTAAAGCAGGTTATCCTCTCTCCAGGGCCTCCAGATTAGGCCTGCAGCAAAGACTTTTGGAAGGGATATCAGAAAGATAAAAGGGCTCTCTAAATCTCTGGATGTTGATACTTAGATGTTCTGCAACCACTTTCTTTAAACTCTCCTGTTTTGGAAAAAGTGGAATGGGAATCATGCTCATTTTGGCATATCAAAGAAATGAGTACTGGGCTTTCTGACTCCCAGAAAGCCTGAATCATCTGAAATGTTGACTCATGAACCTAAGGTGACTGAAATGTAATGTGAAACAAATTTGCCTTCCAAGTCATCATTCTGTTTCCACTTTCCTCTCTGCTTCCTCCTCAATGTGACTCATCCTACCATGTGAGAGTCCAGCATTGGGGCAGATCCCAAAACCGACTTGGAAGCAGATGAGTTGACTACCAAATGGTCCACCCCAGTCTCTATATAGTCCAGCCCAGCTCTGTTTTGCCTACCTCATCGTGGGTTTGCAAATTAGACTGGGAACGATCTTAACACTGTCAAAAACTTATTTTTTCTTTTAAGGTGGTGATAGTAGTAGTGATGGGTCTGGGAATTTAAGTTTGAAAAACTATTATCTTTTATTTCACAATCTTTAAACATTTAATGTCTATTTTAATCCTTAGGGCCTACTATCAATACATAGTCCCGTTAGACCCTTTCTCCACTCTGGGTTTTTCCTTTCCTGGGAGGAAAAGTTTCCACCCCCAACCCCCTCTGATAACGCCCTTCCGGTGGCGCGTCAGGCACCTCTCCGACCCTTCAGGGTAGGCAGCTAACTCGGTTTCATAGTCCTCTTAACCACACACTGACTTCCAGCTGTGGGCAAGGCAAGACCGCCCCCGACCCACGCACCCACGCCAGCCCTAATCCTCAACTACCCAAGGTGGAGGGTGGGGCTGCCAGTTCCAAACCCCGCCCATCAAGCCCGGTAAGCGAGGAAGAGCAATAAGCCCCACTCATCTCTTGTCCTTTCCATTGGGCAGGCTGGTTGCCTTTCGTCCGGTACCGGTCGCCGATTGGCTCCCTTCCTCCCGCGCCCTCCCCTGCCTCTCCCTGCCGCGGGGGGGAGGGTGAATCACGCCAAACTGGGCGGAGAGCCGGCTGGCCTCTCTCCTTCGCTCTTCTGGGCGGCGGCGGTAACTGGGGACGGGGCGGGTGGCGCATCACGGGCGCAGAGGCAGGAGGAGCGGTCTCATTGTTCCGGGAGCCGTCGCCACTGCAGGTCCCTCGGCTCTTTCGGCCCTGCCCCTCTCTGGCCTCCCCACCCCCCACAACCGCCCGCGCCTCGGAGAAGAAGCGCCCACCGCGGCGGTCGCAGCTGCAGCATCATCTCCGACCTTCCAGCCATGGACAACATGGACCCGTCGCCTCTGGTCTCCTCGTCCTCGGACACCCCGCCCCGGCCTCAGCCCGCGTTCAAGTACCAGTTCGTGAGGGAGCCCGAGGACGAGGAGGAAGAGGAGGAGGAAGAAGAGGACGAGGACGAGGACGAGGACTTGGAAGAGCTGGAGGTACTGGAGAGGAAGCCCGCCGCCGGGCTGTCTGCGGCCCCCGCGCCCACCGCCCCTGCTGCGCCCCTGCTGGACTTCGGCAATGACTTCGTGCCCCCGGCGCCCCGGGGACCCCTGCCGGCCGCGCCCCCCTCCGCCCCGGAGCGGCCGCCGTCTTGGGACCCGAGCCCCGTGTCGCCCGCGGTGGCCGCGCCGTCCCTGCCCTCTACTGCCGCAGCCTCGCCCTCCAAGCTCTCCGAGGATGCCGAGCCCCCGGCCCGGCCTCCGCCCCCGCCCCCGGCCCGCGTGAGCCCCAAGGCCGAGCCCGCGTGGACCCCGCCCGCGCCGGCCCCCGCCGCGCCCCCCTGCACCCCGGCCGCGCCCAAGCGCAGGGGCTCCTCGGGCGCCGTGGGTAAGTGCTCAACCCTCCCGCCGCGCGCCGCCCCGCGCGCCTCGCCCTCTTTTGTGTGCAGCCCCAGCTCCCTCCGGCCGAGCCCCTCTCGCCGCCCCGAAGAGGCTTTGTGTGCGGACCTCGGGGAGAAGGCGTCTCCCCCGGTGGGAGCCGCGCGCGGGGAGCGGGGTGGGGCGGCGGCGGAAGCCCGGGCTTGCTCTTTATTGTGTGTCCCAGTACCAGGGAAACACGTGCGCGCCGCCCGGCTCCCGGGTTCTTCCCTCTCATCCCCATCAAGTTAGGCACCCGCCCCTAGTAGGAGTCGGCTGTGAATAGAGGAACTGGGGCTGTGGATTCATTGGGCTGGATGGCGCTGGGGTGAGGATGGAAAGGCCTTGCGGTACTCTTTTTGTCTGCCCTCCTGGGTTGCTCCTAGGGAAAAGGGGCCGTTTCGCGGCTAGTCTGCTCGCCTGCTTTCAGCCCTGGCCTCCCTCCTCACCCCGTTCCTGGCCTTGCGCTTCAGCCCCCCATCTCCTCCAATCGCCCTGGCCCAGAGCTGGCCGGTTGGAAAACGTCCACATTGGCCCGACTGCAGTGAAGGGAGAGCGCCTCCAGTGGTGTGGCGCGTGGAAAATTGGGCAGGAGAGAGTTCTGGAGAAGTCCTGCCACCGCCCAGTTTATCCCGGTTGTGATGTGGCGACTCCCCACCAGCTAAATTGAGCCAGGGAAACGCGATCTGGCCATTGTGCTCCGCGGGGGCGCAGCCCTGCCAAGGTCTCTGCTGCAGAGGGAGAGGCATGGCCGTTCGTCTGGGCAGGTTTAATTAACCTCTTCGTACGTTATAATTGATTCGTAGAGAGAGAAAAAAAGGCAAAATGGTTGGTATCTTTAAAGAAGGAAAACCTGTGGATTTCTTGCTGGGAATAGGCCAGTTGGACTTGTGGCCGATTTACCAAATGAGACTTATGAAATGTTTTGAGACAGGTTTTCATACATTGGTTAGAAATATTATTTCTTAGAAGTTATGTTTTAGGTCGACAGACAAATCTGCATAGTCTGTAAATAATTTTCAGATATTTTCATTCACATGAGTAGTATCTGGGCCGGCCGAGTGGCGCGGTGGTGAAGCGCTGGCTTGGGAAGCCAGCGGCCCCGGTTCGGTCCCACATATGAGGGCCAGTGACACTGCCCTCAAAAAAAAAAAAAAAAAAAAAAGAGTTAACACGATAATTACACATTATTATCAATTTATTTTTAGGAATATTGTTTATTACCCTTTCCATTTTGGGAATTGTTTATTTTAGAAGAGAAACAAGATCAAGTTTGTTAGAGGTTGAGAATTCATTTTACCAGGCAGATTATTAACAAGTAGCTCGTTAATTTGGGGGCAAAAAGTGTCTCACTAGCAGTAGGACCGTTCTTTATGTATAAAAGGTAAAGAAAAGGTAGTTTTATTGCCGCCTGAGAAATCTTACTAGCATTGTAGGATTTGGATAATTGTTCATTTTCTAGAAAATGAAAATCAGTCTGAGATCACAGAAATTTTTTTCTTCCATTCATTCCTACTCTACAATTGGAAAATAAGCCAATTGTGATGTTTCTGAATAACCTTTTTATATTGACACCCTCAAAGCATTACTCAAAACACTCATCACTAAAGATATTAGAAGATGAGTAATAACTCAGTCCTCAGTCTTTCCTTTTTCTAAATCAAAAATACATTTTAGGGAAACTAAGATGAGGTAGAAAAAGATAAAGTAATAGGAAATTTGCAGAAAGAAATTTAATGATGTAACAAAAGCATACTAATTTGTCCTCTTGTATTCCTGCATGGAAACAAAGAGTAGAGTTCTGCTCTTTGAACATTGAAGGTTAGGGAGGTGACAGCATTCTCACTTTTGACTTTTGAAAGACAAAGAAGAGAATATTGCTTTCCCATTGATTCTGTCTAGTTCCCTAGCTCTTTATTGATAATACCTATTTGAAAACTGGTTTATTTAGTAAATGCTGGAACATCCTGATTATGGTCATGGATACTTAAGCCATAAGCCATTTCAGTGAGTCTAGATTTCTTAAAAAGAGTTCGTTCATTCAACTGAGTATTGACTATCTGCAGAGATAGGCACTGCTGGGCTATGATGTATAGCAGTAAGCAAGACACATGTGTGCTCCCTACAGGGGGAGTACAGATAAAAAAGACATAAATAAGGATCTCAGAATAATGGTAAGTGTTAGGAGGAAAATGGAGAATGATTTTCTAGGTAGGGTAGTACTGAGAAAGGCCTTTCTGAGGAGGTGAGATAGGAACTAGCATCAAAAACTTTGAGGCAACTCCTAGGAGGCAGAAGCCCTGAGGCAGGAATGAGCTTTGTGTTTGAGAAACTAGGAGAGCAGTGTGAGGGTGGAAAGGTGGGCTACGCTTAGATCATTTGGGGTCTCTAACAGGCCGTGGTAAAAAGTTGGGCTTTTAAAAAAAGTATTGTTTATTTTAGAAATAAGGTCCATAAATAATGGTAATTTTGAAGCAAAATATAGTTTTGAAGATTTACAGGAGCCAAGAGGACTGACGTGAGAGTAAAGACAAAGAAGGTGAGAAATGTGCAGGGAAACATAGACCAGCCTGACAGGAAGAGGGTTTGTGTTACTGAGTTCGGTAGATCCCTGACACTTGTGTATTCAACATGGCCATTTACCACTGTTTTTCAGTGTTCTTGACCTTTTGTACTCTGATTTCCATCTCTGGATAAGTTGTAGATTTGCTGTTTACTGTTGTGCTTGGAGAGTCCCTATTACAGTGCAATGGATGAAATGAGACTGAAGCCTCTGGCTTGGTGACCATTTGTCACCATGAAACAGTTGGCTTCGAGTTGATAAGGTGTTTAGTTAACCTAGGCTTTGAGGATTTACCAGGGCAACTATGGATAGAAATTGAGAGAAATGCAAACGTTATCATTAAAGATGACATTCAGCTGGTCTCTGGACGTGTTCTAAACCAGTGTTAACTAGATTGAAGTGGATGGTAGGTCTGGATTGTGAAGGGCATTGAATGCCAAATAAGGAATTAGGGTTTTATCATCCTGCTTTTATCCATGCTGTGCTCTGCCTTCTACAGTTGCTCTTGCTTTTGGTAATTTATATTATGAAACCTTCAAAAATTTTTTGTTGTTGTTGTTCCAAAATGTAGTCACTTGATTATTTTTTACCCATCTCCTGAATGACTGCTTTAGGCATTGGGAAGCCATTGAAGATTATTGAGCTGAGGCATGGCGTCATGAAAGCAGTGTTAGAAAAATGAGTTGTATTCAAGATAGCTTGGCAAGAAAATTGGGAACTATTTAGAAAGCTTTTGCAGTAATTCTGAGACAAGTGAGTAGATCTTGAACTAGTTCTTCACTACTTCATTCAATGAAAATGGAATAGAAGGGTTGATGTCTTTGATTCATGAATCTGTAGTTTTATAGTTAGGTGATGAAGGGGCTTTATGAAGGAAGAATTGATAGGACTTGCAGGCAATGGATGTAAATGCAAAAAAAAGAATGTTGGTGCTTATTAAATCAATTATAGAGACTGTCCAAAGTTGTTAATTTGTATAGAATTAAATATTGCTTATAAGTATGGGTTCTGGCTTAGAGATTAAAGACTAGACTTTTATAAAATCATTTATTATATTTAAAACTTAAGTATCAGTTCTTAATATAAAGTCCAAGTAAGGAAGTGATGTGACGCTCCCAAGAAGTAGATGTATCTAAAGAAAGATGTTTATACCCTATCCATTCCCCATCGTTCTTCCATTTTTATCTAGAAAATGATAAGGAATAGAACTGATGAATTGAGAGATTCTGAATAACTTTTTTTTGTTAAGCCATTTCTAACTTTTTGATTAGGAATAAAAGTTGGGAACAGGTGGTTTGCTCCTAATGGATAAGGTGAATATTGGTTCTTAGGAAGCACAGTGTTAAATTTACAGTGCTTTTTAGTAACTAGCAAGCATCCTCACATCCTATTTAAAATGAAGTAATGAATATATATTGAATCTCTGATAAATATCTATTTAGAATAGTATTTAGAAAACATGCTATTTTAGCACTGTATCTCTGTGAACTTGGGAGATTCACTATTATATATTATGTAAAGTATTTGTAAAAAGGATCATATTATCTATTGTTCAATAATTGGCTCTGTTTTATGTGTAGTTATTTCATAATAATCCTAATTGATTTGAAACACTACGATGTAAGACCACTATTTAAATGGCACATTTGAAAGGTACTTTGCTGGCCCAGGATAAAAGTACCAGCCAAATGGGTATTTCTTGATTAGTCTTGGAACCTCCGATTAAGTAGAAGTAAATGTTGCAGATACAAGAATGTATTCTTACAGTACATTCTTTGAGATTTTTTGTTCCTGTTTCTAAATATAGACCCTGGAAGGTCCCCCTGGGGGTGACAGCACCAGGAATGGGAAGTACTAGAGCAGAGCCATAGTTTATCAGCAGTATTTATTTAAATGGGTGCATGTGACCTTTGGGGCTAGCTAGTGTAGGACACAGGAGTGAAAAATGGTGAGGCCCAGCTCTACTGATGCGAAGGTCCTCTTGGACTAATGGCCTCATCATTCTTTTCAGCTCCCAAGGAGGAGTTGATAATTTCACATTTAAGCTGCTAGGTTTTTGAGTCTTGGCATGGTGATTATTAATTTTTAAGTTGCTTTCCTCATGTGTTCCATTAACATTCTGTTCTTACTTTATCATATAGTTATATCATACCATATATATGGTAATGGTATGTTTAGTCATCTCTAGTCTCTACCAGACTGAATACTCCTTGAGGAAAAGGGCTATATGACATTACATCTCCATTGCTGAGCACAGAGATGTGGTGTAGACACTCATATTTGCTGAATGAATACAAAATTGTAGATGAATGCTGATCTTCATATTCTGTATAGTTCTAGAATTACTACATTTTCTCAATAAAAATCCCAAGTTAAAGCATGTGTTTATTTACATATATAAGGTATATGAGTATACCATATTACATTTAATCAGTCTTTTATTGATGATTAATTAGGTTGTTTCTCAGCTTTCTATTATAATGTTGCTGTGAACACCCTTATATACACGTCTATGGGAATACATGCTGTTATATGTGTTGTAAGATAAACTCATGCAAGTAGAATTATTGGTTCAAAGGGTATGTGCATTTAAAATGTTATAGATAATGCCAAATTGCACTACAAGAGTTGTACCCAATAATGTGTTAAAAGTACCTTTTGCCTTTACCAATACAGTACATTGGTAAACTAGAAATGGTTAACAAATTGCTTTTAAAGTTTACCTTTCAGTTTATATATTTTTTTATTTTTTTTTTAAGATTTTTTATTGGGGAATTGGTGGAGGGGAACAGCGTTGGGGAATCGGGGAAGGGGAACAGACAAGTTGCTGTCTTTTTGTTCTTCAGTTTAGTTGCGGAGGATGTTGCTTCACTGTTGGTATCGTCATTGCGCTCTTCCCGGATGAGGCAGATCGGTCGCTGGCCTCTGGATGTCGCTCACCGCGGCTATTGGCAGCTCACGCTTGGCTGCCAGCCACTCACGCTGGCTGCGGGCCACTCACTGCAGCCTATGGCAGCCCACTGCAGCAGGGGCTGCAGCCCACACCATCACCGGGGCTCGCACAGCCCAGCTCCAGGTGGAGCTGTTGTTAGCTGTAGAGGGCAGTGTCACTGGCCCTCATGAGGGATCCGAACCGGGGCCGCTGGCATCCCAAAACCAGCGCTTAACCAATGCGCCACTCGGCCGGCCCTCAGTTTATATTTTAATAGGATTAAGCTACAGTAAATTTTTCTGATCACAGCTTTTGCTTATTTGTTTTGTTGTTGGTGGTGGTGATGGTGTTGGTGTTGTTCTTATTGATATAGGAGCACTTAATCTAGTGTAGTGAGGAAATTAACCTGTTGTCATATGTCTTGGAAACCTTTTTCCTGATTTGTTACTTGTATTTTGACATTTGGTGGTTTTTGGTTTTTTTGTTTTTTTTTTTTTTTTTGGTGCAGAAACTTTAATGTAGTCAGATTTATTTTCTTTTATTACTTTAAATTATAGAAGTCATTGATTTTTTTTTTCTGTGTAATTCCTAGAAGGCCTTCTCTAAGATTTCAAAAGTTTCTCCCATGTTTACGCCTGGTATTTTTATGATTTCCTCTTAACATTTAATTCTTTCATCCATCTGCAGTTTATTGTTCTAGAGTATGAAGTAGTGATATTTTATTTTTCAAGATGATTTCCCATTTGTCCCAACACCATTTTCTTTGCTATTTTGAAATGCCACTTTTGTCATATAAGTGTAGTATGGGTGAAATATTTTCTCTTCTGTTCCATTTATTTGTTCATGCATAAGTACCAAAATGTTTTAATTGCTAGAACTTTTAAATAAAATACAAACTGATAGGACTTTTCCAGAATTATTTTTCCTGGCTATCTGCATGTATAATTTTCTATCTGATCTTTAAAGTTTATCTGGTCTTTTTCCCTCATTGGAATTGTAATGGGTTACATTACATTTATGGATTAAATTAAGGAAGAATTGATACATTTTTAGTATTGATATTATATATTTTTCCTACCAACATATGGTTTTTAACATGTATTTTATTTTATTTTATTTTATTTTTTAAAGATTTTATTGGGGAATTGGGGCAGGGGAACAGCATTGGGGAATTGGGGCAGGGGAACAGACAAGATGCTGTCCTTTTGTTCTTCAGTCTAGTTGCGGAGGATGTTGCTTCACTGGCCCATGTTGGTTTCATCATTGCGTCCTTCCCGGATGAGGCAGATCGATCTGTTGCGGACCTCTGGATGTCGCTCACCGCATTTACTGGCAGCTCACGCTGGCTGCCGGCCACTCACTGTAGCCTATAGCAGCCCACTGCAGCAGGGGCTGCAGCCTACACTGTCGCTGGGGTTCACACAGCCCACCTCCAGGTGGAGCTGTTGTTAGATGTAGAGGGCAGTGTCACTGGCCCTCATATGTGGGATCTGAACCGGGGCCGCTGGCATCCCAAAACCAGCTCTTAACCAGTGCGTTACTCGGCCGGCCCTTTAACATGTATTTTAAAAAACTTAATAATTATGTGAAATGTCGGCTTTAAAACATAAATATTAAGTATTCTTGCCTGCTTAGTATGAAACACTTGAAATATTGGGTTAGATATTTGGCCCCCTCTTTTCAATTGATTATAAATAGACTGTTAAAGATAAGTCTTCCTGCTTTTTCATTTCTAAAAATATTTTTTTTTAGAAGGGAAGTTAACATTCTCTATAGTCCTGCAGTAGGAGCTGTAACTGCCAAATACTAGATTAACTTTTTAGAAGTCTCTGAATCCTTTACTTAGGTGGCCCTCTAGTTTTAAAAACAAATTTCTTTAATGGCTTGTTCTTTTCATGGATGGAATTACTACATAGATGAGGAAGGCTTATAAAGATTTGTTGTTCAAACTGATTTGGCAGTTGTCTGATAGTGTGGGGGTTCCTTGGAAGGTCAATATTAGTTAGGAAAAAGTTAACATACTCCCTTAAAAAAAAAAATACCAGTCTTAGGGCTGAGTACGGGGACAAAAAGATAAACTGGTTGTACTTAAGACAGGAACATGTAGCAGATTAAGCACAAAACACAAGCACCTCGATGGAATGTAAGTTTCCGCTCTCTTAAAATCAGGAGTCTTTTGGTTGTACTTTTAAAAACAGTCGTATATTTACTACCTGTCAGCAGCTATTGTGAAAAGAGGTAAAAAACCTTATTTGGGTTCCAGGTCTGCCTGCACATTTTCCCCCCAGCTTTACAGATTGATTTGCAAACTTGACTGATTGTGATGGTGTCATTATTAAATTTATCTCAGTGTTATGACAGCCCTGAAGCAGGCCTAAAGCATTAAAAAAAGTTTTTAAAGCTACTGGAGTATTTGATTTCAGAAGAGAATTTACTTTTTAAAAAGTCTGTTCTTTGTTCTTAGAAGGTTATTAAATATGCTTACACATATATAAATCCCTTTCATAAATAGCCGTTAGAACTTCTCAGTCTTAACTAGTCAACATCATTATTAAATTATAGAAAGTTTTGTTATTAATTTTACCAAGTTCTGATATTTTAATTTTGTATAAAAATTAATTTTTATACAAAATAACTTGATAAAAACTTTGTTATATGGTTTTGCATGTGTAAGGTGAACTATGAAAATCAGAATTTGGAAGTTCAGGTATTTCATTATATTTTATGGGCCATCTTTTACTATATACGGATCTTTTCTAAGGATTAGGTCTGTAAAACATCACTTTCGAACAAAGACAGAAGTACCACCTGCCAACATACTTTCTCATTTATCCACTCTATTCCATCAAGCTTTCTATTATCCCTCTTACTAAAATTTGAATGAAACATGTCGCAGGAATTATAGTTAAGTTTATTAGCATTGATAGAATCAGACATACATATTTTAATGGTCTGCTAAAAGTGTTGTGGGTAAATCTGTTAAAATTGCTCTAGTATAGTACAATTTTATAATAATATGTTTATGTTGCCTTATCTCTTTTTTGGAGGGATTTTACAAGTTATTTTTACCTTTTGTTATGGAAAACTTCAAACATAAAGGAAGACAGAATAGTGAATGAAATCTCATTTATCCATCACTGAACCCCAACAACCATAAACCAACCCATGGCCAATCCTGCCAATCCCACACCCTCATAAATATTTTATTATGTATCTTGCAAACTGTAAGTATTCTTTTGCAAAACAGAACCACAATACTCTTAATCAAATATTTCCTCAACATATTTAACAGTAATTAACTAGTATCATCAAGTATGCAGCCAGTGTTTACAATTCCTATTATATAGTGTATGTCATAACTGTTTTTTTAAACAGTTTAAAAAAAAATCAGAATCCAAATAGGGTCCACATATTACAATGGATTGGTTTGTTTTATAAGTGTCTATCTCTGGGTTTTCCTTTGCTTGTTTGTGCACTCTCTGAAATTTGTTGAAGAATGCACATACACTTTTTTTCACTTTAATGTTTTGAGGTATAACTTATATATAATAAAATGTATAGACC
Organism: Aselliscus stoliczkanus; assembly: GCA_033961575.1. Taxonomy (NCBI): domain Eukaryota; kingdom Metazoa; phylum Chordata; class Mammalia; order Chiroptera; family Hipposideridae; genus Aselliscus; species Aselliscus stoliczkanus. The sequence goes on along the minus strand of CM066730.1, from coordinate 67,610,129 downwards.
TTAAGTTTTAGCCAAATTAAAAGTTTTGACAAATGCATGTATTCATTTAACCCACATTGCCTGTCAAGGTATAGACATATTTTTCATCCCAGAAAGATCTCTTGGGCCCTTAGCTATCAATTCAATTCAGTTCTTGTTTTGTCCTTCCCCCAGCCCCCAAGCCCAAGCAACTACTGTTCAGATTTTTTTCACTATAGTTTTGCCTATTATAGAGCATCATATGGATAGGATCATATAGTATATACTCTTGTTTCTGGTTATTAGCATTCAGTATGTTTTTGAGATTTATCAGTGATGTTGGTTGCAGGTGTCAGTAATTTGTTCCTTTTTACTAAGTATCATTCCATGATAGACTATACCACGATTTAATTATTCACTTGTTGATGGACATTTGGATTATTTATAGTTTCTGGTTATTACAAGCAATAGCATGCTATGAACATTCTTGTATAGTCCTTTTTGTGGACATATGTTTTTATTTATCTTGGGTTAAGGGAGTGGAATTGAATAAGAGTAGAATTGCTGGGTCATGGGGTAGGTATATATTTATCTTTATAAAAAATTGCCAAACTGTTCCCCAAAGTGGTTCCATTTCCACGTGTGCTAGCAATGTATAAGAGTTCTGGTGGCTTCACATTCTCATCAACATTTGATATTATCAGTGTTTTCAATTTTAACTATTTTAATGGGTGTGTAGTGGTTTCTCCTTTTGGTTTTGATTCAGATCTCTCTAGACTAATGAATTAGGACTTTTACATTTCTAAGGCTACCTGTATATTTCTTTGGTGAGGTGTCCAAGTAAATTGCCCACTCTTACATTGGGTTCTGTGTCTTTTTCGTACTTATTTGTAGGAGTCTTTTGTCAGATACATGCATTGGGAGTATATTCTTCTAATTTGTAGCTTACCCGTTAATTTTATTGATAGTTTCTTTTGATGAGTATAATTTTCTGAATTTGAAGAAGTTTTTTTTGTTTTGTTTTGTTTTTTATTGTTGGAGCTTACAGTGTGCTATCTGAGATACCTTTGCCTACTCCAAGGTTGTAAAAACATTCTATGTTTTCTTCTAGAAGTTTTATAGTTTTAGCTTTTATGTTTAAATCTATGATCCACCTTGAATTAGTTTTTGTCTGTGGAAGAGTTATGATCCAGATCCATGTGTTTTTTCCATATAGATATTTTTTGTCCCAACACAATTTGTTTTGGAAGGAATTGCTCTCTCTGTTCAATTGTTTTGGGGCCTTTGTTGAAAATCAGTTGACCATGTAAGTCTCTGTTTATGTGTAAAGGTGCTCCTCAACTTATGATGGGGTTCCGTCCTCTAAACCATGGTAAGTTGAAAATATCCTAAGCCAAAAACGTATTTAATACACCTCACCTGCTGACCTAGCTTAGCCCGGCCCACCTTGAACATGCTCAGAACACGTACATTAGCCTGCAGTTGGGCAGGACCATCTAACAATGAATACGCTGTAGGGCATCAGTGTTTCCCCTGCCTGACCGCATGCCTGAATGGTGACTGTGGCTCACTGCTGCTGCCCCCGCATCACCAGAGTATTGTACCAGGAAAAGTACCAAGTTCAAAATTCAAAGTATGGTTGCTACTGAATGCATGTTGCTTTCACACTATGGTCAAGTCGAAAAATCCTAAGTCGAACCATTGTGACTTGGGGAGCTGTATCTGTTTTGTTCTATTGATCTATTTGTCTGTCCTTATGCCAATACCAGACTGTTTTGATTACTATGGGATTGTTGGAAAAGTCATGACGCATTTTTGCAACGAAAACATAGAAAAAATACATCATGACTTTTCTGACAATACAATATAACCTAACAGTAAGTCTAAAATCAAGTAAGGTGACTATTGCAAGTTTTACCTTTTTTGGGGGCCCTTTCTAGGTCCTTTGTATTTCCATGTACGTTTTAGAATCACCTTGTTCATTTCTACAGACTGCCTGCTGGGAATTTGATGGATTATATTGAGTCAAGAGATCAAAATGGGGAGAATTGACAGCTTGTTACAGGGTAAAAATCTCAAACCCTAACAAGTTAGCCTGCCACAGTTTAATGGATGCTAGTAGAAGACACAGATGCCTGGGTCAGAAATAAAGGACTTCATTACTCCCAGCAATGATAATAGCCAGAACATCAGCGTTTTCTTATACAGGTCCCCTGAATGCCATTTCCCATAGGGCACCATGGCCAGGGCTGAGTGACACTTGCACTTGCCTTGGGTTGTACTACAGGAGAGCAGCCTTGGGCTTAGAGAAACTGAACCTTTACATAATAAGCATGCCTGCCTTTTGCCCAAGAGGAAGACACTGTCTCCAAGACTATATAGAAACATCTTTAAAAAGATAGTCAGAAATAAAGGCAGTTAGTGCCCCATATTCCCTCTACTTGCAAGATATGCAAAAACATGAGACACTCTTAAAGAGAACCTGACAACAAAATGTCTTCCAGTCCATGAACATGACATATATATAATATATATGTATATGTATATATGTGTGTGTGTGTGTGTGTGTGTGTGTGTGTGTGTGTATAATTTTCCATTTGTTATCTGCTGGTATATGGAAATACAATGATTTTCGTATACTACTCATATCTATCCTGCATCCTTCCTAAATTCACTTAACTAGCTCTAGGAGGGTTTAATAGGATTTTTGTTTGTTTGTTTTTTAACCATTAAGATTTTCTAACTACACAGTCCTGTTTGCAATTTAAGATAGTTTTACTTTTCCTTTCTGATCTTCTTGCTATAAATGTAGTAATAAGGCAAGTACAATAAAAGATGTAAAAAATTCTTTGCTTTATTCTACGTCTTGAGGAAGTGTGTTTAGTCTTTCACTGTTAACTATGATGTTAGCTGCATATTTTTCCTAGATGTCCTGACCCTTAAGTTGAGAAAGTTTTCTCCTATTTCCAGTTTGCCAAGAATTTTTATAAAACAGGTATTGAATTTTATCAGATGCCTTTGGCATTTATTGAGACAATCATACAATTTTTCACTTTCAGGCCATTAATATGGTAAATTTCATTGTTTGATTTTGAATGTTGAACCAATTTTGTATTTCTGGGATTAAACCTTTACCTTTTGGTAATGAATGTACTTTGTATGAATTGCAGGATTCAGTTTGCTAATATTTTGTTAAAGATTTTTGCATGTATGTGTAAGGGATATTTTTCTGTAAATTTACTTTTTTTTGATGTCCTTGTCTGGTTTTGATATTAATGCGTAAGTTTCTAAAATGTTTTGGGAAGTGTTTGCTCTTTATGTGTTGAAGGAATTTGTATAAGCATCCTTAGATTTTTTAGAATTTACTAGTGAAGTCATGTGAGCTTGGAGTTTTTGTGGAGATGGTTTTTAAATTACAAGCATACTTTAATATAGGGCTATTCAGATTTTCTATTTATGCTCTGTCAGTTTTGGAAATGTATGCCTTCCAAGGAATTTTTCTATTTCATCTTGATGAATAGACATCAGGAATTTCTCCACTCACCTAAATTGTCTAACTTATTGACATAAACTTGTTCATAATATTTTCTTATGTTTTTAGGATCTATAGTGATAGTACCTCTTTTATTTCCAATACTTGTTTTTATTTCTTTCTTGATCGACTTCGGGATTATGGGTTTTATTGATCTCTTCAAGGAACCTTCTTTTGGTTTTATTGACTTTTCCCTGTTTGCTTATTTTGTATTAATATTTTTTTTGTTTCTGCTCTGCTTTTTATTATTTTCTTATTTGGGTTTAACCTGCACTTCTTTTTTCTGGTTTCGTAATATGGAAGCTCTTTGAATTTCACCTTTCTAAAACCATTTAGAGCTATAAATTTCTTGCTAAGTTTGCCTTAGCTATATTCCACAAATTTCCATTATTTTATTTAACATATTCTTCAATTTCCCCTGTGATATATTCTTTGACCCACATATATTCTTTGACTGATGGGTTATTTAGAATTTTGTAGTTTAATTTCCAAACACTTGGGGGTTTTCCAGATATTTTTTGTCTTTTGATTTCAGTTTAATTCATGTGGTCAAAGAACATATACTGATTTCAGTCTTTTTAAGTTTATTTTTTGAGACTTGTTTTATAGCCCAGGAAATGGTTTATCTTGGTGGCTGTTCCATGCGTGCTTCAGAAGTTGTTTGTAGTGCTCTAGAAAAGTCAAGTTTAGTTCATTGATAGTGTTGTCTACATCATCTGTAGTCTTCCTTACTGACTACGTGTGTGTGTGTAGTCTGCCAGTTAACTGAGAGCTAAGTATTAAAACTTTTACATAAAATTCATAGATTTGTCTGTCTCCCTTTAGTTTTTGCTTCATGTGTTTCCCACACACCTTTAGCATTGTTGTATCTATTTAGTGTAATGTCTGTTTACTCATTTATCGTTACCCAATGCCCCTCTTTATCTCTGATAATAAGGTAATACTCTTTCCCAATCTTCTTTGCTCGACAATTAACGTACCCATTCCAGATTTTGTAGGGTAAGTGCTTTGGATGATATATCCTTTTACGCTTTTTATTTTTAACCTACCTGTGTTTTTGTATTTAAAGTGTGCGTCCTGTAAAAGGCACATAAAGTTTTTATCTAGTCCGAAAACCTCCGCCTTTTTATTGGGGCCATTTAAGTCTTTATTTTTAATTTGTCCCATCTGCTTTTTGTTCTTTTATGCTTCCATGTATTACTCCCATCCTTTGTGCTTTTATTGTCATACATTTTCCTTCTACAAATATTATTGTATATTATAATTATTTGAGCTTCAAAAATAATTATTTTTTAAAGAAATTAAGAAATGAGACTATTTTGTTTTTACTATTCTGCCATTGTTTGTTTCTTCATGAAGATCTAGGTTTCTCCCTGGTATATTTTCTCAGTCTGAAGAACTTTAACTTTTTTTTATAATGCAGGTCTCTTGGTGATCATTTCTTTCAGCTTTTGTTTTCATATTTTGTTTATCTGATAATATCTCAATTGTCTTTATTTTTCAAGGATATTTTTGATGACCAGTCAATCTTGTTATTCGTGGTGCGTATGTTTTATAAAGTCACAGAAAACAACAAAGTAGCAAATACTGAATTATTGCCCCTAGGGGGAATAAAGGGCTAGGTTCCTGTGAACCTCTCTAGTCGTAGCATTGTTAACTGATCTATACAGAATTTTGTTTTATGTGTGTTTCTGTTTAAAGACACATTATTTACTGTACATTTTTGATCATTAACATTGAACTCCTGGCCAACTGCACTATAACTCACAGGTCATTGAGGTTCTCTGTTCATTCTCTTTGTTCCCCAGCCTTTTTCCTCTGTTGTGCTTCAGTTTGGATAGTTTCTTTCTGTTGTTTCCTTTAAGCTAATTGATCCTTTCTTCCGCATTGTGCAAACTGCTCTTAAGCCGGTCTAGTGAATTTTTCTTTCATTTAATGTAATTTTCAGTTATAGAATCTCATTTGGTTCTTTTTTTTCTTGTCTGTATTTCTCTGTTCACTTATTATGTCCATCTTTTATTGTACATACTTAGGAATATTTTAATAGCTATTTTAATTTCCATTTTAATGTTTGCTAATCCAAAATCTACATTATTTCTCTTTGTTTATATTGAATTTTTTCTTATTTATGCTCACATTTTTTGCCTTTTTCTTATGTCCAGTAATTTTTAATTTTATACTGGTTGTCATGGGTATGGTGTTTATTCTGTCAGGCAGTTAATTTGCTGGCAAGTCATCTTGATCTTTTCAAGGCCTGATGTTTTAATGTTAGGGTGGGTCTAGAGCAGGGATTGGCTGGCTTTTTCTCGGGATCCAGTAGAAATTATTTTAGGCCAGTGGGTTTATGCAGTTTCTGTCTTAATTACTCATCTTTGCCCTTATAATGCAAAAGTCGCCATAGACAATATATCAATGAATGGACATGGCCATCTTCCAATACAGCTTTGGCTCACAAGCCATGTTTTGTTGACATGTGGTCTAGAGTATCCCATACTTTAGGGTTAGAGTAGCTCCACTCTTAAGGTGTCCCTTTTCTGGGGTTTCACTTTTATATTTGTGGTGTTCAGTGAGATCTCTCCACTCGGGTCCAGACTTCTAGGTCAGGTCTTCCAGCAGTCTGACCTCCAGCATTCAGCTCACAACTTGGTTACAGATTTCCCTGCTAGGCCTGGCTGAGTCTTGTGCTGTGTGTATTTAAAGGGAAAAGGCAAATATTTAAAGGGAACCCCTGTCCAGATTTCATTAGCTCCTTGTCAGTGCTGCGTTCTGTGTATATTACCCAGATAACTCAGTAGCCTCCTCAGCTCAGCAAGAGCGCAGTACTCTTGGGTTCTTCTTCCCTGTGGTGTTGGACCAGAAAGCGCCTGAAGATCGAAGGCCCTGGAGTGCCTGGTGTCCAACGTCTCAACACAGTTGCTTCACATATTTTGCCCAGTTGTATTGTTTATGTTGGAAAGGTTAGGCTGATATAATAACTCTCATAGCTAGAAGCTGAAGTTCTTCTCTGTGGTTTTAAAATGCAGTTTATTTTCCTTGTTTTATAAATTAGATACGATTTTACTGACCAGTCACACATTTGGTTGATAAACGGCTTTTTAGAAATGAACATGTCAAGGAAAATACTCAGTTATATTAGTGTGTGGACATTGGTGAGCTTGTGATAACATGTATTTTTTTTGAGTCGACTGATAATAAATTAAAAACTGCCATATGACTTATACTTTTTAAAAAAATAATTTACTTAAAAAATATATCCCCTTAGTGAACCTGAATTTTGAAAGTGATCATTGTGTGATGGAAGTAAATAGCATCTAAAGTATGTGGCCTTGTGGCAGTCTAAATTTACATCCCAGGTGTAGGCTCAGGTAGGGAAGTAACTCGAGTGTCAGGGCCCTCAGGAGGAATAGATCATGTGGAAAAAGTGGTTTTGTGAATGGTGCTCATCTTTCATATTGTCATTATAGGGAGTTTAGTGACTCTGTTTATTTTACTGAGGGTGATAAGGATAAATACATATTTGATTGGAGTGAAAAGGGTAAATGATAATTTTCTAGCTTTGTCATTAACTAGCTTTGTGACTTTGAATAAGTCACTTAATTCTCTGAGCTTAGGTAACTGGACATGTGGTGGAAGATTAACAGAAGAAAGATAAGGACAAACATGTTTTACAAAGAAAGTAAGGCTGAATATAGTGAATTTGAGCGTTACTGAGTGTCAGCATTCAGATATGCAGGAAGAGGGAGCATGGGTTCGGTTATCAGGAATCATGTTTGATTAGCAGAGATGACCTGTGAGGAGTTGTTGAGATAAGTTTAGACAGTTAAGTTGGGGCCATATGGTGCAGGGCCTTATTTATCTGACTAAGGGTTTTAGGTACAATTTAGTGGATAACTGGAAGCTTTTAAATGTTTTTGAGCAAAAGAATATATAGAATTGTCCTTTTACAAATATTAATTTGATGGCAATAGAGTAGAGAAACTTAATAGGAAAGTCTGTCTTCCCTTTTGCCTATTATTAGTAAAAACTTGTTTTTCTACTTTTTTGAACTGTGCCACTATGTTTTTACTTAGTATGGGTATAATTAAGTCATTAATATTTATTATATTTTTCTGGCTGTCCAAAATAGCACAAATGAGGTTGATGATTACAGTTTTAATTTCATTCAGTAATTAGAATTTGGCATTATGAGTAGATCATAGGAAGAGGGGGAGTTGTTTACCTTTTTTTAAAGCTCAATAATATAAATGTACATACAACATATCTCAGTAATTCAGAATGTTATGCTTTTTACTTATTATAGTATCCTTGATTACAGAATAGTTTATTCACCTGTGAAAGTCAGGATCTTTTACAGGAAAGGGAAGACATCTAAACTCAGTAATTTTTTTAAAAAAAATAATTTTAGATGTTCTAGCCTTAGAATTTGATAGCTAATGATAATAACTTGATCAAAATTTTATGTGAACATTCTTAATTTTATTAGTCATTTTTAAATTCTAGATTTATATAGTAAAGTCAGGAAAGAAAGTACCACAGTCGTTAAAGGAAAGAGTATGGACTTGTAAACTCTCTGGATTCAGATCTCAGATCCATCACTTTCAGTTTTGTGACTCTGGGCAGGTTACTTAGCCTTTTTATGCCTCTTGTTTCCTCATCTGTGGAATGAGGATAACAGTAGTACCTGTTGGATAGGATGGTTTTGACTATCAAGAGTATACAAATTAAATGTGCCTGGCCAACATTAAAGTCTCTATTTTAAAAGTTATTATATTGTGAAGAAGAAGCAATTGGTCATTCAGATATTTCAGATAAGTACATGGGTATTTGGTGGGTAACAACTTTATGTTGTTTCAGAGGTTCAAACTTGAGGAGCTGATAAAGTAGAATTTATACCTATCACACTTATATGTAAACACATTTTTTGGAAGATAAAGCACATGAACTTGGGAGATAGAGCTGTTTAAATCCTGGCTCTGGCCTCCTAGCTCGCTTAGGGCAAGTGATTGTTTCCCTTCTCGTGCCCTTCCCTCACATTTTGAGGCAGATACTATTATCCTTATTTTACAAATGAGAAAATAAGGCATAGAAATGCTAAGTAACAGCTTTCTCAGGGTTGCAGTCTTACGTGATGAATCTGGGATTTGAAACCAAGAAATTTGGGCCGGCCGAGTGGCGCGGTGGTTAAGCGCTGGCTTGGGAAGCCAGCGGCCCTGGTTCCGTCCCACATGTGACGGCCAGTGACACTGCCCTCAAAAAAAAAAAAAAAAACAAAAAAAAAAACCCCTACAAATTGAAACCAAGAAATTTAATTTTGATCCATGATTGCTTTAGTAGGAGAGAGCAGCTCTTTTTCTTGAAGGCCAAATGATAGGGACCTCTTCTAGATCTTTGTTCTAAGTGCTTTTAGGAATGCAGTACTTGTTTTATGGTTAATTTTGGATTGAATCTGATTTTTTAAAATGTGAAGACTTTTTTTTCCTTTTTTGAAATTTTGTGAATACTATTTGAAATACCAATTTATAAACTTTCTCATTTGGCTAGGTGCCAGGAATAGTTTTTACTGTAAGAGATTTTGTATTATATGTGAATAAAGATACATTTTAAAATTAATTTAAATTTATTGGCGCATTTTTAGATGTAGTTTGTTCTTCATTTAATTTTAACAGTAACATGTTTCTACTTTCCAAGTAGACTGGCCTCTGAATTAATAGTTTTTAACTCTATAATCTAGATGAAAAAGAAAACTATTTTAAGAATTTTGCTACCTTTTATTTAGATGTAACAGGAATTATTTGGTCTGCATTTTGATCCCCAAATCTCAGTTTTATACGAGGTTATCACTCATTATTTTAGCTGAAAGAAATTTTTAAATTCCCTCATTTTACAATGAGAAACTATGTAAATTAAGATCACAAAGCAAAGGCAAAGAAGTGTGTACACATGTGTGTACGTTTTATAAAACCTCATAAAGCATTACGTCTTACTGGTTTGGATGAAAGTCCTATCCAACCTGTTGTTCTAGGTTATTGGATACTTTCTTTTTTTTTTTAGCTGAGCCATCCTGCCACCTGTTGGCAACTCAACGGCAACTCAGCTCAGGCTGGCATCGAACCGCCATTGCTCAGAGTTCAGCTCGCACTCTTGAGTGAGCTCTTAGCCAACTGAGCCGCTCGGCCGACCCTCTGTTGGATACTTTTAATATCATGGATTTCCCTCATCATCTCACCTAAGAGTCCTTTAACTATGACATCATACCAAGTATGGACTTTCCTAAAATAAATATGACATTGTGAATTTAACTGTCTTGTTTATCGACGGGAATACCCTTGGAAGACAAGCCCATGTTCATGATAGCCACATCTCTTTGATTTTTTGTATTGATCAGTTTTGTCTAGCTTGTCCTTCCAGATTAAAGTGTCCAAATTTATTAGGTTCTGTCCACTAGAGAAATACCTTCCTGTCATCCCTCAGGCTATGTATTTCAAATTGTTTCGCTAGAAACTTTTCTCTAGTGGAAACCACAGAATCTTTAGCTCAGGATCTCCCAACTCTAGGTATAAAATGACATTATCATTGTGTAAGATTATTAGAGAACAATATACGGTGTATGAGTTGGCTCAGGCTGCCATCCCAAAATACCAAGGGTTGGGTGGTTTAAGCAACAGAAAATTATTTGTCACAGTTCTGGATGCTGGCAAGTCTAAGATCAGGGTGCCAGCTAGGTAGGTTTCATTCTGAGGCCTCTTCTCTTGGCTTATAGGTGGCTGCCATCTCACTGTGTGTTCACGATGTGTGTGCACGTGCTTGTGCACTGGCATACAAAAGAATGAGAGTGAGAAGCATGTTGTCACACACAGGCACAAGCAAAGCTCTCTGGTGTCTCTTCTTATAAAGGCACTGATCCTACCCCACCACGGCCCTACCCTCATGACCTTAGGTAACCCTAATTACCTCCCCAAGGCCCTGTTTCCAGACACCATCACATTGGAGGTTAGGGCTTCAACATATGAATCTGGGGGATACAGACATTCAGTCCATAACGTATTGCATATAGTAATTAAGAAAATGGGTTCTGGAGTTGAATTGCCTGAGTCTCACTAGTTGTGTATTGAGTGAGTTACTTAACTTCTTTCACTTGTAGTAGGGCTTAGGAGTAAAATGAGTTCTTGCATGTAAAGTATGATAACAAGTGGACCGCAATGTTACTTTTTTTTTTTTTTTTAAGATTTTATTGGGGAATTGGGGAAGGGGAACAAACAAGTTGCTGTCCCTTTTTTTGCTCTTAAGTCTAGTTGTGGAGGACGTTGCTTCACTGGCCCATGTTGGTATCGTCATTGCGCTCTTCCTGGATGAGGCAGATCGGTCGCCAGCCTCTGGATGGTCGCTCACAGCGGCTATCGGCAGCTCACACTGGCTGCCAGCCATTCACTGTAGCCTATGGCAGCCCACTGCAGCAGGGGCTGCAGCCTATGCCGTCACCGGGGCTCGCACAGCCCACCTCCAGGTGGAGCTGTTGTTAGCTATAGAGGGTAGTGTCACTGGCCCTCATATGTGGGATCCAAACCGGGGCCACTGGCATCCCCAAACCAGCTGCTAACCAATGCGCCACTCGGCCGGCCCCACAGTGTTACTTTTAAACAAAATAAGACTGATGATAATAATGATCTTCCTAATGATAATTAGTATTTTATTTGTAATTTGGACAATGTTATGGAGGTCTTCAAATCATAGTGTACAAGACGGTCAGAATCTTTTTCTTTAAAGATAGGCAACCTGGAATAAGAAAATGCATGATTCTCTGAAAATATTCTTCTGAATTGAACATATGCCAATAAAAAAAGATTGACCAAGTATAGTTATTAATTTTATTCAAATGCATCTTTAAAATTTTTGGCTTAATTAGAATGAGATAATTTAACTGAAAATGGGAGTAAAAACTGAAAGAGGTATGTTAAAAGACAAGAATAATATCTTAAAGCCATTTTGGGTCATGACGTAAAAAAATAAGCATGTAACTGCCTTTTGAAAAGTAGACTATGGATATCATTTAATCAACTTTATAATATATATGATAATTGAATGTGAATTAACAGTACTACTAATGGTACTACTTTTTCCTTTCCATCTTGGCCTTTTCTATGTAGTGAAGTTTTGTGTTAACTCGTTACAAACTGAACTCTTGCTTGCTCCTCTTACTTTAGTCTCCTTCCAACTCTATTTCTGCTGAGGTTATATTCTATTTGTTTTTCAGATGAGACACTTTTTGCTCTTCCTGCTGCATCTGAGCCTGTGATACCCTCCTCTGCAGGCAAGTTCTTTCTGCTAGCCTTTTATCTTCTGTGTACTCTAACTTTTTAACTCTTTAGTATTATTAATTCTGTATAGAGTAGTTTGAATTTACTGAAAATTAGCATGGTTCCAAGAATGTCTACTGAAAAAGTTGAAATTGCATTATATATGCTATGTCCAAGGGAGAAATTGGCAGACTTGATTAATAATTGGAAATATGTAAGGAATTCTTGGACCCCGAATTTACACTTACATATTGACTATTTGATTTCTCCAAATAAAATGGACTTGCTTATAGTTGAAAGGCTTTCATGTCAACAAATGTCACTCTGTGGCAGTTAATTTATCCAGTGCCCATTCTTTTCTATACTGTCAAACTCTTTTCAAGTTCTCTGCCTCTAAAACTAGTTAAAAGTAGCTTTTTCAGTGATATACTTGAGGTTTTTGTCAAAGACTTGATTTATGTCCTTGCATAGCAAATAATTGCCTCTGTAGTCATACACAGTTTTATTGAGAATAACTTTAATTTTTTAGTAATGATTCAAGTCTACTTGTTATTTATTGTTATTAACATTTAGTTTTAGTTAACAGTGAATCTTTACTAAAACTATTTTGAATCTGTCATAAAACTTGAATTAACTCTGAGAACACTGGCATTCTCTAACTTTCCTTTCTGTCCATGGTCACAGAAAAAATTCTGGATTTGAAGGAGCAGCCAGGTAACACTGTTTCCGCTGGTCAAGAGGATTTCCCATCTGTCCTGCTTGAAACTGCTGCTTCTCTTCCTTCTCTATCTCCCCTCTCAGTTGCTTCTTTTAAAGAACACGAATACCTTGGTAATTTACCAGCAGTATTACCCACCAAAGGAACATTTCAAGAAACTTCAAATGCAGCTTCTAAAGGGTTTTCAGAGAAGGCAAAAAATCCATTCGTAGACAGAGATTTAACGGCGTTTTCAGAGCTGAAATACTCAGAAATGGGATCATCATCGTTCAGTGGCTCTCCAAAAGCAGAATCTGCCATAACCATGGCCAACCCTGGGGAAGAAATAATTGTGAAGAAAAAAGGTGAAGAGGGGGATTTAGTTAGTGATAACATCCTTCGTAATCAGCAAGAGTCACCTATAGCCGTTACTAAATTGATTAAAGAAGAGAACAAAGTTATGTCTTCTGAAAAAGCAAAGGATAGTTTTCATGAAAAGGGAGTTACAGCAGGAGCTCCTATGAGGGAGGAATATGCAGACTTCAAGCCATTTGAGCGAGTGTGGGAAGTAAAAGATATTTACAAGCCAGATAGTGATGTGTTGGCTACTGCAGGCAGTATAGAGAGCAAGTTGGAAAGTAAAGTGGATAAGAAGTGTTTTGCAGATGGCATTAAGCAGACAAATCATGAACGAGATAGCGACAGCAGTAATGAGGATACCTCCTTTCCCAGTACACCAGAAGCTGTTAAAGAAGGTTCGGGAGCATACATCTCACGTGTGCCCTCTAACCCAACAGCACCTGAAAGCATTGCAACACACAGTTTCCCTTTATTGGGAGATCATACCTCAGAAAATAAGACAGACGAGAAGAAAATAGAAGAAAAAAAGGCCCAAATTGTAACAGAGAAAAGTGCTAGCACCAAATCATCAAACCCTTTCCTTGTAGCAACACCGGATTCTGAGACAGATTATGTCTCAACCAGTAATTTATCAGAGGTGCCTGAGGAAGCAGTGGCGAACATGCCTGAAGGCCTAACCCCAGACTTAGTACAGGAAGCCTGTGAGAGTGAATTGAATGAAGCTGCAGGTACGAAGATGGCCTTTGAAACAAAAATGGACTTGGTTCAGACATCAGAAGCTATGCAGGAGTCACTGCACCCCGTAGCCCAGCTTTGCCCATCGTTTGAAGAATCCGAGGCGACTCCTTCACCAGTTTTGCCTGACATTGTTATGGAAGCACCATTAAATTCTGTCGTTCCTGGTGCTGGTGCCTCCACAGTGCAGCCCAGCTCAGCTCCATCAGAAGCTGCTCTTTCAGTTAGTTATGAAAGCATGAAACCTGAGCCAGAAAATCCACCACCATATGAAGAGGCCATGAATGTATCACTAAAAAAAGCATCAGGAACAAAGGAAGAAATTCTAGAGCCTAAAAGTATTATTGTAGCTGTTCAAGAAACAGAAGCTCCTTATATATCTATTGCATGTGATTTAATTAAAGGAACAAAGCTCTCTACTGAAGCAACTCCCGATTTCTCTAATTATTCAGAAATAGCGCAAGTTGCACATCAGGTGCCTGCTCATTCTGAGCTAGTTGAGGATTCCTCACCCGATTCTGAACCCATTGACTTATTTAGTGATGATTCAATACCTGAAGTTCCACAAAAACAGGATGAAGCTCTTATCCTTGTGAAAGAAAATTTCATTGAAACTTCACCTGAATTAATGGTAGAACATGAAAAGAAGGGAAAAATCAGTGCTGCACCACCACCTAAGGGGGGCAAGCCATATTTGGAATCTTTTCAGCCCAATTTAAATACCACAGAAGATACCTTATCACCTGCTGAAGTTTCAGCATTGACCCAAAAGGAGAAAATTCCTTTACAGATGGAGGAGTTCGGTACTGCAGTTTATTCAAATGATGGCTTATTTATTGCCAAGGAAGCAAAAATAAGAGAGAGTGAAACATTTTCAGATTCCTCTCCAATTGAGATTATAGATGAGTTCCCTACATTTGTCAGTTCTAAAACGGATTCTTCTAAATTAGCCAGGGAATACACTGACCTAGAAGTAGCCCACAAAAGTGAAATTGCTGATGTCCAGGATAGAGCTGGGTCATTGCCTTGCTCTGAATTACCCCAAGACCTTTTTTTCAAGAATGTACAACGTAGAGGTGAAGATAAAGTCCTTGTCCCAGATGAAGTCTCCAAAGATAGGTCTGATATTTCCAAGGTGCCCTCGTTGCCTCCAGATGTTTCTGCTTTGGCCACTGAACCAGAGGTAGGCAGTATAGTTAAACCCAAAGTTCCTGTGAAAGAAGATGAGAAAAAACTTCCTTCTGGTACAGAAAAAGAGACCAGATCACCATCTGCTATATTTTCAGCAGAGCTGAGTAAAACTTCAGGTAATCAGTCCATACATCGTTTTGTGCTTTCTTGTTTCCTGTTGATTCACTATCGAACATTCCACTACATTTTATGTAGCATATTACATTCATAGCATCTAATATATCACATTGATAAGAATTCTTTTCTACTGTCTCAGTTAAAGATTTTAGTGCTTTTTCTGCCCCTCTTGCACTCATCACTCACTCTCGCTCTTAACTTTTCTACACATTTATTCATTGGTCATTTTTATATTGTACCAGGGAACTAGAAAATTTTTTTTTGTTAGAATTTGTTTCAACGTATACTTTTCTTTGGCTTCAGTGTTTCCTGACAGCAAGAAGAGCAGGAGCTATTAAAACAAAACATTTGAGATGCATTTACTTTTGTTTTCCCAGAAATTAATTCATTTACAAATTTTAATGAACATTTCTGTAATGTTTCTAATATTTCAATATGATGCAGTATTTTTCAGTAATAGGTATAAAGTTATTATATACTGAGTAGTAGACATTTTGTTGAAAAGTGTAACTTAAGATCTGCAATTAGGGATTCTTTTGAAAATACACTCAGTTTTTTCTTTTGACTTTACATTTCCCATTACCTGATTTGTGTAAGGTGATTTTGCACTTGTGGTTTTTATTTAGCATTCTAATTTATCTGTGTTTTCTATAAAAACACATGGTGTTTATGTGTATTTTACTGGGAATATTCGTACATACTGGAGACGGGTAGCACTAGCAGCAGAGACCAGTGTGGAGATTGTTGCTATAAGCTAGAGGAGGTTGTGAACTTGAAGGCAGTGGGCTGAGCATGGAGACATAGGACTTGTTTGATTGGACAGGCACATGAAGGATAGGGGGAGGAGTTAAAGCCGACTCATGTACAAACACATGGATGGCAGCATGAGAAACTGAGTTAGGGAACATGAGAGAGTAGAGTGGGTTTTAAGGAGGGAAGATATAGTTTTGAATGTGTTGGTATTAAGGTATCTAGGGGACATCCAAGAAGTGAAGGACATAATACACAGAAAGCTTTTCAGAGAGACCTTGGCTGTGTGTGAACATTTCCTGTGGGCTGAGGGATAGTAATTAAAGCCACATAACAACTACGGAGCAAGAGAAGAGAAAGCAAGAGAAAGATTTAAAGGTGGAAGGATTGGTCAACATTATCAAATACTAGCTCAGTTAAAATAAGGGTTGTCAGAAAGAATGGGAGATGTTGGCTTAACAGTGGCAGGTGGTTTGAGTGGGCAGGGCTACGGTTGAGGACTGAATGGGACTTGAGCAAATAGATACTAACCGGTGACAAATTTGAAGAAGTTTGAGAACGTGGAGAAAGAGTGTTAGCAAGTCTGAAGTAAAGGATGGGATTGAGGAAGGACCTTTAAGAAAAATGATAGGCATGGAAGTCTAAAGGTGCTTACAGAGAGTCAGCAAGGGGATGGGATGAGATCCAGAACTCAAGTGGAGGAATTAGCTTATAGAGGAGGAAGGATTTTGAAGGACTTTGTTGTGAACAAAAAGGTAAGTATGGGCTGATAGGGGTAAGTATGATACTGTTAGGGTTTTTTAACTGGAAGTTAAGAATTGTCTGATGGTTTGTTTATTCTTTAAAGCAGTATGTTAGGTCATTTGCTGAGGATAAACTGGAACATGCTTGAGTGGAAGAGGTCTGAAATATCTTTTGAGTAGGGAAACAAAGATATTGCATTAAGAGCCCAGTCAAGATTGAAGGGTGGTCTGAGTGGAAAGGTGTCTTTTGTTTAACTGTGCCCAGTAGCCTGGGGATGGGTTCAGAGAAGGGAAATGCTTGTATTGATTCAAGGTTGTATTTTGCTAGATGTGCCCAGTGGAAAGATAATGAGGGAAAGGAGTTGAGGATAATAGCAAGAGAATAGTTAAAAGTGATGGACTTCATTTTGAAGAATGTAAAGAGGGGAGGAGAGGGAGTTGATAGGAGAGTAGATCAAAGAACTTGACGTCCAAATTAGATCTAAGTATCAAGAGTAGTAGGAATAAATATGAACCCCAGGATGACAGGAAGCTGTAGTCAGAGTAGGATTGTGTGTGTGTGCATTAGATGTTGAGTTTAGAATTCCAGGTTGATGATAATGGCCAGGATTTGGCCATGAGGCAAAGGCAAAAGTTGAATGGGGTGAAGATGGGGAGATGGTTCACAGTGGAGTGGAGATTTCAACAGCACAGTAAAATCGTTGAGGAGAAAACAGTAAAAAGAAGAGTCTGAGAAGCCCAGAGAAGAATGGAGATGATAGTGTGGATGAAGACCAAGGATAAAAAAAGATGAAGGCTAAGACAAAGCCTTGCCCTCATGCAACTTTCAGTTGATGTAACAGACCAATATATATATTGATAGTTTTGGATAAAATTTGTCATGAAAAAAATTTCAAGGGATCAGAGTCTGCATCATAATATCTTGCTTGTTTCCCTTACAAAATCAGTCTTCCCAAAATTAAATTGCAAAATAAAAATAATACAAAGAATGTCTTAACACTCTTCATCTAAATTTACCTTTAAACATTTCCCCCTTTTTCTTTATCACCTGTGATCTCTTTCTATAGATAACTAGATATGAATACACAAATGCATCCTTGTTTTTCCTGAACCATTTGAGAATAAGTTATATACATTCCATTTTACTCCTAAATATTTCAAAAGGGAATATTCTCTTCCATAACCTCGTAATTTACATTGATATGATACTTTTTTTCCTAATCTACCATTCGTATTCCAGTTATGTTAGTTGACCTAACCTTTATGGTGGCCGCTGCTGCAAGATCCAGTCTAGGGCCAAGCTTTGCATTTAGTGGTCATGTTGCTTTGGCTCCTTTAATCTTGAACAATTCCCGTCGTTATCTCTTACAACAGTAACATGTTTGAAGAACACAGCCCCTTCCCCCTCTCCCTTTTTAATAGAACATCCTCATTTTGCATTTGTATGATGTTTCTTAGTGATTAGATTGAGATTATGGATTTATGGCCAAAATGAAGATGACGTGGTATCTGGAGGTACCCGTTATCCATCCGTCCGGCACTGATGAAAGGTTAATTTTGAGCATCTAGTCAAGGTGGTCCCTGATTTCCTTATTGAATTACCGTCTTTCTTCCTCTTACAACTAATAAGCAGTCTGAAGGGGACATTCCAAGACCATGCAAATATCTTGCTCCCCATCAAAATTCCTTCCCTAGATTTAGTATCTGGTGATGATTCTTGCTTGATTCATTCCTTTCCAGTAAGGTTTCAAAATGATGATTTTTCAGTTCTAACACTCCTACATTAATCAACCCTTGGCATTCTGTTGTTAGCAAGACCCCTCTTTTTCCATGAATTAGTTAATTATCAGTATGGAGCCATGGATTTCTGTTTTCCCCCAGTGGTTTATAATTCAATACTGTACTTAATTATTTTGGTTGTAAATTGCCCCAGATTTGGAGGGCCCCCTTTAAGTTGGCTTAGGGACATGCAGCTATTCCTTTTTGGGGTAGAGAGGGAAGCACTCTTACTTTCTAGCATACAAAATGTTATAGGCTCATCTTATGCCTATTCTGCTCCCGGCCCTGGAATCAGCCATTTCTTTAAGCATCCCTGATTCCTTTTAGTAGGGAATGGTACTAGAGATTAAAAGTTGGATGTAATTATGTATGCTCCTTGTTACTGTGGGGTCTTTCCATTTTAGCCCTGTCTGTGGACAGAGCTAAAAAAAAGCTTATATACATACAGATAAATAAATGTAAGCACGTACACATACTTAGAAAATCATGTTTTAAGTTTTTATTCTCTCTATTTAGGAGGTTTTTAAATGGAGAATTTTGAAAGTCTGAGAAAAGAAGCTGAATTCTCATTTTACCTGAAAAAGGGAGACTGCCATTTATGGGAAATTTAAGCACAAACACTTTCACCTATTATTTAGTCTTCATCGAAATCTGAAAAACCATTTTATGGATGACAAAATTGAAGTCTGAGGACATTAAGTAACTTTCCCAAGTTTACATAGCAAATTATATAGTAAGCATAATGCTGCTGAGCTCCTACAGTGTTCCACACACCGGGCTAACGTTCTTATGTGTATTAATTCTCATACAATGCCACAATAAAGATCTTTTTCCAACAGGTGAAGAACTGAGATTCCAGTGTAGGCTTTGTCCCCTCCTCTGTAGTTCTTCCATTTTGGAATGAGTGGTGGTTGTCCTCAATTTAGCAGATAACCAAAGTGCTGCTGCTTTCATGCATACCTGTTGTGTTGGGGGCATTAACCAATGCAAGTAATTTTTTAAAGGTCAAGAAAGCTGGTTACCATGTACATTTTTCTCACGTGGCCTTCTATACGCAAGGATATCAGACTGAGAATAACATCCTGCTCCTATGTAGAGACTGAAGAACCCTGTTGTGTGGACAACTGCTACCTTTCTTGTTGGTAGTTTGCTGGGAAAGAAAGGTGCCAGTGCCTCCCATCCAAACCACTGAGATCTTGACTTAATGATAGTGATTGCTTAATATATATTTATTGATAGTTTGGTTTGCCACTAATACACAGAATATTTTCAGTTCATAAACAGAACATAGATTGTATTTTGCTGACCTGTTGAAACTATTGGTGAATGAAGAATAAACCAATATGTTGATTATCTGATATCTAGAAATAAACGAAGTAGTATTGTCATAATAAAGAATTCAGTTAAAAGGGGCCTGTTATCTAGGTAAAGAATTAAAAATTATCCTTTGCAAATTTATATATACTTTTTAAATGTGTTCATGAATAAGAGCTTTCTTTTGATGATGTTTATGGCTTAAAACATTTTTCTTACATTAATTAAAAAAATGTATTACATATAGCCTTTGAGCTTTCTCACTAAAGCATTGTAGGTATTAAGGTTTAGTATTTTGGTTAAAATATTTTTAGTGAGCATATTTAGGGCACTTTAATAATTATCAGTTGGGCTTTGATTATGACATTGAGCAGTTAATCTGATAAAAGTGAGAAATTCATTCAGAAAAATTAAAATGTTTAATAAATTGATTAAAGTACCTTTAACTGGAAGGCTGTTAGTAAATGTACTATGTAGTTAAATTAGAAACCGACTGCTGTTAATAAAGGAATCCATTATATTTAGTTAAACAAGTATTACATTATCAAATTAGTGGGGATTTATTTAGTACTTACTGTGGGCTTAATACAGATTGAAAATATGAAATATATAATAAATAGATAGGTACTGCTAAATATCACCTGGTTGAAAGAATTTTATCTTGAGCATTTTATAGACCTGAGTTCTTATCCTAGCTTTATCACTTACTAGCTATATGATTTTGGACAAATGTTTTAATCTATTTGAGATTCAGTAATTTTAGTACTCAGAATTTCTCTCAAAGATCTGCGATCAATGAAGGCAAGGCAACAGTACATGAAGCAACCTTAAAATATGTTCATTGTACAAGTCTGTGAAATAGAAAAAGCATTGAGATGAAAAAATTTTGTAATTGTATTGCCCAGACATAATTGTTATTAATATATTATTTTAGAATATATTATTCTAGTTTATTTTCTCTTCATATGGATACTTTATGAATGCAGTGAAAAATAAGTCTTTTAGTAAATTGATATACTTTACATCTTGTTTATAGCTTTTTAAAAAGTTAGTGATATATAATGCCAACATTTCCATGTCTTTATTCTTCTGCATGATTTTTTTTAATGCTTGTTTTTAATGTTGGATGTATTATAATTTAGTCAGTTTGCTAGTCTTGGACCCCTTAGATTTTTCCCAACTTTTTTATTTATAAATAATTTTGTTATTAACCTCTTTATATTTAAATATGTATATGAATAAATATATATATATGAATTATTCTTCTCCATAAATTACTAGAAATAAAACCCTAGGTACATGGGTATGAGCATTTTTAAGAGTTTTTTTGACAAAAAATTGGCTATCAGAAAAGTTGTACTATTTTTTTACTTCTCTAACAGAGTAAGAAAACACCCATTTCTCTATTATCACCAACAATTGATATGATTTTTTGGATAGGTGGTATTTTCACATTATACAAAATTTAAGAAGTACAGTGAAGTAAGTCTTCTGTCTCAACTAACCACCTAGTGCTCCTTTCTGGAGTCACCTACTGTGACTTATTTCTTTCCTTTTACCAATCAAAAGCGTTTAATATCTATTACCATTCCATCCTAGCTATTTTATTTGACTTATTTCTTATATATCCTTCCAGACTTTGTATACTTGGCATTATAAGTTTGAAAGGTTAAAGTGGTATCTTGCTGTTTAGATCTTTGATTATTAGTGAAGGTGAACATGTTTCATATATTTATTGGCTATTTGTATTTCTTTTGCGAATTGCCTGTTCATACCCTTTGCCCATTTTTAAATTGAGATGGTCATCTCTTTCTGATTTTGAGAGTTCTTTATACACAAAGGGCGCGCTCTTGTCATGTTACAGTTTTTCCTCAGTTTTCTAAAGAATTTTTATTTTACTTTTAATCTTCACATTTTTAATCATGTAGGGAAGTCTAACCATATTATTTACTTATAGTTTCATTTTTACGTTTAATTCTGATATGTTTAAAATTGATTTTGAACTCACATCATAGATCATTTTAGCCTACATGCTCTTGTTGATGGTGGTGGTGTTTTCCTAGTCCCATCATACTCTAATCATAGTTCTCTAACACCAGGCAACAATCCTACATAGAAAATTGGGAACCCAGTTTTCGTTCAGCTTTCACACCCTGGGTTGGACAATCAACTGTACTGTGGGTATTGGTGCCATCTAGTGTTGTAGATAGAAAGTGAGGCCAATGGAATGCTCTATAATTGACCATATGGAATATTCAGTCGGGAAGAGAAATGTAGTGAGCTGTGGGTATTTGCTTCACACTAAAAATGACTTTAAAAATGAGTTTATAAAAGGATTTTGAATTTTGACACATGGTACTGAGTCAGATGCTTGAATCATGCTATTACAAACATTGTGAAATGACCTTAGAGATTGCCTCAAAGCTATGCACTTTAATGAAAAATTTTAAAAGATTCGTTCAGAGCCTAATCACTATTAATGTTTTAATTCCAAATTTAAGATGCTTTGGATCTTTTGGGATAGCTGTATATTTATTTTAGAATATAATATAAGGAGTCAGCATTTATATAGTTTTCATTGAACACTTTCAATTTTTTTGTGGAGTTTATTCATTTTAGAAGTTCATACGAAATTTTTTGTAAACTATAAAATGCTCATTATTTCCTGCTATTTTAACTTGTATTGTCATTCATTTTTCCAGACAAAAGTCTTTTTCCTTGTCTTAAGGTTCAATTCAGTAGTTAATGTTGAAGTGCTATAATTTAGTCCATAGAGGGCATTCTATTACAGCATATGGTATTAAACAATACTGTTTAATACCTTTTAGTAATGAAACGTATGCTTAGTTTCATACTTTTATGTACCTCAGAATAATTAAATTTTGAAGTGAGTTTAAAACTACTGTGTGGTAGCTGTAGTTGTTTCTTTATTTAAAAAAAAACAAACGCTGTTCTCTATTGCCAGAAAGTAGAAATCATTATTTTAGCTATGCGAGAGAGCAATCCCCAATTTAGAGAGCAGCACTTTCAATCCAAATGACTACCCCTTTCCCACTTTTTTTCCCTTTATCTCTAAACAGTGTAAAGAAAACAAGCAAAACAGAAAGTTGAGGTTTTTTGGGATTCAGAAGTAGAGGAAGGGAAGAAATGGAACAGAAGGAATCTTGGGAGAGCTGGCTGGGGCTGTCTTAGAGATTCCATATTGCTGCCTATTCCAGAATAGTCCTCTACCATCTGAAACCCTTCCACTGAGGTACACCCCCCCACACACAGTCTTCATGACAGGGTTATAGAGAAAGGAGGTTTTTTTCTTCTTTAGAAATTGATTTAATCACATAATTTTCCTACTAATGAGTAAGTGCACTAAGAATATGCGCGTTTTGATTTGTGATGTGAGGAGAAGAACTGAGTGAGTGTAGGTCGTTTTAGAGCTTGGTACCCTTTGGAAAGGAGTTAGGGGTATGCTTGGGGAGGTTTTCTTCATTGGTTTTTGTTGTGCTTGGGGGAGGTACTTGCGATACAGACACTGAGGAATGGGAAGTTACCAAACATGAACTTTGAACAGTTTATTTCAAAAGTCCTGTGTAAGGAGGATTTGAGGAAAGTTTACGAAAAGCAGAGTATCTCCTCTCCTCCCCTTTCCCAGCAGTGTGCAGTGGGACTGAGAATGTAGACAGCACTTTCATTTGCTTGCCTTATACATAAGGGAGCTTTCTGTGGTCTCCTCCTTTGGAAGCCTTTCCTTTTAGGGGGAGACAGGTTCCTTTCCCAAATAATCCAAGTGCTGTTTTGCAAGTTGGGATGTATCTGCTGCTCTATTTGAAAATTGTCATTGAAAGAATTTTTCTTTTTTTAAACAAAATGATAAATATTTGAAGGAAAATAAATGATAAGTTTTTAACAGTTATGTTGTTTATTTGCCTATGAAGTTGGGATTTAATGTGGAATAGGACCTATATACTATCCCATATATACCATATTTTGCCATGTATATTACACACCTTTTTGCCCACATATATGAGGGAAAAATAAGAATGCGCAATATACACAGGTAGTAGTAATTCCATAGCTATAAAAATGTTTTTAATTCTTTTGTTTATGCTTATGAGTTAAAAGTGTAACTCTAGAAATCGGTAACGATATCTGTATGCAAGTAATACCCTGCAATACGATAATTGGGTTTGTTGAACTTAAGATGAACTTGCAACGATGAAGAGTTCTTGGCCTTCTGTGATGTGTAAATATTGTAAATTTGTTACTGGTACATAAAATTTCTTGTATCATAATATGTTAAAAAAATAAATGCTAAAATTCCTTTATAATACAAAAAACAAGTGCCTAAATGTAAACAAATAAAAATTTGAATTAAAACGAAAGATTTTTTTTTTCCCCTTAAAGTTTGGGCCAAAAACATGGGTGCGCATTATACGCAGGAGTGCATTATACATGGCAAAATACAGTAATTTTTTTTTTCTCAGCTAGAGAATAATAGAACTAACTATATAGCAAAGCACAATAATTTCTGGGTGGGAGGAACTTCTGTTTAGAAAGGTATTGGATCATTGCCTAACATTGAATGGTTTAATATATGTGTTTACTTTTTTATTAAGTTTCAGGTGTACAAAGCAAAGAGATTTACACCCCTCACAAAGTGATAACCCCCCCCCAATCTGTTACCCCTCTGACACCATATATAGCTTGTTACTATACCATTGACTATATTCCCTATTATATGTGCTTTTTTAGATGTGTTTTAAGGGCCTTGTCCCCTTGTGGTTTGACTATTATTTTTAGCATAATAATAATAATAATAATAATAATAATAATAAATATCTAGCACTCACATAGGGCCTTCTTTTTGGTAGGTACTATCCTATCGCCTTTCGTATACACTAACTCATTTGATCCTCACAATAAGCATAGCCCATGCGGTTTTATATTTTTAACAAATTTGTCTCATCAGATTTTCAAATTTAAGCACCTTTTTACTTACCTTACCAAACTTAACTCTAGTTTTAAAACTTTTCTAAGAAAGATATGGGCAAAAAGTAATTTGATTTATACGAGCTGTAAGCTTTAGTAGCCTAAATTGCAAAAGTCATAAAAATTAAAGGAATAGCTGTTACTATAAGGTCGAACTTTCAGGGCTCCTATTTTGACTTTTTAATCTGTGAGTGGAGCTATTAAGTATATTTAATGTTTAGATGAATGTATATTCTTACACATTCTTGCACTCCCAGACTATTTTTTTCAATTGTTGAACCAAGTTGAGTACCAGAAGATGTGAATAGTATAGGTGGTAAACACCCATAACTCAAGAAATCTTTTTTCTCCCTCCTGTTAGTGTAGTAATCTATGACTTGAAAAGAGTGTTTGGGTGTTGTTTTTGAATGATTTTTTTTCTGATGCTAAAGTATTTATTGGCCTTCAGTTTTAAGGGATTCATTATTAGGAAATACTATTTTGGAAATATTTTGTACTTATTGAATACTTTGGAATTTCAGGCTATTGCTTGGAGAGGCCAAAGATTTTCAGCCATGATATGACTTGGTGACAGGGTTCTCAAATATCATATTATGCAAGGGTCCAGTGATTAAAGTTTAAAGTTAAATATTAACTTCAGCTGAGAGTACTAGGCTCTCTTTACACATTAGCTTTATTTATGTTTGGAGTTAGGCAAGTCGGAAAAGAACTGAGTCGTTGACAGTCGTTGACTTCTGATAGTCAAGGTTTTGGTTGGATTTTGTAGCCCACACAGTTTTACAGAACGTTCTGGAAAATACTACACCTATTTCAATGTAGCTGTAGCCTTAAGAAGTATGTACTGCTGTGCATAGGCTACCTATCTTACCATACCTGTCGTATTACACGTTTTAAAATACCTTAGGTGATTTGTCATTATTGCCTTTTCTGCTTAGTCAAAGGGTAGCATCAATTCAACCAGTTGTGGAACATTAATAAAGACATAATACAAACGCTGCACTGGAATTAATGCCAGTTTTATGAAGTAGAACAAAAAAGTTGCAGAAATTCTGTACACATATTTGTTTTTGTATTTATCAGTTAAATTTTAATTTGGTCTTATAGTGTTTCCCCAAGGCTAATGATATAATTAGTACATGAATCTCTCTTCTCAAGCCAGGAGTCTATTAATAGTACCTGCAGTGGTGTCTAATAGATATTTATTGAAAGATTGAATTAGAACAGGTGATGATAAAGAATAAGTGTATATTTGTAAGTCTCTGGATTTCCATAATTGTAAAAGAAGGAAAAATAACATTGCATTAGAAAGATGAGACTCAATAAAAACTTTTTCCTGTTGAAGTAGCATATATTCAATAAACATTAAATTAATAAATTGACTTTGTACCTCTCTGCTTATATTCAGCAAAGTGCTGAAGGCTTTAAGTCTTAAAAAACTTAGGAGAAAGTAAGAAGAGACCTAGGATTCCCCAGGCTTAACATTTAAGCTATTAACTCATCTTTGGATCAATCTATTTTTATCTTACCCAGGTAACTACTGATTTTAGAGTTTTGAATAAAACCCAAAACCAGCAGCATAATTCACCCACCTATCAACAATAAAAAACAAAAAAACCCTCAAACTGCAGATGACTTTCAAATACTCAGTGGTTAATTCTACCAGGAGAACCACCCTTTTTTCTTGCTTTTCGTAGCCTGTCCTTCCCCCTGCGAAAGTAGCTCCATTTGGTATGGGCAACAAGCAAAAGCTTGCCTGGAACAATAAACGGGCAGAAGGAAGGCAGTAGTGCCTGAGTATTAGTAGCCTAGTTACAGATTGCACTGCGTCAGACTGCTCCACACCCAGAAGACGTCAGGTGACTTCAGTCCTGCTGCAGTTGTGCAGCAGAGGAGACTGCAGACTTCGCCTGGAAACGGATATTTCATGTCTCAGGGGGTAGATTTCTGCAGTTACTGCTTTTCTGTTGGTATGCATGATTGATAATTGCATCCGGAGGGCAGACTGTGATAAGAGATGGACGGTCAGAAGAAAAATTGGAAGGACAAGGGTATATCATTTTTTTTTTACCTTCTATTCAGTTTTTTTTATGTGACCAGTAATAAATTTCTATGAATAAGTTTTGCAATTTAGATATATTTTGGATTGAAAATGAAACCTGTGAATGTGGAAGAGTAAGGGATTAAAACAGCTATTTCGAATGTGTTTTTACATTTGGTTATGTATGAGGAAATGTCATGCTGCTCTGGTTCACTGGCATTCGATTTAGTCTTTGCACTTCTGTTGTTGATTAGATTATATTCTTAATCTTGCACGTTGTTAACAGTATAGCTTTAACTTATTTCATTTGTTGGTCACTTTGGTTTGATAAATTGGCATAGCTGCCTGTGTCGTTCATAATGACGTATTTTCTGTGACTAAGTGTTTTTTTAGAAAGCTGACTTGGTGTAGTTGAAATTCTACCCAAAGGTTTGTAGGTAGCAAGATACTGCGTTTGCAATAAGGCTGTTTTCTTTGGAGATCTTACTGAACCTTTAAGTCA
The DNA here is from genome assembly GCA_033961575.1 of Aselliscus stoliczkanus. NCBI lineage: Eukaryota > Metazoa > Chordata > Mammalia > Chiroptera > Hipposideridae > Aselliscus > Aselliscus stoliczkanus. Next base: position 67,583,136 of record CM066730.1, on the reverse strand, counting down.
TTACCAGTCTCCTTTTAGATTACATTTGTTTACATTTTGAAACCCTTAAAATCTATACACAGTTGTTGGTACTGCATGTCTATATTTAAGTCACTAACCTTTGTCCTTATAATAACCAATCACTGATCTTGATCTCCTTTCCTCCCCCTTGAAAGCCCAGATCCTATCAAGTCTCAGTGGATCACTGTGTAAGAATTTAAGCTTCTGAGTAGTAAAATGTTGACTGTAATGAATGTTTTAAAAGTATTATGTGGATGGTTAAGTATGCCATTAAAAGAAAAAAAAGAAAGTGGTAGGCTGTCTGTCTGAACACTTACAATAAATTGTCTTCAAAATTATTAGAGTGATTCTTAAGTAATCCAAGTAGACTTTCCATATAAGCAATTTTTTTTTCTGGCCACATTCAAGTTTTATAATTAAAAAATTCCTTCTACAACAGAATTGTAGCATTGGTAATAATTTTCTAAAAGCAATATGTAGAGCTAATTAGTAACTTCCACAACATCTTTTTAAAAATTTGTTCAATAAAGAAATTGGGGGAAAGGTGAGTTTAAGATTGAGTTCATATCAAGACATTGGAAAGATTTTATAATTACAACTTAAAGAATAGAAAACAATACAACTTTCGAATTTTACCTTTATGGTTTCTTTAACTGTGAATTTAATAAAGAAGTATTTTGACTCCTTATCCCTCTGACCTTTAGCATTACAAAGTGAAAGGTGAATTGAATTGATACACTAGTTTTTGATAAGTAAAAATGATAGCAGTGATAACAATATAATAAATACAGGCTTTAAAAATAGGTGAAATGTCACCTATTTTTGCAAGGGCATAAACCTTGCAACTATTAAGTCTCTGTGTTAATAATTTAAATCGTACACCATTTATTAACATTGTAAGTTCTTTATTTGCTGAACTTAATTAAGGTGTATTTTGAGACAGGAGAAATTAAGATCCAGTGTAGCCCATATTGTACTTAGAGATTTGTTTTCTTTTCACGCACTAACTGTAAAATCAAATTTACTCTTGAATGTCTCTGGGGAGCCCCACTTTATATGTAACTATAATGGCCTAATATCTTTTAGTGCTTGTCTTTGGCTTTTTTTATTTGGTAAGACTGATTTTACCTGTTTTTCTGATTCCTTGGTGAAGTGGTGAAGTTATACTTTAGTATTTTCTTTATCAGCAGCTAATTTTAATGTTGTAGATCATATGTTATAACTTAAATGGAAATCAGTGAGGAGCTGAAGCTAACGTGGAATGAGTTATTCTTCATTTTAAAAATGAAAAGTCTGTGACAGTAGAGGAAAGAATCTAATCTAGGCTCTAGGTATATTTTTTAAAATATATTTAGACCCATATTTTTTTCTATTCTCCCTGCACCCTTAAGTGCCATGGTTGAAACACATTCAGTCATTTGCTGGTATAACAGAAGTGAGAGATACTCTTATTTTAGTATTTAAAAAAGTTTGGGGTTTTTGTTTTATTTTTTTGCCGATTAACTAGTATTTAAGACATTTTATCTTTCAGGCTAAGACCAATATTAATAATTTGTGTTGTTTTACATATTCTTTCATCTTGGATTCTTTCATCTTTTCATTCTTTCATTTTTTTTTTTTTTTTGAGGGCAGTGTCACTGGCCTTCATATGTGGGACCGAACCGGGGGCCGCTGGCTTGCTTTCATTTTGTTCTTAACAAGATACTTATAGCAGATGAAATCAACATAGCACTTGATTATTGGGGTTATATGGAAACATATAACCCAATAACAGTCAAAAGATTTTGAAGAGCTTGAAATAAGGAATGGGTAGGTTTGGGGGTTTGTCTGGGGTGGAAAAGGGATGTAACCACTAAACAAGGTGTAATAGAAATCAAGTAGAGCTTTCTGGATAGAACAGAATATAGGAAGTAGTTGAAAGATAAGTATGGTCAAAAAATCAAGACTACAAGATCTAGGTCAGGTTTCCTCAAACTTCCCTGAAGATGAGAATCATCTAGTGCTTCTTAAAAATTCAGATTCCTGTGATCCTACTCAGACCTGCCAAATCAAGAGTTTACAGGGGAACAGCCTGGTAATCTGTATATTAAGCATCCTGGTGTAATTCATGTTATAATTAGGCAAATTTAGGAAATATCAGTCTTAAGTTTCTAAATTTCTAATCTCATATGTTTCAGTTTTGGCTAGAGTAAGACACGTTAGCTTTCTGGTCTTTAGTTTCCCCACTTGCATGATTTCTAGCGTTCCCGTTTTGATGTTCTCTGGTTTTATAAAGATACCCTGGGCCAGATTGCAGATGACATTGGGTTTTGGATTTTATTATAAAGGAAATAAAGAGCCTTTGGAAGTTTTAAAGTAGGAGGGAGTGATAAAATGATAGCAGATTTGAAAGACCACTTTGGAGCTCTGTATAATATAAATTGGAGAACTTAAAGAGACAGAACAGTTAAGATGACTGTATGTGCCCACATTTAAAGCAAATAGTGCCTGAACTTGGTCTGAAATAGGAGTGAAAAGGAAGTGACGGATTTGAGAAACTCAAGAAAGGAAGACTTGACATTTGACATAGATTTGTGAGACTAGGGTAAAGGAGGCACTCAAAGGACAACATGAAATTTCAGGCAGTGAAATGCTGGCAGTGCTAGTGCTTTTAGTATTAGTAGAAATAGAGCTAAAGCATGTAAATGATGCCAGGTTTGGTTTTATTGGGTTGTCGGAAAAGTCACGATGTATTTTTTCTGTTTTTCATTGCAAAAATGCGTCATGACTTTTCCGACAATGAAATAGAAGCTTCAGATTTGACCTGGTGATAGAACACCTCTGAATCTCAGCGAAATGACAGGTTTAATGATAAAGAATTGAGAATTGAATGCAAAGTGAGGCATGACTACTGTGAGGAGACCATAGTCCCCACTTACCTGTGGATGCCTAAAACTGTAGATAGTACCAAACCCTATATAATACCATGTGTTTTCCTATACACACCTATGATAAAGTTTCATTTACCAACTAGGCACAGGAAGAGATTAACTAATAAAATAGAACAATTGTAACACTTTACAATAATAAAAGTGATGTGAATGTGGCCACTTGTTCTGGGGACCCCTTGCTGAAGTCTTCCCACAGGCCCAGGGCACTCTGGCTCAGCACTGCCATTGACTGCAGGCAACTGACACCGTGGAAAGCGAAACCATGGATAAGGCCGGGCTGCTGTGTTTTCATAGAAAACTCAAGATTAAGGAAGAAGAGCATAAAACCTGTGTTGTGGGGATGCACACTGCCAGGAAAGACAGGGAGCAGTTGTAGTCAGAGCAGTAAAAGAAGCAGGATATTATAGTTTCACTGATATTAGGAGAGGAGAGAATTTTCAAGAAGATATGAATACTGCAGAGAGGCTGTTTAATATGAAGATTGAGAAATGGTTGTAGACCCTGTTGAATTTTAAGAATGCGTATAACACTGTCCATTATTACTGGTGCTTTTTGGATTTGGCAGTTACCATGCTATCGGTGACCTTTGAGAGAAGTTTTTGTAGGATGGGGCCGGAAATGTTTCCAGCACTAGAGTCCAGTCTCACTACACCTTAAGACAAACTGGCTTTGGCCATTCCTGGAGCAGACTCCTTGCAGAGCTCCCTGTGGGGCTCCCTGACCTTTACTTTCGGTAAGCCACTTTCCATTTCTTTGAAAGCTTAACGTTACCGTTACCGAGTATATGGGTATAGGTGTGTGCACACTGACATTCAGGTAGAGGGGAGCAGGAGTCTTGCTCCTTGAAATAAATGCCTTTCTTAACTCTTGGGAATATGCCCCAAAATGCCCGAGAAGGGAACTTGGGCATTGGCCAATGGAGAGACCTGTTGATTAGAGGAAGGCTCCTGCTTTCAATTCTAAACTTAGTTGAAACCCAATGTTTAGGCATTCATCACTTCATACAGAGTGGGTTTTGATGTATATTTTTAACTGTGTATGTGGTGGGGGTTAAACATGATGCATTGTTTTCTGTAATAATTTTTCTCCCACTAACGGGGAAACACCTTTTATTTTAAAAATATTCCACATTGTTTTAGTGGCTATAGTCTTCTAACTATGTACCAGTAATTCCATATAGTTAAATGTTCAGGTTATTCCTAAAGTTTTTGCAAGTATAAACAGTGCTAAAATAAACATAATTGAATATACCTTTGTTTTTTATCCGTGATTATTTCCAAATAAATTGCTGGGTGATAGTATTTAGGCTTTTGGATCATGTTGCAAAACTGCCCTCCAGAAAGATTGTACAAATTATTTTGAGCAATCTGCATACGGTACAGGAGTGTCTGTCCTGAAACCTTGGCCAAGATTAAATATTACTTACACATTTCTGATGATTTTAACTGTTTCTGAGATGGCAATGTTGTCAATTTTAAGTAAATTACTAAATGAGAACCAGGTTTATATTTAAGCAGAGTAAGTTTGCAAATGTTTTCTCCTATATATGGTTTAGTGTCCTGTAGGAATAAGTGGAACTAGCCTCGTGGTTTTTTGTTTGTTTGTTTGTTTTTTAGCTGAGCCATCCTGCCACCTGTTGGCAGCTCAGCAGCAGCTCAGCTTGGGCTGGGAATCAAACCAGCGACCCTGTTGCTTTGAGCTCGCACTCTTGCGCGACCTCTTAACCAACTGAGCCACTCGGCCGGCCCCATGGTTTTCTTTATTTACCCAAGTCTGGGTACTCCTAACTCCTCACCAGAACTCCTGACTGGTTTTTCCACTAAGTCCTGTGTGGCTCCAACCATAGAACTCAGGGTTTTTTTCTTTACTTTCAAATAGAGTTTATACTGTCTATCCTGGACTTCTAAAAGGCACCCATGGTCCAGCCCCAACCTTCATATTCCATCTCTCATACCTTGACTCTAGCCACATTGCAAGACATCTTCCTTAAACATGCCTGGTTTTTGCATTTACCTGTGTTTTCCTCTCGGTCTGGAATGCCTTCGCCCCATTTGCTTTGGCCCAGTTGTACTTAATCACAGGCCCAGTCCTCCCTCAGGTGGAAGTGATCCAAGGTTCCTCACAACTGCCATCTCTTGGTTTTTATTTTGTGCCTTTATTACAGTTATTTATATGTATGTCTTGGCCCTTTTTCCAGACTGTAAATTTCTTGAAGGCAATAAACAGTCAGTGGTGGCTTCCTCAGAGTCTCCTCATTGCCCCTGCACAGCTTCTCAATAAAGAGGCCGACAGCTCTGGTGTGAAGCGAGGCACTCCTGGCCTTGAACCCTACGCAGACACTCCTGGAAATTTTTTTAAATATTTTTTTTTTCAAGTGGGAGAAATAAGAAAAGAGATTCCTTACCGTAATCCTTCTAAAGGAGCAATTAAGTAATTTAAGCAACTTTTATAAAGTCCAGAATTTTTAAATTAGCTGCAGACAAGTCATCTCATTAGTCATTTTTTCCCAACTTTCTAATTTTACAGGTAAGGAAACCAAGAAAACTAAGATTATTTGTTCAGGACCACATAGCTGGCGGGTGACATAGGGCCTTTGTTTTTATTTTACAATCTATAGTTTAGTTGAACAACCCAAGATTGAAAAATATAAAAACTGAAATGACCCATATTTTGATATTCTATTTGTTTATAGTCTAACTGTGGCATCTTATTGAACATGGTATATATTTCTTTTGTATGGTGCTTACTCTGTTAGCCATATGAAAGAAAGTGAGGTGTTGTTAGGTATTTAGTATTGCCAAAAGCTTAAATATGAGGGAATGCTGTGGGCCAGGAGTATAATTTCTTTTCATCCTTATGGATTGTATTATGTGCTTGAATATAGGAAAAATATTTATGCAGTGAATAGAATTCTTATTCTGGTTTTGTAGGTATCCCCTAAGATACCTTTTTATTTATTGATCCCATCTCTTGCTAGATTTAGACTAAAGAATGTTACGAAATTTAACCCCTGCTTCTGTTTGCATCTTTGGAGCAGTATTCTGAGACCAAATTTTGTTTTTATGCTTTATCATGGATGATACTGATTTATGTTACTGGATATGTGTTTCTTTGGGGAGCGGGCTGTGTATATAATGTATAAATACATCTATTTAAATCTGCTTCATGGCTTTCCAATTTTTAATCCAATCATCTCTTAGGCATTTATGTAAGGTATTGATAAACACTAATATACTATTTTCTCTCCGCAAATGCTCTTTTCACCATTATCTTATATTTATTCTATACATCATTTACTTACGGAGCTCAAAGCAACTCAAAGGTTAAACTAATATTAATGATACTATTGAAAGTCTGTTTTTGGGCATTGAGATAGATTTAGGAATTTCTACTCTCAGACTACAGATTTGCTAACATTTTGATTTTCCACAGAATGTGAGGAATTGTAGTCATTCTTCGTGATGTACACTCATTTATTTTTTCCACCTGAATATAAAATAAAATAGATTAGTCAATGACGTACTTTCCCTCGTTTTTTTATGTGTATTGTTAGCCCTTTATTCAGTGAGCATTTATATTGAGTGTGTATAGTAGGTGTATAAGGTTATAGAATTATAAATATAACTAGTTCAGCTAATGAAGTTTATTCTCTCTTTTTGTATTAATTTGCTTTGAGTTTTCCTCCCATTTCAGTTTACTAAGTTCTTCAAGTTTCTAGAGTTACAGAACAGCGTTTTCTATTTAGTTTTTATTTGTAGAAAATAGGATTTTCAGCAGTGATTTCCTATTTTTAATGCCTGGATGCTAATAAGAAGTAAAATTTAAATGATAGTAAATTACACATTGAACCAATGTATACTCTAATTTTAGGGGTTTTTTTGTGTGTGTACATCTTTATCAATTCTAGTAATTTAAAATGAATAACTACCAAAATTATCAGAAATACAGACTTTTTATAAGAAGAGTCCTTATTTTGAAATCCTTTATATCTGAAGATTGCTGAAGTTTGTGTAGGTAGGGAGAACCATTGGCTTGGAATATGTATATATAACATGCTTAGAGAGAAGATACTTGGCTTTACCTTAGAGAAAATGGAATTAGTTACATATGTGAATTTTCCTGTGAAGGGAAAATTAGTGGTTTGAAATTGGAAGTAGGAAGTTAGAATTATTTTCTGCTATATTTTTGTCCTCATCTAATAAAGCTGGAAATAGAATTAGTGGGATTAAAGGAAGTATTGAAAACTACATGAACTAATTTAGTAAATTCGTGAATTTAATTAACTTATAAATGTGGCATGTGTGAGGTTATTGAAACTCACTGTTCTCTATCTCAAAGAAATTTGGGTTATCCTTAGGAAACAAGGAACAACCACAGGTAGATTTTACTTTTCTGCAATATATTGATACTTTTAATACTTGAAGATACTTAATATAGGAAAAAAGACTACTTAAAATGAACTCAAATGTTATACCAAATAATAGAAAGAAAAAGATCTGATGAAAACTATCTTGAAACATTAAGCCAACAGTTATGAAAATAAATTTTCATTTATTCTTAACAAAATTTAGTTTGTAATCACAGCTGTATATAATAAGTTCTTAGAATGAACAGAGAATGAATCAAGTTTTTGGACTTTTGGAGTTGTGATTTTTACGCAAAATTATTTGGTGGCACAAAATGATATCTTTTATTTCATGGTTGAATTTCCCAATGGATCATATATAATGTCCCTTTACAAAAAATGCCCAAGGCTTTTATTGACTTTCCCAGTGGCTTCTCTTACTTAATCTTTGGGGATCAGATATTTTGTTTGAAGTGCCTGTTGGATCTTTTTTGGAGTAATTCTCAAATATCACTCACAACATTAAACATACAAAATTCTATATTATTAGGAAGATTTGCAACTTTGCATTATGGTTGATTTGTGTTGTTGTTGTTTTTTTTCATTTATCTATATATCTCCAGCTATAGCTATATCTATTTAGTTATAGTTTTAATTTATTATTTTCAAAGTGAGGGATACTTTAGATAGCTTCCAGGAAACACAACTTGCAATTTAAACAGAACATGACTTACTCCTATCATGTCCATCTATATTATTGGAATTTATTGGTCTTTGTATGTGACCCACTTATACTGTTAGTAAATTCTTTCTGTCTTCTCAATTATTTAAACCGAGGTTGAAATACTATTTGGCATCATCAAATAGGATAGAAATCTTACTGATACATTCCTTTAAATGCAAAATGTCATATGGTGGAAAGTCAGACCTTCAGGGTCAGACCTGAATTTCCATCTATAACCCTGCACAATTTATTTAATAATACTTCTAACTAAGCCTCAGTTGCAGCGTGTATGAAATGCAGATAATAAATACTTTATAGGTTTGTTGTGGTAGAGATAATGTATACAGAGTACTTGCACAGTTTTTTGCTCAGAATAATGATTACTTATTATAGAAAAGGTAAATACAGAATTTATGCTAGTTTTACGTAAAATGTTTGTTCTTAGGTGTGTGGTGGTCGGAGTCGACCAATGCACTGTAATGTCAGAAGTACGGCAGGAAAGATTTAGTGGTGAAAGGGGCAAGGACCTTAAATTGTGTATCTTCCAAAAACTCTAATTATAGGAAGAGGAGATGGCCAACAGAGAGGCTGGTTTGCCAGGTATTTGAGATACTTGTAAAAATATTGGTATCCATCAACCTGAAACTTGTTAACTGAAACAAACTTAGCAGTGCTGATTTAGTTGAATTCTTTTTAAAAAAATCAGAATTTAGTTAAGCATTGCATTTGATTGCCCTACTTGACTTGATCTCTTGAGGGTGTTTAGTTCACCAATCATTTCCATATGCGAAATCTCAGTTTCAGCTAACTTTTTAGGTGGGTATCATTTTCCTAATTTTACAGATGGGGAAACTAGGTTAAGTGATCTAGTCAGGGTCATCTTGAAGATAAACAGAAGGAAGAAATAGGACTCGCTCTTCTGTGTTTGCAGAAAGAGTTCAGTTCCCACTCTGGACTCATCTTCTTCTGGACCTCACATGTCATTTATTAGCCAAGTCAGTGTTTACTATATGGAAGTAAAAGCTTACTATGGGGTGCCAAATGACCAACTCTAAATTCTAGGCACTTTTCCTGGCAATTGGGAAGAATTTAAGGATTATTATTATCAAATACATAATTATTAATATAAAGAGTATGGTTAAAAAGCAACTCAGTTTTTAATATTCATATATTTATTTCCTATTTGACTGCCTTACTCGTTGTTCACCTGACTCTATTAAAGAGAACTTAATATTCGCTTTTGCTTAGGAAGTAGGTATATTCTTGCCAGCCATTCGTTGTCTTCCCAGAATTTTATTTTATTTTTTTATTTATTTATTTTTTTTTTAGGACCAGCTAGTTCAACTTTTTTTTCCCTCTAGACAAAAGATTTTAAGGTTGAAACCTGACTTGGGGCTATTTATTATTCAAGGAAGAGAGTGTCAGTGAGAATTTGATTTGAGGCAAAATGTAATGGGAAGACTTCTGTATGTAAGGTATGCATGCTAGCACTATTTTTAGCTTTAATAGATGACAGTTTATGATTACCAGATGTAGGCAACTTTCTTCTTCCTCATTGGGCCAGAGGTTTTTATTTTGAAGAAAAGATTATATTGTACTGAATTATTTTAAATTACAATTTTAGTTTGGTAAAGATGCTGCAGTTCTGTGCCCAGGATATCACAGTCAAGATAAATGTTTTCACATTTTTATTTGCAAAGCAAAAGTGGGCAGTCACTATTTTCCAAATGACAAAGATGGGTTTAATTAGTGAGCACTGTTTTAGTAATGCGTACATGTTTCCCACAGTTATAACAGGAAAGGCACTGTTAAATTAATCTCAGATCTTTAAAAGGATATCACATGAGCATTTTATATAAGTAAAGTTGAGGCCACAGTAGGTGCATGATTAATGCTTTGTTCTGCAATACAGAGACTTGAGGAACCATGAAAGGTTAAGCTTCCCTTGTACAAACACTGTGTCTTAATTTTGGTTTCTCAAGAATAAAGAGGCCATTAAACACTTCACTCATAAACAGAACTAATAAAGTGATTACAGAGGAATCCAAAATTGGCATTTTAGTGACCCAAAAGTTCTTATTTAAAGATGTCCTTTATTTTAATTTGAAAATATTATAGTCTTTAATTAACATGTTACTACTATTCCTAAGAATAATCTGGCCACTATTCATACACTATTGAGACAGCAAATATTATTTAAGTGGATAATGAGAATATAAAGATGAAAGGTACTCATCATTCCTTCATGGTCTAGTCAGGAGACACAAGCCTATAAAACAATATTTGATGTTTTATAAATTATCTGAAAGCACTGCTATTTGTTATTTAATAAGTGTAAATATTGGAAAATAGTTTAAATGAAACAAATGTTAAACCGAAAGCATAGAAGCATTTTTGAATGGTTAATTAAAATTAGTGCATGCCTTAAACTGGCATAAAGTATGCATTCATTCTAATCAGTAATATTTATTGAAAGTTTAGCTGGTTCATGCTTTGTGCTCAGCTCTAGGAATATGGTAGATGATAAGACAACGTGTTCTTTTATGGAGCTTACAACCTAGCAGAGAAATAGATGTTCAAGTGAGTAACTTTTATTTATTTATTTATTTTTAGTTTACTCTTTTATTTCTTAAGCCTTTAATTCATTGATTTTTTTTTTAAGTTTGTTCAAAAAATTGTGCAGCTGTCACCATTATATAATTCTAGGACATTTTCATCACGTTCCCTCCCCCCCCACACAAAACCCCAATATCATTAGCACTCACTTCCCATATCTCCACTCCTCCCAGCCCCTGGCAAACGCTAATCTACTTTCTGTCTCTATGAAATTCCTATTCTAGATGTTTCCTATAAACAGAATCATAGAGCTGTGTGACTTTTTATGTCTGGCTTCTTGCACTTAGCATAGTGTTTTCAAGGTTCATTGTGTGGTAGCATGAATCAGTACTTCATTCCTTTTCCTAGCCCAGTAATATTCCATTGTGTGGATATACCGTATTTTGTTTATCCATTCATCAGTTGATGGGACATTTGGGTGGTTTCTTCTTTTTGGTTGTTGTGAATAATGCTGCTATAAACATTTGTGAACAAGTTTTTGTCTAGACATAGATTTTCTAGTCTTTTGGGTAGAAATTCCTAGACGTGAAATTGTTGGGTCATATTATAATTCTCTTAATTAACTTTTCGAACAGTATCCAAACTGTTTTTCTCAGTGGCTGAATTTTACATTCCCGTCAGTAACCTAAGAGGGTTTCAGTCTTCGTCACTTCTTGCCAACATTTGTTATTGTCTTTTTTATTTTAGCCATCCTAGTTGGTGTGAAGTATCTTCAGATATAGATATATGGTATATATTCTTTGGAAAAATTTCTGTTCAAATGCTTTGCCTGTTTTTAATTGGTTTGTCTTTTTATTGTTGAATTGTAAGAGTTTTTTAATATATTCTAAATACAAGTGCCCGATCTGATGTTTGATTTGTAAATATTTTCTCCTCTGGGTTATCTTTTGACTTTCTTGATAGTGTCCATGGATACAGAGTTTTTCATATTAATGAGGTTGAATGTATCTTTTTTTTTTCTTTTACTGCTTGTGTTTTTGGTGTCATATCTAGGAAACCTATTCCAAAGTCATGAAGATGTGTGCCTAAATTTTTTCTCTTAACAGTTTTATAGTTTAAGCTCTTTAGGTCTTGATCCATTCCGAGTTAATTTTGTATATGATGTAAGTAAGGTAAGGGCCCAACTGCAGTCTTGTGCGGTTGGATATCCAGCTGCCCCAGCACCATTTGTTGAAAAAAAACTATGTTTTCTTTCTTGGCACCCTTGTTGAAATCAGTTGTCTATAAATATAAGGCTATAAATAGAAATATTATTTTGGACTCTTAATTTATTTCACTGATCTATCTGTGCATCCTGTGCAGTTACCACTATTCTGTCTTGATCACTATAGCTTTGTAGGAAGTTTTGAAAAGGGAAGTGTGAGTTCTCCAAGTTTGTTCTTTTTCAAGATTATTTTGGCTGTCCTGGATCCCTTGTATTTCCAGGTAAACTCTACAATTGGCTTGTCAATTTCTGCTAAAAGGCAGCTAGGATTTTGATAGAGATTGCAGTGTAGATCAACTGGAGAAGTACTACCATCTTAATATAATGCCTTTTAATCTATAAACTTGGGATACCTTTTCATTTATTTAAGTCTTCTTTTATTTCTATCAACAGTATGTTGTAGTTTTCAGTTTCTAAGCCTTGTACTTTTAAAAAAAAACTTTCTTATTCTTTTTTGATACTATTGTAAATGGAATTTTCTTAACCCATTTTCAGATTGTTCATTGTGAGTATATAGAGATGTAATTTATATATGAATCTATATCGTGCAATTGTCTGGATTCATTTATGTTCTAGTAGCTTATTGTGTGTGTGTGTGTGTGTGTGTGGATTCCTTAGGATTTTCTATATATAAGATCATGTTTTTGCAAGTAGAAATAGCTTAATTTCTTCCCTTGTAACCTGAATATCTCTTATTTCATTTTCTTGACTAACTTCCCTGCCTTATCCTTCCAGGAAAGGGTGGACTAAAAGTGCAGAGTAGATATCTCCCTTGTTTCTGGTCTTAGGAGGAAAGCTTTCTGTCTTGCATTAAGTATGATGTTAGCTGTGGATTTTTTGCAGATACCCTTTGGGAGCTTGAGGACATTCCTTTTATTCTTAGCTTGTTGAGTGTTTTTACAATGAAAGAGCGTTGGATTTGTCAGATGCTTTTTCTGTGTCGGTTGTGATGATCATGTGGTTTTTGTCCTTCATTCTAGGTATATTGATTGGTCATATGTTGAACCAACTTTGTATTCCTGGGATGAATACCACATGGCCATGGTGTATAATCCTTTTCATGTGTTGCTCAATTCAGTTTGCTGATATTTTGTGGAGGATTATAGTTTCTATATTCATAAGGGTCTGTAGTTTTCTTTTGATGTCTTCACCTGATTTTGGTTATCAGGATTGAACAAACATCTAAATTAACTAATGGATATAAATCTCTTGATGAATATTAGAAACAATGGTATTTGAATATATTTCTCAGAAAGGGATATTTTTTCATCCTCGCAGCTTCACTAACAATCTGTTAAATTCCTTCGCAAAAAAAGATAGAAATCCTGTATTTTGCGGAATAACTTTGGTAACGGTAGATTACCCCTCAGACCCTCCTATTCTAGGGCACTTGAATTGTGTCTTGTGAGTAACTGTCAGTACCTACCTGTCTTGTCTCTCTTGGCTGTTCTCCGCTTTCCTCCTCAGTGCTGTAAGGTCTGCGGCTCCACCAGGGCACTCCTGGAGCTTGTTTGAACAAGGCTCTAATGGTAGTTGCTTTGAGTATTGTCATATAGCTATTTACATATTTTCACACGGTATGTGTGGGCTTGCATATGTGTTTTTCAGACCTCTTCCATCTACTGAAAAGACTTTATTCCTAGGAACCATATGATAGGTGGAAAAGAAGTAGTACTTTAGGGCTTGCTGTACTTTCTTTCATGTGATTAAATTTATTTCGGATTTAATCACTGAATAATGCTGAATCATATATATTACTACTCCGGTATCATCAATTTTGGGGAAATTGACTTAATTCAACCCAAAGCACCAGAATTATGAACTTAGTTCTATACTGTTAGAATTTTAATTTTCAGTTGAATCTAAATATTTAGTAAGCTAGCAGACAGTGTATTCTCTTCCCAGTAGGAAAGCCTACTGGGGAAATTACACACTCATGCTATAAGATTCTTCGGTGGTATCAAGCAGGAATAGAAAGGGGTGAAGTTTTTCTAAGTACTACAATAGTAATTCATCCTTGTTATTGGAAGAGAACAATTTCAGATGGCATAGAGGAGAATAATAAAGAAGCAAGTTGAACTCATCCATAACCTGCTATCCAGCAATAAAAACTCTGTTTACTAGGTAGATATTTTTTCAGACTTTATAGTTAATACATGTATAATTTTTAAGTGGGATTATACCATGTGAATCTTTTTGTAACATTGTTTTCATTTATTATGGACATGTTTCTATGGTAATATAATGCTACATCACTGTCTTTAGTGGCTCCATAATATTCTTTTGCATAGATATAGCCTAATTTTACTTAATCAGAGGCACAGGGCCTTTAAAAGACAACTTGTTGAATCAAGTTTTAAAAAGAATTAATAAAAATCAAGAACTTGCTTAATTATAGATTTCTATGGAAAAATACCTGTCCAAGTATATTGGAATAGAGTCCTTTTCTCCTTTTTTGGATTTAACTGTAGGTGAAGGAGTCACATCAACATTTATATGCCCCTTATTAATCTACTTATCATGTTAATTGTACTTCGACTTTGTTCTTGGCCTTTGTGATTCATCTCACAAGTACTAATTATCTGCCTACACCCTGCCTATTCATTAGGGATGCAAATAGGTAACATTCTGAAGAACTCGAATATGCTGAGCCTTCAATTTGCCATCGTACATGGAGTGTGAGTTTTATCAATAGGAAGCCTGTTTAAAATCCATGTTCTGTTGTTTATTAATCAAGTGATCTAGGTCCAGTCATATAAGAGCTGGGTCTCACTTTTTTGTTTGAAAGTGTGCCGCATAGGGTTTTTAGTCATTGAAAGAGATCATGCTGTGTCGCCTACAGTGTTTGGCATAATGTAAGTGCCCAGTAAATATTGACTCAGAAATAAAGGAAGGTGCGGAGAATGTAGATCAGCAACCTGGAAAACGTTTCTACAACATCTACGTATCTAGTGCCCTATTTACTGGTGACAAAATTGAAGTCCAGAGAAATTGGGGTCTCATCCAAAGCCATACAATTGCAGAGTCAGTGCTAAGATGTGAGTCTCTCAAATCCTACCCAGTCACTGATACTCCCTTCCACCATATCCATCTATGTAGATCATAGGCGAATTATCATTCTTATCTAGTCATTGAGACTGTTGCTACAGTAACCCTAGTAGATAATTTGATTTGACATTTATGTTGTGCGTACCTCTCAAGTCTAGTCATTTATTTCATAATCAGGTTTTACTAACTAGTTTTTAATGGTAAGGAGTAGTGAGGATATTTGCATTTATTTTAATTAATTTTTGAAGGTTAATAAATATTTTGGAGCACTTTGAGAAGCAGACATTTTTATAGATTTGTAATTTTATAAATCTATAAAAATCAATTTGGGGTGTACCTTATTTGCTGATTCTTCTAGGTTCTCAACTTTTATTTGCCCTATAATAGTGAAAATTCCCATAAGTTATAAAATCTTTCCCACGTGGTTTCTAAAGTAGCATGTTTATGATATAACACAGCGATATGATGTAGTAACTTACAAGTTAATCATAAAGTTGAAATTTTCTTTTCCTTTTTATATTTACTATTTAAAAACCTGGATAAGAAAGGCGATAGTAATTGTGATGGTATTCATAATAATAACAAATAACAATCCTGGTGTTCATTAAGAATTTATTACATGCTATGTACTATATTAAGCAATTAATTATTGTATTAGTAATAATTTTAATACATTATATCATTTAATTCTTATCCCAATAAGATTATTTCTATTTATATACACATTTTATAGATGAAGAAACTGAAGCAAACAGAGATTTAGTGACTTCCTGAGGTCACACAGCTAGTAAATTACAGAGCCAGTATCTGAGCATAGGTGGTCAGCTCTAGCACCTAAGTGCTGTGTCTGTCTTATATAAGCCATGGCTGTGGGGCCAGGGGGCCTCCCAGGAAAGAATTCTGTTCCCAGGGGCTGTCTTTATCATTACTTCCCCTGACCTCTCACTGTACCCTGTTTTTAAAACCTACATTAATTATTAGAACCATTGCTCGCAGACTTCTAATTAGGCCTGCACTGTTAGGTTTTCTAGATCCTACCTAATCTTCAAGACCCAGCTCTTTTTCTCTGTCTTTTAAAATTTCCTCCAGGTTTTTTTCTTCCTTTTCTGAATTCTCACAACAGTGCAATATTTCCTTTATAATTTTATTGACATTGTTTGTATGTCTTATTGTCTTGCTAGAATTGTAGTGTTTTAGAGTTGGACAGGACCTTGAAGAAAAGTCCTGGTACCCATGTTGAGGTTTTCTAATTGAATCTGCTAAGTTGAGTTTCTCGAACAGCATCAACTCAGTGTTTGCTGAATGTCAGAAAACTATTAGCATTGCTGTTATCTCTATTCAGTATAACATTCATGATGCCATTTTTACAGCTATTTCAAGTTCTGGTGAGTTTGCAGTTGTGCCAATATATTGGTACAATAGTAGAAGCTAGTTGAATAAAACAAAACTGATGCAAATGTTCTTAGGCAGGGTTGGGATGAACATGGGATGGGGAAAACTTGAATAAATCCTTGAAATCAGAGTTTGAAAACCAAGTGTTAAATCATATATAGAATTTTAAATTAATAGCATTCAAATCATATATAGGAGAATGGAATAAATGTTGCCTAAACATAATAAATGTTGTTGAATCCCTGCTCTGTGCCAGACATTGTGGTAGGCATTTAAATGATCTTAATCAGTATTCACATATATGCTAATGGAAATTCAGGGCCTCATAGTAATAACATGTTACATTTCGCATACATAACTTACCCTACAGAAGTACCCATAAGAGTAAAGGAAAGTCAGGCACCTTAGAGGACTTGGGGATCAAGACTAAGGCAGCCCCTAGAAATGTGATTTTTCTTTGTGACCTCCTCCTTTATCTTAAAAATTAACAGGTATTTAAAATTGTGCTCGAGTATATCCACGTTTATTTGACTATAAGAATACACCCCCTACCCCTTACCCCTCCATTCACAATCCATAGAGAGATGAGTTAGGTTTTGCTTGTGAAGTCAGGAGCTCTTTGGCACACTGCAGGGTTCTCCTCGGGTTGTACATAACCCGATCTTGAGACCCACAGGTCTGTGGTTACTTGATCCCCACAGTGGCCCTGTGACCCACCCACCATAGGCCAAGAACAAACTTGCTAAGTTCGGCCTTGACTCCTTACTATTAATAGACATTATATAAGGGTGTAACACATTTAGTTTTTCTTTTCTTTGACACCTAATTTTTATGGTATTATATTTATCTACTCCTAGAGGGAAGTAACTTTTCAGGTAATCTAAAGGCTGTTTTTCTGTGTCTTTTGCTTTGTAGGAAATTTTTGTTTTAATGATAGCCAGGTTAGGTTACAACTTAATGTTGAGTTTCTCAAAGAGAGATCTCTTAAAAGCAGAGCTGTAAAACTCATATGTGTAGTTTCTAGTAGTTTAAATTTCTCAACATTTTTTGAATTGGCGATTTTTCTGCAGAGAAATATGTTTTTGTGTCACTGAGGGATCTCATCTTTAGTGAATGTGTTAAGGTTTTCTTTCTATTATTTGAGTGTATGTCATGCATTGTATGAAGATGAAGACCTCAAGATGATTTTTAAGAAAACCCTTGTTTTGGATTAGAAGTCTGCTATGTTGGGTTTCAGAGATTTAATATTCTTTTATAGCCAGAATGATTTGGACGTG
The DNA here is from genome assembly GCA_033961575.1 of Aselliscus stoliczkanus. NCBI lineage: Eukaryota > Metazoa > Chordata > Mammalia > Chiroptera > Hipposideridae > Aselliscus > Aselliscus stoliczkanus. Next base: position 67,565,600 of record CM066730.1, on the reverse strand, counting down.
TGGGAAACAGATTTGCATGAAAAGCATTTTATAGTAAATAGAAATAGATGCAGGTATCATACTAATATACAACTTAGAGTAGGTTTAAAATGTAGTTTATAAAGTTAATCTTTCTGTAACATTTTAGGTTTGGGGCTTCACTTTATCTAGAGACCTTTTTATTTTTTGTGGGTGGAGCAAAATATACATGTGTCAAATCCAGACAGATAAACGAATGTTCTAATTTCAGATTTCTCCTTTTTGCATTTGTAGTTGTTGACCTCCTGTACTGGAGAGACATTAAGAAGACTGGAGTGGTGTTTGGTGCCAGCCTGTTCCTGCTCCTTTCCCTGACAGTATTCAGCATTGTGAGTGTAACGGCCTACATCGCCCTGGCCCTGCTCTCTCTGACTATCAGCTTCAGGGTGTATAAGGGTGTGATCCAAGCTATCCAGAAATCAGATGAAGGCCACCCATTCAGGTGAGATGTCTGGGAAGCAAGGCGCACTTGGGCAACACTGTAAACAGGATTGGGGTTGAGACTTAATTCTACAATCTGTAGAGTTACAGGCATTTTTTTACTGCTTAAAGATAATTGCAAATTTTCTCTAAAAAAACTATTCCAAAAGCATCTGCTTTTGAGATTTGCTAAAAGTCATTTCATAGGCTCATGATGGAAAAGCCTGGAGATAGATAGATAGATAGATAGATAGATAGATAGATAGATAGATAGATAGATAAACTAGCCTAACTTGTTACTTATTAGTAACATTTATTTACTAGAAGTAATTTTACTTTAATGGAAGCTATATCTTTTTAACATCATTAGGGGTGATGAGAGTTGCATTTCTTGATTGCTTACATTTTATGCTGATACTAGAAATACCTTTCTTTCAATAGTATGTTTTTGTTTTTCTGTTATGCTTTCTCGTCGTGCCTGTGTCTTTTCTTACTATTCCTTCTCTATCTAGTTTTTTTTCCTCATTCCTTAAGGCATTATTTTTGTACTATTCTTTGGAGAGCTCCTTTATTTCAGCATCTCCATGTCTCTATCATCTTCTGCCCTTACTTTTTTTACTCATACACGCTAGCATTATATATCTAATTGCTAATGGGAAACAACTTATCTTTTTTTGTTGTTTATTTTAAAGATTTTATTGGGGAATTGGGGGAGGGGAACAGCGTTGGGGAATCGGGGAAGGGGAGCAGACAAGTTGCTGTCTTTTTGTTCTTCAATCTAGTTGCGGAGGATGATGCTTCACTGGCCCATGTTGGTATAATCATTGCGCTCTTAACAGATGAGGCAGATCGGTCGCCGGCCTCTGGATGGTCGCTCACCGTGGCTATTGGCAGCTCACGCTGGCTGCCGGCCACTCACTGTAGCCTATGGCCATCGCCGGGCTCGCACAGCCTAGCTCCAGGTGGAGCTGTTGTTAGCTGTAGAGGGCAGTGTCACTGGCCCTCATATGTGGGATCCGAACCGGGGCCTCTGGCATCCCAAAACCAGCTCTTGACCAATGCGCCACTCAGTCGGCCCGGGAAACAGCTTATCTTGAGTCTTCTGCCCTCTCTTCATGCTCAGCGTGTTTTTTTCATTTCTAAAAATTGGGATATAATTCACAGACTGTAAAATAAAGTGGTTTTAGTGTATTCGTAGAGAATTGTACAACCATCACCATCTACTTCCAGACATTCTCATCACATCAAAAAGATACTTTGTACCCATTAGCAATCATTCCCCACCCAGCCCCTGACAGCCACTAACTCAACATGTCTTTAAATGAAACTTTTTTCTCAAACTTGTCAGTTTGTATCAGTAGCACCACTATTATCCTAATTTCAGACTCCCAGTTTTGATATAATCTTTGTTCATTTCCATGTGTGTAAAGAAAATAACTAAATTTTGTTGTTTTACCTGCTTCCTTAGTCTACACTGGGTGTCCCTAAACTACAGCATGGGCCAAACCCAGTCTGCTGCCAGCTTTTGTTAATAAAGTTTTATTGGAACACAGCCATACACAGTTATTTAGCTGCTTACTTGCTTTCATAGCAGAGTTAAGTAGTTGTGATAGAGACCATAATGAAGTTCAAAGTCTAAAAATACTTAACTATCTAGCCTTTTAGAGGAAAAGTTTGCCTACTCCAGATTGGACGTCATTTGTTACCAAATTGGCTTCTGCTTACCTCAGATTACTTTTTAATTCTCACAGGTACTGTTAGATTAATTTTTCTCAAATAGCACCTTATTTTTAGGCATAGGGGCTTTCTGTTCATTATAGAATGAAATCCAGATATCTTTGTCTTGTGTCTCATTTACCACTTCTAGGGTTTTGTGCCCATTTTCATGCTGCCATTTTTTAGCTCCCCAGATGCCCTAATCTGTCATACATTTTATTTGGTTCTGTGTTTGCTTTCAAGACCTAGCTCTTTGACGAGGCTTCCCTAACCCTGGCTCAAAATTTTCTGAGAATTCACTTCTATAACACTAAGTATGGCTTTGAAATGTTCTCTAATTGTTTTGTATATGACGTCATTTTTTTCAAATAGGGGTTGTGAACATTTAAAACCTATTTTGGCAAGACAGGTATCTATTTGGGCACGAATGAGTATGCAAACTACCTAGAACATTATCCAGTTGATGTTACTGGGTACACCTAAATTGATTTTTGAACTTTACACAAGACATATTAAATTATTTTGCATGTTGCTTCTGTCTAGCATTCTCTCCATATTGATGAACTAATGGTGTTACATAAGTTTTGGGGGAGAGACCCAACATTTATTAAATGGCTCTTATGTGTCTGGTCTTTTATGTTATAGGCTTAATTTTCTTGACAACTCAATGAGATAGATGGTATCACTCCATCTTACAGAGAAGGAAACAAACTTGGAATACAGTAACTTGGAATTGCCGCTTCAAAATGGCAGGGCCATATCACACCACGAATCATGAAGGAATATGATTTTTAATTAGCTATATTGAAATAGTTAAAAACATTGTCAAGCCAAAACTTCTAAATTATCTACAATATAAGTTTTCTGTTTGTTTGTTTTTTAATAAAGATTTTATTGGGGGAGTTGGGGAAGGGGAACAGCGTTGGAGAATCTGGGCAGGGGAACAGACAAGTTGCTGTCTTTTTGTTCTTCAGTCTAGTTGCAGAGGACGTTGCTTCATTGGCCCATGTTGGTATTGTCATTGCGCTCTTCTCAGATGAGGCAGATCGGTCGCCGGCCTCTGGATGGTCACTCACTGTGGCTATTGGCAGCTCATTCTGGCTGCCGGCCAGTCACTGTAGCCTATGGCAGCCCACTGCAGCAGAGGCTGCAGCCCATACCGTCGCCAGGGTTCGCACAGCCCAGCTGCAGGTTTAGCTATAGTTAGCTGTAGAGGGCAGCGTCACTGGCCCTTATATGTGGGTCCGAACCAGAGCCGCTGGCATCCCAAAACCAGCTTTTACCCAATGCGCACCACTTGGCCCGCCCTTTTTTTTTTTGAGGGCAGTGTCACTGGCCCTCATATGTGGGACCCGAACCAGGGCTGCTGGCTTCCCAAGCCAGCGCTTAACCACCGTGCCACTCGGCCGGCCTAATACAAGTTTTATACATCATTGAATTTTAAAGAAGACTTTTGGAAAAAGCTAGTGATTGATTTCTATGTTCTTTATTTCCTTAGAAACACTTTATTCTTAGTTCAAAGGCTAAGTCATATTATAAGTCATTATAAAGTAAATTCAGTCAGCATGCCAGTTTAAGCCTGTTGGATAGTTTTCCCAAGTTCTCCAGTCACACTAGTGAAGATGATATTGTACAGTTCATGTGTAATACCTTTGGTCACTGGAAAAGAGCAATGGCAGTGCTGGCAGTGCATTAATGTCACATAGATGCCCACTGGAATGTAAACACCCACAGCATATCATTGATGGAGAGTGCTGCCTTCGCACTTGCTGGTTGGGTGTCCTGTCTCCAGCGATAACAAAAGCAGAACACCAAAGTTATATCAGCCCCTTTTCTGTATTTCTCAAAGCTGCATAAATAAGTTATTGCTGATTTACAGGAATTTGTAAATCTTTGACCATTTTAACTTGATAATAAATTAGTATTTGTTGGTTAATAATAACAAACTGTGCTAGATCATTGTACTACTAAAGATATATTCCTGGTCCTTAAGAGTTTATACTCTAGTTGGAAGAATGTACATGTATACATGTGTATACATGTCCATATTTCAAGGCTGAGTATGGAAAGTACTGTGAGAATAAGACATAAGAAAAAGCATCATTAGAGTTGCAGAGAGGATCTTGGGGAAGAGAAAGCAAAAGAGGCTTCAGTATGGGTGGGATGTGAGATGGTGCTTACTGACTGGATATTCTGTCACCAAAGGTGGATTGGGAAAACTATGATTAACAAAGTTATTAAGGTTAAAAAGTTTGATGAATGGCTCATTTTTGGTTGCAACAGAGTGAATAGTGGGAAATAAAGTTGGAAAGATTTTGGGAGGGCTCTGGTTGAAAAGATGGGACCATAGAATCACAGAATGTTTGAGCCCAATGGGATTTAAGAAGATGTGTTTCTTTAATTTTATACAGTTAGAACTATCACCCAGAGAAATTAAATGCCTTTTGCAAGGCTATCTAGCTAGGGAATAGCAGGTCTCCTAACTCCCACCTGAGTTCAACCTAAATAGCACTATCTAGGATAGCTTGAATAAAACTAATGTGCCACTGGCTGAAGGACTGGATTAGGATGGAGACAGAAACTTGTTTGGAGACGGATAGAATATTCCAGTTTATAAATAATGAGCACTTAAACTAGAGTGTTCGTTGCATAGTGAATATAGAAACGAGTAGACATATTTGGGGCGTATTGCAGAGGTAAAACTATGGAGAAAAGGAGTTAATCAAAGAAGGCGGTTATTTCTGGGTAAGCAATTAATGCCCGCTGACATGGGGAAGTGATAAGGAAGGACTGAATTGTGATTTGGCTCTACTCTGCCAAAATAAGATGGCTGCTTTGAAACAATAACTAATGAAGCAATTCCATTCATTCCTACAGACTTGACTTTTTCCCGCTCCCATTAGAGTTGTCTTCTTAAATTTAACAATTCCAGCTACCTCAGTATAGATTAGGGCATCAAAATGGACAGTAGCTATTATGTTTTACTGGGATTGCAAGTATACTTTTTTGTTTGTTTGTTTTTGTTTTTAGCTGAGCCATCCTTCTACCTGTTGGCAGCTCAGCGGCAGCTCAGCTTGGGCTGTGCATCGAACTGCCCAGTATACTTTTGACAGCCATTTCACAATCTGGGACTTGACATTTTGGGCAGTTTTCCCTAAAGATTGGGTTGAGAGAGTGTAGTATTTGGAAATGAATAGGATCTTTATTAGGAAAACTTGAGGAGACAACGTAATGTCAACTTTAAGAAAAAAAATCTATAATAATGACTACCATTTATTATGTCTTTGTGACTGATTGTGTTAAGTACTTTACTCATTGAATCCTTATGATCTCCATTTTATAAATGAGGAAACTGAAGTTTAGAAGGAAGACTAACTTTTCAAAGTTACACAGCCAGGTGGCAGAGCTTATAAGATTCAAGCTCAAATCAATCTAGCTTCAAAGCACATCCCTTTTTCTGTGCTTGTCAGCACATATCCATGAACTATCCTTTGCCTGGTGAATTTTTTACATGGTGCTTAATCTGGAAACAGAAGTCTTTGATAGTAAAATATTCTATTAATGTCTTCTTGTACAGATATGTAATTGCTGAATGACAGACATCCAGGGGAAATCACTCCAATCAGTGACAGTTATGACGTGGTTTGTTTCCTAGGGCATATTTGGAATCTGAAGTCGCCATATCTGAGGAGCTGGTTCAGAAATACAGTAACTCTGCCCTTGGCCATGTGAACTGCACAATAAAAGAACTCAGGCGCCTCTTCTTAGTTGATGATTTAGTTGATTCTCTGAAGGTAAGTTTACTTACTTTTCATTTTTTACATACTCAGACTTTAATATCGAAAGAGTTTGTGTCAAACTCCATTTTTCCATGTTAAAGTGCATGATAAAGATGTAATGAAATCATGTTCTAATAAACTTGGGTTTCAAAATTCAGAATCCAAATATTTAAGATGGATGAAAGTCCTTTTCCTTTTTATAGGAAAATAAGTTATACTAAATTCATACTTTTTGAAATCATAAAAATTAAAAGTGAGAAAATTAAAGGTAATTTTGACAATAAGAGTAAAAATTACCCAATGGTTTAATACCAGATGTGATTTAATCTGTTGGACTTTCTTTTAGAATCTAACACTTAATTTCTTACCTTGTGTGTGATTCATATACACACACATAAGCTATTTCATATCTTGGACTCTTTCTTAGCATGTCTGTTCTGGTGAAGCTTTGATATTCCGAAACACCTCAATTAATCTTTAATAGGTAATTGTTGGAAGTTTTTCTTTACTTTTTGGATCTTGCCACATAGCATCTGTTAGAGTCTCACCTTGTAAATAAACTCCCCAAGTTCAGACGAACTCAAACCACAAAACAGTCATGTAACATGAGCCCAAGCACTTGGACTTTGGGACTTCAGTGCTTTTCCTTTACGGAGAACTTGGCATTCGTGTTTTTTTTGTATGTTATTGCCTGTGTTTCTGCTTCAGACAGACGTTTCCAGTCTAAGCCTGTGTAGAATGTACTATGATAGTGATTATCGTAAGTTTTCTTTTCCGAGAGTAATGCACTGGTTTACAATTTATCACGCAAGCCAAGGATATCATAGCAATAGGATGATTGGGCCTTTAGATCCAGCAAAATAATTTCTGAACTGATCAGAATAGGTTTAAATGTCCAAACTGATATTAACAAACATCTTAACCTTAATAAGCCAGTGGATGGACTTTATTTTCAGCCGTGTGTTTTTCTCAGTTTAAGACTTGAAACCCCAGTTAGTTACTAATACATTAATGGTAAATAATTTAGTTACCGTATTATCTCTTTTATATAGAGTGCTTACATTTAGTGATTGGATTGATTCTGTGCTTTGAGGACAACCTGTAAATAAAAAGATCATGGTTATGTTATTTGTGATGTTTGATTAATCGGTTTCAAAAGAAAACAAAAATATTTTGGAGTAAATGAATTAGAATCTTTGACATATGAGTCCTAGAAAAAACCAGTTCCTATTCACTGAAGTGATAATTGCTATATATATATATATAGCTTGACTTGGGGTAGAACATGTATGAAGAATTATTGAGGAGAAAATACGAGTGCAATTTAAGATGAAGGGTTTGTGGGTGGAAATTGATTGAGAAGAAACACTAAACGATACAGAGCTTTAAACAAGAAAGGAGCATCTCTGAATTTAGCAGTCAGAAATTGGTGTTGGTGTGACTTCAAATACAGGCATCATGAAGCTTGACAGAGGAGGGTCACTGCTTTTGTAGACTTAATAAAAATTGCAGTAGATATAAACCAAGTCATCCTTCATGTTTGCATGGTATAGCCATGAAGGCAGCTGTATATGCCTGTAATTTAACTTTTTTTTTGAGACAAGAGGCATTCTTGGAAGAAATCTGTTTAAAAATAAAAAACAAATTGATCTGGGAATGATTCCTTATGTTCCAGTTTTTACAAGTTTGAGTTTCAAGTTTCCACTTGTCTTTAATCAGAAGAAAGCTTATTTGTTCTTTTGGGAGTTTATTGTCATCGATACACAGTCCTATGTGTAGACAGTGATATAGGTGTGGAAATAAAGGCTAGAGGAGTGAGAAAATAGAGGCTTTTCTCTATTCGCCTGATTAAATACTTTAGAAACCTTTTAAATCTGTTTTGCACAGATATTTGAAAGTAGGATATGAGGAAATTTTATGAATAAATTACTTTTATGAGATAAAGAATTCCTTTTTGCTGTTACATCTCTTTTTTAAATTCCTTTTGAAAATTGTGAGTTTTGTTTTTTGTTTTTAAGCAATTATGGTATCCATGAGGATGCTAACATAGAAAAACTGAACTTGCTAAATTCTTGCCTTGAGTAATTGGTAATTTGAAAGTAACAGAAAGTGTCATATAGTGAGATAAGATTTACTTTCTGGAACACATTATTTTTATGAAGTTTTCTTATATTTTTAAAACATTCTTTGTTTCTTAATATTGGGGAAAAAAAGGGTTGCATTAAAATTATAATAGTTTCTACTTTTTATCCTTAAGGATTAGCAGTACTTTTGAAAAGAAAAAGTAGAAAATTTATATGAATGGTTTTCCTGAGTAGTATATTTTGGGGGAAGTCCAGAGCTCAAGGAAAACTGTTTGGTGACTTCCCCAGAAGGCAGCTCTTTCAGGGCTCCAAATAAGTAACAGTTGTTTCAACATGTTAGCACATAAAATGAACTTGGCATTTATGTATCAAAACCAGTTGGGGGCAAGAATAAGGCAGGGGGTCCATTTCTCCAGATGCAAAGGTGCTGGGTCCAAAGCGCTGGGCGATTCAGGTGCACACTCTGGTACCACGCAAGAAGGGTCTTGCTTGGTAAACCTTGTGGTTCTGCTGCCTCGGGGGACTTTAGTTAAACCTTTTCTTCATGTCATTGTGTGTTAGTAGTACAGGTTCCATCTGTTTGTTTCCACAGATTAAGGGTACTCTAGAACACAGCATATTTGCTTAAAACATCTCTTATTGAAAAAAGCTGATAAAAGCTTTTGACATTCTTGCCTCTATAAAAAATGACTTAACGGTATTCTCTTCTAGAGAGGGTTCCTTGAGCATTTGCCACTCTTAACCCCGCAGTTTTTTTCTATATTATATAGAGAGTATTTTTTTAAAGAATGATTTCTTTTTCTGACTTCTACTTTTTGCCTTTTAGCCACAGCAGCTGGTAGGGAGGAGAGTCTTACTATATTCTCTCTCCCTAAAGTAAGCAAAAAATGGTTTTCTTAATTCTCTCCCCTCCCCCGCAACACACACACACTTTTTCAGCGTAAAGGAAAAATCAATTTGCCTTGTTAGACTGATTTCTTTCTTTACATTCAGATTTTAAATCTGGAAAGTTTGCTAAAAAATAGCCCTAATCACTCCAGTTTTTAGATGAATTTGTGGAACATTGAGTTTTAATTTTGTAGAAACCAGTTTTTTATTGGCACTTTAATTTTGTATGATACATAGCTAGAAAAATGGAAATTACCTTAATTTCAAGAATTCATACAGTGGGAATTAGTCTCAAATTTTTTCATTTAGAAAGCAGACATTATATCAGTCTCTGTGGCTTATTTAAAAATAATAGCCTGCCGGCCGAGTGGCGCAGTGGTTAAGTGCTGGTTTGGGAAGCCAGCAGCCCAGGTTCGGGTCCCACATGTGAGGGCCAGTGACACTGCCCTCAAAAAAAATAAAAATAAAAAAAATAAAAATAATAGCCTTTAAACAAAAATTTAAAGAGATCTCTCTATAACTCATTGTCTTCATAAATGTTTGGTGCCCTCAAATTTATATAACCCACATTTCTAGATTCTGGGTCACAATTACCACTACTTCTATTTGAAACCTTCCTCCTCAGAAATTGAACATTTTAGAGCCACTGTTGTTAACATGTGAAGCTTTTCCTTCTCCTTGCTTACTACCTTGTAGGGGGCAGTGTGTGGGAGGAGCCTATTTTTCCACATGTGATCAAAGAACTAGCCAAACTCCAAGGTTCATTAGGCTTTAAGAAAAAGACCTGATGTGAGATGGTGGTAATAATCATTGTGCCTGGTTTCGGTGTCCTTCTGGTGGTTGACTTGGACCAATAAAAGGTGCTCTGCAGAGTTCTCCTTTGGAGAACTCTCCAAAGCGTTCCATTTGCTTTGCTCCTTTGCAATTAACTATATCTAAGTCCTAGAAAAGATTTCAGGTGTACATAAGTTGAGCAACTATACATTTCCCAAAGGATTAATTCTAGTCAAATATTATGGGCAAAATTACTGACAATGTATTCCAAATTCCATTTTGTAGAACTTATTTCCAACATTAGTATAAAATTTTACCATGGCCAAATAGTTGACCAATCCTCAGGCTTTGTTTTAAATATTATATTTTGTAAAGTGGGTTTGTTCCATCCAGTGCCAGACATAAGGTTGGAGGAAGAAAGTGAAAGGGAAGTAAAAGAGGAATGAATGTTCTAGAGTCAAATTAAGTTACAAAAGCTGTGTATGTATCCTTTTCTTGGAGGGTCTAATGTCAGTTTATTAGTACCTGAGAAGTCAGAAGGAGACTGGATAACTTTAACCTAATATTTGTCAACTTGTTTAAATAACACCCACTGCCACCAGAAAACTAGTATAAATAGTTGAATAAATTTAAACCACCTCCTTCAGGTTTAATTCCATTTCTGTGATTGACCTCCATGTAAGGGATCTTGGATAGGGGCTCTTGTTTTAAAACAGTGGTTCTGGGCTGGCAGAGTGGTGTGGTGGTTAAGCGCTGGCCTGGGAAGCCAGCGGCCCCGGTTCGGGTCCCACATATGAGGGCCAGTGACACTGCCCTCAAAAAAAAAAAATTTAAAACAGTGGTTCTTGGTCTTGGCTGCACATTGAAACCACCTCGAAGCTATACAATTTACTGATACCTGGGAAGGAAAAGAGGAGGGAGCCCTATCCCCTGAAATATGATTTAATTTCTCTGGATAAATCATGCTTTTTAAAAGTTGCAGCATTAAGCTCTAAAATCTGGGCTGTAGTACTCCCACCCCCCTCCCTATTATGACAGGCCCTGCTGGGTTCAGCTTTGGGGCTTCTTAACTAAGGCTCTGAACCTTATTAAAGATTCCTCCTGTCTTTTGAAACCTCAAATCCCAAGAAAAAGTCTTAAAATTTTATTTACTAGATACTAAGACCAGGTATTTTGAGCAAATGTTCTTGCTTTTTTATCACATTGGCTTTGGGGGATTAAGACTAGGTTCTGTATGGCAGTAGTTGTGACTTTCAGTGAAAATGTATGTTAAAATTGTAAGAAAATTTCTACCTATAGTTGCCTAATGATCAGGCAACCATATGTTCTAGAATAGTCTTCAGTCTGAAAGTGAGCAAAAAAAGTCCTGAACTCCAGAAATAGCTGACCCAAAATAACATTAAAATCTAGCCCTCGGGTGCTTCTGAGGCTAACACACACACTTGGACAGTTTCCTTCCTGGTTTCTTTGCTTACAGAAAACTTAGAAGGGCAGTGGGCTGGGGGAAATATAGTCATAGTGATATTAATGAATGAGGCTGAAGATGTCAGAAAAAGGTCAAATACTTTTCAGTGTTTAAAAATGCAGAAAAAGCTTGAAAACGTCAGAATTGCCAAAGTAATTTCTGAAATTCCATTAAACACAACCCTCCCTCCATTTTCTTTAAAAATGTCCTCTGCCCCGACAGAGACATCATCTGACGAAAATCTGCACAGTTAAATTTAATTCCTTATTCCCCTGGACAGAAAACAAACAAGACATGGCCCTTGCCCTCTGTCAGCATTTATGAGACCTTCATGCCCTTTGGCCCTCTTTCCTGCAGCCTCAGAGGGCAGCTTTGACTTCCGGTAATTCAACTGGCCAGAACGTTACAAAGTATTTGCCATGGAGTAGCAAGTGGGAGCTGCCTTTTTGGTTTTTTGGAAGTGCTTATTGGCCTTTTTCCTGCCCCTGTGATAGCATGCACATGTGTGATGAATTCTCAGTAATGGTTACTTGATAGGTGGTTCAATAGAACAGCAGAGCAGATCGATTCTGGAGCTAGATACACCTGAGATCTCTGTGACCACGGGTCTGGCAACCTACTTCATCTTTCTACATCTTGGTTTCCTCTTCTGTGGGGAGAATAGCAATACTTAACTTTTGGGGATATAGTGAGATTAATTACTGACCTAATGTATGTTAAAAAAAAAAAAAGTATTTGCTGCTCTTATTATTTAACAGTTACCATAATTGTGCAATTGCTAAATGCTAGTTCTTACTACCACTCCTTTCTCTTCTGATGGTGTGTTCTTCAGAAACCCTTACCCAGTATTTTTGTTTTGAGCCTCTCAAGTGTTTAATTTCCTCCAAACTTTACTGCAACAATTAAAAATTCTGTGATAGCATGTAAAAACATGAATTGCCTGGTTTCTCTCTTAAAATGGGAACATTTGGCAACATCGTTTGTAATACTTGCATGGCAGCAGTCTGTGGAGCTGGGTTGGGGTGCCTCCTTGAGAGGTAGCGTTCATTTAACTGTTTGCCTCAGTGCTCATCCGGACTTCCTCACACGTTACTAGTATGTCACCTGCCCCTCCCCACAGATATTTGAGGCTTCACTCTGTCCCTCTCTTTGCCTCTGGAGAGCCTGGCTTTTAGAAGCGTGTTCTCCAAGACTCAAGTACAGTGACAGTGGGGCCCCTGCAATAGCCTAGGTATGAAGTCCTGGGCTTCTTTCCTTGTGGATTTGGAAGTCACCTTGTTCAGTGACTTAATGACCAAATTAGGACTTATTTTTAGCTTGTGTGTGCTAGTCTCTGAATTCTGTCTTGGTAGGGTCTCTTTATTACTAATTTCTTTTAAAAGGCGGGGGGTGGACTTTTCCCTTTAGACCACTTGTGGATGGTGATGGATGAAAATAGCTCTGTTGGTCTATAGTAAACTTGCTCAAGTGCAGAAATTATATTTAGCTTCTGCAATAGGAGTCTGTAAAACTATGTGAGGGAAAAGGCTTGCTAACTGGAGTCATCCTTTAAACCTTTACCAGTGGTTCCATAGCAGTTGCTAAGACCAGAACAGCACTTAATTTTTGATTTTCAGTGAACAGGTGTTAAGAATGCCTGACATTTGCCCACTTGAACATTAAATTCAAAGTAGTGGTACCCAGGGTGTTCCCATTTCTAGATTTGACAGTTGTCCTCCTAACCTGTACTTAAACATGCTTATAGAGTTTGAACACTGTAATTACTGCCCGGTACCCAGCTCATAGTAGGCATTCAGTCAGACATTCAGTCAGATTTTGTTGACTGAATGAATATATGGGGAAAGAGATGCTTTAGATCAAGGGTCAGCAAACTACTGTCTGTCTGGCCCAGGGCCTTCTTTGTACAGCCTGGGAACTAGGAATGGTTTTTACATTTTTAAAGGATAATATTCAAAGATAATAGTCCAAGAATGTGTGACAGAGAGCCCTTGTGGCCCACAAAACCTGAAATGTTTGTTGCCTGTCTTTACACAAGTTTGCCAATCCCTGCTTTGGATAGATGATGGAGTGCCAGCTCCTCCCTCACTTACTCACTTACAGCATATTACATGTGCCTAAAGAAGCACCTGGATGGTGGTATCGTAGTGATGCTTGTTACCTACTAAACAAGGCAGAGCGCTTGCCAGACACAGGGAAGCGTTTACTAGGAAGCTCAGGAATTGCTGGTGCTGCACATTTAATAAAATACAGACTGATTTTGTGTTTATAAGTCTTCAAGACTGCTTTGAACTGGCATTGAGTTGTTGCACTATATGATGTCAAGTTTAGAACTGGAAGAAAACTTGAAAATTCTCTTGTCCAGACATCCATGAATAAAGTGTGGAGAGGAAATAAAGGACTTCTCAAAAGGAAGTCACTTTTCAAAAGCAAAGTGTTTCCAAAACTGCCTTATTTGATGATTAAAAAAACACCTTTCACCCAGATTTTGAGACCAGAATTAGAGGAGGAGAGTGTAGTGAGTTCACTGCAGCCCCTGGAGGGGACAGTTATTGTATTACCCTCTCTCTGTTCCTCTGTGTTAGCGGCTGCTGTGGGAATGGTGATAGTGCCTACCTCATAAAGTTAAGTGTATAAAAGAGTTTATACTTGTAAAGCATTCAAAACAGTGCCTGGCACTAATACATGACAACTATATCCATGTTTGTTAAATCAGGAAGGCAGTGGCTAACGAATAATATTGGTTAATTTTATTAACACATTGTGAACCAGTGACACAGATTTGTGTCTATATATTTAAATGCCCCATCCTCAATGTGTTAAGAAGTATAAAAGTGTGTGACATCCTCATTCCCAGGGTTAATTGTGGCTGTTTAAACATGGATCGCTGGGCAAACAGTGCGCCTGATTCTTTTTTTTTTTTTTTTTTTTGAGGGCAGTGTCACTGGCCCTCACATGTGGGACCTGAACCGGGGCCGCTGGCTTCCCAAGCCAGCACTTAACCACCGCGCCACTCAGCCGGCTGATTTTTAATAAAATGCTGGAGGGGTGATATTTTTGGTACCTGAAATAATAAGTACTTCTTGATAATAAATACTCCCTGCCCCATTGTTACTTATTCAGGTATATGCGATTTTAATGTTGGAATTAACTCGGATAGATCTTAAAGCACTTAACTTATTAATACTTTAAAATCAGTTTTAATAGCGAATTCTCATAGTACTTTGTCAGTCTTTCCATTTAAAAGCTAAATGCTATATTAGAACTGGAGGGGTAAGGTGTACAAGGAATGTTTGGCGTCTTTTCTGATCTCAGAGAAAACAGAATCCAACTACTTGGTAGGGTAGTCCAGAGAAAATGAATCAAATCTATTAATTGTTTTAATTAGGATTCTGAAATTCTCAATTGAGACTAGTGACTTAGAAGTGACATATCTGTATCACTTTACCAAGTCTCCAAGGAATATACTTCCAGTAGGTTGGCATTTAGATGGGATGCTTTTATTTGAAAACTTAATTAAGAAACCTGAATTTTGTTTTTAATAGGCTAACATTATTTTCTTCTAGTTTGCAGTGTTGATGTGGGTATTGACCTATGTTGGTGCCTTGTTCAATGGTCTGACACTACTGATTTTGGGTAAGTCTACAAAAGCATTGGAATGAAAAAATGGCAGGAAAAAAATTGTGTGCAAGGGGCTTAGAGATTTTAGTGGAGAATATCCTTATATTGTAGGAAAAATTGGATGTATGTTTGAGGCCATGATCTTTTGAAATAAATTGTTGATGCCGTTTATTGAATGCTACTTTAGTTTCTGAAGACTGTTTCAGCTAATGGTGATAAAGCAGATCAAAGGTGGCCTTGTCCGATGGTACAGTTATAAATCTACCTAACCAGAGATACCTGCATTTATAAAGTCTGTGTCACATGATCTGAAGCTAGGAATGGTTCTTGCAGCCTCCCTTGCTTAATTCATTGTTCCAAGTGGCTTCCCCCCAGCACATGCATCCAGGAGGGCCTGTGTATTAGTCGTTAGGGCTACTACCTGGCAAGCTTACAGGTGTTGCCAGTTTGATGACTTTTTAATGTTTGTTCCCTAAATCATACCAGTCTATTTTAAAGGTTATGTATTTCCCTTTTCAGCTCTGATTTCACTCTTCAGCGTTCCTGTTATTTATGAACGGCATCAGGTAATTTCTTAACTGTAGATTTTAGAATAGAACATACTTTATTATGTGGAACTTAACAAATGTGTCACTGCCAGTTTCCAAAGTCTTATAAAAATGAGAAATGTGGCGGTGGCTTAAGCCTTTAATTTGTTTGATCATGGTACAGATTCTCTAGCAGTGGTAATTTTCTAATAACTCCTTTATACCGTTCTTTCAGGCAGAGATAGATCATTGCCTAGGACTTGTAAATAAGAATGTTAAAGATGCTATGGCTAAGTAAGTATTTTCTTTTTTTTTTTTAAACTAAAAATAAGGTGTACTGGACTCTGAAAAACAGTGCAGTATTTTCATATTTCAGGCATAATGAGTAGCAAATTTCAATCAGACCTAAAGTGGACAGACTTGTCAAAAGATTTTTTTCCTAACATTTGGATAATTGATTTCTACATTTACTATGTGTATTTAAGGCTTTGTTTAAATCTAACTTGTGAAGCCGTTGGTAGCAGAATTATAGCTTTGTAGCTTGACAGCCTTAGGATTTCACTTCTTGTATAAGCTGAGCAATACATAAGTAGTTCTTAAGGACAGCATTTTAAAAAGCAGAAAACAAAATACTTAAAATTTTAAAATATTTACATTGTCCTTTTCCCCCACCTCCTTTTCATTTGTAGAATCCAAGCGAAAATTCCTGGATTGAAGCGCAAAGCTGAATGAAAAGGAAAAAAAAAAAAAAAAAAAAGCCTGAAATAATTAACAGTAGGAGTTTATCTTTAAAGGGGATATTCATTTGATTCCATGGGGGAGGGTCAGGGAAGAAAGAAGCCTTGACATTGCAGTTTCACAGATCTTTATTTTTTAGCAATGCAGTGTCTGAGGAAAAATGACCTGTCTTTACTGCCATGTGTTCATCACCTTCAGTATTGTAAGCTGCTATGTATGGATTTAAACCGTAATCATATTTGTTTTTCCTAAATGAGGCACTGGTGAATAAAAAAAGATCTGAGAAAGCTGTATATTATATTTCATTGCAGGTAGTCTTTCTGTATTTTGGGAATTACAGAGAAAGTGAAGCTAAAAAACAAAAATAACCCTTTTCACAGTTTGTGCACTGTGTATGGTCTGTGTGGATTGATGCAGATTTTCTGAAATGAACTGTTTAGACGAGATCATATCACTAAAGCAGGCATGAAAAAGCTTGCCTTTCTGGTATGTTCTAGGTGTATTGTGAATTTTACTGTTATATTAATTGCCAATATAAGTAAAAATAGATTATATATATATCTACATATAGGTGTTTCACAAAGCTTAGACCTTTCCCTTCCAGCCGCCCCACAGTGCTTGATATTTCAGTCATTGGTTATATGTGTGTAGTTTCAAATACATAAGCAGAAAAAGAATATATTTCTAGGAGCACCACCATCTGTTTTCAACCTGAGAACGATGCCATGCACATAGAACTCAACATGTAAACTTCATTGCACAGTCTCACCGTAGTTCATTTTGTCACAAACTCTGAATCTATGGACTGAATTTAATGCTTCCAAAAATGTTGTTTGCAAATATCAAACATTGTTATGCAAGAAATTATAAAATGATTTATACAGTTGTGGTTTAAGCTGTACTGAACTAAATCTGTGGAATGCATTGTGAACTGTAAAAGCGAAGTATCAATAAAGCTTATAGACTTAAAATACGTTTGGTATTTTGGCTCGTAGTACAACTCGATTTACTTTGAAAACAAAAGAACATGTTTACATAATCAAATTTATTTGACTCATACCAAAATGTCTTTAAATTGGGTTTTTTATACTTTGAGAATTGAAAATAAAATTCATGCACCAATATTTTAACATAGAATACAGTGCAGGATTTATGAACATACATAAAATCATACCATAGAAATGTTTACTAATAAGATTTAAGACGTTTTTCTTGACACACAGACACTATTGCTCTTTTAATATAGTTGTACATATCATCAGTGTTCAGTTTATTGTTTTTCCATATAGTTATTTCAATGCAAGATTCAATTAGTATGAAAGATGAGTGGTACAATATATAGGCAGACATGGTTATCACTCAGCATCACCAGTCACATGGTTACAGAAAACAGAATTAGGACTGCATAGGAATTCTAACTGGGCCCAACAACCTAGCAGTGGGTTAATGTAAGGCATTAATAAATTGGCATATAAAAATAGCTTAATGATCTAATCCATTTAGAATGCTGAAGCACTTTTGTGGTAAATGTTAATCTATTTAATTGAAAGTGCTTCATTTCATTCATCTTTTCTCTGAATGGACAATTGCAAATAGCCAGTAACTCAAGATCCAGAATTTTAGTTCACTGACCGGAAGGACTCATCGGTATGTATATATGTGCTCAGAGTCACCAGCCCCTCACTTTCAGTGTGTGCCATCTGCCCCCTCATCTATGTCAGTGGTTGGCCAAGTGTCAAGTGTGACGAGGTGGTTTAGAGAGACCTTCTGGTCAATACCGTCCCAAGTAACATTCTGTTATCTACCCAACTTGGAGGAATTCTACACTACATTTTTTCTTTTATAATCTTGATTCTTGATTTATCAAATATCGCCTGGGTTTAGGAACTTGTTCTGCAGAGATTTTTTTTTGTAGTATCCAGACTTGACCTATGTAGCTCACAGAATCAAATCAGTGGTGTCAAACTAACCCCACTCCAGGGGTGGTAACCCCAGCGCAGCCTCGGGTTGGCTCTTTTATTACCATTTTAGATTTAACAAAACTGATCGGCTCATCCTACAGACGTGGTTGAGCTTTTTGTTTGTTTCTTTGCTTCTAGCTTATAGTAGAGGTTTTTTTGTTTTTTGTTTGTTTTTTTGTTGTTGTTTTTTTAATTCTATTTCAGATTTTGTGGGTTTGGCACTAAACAATGAAAACCCATCCTGCTCCCTCCCTCCTGAATTTCTTTCTTTGTTGATCACCTTCCTATAGCAACTTTCCCAAGCAGGTAAATGATGTCTTTCATTTAGGAAGCCTTGACATAAACACATGACATGGGTGACAGACCAGGAATCTGCTAAGGGTCCTTGTAGCCCCCCTCAGTTTTGAAGTTTTAGCACCATATGTAGAAAGGAGATAATTTGTGGGAGGTGAGACAGCAGCCCACACAACTGGAAACTTTCAAAGGCACTTAATGGATATAAAACTCTGCA
Source organism: Aselliscus stoliczkanus (assembly GCA_033961575.1). Taxonomy (NCBI): domain Eukaryota; kingdom Metazoa; phylum Chordata; class Mammalia; order Chiroptera; family Hipposideridae; genus Aselliscus; species Aselliscus stoliczkanus. The sequence goes on along the minus strand of CM066730.1, from coordinate 67,547,101 downwards.
AATGAAACCTTAAAAAAATTAAGTCTCTCAACTTGTTTATACATGGCTCATTTGGTTTTGAAAGCTAATGGTGGAGAACAGAGGCTATCAAGAGTTCTAGTACTTCCTTGCATTAACTTAAGCTATCTTGGTTCAACTTATTTGTAAAAATGATATAGAAACATAATAGCAAAACATCTTTTGTAAAAGTTTTGATGCAAATTAAAAGCTACATATTGGTTAGGGTAACTGAGGCTTTAAATTTTGTCAGTGGGCTGCCTTATCAGATAGGACTTTTTTTTTTTTTTGTCAGTGGCTTTAGTACGTGTAGTTTTTAGTCTCAAGAACTAGAGGCAAACAAGTCTTAACCTTTGAGAACTGACCTTCCTTCTTGGCATCACAGTTTTGGAGACTCCCAAGCATGGGAGTGGTCTTACCCCTCCACCAGCATGTGGAGCTTGTGCGGCCTGCGGCGTGGGAGGCGTTTCCCAGCAGCAGGTGATGAGGGGGCGCCTCTTTACTGCCTCGGCAGTTGCTGGGTGGGAGCAGCAGTAAAATAAGAGGTTTCTGGCATTTACAGACATCGCCACACAAATACACTGAAAAAGCAGATCAAACGGTCATTTTACATGGAGGGATATATTTTTTGTCAAATGACAAAAAACAATCTTGCCAGGTGCTCTAGAGTCAAGTTCAGGTGATGGACTGAACATGTAGATGTCAGTTTCAAAAAGCAAACCAGGGATCTTGCCACCAATGAAAGATCTATCGCTCTTTTTAAAAGGTCTGTTGTTGGTTTGTTTGGCTCTTTCAGCAGCCTGAGTGTCGGTGTTGAATGTGAGGGCTTTTGGCAGTGTGACTTCCCACTATCTCTCTTGTTACTATTGAAAAGGTTTTATCAACTCCACTTGAGTAGGAGAGCCCTTTCTAGTGTTCAGCTCAGAGCCAGGGATCACAGTATGCTCCCCCGGCTACAAAGGCCGAGGGGCCCTGCATTTTAGAGGTGACTGCTAAGCCTTTTATAGAAATCAAAAGTCACCTCGTATCTGCTGCACCGGAGTGACCGACTCACTTATGTCTCTTACTGCTGGCTTGTTCCCTGTTTGGCTGGTGCTGCTCTGAATGGGTGTTTACACTCCACAGGGAACTGCTGTCAGTACGATCTCAAGGGCTCGAAGTGCCAGTAGCATTTGGCACAGGAGACTGGAGATGGGTGCTCCCGGGCCATCAGAAAGCATCCTCTGGTGCTGTTTCCTACACAGTGCTTTTGGGTAGGAAATGGGTTGAAATTCTCTACGGTGTTTTTTCCACAACCTCACTCAGACCACTAAAAAATATCTGGAGTGCATGCATTCCTTCATCCCCTCCCCGCAAAAAAAAGTTTTGCTTGAGCAGAACAGAAACCAATATTCGTGTTGCATAAAGCCCTTCAACTACACTAGGTGTGGAGAAGCTGGATGACTTAGAATGACTGTCCTGTTCCTCCACACTCCAAATAGGACGTACCCTTGGTGGAGGGACAGAAGAAAGTGCCTTAAAAATGCTAAAGAGGCTGATGTCAACTCTAGAGCAGGCTGGTAGGAATGCTTCCAAAACACTGGAGACCGGACATGCCTCAGAACATGCTTATTTTACACAGAACAGCGGTGAAAGTCAAGAGCAGCGCTGGCGCAGGAATCCAAATAGCTAGCTGGTGAGGCTCTCCTGCTACTAACGAGCACTCGGCCTAATGGCTTCGCTCCCCCAGCTGACCCCTTGTGTAAAACTGGGTGACACTTGCCCTGCTTGTGGCTCAGCGTGGCTGATGCTCAATATTATTTTTGAACTTCTTTTGGGTGTAGATTCATCATCCATCTTAAGAATCCTGGTGATCAGTGGAAGCTGAGTTAAAAGACCTATGGTTCAAGGTCATTCTAACCCGATTCTATGTAATGACACCATGGACTGTCCAAGAGCTCCTACTGAAATCGGCCATTTGGGGTCTCTCACCCACCTGTCCCTCCACCCAGCAATGCTCAAGAGTAGCTATCACATGCCGTAGGCTTCTCACCAATCCCAGGACAGCTCTAGTAGAGACACAGGCCAGTCAAGATTTGGGTTAGGAGTCACCAGACAGTAAATATCTTATTATTTAGAAAATCCTTTTCATTAGGACTTACTGCATTTCCTATTTACTATCCCACTCAGCGCCTCCCCATGCCCCTGGGTGACCCACAGGACACCTGAAATGGGAAAGGGGAGGGAGGGAAGGCCAGGCCTGGGGGAAATCGGAGCCAGATTAATCAGGTTGGTACCTGCAGTCATCCCCTCCAGTGCTGACCACATACTTGTCATCATGAGAGAAACGGATGTTCGTCACGTGAGCCGAGTGACCAAAGTAACGCTTATGTTTGGCCTGTGAGCAAAAGTAAATGGAGACAGCTAAGAGATCCTACTCTTCCCAGCAACCATGGATGGACCAGTTCCCCTCCAGGACTCAAATCCCTTCTTCCCAGAACCGTCCTTCATGCATGAGCTTCCCATTTGGTCTGGACATCTGTGAGCCAGCCTTGCACTGGCTTTCCTGTCTCCTCCTTGCCCCACTTACGGCCATTTTGTCCACCCTCCATCCCTCCCCATTTCCAAGACTTTCCCTCCAGAGCAAGATGAATAGGTTAGGGGTTGGCAAATCTCCACAGGGCTGGAACAAGATTTCTCTTATTCTAGATTCTAGATGGCCACTATCTTCCACAGTATGCATAAGAACAGAGAGCGTGGAGGAGGTGTAGGGAGGTTACTGTAAGGAAAACTCACAAATTTTTCTGTGCATGGAAAGTCAAAGAGCTTCACCAGCCCAAAGTCATCTCCTGTGACAATATTCAGGCCAGCATGGGTCACACATGCGCAGTTGACATCAGCCTTGTCTGCATTCCGCGGCCAGATGCCAATGACTTCATCTCCCAGAATGCTGTTCCAGGAAGAGATGTTAGGAGATTGTGTAAAAAAGCTTCTTGTAGTCAGTCATCCTCTCCCAGGGTTAAGAGGGAGAGAGGGGTATTTCACCTAATTCACTACAGTCATTTTGACACTTCTGACATGCAAGCATCTGTCCCCTCTCCCTCTATATTGCCCCTGCTGTCACTGTTCTCTACTCCAGTCCCTTTCACCCCGCAAAAGGAAAGTTACCTCCATCTGTGATTCTCTCCCTCCTCCCTATACTCTTTCTGAATACGTGTATGTTTAAGAGTGGGGACTCCTTTGAACTCATAGGTTGCAGGTCTCTTTTCCCTAGAATTGGCAAGGCACTCTTTCTTACTGGGCTGACTGGCAGTTACAACCCTCCCATTCCTTCCTGATGATTGGAAGTCTCTGCTCCACATGGGGTGCTTGGCCAAGACCTGAGAGGTGGTTTCCCTTTGCTGGATTGGGTTGGGGATTTGTAGGATGGATCACACAAAAAAGACGGACTTTGCATTTCAAAAGCCCAGGTCTGATCAAAGCCAGGGACTCAAGCTGGTACCAAGAAGCCTCCTGCCCTCACCCCCAAAGAGAAGATAGCTCCATCTCTGAGCTTCTTCAAACCCCAACTACACACAAATTTGGAGGGTGAGCCTGGGACAAGAGACTCCCTTGTGACCTATTCCTCACAAAGTGTTTCCCTGCAGTCACCTTGTCCAGGAGGCCCAGGTGATCTTCTCAATGACCGTGGCTTCGGTTACCTGCTTCCCCAGGGGCACCTCATGCACCTGGCGCTTGTAGGCTCCTGTTGACACCTGCAAAGTGGAAGGAAATCATGTCTTTCTTTCCGGGCCCAAGGAGCCCTCTTTTGGTGTGCCGTTTCCCAAACGCTGGCATCCCCAGAGCTTTTCAACAAACCCGAGTTCAGCGGTAGGCTGCAAAGCCCGTGGTCAGCCCTCAGGAAAGTTAACAGGGCGTTTTCCCATCCGTTTTCTCGCTATTTTCCAAAGTCCTGAGGCAGTGTTTCTCAGTGTGGTCCCTGACCAGCAGCATCAAAATCATCTGGCAGCTTGTTAGAAAAGCACGTGCTTAGGCCCCAGCCCAGACCTACCCGATCAAACACTCTGAGGGTGAGGTCTGGCAACCTGGGGGTTTAACAAGGGCTCCAGGTGATTCTGATGCTCACTCAAGTGTGGGAACCTGTTCTCAGAGGACTAAGGGCCTTTGGTACTGAGGGAAGGCTCGTTTTCTCGTGGACAGCTGATGTAGATTTGTGAAGCATCTAGGAGCTGGCCCTTGCTTTTTTGGGGTTCTAGGGAAAACTGACCATTTTCCAGAAAATGGCAGATGCCTCCATCTCCAACTCCCTCTCTCCCTGCAGGTACCTCTAGCCCAGCCTCCCCAGATTTTCCTGCCGTTCATGCAATGAGCTGAGACTTCTCTCACCTCGGGGCCTTCCCACAGGTGTCCTGGAACCATGTTCCCACCCCTCCTTGTTGGCTAACTCACATCTATCAGACCTCAGCTTAAATACCACTTACGCAGAGGAGAAATGAATCTAAATTCAGCCCCTATTAAATGCTCCCGCAGCAACCTGTACTTTTCCGTTTGCAGCACATAATCACAACTTGTAATTCGTAATAATATGTATATTTTGTGATTATCTGTTTAATGCTTGTCTTCTCCATTACAGGGCAAGCTTCAGGAGAGTAGGGACCGGGCCATTCTGTGCATCCAAAAACCTACCATAGTACATGGCTTATTAAATATTTGATGAATGAATGTGCCCCCTTGCCTTTCACATGGAATATGCAACCCCTGGCCCGCTCACAAATGCATCATATTTGTTCAGAGTGCTGGAGAAAGTGTTCTGTCCTAAGTCCCAAGAGTGGGACCCCTCTCCATCCCAGCCACTTGTCAGTTCTCCCGGTACCTAGTGAGGACCTGTCACTGCAGGCCCACCATCTGGAGTCCAGGTCCCAAGTGTGCAGGGGCCACACTACCCAGTAGGATTCGGGATTAAAATGAATTAGTGTAAGAAGCAACACAGGATTAGGTGCAGCCCCAGAGAAGTAGGAAATAGGAAGCTTTGAAGGAGAGGCGGTTGAGAGGGGGAACGTAGATGATTAGGATTTGTGTTTCCTGCTTTTCTTATAGAAGAAATGTACTATTTTATATTCTATTTCTTGAGCTTCTTAAATTCTGTAGGCCTCTGTTTCATTTATACAACAAGACAGTAACAGTACTTCAAAGGTTCCCGTAAAGAGTAAACGAGCACATGGCCTGGCATATAGGAAACCCTCCATGAATGTAAGCCTTGTTATTATTGCTATTATTATATGATTGGCTGCCCCAGATATCAGTAAAACTGAAGCGTACCTGGATGTATTTGCCATCTGCAGAAAAATCCATCTGAATGACAAAGCTTGGGATATCTTTGCAGTAACCAATGCGATTCAGGCTTGTACCCTGAGTGAGGTCATAGAAGTCAACTGTGTGTTCAGAGGAACCAACGGCTAAGAACCGGCTGTCAGGGCTGACTCTAGAGAAAGCAAATCCAAGAGCATGGTGCATGAGGAGGGCTGTTTGGGGCTGGTCAGGCCTGTGCTCACTCTGGGATGGGCCTCCCAGGCTCAGAGGCCATGAGATCTGCTTTCATGACTCACATGTGGTTAGCTTCTCCTATATCCTATGGAATTCAACAGCTTCTCTGGATCAAATGCCCAAGAAGTAAGGAAGAAGATGTGGCCTTTTATATCATGGCATTTTACGAGAAGTTTTGACCACACTCTTGTGGAAATTAGCAGAGGCGTGTCTGAGACTGTGAGATGGTCTCCTGTCTCGGTTGGCTCATGAAAAGGGACCCTTTCACAACCGAGTGCTTCATGGCTGAGTTCCAGCCAGGGCCCTTCTGGAATGGGAACCATTGGGAAGCATGCCTGCCTTTCTCCTCCCTGCCCAGACCACCTGCTATGTGTACCTGATATCTTGGATAGCAGATTTCCGGTCTCGTTTTTTCCCCCAAACTTTCAGGCTGTTCACCAATAAGATGACAAACTCTCCATTCTTCATGCCAATGGCCACCATCTCCCCATCAGGGCTGTAGGCTGCACACCTGGCCGCGTGGCCCAGGTTCACCTTGTTTAGCAGCTTCTACATTGATACAAAGTAATATCACCTGAGCCCTTGGCCATCTCAGCTGGTCAGGGGAAATCCTGCCCCCAGGCCAGAGGAGCCAGGCTGCCTCTGCTGCCGCCATCGGCCTCCAAACCACTTGCTTCTTACAGTTAACTGTCCCTGAGTACAGAGGTGGCCAGTAGGTTCTGATGAGAGCAGCCTGAGACACAACACGTTTTAGAACAAGGGTTGGCAAACATTTTTTGTAAACAGTTTGAAGTAATTACTTTAGGCTTTGGGGTCCATGTGATCTAGCAGAACTCTGAACTCGGCCATTGTAGCCCCAAAGCAGCCACAGACAATACCTACCTAAACGGAGGAGTGTGACAGTCTGTAGAAACAGGCAGCAGGCTGGCCTTGGCCCACCCGCTGATCTGACTTACTGCCCAGGGGAAGGAGTTTGAGCCTTGGCATCTGTTAGTTCAGATCCTGAATCCTGGCTCTCACTAACTGGGTGTGTTTGGGCAAGTTACTTCTCTGTATTCCCATTTGAAAAAAAGTGATATTAATACAGGTCTTGCAAGGTTATTGTAAGCATTATGACAGTTATATGAAGCACCTGGTACGCAGTAGGTATTCAATAAGTGATAGCTGTTAATAAGCATAATTATGAACTAACTTTAGTATAATAACCACACTTAGCCTTTTGCATGTCTGTTCCTTGACCTGCACATTGAAAATTTGACTGAAATACTTACTAGCCATTTTGTAATGAAACCAAGTATTTTAATTATTAAAAGCTTAAATACTTGTTTTAATGTTAGACAAGGCTTGGTAGCATGTTTCTCCAGACCATTCCTTGCTATTTTAGGTTTTTACCCCAGATGAATTTTTTAAAATTAATTTTTGAACTGAACTTCTAAATTGTTTTTCCAAACTCGAAGAGAAACCTGTTGGGATTTTTGATTGAAATGTTTCTTTTGGGAACATCTGACATTTTAAATCATTTTTAGTCTTCCTGACCAGGGAAGGCATGACTTATTTCCTTATTTTTTAGATTTTATGAGTCTTTCATGATAAGAATAATTATTCTCGTTAACTGTAACTGAAAAAATTTTTAAAGGGAAAAAAGTGAAGAGGAATAAGAGGTTCAAATTTCCAGGTATAAAACAAACAAGTCATGGAGATGTAATATACAGCATAGGGAATATAATCAATAATATTGTGATAGCGTGGTACAGTGTCAGATGGTTGCTGAACTTATTATGGCGATCACTTCTTTAGGTATATAACTGTCAAATAACTATGGTGTACACCTGAAACTAATATAATATTGTATGTTATCTATATTTTAATATAAGTCATTTAAAAAAATCTTTCTCAATTAGATTATTCCTGCTATAAATATTCACAGATGGGTATACAGCTAAAAGATAGATAGATGGGGTGTGTGTAAATGGGACTTCTTCTATTAGGCTTCCTAATTTAATTGCTGACCTGTGGCTGATCGCTTATCCAGCGCCATCCCCCATCTCTGGCCCAACCTCTCTTCACTACTCTATGAGGCCCACTTGTGGGCATCAGAGCCCAGGCAGAGTCAGCCCCTCACCTTGTCAGCCAGGTCCCAGATGCGGGCTGTGCCATCATTACTGGCAGAGATGAAGATGTCCTTGGAGGGGTGTGTGGCCAGGCCCCAAATCTCCCCTTCCATGTGTCCATCAATCAGGATGTTAGATGCTGCATTTTTCTCACCAACTTCAATTATTTCTCCATCTTTGGTCCCCACTAAGATTTTTCCCTGTTGTAATCAAAACTCTATTAGACAAAAGATAAATACTGTATCATCCCATGCACATGAAGTACCTAGAGTAGTCAAATTCATAGCGGTAGAATGGTGGGGCTGGTGGGAAAAGGGGGTTATTATTTAATAGGTACAGCATTTCAGTTCTGCAAGATAAGAAAAGTTCTGTGTGTGGAGGGTGGTGATGGTTGCACAGCAACATGAATGTACCAGATACCACAGAATTGTACTCTCAAACATGATTAAAATGATAATTTTATGTTACCTGTATTTTGCCACAGTTTAAAATAATTTCCTTTAAAAACCACTATTAGAACAACTTGGGAAAGTGCCTTCACTGGCATTTGGTATTCACTAGGTAGAGCTGAGAAGTGTTTTAACAACTGAATTGCCCCTCCAGAAGCTACTCCCTTCCATTTTCTCTCTCTGTCCTTTCTCCATCCACCACTTTGAGTGAGAACTCCATCATCCAGCCTCTGCTAGAATGTTCAGATCGGGGCAGCCAATGTCTGTTCTTGGGCAGCTCACACTCGTCCTAAGTTCTTCCTGACACGGAACAGAAATCCATCTCCCATGACTTTCCAGGTTCTGGGCCTAGTGCTGCCTTCATCTCCCAGACATCTCATTACCCTTCCAGATGACTATCATTTATCTGCTTAAAAACAATATTCCCAATTTCAAATTATGTGGGCTACAAGTCAGGTTGGCTCTTTTTATGGAGAACATTTAGAAGGCAAATTCTCAGACTGATACCCATCCAAAAACATAAACACAAGGTTATTAAAAATGAGAGATTTGTTTTCAAGTGTACCAGAATCTCCTGCGGGATTAAAAAAAGAAGAAAAGGAAAACACATCGAGGCCCCACTTCTGAGATTCTGATTTGCCAGCTGTGGGTGGAAGCCTGGACATCCATATTTTCTAAAAACTCCTCAGTTGTTTTTGATATTGCCAAGGTATGCTTTGAAAACCAATGGATCTGAGTCAGACAATTTGGTGGCCTTTACTCCCTCCCTTATTGGCTGTGTAACCTTAAGCATGGGCAAATCATTTAGCATCTCTATGCTAATAATAATATACAATAATAATAGGAGCTAACATCTGAATGCAGCCATATGCCAGGCATGATAAGAGGCACTGTACAAGTATAATGTATGATCCTCAAAAGGTTAACCGTGTACCTGACACAGAAAGGTCAGGGAACACACACAAGGTCACAGACCCAGTTCTATTGGGCACATCACAGTTTGCACCCAGGTCTGTCTGACGCCTTTAAGCTACCTCCACACTATAGTGTACAGTGCGCCTGGAGGTTTGGGGTGTTTTTTTTTTGCTTTTTTCCTTCTTTTTTTGTTTTTGTTTTTTGTTTTTTGTTTTTGTTTTTGTTTTTAACTGGGGAACAGTGCATTTTCCCAGGGCCCATCAACTCTAAGTAGGTGTTTCAATCTAGTTGTGGAGGGTGTGGGGATTAAACTGGCCACCTTGGTGTTATGAGCACTGCAATCGAACTAACTGAGCTAACCGGCCGCTCCAACTCCAAGTCAAGTAGTTGTTTCATTCCAGTTGTGGAGGGCGCATCTCAGTAGCCCATGTGGAGATCATCGAACCAGCAACCGTGGTGTTATGAGCACTGCACTCTAACAACTGGCCACCCCTAGACGTTTGTTTTAAGAATTCAACAACCCAGCACAGGGAAAGTGCCTGGCTGATCTGAAAAATGACATAAATGGAGCCATTTCAAAATGGAGTTGGAGCTGCCATTCCACAGGAACTCCCTTGCATGTCTGGTTCCTTGAGTCTTTTGACTGGGCTAATTCTTTGGACTGGACTCAAACCAACATTGTTTTATAAACAATTGTTTGTGAAAGCCAGTAGGAAAGCAGACATTCTGACAAGGAGTGTGATTATGGGCTCTCTATCCCAAGACAGAATCAGTAACCAATCACATTGCCAAGAGTAGCTCAGCTTGTAACCACCAACAGAAATTCTTTCTTCTTCTCATGTAATTATCCCTTTTACTTTTCTCATAAAAAAACCCTTTCTTTCACCCTGTAATCAGGACACTACTAGGTTTTCTGCATCAATTTATGCTCCCCGAAATGCAATTCTTTAACCCCCAAATAAATGCTTGTTGCCCCTCATTTCGTCTTTTTAGTTTTAGGTGAATACTTGGAAGGTGCTGGACCCCTTCCCTGCTCCGGGCCCAGCCCCGAGGGGGCAGCTCGCGGACGCCAGTGCTCACTTTGCCACGGCACACGGAGCGCACGCTCTCCACCAGCTGCCCCGTCTCCAGCTGGAAGGCTCTGCAGCGCTTCATCTCCTGGTCCCACAGTTTCACGGCACCTCCTTCTTTGGTCCTAAAAAAGATCAGGAGGAACTGAGCATGTTAGCCCTGGACCTCAGACCTCCCCATGGCCCTCCACGTCCCTCTTTTCCCCGTCATCTCCTCAAGGTCACAGCCGCCCAGAGCCCATCAGGACGGACCCTCCAGGGTGGTCCCTTTCTTAGGCGGTGCTCATGAGCCATCACAACCCCCTGAACTTGCCGATTTCCTAAAATGCCTTAAAATGCCACAACGTTGGAAAGATAAGGAATTGTAATCTAGAAAATCAAACTTGTTATTAGGTCAAACAAAGAGAAATGTTTCTCTTGTTTTTCTGCTTCATTTTCACAACTTCTCTGTCCCCGCTGGAACTACTCTCAACTGTTCTCACTTCTTCCTCTCTTCTCCCAGAGAGCTACCAAGAGGAACACTTTATGAACAGCAAAGACCAATAGACCTGGGTCTATTCAGAAAATACCTCTTGGGTTTTTAAGCTACCACTAAATAACCTGTCTCCTCTGACTCTTACTTCCGAAGGTTTTGACCTAGGGCCCTCTTGGCGGACTGATCCCCCTGATGCAGAAACGACAGGAGAATGAAAATCTGCGTTTTTCCAAGTTGTAGATACTTCTGTCAGTATCTCTCAAGACAATTAAAAAAAAAAAAAGAGACCAGTTTTTCCCAGAGGAGCCCAGAGGAGCTGCAGCTTACGGCCGCTCTTTCCCGCCGGTCACTATGAGTCCGTCCCGAAGGGTCGTGTACATTGTAAAGACAGGGCCTGTGTGGGCCTTGGCCACCAGCCGGATGAGGAAGTGGTCCTTCCACACGTAGACATCTCCATTGATGGCACCCGTGAAAGTGAGGTTGTTCTGTGAACAAAGGGACACCGTTCACACCAGGACACTCACAGCAGCTCTCAAAAGGGTCCCTTCCCAGACACCTGCTCTTCTGTTGAGGAACCAGAACTAGAGGAATGTAAACACGCACTCAGATTGACCTTCCGTGCTAAGGAAAGGCAAAAAAAATTGCAGAAAACCACATGGAGCATATAATAAAGAAATCACTTGGCTGTGAAATTCACTTTATGGAGTTAGTGGGGGGCTGACGTCCCCACTGAATGTAATTCTGCATATAAGTGAACTTCCATTCTGTAAGTCCCAGGTGACATCCAGGGAAGGGCAGAACTCCAGCCTGAGAAGAAACTTTCTGGGGTTTGTCTAGGAGGTAGATAAAGCCACAGCTGAAGAAGCAAGAGTTGGCTGTGTTCCAGAATGTCCCCCGGGATCTTGCATTGCCTGGCAGCACCCCATGACCCACTTAAGGGTGTCCAGCTGGGGGAATTTATGGCACAGAAGGCTGGGAAGAAAAGGGGTTTTATCCAGTGGTAGAAATGATCCCGACATCCTGTGCAACTGTCTAATCCAGGCCTACTAGGTTTCCATGTCAGTCTGCCTCTGGAATGATGAACTTTCTGCCCTGAGTGGGGCCCTGTCTTTTCTGATTACCATTTTGAGGTTAAAAAAAGGGTGGAAATATAGTCAACTCAGCCATCTGTGCTAAGGAAAGGGAATAGTGGCTGCAAATAAGCCACGAAAGGTGATAATGTGGAAATGGCGTTCTTGTCTGCAGCTGTTTGGCCATACTCTGCCAGCCCCCCATCCCCATCTATGCCCAGGGGCTCAGGGTCCCCTCTCAGGAAGCTTCCACACAAACTCACAGCACCGAAGGCCACGGAGAGCATCGTCTGCATTTTGGCAGCCTCCATGGACCCGATGATCCCTTTCTTGTAAAGCAGGGCGCTGCCTGCCAGGGTCCAGAACTTCATATGTTTGACTCCGACAGACACAAACTGCGTGTCTGAATCTGGGCGAAATTCCACCACAAATATGCGCTCCAGGTGACCCCCTCGGCTGGCAACCTTGGCACCTGTGTGGGTGAGAGAGTCCAGTGATGTGGCCCTTCTGAGCCCCAAGGGCCAGACACAGAGGGAGCTCCAGCCCAGGACAGCTCTCCACCCCAGCAGGCCCAGGGCACACTTTAGTGTTCTTTCTTCTTCAATAGTACCTTCCCCACTTCAGACACTACTCCTGAGGTAGGAAAGAGAGGCTGTTTCTGGGAAATTTGCAGAACAGAAAGTGCTAACAGAGTCCCCCACTCCACTCTGCCCCAACTCCCACAAGTCACATCTAGGCATCTGTGAACACAGCAGGAAAGAATGAATGGTTCAGGAGATGGAAGCTTCCAGATATGAGAAAAGGGCAAAATTGCTTAAGAGCATCCCCCATCCGCCAACCCCACAGGGTTCACTCCCATTGGAAGGCAAATGCTCCCCAGAGTGTCACTGGAGATGCACGTTCCTGTAGCCAGTCTTTACTTCTCCCCAAGATTCTCTGCTTTTATTTTCTTTAAAAAAAAAAAAATATTCCCAATATTCCCTTTTCTTTTAGGTTAAAACTTTTACCTTTTATATTTAAGTATTAGTTTTATCCTCAACCCCATTTATTTATGCTTTTGGCTTATCTCCTGTGTTTTTTTTCTCCAGGGTTTTATTTCACTTTTGTCTTAAATCCTAACTTCACCATTTATTTGTAGAACAAGTTTTCACAAATTATTTAACTCCTCTGTGCCTCAGTTTCCTCATCTATAAATTGGGGATAATAATAGTTCCCATTTTTAAAAAAGCGTTGTGAGGATTAAAAGAATTGATATAAGTAAAGCCCTTTAGAACAATGACTGAGTGTTCTGTAAGTGCTAATTATTATTATCATTCTTTTAAAATATTGTCCTTTTAAAATCCCTTGCCTTCTAATCTTTTAGCCTGTGTTTTAAACCTCATCTATTTTTATCTGATCAGCCCTTGAATTTTCACTTTTACTTTACACTTCTATCTTTTCTTTCCATTTTCATTTAATTTACTCTTAATGTTATAGTTGTAATTTCCTCTTAATTATCTCATCTCCCTGTATCATTCACTCATAGTATTTTTTTTTCTTCCTCTTTTTCTGGTCAGTTACATTTACTTATTTGTTTTTATAATGGCTCTCTAGCAGAGTGGTGGTGGTTGAGCCACAGCCAGCCTGCAGACACTCCCTACTGGAATCCCTTTCCAGGGATGGCTGGGGAGACCCACAGGTTACCTCCCAGGTAGTTATTCTCTCTCTGTAGATGGAATGCTTGACATACTGTAACAGATCTCTCACTACCTCACGCTCAGAGATTTTGAAACCCATGGTCCCCAAGGATACCATAAGCTAATTTAAAAGACAAACAACAGACTGGGAGAAAACATTAGCCAAAGACACAAAGAATTAACATGAAGAATCTGTAAAGAACTACAAGTCATAAGTAAAAGACAAACAATCCTCCCACCTCCAGTAGAAAAAGGATTTGAACTGCTGAATTACAGAAGAAGAAATATATGAGCAGCCGATAAAGAGATGGAAAGAGGATCAATCTCAGTTGTTGTGGGGGAAATGCAAAATAGAACAATAAATAAGATACACATTTCTTCTAAGCCACTGTTTTTTTCCTTTTTTAATCTCATGAACACTTCTAATTGTGGTGATACCTATCTTCCTCTGTACATTGGTTTCTGGCTTGCTCAGAACAAAATTCATACAAATATCTAGGGCCTGACAACATGCATTTTATATAATAAGCTCACTTTTTAAAAAAAATTTTTAAAAACATTTTATTGGGGAATCGGGGAAGGGGAACAGACAAGTTGCTGTCTTTTTGTTCTTCAGTCTAGTTGCGGAGTATGTTGCTTCACTGGCCCATGTTGGTGTCATCATTGCGCTCTTCCCGGATGAGGCAGATCAGTCGCCGGCCTCTGGGTGTCGCTCACCGTGGCTATTGGCAGTTCACGCTGGCTGCCAGCCACTCTCACAGGCTGCCGGCCACTCACTGTAGCCCATGGCAGCCCACTGCAGCAGGGGTTGCAGCTCACACCATTGCCAGGGCTCGCACAGCCCAGCTCCCGGTGGAGCTGTTGTTAGCTGTAGAGGGCAGTGTCACTGGCCCTCATATGTGGGATCCGAACCAGGGCCTATGGCATCCCCAAACCAGCTCTTAACCAGTGCACCACTCGGCCGGCCCAATAAGCTCATTTCTTTTTTTACCATTGTATGTTGTATATTCTTGCCTGCCTACCTACCTACCTATACACACACACACACACACACACACACACACTCCACAAAATAATCCTTCAACAAATGAGGAATGAATAATATACTCTCTAATAATAGCAAAAATGTACGTAAACCTCCCTAAAAAATATTACTTACCTGTAAGAAGGAAAAACCACACACAATCAGCTCAGAAGAATTGATCTAGATGTTATCAGTGACTCAACCCTCTATACAGACCCAAGCACTGGTTCTAACAAAGACAATGGGGGAAAGTTACCAAAAAGGCTTCTCTTTTTCCTGGGAGCTTGTATACAAGTCCTGCCTCCCTTTATTCTCCTCAGCAGATTAGAAGAGGCTCCAGGTGAGCAACAGTTTGTGCTGGGGCAGGGCCAAAGCAGGTATAACCCAGAAGGACAGGTGAGGGAAGTGAGAGTGAGCCTGAACTGCAACAGACAAGACTGTGTGTTGGGGCCCATGTAACTTTCTTCCAAGGAAGTAGGAATAGACTAGGTTTTGGCTGCCGCAGAGAGTAGAGTTAGTACCACAGAAGAAAGGCATTATGAGAGCTTTCCAAGAGTGAGTGGGCCACCTTGTGAAAAGATGAGGGACACATCCGTCAAAGTGTTCAAGCAGAGGATAGAAATCGGTCTGTCAGAAATGCACTTAACAGGAATTTCTCCATGCAATGGATCCTGACTGGGCAGAAAGTTCTCTTGTCCTTTCAACTCAAAGATGCAATGAGTCTATCATTTAAGACGCTGAATTTCTCACCCGAGTTGAGTCTATTTAATCAGCTGGCCACTTGACATTATAAGGAATGAAACTACATCCCAAAGGTATACATTATGAGGCCATTTGGACACAATACACTAATGAATAAGAAAATGGGAAACAGTTGGAATACGATGAGTGAGTCTCATCATAAAGGTTTGCAGGTCCCCAACCTCTTTTTCTCATATGGAGGCTCAGGAGGGATTGGAACTTTCCTCCCTCTGTGTTCATCCCTTTACAGCTTTCTCCCATGGGAAGGTGCTGAGATAATGGGACTCTAGAAGCCCTGGATTGGAGGTGTGCCACCTCTGTGCGTGCCTGGCTTAGCGTGCCCCAGATACAGGCTGCCCGGTTTGGAGACAAACCTCATTAACATCCTAACTAATTGGATCTGCTTTTGCCAGCCTGAGAATATGCTCAGAAGACTGCACATCTTTGATTCTACGATGACCATAAATTTAGTAGCAGCGTGTGTGTGCGTGTGTGCGTGTGCGTGTGTGTGTGTGTGTGCGCGTGTGTGTGTGGGACAAGGCAAGAAAGAAACCTGATAAATTAAATGTAATCCTTGATTATAAGATGAATACCTGTTTCAAAAAAGTTAAAATGTAAAAATAAATGCTTCTGAGACTATGGTGGTAAAACCCTGTCCCCAGTTCCTGTAAGAAGACAGCCAGGGGGACAAGGCGGCAGCAGAATCCAGGGGTCACCAGAAAGAACACTGAGGACAAGGAAGTTTGGGTGGGAAGGTCGTTAGGACAGAACTGGAGGAGGCTACTAGCCTTCTGTTTGAGGAGGAAGGCTGCCAGCATTGGGGCACTTTCCCAAAGTGTCCCAAAACCCTAACCCATGCAGGACTCCCCTGGCCAGCCTGCTCTTGGTGCAGAGACACAGTGACATATAATGAGCAGTTTCTCCAGGAGTCCAAGATCCCTGGTTTCTGCTGACCTAGCAACAGTGCCCTGGTGGGCTCTGCAGGGAGGAAGATCAATGTTGGAGCCCAGCTCATGCCACAGGCAAGCGACACTTACCTTCCTGCCAACGCCAGACGGTAATGGTGTGCTCAGGGTCCACGCCCACCGACACCAGCAGCTTTCCAGTTGCACTGAAGTTGATGTAATTCACCCCCTTTGAGTGGGAGCACCGCAGCATGGAAAGGGTGTGTTTGGTCATGGCATCCCAGATGTGGATAGAAGGTGTTGTTCCTGAATGTGGGAGGTATGACAAAGAACTCAGGCTGGAGAACAGTGGAGCCAAGGCTCTGTTTAGTTTCGTCTAGAAGGCTTAAGACAAGTGCTCAGGGGCCTTACCGCGACTGGCTTAAGAGACCTACAGCCTGACCTGGCCAGAGGTGAAAACCACCAGCAAACATCTGCTGGGCTTTCAGAGACAGAGACTAAGGGTGTTTATGCCCAACACACACACTTGTGGAGGAGTTTCTACGAAGGAAACTCGTAGGTCCACAATTTGTATCTGCAGTTCAGCCAGATACAACCAGCAAACACGATACATCAACATGATTTTGCTGTGCAGATTCAGATTACTCACGATGGGACAGCCTTACCTGGGGTCTCCGCAACGTCACCTGCATTGGGTGGGTAATGGCGGTGAGGAAGCGTCAAGGGAAAACAACAGCTAAAATGAGTCATGGTTCAAATAGGGAAGCACTCAACACCAGCATCAGAAAGTTCCAAATTAAATTTAAAAATGGACATGGGGTCAATGAAAACGAGCAGGAAGATATGTTTGTAAAAACTGGCTTTGAAATGACAAAGTGAAAAATAAAAACACTTTTGACAAATGTAAATCCATTCACATTTGTCGCTGGCAGTTTTCCTAGGGTACAGAAGAGCCAGGCACACGTGACACATTGACCCTGGCCAAGCACAACTGCCCAACTTTAGGCATGAGGCTCTTCATTTGACACCTGGGATCTGAAAAATTACCCTCACAAGTCCACAAGGATGGGGGCCATCCATTCAATTGGAATAGTAAGCTCTGGTCTGAATTTATGGTTCCTAAGAATTACCAATCTCTGGATGCCTCAGCTCAAGCAACACAGATACACTCAGGGCTCAAAAAATCAATAGGAACATTAGTGAGAAAGGGGGGAAGTCAGTGGCCCACCCTCTCCCTCTCCCAATAATCGCTAAGATGTCAATGTCCCTGCTCAGCTGCGAGAATCTCAGCCGTGGCAGGACCCTCCTACCTATCTGGCTGGTGGCCACCACGTTTCGGTACTTGGGGTGCTGGTTCACCGTGAGGCAGAGGATGTCATCCGTGTGCTCCAGGTAGAAGCTCTGGCTCCCTGGGAGAGAGACGTGGATAGTTAGCAGGGATCCCTAAGATCTCCAGCCAACCCAAAAGCTTCGTGTGGAGTCTTTGGAAATGCCTGGTAAATGCCAGAGCTACACCCAAAATTCTCACTTCACAATCATCCTTGGGGAGATAGGGGGTCACTTTTTACATTTACACCTTTTGTTCCAGGTCTGGGAGAGGAGCTGTGTCTGTTATCTACTCCACACAAGCTCCATTCAGTCCTTCCCACTGCCCTGTGCGGATGCAGAGCACATTCCAAGTGCAGAAGCTTCCTGAGTCCAAAATGATACAGTTTAATGTCTCCTCCTCCCCTTGGCCCAGAACTGATGGCTCCTTGATGTCTACCTCTGAGCAGGGTGACGCAGGGGTCTGGAGAAGATGCTTTACCATCGCTTACCCACCAGAAAGGGAGGATGGTGAAATAGGAAAATACAGATGGCTTATGACGGCTCAACTCCATGGCTTATGATGGCTCAACTTACAGTTTTCTGACTTTACATATGAAAGCAACATGCATTCAGTAGCAACTGTACTTCGAATTTTGAACTTGGTACTTTTCCTGGTACAATACTCTGGTGATGCGGGGGCAGCAGCAGTGATCCACAGTCACCATTCAGGCATGGGGTCAGGCAGGGGAAACACTGATGCCCTACAGCGTATTCATTGTTAGATGGTCCTGCCCAACTGCAGGCTAATGTACGTGTTCTGAGCATGTTCAGGGTGGGCTGGGCTAAGCTAGGAGGTCAGCAGGTGAGGTGTATTAAATACGTTTTTGGCTTAGGATATTTTCAACTTACCATGGGTTTATAGGATGGAACCCCATTGCAAGTCAAGTGTAGGGAATCCCTTTTAATCATCTTTATTTATCAATGTGCCAATCTACTTGGGTGTCTGGATGGCACAGGTGATGGCTTTAGCCCTGAAAGCTCTAACTCAACATATGTCACAGGAAGTGGAAAAAAGGACAAAATATATTTTATCATCTATTGTGGCAAATGGGTTTGCTGACTGCCAAAGTGGCCACGGTAAACCCATTCAAATGCCTGCAAACTGAGAAGTGAACGATGGCGTTGATATATAAGGACACAGCGCATTGCCACTAAAATGAGAATATGTGCTTAGAAAATGGAGAAAATGTATAGAAAATCTCAAAACATTTCTCCCCCCAAAAGAGAAATCATTATGTGCTCCGTGATTCAGTGTCTACAAATCAATGCATGAACAACGACATAAATTGGGAAGGAGCATAACATTTTGAAAAAAAAAATAGGTTTAAGACATGAATAAGGCAAAATATTAACATTTAAGTCTAGTAGTAAAAATATGGGTGTCTGTTAAATTAATTTCTCAATGTTTCTTTTTGCTTGTTGTGTGTCTGTTGAACTATTGTTTAATTTAAGTGTCATCATACAGTTAAGGGACATTTGGGGGTGCTTTTGTTCCTTGTTTAATTGTTCTTGTTATCATTGTAAATCTAGCTAAATAGTCAAAGCTAACCAAACTTGAAAATCTGAGCTGCTAAAACATTGAACACTGTTAAAAATGAATGAGGAGAATTCCACTGTGCGTTGTTCTTGGTTACCGGCTGTGAGGAATGTCTCTACTCCCCACACCCTCTTTCTGGCTTCTCTCCACCCATCTCAGCCTCTGAGGAGCTGATGAAAACATGGACACCTCTCTTGATCTTTGACACCTTTGACTCTTCACACATGGTCCTGAGTGATACCAGTCTAGGACTAAGTGATACCAGTCTGGAATCAAGTGGGATGGCTTCAAAGGCAAGAGAACGCTTAAGCTTTGGGGCACCTAAAGAGTAGGAAAGTGAACAAAAGGGCTAAAACAAAAGCCTGTATTCAGACGGTGGTTTGTCCAGGCCCAGTCACCTGTGGAGAGGTTCTGAACGACGCCAGCCGCTGCTGTGTGGAAGATGATGTCGGCACCGTCATTCAGGTAATGCAGGTTATTGCGGCAGTCAAATCCTCTGTAGCCAAACACGTGGTCGAGAGCCAGCTCCTACATTCCCACACGAAGATGAAAGTGGCCCTTAGAGGAACAAACCCACACTTCGGGAACAGCCACACCTCTCAGGGGAACCACATGGCTGGAGAAACAACCAACCACTTGCTAAAAAACATTTTGCTCCTTGACTAGCTGAGGGTAAAATGCAGCCCTTCCTTTAGTTGCCTGAAATGCCCAGGGGGTCAGGCTAACACACAGAATTATAGTGAGTTTTCTAAATTAGCTAGATTTGCTCCCTGGCTCCCCAGGTGAGCCAAAGTCTATAGACTTGATGCTTTACAAAGGTTACTGAGAAGTTTTCTGTCTGCGCCTTGGCAGGCACTCTTTGGGTGAGCTGAATGGTGGCTCGGAGATTTGCTCTGATTCCCACAAATGCAGTAGGTCCTAGCAGGGCAGAATACTGAGGAAAATGCCATGCTCATTCTGTTGCTGGGCGCTTGCCCTACAAAGTTTCTAGACAATTTGCATTTTTTTCAACAACTAGATACTGTTCTGGGTTTATAGCCTTTCTCTTCTTCCTGTCTTGTCTTCCATGACAAAGAGCAGTGACTGATTCAAATCAAATCAGTTCTTAATTCAATGTGACACACACGTATTGTTGGCAGCACTTCTGTGCCAGGCACTATGCTGGTTGGTGGGATTCAAGATTAAGAAGATGTGGGTCCCTTGTCTCTATGTTCCCTGATTCTAGCCATGTCTCTCTCCAAAGATTATCAATTGCAAACATCAGATTAATTCCCCTAAAATACCACAGCACCTCCTTATTCAACAATGTTCACTGACTTTCACTGCTTAAGGCATAAAGCCCAAATTCCTGAAGCTGGCACAATCAGTCCCTATTCACACGTCTTCTATACCCCTTGGTCAAGGTGACTTGTCTATTCAGCCCACATATCATGAATTTTCCTATCTTTGTGATTTTGTATTTTAAAATATCTCTTACCTAGAAAACACCTTTTCTTCTTTTCAACTTACTGAGTGTCTGCCTACACATCAGTCTTCCTACAACCCCCATTCTTCACCCTCATGTGTTTCCCAGAAACTGTGTGTATCATATGTGACCCCCCATCCCCCGGCCCCAGTCCTAGTGGACTGCTGACTCAAGTTGGGCCAGTCACGTAGTTTCTCTCAGGAATTTAGAACTGGGGACAGTGGTAGGCCTGGTTGTTTAATTAACGGCGGAGACATAAACTCGGGTGCTGGGTAACACCCAGAGTCTACCAAAGTAGTTCAAAAAGTCTGCAGAATAAAGGAGAATGCATGAGATACATACAAGGCACTGCTGGGCAGAAAAAGGCACCATCTTGGCTTCTAATGGCTTTTCAACTCCTGGATCCTATCTTTCCTGAAATTTAGCTGCATTTCCTGACCTGTGCTATGTTCCATGAGAAATTCCCCCCAATAAATCCACCTTTCCCAATAAAAAAATTGAAGATGGATTTTTCTGGCCTTGGTGAGTTCACAGTCTAGGAAGGGAGATAGATGAGAGAAATAATGGCAGCAGGATGTATAACAAGGGCTGTGGAGGGGGAGGTGTGTGTGGGAGCGTGTCGGAGGGCTTAGGGTGAAAAGCATCTGGGAAAGTTGCCCAGAGAAGATGCTAGAAAATGACTTGGAAGGACCAGGGTGTGGGGTGGGAAGAGGAGGAGCTTCTAATCAGAAGGAATGAAAACACAGGGGCTTGAAAGTCCAAGGCAGCTTCAAAGCCATTAAGTAATGTGTTTGGGGTTGGAGATTTGAGTTGTGGTGGAGAATCACAGGAGATGAGCTTGGAAAGTAGCTCCTGGGTAACGCTTTGAAATCATGAACTTGAATCCCACTGGCAACGTGGGAATCTTGGGTCTTAACGCTGGGGTGGGGTGTGAAGTTACATTTTAAAGAGCTAACTGTGGGCAGCAAGACATGTATCAGAGAGGGACGGGGGAGTCTGAAGGTGGGAAGAACAGTTAGGAGGCCTCTTTTCAAAACCAGCAGGTTCACAGAGCTGCAATCCTCAAGTCTCAACAACCAAGTGACATCCCTCTCCACCTACTGGCTCAGTGATCTTGGGCATGGGACCTAACATGTTACTTAACTTCCTTGAGCTAAGTGTCCTCATTTGCAAAATGGAAACAATAACAGTTCCTACCTCGTCGGTGTGAATAAAATAGTTCATGGGAAGTATGTAGCATAGTACCCGGCACATAGTAAGTGCTCAAACAGCATTAGAGACAGTGAATAAGACCATGCTCTCCCCTTCCTCCCTTTTCTCTCCCTCTGAGTGGCATTAGGAATAGGAAAAAGGAGCCAGGTTTGAAAGACATGGGAGATTTCTGAGTCAGGACTGATAGGACCCAGTGGCAGGGCTGAAGGAATTGTGACCCAGTGGATGTGATTCTGGTCACTGGGATGGGGGACACAATACCATGTAGAAGGGAGAGGGAATGAGGGCACTACAGGATGGCATCTGTGGGATATGCAGAAGGTAATGTCCACGGGGGTCTAAGAACATCAGTATCAGATTAAAAGCAAAATAGTCTAACTTGCTCACCTCAACCAGTTTCTTTTTTTTGGTGACATTGTTCTTCTGGAGTTTCTCAGGCTGGGGAGCTGCTCTGCTAACGGGTGGTCTGGAACAGAGAGTGGCCAGAAGCAGCATAACAGTGAACAAAAGTCAGCAAGGTTGCTCATCTGGTGCGGTCAGCTAAAGCCAGTGCCAGGCTTCTATCTCTCTTCTCCCTACTTAGGGGACCCTCCACCTGGGATTGTTCTGCTCTGCCCCTCCTGCCCTGGGAAAACCAGCTTCTGACATTAATTGTCCTGCATCATGGGGCCCTGGGTTCATAGGCCCTGAGGTGGGCTTCCCCATCCCTAAGCCATGGTTGTCAGGGATCAGTCCCTCCCTCTCGGAAGCCAGGAAGAACACAGGAACCGGATGAGCTGATTTTCAAACCAAAGGGGAGCCTAAGCATGAGAAGGAAGAGGCCGGGCTTGTCAAAATTGTTTAGAATTAGGTAGTAAAAGATTATGCCATGAAGTGGGACTTACAAGCCAGGCTTGGGAACGGGCCCTGACGGCCATATATTCAGATCATTCTCGCTACACAAAGGGCCAGTAGGACGCAAAGAGGTGAAAGACAGAAAGGACCGCCACTCTGCTCTCTGTTCTATCCTTCAGGGTTACGGTCTATGTTAAACTGCTGCCATTATACTGAAGGTTGCCTTTCCTTCTCAGTTGTGAGATCTGGGTCTTGAAATTGAATTAAGAGATTTTACAGTGGGTAAGGCTTCATGGATTCTTACAGGAGTCGGCCAATTTGGGGTAACATGGGGTTCCCTTAATTTGATTTCTGGGAGTTTAGGAAACCAGGGATGGGGAGGGATGGCTTGCTCCAGCCCCTAATGCATGTTCCAAATCCAATGGTTATTGCTCTTGGGCTATGCAAAGAGAAAGGTTTACCTGGATCCCCTTGTAAGCAGCAAACAAAGCCAAGTGAGAAACTTAGTACCGTTTAGAGCTGTATTAACAAGCACCTCATTCATGCACAAGCATTTTCCAAGTGAACAGACATTCCTGTGTGGCACAAACCATGCTTCCCGAGCATGCCAGAAAGAACTAAAACAGAAATGAAAGAGTGCACCAGTCTACAAATTCAGAAAGCTCATACCCTGGCGTCTCTGGGCAAACTCTGCACTAAAGCGCCTACAGAATAGGGAGAAAAAAGGAAGCCTTGTCAATGCTTCCCACACACTCTCCATGACTCTGCGAATGCGCCTGAGGACTTGCTTATTTTAGAGTGTGCTGGGGAGAAACTTGTTGTCAGAAAAACAATCACATCCTCCTGGATGTCGCTGGGAGTTATGCACAATGGATGCTTTGTTTCCGAATCAAGTTCAACTCATAATTTAGCCTAATAATTCCCAGTGTTTCTTGGTAGGCCAGCTTGCCTGCTGGAATGGCTTGCATTTTTTTGTGCTGGGTTAAAACAAGGTACCTTTATTTTCTCAGAAACTCTTCAATCAAAACATGTTATGTAATCATAAGTGATTGTTGGACCAAATGGTATTATAATCACCACGGAAGAATGGGGAGAGAGCACATCTCTGCAAAATGACACCCCCGGCTGACATCGTCACTGCCAAATTGAGCAAAACCGGGAAGGGGGGGGCGCATGCCAGTTCTCACAATTAGACACTTCCTGCACATTAATTATCGCTTCCCAAGACATCTGCTCTTTCTTCTGTTTTAGTGGGACTTTCCGATGAAATCCGTGGGTTTCTCCTTTCACCTAAGAATGTTTAAGTGTATGACAAAAGCAAGCCAAGGTCTGAGATGGGAGCAAGGGGACACTACAACTATAGCATGGTTCATAATGCAGAACTTGAGATTAAACGCATGGCTTGTTTTCTGGGTACACACGGGTTGTATAATATAGCACATATTATACAGTGTATACAGAGGATGCATACAAGCACAAACACTGTGTATTAATATATACGCGAGATGGTATATATATATATATATACATAGAGGCAATCAATGCTTTTTTTTTTTCACCTTGGTTTTCAGTTAAAAACTGAAAAGTAAAGCAATCTCAGAATGTTTCTTTCGTATTTCGCAAGCATATGTTTACAGCTGTATTGCTTCAAAACTGAAGATGAGAGGGGCAAAAGGAAGAAACCTGCATGGTGGCCAATTCAGCGGATTGTAAATCAGACCCTTTGCAGTCGTGGATTCTGCGCGTACACTTAGTGCTGGGTGCTCATCGAACACCTGGGCGTCTGCACAGTGCTGTGATACTTACTTGACAATTCCCTGCCTCCAAAGGAAAGCAAGTTAAAACACAATACAAGCATTAAAGCCTTCTTCCCAGGCACCTGTGAACAGTGTTCATAACATCAGACATGGGAGGGACTGCCAAACATTTCAAACACAGCCAAACGCTGGCAGTTTCGCGTTTTTCAGTGGCTCTAAATCCTTCCAGATTCAGATTCCATTGGCAATGTGACTGTGAAAAGCTTTGCTGAGGTGCGAAAGAGTAGAGGGCATGAGAACCTTCACTCACTTTTCAGTGCAGTAAACTCTTTACAGGGGGCTGCTCCCAGCTGGCGGACAGGATGGGAGGAGAGCGAGGAAGGTAGTGAGTGCAACTGGGAGTTGGCAGGCAGACTCAGAAGGGTTAAGAGCTGGGAAGGTGAAGGGGTAGGGACTGGAGGTGGAAGGAGCCGAGACACAAAGGGGACTTCTGGGGGCAAGTGGGGCTTTGAAGAGACTCAGGGAAACAAAGGAGCAAGAGAGTTCCCATTGGGCAAGAAATTTAAGGAGGGAGCCTGGCAAGAGAGCAAACAAATTGCATAATCAGAAGAGAGGATGATGGACAGGCTTGAGCTCGAAGCTTTGCCAAGGGAGAGAGGGTGGGGGCAGAAAACCCAGAGAGGCCTGTGAACTCAAGCATGTGACTGGGTGTTAAGTAACAAGGCAGTCCTTCTTTTGCTCAGTGCTGGGGTGCAGGCTGCTGAAGATCCACCCCACACCTGTGAGTAGAGTCACTACCTCATGTCCTATGAAAATGGCACATTCTGTGGGCAGGGAAGGACCGTGGAAGGTTAATTCCTGCTGTCATCCCATTGCCCAGCAGCTAGGCTGTTGAAGAGAAAACTTAGACCCACTTGCAGATGTGTGGAATGTTACCCTGACACAGGCTCTCACCCCACAAAAGGCCTCCAAGGTTGGCCAGTGCCCCAGGTATTTACCCCTCTGTGCCTTCTCCCTGGGGTGCTGGACTGGCAGAGCAGGGGGTGGAGCAGAGCACACAATGACCTGAGATGTGCAATAGAGGGTTCAGAGCCAAGGCTCTTAGGGAAGCTTCTGAAATGACTTGAGGTTAGGAAAACCAGTCACAACCCCAGATGAGCTCAGTGTGACAGCCAACTCGTGAGTAAGGCTCAGAAAGCCAGTGAGAAACAAAGCCTTTCCAAGTAGCTTCTATAAAAGAAGGGTGTGGATATGGAGAAACAGCTACATTTAGCCAAGAAATGCAAGTTTGAAATTGTTTTTAGTGTTGTCAGACAATATTCAATGTGTCCCTGGAGGAAATGTGGCTTTCCGCAGATTCCAAAATGTGCTCTTAAATGTTCCAAGAGCTTTCAAAATGTCTTGGGAGACCAAGCTACTCTTGATCCAAGTTTTAGGTGAGAACGAGCAGATGATCTGAAGACTGTTTTAGAATTGTCCTCAAACAAGATCTGTCACCCTATGCGCTCAGGGAACTCTGTGACACTCATGTCAAATTGTGTTTGCACATGTGCATTTCTCTGGGAGAAAGGAGGCAATCAGATTTTCAAAGATTTCAGTGGAGAGAGGGAAGGAAGGAGAGAGGGAAGGAGGGAGGGAAGGAGGGAAGGAGGGAGGGAGGGAAGGAGAGAGAGAGAGAACACCAATGTGCTCTAGGATAAGTCCAGGTTTAGGTAAAGTCTTCAAAGCCCAGGGATCCTCTATTATTAAAACAAAATTAACCGGGTTCTGTTCATTGTATTCCTATGTGTTCCAGAGCCATTTGTAGAGCTGCTCAATAGTGAAGTAGAAGGAAGGCAGTCATGCAGGAGAACTCTGGGGCGGGATGCCCTGAGGGAGCCTGCCAACCTTAAAAATGCTCTTGACTGAAGTCTATAACACAGGCCCCCTAGGGGGGATTTAGTTCCAGACATGGCCATTTTAGGTGAATATCAATTTATTGGGGTGAAAAATTGAGATCACAAGGGACGGGGTGGAGGGAACTATGAGTGAGATAGGCAGATTACTAAAGAGGCCACTGCAATAATCCAAGGGCAGGGATGGTGAAGATCTTGACTAATGCAATGGTTGTGGAGCAGGAAACAAGTGAAATATTGATGAAGCAGACTTCAAGCCCTTTGTCATCGATTAGCTCCAGTGGACAAAAGAAAAAGAACAATTCAAGTGGAAAACCAGTTTTCTGCTTGGGCATCTGAGTGGGTGATAGCACCACTGACTGAGACAAAAGATGAGTTCAGCTTTGATATGTTAAACTTTGGCCATCTGTATGTTGGCTATACTGGTTGGAAGTTCAACTGAGAAGTGGGACTCAGAGATATGACTTTGGGAATCATCCCCCAGTGGGTAGAATATATGAAATTAATCAGGGAGAGGGTGTAGGATGAAAATAAAGGATGGCCAAAGGTGAAATCCTGAGGAACAGCATGTGGGGTGCTGGAAGAGGAGGCAGAGATGGATCACTGAGAAGAAATGGTTGGAGAGGCAGGAGGAGGGCCAGGAGAGACCATTCCCAAAAGGTAAGTGAGAGAAGAATGTCTCTAACATCACTGTTCATTATGGTAGCCACTGGCCACATATGACTACTGAGCACTTGAAGTGTGACCAGTCCAAATTAAGATGTGCTACAATTGGAATATACACACCAGATTTTGAAGACCTAGTGAAAATAATTTTTTAAAAGAATATAAAACAATTCATTAATACTTTTAATATATTGGGTTAAATAAGATACATTATTAAAATTAATTTCACCATCTCTCTTCACAGTTTTACTGGAGCTACTAGAAAAATCACCTATGTGGCTTACACTATATTCTATTGGACAATGCCACTCTAGAAGAAACAGTTCTTCCTTTTAACAAAATGGAGAGGAAAGTGGATTGGATTTGGGAATTAGGAAGTCACCAGGTGAGCAGAATGGCAGGGACAGAAGACAGATGGAATGGACTAGAGAATGAAGGAGAGACTTGATAAAGTCTGGATGAGAAGGGAAAAAGGGAGGGAAGGTGAGGGCGGGAATACAAGTATAAGTGTATAAATCAAAGAATTATTTTCCCTTGAAGAGAGCTGGGTGGGAATGGGGAAGACTGGAATGTATTTCTTGGCTGAAGACATGGATCCAGCTACGGGGGAGTGATACAGGAGACACACGGAAGAGATGATGAGGGAGCTCAGAGGCTGAAGTCCAAACTCCATCTGAGGGACCAGCCTTGAATAGAGGGACTCGCTTCCTCTGAGAAGAGAAGGAAGAAGATAAATGGTTTACGTGGGGTGGAGGATGGGAAGCAGGAGAGGAAAGAGAAAGAAGTACTAAGATACAGTTCATGCCCAAATGGCTTCTGTTTTCTCAATGAAGGAGGTTAGAAAGACATCTGCTAGGAGTGGAGAGGGTAGGGTTTGGGCAGAAGGTTGAGAAGGGGGGCAAAAATTTGTCTGACTGCTGAGAGGGTCGCCGAGGGAGTCAACCAAAGACAAGAATGAATGCGAAGTGAAGAGGGCTTATGTACAGCTAGCAACACAGACCCCGGTGAGGGCAATCAGAAGAGTGGAGAGGTGGGTTGTAGGAGAAATATAGGGGTGAAGAGCCAAGAGGCCTGGAAGAGTGACATTTAGGCAGGCAAAAAATAGCAAGGCCAGGGGGGAGCTAGAAAAAATGGAGGTATCTAGGCACTGGATGTCTTAATGAGGATGAAGATCCGGGTGTACTGAGAATGAGACATCTAGAGGAGAGAAAGTTAAGTGGCTGAGGGAAAGGGGCAGCACGTGTAACAATGTAACCCATAGCATGGCAGGAGCTGAAGCTGGCCAGGTGGCCCCTCGCTGAATTCCTCAGAGGCAGGAAGTTGATCAATGACAGGAACAGGGCGGGGTAGAATAGGGCAGAGCACGACACGAAATTCAAAGGAGTGGGGTGGGGCTGGTTAAAAAGCATTCCAATATACTTTAAACACACCCACAAAAGCACCTTACTCCACCACGCCTCTCGTGCCCACTAACAGCATAGGGGCACAAATTGTGCACCCTAACAATTGTTTCTGCAAATACCTCCTCCGTTACCATATCATGACCACACAACAGTAGAAGGAGTCAGGATAAACAACTCTGGTGGCATCCATGCCCTCCAAATGGAAATCTGAGAGACGTTCAGCAACTTAATGAAAATAATTGGACTTAACTCTGCCACTGTCTTCTAAGAGTCATTCCCTTCGGACAGAAAAGCGCTTACCTATCTGTGATGTGAGCTCCATGTGGGAGTGGGTGTGAGTCAACTGATTACATTGTAGGCGTATGATTTCCTAGGTATATTAATCTTTTAAAAAAAATCATTTTATAGCACTTTACCTCTGAATTTTTATGCCCTGGCACATTCTTTGTGATAAAAAGCAAGCAAGCTATTCTCTAATGAATGGCAGGTTTAATTCCTACAATTATCCATTATATAGACACCATTACTTTGCTTCAAACAATACAAAAAAATCAAGAAATTTAAATTTAAAAATAATTATGATAGTAACATTAAAAGCCCTTAAAAAAAAAAACCAACTAGTCAGCTTTCGGTGGAGTTACACAGGTAAACAACAGGCCTTTAAAATAATTTCAGTGTTTCAGAGTTTAACAGATATTGTAACTACCATTTTCTCCATCTTGTTTAAGAACAGGAAACTTGCTACCTTCTACCTGCTCAGAGAAGCTATGAGTGTAGAATTCTCACCAAATCAAGGGGTGGAAGGAAGGTGAATTCAGCCTAGTGAGAAACGCTCTGGAGAGGCGGGGACGCTTCTGCCGTGTTCATTCATTCCCCTTACGCATGTGCAGTCACTCTCAGGGGGTGGGCTCCGAGCTTCACTTATACACGACACATATGCAGCTGCACGTCTCTGCACTTACACGACACATATGCAGCTGCATGTCTCTGCACTAACTCGTAGGTTACGTAAGGCCACTCTATTATCACAAATGGGATAGAAATGCATAACTAGAGGTTCCTCTGTATCTCCTGGACCAAGTGTCAAGATAGGATGTAGCAGGTTTTTACAGATCTCAGTCTGGTCAGGTCAGCAGCACCTGCTAACAGGATTGTCAGTTTTTAGCAACTCTTACAAGCTCACAAAGCAGCTATTGATCAGTGACCACAAGGGGCCTCTGTTAGGCCTGCAGAGCTGAGCAAAGTGCCAGAAGAGCTGGGCTGTGCATTCGTTAATATCATCGTGGAGGGAGCCATTGTCCACTTCCTCATGCTTCTGTGCCTCAGGCAAACTTGAAATGTGAATTGACTGATTAAATAAAGCATTTTTTTTTTCTTTTAAATGGGGGCAGGTTCTCCCAGCAGATTTCTGTCCCTAAACTTAGCATAAACGTTTAGAACACAAACTGGGATTAGCTATATGGATGGTGTTTTTTTTTTTTTTTTTTTTCCGATTCAGGGACAGCGATCTAGCCCTTTCCCATACTGTCACACTACCACCTGTGAGCATGTCCTTTGTTTCACTGTAAACCTGTTGACAAAGGACAAAGCAGCTTTGTATGTAAAAATAGGTGCAATGGCTACTTGGAATTTCTTCTTCAGTTCTTTTTGCCTTGGGTTAAATAGCTTCAAACCAAATAAACATTTTAATTCCTAATGGACAGATGGTATGAAGATTTTAAAAATCATTTAATCAAGAGTAGTCCCATGGCCAGTTGGGGCATCACCAGATTGCACATAGGGTCACATCATCCCCCATAAAGAGAAGGACACCCAAAGGTGCTAATAAAACAAAGGTAAAAGCTGTTGACAAAGAATGGATTTGTAGGCCATTTTGAGGACAGATTGATTTATTTAAATATTAAGACGAGCAGGCTAAGTAAATTCACCCACTCATCTATTCATTCAACAAGTATTTGTTTACCATGTACTTTGTGCAACACACTGTGTTAGGTACCTGGTGGTAACCATGGTGGTAACCATGGCCACACCCGAGGAGCTGAGTCTCCTAGACAAAGCTGACAATCCAGTGGAACCTTAAATATCTTGATGCTATGGACTCATATTAAAGAACCATATTAAACCTTTCCCATACTTTTAATGGGAAAGGTTTAAGGATTAAACCTTAAGGATTGAAGAAAGCTATTAATTTGGGGGCTGAATCAAAAAACCAAACAAAACCCCCATAACATTTCTTTTATAAACCCATGGTGTGCAGTTTTCTTTATAGGACTTTCTTTTTGCTTAAGTTCAAAAATCTGTACAAATTCATTCAAAAAGGATATGAGATAGTAGGAGAAAATAAATTTTAGGGCCTTCCCAATATAGCCATTAAACACAGTTTAAGAAAAAGTTTGGAAAACCCAAGTGCTAGAGTAGAATTTTGAGGTCATTTAGTGGAAGGACTTGTGAATTCAGATATGAGGGGACCGCCATATTTCATTTGGGCACTCTGGGGATTTAGAAAATTGTAACACTGCCTGAAGAAATGCTGTCAGCTCCTGCCTATGTAACCATACCTTTAGCTTTCCATATACTCTAATATTAAACAATGTCTAACTTTTGTACTGTCATCTTTCCATCATTCACATCATTGTCCTATTGTGATGACCAAATAGATTGGTGTCAGAAGTGAGAATAATGCCAAGGACTCCCCCAAGTCCTTGCCAGATGCAGCCAGCCATTTTCCAGGCAAATACTGGATACCTACTGAGGTTTTAGATGTAAGATGAAATCCAAGGCAAATAACAAGTGTTGGAAAGGCTGTGGAGAAAAACAAACCCTCATACACTGTTGGTGAGAATGGTATAGCTGCTAAATTGGTACAGCCGCTATGGAAAATAGTATGGAGGGTCCTCAAAAAATTAAGAATAGAATTACCATATGACCCCAGCAATCCCTCTCCTGGGTATCTACCTCCAAAATATGAAAACAAAAATATATCTTTATCCATAAAGATATATGTACTCCAATGTTCATTGAAGCATTATTTATGGTGGCCAAGATATGGAAACAACCAAAGTGTCCTTTGATAGATGATTGGATAAAGAAGATGTGGTATGTATACTCACTGCTCAGCCATAAGAAAAGATTAAATACTGTCATTTGCGACAACATGGATGGATGTTGGGATTATTATACTAAATGAAATAAGTCAGACAGCAAAAGTTGAGAACCATATGACTTTCCTCATATGTGGATTATAAAACTGAAGGCAACAAAGGAATAAGACAAACAAAGAAACAAAAACTTATAGACACAGGCAACAGTTTGGTGGTTACCAGAGGATAATGGGGGAGAGCAGGTGGTAGAAGAGGGTAAAGGGGGTCAAATGTATGGTAATAGAAGGAGAACTGACTCTGGGTGGTGAACACATAATGCAATATATGGATGATATATTATAGAATTGTACACTTGAAACCTATGTACTTTTGTTGACCATTGTCACCCTAATACATTTTAGTTTTTAACAAAAGAGGAAATCCAAGGGAGCTGAGTTTTCCTTGGACCCTCACTAAACTAAAAATTTTCTGTAAAAGTCAGAGATTCCAAAACTAAAAAACAAGGGGAACTGAAGATGCCCAAGAGTTCAAATGTTGGAGAGGAAATGGTAAAAAACAACGAAGTTGATATAAAATTAATTGCTGACTAAGCTGTGCTTTAAAAATGTCCAAGATGGAGACTTATTTCAAATAAAAAAATTTACCTGTGAGGATTTCTGCTTTAAAATATGTGCTCTAAATATTTCCCCTTACAAGCAGCTGGATCTTGTAACTCTGTCCGTTAGGAAACAACCATTAAAGACGATACTAAAAAAAAAATTATTTCCTAATTGTATTAGGGACCCTCTTTCTGGAAAGCAAATAGTATTTAATTTAAGACCCAAAGCTTGATTGATACAAATGTATAAAAAAATTATTTCTTGAAACTTCTTTCCAGAAGATGTTTGTGTACATGTTATGTGCCAGGTAAAACTGCTGAATATCTAGACCAAATATATCTGATAAACTGATAACTAAAACTATAAATATCATAATTTCTGTATTTACCCATTATTCGTAAACAAACTACATTAAACTTATGCTAAAACAATACAATTAAGGGTTAAAAACTAACTTTTCTACTTCAGACATTTTTTTTTTTTTTAAGAGAGAGATGACCTTCCCTCTCTGAGATAAGCAGGAGAAGCTAACAGCAAGACCAAGGATTTTCTGAGGAAGGAAAACATATGCATCTGCTCAGTTTGGAATTCTGAGTTGTGGCCATAAGTTATGCAGCTTCTGTGGTGAGCAGAAAGGGAACAGGAGTGGGTTTGAACCTCTCCTTCTTTTAGTAAAAGGTAGAAAATGCTATAACAAGTTAAATAATGTCATAAAGATGGTGTAGAACCAGAAAGGGTTAAGTCCCACATTCTATTATTCATCCGTGGATAGACAGCCAAGAGCCGCAAGCCTGAGCACTTGTTAATAAGGGACCTTGAGAAAATATAGACTGCTGACTCAGGTGCACTGAGTAAACAATCTTTGAGCTAACTATTGCATCCACTTAGAAAAATAAAAGTTAGTGAATATTTATATGTCAATTTTCATAAAAATAGTTCAGTTTGTATTTGTTTTGTATCTTGTCATTAAAAACTTAGGTTTCAGGTCCAGGTTCCAACTGAATATATCAAATAAAAATGTCATTACCATTCCCCTCACAGATAGCTAATCTAAGCAATTTGGGGAGGAGGCGATGGGGACAACTGTGTCAAACAGTAGACATTTAAAAATAAATTATGATCCATGGCCCCACCAGGTTCAACTAGAAAGACTGAAAGCTAGTCAGCTCATTTGGATTTTAATAAAAGACTGTAGTCCACACTTGAAGATATTATTAGATCCTACCTATAAATATTTTAAATATGCCTTTGTGAATCAGCTCTGTGGTGATCATGCAGTTAATATAAAATTGCAAAATTGGGGTTGCATGATAATGGGATCCACACAAAACATTGGCTATTAGCACTAAACATGTCTATCATTGTAAGTTTCTAATTTCTGGGGGGTTTTGTTATTGTTGTTGTTGTTTTAATGTGAAAGTAAAAACCTCTGGAGACAGGCCAAAAATGCTTAAAAATTATTTTTAAAAATATTTTGGAATCTCTAAATGTAATATAAATATAAAATTTCAATTAAAAAAAGTTATAACCCTTAGTGTATTAGTGTCTTTTTAAAGATGATTCTTATGGCAACCAGATGATTCTTTTACACCATACAGCGGTGTAAAAGCTATGATTCATCAGAACTGTTCCACTTAAACTGGATAAAGTTTCAAATGTCTCTAATGATTTTTATATTGATTTGGCTGTATTCACTGGCATCTTTTTTTAAGTTAACTTTTTTATTTTTGTATTTTTATTTTTTCAGTTGCAGTTGGCATCAATATTATTTTATGAGTTTCAGGTGTGCAGAATAGTGGTTAGATATTGATATAATTAATGCAGCGATCCCCGCTTTAGTCTAGTACCCACCTGGCACTATACGTAATTGTTACAACATTATTGACTATATTCTCTATGCTGTACTTTCCATCCCCATGACTATTAATTTGTACTTCTTAATATCTTCACCTTTTTCACCCTTCACCAGCTCCTCAACATCCCCTCCCCTCTGGCAACCATCAGTTTGTTCTCTGTATCTATGAGTCTGTTTCTGTTTTGTGTTTTGGTTTATTTTGTTCTTTAGGTTCCACATACAAGTGAGACTAAATGGTATTTGTCTTTGTTAGTCTGACTTATTTCACGTAGCATAATACCCTCTAGGTCCATCCACGTTGTTGCAAATGGTAAGATTTCATTCCTTTCTATGAGCAAGTAATATTCTGATATATATATATATATATATATATATATATATATATATATATATACCACCATTTCTTTATCCAATCATCTATTGATGGACATTTGGGTTGCTTCCATATTTTGGCTACTGTAAATAGTGCTGCAACTTTAATTGCTTGTATATACACTGCCATAAGATTAATAATACATACCGACATATACTCAAAAGCATTTACAAATGATAGTGATTACTGTTTAACATTAAAATGGCCTGATGTTCTTTTCTGTGATAATAACACCAGTTTCCTAGAAAAAACATTGAATGAGAATGAGCTGGATATTTCCCATGTGCCCTTCCATCTACTCTCCACCCTTCTCCTGCTCTGTGCCCTCCAGGCTGGCCTTTGTGGTCTGCATCAATGGACTCGCACCCTTCAGCTTCTGGCTGGATGCAGCTCAGGAGAGGCACCAGGGGACAGGGTGAGGGAGAATGCAATTGGGCATTCATTCCCCTGATGCCTCCTTGCTGGGACTCAGGTTGTTACCTGCAACCCTCTCCCTCAGGGCTCAGCTCCCATTAGGTGGTTCATTTCTACAGCTCTGTTCTCCACATCTGGCAATAACTTCCTCCCCTTGCCCCTTCAGGCCCAGGCATGGTAATGGCTTCCAGCTGTCGCTATCCCCAAGGTGCTGCCCCATACCTATTGTTTCTCTCAATCTTGCTCAAACCTTTGTTAATAATTCCTTCATTAAGCTCTCCCTAAATTACTTCCTTTTCAGAGTATCTCTCTTTTTCTTGCTGGGGCTGCAACTGACACAGAGTTTAGGCCAAACTTATAGAGTTAGGTTATTCCATTCACTGTCTACAAATTTTATGGAAGTCTATCTAAGATACTAGGTATCTTATATTTTCATATTCTCTGAAGCCAACTTTAGGCAGCTTGAGACAAGAGTCAAAACCAGAGAAGAGAAAGATTCTGAAGTTTTAGACAATACTATCCAAAATAATCTTCAGAAATGTAACATACATGGTCCATCAAAGACAGCAAAAAACAAAACAAAAAACTATTAAAACAAGGCAAAAAAAACCCAAAGAGTTAAGTTTAAAAACTAACATAACCTCACAACCTTAACCAAAAAAAAAAAAGAGTATTTTTTTTTCCATTTTAGATCTACATTAATTAATTAAGGAACAAACTAATGTGCACTCAATAGAGACCAGATTACACGCTTGGGACAGGAAAACCAAAGATGAGTGTGGGGCCTCTTGTCAAAAAACAAGGACAATTTAAGAAGTACATAGTGACATAGTCACAATGCCACATATACCAACCCAAAGAAAGGTCTGCTAAAAACCAAACAATGACAATTTAAACATGAAATAATGGCAACAATAACAAACCATCCATAATAATCAGTTGAACCTAAAAAAGGTTATACTATTACTTCAGGAAATAAATATGAACTATGCTTTTAAAAAGGAATATATACCAATAGGAATCAATTAACTGGTACTCAGTTTATCATCAAAAAATGAGGTTAAAAGGAATGAAAAATGAGTTACTGATTTTGTTTTTTAAATTTTATTGGGGAATTGGGGAGGAGAAAAGCGTTGGGGAATTGGGAAAGGGGAACAGACAAGTTGCTGTCCTTTTGTTCTTCAGCCTAGTTGTGGAGGACATTGCTTCACTGGCCTATGTTGGCATCATCACCGCGCTCTTTCACTCTTCCCGGATGAGGCAGATCTGTCTCCAGCCTCTGGATGGTCGCTCACCGTGGCTACTGGCAGCTCACGCTGGCTGTTGGCCGCTCATGCGGGCTGCCGGCCACTCACTGTAGCCTTGGCAGCCCACTGCAGCAGGGGCTGCAGCCTACACCGTCGCCGGGGCTTGCACAGCCCAGCTCCAGGTGGAGCTGTTGTTAGCTGTAAAGGGCAGTGTCACTGGCCCTCATATGTGGGATCCAAACCAGGGCTGCTGGCGTCCCAAGCCAGCTCTCAACCAATGCACCACTCGGCTGGCCCTGAGTTACTGATTTTTAAAAATAAAATATTAATTGTTTAGTAGATATGCCTTCTCTTTCTTGAGAATTCAATTTATTATCAGCCTGAGATATAAAAAATAATTTTCTTTTTAAATTGATGCTATAAAATATCAAATCTTAGGCCAGAGGATAATTGATAAAAATGGAATTTAGACTGACATGAAACTTGGCCTCCTGGGGGAGATGTCCCTAAAAGTTGACCTTTCCCTCTCCATCTTATTGTGTGCACTTGTCATGGTCACCTGGGGGAGTGGCCAAGCACAGAGCCCGAGTATCTCTAACAGAGTGGGAAGAAGTCACAGGAGGATGGCAGGGTATAAATTCTCCCATGAGAATGACAAACGTTCTGTACCTGGCAGAGCCTTTCTCTACAGGGGCATCGTTTACATCCCAGTAGGAATTTGGGAGACTTGGGAAGCTGGTCCTCTTAAGAGGCTATTGCATTACCACTTTATTCGACTTTATGTTTTCACTTCCATATGTATCTGTATCTTGTGTCACTATAACAACAAACAAAATCTTTACATCCTCTGTGGGTATCTTCCAACATTCATATCACTGTCCAGTTGTGCAAAAGATGCACATGGCAAGGACAAGAATCCTTGCTTGTCCTGTCCAGCTGAGGATGACATGGGCATGGACCAGTGATCACTGCACATTGTGTGTGTCTCTCTCTCCCACCTGCCAAATGACAGTTTAAAACAACTATCCTTGCTCTGTCCTCTCTTCACCGCTGTCTATTTAGTGTGATTATGGTGGTTAACGTTAACGTCAGCCACAGGACTATGAGGAGCTTATTTGGGCCTGCGTGAGAGGACTTCACAACTCGCCAAGATCCTGGATGTGGGGGGCTGGCTGCAGTAATGGTTGAGACTCTGGAATGTCTGTCTTTGAGGATGGATAACTGCATTTTCAATCATATGTGGGAGAGTTTAATTTGGGGGCATTTTAAGAATGTGTATGTAACAAGAAAAGCGGGGAGTATAATAGACATCTGCTGTTTTGGGTCTATCCAGAAATCAATCATTCTAATTTTGATAACAGCCCTGGATTTGTACTTCTGTTGGAGGTGATTACACTGCTGTTAATCAAAGGGTAGCAGGAGACTCGGTATGAATCATCAAAAGCTCATGTATCCCAAGTCACAGTGATGATTCCAGGGTGGTCATGTGACCCACCAGAGCCAATAGCACACCATAAGGTTATTTGTGGGGACTTGTGAATCAGAGGCAGTTTTCTCCTGCTGGTTTTGAACCACAGAGGCTGTAGGGTTCTGGTACTGCAGCTATTTTTCTACTTGAAAATCTGCAAGAACTTAGAGGAAGCAGGACTGGAATATGGAGAGAGAACAAAGTCCTGGCAGCAAGATTTGAGCTCCCATATCAAGTGATGCCTGAAGTCACCCTAAGCCTGGAATTTCAGGTGTGTGAGCCAATGGGTTCCTTTTGCTTAGGCCAGTTTGGTTTGGGTAGCCCACTTGAAACCAAAAGCCCTTCCTTGTCAATAAAAAGACAATACATAAATGAGGTGTGACTTTGATAATGTATTAAGAGAAACTTCATAGTTTTATAGGCAACTCTAATAACCTCATATTGAGGAAACTTTAGGGATTTTTTCCCCTCTTGCGTTTGGGAGAATTTTTTTTCTCTTTTTTTTACCAAAGTCAGAATACAGGATTTTGTTATCATTTTTTGTACCATGGTGATAGTAAGCATTTTGTACCTCAAATTGTTCTGAAAACTTATGCTTTTCCCCATTCTGTTTTTTTTTTCTTTTCTCAAAAGGAACTTCCTGACACTTAAAATATTTATTAAATAATAGATTTAGGTTTGCAGGTGGACAAAACAGCTCTTACAGGCAAAGGAGGAGATGAGGTCAAAAGTTGAGAGCAAGGGGGAGTGTCAGGCTGGAGTTGGGAACTGGAGAGGTGGGAGAGGCTTGGAAAGGTTGCTCTAATACGAATTTGATGGAATCAGCTGGGGATGAAGGAAAGCACGCTGGGGCAGCCCTGAGTGTCTAGATGAGGCCTGAAAGCATGGATTCTCAAAATTGGAAAAGAGTTCAGTGACTCTCCTCAGCCACATGCCACACGTGGCAGTTGAGTAGCAGGAATGACCATGGCTCACCAAGGTTTGGGGATGGGCTAGACAAGTGTGCCAGGGTCATGGTGGCAAGGCTCCCAGCATGCTAGAGCCAAGCAGAAGTAGGTGACCAGGATACCTAATGAACACCTGGAAGGGATTCCATGTTGGTGGAATTAGCTCATGATTCTTCTAAGAGCAATTACAAATTTCACTCAGCTTTCCCATGCCTCAAGAAGATTGAAAATGGAGATTGGGTGACTTCTAAAGAGAAAGAACTCACGATGTGTTAGAAAGCGTACAAAGAAACACAATCTAAAGCCTCGCAGCTATTTTAAAATCAATTAATGGAAGTTGTTGAATTTGAAACAATCTATGACTGTCTTACATTTTAGGAATTAGGAACTCAATTGCTTAAAAAAATGATTGATGCATAATGTGCAACTGTCTTCAAGGCATTGTTCTCAATATGACAGATGCCACACTTATCTCACGGTTTCTAAGGTGGAGAGCGATTTAAACCAGAGGTAGGACTGCCTGAAACATTGGCAGGGGGGCAAAACAGTTTCCTGCACTGCGTGGGCATCCCAGCTCCTATTCTTGTGGTCCTCGAGTATTGTCTCCCATTAGTCTTATCAGTGCATGTCTTGGCCAGGTGTTTTGAAAAGGCACCGAGAAACAGGCAGGTATCGGCAGGTATACACAAGAAGGAACAATAAAGGGGAAGGTCAAGGAGAGCCTCTGACTCTTGAATCAGCAGGGCTTGAAGCAGTCAAAGAGACTAGTGTCCTGAATATTCCCAGGGAGAACCTGGGTGCTGCCTGACCCCACGATCCTGATGTCTGAGGCCTCCATTTCTCTGTCTCTGTCTCTCTCTCATGCCCAGGACACTGGAGTCCATGGAATCCTTCTGTACCCTTTGTGAGGACTCAGGGGGGCTGCCTGTCTGACTTATTGTAAGGGGTCCTCTCTGCCCCAAGGGCCCCTGCCCCACCGTTCCTTTCCCATCCTACTTTCTCACTAATTCTCTGAAGGCCCTGCCTTGCCTGGAACCTATTTGTCTCTTCTGCAATACAGTCGTATCGCTGAGGTTCCAGCTCCCGTAAAATTACTGACAAGGAGTGGTGGAGACCATTTTTTCTTGGTTCTGATTAGGAATTGTACCCATGAAGGCTGCTAAGTCGGTTACCATTTACTGCTCTTTCTCTGCTCGGCCCTTCCTGGTGTGGTCCCGCTTTGCTCCCAGCATGCTGTGGGCAGCTGGCATCCTGCTCTCTGGTTATAGCCCCTTGTGGGAACTGATGCTGTTCAAGGCATTGCTAGCTGTGGAAAAGTGTTGATTATTCCTCTGGACCCTACATTTGTCTTAAAATTGTTTTCTTCACTACACCCTGCTGTGAATTATTTTCTAAAATACCAGTAAAGTACTAAAATAACTCCCCCTACACCTCAGAATACTATGAAGCATTTTTTTCTTTTGTATTAAAAAAAAAAAGAAAAGCCAATCCTGTGTATGCTGTGAATGACAAGTCCCTAATCTGGCATGTTGAGGATAATGAGGAAGCTTCAAAATTCTGGATTTTAAGACTGAAAATTCTTTTTAGAGTCCTCCCTACCTCCACCTCACCCACCTGTTTGAGTGGGTAAGCAGGTATGAGATTTTTACAGACCTGCCCAAAGAGACACTAGGACCAAGATGGATTTAGATGAGCCACAGTTTAGGTTATAAACCAGCTATATGGTGTTTAGAATTAGGAATTTGTTTAGATTCCTACATCTTAGTGGCCAGTCTAAATCATAGCATGATGAAGCACTGGTTGTAGAAATCAGCCACAGACAACCTTGGAATAATAGCCAAGTCAACTCATTACATAATGTTATGTGAAATTGGAAAGGTTGGGTCATTTTTTTTTTTTAATGAATGTTTAATTTAGACCAAATGTTTTTTAGAGTAGATGATTTAACTGGGAGGCCTATTCATGAATATGGCTCTTGTTTACTTTATTCTTAGAATTAAGTCCTTTAAAATTATTTCCTCTTTGAGGCCATTAGAAAAACCATGTTACAAGCAAAATAAACTATAACTTACAGACTATTTGCGAAAATCCCCTATAATTTTTTTTAACCAAAACAGAACTCTGACCCTTCGTAGTAACATCTAACAAAGATGCTAGGAATGAATTAGGATTTTTTTTCATTGGATTCAATCTTATTCCCCATAGCACACCCACCACTTATCAAGCTTATTTTAACATGTGGCACTGAACTGAAACAGGAGGGGGAAATGACATTTCTTTCTTTGTATCTAAAGTCCCACCTAATAGTAAAAGGTGATAGATCAAATTTATTAAATAGTTATTAGGCAAAAAGCTATGCTGAATGCAAAAAACAACTTGAATCTCATCAATTATGAATCATGGGACCACGATAGCTGTGACTACTGAACCCATGTCAATATGAAGAGTCTGCAGAGAATTCTTAAACATCTTTAAGATCCATAAAATTCTCTTTAGATGTTAGAGTTTTTATTCACTATTTATCCTCCCTAGTATGAATATGGTAAATTAATAGAAGTAATTATGAGGGTTTTTTTTTTTTTTACAAATGTTAAAGTGTTTGACAATTTCTCTTGTCGATTACAGTAATAACTTACAATAGCACATCAAAAAGGCCTAAAAATAATACCAGCAACTTTCCTTATACACAGAGGATCCAAGACAACAAAATCCAATTGGTGAGGCCTAGAATCACCAAACACACCTGAACAAATCTGGGCAGGTAAAGAAGACACAGTAAGAGATGGTACACCAAGTGATACAGAGTGACACACAGACTCTGGTTAAAATGGAAGATTAGAAGATTATTTTTTACAACCCACAAATATTCCTTCGTGACCTTAGAAGCCTGTCCTCCCTCCTCCCTCTCTAGTCAGCATGCTTTTCTGTCAGCCATCATATCCAGGACAGCTTTCTGGCTATCCTGACATCCTCTCTGGGCAAGGGAAGCCTAGTCCAAATAAATCTCATGTCTATTCAAGTCATGTTCCATAAACAACTTTGGCAAAGCCTAACCCACCCTTTGCCATATATTGAGGGACTGTGGGCAACTCTCCCCAACTGAAGCCTGTGTACAGGTTAAGACTCTGTGCATATACATAAAAGATCAGCTTAAGTAGCAACTTTGAGGGCAAAGAAAATACACGCTGGTTTAAATGAGTTTCCTGTCGTCAAGTAACATAGATGCAAACAAACCTGGAGACATCATACCTTTCTTCCATTGAAATTTCTTTCATCTGCTGGTGTGGTTTGGTGCCCTCCATTTCCCTGATGCTCACGGCATAGATCTTGGTGGTGTAATCAATGGCTTTTTCTCTGGCAACGTCACTGTCATAGCCTCAAACAACAGAAAGAGATGGGGAGTGGAGTTGGTTTGCTAAAGTTTGGGATGGGGTGTGTAAGCAGGTGCGGCTGGGGCTCACCTCCATCCTCTTCTGCGTCAGTGTCTGACTCCTCACTGTCCACCAGCTTGCTCTCCTGGGTCCCCACAAACTCCCTCGTCCAGATCATCAAGGCTGTGTCAGCGCCGCCTACCGTGAGCAGCACAGAGTCGTTGTGCAGCCATCTCACGTTGGTGACATGTGCGCTGTGCCCCACATACTTCTTGAATCTTGCGTGCTGGCCCTGTAAAGCCAGAAATTGGCAATTACCCCATCTGGTGTCTCATTGTTCCCGTCTCTGTGCTAGTTCACCCACATTATTCTCTAGAGTGACTTCTACCAGATACAAAAGAAAGAGCTCATTTAAGCGGCAATTTCCCTACATTTCCCTAGAATGTAAGCTCCATGATGGCAAGGGCTAGGTCTCTTTTCTCCAAAAACATTAACTGGCTCATCGCAGATCCTCAATAAATAGCTTTTGAGGAAATGAATGAAATTTTAGACTACAGGACCTATTTCTGGGAGCCTAAGGAAGTATAAAAAGCTTGTTTCTGTCTCTCTCAGATATCAAATGTGCATTCTGCACAGGTCTCTAGTGTAAAGTCCTGATTGTGAGTCTGGCTGACATTTGAGATCAGAAGTGTCCTCCCAGTCATTTCCCACAGTGGTTTGTGTACCAAAGCGCAGACTACAATCAAACAGCAAAGGGCTTTTTATAAACCTGGGGCCCCCAGTAAGGTTTAAAACATATACAGCATTTTCTGCCATGGACACTGGAAATAATTTCTAACACTCAAATAATTGATTTAAAAACAAAATATGCTCCTTTTCAACAAACATAGCTAAATAAACAGGACCCAATTTCTTAGCAAATTACTGCAAGCTCTTCAGAGTGGTATGCTTAGGTCACACCACATTTATCCCCACGTGGGGAAGGATAAGAGTAAAGTGAGTCTGCAGCTCGCTCTGGGGCAGCCCTGACAAGTGGAGGGGAGTTGAAACTGGCACCAGGAGTCAGCTTCCATTTCTGGCTCATGAACCACAGCCTGGCAAAAACAGCTCTGGTGAGAGCCATTTAAAAAGGGACAGGTTTTCCATCCTCTCAGCAACTCCCAGGGAATACCTTAAGCAATGAGGGACGCCACGTGTACTTTCTGAGGTCATGAAAGGACCATCAGTGTCCCAGATGAAAACTTTATTCAGTAATTGACAAGAGGCTTCCAGAGGGTTTTGGACTGGCGTACTGGGGAATCTGAGCCTGGCACAGGCACCCAGCAGGAGACAGGTGCTGGAGAGTGGGTGACTTTAAAATACTCCTGGGAAAGAGCTCTCTGCATTTCCCCGACCCCTACCTGACAGCAGAGTGGAACTGCCCCACTCCTCAGCAGAGTACTGAGTGTAGAAAGATGACTGTAAGCAAACAGGTAGGCAGCATTTCTGGGAAACCCTCCGGAGCCATTAGTTTGCTAAGCGAATAGGCAGAGCCAAATAAGGATTTACAGGGGAAACCACGGTGTGACCATGTGAGGTCCAGAAGGCATGGAAACAAAGAGGACCGTCACAGTGGCCACAGCCACATGTCCTGCTGGTCTTCCTCCTGGAAGCAGGAATCAACCCATTATAGATGCTCCAAATGCAAGCTGGTTTTTGAGAGGAGGGGAAACCAAAAGAGCTTGAGATAACCCTCTCTATACTCACGTGAGGGGACACAGGGTTTCTAGACAGGATGGAAG
The DNA here is from genome assembly GCA_033961575.1 of Aselliscus stoliczkanus. Classification (NCBI taxonomy): domain Eukaryota; kingdom Metazoa; phylum Chordata; class Mammalia; order Chiroptera; family Hipposideridae; genus Aselliscus; species Aselliscus stoliczkanus. The sequence goes on along the minus strand of CM066730.1, from coordinate 67,503,852 downwards.
AAATAATCCACAAAGATAGGTTTAAGGGTAGAAAGATCGTAAGGTGGTCAAAATCTTCTCAGAGGGAAGAAAGTGATGCAAAAGAGTGAAAGGGGAAAAATTCTAAGTCATTGAAGTTATTTAACAAAGCCAAGATTGTTCCAGCAAAGGGAGATTCAAGATTCTCAGAATAGGAAGTAAGATCACGGCTCCACAGAATGATGAAGAGAATTCACAGTTATTAGAAGGTTCCAGGAAACCAGTTGCTCCCCCAGGAGGAAGAGGCTGGCAGGAATGTTTGGTGGTTCTCTCAGGGCTTCTGGAAGGAGTCTCCTGAAGGCCTGGCCCAGCCAGCTGGATGAGCTGTCTTTCTGGGTCACCATGCTAAATTGTGCATTTCTCTTACACCCATCAGGACTCGCTACCACAACTCTCCTCTTCCACTGAGTGCTGAAGGAATGAGAAATCGGGAATAAGTCTCCAGAGTGCTGGTTGTTAATTGTTTTTAGGAGAGAAATTCCAGAGGCTCTGATGAAAGCAATATATCCTCTCCCCACATTCACAACATTTTACATACAGTATCTGTGTGTAAAATTTTATGTACAAGGTTCCTCTTTGAAGAACCATTCTCTTGAGCCTTTGATGTTCTGAGAGGGAAGCCTAAAGAATTACGGGTGGATTTTAAAAATGTAAATGACATGGTGATACTTTAACCTCTCCCATCTAGTGGAAGGGCACAGCTTTGGAAGGGAGGGTGGCTCTGGGAAGCCACTGGCTAGCTCTACACATGGTGTCAAAGGACGGACCCACACATGGCTTATGGTACTCGCAAAAGGGGTGGGCTCTGGCAAAAGAGAGTCTATCTCATGGAGGCTGGAGACAGTGTGATTGTCAGGGCACTAAGGACCTCATTGAAAAGATTTTAAGCTGTAAAATTGAATATATAAGGACGCATGATGGTCATGGAAAGAAAAACTCCTGGAAGAGACGCCTAGTAACTCATACAAAGGGAGAAGAAGAAAAAGGGCCAAGAAGAAGACATGATCTTAGAGTCTAACAAACGGAACTTGAATTTTGGACACAGAGAGAGCTGTGGGCTGATGAGATATCATAAGTATCACCACGACTTAATGACATGGAGTTCAATGCTAGAATACCGCAATGGGATGCTATCAGTTCAGCCGGGCTTCCATAGCAAAATATGACATACTGGGAGGCTTAAACAACAGAAATTTATTTCTCACTTTCTACAGGCTAGAAAGTCTAAGATCAAGGTGCCAGCCAATTAGGTTCCTGATGAAAGCTTTCTTCCCGGCTTATGGACACCACCTTCTCACTACGGGCCCCATGGCGTTTCCTGTGTGCGCTCACACATGCACTGAGAAAGAGGGCAAGCTCTTTGGTGTCTCTTACAAAGGCACTGATCCTATCAGATCAGGGCCCCGCCCTTATGACCTGATTTAGCCTTAAATATTTTCGTAAAGGCCCTATCTCCAAATACAGTCCCATTGGGAGTTAGGGCTTCACCATATGAATTTTGATGGGGACACATTCAGTCCATAACAGGTAGCAAACTTTGTCCAACACGCCCAGAGCATTGGAGGAGTGGAACTAAACAACTGGAAATATTCATCAGCTTGGGTCCATGTGTTTGGAAGGGTAAGTGTGCCAGAAAAATCAGATTAAAAAAAAAAAAAAGAGGAGGAAGAGAAATGATACTATCAAAGGAGTTTATATTGGCCAGTGATTTTTGAATGCTTTTAAATATGAAACTGTTTCTCAATGAAATCTTACACAGCAGAACTTAAGAATAAAAAGATACACAATCCAATTTAAAATAGTAGACAAAAGATTTATACAAACACTTCACAAATGGCCAAGAAGCAAAGAAAAGTGTCCAGCATCATTAGTCATCAGGGAAATGTACATTACAAACACAATGAGTTCATACTATCTGCTCCCCAGAACAGCTAAATTTTACAAGTCTGACAACCCTGAATGTTGGCAACTGGAACTCTATTACATTTTTGGTGAGAATATAAAATGGAAATAGGTCTGGCAGTTTCTTAAAAAGTTAAAGATACATTTCCCCGTATGACCCAGAAATTCTAGTCCTACATATTTACTTAAGAGAAAGAAAACATGCCCACAAAGATTTGTCCATAAATGTCCACAGCAGCTTTCTTATAATCAAACACTGGAGGGGAAAATGTGTCCATTGATTGCCGTGGGGATAAACAAACTCTGTGATATCCAAACAGTGGAATTCCACTCAGCTATAAAAAGGAGCAGGCTGTTATAACACACACAACATGGAGAAATCTCAGAAACATCATCTGAGTGAAAGAAGCCAGACACAAAACAGTACCTACTTGACTATTCCATTTACATGAAATTCTGGAACAGGTAAATCTAATCTATGGTGAAAAACATTGGACTATTTCTTTCATCTGAGGGTAGAACAGGGCTAAGGATTGACCCAGAAGGAATCTGGGTCATGAGGAAATTTCCTGGGGTTATGATAATGTTTTATATCGTGATAGGTGCTTGGATTATATAGGTGTGTTGGTCAAAGCTCATCAAAAGGACCCTTAACACTTATGCATTTCAACTATATATAAATTATACTTAAAAAAAACCCCACCATAAACAAATGTTGAATCCTAAGTAATGATATGCATGTTGAATCATTTAGGGGTGAGTATCCTAATGTCTACAATTTATGTTGAATTACAGACTCTAGGTGGTGGGGCTCTAGGAGTTCCCTGTATCATTCTTTCATCTTAGTCCTATGATTGAAATTTTTGAGAACAAAGTGTTAGAAAAAAAAAATCTTACACAGAAGATCAATGTATAAAATAACACAGAGTGACTACAGTTGAGGCAACATGAGGCCTCAGAGCCCATCCAGTTGGCTCCTACTTTGTTCCTGGGGTAGTCCCTGAGGGCCTTTCTGGAACTCTGGGAGTCTGAGGAACACAGCTTGACCTTACTGCTCTAGACAGCACACATGGTCAGGCTGGGGATATGGATGATGAATTTCCAGGACCTACAATAAATCTAGCACAGGAGCATGATACAATGGTATGATGGGGATGTCAGCTATCTGAATATCTGCCAAACTTTAGTCTATTAATACCAGGGGATCTCTAATTCCTTGACTTGTCCTGCTAGCAATCTCATTTCAAAAAATGTAGAAGTAGCAAGGAAAATTGCTACATAGAACTGAATTCTGATCAAATAAGAAGAGCTGGTCAGTGACAGTGAAGTGATGGATCACTAGGAGAAGGCCACCAGGTGGCTTTGAAGTCAGGTAGTGAAGGGAAGACTGGACATAATTAGAAATGAATCTTAGAAAAGGCTACCAAACATTATTATCTGACCAGATATTAACAAATGAAGAAACACAGAGGCAGGCATCTAAAGATACCAAAGCAGCTGCAGAGGGAACCAGTGGGTTCAGGTATTAAATGTACAAACAACAGAAGGAAGAGCAAATAAACCACAGATAGATACAAAAGCCTTGCACACAGACAGCTTTAATATAGTTTCAGGAATGTTAAGGTCAAAATCTAAGACAACTGAAAGAAATTATGTATTCAGGAATGTTGAGCTCAAAATCTAAGACAACTAATAAAAATTATATATATATATATATATATATTAGATCAGATGGTTTAATATGAACAGAAAGCAGATTTACTCATCTCATTTACTCATTGTATTAAAGAGAATGCGCTTCAAACCAGAAAGGGTGAAATACAGCTCAGGAACTTGAGCACAGGTGCCTTCAAATGTGACCACAGAAATAAAGTCAGTGATAGCTAAGGAGTTTAGAAATGAGGAGAGGCGACATCAAACTTAAAAAGGTTCCTGTATCCAAAACAAGCAGACTGGCAAATATTGATTTGTGAGTTGATGTAATCCCTGGAAAATTCTAGGGTAAATTATTACACAGGAGGTCGATAAGCATGTGGAAAAGGAAGTGATGATTACTAGGCAGCAACAGGGTTCACTGCGAACTAATCCCATATCTTTTATTGACTGGTTTGTTAAAAGGAGAAATTAGGGATACCAGAGACACAATCAATATAGCTTTTAGTGAGATATGTACGAAGCTTTTAATGATGTCTTGTTGGAATAGAGAGGGAAATGTGACCTCTGTGACAGCATAGTCAGATAGATGTAAATATCTACTACTGACTGAAGAACTCTAACTAAATGTGTGCATTAATAAACAGAATGGCAGTCTGGCTGAGTGGCGCGGTGGTTAAGCGCTGGCTTGGGACGCCAGCGGCCCCAGTTCAGGTCCTACATATGAGGGCCAGTGACACTGCCCTCCAAAAAAAAACAAAAAAAACAAAACAGAATGGCAAAGTGAATGGGGGGTCCTGGTGGTGGTATTTGTTTGTTCTGGTCTATATTTTGTTTTCTTTCCATGACGTAGAACTCACACTTGTGAAATCAGAGGATGACATGATGTTGGAAGGGAAAGTAAATACTTTCAAAAAGTATTTAAAAGATGTTGACAAGTTGGGAAAATGAGATAAAATAAACAAGATAACTCTAATTTGGTAAAATTATAAATTTCTGTACTCAGAGTTTCGGAAGTCAATTGTATGAGTACAAAATGGGGGATAATCTGAACATTTTTGGCAGTGATGTCTACGATTCAATTGTGTGGTGTGGCCACCAAAAGAGCTGATGCCATTTTAGTCTGATTTAAAACCAATATCAGATTAAAACAAGATGAGTCCTACTGTACCCTGAGCTGGTCAGATGACAGTTGAAGCACTGAATTCAGTTCCAGATGAGACCATTTAAAATGGAATTGATAAAATGGAGTGTGCTTAGAAGGAGGGGGCAGCTGAAAAACATGTCCCATGGAGAATGGCTGAAGGAACTGAAATGTTTAGGCTGGAGAGAATGAGACTTCAGGAAGCCAAATAAGATCTTGCTATATACAGACTGTTAGAGGACTAGAATTATTCAATGATGATTCGGATGGCAGAACTTTAGCTGAAGACCAAAAATTTCAGCTCAATATACAGCAAAACATTTTGCCAATTAGAGCTATTTACAAATGAATCAGTGCGAGCTGAGCTCTGAGCAACAGCGGTTGGATGCCCATCCCAAGCTGAGCTGCCAACAGGTAGCAGGATGGCTCAGCTTAAAAAAAAAAAAAAAGAGAGAGAGACAATGAATCAGGCTGCTTTGTGAGGTAGTAAGCGCTTTATCTCGGGAAGTATGCTAGTACATGTTTGAAAGACACCAGTCCAGGTTGTTCTAAAGAAAACGCTTACTCTGCAGTTTGTAAGATGTTGAGGCCTTTCAATGAGGAATTCTATGCCACCAGAATCTGACTCAGATTAGTAAATATAATGTCATGAAGGTTTTTAAATAGCATAAAGAACAAGGATACTGAAGATACATTATGAAGATTCCTTATGCCTCCAATATTTAAACATCCACTTAGATACAATAGATAGATTTGGGGTTAATGAGACTGGGCAAGTATATGTAAGAAACATACACTATTACCTTGACAGGATATGAAAAAAGCTTGACGAAACCAAAATCATCTCCAGTGGCTAAGAGGGAGCAGTCTTTGGTAAGGCTGGCAGCATTTACATCGGTCACATCACTGTGTGCTGGCCAGATCCCCTCACAGGTGGGCCCCAGGACACAGGTCCATGTGTCCCACTCTATCTTCTCAATCTTAAAAAGAAAGAAAGAAAATTCATACATTTTTGCTCAACCTAGAGATCTTTTTGTTTTATTTAAACGAAACAGTGTGAGGCTGAGTAGTTCAAAATGATGACTGCCAACATCAGGCATTCGTGTTAGGTGCTGCGGTGCGCAAGTTCTAAGCTGCATTTTTCAAAGGGTATATGCATTGTCTTAATAAACCAGCACTGCCGTCAAATATCCACATATTCTTCTCTAGATAAGATGAACATTTTGAAATTGTGGAAAGGTGACAATAAGTTTTTTAGCTCTTACCTGAATACAATTTATCATTGCATAAGCCATAAGCTAGAGCAGGGTTTTTCAAGGTCAGTTCTATTGACATGTTAGGCTTTGGTGTCAGGGACTGGCCTAAACATGGTAATATATTCAGCAGAATCCTTGTCCTTCACTCTCGGGATGCCAGCTGCACCCCCTCCCCAAGCTAGTCCCAGGCATCACCAAATGTCCCCGGAGGAGAGGGCAAAACTCTTAATGAAAACCACTGAGCTAGATTGATCTTAGCAAACTATTTTTGACATAATGTTTTTTTGTGTTTTTTTTAAGTACTGCTTCTTTGGAGGAAAGAGTAATAAGATTCTGCAGCTAGCTTAATATCCTTTATGCTCTACAGACACTGTTTTAAAAACCTGAAGAGCTGTTCATATGGTATTGCCATGAATACACATTTTATCCTTTTTAAAACTGTTTTGTCTGAAATTCACAGACAGAAGATTCACAATTCACAAAGGTTAAATTCTGATAAAACCGAGGTTTTTCTTCCCTTTTAAGATAAAACAACAAGAAACAATAACAACAACACTGTGTATTGAACTTCCTAGGGGATTTCATCTCATTTACTTTCTTTTAAGATCTGCTAGTACATCTTGACACTGTAATTTTTTGTAGACAGGCACTTTAAAGCACTGTTTTAAAAAGTATAGAAATCATGAGAGAATTGTAGTTAAATTTACAAGCCAGGCCTTCCCTTTGGATTTGAAAACTGCTCTGCCCTTTGTTAACACACCTCGTCTCCCATTCTGTTGTTTTCTGCTTGCTCTCACTGCTTAGAAGAGAAATGGCAAGATGGAAGATGCAGCCAGGACTGTAGTCACAAGGGGAGGTGTTATTCATATTTTAATCATTCAGATTTCTCCTCATTCTGTGTTTCTTCTGGACACATGCAGAACTGGAACCAAAAACCTGTGCTGGTCTAGGGACGAAGTGCTACAGGCTGAGGGGACTTGAGGTGGTTCCCCCTCATGTACCTCAGTTTCCTGAGAGGTGATTGAGTTTCCTCAACTCTTATGACATCCTAAACTGGCCTTCACAGGAAGAGAAGCAGGGAACCACCCCTGCTGGTTTGAGAAGGAGGCTTTCTGGCCACCGGCTTCCTTCCAGGTTTCAGATTCTATTTCTGAGATCCTCCCTTGGCCGTCACCCTGGGTGGCACCTTTCCTGGCCTCATTATCTGGGCAGGAAATGGGGGTGAGCTGGTTTTGCTCACCATGCAGTCACCCCAACAGAACATCCTTGGATCTGGACACCGTGCTCTCAGGGGAAGCAAATGTCTAATTTGTTGGAAGCTATAGAAATTGCATTTAAAATGAACATTAACAATGATCCCTCTAGCCCACAAAACCCAAACGGGGTAAATAAACTTGTTAAAAAATACCCCGGAACTTTGATGGAAGCAGAGTTCTCAAGGGGTCTCTTCCTTAGTCCCTTGCCTCAGGCAGATATTTCATTATTTTCTAGATCACCATTTTCCAGAGGAGGCAACTCTGGAAGCACACAGAGGGGTTAATCACTAAGTCACTACACACTCAGCAAGCAGAGGGGAAGCCGCGGTCCAGAGGGCTGGCCTCCTAGCATAGAGCTGCTTTAACTGCACCGTGCTGCATCATGGATGTTTTAATATTTGTCATATTTAACAATTTTCAGAGTAAGCTTTGTATTAATTTCACTGTATCTGTTTCTTAAATTAAAAAAAAAAAAAGGTTTTTTTTAAAAAGGAGATTTTCGAAATCCTTCATACTCAATTGAAAGGCCTGACAACATTGGTGAGCTACCTGCTTGGTGCTCCCAGGAGTGGCATATCAGGGAGGCTTGGCCAAGAAAATATCAGCTGGATTACCTCCCCAGCCAACAGCACCAGAGATCAGCCTCTGGAAAAACCAATGTGCATCACAAAGTGACAATTTATTCTTCAGAGCCAGAGCCTGGCATGTCAGGAAGCCTTATAACATGAATTTCCCTCTTATGTGTATTCTTTTGTTTGTTTGTTTGTTTTTTGTTTGTTTTGTTTTTGTTTTGTTTTGTTTTGTTTTGTTCTTTTTAAGGGCAGTGTCACTGGCCCACATATGTGGGACCGAACCAGGGCCGCTGGCTTCCAAGGCCAGCGCTTAACCACCACGCCACTCGGCCAGCCTTGTATTCTTTTACATAATAATTGCTCATCTGTCTCAAGTTGGCTTCATCCCTTTCCCTTCATCATTTGGTTAAATTGCACTTTATTTTAGTATACTTATTTTGGGTCATTAGAACAGGATGGGAAAATTCAGGTGAGGTGATGTAAAGCGATGCTTAGATGTAAATGATGCTTAGAAATTGAGGTAGAGTCACACACACAGACCCCTCTAGGTTGGGATCACAGCTTCATGGTTCCTCTTACTCTCTTGGAATCGTTATTTCCCTGTATATAAAATGAGATTGACAACTATGACACAAAGCTGTTGTGAAAATTAAAATATAGGCATAGGAAGTGTCCATCCAGCGCATTCAACAGATGGTCAGTGAATGAATGACATAATTAAAAGTATTCTTATTCAAGGCTATAAATGTTTCTCCATATGCAACAACATGGATGAATCTTGAGGGTATTGTACTAAATGACATAAGTCAGGCAGAAAAGGGCAAGAACCATATGATTTCACTCATATGTGGGATATAAAACAAAAAGCAGCAAATGAACAAACAAAACAAACTCACAGACACAGACAATAATATGATGGTTACCAGGAGGAAAGGAGCAGGATGAAGAGGATAAAGAGGGGTCAAATATATGGTGGCAGAGGGAGATGAGACTCTGGGTGGTGAGTATACAATGAAATATACAGATGATGTGTTATAAAGTTGTACATCTAAACTTACATAATGTTATTAACCAATGTTACCTCAATAAATTTTTTAAAAGTTAAAACGAAGACTGCTCATAGATAAATAAGTTTGATCAATAAACAATTTTCATTAATACGATGCCATGATCTATAAAAACTTGTGTTCCCTAAGTACTGCATATATACTTCCTTTAGAAACAATGAAAACATTATGAATGTTCACATATCCAAATATCCCTGGGATGACTTTACAATACTGGGATAGTTTATATTACTGGTAAACTGAAGAGAGAGGCAGATGCTTATCTATCAGCCTCTACTCTTACCCACTTTTCCTCAAAGGAAGCAAATATATGAGTCATACTGTCTCCTGGGACTAAAGGGACATTCTTGGAGCTCAATTGGGCAATGACCTTTTGGCCATCAGGGTCAATATGTGGAAGCACTGTGCAGCTAAGAAGTAAGAATCTTATCTAAGATTCAAAAATCTTATCTAGGTTGTTTTTGTTTTTTTTTGCTTGGGAAATATTCTTTAATTAGGTTGGAAAAATCTTATCTAGGTTTTGATTTCAACAATTAAAAAATTATGCGTGTGGCTAAGGATATGAGGAAAACATGGGAAAAAAAGTTTGATAAATTAGATACAGAAGATATTGCTTATTGTTACAAATAGTAAACATTGGAAAAGTATGTTTCAAAAATTTATGTTCATAAGAAACTTTGCACAAAACCTTGTTTGCACATGTTGAATGGTAAATATATATATAGCATCTAAATTGTTAGCTTAATCATTGTCACCAGGAACAGAAAAATTAAGCGGAATGCCAACTGCACATTGCTATATCGGTGGTAGAGTAAATCCATAAATCCTCAGATTAAGCAAAACCAGATTAAGCAACCAGATTTAAGAAATGATCAAGCTTAAAGGTACAGTAAATGTAACTCATATTGGTGGATAAGAATTGATGGGTTTTATTAAAATGCACCTATAAATGTCCATGAAATAATATTTTTTAAATCTTTGGGTAGGACTTTACCTCTGAAGGTCTTATTATATGCCGTTTGCCTCTTGGAGCTTCAAAAAAGAGTTGTTCTTTGGCACCTGAATTAACTTGCAATAATTTTCCTGTTAATAAATAAAGTAGAGACAATTAAACTCTGCATGTATATTTTTATTATAAAGTGATAAGCATGGCTGCAACTACTGTGATTCATTTTACTCAAGCTCTCATGAATGGCTGACTAACTATATGGTGAATTATCCAGAAGGCTATTACATGGTATGGTACAAACTCCAAAGCTATAATTTTTTTTTTTTAATATGAACCTCATAAAATCTGACCTTAACCATTTTTCAAGACTAGAAGAATCAAGCTTGTTATGCTTTACTGTGTTGCATTCAAAGTAACTATTTTTCCAAAGCTTGACAAAATCCATTTTTTGCTCTTTTTTCCCGTTGCCTCCTACCTAGCACAGAGATATAGTAAAAGCAAACTGCTCTGGCAAAAATTATGGCATCAGAAGTGAGAACCCTGTTGCAAGCACTCACATTTACTTAGGTCCAAATTCTAAATTTGCCTTTGAAAGTTTAGAAACAGGAAAACAACACACAAACTAAACTATAAATGCTCATTCCCCTCTAACCTCCTCCATCCTACTTAAAAATTTCTAGAGAAAACCAAGACTTTCCAAAACAAAATGTTGAGCGAAAATAGTCTTTCAGTCTGATGTAAAATTATAATCTTGGTTTCATTTTGATTAATGTTGAAAAAGATTAGATTTCCTAATTCTCCTCTACCACATCAATAATCCTTTATGGCTTGAAATTTAAATAACTCAAAAGGTACACTTTCCAGTATTTTTAAAGCATTTTTTTAACCATGGAAAATTTCAAACACATACAGAAGTAAGAATAGCATGAAGAACCTCTATGTGCTCAAAGACCAGCATCAACAGTTAGCACACGGCCAATCCTATTTCCTGAACTTCTACTCATTCTCTCACCCCAGGTTATTTTGCAGCAAATCTCAGATATCCTAATATTTCATCTGCAAATAATTCAGTGCATGTATACATAATAATATCCGCCCCCTCTCTTTTTTTCGTAACTATTTACATAGAGTAGTCTTGAAATGCCTTTGTAAAAATAATATTAAAGTAAGAACTTTGTGGTTTCTATCATGTTCTTTAACGATTAAGTGGGCACTGCCTACGTCTGAAATCTAGCTTGGCTAACCTTCGGGAACTGGAAGTCTGTTTTGAAGTGATTAATTACAAACAAGGTTCTCTCATTTCACAACTGGTGGTGAAGGGTTTTTCCCTTGGCTATGAGGAACAAGTGAATTTGAAAATATTTTCTCTGAAATGGGCACATTTTCCTGACTTGATGGCTGATCATACACAAATGAGAAAAGGGGGAGTTAAATTAGCTTTGGCTTTGGCTATTTAGCACTATAAGAAAATGAGCGACCAATATTTTTTCAGTTGAACTAAATATATCCACAAAGTATATTTTTAGGATTCTCAAGAGTGATTGCAAATAGCAAAGGATGTGAAAAAAGGATTAATGGATTCAATGAAAACATTCCGTGAATATGGTTAATTTTAGAAGATTTTTGGCCATAAAATTCTAACAGAATCCATCAGATAGTAATTCTCAGATAATCCTGAGAATTCACTTTATACTGACAACTCACTTTATACCACAGTTTCAAAGATCATACTTTACTTAGAAAACCAAACCAAAAAACTGGTAAAATAGCTCGGTGAAGTACTTTATGATTGTAAAAATATTAGAAAATCTAAACATAAGAGACAAGCACCAAGAGGTGCTTTGCAGAGCCATAGACACCTGTGGGGACATACCTCACCCATGTCCCTCCCTTGAGAACTGCCCTCCACAGGAGCCAGGATGTGCCAGGCCAGAGACTGGGCTGGGTAAATTCTTTCTCCTGGAAACTGAAATCTGGGAGGCTGAATCAGTGGGTGACTTGCTGGGATTAGATGTGGACCTTGGGACTGAGGGTGGCATTTTGGGGCAACAGAGAGTGGGCCATGTGCAAATGAATTAGGGAAAAACTGCCTGGGTGGAGATGGGGGCCAAAAGCAGACACCAGGCCCAGGAGAGCAGTGGACATTGAAACAAGCTGCTTCAGAGCAGGAAAGGAGGGAAGAGGAACTGCTCCTTGATTTCTAGGCGTTTTCCAGTTCATTCCTAAACCCTGCTCCGCAGGAGACGTTGTTTCCTGTTATTGGGTTCTAGGAAATAGCCCTATGTCTTTCCAATAAGCTCCTCCTTTATTATTATTTTTAAATTTAAGTTGGATTGAGTAGGTTTCTATTCCTTGCAACCAAGGATATGAAATTAAAATTAAAGAAAAAAGAATCAACTATTCTAGTGTGAGAAGCTGGAATTATGGGTGTGTGTTTTTTCACCCAAATTTTCTTTACTGCTGTTTTGTTTTTTTTTTTAAGTATAGAAGAAATATTTAGGTCATCACTCTCCCCCACCCCCACTGCCTGCTTTTGTGTAATATATAACCACTGAAATAGCTTGAGGACAGGAGTGGAAATAAATAGAAACAGTCTATATAGTCCATGTATAGCTTACCCCTGAATAATAGTAACCCTATTCTTTCAGAATCCTCACATTTTTATTCACTAGAAATGTCTACTCACACAGAACAAGGACATTGTAAGAGACAGATGTCCTCATTTCTAAGCAGGTATAGTAATTCATACATGTCACAGGTGCATAGAGCTTTATAGGTCACAAAATATTTACACACATTATCCCACCATATAATTTACTACTTAGAACAATTCTAAAATTGGTACTAAATGTACCAAACATATCAGGTCACTTACAGTGAAAATAGGAATGAGATGTCCTATTATGGCTCAAACTGCTAATTGTTAAAAGATCTTATAGTCCTGATATTTCTAAAAGACATGAACTAAAAGCAACCAGAAAATATCCCTCCATGTTTTCTCTCTCTCCACATATGTTTTTCTTACTCAAGCATTCCGTGCAGGAGCTTTCATTCAAGGGTAGCTGCTGCTGCTGCAAAGTACGGGTGCGCTTTTCAGTTTTCCTAGGACCTGTGGTTGCCATGGACACGAAAAGCTGCAGAGGCTGAAGTCTGAGCCATTCCCCGCCCCTGATGAGCCAGCTGGCTCTGAAGACGGAAGATGTGTTCACTCTTTTTGACAAGGTCAAACAGATTCCTGCTCCTAAATTCTTCCTCTACCCTTTGCCGACCCTCCAGGCCCTGCTCTGAAAAGCCAGGCTGGTCTTGAGGCAGCTTGGCACATTGTGGAACCCAGAGATCAGAAACATAAGAATATCAATATGACACGTGTCATGGCAATGAAATTGGAGATGAACCGGGGAAGATTCACGGGCACATTTGCTCTAATTCTCCAGATGGTATTTGGTATAATTTCTCCCCCAAATCAAGAGTATTCTGTTCTTCTCATGGTCCCAGAAACCATTTGGCCAGTTCCTCTCATCTGACTGAAGGGGCTACTTAGGCGAGGTGGCTTCTCAAAGACTTCTGTCTCCAGTGCCTTTGCCATCATCCTGAGTGCTAGCTGGACCACAGAGGCTAGCGGGCTTTGGGCAGAATTATGGAAATGGTGAGGTTTTCCTCTCTCCACAAAGTGATGGCTCCCCACCGAGGGCTTATATACAGACCTTCACCCAGGCCCCTCCATGGCCACAACCCACTGATCTTGGCCAAGAGCGTATTCTTTCCATCTGTGATTTATGCCTTGTTCCATCCCTAGCAGCCAACACAGGGCATACACATTTACAGAATAATAAAAAATCCTCTCAAAATGCAAATCAAACTACAATGAGATACCACCTCATACCCATTAGGATGGCTGCTATAAAAAAACAAAAACGACAACAAAAAATAACCAAGTGTTGGCAAGGATGTGGAAAATTTAGAACCTTTGTGCACTACTAGTGGGAATGTAAAATGGTGCAGTTATCGTGAAAGTCATTATGGTGGTTCCTTAGAAAATTAAAAAAGGAATTATCATTTGATCCAGAAATTACACTTCTGGGTATTTATTCAAAAGAATTGAACACCGTGTTCATAGCAGCATTATTCACAACAGCCAAAAGGTGGAAGCAACCCAAGTATCCATTGATGGGTAAAGAATAAACAAAACGTGGTATATATACATACAATGGAATATTATTCAGCCTTAACAAGAAAGGAAATTCTGACACGTTACAACATGAACCTTGAGGACACTGTGCTAAGTGAAATAAGTCAATCACAAAAAGACAAATCAGATACTAAATCATTCCACTTATATGAAGTACCTCAAGTAGTCAAATGCACAGAGACATAAAGTAGAATGGTGGTTGCCAGAGGCTGGGTGGAATGGGGAATTACTGTTTAATGGGTAGAGAGTTTCAGTTTTATAAGATGAAAAGAGTTCTAGAGATGGATGGTGGTGATGGTTGCACAATAATGTGAACATGTTCAATGCCACTGAACTGTACACTTACAAATGGTTAAGATGGTAAATTTCATTTTATGTGTATTTTATCACACTTAAAGTAATTTTAAAGAAATCTTCCCAATCGAAACTTATTCTCCCTACGTCTCATTTGCAATTGGCCCTTCTAATATGTAAATAATAAATTGTTTTTAATCCCCCAATGGTCATTGTTGTGGGATTTCACATATTATGTCAGGTATTTTGTGCGTGTATGTGTGTGTGTGTATATGTGTGTGTGCACTCGCACATGTGTATTAGATTTTGAATAAAACCCACCATACTCTATCTCTGTTCCATGTATGCATAAGGCTGGCCTTGACTGTTTACATCTTTCTCATAAGAAAGCATATTTAGGGATGTCAGCCAAATCACTGTTTTGTTTTGTTTGTTTGTTTTTAAAAACAACAAAGCAGAGAATATTAAAGTAGGGGGTTGAGTGGTGGCTGCTTCCATCTCCCCCCCTTGACCTCACTGGCTCCCAGATGACTCAGGCAGCTGGTGTCCTGCTCAACCCTAAATGCCAGCCTCAGGCCTCTGCACTGTGTCAGGCATGGCTCTATAGCAAAGCCGGAGGGACTTACCTAACCTCCCTTTGCCCCTGTTGAAACTTGCACCTCTTACAATAAATGGCATGCTCACTTCCTCTCTATTGCACTGTGTAAAATGCTTGCAGGTTGTAAAGCTTAGATAAAGTCCAAATTCCAGTGCAGCAAGTACAATTACAACCAAATACCTGCCTTGGCAGAAGGGTCAGTTTTATGGCTGCTACTTCAAGAAATCCTTGAAATAAAATATTCTGACATCTCAGAAATAACCTCTTTTTGGTTGAGGCCCTCGTCATCTTTCTGGTTTATTTTAGTGGCTTTGCAACTCCAGGCTCACTCACTGTCCCCAAGACAGTACGGAATGCCCACTCTATGTCCCTTAGGGTTACCTAATGCCTATAGGTTAAAGTTCAGTGTTCTACTTCCTTGCACGACATCAAAGTTCCTTTACATTCTGACTGTCTCTCCACATTCCCCTCCCTTTGAACCCTCAGCCACTCATCATTACTCCCTATTTGTTAATCATCCCTGTTCTTCTGACCTCCACTGCCTGGCACACCATGTTCCTTCTGAGCCTGGAATGCTTATCCTAAAGTTTACCATCTGGTGAATTTCTGCTCATCCTCCAAGATCCATCTCAAAGGGCACTCCCTCTGTGAAGGCTCCATGGATTCCGCTGGGAGCTCTTCTACCACAGTAAACTTCTCTGAAAGCTGGGATCCTGCCCTTTCTTAAATACCTGCCCCAGATATCAGCCAACTTCCCAGGATGGGATTTTAAAAGTCACCTACCCTAAGGGGCTGGACGAGTGGCTCAATTGGTTAAGAGCTCGCTTAAGAGTGCGAGCTGAGCTCCGAGCAACAGAGCAACAGCGGTTCGATGCCCAGCCCAAGCTGAGCAGCTGCTAAGCTGCCAACAGGTAGCAGGAGGGCTCAGCTGGAAAATAAAAACAAGTGACCTACCCTATAGTTACAAAACAGTCACGGGATGAACAGTACAGTATGGGGATATTAAAGTCAATAATATTGTAACAACTATGTATAGTGTCAGATGCGTACTAGACTTATCGGGGGATCTCTTCTTAAATCATATAAATGCATAACCACTACACTGTATACCTAAAACTAATATAAAATAATATTGATGTCAACTGTAACTTAAAAAATATGTGGTCACATGATGTAAAGTACAGCATAGGGAACATTGCCAATGGTATAGTAACAGCTCTATACTCTGTCAGAAGGATAGTAGACTTGGGGGGTTATCACTTTGTGAGGGGTGGGGTGTAGATGTCTAATCATTATGTTGTTTTGTACACCTTAAATTAATTTAAAAAAAAACAACTAGTCTTTCCTACAGCACTGAGGCTCCACCGTGGGTGCTTAATTCTGACTTGCCCATTCCAAGCCCCTGCTCACCACTTTCTCTGTGTCTCACCATGTCTTACTCCAATGCCTCATCCAGTTTGTGCTCCTGTATTATTCACATACAGGGACATCTCCCTCACTAAATTATAAACTCTGAGGAGAGTAGGAACCATGTCTCACTTCTGGATCTTCCACATTTTCTGGTTTAAGACTTTGCACATGGCAGAAGCTAGATTTGTTAAACAAACAAACAAATACACAGATATATCCCCACGGTGTTTGTGGGCATGACTTGGAGGGGGCAGAGGGTAGGCTGGGAGTTTTGGAGAGCAGAGAAACTTTAGGTGAGCTGAATGGAGCTTTCCACCTCGGCCTGAGGATGAAAACTGCTTGAGACTTCTTGGGCAGTTCTCCAGGAGGTGGAGCATTGGTAGGAAAAGGGACAGCAGTAAGGAGGAGACACAGCAAGCCCAACTCAAAGGGGAAGGCGGTAGCTTGCTAGGGTAACAGAAGGGATCATATACGAATGTCTCCGAACTTCTTAAAGCTCAGTGGGTTGAATTAACAACGACAATAACAACAATATGGAAAAAAATACTCAAAATGTTAACAGCAGCTGCCTCTAGGTTGTAAGATTACAGTCATTTATATTGTTGTGCGGTCCCCTCCCCATCTGCTTTTCTCTAAAGCTCAATTGCCATTCTCTAGAAACATATATGAATAGACATTGACTTTTTCAAAACAAATATTATGATTTATTATTTATTTTTATTTATTTATTTTTTTATTTTTTTGAGGGCAGTGTCACTGGCCCTCATATGTGGGACCTGAACCGGGGCCGCTGGCTTCCCAAGCCAGTGCTTAACCACCGTGCCACTCGGCCGGCCCCAAATATTATGATTTAAAAGCCACAACATACTTTACCTCGAGAGTCCCAGTCAATATGGGTAATATAGCTAGAAGCACCTTTACAGATGCCAACCCTTTTGCTGGTAAGTACGTTGTAAATATCCACAAAGTTATCATGGGATGCCACAGCAAGGTATTTTCCTGTATCTGTAAAGAAAAATGTGCAGTTCACATCAAAACATTTTATATAGGAATTTACTTTCAGAAGCTTAACATTTTAAAATGGGGTAAAGATCAAGGAAATAGTGAAAATAGTCCACTATTGTACTGTTTTGTCCCCATACATTTAAAAAAGCTTTTGCCACCATCTTTACCTTTTGAAAATTTAATATCAGAGATCATTTCTTTTCTGTGATGGAAGGAGACCATGTCCTCAACAGTGTCAGCATTTACGACCAGGAAACTCCCATCATTCAGGCCAACTGCTAAGGCTTTCCCATCGGGGGAGAAGGCACAGCATCGTCCACCTATAAAAGAAACCGCAAAGAACATTGTTAGTATCCATAACTTTACTACCCAACAGAATGAAGAGAGAAAGAAATTTGCATATGTGCATGACGTATGGACATGTGCACTTTAACACTACTTGTGAGAAGAACTAAAACTTCATAATTTAAAACACCTCTTCTCTCCAGACCCAAGGACAATGATCAGAATGTTAAAAATACATTTTCAACGGCTTTGAGGGTATCCATTCATTTTTTGGCATCTGGATACCTGGGATTTTCCAAAGGATTAACATAACCAGTATTTTTGCTTCCAAAAAAAGAGATGATTCTTAAGGAGTTCTGTAATCAAATTTCTAGAAACTATTGTTTTTCTCACATCATGCCTTACAGGTAAAGTTGCTTTCAAGAACCTTGTTGCTCTACTCTTAGTCACTCCAATTCTCTGAACCATGGATCATAATGCATAATTCTGGAGGTGAAATATTTTGCTCCTGCCTCTTCTGTCATGAGAAGAATGGAATATGGACAACAAATCTCTGAAGAGGTGTCTGTAAACTAATGATGGGCTGATGGTGCTCCATGAGCAATGCTTTCTACTGCTTTGTAGGCTTACAAGGAGACATTTCTGAAAGAGGAGTATAGACTCCATGGGGGTATGCGGAATAGCAATCCTATTTAAGCAATGCCCCCCTCGTCGCCGTTATTGTGAAGACTTTGGTAAGCACATCCTCAGCAAGGAGATGGTCATGCAGCCTTTTACCATAGCATTCCTCACTGAGCTTCCACACACATCCTTCAGTCCCTGTTCATGGTGTGCTGAGAGCTGTGTTCATAGCAGTAACTTCAAATGGGCTCATCTTAATTATATCTCCCTTCCCTCTTTCCTTCCTTCATTTTAACAAATAGTTATTTACCTAGGATGAGTCAGGCATGGTGCTAGTGCTGAAAGAACAAAAGACAAGCCTGCCCTTGAGGAGAGTGATCAAGGTTAGGTTAATCATATAACTTATTGTACAAATCAGGACACTTCTGAGAGTGAAAGGGAAAGCTATTAATAATTACAACAGGACAATAGCTGTAAACTGGGTTGAATGGTCATCTTATCTAACGTAATTTAGTAGTTGTTCTTTTGAACTACTTTTTAACTAGCAAATAAAGTCCATCGTCTGACATTCAAGCCACTTGTAATGAGGGCTTACTTGGTCTATCATTTCGCCAATATAAATTAAGTAGCCAAATGGTTCAGTTTTGTAGTAGTTAAGAGCATGGGCTTTGGAGTCAGACCTGGGTTTGAGTCCTGGCTCCACCACATCCGAAGTCCCAGAAGTTCCGCGTAAAGAGAGGCAATATGGTAGGAGGCAGCGCCATGCAGTGGCCACAGGGGCGCCCTCAGAAGCACCACTGCCTGGGTTTGAATTCAATTTCATCACTTATAAGCTATGAGACTTTGGGAAAATGAACTAATTTCTCTGTGCCTCAGTTTCCTAATGTGTAAATACTAACACTAATGGACTTACTCACTGGGTTCCTGTGAAGACTAAACTTGAAGTGCTAGCACAGTTGCTGGCTCAGCAATCTTAGCCACCATCCTTATTTTTACTACTATCTTGACATCTTTATTTTATCCCCCTAAAATATAGTCCCCATGTCTCTCTGCTTATAAAACTAGCCAGTACAAATGCTTTAGCACCAAACCCCAATCTCATCCTTTCCTGTCTTAAGAACTTCTACAAATCCTTTGGCCTCAGCTCTCATGTTTCTTGCTTGATGAAGCTGACCCTGGCAGCAGGCCTTCCTCTGGGCCTTCACAGTACCTATTTGTGCCAGATTTCTTTGGTTTGTCTCTCCACACCCACTCTCCACCCTGTTCTGTACCTGGAACTGGACTGTATAGACTGCACCAATGGGTTCCCTTGCCCTCTGGCTTCCGATTGGGTTTGGCCAAGGGAAAACACAAGCAGGAGAAGGGAGAAAGGGAGGGAAAAAGGGAGGGAAGGGGATGGATGTATTTCCCTCACTGCCTGTCTGCCGGATCACTGCCTGTGGTTGAATCTCTGGGCTGATGGTCAGGCTGCCATCTCACACAGCTCTCACTTTCAAGGACCCAGCAATCACTCTCTTCTCCTGCCTGTTCAGGCTCAGGCCTGGTAATGGCACTCAGCTGTTAATAGCTTCAGAGTGCTGCACTATCCCCAGTCATTCCTCAGCACACTACCTACCCCTTTACAAATAGTCCTGTTTTTAGACTCTCCTCAAATTACCCAATGTGAATGCACCATCTGTTGCTGGGACTCTGTTCAAATCTTGTCCATCTCTGAAACTGGAGATGGTACCATTTATCTTGGGATCCCTAGTGCCTGACACATATAAGCTACTCAATAAATACTTGCTGAATTCATACTTCTCGGTATGCCTCTTAGTTGTAGTGCATCTAGGTATTCAATGCATATTTACCCATTTATTGATATTAAGTTATTATTTTTCTGCATAGCTGATTTGTGTTTTCCAGTAATAAAATGAGTTCTGGAAACTGTCAGACATAAAGATAAGCAGCATTCTTTACAAGCTGATATAGTTCAACTGAGTTGCACAGCTCTCAATGAGAAGAGGAAGGACATATTGCCCCCAGCTGGCAAATGTCTGTGTAGTGCAAGGAATATCAAGTGAACAACAGAGCTGGGCACCGATGGATCAGAGCAGCCTCCTGGAATAATTCTGCATGTGCCGAATGATGACTGCAGCAAGAAACATTGAATTCCCGTTGCCTAGCATATCCTGGAGCATATAACGGGTGCTCTCAGTAAATATTAGTGGAATACGTACACAAATCCAACACAGTCTGTCATTTGTAAATACTTGCACAGATGTGCAAAGTGATGTCATATACCTTTTTTGAGCTTCCGTATGGCCAGCATGCGGTGCTGGGAGGATAGTTCCCAGATGCGAAGTGTTTTATCATCACTCACTGTTGCACAGACGGGCAGGAGGGGGTGAGCTGCCAACCCCCACACTTCCCCTTCCATGTGTCCCTGTGGGAGAAAAAATGGGGCAACATCAACTTGGTTCAGGCTTCTTGTGTTGTCCTTCAGCAGCCTTGTGCTGTGTATTCAGCCCAGGTTCAAATATCAATAAACACGGTCTGAGCTTCCTTGAGCCCAAATGATTGCAGTGAATAAGTCTTTCATTTGAACTTGAATCTAAAGCTGGGTCTATGTAATGCAAAAGCATTCACTTGGGAAGCAAAATATGGACTCATCGCTTATAAATTTTGTTTATATGATGCCAAATATCTTCTCGTTTAGAAACATCTGGGTGAATATTGAAGTGTCTTCCTTTTATCCTGTTGTTGGACATCGCATAAATACAGTGTATATGTACCTCCTTGTAAAACAGCAAGATCACAACACGAATCACTTCAATAAGACCATGTTCTGAAAGATGCAGGTACCACCTATCTTTGTCGGAGGAACTGAACAGCAATATTCTTGTTAATTTAATTCGGTTTGAGTCCTTTGAATGTATAGCACTTTATAGAACAGAAATGGAGAGAGCTCAATTTTCATTTCAAGCATCCTGGGTTCAGCACTTATTTACAAATTGATCTATCCAGTGAACAATGGAAAACTGAAAGGTCCTAATAGGCAGTGGATCAATTCCACACACTTATATCTTTCAAAAACACACTTAATTGGCTTAGAATAATAACTGAGATAAAACAGTATTTGAAAAATGAATAATTAGGCAGGAAATGAATCTGATTCCTACAATGTATCACCCATTAAAACAGTGTAAAGAACAGATCAGTGTACAGAGCAATAAAACAGGCCAGATTGTTTACTGAGTTTCTGCTAATTAGTGCCTAAGTATTAAAAGGCTTTGCTTAGTAAAGCTAAAAAGGAAAACCATAGATAGTCATCTCAAAGGTGTTTGCAGTTGGAAT
Organism: Aselliscus stoliczkanus; assembly: GCA_033961575.1. Classification (NCBI taxonomy): domain Eukaryota; kingdom Metazoa; phylum Chordata; class Mammalia; order Chiroptera; family Hipposideridae; genus Aselliscus; species Aselliscus stoliczkanus. Next base: position 67,482,297 of record CM066730.1, on the reverse strand, counting down.
GCTTTGGGGAGCAGGTGGCTTTCCCAACAGACACTGGATGATTCCGGTTTAACTGGGAAGCTGTTTGAGCAAAACAGCAATTTGGCAGAAGACTCGAAGTTCCAAATACAGTTGACATTCAAATATTTGAGAAGGGCTAAAGGGTGTAGATATTATTTTTGAACTTATTGGGTGTGGAACACCCTATATTCCTAGTTTTTTTCCCTTCAGAAGCCTCCTGCCCCCAAGGTCACAGTCAGAGGATAGGTCAACCTGCATTTCCCCCCAGACTGGAGCTGCTTCGAGTTAATTTACAGACCAAGGCCCTTTGCTCATTTTGCTTGAGGACAGGGTGGTGGGGCTCTGAGACCCTTTCAAACTACTGCTCATATATTGATTTAAAAATTATGTTTCTTTAATCAAATATAATTGTCTTCATTTCTGTATAACATAGGAATGGACAGTGAGCAAGGCAGGCTGGTGTGGCACTAGGAAGTGAGCTTGGGATCTTTCTTACAGATCACCCATAAAGCTGATAACAAACAACTGCATAATTGAGTTGGTTACATTCAAAGTACAGTAAAACCTTGGATTGTGAGTAACATGGTTTGTGAGTGTTCCGCAAGATGAGCAAACATTTCTAATACATTTTAACACAGTAAATGAGCGATGTCTTGCAATATGAGTAATTTATTTCCAGAACAAATTATGCTCGTAAACCAAGGTATTACTGTATATACAATGGAAATCGTCAGAACTCACCTCATGTCACTTCTCTCCTTCCCCGACCTAGATTTCCTTCTCTTAAAAGTAAGCAATTTATTCCAAGTGATATTGGGCTGTCATGCTATTGGAACTCAAAAAGTGGTTCTGATATCTTCCCTCAGCAGGATAGCTGCTGGTCTTAATTACACTGCCTCTACTGTCCCTTCATGTTCCCTCAGTGTCTATCCTCTCTCAGAATAGGACTGAGAGCCCTGAGAGCACAGGAAGTCCTATTCCACTGTGTATAGCACATAGCCCAGGGCAGATCTCGGCAGGAGCCTAGCGTTGACTGAATTCATCTACTGAATGAATTCTACCTAGGAGGAAATGGCAAATGAGAGATAAACCAGAAGAGGAGAGATGCTGAGAAAAAACCAAATGAATTGTACACATATAAGGAGAGAAGATAGTTCCACCAACTCTACCACCCACCTACAGCTGAGGAGACCTTGCCTTTTGCACTGCTTTTCTGCAGTCTCCAGACAGAGAACAGCCTGGTGTTGTGAAAAATAAGGGCTCTGGTCTCTGACAAACCTCGGTTTGAATCCCAGCTCTGCAGCTCTTAGCATGTGGCTGTGGGCAATTTACTAGGCTTTGGATCCCTCATCAATAAAACAATTTCAACTGAGCAAATCTGTTATGGAGATGAGAGATAACTTTTGGACAATCAGTATGGCCTGACACAGAGCAGGTGCTCAATAAATGGTACCCGTCATTATTTTTATTATTAGAACAATAGAACAATAATGTTAATAAACAATAGAAACAAATATAAGAAAGCATAGAATTGTTGAGGACAAAAAAGTAAAAAGCCTTCATTGTTAAGTTTAAAAATACTTAAACACAATTGGCTCAACTATAGCATAATAACTTAGAGGTTTAAGTTAGAAAACTTAGAGTTTAAATATTACATATTGCTTAAATCATAGCATGGTATAAATCTTACAACATATTTAGCAATATAGCATGTATGAAAACAATTTAAAGTCTCAAATATTTGGGGATTAAAAAAATCCATAACACATTAAAAAGACTTTAAATTGTTTAAATTGAAATAAGCCATTACTTTTCAATACAGTTAAATAAATAGTCATATCCAGAAAGAAAAAGAAATGAGTCTGGCAGGAAACAACGGAAGCACGAGCAGCTGGAGAACAAAGAAGCCACACCTCAAGGATGCATGTCAATTCTGGCTGCCTGCCACAGTCAGCTATAGAGCTTCTGACATTTGTTTTTAATCACAGAATTTTTCTTTATGTGTATACACACACACACACACACACACACACAGATTCTTCTTCAGAGTTGGACTTGAGCACATGCATTTCTAGAAAGCCTCATAATGTTCTGAGCCATGATCTGGGAGCAGACCTGTTCCCAGAATGGAGCCAATCAAAGGGGCCCTTTCAGCTGGATTTGGGATTCACCACACAGCAATGGGTCAGGTCAGGGGAGGGAGGTAAAGCTCCTCCATCGGACCAGCAGGAGTCCTGAAGCTTATATGCTCAGTGGCCATTCTTTCACTCCACCTTCTGAATGTACACCTTTACCCTTTCCATACCTCTTTCATCTACAAATTTGGCCTATCCATCACCAGATTGGGCAGGACTACATACTTAGCTTCACATACTACCACCTCCTCAGGTAAGATTTTATCACTTCTTTGATCTTTGAGGGTTCGTTGATATTTATTTCAATCTGATTTTATCTGAATATAATTCTTGAGAGCAGAAGGAGGGTAAGGAGTATATAATGTATTTATGTGAATCAAGGCTGAGGCTAGAGTGAAACACAAAATCTAAAGTGGTGCTTTTATGTTTGGTGTGTGCAGAGCAGAGAAATTTTTAGTTCTACAGATTGACAGACCTAGAGGAAATATATCTAAGGAGCCGTATGCACACTGCTTACCTGGACTTGACTTAAATGATGAGATTATGAACTTTGAGCAGGTACTATAATGGGTTAAGAAGATTCTTGGATTGGAGACCTTGGGCTGGGGTGGGGGAGTGGGAAGGAATGAATTTTGAATGAGTAAGGATATGAAGAACTGGTGGCCAGAGGGTAGACTGTGATGGGCAGGCTCTTGAGGTGACCATCATGATCCTCCTAGTTTTCACGCTCTTATGTAATCACCTTCCTTTGAGTGTGGTGTGGCCTGTGGCTTGTTTTCAATCAATAAAATATGACAAAGGTGATGGATGTTATGATTACATGTATGTGATCGTATGATGATATTACATAAGACTGCAGTGCCTATCTTTTCTCTCTCCCTTGCTGACTTTGAGGAAGTAAGGGGCCACGTTGGAAAACCACATTTGGCAAGGAACTGTGGACAGCTTTTGGGAGCTGAAGGTGGACTCTGGCCAACAGCCAGCAAGGAATGGAAGCCTTCAGTCCTACAGCCACAAGGAACTGAATTCTGCTAACCCAGGGAAGCAGATCCTTCCTCAGCTGAGCCTCAGAGGAGACTGCAGCCCTGGCTCTTATTGCAGACTGTGGAACCTTAAGTAGAAGACCCAATTAAGTCATGCTCAAACTCCTGACCCACAAAATTACAAGATAATAAATGTGTGCTGTTCTAAGCTACTAAGTTTGTGGCAATTTGTTACACATCAATAGGTAATTAATACTTTCATGACTCTGAGAGTGAATGCCGCCTTAAATTTTGCACATTAAGTGCCACACCCCCTCTGCCTCACCCTAGTCCTGGCTCTGTTGTTAATTATGGTTTATAATATGTACAAACACAGTACCTGAACAAGCAGCGTCATTGGGCCGCTTTTATCAATTTCCAGGATCTCTCCATTTTTTGTTCCCACCAGGATATGTCCATGGCCCAAAGTAATGGCACGAATTGAAGGGTTGTCTTCCAAAAGCAAGCCTGGGGGGAGAGGGAGGGGAAGGAGGGAGATGTATTTAATAGAACAAAAATAAAAAGATTGACTATTACATAAATTCTAGTTTTTATAGTTCCAAAGTACTAGCTATAAGGTGATCATCCTTGACGTTTCTACCATGGGCCTAGAGCTCTAAATGTAGAAAAAGAGAATCGATTTGGTCATGTTTTTCCAAGAACATTACTATTATTGTCTCCATCCCCATGAACAGAAAGATTTCTATTGCATATTTGGGAGTGGCACCTTTAGAGCTAGTTGACAATGCTGCTCTTTTAATGGCATAAGTCTTCAAGCATCTTTCAAACATATCATCCCAGAGCTCCACAATTCCATCCTTTCCACCTGTTACAAAACCCTGTGAAGGCAAACATGGGAAGAATTATATACACATTAAAATGACCAGTTACCGCCCCGCCCCAACGGGATTTCCAGCTGGGTACAGCTGTATATATGTTTTCTTCCTAAGTATAGGAGGCTGAAAAAAATCTGATGATAACCTATAATAGTAATATAATATTTTCTGCCTCAAAGCTTGGCAGTTTCTGGTATCTCATATACTCCTACTGAGTGAATCAGAACTAACATCCCAATGCAAGTGATTAAATATTTAAAAATTAAATAATTACTTCCAGAAGGAAACATCATTATTTATTATTAAGAGTAAATCAGGCACTTCATACAACAAAACCATCCTGCTAATTTGTTCAATAGACATAAATTTTCACAATAATCAAAATCCAAATTATTTTTTTATAAAATATGGAAAGTAAAAAGCTTAACATATTGGATATTTTTTACTGAACAGTGATCTTTATTCTTGTTCTAAGCTTATGATTTCTTGGCCTTACTATTCCTTTCTGGCAACTTATCATATACATCAACTGTTCTTAGAAAAGTTTTTTTTTTTTTATGAAAAATACTGAGTAATTCATTCTGTTTTCTCAGAAACTTTTAATTTACTGCATTCTAATGATATGAATAAGTAACTAATATTTTGAAGTTTATTAAATATTCTTATTCTTACTATAGGTTTTGTACCCAAGGAGATTCAATCCCCAAATTAAATTTAAATGCAGTATATCATACTGTGATATCCTTATCTTTTCCCATGATTTGTCAGCTTAATTTACCAAGCAATAAAAAAGCTTAATCAAGTTATAGCACATCAACCTCAGAGCCTACAAAAATTTTGCATTCTGCATTTATCTTTTCTAACATTTGCAGTTTAACCAAAAACAAGTTTGCCAGTAAAACAAAACAAAAAAAACCCAGCTTAATGACTAAAACAACCATATAGTTGCACATATAACAAGTATCTACTTCTGTAGTGGGAATCAGCATATTTACCTGGGAACAGATACATGCAAATGAGGCTAGGCTTAGATGTATTGGGTGGCTTAATTTGGGGGCCAAAGAGCACAGATGCTTTGGCACCAACAGCAAGCTAGCAGTGAATGAAAAATTGGTATTTTCTGACAAACTGATTGAAGGAATTGTTTTAATACCACTGACGTGTGATCTTTATAAAGAAAAACTGTAAAGCAGGTGGGTAGATAGACAGACCAGGACAAAGATGAGCTTGAGTGGAAATAGGGCTAGTGTGATGGTTAATTTTATATGTCAATTTGACTGGCCGTTGGATGCTCAGATGAAATATTATTTCCATGTGTGTCTGTAAGGGTGTTTCCAGATGAGATTAGCATTTGCATTGGTAGACTCAGTAAAGTATTAATAGATTGGCCTCCCAAATGTGGGAGCCTGAATAGAACATAAGTCCGAGGAAGAAGGAATATCTCTTTCTCCCCGACTCACTGAGCTGGGATAGCTCATCTCATCTATTCCAGCTCATCTCATCTTTTCCAGCTCTCAGGATTTACACCATCAGGTCCTCTGGTTCTCAAGTCTTTGGCCTCTGACTGAATTATACCACCGGCTTTCTTGGCTCTTCAGCTTGCAGATGGCGTAGTGGGACTTCTCAGCCTCCAAAACTGCAAGAGCCAACTCCTCATAATAAATTTTTTTACATACAGTCATACACCTCATAATGACATTTTGTTCAACGATGGGCCGCATATACAATGGTGGTCCTGTAAGGTTATAATGGAGCTAAAAAATTCTTATCAGCTAGTTACGTCCTAACACAGTAGCACAACTCATTATTCACATGTTTGTGGTGATGCTGGTGTAAACAAACCTACTGTGCTGCCAGTTGTATAAGGGTATGGCACATACAGTTACAATAGTAGGCTATACCACATAGGTTTGTGTAAGTACATTCTATGATGTTTGCACAACTCCAAATGACGAAGTCACCTAATGATTCATTTCTCAGGTCGCATCCCTCTCGTTAAGTAATGCATGGCTATATGTATATGGATATCCTACAGGTTCTGTTTCTTTTGAGAACCCTAATACAGCTGGTGAAAAGACTTCACTCTAACACTCTTGTTAAAGCTGAACAAACTGGTTATCAACATAACTTTTGGTCAAGTTGATGGGTAGGATGACAACCCAGGTCTCTGCTTATTGTGTCACCAAAGAGGAAGACAATGCTGAAATATTTCTCAGGTCTCTTCTGCTGTGTGTCTACATTTATGTCAATGCTAACTCATAAAGATCTTGCAGGAGTGAGAGCCAGGAAGAACAAGTATGAAAAAAGAGGGGAGAGATTAAATATAAAGAAATAATTATACATGAAAGGGAAAATTTAAAATATTTGTACTCTTCTCCCTGTCTTCTCTGCACTGGAGGTTCATTATAAAGACTTCCTAATTCAGGTAGTACTGCTTTTATTTATTTTTTAAATTTTTTAATTTTTTTTTTGAGGGCAGTGTCACTGGCCCTCATATGTGGGACCCAAACTGGGGCCGCTGGCTTCCCAAGCCAGCTCTTAACCACCGCGCCACTCAGCCGGCCCCAAAGGTAGTACTGTTTTTAGATGCATTCTCTTGGTGTGGTTCTTCCTAAGACTAACTTGTAATTTTAGAAAGCCGATGAGGAAACTGAATTCTGAAAACATGCACCATACCTTGTCCAGTGCATACATAGCAAACACAGGCCCATCATGAGCCTTCACTGTCTTCAGTAGTAGAATATCTTTCCAAATAAAAATATCTCCAGTAGCTGCTCCTGAGAACACTAGATCCTCCATTCGCCCGTAAGAAACACACATCATTGTTTCCAATTTTCTGACACTTCCAAAAATTCCTCTTTTAGAGGTGAAGCCCCCACCTGGAGTGGACCAAGAGTATTTATTACTTTTTTAAAAAAAGTAACACCTTCTATGAGCATGTAGAATGGCTATCTTCAGTGGAAAACCCAGTGTGTTGATGCTATGCATACACACAAAGATATGTGAAAAACAGCAGAAACTATAATAAACAAAAATATTACAAGGGCCGGCCAAGTGGCTCAGTTGGTTAAGAGCTTGCTCAAGAGTGCTAGCTCTGAGCAACAGAGTTGCCGGTTGGATTTCCGATTGGCTCAGAACTGAGCAGCCACTGAGCTGCCAACAGGTGGCAGGATGGCTCAGCTAAAGATAAAAAAAATATATATTACAAGAGGATTTCTCATTCCCTCATGCATTAATTCAGTGTGTATTGAATCCTGACTTTGTGGCAAGCACAGTGGTCAATGCTGGGGTACAAAGATGAAAACAGAGTTCCTGCCTTCAAGAAACTTATGGTCTGATTGGAGAGAGAACTCGATAAGCATCTCAGTTCAATGAGACATGTCTAACCAAGGTTCAGTGTAAGTTCTCTGTCAGCCAGAGGAAGGAGTGACTAAGTGCCTGGGGGAGCTAGGAAAGTCTTCATGAGTACTGAACAAAAAGAATTGAAACAGCACCAGCTGCGAATGTAAAATGTAAACATGTTATATATGTTTTTCCTCGATTTTTATCACAGCAACTTTGGGGTGAGAAAAATGAATCATCGTGTGGAAGGTACATTGGATTTGTCCCTTAGATGTTCACATTTCCCTGCACTTCCTGACTAGCACTGAGAAAACTAGGCTCTTTCCAGGCAACTGTTACTAGGCTGGCTCTCCACACATGTTGGGTGCCATTATCCTTTCTCTAAAAGCAGAAAGCATTGGAACAGTAGCTTATTTGTTTTGTTCAGCATAAAATTGGGCTTGGCACTAAAGCTAAGACTAAGAGTTCAGAAACAATTGCAATAATAAGTATGGCTTATTAATGAGAAGAATAAGATATTGTTCCACATTTTGTCATGCTTATTTACTCATCATTATCAACCTTATAAGTCACAAATATTTATTTTGACCACATACTGTGTGTAGTATCAGGATTTAATTCATTTTCTAAATTCAGTGGTAAATATAGGAAGCCTCATAATACTGAAAATTCTATCCACCCAACCAAAGTGATTATTTTACTTATTGCCCAGAAGTCCAACATAATTACTGCTTTCAGAACAGATAACTAAATATAATTATTTTCACAGCAGAATATTTTCCAAAGCTTTCTAGATCTTGATGAATATACATAGCATCATATAGTGTGCTCTAAATTTCACAGCTTAGATACTAAGCAGTCCAAAGTGAATTTGGGAGAGATTATCTCTTAGACAAATTTTCATTTTAGACTGCAGAGACAGGCTAGGTATCGTTTTCTTCAGCTGGAGTAAAACTTTCAACCACATAAATGAGAAACTCAAACAACAGTACCTGCTTGTTGCCAGAATTTGATGTGTTTTATCCCAACTGTAACCAGTTTGTCAACATGGTGTGGGTTACACTTTACCACAAATATCTTATCTTTATGTCCTCTGTAAGAGACAAATAAAAAATTCTTAGCTTTGATGGAAGCAATGACATAGTTTTATTAAGAGCGTGCATTTGGTCTAAATTTCATTAAGCGCATATAACAAGACAACTAAATTAGAAGATCACTTAAATCACACATAGGGCCTACATTAAAAAAATGAGCTCTGGCTTTTCTTTGCATATTTGAGGCCTTTCTTCTTACCTTAATATTGCTACCAAAGCCTACTTAATTATACTTTAAACAAATTAATGAAATACCTAAAATGAATTAGAATGTCTCCATAAGATGAAATGAATGCCAGCACCATAAGACTGTGAGTAATTCTAGGGATATAGAGGTGTCAAACCTCCTCAAACAGGAGGACAAAGAAGACATTGCAATAGTATTAATGAGAAGCTTCAAATGTAATATTCTTACTGTGGAAGTCATCACTTTGGGTTAAACAGAGCTTCAGCTAGAAACTCTATGTATTCACTAGAAATTGAAACCCCTGCCACACATCCTTGGAGAGAGAAAGGATGTTATCTATTGATTCAAGGAACTTTCAGATGCTATGCATTCAGAAATAACCCAAGAGGCAGAAGGACAATGTAAAAGTGAGGACTGATTTTAGACCTAGAGCTATAGACATGGCATTCCACAGGACCAAGGAAATTTGAGCATTAGAGTTTAGGCTCATCACATTAGAATCTAAGAGTTTCCTGACCTTAATGGACTATTTGATGGTCCAATATCTGGGATATTAGGACATACATTTCATTGTGTAAAAGAAAAGCAATTAACAAAAAGAACATGACTGGCTAATCTCCCCTATGAATATAGATTTTAAAAATCCTAAATATTAGCAAAAGGAATCCAATAATACATTAAAAATAATATGCTATGACCAAATGCAAGGGTGGTTCATTACTAAGAAATCAAATAGTACAATTCACCATGTTGATATATAAGGAGGAAAATTATGTTATATTTACAGATGCTGAAAAGCTACTTGACAAATATCTAACACTCATTTGTGATTTAAAAACACCCAACACTCAATGAAATAGGAATTAATGGATGCATCCAACTTATCTCTTAGACATTTCTATTTCCCTGCACTTCTTTACTCTCACTGAGAAACCTCCATTCACTCAAGACCAACTATACACAGGCTGATTCTCCAGAAATGTTGTCTGCCATAACCCTTTCTTTAAAAACAATAAGTACTGGAATAGTAGCTTATTCATGGTTTGGGGGGTGTGTGTGTGTTTTGTGTATGTGTGTGAACTCAAAAGTCAGATTCTTATGTAATGGCATTCCCAATAAAGTCAGAAACAAGACTATTGTCACTATCACTTAGCATTGTGTTGAAACAATTAGACAAGATTTTAAAAATTAAAGGCACAAAAGCTGGAATGGAAGAAGTAAAACGATTTCTATTATCAGAGGATATAATTATATGTCTAGAAAATTCAAAAGAAAATAATGTAAAACAACTACAAATTATTTAGTAAACTTACAGTATATAAAATTAAATACAGAATCAATAACCTTAATATATACAATAACCAGTTGAAAAATATAATGTAAGAGAGGACTATAAACAACAAAAGTATCAACACATAAGTTTAATAATAAATGTGCAATATATAAAATGAGTAAATCAACCCCCCTCTCCACATATCTGTAAGGTAGAAAAGTAGACTTTCAATAAGGAAACACATCCTATGTTCTTGGGTTGGAAAACTCAATCACAGAGATGTCAATATGCCCTAACTTTGTTTATAAATACAACTTTATTCCAATAAAAAGAACACTGGGTATTTGTTTGTATGTAATCTGTGGTTAGAAACCTTTATTTTAAAGTTCTTATGGGAAAATAAACCAGCAGGAAGGACCAGGTGAACTCTGGAGAAGAAGAGCAAAGTGGGAAGAGGGTAGCTCTCTTAGATATTATAACAATTTATAAACTCTTCGTAATTAAAACAGGGTGGTATTGGTGCATGAATTGACTGATATACCAATGGCAAAATAGAAAATATAGAAGGAGACCCAAATCAATATTAAAATGTAATACATAAAGACAGGGTCTCAAATCAATGGGGAAAAGATGGACTTTTAAAATAAACGGTATTTGTCACCAAATGCTGGTGAGGAAGTGGAGCAACAGGAACTCTCATAATTGCTCATGGGAATGCAAAATAGTAGAGCACTTTGGAAAACAGTTTGGTGGTTTTTACAAAATTAAACATACTCTTACCATAAGATCCTGCAACCAAGTTCCTTGGTATTTATGCAAAAGAGTTGAAAAGTTACGTCCACACAAAAATCTGCACATGGATGTTTACAGCAGCTTCAATCATAATTGCAAAACTTAGAAGCAACCAAGATGTCATTCAGTAGGTGAATGGATAAAAAGAAATGGTGGCATATCCAAACACTGGAATATTATTCAGTGCTAAAAATGAGCTATCAAGCCATGAAAAGACATGGAGGAATCATAAGTGGATATTACTAAGTGAAAAAAGCGAATCTGAAAAGGTTCCATACTGTATGATTCCAACTATATGACATTCCGGTAAGACAAAACTATGGAAACAGTTAAAAGATTATCGATTGCCAGGACAGAGGGGAGGGAGAAATGAACAGGCAGAACATGAAGGATTTTTAGAGCAGTGAAACTATTCTGTATGACACTATAATGGTAGACACATGTTATTAAACATTTATCAAACCCCATAGCATGTACAATTCCAAGAATGAACTCTAACGTAAACTATGGACTTTAGGTAATAATGATGTGCAAGTGTAGCTTTATCTATTGTTACGAATGTGCTACTTTGATGGTGGGAATATAGAAAAGGCTGTGGGTATGTGGGAGTAAGACGTATATAGGAATTCTATTTTCTGCTCAATTTTGCTGTGAACCTAAAACTGTTCTAAAAATAATGTCTATCTAAAAAGAAAAAGGAAAATGGTGTTTGGGACACCTTGGTAGCCAAGTGGAAAAAGGATAAAGATGGACCTGTTCCTCATAATAAATACTAGGATTAATTCTAAATGGTTAGAGATCTGAGGTAAAGATGAAGCCATAGCAGATTAGAAGAAATTGCGATTTCCTTTTAACCTGAGAATGGGGAATGCTTTCCTAACTATAACTCAAAATCTTGAAGCATTAAAAGAATATTGAAAAATTTTACCACATAAAAAATTAAAAACCTTTTTGCATGATGAAAAACAACATTAAAAAATAGTCAAATGACAAACTGGGAATAATATCTGCAGAGGACAAAAAATATATAGACAAAGGAGAAACAACCCTAATATTTAAAGGACTTCTTTCTGTGTGAATTTTATTTTAGAGAAACCAAATAGTTCATGAGGGAAAATTCTTATTTATAGAAGAATTCTAGCTAATATGAAAAATGAATGATAGAATTAGAACACAATTTTAACCCCTGATTAAATAATCAATGTAGTACACAGTTGTAAATGTATGCTACAACCATTAAATAATACACTGATGGTAAGCTTTCTAACGGAAGGATCAGGCAGATACTACTAAAACGCACAACTGGGCTGAGTATAACTAAGAGCAGGACAACCAGGCATTTCACACAGAGGTGTACACACAGGGTGCTGAAGAAGTTATCTGTCCTGCTGCAGAAGAATTCCATCTCTGACATTGCTTAGAATTGCTGCCTCAAGGGAATAAGAAAAAGCAGGTTGGTTTTTAGTTGATTTTATTATTCTTTTAAAAATTTTCTACAGATCATACAGTTCTATCGCTTGAACCTGGGAAGCACCACTCCCACTGCCCCGCCCTCTAGTATGCCACTGATTATGTTTCTTCCAATGTGATGAAAAATGAAGTACGTATCAAATACTCTTGTCTAAAAAATTGAATGTAGGAGAAAATATTTCCAAATCATATATGATAAGGGACTTGTATCCAGGATATATTAAAAAAAAAAACCTCTTATAACTCAATAAAAAATAAATAAAATAAATTAACCCTATTAAAAATGCGCAGTCTCTGAATAGACATATCTACAAAGAAGATAGACAGATGGCCAGTAAGCATCATTAGCCATCAAAAAGTGAAAATCAAAACTATAATGAGATACCACTTCACACCCACTAGCATGGCTATAATGAAAATGACAGAAAATAATAAGTGTTGGCAAGTATGTGGAGAAATTGGAAACTTCATTCATTGCTGATGGAAATGTAAAACGGGGTAGCCACTTTGAAAAATATTCTGGCAGTGCCTCAAGATGTTAAACATAAAGTTACCAAATACCCCAGCAATTCCACTCTTAGGTATATGCCCAAGATAAATTAAATATATATCTACTCAAAACCTTATACACAAACGTTTCATAACAGTGTTATTTGAAATAGCCAAAAGGTGGAAACAACCCAAATATCCATCAGCTGATGAATGGATAAAGTTGTAGGTCCACACAATGAAACAGTCAGCAATTAAAAGGAATGAAGTACTGATATAGGCTATGACACAGATGAATCTAAAACATTATGCTATATGAAAGAAGCCAGTCACAAAGGACCTCATATTGCATGACTCCATTTATATACAATGTCCAGAATATAAAAATCCATAGAGACAGAAAATAAATTAGTGCTAATGGGTATAGGGTTTCTTTCTGGGGTAGTGAAAGTGTGCTGAAATTAGACAGTGATAATAATCTCAAAACTCTATAAAATATGCTAAAAACCATTGAACTGTATACTTTAAATTGGTGAAGTGTATGGTACATGATTTATCAATAAAACTGTTAAAAAAAAACTGAACTTGAATCTAATCAAGCCTATGGATCTAACTACCATTTATAGGAAATTTGCATGGGAATGCCTCAGATGCTTCCATGAAGAATCAGTCAAGTTTAGAATGTGAAACATTCTATAGGTCATGACCTGGTTCCTCAAATGCATCCAAGGCTTGAAAAAGGTGGGAGGCGGGCTGTTATAAAATAAAAAAGGCTTAAGGGACGTAACAACCAAATGCAATGCATAGGCCTTGTTTGGGTGTAGATTTAAACAAACTAACTCCCATCATTGAAACAATCAAAAATGTTTGATTATGATTTGGGTAATAGATGAAAGAAAGAAATTACTGTTGCTTTAGTTAGTTGTTCTTATGCAATGGTGGTTTTTAAAAATGTCTTTTCTGTTAGAAATGCCTAGTGAAATATATACAGCTCAAATGACATGATGTCTTGCATTTTCTTTAAAATGCTATTGCAAAGAGAAAGCAAAAGAAAAAAATAAGGAAGGAGAGATTTGTACCATTTGTAGGATGTTGCAGCTGGGTGATGGGTACAGGGAGTTTATTATGCTATTTCCTCCACTTTTGTGTAACTTGGAAATTTTCCATGACAAAAAGCTAAAAGTGAAGAACAGACAGTGATCTCTGTACCCATTATCTGTGCCCTACTATAGTGAGAGGCAGGAAAGGAAAAGGGATTGATTTTTGAACTCCCTCTTTGTTTCTTTGAAAGTCAAAAGTAAAGCATGAAAACTAGGGCCAAGATACATCACTGGATGATTCAGGAACAATTAGGATTGAGAGAAGATGGCTTAGATAAAAGAGAAAATGTGCTTAACACAAAGAGGAGAGGTGAATCAGATAACTATAAAGGACATGAAGCAGCCAAGAATTTCTTGGGGGGAAATCCTCACAGATTCTAAATCATTAATATACATTTTTAGAGAGAAGATGCTAGAGAAAACAAAATGAAATTTGAAAACAGGTATAACAAATTACCTTTCCCAGATAGAAAAGAGCACTGTTTTTATTTGCTTGTGCCTGTACAATGTCAAACATTTAAATAGAAAAATCTTTCTTGAGAGTACTTTTTAGTTTGCATCTAATTTCTTGGTGTCATACAAACACCAGTGTTGTTTCCATTGTGGCTCAAGTTCTAATTTACCAACAATGGCATGTAAATGTTTAGTTGATAGCCACATCTAAACAAACAACATTCTTTGGATTCGTCTGTTACCTTTCCTTTAGACACTTGTTAAATTTGTACGGAATTTGCCTACAATTGTATGTGTAAGAAAAACAACATAGAAAAAGTTTCAGGTCCTAAATTGAGAGAGCAAGAATGCAGAACCGCCCTAATACAGGACAGTCCCTCATGCCTGAATCATAAGTAATTCACCACAGAGGGCCACATTTTAAACCCTATCAGCAAGCACAGGAGACCGAGGAAGGAATATGCCTCTAGAAGAAGCAAAGGGCAGCTTGCTGTACACCCACTGAACTGGTTTCTGATCTGCTAATCTGAGCCCTTTTGTTTGCATGGAGGCCCAATGCTGAGTCTGACTTGGTTTTCTCTTTCTTTGTGCAGGTAGCCCTTAACAAGAAGACTAAACAAATGTTTGATTTATACCCCACCTCCAAAATATATTTAAATGGTTTTACTATTTAGAATAATAATAGTGAATAAGCCAGGTAACTTAAATTAGAAGATAGTGAGATAATACATTAGTGAGTGGGGGGGGAGGGGAGAAAAGCTAAGTACAGAGTGGTATGTATAATATCCACTATATAAATAAAAGTGGATAGAAAGAATAGAAGAATATACTCGTATGCTAAAGAACCATATGCTAAAATGTTAGCCATAGCTATATCTGGGTAGTGGAAATAAGGACAACTGTCATTTTCTTCTTGGTGTTGTTCTATGCTTTTTAACTTTTCTATAATGATCATGTATTATTTTTAAAAGTGAGAGATGATTAATAAATGCTATTTTAAAAAAGAGATACACATGGGCAGGCCGAGTGGCACAGTGGTTAAAAGCTGGCTTGGGATGCCAGTGACCCCGGTTCAGATCCCACATATGAGGGTCAGTGACACTGCCTCAAAATAAATAAATAAATAAATAAATAAATAAATAAATAAATAAATAAAGAGATACATGTTTTTAAAAAGTGAGAAGAAAAGGTAGCAATTTGGTATGCAGGTAACTTTATCATATTCACTAAATGTGTGTAAGGGTAGGGGCCTAAAATAGCTCAAACAACAAAACTAATACAGAAATACATGCTCGCGAGCTCTATATACCTGCTCTCCATGGGCCTGCATTTGTCCCTAAGCTTTCTAGTAGCACAACTATTTCACATTAACATTGGAAGTATTCTTGTTAGGAACCTTAATTACTGTACTTTTTACCTAGGATCCCTATCGTTCAAACTTCTGAGATGAAGCATGTCAAGAATAATTAGTCATGGTCCCCCACAGCCATGTTCCCAGTGCAATGAAAATACAAATAAAGGCACATAGAAGTGCATAGTTATCTCATTATTCTACCCTGATTGAAACTGATATTTAGCCATTTAATTACTACCCATAAGAATTTGGCCTTTTTGTTTTTGTTTTTGTTTTTTGTTTTTAAAGATTTTATTGGGGAACTGGGGGAGGGGAACAGCGTTGGGGAACTGGGGAAGGGGAACAGACAAGTTGCTGTCCTTTTGTTCTTCAGTCTAGTTGTGGAGGACGTTGCTTCACTGGCTCATGTTGGTATTATCATTGCGCTCTTCTTGGGTGAGACAAATCAGTCGCCAGCCTCTGGACGGCCGTTCACAGTGGCTATTGGCAGCTCACACCGGCTACCAGCTGCTCACGCTGGCTGCCGGCCACTCACTGTAGCTTTTGGCAGCCCACTGCAGCAGGGGCTGCAGCTATGCCATCCCGGGGACTCACAGCAGCCCAGCTTCAAGTGGAGATGTTGTTCACCATTTTAGCTGCAGAGGGCAGTGTCACTGGCCCTCATATGAGATCTGAACCAGGGCCGCTGGCATCCCAAACCAGCTCTTAACCAATGCGCCACTCAGCTGGCCCTGGCCTTGGTTTTCAAATGGGTTACTTATATATTAGACTACAATCTGAACAACCTTTAAGAGGAAAAAAAGACTAAAAATTTCATTTGTAATGGGGTTGACTGAAATCATTCATGAAAATTGGCAATGATGCAGAGAAATTGTTCAAATACAGTGGATCAAGGCTCATAGAGATCTTAATATGATTTCTATGTGCCCATTCTGAATTTCTCTAGTTTCTCCGAGCTGAAAAAAGTAGGTTCATTTAAACATTTTGACAACTGAGGGGCAACTCTGGAAAGTGCAGTGCTGTGCAAAGGGCACACATTAGCCCCAGGCAGCCTACTTAGGGAAATCTCACATCCTGGGTGATGCACCTGTGGTAGAACAATCACCCTTCCAGAACCATGCAGCCTGTTAGAAGCAGGTTGATTGTTAAGCCTTGCTGGCGACAATACTAGCAATGATTGAGACACAGAGGTGCAAAGTGAAGGGTTTCACTGAGTCAGCCTCCCTGAGAGTAAATTAGGTCCTCTTGGGAGCTATGATGATGATTCCTGGAAGCCAGTAAGTACTATCCGTTAAGTACTACTTCTTTTTGTTGTTGCTTCTTTCATATCTCTGTTTCTAAAGTTTTTACCTAATTAAGCACTCTAACTTAAGGCCATAAATAGAATTTTTATTTGTTTTTCTGGTTACTATTATAAAATTTATTATTGTTATTATATAAATATTTATGTAAATACTCATTATTTATTTATTATTTTTAAACCTTCTAATATTCTTCACAAGAACTTTAACAATCCTTGACATATTCCTTCTTGGAAAGAGCATTGGCTAATATTATATTACAGTTGCAAAAATGTTCTCTGAGGGCAATTCTGCTGGTGTCCTGTTTTGGGAACATGACATAAGGCCTGGGAGCAATTCCAAAAATTAATTGTGTTCTTAGCATAATGCTGGTAAGTAGTTTTTTGTTAATTAAATTAAATAGATGTAACGCTACCATGCATCGCAAGTATATACTCTTTTATATTAATAAATATCACTTTCTTCCATTTCTATTAATGTTTCTGGCATATAACTGGTGAGCCACCTACAGTTGCAGATGGCTTTCTAGCAGGAAAATTGCATATTTCCTGCTAGAAATGCTTTAGAAATGCAGACATGTGCTTTGCCTGAAATTGCCTATTAATGCAGATGGGATGCTATCAGAAATATTAAATGAAAATTCAGCTTATTTTTTTTAGAAGGAAAGCAGCTCTGACTAGGAGTTGAATCTGAGTGCTTGAGGGGAGTGATACAACAGTGAGGAATAGTAGAAAGAGACACCAAGAGAAAAACCACTTGTGCAGGCGGATTTATGAGCTTCCATTTGCTGCCAAGAATTCCATCTCAATAGCAGTCACCAGAAAAGCATCTCTTTTTCTCCTAAGATGGTCAGCTGGAGTCATCAAGACTCCATCTGCTCCTCCTCTGAGTTTCCAGCAATTTATAGATCTTCATTCATTAAATCAAATTATCCAAAAAAAAACCCAAAAAACAATCTTTTCCCCCACTTAATATTGTGCAGGAAAATATTAATTTAAAAAGGGAATACTGAGGGCCGGCCGAATGGCTCAGTTGGTTAAGAGCTCGCTCAAGAGTGCGAGCTGAGCTCTGAGCAACAGCGGTTCAAGGCCAGCCTGAGCTGAGTTGCCGTTGAGCTGCCAACAGGTGGCAGGATGGCTCAGCTAAAAATAAGAAAAAAAAAAAAGGGAATACTGGGGTTCAAACCCATTCACTTAAAAAAAATTTTATATTGCAAAATAGAAAGTAAGTGGGTTAATGCAGGGAAGAACTATTCGAGAGGTAAACTAATAACATACTTCAGACAACCAATTATATTGCTGGGCCTTGGCTGCCAACTATTTTGACCTCTGACCATGGCTAACAAACAGCTAAGCCCAATGCTAGTAGTAGTGGAGAGTAATGTTCAGACTTCGGGCTGATTCAGCAGGGCGGGAGGCTGGGGTGAGGGAGGACAGGTGGTCTATAAACAGCAGTTGGTCTTAAAGAGTCTATTTATAAGATGGGGAGATTAGGGAAACAATTTGCCTGCTTTGAAAGCGACTGGCAGATGCACACGACGGGGCCTCCTTTCCAGCATGCCACAGCCTTATGACAAATGGTACGTCTGACCCCAGTGACATTGACAATCCTTCAGATGCTAAGACAGTGGAAAAAGAAGGCCCAAGGCACAAGCCTGGGAAAAGCTGCTCGTAAAAAGCTTTGATATAGATAATGCCTATATAACTAAAAGCAAAGTGATGAATAACTCTCTCTGGAAAGGATTTCAGAATTTTCTAATTCCCTGAAACAAACATTAACTGCTCTAGGTCAGATGGGCTCCATGAAATATTGCAATGTGTTTTCACTTGGATGTAAGCTTCCTATGTGAATTTCATCTGATTTTGAAGATGAAATCTTACCAAGAAGTGAAAACGATTCACCTATACAGAAGCGTAATAATCAGCAGGATACCGTCAGACCTCAGCAGCTTCTTACCTTGTTGTGGCTATCTTTTCTCCCTTTTTCCAGTCCCAAAATACAATACTGTGAAAATCATCTAAACCAACCGACACCAGACATTTTCCATCAGCTGTATAAAAACAACAGAAACATCAAATGACTCATTTCTTCAATGAAAAAAACAAAACATTTTATATACTATAATATAAACAGGAACAAGAAATTAACATTATTAGGCTCAAATACATTAGAAGCGTCACATACTAAAGAAACTTCACTAGGGCCGGCCGAGTGGCGCGGTGGTTAAGCACTGGCTTGGGAAGCCAGCAGCCCTTGTTCAGGTCCCACATATGAGGGCCAGTGACACTGCCCTCCAAAAAAAAAAAAAAGAAACCTCACTAAATAAAATGCATAACTAGTAACACTTGAGCTTTTTAAGGCGTAATAACTGGTTGCTGAATGAAATTGCTGACCCAACATTCCAATCTGAGACAGAAGGCTGGGGGGAAGTCTCTCAAGTAAGTCACAAAAACCTTGTCTATTTTGTGACAGACAAATCTCATGACAGTTACTGGAAGAGCCATTTGGCTTTGTGACTCAACCTATTTTCAGCTCTAAAAAACCTGGGTTCTGTTTAACCCTCCAAGATAAGAGCATTACAGAAACTAAATTTAACGTCAAAATTTCTTTCAAAAGGTGATTTTATAATTTTTAAAAAATCTAAATTTCTTAGTGTCCCTATTTCAAAGGTAGCATGCTTGATTTAGGACATTTAGAAAACATGGCTAAAAAAAATTTTTATATCATCCAAATTTCAAGGCCTATATTTGATGCATGTCAGTTTCTTTCTCTATGTAAATGTGCTCTTAAAAAACAAAATCAGGATCCTACTGAATATATGATTATCTAACCTTTTTTTTATTTGCTATATGACGAACATTTTCCCTAGTATTAAATATTATTTATAATATTATCAATGATTACTGTAATTTGGTTATTTAGGTTTTCAAAAACATTTTTTTAAATAAATGTATAATTAAATTTGAAATAGAAATAGTTAATTTGCTTTTCCCTTTAAGGCAGAAGAGGTATGGTCAGTAAGTCTTTCCTTTGCTGCCTCCTCACAAAGCTAGATTCACAGGCAAAGCATCCCTGGGTCAGCAGTTCCACCCTCGCTGTGGGCTGGCTGTGGGATGGGTGACCAAGCTCTCTGTGCATCATTAGATCAGCAGGGTGCCTTCTCTGACTACAGAGGACCAACAGTGTTAGGGTAAAGAAACACAAGATTGTGATAAACTGCTTCTCCCCAGTCCACTCACCGTCTCAACTGGTTACTTTCAAAGGTAGGCCTGAGGTTGATGCCAAACTGGGGTTGCCAGGTAAAATAAAGGAAGCCTCGTTAAATCGCAATTTCAGGTAAGCAACGAATAATTTCTTAGTGTAAGTATGTCCCATGCAATACTGATATTTATATTGCATATTTATATTGTATGGGACGTACTTATACTAAAAAACTTATTTGTTTATATGAATTTCAAATTTACTTGGGCCTCCCGTATTTTTATGAGCTAACTCAGGCAACCCTCCCCCAAATACTAACCAGTGCCCAACCTGTGAGTGCCCTTACTTGTGCCAAAGACCTACCCCTCCCACCACCTGGGAACAACGGTCTGCTCCTTTTAAGGAGGAAGAGGAAAGAGAAAGGAAGAGCCTGGGTTAACAAATCAAATCTTCCCTAATCCTCCACTACTACTAAGTAGGAGGCAAGGATTTGCAAGTTACATTAACTTTTCAATCTACAAGGTTATAATAGTATTAGATGAAGACATTAACACTTTCCAAAAGGGCTGAATCACCACTAGGTGATTATTTTAAACAAATGTTTATTCTGAATCACAACTAATGATCATTCTTATGCTTAAATGCACTAAGTTTTAAATCCAGCAAGGTCTCTTTTTTTATGCATTTGGGAAAATGGACTGGGAGTGACTTCCTATTCATAATCAACATCATTACTTTTTCCATATCTCTTGATACGGCCTGGTGTTTCTATATTAGCCTCTGTAATTGGTGATTTTATTTTTATTGGTGTTTACTGTCTTTAGGATATAAGCTTTTTTAAGGCTTATAGTAAACTTATCACCTTTCCTTTATGATGCTCACACCGAGCTGGTTTTCAAAGAATACTGGTGACACTGAGGAGATGAGGAAGATAAAGGTGAAATGTGCATCTGGGTGGTATGAAGGCAAAGGGAATGCATGGTTACACAGCTATGAACATTGAGTTATTTTGATTACCATTCCTTTCAAAAACACTGCACAAATATTGTGTCTTTTTTGCATTAAGTGTATGTTTTGTTTCGTTTTTTAAATCTGCGTCGTTATATTAATATGTCCTACTTAGAATGCAAGTACCCATGCATTTACAATGATGGCTTTTAAAGTTTTATCTCTTTTGAAGGAGGCCTCAGGGTAAGTTGATTTTCATGGCTTCTTTTTATTAAAATTTCTGCAAGGCCCCCACATCAGCTTGTCTTCACAGTCATAGCACCTTCCTACCCCTATGAGTATCATGACTATGAGTAGCAATGGAAGAAACAGTACAAATCCAGAGGTGCCTTAACAACTAGATATCTTCTTTAGGATGGTGACTTTTCTGGAATTCTGTAGGTGTAGGCTATTTATGCATACCACATAGTTTGGAAATATAATTAATTGGCTACCTTTCAGTTTTTTCCCAGTTTTCATTTCCCCTCACAGAGGCTTGACCTGACCTTTGAAAATCCATTGTTCATTGACCCGTGAGTTGCAGTTATTTTCAGCCATTTTTTTAGAGTCTAGATACTGTGCTTTCAAATCTTTCCAGTCACAGTATGCATTAATTATGGATAATTTGTGACAAAGTCTGGAAATAATTCTGAGGCACTTAATATCAACAGTAAAGGGCAAATCAAAAAGAAAAAAATTTTTTACTCAGGTAATTACAAGTTGGTCCCCATATTCAGGGCTCATAAAAAATACATAGGTCTTTTTTTAGAATTGAACACAATGAAATCAAATTAGTCTTAGAGGTGCCTTTGTGGAAATCAGTATTATTCAATGAAGGTTTTAAAAAATATATGAGGATGATATTTAGGTTAGAAAATAGTTATGTGGCTGAAACTTTCTCTTTCTAATCTGATTTTCTGTTCATGTAGAAGCACTTCCCTTACTGCAAGCGGAAAGCCAAAGATGGTTCCGTTTTTCCTAGTAAGTAATGATAAATTCACAAAATTATGGAGCTGCTCAATTAAGTGAGATAATATAAATGAATCCGCTCTTTATATAGAGTTGCAGATTGTGTTTTAAGAAATGTTTTTGATTAAATTGTCTCTGTTTGCTTTGGAACAGTGGCAAGAACAGATTAATCTAAATCTCTATGTATAACTGCTTATTTTTTGTCTACTTTTCACATCATTTGCCTGCTTTGTATTTCCATGACAATTTTTTTCTCTAATAAGACACAAATGTACTACTATCAGGTTTCCACAACATTCCCAAAATGAGCTGACTTGTAAGGGATAGGTGGATATGGCAGTACTGAGGATCACAGATGGGGCCACCAGCTAGATGATAACCAATATTGGTGCCCTGTTTCCAGGTTTAACAGGGTACTCTAAATAATTTCCTCTTGAGATGTTTGACTTAAACTACTCAGTTTTCTATCAGTTTCCAAAAGGAAGGTATAGTTGTTTCTTTTCAGGTAAAGTATATGATTCAGGGCTGGTCAAGGATTGGGGTCTCATTTCACGGGGGTGGGGGGTGGGGTGGGGTTGTTTCATGTGGCAGCCTCTCTGCACCACCACACCCACTCCTCTTTTATACTGGAAAATGGGAGGGGCAGCCAGAGACACTTGCTGGGCAGAGGGAGCAGGGAAGCACGTGAGCACATGGAGTGCTCCAGGTATGACTCTCATGTCAGAAGTTCACCCAGCCTGGGGGTGGGCAGGGGCAGAGGAGGGCTGAGGGGAGAGATGTCCCCACACAGCTCCTGCAGGCTGACAATCCAGCCAGGGACCTGAGTTCTAGCTCTGGGTCTGATACTGTTTGACTTCCGCTGGGCTATCACATCAAAGTCCCTATCTCCTATTGTGGCCTGCAAAGTGGTGCAGGCTCTATTTAAGACTAAAGTTATATCGTTATAACATAAAATACTAACAATAAAAATTAAACCAAAGGGGCCTCGGCTCACACCTTCAGGAGGTGCCATAGACACCACAAAGATCAATCAACCACCATAATTCATCTGCATGCAATTATCCGAGGTGACGGATCAAACACAAGAGATGCTAGTGAAAGTTCTTCCTTAACAGTCCTTAATAGCAGTGCATTCTAAAACTATCAGCTAGTTTCCTTTCTGCCATTTACATATTCACATTGTACTTTAACTTTGAGCAAAAATGTAATTTTCCACAATAAAAAAATAACACATTTCCTGAATAATTGGGCTCTTCCCTGGTGATTGTTATCTGCGGAATAGGGAATGTATTGTTACAACCGAAATAGACTTTTTTTTTTTTTTTTTTGAGAGCAGTGTCACTGGCCCTCATATGTGGGACCCGAATCAGGACTGCTGGCTTCCTAAGACAGCTCTTAACCACCGCGCCACTCAGCCGGTCCTAAAATAGACTTTTAATGAAGAATATATTTCATATCTAGGGATTTCTCTATTTGCCCAAGATAAGAATTAAAAGCAGTGACAGAATCAGCTTCTCGGCCTCTTTCTAGAGTATATGGTTTCTCTACTAGGACAATGATCTGAAGGGCTACCTTAGGAGGGAAAGATTTCCAAGTTCACTTAGTTTCTTTTTTTTTTTGAGGGCAGTGTCACTGGCCCACATAGGTGGGACCCGAACCAGTGCCACTGGCTTCCCAAGCTAGTGCTTAACCACCACATCACTTGGCCAGCCCCTTCACTTAATTCCTTGATCTTTCTTTTAAAAACTATTAAGCCCAGAAAAGATGCGAGATCTCCGAAATTCAGAGACCAACTTACTGTGTACCAGGTTACTAACTCGTCTCATAATTATTGTCTTTGATCAACATTCCTCCAATCCCTTTTTCTATAGGTATTTAAATAACATGAGTTAGTTCTTTTGATTATTCTAAATTTAAAAAATTAATCAGTTCTATGGAAAAATAATCTAATAATTATTAAATTCTGTTTATATTATTCTAAATTTCCTGCCACTCTTTATATGCTAATACACATACACACATTTTTAGATGAAATCAGTAAATAGATGCTATTTTGGGTTCTATTTTGTCTTACTTGACATACAGATGCATATGAAATACACATAATGCACATACTTGTCATTTTGAATTATAGTTTTTATTATATGGTGCCAAATTGTTTGCTAGAATTATTGAGTCAATTTTCAATGTTGCCAAAAATATGAATGCATTAGATTCTTTATAATACAGTACACATTTAGGTTTTATTTTTATTTATTTTTGTTGCTTTAAAGGTGTATTAATGCTATTCTAGAGCATACTTATTAATATAATTTGTATATTAAATATACACATAGTATCTGCTAGCAATCTTAATTTTAGGAAAAGGGTAGTTTGACCATTGAGGAGTGGAACTATGAAAAAAATACAGAAGAAATTCATTCACATATTTGGAATAGAACCATAGTTGAATTCAAATTATGGTTTCCTTAATTATTTCCTTTTTTTTTTTTCAGCTGAGCCATCCTGCCACCTGTTGGCAGCTCAGCAGTAGCTCAGCTTGGGCTGGGCATCGAATTGCTGTTGCTCAGTCTTGAGCAAGCTCTTAACCAACTGAGCCACTCAGCCACCCTTCCTTTTAGATTTTACCATTTTATCAAGGACACATGGCACACCTACTGTAAAATTGCATGTCCATCAAAACTTGTGGAAGTTTAGGATTGTGTATTCACTGTTTATTTGCTGTGTTATCTGGGCTTTCAGCTGGCAGGTGGTATGCTGAGAACTTCTCCATCAATACTCATGCTTTCTCTATCTCACGTGGCCACTAGTGTATAGTGTTAAAATGCTTAGCTTTGATTCCTACTAATTTAATAACCACAGAAAGTATTGAATAACTTATAATAATGATTTAACAATTCAGATTTTTATAGTAGTTTACAGGATGTAAGAATGTGCATGTCATAAAAAAAAAAACTGCACCATGTTATTGGTTAGAGAACAAAGATAATTTTCACCCAAACATGGTGAAAATGTGAAGTTCTAATAGCAACAGTGAATTTCAAGGCAAAGTGCATTGAGCAAAACCTTATTTGTTCATTCATTAATCACAACATTTTTGGGGTAGCTTTTGTGTCTTTAGCAGTACAACATGTGCAGTGGAGAACAGAAAGATGAGCTCTGTTGCCCAAGTAGTTTACCATATATGAAGGGCATAGGAGATGTCAACACAGATAGCTACGGTATCAAATAGACTCTAACAGGTACTACATGACAACAATGGGCTAATGGATGCAGAAGAAGGGACACATTATTTCTCCCTGGAAGGATGGAGAAAACTTTCAGCTTGGCCTTAAAGGATGGTAGGACTTGAACAGACAAATGGCAACAGCATGAGCAAAGGAACAAAGGCAAAAAAAAAAAAAAAGGATAAGAGTGCATTTGGGTAGATAGAAAGGAGCATGAATGGATTAGTGGGTGAAAACACTGCAAAGGAAGGTTGATCAGACCATAGAAGGTCATGAATGTTGAACCAAGTGATCAGCCCTGAGTCAGACAACAAAAGGGAGTCCATTTGGTGGTAATAAAGCTGTGCTTCCAAAAGACTCCAGAAGTGTGTAGCTTGGACTGGAGCAAGCATAAATGGAATCAGAGACCAGCATTGGTACCATGGCACAGGTGAGAAAAAGTGAGAATTTGAACAAGGAGAGAGTGAGGGACACAAGAGAGATTGGGATTGTGTAGTCCTAGAACTTAATGACTAATATACATATTGCACATATTAAACACTTAATGGAATTTAAAAGAAGAAAATTATAGAATCAATTTTCTGTAGAAAAGTTAAGAATTTTTTTTTGTACTGATCTATTTTCTACAACTGAGATTACTAAAAAATTCTAGGTAAAAACACCTTTTGTGATAGGCCCTTGATATCCAATTCTAGCATAAGGAAACAGCCTTACTCTAAAGAAAATTATATCCATCAGTTAGTGTTTTTATAGTACCATGTTCCAATTTTAAATTAAGAAGATAGAACCTTCAGTTCTATTTCTTCAATATGAAATTTATTTCCAAAACACCAGTGTTATAAAGTGGCCCTTTGTAGAAAACTTGCAGCCATTCCTCTTGTTTTTTATATTTTAAATCACAGGTTCTGTGCTCCCACTTATTTGGAGAAATGAAATTGATGTTCTGAGTCACTGCCAGATATTTGCAACTAAGTCTTGCAACAGCTGCTCTGGATTTCAAATCACTCAAGCAAATACAGAACACAGTGTGAGTTCTGGGTGATGACTTGTGGGAGAGGAAATAAGATGAGGAAAGGACATGTAAACCAAAGGCCACATTTCTTTATGAGGTATTAACATATCTGATTTCTAGTCTAAGATTCAGTATCTGACATACAAAGGGCCTAGCTTGCTACAAACAGAACTCAACTAAATAGGAGGATGTTAGGAAAAGAAAAAAAACAAAAAACAACTGATGTAAATGTAGAACCATCTGTCAATGACTTTAGTGGAAAAGGGGCTTACCCGAGAAATCAAGTGCACACACTCCTCTCTGATGCTGTCCTTTCAACAGTGACAAACATTTTAGAGTCTGTGTGTCCCACACATGAACAGCAGCATCTCTTCCAATCTAAACAACAGAACGAGTGTTATTAACTACTTATAAATTAAAAGAATAATTTTGTTCTTTAGAGTCAAATGTTGCTCAGAAATTTAAAAAACCCACACATTTGGAAAATAGAAAGACCCTCAGAAATCATCTGGTCCAACTCCATTCTTTTCCAGATAAGGAAACTGAGTCATGAAGACTCTAAGGAGATTGTTCTGGCATCAAGCTGGGTGCCAGCAGAGCCTAACCTGATACATGGCTCCAAGTTAAGTGACTTTTAAAACTCTAACTCCAATGTCCACTGTGATTTGTTTTTGTCACTTAGTTCTAGCTTTCCCTTCCCCACCTTCTCAGCTCCACACAAGATTCCACTTCTTGGTCAAGGAAGTCAGCTGGATGTTGTCATGGCACTACCATCAGAGTTCCTTAACCCGTATCAATTTCTTTACCCACTTCAAGAAGCCTGGCTCGGGCCGGCCGAGTGGTACAGTGGCTAAGCTCTGGCTTGGGAAGCCAGCAGCCCCGGTTCAGGTCCCATATATGAAGGCCAGTGACACTGCCCTCAAAAAAAATAGAAAAAAGAAAAAGAAAAAAAAAAAAAAAAGAAGCCTAACTCTACTTTTCCCCCAGAAATGACAGTTTCATGATTTAACTTTCTATCATTAAGGTGGATTCTCCTTGAGGGGATACAAGCTTCTATCACACTAATTTCCAATAATATAGACAATCATAACAGTAAAGTGGTTTTTCTCATTTATAATACATAGGAAAAATAACCTGTTGGGTATGATGACTTTAAAAGAAAAAAAAAGTGAAGGGCCAGCTGAGTGGCTCATTTGGTTAAGAGCTCTCTCAAGAGTGCGAGCTGAGCTCTGAGCCACAGCAGTTTGATGCCCAGCCTGAGCTGAGCTGTTGCTGAGCTCAGCTAAAAAAAAGAAAACGAAAAAAGAAAAAAAAGTGGGACATAAAGCCATCTGCATAACTGAACATAATCCTGCCAACTCCTACACTGGTCTATGGAGGCCCAGTTACGCTGGGAGGGGCTATTGGCATACTGGTTTGTCACCAGTTTGCTTTCCATCCATGACAGTGTAGAGTGCAGTATTTCCTCGGGGGATTATGTAAAGAACCAATCTGTTTATTCTTTCCAAGGAAGGTTATTGAATAACTATGAACCAAGCAATATATGTCTACAAGAAAAAAAAAAAGGGAGTGAGAGAGCAAGTGAAAAGGCAAAGTAGTGATTAATTACTTGTAAAACTTAATAAAGTCAGCAAACTAGCATGTCAATTAACAGCTCTTTCCTTTTGGAAGACTATAGCCCTTTCACAAATAAAATAAAAGCTATGGGTTCTTCTCACCAAATGTATATTTCTGGGGTTGATTCCCTTCATGGCCTGTTTCATCCATGGATCTCATGTATCCCAGTCTATGAACCCTGTTCAAAGACTTCTACCACCTGTATGTCAACTCAGAAATAATTAGTTGTCTCATGTTAAGAGTTTTTCTTGGAGCTTTCCACTTGGAAACTGTTGAGAATCAGTTGACCTGCAGTTAAAAAGCCATGATAATACTGCTTCTTGGCCTTTTGGCTAAGATCAAGTGTAGCATCTGTTCTTACCAGTTTAACATCTGATAAATACTGTTGACAATATTACTGCTTTACCAGCAAGGTAATAAATCTGAGTTTAACAGATTCTTTGTTCGCTAAGTTAACTCTATTCCTTTCCTTTCCCTACACAAAATGACAGACACAAGGCTATGTTTTTTTTTGAGGGCAGTGTCACTGGCCCTCACATATGGGAACTGAACCAGGGCCACTGGCTTCCCAAGCCAGCGCTTAACCACCACGCCACTTGGCCGGCCCACAAGGCTATGTTTTGAGGTAACTTTTCAATTATAGACTCAATCCAAAGTTTAAGCATTCTAAAATGGTTCAGATAAAATTTAGGTTTTTTTGAAAGGTTAAAATAGAAAATAATAAATTAGCCAAAATTCATATGGCTTTAAGTTTTAAAAACATTAGCACTAGCTGTTATGCTAAAATGAAACGTTGGTTCATTCAAACATTTTTGAGTACCTAAGGCTATATTAAGTACAAGTATAGAGTGAGGAGCAACAGATATTAAGACCGTGCATTCATGGAACTTGCATTATTTGTTCCAGCTAATCCTATTCATAGATCTCATCACATTAGGATGAGAATCACTCAGTGGCTTCCCAATCATGCTAGAATGTACTGGTTGATTCTTCTACCATCATGAAATGATCCAATATTCACTGAATCTTCAGCTTCCTGCCTCAGGTTTATCTCTACCAAGTATTTCTTGAATTTCTAATATGTAAACTGTATTCAATATTAAATTCTCTGTCTTTTTGGCGAGGCCCCCAGCTGAGAGGAAAGATCTATACCTGCCCAGTGGCCACGTAGTCCTTCACTGGATGGATGGTCAGGCTGAGAATGTCGTCATCATGCCCCAGGTACAGCCTCTGGGAGTGCTGCTGCCTGTTGTACACAACAGCAACTGCAGCGATGTGGTAAACCACTTCTCCAGCTTGTGTGTAGAACAGGTTGTTTCTACAGTCGTAGGCTCTGTAACTGAAGCACAGGTCCAAAAAATTCACAGTATTTGAATGAACAGTGAATGAGCAGAGCAGGAGTTGTTAGAAGGTAAAGCTAACACACAGACATGCACAAGTACAAACCCAGGTGTCTTCATAGTTGCTTCATTTCAGTGGAGGAATGAGGACTTCCGAGTGCGTGCAATGACACTTTTGAAGAGGAAAATGGGCACTGGTAATTTTAACAAATCGGTTTCCATACACAATTGCCCTCTTCCCACTTTAGGAAATCGTTCCACTCGTCCATCTGGAATGTTACTATGGAATGTCGAACCTTCCAAGGACGCCAAAACAAAGGGACAAAATCCAAGTGTGGATTTTGAAAGTGAACAAATCCAACAAATGGGTAAGAATTTATTTTGCAAGTCAAGTAATTTCCAATTTTTTTGCTTTTAACAAAATCAATGAGCAATTTAATTGAATTGTCAACTGATAGATCATCAGACAATATTTTGCATGATATATCAAAATTACAATATATACAGAGTATGCAAAAAAAATGTATACACATTTTAAGAAAGGAAAACTATTAAAATTGTAATACTCAATATGTACTGATAACAAAAGATTAATATAAGTCATGTTTGACTTCTGTAATTACAAGAGGTACTCAAACTGGTTACTGTCAGCATCCAGGTACTTTTTTTTTTTGAGGGCAGTGTCACTGGTCCTCATATGTGGGACCGAACCGGGGTCGTTGGCTTCCCAAGCCAACGCTTAACCACCGCACCACTCGGCCAGCCCTCAGGTACTTCTGATTATGGCAAACTACTGCTTGAGCAACGCTGACTAAAGTGTCCACTTGTATACATTTTTTGGGACCCCTGGTATTTTTGGCCTGTACCTCAAGAGGAGTTTAAACAACTGGATGATGTTGCTATGATAAAACTATTTCGATTCTCACTGACTTATTTATGTGAATAAGCTTTCTCAATGCTTATGTATACTAAAAAAATGAAAAATGGGAATAAATTCAATGCTAAATTCTGTCACACTAACAGTATGCATATATGTGCCTATATCTGAACTCATTGAAAAAAAATCAATCTTATTAAAAGAATTTTTCCAATAAATTATTTTGTTTAATAACTGTTTATCAGAATTTGTACTATATTTAGATTGATTTGGTTAGCTGTGTACTACTAATAGTTATAACAATAATTCCATCTAGAAAAAAATTGTTAACATTTAGCGCAGCACTGGGTAATAGAAATATTATGTGAGCCACACAGGCAATTTAAAATTTTCTAATGGTCATGTTAAAAAAATTAAAACAGATGAAATTTATTTTAAGAGCATTTAACCGAGTATGTCTAAAATATTATCGTGTCTACATGTATCAATATAAAATATTATAATGAGATATATTACATTGTTTTTTTCATGCTAAATCTTTGAGATCTGATGTGCATTTTATACATACAGCACATCTCAATTCAGGCTAGCCACATTTCATGTGCTCGGTGGCTATAACTGGATACCACACTGGATGGCAGAGAGTTAGAATCTAATGGTTACAGGAAATTAAATTTAAATGGAACCTATAGACGTTTTTGAACAAATAGCAGCAGGTATGATTGGGTAATCAACAAAAGACTCTCAAACATAAAAATATTATGCTAGGGTAAAATTTTGTGGGAGAAGTAGAATGAAAATATGACTTCAAGGAGAAATATGAATGATGTAAAATTTCCTACTTTTATAGAAACACTTGCTCACATATTTTTTTAAATTGATAGTGGGAATAAAATATCTATGCCATTTAGGTTCCCTTGAATCCATTTAAATGAGTGATGTATTTATAAAACATTAGGTATTATGTTCTTCACAACCATTTATACTTTTGCTATAAAATTTTAGATGTCAACTCAAAGTGTGAAAGGTTGTATATAATTTTCTAAATTCAAAATGCTTTTGGGCTTATGTGAGCAAAAATATTTGAAGAAAATATTGTCCTAGTTGGAGCCAAGCAAAATAGAGCAGGAGTTATGGGAATAAAGGAAACAGAGATGGTGGAGAGAATAAAGTGAAATAATGATGAGCCACAGAAACATATGCATCATGGAAGTATGTGAAGTATGAAAAGTCTAGATGCATTGTGATGGCCACAGAATATCAACTGAGAAAACTGGACAGAGAATAATCACAGGTAAGTGCACACTGGAGAGAAGAGCCAGGCTGAAGTGGGAAAGTACAGAGAAAAGGGGAACTCCTTAGCCTGGTGATGAGGCTGGTGACAGGTCACCCACCCGTGTATGAACTGGAGTTTCAAGCTGTCCTCGGGGGCCTTTTCTCGTTTGAGGAAGAGCACTGCATGGTTTTTCTCTCTACTTTGTTGCTTTAGCTGAGGTAGATCTTCTTTGTAAACCTTGAAGCATAACAAATACATTTAGTTGAAACTCTTTTCTTCAGGTTTCAAAAAATTGCAGGAAATCACGTTTTTGAGAACATGAGGCTAAAAATGGTCACAAGAGACAAAGACGGTCACTAATAATGATAAAGGGGTCAATTCTACCAGAAGATAAAACTATTGTAAATATTTATGCACCCAACATCAGAGCACCTAAATATATAAAGCATATACTAACAGAAATAAAAGAAGAAATAAACATCAATACAATAATAGTTGGGGCTGTAATACCCCATTCTCAACAATGGATAGATCACCCAGACAGAGAATCAATAAGGAAACAGGCGATTTGAACAACATCATAGATCAAATGACGTAACAGACATATATAGAACATTCCATACAACAGCAGAATATACATTCTTCTCAAGTGCACCTGAAACATTTTCCAGGATAGATCATATTT
The DNA here is from genome assembly GCA_033961575.1 of Aselliscus stoliczkanus. Lineage (NCBI taxonomy): Eukaryota > Metazoa > Chordata > Mammalia > Chiroptera > Hipposideridae > Aselliscus > Aselliscus stoliczkanus. Next base: position 67,450,258 of record CM066730.1, on the reverse strand, counting down.
TAGTGAACAAAACAAGTCTCAACAAATTCAAGAAGATATAGATTATATCAAGTATCATTTCCAACCACGATGGTATCAAACTATTAATAACAGGAGGAAAACTGGAAAATGCACAAATATATGTAAATTAAACAACACACTTCTGAACAAACAATGGATCAATGAAGAAATCAAAAGAAAAATAAAAAATATATTTTGAGACAAATAAAAATGGAAACATAAAATACTAAAATTTATAGGATGCTGCAAAATCAGTCCCAAGAGGAAAGAAAGTTTGTAGCTATAAATCCACACATTAAAAAAAGGGAAATGATCTCAAATAAACAACCTAACATTATATCTCAAGGAACCAAAAGAATAAGAACAAACTAAGCCCAAAGTTAGTAGAAGGAAGGGTTATAATAATTAGAGCAGAAATAAATGAAATAGAAACTAGGAAAATAATAGAAAAAAATAAACAAAACTAAGAGTTGGTTCTTTGAAAGAGAAACAAAATTGAGAACATAGGACATGAGATCAAATTTTACTTTCTTCTAATGAACCAAACTAACATTGGAATTTAAAATCTTTTTTGTTTCTTAATTTGCTATTATGTTTAAGTAATTTATATCCATAAGAAATGATATTAATTTTCTAATAAATAAAAAATAGAATAAATTATTAAAGTTATCAATGAAATAAAAGTATTCTGCTATAATTTCTTCTAAAGCAAGAAATTTCTTGATTCTGAAATTGATGATCACTTTTGGAATTATTTTCCTTTCATGGCCTCATTCATCTGGACAGATCAGACTCTGAGCTACAGAGCAAAGCTCTTGGTCTAACCTAGAACCTAAAATGTGCTGCTGACTAAGAGAACATTTCCTACATTTTAATTTAAATGTACATAATAATCAATCTTTTGTCTACCATGTATTTATGCCCTACTACCAAGAGACATCAATTAGCACATTGAAAGTAAAATACAATTTATTAATAATTTTTCATCTTTATAAAGGAAAGTTTCTATTTGATCAAACTACATTACTAAAAACTCATGAAATATTATTATAATAAAATCTCTGTTTAGGATATGTCCAAAAATCTTTAAGAAAAAAATTAAGGAAGTCCTATGATACCTCATTACTGCTTTGTCTATTACAGATGCAATGAACTAAGCTTTTAAAATCTAAAGATAATTATTCATCTGAATTCATGATGCTTTCATCAGCTCATCAATTAATTTAGAGCAATTGGCACTTCTGTTTATTTGAAGTCTCATAACCTCTGTGGGCCTCAAATTACCATCAGTTGAAAAGGATAAAAATCCTTGATCAAGAAGAACTCAAGAATACTGTGAATGTAAATCAAATAATATAGGTGAAAGCTTTGGAAAGTAAGAAGTCAGGTAGAATTTACAAATCCTAGGCATGAACTTCAATATAGTCATGTTTTTTCATTTTTACTGGCATCATTTCATTAAATAAAAACTTTTCAACTAAAGAAAATTTCTTTCCTTTTCTTCCTAGATTTTATGTTCACTTTGCTTGAATTCTATTTCCCCTTGATATCAGGGGTATAATATTGTTTAGTGTTTGCATATTTCCACATTAATAATTTTCTTTCAAATCCTTAACCTTAGTGGTTTTATTGTATAACACATTGTATCAATACACAGTCAAACTGATTTAGTCATGAAGTTGATCCAAGTCATCAGTTGCACTTTGTTTTTACTGATAAAACTTTTCAAACACTGAATCAATGAATGATGATTATGGGCTGAAAAAATATATATCATCTGAAAAGCAGTAAATTCATTGCTTATGCAGGCGCAAAGCGAAACGGTACATAGAATGTGTGCTTTGGAGAGAAGCCCAGATCCTCATTCTTACCTTATTATTACAGGAGATGTGGAGATAGGTAAGTTACTTAACCTCTCAAGGTCACTGCAGGTTGGATTTGGTGTATATAAAGCACAGGATCTGTCCCCACAGAGACACTTGATACATGCATAGCAGCTGCCATAGGCCTATATGACAGGCCTATATGGTAAGTCTCCAAGGCAACACTGACTGTTGCTCTCTCTGAAACCTGAAACCTTTATCACTCCATGTTCATGTACAGAATTCTGCTTTGCATACCTTTGTCAAATGACAAGGAAGCAGAATTCCTACCGTCATCACCATAACAAGGTTATATGTGCCCAGATTCCTCTGAGAGGTTGCTCTGCTTAATACTCACTGTTTAATGCTAGAATAAAATGTCTACTTTCAAAAAATTAGGACCCAATTTGGATATAATTGTCCAACTTTTCTACTAGAGATGATTTCTGACTAGAGAGATAATGTACATTGTATTTAGGCTTTTACTTTAACTAAATGAATAATAGTCTCTATAAGTTAAGAGAGAAATCAGGTAACAGCTCACTTGCAAACTACCATGGCTCCAAGGCTACCTATTCTGTAAAGAAAATACATGCTTTAATACAAAATCAGGTAGCTTACTTGCACATTTTTTCTGCAAAAATATTTTAAAATTTTAGGTGATAGAGAGACAGAAAACCCCAACTGTCATTCAGTTTTGAAACTCTGTTACTATCTTCCACTTAAAATTTTTTTCAGGATATGACTGGGTAAATACATTTTTAACCTTTATTTAAAGAAAAGAGTAGATCATTTTCCTTATTCTTGTCTTGATTCTCTTCTGGCTAAGTACCAGCCATTTACAGGCAATGTTGAAATCCAGTGAGACAGAGATTCTGGGTTATAAGAATTAAGATGGGTTAAGAGGCTGACTGCTTACTGACCTGGCGATCATAATTGATTTGAGTTTCTTGCTCAATATCAGAGTCCAGCTCCGGCACATCGGATAAACCTGAATCAGATTCTTCACTGTTGGAATCAGTGCCACCTTCTGCGGAAATGCGACCCATAAGAAACAAGCAAAAATTCTGAGATTCTAAATAGTTAAAAGTTTTATTTAAAATATTTTCTTTCTTCTAGCCTATCAAAATAAATAAAAATAACTAAACTATAGTTTTTATGTAATCTACATTCTTAAAGAATTTCTATTTTGCATCTTTTAGTTACATTCAGCACACCCCTCACCCCCTTTCAAGAGCATTAACAGACCAGGACAACTTAACCCCCTTCTATTAGGTAATAGATCTTCAATTTTTAAATCTTGCTTTGAAAAGAGCCAAAAAAAAAAAAAAAAGGAAGGAAGGAAGGAAGGAAGGAAAGAAAGAGGAGGAAAGGAAGGAAGGGGAGGGAGGGAGGGAAGGAGGAAGGGAGGAAGAAAGGAAGAAAGGAAGAAAGGAAGAAAGGAAGAAAGAAAGAAAGAAAGAAAGAAAGAAAGAAAGAAAGAAAGAAAGAAAGAAAGAAAGAAAGAAAGAAAGAAAGAAAGAAAGAAAGAAAGAGAAAGTGAAGGAGAAAAGAGAAAGGTAGGTCTTACCAAGGAGAAGGCTGGGGTATCCAGTCACTTAGTTTAATAAAGATATTCTTTAGCCTGTTAATATGCTCAAGTGCCAGTAATTTCCATGATCCAAATCACTGCAGAACCCCACCCAATAAAAACTTCCTCACATAGTTTTTCATTTTATTACCTGATCATTCCTGCTGACATCACAATAAATAAAATAACTATACATTGATTGAGCTGGAACACATTGTGGGCCATTCTTTGAACCTCATTCTGGAGGCAACTACTATTACAATGGTTACCCTGTCACCCTGTAACCTGACCCAACAGACCCACTGCCCATTACAATTGTCCTAAGGAGGTTGAAACATTTGCATTCATGTTGTCTTCAAAGGTTATTTCTTCATGTAAACCTTAGACCTTCAACTTGTGTTTGGTACAAGCAAAGTCCTTTGAAGGAAATTATTCAGTTGACCCATATTTGCCTCAAAAGATTTTTTTCTGTTCTTTTTTCATTTTAAAATTTATCATTGGAATGAATTTTTCAAAATTGCTTTAACTCTTTACCTCCAGAAGAGATGTTAGAATATTCTTTGAAACTTTATTGAAAAATAAACAGATGTTGAAAAAAACTATTACTGGTTTTACCCTGGGGTGCAGTTTCTAGCAGGCCGTTGCTGACACCTTCTGGAATAAATCTCCACTGGAAAACTGAGTGGTCAGCCCCTCCTGTGCTTAATACCCACTGAAAGTCATGAGACCAGCGGACGTTTGTGACATGTGCAGAATGGCCCACGTACTTTCTAAATTTGGCTCCTGAAGATATTTTTGAGAAGATTAGTTATGCAAAAAAAAAATAGAATTTATTGGTTAGAAAATTACATTGTTATTCATGTTCAGGAGTAAAATCTTTAAACCTACTACAAAATAATTTTCAGTATTACATAATAAGCAAATGCTCCAAAAGATACCTCAATTATTCCAGCATGGACTAAGATAAAAATGTGTTTTAAAATTTAAGCCCTGTGGCTAAAGACACATCCAAACCTGTTCTATATAAATAATGCCTACCGCTTCACTGATTCTGAAAATAAATGCTTAAAGAATGAATAGTTCACACATTCGTATTTAAATACAAGATGAAATAGATATAATCCTTTGCAATTGGGAAATAGAAAATAATTCTTTGGGGGGAAAATTTCAAATTGTTTGGGGTCACAGAGAGTTGGGAGAATGACATTATTTTCTCTTAAATTGATTACTCAGTAAATGCCATCCCCAGATAGTGAATGCAATAAAAAAAAACTATCTGAACATATACTTGTGGTTGGACTACTGCAAGAAAGTCACCAGTGTATGGTTGGAACACAGCAGTATAAAGACATTCATGGAAATAAGCAGGGTCCACCTTATTATGTGGGGACATAGTACTCCAAAAATTTCAGGGGGCCAATCAGCATCCCACCTCTCCCTCAAAAACATTTCTATCCTTTACCATCCCTCTAAATGAAATCTCAACTACCACACATTTAATTTTTAAATTCCCACTAGATGGGCTGGCTGAGTGGCATGTTGGTTAAGAGTTGGCTTGGGAGTGCCAGCTCTGAGCAGTAAGGCCCCAGATTCAGATCCCAAATGAGGGGCAGTGATGCTGTGCCCTCTACAGCTAAGATGGTGAACAACAACTTGACCTGGAGCTGGGCTGCCGTGAGTTGCTGGTGACAGCATAGGTTGCAGTGGGGCTGCAGTGGGCTGCCATAAGCTACTGGCAGCCAGTGTGAGTGGCTGGCTGCCAGTGAGGGCTGCTGTGAGCTGCCGTGAGTGGCCACCCAATAGCTGGAGACAGCTCTGCCTCAGCCAGGAAGAGCACAAAGATAATACCAACATGGGCCAGTGAAGTAACATCCTCCACAACTAGACGAAGAACCAAAGAGGACAGCAACTTGTCTGTTCCCCTTCTCTGATTCCCCAAAGCTGTTCCATCCCCCAATTCCCCAATAAAATCTTAAAATAATAAAATAATAAAATAAAATTTAAATTTCCAATAGAGAGGTGATGATTTATATGAAGGTTTCCTTTCCTGAGAGAGTGTTCTGATCAGGTGAGGTCCTATCATACCAGAGCCCCCCAAAACAGACTAGGGGAATAATGCCACAGAGGGGAAGGGAGGCCTTGGGCCTCAAAAGCAACCTTGCCTTTTTCAAAGAGTTGCCTAAATCAATTTTGGTAATTTAATAAAGTCAAACAGATTCCAACTAAGATCAGTTGGAAATGCTGGCTGATGTTAACTCAATACTTGGGAAGTAAATTATATTCTTCCCATATCTCTATATATCTTCTTGGGCTATCCTTTGCTGCCCTGACCTTTATACCCTCCTCAGAGGTCATTTAGCCTGTCTCTTTGCAGTAATTTAAAAATATGCCCAAAGGGCTGGTCAAGTGACACATTGGTTAGGAGCTAGCTTGGGACGCCAGCTCTGAGCAGCGGGGCCCCGGTTCAGATCCCACATATGGGGCCAGTGACACTGCCCTCTATAGCTAACATGGTGAACAACAGCGCCACCTGGTTGGCTCTATAGCTAAAATGGCCAGCGACGATGTGGGCTGCAGCCCTTGCTGCAATGGGCTCCATTGGCTACAGTGAGTGGCCGGCAGCCAGCGTGAGTGACTGGCAGCCAGTGTGAGCTGCCAAGAGCCTCAGTGAGCAGCTGTCCAGAGGCCAGCAAGCAACTGCCTCACCCAGGAAGAGCGCAATGATGATGCCAACATGGGCCAGTAAAGCAACATCCTCCTCAACTAGACTGAAGAACAAAAGGACAGCAACCCTTTCCCCAATTCCCCAACGCTGTTCCCCTCCCCCAATTCCCCAATAAAATCTTTAAAAAATAATAATAATAATAATAATAAATAAAAATATGCCCACAGTTCTAAAAAAGTCAAACTCACAAAACACACAGAAGATTTGTGGTTACTAGGGGATTGTGGGTGGAAGGAATGAGGAGATATTGGTCAAAGGGCACACCTCAGTTATAAGATAGATACATTTTAGGAATCTAATGTATACCATGGTGACTACAGTTAATAGTACTGTATTGTATACTTGAGAGTTGCTAAGAGAGCAGATCTTAAATGTCCTTATCATGCACACAAAGAAAAGGTAACTAAGTGAGGTGATAGATGTGCTAACTAACATTACACAATATATCTGCATATGAAATCTCTGTTCACCTTAAAATTACACAATGTGACTTGTCAATGTATTTCAAAAAAGCTAAAAAAAAGAAAAAAATATATATGGCCACAAATTCTTTGATACAAATCAAAATGAATAGAATATGGTAGGGCCAGCCGAGTGGCGTGGTGGTTAACTGCTGGCTTGGGAAGCCAGCGGCCCCGGTTTGGGTCCCACATATGGGGGCCAGGGACACTGCCCTCAAAGAAAAAAAAAAAAAGGAATATGGTAAAAGTGAAGGTGTGTGACACCCAAGAGGAGGTTATAAAAGGTAAGACAGATTTCTCCTTGCTCTCTTTCTTGGATCTCTAGGTACCACGTGCTCAGGACACTCAAGCAGCCTATGCAGAGACCCGCAGAGCAAGAAGCTGAGGCTTTCTGCCAATAACCACGTGGGTGAGCCGACTTGGAAGTGGATCTCCGGGCCTCAGTCTAGCCTGAAATGGCTACAACCTCATGAGGAGGCCATGAGCTAGAATCCTCCAGCTAAGCTGCTCCTAAAAATCTTTGATTCCTCAGAAACTGTGAGATAATAAATGTTTGTTGATTTAAGCTGCTAAATTTGGTGGAGAGAGGAATTTTTTTACACAATAGATAACAAATATACACTTGGTAGTTTGGAACTGGAACCTGCAAAGGCATTAATGTCATTAATATTTAGGCCTTCTCTCTGGTCTTTTTTCCTGCTTCCTCTCTTTCTCTCTCTCTGTCCCCCTGCTTCCCTTCCTCCTCCCTCCAGGCACACTGGCCTCTTTGTCACTCCTCAGGCATTCTTCTGCCTTTAGGCCTTTGTACCTGCTGTTCCTTCTATCTGTGATGCTCTTTCCCTGAATATCTGGAAGGCTGTCCCCTCAGCTCCTTCAGGTTCACAGATGAAACCTTACCAGTGACCCTTGTTTGACCACCCTATTTAAAGTAGCAACACTACACGGCCCCACCTGGGAACTCTACTTCCATGGCTTGCTTTATTTTCTTCATAGCATGTCTCATATCAGACATGTTTATATTTTCTTGTTTATTGACTATGTCCTCTCAAGAGAACAAAAAGCTCCACGAGGGCAGGATTTGTGCTGGTTTTATTCACTAATACATCTCCAGCCTCAACTAGTTACTGAATAAATGAAGGCCACATTCATCTTTTCTATGGCTTTCCTTAGGACACTGACTTTAGAAGGCCTCTCTTTTCCCTTTGAACCACAGCATAGGCTCAGGTCTCAGCTCTCAATCAACACTCTGTTGACCTTTCTCCCATGACTTTAAATACTGTCCCTACGCTCACGACTGTCAAATGTTCCTCTTTAGCCCTGAGCCCTCCCTGGAGTGCTAACAGCCCCTGTGCCTTGTCTACTTGGATGCATCAAACTTATCAAGGATAAAACAGACTGATGGTTTCCCCTTCCCCTTCCTCTCCTACTGGTTTACCCCCATAAAACATACACACAGACAAAACCTCTTCCTTTCCCATTTTCCCATCTCTATGAATGGTGCCACCATCCACCCCATTGCTCAAGCCCCAAACTTAGAGGAGTCTGTGCTTGATTCCTTCCTTTCCCTCTATCCCCACATTCAATCTATCGGCAAAACCTTCAGCTCTACCTTGAAACTGTTTCCTAATCCCAACTACCTCTTCTTGCATATTTTCCTAAGACCTTTGTCCAAGCCACATCATCTCTCACCCGGACTCTTGCAATAATCACTCTATTAGAAGCCTCCCCAACACTACCCATCTCACACAATATCAAAGTGGTCTTTTAAAAACTCAAATTGATCATGTCATTCCTCCATTTGAAACCCTCAATAATTTTCCACTGCATTTAGACTGAGACCCAAATTTCTAACAATAGCTACAAGGCCCATCATGACATGTCTCCACCAGGCTCTCCAGCCTCACACTACACAACTGTCGCCTCATTCCTCACACTGTAGCCACGCTGACCTGTCTGTTCCTGCACTGCACAACAGAAAACTATCATGTCTGCTCAGTCTCCACACTTTCTCATAGTCATCAGCCTCTGCTCATGTTCAGCTGCTTACAGGTTCAAAAGTTAAAGAGAATAGTTGTCACTGGTACCCTGGGTTATAGGGAGACAAGTCCCAACAGCTGTTATTCCCATCGACAACAGTCTGCCAGTAGTTTTAGCACAAAAAGGCTACAAAAGCCTGAATGTCTCTGAGGCAAATAGCAAGATCTATAAACCATGAGTCATGAAAAGTAGGACAATCCAATTTGCTATGAGGACATGGAAACTTTTGCAGATTACTGAGGTGAATCTTGTTACTCTCGCCATATTATCACTCTGGCTGTCCACCTCTCCTCATTCAGTCAGACATCCCCCAGGTGCCATCATCCTCAAGGTTGTTTTACATATAAAGGTGTCTCATTTTGACAGATAGCACTACTCACAACCTCACCCTACTCCACCTCAACCCTCACATTCTACTAACCTAACCCAAGATCTACATTTCCATTGCTATTTTTCAGACCCAAGCTCACCCTACAAGGTTTGGTGATACAAAGAAGATATCAACTCGCATTAAGTTAACTTTATTCCCAAGTCCTGACACTTGCAACCAATAGTATTGCTTTAGATCCCACTGGCATTTCTTCTGAACCTCCAGATGTCTTCTGGTTACCTAATTTACCTTCTGAAAGTACATTACTCAATCTAACAAGATATGCCTTATTACTCAAAAGACCCATTAGGGAGAGTGAGAGGAGTTTGAAATTGGCCCTTTGAAGTAAATTTGTGTTTTGAGTACTTTAACTGATGGCCATTTTGTCAAGTGTAAGTGATGGTGATTTCACTATGCATTTTATGTTCAATTTTGTACTGTAATTGTCATTGCTTCAAAACTGCCAGTTAGTGCAAAATGACTTCCTAATTACATTTTTCAATCCCTTTTCTTGATTAATCTAAAAATTGTTCAAGTGAAAGGGTTTGCAGGCAGCAGCATGTCCGTAATGATTACTTTCTTAAGATTTTCAAGGAGCAGTCAGGGAGTCTCAGACAAGCCTATATGTATAGGCTTTGCCTAAACTTGCAAAAAAATAAGAGGATGAAGTCATTACATGGTTAATTCACTCACATTCTACAAAGCCTGAAAGTGCCACAAAAATTGATGTAATGAGATTTTAGCAACAATAAAAAAAAAAAAAAACAGAATGTGAGGGCAGGGAAAGTTGTTTTGAATCAAACTTCTCTCTCAAAAAATCTCACCAGTTACATAAATCTGGTTTGCAAATTAGTGCTATGACAAGGGATCCATAAATTATATTATCTGAAAGAACCATCGCTTCCGAATTTTATTTTAAATATGTCTAAAAGGACTTGCTCTGGTTTTCCATGTATAAGTACAGTTAGCTATGAAGCATAAAAAATTTTCATTACATTTTAATGTAACATATAATTGAATTAGGAGTGTTTACTTACATAAATATAAATATGACTTGGTTAAAACGTGAAAGATGAGGTTTATGCGTCACAAAATGGTGAGTAAAAACCCTTGTTAACAAATTCTGACATAAACTTGCAAAATCTCGTATTTTAGAAAGTCAAAAGTAAACAACATCAACAACACATTCTATTTAAAAGTGTTGAAGAGTAATTTGTATACAAAGATAAAATGAATAGTCTGCAGGAATAGACACTAAGAAAACAAGCCTTAGTTATACTGCATATGCATTCTAGAATAAATTGAAATGTAATATCCCTTTGGCCTTACCTTTCTTGAGACAAGGAAATTTAAACAATTTAACCAGCCCAAAATCATCTCCAGACACCAGCACTGAGCTGTTGTAATTTGCATCCACTGAGTTGATGTCAGTGATGTCAGTGTACTTTGGCCAAATTCCACTAACTTCTGGGCCTTTCACACATGTCCAGGATGCCCAGGGAATCCCTTTGATTTCTTCTTTACTTGTTAAGGGCTTCCCAGCTGGAAAAAAATCAATATTCATGTGTTACATCTAAATAAAAAGCATATTCTAATTTACTTGATTCATTTTTCTCTTTTTATAGAGGTTTAAAACTGTTTTCTTTAAAGTTCTATAAAACAAGGAAACTATAGAGTCTGATCTCTTTAACCAACTGATGTTTTTGTTTTTAGCAAAAAGGTTTAAAGGAAGCACATCGTCAAAACTCAGACATAAGAAGAAAATGATCATTGTACTAAATGTAATGTCTCAAACTACTAATATTCACTTGACCTTAATTATATAGATACTGGTGATATTATGTTTCATATTATTGATGAAATGACTATTAAATTATACATCATCATATTTAGTCACCAACATTTTGCCAGGTTTTTAAAAAGTTTATTCTAACTTCTACTTTTATAATTCAAGGAAGCATAGAAGTGATTTTTTGAAATTCAGGCTGAATAAATTAGTGAAAAAAATTAACAGATTTTATTATTTAAATTTAAAAGTGTTAGACAATAAAAAATCCACCGATTTATTTTTAAAGATTTTATTGGGGAATTGGGGGAAGGGAACAGACAAGCCGCTGTCCTTTTGTTCCTCAGTCTAGTTGTGGAGGACATCACTTCACTGGCCCATGATGGTATTGTAATCATTGTGCTCTTCCTGTGTGAGGCAGTCACTCACCGGCCATTGGGCAGCCACCGTCATGGCAGCTCATGCTGGCTGTTGGCCGCTCATGCTGGCTGCCAGCCACTCACAGTAGCTCATGGCAGCCCACTGCAGCAGGGGCTGCAGCCTACACTCTTTCTGGTGACTCATGGGAGCCCAGCTCCAGGTTAAGCTGTCATTCACCATCTTAGCTGTAGAGGGCACAGCCTCACTGGCCCTCATGTGGGATCTGAACTGGTGCCCTGCTGCTCAGAGCTGGTGTCCAAAGCCAACTCTTAACCAACGTGCCACTTGGCTGGCCCAAAAATCTGCCAAACTTTGATAAAATAAATGTAATTGGTTGGGGAAAATAGTCTCAGCAATAGTGCTAGGTAAATTTTTTTTTTTTTTGAGGGCAGTGTCATTGGCCCTCATATGTGGGACCGAACCGGGACCGCTGGCTTCCCAAGCCAGCACTTAACCACCGCGCCACTCGGCCGGCCCTTGCTAGGTATATTCTTAAATGTATGCCACAAAAGCCAATTTCCACCAGCAGCTGGTGAGGGACTGTCACCAGGGAACACACAAAAGAAGAATCACATGGATAAAGAAATGTTTGAGAAAACATTAAGCCATACACAATTTCAAAATTCAAAATCAAGACAATTATGTATATTACCTCAGACTTTCCCCCTCAAAATAAACAAATATTTTCAAATTAAGAATCTGTGAGAATAGATGCTCTTATACATTACTTGCGTATTGTCATATTGGTACCCACATATCCTGAACTCTAAGCATTACATAAAGGTTCATTATAAAGGTCATAGAATCAGAGAGTTTATAGTTGGAACATAGTCTTTGATCCAGGTGCCTGCTTTGGCGAATATAGTCCAAGAAAGTAACTCAGAAGAAAAAATCCCAACTGTACAAAGACATTTAGAATTGCACTGTCTGTACCAACAAAGAAAGTAGAAATAAGCCCAAATGTTCAATAACAGGAGAATAAGAAAGCAAATTATGATATTATCACTGAGCAGGATGTTATTCTGTTACCGCAAATGGCAAACATGTGTTCCATATTTTTTCACATATGGAAAATATATATGAGAAAACATGAAGCAAAGAAAGTAGACAAAGAAATATGCACCTAGTAATAATGCATTGATGAATCTGATAGGGCAGAGACTCTTTAAAAAGTTGAAGTTATATTATATGTTACACATTTTATGGTAAAGATTAATTTTTCAATAAAAATTTTAAGATAAAATATTACTTGAGGATTGTGATAAATATTAAATTTTTCCTCTTACATTAAAATATCATAATCAAAGATTATAATAAATTTATCTTTTATTTAGGACATTTTAGTACTACAAATTGTTACCAAACGAGTATTATAAGTCAAATGAATCTCTTCTGAAAAGTTACAGTGGGGTATGCGGATACAAATAAAAACTGTGTTTTTTTAATCCCAATTAGCATGTTTTACCAAATAATCAAATAATAAGGACTTCCATTTATGAAGAACAAGTATTTGAGACTAAAGCAATCACAGTAAATAAACACTATGATCCTCAAATCTTTAGTATTTTTAGTACTTTTTCTAGGTGTTTTTTTTCATTTATCTTTAAGCATTCTTTATATGTATCCTTTGTTCATTATAACAGATGCAAGTACTTATGCCCAGTTGGTGTCTTTTCATTTTTATTCAAGTTCTCTTGTTCAGTAATTTTTTTATTTTAATGTGTTCCAATTTATTCATCTTTTCTTTGACAGTTTGTGATTTGAGGGTCTTGTTTCTGAAAACATCCCTTGCCCTGAGGTCATAACAACATCCACATATTTTCTTCATGTGGTTCAAAGTTTTGCTTTCTGCAAGCATTCAATGCCTGCATGACTTACATGGCATTTTGTAGAACAGTCGTTCTCCTGCGCCATCATTAGTTTGCAAGTATTTACTATCCAAAGACCAGTCAATGTGCGTAATGAAACTAAGGGACTTGCTGCATTCTCCAATTTTCTTATACCTCTGGGCAACAGCGTAGACGTCTACTGGGCCGTCATTGGATCCCACTGCGAGATAAGAACCATCTGGAGAAAATTTCATTTCATGAATGACTTCTTTTCGATCTTTGATATGAACCACTTCTGTCATATCTCTATAAGAATAAAAAGTGAAGTGGTAAGCAGCAAACAGGAACTCCAAGTCATGTTTTAAAGTATATGAGTCAGAAAAAAAAAATTGTCTTGAAAGGGAAAAAGAACTACAGTAAATAAATTAACTTTTAAGGAAAGATATAAAATATTATTTAAAGTTTATGGCCAATTTAACAAATTTAATAATAAATATTTTAAATACTATTTGGTGCTGCCAAAGTAAAAACCAAGAAAATTAATAAAATGTATATTTGCTTTCATGTTCAATTATAATCTTTCTCTAAAATTTCTTGTTAAAAAAATTGAGGTTTGTAAAACTTTTAAAATATGTCATGGAAAAATGCACATATATCAAGGTATCATAAAATATGCCATCTTTTATATTTTAAGAACAAGAAACCAGTGATTGTTAAGTTTAATGCTTATTGCTGTAAAAAGAGCAAGTCCAACAAGCAGAAGAGGAAAATTACTTTTTACTGTTGTTATGTCATTATTTAACTTTCACAATAAAAGTTCAATAATGCATACATTGAATCTCTGGAATATTCTGTATCCTTTCCCAATCAGATACTGGTAAGTCTGCCTTCATTTGAAAGCTCACTGAGCGTTTTTCTACAACTATGAGACAGGATTATGACTGACCGGTCCCCTGATGCCTTCATCGACTCCAAAATGAATTGAGTGCATAAGTAATGCCAAGTGTTTGCTTCCACATAATACTTCTTCACAACTGCTATCATTTATTAATAGCAGTACAGCTTACTACAATGTCATAAAATAGATGTGGGGGGATTTTTATTTTCTTTTTTGGCTTGGAAATCCATCAAAAAGAAAAGAAAATCTGGTACTTAGCATTTTTTCATATATCACTAAACAGAGAAAGAAAATGCTGCCCACCAATTTGGTAATAAGTTACATGTGGCTGATAATGAGAATTAGTGTAATAAACGGAGCTAAGAGCATTTTTCAAAGCTATATAGAATTGTCTCTGTGCAAAACATGTCATATCTAATTGACGGCTGCATTTCCTTTCTGTAATCACAAAATGTATGAGCCAAAAAGACAACTAATGTGTTCAGAGGAACTACTAGGGAGGATCGTAAATTTTATCCTATAAAAATGATATAGGGTGTTAATAAGTATGAAATATTCTATTTTATTGTCAGTTGTGGGTGGAAGAAATCTTTTACTCAAGCTCACCTCTAAAAATATGGGGCTACTGAATACAGCTTTATTCTGCCTTCCTCTTTTCTTGGCTTACTACAAGCACATAATCCCTGATCTAAAACCCTTGGGATCAGATGAGCTTGGGAATTCATTATTCGTTAGATTTTTAAAAGGCTATAACACACAATTTAGTATGTAACATCGCCAATGGGGTCTGGGGCAACATGCTGTATTACTACATTAATAGTTTTACAACAAATCACATGATACATGATTATTCCTACTAAGAGATTAATAGACTATAAATAGTCTCAAATCAGTTCACTGGGTCAGGCTGTGCTGCCAAATAAGTCACTGAAAATTTTTGGATATTCAGAGTGTTCAGATTTTGGAATTACAGATAAGGGATTGTGAATCTATAGTGCTCCTATGTGAAAGAGGAAGTGCATTTTTTCCTAAGGTCCTGGTGTACATTATGACCAGGAGAATCTTAACAAAAGAGTATATTTAATATCGCTTTCAATGTCAATACATGCCTGACTCGGAGAACAATGAAGGAGCCATCCTTCATGCCCAGGGCCAACTGGGATCCATCAGGGCTGAAAGCAACACTACGAACTGCTTCCTCCATGTTACAGCGGGCGATCAAGGCATGGTCAGCCAGGCTCCACAGCCTAAGCACAAGAACAATGTAAAAAACACAACAAAACCGATTTCTCATAGTCATCAACCAGCCCAAGGCAAGAAGGCCTGCTCACCACACTGTGAGAATAACAAGAAAGGATACAGTTAACTTCACACTAGTGTCCTTCTTCACGGCATGTCCGGGAATCTGGGATGGTGTTCAGTGTACCTTTGGGTCATTTTTACCATTTGAAATATCCAGCAAGGAAGATAAAATGAGATAACATTTCCAAAAATTTTGAGATCCACAGAAAAAGAACATTTTCAACACTATCTTCACACAGCATCTTACTATTCTCTTTGGAAATTAAAAATTGTTCTTTATTTATAGCAATGGTTGTTAATAGCACAGGATAAGAAGCACTTACTGAATGCTATTACATTGGTTTTCCAGAAAGAAAAAAATATACATATGAGTACCCTTGTAGTAACTGTGTCATTTAAGTACAGATAGATTGAAATACATATTCCATTTGTTGGCCTCTAGAAAGAAAACATATCTCAGATGGAGAAGAGTGAATGATACCCCTGCCCAAGACAGTTCCAAAGCCAGCTGTATACAGTCATATGCTTTCTTCATATGAAATCTGGGTGTTCTCCTGCTCATAGGCCCACTCATGGTCAAGGCGGATCTTCACAGTGCCCCTACCTGATGAGCACAGCTACTGCTCAAGAAATGGGGGTCAAGGGACAAGTGTAGCTAACACACAGTTTTTGGCAGCTCTGGGAACACCTAAGCCAGGCAACGCAAACAGAGTGAACAAGAGCTAAATCTCTCAAGCTATACATAAGGGTTTACATGAGAGTTGCAATTGTGGTATCTGACCTCTGTGTGTTAATACTTTAAAGACAGTCTTCCCTTAACACACAAACCACAATATCTGTTCAGGGGAAGGAGAACCCAGAGTTCCACAATAGAGGCAAGGATTAGTCATGTGAGGTGCAGTTTCTCTGATGCATTCTGCCATCAGGAGGGATGGGCACATGCTCCTTACAATGCAGAGTTGCCCAGTGAATAATAGTTCACTGATCCCGTAGGCAGCCTGTACTGTTCAGCCTAAAGTTTATGGGATTCTTTCAATCCCTTGTCCATTATTCATAATCTCATGCTGTTTTCAGCTGTGTACTATTTCCAGCAATGTAAGCTAGCATGAAGACACCATCACACCTCAGTAAACTGTACTACCTTTATAAAGTCACTCAGCTAACCTTTATTCAAGAAATGATGATTTATACCCTTCCTAAATTTCCATACTTGATGTAAAATTACATTTACCAAATTAATGGCTAAGGAGAATAAGACAAATTCTGGCAGTCAGGGCACTTTGGGGTTGTGTGCAGTTCTGAAGCTCAATACAGCTGTCAAAATACAAAAGCCAGGGCCGGCTGAGTGGCGTGGTGGTTAAGCGCTGGCTTGGGAAGCCAGTGGCTCCAGTTCGGGTCCCATATATGAGGGCCAGTGACACTGCCCTCAAAAAAAAAAAATAGAAAATACAGAAGCCAAAGACCATCTCAAAATTATTTTTATCTGGATGGGTATGAATGGAGTTTGGCAAGTGTTTGACTAGCTTTGTGGCATGGTTTTGCCTGGTCAGAGAAAGCTCAGAGGGATGGAAGGAAAGGAAGAGAAGAGGAAGTAAGTGAAGATAAGCCAAATATACACTTAGGTCACAGGGGGAGATAATTGGAGCTGCTCATACTGACTTTTAGATTGATGAGGCTTAGTGCTGGATAGAGACTAAAACATGGATTGACTTTTGGATTTATACTTTACTGAAGAGTATACCAATTGTATCTTGATTAGATTCACAGACAGACAGAATAAGGGAAGGCGGGAAGCAGGAGCCTTTAGCTTACAATATTCTATTTTAAGTATTAAAACCCAGAAGCAGTAATCAATTGATCAATTGATCAATCAATCTATTTCCCTCACCGTCACTCTCTCTTTCCAGCCTATTTTTGAGCACAATTAAAGCTAAGTAATAAATACAAAAATACTGAAATCAGTGTAGTAGTCTTTATCTCACATTTTTAAATCATATGTTTAGTCCTTCAACAGTCGCCAGAATACTGGAAGCATACTCATACTGCTTGTTTTATGCAATGTTGTACCATCAAAAGTAACAAGTGATCCACAGCAAGAACCCTTGATGCCCTAATAAAATTGCCTGTTTTCTCAGGAACCTGAACTTCCCTTTGATTTGAGGACAATGTTCAAAATTCCATCTAATTTCCAAAGAAATAATTATTTACTCATGTGCTGAAGACAACTTTGCAAATCAGAATTAAGCTCTAATGGTGATGAATGAGTGTCTGTGAGTATACTGTGAAATTGCTATGCAGCCTTTGCAGAGGAACAAATGTATGAGAAGGAAATAAGCTCTTGCCACAGGTGAGTGTGCTTAGCTCTCAGAACTGTGCCTGGAAGCCAATCTTACCAGTAATAACGTATTTTCACTTCTAAGATGACTTAAGATGAAGCCAAAGGAAGATAACAACAATGAAATGCCAAGAAGCCAACTGCTGTTGAGCTAAACGTCTTATTTCATGTGAAAATTGTGTGGATCTGCACTGTGTTTTATCCTTCTCTTAAATAACAAGAAAATTAGGGCAAAATAAATCTGTTATCCCAAGGAAATCAGTGAGGTGACAACAGCCACTGGTGGGGCCTTACCTAACTGAGCGGTCATCACTGCCTGTCACAGCCAGTGGCTTCTTGGGGTGCAGGGCCAGAGCCCACAGCTCCCCCTCACAGTGGCCTTGGAGTATTAGCATCGGCTTGTCTCGTTCTCGCACAATCACTTCAAATATTTCGCTGTCCTGGGTCCCTGCTAGAAGGCGGTCGGCTTTCCAGCACACACTCCTGATAGAGAGGCCTGACAAAAATATATCAGCAAAATGAAAGCATATCTTCATTTACAAATAAAACACCTAAAGTAAATTCCCTTTCACCAGGATAGCATCTAATGCAACACTTTTTAAAGAAACCATGATTTCACACATGTGGGATATAAAACTGAAAACAACAAGTGAACAAGACAAACAAAAACTCATAGACACAGACAACAGTTTAGTAGTTACCAGAAGAAAGGGGAAAGGGAATAGGCTGAAATGGTAAAAGCAGTCAAATATATATGGTGACAAAGAGATTTGACTTCGGATAGTAAATACACAATGCAATAGATGATGTATTACAGAATTGTGCACTTGAGACCTATGTAATTTTATTAACCAATGTCACCCCAGATTTAATAAAAATTAATTAATTAATTAATTAGTTAGTTAATTAATTCCTGGGGATGGAGGATCAAGTCCACATACCGTTTGGTGTTATTTACCATTTCCTTACCTGTGTTGGTTGTTTTCTCCAATCTCTTGTAATTCATTTTACAAAAGAATCACCACTCTTTCCTGTCTGACTTAGAATAACAATCTGTTTTTACAGCCAGATATATTTTAAAATTACATTTTAAGATGAATATAAGAGGAGAAATTGGTCTTTATGAAAATCTAGCCCTCTTTGAAATTATTTCCTTCTGATTTTCTACGGAAAAGTTAATAATCACTTCAATCTTTAGGATGTTAATATTGTATTAAAATCATATGTGGCTGATGCTACAAAATGGTTAATTACCATATTAGGTAAATTTAATATGTATTTGATAAGAACTGAGACTCATTCTACTGGATAAACAGATGCACTGTGTCCCAGAAATATGCAAATGAAATTCTAATTTCAGTCCCAAAATACCATCAAACATCAAACAATTTATGGAACCTTCTCTAGAAGCACAGTACTCCTTTTAAATCTGAACTTCCGCCTCCGTAATCTTTGAACTTCTGCCTCCGTAGTATTTTATCCTCTTTAGGCAAGTCTTCACTTGCCTGCTTAAGTTTTGATCTCTCGGACTTGTTGCAGTCTGTTCTGTCCCTTACTGGGTTCATTATTTTACTTACACAGTGAATTTTCTCATGTCTGAATTAGAAATATAGAAGCAATGCCACTTGCATAACTACTTTAAACAAGGTAAGGATGTTATAAGCTTTGAGAGCTGAGTTGCCTCGCCAGTGAGCTTTGTGTCTTTGACATAGAAAGTACCAGAAGTCGGAGCACCTGGGCTTTAATCCTGCTCTACACCTGATTGGCCACACATAGGAAGAAGAGTCCCTTTCCCTGGGTGCCCAGTTTTTCTCCCCATAAAATATAGACTATAATTATGGAAACCATGTCATTTATCATTGAAACTAGGATCCACTGAAAGTAAAAGGGGGTTCTAAAATTAAATTTACATAATTTTTTGAAATACTTATTAACCAAGAAAGTAGTTTTACAATGTTAAAAGACCTATTAAGTAGTTCTGCCAAAAATATTTTAAACATAAAAAAACCAAAAAACTTTTAAAAGCAAAATTCTAATAACACTTTATTACAATATAAAAAGTCTGGGACAAAGGGATGAATAAGCAAAGCACAAAGAATTTTTAGGGCTGTGAAACTATTCTGCAGGACACTAAAATGGTAGGTATATGTTATTATACATGTGTCAAAAATCAATAGAATATACAACACCAAGAATGATCACTAATGTGAATTACAGGCTTTGAATGACAATGATGTATCAGTGTAGGTTCATCTACACACACACATTTTTTTTTTTAAATGTAGGTTCATCCACTGTAATACCATGGTTCCCTGAAAATAAGACCTAACCAGAAAATAAGCCTAGTATGATTTACCAGGATGCTCGTAATATAAGCCCTACCGCAAACATAAGCCCCGTTAAAATCATCAGCCAGATACGACTGTTTGAATAAATGTAGATCTTTGTACATGAATAAATGAATAAATGTAGATTGTTGGAGCAAAAATTACTATAAGACCCAGTCTTATTTTGGGGGAAATACAGTAAATGTACCTCTCTGGTAGGTGATGTTAATAGTCAGAAAGACTGTGCATATATGAGGTAGGGAATGCATGAGAAATGCCTGTAAATTCCACTCAATTTTGCTGCTCTAAAAACACTATTAAAAAAAAAATCCAGGACAAATGCTAAGTCAGATGGGATGCTGAGACAACAGGAGGGTTAATTGGAGGTATATGGATACTGTAATCTTCATCTTCACTAACTGGGATCTTGAGCATGTCTTGAAATGGAAGGAGACAGCACACAGGCAGATTTATTATTCCTGCTGTGAGAAGTACGTGGGGATATCTTGGCAACAGCTAGTCAATCACTCAGAATCCTCCACTGTAAACATCATGATGGGCTTTCAAGGTTGGGAAGGACAGATGTGTGGTGAAAGCAGTCGGGATAAGGTGGCAGGCTGAAAGAGTAGGCAGCTCAGCTGTGGAGAAAACTCTGCCCTGTAGGGATAATCCTTTTGCCACTGTGCCTTTCTTGTCCTTACCTCTTTCCCACCTTTTCAGAGGTTTAGCTACTAGTCACTAATTAACATCATTTCCTCTGGAAGGAGTAGTAAATTTATTGTCTCCCAGCAGGCTTTCTATCATCTGAATTTTATTAAAGGAAGGGTATAACACTTTATTCTTTGGAAACAGGAAGCAAAGAGGGATATTAATTCTATTTCAACATCAGCAAAAAAAATCAAATAATTTACTTGTTTATTTTATTTATTAACCATTTTTTTCTCTCTAGTGTTTGTAAAGAGAAGAGTTTTCTCAGTTTTATATACTGCTGGATCCTTAGTACCCAGCACAGCATCTGGCATGTGACAGAGGCTCAATAAGAATTGTTGCATGAATAAAATAAAACATCAAAATAACAAACATTTCTTGAGTACTTGGAGATATCAAGAAAAAACAGTATACTCATCCTCAATGATAACATTTAAAAACAGGGATATATTTATTCATTTATACAAAAAATTTTGATTAAGCATCTACTACATGCCCAAGATTGGAGCTTGAATAGTGAACAAGCCGGGCTCATGCTCTAATGGCGTTTACATTCTAAGTAGAAACCAGACATTTATAAGCAGATATCTACACATGAAAAGAAATTAAAATGACATGAGATTCCAGTTCAAGATGGCAACATAGGAAGACCCTGAACTAACATCCTCCAATGGACACACTAATCCATAGCTACATTTGGAACAATTGCCTCCGAAGGAAACCTTAAAACTAGCTTAACAATTCCTACACACTGGGTGAACAATAAAAAAGAAACCCACGTCGAAACAGGAGAGGCTGAGACACAATCTCGCCATAAAGCATAAACGCCTGGCACGTCAACCCACAATCAAGAGGGAACGCACAGCTCTGAGCAACTTCCTGAGCAAAGAGTTTGAATCCCACATCTGACACCCAAACTTTTAACACTGGTACCTGAGAGATGAGCCCCCCAAAACATCTGGCTTTGAAGCCAATGGGGCTCGTGTCTCTGAGGCCTACAAGGCTATAGAAAACTGAGAAATAGTTCTTAAAGGACTCACATGTGCAGACTCACCATGGCTGTCTGTACTCCAGGCCCTGTGGTGCAAAGTCAGCTGACTGAAATGTCCAGTCTTTCTGTAAAAAATGCCTATTTGCTTAACTTAAAGCTTTGGCCTGAAGGGCAGGCATCTAATTTAACAACTAGGGGCAAACTGGAATCCCCTCCAAAGCCCAACAAGGCCAGAGGATGCCATCTTTGCACTCTCCCTCTGCTTCACTTCAGCTCCCCAGTATCTCTTGGAAAGGACCCTGTGCATATGTGTGGCACCCCAGTTTTCATCACTACTGCTCAGGGGTCACCCCTTGATAGTCTGGCTATGGTGCCCAGTAGGGTTTGTGTTCACAAGTTCAATGGTAGCAAACAAAGTAACAATTCTTAACTGGCATTCACCCCAGGGCTCAGTGCAGAGGGACCAGACAGAAAATGCCCATCTCTCAGTCTTCCTGTGAAAAAGGTATATTTGCAAATTTTAAAAGCTGCTGCCTGAGGGTCTGGATTCCAATCAGTCTGAATCTAATTGCTGACTGAGATCCTCCCCTTTAGGACACAGACAGGTCTTGGCACACCCTCAACTATTGGGAGCCACTAAGAACAAAGTGGGATGCTTAAACAACCAAAAAGGTTTGAGAGACAAGAATGAGTTAGGGCAGGGTTGAACAACTAGGTTCATCTCCTACATGAGGCCACCTCTTCAAGACTGAGAGAGGTACCTGTTTATTTAATGCATGGAAACCATCACAGAGAGTCAAGGAAAATGAAGAAATAAAAGAACATGTTCCAAAGGAAAAAATAAGATAAAAATCTCAGGAAAATACCTCAATGAAATGGAGTTAAGTTGTCTACCTGATAAGGAGTTCAAACTAATAGTCATAAAGATGTTTACTGAGCTCAGGAGAACAATGCATGAACAAAGTGAGAATTCCAACAAAGAGACAGAAAATATAAGAAAGTAGCAAACAGAAATCACAGAGCTGAAGAATTCATTAACTGAATTGAATAATACACTGCAGACTAATACAACAGCAGACTAGATGAAGCAGAAGAAAGGATCAGTAAACTCAAACACAAGGCAATCAAATTCACCAATCAGAGTGGGGAAAATGAAAAATGAAAATGAAAATGAAGATAGTTTCAGTATCATTATCGGGATCCCAGAAGAAGAGAGAGAGAATGTAGCAGAAAACTTATTTGAAGAAATAATGGCTGAAAATTTCCCTAATCTGGGGAAAGAGACAGATTTCCAGATCCAGGAAGCACAGAAAGGTCCAAATAAGATGACCCCCAAAAAACTCACACCAAGACATATTATACTTGTAGTTAAAACATCAAAAGTTAGGGCCGGCTGAGTGGCACAGTGGTTAAGCGCTGGCCTGGGAAGCCAGCGGCCCCGGTTCGGATCCCACATATGAGGGCCAGTGACACTGCCCTCAAAAACAAACAAACAAACAAAAAACATCAAAAATTAAAGACAAGGAGAGAATCTTAAAAGCAGCAAGCGTAAAACAATTTGTTATGAACTAGGGAACTCCCATAAGAATGTCAGCAGATTTTTCAGCAGAAGCTTTGCAGGCCAGAAAGGAGTGAGTGACACAATATATTCTAAGTGCTAAAGAAAATAACTACCAATCAAGAATGCTCTACCCAGAAAAGCTGTGCTTCAGAATTGAATGAGAGAGAGTTTCCCAGACAAGCAAAAGCTAAAGGAGTTCATCTCCATAAGACTGGCCTCACAAGAAATGTTACAGGGATCTCTTTAAGCTGAAATGAAAGGGTGTTACTGAGTAACAGGAAAACATATAAAACTAAATCTCACTGGCAAAGATAAATGTCTAGTAAAATTCAGAATAATTTAATTCTGTCAAAGTAGTGGTCAATTATTTATAAAGCTTGTATGAAGGATAAAAGACAAAAGTAGGAAAAATAGTAACTATAATAATTTGTCAATAATTACAAAAGATAAAACAATATTAAGTTCTGACATTAGAGATATAAAAAACATTGAGGGGAGGAAAAATGTAGAATTTAAGTTGTTATCAACTTAAAATAGTCTGTTATATAAATATAAGTTGTTTTATGTAAGTGTCATGGTAACCACAAAGGAAAAATGTATAGTAGATACAGAAAACATAAAGAAAAAAAGACTCTAGTGTACCAGTGTAGAAAATCAGCAAATCAGGGCCAGCTGAGTGGCACATTGGTTGGGAGCTGGCTTGGGAGCCAGTTCGGATCCCACATATGAGGGCCAGTGACACTGCCCTCTGCAGCTAAAATGGTGAACAACAGCTCCACCTGGAGCTGGGCTGCTGTGAGTCCCTGGGATGGCATAGCTGCAGCCCCTGCTGCAGTGGGCTGCCATAGGCTACAGTGAGTGGCCGGCAGCCAGCATGAGCAGCTGCAGCTGGTGTGAGCTGCCAAGAGCCGCTGTGAGCCATTCAGAGGCCGGCGACCCATCTGCCTCACCCGAGAAGAGTGCAATGATGAAACCAACATGGGCCAGTGAAGCAATATCCTCCACAACTAGAGTGAAGAACAAAAGGACAGCAACTTGTCTGTTCCCCTTCCCCAGTTCCCCAATGCTGTTCCCTTCCCCCAATTCACCCCCCAAAAAAAAAATCTTAAAAAAAAAAAAGAAAATCAGCAAATCACAAAGGAAGAGAGCAAAAGAAGAAGAAACAAAGGCATCAAAAACTAGCCAGAAAACAATTGCAATGGCAATAAGCACATCCCTATCAATAATTACCTTAAATGTATATGGACTCAGTTCTCCAGTCAAAGAATAGAGTGGCTGACAGATTAAAAACACAAGACCCATCTACATGCTGCCTACAATAGATTCACTTCAGATGTAAGGATGTACAGGGACTAAAAATAAAGGGATATAAAAGATATTCCAGGGCCCGTTGAGTGGTGCGGTGGCTAAGCGCTGGCTTGGGAAGCCAGCAGCCTCGGTTCGGGTCCCACATATAAAGGCCAGTGACACTGCCCTCAAAAAAAAAGATATTTCATCCAGGGGAGTCCCAGTTAGCTCAGTTGGTTAGAGCACAGTGCTCACAACACCAAGGTTGCCAGTTCAATCCCCACTTGAGCCACTGAGATGCACCCTCCACAACTAGATTGAAACAACTGCTTGACTTGGAGCTGATGGGTCCTGGAAAAAATACACTGTTCCCCAATAAAAAAAATAAAATTAAATTAAAAAATTTAAGAAATGAAAATGAAAAACAACAACAATAACAAAAACAGAGTAGTTATAGTTATATCAGACAAAATATGCTTTAAGACAAAAACTGTAATAAGAGACAAAGTAGTACATTATATAATGATAAAGGATCAATCCAACAAGAAGATATAATATTTATAAATATTTATGCACCCAACATAGGAGCACCTAAATATATAAAGCAAATAGTAACAAACATAAAGGGAGAAACAGATATTACACAAAACAGATATTACACAATTAATAACCCACTTCTATCAATGGATAGATCATCCACACAAAAAATCAATCAGGAAACATTGGCCTTAAAGAGACATTATACCAAATGGACTTAACAGACATTTACAGTACATTTCATTCAAAAGCAACAGAATGCACATTATTCTCAAGCACATATGGAACATTCTCCAGGATAGATCATATATTAGGCCACAAAACAAGTCTTAATACATTTAAGACGATTGAAATATCAAGCATCTTTTCCAACCACAATGGTATGAAACTAAAAATCAATTACAATAAGAAAACTGGAAAATTCACATATATGAGGAGATTAAACAACATGCAAATAAACAACAAATGAGTCAAAAAAAGAAATCAAAAGAGAAATTTAAAAATACCTTGAGAAAAATAAAAATGGAAATACAACATACCAAAATTTATGGGATACAGCATGAGAAGTTCTAAGACGTAAGTTCATAGTGATAAAAGCCTATGTTAACAAACAAGAAAGATCTCAAATAAACAACCTAAATTTATACCTCAAAGAACTAGAAAAAGAACAAACTAAGCCCAAAGTTAGCAAAGGAAGGAAATAATAAAAATGAGCAAAGAAATAAATGAAATAGAGACAATAGAAAAGATCAATGAAACTGAGAGCCAGTTTTTTTTAAAAGGTAAGCAAAATAGACAAAACTTTAGCTAGATTCACCAAGAAAAAGAGAGGACTCAAATAACATCAGAAGTGAAAGAGGAAATGTTATAACTGATACCATGGAAATACAAAGGATCATAAGGGACTGCTATGAACAATTATATGCCCAGAAATTAGACAACCTAGAACAAATGGATGACTCCCTAGAAACACACAAGCTTCCAAGACTGAATCATAAAGAAATGAAAAGTAAGAACAGACCAATAACAAGTAAAGAAATTGAATCAGTAACCAAAAACCTCCCAACAAAGACAAGCCCAATACCGGATGGCTTTACAGGTCAATTCTACCAAATGTTTGAAGAAGAATTAATATCAATCCTTCTGAACCTCTTCCAAAACATACCAGAGGAGAGAAAACTTCTAAACTCATTTTAGGAGGCCACCATTACCCTGATACCAAAACCAGACAAAGACACTACAAGAAAAAAAAAAATTACAGGCCAATATCCCTGATGAACATATCTGCAAAAATCCTCAACTAAATATTAGCAAACCAAATTCAGCAATGTATTAAAAGGATCTTACACCTTGAACAAGTGGCATTAATTCCAGGTATGTAAGGATGGTTGAACATTTGCAAATCTATCAATATGATACACCACATTAACCAAATGAAGGAAAAAAATCTTATGATAATCTCAGGTGCAAAAAATACATTTGTCAAAATTTAACATCCATTTATGATAAAAAAAACTCTTAACAAAGTGGATATAGAGGGAATGTTTCTCAACATAAAAAAGACAATGTAAGACAAGCTCACAGCTAATAGCATACTCAATGGTGAAAAGCTGAAAGTTTTTCTTTTAAGATCAGAATCAAGACAAGAATGTCTGCTCTCACCTCTTTTATCCGATATAGCATCAGATGTCCAAGCCAAAGCAATTAGGCAAGAAAAAGACATAAAAAGCATGCAAATAGGAGTGCAAGAATTAAAACTGTTTCTATTTGCAGATTACATGATATTATGAGATCAGTGGAACAGAATAAAGAGCACAAAAATAAACCCATTCATATATGGTCAATAATTCATGACAAAGGAACCACGAATATACAATGGGGAAAGGATAGTCTCTTCAATAAATGGTGCTGGGAAAACTGGACAAATGCAAAAGAATGAAATTGGACCACTATCTTTTATATTATACACAAAAATTAATTCAAAATAGATTAAAGACTTGAACGTAAGATCCAAAACCATAAAACTCCTAGAAAAATACATAGGTGGTAAACTCCTTGACATCAGTCTTGGTGATGATATTTTGGATTTGACACCAAAAGGCAACAAAGGCAACAAAAGTGAACAATGGGACCACCTCAAACGAAAAACCTTTGCATGGCAAAGGAAACCATCAACAAATGAAAAGGCCACCTACTGAATGGAAAAAAATATTTGCAAATCGTGTGTATGATAAGAGATTAATATCCAAAACACATGAAGAACTCATACAACTCAATAGCAAACGAACAATCTGATTAAAAAATGAGCAGAGACTCTGAATAGACATTTTTCCAAAGAAGACATACAGATGACCAAAAGGTACATGAAAAGGTGCTCAACATCACTAATCATCAGGGAAATGCAAATCAAAACCACAATGAGATATCACCCTTATTACAATGGCTAATTATCAAAAAGATATAACAAGTGTTGATAAGGAATTGAAGTAAAGGGAATGCTTGCATGCTATTGGTGAGAATGTAAATTGGTGCAGCCACTATGGAAAAGACTAAAGAGGGACTTCAAAAATTAAAAATAGAACTACCATATGATCCAGCAATTCCACATCTGGATATTTACCCCAAGAAAACAGAAACACCAACTCAAAAAGATATCTGCACCCCTACGTTCACTGCAGCTTTATTTACAACAGCGAAGACATGGAAAAGTGTCTACTGATGGATGAATGGATAAACAAAATATGGTATGTATATATATATATATATATATATATATACACACACACACACACACACACACACACACATACATATACATATACATATATATGTATACATACATACCAGGGGTGCTGGAGGTGCCAAAACAATGTATACAAGTGGACACTTTGGTCAACGTTGCTTAAGCAGTAGTTTGCCGTAATCAGAAGTGTCTGGACGCTGATGGTAACCACTTTGAGCACTCTTGTAACTGCAGAAGTCAAACGTGACTTGCATTCATCTTTTGTTATTGGTATATATTAAGTATTACAATTTTAATACAGTTTTCCTTTCTTAAAATGTGTATACATGTTTTTGGCACCCTCTGTACATACATACCTACACACAATGGAATGTTATTCTGCCATAAAAAAAAAGAAGGAAATCCTGCCATTTGGGACAGCATAGGTAGACTCTGAGGGCATCGTGCTAAGTGAAATAAGTCAGAGAGAAAAAAGACAAATATCATAATCTCGCATATATGTGGAATCTAAAAAATGAAATAAAATAAAAAACCCAAACTCATAGATACAGAGAACAGTTTGGTGGGGTGGGGGTGAAGGTGCAAACTTATGGTTAGAAAAGAAATAAATCCTGGGGATGTAATGTGCAGCATGGCAACTCTGGTTAATAATACTGTATTGCATATTTGAGAGTTGCTAAAAGAATAGATCATAAAACTTCTCATCATAAGAAAAAAATATTCATAACTATGCCTGTTGATGGATGCTAATTAGACTTATTGTGATGACCATTTCATAATATATACATATATCAAATCATTATGTTGTACATCTGAAGCTAATATGTTATATGTAATTGTATCTCAATAAAAATGACATACACACATATATACATACATATTATATATCTCAGCAATGTGTTATATGTTTTAGCTGTTATAGAAATAGTCAAACCACAATCCCTTTCTAATGCCAATGATCATCTTAAAAGACCCTGACCCTTCCCAGGCAGGCCTGGCATCCATGGCTCCACTGTGAGCATGAGCACACCAATTCTCCCCCATAACCCCCACTACATGTCTAGTCACATAAGGCTAACTAAATGTCTCTGAAACCCAAAATTTCCCCAACAATCTGGCATTGTATGTGGTCCAATGTACAAATATTTATTCTCCCCACCACCCTCACTATTTTTTACCTTCTTGTTTTGAGAAAGGTATAAGAATAGTCTAACAAACAACCTACCACCTGGAATTGACAAATGTTAACATTTTAAAAATATTTGCTTTGTCTTTAAG
Organism: Aselliscus stoliczkanus; assembly: GCA_033961575.1. Taxonomy (NCBI): domain Eukaryota; kingdom Metazoa; phylum Chordata; class Mammalia; order Chiroptera; family Hipposideridae; genus Aselliscus; species Aselliscus stoliczkanus. Next base: position 67,421,231 of record CM066730.1, on the reverse strand, counting down.
GTGTAGGAACAAAGAAAGACCTTCCAATTCAGCCTAGACTGATGAGCCAGTCAAGTTATACAGCACCCAGCTGTTTTCAGACAGCTCAGGGAGTTCTTGATTCCTCAGAAGAGCCTCGGGGGCCTGGCAAGGAAAGGGCCAGGGAATGAGAAATCAAGGAGCAGTTTGAGGACCCCACCCCTGGTTTCCCTCAGCACCTCATAATCTGCGTTTTATAGATTTCATTTGAGAAAGGGGTTCCACTGAACTCATCAACATAAGGCAGAAGCTTGACACATGGCAAAGGCAGTGAGGTTAAACTGATATGGATTATTTCTGGCTAAATATGATGGGGAGGGAGAGAAGGAAAGAGAATGCAAGAGGGGCTGTTACATTTTCATTGTTTACAAGATGAACTTAATGAACTGTGAGCATTTTCTCTCAGAGGCCAACGCAGGCTCTTCACAAATTCAGTTCTTCTACCAGATAAATTGTATTTTGTCACATCAGCAAAGTCAACCCCAGGAGTCTACCGATGAAGATAGAGCCCTGGGCCATTCTTACTGCAAAACCACCATTTTAAATAGGAATTACTTCCTGAAGACACTTCAGTGGGTAGAGAACTGTATTCAGGTTTCCTAATGACATCCTGTTTTCATCATGTCTGAAACTAATTACTATCCTGGGTGGAACAGTAGTGAAGAGAGCAGCACGGTCTCTTCTGGGCACATCCTGGAGCCACCCAGATGAGTGGCACGTCCCTGGCAGGGTTCTGACAGTGTTTCCCTTCTCCTGTCTAGACGTTCAGGATTGGTTTTAACTTCCCTGACACAAATGCAGACAATAGTAATGTAATCATGGTTTCCTAGCTGGGCTGGCTGAGGTGGCCATTGCATTGGGAAGTAATTAAGCTGTCTCTGCTTCTTTATCTTCTGCTCTGAGAGTCAGAAAAAATAATTGGAATATGGTTAGAAATCTACCAATAGTGAAAGGAGAGCCAGGAAGAACAATCCTAAAGGTTTAAAAGCCCCAAGTGCTCTTTTCTTCTGGAAAATTGCATGTTTCAGAGATTTCTGTCAGGTTGAACTGAAGGAATTCGTGAGGCGTCCACATTTTGGACCCTGTGGCCTTCTCTGCCACTAAGAGAAATGTGGGGCTCTGGCCTGTGCTTGATCCAGACTGCCAGCAGAGAGCAGCAGAGAGCAGCCACCCACTTAAACGTAAAAATCTAGAGACCAAATTCTCACCAGTCCTTTGCCCAGTTTTTACATTCAGACCAGTAACTGGCAAAGAGCATCCTTGTTCTCCTCTTTGCCACAGTCCTGAAACCTGGGCATGGGGATATCTAGTCCATGAATATCATGAATATTAACACAGACGTAAAGAACATTGCTTTTTTCCACTAGTTCATTGAATGTTTAAGTACACAGATTGAGTTTATATCCCAGCTGTGTGACACAGAACGCTATTTATTCATTCAAATCTTCAGTTTCCTCATCTGTAAAGTAGAGAGAATATTAGCACTCACACTTCATAGCACTGTTATAAGGATTCAATGCAATAATATATTCAAAAACTTGACCCAGTATTGGGCACTTAGGAAATTAACCGATAACTATAAGTTGTTGTTATTTTAACCAGCTGGTGCTTTAGGGGCATCTTTTATGAAGTTCACATCTCAATGGAAAACGACTTGCTGGTAATGGGAAGAGTTAGCACGGGAGCCATGAAGAAACTGTTCAAGTGCCTTCCTTGTGCTACAACTTACTTGTTTGTTATCATTTTGGTGTGCTAGCACTGCCAACTCTCAGAAGGAAAGGCTATGCTCCGACACACAAAGAGAGAAAAAAAATTTTTTGAGAATGAAATGGTCTTTGCTCCTGATTATTTGGCCCAAGAAGGGAATATTGGCAGCAGATGAGGCAGGACAGGTAGCCTAGGAAATTGACAACCCCCTCCAGGATACAGGAGGCACTTCGCTGGCTACACAAGTAACAAGTGACTGTGTCTGGCATCTGCAGCTGAAGAAGAACAAGAACCAGTTTTATCCAACAAGGCTAATCCCCTTGACTGGAACCTGACCTTTAGCTAATCATGTCATTATAATCTCATTTACATTACAGTTACTACTGACTCCCAGCATGCATCGGAGACCATAACAGTTCCTGAGGAGCCAAGTAAGGAAGAAAGATCTGGAAATGAGGGTCCTGCCCAGAAGGAGGAGATGAATGAACCACAGCAATGGGATGTCACCAATTCCCATCCAGAGGAGAGATAAACACCCCTGGTCAGGACTTTCTGGGCAAGATTCAATCTCTCAGTTTGCCCACACTTCCCTCTCAAGTGTGTACTTTCATTTCAATAAGAGCCCTGTGCTTTTCTGCATCTGTCTTGCTCTTGAATTCTTTCTCATGAGGAGGCAGGGACTTGGGCACCACTACTCTGGGTTGAGTCCTCTCTTTGGACATCTCCAGGAGCCTCTGGCGACACAGAGAGGGAGTTGATAATTATTAGTATTCTTATGTCTAGTGCTTCTAGGCCTGACATATGGTAAAGACCAAGGACTGTTGCTCCACCCCTTACTGTGCATCAGCTTCTACGTGGAAAGGGTTTTAAAAATACAGATGCCTGGACCCCACCCAGTGACTCCTCTCAGTGGGTCTGAAGTGGGGCTAAGCATAGCTGTTTTTAGCTCCCCAGGCCTGAGAACCACCTGTTGTAAACCACTACCAAGCTGTTTCCCAGGCAGTGTGTTCTCAGACTTTAGTCAGATTGTTGAAAATTCTGATTGCCTGGCTGCATCGCCATGTGATTCTAATGCAGTGATTCTTCAGCCACACGTTGGAAAAACCCCACCCTGGTGGATTAGAAAGCTCAAGGGCTGATGAGCAGATGGCAAAAAGAAAGTGCAACTCTGAGAAGTTGACTCTAGTCAAACAAGCAAGCCCTGTAAATGAGCAGGAACATTACTCAGCCCTGTGCCCAGAGCCTTACACATGCGCCCGAGAATGCTGGTAACATCTCAGGAGGAGGCGTCATGGGCAGCTCAGGGCCCTCGATGGGGACACTAAATATCTGCTGAAAAAATGAGGAAATGACAACATAAAAAGTTACATTATTTGCCTGAAGTCCCAGAGTGGAAACAGTATACTAAAAATATATATATAAGAGACAAAAGGATGACAGATCTTTTGAAGATTCCTGTGAGGAAGAACCTATAATTCTAGAAAGTGAAGTGAAAGCCGCCCTGAAAGTATTGGGAAGAAAAACTACCAGACGTAGATGGGATACCAATCATTTCAAGCCACAGAGCCTGAATCTGTCAAAGTCCTAACAAGTATGTGTCAACAAATATGGAAAACAAAACGATGGCCTACAGATGGGAAAAATTCAAGACACATCCCAATCTTAAAGAAAGGAGATGCTAAGGAGTACAGTAACTATAGGATCACTGCTCTAATTTCTCCCGCAAGCAAAGTGATGCTCAAGGGGATGCACCAAAGCCTTCTACTTTATATGGAACAAGAAGTGCGGGATGGTCAAGCTGGATTCAGAAAACGAAGAGACACTCAAGATCTAACAGTGAGCATTTGTTGGATACTGGAGTGCTCCAAAGAATTCCAAAAGGTTACTCTATGTTTTATATACTACAGTAAAACCTTTAACTGCATGGATCATGAAAAGTTATGGGCTGCTCTACGCACATACACACAAATGTATGTGTGCCAGCACTTGACGATCCTGATGCGTACCCTGTACTGTCAACAGGAAGCCACTGTCAGGACAAAATATGGAGAGATTAAATGATTTCCTATAGGCAAAGGTGTCAGACAAGGATGTATTTTGCTTGCTATTTATTTAATCTCTATGCATGACATATATGAAAAACTGGGCTATACTTAGAGGAAGGAGGCATAAAAATTGGTGGAAGAAATATCAATAACTTAAGATATGCAAATGGTACCATCTTACTGAAAGAAAGTAGCAATATTTGAAATGACTTCTGATGAAAGAAGAAAGTGTCAAAGCAGGACTACATTTGAATAGCAAGAAGATGGAAATCATGACTACAGAAGAAATATACAACTTTAACATAGAAAGTGAAGACACTTAAATTGTTAAAGATTTTGCTTACCTTGGTTTCAATCATCCATTCAAATTGAGACGGCAGCCGAGAAATCAACAGAAGGCTGAGACTCAGAAGGGCAGCAATGGAAGAATTAGGAAAGATCACCAAGAGCAAAGATGCATCATTAGACACCAAGGCTAAGATAACCCACACCCTCGTATTCCCAGTGAGTATGTAAGGATGCAAAAAGTTGGACAATAAAGAAGACTCGTAGGCAAAAGAAAATGATTAACTTGAAATATGGTGTTGGAGGAGAGCTCTACAGATACCCTGGACCGCCAGAAAGATGAACACATGGGTCCTAGAGCAAATTAAGCCTGAAACATTGCTGGAGGCAAAAATGACAAAACTGAAGCTGTTCTACTTTGGGCACATCATGAGAAGGCAGAGTTCTTTGGAAAAGACAATAATGCTGGGAAAAATAGAAGGCAGCAGGAAATGAGCAAGACCAAGTACGAGACGGATTGACTCCATAAAAGAAGTCATAGGCATGAGTCTACAGAAGCTGAGCAGGGCTGTGAGGACAGGACACTGTGGATGTCACTCATTCATAGAGTCCCCAGGAGCTGGAGCTGATTCCGCAGCAGCACAAAAACACATAATGAGGAAATAACAGCGTAGAATGTTTCGATTATTTGCCTGAAGTCCCACAGTGAGCAAGTGATAGAGATAAAATAAGAATTCAGGCAGTACAAGTCTGGAACAAATTCTCCTCCCCACGAAGATTTTTTCCTTTCTCTGTGGATGTACACCCAGGACATGGGACCAAAGAGTAAACAAGATAAGGTGATGGCTTTCTCCTATTGATCTAACTTTATTAAAAAGCAATACTGAGGAGCACCTCAGTAAAGAGGTAAAAGGGAATAAAAAAAAAAAGTGAGAGGAAGAAAGATTTCACTAAAAGAGGGAAGACTGGGAGAAGTTGTAAGGAAACAAAAGCAGGGCCCTCTGAACCCCCTCCCCCTCCCTCCCCTCATTAGTCACCTAGGGACTCTGGAGGTGGGCCAGGGCTCCTGACATTGCTTGTGGTTCTGGTGCCCTAAGAGCAATGCTGAAGGCAGAGCTTGGGAACCTGAAGGAAACAAGAGGGAGAGAGGATGTGCATCCCCAGGGATTCCTGAGCACAGATGACTGGGTGACAGGACTGGCCTAAACCAAGCTCAGGGCCCTTCTAAGTGCAAGGCCCTGTGCAGCTACACAGATCTCCTGTCCAGCAGCCAACCCTGCCTGGGAACCCCCCAGGACTGTTAAAGATTAAATGAGCTCCAGTATGCAGAGTGCTCAGCACAGAGTCACCACAGGGCAGGCACTCTGTACTGGGAGCTGCTGCATGAGAATCACAGGGTTTCTCCAGGAGCTGGGCAGCGGCTGGTCCTAACCTGGCCTACAGGTCATCTCAGCACTAAGTGCCCCCCACCCAGTGCTCCTGATGATAAGGGCTCTCTGCCTGAGAATTCTTAGCACAGCTTGTAAAGAAAGTTACTCTTTACAAAATCCTGGGCTATTTCAGAATCCATAGGATCCAAAATCCTACAATCATTGGACACTGAAGGAGACCACAGTCTAACAGGATCTCAGACAATAGAAACAAACCTCCAAACCCATTGCATCCCACCCCAAGGAAGGACACCGCCCCCCCCAGGCTAGCTTTCACAGGAGACCAGCTTGGGAAGTGATTACAGGGAAATTACCACCAGAACAAACCAGACAGTCAGCCTCTGCTTGTCTGAACAAACAACATGAGTATGAACAAACAACACCCCACGCATCCCCTCGAGGCACACTTCACTACACACGTTCTTCTGATGCACCCCACCTTTCTCAGAACAGGGAGGCAGGAGGCATGGCCCAAAGGACAGGGTGGGCAGACATGGAGAGAGGTGATAGCGGAGACGGGAGTAGAGGCAAGGGATGAAGCCACCCAAAAGACCAGGACAACAATCTGAGGTGTTTGCTTTGTTTCTATCGGAAACAAGGCTCTTCTTAGGTTTGAGAGTTGCTCTTTTGAATGTTCTATACCAAGGTTTCTCCATCACAAAGAGATCTGTGTAAGGTGGAGATCTGACCATGACATCGAACCTTTCTATGAACTCTTATTGCTCGTCCTTGGGGGTCAAGCTTGAACACAGCAGGCTGACACAAGGGGAAGGGGCTGCTAGGCCATCTCCAAGACTCTGCCTCTTTCTGAGGAAAATGGGAATCATCACAGGGCTTTGAGGAAAGGAATGATGTGATCTGGCTCATGTAAATTTCCAATAGCCCCTCTGGCTGTTATTCGGAGAATATGGTTGAAGCAGGGACAACTACAGTAATCTATGTGAAAGTGGGGGTTCAGACCAGCAGGTGGACAGCAGGGATGGTGAGAAGTCCAAGAAGAGGTGTCTTCCATCTTGGAGATCTCAGCCTCTTAACTCTTGCACAATATTATTGGAAAGCTGCTCGACCTAATGCAAGATATCTACAGATGTGGAGTGTATGTATAGTCATTATACACAGCAACAATTCAACAAATATGTGTTGGCAATTAAAATAAAGATGCAAAAGACTCCAATAAAATGCCTGAAGCATGCCTTTTAGAAAAGCCTATTTGGCTCCTAGGACACTTAGGAGATGCTTAATAAATGTATACTGAATGGATAAATAAATGAACAATACATCTTATACTGTGTGAATAATTACTGTATCCTTTAGATATAATCATTTACAGCCATTAATTCAAAGTATTTTATTACCATAGATGTAATTCATTTTGATTGCCTTGTGTTAAGAATTATTTTTGGCTTCTCTTGCCACCACTATAAGTTATTTAGCTTCATTATTTTACCCAGACCATGAATTTGTTTTTAAAAATGATCAGACTCAAAATGCATTGTTATTAACTTTGTGTGAGAATTGAGATTAATGCTACTATTAGCTTGATACCAATGTTCCTGAGCCTCTTCTACTTATCCATGAGGTGAGCGAGTTCCACATACTGACATCCAATGTCTCTCCCAGCTTGAAAATTCCAAAATTTGATATTCACTAAAAAATGTATTGGAGGCTCATTATCCCATATATCTGATATTCTTTGGAATCAAGTGCATTTTGGAATTCAGATAATTTTGGATTTTGGACTCATGTAATATATACAATGGAGTCTGGGGCAACACCTTGAAGTTAAATTGTTCTGCAATGAAGTGTATGAATATTCACACATATGATGACAATAAACAGCCTCATATATGTTCAGGTCAGGTTTTGCAGTAAATTAATTATAAAAGTATTTTGGAAAAAGAATGAAGTTGGATCTTTACCTTACAAAATGATCTCAAAATGGATCACAGATGTAATTGTAAGAGCTAAACCTATACAACACTTATAAGAAAATATAGGAAGAAAGCTTAATGATGTTGTATTTGACAATGACATCTTGGATGTTATATTAAAAGCAGAGGTAACAAAAGAAAAACATAAATATATTGGACTGCAATAAAACTGAAAACTTTTTTGTGTACAGGACACATCAACAGTGTGTGAGGACAACCTATAAAATGGGAGAAAATATTTGTAAATCATATATCTAATAAGGGGCCAATACCCAGAATATATAAAAACCTGTTACAACTCAAAAACAAAAGGATAAACAAACTGATCTAAAAATGGGCAAAGGACTTGAATAGAAATTTCTCCAAAAATGATACACAAATGACTAACAAGTTTATGAAAAATGCTCAGTATCACTAATCATTAGGGAAATGCAAATTACAACCTCAGTGAGATACCACTTCACACCTACCAAAATGGCTATTAGCAGAAGTGTTAGCAAGGATGTAAAGAAATTGGAACCCTTACACACTGCTGGTAGGAATGTAAGATGGTGCAGCTACTATAGAAAACAGTATGGCAGTTTCTTGTGAAGATTAGAAATGCCATATGATCCAGTAATTTCACTACTGGATATATATCTAAAGGAATTGAAAGTAGGGTCTCAAGAGATATTTGTACACCCATATTCATTGCATTTTTCACAACAGTCAACAGATGGACGCAACCCCAATACTCAGCAACAGATGAATGGATAAACAAAATGTGGTATATACGATGGAATATTATTCAATCTTAAGAACAAAGGAAATTCTGACATATGCTACAACATGAATGAAACTTGAAGACATTATGCTAAGAGAAATAAGTCAGTCACTAAAAAGCAAATACTGTATAATTCCACTAATATGAAGAACCTGGAATAGGCAAATTCATAGATACAGAAAATAGAATGGTGGCTTTCAGGGCTCAGGAGAAGTGGGAAATGGGAGTTATTGTTTAATGGACATGAAGTTTCAATTTGGAAAGATAAAAAATGTTCTGAAAATGGATAGTGGTGATGGCTGCACAGCAATGTAAATGTACTTAATTAATGCTACCGATCTGTCCACTTAAAAATGGTTAAAATGGTAAACTTTATTATGTATATTTTACCAAAATTTTTAAAAGTTAGTTGCTTTCATTAAAAAATGGTAGTTTGATATTCTGAGTATTTTGGCTTTCAGAATTATAGATAAGGGATCCTGGACAAATTAGGTTGATGGTTTATATCTGTGTTGTTAGCAAAAACTTGTTTGCAGATTTACCAATTGACAAAAAAAATCTAGTAATTCATAAAACATGTACAAATCACGGGTGTAAATAAAACACTACTATCGCCTTGATGGAGGAATGGTCCTCCTGGCATAGGAAGGCCATTTTCTTATACTAAGACTTGAGGACGGTTCGGTCCCACATATGAGGGCCAGTGACACTGCCCTCAAAAAAAAAAACAAAAAAAAAACTGCTTAGAAGACTTGAGGAGGAGACTTGATCCTCCCAAATCAGCTCTGATTCTTGTTGATGTGAGCACGACCCATCTCCAAACTGGTTCACCCTCAATCTAAAGTAGGGTGAATTGTTTTCACTGGAAATCAAATGTCTTAATCAGTCAAGCTTGACTACGAAGACCTACGAAAGCTAACATTGTCTCTCTAAAATAAAGCAATAATGCCTTTTCTCTGAGCTTAGTGTTCATCTTAGTTTATCTAAAAACTGTTTTTTCTCTTAATGTTTAAAAATTGAGTTATTAGAAGGTGCAAATAGTGATTAAGAGGTGCAATCTTCACCAGAATTGTACAAAACAAAGTGGAAACTACCAGATTCATTTTGTAGATCTTGTGGAAGTCTACAGGAGGGGCAATAGAAGTCTTTACAGGGAGCATACTAAGCACAGGCATACTTGGAAACACTGCGGGCTCAGTTCCAGACCACCACGACAAAGCAAGTATTGCAATAAAGTGAGTTGGAATCTTTTTGCTTGTGGAGGGTTTTGCCTTCAATTTGTAAAAAAACACAACACCTGTGAAACTCAATAAAAGCAAAGCCCAATAAAGCAAGGTATGCCCCTAAGTTGGATCTTCATAAATAGATTTGGATTCTCAAATGCTAATAAGTAGCAGTTTCTGAATTTTAATTAATATATTTAAATTTAAGGAACACAGAGCATCAGTACTATGTCATGGGAATTGGAACATGGCCACAATTAATTATCTTGCTAAATTTGTTTAGAAAGCTGTTTGGCTGTTTGAGTAAAATGAAAAATCACTGTATTTCCATGGAAATAAATTTAAGAGTCATTATTACACAAACAGTACAAACATGGAAGAAGCCTCATTTAAATTCTTACAAGAAAAAAAAACTATTCATACATATAGTTTCATGTCCAATTCCAGAGCAAAGAGGCTTTCATTCTTTTGACTCTAGACATTTATCCTGTTTTTCCACTAAGGGCTGGAACAAATGCCAACATTTCTTTGGAAGTTTGATAGTACATAATGGACTTTTGTTACAGTGTTGCCAAAAGGATGATAGGCAATAACAGCTAACGTTTACTGAGTGCTGACTATGCACTGTGACTTATCCTAAGCACTTCGCAAGTGTAATCCTACTACAACTCTATGTTGTAAATTGGTGCTAGTATTATTCCCATTTTATAGATAAAGAAACTGAGGCCCAAAGATGTGCATAAATTTGACCAAAGTCACAAATCTATCATAAGTAAAATTTAGATTTGAACTGAGGCCTCCTGACTCTAAGCCCATACTCTTAACATCTACTATGATAGCTATTATTTGAAAGCTATTTTTTTTAATAACTTCATTTTCTTTATTTTTTTCAGAGGCTGGGTGCAGTCACATTTAGGGTCGCCAACTTATCCAGAACCCCGTTTTTATAAATGAAAGTCCCATTTCCTGGGATGCAACTCAGTAGTTTTATCATTATGTTATTTTATCTTTGCAGCAGGACCACTGCTAGTTCATACAGAAAAAAGAGGATATCCATTTATTTTTAACATACTTTTGATCTTGTATTCGATATATTTATGCAAACTGCCTTAAATCCTTTCTGGAATAAGATGGGACACAGAGAAACAAATATAAATACAGAACTTCACCTCATATTTAATACTCTTAGAGTTATGGGTAAGTATTAACACATATGTTACCTTTATATCCTTGTTCTGTCTCCCTGAGATCAATTTTGGTTATTGGTTTGAAATCAGTGTCCCATAATCGTATACAGCCATCTCGTCCGCCAGTGGCAAAGCCTTCTTCACAAGCATACATGCTAAAGATTCCAGCCTGTTAATTAAGGCAGATAATACTAAATGCTGCCATCATTCTAAATAGTCATTTTAGTTGGATTTCAATGATTAAAAAACAAAACAAAAATAAAAAATCCTTTCTTCTCCACTGAAATCCTGACATAGGACAAATGTCCTTCATTTTAGCTACAGTAAAAATTAATCATAGTAACCAGCAAAGCAAACTAGTTTAAGCGCCCTTCTGCCATTACTAATCTGATGGCGGGTTGTGAAAAAAAAAAAAAATTATTCAGAATTCCTTGGTTAAAGCAGACACGGAAATCATAAATTCCTTTATGTGACAAGTGATCGTTATAAAGAAAAGTAAGATGATGATCATGGACGTGTTTCATATAAATTGCTGCCCAAAATAATCAAGTAAAGATATGCAGGCTAGAAACATAAACACTTCTACAGATACAAAGGTGCCTAAATGCATCTCAATGAGCTCAAGAAGGCACCATCTGAGCCTAAGGGAAAGCAAAAATTACATTTACATTTGTTTATTAAGCATCATTTGAAAATGCTTCTTCACATCTGAAACAGTTTCATAATTTAAAGATGTTTTTCTACAGGTCATTATTTTATTTGGTCTGTTTAAAAGTGCTACACGTGTATAATGTTGACAAAAGATCCAGTGTAAAGAGAAATTAGGTTGCTAAGGCAGCTTCTTTTATGAATGAGGACAAATACTGACCGCTTAGTTCTTTTAAGAGCTGTTGCGTAATTAGTGAAGCCAAGAAAACTGGCCTTCAACATTCTAGACAATAAAAGACCTAAAATTTCATAGCTCTTTTGCTAAGAGTTGCTTAAACTTTTCTTCCTACTAGGAGTGATAAGCGATCAATTTGGAGGCAATAAACTAAAGGTCTGTCAAGTTTCCAGTAACATTTCACCATATTTCCATATCACATGCAACAGGCTTTACCTTTCATATCATCTCCCCAATTCTTCTGGGCAATCCCATTTTATCATTGGTAGATACAGCAATGTAACCATTTTAATAGGTGTCAAAATTGAGGAGAGTGATGAGAAGTAAAGTTCGTACAGAACAGACCATCAAAAGAGAGTTTGTCAATGGTTTCTGTTTGCATTTTAAGACCATGTGATATGAGTTTAGAGGTGATGCTCTCTCATTCAAAGCAAAGAAAATATACCTTACTAACCAATGTAAAAATAATAGTTGTCTCCACCCTTACTATTCAACAAATGGGTCACAGGCCAGCAGCAGGGACATCATCCTAGACCCACTGAGTCAAAATCTGCATTTTAACAAAATCTCCAGATTTGTAGACACACAGAGGTGTGAGAAGTGCTGGTCTATAAGATGAAATTGATGATGAAATAGTGGTCGTTTTCTGTCAAGCTACTGTTGATGAACAACACTAATCAATCAATCAATCATCGAGGTGAAGGCTAATTAAGTTATTATACTTTCAAAGTATTTCTTTTAAAGTGAACAAGAATAATTTGGGAAATCTTTTCATGAATGTTTAAACAGTGTTCAGCAGTCAGCTGATCCTAAAGCAGTGGGGAAAAAATAGAGATTTGTGACCTTATTTAATAAATCATAACCAAATTTCCACATGGGAATACTTACACTATGTGCCCCTTGAATAGTGCGGACTAAGTTCAGCCCTTTCCAAACATAGATGTCACCATTTAAAGCACCAGAGTAGGTGATGTCTTCTTTGGCACACGCAAGGCAAAGGATGGTCTGAAGGTCCCCTGTTTTGCCAAATATCCCTCTTTTTGCCGTCAGGGCATTTCCACACAGTGTCCAAAACTAGAAGGTAAATGATAAAATAAATAGATCCAAAAAAAAGAGTGTTCTCATGCATCACATTATTGGTATTTATTTCCTTATGTTTCAATTTATTTTACATAATTTTCTATAGCTGAACTAGGTACACATAATTTAACTTATGTTAAAAGTTCTCTGCTGTCACAGCAAAATACAAAACAGTTTAGCCAACTAGCAGCATAAGGAAACTTACAATGATATTTCAAAATGTTCAAAGTTCCAAAATTCTAAAACTTTGCTAATTGCTTACTGGTAATTTAACATAAAAAGTCAATATTCTCAGAGTTGGGATAGAGTGGCTGAATCATGTTTGTTTGTTTTTTATTAATTTCATGTCAAGTTATAGAACTAGTATAGGTTCATTGTAGAGAAGCTTAGAAATACAGAAAGGTATAAAGATGACAACTGAAATTATCCACAACCTCCTGTTAACATATTGATATATTTTCTAGGTATGTTTTGGTGCATATGTTTGGAAATAATTTCTTTCTAACTAAAGATGTTACATATGTTCACTATAAAAATGTTACTCAAAACTATGTTTAAATATAAGCTGTATTTCCATATAGCCAAATAATTGACTAGCATAAAGTTTGAACTACTTTATAGAAGGCAGCAGGAAGACTCCCATGGCTATATAGAAATTAAATATTTTTTTCTCCTTTGACATCATTTTTTTTTAAGTGTATGAACTGGTACAGCTTTACTGCCATGTATACAGCCCCTTATCATTTATAATAGCTCTTTACATATGTACAGTTAATTGATCTTCTCCATGTCCTTGAGAATAAGCTAAGGCAGATATTATTATCCCCATTTGGAAGTGTGGGAAAGAGAGCCTGAGTGGCTTGCCAAAGATTCAATGGGGGTTATATATGAGAAAATATTGAAATCTTGATCTCTACCTTGAGAACTTTAAATCTAATGAAGAAGATTAAAACAACAAGAGATGATTTTAAAGCAGCATGTTCAGACTACATGTAAGTAGCAGGGAATTCAAAGATTGAGAACCATGGTGAATTAATTGGAATGAGCAAGAATAGGATTTGGATCAGTGGTGAGGAAGAAATTACATTGGGGTTCAGGAGAGCGGGATTAGACAAATTCAGGTGACAGGAAATATATGAGGGAAAATCAGTATCAACCCTAATACTTTGTGCCTGCAGGTGAGAAAAATCGTGGCCCTCACAGAATCGTTTGGTATTCTAGGAAGCAGCTCTGGGTTGGTTGTACCACCGTGAGAGCCAGGACTCAGGCAGCTATGGAGGAGGTGGCCCTCAGGGAGAGTGAGAGGCAGATGTGCAACCATTTGAGACAATACAGGATTCTTCTCTCATTAAGGAGAAAAGTGTCAACTCTGGAAATTCATTTCTTTGGGCATTATTATTTTTATGATGAAACACGCAAATATACATGGAAAGAATAAAAATATCTGGGGAAAAGATAGTTAGGTATAAGCTTTGGGAAAACATTTAACATTTAAGTATTAACTTTGAACCTGAACAAGCTATTAGACATAAACAATTACTGTTTGTACATACATGCCAAAGAACTTGCTGTTCGGGGTGACACTTAAGGCAGACATTTTTTTTCTTGCTGTATCTACCCATGAGTGAAGATTAAAAGGAGAGTAATTTTGGAATTATTTGAAATAATTTTGGAATTATTCTCCCTTTAACTTGAGATATGCACCTCTTATCTGAGTTACTGAAATATTTCTAAATGGATAACTACAACAAATAGAGACCATTATCCTCAGACACAAAAGTTTTCTGATCACCCAATCAAGTGGTATAATGTCAACATAAAATTCTAAATAATCAAATGATTCCCTATAAAGGCACATATAGATGTAATGCCAGACTAGATAAGAGATTTTCTGGGGAACATGGAAAAACCTATGACATGTTATCTTTTCTTGAGAAGCACTTCCTTTTTGGAAAACAGTGACAATTCTGGGTAGCAACAATCATTAAACCCGTATGAAATGAAGAGACATTGTTTCTCTTCTCCAATCTCCATTCACAGACTATAATGCAAATTGTGTTAGAACTGACAGGTACCTGGAGCTCATCTGCCCTGGATAATCCCCAAGGTCCCTTCTGTCTATGGCTACAGCCTGGAGAAGATCAACAATATCCACAAACCTGGTGGGCTCATTTGCTATAAAACCAACCAAGCAGACAAATGCAACTGCTACTGTTTTCCAAGCATTCATTTCAGATCATTGTAATTTGCCGTTTGTAAAACCAGAAAGGATTTCACCCCAGCTACAAAAAATTTCACTTAAAAACATTTTCTTAGAATGCATCGAAGATTTTGCATTCATCTTGTGACTGGAATCATTCACTTGACGTTAGGCAGCTTCTGGGAGAAAAGGGTGGGGATCCTAGAATTAGATGGAGAAAATATATAGAGAGTGAAAATAATTTGTTGAAGTCTGCTGAAATTTACTGTGGTTTTCTTTCTAACCCAAATTAATCAAGAATGACTGGATGGGCATTTGCAGATTTTTCCATTTGAAGTAAAAAAAAAAGAAAAGAAAAGAAAAAGAAAAAGAAAAAAACTTGTTTTTGCTTAAGGGAAAAAAAGCCTAAACCTGCTAAATCACAATGAACAAATTTAACAGGATAAGCAGCAATAAGTGCCTTGAAATGAAGTTCCAGTGTTCTAACTGTCTCTGTCTTTAGAATTAACCTAGGATGGAAAAAAAAAATAGAGAAGAATCTAGAGACTTCTATCAATTAATTAGCTAATCTACTATTTTTTAACACCCTGGGGTTCTTTTTTGGAAAGTTAGCCAAGTTAAATTATTAAAGTAGTAATTTCTAAGTGGGAAATGCCTTACACAGAGAGCCAGAGACTGAATTTAAATTTTATCAGGCCGGCCAAGTGGCGCGGTGGTTAAGCGCTGGCGTGGGAAGCCAGCGGCCCCGGTTCGGTCCCACATATGAGGGCCAGTGACACTGCCCTCAAAAAAAAAAAAAAAATGCTAAATCTTATCTGTGCCAGGAAATGGGAAAATCAATTAACATAATCGTGCCCCTCCTTGTCCCATACACAGTTTAGTGTAACTCTTAATAAACTCTGGAGGTAGTGGTTCACATCCCCACTCCCACCCTGTCATGCTGTTGTTTTTCTGGAGAGGAAGAAATTCAGCCTTTGGAAGATTAAATAGTCAAGTAGAAGGAGATAGAACAGATCAAAGTCAAATAATCTCTTAGGTCTTGGCTTCCTCACTGTAGAACATGCATGTTGGATGATGGCTCCCAGGTCAGGGTCTCAGATCTTGTGAGAGCTGCCACGGCCTAAAGGAAGTCGGGCTCATCATGAGCTCATGTATTTCTTTGCTTGTAGCTGAAAGAACATTCTGTGCCTTTGCCACAGGTTAGACTGATCAGAAACTCATGTTGGCAGATATACATCTTTTAATAATAAAAAAAAAATTGTTAAGGGAATATTTAATGGCTAAAGTATATTTTGTGGCCAAAGTCTTTCAAAATATTGGTTCTCTTGGAAAGAGAATTTTAAAAAGAGGTTCTTCACAAATATATGGTGATGGAAGGAAAACTGACTCAGGGTGGTGAATACAAAACGTGATACATGTATTACAGAATTGTACACCTGAAACCTATGTAACTTCACTAACCTAACAAACTTAAAAAAAAAAAAGTTTCTTCAGTGATGAAAACATTAACAATATTTGAACATGTTATGGACTAAGGACCTTTCTGCTCCCCAGTTCCATGATTCAGTGGGTGACCAGTGGCTCCTACTAACTCCTGACTGAAGGGCAACGCCTCTACTGGCTTCTGCTCCTTCCAAACCCTCCCTACCAAAATCACCTGCCCACTGAAGCTCAACTCAAATGGCATCGGTTCCTGAGACACTTACCATTCCCCTAACCAGTTGGGAGCTCTCCCTTACCCCTAGAGAATTTCAGTTTTGCGTCTCTCACAGAATGTTCTGTTTTAATGTTTTAATTGCTCAGCTTCAAGCAAATTGCTCAGTTTTTATTCCTTCACATGGTACAAACTCAACTAAAGTGTATCAAATTTAATGAGTTTTCTAGTCTTTCGGGTGGGTTGTGTAAAACATAAAGAACGATCCTTCAACTCCTGCTGAAGCAAGAAGTACTTACATTTTAGCAAAAATATTCTCAGGTTAAAATCAGGTCTTTGCACAAGGATGAGAAAATGTTTATGAAGCCCTAAGGTGTTGACAAGAGGAACCTATAGACTTATTTTTTGTCCTGTTTTTTTTCATTACTTTTTCCTTATTTTGGTAGTATGTTATTGTAAAATAATTTTAAAATAGAGGGAAATTTTAAAATCATCCATCAACTCACGACCCAGAGGTAACTGTTTTAACATCTTGGGATAGCCTTCCAATTTATTTTCTACACAAAAATATACTTGACTTTTAAAGTTAAAAAAAAATATCAAAGTCATAAGTTTACTCCATCCAGAAGTAGACTGTAAATGGATCTTGAATGTTTCCTAATAACTAAATAATCATCTAAAACATGATTTATAATAATTATACAGTATTTATTTCTTCATATGGATATACCATATTTTATTTAGACATCTGGGGGAAGTTAGGTGGTTTTTAGTCTTCTTTTGTTTGGTTTTCACTGCTATTGATGTTATTTAGCAATGAACCAGTGCTAGCTAGTTTCAAGCTCCTAGTAGTTTCAGTGGGATAAATTCCAAGACATGGATTTATTGGCTGTGCTCACTTTGGCAGCTCATATATTAAAACTGGAATGAAATTACTACCTCAAAAAATTTCTAAGGAGCTACTGATACATATTGCCAAATTTCTGGACTGAAAGACCATACTCATTTATCCCTCCACCAGCAGAGTTTGAGAATATTCATTCACTAAATCTTTGTCAATACTGGGCACATTTTAATCATCATTTTGATAGATTAAAAACATTGTTACCTTAAAATCTGTATTCTTTAATTATTAATGAGATTTAGCATTTTTCTATGTCTATTAGCCAAATATGTTTTTATGTTTGTCAATTGTCTATGCTCTCTGTCCATTTTACAGATTTGCTAGAGATCTTTTCATTTCAAGAACAAGCCAACATTCTATCTGCCATGCATGCTTGTTGCTTATACTTCATTGGTTTGTGGTTTGCCTCTTTTGTTTCTTGGGGGTGGAGGGGAGGTAGACAAAATGTTTTTTTATATAGTTAAATGTATAATATTATCCTTTACGATTTCTTTCTTTGCTTTTACATTTAGAAAGGCTTTTCTCCAGCTTGAATGCAGTTAAACATTTATTTATGTATTCTTCTAGTTATTTTAGTTTTTTTAAAAAACATTTAACTCTTTAATTCATAAAAAATTATTTTAGTGTATGGTATGAAGTAATAATATGTAACTTTTCCTCCCTAAATAAACTGTACTAGTGCCCACTGGTTGGAGATATTATTATGGTCTAAATTGTGATACATATTAAAGTCTGTTTCTCAGTTTCTTTTTTTGTACTGTTATTTATCCTTATCCCTGTCTTACACCATTTTATTTGCTGTTTGCTGACTTCATAATGTGCTTAGTCAATAGTAGTGCAGATTCCTCTTAATTATTCTTTTTTATTGTAAAGTTCTTAATTATCCTCATCCTTTCATTTTTCCACATTAATTTTTAGTAACATAAAGGGAAATGCTGTCAGGTAACAACAACAAAACTTCCAGAGATATTAACTGAACTTGTACTAGATATAAATTAATTTGGAGAGAAATTATACACTTATAACATTTAGATCATCTCAAGAATCAAGGTTGTCTTTCCATTTGCTCAAATCTTCTTTTATATTCCTCTGTAGTTTTGTAATATTCTTTAAGTAAGTCTTGTATGTGTTTCTTATTGTATTTATTTGTGAGCATTCTGTTATCTGTCCCTTTCTAACCATTAAGTAGTTATAATGGGAAGGATCATGAAAAACGAGACTAAAAGAAGCACAAGAGAACAAGGAAACAGAAGGAGGTGGTTGGAGGATAATATAGATATCTACTCTGTTCATAAAGAAAAGCACCATTTTGGTACCAGGAACGATCCATGCATGCTCTATTCAAGCAAGTAATCTTTACACTCTCATTTATGGACTTGAACTTATATTATCTACGAATCTATAGAAAAAAAAAAGGGTCCGGAAGAATTTTTGCTATGTCAAAAAG
This sequence comes from Aselliscus stoliczkanus, assembly GCA_033961575.1. Taxonomy (NCBI): domain Eukaryota; kingdom Metazoa; phylum Chordata; class Mammalia; order Chiroptera; family Hipposideridae; genus Aselliscus; species Aselliscus stoliczkanus. The sequence continues at coordinate 67,402,474 of CM066730.1, read as the reverse complement.
AAGGATATTGATGGTATTAATTATGCTACCTGTGTAACAAAATAAAAGAGGCAAATAGCCAGAGGCAGGTCCTGGGCCACTAGTAAATTTCAGGCTGTGTAGTCCAGAGGAAGACAGAGGCATTTAAAAACCAACAGCCCAGGTAGGTCTGCACTGTATATCCCTCCATGTCTATGTCCAACACCACATGGCACCTTTCTAAGAGAATGTATCGACATGTCAAAAAGTTTTGACATGCAATATGTGTAAACACTCATTGTAATGTGAAAACATAATTCACAAAATTAAAATCAGAGCTGTTTTAAGACAGACAATCCTAGAAGTACTATGGCTTTTCAGCTTATGTTTCATTAACAAAGTTTCTTTTTCAGCTGCCTGCCGAACACTTCATTTGACTGTGTTTACAGTTGCATTTCTGAGAGAGAGCCCATCAGCTGGCGCTTGCTTCAAGACCAGAGACACAGGTTAAAAAGGCTCTAAATTTATGGAAAATATATGAAGCCCAGCCATTTCTCAAAACCAAATTATATACATATAAACACCTAAAATTCTTTTCATACAAGGTACCAAAAAGTTTTTTAAAATAACTACTTTACCTTTATATGTTTTACTCCACAGCTAACCACTCTGTTTGGCTGATATGGATCCCAGGAAATATCAAAAATCTGTTTAAAAAATATTAAAAGTGCTATGTTGGTCATTTATGTGTCTTTGCCTTCTTTCAGATACCAGTCCAATTGCCAAGACTCTACCCTAACACTTAGAACATAGCATTGTTACCTGCACAGATTGACAAGCAGAGGATTTGGCCCCGGGATGAGTCAGGAATTGCTAACACATTGTTTTATCACCTAATGTCTACTTACCTTAGTCCTGAATAGAAAGGTAATAATTAACCACAATCACAGAGAACAAATTGGTGTCATATTTTTAACTTTGTCCACCCAGGGTAAACAATTGTGATGATTTACGATAAGCTTTTGATAAAATTTTCTGTAGCTCTCCACAATGCTAATAAAAAATTTTCGAGATAGGATCACAATAAAAATAAAAGAATTATAAAATGTTTCATTTTAAGAAGGACAATGTTTAATAGTCAACTATAATTCAATGTAGTCAACAATTTCTAGCAATCATAGAAGTTAATATTCCTGAACATAAGGCAGGCGCATTTATCTGGCACTAACTTAGCCCACCTAAAATAGGCCATCATTTTAATCTGAACCAAAATGCTATTATATTTTCATTCTCCAAGGAATTGAAAACATATTCTCTAATACCACTTATCATTCTTTAAGAAAAGCTATCAAACAGTTTGCAGTAGTTCTAGTTCTATTTTAGGAACAGGGAAGAGAAGACTGTCAACCTTGAGGGTCAAATCACCTGTGGCGATTGTTTAACGTGTCCTGGCCCACCTGAGAGATTCAGATTTAGTGGGTTTGAGATTGGTCCAAACATCTGCAATTTTTAAACAGGCTCCAGGAGATTTTGATACAGGTGGTCCATGGGCCACATTCTGTGAAGCCCTCATAGAAAAAAAAAGACCAGTTGTAAGGACCAGAGTCTAGATCAGAGAGAGAACTTAGGCTGCTAACTTTTCATCACATAGGAAGGAGAGATATGGACCAACCATCAGAGAAAGGAGGAGGACCGATAATCTTCAGGTAGGTAGAAAGGAGCGATTATGAACCACAGAAAGAGCACTAAGAAAGAGCACTTGGCCCAAGTACCAAGTACTAATGAGGTCTAATAACCCCTTTTAGCTATATACCTCAGGCTAGTCTTAGCATCTACAACCTTAAATCTCATCTTCTCTAATAAAATGAATGACACCACCTCAGTTATGTTATGAGTCAATTAAGATAATGTATATACAATCATCTTGGAGGCTATAAAGCACTCACACAAATGAGTGCTAGGGATTAAGTATTTTAGCCACTAAAATAATCTTGAAGACAATCACTTGCCCAGAAGCAGCCAATATAATTCATATTGGCATCAGTAACAAAGAGCAAAACTATGTGTGGTAACAAATTATGGGGTCTGGGAGAACGGTGTTCTAAAAGAACAATATTTCATTAAAACATTCTAGGCTCTTAAAATTACAGAGTTCTCACTAGAGTAGCACTGCACTTTTTACAATCTACTCCTATCTGGAAAGTATACAAAACATTAACACAGCAATAGGAAATTTACATATTGACCCAGTCCAATTCAACTTGCTTTATATGATGGGATCACAGCATAAGCAGAAACAGTAATATCCAAAATGTAAGCATGGAAAATATTTTCAACGTATTCATTAAGTACTAAGTTAATACCAATTAAATACCAATAAATTAATATCAATATCCAAGCGTCAGAATGCTGTAAAATCTCCGTATGGGATTTTTCTCCTTAGGGGGGTTCTTATGTGTCACCAGGTTGTGAACCACTGGGCCTGAGGGGTTGCCAGACCTCTTCCAATACTAAAATTCCATTGAGGTCACTCCTGGGCTTTCTGAGGACTTAATCCTCAAGTACAATTTACCTAAATATGCAGCAACAGCTATGGAGTACCCATAAAACCACAATTCTCTTATACTATTCGTACAAAAAAAATCTTAGAGTTCACACTTAAGCAAGAGACAGTTTATTTAATATTTAAGTAAGGCCTCGTTCTACATGGACACTTACATTGTACAGAATTACAAAACTAGGAATCAATGTAAGATAGTCATACAAATTCATTATTTTTTTAAATAGAAAATCAAGACAGTATAGTAGCCAAATTATTTTAATTATGCAGGACACTGGAGAAATAGATTTCTTACCAGTTAATGCATATGCCTGCTTTATATCCTATCTTGCCAGCCATGACTACATGGAATTATCATTTCTGATCACACTGACTTCAGTGTGAATGATAAGCAGGCCACAATTTACATTCAAGGTTTTCAAATATAACAAAGAATCACTAAGTTGTCATTATATTCATCTGAAATTCAAATGTATACTCTTGTACATGTATTTTGTGAATATTATTTTCAACTATTTCCATTTCTAAATGAATGCATCTAAAACTTTACATATGATTTCAAATTCAATTCTATTTTGATTTTATAAAGAAGCTAAATGCCAGTTTCAAAAATTTGCTTTGCCTATGAAAAGCAGTAAGAACTTGAATAAAGCATCCAATCAGCAAAAGAGATCATGCCAACACAGCTATCAATCGTAAATTAATTTTTAAAAACAGCAAATTTTTAAGTTGAATATATAGGAAAAATCTACCTGTGACAAATTCATTTTCAATAATATTACAACTCTGAGAAGCTCTATCACAATTCCCCCAGAGTTACATGATCTGAATGGTTTGATCCAACAAATTCTTCTTACCCGGTCGGAGTGGCCAGTGGCTGAGGCCAAGAGTTTTCCCTTCCTCCAGTCCCAAACACAGACTGTATTTTTGGCATCCAATCCCACAGAGGCTAAACGCTAGGAATAAGAACAATAATGTAATACATAAAAACAAGATTTTCCAATATCCATGCCTTCTTTCAACAAATGCTTACTGATTACCCACTATGGACCAAGCACTGAATTTTTTCTTATAAAAAAAATCATTTTTCAAGATCCACCTGAAATCCAGAATGAAAGCTATCATAGTAGATGACTTCTATTAGCATATACTGAAATTTCAAGAACCTATAAGCTGCAACTTGTTTGTCCTTCTTAGACATAGGAAACGTGTACAAAATCTCACAAAATTTCTGATTAATCAGTGGAAATCATAGGAACAGACGATGAAGTGAGGGTTCAATTTTTTAATTTAGGATCTTAACCATGAGATTTAATAGATTCTAGAATTTTATTGTCTAAAAGCTTCACCAAACTCTTAAAATTAAAGAGTTTGACAAACACAAAGAGGAAAATTCCCATAAATGAACATTTTCATTGTTCTTAATTTTTATAATTTTGCAAACATTTCAATTAAAGAAGGATATATAATTTTAGTGAAAGTAATCTGGTACCTATCTCTCAGTCTAAATTCTTTGGGTTTGGATCAGAACTTGTCCTCAAAGGGAAAAGCAACTTAACAGATGACTATATACAAAATCAAAAGTGTCCAAATATGTATTAGGAATACCATAATCAGAGGTTCTAGTAGGATACCACTTCTGAGGACGCAGCAGGGGTCTGGGCTGAGAGTAAGTAGTAAGGCTCCTATTTTGACTTTGTGAGTAGCTAGATTTAAGTCCTTGGAAAATTAATTAACCTCCTTAAATCTGTTCTCTCATCTGTAAAATAAGTGTAAAATAAGGATTGGATAATAAAATAAGTGTAAAATAAGGATTGTTGTGTGAATCAGTGAAATAATGTTAGTGAAAGGGTTTTAAAAATATAGTATTATCCAAGTATAAGAGTATCTGAGCTTATGCATTTTATCCAGTATGAGTGTGCGTGTGTATGCACGTGCCATATGTATGGAATGATAGACAGCCACATATGGCTAAGTGCACATGTGTTGTTACGCAGAGATTGCTCAGGTTTCTTCACTATATATGGCTTCCATTAGGAATATTTAGTATAAAAAATATATAGCTGGGGCTTTTAAAATGTGCCAATAAGAAAAGGGGTCTTTGCTGTCATTTATTTTTTTTTCTTTTTTGAGGGCAGTGTCACTGGCCCTCATAGGTGGGACCCGAACTGGGGCCACTGGCATCCCAAGCCTGCTCTTAACCACCACGCCACTCGGCTGGCCCTTTGCTGTCATTTTTAATTGAGCATTCCTGCAATGGAAATTATTTTCAGACATGGTTGTATTTTTATCCACATAAAAAAATTCAAACTGGGAGAATTCCATTCAGCTTATTTTTTTTATCTTCCTTTTCTTTTTTTAAATAGAAAAGGCAGTTAACATAAACATGGCCACTGAAGTAAAACCCACATTTCTTGATTGAGAAAAAGCCAAAAGAAATCTCTTTTGCTCACTTATAATGACAGGCCTGAGAAGCATTTATATTGCCTTTTGTTGCCTGAGAGGTGATAGGCCATTTGTCATTTTCTAAATACCACTTGATTCCAGTGAACTCTGTCTAGGGAATAAGAAAGACCTAAAGGAATAAGCAGCAATAAGCCAGGAAATCCATCATGGCAAGCAAGTAGGAGATTCTTTTTCTCAACTCACAGTGAAGTGCCATTCAGTGGCCTGCTACCCCACCCAGCAAAATGGAACCTGGAAGAGAGTAGCTAGGATTCTAACACAAAATAACATGGACAAAGAACTACAAGTTAATGCTGGATTTCCCTCTGTCACATTACATTTTTTTGTTATGCTTCAGAACAAATTTTGATAATGTTTGCTAAAAAAAAAAACAACAAAAAACAAAATCAGATTAGAGAATATGCATGTAAGTACACATCTAAACAAAGATTTATACTTGTATATGCATATGCATTCTGACACACTCATTTAGTCAGGAAGCCAGTAACTGGAAGTGTGAACAAATGTTACTACCCAGCCACTTCTCTTTAGACATGTATATCCATGTACAATGCAATGTATGCATTATCCTGACTAAACTAGATGAGATTACAGAGTAGTAAAATCAAAAACATATATCAGGGGCTCTAGATAGTAGTAAATCTAGTTGCAGAAAGAAAAATGAGTAGTTTATGATTGCTACTCTCTCAAAATAGCAGAATACACCAAGTATTCTGCTATTGTTAATTGTTTAAAAAGTGGCTCAATTGTTTTAAAAGGTGACTAAATGTTAATTGTTTAAAAAGTGACTCAAACCAGATCAAGTCTTGTAATCCACTGAACTTCCCACAAACTCTCACTGTGGTCAAGCCTCTAAGAATAATTTCACAGGTCTTCTAATAACACAGACTTACAGAGTTAACTCAAATTTGACAAAAATTGGATTGAAGGAATTAGCTGGCATCAATCTGGAGGGTGAAAGAGACAGAGTGAGGGCGGCCCAGGAACATGGAGGAGGCCAGGGAGGGAAGGCACAGCCTCAGTGAGGAGGCAAAGGCAGTGCAAGACAGGACTGACCTGTTTCCACTCTCTTTCCTATAACATTTTAAAAACTGAGATATAATTGACATCTATAACACATTAACAAATCTTTTCTGCCAACTATTGCTGGAAGTCAAAGGAAAGAGAAACACTCCTGGGCAACTGGGAAGGCTTCCTGAAGACCTTTGAAGTGTCTTGGAAGAATGAGTCATTTCAAGGGGCAAAGAGGTTGAGTAGGGCACTTGAGGTGGAGAGGGCAGCCTGAGAAAGGGTCTGGAGGTGCAAAAAAGCAAGGTCTGATAGAGGAATCTCTTTGATCTAATTTGACTACAAGGGGATGGTCACGATAAGGTTAGAAAAGCTGGTTAGCCTAGAATACCCAGCCACAATGTGTGGACTTCATTCAATGGGTACTCGAAGCTTTTCTTGTTTTTAAACAATGCTCTGACACCTTTTTTCAGTTGGTGAAATATATTAGCAAGACATTTACTGCGTTGTGACCAGTTAAGAGGTTACTTAAATTGACAGGCATGACATAAATTAGGAACTGAAAGAATGGTGGCAGAGAGAATGGGAAGAGGAGGATGAGTGTCAAGAGTTACTGTAACGAAACTATTAAATACATATGAATCAGTTACAGCTTTAATTATGGAGAGTAGGTTGTTAGAAATCACCTCAAGGGAAACAGTCAGAGACTCTTAGTGAATTATTAAGAGGTACTGTTAGCTTCTAAAAGCAATGGAACCAAGGTGATGATCATCACTTGAGGTTTGTGAAAAAAGGTTTGGTCCAGCTCTTATTCCAAATAGGAGGCTAACAATGGAAGACAAAGTGGAACTGCTGAGTCATGACAGACTTGACCAGCATGAGTTCATGACTTCCTTCCTGGAGGTGTTTTAACCAGATAGTGAGACTGGGGAAATCAAAACGGGCTTATCTAGAGCTGGTTGTCAGTGTCACAAGATTGGAAAAGGATCAAACAGGTGAAGATTCCAAGAAGCTGCCATGGGTTGATAGGCTTTCTAAGCCTATAGGCTATGGGCATCACAATTCTAAGTGATTTATGAGAAGTTAGTCAAGAAAATGGAAATCGAAAATGATACACACCTGTCCATCTGAGTCGAAAGCCAGGCAGGCGACTCCGTGTGTATGGACATCTTTAAGAATAGACACAGTCTGAACGTTATAGGAATCCCATATACATATAAATGGCTCCTTCCCAACTTGGCCAGTTGCAACAAGAGTTTTATCTGGGTGTAAGGCAAGGCTGAAAAAGAAAAAATAGCCTCTTTTCACATCCTCCTACTGAAAAAACTTAAGAAAATCATTGATCATCTTTTAATCCATATTTGCTTCTCATTTTAATCATCTAACAAGATGATGTCAACAGAAAGTGTCTGAACTATCCTCCCCCCCACCCCCGCAAGGAATTAATTACCCAATTGGTCTAAATATAAACATTCGACTTTGGCAAAGAGAGGCTCAGCGCAGTTTAACAAATTTCATCTGATTTAACCCACTTGGTTACCTTGAAAATGAGACACTAATTATGATTATAATTCTAGGACTAGAAAATCTTATATACGATTTTATAACTGCTTTATGTCATGATATTTACTTACCGATTTTGAAAATATTACTCAGCTTTCAAATTAGCGTTTGCTTTTAATTTGGAGGGAAAATGCTCTTCCTAGGAAAAAGTGCACTTCTCAGAATTAATTAAACCTGCTTGCAGAAGCTCTGGCTATCATCCTCATTAGGATTTCAAAGCATGGAGGGGTCCCAGGGCCAAGTGCTGTTTCTGTTGCTATAGATTATGTTTTGTTTTGTTTTTTCAGAGGGTAGTGTCATATGTGGGATCCGAACCGGGGCCGCTGGCATCGCAAGCCAGCTCTTAACCACTGCGCTACTCAGCTAGCCCTAGATTATGTATTTTTAAATGAATTTTTTTTACTTTACAGAAATCACTGTGACACCAAGAGAACTACAAATTACTATGCTTGTCATTTATGTAGCGTTTTCCCTCTGTAGCCCAATGAAGATAAAACTTTGTCAAATACCAACTAGAATTTCAAGGAGTCTGTAGCAATCAAGAGGGAGAAATGTTATCATTATTATTCCTAGAAGAGAAATCATTCTAATGTGTTAATTCATTATATAAAGAAGTTTTGCCTTTCTAAAAATGGGTGTTGGGAATTTAAAACAAAACAAAAAGAGCACATTATCTATATGGAAAAACTAGCAGATGACTGTGTTTATACAGTGGTAAAAATAGGCTTATTTCCTTTCCAATTTCAGCATGATTTTGATAAGAGTAATGTGCTTTGGAATCAGACACCTGGATTTGCACATTGGCTGTCTCTTACTATCTCTGATCTTTTGGACATATTATGTGATCTCTTTTGCCTCAGGTTCCTCATCTATAAAATGGAGATGCTAATGGGCCGGCCGAGTGGTGCAGTGGTTAAGCGCTGGCTCCCCGGTTCGGTCCCACATATGAGGGCCAGTGACACTGCCCTCAAAAAAAATAAAATAAAATGGGGATGCTATATAAAAATAGATAATATGAATATAGAGCATTTAGTACAGGACCTGGTATGGAGTAAGCTTTCAATACAAGTTTTATAATCATTTGTGTAACTGGCATCAGATAGATGCAAGCAACATATGAATGTCTCTATGGATTCAGGGAGCCTTTCAAAAACAAACTACTTTTTGGTTTTCTGCTAGCTCCATGTGTGGTCCCCCCAATTCTGCAGACCCCAAGTAGCCTCACAGTGGCTCCTGTCTCCCCTGTGCTCCCTACCTGGGCCTCCCACCAAACCTAGTGCATCTTTCGCAGAGGGCCTCTGAGTACCAGTCCTGCTCACACCAACAGGCCCTCCCAGGCCCTTGTCCCCCCGCCCCCACCTCATGCCTGAAGCACCGCTTGTCTTCCCTGGGGTTCCCAACTCCCCACTCCCCAGGTCCTCAGTCCAGGTATGCCTCCGAAGCTGAATGCCCATTCTACTTGCATTGTCTAGTCAAGGCTGGGTGCTGCATTGTTTTCTTTTTCTTTTTAGACAAAAAGTATGCAGTTGGAGACCACAGGGTGCTTTTGTGGTTCCAGCTGTGTGTTTGTGAGTTTAGGTCCAGATGGAGGGGGAGGGACAGGATGGGCTTGGGATGCATTAAGCATCATGGGATTCTTAAGGAATGGTGGGATCAGGCCCCAGGTGCCACTGCCACAGTCACCCCCCACTGAGAAAGCCCCACGTTTAGGGATCTCCGGAGTCCTAAAGGAGTGAGCAGAAGAGTCCTGAGAAACACCTGGTGCCCCAGGTGCCAGAGGCCTCTTGTTCTTGATTAGTCAGTAGGAGTCTGGCTCATGCCACCTGTCAATCAAACCCCAATGGTCCTCAACGCCTCACCTACCGACTCCCAGTCAGAATTGCAGTGCAGTGCACTTTGCCTCACCAGCCTGTCAGGTGCTGGGAAGCGGGCTCCAGGATCTGGACGAAAGGCTGTGCAGGACCAGGGGCCAGAACCCAGAGTGAACTGCGTGAGTGCCGCAAATCTATCACCTTGCAGGTAGACAAAGACGCTGAGATTGCAATACGGGCTTCTGGCTCTGCTGCTGGGGCCTCAATCCGACATCTGTGCAGGCCCAAGGCCGCGGCAAGCCCAACACACCGTTTCGTTGCACGTCCTCAGGGCCAGTTGTTCCTCCCAGCAGCATCAGTGCGGTGCCTAGAATTTGTTTTTTGAGACCATCGCTGCCTGTTCCCGGAGCCTTTCCCCCGAAAAACAGTCTCAGAGCATTGCTCTATCCTGACCACGCCCAACTGCCTGCATCGTGGGATTAACTGGCCTCTTCACCCAAGTGCTTCCAATCAGGAAATGTTCTCCTCTTGTGAACACCATCAGGGACACGCATGGGCCCGGTGGGGCGTGCTCCGCGTGGCGGAGTCTGGGGTCTCCCAGGAAGGCAAACAAGGTGCCTTGTGGCTTCAGCTGTGTAGCGGGAAGTGGCAGGGGGCAGCTCCAGATGGAGGGGCAGAAGATGGACTGGGATTCGCTGAGCATCAGGGGAGGCTCAAAGAATGGTGATCTATGCCCCAGGTGCTGCTGCCACGAGCACTCTCCAGGGGAAGCACCATTTCTCAGGATCTCAGAAGTTCTAAGGGCCAGCAGAGGGGGCCTGGGATGAAAAACACCGGGGTGCCCAGGATCAGAGCCATCTAACAAGTGCTTGCTGGAAAATGTATCCTCAGAAATCTTTATAAGGAATAACATAAAAAGGTAATATATCTACATCTATATCTATATCTATCTATCTATCTATCTATCTATCTATCTATCTATCTATCTAGATATGCATAGCTTTTTCACAATAGGTAAAAGTTAGAGGCTTTAAAGCTTTTTTACAATTGTAGAACCCTTTAGCATTCAGACTTGATGAGAAATGAGCATTAAGGTATAAAAGGACTCTCCCAATCTCAATTTTGCTGAGTTAATCTTTGGTATTTGGTGGTATCTAGATGTCCTAGAAAATTACAAGTAGATTATGGAGTGCCATATTGGTTTCATTAAAGTAAGTGAATGGAAACAGCCTGTGAAAACCTTGTGGAAAACTGGTATGTTTTAGTTCATTCATTAATTCATTCAACAAACCCTTATTTAACGACCTATAAATGTCAGGTACACCACCATAGATATAGAAACAGAAAATACACTGCCCTTCTTTCAAGAAACCTAAGGATAGACATGTAAACAAATAATAATAATAACAAAATGTCTATCTATACATATAAATATATACACAATGGAGAATGGAGTGACCAGCTACCCAGAACTTTAGAGAAAATATGAGTTCACTCTCACTCTCTCTCTCTCTGGTAGGTGGTGAGCTGAGATAATGCTAGGTAGCTGATAGGTTCTGTAGTTGAACTTCACTCTCAGATAGAAACTGGATTCATCTGATACCAGAGAAATGAAATTTTAGGAGCCTGAAACTAGATCTGAGTTTATTTCTAGAAACTTCTTTCCCAACCTTGGAACTCTTTGGTGCTGTAAGTCCTGGATATACCATAGATGATGACAACATTTTTCTTTTATGTATGAAAGTAGATGGTTCTTCAAATTAAAGAGAAAAACTGGGCCAGCCAAGTGGCACGTTGGTTAAGAGCTGACTTGGGACACCAGCGGCCTGTGTTCGGATCCCACATATGAGGGCCAGTGACACTGCCCACTACAGCTAAGATGGTGAACAACAGCTCCACCTGGAACTGGGCTGCTGTGAGTCCCCGGGGACGGCATAGCTGCATCCCCTGCTGCAGTGGGCTGCCATAGGCTACAGTGAGTGGCTGGCAACCAGTGTGAGCTGCCAAGAGCCGCTGTGAGCGGCCCTCCAGAGGCCGGGGACCAATCTGCCTCATCCAAGAAGAGTGCAATGACGATACCAACATGGGCCAGTGAAGCAATGTCCTCCACAACTAGACTGAAGAACAAAAGGACAGCAACTTATTTGTTCCCCTTGTCCAGTTCCCCAAAGCGTTCCCCTCCCCCAATTCCCCAATAAAAACTTAAAAAAAAAAAAAAAGAGAAAAGCTGCCTGTTCTCACCAGAAATGGTTTATAGAGTCAACTTGCAAAAATGTAAGAGGCAGCAAAAGAAAGAGTAAAATATTTAATCATTCTTAGATTCCACCTTGTAAACTCCATGAAAGCAGGATAACTTCCTCATCCTTAATGCCTGGCCCAGAATAGATCATCAAAAATTAGTTGAAGTGAATAAAAATCTCCACTGATTTTTTTTTTTTAATCCCTGGAAAATGGCAACCATTTTAACGGGATTTCAGCAAGACATTTACATGAAATAACTGGGGCTTAAATTTTGACTTTGATGTAAAATGTATATATAGGTACATTAAACTATCTGGGCACCAGTGAATCTGCTTAAAACTCTTAATATCTGATGGTAATGTTTAAGAGGCAATAAAGAATGGATGTGAAAACATATACTAAAGCTTACTGATATTTAATAGGAAATATTTTATTATGAATATTTTATATCCTTATTGGATATGTACCATTGATTTAAATTCCATATATGACTCAAGCATGGTAAAAATTATAAAGTCATTATTTCTGCTTTATATTTAATGTTGAAATAGTCTCAGTTGTTTTGGCTACATTAAACTACAGGGAATTTTTTTGACCAATATATTGTACTTACATTCATGAGGGTATATTTTACATGCAAAGGGTATAAAATACATATCCTAATATTGGAAGTCTGGTATACTTCACTGTGTTTTGGAATGAGATTTAATACTCATGTTTATACTGGAATCATACCAATGGTATGCAGCTATAATAACTTAGAGTAGATAATGCTAACAATCTAAGACGCAAAGATAATTGGAGGGGAAAATGACCATCTCGGAAACTCTTAGAGAAATGTGGCACATAAATACTTATAATATAACTGATAGGTACTTAGAATATCAAGACAAGATCAAAATCAAAAATATCATTTTTGAAAGATGAAAGTAACCTGCAATGAAATAGTATAAGTGAAGTAGAAGCACAAACTGTGCTGTCAGTTTAGCAAGAATGGATTAAAGATCTGCAAATGAAAAGGAGAACTTTAAACCAAAGTTTATGACATTGGAGTAGACAAAAGCACATAAAGAAAAGATTAATGAGTTTGTATACAGTAAAACTCAAACTATGTTTGCATGTCCTGTAACGGGCAAAGGATATCATATAAATCAAGGAAATGATCAAAGGGTATGAATGGGTAATTCACAGATGAAGACCCTTGAGTAGTCACCACATGAAAAGATGTTTAATGTCACTAAGTAATCAAAGAATTACACATTAAAACCATATTGATATACCATCTCACTGCCACCAGATGGGCAAAACTCAAAATAAAACAAAAAACCTGACACTTCTACATGTTGCTGGGTCTGGAGCAATGGGCTCCTTTCCTGGTGGCAGTAAATTTAAGTTATACTTTGGAGAGTGGTTTGGCAACAACTAGTTTACTTGAAGATGTTTATACACTAACCCAGTTTCTGGGTATTATATTCTACAGGAATTGGCATATGTCTCAAGGAGACATGTACAGAAAATTCATTGCAGTATTGCTTGTAATTGTAAAAACTGGGACCCAATGTCCGTTAAAAAATGGATAAATTGTGGTACATTTGTAGTAATTGGTTTTTAAAGTGAATTAATACAAAGTATGTGTATTAACTTGACTACATCTCAAAAATGAGTTAAAATGGCCAAGTGCTATGTGCTATGCAATAAGAGTTGGTAGTTTTAGAACATGCAAAACAGGATTGAGGTATACTCATATACTAAAAGTATAAACCAAAATCTGGATTGTTTACCTTTGGAGATAGATATAGGAGGAAAATGAGGTTTAGGTGTACACAGAGGAGGCTTTAATTGTATCTGTAATGGGTTACCTCATTAAAAAATATCAAATGTGAGAAAGGTTTGGGTTTGTGAAAGCTGAGCAATGGTCATTCACACATTTTGACATGCTTGATATTTAGTAATAAAAGCCAATATTAAAAAAATATATATGAGTTCATATGAAAGACAAGGTGCAAAGGGCACCCATGTGAAAAGACAATGTCCACAGTCTTGCAGAAAGTGAGATGGGTCAAACGTGGGGGCAGCCATGAAAGCCCTTTTAATGAGGCCAGGAAGTTAGAGCACCAATGACAATTATTAGCAGAATACAACATGAGCAGTTTCTTATCTTAGGAAGGTAACCCAGCAGCAGTGAGGCACAGTGGGAAGGCCAGATGGCTGAGGGGTGTTAGGAGAAGAGGCAGGGAGGCCAGTATGGGACTAGGTGAGAGACAGTGAGATAAGACGGGTAAAGGGGATGGAGAGAATGGGTTAAGGGATAGCTAAGGGAGAGAGAAGAAGGATGTTTGAGGCTAAGGAAAAGCTTGAGCATGTCAAAGCAGAAATGTTTTGGTGGGTAACCGGATTTATAACTCACAGAGCTTGGCAGCATTAGAATTTGAAGCCTACGAGCCTGATCCTGGGGGAAGATGGCCTTAACTTCACCCAACTTTTAGTGGGGAAACCAAGGAGACACCTCAGGTCAGCACCACTCCTGGAGTCCTAAGGGCTATGGAGAAGAGAATTTGACTAGACCGTATGCTCCATGAGGGCAGGAACTATTTCCATCATTCTCTACACAATCCCTGGTACATCGTATGGCAGAGGAAGCATTAACAAGATGTTTGCTGCAGAGGGAACAAATGATGCCAACAATCCTGGCTGCCATATTGCTTCTCACCCCTGCTACAGGTTCAGGCAACAGGTTCTGCACAGTGACTGGAAAATAAAGAGGAATGAGCATATTTCCGCTACATGGTCAGAGACACTTTCAAGAGACATAAATGAAACTGTTTTGCTGTGATCATAGATTCTACTTAAAAGTGCTTGAGTAGACTTCTAGGGTTCAGAAGCGCCCAGAATCTATTTTTTAAAATGCTGTTCCAAGCCATTGTTCTTACTATAATTTCATGATTCCTGACTTTTCTCAGCTCCTTGAAGGAAGAGGGAAATGAAATAGACAGTTTTCAACAAATCCTTAAACAGGACTTCAAAATAATTTATCTAAGTTACTCAATTAGCAGGGTGACCCAAAAATATCCCATCATGGAATTGAAGTATATTTACTCCAGTTATTATTTTTTTCATATTAAAGCCTATATATTTATCACATTTATTGAAAAGTTCACATTGGATTTCTTTTGGCCAGAATTTGCTTTATACTGTTCTTTAGATCATGTCTTCCCAGACTGTGCTTCCCCACTGATCCATGTTCCTCCTTTGCCATCTGAATACATTAACAAAATTATTTATTTCTCCTTTTATAAGCCGAGCATCTCTGACCTCACATCTCTGGCTTGCATGTAACATGATTGCTTAAAATAACTCACAATGTTCCTATTTATCCATGTCCATGTCAAGAATAGGGAGAACAGAAGACAACTTTTATTCACTTTGCCAACTGTCACTTTCCCATCAGCTTTCCAGAAGCTTCATTCCTTTTGCCTTGGTAATAGAATGACAGCATTGCTATATCTTCTACAGCTCAGCCAAGTAGCATTTACTTTAATTTTAAATTTGTCATATCATTTCAACAACACTTTTTTTAAGCCCATGGGGGGGGTATTGAAACTTGAATCATTGGATTTGCAAGAGCATAATATAAGGGATTGGTAATAAGGCAGCTGCAGAAGCACTTATTTATTTAATAAGCAGGTTTGAAACTACCATCAAAGTATCCATTCCCTTCCCCCCCACATCTCTTCATTTAGGAATTAAAGAATTTCATAAAAAATCATTTTGAGCAGGATCTGCTTTTGTCTAATCCCAAAACATCCTTTGAAATTTTAGCTCAGAAGCATTTAAATGACAGATATATATATATATTTTTTTCTCCTAGAAATCCAAATCCACCTATTGCTGCTGCTGCAATACTTCAAAACTACTCTTTGCTCTTTTCACAGAGGCACCCTGAGCCTCAGAAGCTACCCCACAGTAATGCCTTTAGACCAACCAATAGATTAAAAGAGGGTGGGTCCCCTTATCCTACTAAGGGGCCATGATGGAGAGAATCATGTCCCCTGAATTACTTCTGATGAGGTTTCAAGAGAAATGACCAACTATTGTGTCCTTCTCTGGAGAAAATTATGGAAGTGGGAAGTGCCACCATGACATAAAATATCTGTTCTACTCTGGGCTTCCCGTCATCTTTCCCACATCACAGTGCGCCTGTGACTGGAAGTACTCATACGACTCACTTATATTTTAACTCTATCTGCCATTTGAGCGTGCATGAAGCCAAATCTCTTCTTTGCTTTTCTAAGAAAACTTACACTTTGTAAATTTTGGAAGTTATGATAGTTACAACAGCAGTGTCATGATATTAAAACTTTTAAAACTGACCCTTTTTCACTGAGGGTCTCCGTACAATAGAGGTCTCATTCCATACCTGCATAAAAAGGTTTGGCGTCATTTGGTTTTTCCTTTGGTGCTCAGTTTATTGCATTGATTGAATTGGACACATGACAACAAAAAAGGGATCAAGCTTTTAAA
Source organism: Aselliscus stoliczkanus (assembly GCA_033961575.1). NCBI lineage: Eukaryota > Metazoa > Chordata > Mammalia > Chiroptera > Hipposideridae > Aselliscus > Aselliscus stoliczkanus. Next base: position 67,386,346 of record CM066730.1, on the reverse strand, counting down.
GAACCCGTTTCTTGACTTAAATGTAAGACCTGAAACCATAAAACTCCTAGAAGACAACATAGGAAGTAAGTTTGCAGACATTACCCTGAGTAATATTTTTACTGATATTAAAAGTTTTTTCACAGCAAAGGAAATCATCAATAAAACAAAAAGGCAGCCTACTGAATGGGAGAAGATATTTGCCAATGATATATCTGATAAGGGGTTAATATCCAAAATTTTAAAAATACTCATGAAACTCAACACCAAAAAAACAAACAACCGAATTAAAAAATGGGCAGAGGATATGAAGAGGCATTTCTCTAAAGAGGACATACAGATGGCTAACAGGCATATGAAACAATGTTCAACCTCACTAATCATTAGAGAAATGCAAATCAAAACCACAATGAGATACCACCTCACTCCGGTCAAAATGTCTATCATCAATAAATCAACAAACAGCAAGTGCTGGCGAGGTTGTGGAGAAAAGGGAACCCTGGCGCACTGTTGGTAGGACTGCAGATTGGTGCAGCCATTATGGAAATCAGTATGGCGGTATCTCAAAGAACTGGAAATGGAACTACCATATGACCCAGCAATTCTACTCTTGGGTATCTATCTACCCAGAAGAACCCAAGACACTAATTTGAAAAAATATATGCACCCCTATGTTTATTGCAGTGCTATTTACAATAGCTAAGACATGGAAACAACCAAAATGCCCATCGGTAGATGACTGGATTAAAAAACTGTGTTGGTTAAGTGCTGGCTTGGGAAGCCAGTGGCCCTGGTTCTGTCCCACATATGAGGGCCAGTGACACTGCCCTCAAAAAAAAAATAATAATAATAATAATAATAAACTGTGGTACATTTACACAATGGAGTATTACTCCGCTATAAAGAAGAGTGAAATTGTACCATTTGCAACGATATGGATGGACCTAGAGACTATTATGTTAAGTAAATAAGTCAGTCAGAGAAAGACAAATACCATATGATCTCACTTATATGTGGAATCTGAAAAACTGAATGAATGAGCAAAGTAAACAGTTATAAGTCTCATAGATATAGAGGAAAAACTGATGGTTGCTTAGGGAGAGGGGTGGGGATGAGGGAGAAGGGGAAGGGATTAGACAGCATAAATAGGTAACTACAATATTGCCACAGGGATATGAAAGACAGTTCAGGGAATATAATAATGTTGTAAATATTTTGTTGGGTGTCAGATGGTCACGTCTTGTTAGGAAAACCACTTCATGGATGGAGTAGAGGCTTGATCTCTGCACTGTATACCTGAAACTGATGTTGTATAATATTGTATGCCAACTGTAATTGAATATATAGATAGTGATGGGAAGTAGAGTATACTGTGGAAGGGAGTCAAAGGAATTGTAATATATATGTACGATATGGGGGGAGGAGTGGGGTGGCGAATTGGGGGAGGGGATTGTCACTTTGAAGGGTAAAAAGTATAACTATTGCACTGTGTTTTATACCTGAAACTAATTTAAAACAATGTTTATTTCACAATAAAATAATTAAAAAAAATTCTAAAAAAAAAAAAAGAAAAGAACCCCTTTCTCTGTGTACATATAAAATCTAGTTCCATGGGGAAATCCCATCTTCTGTTACCATAGCAATAGAAAGCACTGCAGAAAAGGACTTTTCATCACCCTGCCTGGGAGAAGGAATTGATTTGTTTCTTCAGGATGCCAGGAGGGCAAACAACATGTCTTTCTGATGTCAGATGTGATCAGGAAGATTTCCAAATATGTTGTGTGGGGAGAAGAGGAGAACTAATAGGGTCATGAAAAGAGGTAGACTGCTTATGAGGTTCAACAAAAAAAACTAATCAGCACTATCATTTCTGATTCCTGAAGGCAAAAATTATGTTTGAGTCTTGTTCCAAGTGCAGCATTTAAAAAATATCCATGATTCTGACTTTATGTTTTAAAGCCTCAATTCATTTCTGCTTAGGTTCCTTTAGTGATTTTTTTCAGTAATAACTTTATGTTAGGATTTTTTTTTTCTTTTAATAGTCTCACCAGGAAAGTATGAAAGCTTTCTGTCTCCCTTCCCTGAAGATAACCCTGAGAGAACTTTTACAATTTGGAAGTATAAGTGCATCAGCATGAATAGGCCAGACAGAGGGCTGTGGGTGAGGCCACTGCTTTCTGGGCTGGAGAGGGAATGGCCTAACCTCAGTGGATGTTCACCTGAGGAAGAAAAGACACAGCGAGACAATTTGAACACAGTGGCCTGGACATAGTACAGCCTCAGATGGGCATAGCTGTGCTCCAGTCCTTGTCCCCAGAGCTACACTTGGCACTGGAGTCCCACCGCTGGGACTGTGATCTCATCTGACACCACAGAGAGGGCCCTGCCTTCCAAGTGGGCCTGGGCAGGAGGAATGGGAGTAATAGCAGTGTGGACAGACCACAAGAGTCCATTGCCATGTTCCTGGACTGTGTAAGTACAAGGGTACCTATATAATCATGGTTGAGTAGTGGTTCCCTCATCAATAATTTGATGAGTAGTACATCTAATGAGAATGAACGTGATTTAGAAAAATAAAGAAATGTATCTTGCATGCTGAGCATTTCCATACTGTATGGGTATAAAACTATATTCTGACAATACCTTAATACCACGTGAACAATTGGTTAATATCACAGTGGTTTGGCTGCCTGGGATTAAAGCGTGCAGTGGCATACTGGAGCCACCTTGAACACCAGCAAGCACTGTTAAATTTTAGCAGTTTTGTGAATCAGTTGTTAAGTATGGGCACTGTTAAAATATGAATTACATAAACTTACAGATAAATAAATCATATTAAAAACAAAGGTAATACATACTGAAATTTATCACTTCTTAATTATTTTACTATTGTCTATAGTCTTTTGGTTATTTATTGCTATCCTATTTGTATGGTAGAAATTCTATGGAATGGGGCCGGCCGAGTGGCGCATTGGTTAAGCACTGGTTTGGGGATGCCAGCGGCCCCGGTTCGGATCCCACATGAGGGCCAGTGACACTGCCCTCTACAGCTAACAACAGCTCCACCTGGAGCTGGGCTGTGCGAGCCCCGGTGATGGTGTGGGCTGCCATAGGCTACAGTGAGTGGCCCGCAGCCAGCGTGAGCGGCTGGCAGCCAAGAGTGAGCTGCCAATAGCCGCGGTGAGCGACATCCAGAGGCCAGCGACCGATCTGCCTCATCCGGGAAGAGCGCAATGACGATACCAACAGTGAAGCAACATCCTCCGCAACTAAACTGAAGAACAAAAAGACAGCAACTTGTCTGTTCCCCTTCCCCGATTTCCCAACGCTGTTCCCCTCCGCCAATTCCCCAATAAAATCTTAAAAAAAAAAAAAAAAAAGTTATTTAAAAAAAAAAAAAAAAGAAATTCTATGGAATGATGTGCTACTGCACATCTCTTTTCAACTCTGTTTTCAATGATGTCACATTAGTGGTTTGAAATCAGCTATGGTAGAAATATTTACATCATGGAAATAAAAAAAATGCTACAAATCAGGGCTTAATTCATTGTTTTGTTGATTGTCTAGACTTAAGACATAGAAGAATAAAATGTTAATAATGGAGTATAAACTTAACGGTGTATCATGTCTGCACCTGTTAGATTGTGAAAAATACAAAAAAAAAAAATGAGAAGATATTCTTCCAGTATTCAACAAGTATCATTCAGGTCAGCAAGGAAGTCACTCACATCACTGACCAATGATTAAAGTTCTGATATATGTCTTTGTTGTCTCACTTTTGTCTTGTTAATATAAATGAAAATATCAACCAACATTCATGTCAGAACTACACTCATTTATCAATGATGTGAGGAACATTTTTTCTAAAAAACCAGGTAGTAATCGAGCATTCATTCCTCATCTCATTTTGTCAAATCACGGTTGAATTGCAACCAAAAGTTGGCCACATATAAGAGTTCAGCAAAAATCAATGAAAGCATTCTATGAGAACTGATTGGCTATGTGGAATTTACAATTAAGAGTATTATAGGGCCGGCGGAGTGGTGTATTGGTTAAGAGCTGGCTTGGGACGCCAGTGGAACTGATTCGGATCCCACATATGAGGGCCAGTGACACTGCCCTCTATAGCTAACAATAGTTCCACCTGGAGCTGGGCTGTGTGAGCCCTGGCGACGGTGTAGGCTGCAGCCCCTGCTGCAGGGGGCTGCCATAGGCTACAGTGAGTGGCCGGCAGCTAGCGTGAGCTGCCAATCCAGCCACGGTGATCTGCCTCATCCGGGAAGAGCGCAATGATGATACCAACATGGTCCAGTGAAGCAACGTCCTCTACAACTAGACTAAAGAACAAAAAGACAGCAACTTGTCTGTTCCCCTTCCCCATTTCCCCAACGCTGTGCCCCTCCCCCAATTCCCCAATAAAATCTTTAAAAAAAAAGAGAAAGAGTATTATATACCGTATTATTTGTAAATTGTGTAGTATACATAATTTATGTCAGTAAAATTTATAATAGACTATAAATGTATATGCCTACATTTTTCCTCTTGGAGAGTTGGTTATTAAATAGTTACCAGTACATCACGGAAGCATATCTCCTCTACTTACTGGCATGTAACAGTTTCTCACAAATCACCTTCAGCAAATGATTCAAACTCTCTGTGCCTCAGTTTCTCATCCATAAAATGGGAATAATAACACTACCTAGGTACTGTTATATGAAGGTAGGTATTATATAGGATTTAATAAATCCTAAAGCAATTATTAAAATAATAGTGCTTAAAACACAGTGAACACTATATATTATTGTTATTATTATTTATTATATGGTATTGTTATTATTAATTAGTTGCCATGTAATAGAATCTATTCAAAACAAACATACATGAAATCTGCCCCTCATCCCAGAGGACTGACATTCTAAGTCAGGGAAACACATGCACATTAAGAGCTATTGTGAACTAACCTCCAAAATTAAAAATAAGACTATCTGAGAATCAAATTGGGGGAAAAAAAACATGAAATAAATGAGATTTGTTATCTATAGAAGTCATCCTAAGGAGAAAGTATCCAATGCAACAATAGAGTTTGGAAATCTAACCCAATCATGATTGATAACGAGAGAATCTGGATTGAACTACTGAAATAAATCAATCTCAGTAAATGTTAATAGAAGGGAAAGTTCTGCAAGAAGCCTTTGTAAAAAAGGGTCAGAATTAAGACAGTATTGGCATAATGATAGACATACATATTGATGGAACAGAATTGACTCCAAAAATGGACACATATTTATATGGTCAACCAATTTCCAACAAAGGTCTTAAGGTAACTCAAAGAGGAAAGGATATTTTTTCAACAAATAGTGCTGGAATTAATGGAAATCTATATGGGAAAAAATGAACCTTAATACTTACCTCTCATTTATAAACATTATTTCAAATGACTAGAGAGCTAACTATAAGAAATAAAACTAAAAATTGATAGAAATAACATGAGAAAAACTTTGTGACCTTTGAAAGACAATGGTTTCTTAGAGAAGAAACAAAAAGCACGAGCCGTAAGAGAAAAAAAGTTGATAAATTGAACTTCAAAATTAGAACTACTTCTCTTTCAAAGACACCATGAGAAAAACAAAAAAGCAAGCCATAGATTGGTGAAGAAAATTAACAAAGGGCTTGTACCCAGAATATATTTTAAAATGCTGACAATTTCATAGCCATATTTAAAATATGGCTAAAAGACTTTATACTGTCAAAGACATCTAAGCTTTAAAAGACTGATAATACCAAATGCTGTTGAGGATATGGAGCAACTGGAATGCACATACATTGCTGATGGGAATGTAAAACAATAAGTCACTTTGGAAAATTGTTTAGCACTTTCTTATAAAGTTAAATGTACACCTAATATATGACCCAGCAATTCCACTCCTAGATATTTATCCAAGAGAAATAAAAGGATATGTTTAAACCAAGATGTATAACAAATGTTCTTAGCAGCTTTATTTATAATAGCCAAAAACTGGAAATAATTTAAATGTCCATCAACAGATAAATGGATAAATTATTATATATTCATACAATGGAATTGTTCTCAGCAATAAAAAGGAAAGAACTACTAACACATTCAACAACATAAATGAATCTCAAAAATATTATAGTGCATGAAAGAATCCTGGAGCATTCAATAGAATACTCATGTCACTAATATCTTCAACATAGAAAGTTACATAAAGCTACAAAGATAGATGTTAAGGGAATTAAAAATAATGAAATAACCCTTTGGGGAGGAAAAGGGAAGGGATGTAAAAATGGCATGTGTAAGTTACAAAGCTACATCCTTATGTACGAGTATCTTTAAAAAAACTCAATCACGTCTGAAGTAGATAAGTCAAGAAATAGCAATTAATCATGTTTCAAGATGTAGGGGTAAGCACCGGAAAGAACAGTCACAAGATTTAAAAGCACTCCTTTGGAAAGTGGATTGGGGGTGGGAAAGGGTGGGGCAGGGGCAGTTTTTCATTATAAGACCTTCAGTAATTTTTTATTTGTGTGTCAATATTGCCTTGATACAAATATAAAAATTAACACAAAAAATAGTTAAAGAGAAATGAAAATTGATTAACTAGAGAAAAACAAAAACAAAAACAAACCCGTGTCTGGTGGTTCAGGAGTCTTCCACAGGAAGGATGTAGGAAGGGATGTCTGATGACTATATGTATCAGATTGACCAACCCCCAGATGTTCTCATTGAGTATAGTTGTTACTGATAAAAGAGTTTGATTAGCATGGCTATTCTTACAACCCGTTCTTTGAAAAAGGAGAAATACTGCCTGAAGACTGTAACACAACAGTTTGTTAATGAAAAGGTTCACTAATGAGGGGGTCTATGTGAAATCTAGCTTTCTGAAGCTATTCATCTCTTTTCTACTCTTTAAGCAAGGAGCATGACTCAAGCATTTAGGGTTATATTTGGCAGAAGCCCCATTAATTTAGGATAATTAAATACGCCAGTCATGTGTTTCAGTAAGGTCTGACTAAATTCTTTAGAGAAGCCATTAGTGAATCCATCTGGTCTAGTGACTTTGCCAGATGGCAAAATGTTACTACCTCTCTCTGTGCTGCTCTTGGAATATTCCACCTCTGTTGTGGAATAGCACGCTGTTATTTTTAGGGCAAGTCTTAATTTCCTAGTTTACATTATCGAGGGATCTTCAAGGTGGAATCCAGGCCTAACGGCTGTGTTACACCATGCCAACTGAGCCACAAAGTTTCAAGGCCTGTTGCTCTACTGTTGAATTCAAAGTGATTTCATCATTTCCATTTCCTCAGAATGTTCTACATCAGACATTTCAGAGGGTGCTCCATTTGTGGCTAGGCAGTCAGAAACACAGGGAGAGGTAACCATCTATATTTCACACCCATGAGATTGTAATACTTCAAAATGAGGAGAACCCTGGAAGCACCTCCTACACATGCATGGTCCCTTCAATGGAAAAGTAGCCAGTTTCAATTTTTTTAAATTACAGAGTTGCGCAGCTTTGTGAGAGTGCCGTAAAATGACAGCCTTAAAGCTGTTTTGGTTCTTTGACCATGCAGAGTTAAACTCTGACTTAACCAATTCCCTAACCACCTGGGTCAAAATGCAAGGTATTCGCCAAACCATTGTTGACCGCAACTGTAATACAATCACTTCACCAGTTGGGGTATAAGGTAAATGATAACTGGAGCCTTGGAGCTGCCAGAGGAGGGTCTCGATGGCTTGATGAAGGTGTGAGGCAAACATAGAACCTAGAAAAGAGCCTAACATTTTATTGCCACTCTCAACCTCCAACTCCTTAAGTATATTCTAAGGCTAAGCATTAAGTTGAGCTGAAGCCACACTCTTTCCTAATAAAGGTCAGATTTGCATATCTGATGAACTGACTTGGACTGTGATCAGACTGTGATTGACCGATGAAACTGTTGCTTCCCAGGTCATCCCCTGAGCATCTGGGAATTGGGGGGTAACATACTACAGTAACTCTTGCACTTAGAGCTTTGGTTTTTATTTTACTCTTGGTTACTAGCACCTCCTCTTTCCCCTCCCCCCTTTTTTTTATTGTATTCCTCTTCCTTCCCTTCTTTCCTACCCTTTCAAGGTTTTCTCTTTCTGTACACTGAGGTATTATATTTTATCCAATATTTCTATGTGTCTGGAGGGGAGTAGGGAAGACGGGAAGGTATGTGACTGAGTCACCTCAATCCTAAATGCTGCCAGAACTGGAGGTTCATGGTTGACTCTTGCCCACCACCCTCAATTCTAAACAATTGGGATTCTATCATTCTGGAACTACCACTGTGAACTTGGCATAAATGACTAATTAAAATCTTTTCAAGATTCCGTATGTGTAAGAGCAGCTATGTTTTCACTGAGTAGAGATGGTTGCACAGTGATCCTCCTCCTCCCCCTCCCAGCCCCCAGCCACTAATTCTTATCACTTCAGACACCTTCCATGCAATTGTGGGGAACAGCTGGAAACACCAAAATGGAGTTCAGGATCATCCATCTTCAAATCACCTCTGTCCTATAATAAGCTTGAATCTGTGATCCCAGAGGCTCAGGCAGAAAAAGCCAGGATGAGCGAAATGGTTTTTTCATGTGGGTCTGAATTAAGGTGAGGAAGGGGTGATTTCCATAAGAACGTGCTGAGCAAGTGCTTAGCACCTCTGCCCTTAGCTGCTAAGGGGACTATCAAAACTGGCTCTCAGGGCAAGAACTAGTTGCAGCTTGGACTCCTCAGTGCCAGAAGAGAACATCCTCCCAATGACTGGCCTCTCAAAATACATCCAACCTCTCAAATGTCTCTTGAGCCGTCCCTTCCTTTGCTGAGTTTTTTGACTGCTTGATCTATCTACCAAAGGAAAAAAGTGCCAATACCTCCCACTGATGGCAGATGCATCCATTTCTCCAAGTGGTTCTAATGAGGTTTTGCTTTACAATTTTTTAGGCTATGTTATTAGATACATACAAGTTTAGGACTTCTTATTTTCAGATAAATAACGTTATCATCATGTAGTTCTTATTATCTCTAGTGTTTGATTATGTTTTGAATTCTTTTTTATGAGATATTCACTGAGGTATGTCAACATCCTTTTGGCTAGAATTCGTCTGGTGTATCTTTCCTGTATTTTTACTTTCCACCTCTCTGGTTCTTAACCTTTAGAAGTGCAAAAGGATATAGCTGGATTTTTTAAATCCCAAGTGAAAACCTGCATCTATTAACTGGACAGTTCAGTCTGTTTGTATTTAGTGTAATCATGAAATGTTTGCATTTATTTTACCACTTATTTTATGCATTATTTATCCTGTTTGTTCTTTTCTTATTCTCTTTTAAAAATCTTTTTAATTTTTTTTTCTCATTCTAGTTTTCCATTCTACTAGTTTATAAGTTGTTGGTTCTTTTTCTATTCTTTTAGTGATTGCTCTAGATATGTCAATATGCATTCTTACAAAAATCTAAAGTTAAGAATTCTCTGTACCTTCCTCCTTAGCTATGTAAGAACTTGAAACCACTTTAATTCATATCTTTCCTGGATCACACTATAATGCTACCATTACTTTAGTTGGTTTTAAATATGCAAATTGACATTATTTTTGATTCATGTAGTCAGTGTTTAGATTAGTTATCTACACATTCACCAATCACTCTGCTCACATTTCTCTTGCCTCTCAGACGTTTCATCTGGGATCATTTTCCTATCACCTGAAGTATACCCCTTACATTCTTTTAGTGTAAGTCTGAAAAAATTCTTATTTCCCTTAGGTTCCTGTTCTCCAAAGAGTCTCACCAGGTACAAAATTCTAATATTCCTCTTCACACTATCTTCCGTATTCTTAAATCTCTCTGTCTCAGGAAACTTATCAGATATAGCTTCCATTTCACTGTCTTTCTTCAAGTGTGTTTAATCTGCTGTTTATTTTGAAACTTTAGTTGGTTCTTTTTCCATCTTGTGATGATGAATTTTCAAAGAAATTTTATTTCCCTCTTCCTCACTAACCCCTGATGCAAGAGAGTTGTTTTGTTTTCCCTAGTTTACTATTACAATGTGGGTCCAGGTTTGGGGGTTCTAACTATACCAGCATCAATGATTAGATGCCCTGTTTTGTATACTGTCACCTACATCCCATGAGACCACTCAGCATACTCCCCAGAGCAAAGACAATCTTCATTATGACTAATCTTTCTAGGTTTCAACCTTCACTTCATCTTTGGCCTCTCAGCATTTCTTTCTTTTTTTTAAGCTGAGCCATCCTGCCACCTGTTGGCAGCTCAATGGCAACTCAGCTCGGGCTGGCCTCGAACCGCTGTTGCTCAGAGCTCAGCTCGCACTCTTGAGCGAGCTCTTAACCAACTGAGCCATTCGGCCAGCCCTAGCATTTCTTGATTTACCAGCTCATAAATGAATTTTAAAATAGATTTTAATATTTTATCCAGCATTTTTAATTGCTCTCTGTGGGAGGGTGATTTGGGTTATCTGATCTTGCACACTACTGAAATTATGAAGTATATCCCTTCTTTTGCAATCCCACTACTACTGCTGTGGATTAGGCTCCTTCCAAGTGTTTAGAAATCACTTTGTAACCTTTTACTGCATTTATCACAGCTGACCTAGAATCATAATCAGGCCTGTTCTGAACTTGTATCAATCATGTTGTGAGCTCTACAAGAACAAATTGTCCGACTTATTGATTATTATTTCATTATTTCACAATGCCACCACCCACCACACACACAGAAGCACACACACATATACTTACACAGGCACACTCACCTACTTACACACTCATCCACCTACCCTCACACACACAGTCTACACGCTGTCATACACACACACACACTGAATAGCACTGCACCTTGCACAGGAAACACTCAATCCAGGCTTAGTTGAGTCAAATTTCATTTTCAGATCTCTTATTTCTGATGCCTCACTTATATCTAGATCATTGTTTTTGAGAACTCTATGATTTCTGGATTTGGCCATCATCTGGGATCTTGTTCTGAGTACGTTTTGTAATTTCTTTGGTTCTGCTTCTGATCTGTGACCCTGGTTGGAGAGTATGTGCCATGGATAAGAATTCTGACTTTGGAGTCCTATAGAGTCCTGCATTTGGTTTAAATCTCATCTCTACCATTTGCTGACTGTAGGAAGGTCAAAAGTTATGTCTCTGGGCCTCAATTTTCTCATCTGCCAAATAGAGTAAATGTCAACACTTAGCACAGGATCGGGGACATACTGAGCACTCAATAAATAGTAGCTATAAGTGATAAGGTCCTTCGGTATGACAACTAAAATTACTCATTACCAAATGAACTAAATTTAAAACTGCAAATACCAAATAATTTACTTATTTTGATTTTTAGATGTGGAAAATAAAAATTGAAATAATTATCTTTCTCTCATTCTTTCTCTTCCTGGGATCATGAGTTCTAATTCTACTAGTGTTTTTAAAGGATGTTAGTTACAAGAGAGCAGGGCTTTTAGTCTGTTTTTGTTTTGTTTTTTCATCAAAGTCACTGAAACAGCACAGTGCATGGCATCTACTGGATGCTTTACAAATATTTGTTGAATGAGTAAATAAGTAAACACACATATACGTCCCAATATTTGAATAAAAGATGGATGAAGAACATAGGAACACTTCATGCATAGAATTCCTGTCACAAACTCTGCAGACAAGAAAGATAATAAATCATGCCATTCCTACTCAATATTGATAGTTCCCCAAAAATATTTATTTAAAATTATCCAGAAGTTCAAAATCCAACTTTGAGAAGTACTATTCTAAGAATGATGGCATAATATTTTAATTCATAGGGCTTCACACTTTTCTAACTAAATTAGGTACAAAAAAATAACCATGTTTGTGATATGGTTTTGAAAACTACATATTAGGTCCCTCACAATAGTTTATACAGCAAAAATGTTAAACAGAAATAAAAAAGAGTCTTTGAAAGCCAAGAGCATTGCAAACAGGCCTGATTCAAGGTCACTGATTTTCCTCTGTGTTTTAGTTCAGCACAAAGGGTTTCATGAGGGGAAGGAGCTTCATCTATATTCTATTATTTCTCACCAAAAACAACAAGCATGCCTTCCTTAGAGCAGAGGCATGGAGTCAGGTCCTCTTCAATCCTGACATCACAGCGGGGAGCCAAGCATGAATAACTTCCCAGTATTTAAAATCAGTATGCCTCTGGTGATGAGAATTCATGTAAGTAGCACTTCAGTGTCCAGGCTGACCTACCCCACTTGCATTACCTCATATTCTCAGACTTGTCATAGAAAATGATTTCTAACTCTAATGAGAAACTTTCAGAAAAATCCACGGCTAAGTAAATCAAAGGAAATAGAGTACATGAAGGATAACTGTATTCCAGCTCTTAACCCTTAGTGCAGTGAGAGTCCTTTGTCAGCTCTAGTTCCAGAAACTTTGCACATGTTATTGAACTGAATCCCTAAGAGGAGTCTAGCTGGGCTGGGGCTGAGGACCTTACACATCTGCCATGTAACAACTTCTTCCTTCCCTCTCATCCCCCATATCTGTTTTCAATCCACTGAGGATGAAAAAAAAAAAATCTTCTTGGGGACCAAAAATATTGTACTCTGTCCAGAATGGTGGTTCATCCATCCACCAATACAAATAGGTAATAAACCAGGGGTCAGAGTGAGCATGCAAGGAATGCATGTCTGCGGCAAAAGCCAACAGACCTATGAGAGAAGTTACGATCTCGGAGGGCAGAGGTATGTCCTTAAACCAGCCTCTAAATCAATTCATGCTCGTTTTAAGAAAAACAATGAAAGCACCCACATGGTAGGGTCTCTGAAGACAGTGATTACTTTTGATGATTAAAAAAAAATGTTCATATTTTTAAAACAATTACTCCCCCCAAAATCTGGCTAAAGCGTACTCCTTAATTCAAGCTTCATTTTGATGGAATAGTGGGTGACGTCTTTAACACCCAAGTCCCGAATTTGATTCTTCTAGGAAGCTATCTGATCCTTCTTCAAATATGAAAAAAAATAAGGCATAGAGAGAGTAGTTAAGCAGGTAAGTGCCCAGTTTCCCAGTTAGCGGCAGAGCTAATAAAACCCAGGCTTCTGACCTCTGGATCAGCTCTGCTGCTGGCCTAAAAAAAGGGTGGATTTCAAGTGAGAAACATGTTCTCTGGAGAAAGCTACCATATAAATAACCAGATGTGAGCAAGGGTTCTGAGCCAGTAACAAGAACAACCATTGTTATTACTAATCCTCAGCATAACCTTGGAAGAGAGTTATCATTAGCCTCACTTTACAGATGGGGAAACTGAGGCTCAGAATGTATAAGCTCAGTACATAGATACAAGTTATCCAAACATGACTAATACGCATAAACTTGCAAAGAATAAAGAGAAGTCTTGCTCAGATCCTTTGGGCTAATGTAAGCTAGAATTCTGACCTCAAAAGGAAAGAAACAATTAATTAATTAATTCCCTAACACGTGCCAGTTGGCTTGCTAGGCGTTTTCACATTCACTGTTCTTTTATATAATTTCTACTGAGGATCAGAGAACTTCATTGAGTATCAAGTTGGGCAAAGATTCAAATTGAGGCTTGCCTAATTCTAAAAATTTAGAGCTAATTAACATCAGTTTCTTCTCCATTATACTAGGGGTCAGCAAACTTTTTCTGTAAAGGGTAGGATAGTAAATATTTTAGTCTTTGAAAGACACAGCATCTCTGTTGCAACTACTTGAGTCTGCCATGGTAGTGTGAAAGTAGCCATGGACAATATATAAATGTGTGACACATCTGTGTTCCAGCAAAACTTTATTTATGGACACTGAAATTTGAAGATCATATAATTTTCATGTGTCATAAAATATTATTCTCCTTTGTATTTTTTTCATTTAAAATAAACTTTAAAATGTAAAACCATTCTTGTCTCATAGGTCAAACCAAAACATGCAGTCAACTGGACTTGGCCAGTGGGCTACTGTTTGTCTACCTAAGTTATACACATCCTTCTTTTAGTATCTACAAAATGCCAACAGCCAATTAAGAAGTCTTCTTAAAAATCTAGCTTGTCAAAGGGTTATTTTACTTAGCACCAAATCTGTGATTTTGATGTTGAGCACATAGTGTACCAAAGAAAATAACCTTTTTCTTTGTATTATAAAATATTTCAAACACATAAATACAAATATACACTCATATATACATATTGTACATATATATATATGGCATAAGGAAAATAAAATGAACACCCATAAGCTCATCACTGAGTTTAAGGACACATTACCGAATAATGATGCTCTGGCACTCCCCTCCCCAATCAGCTGCTCAGAAGGCACATTAGTGAATCATAGATATGACTGATTGAGAAAGTCAAGAGCTACGAATATACATCATCAGTCTTCTTTTCAAGTCAGAAAAATAAATAGTTCTATTAGTGCTATTAAAACTGTATATTTATCTAATTAGAATCAGTGAGGTCCTTCGTCTTTATTTAAAAAAATTACCTCTATAAATTAATGTTAAAACAGACATCTCATTAATAAATCTAGAAAAATGTATCAGTATAGCAATACTGCATTAATTCATACTAATTAATGACTTTAAAATTCCCTGCAAATCACTGATTGACTTATGAATGAAAAATGTACTTAGAAATAAAAAGCATAAGAATATAATAGGTATGTATACCTTATAACTTAATAAAAAATACGTTGGATAAAGCTGAAGCTTCAAGTTTCTTTCTAGAACTTGTTTGCCAGTGTTAAAAGGCACAAAGTCGGTATTACCCAGTGCCAGTGAGGTGACATGATTCCAAGGCAGTTAACCTATCTCCTATGGGTACACCCTGTAGCTTTTCCTCTCTTCCCCAAATTTCCTTCTAAGTTTCTAAAATAGGGTACTTACTCACACATGTATTATGTAGCCTATCTAAAATATTATTCATTCTTGGCTCTCTCTAAATCAACCTATTTCTCCAGTGTTCCAGGAAAATCCAAGTAAAATTATTTTGAGCACCCACTAGGTGAAGGGAGGTTAGAAGTGAGTGCAGGTATTTTAAAGTGAGTTAGATGCAGGGCCTGCCTTTAAGGCATTTATAATCCAGTGAGGAAGACAGGAAGATAAATAACTGTAGAAGATGGGGTAAATTATGCCACAGGAAACAAAAACCCCACAGTGGCTTATGGCAGTTGCGAGTCAGCAGAGGAGTTTTCTCAGGGACCCAGGCTGGTAGAGGGGTTACTATCTTGAACATGCCAAAGGAAACTAAACATGGTGAAGTATGCACTGGTTTTTAAAGCTTAAACAACATGTGTTATTTCTAGCACTCATACTTCATTGGCTAATGCAAGCCACATGGCCACACTGAAATCTAAGTGGGTGGGGAGGTACAATCCCCTCACATACCAGGAAAGAGAAAGCATAAGCATATCTGTGAAAAACCTTAATGACAACACAAGAACCAATTATTATATAATAAAAGGAAAGATAATGAAGGTGCTGATGGTGCTGGAGAATAAAAGGATGATTACATCTGACTGGGACACAGGGGTCTTCAAGACCAGTGGCACCTGGGCTGGACCTAGAAGGGTTATACTAGGTGAAGGTTGTGGAGTAGGAAGCCAATCTAGGCTGAGGAAGGAGGTAAGCAAAGGTGCTGAGGCGTGTACCTGCAGGGGGCGTCCAGGGTGTCCAAGAAGCCTGCAGGAAGTCCCAAAGGAATATAGGACAAAGGGGAAACTGAATGGTCAATATCATGCTGAACGTAAACACCACATTGACAAATTTCGATTTAGGAAGCAGGAGGCCACTGAAAAGATGTTTTTGCACATTAACAACAACTCAATAATTTTTTTGAGTGATGTTATCTACATTTAAGCTTCACACCAACCTTTACAAGGTGTAGTGTTGATATACCCACTATAAATATAAGGAAATGGAGGCCCAGATCCCAGTGCAGGGAAGAAGGGGACTTGAATTCAAATCTTATACTATATTCATTAAATCACATTATCAAAAGTCACTCAAACTGGTTTTTTATTCATTCATTCATTCATTCATTCATTCAACAAATATATACTGAATACCACTGTAATAGGTGCTGGATATATACTGATGAATAAGATAGTCTGTAAGCTCATGTGATTTCAAGTATCTTTAAGGGGATAGACAAGCAAGCAAATACAATGAGTTTGGGGATGCATGTATCAAAGAATAATCATTAGAGAGTAGAGAAGCAAGAGAGTGGGCCGGCCGAGTGGTGCAGTGGTTAAGCACTGGCTTGGGAAGCCAGCAGCCCCGGTTCGGGTCCCACATATGAGGGCCAGTGACACTGCCCTCAAAAAACAAAAACAAAAAAACAAAACAAAAACCAAAAAAAAGAGAGGGGACACTGGGGCCTTTCAGAAAGCTATTAGGATATGGAGAGCTGCTGTTCAACAGGTACAAGGTTTCACATGCCAGATGAATAAGTTTGAGAGGAGTTCTGCGGTACAAAATTGTGCCTATAGTTAACTGCATAACATTGTACACTAAAAATTGTGAAGGGGGTAGAGCTCATGTTATGTGTTCTTACCACAATGTCCTAAAAAGAAGACAGGATCAGCCAACTGACAGAATAGTGAGAGGAGTGGATGGGGCAGGGGAATAGCTCCCAGGTGAGACTGAAAAGGAACTGAGAAAGGGGAGTCAGTCAGGAGATAAGATGAACTATAGGCTCAGTGAGGGCAGGGACCATGCCTCTTGTGCTCCCAGTGCCTGAATCGCAGTGGGGTCTGATGAGTAACTGTTCATAAATTAATGTGTACTTCTATCTTGGATACGTTGAGCTTTAGGCAGCTTTAGACATCAAGCGATGGGTTGTAAATTACAGTCTGGTGTCTGGAGAGAGATTAAACTAAAGACATGCATTGTCTTCACGCTCATTGGCCTCACCTTCCTGGTTTATCACTCACAGTGACCTCAGTGTTCCTGGGTTTGCTTCTCTCCATTGCGGTAAAATATCTTCCTACGTTATTCCATATCCAATACTCTCCTCCTGACTGTAGGAGACCGTAGGGCACTGTTCTTTCAACCCACACACTTTCACCACACACTGAGGCATCCTAGCTCCAAGGCAGTTTCTTTCTCAGTGCACTAGGAAGATCACGGTATGCTGTGAAATGACAATGGTATATTTTTTCCTCA
This sequence comes from Aselliscus stoliczkanus, assembly GCA_033961575.1. Taxonomy (NCBI): domain Eukaryota; kingdom Metazoa; phylum Chordata; class Mammalia; order Chiroptera; family Hipposideridae; genus Aselliscus; species Aselliscus stoliczkanus. The sequence continues at coordinate 67,369,154 of CM066730.1, read as the reverse complement.
AATAATGAACATCTATGGACTGATCAATTCTTATTAACTCAGGGTTATTATTACCTCATATATTATGAGCTTGTGTTGACTGAAATAGTGGATTTGATAAGACTAGCATGCTAAGTTTTAAACAATGCTTAGAGAAAGTATTTTATTATATTTTAACAAAATCTACATAAAACAACTTTTATGAAAAGGGATTTATCATCCATTTCAAAGCCCAGAGAGACATTTTTTTTCCCTCATATAATAAAGGAAACTAACATAAACAATATTGATTGAGTACTTCTTTTGGGAACAGACTGATGATGCTTACACACCTGATTAAATTCACAGAGATTAAGTTCTAATGTGCACGAAAAGGTTATACAGAATCAGTATAAATAATTTTAAATATCTGACGTATTATTTTAAGTTTGCCATCAAAGAATACTATTCAATTTCAAAATTCTAGAATTGTACAGTTTAGCAACTCGTTTCTTGGGCCAGCCGAGTGACTCACTTGGTTAAGAGCTCGCTCAAGAGTGCGAGCTGAGCTCTGAGCAATGGAGGTTCGATGCCAGCCCGAGCTGAGTTGCCGTTAAGCTGCCAACAGGTGGCAGGATGGTTCAGCTAAAAAAAAAAAAAAAAGAAAAAAGAAACAATCCTTTCTTGGGATGTAGCAAAGAACTGCCACTTACTTGAAGTGAAGAAGGCCATGGACGAAAAGGTATGGGCCCGCCTGGGATTTCACTGGGATGGGCCAGGAGCTGGGCAGACATGGCTGCAGAGGCTTGTGTGTGTGTGTGTGTGTGTGTGTTTGGGGGGTGGCCGGGGGAGGGGATGGGGGATACACAGGCTGTCAGACAGGCAAAGGGTAGGAAACCCAGGTTTCCCGGGATCTGTGGTCTGGCAAGTGGGGAGACAGACCAAGGCCACCAGGCATGGTGTTCCAGAATCAAGACAGGCAGACAGGGCTGAGGAAGAGTGAGCAGTGCTTGCTTAGCAAGGCCCCAGGCACTAGATGAGGCATAAGAGCAAGGCCCTGATATTAGGGAAGGCACATAATAAGATCATGACAAAACCCCAGTTCTCCAGAGACCCTGGGAAGCCTTAACGGAACTTAAAAATGGAGTGCACAGAAACAACCTCAATTCACATGCTTACAAGTGGGGAACAATGCACAAGCCCATAGGCAGGGGGCTTGGAGAGCCAAGGAAGGGGCTACAACGACCTCCATTAGGGTTGTCTAGGAGCTAAACCAGGACATCCTCTCTGCAGGTAGAGAACGCAATGGACTTGGATATGGGCTGTGGCACCGAGACTGCAGAGGCAGGTGGAAAGAAGGCTGACAGGAATTCACAGAAGAGTGGCTTCTAGATTATTGAGGCTAAAGTTAACTCAATTTAGAAGCGAACACAAGATATTCTTTTAAACTTAAATCTAAAAATTAATGCTAATGGCAAAGATTACTCATTTATTACACTGATTCACACAGAATTTTCATGACATATAAAGTCTAATATTAGGCCAAGTTTCTTATTCACTGGATTTCTCCAAAAGCTGCATTCTCTTTAATGATTCCATTTGCAAAAGAAAACAATAAGAGTCCTACATAATTATCAAGCAGAATTTTTTTCACCCACTTGGGTTTTATCTGAATTGTTAATTTAAATAGGAAAAAAAAAAGCCTACTCTTTCTTATCTAAGCAGTGTCCAGGGAGTAGACAAACCTATCAGAAAACCAGAGTTCTCAAAAGCTATACATTTTCAGAACTAGATAAATATTAAACCCTGGCAGGTAAAAATAATTGAAAATATAGAAATACATTACCCTTAAAATGGCTTTTGCAAATCATACCAAAAATAAGAGAGAAGGAAATAACAAAGATAAGAGCAAAAATCAATGAAACAGAAAACTGAAAAATAATACAAAATTACCGGGCCCAAGAGTTGTTTCTCTGAAAAGATTAATGAAAATGATAAGCTACCAGAAATACTTACAAGAGAGAGAACAGAAATTATCAATATTAATAAAAAAAGAGGGGATATCGCTGCAGATCCTACAGATTTAAAAAAGAATAATAAAGGAATATTAAAAACAATATTATGCCAATAAATTTAATAACAAATGAAATGGATGAATTTCGTGGTTTTTTTTTAAGATTTTTTATTGGGGAATCAGAGAAGGGGAACAGACACGTTGCAGTCCTTTCTTTTGTTCTTCAGTCTAGTTGTGGAGGACATTGCTTCACTGGCCCATGTTGGTATTATCATTGCACTCTTCCTGGGTGAGGTAGATCGTTCACTAGCCTCTGGATGGCCGCTCACGGCAGCTCTTGGCAGCTCACTCCGGTTGCCAGCCATTCACTGTAGCCCATGGCAACCCACTGCAGCAGAGGCTGCAGTCCACACTGTTGCCGGCCATCTTAGTTATAGAGGCAACCAGGTGGAGCTGTTGTTCACCATCTTAGCTATAGAGGTCAGTGTCACTGGCCCTCATATATGGGATCCAAACTGGGGCCCTGCTGCTCAAAGCTGGCATCCCAAGCCAGCTCCTAACCAACATGCCACTCAGCTGGCCCTGAATTTCTTGAAAGACACAAATTACCATAATTCCCAGAGAGAGAGAGAGAGAGAGAGAGAGAGAGAGAGAAAGACAGAGAAATCTGGATAGCCCTTTTTATACTAAATTGAATTCATAATCCAAAACTTTACTACAAAGAAAACTCTAAGCCCAGATGATCTCATTGGTGAACTGTAACCAACACTGATCAATTCAACAGGACCCCAATCAAAATTCCAACAGGCTATTTTATCGAATTAACAAGCTGATTTTAACTTTTATATGGAAATGTAAAGATAGCAGAGTAGCCAAAACAATCTTGAGAGAATGTCAGTCTTACACAAACTTATGTGGAAAATGGAGGAGGAAATGCTTCCCGAGTTATTTTATTAGGCCAGCACAACTGACACCAAAACTCGACAAACACAATCTAAGACAATAGAATTATAAACTAACATCCCTTACGAACATAGATGCAAAAATTTCCTAATAAAAAAATTGCAAGTTGAATCCAGAAATGTATAACGAAATAGGTTTGTCTCAAAAATGAATGTTAACACTTAAAAATCAGCGTAGGGCCGGCCAAGTGGCACGTTGGTTAAGAGCTGGCTTGGCATGACAGTGGCCCCGGTTCGGATCCCACATATGAGGGCCAGTGACACTGCCCTCTACAGCTAAGATGGTGAACAACAGCTCCACCTGGAACTGAGCTCTGCGGGTTCCGGCTGCGGTATAGGCTGCAGCACTGCTGCAGTGGGCTGCCATAAGCTACAGTGAGTGGCCGGCAGCCAGCGTGAGTGGCTGGCAGCAGGAGTGAGCTTCCAAGAGCTGCTGTGAGTGGCCATCCAGAGGCCAGCGATTGATCTGCCTCACCTGGAAGAAGCGCAATGATGATACCAACATGGGCCAGTGAAGCAATGTCCTCCATAACTAGACTGAAGAACAAAAGGACAGCAACTTGTCTGTTCCCCTCCCCCAATTCCCCAATAAAAATCTTAAAAAAAAAAATCACTGTAAATCTCCATATTAACAGAATAAAGCAGAAAACCCATATAATCATCACAATCAATGCAAAAAAAGAATTTAACAAAATTAATACCCACTCATGATTTAAAAAAAAAAACAACCTCTCAGCAAGTTAAGGATAGAATGGACATTCCCAACCTGATAAAAGGCTATGACACACCTGTAGCTAAAATATTTAATGTTGAAATACTGAATGCATTCTTGTAAGATGAAGAACAAGACAAGGATGTATTTCATCACTTCTATTCATTTTTTGGACTGGAGGTCCTATCAGTACAATAAGAATAAAGAAATAAAAGGCATAAAGATTGGAAAAGAAGTAAAACTCTCCATTCACAAAAGATATTTTTAGTTATGTAGAAAATCTTACAGACTAAGACTGCAATGTATACACAGAGGTTGCCAAAAAAATGTATACACATTTTAAGAAAGGAAAACTATATTAAAATTGTAATGCTCAATATATACCAATAACAAAAGATGAATACAAGTCACGTTGGACTTCTGCAATTACAGGAGGTGCTCAGAGTGGTTACCATCAGCGTCCAGACACTTCTGATTACGCCAAACTACTGTTTGAGTAACACTGACCAAAGTGTCCAGTTATATATGTTTTTTGGTACCCCTGATATACATAAAATGTTAATGTGCATGTGTGTGTATGTCCTGAACAGAAAAATTAAGACATGACTATCCATATCACTTAAGGTAAAAGAGGGTTAGTGAGAAGTCTCCACGCCAGACCACATTAATTCTCCCTTCTTTGAACTTCTTCTGTTGTTATTGTCCTAAACTAGTCCTTGCTTCTCAAACTGTGGTCCTCAGAGCAGTAGTATTCACAACAGGTGAGACTTATCATAAATGCAAAGCCTCAGGTCCCACCTAAGACTTACAAGATCAGAGTTTACCTTAAAGATCTCCCCCATAATGCAATCTATCAATAAACAAACAAATAAATAACATAAACACATTCCCCTGTGACTCGAGCTTCAGGATAAGAAGATTATAGGTAAGAAGCACTGGTCTGAATCACTTACTCCTGTACCTAATTGCTTATAGCCTGGTGGTGCTCTAAAATGGTTTGTTCTGCACATTCACTTCATATCACCACAACAGAACCGAAACTGTCTTCCAAGTAGGGCCTGTGTTGATCCCCAAAACCTTTACTGGATTCCTAGTATGCTGAAATCCCTGTTACGCTAAGTCTTTTGGTGCTAAATCAATGGTAGCCATTTAAATATGTGTGTATACATGCACATGTGTACTATATTCAATTTTTATTATAAAAGGATTAAGGCTTCCTTTAAAACAGCAAACACTCCAAGCATATTTAAAATAGGATTCGATTTACCCAAAAAAGTCCACCGAAATCAAAACAAAACACCCAAGTTCCTCAATGCTCTTCAAAAAGGCACAAATTACATAAATGTGAATTCTCCTTCAAGTGAGAATATTTCATTCATTTGTCCTTTAAGAAATAGATTCTCTAAAGAAATAGGTCATTTGGCTTATGTTCCTCTTGTGTTATTTTGAGCGTAACAAGTAAAAACTGAATAGAATAGGAAAATTCAGGATAAGATATTTCCCCTCTCATCAGTCATTTATAGAATCATTAATCAGAGTGATTCCCAAGAGGATTACTTTTGGTTAAAATTAGAGATATGGAGATATACTGATGTCATACATAGATATGTGATACACTAGAGATTCTATTTATACACTAGATGGGTTTTGTATCATCCTTGCCTTTTCTTTTTCAGAATCTTTTCAAATCTTTATTTCCTTAAACTTTCTCACATAAAAAGATTATTGTTTCATTTATTTATGTAATTTTATCTAGTACTCAATGTTTTTAATAAACTTACATAATGAGAGCATCTCGTCTAGATTTTGGAGCTGGTTTTTTAATGTTACCAATTGTAACCCGCTGATAAGTATGGCTATGGAATAGAAATTATGCAGATTCACAGAAGCAGCTTTTTCTGAAGCCAAATGAATAATATTCATCTTCCCATTCCCATTTTCTCTCTTTCTCTCTCTCTCTCTCTCTCTCTCTCTCTCTCTCTCTCTCTCTCTCTCTCCCTGCCCCCAGGAAATGTGAGTTGAATGTGTGTTTGATGAGCCTCACTATTCTAATCTTGTAACTACAAGAAGCTTACAACCTAGTTGGAGAAGGAAAACTAACATAGGTAGTTGACAAACAATGTCAAATAGTAGAATAACATGGTAAAATTCAGGGATAAAGGGTATAAATGAGAAGGGGTTTAAAGAGGAATAACTGGGTGGGTGGGAACTGGTGTGGTCAAAGAAGAAATAAATGAATCAGCATCCCAAAATGCTGTCTTACTGACATGGCCAGTCCTGGTGTCAGAACCTATTGAAGCTGCAAATCCATCTCCAATGACCCTCCTTCAGGCATTTACTTGTATTTACACGACAGATATGACACTTCTATAAGAATGCTTAGAACCTTTTTACTATTGAAATTAATCCCTGAGCTCACCAAACATTTATAGATGCCCTAGACTTTACTTAGAGGAAAAGGGGGCATTTACACAGGGGCTGGTGGACACTAAGAAACTTTTATGAGGAAAATATTAGGTAAACAGAATCTTTAATGAGGCATCTGGTCCATTCAGTTTAAGGAGCCCAGAAGGATGTAATGGGAGGGCGGGGGGCCTGAAGTAAGGGAACTGAATTGATGTCGCCCTCCTCTCATTCATTCCTTCAGTACACACTCCCAGATGTTTCTGCCAAAAAGAGGACTGAGAACTGATGTCTTAATAATGAAATCACATGGTCGGCAAATGGCCAAAGTAAGACTTTTGCTATGAAAAATTTATATGATATAGGGTAATGATCTTCAGGAACAGAGAAAGGGGTGATGGATAGGACTCCATGATGCTGAATTGGTGCCTTTAATGTACTTAAATGATCTATAGTAACAGGGTTTCAGTGAAGACAAACGGGCAGCACAGGGTAATGGCAGTCTGGAAGCCAGAGGCCTCAGCTAAAATCCCAGCTCCCCTACTGTGCGACCAAGCAGCAATGCCAGCTAGGTAACCTTTCCATTCCTCTATCTGTAAAATGTGGGCACTACCAGGACTTCCTAGGGACGTGAGATTTATATGAGGTGACATATGGCATGTACTTAGTGCACTGCCGGGAAAGTGGAAAATGCTCAGTAAGGGTCAGCTTTTTTCATGTTTACTGGACCAGGCAAATCAAGGGGGAGGCCAAAGAGCCATTTAAGGGAAAGCAGTGATGAGGACTGCCCCCATCGAACTGTGTCCTGGGGTGGGGGGAGGGGGGTGACTGAAGGTATGGGGGAGGGGAGAGAACCAGAACTAGGTTGGCTTTCCAGCTATCATGTCTATATTCCAGGCAGCAGAAGAAGGGAAGAGGTGGAGGCAGAGGTCCCACCTCCTGCCCCCACCACTATACCTGAGCCAGCTCCCCTCAGAAGTGCTTTCCTGGAAATCCACACAACACTCATGCAGCCACCCAGCTACATCTGACTCCCATGAAAGCGGGGAAATGTCATTTTTTAGGAACACGCTGCTTCCCTGAATAAAATTGGAATTCTGTTGCTAAGGAAAAGGAGACTAGATATTTGGTAGACAACTGGCAGTCTCTTCCACAGTCCTTGAAATGATAATTGCCTGTGTTGGGTATGTGTGAGGAAGTTCAAGAGGGTTTAGTATTCACAGTAATCATTTATCTCCCTCGAATGGCAAAGGAAAATTAAATTTACATAGATATGCTTTCATAACAGAAATGTTCTTTGCAATGAGGATCATCAAAAGTAGTTTTTATTTTATGCTGGGATCAAACATCAATCCATAAATATTTACCCTATAGCTTTTAAGGAAAATAAGGTTAATCTGAGTTTTGTTACTAGTTTTCTGACTTGGTTCTCCTCCTCTCTCCTGCCCCTCAAGTGTTGAAAGATAAAAAAAAAAAATTAAACCAACATTAAAAAAACAAACCTGATGCCACACTTTAAAAACTGTTTATATCTTGAGTGATTTTTTTTTTCCTGTTTACAACTCTTATATTTACTTTGGTTGTCTGGCAACTAAAGAAGTGACTGTTTCTAATAATCTTGGTGTTTTAATAACATGTCTTTAAAATATCCTAAATTTTGACCTCCTTAAATAAAGTATAAATTCCTTGTGAATAATGTCTTATATTTTTATAAGTCTAAATTTCTATTTTATCCCAAAGTGCCCAGCAGAGTACTAGGTATAAAAAGTACTTCAATAAATATTTGAAATATGATTTTCTTTCCAGACACTTTTAACAGTAATTTTTTTTCATTTGTTGAAAAACAACTATAATTTACATAAAGGAAAATTCATCTTTTTTAGTGTATAGTTCTGTAGGTTCTGACAAACATCTGTGGCCCTCTAAGCACCACACAAGATGTACAATAATTCTATCCTCCCTCACAGCTCTATCTGTGCCCTCTTTTAGTCAACTTCTCCCCTTGTATTTGGCAATTACAAATATAGCTGCTATAAACATTTGTATATATGTTTTTGTGTGAATATACGTTTCTATTTCACTTTCATAAATATCTATAGGAATAGTATTGCTGGGGGTCCAGGTACTTATTCAAAGCCCCAAATCAAGAGTTAGCTTAGATACCAAGTTTTTAGTAAGCATTTTTGACAGTCATCCCCAAAGATCTGAATAATAACTTATTGAAAAGAGAAATTGGCACCAATATGATAAGAGACAGCCTGAGGGACATTAACAAAGTAGGCTAAAAGTGAAGGGACAGTATGTATCAAGACCCATTTTTCATTGTGCCCAACATAACAGAAACAAGAGGAAATACTAGATGTTGAAAAGGGACAGCAAATATATAGTTTTCAGATTAATGTTTTTCCATTGCTGCTGTAACTTATGCTTCCTTTTATTACTCTGCCTACAAATCACATTTCTAAACTTTAAAAAAATTGTTGAAGAGGGATGACATTGGGAGGTCCTGGTACATTCTGATGCCTACTTAGGAGGAAGTTTCTAAAGAAGCTCTCACTGTAATAAATGCTGCAATAAACCCTAAAAAGACCTGTTGGAATTTTCTGAATCAAACAAGACATATTCCTCCTTCATAGAATCAGAACTAAAAGGAAACTCAAATAGGGCCGGCCGAGTGGCGCGGTGGTTAAGCGCTGGCTTGGGATGCCAGCGGCCCCGGTTTCATCCCACATATGAGGGCCAGTGACACTGCCCTCAAAAACAAACAAACAAACAAACAAAAACGGAAACTCAAATATAAATTCACTCCACCTTCTCAAGTCACAGATCAGAAGAAAACCAAAACTAAAGAGGAGAAATGATTTGCCCAAGGGCACAGACTATTTTGTGGTAGAATCCAGAGCTGGACTTCACAAAGAGAAAGCAAATAGAGGGCTGGATATTACTGAACCTCTAATATAATTCTGTTATATAATTCTTCAATTCTTAATGGCTCTAGCACACAGACTAACATCACAGGTATAATGTGTGCTTTACTCAGGGACATAAATGGAGACGAACAAAAGGGATACCTGTGTGGCTTTTTTGTTTGTTTAAAGTAAATATTTTATTACAGTACCTCAGCGATTCTTCCTTCTAATTATAGTATGCACCAACTGGAACCAGAAGTAGGGACAAGCTGATCAACAGCAGGGTTTCTATTGTTAGCAAACTACCAATGATGAATAATCTTGTATCAGAAGTACAAAAAGGGAGGACATTGCTGGGTGTCTTTAATTATTGCTGGAGGTTATTGCATAGATTTCAGTTAAAAAAAAAAGTTAGGACTTATTCTCATCCTGTTGAAATCCCTACCCTGACAGAATGTGGGTACCTCCCTGATAAACTATCTTGAAAGAAGATGAAAAAAAGATCCGCTTGAAAGAGCATGCCAGTGGGATTATAGGTGAGAGTGTAACGTCTTGACTTGGTCTGTTCAGGCTGCTATAACAGAATACCAGAGACTGGGAAGCTTATCAACAACAGTCATTTACTTCTTACATTTCTGGAGGCTGGGAAGTCAAGTTCAGGGCACCAGGAAATTCAGCGTCTAGAAAGGGCCGTTTCCTGGTTCAGAGACAACTCTCTCCCAAGGCCTCACATGGCCAAAGGAACTGCCTGGGGGCTCTTAAAAAAGCACTAATCCTGCTCATGATGTTCAGCACCTCCCAAAGGCCCCAGCTCCTAATACCAACACATTGGGTACAACACATTGCAACATACGGATTTTCAGGGAACAAAACCATTCAGTCTGTAGCACTTTCTGATCAGGCATTAACTCATCACAGCATCTGTGTTCCCAACTATAACTCAGAAGAAGTAGGAAATACAGTTGAAAACTTTATACCCCACTCTGAATTTATCTCTGTGCCTATTTTATTTTTCTGATCTTTATTCAGAAAAAAGGTAATGCTATAACTTAGGGCTGCAGCTAATGTTTATGTTTTAAAGTTTAAAATTAAATTATAAACATCCATCACACATTATGGGATCCCAATATTGACATGGGTGTGACTGATCAACCATGGGAAAGCCTGGTATTCAGTATTTTAAAAATATAATCAATTTGATTTTGCTTCCAAGTTTATTAGAACTTATACCATTGGATCCCAAGTGTTCATATTTAAATATCATGATATAATTAAGAATAGACCTTCTAGCTTTGAAATGGGTGCTGGCAATGAAAAACATATGTAGTAATATATACACAGATTAAGAGTGTACATAGCTTGTAAATGTTTATTTTTCCCATTCATTGTGGGAAATTTATTCTATTATTCAGAGTACAACTCATGGTGAAGGTGTTTTTTCCTCCTAACAGCAAATCTGAAATTAACTATCTAAACATTCTCCTGGGAAAAATATAAAAATTTTAACCTAAGTAACTCACTAATACATCAATGAAAACAATCTATATATACATGTGTGGAAAAACAGTGGGAGATAAAATATTACTATAAAATGAGTGAATTGCCATTGTACATACACCAAATTATCCAATTTGTTTTTAACTGGCTTATTAGAAATAATTGCCCACTATTCAGTCTTTACTATTTAAGATCAGAATTAATGAGTTTTAAGATATATGGATTAGCATTATTACCTATTCAGTATTTTAGGAGATATTCTTCAAACAAATAATGTACAGGTTACCTGTACATTTTTCGTATTTAAAATTAATATAATACAAGAGTATATAAAGCATTGTAAAAATGAGATGAACTCACACACACACACACACACACACACACACACACATCCTGAATCTTGTTCTATCTTACATGTCCAATAGCCAAAGAAATCAATTGATTCTTGTAACTCTTTTGTGTTCTAAAGCTCCTTTGTGCTTATTAACTTAACATCTAGGTAGAAGCAACCCTGGCAATGAAAACAGCATGTGTGTCGGAGTCAAATATATCTGGGTTTAAATTCCTTCTCTCCTACTGGTTATAGGACCATGTCTGTGACTGTTAGTTTACTCATCTATAAAATGGGAATAATACTAACTACGCTTCAGGTTGTTGTGAGGATAGAATTAAATAAGAAATAGCCTGCAAAGCATCCAAGACAGTCTCTGTCTGACAGGGTCAGAAGAAGAAAAACCAATGCAAGCAACTAAGATATAACAATGAGCGTGCCAGTTACATCTAGCTCATGTGTATTTTGAAAACACATTTCTGGGCCGGCCGAGTGGCGCATTGGTTAAGCGCTGGTTTTGGGATGCCAGCGGCCCCGGTTCGGATCCCACATGAGGGCCAGTGACACTGCCCTCTACAGCTAACAACAGCTCCACCTGGAGCTGGGTTGTGCGAGCCCCGGTGATGGTGTGGGCTGCAGCCCCTGCTGCAGTGGGCTGCCAAAGGCTGCAGTGAGTGGCCCGCAGCCAAGCGTGAGCGGCTGGCAGCCAAGCGTGAGCTGCCAATGGCCGCGATGAGCGACATCCAGAGGCCAGCGACAGATCTGCCTCATCCGGGAAGAGCGCAATGACGATACCGACAGTGAAGCAACATCCTCCGCAACTAAACTGAAGAACAAGAAGACGGCAACTTGTCTGTTCCCCTTCCCCGATTCCCCAACGCTGTTTCCCTCCACCAATTCCCCAATAAAAAAAATCTTTAAAAAAAAAAAAAAAAAAAAAAAAAGAAAACACATTTCTTTCTAAAGTCCACCATTATCACCTACTAAAAATGAATTTTGTTGCTTTATTGTGTTTACGCAAGTATCCTACAAAAGCTATTTATTGAAATACAATCACAATGATGAAGGAATCAGGCAGAGAGGGAACATATTAATGGAAAACATATGAATGGAAAAAGATAACAGATAATAAATCTAAGAAGGAAAATAGAGAGCAAAAAGATAGCAAACCTGCCTAATTTTATTTAAAAATGTAGGTAAGTGGCAAAGAAAGGAGAAAGTCAATCTTACTAACCATATGGTTATAGTTACTTAGCATTAAGTCTGTGGAACTCCAGCCAGCCAGAAATGACTTTCATTTTCATTGGCTACATGAAAAACGGAGACTAACAGACTTGTATATATCAAAAATGGTAGGGCTAATTAAAACTTCAGAAGAAATAAATTTTCACCTTCTGAAATAAATGTTTCAAAAAATTAGTCCTATTAAAAAAAAGCTAGTTAATGTTCATCCCACTTCACAACCAAACAAGTACAGGAATAACACCTTTGGGGATCTCCAATATCATGAATGATCCACCAGTCTGTTAGACTCTACAAACTAGTAAGCCAACCAAATAACCAGCTATCTTAGTGACAAGTGTTGTTTGATCATTTTACTAAATTTCAAGGACATTTGAACAAATTCCTTTTAAACACAAAAGCTACCTTAGACAGATGAAGCAAACCTTCTCCTTTAAAATTTGAATTGCGCGACCTCCAGAGAGCCCCCCAGGACAAAAGTAATCTCCATACATATGACTCTAAGTTCCCCCTTAGCAAGCTTCTTCACTTTATTATTAAAGATTACATTCAATTCCATAAGCATTTATTAATCATTGAATGACTATTACCTACTATTTATAGATCAATTATTATGATCTTTTTATACATGATCTTTTTTAATCCTCAAGAACAATCCAATGGGATAAGTAAGTATCCTCCTCACACAAGCATATGGATACTCAGAAAGGTTAAGGAACTTGCCCAAGGTCACACAGCCTGTACATGGCAGAGCCAAGATTCAGATTCAGCCCTGTATAACTTCAAAGTCTTTTCACAATTCAATTATCCTCTGGTTCCCTTTTAAAATATTAATACTCTTGAAATTGCCATAAAAACCTGTCATCTAGGTACAAATAAAGTTTCATTTCTCTCATTCATTTTTCTTACCGACAAGGCCTTGGGGAGAGCCAAGTTTTTAAATGAATGTTAGCGTACTGATGAGAAAATGAGGGAATTTGGTCAATTTGAGCACTACCAGCCCCTGAACCATGTCCTCCAAAGCCTCCGCCCCCCAATCCACAATCCCGGACTCCTTGGAGCTCTGCTGAGTCTCCCTAGGCAGTACGTGCCTTGCTTGGAGACAAGGGAGGAGCTCACCAGAAGGTACTTATCTTATAAGAGGAACCTCTCCTCACATCCCATCTCTACCTGCCCCATTGTTTCCAGACCCATGATCAGAGTCAGATACCAGCTGCCCTGGGGGCCAAAGAAAAAAATCAAACCAGAAAGACTTACACACCAAAACGATGGCAATATTTCACCAGCTTATATAAGTGTAATAAGCTTCACTTGGCCATTATAAACTTAGGGAATTTGTGTCGGAATGGATTTTGAGGGAAGGGAAGAACATGATTTGAACACTTTGGAGAGCAGCTGTTTAAAAGGGTTTCAGGATTTAATATGGAAGCTCAAGCAACTAGGGATAATTCTAATTGTTTGCTCCATTTCTTCATTGAAATCTGGAGACAGGGGTAACCTACACTGCTTGCCAGGAACTCCTTAGTATAATAGAGAGAAAGGAATTCCAAGACTGAGATGTGTGCAGTGGGTTTTATCTTGTGCAAACCCCCTAACTACGTGTCCCCTGAGGGCACAGCAGACCCTTCCATCACCACAACGCAGTGTAGGGGCAGGTAGGGACTCAGCACAGTATGTGAGCACAGCACCTGGTGTGGCTGGCACTGCCCTGAGCTGTGTGCTCTCTGGCTCTCCTAGGGATCAGATGAATATCCCAAGACCCTTTCATAAATGTCTTTTCTGCTTATACTACCTGGTGTAGATTCTGTTTGCCGCCAAGATCTCTGAGACCTCAGCCCAGGGCATTCTCTGCTGCCTTAAGGTGGTTAAGACCAGAGAAGCTAAGGAGAGCTAGAACCAGACACTTAAAGAGGGAGCACCTCTCCTTAAGGACAGAGCTGAGAGATCTTCTAGGGAAAGGAGGCTCTCAGGGAATAACCTGAAGAGCCACAAGTCCAGCTATCTCATCCTCTGTTGGCAACCATGGGACATTTCAAATTGATTACACCAGAGAAAACAGAAGGCTCTCTACAATGAGCACCCTCAGGTAACATCTTTACTGCCGCACTCAGGACAGCCGCTCCACCCCAGCAGCCTTACCCACACCCGCACTTCTCTGCCTGCTGCGCATGCCCACCAGCTCTGCTCTCCTATTGATGCTCCTGGTCAAAACCATCTGGCCTCTTCCCGGGAGCAAGTGACTTATATGGGCTGTTCTATAGGGCCAAAGCTCTTTGAATACTTGTTATTGTTCTTTGTTACCTCTTCTAATAAGACAGAGGATTATTAACCAGCATTTCTGCTGCTACTCCTGAGAGAAACGCAGATAAAGCTGGAAACCAGGCTATATTTCCCACAGGGCTGCAACAAGCAGGGAGTTCATGAATCATGAGAGAGTTGCCAGGAAGAGGAAATAAAGAGGGGAAAGTAAGATGGAGAGGAGGGAAGAAAGGACAAGGAGGGGGTTGGTGGAGAGGGAGAGGGATGATAGGAATGAACATGAATGGTAAACAAAGAAGGACAAGACTGGGGAAGAACTTGGGGCAGGTGGATGACTGAACTAGAATTGCAGGGTATTTTGCTCAAAGATATGCTGCGTCAAGCCCGTGCAACCTCTTTAAAGAAAGCTATAGCCAGGTCTTACATTATAGTACGAGGCTGGATTTGGTGTTGGAAAGGTGCTAGTAGGCAGGAGGTTTAAACAGGCCAGGGTGTAGAGGCAGTTTTCACATCCAACTATTCTCAGTTTACACCTCCAATAGCTTCTTTTTACAAGTGACACAATTAATAATGTGCAGTAATCCTACACGACAATTTAGTCATCTTAATTGTGATGATGAAAATACATAAATTGAGGCAAAATCAATATAACATCATAGAAGATGCCCTTAAAAATTTATAATACTTCATCCCTGTATGATGTTACTTTTTTTAACAGAACTAAAATAACACTATATGGCATTTATGTTTGACTTAATGAAAAATGAGGCACTTAAGAATTGAACTTGTTTTTGCAAACTAATTTCTTCACCCAGCCCAACATCTGTGTGTTACCCCTGTTGCAGTGCTCTCTAAGGTCAGTTCTCCTGCCCTCCTTGTTAAGTGTGATCTTATTCTCTGGTCCTTATTTGGAACAAGCAGAGACAGTGTGGTAGGCGGTACCATGTCCCCGATGCCCTGTCCTTCACTCCCCCATTCCTGTTAAAGAAAGGAGGAAATAGAGTTTTGTCTATGAGAGGCTCAACCATCCTTCGTCTTCCATTCGACTCAACAAATACTCTAGTAGAGCTAAAATAACCAAAAGCTCCAAGATTCTAATTCACCAGGAGAGTTCCAAAAGCAATGATGAATGTGTAGTAAATTGACACGGTATCTACATGTGTCCAAGTCACAACCAAGCACCAGAACAAGAAATAAATTACAAATTCAGAGCAAGGGGAAAAAATGATGAGTTGAGAAATAGCCTAAATATAGAACTAGATATATATACATATAAATTAATCATTTATAAAGCTTTATTTTTTAGACAAAGAATAAGGAAGGATTGTTTAAAATATTATTTGGGGAAGGGGGTGAAGGGTTAAAAAGCACCTATTCACCAAAATATTTTACCAAGGAATCACAAAAGCTTACATACAATAATTTAAGTTACACATTGGCAAAAATGCACCAAATAAGGCACGTACAAGGAAAACTTTCTCAGCTTTGAAACAACAGACACCAAAAAAAAAATCACAGTTTCAAAATTAAACATATTTAAACTTTAACACAGTAGAATAAGAACAAAATCAAAATTAAAAGGACAAAGCCTGGTGGAAATATTTGCATTCAATGTAATAAATGTCAAAATATGTCCTATATGGAGGAGGACTTTAGTGATTTAACTTAGGAATTCTATGGCTTGAGTTCAAATCTCTAATTACTACTTATTAGTGTGGTAACATTGAGCAAGTTACTTTTTCTCCTTAGGCCTCAGTTTCCTCATATGTAAAATGAGGACATAAGAACTGCTAGCTCAGGGGACTGTTGAGAGCATTAGCACAACAGCTGGCACATGACAAAGGGCTCAGGAAATGACAGCTCTGAAGGTGATGGTGCTGGTGGATAAACAATTCACCCAAGGGAGGTCAGAAAACTGAAGACATTTTTATTCTCTACCAAAATTTAAATCATCTTTAAATGTCGTTTTATACTCCTAAATTGCAAAACAATGTAACACTCAATGCTGGCAAAGCAGGTTATACATATTCACTATTGGTGGTGCATAAAACATCCCAATACTTTTAGAAATATGGCAATACACAGCAAAAGCTTTGTCAGTATTTATACTCTTTTACCTGGAAATTCTACTCATTAGTGTTTATCCTAGCTCAACATAAAAACAATAGACACAATAGCGTGAATTGCTTGCTAATTGATTTAAAAGTTTGTAACTACATAAAGATTAAACATTAAGGAAATAGTTTAATAAATGATGGAACATATGATATACTAGAACACAGATATTTTAAAAATAATTATTCTGCAAAGTGAATTTACTTAAATTAGCATTAAATGAAAAGAATACAAAATAGCATGTACAGTCTCATTACAACTATATTATGATGTATACCAATACAGATAGTATTATGCACAAAGAAAAACAACGACTTTATAGAGTAGTGGAAAATGAGTTATTTTAAAAGTCTTTTTTCTCCCCAAAATCTATTTTTTTTTTTAAATCAAGCCTCAAAATTTTTCAGAGTATGTAATTCAGTCATAGTTGGGTCAAACTAGCCTCACTTCATTATAAACTGCTGCAAACTTTATGGACATTTCTTTGGGGCAAACCCAGATATCCATCTTCAACTACATTTAAAAATTACACTGAAAAGTGGTATCTGTTTCTATTTCACCACCTTATCTAGTTAAGCTCCTAAAACCAATATTATTTTATTCCATTTGTGGAAAAAGATTTGACACACTGGGTACAAACTGACCATATAGTAATACAGAAAATTATTTGTGATGTTCTGAGAATTATTTAAAATATTAACTGATTAAAGAGATTTTAAAGGACAAATGAAAAATACAGACATAAGCTTGGTTTTTGCTTGCACGGTGCTTTATTACATACTTACATAATATCCACAACAATAAAAATAAAATATGCATATACATCAATTGCCACAGAATAGGAATAATTTCCTGTTTCGTGAGACAAGATATAAGGTTAGTGAGTAAACTTTTTTAGACATTATAACAAAACTTTTTCCACATACAGTGTGATGTAGTATAATATGACTTTTATTACTTGTTATTTACTGACATAATGTATGCATGCATACATACATATATTAACTTCCCCATCATGTAGAATAATCCATAGGGACAAAGTTAATGGTCATCGACAGCAATAAAATATCTATAATTTACTGAGCTTTTACTAGCACTGGGCAGAATGCTAAACCCTTTACAGGAGTTATTTCACTTAATCATCCCAACAGCCCTAAGTTAGGTGCTACCCTCACCTTCTCTTTAATAATGAGACACCTGGGACTCACCATATAGGTTGCACCATAGACAGGTGTTGGTATGGTCTGAAATACAATATTGTCTGACTCAACAGTTATTAACTGTTATGCTTATATTCAGTATATAGGCTTTCAGGGAAGGAATGTGAAAATGTATTTTAGAACAACTTCAAACCTAAGTTGCAATAAGATTTTGTTTTTAATTAGCCATCAACTAACTGAAAAGTTCAATTAATCAAAACACCATAATATCCCCTGCAAACAATCTTGATAGAGGAGGTTATGGTCTTTAATCAAGAGATAAGGAGTTTACAAAAGGGAGATGGGAGTGAGGATGAACAATGAATGAAAGCAGAAATACTGAAGCATATTTGAGAAGACAGGAAGATAGAACTTAGTAAAAAAAAAAAAATTTCAAGTTGATCCAATAGAGGTACGCTTATTTATAACTCCATGATTTGATTAAACACATTCATTATACTTGTTACAAAGAAAGTTGAGAAGCCAAAAATGTATCCAGAAGACCAAAGTAATTAACAAATAATCATTTCATATATCTTTTTTTTAAGATGTTTTTTATTGGTGAATTGGGGGAGGGGAACAGTGTTGGGAAATTGGGGAAGGGGACCAGCCAAGTTGTCGTTCTTCAATCTTCATTGTGGAGGGCGCCAGTCACCAACTGGCTGCCCATCGGCAGCTCATGGCCTCTAAGCTTAAGGTACTGTGTTCAATCTGTAGTCACAGGTGGGCATAGCTACCATCCCATGCAAGAGTCAAACCAGCAGCCTTATTGTTTAGAGCGCACGCTCTATCCACTGAGCTATTGGGGCGGTAGCTCAGCTCAGGGTGCCAAGTTCAGTCTTAGTTGCAGGTGGGCATAGCCCACCATCGAACAGGCAATCTTGTTGTTAAACCAGCTGAGCCATCCTGCCACCTGTTGGCAGCTCAGCAACAGGTCAGCTTGGGCACAGCGTTCACTGGCCCATGTAGGAATCGAACCAGCGGCCCTGTTGCTCAGAGTTCTTAAGCCAACTCTTAATCAGCCAAACCACTCGGCAGGCCCCCATTTCATATATCTTAATTGATTGGTCTTTAGAAGCAGGAAGAACTAGGCCTTAAAAACAAGGCCTTTAATTTGATCAAGAAAAATAAAATAATCCCAATTTAGGAAAAGATTGTCGTTTTCAATTTCCATAAGAAATCTTCCTAATATTTTGAAATATTATGTCAATGGCTCTAAAATCCAATTTTTATTCATGTTTCCCAATATATAAATTTGACTTTAAAAACACAAAATAATATTTAATAAGAAACAAAGAGACATTTTATAAATATTTTCATAGATTTTGTTTACTGTTAGGGAAATACCAAGGGAAAGGACCTACCCACCAAGTAGGATTAGCAATAAAGGAAAATTTAATATTTAAGGTTAAATGTAATGTAATATAAGTACAGAAAGATATTTATTAGGTGATACAGAAATTTAGAATATATCTTGGTGAAAGCATAACTTAAAATGTTTTGTTATTTTATGCCTAATTTCTACATGATATAGAATGCAATTTGATTGGCATACAATACATAAATAGTTTTGCTACATATATTATTTAAAAGTAACAATTTTTAAAATTTTTAAAATGTATTTGTAAATTTATACATGTGCTTCATTATAACAACCTGTATGTTTTTTAGTATTAGATATAAGCCTTAAAACATATTTAGGATTCTCTAACTTAAGTAATTTATCAGTACTGTCTAGATGCAATTATATTTCAAAACTTTTACCAATAGAGGAAAACTGCCATAATTAGGGCAAGTGTCTCAGACGTTTAGTTTAAGCATGGTGGTAATTTTTTAATTTCTATGTATGAGCCAATTATATGAAAATGAAAATGTTTCCCATCCTAGAGCCATAAAGTGCATCTTCTTACCTAAAGCACAGTTTGCAAAATCTCCTGTCATTCACTGGCCATGGAAGGGTCCTGTCAAGAATGTGAATGCCTAGCTGGCTGAATGCAAAACTATCATCACTACCAGAAAAAGCTCTCAACACCTATGCCAGCCCTGTCACTCACCTGTGTGTCCTTGAGCATAATACTTACCCTTTCTCTGCCTCATGTATAAAGTGGGGATAATAATAGGTATATCTAGTAGGATTATTGGAATCATCCAATGTTTAAGTGCTCAGAGCAGTGCAGGCACATTGTTATTATTCAGTAGTATATCGCTGTGCTCAGAAAAACATATACTAATATTACCTATTTAAATTTTGCACACAAACCCATAGAAAGCTAATAGTTCCTTTCCTGCTGCCCAAAGAAAAATTATAAATAAGCATAGGATTTGGACTTTTATAATTAAGCAGCATGCCAAATGCTTAGTGGCAAGAACGAACCATCTACCATACTCCTGCAGCAATCCCAGCGTTCACAAAATTCAAATATTCTTCAAGTAACTGACACACAAGCAATAACGCAGTTTCTTCTTTTTTTTTTTTCACAGTTTATTCTTAAGTACTATCCTTTAACCCTATTTCTACAAATATACCTTGTTCAGTTCACCATTCCATATTTACAGTCACGCTGCAATTATTCCATTGGAAAATTGTATAGTATATTTAAGGTTAAGTTTCCCTAAAGCATTTTTATAATTATTGTGTCTCATCTTAGAGAATGACATAATCACTCTGTATTTGTTTTCTAACTTTGAATTCTCCTCCAGATTCCCAGTATACAGTTTCCTTAATTGCTAGGAAAGACAGAGACTATCAGAAGAAATAAGAGCCTTTTTACCTTAAAACATTTACCCCAGTGCAGCCTTCTTTGGAAAGTAACCACATGCAAAGAATATCTCTACATTGAAAGTCAATTATTTCCTGGACAGTCAACCATCTACAGAGGGTGCCAAAAAAAATGTATACACATTTTAAGAAAGGAAAATCTATATTAATATTATGCTGATGGTAACCACTTTAAGCACCTCTTGTAATTGCAAAAGTCAAACATAACTTGTATTCATCTTTTGTTATTGGTATATATTGAGTATTACAATTTTAAAACAGTTTTTTCCTTTCTTAAAATATGTGTTCATTTTTTGGGGGGTACCCTCTGTATTTGTGCAAGTCTAAAGCTACAAATATCATTTTTGTCGATGCATTCTAAATGCTAAGAAACATTAAATCATTCTGGGCTTTGAGCTTTTTAAGTAGCTCTAGCTTTTAAACCACCATTTTAAACAACCTAGCCTAGTAAATTGTTTTTTATCATATCTAATTAACTATTTATCATATCTAATTAACTATTCATCTGCAGCTACATTTCAACAGACATTACACTATTTGGGTCAAAGGGCACTTAGGTGTATAATATTTATAATAGTGAAAAACTGTAAACAACTAATTGTCTCTCAATTGATTAAATTGCAGAAATGTGGACATCTACATAGACAAATATCTGTAAGGATGCACACCCAACTGTAAATAGTAGTGACCTTTGAAAAGTGGGATAAGGGTGTGGAGGGCATGGGGGAGTCTCATTTCATATCGTACATTTCTATATTCTTTGAATATAGAGTTTCAACTATCTTGTTTCATTTTTTCAACTTTTATAAAGATCCTAAAAGAATAATTTAGTGCCATCTCAGATAGGATTAAGAGAAGCAGATGTCAAAAATCTTGGATTTTCTTCACCAGTTCTACCACTGACAAGTTCATTAGACTGTGAACAAAACGGCTTTTCCCTCCTGTTGGCTTCATCATTCAAAATACCTACTCAGATTTCATTTAAAGTGTACTTAAAGAAATCAAATTCTGAAGCTCTGTCATATCTCAGGTGAAATATAAAGTATTAATCCATTCATACTATTACAAAGAGTATGGAGTAGGATCTTTTATATATTTAATATACACTAATTGTACTCCTTACAATACCCTTATATCTTAGTTCCTTCTCTTCTTTGTTAACACAATAAATAAATATATATGTGAGACCTGACCTAGTTCATGGCTGCAACGTCTCAAGCAGAATTATAAAATGAACCATGATTGTAATCATCATTTAGAATTATAGCAACTTTTAGGGATGGTTCAGCCCCACTTTGGGTAGGGGTATGGAACTTTCTCATCATCACAGACAGAAAACTCTTTTCTCTCTCTCCTCCCCTCTCATTGCCCTTCCTGTCGCTCTCTTTCTATACCTAGCACAAAGTTCAGAGGCTTCTTTAGCAATAAATTTTAGCACTTAATAAGATTTACTGGAATCTAATACAAATCCTTCACCTGTCATCTTAATGACTTCATCTCATTTTCTTTTGAGAATTAACCCTGAATTTGCACACTCTGACACAATCCCAAATCAAACACTTAGAGATTCACAGGTACATAGAAATGGGAAAGAATTATCACCCCAACATTTCTCAAGACCCTAAACAATGGGGAGAAAACAGCAAGTCTAGTCAAGTGGACATTTCCAATCTTTGAATGTTTAGATGATAAACATCTAGATTTTCTTTTGATTAAAACATCTTTTTTCTCTCTCTACAAGCTTAGATTTGAAGATAGGACCACTAGTATTTGTTCACATGTAAATATTTCCCAATAATTTCATTAAATTCATTTTAGAAAGCCTACATTGAAGGCAATAGAAATCTGCTATAAATAAATCATATTACAAAATAATTCACTTATTGAGTTTTAGAATCATTTCTTTACCCACAAATATGTGGGTACTTTAAGCACACTTCCATTAATGTCACATTTTATGCCAATTTCAAATGTCCAAGCATGCAAAGGGCTCCTCCTGTCACTGGAATCACTGCACTAAGGTTGGTGGTCACTCTCATGGTGAGGAAAGGATTCCAATATTGGATGGAACTCATGACTCCATCTCTCCCAAATGGGTAATTAAAACATACAGATGTAAAATGAGTTCCATTAAGATCAAAACACAATAATGATTACGTTTCTGGTTTCCAGAGCTTTTCCTGCACAGTCAAGATGACATCGAGTCCTGTTTTGCTAAAAATTAAATACCAAGAAAGCATGCTAATAACAGACTAAAACTTTCAATGTATATCTAAAACATATACGTAAAGCAAGGGGCTCAAATTTACATGGAACCCAAAGCAAAAATCCTGCAACTTAAAATTGGACACACAAGTCCAAACTCAGAGTCAAACAAATAGAAGAAGCAGGAGTGGTCTTGAGTCATGAGGATACTCAAATGACCTCCTGCAGAACAGCTGGACCAATTATAGGCTCTTCCCCTTCACCCATAAGCACAATGCCACCCTCCACCCCAAATAACTTGCTCACAGTGAAAGGGCATTTAAACCTTAAGATATGCACTGAAGGAAACACCTTGAGTGCTGGGAGACTTCCCTTCTGTGAGTGTTGAGGTCAAGGAGAAGCAGATTCGAGTCTGAGGCAACAAAGCTGTGTCCAGGAGTACAACTACCCTTAATTTGACAACTTGTAGAATAAAAAGAAACCCAGTGAAATAGACAATAAAACAACTACAACAACAATAATAGGCAGACCTAATAAAATCAAAGGTGGTTTTTGAAATAACAATAGATAAAACTTTGTTGAGCTTGACTAAACATTTTCTATAGCTCCCCTTTGCTGAAAACCAAAGTCAAAAACAATGTCAATACTATCTCTTCTAATACAACTCTTTAGAAGAGGCTTTAACCAAACATCAGGCTACATAGAGTAGATAGTAAAGATTTTGCAACACAATTTTTTATTTCCTAAATTTAATGATTAGACTAGGGATAGCCAACTCTTTTGGTCCCACAAGGTGCTCTGAGAGAAAAATATCCAATTAAAATAATTTCGGGAAATGCTAAAATCACAGCTAAGACTGGTTGGGTATTTATTACAGTCAAGTCCTCTGCAAAACGCTCTATATTTTTATTTTATTTGATCCTCACAAACACTCTATGATGTAGTGTGACAGATAGGCTAGCTCTCCCCTTCTCCCTGTGATGAAAGCCAAAGTGAGTCACCCAGAATCCTTTTCCTGGAAGGATTTGTTGGCCCAGTTGCCAATAGTGCTATCGGCAGACAGCCTCTAGCTGTGGGTCTCTTCAGGAGGCACTTCAGTTGCCAAGAGTTGCCTTGCCCAAGGTCACACCTATTCCCATCCCATACCTAATGATTAATCAATATAGAAATACAAAGGCCTGGCCATCTCAGCTTCTGGGCAACCTGTGGGGGACCTGCTGAGGCTGTCATTGGGCCTGAATTGTAGCTTGGCTTTTCCTTCTATCCTCCCTTCTGACACTATTGCTCCCTTCCACAGAAAACTCCTTTAATAAACATCCTGCAAGCTAAACTTTGCTTCAGAGTCTGTTTCCTGGGGAATTCAACCTACAATACTCCCCTTCCTTCTCAGAAATATTATAGAACATCCAAATTTCAGCGGGGCACAGGAATAAATGCCAAGAGTAAAGGTTACATTTCCTAGCTTCCCTTGGAAGCAGGTGTGGCCATGCAGCCAACTTCTGGCCAATAGGATGAACATGGAAATAGTGCAATTTCCAGGAAGTGTTCTTAGTGAAAGGAAAGGGCTCTTCCCTGTGCCCCCTTTCTCTTTCCTGGTGTCTGGAATGCAGATGAGAAGCAAGAATGCTGGAGTGGGGGCAACCATCTCCTGGGGGATAGATGAACAACAAGTTAAAAGGAGGTCCTGTGATGGTCATCAGCAGGGGGGCATTTTATACTTAATCCTGCGAGGGAGGTCCTATTGCCCCACCTTACAAATGAAGAAACAGGCTCAGAGTTAGTGTACCCAAAGGCAAACTGTTGGTACACAGCAGAGCTAGGTCTAAATCCAGATCTACCCAAAGTTTATGCTCTTCTACCATACTGAGCTGCCTCGGGAAGAAAATGTATTTATGGTTTTGCTTAGAAGTGTAAATTTTTATTACACCTTCTGAACACAGAATGAAGACATATGGATGTTCACATAAAAACTTTAAGTTAGCTGCAAGAAAGAAGTTCCCAGTTGTAAATATTGCAGGAGATTAAAGGGAGAACAGAGAGCTATGGCGCCTTCCACAGAGATATGAGAGATTAGACAATGTAAATGGGAAGTGATTATCTATGATGCTTTGCCGAGAGATATAGATGTCAGCTCGTAAATCTCCTTGTAGGCCTGCAATGCCTTTCTAAATGTGAGCAATGCCTTTTCCTGTCTTGAGTAATGAAGGGAGGAAGAAACCTTACTCACTCCTTCAGGCTGATCTGCTGGACTGGAGGAAGAAGGAGCAGGGGTTATCCCCAGGTATAGTGGTCGGACTATTGGCCTAGGAGAGGAAGACAGGCTCAGGTACGGATCTGGGCTGAGCAACCTGACAGCCTGGCTGAGAACGCTGACAGAGGGAGGTAGGTACACTCGAAGCATGAGGGAAAGCAGTCCTGAAGCATGTCTGAAGTGGCTCGTCCTCCCAGCTTTGGGCTACATACTGGGCCTCATTGCTAAGTGGTACCTTCTGATCCTTAAGGACTAAGGTCACTTACTGTAGCTCTGGTTCCTGCTGAGAGAAAAGACTTCTCTTAATGTAGCCAGAAGCCTTCAGCATCAGTACCTCAGGAGAGATCCACAGCCTCAAGCTCACGAAGGTCACCCACATACTGACCGCTCTTTCTGAGGTGGCTTGTCTGAGATAAAGGAGGGGCTCTTTACTCTCTTAAGCATTTGGACCTCATCCTCCATGAATCAGTTACCCTCTGACAAGGGGACAGTGGAACAGGCCAATAGTGTCCTGTCCTGGGTCTAACCATTAGTACCTGAGCTCTCAGATCACTGAGCCAACAAAATACTGGCAAGCACCTGATTCCAAGGCTTGCCCAAATGGAACACTTGATTAAATTAATCCAGAATAACACATGGACTCTACTTATGTCATCACCTTCATCAACCAGCAGTCTCAGTTTTAACAGTTGTATGTAAAAGAGACAGTAATCTGTGGGGGGAGGAAACATGGTGTCTGAAGTCGCACACACTTGGGTGTGAAGCCCAGCTCTGCCACTTACCAGATGTGTAACCAACCACAGGCCACTCTCCTGACTTCTCCCATCTAAATTACATTGATTATGTCACCTTCACTGCAAAGCTGCTCTTGAGTAGTATCAGGGAATATGCATTCAGCATGTGGTAGGTAGTCAATAAATGTTTGCTATTCTTATGAACAAAAAGCAGCCTCAGTTCAGGGAAAATTTTATGTTGGAATGAAGTTACCAAATCTCCTTAAAGGTAAACAACATAGTGAAAATTAAAATTGAATTGGTCCCATAATATTTAACTTTATATGAAATGTTTTGTAATTTCCGCAGTCCTAGATGACCATCCTCTGCCTGGTGAAATCCATCAAAGTCCACATCTGTTATCACCTATTTCCTTTTGGTCCAAGCCAACGAGATGGAATCATTCTCCTCTCATTCGCATTTCCACAGGACTTCTCTCATCTCACTAACAAAGTCACACAAAGTTTGATTTTATGTATAGCTGTTTCCCCTATTAGACTGGAAGTCCTTTGATGACAACAGTCAGGAGCTATTCATCCTTAATCCTAATTGCCTAGCACAGTGCTTGGCACAGAGCAGGAATTCCATAAACATGTGGCACAACTGCACCAAATTTAATAAGTGCCATGGATTCCATAGGTTTCATGAAAAAGGATGTCAGTTCCATAATCCTGATGGCAGCTGTGATCTTGGCACATAAAGCATTTCAGAGACTATTTAGTGCCAGTACATTTCACTGGAGAAAATATCATTTTAATGAGAGATTGTCAATTTAGTTTGTATAGCCCACAAGGTCCTAGTTAACACTGAGTAGGCGATGTCCCATTTTTCATTACAAATGTGAAATTAATTCAATTTTCAGCTTTTCTTGCCTAGTCAATTTAATTTAAAATCCTCATCTTGAAGAGGTAACATAAATAAAACTATCAGAGTAGAAAAATAGGCTGCAGTTTTGCTGCCCCATGTGCAGTCATTTTATACATCAAGGAAACTGTGGATCCTGTATCAGTCAACAGATTGTTGGTCAACTGTGAAGAACAGCCTCAACCCAACTATGTATGTGCCTATGTGTGTGTAAGCACACACATACATACGTGTATGTGATCACTACCATTCTATACAGCAAGCATTCTGAAAATGGCATTAACAGAATTCATTTTCACAGAAGGCATCCTGAATCCAGAATTACATGCATTTGCATTGATGTATGCAATTAGCAATAGAAATACAGCTGATAAACAGTTGATGAAGATTAGTTGAGGCAGACATGCTATATAATTCAAAGATTGGTTTTTGCATAACTGCAGACAGGGTGTGAGATATCTGCAATTAATGTATCTGCTCTGGTAGGGGTAAGAAATGGTTGCCTGGGGCATTACAGGTGACATGTTAACTCAGAGGAGGACAAAGAATGGGCCTGATGAGAAAGAGTTGGATACCAGAATACAAAAGGACACCTAATCTGGTCAGTCTTGGTTAAAGGTTTCTAGGGATGATGTGGTGAGAAGGTGGTGAACCCAAACTGCAAAAGTTTGTGGTATACCATTGAGATTGGCTGCACAGTGGATTACATAGGTGGGATGACAGGGCTCAATTTTTCTTGACTAATTCTTTCATCATCTGCAGGAAGTGCTGAGTTAAGTTACCTCTTTAGGAAGCAGTAAGGGGAGTTAAGGTACCAATTTTCAAAGTGACTACTTGGATGCTTAGATTAATATATCAAACAGCATAGAACGGTCTCTTAACAAGTGGTCTCCATGTAAACATCATGGGGAAAGTAATGATTTGGTAACAATTAAAAGCATGTGCAAAGCTTATGGAGGTCTGAAGCAGGAAGACCATGCAAAGCTGAACAGGAGATAGAAGAGACAGAGCAATAAACAGTGTTGGTTTTGAAATAAAAACGGTCCACTCATGATGTTGAAGAGCTGCCAGGGACACGACTTATTCTGGATCACGGTGACCGTTATCTATTCATTCAACAAGCATCAAGTGCCTACTGTGTACCAAGCACCATTCTATATGCTGAGATACAAAGGTAAACTAAACGAAATGAGCCCTGCTGTTAAGAAGTTTACACTCCAGTAGGCAAAGGAGGAGGGAGATGACAATAGATGCATACTCTATCAAGCAAGTACATAGAGTAGTGGCATAAGCAATGATTTAGAGAGGGACAACTGCTATTATGTAAAGTCAGGAAAGGTCTCTCTGAGGTGATGAAATTGGGCTGAAACCTAAATGAGAAGAACCAGTCATGCAAAGACCCAAGTCAAAGGGATATAAGGTGCAAAGGGCATGAAACAGGGTGAGCTAGGTGGTTCTGAGGACCAAAAAAGCCAGTGAGTTGCCAGCACCCAGCAAATCAGAGGAGACCACAAGAAGAGGCTAAACAGAAAGCCAAACAGTCATGCAAGGACTTTGAATTTTTTTCTATCTGCTATATAATGCCACAAGCGGACTTTAAACAGGAAAGTAACTTTTAAAAGTTTTCTGGCCATTATGTGGAAAATGGGCTGCAGGGAGGGAAAAGTGGATGCCGAGAGACTTGTTAGGAGGCTACTGAAAAAGTTTAGGTCATTGATGGTGGTGGCTTGCACTAGAGGGGCAGCAGTGAAGTGAGCAATATTAGAGATAGAGTTGACAGGAAGAAAGGAAGGGTGGGAATGGAAAGAATCAAAGATGATTTCTAGCTTTTGGGTTTGAGCAAGTGGGTGAATTAGTAGCACCATGTACTAAGATGGAAAGACTGGAAGAGGATTAGATTTAAGGTGGGGTAGGGTGGGAGAGGATCAAAGGCTCTGTTTTGACCATGTCAGGTTTATATCTCCAGATGAAGATGTCAAATGGGCAGTTAGATATATGAGTCTTGAGCTCATAGAAAGATCAGGACTAAAGATATCCATATGGGCTTCAACATGAAGGTTATAATTACAACAAAACCAAGACTATGGATAGGGAAGAGACCAAGGCTCAGGGGTCAAGCAGAGATGCATCCAGCCTAAGATACTAAGAATATGACAGTGGAAAGAGGGGAGAAGCCATAAGAGTGTGGGTCACAGAAAAAGGGAAGAAAGAAAGAAAAAAGAAAGAAATAGATTAGATCATCTCTAAGGACTCTTACAGCTCTAAAACTTTTCTAGTTCAATATGTATTTGTATGTAATTGGTTCTACTCAAAATTATCTCTTTATTTTTCAGAAAATGAATGGAATTTCAGTTTCCATACAGATGAAAAATCACGCAAAAAATTCTGAATCCTAATACATGATTTACTTTTTCCAATGGAAATACTTCATATTTATATCTACATAATGCCAACACATTCGTGGATATAATAACTTAGAATTTTAGTATGACTTGGAAAATTATGGGTTGAGTGGTGGCAAGAGAAGCCCAGCTGCAACCCACTGAGAACAGGAAGTGAGAAGTAGAAAAACAGTGATGCTGGACTATTCTCTCATTAACAATTAAGAAGTTTACAGTCTGAGCTCTGAGTGCCAACAGATGCCCCTAAGAATTACTGCAGATTCCCTATACAAAAATCAAAGAGCAAGAAAGGAATCGTTATCAGTTTATTTAGGGTTAGTGTTCTGATTCAGTAGAGTTCACATCCAGGTCACTCACCAGGAACCGGGAACAATGGAACAGAATAGGAGAGCAGTGGTTCCAAGCACTGATGTCCACCTTTGCAGTAACTATGTATCTGGACAGTCCCAGTTTATACCTATTGTTCCTGGAGAATTATTATGACTCTCAAGGTGTATTGATTTGGAGGATAAACTATTATATATCATTGCCCTATTTATACTTCCTTGTCTCCTTACCCAACACTGGACAAGCTCTCTCACTTAGGTGAAGGCAAGGTCACTGTTTAAGGTAGAAAACTGCCCAAGACTGTCCCAGGCAAGAAGCCAAGGGCAAATATATGAGTATATCAGTAGACTATCAATTTACTGGGGAAATATTAAAGGTTTCATCATACCATGTCATAGAATGCAAAAGTATGCCAAGTGCCAAATCTTAAATTGCAATAACACAATGTAACAGTTAATATTAAATCTCAGTATATAAAAAAATGGTGGTATGCTTAGAAAACGGCCTAGATAAACCCACCACATCAAATTGTTTATAGTGGCTGCCCATGGGGAGTAAGAGTTTGGGTGGATGGGGATGCTGTTACTTTTCCTTTTACACACTTTAGTAGTTCTTTTGTTTGTTTGTTTGTTTGTTTGTTTGTTTGTTTGTTTGTTTTTTATTGGGGAATTGGTGGAGGGGAACAGCGTTGGGGAATCGGGGAAGGGGAACAGACAAGTTGCTGTCTTTTTGTTCTTCAGTTTAGTTGCGGAGGATGTTGCTTCACTGTTGGTATCGTCATTGCGCTCTTCCCGGATGAGGCAGATCGGTCGCTGGCCTCTGGATGTCGCTCACCGCGGCTATTGGCAGCTCACGCTTGGCTGCCAGCCGCTCACGCTGGCTGCGGGCCACTCACTGTAGCCTATGGCAGCCCACTGCAGCAGGGGCTGCAGTCCACCCCATCACCGGGGCTGGCACAGCCCATCTCCAGGTGGAGCTGTTGTTAGCTGTAGAGGGCAGTGTCACTGGCCCTCATGTGGGATCCGAACCGGGGCCGCTGGCATCCCAAAACCAGCGCTTAACCAATGCGCCACTCGGCCGGCCCTGTTTGTTTGTTTTTTGAGGGCAGTGTCACTGGTCCTCATATGTGGGACCCGAACCAGGGCCGCTGGCTTCCCAAGCCAGCGCTTAACCACCGCGCCATTCGGTCGGCCCAATACTTTAGTAGTTCTTAATGTTTTCTTTTTACAGTGAACATGTATCACTTTTGGAATTTAAATTTCTTGAATTTACTTATACCGACACCTGACCATTTCTCAAAAATAAGAATCCATGACAGATCAGGTGCACAGTATTAAAATCTCTGTGTCCAAGCCTGGTCCCCTCATATCCAATGCTGTTGGCTTTGACAGATAAATTGAAGTGAAACCAGGTGTCCTCTGCAGTCATCTTCTATGGCAATATTCAAACCTAGAATTATGGTGAAGTCTCCTGACAACACTACTAATTTATCAAAGCCTCCTGACAACCCACCCGGGTGTACACTGCAGCCAGGCTGGCCCATATGCACCTCTGCCAGTTTGTTTACAAAAGTCCCGTCAGATTCTGGTGTGTCAACCAGTTCATCTGTACACTGCATTTTGATTAATTAACATAAGTCCATTTACTAGCTTCTTGGCTAGAGTGATTCGTAGCCACCCAACTTTCAGCTGAAAGCTAAGAACCACACAGCCAAAATCTTAGGCAAAGTCCCTGTAGCTCTGGCTGACTCGTAAGCTTGTCCCAACTCCTGCTCTGTGATGCAGAAGCACAGAGTTCCAGGGCAGCTATGCAAGCCTGTTTACAACAGAAATCATCCCATAATTTTCCAAGTCATACTAAAATTCTAAGTTATTATATCCACGAACGTGTTGGCATTATGTAGATATAAATATGAAGTTATTTCCATTGGAAAAAGTAAATCATGTATTAGGATTCAGAATTTTTTGCGTGATTTTTCATCTGTATGGAAACTGAAATTCCATTCATTTTCTGAAAAATAAAGAGATAATTTTGAGTAGAACCAATTACATACAAATACATATTGAACTAGAAAAGTTTTAGAGCTGTAAGAGTCCTTAGAGATGATCTAATCTATTTCTTTCTTTTTTCTTTCTTTCTTTCTTTTTACAACCGAGAAAACAGATTCAGAGGAGATAACAGTGTGTCCATAATCATGCAGAAAGTTAACAGCAGACCTTGGACTAGAACCTGAGTCTCCTAACTCAGCATCTCTGCCATGTTGCTTACCGCATGAGCACTCCACAAAGAGAGATTTATGCAAGTTGACTCTACAATCATAAAACGTAATCTACTTAATGTAAATAAACTGTTTACAAGTGTTCTCGCTACTGTGTTGCCTGCCACCCTGAAAACTTTTCAAAACAGTCAATTCGGAATGCCTATACTTACATTGGGAAGAAGAACAGCAGTGGGGACAAACTTAAAAAGGTCCTTGAGATGCTATATCTCTAGCAATAAGAAGCCAAAACACTGCTAAATTAGTTCGATTCTTTGACAGCTGCTGAACCCTTTAAAGTAACCCCCCCAAAAAAAAACGTATCTAAATGAGTGGTATCTCTAAGATCAGCTAAAGCTAAATAAAATGTTTTCATTGTTCTTAAAGACCAATGGATGAATCATCGAGAAATTGGTGGGGTTTTTTAATCTGTTTAGGGACTGTCATGAGAACTGAAACAGGTTATCACCAGTCAGAAAGAGGCCTTGGAATCTTATTTCATCCACAACATTACCTTTCTAGAGGTCTACTACCGAACTAATGTAAAAAATTCACCTAGAACACATTTCCACAATCTCTACAAAGCCTAAGAATCTTTTTCCAGAACGCAATCAAGTGCAGAAGTTTGTAAGCAGAACTTAGAATTTCATCAAAAGTATTTCTTCCAGTGTTTTTTTTTTTGCAAGTTAAAGTTTTTACAATCGTGTGTGTGTGTGTGTGTGTGTGTGTGTGTGTGTATTTATTCTTCTTTTCACATTACCCAATTACTCCACAGGCCCAGGCAAGCTACTCAATAAATGTGCATTACATACAACCAAATTGAAATACGAACAGCAGAAATAAAAAAATCTCTACGTGAAATCTCTTTTTAGACTACAGACTATAAATATAAGCTTGAGTGATTTTTTAGATAAAATATGCTTCCCAGTTTTGATAAAAATACCTAAATACATGTTATTTATTTTTATCTAGATTCTCCTTTATCACCATATAATAAAATCACAAAACTATCTCTGTGTTGATCCATGAGAATCTATACTTCTTTCCAACTGTTGGTCCTTCTTTATTAATATTGCATCCTGAACAGATTAGGAATTATTGAACTGTCATGTTAACACTGAGTTCAACTGTGTTTGTGCTGCACCAATTCGTATTTCATCATGTGTTAGAAGAGGATTCAAGATACTTCAAAGAAAGAGCGACTACCTTTATTACTTCACTCAAGGAGAGTAATTTTGACAAAAGGATGTGAAAGCAGGCTATTCTGCTAGAGATTAAATATATTAGGTGCTACTTTAAGCTGTAATTGCAAATAAAGGGGAACAGATGATCCCACATCATAAAAAGTACTGGTTATGAAGTCACTTATTTGTGGTAATCACCAGGTACTGCACAAATACAATCAGGCATAGTGCTGACTAAGAGAACTATGAGAGAATTCTGAAG
The DNA here is from genome assembly GCA_033961575.1 of Aselliscus stoliczkanus. NCBI lineage: Eukaryota > Metazoa > Chordata > Mammalia > Chiroptera > Hipposideridae > Aselliscus > Aselliscus stoliczkanus. The sequence continues at coordinate 67,336,249 of CM066730.1, read as the reverse complement.
CTAAGCAAAGGATATTTATAGCCAAGGTAAAAAACAGAATCCAATTAGAAAATCACTATTTGGTGACCATCATAGAAATGATTGACTAAAGCATGAATCATATTTGATGCTAAAATCTCTGGGTGAAAGTTTGATGAGAAACATATATTTACATATATGTTTCATATATTTGAAACATAGTTTCAAAACATATATTTGAAACATAGTTTCAAAGTAATTTCCCACAAGATACTTATTAATTTCAAAGGAAAAATAGTGACTTTACAATGGAGAAATCTGGCAGATGCCACCGAACCAAGTGACCAAAGTTAACATCACCAGTAATAGTACAAATCAACATGATGTACTTCTTGAGACCATACAGAGAAGAACACAGCATCACCTCTATGATATTTCTGCCAAAAACTATACAACCAAAATCATAAGGAAAATCAGACAAACTCAAATTGAGAGATTTTACAAAATAACTGGCCTGAACTCTTCAAAACCATCAAGGTCATGAAAGACAAAGGAAGACAGAGCAAATACTCTGGATTAAAGAAGACTAAAGAAACTTGATATATAAATATAACATATGATCTGGGAATTGTTTTTGCTCTAAAGGACATTATTGGAACAATTGCCAAAATACTAATCCAATTTGCAGATCAGATAATAATATCATTTAAATTTTAATTCACTGATTTTGAGAATTGCATTGTGGTTATACAAAAGAATGTCCTTTTTAGGAACTACACATTGTAGTAAGCAGGGGAAAAGAGCCATCAATCAAGTCTGCAGCTTATTCTAAATAGATCAAGAAAAAAACATATCTCTATATACATATACATATATATGCATATGCATATATGTGTATGTATTATGTATTGATAGATTAGATAGATAGATGATAGATAAATGATAGATAGATAGATAGATAGATAGATAGATAGATAGATAGATAATAGACAAACAAAGGAAGAGAAGGAGAAAGGGGAGAAGGGAGCAAAAGACAAAAGGAGATAGTGGAAGGGAGAGAGTGACAGAGAGAATATTAAGTTAAATATGGCAAATATTAACATTTGGGGAATCTGGGTGAAGGGTATATGGGTACTCTTTTTTTTTTTTAAAGATCTTTTTTATTGGGGAATTAGTGGAGGGGAACGGCATTGGGGAACCAGGAAAGGGGAACAGACAAGTTGCTGTTCTTTTTGTTCTTCAGTCTAGTTGTGGAGGACATTGCTTCACTGGCCCATGTTGGTATCATCATTGCGCTCTTCCCGGGTGAGGCAGATCGGTCGCCAGCTTCTGGACGGCCACTCACAGTGGCTCTTGGCAGCTCACACCAGCTGCCAGCTGCTCACGCTGGCTGCCGGCCACTCACTGTAGCCTATGGCAGCCCACTGCGGCAGGGGCTGCAGCTACGCCGTCCCCGGGGACTCACAGCAGTCCAGATCCAGGGGGAGCTGTTGTTCACCATCTTAGCTGTAGAGGGCAGTGTCACTGGCCCTCATATGTGGGATCTGAACTGGGGCTGCTGGCATCCCAAGCCAGCTCTTAACCACCGTGCCACTCGGCCGGCCCAATATATGGGTATTCTTTGTATGATTCTTGAAACTGTTCTATAAGTCTGAAATTATTTCAAAATAAAAATAAACTAAAAAGGAAAGTAGAATGTGTGTACATAAGGAATGGTTAAAGTATTTGCTAAGAAAATAATAATTGTCTATTATGTGATAGAGACAGTGCTAGTGCTATAGGGTCTACAGTAAGAAGAATGTATGAAACGTTTTGCCCTTAAACTTATAGAAGAGATTTAATAAAAATAAAATAATCAGAGAGCATTCAAAAGAGTAGATATGCTTATGTGTGCTTATAATTACATACAAGAATTTAGAGGCTGAATATAATAAAATATTTGCTGCTTTTAACATTTCTACAATCACTTGGATTTGAAATGCACGTAATTTTTCCATTCAAAGTAAAATACCCAGTAAATACTATTATAGTAAAGTAGAAAATATTCTAATGATAGTAAAAGAGAGAAAGAAAAAGGTTAAAAAGAAATAGAAACAAATATATTACTGTCAGCTAACTATTCATATATGTGATTTACCCATTTCCCACTAGTCAAATGTCAACAATCCCAAATGAAGAAAATCCACTAAATGCTTTAATAGAAGCACTCATGGATAAATTTTAGCATAAGCAGCTTTGTAAACAAAAGAGGTTAAATAGGAAAATCTGGTATATCCTACACTCAAACACTGAATAGAAGAAGTAAAGCTGAAAAAGCCTTTTTCTGCCTGATTTCCCCAATGTGGGTTTGTTCTGCCCTAGACAGAATATTATTTAACTAGTCACTGCACTGATAAGATAAGTGATGTTCCTAAAAATCAAGTTCATTTTTCAGCTCATCCTTGTATTTATTGATGAGGGCACAATTTAATTTTGTCTCTACCAAAGTTAAAGCCAGAGGATATCACGTAAGCCATTGAATAATTAAGCATGAATGTAAGCAATGCAAACAAGCCTATACCAGCAACAAGAGGCAAACAAGTACAACTTAAAGTTGATGTACCTCAGATTCCTTGTATAAGTGGAGAGCCCCAAGGTTTCACAAGCAATAGGGACAATGAATTTATTTATTTTTTATTTATTTATGATTACTTTGGAGGATCAGATGTTGAGTTAATTATCAGTTCAACTTTTTTCCTCTTGGTCTAATCTCATTAATTCCATATTTACTTTAATTGGCTCTCATTTGAATTTTCTGATTTCATAATGTGTAACTAATAATATTTCCACCAGATCCACTTTGTGCCAGTTTGTTTTGTATTAGGAAATTATATGGACTGGATGTTATTTTATCACACAGTATACATAATTGCCCTTGACATTTCTCAAAGAGCAGAATGAAAAGAATTAGGCAGCTTGGGGTTTGAATTCTGACCTTGGATAGGTTACTTAACTCAGCCATTTTTGCCAAGCTAACGAAAACAAAACGTTGATTGAAAAGGCAAGAAGATAAAACCAAATTGGAGAAGACCAGAAGCCTGAGAATGCCCTTCTCTCTCAACCTTAAGGGTCACAACCCTAAGCGACAGCCCAGAACCACCAATATCATTTTGGGAGGCCTCTAAGGACTGGGGATCTTGAACCTCACATACTAGCCTCCACCTGGCAGAGAAAGTCTGAGGCCGCCTCTGATCCAAGGCGCCCCCTAGTGTCACATAGAGAAAGCGCCATGGCCTTTCGGGGCTCCCCCAAGCCTGCTGAGTGCTTTTTCCAATGACATTAATGTTATTCCTAACCTGTATCTTAATCATCTTTAACTACAAGATAGACCTGGAACAGCTAATTATGCTAAAAGGTAATAAAGTGATTTTAAAAATTATAAGAACATGTCAAAAGGATGCAGGAAATAGCTTAAAAGGTCTCCTACTGGCCCTGGGGATTATTTGAGCATCAAAGTAAGCGCAGGAAACACTTCATTATAGCAGAATGCTGATTGATAAATACAGAAGGAATGATAGTTTGAAAAATCATAAATTCAGACATAAATTGGTAGCAATAGTTATTAAATTTGAGAGTGGGAGAAGTTTGATGAAAAGATATTTATATACTAGTCTTAAGGTATTTCGCCACAAATTACTTATTAATTGCAAAAGGAAAAATAGCAACTATGCAGTGGAGAAAATGGATAACACTTTAATGATCATTTTAATTTAACATCGCCAATATTGGGAAAATAGACATTATGCACCTCTAGATATGCTGCCCTGAGGAGGATATATTATCATTCTTGAGGTACTTCAGCCAAAAATGCATACCCTGAATCTAATCATCAGGAAACATCAGACAAACCCAACTTGAAGGACATTCTATAAAATAACTGGCCTGAATTATTAAAAAATATCCATATCCTAAAAGACCAAAAAAAAGGCTGAGACACTTTCCAGATGAAAAGAGATTAAAGAGACATGACAACTAAGTGCAATACATGAGGTAGGCTGAAACCTGCACCAGAGAAAAATTGCCCTAAAGACAATTATTGAGACAGCTGACTAAATTAAAATATAGACTAATTTATAGTATTTATAGATAGATAATAGTACTATTAGTCAATATTACATTTCCTGAATTTAATAACTGTACTGTGGTTATGTAAGAGAATATCCTTATTCGTAAAGTTGCAAGTTTTTGTAGTAAGAGTAAATGGGAAGATTTCCAGTCAAGATTGTGGAGTAGGTAAAGGCTGTGCTTGCCTCCTCTCACGATCACATCAAAATTAACCTACAGAACAACCATCATTGAGAATTGTCTGAGGACCAGCTGAACCAAAGGACATATAGAAAAAGCCACCTTGAGACTGGTGAGAAGGGCAGAAACGCAGAACAGGCTGGTCCCACGCCCATGTATGACCATTAAAAGTCTAGAGGGATCTCTTGACTATGGAAGTTCCCCACCCTTCGAGAAGAACAAGGGGTCCCAGCCACACACAAGGATCCCCAGCCCAGGGTTCCAATGCTGGGGAGAGAAATCCCCATGATTTCTGGCTGTGAAAACCAGCGGAGATTGGAGCTGGGTGACACTGAGGGCTGTTGGAGTCCCAGGCGTACCCCTTAAAGGGCCCACACAGAAACTTACTCGCTGATGAACTCATTCACTCTGAGCTCCAGCACTGGAGCAGAAGTCAAAAGGCACCCAAGACAGACATATGGGGAGGAACTGAATTGTCTGGCTTCAGCGCAAGGGCTGGAGGGGAAGCTTTCTCCCAGACAGAAGTACTAGTAGAATCCATTGTTTCTTTCTTGAACCTTCTTCTCTCCTGGCGTGCAGATGCAGGAAGGCACATATCTGAGGCTCCATCAACCTGGGCTAACACCATTCATTGACCCAGCCCTAGTGATTCTCTGAGGTCCTGCTCCTCCCAACTTGCAGTCATGCCCAAGCCACTTCTAGTGGCTTTTCCATACAAACAGCCAGTTTTAGCTCATGCTGAGAACTTGCCTAAAATCTCTGAAAGTTTCACATAATCCAAACAAGCAGTGTCTGGCTTCAGCATGTCCTGTACCCCAGTTCACCTTTATTCCTAGGGTACAGCTCAAAGCAGAAGATGAATATACCAGGATTCATGTATTCATAACAGAGTCCAATTTTTGTCACCTTAATCTCCTAAGGCTTCCAAAAGCCCAGGTCCTCAGCATTCCCTAGAGATACCCTCAGGGAAAAAATAGCTCCCTTCTTTGCATTCTCAGCTTCTGTAATCTCAGCCCCAGTAATTACTCGCTATCTTTTTTTATGCTTTTTAGAAGATTTTATTTTTAAATTTCATCTAACTTTTTTAGTTGTTTTCATTGGGAAAATGAGCCCAAATTACACAGTTTGTCATTACTAGGTATTACTGGAAACTTTCAAGTGAGTTTACTCAAAAATAGTCTAAGAATTATAGCAGTAGTTATCACCTTAACACAGCCTAACATTTGGTTCTAATTAAAATGTATTCAATTCCAAACAGATCATGGCTCCCTCCTGAGCATCACACAATATAGCTTGATGATGAATATTTACTGATGTAAATCCAACTTTTCTTTGGATTTAAATGAGGTGGCATATGTAAAGTTTTTAGAAGACTACCTGGCACATAGTAATCACTCAATAAACATTAGCAAATTTTATTATTGCTATTTCCAAAATAAGTGAATCCTTAAAGTATTTCCCCACAATTTTACGTGTTACCACCAATATTCTTCATTCTAGTATTACCATAAGAAATACTCCAGAAAACCAAAGTCACTGATTCATATGGCTATTAAAAACACACACACAAAAAAAGCTTTAGACAGAATTCTTAAACTCAAGTTTTGAGAGTATACAAGAAATACCAGTCAAAGCCACTGTAAACTGTGGGCCTAATTATCAGATATGAATCTTATTATTTACTCAATATGAACTTATCATTTCTTACTACCTGAAAAGAGGCCACTATAGATACAACAACAGATTGTTACACAGGTGTTCTATCATTTCACAAATAAAAAACGAATTGAAAATACTTGCTTAATGGAAGCTGCTTCATTGTGTATAAGAGTGAGCCACACAGGAAGCTGTGCCATATGCTGAGGACCAAGCATCCCATGACAAATTTTGTTTTCAAGCATGCGACCTGTTTCCATATTACATGTGGAAGTGATGGTAACAGGACGAACATCTATAGCTCCAAAAGGCAACTTATGGACCATCTACATTCTATGCTTGGGCAGCAGCACCCCTGCATCACCCTATACTGGTCTTTCTTTGAAGGGGTGTCACCTGGAATGCAGCCAAGCCAGCACAAAGAATAGTGCTCTTGGACCAAGCAGTAATCCATCCCTTCAAAACCTCTTAAAATAAGATACAGCATCATATTCATTTAAGAAATAGTATTTACTGACACCTGGTTTCAGCCAGATACTTTGGTAAAAACTGAGTATTTAATGGTGAATTAAATAACATGATCCTGACCTCTTAGAATTTAGTCTATCCATACAGGAAAGAGAGAGAGAAATAAGTGTATGACTATATGACAGAGAAATAAATAATATAATGAAGGAAATATAGGGTGCTGAGAGAGAATAAAGGGAGTGGGAGACCAGGAAAAGTGTCCCAGGAAAATCACATCTAAATTGAGACCTAGGAGATAAGTAAGAGCCAAGCAAAGATGAGAAGAGAGGACATTCCAGAAACCACATGTATAGAGGCTCAGAAATAAGAGACACTATAAAGGCACATTCTGGCCAAGCAGACACAAAGGCTAAGCCTACTGTGTAAGGATGTCTCCATAATCAGAGCAGGCACGGCTCCCACCAAAAACAATATTACATATTTTTTTGTTACAAAGGAAAACAAACCACCATAAGAAAGAGTCAAGAGACACAAAAACAAGAGAATGAGCTCCCCCACGCAAGCACACACACACACCCAAAGATTTGGAAACAATCCAATTTGAAACATTCAAAATATATTTCAAGGGCCGGCCGAGTGGCGCATTGCTTAAGCGCTGGTTTTGGGATGCCAGCGGCCCCGGTTCGGATCCCACATGAGGGCCGGTGACACTGCCCTCTACAGCTAACGGCAGCTCCACCTGGAGCTGGGCTGTGCGAGCCCCGGTGATGGTGTGGGCTGCAGCCCCTGCTGCAGTGGGCTGCCATAGGCTGCAGTGAGTGGCCCACAGCCAGCGTGAGCGGCTGGCAGCCAGTGTGAGCTGCCAATAGCCGCGATGAGCGACATCCAGAGGCCAGCGACCGATCTGCCTCATCCGGGAAGAGCAATGACGATACCAACCGTGAAGCAACATCCTCCGCAACTAAAACTGAAGAACAAGAAGACGGCAACTTGTCTGTTCCCCTTCCCCGATTCCCCAACGCTGTTCCCCTCCACCAATTCCCCAATAAAATCTTTAAAAAAAAAATAAAAAAAATATATATTTTCAGTCAATAAAAAAATAAAAGAAGGTATAGATACCACATGGCAAGATTACAGGAGAAAACAAAAGAAAATTAAATATCAAATAGAACTCGTAGAAATGAAATAAATATAGTTATTGACATTCAAAATCCAATGCAAGACTCTAGTTTTAAAGTGTTTATCAATGCTTCTCCCCAAAAGCAAACTAAAAAAGATAGGGGGTTATTTTAAAAGACACAAACTTATAAAGAGAAACAAGAAAGGGAAAAAATACGCAAAAGAAAAACAAAAAAGGATCTGGAAAGCAAATGATTAAGTGGTGATTGATTTTAGAGCCCTTAGAAAGCTGAAATCTAAGTGGGAGTGGGAAGACAAGCAGAGGACAAGCAGAGAGAAGCAGCCCATTCCCAGCCACAGCCAGAAACCTGGAAAGGCTCAGGGCTTAGATACGACATAGCTCTGAAGACAGGAGTGGAGGGTTGGGGGGACGTAGGACTAGTTGAGAGTTTGAATAAAGGAGTAGTTAGTCCAACAGATATCTTCCGCCCGCCCGAGAAGAAGTCTGCAGGTTTATTTTTTAGGGAGGCTCCCGGGCTGAGAGGGTTGAGGCCCTTTCAGGATGGGAAGCAGGAGTTGGTTTAACCATAGAAGCTCTCCCCGCTTGCCTACTGGAATCCTGGTGGTTAGGCTGAGAGTTCACTCATCTCAACCCCAGGCAAGAGGTTCTGGGATTTCTTTATAGGGAAAGTGGCCAAGACAAGAGAAAATACCTCTCAGTTCTGACATTTTATCATCCTTCAATGAAAATGCTGGCTCACCACCTCAGTCCTGCCCCCTCACACAGAGCTTCCAATCAGCTTTTCAGAGTCTTGCTCTTAAAAGCAAATTGCTCAACATTAGATGAAGGCCTTGAACCCGAAAGATAAACACCAGTACAAATATATATGGGGGAAAAGGGAATGCTGAGGTAATAGAGACAATGAAGGGGATAAAAGAAAATTGAAAAAAACAAATAACAATATTCTCAGAGAAATCAGATAAAATATTACAATATATTGAAACAAGAACAAGAAACTATACAACAGGAAAAATTGGTAAATTTAAAAAAGCTTTTCAAATAGAAAATATAATAATAGAAAAAATTCAGTAAAACGTTGGGAAGATAAAATTGAAAAAATATATCAGAAAATAGGAAACATAACAATGATATGAAAAGTATGATTATAATTACAGATCAACGCAGGAGGTCCCAAAACTCCTAAAAGGACTTTGAAAAAGAAAGAACAGAGGGAATGGAGAGGAAAGACATCATCACAACAACAATGCAAGAAAATATTCCAGCACTTGAGGTGCATGGGTTTGCAACTGAAAGGTCCCAAAAGAGGTTAGCATAATGAATGGAAGAGGCATATTGTCATTAAAATTAAAAATGCCAGGGTTAAAGAGAAGTTCCTGAAAGCTTCAGATAACAATGAACAACAGAAATAAATGAGTAATTCCACTTTATAAGAAAATAACCCCGGGCCAGCCAAGTGGCGCATTGGTTAAGAGTTGGCTTGGGAAGCCAGCGGCCCTGGTTCAGATCCCAGTGGCCAGCTGTGTCCTCTACAGCTAAGATGGTGAACAACAGCTCCACCTGGAGCTGGGCTGCATGAGTCCCGGCTATGGTGTGGGCTGCAGCCCAGCTGCAATGGGCTGCCATAAGCTACAGGGAGTGGTCAGCAGCCAGCCTGAGCAGCAGGCAGTATGTGTGAGCTGCCAAGAGCCTCTGTGAGTGGCTGTCCAGAGGCCGGTGACCGATCTGCCTCATCCGGGAAGAGCACAATGATAATACCAACATGCGCCAGTGAAGCAATGTCCTCCACAACTAGACTGAGGAACAAAAGGACAGCAACTTGTCTGTTCCCCTCCCCCAATTCCCCAATAAAAATCTTTTAAGAAAAAGAAAGATAGCTCTAAAAAAAAAAAAAAAAGAAAAAGAAAAGAACCCCAATCCAGACCAGGATTTTGGTATAAAAATGCCCATCAGAGCATCCTTTATGAAAAGAAAAATAATATCCTCCTATAAGGGAAATGAGTAAGAACACTATGTTTCATACAACAATATAAAAACAGGACCTAAACTTGTATAAAGAGGTCACAGAAAGCATTAACCATGAAGTACAAGATTCATAAATTGGACTTCATTAATTTATGAACTTCTGATTATCAAAAGGCACTGTTAAGAGTAAAAATGCAGGCTACAAGGTGAAAGAAGATATTTGCAATATAGATTTGACAAAGGACTCGTATCCAGACTATACAAATAATTCCTATATATCAATAAGAAAAAGACAATTTGAGGGCTGGCAGAGTGGCTCAGTTGGTTAAGAGCTCGCGTAAGAGTGCGAGCTCTGAGCAACAGGGTTGCTGGTTGGATTCCCTGCCCGAGCTGAGCAGCTGCTGAGCTGCCAACAGGTGGCAGGATGGCTCAGCTAAAAAAAAAAGAAAAAGACAATTTGGTTGTTTTAAATGGTCAAAAGACCTGAACAGGCACTTACAAAAGAGGGATCCAAATGCTTAATAAGCCTATGAGAAGGTGCTTGTATTAATTTCCTATTGCTGCGTATTAATTGGAAAAATACCACCGACTTGGTGGCTTAAAACAATACAAATTATGTTACAGTTCTGGAAGCCAGGCATCCAAAATGAGTCTGCATGGGTGAAAACTGAGATATCCTCAGAACTGTGTTCTTCCTGAAGGCTCCAGGGGAGAATACGTTCCCTTGTTTTTTCCACCTTCTAGAAGCTGATCTCCACATGCCTCGGCTACAGGGCCCCTTCCATCTTCAAAGCCAATTTTGAAGGAGCTCTAATGTAATCCAGTTGATCTCACATGGCATCACTGCTTCCATCATAACATCTTCTTCTGTCACTCTCCTGCCCCCCCACTCCCACTTATATGGACCTTCCTTTATGATTACACAGGGCCTGCTGGGATCATCCAGTACAATCTCCCCATTGAAGATCCTTAATTTAATCACATCTATAAAGCTCTTTTGTCATGGTAAGGTCACAAATTCACAGATTTCAGGGATTAGGGCATGGACACCTCTAGAGGGACATTATTCTGACTATAACATACTCAACTTTATTGATCATCCGAGAAAATAAAAATAAAAGCACAATGTTTTATAGCCTATGAGGATGGCTAAAGCTGAAAAGGACAGACAATACTAAGTTTTGTCAAGAGTGTGTAGGAACTAGAACCCTCCTACATTGCTAGTAAATACATCAGTACAACCACTTGGGGAAACTGCTTAGTAGTATATCAATCCAAGTCAAATATGTGTATTCCCTATGACCTAGGTACATATCAGAATAATAGTACACAGTCATCTGCCACAATACATGTATAAGAATGTTCAGAAAAGCATTATTTATAGGAGCCCCAAACTAGACACAGCCCAAAGGTCCAACAGTAAACAGAGTAAATTATGTTTACACAATAAAATACTATAGCAGTAACGTTACATTTCTTGATCTGTGTAGTATTTATATAAGTGTATTCACTTTGCTAAATTTCATCAAGCTGAACACTGATAATTTGTGTGTTTTTTTGTATATGCATACTTGAATTCAAAACCTTACAAAAATGTATAGAGATTTGGTGTTTACCTATGGAGAATTTTTTCTTTCCAGTCTTATTTTCAAAATTTTGTTTAATGAGCATATATACATATTATAGTGGGGGGGAGCAATTTTTTAAAAATAGCAGAACTGAGATTCTGTGAGTTTCACAACAAATCCAAGTACAGTGTATAATTTAAACACATTGTAACTGAAAAAACATTGGGCTGCTAGCCGTGCTGAAAATGATGACCCAGAATGAACTCACCCTTAAGGTGGGGAAAAAGAAATAAAGTTTTGGAAGCCTAAGTTACACATAGAGGATGGTAAAGTTTACCTTCAAAATGTTAACCATGTATAATACAAACTTTTAATGCATTTCAGGTATTATTATGAACCCAAAATTCTACTGCCCTTATTTCTTGAAACTTGATTACAAAATTTTGATCTTTTTCTTGATACTCTCTTACTGCTTTCAAGAAGCAAATTGGAGGCATTTATCAGCCAAAAAGTAATAATAAATGGCATAATAGATGCTGTATAACAAACCTTGCATGATCAACCAGAAAAACTTTTAGGCTAGAAATAGAATAACATATAATAACACATTCTTTCTGAACTGCAAAATAAATTTAAATATAAGCCCACAAAATAACTTCAGTGATTTTTTTTTAAAAAATATAAAGTTTAATAAGAATATGGGAGATGGGGGGGTGATGTTACTATGTGTTGCAGAATATTTGTCCTTTTTGTAAATTTCTCTTTCTTTAAATGTAATCCTTTTTTTTTCTTTTTCTGCAAGTAGAAGCTCTAATTTAACCCTCTTCTTTTCCCTTGTGTTTTGAATAACTGAAGTTCCTTCTGAACCTTCTAGTCAGTACTCTAAAGGGAATCTCCTGTTGAGAATCTTCCATTTTATGTATACTTCCATTAGAGAATCCAAGATAAGAACAAGATCATGCCCAAACTCCCATATACCTTTGTATGTTTCTCAGGAATTAAACCAAGGAAGTGATCCCCCTCCTCCACATCAGTAGTAGGTTTCATATTTGTTATTTAACATGTCCCATACCATTCTGCTTTTGGCCCAAGTAAATTGTCTTTTTCACCATGAAAATGGCTCTGAGTCTCAGCCTAAAAAAGATACTTGGGAGGTAACCACCCAATTCAAAAGGGTCTACTGCTCCCTGGACTCATCTATTTTCTGAATGATATTTCAAGCTCAGTGTCCTATCATTTCCAAGCTTTACAAATATCTTTTTTAGTAAGCCTGACATTTCTTTCTCCTTCTTCTGGTAATAACACTTTTCCTTTGCTGTAGGAATTAATCTTTCCCCATCCCATGTGGCTCTGGGAGGACTGCGAATCACAATTCCTTGAATTGGCTTGACAACCATGATACTCAATTCTTGGCTACAGTGATAGGTCCAAAGAATGGGCACATGACCCATGCAAGGCCAATCAGAATGTGCTTCCTTGTAATTTTATTATCTGGTGCTGAAAAAGCTTCCCATTTCCTCAGAGGTCTCTAATTGAGAGGCTGGAAACCTGAATACATCTATGGCCATGGCATCATTACACTGTCTACCCCCATAGCTTAAAAGAAACCTCTCTGCAAAAGGAGAGAAGAAGAGAAAGGACCAAAGAGAAACACAGCCAAGTAAGTGGTGGAAACATAGAGGGGCTAAGAGAATACTGACAGTCATTTATTTAAGTCCTTGCAGGCCCTGAGATCAACACCAATCTGGAAATTTCCAGTGACATAAACCACCAAATACCTTGTTTACTCAGGCCAATTTAAGTTGGGTCCTGTTACCTTGAAACAAAAATCTTACACAAAAAACCTGCAGTGATGATGATGCCAATTGCCAGCTTCCCTCACCAATTTCCTATGGCTTGCCAGAGGAACCATAACCTCAGAGTACAGATTCACTGGTGAATAAATGGCCATGGAGCTGCTCAGAATGGTAGATTTCCAGGTTGGCCATTTTAGGTTTAAAAAATTAATTCAGTCCCAGAAGCTGAGGATTATCAATCTGCATGTCACCTGAGTTCTCTCTAGGCCACACCCTAAAGCTAACCAACCAGGCTCTTGGGAGGGGCAGCCAGGCGAAGGGCATGTGGTGCTCAGTGAGCCATGTACATATAGTCCTGGAGCCCACCATGGTAAAGTAACTGCCCTGACTTCCTCAAGAGACAGGAGATGGGGATTCATGCTTTTGCTTTAAGCAATTCCATCAAGGGAAAAAATTGGACCAAGCAGAAGGTCTTAGCAGAAGAGACCTAGTTTTTTCAATAGGGATGACTCTGAGAGCCATGAATGGATATACCTTAATGGGTTTTCATGTTAGGCTTATGTCATTATTTTTCTTTGGAAAATATCCCTAATTCTCACCATCAGATGACAATAACTGAGTAACAAAAACAGGCCAGGCAATTAAGCAAATGGCAAATTAGGCAACTGGGGACTGGGGTGAGAGAGGCCTGGGTTTGTATCCCAGCTTGACAGTTATTAGCTATGGTCTTTGGGCAAATTACTGAAATTCTCTAGGCTTCAGTTTCTTCTTCAATAAAAGGGGAATAATAGCATCTATCTTAAGGACTTATTTGGAAGAATAAATAAGATAATGTACACAAAACTCCACAAAGTGCCTAGCACATAATAATATATTATTAATTAATTAAGTTGATTTTTATCTTCCCTCTTTATCAATATATATTGTTGTATATATAATACATACAATATATATTATTAGACCAATTCTACAAACAATACTGTAAAATAAATCCTTATTTATAACATAATAACAATGAAACTATTGCATGTGAAATCATCCAGATTTGAATATAGATATTTGAATATATTTATTAGTGAATATTTTAATTGAATCTATTTCTGTGAGTCTTCACATGTATAGAGGTAGGTATCACCATTAAAGGGACCAAACAGAAAAGAAAAAGCTTTATGTTTACTTTCATCCAGAAATGCCTCACTTTCTTAAATTATAAAATCTCCACATTCCAACATCAGGGAAATTAAGAATAATCTGATCCCAGATCAGCAGAAGTGATAGAGGAACATCTGTCTCCTACATGTGTGCATTGGTACATCTCTTTTTGGAAGGCAGTTTGTCAGTTATCTACCACAACATAAAATGTACACTTTTTTTTTTAACCCTAGCCATTCTACATCTAGAAATATCTGCTACAGAAATACCCACACATACACTCTAGAAAGTATGTACGTATGAGAGTATTGCTGTAGTATCGTTTACAGTAGTGGGCAAAGTGCCCATCAATAGGAATGCTGAGACACAAATTAGAGACTGAGTTCACAAACCAGTAGTTCGAGGGTTCTTCCAATGGCAACAAGTGGATAAATACTGGCCTCTGAATCAATTCAAGTCAACAAAAATGTATTGCATGTCTTCCTCATGCCAAGACTTGGGTTGGGCATGTGAGGACAATGGTGAATAAAACAGAATCTGCCTTTAGCCAGAAGAAGAAAAATCTAAAAACAGATCCAGGTTCTGCCAATCCAGGTAGGTTCTTTTTTTTTTTTCCTATGTAGGCCATTTCTAGCATTTACTTATTTTTTTTTTTTGAGGGCAGTGTCACTGCCCCTCGTATGTGGGACCTGAACCGGGGCCGCTGGCTTCCCAAACCAGTGCTTAACCACCGCGCCACTTGGCCGGCCCCAGGTAGGTTCTTATAAGATGGTTTTGAGGGCCAGCTGAGTGGGGCATTGGTTAAGAGCTGGTTTGGGGATGCCAGCGGCCCCGGTTCGGATCCCACAAATGAGGGCTGTTGGGAGCTGACCAGCATCCCAGTGTCTGACAAGGCCACATTGAAATAAAGATCCACGCTCAGTGCTGGAAGTCTGGGGTGCTGCCTTATGGTTGGTCATGTAATATCTCCTGCCTCTATGAACCCATGTGCCTTTCCTCCACATCAGATCCTATAGGAGACAGTACTTACACTGCATTTATGGCAAGTCCCTGTGGTGCCCCAATGAGAGATGGCTGTGTAAGTCAATGACAGGTAAGATCTCCTAAGAGAGGAGACAACCCAAGCCAGGCTACAGCCCCCTTTGGGACCCCAGGACTGAGAAATAGGGGACTCAAGCCCCTCTGTTCACATAGGCCAAAAGCCTGCCTGTGAGAAACTGATGACAACGTCAGTCCTTGAGCTCACTTGGCTATGGTTATTACTGTTTCCTTGGAGACCAAGATCTCATGGCCATGAGAGTTCTGATAAGAGACAGCTTGCTGACCATGAGGTATGTTAATTAACAGCCTTGTTTTAACTCTTTGCCTTGTGCATTGCTGTAGCAACATATACTGAAACTTTGACTGAGAAACAGATGTTACCCTCTATTGCAATAATATGTAGCCCTTCATAGGATAAAAAAGGTTTGAGACCTCCTTTTGCTACTAAGTATTATAATCACATAGAAATAGACCTTAGATGGTTTTAACCCTAACCTCAGCCACTGCTAGTCTCTTGGCAATAGCTCAAGTATGCGCCCTGTAAGGTAGTCATGGTAACCACTCTTTAGGCGATAAGTGAATCCTTGACATAGAACAGCCACAGTGTACCCTGGAGAAAATAATTACAAGGACTCAAAGACTGTAAAAGTCCTGAGAAAAAAGAAACATCAAAGTCACGTGAAACATAACTTGTGATTGAGGTAATGGTTAAAAGTCCCTTTAAAAGGGGACATGCTGTAACAATAAAGTGTGACACTTCTTGTAGACTCCCCAGTGTCTCCACTCCCTTCTTTCGCCTCGCCGACTCCATCCACACCTGAAGGAACCCCTGGACTTGCAGAGGCTGGCTCCCCGCAGAGGGCCAGTGACACTGCCCTCTACAGCTAACAACAGCTCCACTTGAAGCTGGGCTGTGCGAGCCCGACAATGGTGTAGGCTGCAGCCCCTGCTGCAGTGGGCTGCCATAGGCTACAGTGAGTGGCCTGCAGCCAGCATGAGTGGCTAGCAGCCAGCGTGAGCTGCCAATAGCCGCGATGAGCGGCCATCCAGAGGCCGGCGACCTATCTGCCTCATCTAGGAAGAGCGCAATGACGATACCAACATGAGCCAGTGAAGCAACATCCTCCACAAACTAGACTGAAGAACAAAAAGACAGCAACTTGTCTGTTCCCCTTCCCCATTTCACCAACGCTGTTGCCCTCCCCTAATTCCCCCAATTCCCCAATAAAATCTTTTAAAAAAAGATGGTGTTGAGTAATTTTGAGTTGATAACTTCAACTGAGAATCACTTAAAAATTATGGGCCGGCCGAGTGGTGTGGTGGTTGAGCGCTGGCTTGGGAAGCCAGCGGCCCCGGTTCGGATCCCACATATGAGGGCCAGTGATACTGCCTTGTTTGGGGGTTTCAAAAAAAAAAATTATGCTCACCAAAAGCACTGGGGCAAACTCTTGTATGAAAAGGAAATAAATGTATCGAAGTTTTCTTTGGCACCATATAATCATAGTTTTGATAATTTCTTATGTCATCTTACTGCTGATTTCTCTTGAGTTTTCTGTCAAAAAGCTATAATTTCTTTTGGGTGGTTTGCCAAAAGTCAATAAACAATTTTACCCTTATTTTTGTAATAAACATCACTAAAGGAATTTGTTTCCTCCAAAATTACTGGAACATCTTGCACATAATAAAGTGAAATTTTCTTAACCTACAAATTATTTTAAAAAATATATAACCAGGCTCAAAATTAGAATGAGTAATAATGTTTCAGTTCTGTAATCTAAGTATTAATATAAAATAGTAATCCCAGATAAATTTCTTGTTATGAATAAACAAGATTAAAACAAGTATACTAATAGAATAAGAACTGTTTAACATTCTTCTACATGTACTTCAATATTTTTCATAATTTAACATATCTTAAAGATAAATAACATGCCACAAAAATCAATTATGCTAATTAACATAGTATTTTTGCTTAGGACCTAAACAAAATAAAACAAAGAGCCTGAAATAAGTTTAATAAATTAATCGCCCTTACAAGTATCATTTTTTGTTGCCATTTTAGTCTTAAGTGACAGAATGAAGTTCATTTGTTATGTGGGCTTCAGACATACGTACATGCTAGTTTTCTCATAGTATAGTGACAAACAAGGTTATGTATAGAGAGTTAACAATTTTGTTTTCTGTCATTTCACAAATATCTGTTTAGTTCCTATATCAGTGTTTTTGAAACCCCCAAACAAGGCTAATCTAAATTTTAAAATATAGAGACAGTTTGAAGAACTCATTATTAACTTCCACTGTTCTGAATTTCTGGGATCTTGTCTTGTTTTTCCCAGCTGCCTATTTTTATTTGCTACCACCCAACCATCAATCTAGTAGAACTTTTACCTTATTATCCAGAAATCATACTTGGTATGAAAAGAAGAATGCCCTTTGCTAGATGCGGTTCTTTTGTGGCTAAGAAAGGTGAAGTGTCCTGCTCTGACTATGTGAAGACTAGATTCTCAAGTCACTGCATAGGGTGGTCTAATTATGAAAATAAGTTGGGGTCAAATACATGGTGATGGAAGGAGAACTGACTCTGGGTGGTGAACACATAATGTAACATATAGATGATGTATTACAGAACTGTACACTTGAAGCCTACATAGTTTTGCTGACCATTGTCACCCCAATAAATTTTAATTAAAACAAAAGAAGTCAAGCATTTTATCCATCAACATAGTGGAGACATTTGGCAAAGTCTAAAATTATTATTATTTATACTTTACCCATATTTGCCAAAACATTGTATATCTCTTTGATATTTAATAAAATCTCTTTTTAAAATCCTATGCTTAAAATTCCTAAGAATGCTTAAGGGAAAAGGTCAAGGATTTGTGTTCACTTGGGCTGTAGAAAATACACAGTCTCTTTGAAGTGTGTACAGTTCAGGAGGAAAGTACTTGGACATCTAGTAACTAACAGCCTGTAACCACTCCTAGAATGTCTTCTGAGTGACTGCTTCCTTGATGGAGCACCACTGCATGATCACTCGTGGCATGCTACTGCTCCATACTTCCATTGATTTATTGCTGGAAATACAATTTCCACTTTTTGTGGCAACCAGAAGGAAAACGCTAATTGCTGAATTAGCTCCTGAGATTCAAGACTTAGATGAAACTAGGACACATATGGAATTAAATACGCCTTTATACACATAATCATTTTCCATCTATAAAATAACAACAAAACAATTATTGCTTACAGAGAAAATCTGCTCTAGCTCAAAAAAAATTAAGCTCTGAATTATGTGAAAGTTGAGCCTATAATTTAGTCTTTGCTGTGTGACAGTCTATAAAGATTAACAAACAAAAAAATACGCCCATTATCCTTTCATTTTCCTATCCTGTTGTTCCCCACCCCGCAAGGCACTTACACAGAATGTTGTGTAAGTCTTAAACAGAAATAATAAAACACCATAAAACCAGATGAAACCACAAGCCTGTCCTTAGGAAAACAATAAATGGGTTTTCAAACCTCTGATTTGTGACTACATTACATAGGCCTTTTGATTAAGGATAGTTTTGAGGTTGAGAGTAGAAGATACAGTTACGCAACTTGCATCCTTCATTCAGTATTCCCTGCTGAAACAGATGGCAGTTCGAGGGCGCTTAATCTCCAAAGAATGGGTGCCTATGAACAAAATGACACTTAAATCTTTCAAATATCAGGAATTGTTATTGTGGAAATGTAGCCCTAATTAATCTACACTTTCCTGTTGCCTCCACGTTTTCATTCTGACTCATCATTCTAGCAATCTGGGTTCTACCCTGGTTCCACCAGAAGGTAAAAGCTCTTCCCTTGACCTCTTTTGAGCCCCAATCCTGATCCATCTCTTGGCTGGGCTCCACAGTGGACCTCCCCCACCCCCCACCACATCCTCACCACCAGTCCCCCTGAAACACACTGAGACAGGTGTTAGTTCCTCCCTTGCCTTCCAAGGCCCTGCACTCCCCCACTTCCTGTCTCTCTGCTCCTTCTCAGGCACCTTTGGGCTCTTTTCGCTCCCCTCCTCACTTAAAGGTAAGGGTGTGTCCCAGGGTCCTAGTCTAAGTCCTCCACTTCACATGCTCCCCTTTGATTGCTCACACATGGCAATCAGCAGGAGCATCTCCTGGCAGGCTCCCAGTCAATATCTGTAAGATGAGCCTCACCCTCATCCATGCAGAGGGTCAACCATACAACAGACAATCTAATCTGGATCTCTATCCAACTACCTTCACTGACCACTCCCCTCCTCCCACGAATGGGTTGAAGACTATGACTCTAGCTTAACATATTTCAAGATGGCTTCTCCTTTAACTTAATTGTGGCTCTGTCTTCCCTTCCTGCTGTATAGTCTCCACATAAAAGAATGAGCATGGCTTTGGAATCAGATAGAAATGGGTTCAGGGCCGGCGGAGTGGCGCATTGCTTAAGAGCTGGTTTGGGGATGCCGGCAGCCCCGGTTCGGATCTCGCGTATGGGGGACAGTGACACTGCCCTCTACAGCTAACAACAGCTCCACCTGGAGCTGGGCTATGTGAGCCCCGGTGATGGTGTGGGCTGTGGCCCCTGCTGCAGTGGGCTGCCATAGGCTGCAGTGAGCGGCTGGCAGCTAGTGTGAGCTGCCAATAGCCACAGTGAGTGACCATCCAGAGGCCCGCGACCAATCTGCCTCACCCGGGAAGAGCGCAACGATGATACTAACATGGGCCAGTGAAGCAACATCCTCTGCAACTAGACTGAGGAACAAAAGGACAGCAACTTGTCTGTTCCCCTTCCCCCATTCCCCAAGGCTGTTCCCCTCCCCCAATTCCCCAATAAAAAAAATCTTAAAAAAAAAAAAGAAATGGGTTCAAAGCTGGGTCTGTCAATTACTAGCTATGTGGCTATAACTTGGAATTATTGCAGAATTACAGGGAAAATGTATATATATGTAAAATATTTGTGTGTATATATTTTTTTAAAACTTAGGGCCTAGTGAGGGTTCTTTTTCTTTATTTATCTTTAACTCACTTTGCAAAGCTCCTTACCATACTTTATTTAGTTGAATTTTCACAATAACCACCCAATGGTTCTAGAAGAAGTTGAGGCTGGCTGGGTAACAACTAATAGGTGGTAGAATCTGATTCTAAGCTAAGTCTGACTTACTCTGAAGCCCTAGCTCTTTCCACCACACAAAGTGCCTCTAAGACACAGAGGGGCCAGTAAGCTTGGGGGTGGGGGGAGAGAAACACAAATGGAAAATTATGGCATAATATGAGAAGCGCTATAATAAAGGCACAGAGTCGGGGTTACTAAGGAAAGAAACACTGGCCCCTCAACAAATCAAGGAGAGCTTCACCAAGATGGTGCACTGGTGTTGCCTCTTGGATAACATGAATCTACCCCTCAGACAAACAAAACAGGACATTCTAAGGAGCAGGGCAGGTGTGCAGTAACAGAGGAAGGAGCCATTTGTGTCACTGCAGGGAGTAAGGCGTGATGGGAACAAAAGTAGGGGAGAGTGAAGGAACTGAGTTGTGGTAAGAGATGATAGTAGAAAGGTAGGATGGGGCCACACCCAAGTGTTAGATGCCCATTGCAGAAGCAACTGAGCCAGAAGGACATTTTAAGCAGGGCAGGGACAGATCAGACCTGTGCTTTCAAAGGCTAACCCCAGTGCTAGCATAGTGCAGGGATTCCAGAGCCCAGAACCCAGAGAACTGTATTTCTAATGACTTGGTTTGTTCCATTATTGTGAATGGTAACTTTGATCATTTGGTTAAGGTGGTGTCTGCCAGGTTTCTCCACTGTAGTTATTGTTTGTCCTTCGTAATTAATAGTGTCTTGTGGCAAAATCCTGTGTAACTATCATGTTCCTCAATAAATTTTCATCACTAGTTATAACAGCCTTTGATTTTCTAACTCCATCATTCTATGTATAGTTTTATTCAAGGAAGAGCTTTCTCTTCTTCCCATTAGTTATTTATATCACTACAGATACATGGATTTTTATTTTATTCAATGGATTACAATTTATGCTCATATTATCCCAGATGTGGCCAGTAGAAGTCCCCTCAAGCTGGCTCTTGTGACATTTTAGTAACTCCCCTTATTTGTTGAGCACTGCTATACTTTCTAGCACAAGAAGCCATTTCAGACTCATCTTGTGTGTTCCCTGCCCAGGCACCTGGAATCAGTTTTTTGTTTGTTTGTTTTTTGTGAGTTCTGATCCTTTCTTGTAGAGACTAGTATTTAGAAATCATTCGACAGTTCTGAGTGCTTCGTGTGTCATTGCTAATCAGTCCTCTCAATGGACAAAGTAAGAAAATTGAGTGTGAATATGTGTGTGTGAATGTGTGTGTGTACATCTATCTATATTTCTATAGAAAATATCTTTAAAATATAGATTTGGGGGGCTATACTACTGAATCAGAATATTTAGGAGTAGGCTCATAAATCTATGTTTAAAGTTTAGCTGGATTTTTAAAGAGAGGGTTGACCAGGGGAGTGATAGCAGAGGCGGGAAGACCAGTTCAGAGGCTACAGTAAGGTCCCAGCAAAACTTAACAGAGGTGCAAACTAAGGCAGGAGAAGCAAGATACAGAGGACATGATCAACTGTACTTGGAGCTGACTGAATAATGGAGATGCAAGAGGGAAGGCATGTCAGGCACTCAGTGTTTCCTGTTGGATAATTGTCATCTCTGTGGCCTGCCTGCACATTGTCATTTACATAGTAAGCACTGGACACATGTTTATTTAACTGACATTGTCTCACATTTCTCCTATAGATTATATAAAAATCCAGGTGACATTCTGGAAAGAAAATAATGATAAAGCACACAAGAATCTATACCTCTTCCCGATATTTTATCATAGAAACTAAAAACTGAATGTCAGCCAAGGCAAGAAGGATGACTTGTGAATTCACTGTCGGCAGCAGGCCAGGCTCTTGTATAAACATGGGCTGGTCAAAGTAATTGTGTTCCTGTCTACTGTGCATGCAGAATAATAAGCCTGGAAGGCTTTTTACCTCTGGAAGCAACCTCTGTAACAGTGTCTCCTATTGTCCAAAAAGAAAAGAGTTACAGCCTACTAAGGATAAAAGTCATTAAGCTGAGATGACTGCTTACTATCACTGCAGCATAAAACTCACTAGAGCATGAGCAAAATATATAAAGGAGTTGTGAGAAGAAAAGGAAAGCTAAAAGGAAATGACCCTTGGAATTCTAACTGCTATAACAGAAAGCTTAAAACCCAGGTAAAAGTACAACCCAGAGAAAAATAATCATCCCCAGTGTCTATGTAGTTAAAGCAATTCATCAATGGCCTTCTCATTTCTAGGTCCACAGAGCCCTTTTCTAGACTTTGTTATACTCTGCTGATACTGTTGAGGGTCTCCTAACACTCTCTGCTCTTGGTCTCCAGGACACTCACCACTTCTTTTCCTCCTACCCCTGTGACTTGTCCATCTTTCACAAGCACCTCTTTCTCTGCTGATCTCTTAAAAGTTCATCTTCTTCAAAATGCTAACGGTGGCCTCTTCTCTTCCCTCCATATGCTCTCTGGGTTATCTCATCCACACTTACATACTCATTACAACTCCCATGATTCTCTCTTGAGCAAGAAGACCCATATATATGTATAATCACCTTTTGGATGTCCCTCAGACACCTCAATCTAAATATGTTCAAAACTGAACTCAGCACCTCCTGACCTTGAACCTATTGCTAATTGTATTTCAGTGACTGATAACCACCACTGAACCAATTGACTATGCCAGAAACTTCATCATTACCGTATACTTTCCCTCCGCCCCCCCACCACCACCTACATCCAACCTATCACCAGGAATCTAGAATCTCCAGAATATTTTTATTGCTTACCATCATGATCTCAAACCTGGATTACTTCAAGTGCCTCCAGACTTTCTCTCCAACAATCCATTATCCACACTGCAGTCAGAGTGACCAGCCCAGAGCCTACATCTAATGATGTTCCTTCCTCCAGAAAGCCTTCTCTGACCACCACCCCCTCCCATGAACGAGTTATGTGTATGTCCTGAGGCTCTCAAATACCTTGGGCTATGATAGAACTGAACACACCATATGCAGCTGCTCACTTATTTATGAATACTGCACTCATGATTATAAGTTCCTTGACAGGAGATACATATTGTTCACCGTTGGATCCCCAGTACTTAGCACAGTGTATGACATATAATGGACACTCAAGAAATCTTTGTGGCTTCTTAACTTAATGATCCACTTGGAATTAAGATTCAAAATATCAGTTCAATTGGCTTTGTAGGACCAAGTTGTATCGTCATGTGTGCTGAGGGACCAAGGCAGATTTTTTTTTTTTTGGTGGCAATATGCAAAATGGATCATTAAGTTACGAAGCCAGTCTACAGTCAAAGAAAATCAAAACACATACTATCCAGAGAAAAATAGAGATATAAATCCTTGCAATAAAAATAAATAGAAAAGGACTAGCTGCCTGTTTATCTTGCAGTGCCTGAGAGGCCAGCCATACTCCCTATAATTGAGTCCCAAAAGATTCTCATCACCTTATGATCCCCGTGCCTTAAAATAATTCTCAATAACCTTAGACTACTTCTATGACCAGCCTATTTCTATTTCAGCCTAATATCTCTGACCAGTCCAGAGAAAGCTTCTTTCTTCTGGGAGGTAGAAACTTCCCTTCATGCTGAAGGGAAAGGAAATGTCAGAGAACTAGTGGGCCATTCTGGAATCCTTCAACTCCTGGGTTGAAGCCATCTAGAAACGAGCTGAGAAAGGAGTAGAGGTCAAGGGACACACTCTCTGATGGCTTCCTCTGCTTTCCATACCACCCTCACCCCCTCAGCTGCCTCAATAGATTTTTCTCCAGCAGCAACGCTCAAGTATATAAATTCATTTTTAAGAAGCAAAAATCTTTGGAAGTAAACAAAGCCAGTATAGACTGTTGCTGGTCCCTAAACTAGCAGTTACTAAATACTGCACTGGCTCCTCAAAGTATAAATGGTTATATTCTTTAAATATATAAAAATTTACATATCTTTCATAGGATCTAACAGCATCTTTACAAATATGGGCTAGCAACCAAAGCCTTGTACTTCTATTACTTTCAGGTTAATCTTTTTAATGATTCTTTCTATTTCTGAGTCTCCAAATGTTCAGTATCTTCTGTGTGAGAGGAATGGGCCCCCTGCTAGAGGAATTTAAAGACTGTAGATACCTGAGATAAATCAATGAAAAAGAATAGTTTTTCAAACAAATGGTGTTGGGACAATTGGATATCCACATGTGAAAGAATGAAGCTGGACCCCCTATCTCACACCATATATAAAGAACTCAAAATAGATCATCTACGTAAATGTTAGAGCTAAAACTATAAAAACTCTTAGAAGAAAACATAGCAATAAATCTTCATGACTTTGGATTAGGTGATGGTTTCTTAGATATAATACCAAAAGGATAAGCAACAAAAGAAAAAATAAATTGGACATAACCAAAATTTAAAACTTTTGTGCTTCAAAGGACACCATCAAGAAAGTGAAAAGAGGGCCGGCCGAGCGGCGCATTGGTTGAGCGCTGGTTTTGGGATGCCAGCGGCCCCGGTTCGGATCCCACACGAGGGCCAGTGACACTGCCCTCTGCAGCTGACAGCGGCTCCACCTGGAGCTGGGCTGTGCGAGCCCCGGTGATGGTGTGGGCTGCGGCCCCTGCTGCAGTGGGCTGCCATGGGCTGCAGTGAGTGGCCCGCAGCCAGCGTGAGCAGCCAATAGCTGCGGTGGGCGACATCCGGGGGCCGGCGACCGATCTGCCTCATCCGGGAAGAGCGCAATGATGATGCCAACATGGGCCAGTGGGGCAACATCCTCCGCAGCTAGACTGAAGAACGGAGAGACAGCGACTTGTCTGTTCCCCTTCCCCGATTCCCCAACGCTGTTCCCCTCTGCCAATTCCCCAATAAAATCTTAAAAAAAAAAAAAAAAAAAGAAAGTGAAAAGAAGGGCAGGCCGAGTGGCGCAGTGGTTAAGCACTGGCTTGGGAAGCTAGCAGCCCTGGTTCAGGTCCCATATATAAGGGCCAGTGACACTGCCCTCAAAAAACAAAACAAAACAAAAAAAAAAAGAAAGTGAAAAGACAATTCATTGAATAGGAGAAAATATTTGCAAATGATATATCAAATAAGGTACTTATATTCACATTACATAAAGAACTCTTACAACTCAAGATAAAGACAAATAAACCAATTTAAAATGGGCAAAGGATCTGAGTGAATATTTTCTCCAAAGAAGATATACAAATGGCCAATAAGTTTATGAAAAAAGTGATCAGTATTATTAGTTATTAAGTAAATGCAAATAAAAACCACAATGAGATACCACTTCACACCCAGTAGGATGGCTATAACCAAAGAGGCAGACAATAACAAGTGTTGGTAAGGATGTGGAGAAATTGAAACTCGCATACAATGCTGGCGAGATTGTTAAATGGTGTAGTTGCTTTGGAAAAAACTTTGGTAGTACATCAAAAAGTTAAATATACAGTTACCATATGATTCAGCAACTCCACTCCTAGGTAAACACTCAAGAGATTATGTTTCCACAAAAGCTATGGACATACTCTTCCACTGACCATATGGACAGGCTAACCATCTTCCTAACTTGTTCCAACCAGTGCCTGCTTGGTTCTTTCTGGAGAAGAAAGAACACTGGGCTAGATGACAACTTAATTTAAAAAAAATTGGTTTTGCTAATTTAATAATAAATATATAGATCACATACAGAGGGTGCCAAAAAATGTATACACATTTTAAGAATGGAAAAAAAAACTGTATTAAAATTAGAGTTTTGGTAATGATGCACCTCTTGTAATTGCAGAAGTTAAACTTGATTTATATTCATCTTTGTTATCAGTATATATTATTACAATTTTAATACAGTTTTTCCTGCATTAAAACGTGTTTACATTTTGGGGGCACCCTCAGTGTGTGTGTGTGTGTGTGTGTGTGTGTGTGTGTGTGTGTGTGTGTGTGTGTTAAAAGTCTATTGCACTCACTGGCAATATCTTTGGGGTTGAAACAAACACTGGTCTATTGAGCTCTGAAACATACCTAAATTCTTGCTGTGTAGAGTGGCCTGGGGACCAGTAGTGACAGCATCTCTTGGGAGCTGGTTAGAAATTCAGAATGTCAGGCAGGCCTCATACCTGCCTTACTGACTCAGTGCTCAGGTAACTCCTACTCACAGTGGTATTTTGAGAAGAACTGCTTTCTCTCAAACACTTTAATTACATGTAAGACCAATCCACATATAACAAACTCAAGTTCCACCTAGAAGAGGAGCCTGACTTCGGAAGATGTGTAGTCCACTAGTGAAAGGGTGGCTTTCCGTGTGACTCCAGTCTACCAAGGAAGAGTCAGTTCAGGAAGCAGAACCAGCAGGACAGCCTTCCCAGCTGCTTCCTTTTTCTTTTTCGATGAACACATTGCAGAGGTGTTCAGATCCACCTCCTTTGTCAGTAGGAGAGGCCCTTGGGCAGCCTGGCTTGGTGATACTGCCATGGAACAGTTTTTCATTTGCCACAATATAATCTACATTCAAATCGACAGCTGGCAGTAGAGCAAACATCATTCTTTGTAAGAGAGTATACTCCAGTGAAATCTTTTTCAAGCTTTGAAACAACCCATTATATAGTAACCATATTTTAAAAATAAAAACATGGTCATATATTCTGAATTTAAAATAGAGAGGTCCATGATATGACAAGAACAAGTGTACCCATGATAATAACTGAATGGAATATTTATGATTGTCCTGGGAAAGCTAGGAATATGGTGCCAAAACCCAGAAGGCATTAATGACCTGATTAAGAATTACGATGACCTTTCCTTGGGTATCTATCCAAGAATTCTGGGCACCCCAGCTTTTTTCCCACTCCTGTGCCTTTGCATGTAACCTCTCCTCTGCTGTCTCATCTTCACTTATCTCCCCCTTCTCATCCTTCAGGTCTCAGCTTAAATGCCATCTACCGAGAGAGTTGCGCCGGAAGCCTCATCTAAGGTATCTCCCACCCAATCCAGTTCCTCTTCACGATCATTCCCTTCTTAGTATTTATCATAATCTATACTCACCTTTCTTTCTTGTTCGTTCATTGTTGGCCTCCCCCATCAGAATGAGGGCAAGGACTTGGTCATGTTCACTGATGTACCCTCTGCACCTGGTACGTTCTAGATATGCAATGAGCTTTTGATGAATAAGCAAATGAGAAAGAATACATATACAGAGGGTGCCAACAAAATGTATACGTATTTTAAGAAAGGAAAACTGATTAAAATTGTAATACTCAATATATACCAAAAACAAAAGATGAGTACAAGTCACATTTGACTTCTGCAATTACAAGAAGTGCTCAAAGTGGTTACCATCAGCGTCCAGACACTTCTGCTTATGGCGAACCACTGCTTGAGCAACATTGACTAAAATGTCCACTCATATACATTTTTCTGGCACCCCAGCATAAACAGCATCTAATACAGAGCAGACACTCAACTTAATATGGGTTTAATTCCTTATAGTTACCCCCATGTTTCCCAATTTCAAACTCATCAAGGGAATACAGAATATGAAAGCACATCACCAGGCCTTTATGTGAAACTGTCTGCCCAATACTCCTGGCCCAACCACCGCTGTGAGTCCCCTCTCTTAAAATTCAGCAAGTTCAACTTTATTGGCAGCACCAAATTACTTTAGCCATGTCACAATTGAGACTTAAACGTCTTTTATAAATGTCTCTAGTAGATCATTGTTTCAGGTCATTGTTTCAAAGCCAGTGGTGATTCTCAAGTGAACTTGAAAAAGGTTCCACTTCTAGACTAAGTTCCAGCAATCTGCTTCAAATACTCTTGATTACACCATGGGATTGATAAACAGAGTTAACAGGAGCAACCAGCTTACTAAGTTCTGCTTAGAAACAAGGCAGAGTGGTAGGGGCTACTGTGACTGAGAAAAATACAAGAGTATGTAAAGCAGTGAAGCAATGACTTTGGAACTTGGAACCAGACCAATTCCCATTCTATAGTTTGCTAAATAGTAACCATGAGAAAGATCCTTAACCTCCCTGTGCCTTGGTTTACTCACTAGTAAACTGGGGCTAACAGCAGTACTATGTCATGGGGTTGTTGAGAGGGTGGAAAAAATAAATCTGCACACACATTTAGCACTGAATCTGCACTCTTGAAATGTTGGCGCTGGTTATTAAATTCATTCTCAGTCTCAAGGATCTTATATACACTTACAAATGAAAATACTCAGAATGAAAGAATGGCACTAAGTGATACATATTAAGTGAGCAGCATTGGTCATGAAAGATGCAAAAGTTTAGGAGCATGAGGCACCCCTTCACCTAAGGATGGTAAAAGATCTCATGGGAGAGGTGAGACTAAAGCAGATGCGGCCATGCAGGATGTGGGTACAAACAGGTCCCCCTGTGGTAGCCACCTACTATTTGGCAAACACTGTGGGGCACCTTGTGTGTAATCTCCACAAGCTAAAGATCTTTAAAATGCCCATTTTATAGATGAGAAGCTGTTTCACCAATGATAGCTGAGACTCACAGAGGTTTAGTAATTTCCCTGAGTCACCCAACTGGTGGCAGATCTTGGTTCAAACTCAGGTCTCTCGGACACCAAAGCCCATGCTCCCACCACTATGACATTGGGGAGGGGGTAAAGGGGTAGAAGGGTGAAATAAATCATTCCAGTAAGAGATAGGAAAGAACAGAGTGATCTTCTTATATGGCAAGTGGGAAGCAAACAATTTATGATGTAAAAAAAAAAAAAGAAAGAAAAACAAGGGTAGAAAGGTTGATTAAGGCCAGAAAGCTTAGGTGTTTGAGATTCAGGCTGTGGGCAATGAGGAATCATTGTTTTGTTTTTGATATATGTTTGTGTTTTTAATTAAATACTACTACTACCACTACTGAGAACATTTACTGAGCATCAACGAAGGGCCAGGCTCCATGCTAAATGTTTGCATACATTTCTAATAGTTACAATTCTGCAGTTTAGGTACCGTTACCCACAGATAAACAAATCTCTGAGAAGTCAAGGCACTCACAGAAGGTGCCTTCAGTAAATGGCAGAGTAGGGTTCATACTGAGTATTTGAGAGGTTAAACTTAGTGCCCTTTTCCCTGAAACAATATTGCAGGAAAACCTTCCTTTAACAGAGCTGAAAAATGAGAGAAAGGAAAATGGAGCCTGGGAAGTAGTCAGAAGCAACATAGGAATCCGGAGTAAGGAGACGAATGCCATAGCTAAGTCACAGTGAAATTGGAAGGTACGTGACAGAGAGCAAGTATGTTCATGACCTTTTCTTTTATTTACTCCATTTCTCTGTCATGTTCTGCTACCTGAAGGAGAAACCAAGTTAGCAATTATTCCAACCTCGGTGACTGTCCTGGCCTTCAAACCCTGATTTGAGGTCCTGTTGTTCACTCAATAGCAAACACTGCTTTAAGTATTTACTTGTCATGTTACAATGTCATCAGGGCTAAAATATGGCAGCATCCTCGAATCTGTTATCTGTGTTGAAGGGTCATCATTCAAGAAAAGAAAATTGAGTCTCCACATCCAATAAATCATTCTGCTTCACATATCAACATTTTTTTAAAATCTGACTTAAACGCATAGTCTGCCAAATCAAGAAGACACATATGCTGAGCTCTATCTAATGAGCTCTTGCCTAATCCTACATTATTATTAAGGTGCATCCTGATCTCGGAGACCACATGGTTTTATAAAATGGAGTGTGGTATCAATATTTGTTGGACTGCTTTCTAGTTAATATTCTAGGGAAAGTAGCACAATAAATAAAGCAGTAGGAAATGTATGCATGGTGAATATGCCTTTCAAACGCACACAAAAGCCAACTGGATGATTACTTCCATGATCTCATTTGATGGATTGAAGGGTTAAAAGTTTTATATGCATGTAATGATTCCCCCCGCCAAAAAAAAAACAAAACATTTTTGCACTAAAACCTTTGCTAGTGTCCTTCTCTTTTAATAACAAACTTCAATATTTGAAGTGAAAAATCAGTAGTCTAAAACTGCCATACACAGAAATGACTTGAAATTCATAAAGATAAAAGAGTACAATTTTCTTATCCATAGCCACAGTTAAAACATAAATATTCCCAACATTTTACAATATTAATTTCTAACATTTACCATGTTTCTGGGATTCAAATTACGAAAGAAATGGCACTTAAGAGTCCCACATACTAAGAATAAAAACAAATATGGTTTGTGCACTGCCTTTACCAGGAAAAGTATTTACAAAATAACAGTATAAACATTCTAATTTTACAGCTCTTAATTACATAATGATCTGTGGTTTGTATTTTTTTAATCTGTTGCACTAATTTATTCCTATGTGCAAAGACATACATGGATATTAAAGAACTCTGCTCACTTATATACATACTCAGACCCAACCAAATATGGAAAATTTACAATAAAGTCCTTTCTCTGAAGGCAGGCTTACTATTATGCCACCATTCAGTGTAAATACATAACAATATTAATAAATAGACCAGAAGCTAAATTGTCTTTTTTTTCTTTTCTAGTGAGGTTCCCTGCAAACCCAGTTATACAAATAACTTCACCTTTTCTTCAAATCCGAGTGTTTCTTTAAGCCAGGTATCATCCCATTTCCACTAGCCCAGCTGCCAGTCATAACAGCAGTTTACTGCAGCCCCACCCTCTTCCCACCTTCAGTTTCAATAGTGCATATAATTTTGTTTCCTATTAGAGAAAAAATTAAGATTAGGAGTTCAAATCCTCAAAGTAGGTAAGGGAACTGTCATGGAAACATTATTTAACCCCAGGGAGTTTTCTGTTTAATTGCCACTCTCTCCCTTCCCCCAAAGGACTACATCTTATTTTGATGGTGTAATGGAAAGCCCTGCATTAAGAAAGAGCAAAAACATGATCGGTTTTTAATTTTTAAGTATCTAGCCTTTTCACAACTCACTGTTAATCATTTGCTCCTGTGACTCTAAACACCAGCCTGGCAATTAGAGGAGCAAAAGCTGCAGGTCAGAACCAGGGAAGGGTGCTCCAATCACAGCCATTGCCATATCAGGGAGAGAAGAAACTATTTTGTCATATGTGACATGAAGAAAGTTTTACATGTCAGTTCAGCCAAATCTTCAGAACAGTAGAGCTCCTAGTACTCACAATCTTCATCTTCAAAAAGTCAAGATTTTTAAAAACTGTATCTCACTGTATCTGCAAATATTAAGTTTTTACTAAAAATTTTCAATTGTAGGTCTTGTAGGTCTCAGGAAGAAAAAGGCTCTGGAATAAGTACAATACTGGAAGCAGGGGTGGGGGTTGGCGGGTGGACTACTCTTTAAATCATTCTCCCCAGGGAGAAATTAAGAACATTAACATTATACCACTTAGCTATTCATTTCATTATGAAAGGCAAACTTAGAGTCCAAGTGGCAATATTCTGAAAATGTGATAGAAGTTGTTCGACACCAGTGAACACACGAGTGTAGAAGGTACAAATATGGTCTCTGTCAACTGTAGTCCATCCTTAGCAAATTATTTTCCCTGTGGGCTGAGGCTCCTATATCATGAACATCATCCTTACCTGCGGAAGGCTCAAAGGAATTGCCTGTGAACAAGCTCTGGACCACACCTTGCTTGATCACACAAGAAGCTAATAAGGGCTGGAGAAAAATGCTTCTGGTCCAAAGATAAGAGGACAAGGCTAAGAATCAAAATACGCCCCTCTACAATTTAATAGGGAGGACCCCCTCAACGGCTTTCATCCAGTGGTGTTCTAGTCAGCCCTGGCCATCCGCTGCCGGATGTTGGTCATTCTGTGGGGTGGCTGGTAGGGTTTTGTGGTCCAGCAGCTGCCAGCCTTTTATAACCTCAGCAATGTTGTGGGAGCATCCATTTAGTGTACAAATAAGCTTTTTGGCATTAAAACACTGCCAAGTGAAATATTAGAGAACAAACTCCCAACCCACTGCAGAAGAAATTTCCCAGTTTCAAAGCGACTGGGATTAAGATTCCAAATGACCTGTAGCAAACATTTTCTTTTAGTAGGGTTTTTTTTTTTTTTTTCCCTAATCCTCTTGTTTGCTGAGGAACCTACTGTGAAGCCTCCCAAAGATGATATCCGCAGTTCAGATTACTGGTCCTACATTTACCTAGTTAGGGAAGGAAGAAGTGTTTGATAGTTGCCCAGGATCCTTCCACTTGTAGCGGGAATAAGGACCAAAAAAAGTATTAGGACATTCAACTCCTTGGAGATTCAAAAGCCCTCCGGAGGAATACGGAGAATCCGTCCCTCCCCACCGTGCCCCCCAATCCCGCTTCTGCCCTCGCTTTAGAATCAGCAGCCCTTCTGTGTTCCCTGCGGTTCCAGAGAGAAGTCTTTATTCCGTGGGGCGCCCACATCGGCCCCCAGGAAAGCTCGGCGGCGCCTCCTTTTCCTCCCCCATCTCCCTTTTCCCATCTCCACACTGCACCCCTCCCCACCGCCCCGGCCACCTTCCTTACCTGATAATGTCGTCGTTGTGTCCCAAGAAGAATTTCTGGCTGTGTTCGCGGGCGTTGTAAACCACCCCGACCCCAGCCACAAAGTAGACCACCTCCTTGCCGGCCGTGTAGTACAGGTTGTTGCGGCACTGGTGACCCCGGTACCCGTACACCCACTCCAGCCGGAGCTGGCCGCTGGGCGCCGTGCGGTCCGCCATGATCCGCCGACCCCGCTCGCGCCCCGACCCCCACGCCGCGCGGGGCCGCTGCCGCTTCGCGCGGGGCCTGTCCTCGCCAAGGCTGGGGACGCGCAGGACCTGCGAGGGCTCAGGGCGCAGCAGCGGGCGCTGATGTCCGCGGCGCCGCCGCCACCAGCCCCCGCCGGGTGCCCCGGCTCCCTCTCCCCGGGAGACGCGTCTTCGGGGGGCGCCAGCCCCCGCACTCCCGCCTCACGGCACCTGCGGGCTTCGGCCCCCGGGACAGGTTCCTGTGGGGGGCGCCCCGCCTTTTACATCAGGGATCTGCATAGCCAGCGCGGATCACCCAGTGCGCCCACTGAAGGTGGCCGTGCGCGGGGCGCTTCGCAGCAGGCAGAGAGGTTTATTCGGTGACAGCTCTGATCTGACAGGGAACCCGGCTGAGCTGTGCCATCGCCATCCTTGGATCCGAAACTCACCGTCTGTATCCAGGAGGCAAGAGCAAGGAAGAAAAGAAACAGATTTTTTTTTTTTTGCATAAGTCACCCAGTCCAAGAAAATGATCCCCCCAACTAAACCAAGTTTTGTTTCGTTTTATTATTAGTATTTTTTCCCGTTGGCAACGACTCCCCTTTTCTACCTCCAGACCCACCTCCTTAAGGATAGGAAAGGTTGTCCTAAATGCTGCTGACTGGTGTTGGCTGATATGATTTAAAAGAACATTGGCTGTTTCCCCGTGAAGCCAGGGTGAATAGGCAATGGTCATTTTTTTTTTTTTTAGATGCTCCAATTAGTTGTTGGGTACGTGTGTTAAGAGTGGTATATCTTCCCTGAACCCAATCTTGGTTGAGAAAAACCATACGGAACTTAGCCGTTTTTCACTCATCACCAACTCCAATGGCAAGCGTCCTGCACGATTCTTCTGAATCGGAGGACACGAGACACCACACTAGGGCAGGTGCAGGCAGGAAGGCGTTACCTGCATACGCTCCTGGTCAAGAGGAAATTATACACGCATAACAAGTGGCAAACATCGTGCCTCTCTCCCCAGGCAGGGCTGCGCTAGCCACTGGGTCCCGCAGGCTCGGGGTCCCGCCTGTAGCTGGCCGTGGGGCAGGGGCGTCCGCAGAGCCACTGAGGACCGCGGGCCCCCCCACCACGCACACCCCACACCCCACAGCGGCTGCCGCGGGCGCCAGGGGTGCCGGCCCCCAGGGACACCCCGGCCAGCGCTCACTGCCGCCGTGGCGGAGTCCTGCACGCCCGATCCCGCCTCGCCCGTGGAGCATCCCCACGCTCTCTGTGTCTCTAACCTCTCTGCTCCGAGTGGGAGCCGCCAGCACGTCCCAGACCTCTCTCGGGGATGAGCAAAATCCTCTGCCTGCCTTCCCCTCCCCGCCTCCCGCACCCGAGCATAGGCTTCGTCACTGGGGTGCGCGGAGACACGGTCTCCTTCCAGCCCGGGCTCAGGGGGCGGGGCCACAACGCTGCTTTCGGGAACCGGCGGGTGGTTCCTAGGCGAGATCACTCACAGCACTTGGAAACGGCGACGCCCCAGGGCTCTGGGGGAAGGCCCCCTCCTTCTCCCGGCCTCGGGTGCCCCTGGCCCCGATGTATCCTGGGAAGTGTAGTCCTCTCCACGCCAGCTCCGCAGGCCGGCAGGCAGAGCCAGGCCACAAGTCCCAGGATTCCGCACGCCCAGCGGCAGTTTCCAGCCTCGGCGGTGCACCCTGCAGTTCTCTCGCTGAGCAGAAGAGGGCGCCCCCAGGGCGACTGCTTGCCAGCGCCCTTCTTTCCTTAGTGACAGAGGCCACAGGCCAGCCTGAGTGTGTATATCTATGGAGATGAGCAATGGATTTGCCCACTAGAGAATTTCTTCTGCATTAGTCCGTGAGAATTTCTGTAGCCCACTCAAGTCCAAATCTGTTTCATGTTTCAGGTTTCCTTTTTATCCAGATGGATTTTAGTTTGTTAAAGTTGCAGGTGTGCCAAGTTTAAGGAAAATGCTGAGGATTCGATCTCACTTTGCCCCATCTGAAAACCAGTGCCTTCCCATTAGCAGCCTCGAGGACTTGGGTATTCAAAGATAAATTAGATTTTGGAAATGGGAAGGTCATGAACAACGATCGTTGGCCCTAAGAGGCAAAAGCCAGTGGCGTTTCCCCTACCCAAAATGAGTGAATTCCACTGTGTTCTGAAGTACGCTGTTTTCCAATTGTGGCCACAGCTGACCTGTGGGAAGAGATTTCAAAATCCCAGTGATGAAAAGGCTGCCAAAAGGATGCCAGAAGGGATATTAGGAGCAGGTCCTTTCCTTTTCCATTTCCCTTTCCTTTCCTTTCTTTCAGTGTAATCACTTACTCAGTACTTTAACTACCTCAAGTTTTAATATAGCCTTCTGAATGGTAGGAAAGCCTGGGGAAGGTTAGAAGTGTCAGAGTATGGATGAGCAATTACTGTTTGCAGCAATGAAGAGGATGTGAATTGGTTTCATCATTCTTTTTAAGGAAACAGGAATCTACAAATATGTGAGGTAGTACTGTGCTAGTCAATAAGGGCACTACCAAAAATTTTTAAAAATTTAAAACATGACCTGAAAAAGATTTGAGACATAAGCAAAAAATATAGATGGCCAATAATGCCATACCATAAAACAATGCCAATGAGTTATATAGAGATGATAAATTCTATATAGGAATTCAGCAGTGAAGAACTTTACCAGCTATAATGTCAGGAAAAGCTTAATAGAGGAAATAAGAAATGTAGATAGAACAAGTAATGATAAATTGAAAGAGCATTCTACATAAGTCAATGGATTAAAAGAGTAGGTACAGAAAAACATAGATTTAAAGACACTGGATAGAATTGGTGCAAGAGAGAATTCATTTAGATCAGAAGGGAAATAAGCCTGAAAGTTTACACTATGGATGAAGATGAACATAGAGGTTTGTACTAGATCCTTAAAATAATGGAGAGCCATTTAAATTTGTTGTTTCTTTGTTTGTTTGTTTGTTTGTTTTAAGAGAGGAATAACAAATACAGTAGTAGTCAAAACATGAGGTATTAGGGCCGGCCAAGTGGCACAGTGGTTAAGCGCTGGCTTGGGAAGCCAGCGGCCCCGGTTCCGTCCCACATATGAGGGCCAGTAACACTACCCTCAAAAAAAACAAAAACAAAAACAAAAAATCCATGAGGTATTAGAAGCTTGCAGTAGTGCTTGAGGTGCTATGTTAGAGGTAGGGATAATTGTTCAGAAAGGAAAGGACATCTTCCTGAGAAAATGCAAAAGTATGCTGAAAGGAGTCTCCTAAACAAAGGAGTCTCCTAGAAATGGATGTAACATGACATGTTCGTTTCTTCAGTTATCTTTAATATAACTACACCAGACTGTACTTTTAGTTAAATGAGTTGGGGGAATAAGCTCTGGGTCTGCCACTTACAGTGTTACCTTAGGCAAATCACTGTATCTTCTGATCTTTAGCCTACTCATATAATAAAGTATAACAATCCTCACCAGGATAGTCATGAGAAGGAAACAAAATAATATACATGTTCAAAGAATTAATTTGTAAAGCATTACATAAATGTTAATCATTACCAAATGGCAGTATATATTAACTTCTATTTGAAAAAATCATGAAATAAAGCTTGAAAATACCCTTTGGAAATAAGAAATCTAGACAAGCAAGAGTAAAACTCATAACAATATGTTAATATGGTAAATAACACTTACTACATTCCAAGAACTGTAATGATTCTTTACATGTATTAAACAACAGGTTCTTTATCCCAGTAATAATTCTATGAAGTAGGTACTATTATTTCCTCATCTTATAGATGAGGATACTAAAGTAAAGAAAGTTTAAGTAACTTTCCAAGGATACACAATAATAGCGACAAAGACTGCATTTGGCCCTGGGCAGTCAAGCTGCAGTCTATTCTAAACCATAAGAGTTATGGAAGAAATTGGTTAGATGATAGTGTAAGTTCACCTGTGAGTGATAAACCCAAAATATCAGTGTCGATAAAATGTTAAACTCGATAAAATGTTATTTTATTTTTTTTAACAAAAATCTGAACATAGTACAGGCCTTAGTATGATGGTTCTGCTTAAAGGAATCCTTGAGTACTCAGACTACTGGCAGTATGCCAACATTTTGCTCTGCTGTCCCTAGATTCCATGGTTCAAGGTGGAATGTCAACTCTCATTTGCATATCCCAAGTACATTTCATAGAAGAAGAGGCACAAGGTACACATTGGCTGCTTTTAAAAAGAAGGTTTGGGAAGGCTACCCCGTAGTCTTTTCTGTTTATGTTCTATTGGTTTGAATTTAGTTACTGGCCGTACCCAGCTGCAAAGAAATCTAGGAAGTTGTCTTTATTCTGGGCAACCATGTTAAAATAGGAGATTCTTATCTATGGGAAAAGGAGAAAGAGCACTTTACTTTCTTTATCTCTTTTAAGACTTTCAAAAGCCCCATCAGTAGATATCTCCATTTTAATGTGAGGACACTGAAACCCAGAGAGAATAAGTAATGTAATCAAGATTACACAATAAATGGCAAAACCAGAACTCAAACTCAGGTCTGTCCAACTACAGAGCTAGTACTGTTAACCACTACTCCTATACCTTCCCACCCAAGTCATAAATCTATCATTAAACAATTAATGAGAAAACACAAAGTAAAGCATAATTATATAATTTTTCTCCTCAAGTTTCTTAGACAATGAGTCTGGGGAAAATGGTCTCAAGAAACAGTAATTAAGGACATAAAGTAAGTTGAACACATGAAAATTCTCAATAAAATACTTCAATTGATAAAAGTAAAGTGAGAGGGTAAGACCAAGAGAAGACCCTCTGTATAACCTTGGGTCTTCAGAGGAAATAGAAAGTTTAACCATGACCTGCCATTATCAGTGCAGAATCAAGGGAATAGCCAAAATATTATACAAAGGGGTGAGATACACTTTTGGCTGCATGGAATGATCTGGAACTATGTATTTTATAGGACCTCAAGAAAGAGAAAAGACCTGTCCCCTAGCAGAGGCTATAACTTAGTCCCAATAGGTCTTACCCTTTTCTCTACTCTACCTTGTTCCAATATTAGGCTATATAAAAGTAGATAAAAAGCAATGCCCAGTCACCAAATTGCAGCTCTAAGAGCAACTCATTCCCAGGTAAGGTGGGAAGAATTCACACATAATGTATCAGAATAAATGACTTGGAAAGAGCTGCCCCATCAAACGTAAGGAACAAGAAAAGTAAGGGCATAGCAGAAGCAAACCAAAGTCCTGAAAGAAAGGTACATTATATGCAAAAGATAGACAAAGAACCCCATCTGGAAAAAAATTTATGTCAAAGAAGCAGGCTGTCTACCAAAGAAGAACTTAGTTACAATATGAACTCAAAATATCAAGAACTTAAAGCTAAAAATAAAAACCAAGCTAAAGAAATAATCAAATATAAATAGTTTCAAATCTAATGAATACTTTTGAAACAATAGAAAAAATGCTGGAAAATCAAATTACCAGTATGGAGGAAATACTGGAAATTATGACAAGAAATGAAAGGAAAAAGACAAGAAGATTAAAATAATTAGAGATATGCCTGAGAGATCAGAGCTAACCCAACATCCAGATCACCGATTTTCCTCCATTAGAGAGGCCAACAAAGGAAGCAGAAAAAAATATTCAGAAATAAAATAGAGGAATGTATTAAAGAACTCAATCTGCATATTAAAGGGGTACACTATAAACCAGAAAAAAGATGATATATCATAGCCTCCATAGAGGTATATCCTAGCAAAATCAACTTCAAGAATAAATTTTTCAAAATCATTTGCCAACTTTAGAGAGGGCTATTATACTGTCTCTGCCAACTCGTAATTAAAGGGAAACAGTTAAGCATTTACTCTGTCTTCTTGGAGGAAGTGAAGTGTATCCTCAGTTGATAAAGGAAAGCTATTTACCTAAGAATGCTAGCCAACAAATGAAGGGTGGGTGTGGAAATCAGACCGGCATCAGCCTTCTGCACTGCAGTCTCCAATGCCAGGAAAAGTGGAGCAGCATCTATAAGTTCTTATATAGAAGAAAAGTGTAACATCAGCTAAACTGTTCAAGTGTAAAGGCAACAAGAACACATTCTCAAACATTAAAGGGCATTTTTTAGCACTTGTGACAGTTACAATGAAGTTTAACGACAAATCACTGAAGACCCCAATAAAGCCATTAAAGAAGGTAAAAATTTCTCATGAGTCTGGAGACATAGCACCTTAAGGAAATTGTTAGATACCCAGGATCCTCCTATCTTTTTATTATCCTGCATTCAACGCAGATCTTCCACTTCATGGTTTAAGATGACAGATCAGACTTCAGT
Organism: Aselliscus stoliczkanus; assembly: GCA_033961575.1. NCBI lineage: Eukaryota > Metazoa > Chordata > Mammalia > Chiroptera > Hipposideridae > Aselliscus > Aselliscus stoliczkanus. The sequence continues at coordinate 67,297,070 of CM066730.1, read as the reverse complement.
GTTTACATTTGCATTCCAGCTAGCAGGAAGGAGAACATAAGATGGGTAAATCTTCTCCCTTTAAGGATATTTTCTGTAAGTTTCATAAAAGACTTCTGTTTATATCCCATTGGCCAGAACTTGGAGCACATCTAGCTGCAAGGGAGGCTAGGACTATACACTATATTCTTGTGGACAGTTTGTACATTTAAAATCAGAAATATTTTATTAAGAAAGAAAAGGAAAAGGAGTGTTGGTGTTCACCAGAACATTCTGCTACCATACTTGAGTCCTTTGTGAAAAACTACCTGACAATGACATTCAGCCACCCAAGAAATGAACAAAAGTATCAGAAATGGAGAAGTCATGATGAAAAACATAGGAGTGAGCATTAAATCAATTAAATAGGAAACAGTTCTCCCCATTCATTCTTCCATTTCACTTAAGTATTTTTTCTTTTTTTTATTAACACAAGTAAAATTAGTTGAAACCTTTTTATTTTTAAAAAGTTAGTATAGGGCCGGCCGAGTGGCGTGGTGGTTAAGCGCTGACTTAAGAAGCCAGCAGCCCTGGTTCGGGTACCACATATGAGGGCCAGTGACACTGCCCTCAAAATAAATAAATAAATAAATAAATAAATAAATAAATAAATAAATAAATAAAACTACCCATGGAAATCAGATTTATTTAAAAAAAAAGTTAGTGTAATATGATCCCATTCTCATGACATTATTTCTATCTATTCAACCATTTGTCCATGCATCTAACTGTATCTGCATAGAGATATTGTAATATAGTTCGACAAAACCTAACCTGGTTACTTCTGGAGAAGTGAAATTTAGAACAATTTGTTGCTTCTAATTTGTATCTTTTCAATGCTTCAAAAATGTTTACAATGTTTAGTAAAACAATAAGTCATTGCTCTTAAAAAATACCTGTTGGTGATAAATTGCATTTTTATTGAAATGATATTTGGTGTAATTAGGGCATACCTTTTGGTTGATCCATCCACATCCTGTTAACTGGCAAGATCAAGAGCCTTCACACCACTGAGCAGAGTTAGGCATATGAGTGTAGCTGTTTAACAACTATTTTCTCTATAAATGCTAACCAAGTTATTTAGAAATAGACCCTGTGGCCTTGCCCTCATTAGCATCACACCTTAGATACAATTTAACTATTAAAAATCGACAATATTTCACAATATTTAACCCCATTTTCAACAAATTGGGTTAAAGCCCACATTTTTAACAAAGCAAAAGACTTACAAATAGTACATGAAAAGACACTCAATATTATTAGCCATCATGGAAATGCAAATCAAAACCACAATGAGATATCACTTCACACAGGATGGAATGGCTATAATCAAAAGACAATTACAAGCATTAGAGAGATTGTGGTGAAACTGGAACCTTCATACATTGCTGGTGAGGATGTAAAGTGCATCCTGCTTTGGGAAACAAGCTGGCAGTTCCCTCAGAAAGTTAAGCTTCGAGTTCCCGCATGACTGAGCAATTCCACTTCTAGATAAATACTCAAGATAAATAACATACATCCCCACAAAAACTTGTATATAAATGTTCATTGCATTACTCATAAAAGCCAAAAAGTGAAAATAATTCAAATGTCCATCAATTGATGAATAAATATGTATATCCATATAATGGAATATTATTCCTCAGTGAAAAGAAATGAAGTGCTGCTGGCTGATACAAGCTACAACAAAATCTTGAAAATATTATTCTAGATGAAAGAAGCCAGTCACAAAAGACCATGTATTATATAATTTCATTTCCACATAGAATGTTCAGAAGAGGCAAAACTATACAGACAAAAGTAGACTAGTGGTTTTCTAGAGTGGAAGATGGGTGGGTCGAGGAAATGAGTTACTACTAATGGATATGAGAATTTGGGGGGAGGGAGTGATAAAAATGTTCTATAATTAGATTATGATTGCACAACTCTGAATATACTAAAAACTGTTGAATCATATGCTTTAAAATGGGGAATTTATGCTATGTAAATTATATCTCAATAAAGCTATTAAAAATAAAAACCAAGTTTGACTCATTTTACTTGGCTGTTGCATGTTAATTTCCTGTATACTATCTGTACTAATCATTTCTTTCTATTTGATTCCTTACATGCCAGTCATTTTAGAACAGAAATTTCTTACTCATAGAGGAAAAGATTGATTTTCAAATTAAAGTTAATGGCTTTAACCTCCAGAAGTTATTCTAAGTTTAATCTTTTTATAGGAATATTAAATGTTTTGGGCAAACTATACCAATTACATTAGAAAATATAAAGTTCTAAAAGGAAATGGGCAATTAGCATCTATTGGTGCTATTTTTTTCCATATCTCTTTTCAAACATTTTTAACAAAAGATGAAGAGGTCTTGTCTATTGAGCTGTAGTAGACACTACAGTCTAAGAGAAGATCAAATCAGTGAAAAGTTTCCATGATTTTTTATTGAAGATAGAGTTCCTCTATATTTTCTATTCAATAAAGATAACATAAAAGAACCAGGTCAGATAAGTAAGAAAAGGCCTCTTTAACTTATGTTTGAAAAGGACTCATTTTAAAAAGCATTCCTAAATACCCAGAAAGTCTGTCTTTCAAATGTAACTAGCTATGACTCTATGTAAAGCCTAGTTTACCTGAAGACCAACTTGCAATGTACAGACTTCTACAACTTCCACACTTCTTTTGATATTTCTTAATCCAAATATTGGCTCTGATGATAATACTTTTGTCCTGTTCCTGGTAATAATTCTGTCACAGTTTACCTTTACAATAAAGCCTCTATTAGAACTCTTGAATGAGGTCTCTAATATCAAAGAGAGAATATGAAAAATTAGTGATATAGCTAATAACATGTGCTATATTTTCAGTATATCTTAAATGTTTTAAGTCGATTATAATAGGGTAACATTTAGTTGTTAGATCTGGATCACTGCAATCTAACATCATTTCATATTCTTCCTAAGTGGATCCTATAGGCAAATTAATGTGTCCTCTCTAAAATTTTTGCAGTGCTTCCTAGTAAGAGCAATGAGAGGTTCCCATAGAAGATGTTAATTTGTGTTTCAGAACTTTAAAGATGTGCAACAATCTCAGCAGTAGGTAACTTCCAATAATAATAATAACAACAACAACAATGATTATTACTAATTATTACTATTAATTATTAGTAGTATTGATAGAGCAGATAGGACGGTAGACATGAGCAGGAGGATGAGGAGGAACTAGGAGGCCCCAGAGGTACCCAGTGGCATCATTAACATCTTGTTACAGACCTACAGAAGCCAGTAGCCAGAACACAGACTTGGGCTAGTGCAGACAAACTAGGATGAAGGAGACAGCAGAATAAAGAGAAAAAAACAGGAAAAGGAGAGGAGGAGGATAGCCCAATCTACAGGGTAAAAGGCCAGGGTCTCGGAGACAGACTGCTACCCACCCTCGGGTCAGCCCTCTTCATGCTCGGAGTGTACTTGCTTTACAAATAAACTTTGCAGTCTGCTGCTTGCTTTAGTCTCTTGACTGAACTCTTTCTCTCAAGGAAACAAGAACTGAGGAAAATCGTCATTCCCACTAACAGTGTTGTGTTACCTTCAGGTATAATTTCTGGTCTAGAACATTGTTCAAGTTTAGGAAATTGTAATCATCTCTACCTAAAAATCACAGGATTCTAGCGCTGGAAAGTATCCTAGCGATGCCTTAATTTTATTACTAACGGAGGCTCAGGAGATGGCCAAGAATGAAGCAAATCCGTACCAACGATGTATTGAGTGCATGTATAGTCAAACAGATAATTCCTGGCTTCTGCTCTGGGGTGGGATTCATAATGCTGCACAGAAAGCATCATGGAATGGTGTGAGGGGGAAATTCTTTCATTTCAGAATACAAGTTCTGAAGTCAGACTTCCCAAATTGTAACCCTAGTCTGCCATTTAGCAGTCTTTTGGCTTTGGGCATGTTACTTAATCTCTCTAAGCCTCAAATCTGTCAAATGGTACCCATCTCATAAAATTGTTGTAATGACTGAATGAATTATTAATAAATACATGTACATATAAAGCAACCCAAGGCCCATATGGCCTTTCATTTTTCTTATAGAGCAAAGATTTTGTAGGGTCAAGGAGACATGTTCAACCAGAACTCATCCCCCCACCTCCCTTTCTAGGCTATACTCCAGGTATGAGACCCTGGAATGACTTGCAAAAATGGCCCTGAGCCTACTTACAGGGTTGTCTTTCTAGACTGCTCTGCTGGGGTGGACTCTCCTAGGGCAGATGATGACCTAAAGGGACAGCTACTTGAGGAGTAGGAGGGCATATTCCTGGAGCTTGGATGTATGGGCTGAGTGCCCATAAACTTGTGTGCAAGGCCCTTCATGGTGTGGGCAGAGTAAGAGGTGGAATGAGAAAGGAGGCTGACTAGAGGCAGAGGGCCACTTCATACTATGACAGTCTGGCATGGAACTCAAGAAAGTCTAAAAATTCTACATTTGAATCTGTCCTCCTAGGTTTTTATGAAGGTACATTTGAGGAGGTTACGAGGAAAAAACATATTTAGTAGATAGCTTCCTCAATATCTAACTTTTAAGTATGTGGACATATGGAATGGCCTCCTTTAATATTCTTGCCCTGCTCCCATGAGTGTGAGGGGATAAGCCTGGTGCCTTGCACATAGTAAGCTTTCAATACATTTTAACCACTACCATTATAGAAGAAAATGACTCTTCTCACAAAAGGTAGCAAAATAAAATCTTTCCTTTCCCTCACTGACCAGAGAGAACACAGCCTGTCAAGAGAGAACAGTAATGAACAAGCATTCAAGCTACAGATTTCTAAAGGCCCAAGCAGACAGACCACTTTTCAGGTTAGTGAATACAACAGGGAGGTAAGCAAAGCCCTCTGCACAGATCAGTTGACAGAGAGTCTATACTAAACATGAACTCAGCATCAGCATTTGTAAATATGAAGAATAAGAATGCCCCAGCTAAGTCTGCAACAAAGAAGCCACACAACCAGCACAGATTTGCAGGGAATAAGAGCTTTTAGGACGAAAGGGTGACCAGCAGATCAGGGAGAAGAGGAAGCCAGACTTGAGTGGACCAGAGCATGGATTATTCTCATGGCCTCAGGGGCTGGCTGTTAGCACCAGTTCTTTCTAAGGACCAGCTGGAAGTGGAGAGTGGAACCCCACTGTTGCCTTTCAGTACTCTACTTTGATTACATATGTGGGTCCAGGCATTTTGAACAGATCTCTTTGTTGTTTTATAAAGTCCTGAATTTTATTTATTTTTATTTTTTATTTTTTTAGCTGAGCCATCCTGCCACCTGTTGGCAGCTCAGCGGCAGCTCAGTTGGGGCTGGGAATTGAACTGGCAACCCTGTTGCTCAGAGCTCGCACTCTTGAGCCAGCTCTGAACCAACTGGGCCAATCAGCCGGCCCTTATAAAGTCCTAAATGTAAAACCTGCTCTGAAGAAGGAAGAATTTGATTCATTCCTTATACCTGACACGTGGATAAATATCAAATAGGTCAGAAATATAAATGTAAAAATAAAATTATTAAGTACTATAAGAAAACATGAGTTAATTCACCTACAACCTGGAAAAACATTTATAACTATGATGCAAAAAAAAAAGTAAGTAGTAATATGGGCAAAAATTGATACATTCAATTACAAAAAAAATTACAAATCTTTTTCAGGGCAGAGAATATCATAAGAAAGTGAAAAGGAAATGATTAACTGGAGAAAATGCTTGTAGTCAATATCACAAAGGATAAATATCCCTAACATATAGCTTCTTTTGATAAAAATAAGACCACTAACTCTATTGAAAAACAGGAACAGGCAGTTCTCATAAAAAAAATTATTTGGCCCTTAATTATATGGAAAAAATGCTGAAAATAAGAGAAATGCAAATTAAAATTATGCTGATTTTAAAACATAGAAGACTGACTGTATAGTCCCAAGGTTATATACCTAAGGACAAAAAGAATAAAATGAATATGTTGCTGCTGGAACCCACAAATACCTACTCTCAAGGTTTTCTATTCCACTGTGGAAAGGTGAACAATCCGAATAGAGGAGGACAGAACTATTGAGACATGGGAATGAAAACAAGACATGGGTTCTAGTCCTAATCACTCCCTGCATGGATTTGAACAAGGCACTCAGTCTATTCAGGGCTTGGTTTACTCAACTGTAAAATGAAGGGGTTAGACCAAACAATCTGTAGGATTTCTCCCATCTCTAAAATGTTATGGTTAAAGAACAGCATCAGTATTTCTGGCAATATGTATTTCAGGGAAGTAGTACAATGCAATCACACAGCTCATGGAGATCCTACTTGAAAGAGTGGTGAAAATAAGGTAGAATCAGCGACATTCATGCCAACTTCGGGCTCTTTAAGAAAAACTGGGCTAGCATGGGATGGTGGCTACGCCCACCTGCAGCTAATTGAACACAGCACCTTGAGCTGAGCAGTACAACTGGACTGGGAGCTGAGCTTGCTGTGCCCTCCACAACTAAGATTGAAGAACAACAATGTGGCTGTTCCCCTTCCCCAATTCCCCAACACTGTCCCCCTCCCCCAATTCCCCCATAACATCTAAATAAAAATAGAAATAAAAAATAAATTAAAAAATGTAGCATCACTAATAAAAGTAAAAAGTCAATTAAAAAAATAAAAAGAAGAAACTGGGCTAACCTTGTGAATATATTTAAAACAATGTTGTCAACTACATCTCAGTAAAACAGGGGGGAAAACTTCAAAACTTCAAAACTGGGGGGAAAACTTCAAAAATTGTACACATTTTTTCCCTAGATTTTGACATTTTAATTTATTTTGAACTTAAGTCACTTTTTGCAAGCTAGGAAACAGAATCAAAGTAAGGCAGTCTAGTCCTCTAGGGATCCAGGCCACATCTTGTGATCTTCAGCAAAATGACGTAATACAAGGTGCCAACTACGCGGAGATAAACTCTAAATAAACAGCCACTTATCTACATTTTCCCTTAGGAAACAGCAAAAAGTCCTGTCCTTAAAGACATGATGTACAAAACATCTTGACTGAAATTATATGCTGGCCAACCTATTGGTGAACTAGATCAGAGCTGGCCAAGGACTGGCGAACAGAGAGAGTGTTTACATTTTGATAACTTGCTCTGAGGTTTAAAAAATTCCTGCTTTGCTGTTAATAAGAAAGCAAGTAAAAAAATTACAGATGCACCCATACTGATATTTGATTTTGCCAAGCTCTTCCACTAGCACATGAAGTTAGAGATGAGTATAAGGGATAAGACACTTAGATATTTTCCAAATAAATTGCTTAGGAATAAGACATTTGACATGCTGCGTTCTTCCATTTGTCACAAGAATAAGCTGACAATGAAGACCATTTAAAAGAAACTCTAAAAAGGGTGATGGTAGCAACACTTCCCACTTTTCCATACAGTTAGCATTGCCATTCTTCCATGATGCAGGTTCATGGGAAAACTTGTCAGGGGCTTTTGCCAGAGCCTGGAGCTGAAAAATAGAGCATGTCCAGATTAGCTAATGGTAAGCTCAGTTAACATCTTTAGGACATATCCATAGAACCTGGCCATTGTTTTGTTAAACATCTGCAAACTGCAGAATTCCTTAGCCCTTAACTATAGTTTCTGCTCAGTGTCTTAAAGCTCAGTGCCTCCCATCTGACCCTTCTCAGGGCTGAGGTGGGTGCTCATCGTAGGAGTAACCCCGGTAGCCTTTGGATGCATAGCAGACGATGAGCAGGTAGTAAGATCCTGGCAGGACCACCAGGTTGCCAATGATCAGGACCCGAACGGCGTGGTCTGCACCCCTCCCCACCCTCCCCCACAACCTCCTCACTCATGCCCCCCCTACCCCCCCCCCCCAGGCAACAACAGCACTGTAGCACTCCCAGTGGTTTTATAGGGGACCTTAGGAGGGCTTTTCTTAAACTGAAGGTCAACTAGCCATCATCTGTGCGGGAGATCCTGAGATATCACTTTACTACTGGAATTCCACTAGCCAGGTTGGTATAAGACAGGCATCCTGACACACGGACTCAGCTACAGCCAGAGCCAAGCGCCAGGCTGCCCGAGTGCCGACAGCTTGCTCATGGTTGGCGGCAGAGAGGCCCCAGCCTTCATGGCATGCCTCACCTTGGAACTGTACACTTTTATTTTTATTTTTTTTATTTTTTTCTTTTTTGAGGGCAGTGTCGCTGGCCCTCATATGTTGGACCCGAACCGGGGCCGCTGGCTTCCCAAGCCTGCTCTTAACCACCGCACCACTCGGCCGGCCCGAAACTGTACACTTTTAAATGTTAACTTTTATGCTATGTAAATTATAACTCAAAAAGAGGGGGAAAAAAAAAGATTGTTCATCCTCTCTTCAGTGGCCTATAGCGGCTTAAATAGTGATGTGGTCCCGAGTATGAAACTTTATAACTGAACTAAGAAAACTTGGATGGCTAGACCAACGGTGAGAAGTACCTTTATTTAGTAAGACTGGGTACATAATTTGCATGGCCGAGGAGAAGAGGAAAAGGCAACACACATGTTCAAAAATTGTTAAGAATATCAAGACAGTGACAGCACAGAGTTAATTCACACCTGAGCCCCCTGTGATGCTGGGGCCCTGTATGAACATCACACACCCATGAAATCAGCTGTATTTATTGAACTATTAAGATTTTGTAGGCCCAGGGCTGAACACTTTGTAGGCAACTCATTCAATTTTCATCATAACCTTGCAAAAGCAATATGAAAATCCCCATTTTATGAAAGAGAAAATAAAGGCTTAAAGAGGTTAAATAATCTGTCTAAGTTCTCACACCCAGTAAATGACAGAGGACTTCATGCTTAGACCAGACCTCAAAGTCAAGTTTTCACCAGTGGTCTTCAGACTTATTGATAGTAAAAATTTTGAGTGAATATTCTGAGGTATGTATAAACATATAATGATATATACATATACAACTGTATTAATAAATTACATACTTTATAATTCCTACAAAACAAAGACATTTTAAAGATGCCATAAACAGAAATTCTAATATTTTCTTCCCATATCTCAATCAATCAATCACCTTTCTCAATCCCTGTAGTACCCAGGGCTGCCCTTGACCCAGCCAGACTTGGTGCTTAACAGCACTTAAGATGTTAATTTTCCTATGAAATGTGAACATTTTAATAGGACCATCTTAAAGGCTAACACTCAAAAAGGCGAGTTGTTCATAATGGAATTTTCGGTCCTGTGAAAATCAAGGGGCATTTATTTTTTTAATCCTGGAGGCTGACTGCGTTGGAGAAATTTCACTTACTGATAAAACAAGCTGGCTGGGCCTGAGAAGGATTATTGGTTTATTTTAGGTTATCTCACAGACATACCACAAAGGTTGATTAGTTGTGGAGCACAAGAAGGAAAACATTCACTTGACAGGTGTTTACTGAGTACCTATGATGGGCCAGAAACCTTGCTGGTTGCTGAGGGTAGAGGGTCCTGTCGACAAACAGCCAAGTATGTTCTAAACTAACAGAACAAAAGGAGGCTCCAAACCAACAGAAATAACCTTACAAAAAAGATGCTGTTTGTCCTTTCCTCCTTGAACACAAACATTTAGAAAGCAAGAACTGTACTTAAGACATAGTTTACACACACACACACACACACAAACACACACACACACGTAATTCAATACATATGAAGTTGATGAAGACCCCAAATTTTCCTTAAAAATATAAGAATCAACTTTTCGTAATACCTACTCTTCTTTCCCTAAACTGTAGTCTAGATTTTAGATCTTCTTGAAATACTAGGCTGCTACAAAGTGCACTACGGGATTTGTTTTTAATTTTTTTTTAATTCTGCATTTATGTCTTTGTATATAATGGTTTTTGGTTGAATCATGAAGGTGCTAAAAATTGACGGTCCAAGACAAAGGTGATTTTTATGTCTCTTCCTCAAGATGGCGACACAGGACTGTGTCTTTAAAGCAGGGCTCTTATTTGAGTCCCATGAGACCAACCTGTGCTATTTAAATTAAATGGAAAATACAGAATTTATTTCCTTATTAAATCTATAAGGGGAAAAAAATTGTAAATAAATTATATCTACAGGATTAGATTTTTCCAGTCTCCTGTTAGTTTAAAGGGTGGGCTATTATTTGGATAGCTTGTGTGGTTTGCAAAAGTACAAATAGAAAAAAAGGATTTGAGTAGAAACAAGAAAATTGGGGTAGCAGATTATATATTCAGTATGTCAACAACTCTTCAGGTTCCTTTCTTTGGTTGCTATGGCAACTCCCAAGTTTATCCCAGCCTTTGTTTTAACACAGCTCTGAAATCAATGGGATATTGGAGCAGCAGTCAGATTGCCTGGTTCAGATCCCATCTCCAACATTTACTAACCATGTGCGTCTCAACAAGTGATTTAACACCTATCTCTGTGCCTCAGTTTCCCCATCTGTTAACATGGGAATGATGATTAACTGAGAATAAGCATGTAAAGCATTGAGAGCACAGTGCCTGACACAACTATGCATTCATTCAGTAAATCACAAACCATCATCAAACCACCACCATGGCCTTGCTCAGGAAGGCTCATCAAAACATTTCTTTCACTATATTTTTGAAAGAAGCATGGTTCTTTGGTATTAGCCATCCAAGACAAGATGAAAAAATATTTTTAGGGCTAAACAGTATAATATAATTTGAATATCTTTGACTCAATCCGTAAAATGTCAAATTGTTCAGAGTTTTTGTTTTTTTGGTTTTTGGGTTTGTGTTTTTAATGCAATCAAATAATTTGATTGACAAGTCACTCTATTCTAATTGCCATTTAGAATCTTTCTAGTTTTTGCTTCAACTAAAAATTACATAAAGCAAATTTATACAGTAGGCCACATTTTTACCAACCTATTTCTGCTTTGAAATACATTTTTTACATACTTCAATTCATGTCTCTAATTCAGCATTTACTCTAATTATAAGGAGAAGAAAGAGAATAAAAATAAGCACCATTTTCCAAATTACATGACCTTAATGAGCTAGTTCAATTTATTTGTATTTGCAGGAGATGCTGGTTTTATTTTACTACTATCCTCCTTTGCCTTTCCGTCTAGATGTTGTTAATTATCTTAGGGTTGAAGCACTTCTTTCAACATTCATCCTTTCCACTGTAATTTTCTGAAATTGTCAAAATAATTTTCCATATTAACAATCAATCTGCCTGCTCCCAGCTGATTAATAGTCAGTTTGTTGATTTGGTTGATCTGTTTTGTTTTTCCCTTCTAAACAGTTCAATTTATCTACAAAATCCCAATTCTCTTGGTAGCGTCCCTTAGCTAATGAATTATTTATCCTCTACACAGAGTTGTCTTTTGAATTTGAATGCTTTGCTTTTGATGGAATCATTTCTCATTTTGGTCTACTTACTATTAGTGAGACTCGAACACTTTGGTAGCAATGATGGTTGATACCACACCATCCATCCACACTCACATTCTTCTGTTTCAGTCGGATGGCAGGAACTGCAGAGAAATCTGGGGCCACAGGAAGAGATCCCCCAAAGAACCCTGGGCAAGGAGAGTAAAAAGGACCCATCAATACAGTAAAGCTCGTCTCCCATTGGCTGGATAAACTGATACTTTCTAAAATTATGCTACAGTTTACACATTTTACCTTTGTAATCAAAGGCAGCTCAGCTCGGGCTGGGCATCGAACTGCTTTGCTCAGAGCTCAGCTCGCACTCTTGAGCCAGCTCTTAACCAACTGAGCCACTTGGCTAGCCCAGATTTTTGTTTTTCTGAAGCTAGAGAAATTTCACCTGTGTGATCTCTGGCACAATTTCAGTGTTTGCGTGCTTACTACTAAACTTTGTCAGAGGGAAGTAAGCCCATCCTTTCAAACAAAACATTAGGGAAAAACATGGTGTGGCAATCTATTACTTTGGTGCCCCAGTGAAACACACTTCCTGGTATTCATGTCTTGACTCTGGCCTTGGCCATGGGAATTGCTTTAACCAATGGGACATTAGCAAGTGCGGTGCAAGAAAGGCTTTTAATAAGCACTTGCCCATGGGGGCTTGGCCTCTTGGAATGCTTAGCCTTGGAGCTATACCTCTGAAGAATGAAAGGCCAAGTGGAAGGAGGCCCTGGAGGCCATTTGGACATTCCAGCTCCAACCCCACTGCCAGCGGAATGCGACAGCGTGAGTGACCTCAGGTACACAACGTGGAGCAGAAGTTCCTCCCAGCTGAGTCAACCCACTGATTCATGAGAAATAACACGTCGTCATTTAGATACTTCATTTTGGAGTGGCTTGCTACACAGCAATAGATAGCTGAACCACACGGTAATAAGTTACCTTCTTAATTATACATGGTGCTTACCCTAGCTTTCCTCTTAGGAAGCATTACAGTGTACACATTTCATTTTGATAAGGATTCAGCTCTAAATTTTCCTCTAACTGAAATGTCAGAAAGATGCCTGACACCAAACAGAGTGCTTTGCCCTCTGAGCTATTTAGAAACATATGTCACCAAGTGCAGCCCTGTCCTCACTGACATCTCTCCCAGGGAGCCCAGCTGGCTGGCGCTCCAGGCATTGCACGTCGTATTTCTAAAAATGTTGACAGATTGATTCACAGAATATTGTCATATGCTGTGTCACAGAATCTTGAGTTGGCTTCATGGTTGGCAGATTTCTGCAGGGATTCGTTTTATCTTTTTATACTTCTATGATTCTATGTTTATGTCAAATCCTTGAAATTGAAAATTCAATACCTCTGAATTATAATATCTGCAAATTTTGATGCAGTTTAATAGCCTAATTAATAATTTTAATAAAGTTTCCTTTGTCATTAAAATGCAAACTTATTAAAGGTAATTATGAAATTATAAACAAGAGGTTTATCTATAGAAAAAGAATGAACATTAACAGTGTACTAGTTAATAAACATCACTATGTCCACACACAGAATAACTATTTAAAAAATGAGCAAGCTCTCTAAGTACTGATATGGAAAGTGCTCCAAGATACACTGGGGGTGCCAAAAAAATGTATACAAGTGGACACTTTGGTCAATGTTGCTCAAGCAGTAGTTTGCCATAATCAGAAGTGTCTGGAGGCTGATGGTAACCACTTTGAGCACCTCTTGTAATTGCAGAAGTCAAACGTGACTTGTATTCATCTTTTGTTATTGGGATGTATAATTATAATTTTAACAGTTTTCCTTTCTTAAAATGTGTATACATTTTTTTTTGGCACCTTTGCATTATTAAATTTAAAAAGCAAGTTTCAGAGCAATGTGAATGGTATGCTACCCTTTGGGCCAAAAGGGGAAGAAATTTATATTTGTAATTGCCTGTATGTGTAATATATTTTAAAATCTAAAACAAGAGTTGGGAAACTGAAAAAACAGGGGTATCAGCACAAGATTTTTCACTATACACCTTCTTATACTTTCAGGTTTTTAAACTATGTGAATGTACTAACTATACAAAATATAAAGGAAGTTGTTTAAGTTTGGGAAGACATGAACTCAAATATTCACAGTGATTGACTCTGGAGGTAGGATTTCACATATTTTTTCACTTTGTTTATTTGTGTTTTCTATTTTTTCTGCAAAAAAAAATTCATGTAATTTAAATAGGAATATTTAAAAATTATTGAATAAAGAAAAAAATCCATTGATAGTCCCACCATTCAACACAATCACCATTATTATTTTTCTATGAACAAGCTTTGTAATCACGAATACAGAGGGTGCCAAAAAAAACCAAACTATACAAATTTTTAAAAAAGGAAAAAAAATGTATTAAAATTGTAATACTCAATATATACCAATAACAAAAGATGAATACAAGTCATGTGTATATATTTTTTTGGCATTCCTGGTATATACAATCTGGTATCCTTTACCTGAATATACCAAAGGTTCACAGAACAATTTTTCTATAGCTGGACATGGTATTTTTTTTCATATCCTTTCATAAATATGATTCAATAAACCTATTTTTACAATTTTTTTTAACCTGTAAGATAGATCCTCAAAAGTGAAATTTTTCTTCAAATGATATAAACATTTTTAGAAGCCTGATATATACTGTCGAAATGTTTTCCAAAAGGATTGTTGCCAATAGAAATTTATGAGAATTCTAGGTTCATTGAACTATCACTAGCATTGACTGGCATTTTAAAAATCTTTGGTAATAGACCAAATTTGAATCTCTTTATACTTTGTCTTACATTTTTTTCTGCAACTAATAAACATTTTTCTATGTATGTGTTAATCAGTTTAATTCCTCCCTAAAAATTATTTTTTTTCAAGTCCTTTGCCTATATTGAGATCTTAGACATTTTGCTTTGATTTGGTTTTTCAAAATATATCTCAGTTATTAGCAAGTGTTAGACCTTATCTGTCTTTTTCATTGGAAATATTTTTCTTCTGTCATCTGCATTTTATTTTATTTCATATCTATGTTATGATATGCATACATAAACTAATAGGTTGACACTGCTTCCTTCCATCAGAGGTCTAATAGAGTCCCTTCTACTTTCTTCTCATGTGAAATATTTTGATTAAAAAAATAATAATTCTTTAATTTATTCAGAATTAATTTCTTTGTGCAGAAGAGGATTTGAATAGATATTTGTAAGGTTATTTTAATTCCTTAATAGCATTTATTAAATAATTTTTCCTTTTCCCATTGATTATGTGGCCTTCCTTATACTATTTTTGTTCTTGTGTATAATAGTGTCCATTTCTATAATAGCTACTATGTTCCACTGATTTACATCAGTATCATACTTTTTATTATATTCTTTGATGCCATCTCTTTGTTTTATGTTTATTCATCATCAATTTCAGGTAAATAATTTTATCTTTCAAAAATATTCCATTTTTTTTATTGGAAAGTTGTCAAACCTATAAATTAGTTTGAGTAGAAATTGTTTCTTTAAAATATTCTTTCTTCCAAAAAGAGCATGGTTCTTGTTTTCATTTAGTTGAGACTTCTTGTAGCACACCACCACTTTTGTTCGTTTATTTGGTTGGTTTCTTTCTCACGGGTCATACATATTTCACATTACAGGTATTCCTCTGTATTGCATAAGTTTCATTTCTATTATGAATGGGGTCCCTTTTTATTATTTTTTCTAATTGATTATTCCATACATTGAGCAGTATTATAGATTGTATATATTTGTATATATATTTTTGAATCAGGCCCTTTTGATGGCTCTATTATCATACTGGAAAATGATTTCCAGTTTAGGTTTTCTGGGAATACATGTTGTTTTGAAACTTAAATTGGCCTGGGATTCTGTTAATTCAGTGAGAGAAAAAAATCATTAATGGTATCACAGTGGTCAATCAACCGGTTGATTTGAATGTTTACTTTCCATCAATTTTACTGTTCTGTGGACACAGTATGTATTTTAGAGATGTTACCATGGAATCTTGTAAAAACAGAAATGTGAACATAGGCTGACGAACTATAAGCACAGCAACAGTTCTTGATTTAGATTTGAGCAGGGCACCCAGCTAGCCCTCACTAATTTTGACAATCACAGGTCAGAAATGAGAATCTTAAAATGGAAAGGAAATTGAAGAAGTCAGCAGAATGATTGTATCAATGGCTGGTTTTAATTACCAGGTGTCTGAATCCATTCCATATTTAATTGGTTTTACCTTCCCTCCTTAGTACAAAGACTCCTAAGAGAACTGGAAAGACATTAGCTTCATGGAGATTTATCACTTAGTGCTGCTACAGAGATACCCATATCGCCTTCGTCTGATCTCAGCCCAGGAATGAGGTTCTTATTTGTCCTCTTCATTGCAAGTCTCTTCTAGACACACATGGCAATGGGCTCTGGTTCTCTTGGTTTCACCCAGGAGCAAACATGGCCAGCAGTGCTGCCTCTGATGGGAGAAGCACTTTGCCCAAGCCCTCAAGGGTAATGATGAAGGGAGATGGGGACAGGGCATTCTTCTCCAATAACAAAGGCCTGCAGGGAGGTCAGGGGATAAAAACACTGAGAAGACTATTAGGAAAGGGGAGAAGAGGGAGGGAAATGGAGAAAGTCTTGGTATGGACTGACAGGCGTCTTAAGGGTAAAATCAAGAACTATTATAATCCATCTTCTGTACTCAGTGTATGTTCCAGGATGTAAAAGTCAGATATTCCCTGATAATGGCTGCAACTTCCTGCCTTCCAGCTGGGGAGGAGTTACCTAATGGGGAATGTCCATCCTCCAGACAAAAGTGAAGAGACAGGGCCATTACAGGAACAGCTGCATTTATTAATATTTGAAACTTCCATTTCTCAATCAAGACAGGTGAGTGAAAAGTGAAGATGGAGTAGCAATTAAGCAGAGGATGAATGTTCAAGAGGGACACGCTCGTTAGTAGGGATAGTTCCACTGAGCAATGCCAGGAAAATGCTAGGAATTTCAAAGCGATACAGTACAGCTAGTCAAGAGCTGAGAAAAATGACTTGTGCCCTGAGAAGCAACAGGAGGATGACAGAAAAAGGTCCTTTTTTTCACAATAGTAAAGTAAAACTTAAGTGGGATAAGATCTGTGATAAAGGACCCCTGCCCTGAAAATCGGTGTCAGGGTGCACAGAGGCACACCTCTCTGAGGAGAAGCTTTCTCAGGCAGATACAGCTAAGGGCCTGGAAGGCAAGAGGAAACAAGCATTCAATTGCCTTGCTTCTCTATTTGTGCATTCTGACCCAAGGGCTCCCTCCCTCCAACCTCCTACCTGGCCGCTCTCTTTGTGGTTTGCTCTGGTATAAAATTAGGATACACTGTCACTCCCCTTTACTTGGGGAGAAATGAATTCAAATCAAAATCCTGACCTGGCAAATCTGTTCTTCTTGCAAATGATAAGAAGCCCTGACCACATTGCTGGGATGCACAGGGCCCATCTACCCCAGGATAGAGTTTTGCTTACCTTGCTCACCACTCTCTCCCAAAGCATGACACAGCCATTAGACACACAGTGAATGTACTGAATGAAGTCTTGTGCCATAGTGTATTTTCCACCTTGTATTTGCGTGTCCCTGCTGCTCCCCAGGACCTCCCATCCTTCAGAACATTATTTCAATCACCAAGTCCACTACGGAAGAAGAAGGGACTTTGTTCGTCCACCTTCTTTTCTTTAGATATTACGTTTCTTTTGTGACCTCTGGCAACATAAAAAACATATTTTCTTGGGCCAACATAAAAAACATGTTTTCTTGGGCCAGCCAAGTGGTGCGGTGGTTAAGTGCCGCTGGCTTGGGAAGCCAGCAGCCCCGGTTCAGGTCCCACATGTGAGGGCCAGTGACACTGCCCTCAAAAAAAAACAAAACAAAACAAAAAAACATGCTTTCTTTCCCCTAAGAAATTGATCCTGGGCTAGAGCTTCATTCATTTTTCTCAATTTGGTGGGAACCAAGTCTGCCTTCAGGAATCTCCTCCATTCCTGGAAAAGGTAACCAGCTAAAGCTGTTGTCAGGGCCTCAACTCTACAGAGGCCTTGAGACCTCTCTCGCTGAGTGTAGATTAAAGCAAGCTCACATATCTACATCACAGTGCCTATGCTGAAAACCTTTACTTATAGAGCACCTAACAGTGGTTAAACCTGAGAGGTCATCAGAATGAAAAGTTGGACAATGTTAAGAGGAAATGCACACACCTCTTCTTGGAGCTAAATTGGTATGGTTTTTGTTCTCTGTACAAATTTAAGGGTCGGCTCAGCCCCTCCCCTTTTCCCTCTTGGAAATTCAGCCCGCCTGCATGGAGGGCAGGCACCCTGATCCCAGCCAGCCCGTAGGCTTAACAACAAATGTCCCACCTTTGCTTGAGGAGCCCCAAGATGGTCCAGAGCCTTCTGTAATTGGACAGGTATATCTGTTTCATGCTCAGGTTCAGTTACAAAGCTATCTCCTCCAACCTAGCCTTGACTCAGTAATAAAGTTGATAGTTTGGCCTCCGTATTCATACCTCTTGTTTTATTTCTCAGGCAGTTTGCAACATAGTTGGGAAGAGGTTATATTTATTGCGCCCCTCAGAGACCTTGACCTTCCAAGACCCATCCCTTCCATTTCTCCTACAAGGCAGCTAAGCAGCCTCTCTGCTGATGACTCTCTCTGCCTGTCAACATACTGAAGTGTCTTCCATATTAAGAGAAAAAAAAAACCCAAAACTTGTCTTGACCCTTCTCACTAAAATGCTAGTGCTCCCAGGATCCATCTCCCCAGGATCCCCATTTCTCAGTCTTATGTCCTCCCAAGTTGATATTCCAACCTAGCAGCCAAAATGATGCTGTGAAACAAAACCCAATTACTTCTCTGCTCAAAACCCTTTTAGGATTCCCATCTCCCTTAGTGTAAAAGTCAAAGTCATTACCACTGCCTATTGAAATAAAAAACATCATTTGGATTAGAAAGTGGGTGGGTTAGACTGATTTTATCTTGTGGTCTAGCCTCTTGTTCATGCTCTAACCTCCTACTCCCCTTCCCCTTGCACACTTCTCTCCAGCCACTCTGACCTTATTTTATTGCTCAAACACACAAAGCACATTTCATCCTTAAGACCTCTGCCCTGGCTATATGTATATTCTTCCTGGAAAATTTCCCCCACTTATCTGTATTACTCATTTCTTTACCATCTTTGGGATGCACTCAAATGTCATTTTCAGTCAGCTGGACCCCCTATATTTATTGGAACCCACTCCCTCAAATATATACACCTCTTTAATCTTGTTTCAGTATTTATCAGATATAATTATATATTCTACTTAAAATCTTGCTAATTGTCTGTGTTTCCCCCACAAGAATGTAAGATCTTACAGAACAGAGCATACACCCAACAAGAGAATTAGAAATTTGGATATAGAAAAATTACCTAGAATGCCACTTATGGCCTGAATGTGGCCCCATCCCCAAATTCATATGTTGAAGCCCTAACCCCCAGTGTAGCCCTAACAAAAAGCCATCTCCCCCAACCTAGCCTTGACTCCATATAAAGTTGATAGTTTGGTCTTCCTTCTCATTCCTCTTATTTTATTTCTCAGGCAGTTTGCAACATAGTTGGGAAGAGGTTATATTTATTGCACCCCTCAGTGACCTTGGAGAGAGGCCTCTACTCAAGTAATTAAGGGTGGAGTCCTAATCCAAAGGAATTCATGTCCTTATAAGAAGAGATCCCAGAGAGGTGCCCCACCTCTCTGCCCCCCTTGCCTACACAAAGCGGTCATGTGAGCGCACAGCGGGATGGTGGCCTTCTACAAACCAGTAAAGAGTCCTTACCAGGAAATGAATCTGCCGGTACCTTGGTCTCAGACTTCTAGCCTCTAGAGCTTTGAGAAAATAAATTTTTATGGTTCAAGCCACTGAGTCTGTAATATTTTGTTATGGCAGCCTGAGCAGACTAATATAGCCACAGAGAGATTTTTTTTTTTTTAAGATTTTATTGGGGAACTGGGGGAGGGGAACAGCATTGGGGAATCGGGGAAGGGGAACAGACAAGTTGCTGTCCTTTTTTTGTTCTTCAGTCTAGTTGTTAAGGACGTCACTTCACTGGCCCATGTTGGTATTATCATTGCGCTCTTCCAGGGTGAGGCAATCGCTTGCCGGCCATTGGACAGCTGCTCACGGCGGCTCACGCTGGCTGCCAGCCACTCACAGTTGCTAACGGTGGCCCACTGCAGCAGAGGCTGCAGTCTATGCCATCACCAGTGACAGCAGCCCAGCTCCAGGTAGAGCTGTTGTTCACAATCTTAGCTGTAGAGGGCGCAGCTGTCACTGACCCTCACATGTGGAATCTGAACAGGGCCCTGCTGCTCAGCGCTGGCTTCCCAAGCCAACTGTTAACCAAGGCGCCACTTGGCCAGCCCCAATTTTTTTTTTTTAAGACAGTAAGATGGTAGGAATAAATCCAATATAAGAGAAGCTATAACAAACATAAAGAAATTAAACTCCAGGCCGGCCGAGTGGCGCATTGGTTAAGCGCTGGTTTTGGGATGCCAGCAGCCCCGGTTCGGATCCCACATGAGGGCCAGTGACACTGCCCTCTACAGCTAACAACAGCTCCACCTGGAGCTGGGCTGTGCGAGCCCCGGCGATGGTGTGGGCTGCAGCCCCTGCTGCAGTGGGCTGCCATAGGCTACAGTGAATGGCCCGCAGCCAGCGTGAGCGTCTGGCAGCCAAGCGTGAGCTGCCAATAGCCGCGGTGAGCGACATCCAGAGGCCAGCGACCGATCTGCCTCATCCGTGAAGAGCGCCGCAACGATGATACATACCAACAGTGAAGCAACATCCTCCGCAACTAGACTGAAGAACAAAAAGACAGCAACTTGTCTGTTCCCCTTCCCTGATTCCCCAATGCTGTTCCCCTCCGCCAATTCCCCAATAAAAAAAAAAAGAAAGAAATTAAACTCCAATTAAAGAACAGAGATCATCAGACTAAGTTTCAAAGATTCCAGGTATGATATTTATAGGATACACACCTAAAACATAAAATAATAAACGGGGGAAATGGGAAAATATACATTAGGCAAATCTTAGACAAATAAAATTTCTATAGTAGGCAAAGAAAATAAAACTATATCAGACAAAACAAAGTTTAAGGCAAAATCATTTTTAGAAAGGTGACTAACTAATATTTAAAAATTTGAATTCATCAGAAAGATATAAAAATTCTAAACATGTATAGACTAATAATGAAGCTTGAAACAGCATAAAGCAAAACTGATAGAATACTCCCCAGCTCATTTTATGAAGCTATCATAACCTTGATACCACAAACACAAAAGCACAGCATAAAAAGGGAAAATTACTCCAGTTTCAATGAATATGACTGCAAAAATCCTAAACCAAATCTAGCAATGTAAAAACAAATAAAATAATACACCATGATTAGTCTGAGTTTTTCATAGGAATGCAAGTTTGGCTAAATAAAATTATTACTAATGCAATTCTTTTTCCAACAAAATAAAGGAGGAAAAAGACATGTGACTATCTCTATCAGTACAAAGATTTCTGTCCCTGACACTTGCAGGGCTTGAGACAAGAGTACAAACAGAGGCCCGCATATTGTGTAAATGATTTTTTAAAGTTATAAATCAATATAAGAAACTGATAAATAAAATATGCTTTATCCTCCTACCTTGCTAAATATACCTCCAAAGGACAAACATTTAAAAACATGCACAACAAAGCCTTGGTTTTTTTTGTAATATCAAAAACAAAAAAATTATCCAAGATAACTAAATTTAAGTATTATTGTTCATATCTGGACAGCCTTTTAGCAAACTGGCTATGTTTACATGAATAACAAAGTTAAAACATATATAACCCATAAGGTATGTATTTGTTCCACAAAATATATTTTCTCATCTGTGTTTTAGTAAAATTTCTAATTTTGATGTTAGAGTCAAAATTTTCATATAATTTCTTGAGAGTAATGCTCTAAGTGACTGAAAATTAAAATAATTGTGTTGAAAGTAAAAAAAAAATTGAATATATTTTAATTAAAAAAATAAGGTAAATATAAATATTGAAAAAGTAAATTATTTTTCTTGAATTTTTCCAAGAAAGCTATTTTATTTATAAAATAAGTATATTTTATACTTACTGAGGACCAAAGTATAATATATGCTGTGAATAGAAATTGCAAGTAAGTTTAACAGGACACGAGTTCTACTCCCCAATTTCCATCATCCTGCAGACTATCTGTGGGTTAGATGACATTGATTGAACATGAAATTAAGGACTAATCAGGCCATCTTTGGGGTTCCCCATATGTGCTGACCTAGCAAACACAACTTTTTGATTGCTCTGATTCCCCACTTCACTTCCATGATAAACTGGTGCCAACATGACACAGAATACATGAATGCTTATTGACTCCCAACTTGGTAGGTAAAACAATTTAAGAGAATTTAGATTATTATTGAGTCAGAAAATTTCAAATAAACTTTTTGATAGATAGCTGAAAACATCCTAACTATACTGGGATTTACAGGAATAAATAAATAAACTAGACATAATTTCACTTCAAAATAGAAACCCTTCTGGGGAGAAAAAAAAAATCAGTGCCTATACATATATTTTTTTTTTCAGGGCAGTGACACTGGCCCTCATATGTGGGACCCGAACCGGGGCCGCTGGCTTCCGAAGCCAGTGCTTAATCATGGCGCCACTTGGCCAGCCCTCAGTGCTTTTAAATGACTATTTATTCTCCCACTGCCTTTTAAATCACACCCTCTATGCAAAGTTCATATTTGGGAGAAAAATTCTATACTAGTGAATAGTCAATGGGAAGTTATCAAGAGCTGTGACACAAAAGGGACTTTTTCCTAGATTCTTTTCTTTTGCAGTAGTATCCCCAATCTTCAGAATTGAAACTGTCCCAACTCCACCAAGCCATGTGCCCAACTCCCACCTCCCCTTACCCTACTTCCCACCAGGACTTGGGGCTGGACACGGATATTCATACCTGATCAAATACTATGTCAACAAAATAAAACTGTAAAAACCAATAGCATTAAGTATTAAGTCCTTGGATTACAAAATGACACTAGTAAAATGTATGTGATAAAACAAAGTTAAGAAACTAGAAATAGGTACGCAAATACAGAAAAGAGGGTCATAGAGTAGATTAGTGAAATCAACAAAGACTGACTGAAATATAAATTTATTATTAATACTCATTCATTCAACAAATGCTTATTGAGTGCTGCTGTGTGTCAGGCTTAGGCACTGTACTAGGTACGGGGAATTCAATATGAACAAAACAGACATGGGTCTGGGGTCACCTTGTGTTTTTGCTAAGAGAGAAAACTAAGGTTAACTGTACTTATCATTTCATTAAATATTAGATGCTCTATAAAAATCAGATATTAAAATTCTAATATTGGGAAAAGGACAAGTGAAGATTGTTTACTAAGTAGTTCTGAATTGTGAAGATTGGTTACTAAGTTCTCTGGCTAGAAACCAAGGAAAACAATTAAGTTAGAGGCAGTCCTTATAAAGAACATCAAAATAAATTTCAGAAGAACATATTGAAGTGTAAACATTGTGTAAAAAGCACAAAATAACAAGGTTATTAGATTTATGAAAAATGAATGTCCTCATTGTTGAAATAATAAAGTCACAAAGGGAAAAAAATGAATGGTTCTTAACATTTAAACATTTTTTTAAATTCATACCAAAACAAAAGAGCAGACTGGAGAAATATTTTGATTCTTTATAACTGATAAAGGGTAAAAATCGAGAGAAAGCATTTCAATTAACAACCAAATCATAAAGACTTCAATAAATAAGCGGGCTAAAGAAGTTGTGGTGGCTATTTGCCTGTTTTTTGTGGGTTTTTTTTTTGACAACTGTATTGCATCCCCTGTCAAATCTAGAAATATGTTACATTGCATGGGAAAGAGGAATAAAAGTCACTAATCAACTGACCTTAAAATAGGAGGATTATCCTGGATTCTGCAGGTGGGTGCAATGTCATCACACGGGTTCTTAGAAACTGAAGAGATGCAGCCACTCAGAGTGACGTGCTGTGAGAACTGGTGTCCACCGTTGCTGGCTCTGAAGTTGGAAGAAGAGAGAGCCACAAGCCAAGGAATGCAGTCACCTCTAGAAGCTGGAAAAGGCAAGGAGACGGATTCTCCCCTAGAGCCTCCAGAAAGCAAGGCGCCCAGCTGACACCTTGATTTTAGCCCACTGAGACTCCTGTCCATCTTCTAATTTACAGAACCGTAAGAGAATGTCATTGTATTGTTTTCAGCCTTAAGTTTGTAGTAACTTGTTAAGACAGCAAAGGGAAACTTATACAGCCATGCATCTTTTTAAACCCATTCAGCACCTCTTGCAGCAGCACCCTCTCTCTACAGACAATTAGGATGACTTTTTCCAGCCTCCTTGCAGTGAGTGCGTGGGTCCGTGGCCTGTGTCTACCAATTTTATGCACAATTTTGAATGCCAGTTGCTGGTAGGAAGAAGGAGCACCTGTATGGGATCTGCTGTCATTGAAGGCAGCAGGGCAGGGCCTGCACACGGCACAGTCAGGTGTGACAGTGGGAGCTTGCGGGGTCTGTGCCCAGTGATGAATTCAAGGTGCCTATCCTGGCCGCAGGATTTTGGGCACAGAACCTGGCTGTAAAACCCTAAGCCTAGTGCGCTGGCCCTCCTGGAAATTCTAGGAACGTTAGTAAGTTCCTTTTCTGCTAAATTAGCCAGAATTGTTTTTTGTGGCTTGTGATTCATAAGCCTTGGTGAACCAGGTATGAACATATAACTTTCTCAAAAGGAAAAAAAATGTCAAACACAGTAGGAAAAGTTCACCCTAGCTAGTAGTCAAAGAAACTCAAAACAGGCTTGCTATGCCCTATTACACTTACTAAAAATAAATGCAATTTGTGTGTATGTGTGTGTGTGAAGACTGTTAGCTTTGTTCACAGTTGGTAACTAAGTGGATATTCTGTTTGATAAGCAGGAATAGGAACACGAAGCAAAGCCTGTAAACATGTTCTGAGCAATTCCCAAGAAAATGTGGCAAGGTGTGTGTACGATGAAACTTCATTATTTGTGTGTTTGTATGAGAGAGAAATTATGAAAGTGGCCTTAAAATGTTTTGGGCTGGGGATGACAAAATTTGTATTGGGACCCCGGAAGGTTTTAGGGAGCAAAGGGATAAAGACCCACTGCCAGTTCCCTGAAATGTAAAGTTACTGAAGCTGGCAGGGTGGTTGAGATCAAGAGCAAGGAATTGCCTGAGGGAACAGCTCCACAACGGTGTAAAGAGGTGGTTTCCAGGTGTGTTCCCTGCACTGAAGGAGGTGATTAAAGGGTCTGTGAGGCGGCCTTCCCTGGAGGGAGTTTATGTCCCCAGAGAACTACCCTTGGAAAGAATCCAAATCAGAGCTGTCACGTTAGGAACGCAAGCCTCCTCAGGAGTGATCTCATTACCTAGCATTTGGGGAATGTTTTAATAACTGATGGTGCATCAACTCGTGGAAAGTGATACAAAGCCCTTGAAATAAGAAACATTTTGCTACAGGGCAAAATGTTTGTGATGTAAATTTAAATGAAAATACTATACAAAATAAATATGTATGGAGTTGAAGTGGGTAGAATTTCACACATGTGGGAAGGACAGTGAACAGAGAGTGGGGAAGAGTCGGATGTCAGCAAAAAAAGGACAGACGTCAGAAAACAAAGGCTGTGGTCAGTCCAGGGAGATCGAATGAAAATCTGACCCACCCCAGCTGGAGGTCGTTAGTTCCTATGGCTTGTCTTCACACCCTTTGGTGATGAAGGAGATTTAAGAAACCTGTCAGATGGGAGGGGTAGGGAGGCTGGATGAAAAAAGGGAAGGGATTAAGGAGTACAAATTGGTAGTTACAAAATAGTCATGGGGATGTAAAGTATAGCCTAAGGAATATAGTCAATAATATGGTAACAACTATATATATGGTGTCAGATGGATAGTAGATTTATCAGGGTGATCACCTCGTAAGTTATATAAACAGGAGTTTGTCATAAGTAAGTTGTATTAAACTTGGACATGGGTTTTATGTTAAGTCATGATTTGTTTAGCCACCTTTCGGAGGCTACCCAGCTTTTTGGAGGGCTTTTCCATCCTTCCCTCCCTCCTTCCTCTCTTTTCGTTCCTTCCAAATATTTATTGTGTCCTATGTGCTCTCTGTCATCTTAAATTTGACCCCAAAAGTACTTCAGCACATAGACAAGTCCAGATCTGGGCAGCTATAGTTTCGTAGGGCTGAGTCAGGCACCAGTCACCCTCCAATTACATTGCAGATGTCTTTGAAAGCAAAACTTGCGGCTTGCACATTTAGAGTAACATGGGTGCCAAGGAGTCGGTGAAGAGCTGTGACTTTGGGATCCCAGGTATGTGTGGCCATAGAGTGAACCTGGCACTGGTAGTACTGGTCATGGTAGTACTTTCCCTAAAAACCCACCTTTGGGGGATGGTGTATGCACAGGAGACCCTCTACTGGTTGGCACTGGTTCCATGGCAATTGTTTCTCAGCCACAGAGACGTGCAGGAAGAGAATCTAAGTGAGGGACATCAAGTGGACTGTTTAGTTTGAGAATGTGGCCTCTGGAAAGACCTGTCAGAATTCAAATCCCCAGCTGCTGTTTACATAAGTGCTTAAGTCTCTAAGCCTTAGTATCCTCCTCTGTACAATAAAGACAATCAATGTTACCTCATCGATTTCCTATGAGGATTTGGTGAGATAGCACAACTCAAGTGCTTAGCACACTGCCTGGCACAGTGTTACAGTCAATATTAGCTGTAGTGATTACCAGATAAAGTCATTCCATCTGAAGAAGAACAAAGGGTGGAAACAGGTACAGCCTGTTGTTCGGAGTCCCATACCTAGATCACTGGCTAGTTCTTTCCAACCAATCGTTCTGGCGTGTTCAGATCCAGCTTACACTCCTGCTTTCTCAGCAAAGGTCCTCTCCCTTTTCCTACGGGGTATGTGCACACTCACAAACCCACCTACAGAGAGGCAGGATGCCAGTAGGGTACTGGGCAAACGCCCTTGTTATAGCTGAAGATAATACAGATAATGGGGATGATACAGGGAGACAGGTCAGTCATGGAGTCAGCCAGACCTTGTCAAAGCTTCAGTACTCTAAGATGCTGTGGCCTTGGTTCTGCCAGCTCCAGCTTGGCTCACTGTCTTCTGTTCTCTGCAGTGACAGTTCTGGTCATTGTGAGGTTAGGTGAGTTTCACATTCAGTGCTAAAGGTGGCACCTGATGCATACAGTAAGTGCTCAGCCAATGCCGGCTGCCAGTCACAGCCTGTGCAGAAGTGGGACTCCTCTTGGTTGGGCCCCAAGTGCTGTAAGGACAGCCATGGAGTGGAACACAGGCTCTCCCCTGGTCCCAGCTCCCATGGATCTGAGTCGCGAAGGGAGCCATCTGGGTATATTCCCACAGCTGGGCTGTTTCCCTGAGAGGCAACTATGATAGGGAAATGATGTAAATGCCGAATGTCACAGCTAAAAAGATAACATAAGGACAGATTCATCTTTGCAAACTGGTCTCCCATGGAATTTAAATCCTTCCCCCTCCTGAGGAATGCCAGACATCCTGCCTGCTCTCCTTTTCTAAAGAGTGGCACCCTCTTCCACCAAGCCCTCTTTACCCAAGCAAGCTGCTTCCCCCGGCCTGGACCCCGCCTCAGCATCGCAGCCCAGTCACATGGGGCGCCTTTGGCCTTGTAAGTCAGGAGCACCCAAACAAGCACCTTGGAGGGAAAACCCAGGAGCTGCATCAACAAGCAGAGACAGGAGCAACCCTGAACATATTAGCAAATGTACTTTAAAATACAGAGCTTCAAGCCTGACTCCCAGAGGAGGTCCTTCTAGAGACATGATTTCTCCCTTTTCAAAGGAAAAGGGACTGTTTCAGAAAAGCCTCCCACCCCTAATTCTCAAACCCCACCCCTCATTGGGGCCAGCACTTTGTCAGCTTTGCAGCACTTGAGGGCCATGCAGGACGTGGGGGCTTTAGCACCCCTCCCACTGACACATAATCTCCATGGGCCTCCCCTCACACAAGCCAGCCCTTGATGTTGTTCTTTGATGTGGTTTTTCCCTGTCTTATGTTGTGATGGACACTGGGAACCCGTCTCTCCCACACCTACTATGTAACGGCCTATAGTTTGGATAGACCAGGGCACCCTGGTTACCTGAGGTGTTTCTCTTGTCATAGGTGTGGTTCAGGGATGGACACAAAACCTAAATTCATCTATTTCGAGTGAAACTCAGGGCTTTGTTCTGTTTGGGAGAAGAGGAAGCCTTCTCCCTCCTCCGAGACAAGGAAGCACATGACCCTGGAGGTGCTGGCAGCCACCAAAACAGGGAGGGAAGCCACCCAGAGGCCAAAACAGGGAGGGAAGCCACCCAGAGGGCAGAGGCTAAGGGGGGAGAGGTGAGGGGGGAAGACAGATGTGGCACCTGCATGCCTGATATGACTGAGAATTTCTGAAGCAAATCAACCCTTAATCTCGTCCTACCTCAAGATGTTTTCGTTGTGTGAGCTGACAAATTCTGTTATTTATGTCATTTGGATGTGGGTTTTCTGTTATTGACCTGTGAAGCACTCTAATAAAATCATCTTTGGAAAAAAAAAAAAAATTAGAGAGCCTCCTCTTGGCAGCAAGAGAGAAGGAATTGATTTATGGAGTGCAGTGTTCATCACCTCATTTCTGCAGTCCCCTTTTAAAGATAATTAGTCCCAGGCTCAGATGAAGCAGATGTAAGGAGCATAGCATATTTTCGGCTCCACAGGGCTGCTCCCAGAGTGGCCGGCCCTTGGTAGGTGCTTTGCAAAGACGATGAGGGAATACTTATTTGTCTGGCTGGTGAAGGAGCCATGATTCCAACCAGTCTGGGCTCAGAGCCCAGGCTCTTTCCCCAGAGGAGCAGAGGCTGAGTAAACCGGATGAAGTATTCAAATCACATGTACCCAGGAAAGACAAGTGGAGATGAGACAGACATGAAACAGATGGCAGCAGGAAAGAGCTGTACACCAGGAAACACCAGTTCAGACAAACACTTTGTGGCCATTTTAATTAAGGCAAGGGGACCATTCCCTAAGATGGAGGCCCTGGATGGGACGTTAAAACCTTGACAGACTGTTTCCCTCACAAAATCAAAGCTTGAAGAACAACAACGTTGAAAATAATTCACTGTGACAGAGAAACAAAATTGGTGACTGAAAGCTGAGCAGATTCTCCAGGGAAAACGCTGTGAGCCAAGGCTTGCCTCAGCTGAGAAAGCTCCCAGGTTCCGCCCAGGCTCTGGAATGCAGGATGCCCCACCCCATGGAGAAAGTCCCTTTGGGCTTATGTAAGACAAAATTCCCTTTCCCTCTAAAGAATCCGTTTCAGGAAACTGCACTGATATTACCGCCTCCTCCATTCCCACTCCCAGACACAATGGGTCCCCAACGTGTGATAAATATGGGACAAGTGGAGGCCAAATGGAAAGTTGTGCAAGCCCACACAGCCCTGCAGGGGCAGCCCTTCAGGACGCTGTGTGTGCTGGGACAGGAAGAGAGACCAGAATCCCCATGCAGCAGACACAGGCCTTGGGAGAGCAGGGCGGGCAGGGGAGCCAAGAGAGGTCCTTCCAGCTTCTCAGAGTCCAGGTATCCTCTTTGTACATGATGTTGACCTGACCTTAAGGAAAACGAACTCCTGACAGCTGACTCAAGGTGCCAAGGGACTGCTGACAACCAAGGGGAACCCTAAGAAATCTGGGCATTCCTGAGGAAGCGTGCCTTCCAAGCTCCCCTGAGAGAGCCAAAATGAGGCTCTGGAATTCTACCCACTATCACTAATTCTCCCGTATTAGCCCAATTCATGGGAGTCTCAGGGTTTGATGGTGCTTCCTCAACTTGAGTGAAAATACCCTGAACAGCACGAAAGAGAAGCATCAGGTTCTCAGACATCTTGATCCCTAATTTAAAGAGAGAGAGGAGGTCTCTCTAATTCCACTTCCTGAGTCCCTTCTTTCAGAAGGTTGTTTTACAAAAAAACACAAAGCTCTAAATAAACCTTGAAAAACTTTGAAGCTCACATTAATTTGTCCGTTGGGAATGTTCTATTCAGTCCTGAAAGCAACAAAAGAACACTTCACTTTAAGTGCTTGATCTAGAGAACTGGCTAAAAGTAAGATGTACACTTTAAAGATAGCAAGGAGAAACTACTTTTAAAACATATGTACATACACACACCACCCACCACCACCACCACCACCAAAGCAGTGAGTTTCCGACCACCAAAATGACTACGAAACACCCACATACAGACTGGTGGTGAGCATTAAATAGACACGTATTTGTAGAACTAAGATTAACTGAGAGTTCAGAGGGAGACAGCAAAGTAAGAACTATTTGCTCAGACATTGTAGATATAGTAAAATGACATAAAAGTGGGGGTGATGGGGAGAAGGGAGAGCACATGAAAAAATGTTTTTTAAAATTCTTCTCAAGTACTCCTGGACATTTTTTATCCCAGGGAAATGAAGATATCTGTTCACACAAAGATCCACACATAAATGTTTGTAGCAGCTCTCTTCACAAAAACTGGAAACTCCCCAGATGTCCGTTAGGAAGGGAATGGTTAACCAAACTGGTACATCCACAACATCAATACAACACTACTTAGCAACGAAATGGAACTATTGCTACACACAATAACCTGGATGGCCGCCAGAGACTTATGCCGAGTGAAAAAGGCCAATCCTAAAAGATGGTTACATTGTGTGAGTCCATTTATACAACATTCTTGAAATGACAAATGTATAGCAATGGAGAACAGACTGGTGGTTGCCAGAGGTGAAGTTGGGATGCAGGTGTGGCTATAAAAAGGCAACAGGAGGGATCCTTGTGGTGATGGGAATGTTCTATCTTGACCGAATTGGTGTCAGTATCGTGGATGTCGATACTGCACTATTGTTTTGCAAGATGTTACCACTGGGGGAAACTGGGTAAAAGGTACTGAATTATTTCATATAACCGTGTGTGAATCTACAGTTATCACAAAATACAAAGATTAAAACTGTTCTCAGGAATTGCACTGGTGGTGGTATTAGTAGCACCATTCTCAGTTTCTGTAATATGGGAGAAAGCACATAATTAATTATAGGCTCTTTTAATTCTATGCCTCTGGTATCCTTGAGAGCTATGATTCTCCAAGTGAAAAAGATAATAATTCAGGAAATGCTACGTTACAAAAACCCTGTGATCCTGAATTTGAGTATGAATTCATGAGCTATTTTTTTCCTCTGATCTACCTGGTATGTCTAGAAACCAGGACCAAGCCAGTAAGTAGCAACAAGGATTGCTAGCACACAAATTATGGTTTGGGAATACCATTTTCCACTACAAGAAACCAGGGATTCTTTGAGACACCTGATTGCAGGTCTGGGGGCAAGAAATGCACTGGGTGAGACTGGGACCTCTTGTCATGCCAGATAAGAAGTATCAAATTATTATAGGGTTGTTATCAAAAGGACTTGGGGGCCGGCCGAGTGGCGCAGTGGTTAAGCGCTGGCCTTGGAAGCCAGCGGCCCTGGTTTGGTCCCACATATGAGGGCCAGTGACACTGCCCTCAAAAAAAAAAAAAGGACTTGCAAGCCAACTTAAGAGCTTCCACCAGACAAATGATGGAAACGTTTCAAAAAAAGATAATTTCACTGATGGTTAGTGTTGGGAAACAGAAATGAAAGATTTCACCATGACTTTCAATAGTAAAACAAATCTCGAGCTTTGCCAGACAAGTTTTACCTTTTCCTTTTATGGCTTTCTGGGATAAGGGTCACACTTAGAACAGTCAGTTCAAATAATGGGACTCAAGCATTTATCCTCCCTTTCCTATATGAATTCTACCAATACATGAAAGGAAATATTTAAGTATTCCAACTAACAAGTGAAAACAACGTATCCAGAAGGAACTATTATATCATAGGAACCTCATATACAATCAATCCTAAAGTGCCACAAACTTGGTGAGAAGGTAACAGCGTGTCCATCACCCAGTCTGATTCTCTACGTCATCAACTGAAGATGCTATGGGTTGTAAACCTCATCATCACTCTAAAGATCCCCAAGAAAACACAACACTGAGGTGCCATCAATTGAAGGTGCATTCCAACTTCAGATGTTCAAATATGATGTAAGTGGCCTTTAATCAATCAAGAATGCCCATTTCCTATCCCAACAGTCTTTATTTCACTGCTTCTCACTCTTCAGATGTATAGAGGCCAGTATTATCACCCATTCTGTATCATTCAAAATTGAAGTAAAATAAAATAGCACATTCTAGCAACAAATGAGCACAATCTTAAAATAGTGCAGGATGTAAAAAAATCCATTATTTGCCTGACAGGACTAAAGTTCACCATCCTATATAGCCTGAAACTTCTGCAAGTGAAAATGTCACATTTAGGGTTTTCTAATCCTGTCTGTTGACACCAGGTGTCTTTTTTTTTTTTTTTTAATTTTATTGGGGAATCGGGGAAGGGGAACAGACAAGTTACTGTCTTTTTGTTCTTCAGTCTAGTTGCGGAGGATGTTGCTTCACTGTTGATATCGTTATTGCGCTCTTCCCGGATGAGGCAGATCAGTCGCCGGCCTCTGGATGTCACTCACCGTGGCTACCGGCAGCTCGCGCTGGCTGCCGGCCACTCACTGCAGCCTATGGCAGCCCACTGCAGCGGGGGCTGCAGCCTACTCCATCACAGGGGCTTGCACAGCCCAGCTCCAGGTGGAGCTGTTGTTAGCTGTAGAGGGCAGTGTCACTGGCCCTCATATGTGGGATCCGAACCGGGGCCGTTGGCATCCCAAAACCAGCTCTTAACCAATGCGCCACTCGACCGGCCTGACACCAGGTGTCTTGATGACCCACAGAAACCGGCCTTCTGCTGCTGTTTCTCCTCCCACTGCCCAGCATTTTCCATTCTCAGGCCTCAGCGGATCCTCAGCACATACACCAAACCCAGGCTTCAAAGTCAGGGGTTGTGACTCTCTAAAATTATGTGCAAAATATATTTTTTATGAGATTTTTGACATTGCTGGTTATTTGAGTGTGGCCTGCCTGCCTTCTGCCTGGCTATGTCAAATGTAGGCTGTAATCAATCATGATTATTTCCAAAGATGCTTTTTCTTAACAGTTTGGTCACAGGCTCATCTGTTGAGAATTGAACAACTTGATTCCAACCCTGAGTAAAGCAAGGGCAAGGGAGATAAATGACCTTGGGTACATGTGATGGGCGGGGGAGGAGATGGTAAGGTCTCAGGTCACTAAGAGGTCACAGAAAGCTCCAATGCCATTCAGCTGTGGAGCCCAGGACTGATGTCACGTTAGGCATGGCCTCTGTGGAATAATTTGCTGAAAATCCATAACACGAGCATCCATTGCTGTTTTATAGAACAAAACAGGGAGGTGACATGGAATCAACAGGACAAATAAAACAGGACATATATAACACACACATCTAACCCATGACTCTATGCGGCATCAGCAAACTGGCCTATGGGCCAAATCTGGCCTGACATCTGTTTTTGTATGATTTGTGTAAAATAGATTTTACATTTTGAATAGTTTAAAAAAAATCAAAAGCACAATATTGTGTGGCATGTGAAAGTTATATGAAATTCAAATTGGCGTCCACAAGTGTTACTTGAACAGCCTCGCCCAGTCACTCACATATTGTCAACACAACAGTAGAGTTTGGCCCTCAAAACCTAAAATACTTAAGTCTCTCTGGGTTTTTACTTGACAGAAAAAAATTTGCCAAGCCCTGCCTCAGAGTTTAGGTTTAGCAAGCTCTCCGATAACTTCTTAATAAATGCAAGATAAAACCTGGATGTGCTGCTGCAAAACATTCCATATCACTGTAGTTTTCAAAGCTGGTACACCATTCTTGCACAATAACACAAAACAGGAACCCAGAGACTCATGTTTCCCGTTTGCTATTTCTTGCTTTGCAATTTCCCTCCACAGTGTGCAAGGAGGAGAGGAAAAACAACAATTACCCACCGTGCTAGATTTAAAAGCATTTAATGACATAGCATATATTTAACAGATAGGGCAAAAGTTGAGAGGTACAGGTCATACGACTGAGCACCAGGCCTGAGTGATCACCTTCCCGCTCAGGCCCAGCCTCTGGAGTTCATTCCTATCAATGCCATTTTGATTGTGCAGTAAGATGAAAATTGGTCATTACAATTTGTTACAGTGACAGAGAAAATGCACACTATGTATCAAATAGCAAGGTAATGAAGCAAATTATAACACAGTGTGGCAACGCAAGAGCGAGTAACCATTAGAGTAACATTACTTTGTCTAGTAAATGCTTCAGTTCCACTTGTACACTTACCAATGATTTAAAGGGTTTATTATACATCTAGTTTTATTATACTTTGTACTAGAATTATCTCAAACATACAATATAATGTATTTCAGCAAAAAAAAAAAAATTGAAATTACAGATTATTTAAAACAGTATCAGTTTTTCTACTCCTTCTTGTATACCGACATTCTCGACCGTCGTCGCAGTTGATGCAGAAAAGCTGCATGTTGTGTGTTAGTAAGTGCTGCCAGATACAAACGGTTTGGTCTGCAGAGTTAACATGGAGCTGCACTATGGCTGCAGCCAAGATCGTAATACACGATCTGTTTAATCAGGGTTAATCCCATCGTGGGCACTTCTGATATTCAAGACTCAAGGTAACCACTGGAAGTAAATAAATGGAAGAGAATGGTGTCAGGAAATTGGTACATTTTTGTCTCTGGGGAGCACAGGAAATATTGTTTAAGCACCGCTGCCTTGCATTACCAAACAGCACTAGAGGCGAGTTATTTCCAACACAGCCTCACAAAATTGAGGAACAGTTTAAATATTGAGATCTAATCTATATAACTTCATTTAAAAAAAATCTGGTCATCCCTCTGCACCTCAAACTTTTGTAACTTGGAGATAAAGTGTTTAGGTGTATTTCCCCCACCCTACCCCCAGAAATGCTCTATAAATTAAAAAAAAAAAATCAACCACATTGATGAACATTAGGCACAGAGAGTAATGTGTTGGTTCTGAGCTTGCATGCTGGAATTTCACTGAAAAGGTAAGAGAAGGACAGGAGGTGAAGGAAAAGGAGTTCACTTCTTTTTGCCAAAAAGGCTGAACCGCTTCTCTTTGTCTTTCTCTTTGTCCTTCTCCCGCTTGCCGGGACTGGACTCGCTGGTGATGGTGACGACGCTGGTGGGCAAGGTCTGTGCCCGACTGGATGCTGGCGTGCTCTGGGTGCTGGCGGACACCTCGTGTTTGTCAGAGGAGATGGCGGAGGAGATGGCCTGGATCCATGTGTTCATTTCGTCCTGGACAAAGGAGAAGGCACGAGTGAGACTCGGCTAAGAGGGATGGGCACGAAACGCTCTCACTCCAATTCCACGACCACCTGAGCCTGTCAGTCGGAAGGCTTGGGGACAGTGCTCACTCAGGGGGAAGCAGTTCCTAGACAGCCCTCTGCTTTCTCAGTACAATGAACCTATTTCAACTCATGAGAATTCCGTTTACGGTACCTGAAGGTCATCACTTTAGTACATGGTCCTAATGTGGAAGTGCTGGAACACTGGTCTCCATCTGCGGGGTATCCAGGTCTCACCCTGGAAGTTTCTTTTTCTTTTTAAATTGAAATAGGCTTGCCATATAATATTATGTAAATTTTATCAAACTCCTTTTATTTTATTTTATTTTGAGGACAGTGGCAGTGTCACTGGCCCTCATATGTGGGACCCGAACCGGGGCCGCTGGCTTCCCAGGCCAGGGCTTAACCATCGTGCCACTCAGCCGGCCCTCATACTGTGTAAATTTAACAGCAGTTTTTTCAGATTTAAAGCACTACATGTGCTGTTCTCTCATCAGTCGCCCCATGGTCCCCTCAAGGTGGAGCACAACCAGGAAATGGGTGGTTCCAGGCAGCGGGGTGCAGCGGGGAGGCTCCCGACCGGGCACATCTAGATCCACGTCCAGTCCTGGAACCACCTCACTGTGCCTCATCCACTGGGGGGTGGGCAAGTTCTCCTCCAAGGACTTCAGAGGACCCTGCGCTAGCTCTCCTGCCACGGCAACGGGACAGCCGGATGACACTGCCTCCTACAGGCGGAAGGAGAACCCAACGCCTTTCAGTGTCAGCGACTGTGGAAACCAGGTGATCGAAGCCACACTTATGATCAGTTATATGAAGAACATTACATGTCAAGCTTATCATGCACAAACACGTGCAAACTCTTAAGTAATTGAGAGAAAACAATCTTAGAAACTTACATCGTCTTTGGCTTGGAAGAGGTACTCATTTCCATCATTTAGTCTGTAATGTGAAGGAAGAAAGTCAAGTCACAAAACAAACAAAATCCCCCAACTCCCATATTCTATGTGGGACACAAGTAGGCCTTGGGAATCACACCAGAAATGCCCATCCGAGCTCTGCCTACATCAGCAACCACGCCTGGGACCGGCAGTGGCCCCCAGACATCGGGAAGCCATATAATTGGGCCAATATACACAGGCAGCCCAATATTTCAATCCATTGGAGGGATTTAAAGTCCCAAATGAAACAACATCTGCCTTTGTTGTTGCAAAGACCACCTGGATGCCTGGCCACTACTCTATATTGAATTCAAGAGAAAGCTCTTCAAAATTTACGAGCCCTTTTGAAATTCTGTTACTGAGCTTGCAATCCCCCACATTTACAAACACCACTTTCTGAACAGACATGCAGAAACAGTCTCTTAGAGCTCTCTTCTTATGCATGTCTTGGAATGAAAGAAACTGTCCTTGCAAGGCCATCACTGTGACACGGAGAAGCCACTGGGCTGGAGGACTCACGCACTCACTCCACTGCTGTCAAGAGGAAGGGGATGCTGCTGTCGGGGAGGTTGGGAGGTGCCTCTGCCTGTGCCCTGACCCTCTGAGGCTGCATCAGGGAGACAGAGCAGGACGGAGCCAGGCGGCCTGCACCGTGTCTGACAGAGTGACAGCGCTGCAAGTCCCAGAAGACGCCAGTGCTCATCCAGTCTCACCATTTGAAACTCTCTTATGTGCAGTCCTTGGCCTAGTACAACTGGCACGCTGACACTCATAACCAAACACCAATGCTTTTCAGATCCTCAAGCAACAGATCAAAGTAGCATTAAACTAAGTAACATCCTAACCACCAGCACATATATGTCTTTACATTTTAAAAAGTTCAAATGGCTCCTCTGACATTTCCAAGTATAAGGTGTACAGGGGAGGTGTACATGTTCCGCATGGTGGAGACATTTGGTACTAGATGGTTCTAGAGGCAGCTGGGCAGTCTGAGGAACACAAGCCCCAGAACCCACACAGGCTCTTCCTTCTGGTCTCCATCCAGCTGCAGAATAATTCCCTTGACCCACCACCAGGTAACTCATGAGAAAAGAACAGCATCTCCTGAGACCGGAGAAGCTGAAAAGATGGGGAAACTATTTTTCTAAACTTCCCTTAAATTGTGACATGTGAATAGCTCACCTTCTCTTAGGGTACAGTGAGTTCCGGCCTAGAAAAACAGAAGCTCCTTTTTCAGTGCTCAGCTATTCCCTTAACCACCGGGAGGCTGGGCACTAGCCAGTCCTCCAAGATCTTAACGTGAGACGTGTGCCAAACCGGCTTGGCACTTTCTCGGTGATTTGTTTTTCAAACGGCAGAGGAGTAGAACCCACTGATCACACTATCTGTCTAAGAAAACCCACCCCCAGGGTGATGATAAACACACCCCCACTCTGCTGCAAACATGAGGCACAGCAAATCGCACCTTAGCTTGAACACGTGTTTCTTCTTTTTGTAATCAAGGGCCACTTCGCAGATGGCTTCTTTCAAACTCACAGGGACCTCACTGTGGTAGGGAATTCCAGAAGCAGCCGTCTTTGCATCTTTGTAGAAACCCATTTCTTGGTTATTTATGACACAGTAAACGTTGTGCCAGGACCTGGGCAGTAAAGACAGGAACGTCAAGCTTCTACACCGCACTCCCTTCAAGAATCAATACTTTGACTAACACGGAAATGATCCGCACACTAAGTGCTGTGACTTATTAATTAAAAACCCTTCCTAAAAATCTGCTACAACGTAACAAATGGAACAAAATGCTTCTGTGGACTCTCGGGCCAGGGCACGTGGTGCTATAGTGGCAGGATTCCGAGGGCAACTTCTCTCTCTGGATTTGGGAGGAAACACGGTGCCCTCTTGGCACTGATGGGACAAGTTTTTTTTTGGGTGTTTGGTATTCTTTGCTCTAGTCTCCTCTTGTGGCAAGGGGGGCAGAGGCCAGGCTCATCTGAACCATGCCTGTCCTCGAGGAGCTCTTCCACCTCAGCTTCATTCTTTATGTGGTGGGCAGCTTGGCAGGGAAGTAGGTCCAGTGCTGTTACTACTTACGGTACCTTTGGATGAATTAGATATGGTGGCCTTTCCCCCATGATATGGCAAACTGTCATAATACACTGATTTTACTAGAAGAAGATATGTTACAGCCATTCGATTGTGTTAAATAAATCTATGTTGTCCTCAATATGGATGGCAGCTCTTTGATGGGATTTCCTTGTTTAATGCACAACCTGTACAACTGTACATGGTGTTCCCAGGCAGTCTGGTTTACTGGTGAAGCACCTAAGCTGTTGAGTCAGACATGAGTTTCACCCCAGCTATGCCATTTACTATGTTTCTACAGAGAGTGAGCTTTCTTAATCTCTCAGGGCCTCAGCTTCCTCATCTCTAAAACAGAAATAATAAGAGTAGAGCTTTTGGGAAATAGTGAGTATAAAGACTGATATGGAAATAAGGCAGGAGAAATGTTGAATGTCTTAAAAATCCCACAAAGGGGAAAACTACAATGAAATCATTTCACTTTAGGGAAGACACAACCTCAGTTTAGCAGCATTCCTTTTTGCTATTTCTATCCCTCCTTAACTCTTCCTCCTCTCAGTGAGTGAGAAGCACTCCACTCCCACTTTCCAAGGTCAGTCCTGAGAAAGTAATGTCCAGGAAGCTACAAACAGATCCACTCACTACAGAGACATCTCGCACGCTCCCCTTTCAGCTCATGATCGGCCTGCTTTGACTTTGAACGGCTCGACTCCCCATCTCCCTGCCGCTGCCTTTGCTGCCATTACCTGCTCGAGGCTTTCTTATTGTGGGCCTCCCACTCGTGCTTCCGATTCAGGAAGCCTTCCATCTGGGCCGAGGGTGTCTCCTGGGTTCTGGCAGGCAAGGTGGCAGCACTCTGGGCCGGGAGGGCAGTCTTGGCTTTGCGATCAGAGGTGGGGGAGGGGATGGGACTGGACTCTTTTGAACTTGTCCTCTGTTCGGCGGCACCGTTGACCATTTCGCCTGTGTCCACTGTTTCTGCCATCTAGGGACAGCGGAGAGGCTAGTCAGCTAACCCCGTGGTTCAGGGCGGGCGACCACATACGCTCTGACTGACTCGCACACGTGGCTGTGTATAAATGCCTGGCACCGATCGAGGCAGTACAGTAAAACCATCGCACACCCCACAAAGCCAGCTGGGCACCAAGGACATTAGAAGGTGGGAAGGGATTAATGCCCGCCCGTTTACGGGGAAATGAGAAAAGCGAAATGCCAGTATGAGTTTTACTGCACTCTGCTCCTCTGATCAATCCATTTTCTCTAATGTAACTCAGATCATTTCCTCATGGTTACTTTAAAACGAAAGGACAACGGTAACAATCACACATATTAAATATGAGAGAGTGGACGTTATACAGCAGCCACCTTACAATCAAGGACACCACCAGAAGGGCTAGAAGTTTAAGCGAAAGGGCATTCACAAACAGATCGATAGACAACTCTATCAGAACTACCCAGCATTCCCCCAAAGGAAGATAAGGAAAGCCCTGTGGTTTCTGAAAATGCTCTCTGGCTCTCCCCGCCTCCCCTCAACATATCGTCATAAACACATGCAGAAATTAGGACGACAATCATGCATTTCACATCTACCATCCCAGTTAGACTTTGGAACTTAAGAGCTGGAAGGAAACGAGGCAAGTCAACAAACATCAATTTAACCACATCTGCCGAAGTTGTATCGTGAGTGGGTTGTAGTTTGTGTTAAAGGAGCTGGAAAAGCCAATCACAGTCACTCAACACCACACGGCTATTTACCCCCAAACAAAGACAGAACCAGGGCCTTCCCCATCACGTGTTGTTGATCACGGTGCCTTGCTGCACTGAGACGAGAAAGCCCAGAGACAGCCAGGCTTCCAGCGGCTCTGACCCTTCAGGCTGGAGACGTCTTCGGGAGCTGTTCCTTCCCAAGCTCATTTATATTGTAACCCTCATGGCTTTGCGGCTTGGGAAATGCAGTAGGGTCTCCATTCATTATCGCTTTCAGCCTGTGTACCATCAACTGTGTGCCATTAACGGTAGCAGCCCCTGGCTGATACACCCAGGGTGTGGGATTAGCGAGTTACTAAAGCTGGGTGTGGCTGACGCTTTAGTGGATTACAGACAACCTGCTCCCCTCGTACACGGACAAACATGGAGGTGTCAATGGCAACGCTCATTAGCTATGTCCCCCACCACTGCTGCCCAGAACCAAAATGACACCAAATTAGCAGCAACAACCTCAATAGGATAAACTGGCCACCACTACTTGAACACTGAGATATGTCAACCCTCAGGAACTGGATCTCTCATTTAAGTTTTATCTAAGTGGCTGGGCAGGGGTCCCAGGTTTAGATCCTGTCTATACAAACTATCAGAGTTGGCATCCAGATTTAGGATGAGTCTAGAGAATATGCAATTTAAGGGTATTTCTGATTAGAACCCTTCATCTGCAGAGCAATGTGGAAAATGGATTCTTAGGGCTGAAAGGCATGGGGGAGGGGAAAGGCAGGGTGATTATCCTGGCCTTGCGAGGGACCACCTGTAGACACCTGCTGATGAGCAATAGGCTATGTAAATATTTCTCTTTCACTTTTACAGGAGAAATGCAGGAGGGGAAATAACAAAAAACAAACCCCCCAGTCAAAAGAAAGTGAGTGGATTTTAAAGTTGACAAATCTGTTCTAGTGTGCGATTTCAGGAAACCTCTGGTGGGGAGGAAGTAGGAGTTCGGTCTGGAAGGCCTGTGCCAGGCGTGAGTCCAGGGAGACATGGGGTTAGTGTGTACAGAAGTCAGGTTAAAAAAAATTAGTGCTGCAGGCATGACTCGAAAACTGCTAGTGACAGTAATGACCTGGATAGAGGACAGTTTACTTAAAAAAGGCTACAATTTATCGTACTTGGTCAGACTTCAAGGCAGGTGAAGGCTGGGAAAGCCTCTTCTCGGGGGAAATTCTGCAGCAAAAATTTTTTTCTTTGGAGTTAGAAGGAAAGAGAAAACCCCAAACCAGTATGCAGAGACAATTAATGTTTATGCAAATGAATCACTAACCAAGAAAACAAGGAAAATAAAAGGAACAAAATGAATTTTAATGGACATGTGCTTAAGCATGCCAACAGACAACACACCACTAGAGACAAACATCAAAAGCAAATCATAGCTATGACCAAACAGTGGGTACACATGAATACACCCCCTTCCCCCCACCCCGTGTTGCTTCTCTTGAGCGATTAGTTCAGAGTGCTTTAGTGGCTGGGTACACCTGAGATATTTAAATCAGGAGGTGAACACAAATGCAACGTGACAACTAGTAGCACAAGAAACACTCGATTGGTTTTCTAAGTGCATGAAGCAACACTATTTTCAAGTTCATTAACTTGAGTCTCTGCACCATAACTCAAAAGAGTGAAAAGGCTTTCCTTCTTTCAATACAATCCAATCGTAATTAAAAATTTGCTCTGTCAAGCTACAATTAAAAAATCTAGATAAAACTAAGCATGAGAGCTAATGCCAAAAACATCACAGCACTCTTTGTGTGCTTATGTTTTTTTGTGGGTTTTTTTTTGGTCTTCTGAATACAAAAGCATAAAATTGGGTATTAATCCTGATGATACAAAATATTTAAACATATATATGGAAACATCACATATACATATAGATCAATGACACATGTAATTTGGAGCCAGAAACACACGTCAGAGCTCCCTAAAGACCAAAGATGAAGCAGTGCTTTTTTTCTAAAATGGAATTTGATGTGTTTTAAGGCAGAGACCCAATAATGGTGCACACTACCCCCAGAATTTAAGAAGCTTGGCATCTATCTATATACCCATCTACAATCACAAGTAGATAGATATGTACATAGAAATAAGGAAAAACAAACAAGATGCTATATGATGTTATCCTGACAAAAGAAAAAAAAAAGACATGCATCATGAAATGAAAAGACAAATTAGACTTAACTCATGGAGAACACATATCAAAACAGGTTTCTGATTCCACGAACATCTAAATATGGCAAATGAGCAAGTGAATGTCTCACAAGGCTTTGATGTAATATGGATTTGGTCTTGTCTTTATCAGTACCAGGAAATCACCTCCTTAATTAGCTTTTATTCCTTAGGAACAGAATTCCTATGAAAATATTTTCAATCCCTGCCTGGTGGTCTGATAAACGCCATCCTAAAAGATTCCTTATTCAAGAATTCCACAAAAGAATTTCATTTTCACAAGAAAATGAAAATGAATCAGAAGATCGTATGAGACATACAACGGCGTTTCTGTCTACAGAGACGCTAGAAGTACCTCTGAAGCCAGGAGGCCAGGAGGCGTCCCAACTGCTCCTAGGGGTGGTCCACCGCATGCATCATTCAAGTAACCAGGGTGAACCAAAATGGCTTTTGCTCCATTTGTTTGAAAAACTTAAAACAGTTTGACACCCTGAAGTCACAGACTGAGTGGACAGGCCTGAAAGTCTGGGAGGCAGGCTTCCGAAACACGCTGAGTTGCTGTCACCTGCTGCATCCCAGCAGTGCTGACAGTGACCAAGGCAAAGGTGGCAGCAGCAGTCAGAGTGCACTTACTCCCAAGGCCGGCTGCTTTCTCTGCGGCAAGTAAGCCTAGAATTCTCAATTCAGGACTTGGCAGAAAAACAATTAAGAGAGGAGCTGGTTTGTCAAAAGTAATAAATGATTTGAGGGTCTCAAAACATTTGAGATTCTGCACCTAAAAATTAAATTAGCTTCCCAAGTAGATCCAACTTCCTTTTTTTCCCCTTGTTGTTCTCAATAAATGAATGCATCCTTTATGGAATGTCACACAGCTGACTTGAGGTTTTAATCTTAGTACTGAAAGTCTCCTTCCTCATACATCAGTCTTCCTAGTTACCAGTAAACTATTGTAGGTTAATAACATCTGTCAAGGGGGCTACATATAGTGCAGGACTGTACCCTGTTAGTATAACTGGATATGTCATACCTGTCAGATTCTAGTTTTCTTCTTCATTTTGCTGTAATCTCATTAAATTTCAATTACCCATGTAAGGCTTTCGCTGCAAAATCTCAATAAAGTAAAAAGCTCACATAAATAAACAAAAGATAAGTATGTTTGTTGCTTTAAGGCAACAGAGCATCCATCAGTTAAAAAGACTCAAATAAACATGAATTAAACGCAAACAAATATGAAACCAAGGAAGGCTATGAATTAAGTAAAATTGTAACACTGTGGGTGAAGTGGAAGCCAAAAGGTCAAACCAACAGGATTTGGAAAGAGTGGTTCTTGACAAATGGTAGCGAACTTCACAGTCCGGACCATGGCTGGTCACTGGCTGTCCGTCTGCTATTAAAGTTTTTGTAGTTTTGGTAGGTTTGAGAGCGGTAACTAACCCGTGGAGATCCCTGTTCAGCCGGCAAACCGTTCTGGGAAACTTGCTCTCCTTTCGAAGTATCCCTGTTAGGTAAAGGGGAAAAAGAGGACAGAGGAGAGAAAGGGAAGGAAGAGAGGGGCGTGAAGAAAAGGAAGAGAAAAACAATAAGAGAGGATGGGAGAACATCGATGTTATTACAGGTTTATCTCTCAGAGAAACACATGCAACCCTCTAAAAAAAAACCCCACAAAAACTTTCCAAGTGTTTCAAACTCACTCTAGACAGAATAAGACTGCAGGTATACCCTCCCCCTAAAAGGCAGCATTAGGGGCTGTCATGGAGCTCTTACAACAGCAAAGTAATCAGCCTTTCAGAAATAGAGAGTCATTTCTGACCTTCATGTAAAGTCACCCAGAACTTTCAAAACGCATCGCCACACAATCACCGGCTGACTTTGGGTGATTCACTGCATCCATTTAGTCGCCTGGAAATTCTGAGTGTGCATTTGCACATGCACACGTGTGTGCAACAGAGGGCGCCACCCACACCCCACTTCTGCAGTGTGGCTGTGGACAAGTCAGTGTTCTCAAATGTGATTCAGAAGCTGAAATCACTCTAAAAATTCAACAGGCGAAATCAATAGGAAGGACGTGTGGTTGGGCCTAGCGTAGCACAGGATTACGTGCTCCCGAAACCTCACCAGCCACTAACGCTAAGACTCCAGTGGCAGTGCCGTGACTCACCACTGCTGCTGGGACTCAGTCTCCTCAGAAACCTTCGCGCTTGGCTCGGGTGAAGGCGGCCGCCTCTTCCTCTCCTCCTCCTCTTGCTGTCTGCGCACTTCCAGTAACTCCAACTGCAGGAGAACATGGTGATGTTCGGCAGAGCCCCCAGCTCTGTTTCTTTTAAGGAAAGCATTCTAGATGAACCCAGGAGGTCCTCCAGCCTGAGTTTTCTACACTGGCCCACTAGGAAGCTCTAACATCCATCCTACCCAAAATGGTATTAGGGTGAGAGGAGCTGCAGCAACAACTCAAAACTATAGGAAACAGAGGTATGAGTGATGAAACAGGTCTATTGCATGGGCTGGCAAGATTCCCATGAGTTGTCTGTGTGCTCCCTGGGACACTGGGTTTAACTGCTAAATAAACTATGCAGCTCTCAACTGTGCTTAGGAAGAAAGTTACCTGAACATATGCGGCCATGCTGGACTTCCATCAGAGCTCAGACACACAGCACTGAGACAGAGCTGCAAGAATTCTCAGGAGGCTTCTGTGCTGTGGTAGGGATTTGTGTTCAGCCAAACCCAAACACCACATAAAAAAGCCACAGGATAGTCCAATTGCAACTAAGCCATTTCATGAGCAATGTGCATGCACGAAAAGAATTCCGTTTTAGCATAAGAGGACACAGGTACATTTTAAGTCCTCAGAATTGTAGAAATTAGAAAGAACACCATTTTATAAACCATAAAGAAATCAGCTTTCTACAAGTCAAGTGTCTT
The DNA here is from genome assembly GCA_033961575.1 of Aselliscus stoliczkanus. Lineage (NCBI taxonomy): Eukaryota > Metazoa > Chordata > Mammalia > Chiroptera > Hipposideridae > Aselliscus > Aselliscus stoliczkanus. The sequence goes on along the minus strand of CM066730.1, from coordinate 67,252,230 downwards.
GGGAGAGGAAACACCAATGAACAGGTTCCTGTTCTAAGGTGGAAAAGATTATCAGGAATGGTGAGGTTTTTGATAGCTTAGGATCAAGCTAGGATGATGGGAATTCTAATTCTGAAATTCTGAAAAAATTATAAGGCTACTATGCTCCCTAGAAATCAAAGCTTCTATGAGATCCAGGAGGAAAAGTAGATCAAAAGAGAAAAGCAAACCCCAATCAATCGACTCCCAGGCAGAAAGCTATTGGAAGTCATAAATCTAGGTGCCCAGGAAATGGCTGGGGGTGTAGCCATTTTCTCCCCAGGTCCTGTACCAGGAGAACCACCATTACAGTATGCTTTGAAAAACAGGAATTAGTGAATCCCCTCGTCTAGGAGGCAAGTAGGAAGCGGAGATGTCCCATGAGAACCAACACACCAAGCACCTCAGCACCCAGCGGCCACTTACCGTTGTCAGCCTTTCCAGGGCGGAGAACCTCTCATCCCAGGTTGCTGCAGACTTTTCAAAAGCCTCATGGCGTTTGATGAGCTTCTCCACCTCATCCACACTCTGGCCTATTTCTCGGCTGGATAGGTATGGCTCCTGTCCAAGCAGCCAGGCTTCGGCCACACTGGCGTCCCTTGAGAACTGATGGACCTCCAAAACTGCACAGGGTACCAAGAGTGAGTGCTGGTGAGCAGGGTGACTTGGTAGTCAGAGATGGCACTGCCCTCTGGTGGCAGCTGCTGGCACAACCAGGTCATGGTCTAGACCAGTGCTGCCACAAGTGTAATGCGAGCTACATATACAACCCTAACTTTTCTAGCAGCCACATTGAAAAGAAAAAGGTAAAATGAATTTCGAAAGCATATTTTAGATAAGCTCATATATCAAACGTTATCATTTCCAACATGTAATCAGTATAAAAAATTGCTGAGGTATGTTTCATTTTTTTCTTCTGTCTTTGAAATCTGATGTGTATTTCTAGAGTATATCTAGGGACCAGTCACTTCTCAAGTTCTCAAGAGCCACAGGTGGGCAGTGGTCACCACACCCGACAGTGCGGGCTTGGCAGGCATCCTCTGCTCACGCAGCCCTTCTTGAGTGAGATAAACCTCAGAGCCCGACAAGAATTCACAATCTGCACACAACCACCACATTATGCTGATGGAGCAGGCGTTCATAAATCACCCTTTTTGGGGTTGTAGTTCTGTTTTTTTTCGGGGGGAGGGTGAGAGGGAGAGAACGATATGGGGAGCACTATATAAAGTGGGGACGATATGGGTTAAGCCTTTTGCTGTGTTCACTCTGTTCCTCCACACGTGAGGAAGCCGACCCTGACTTCACTGCAGCTCCGAGGTGGCAGGTTAGCACTCGGGGGCATTCCGCTGTGGCTAACCTCATTCTCACACATCTCCAGCAGCTATGCCTGGGACTTTCAGGTAAGAAATAGACTGTGGGCAGCATCAGTACCCCAGGAGCTGCCAGCTGTCTCCTTTTATCACCCTGGTAGTCCCCAACATGGCCATAAGGAGATGCTACCATGGCACTAGGGACTTGTCATCTCACCATGTATACCCAGCATACAAGCTGGTGACAAGTTCACAATGGAGTGTAATAGGCGTTTTGTTGAATTAAACTGAACTTGCTCTGGAAATTCTCAAAATTTACAGACCAAATCCTCATCCAAAGGATGGTCAAAAGTGGGATTTCTTTTTCAACAGAGGGTTCTGGGCCCAACGGGGTGAGGTGTCCTCACTAGGTCTTTTATACACCTTTTAGAAAAGGCCTCTTCAGTTCTGTTTCTAGTAAGCACCCTTGGTGTCTGAGAATGCGGTTATATAGCACAAGGACAAAGCCCAGAGCCCCAAATGCAGAATGGCAAAGGGGGGCAAAAAATGCTTGAGTTGGGCTACTTCTGGTGTTCATGCCAATTTTTAAATGTTATTCCCAATATTGTATAATATTATAAACTTGGTGTTAGCTCATATATTCCTTTACAAAAAGAGATTAAAAGTAGAATCTACCCTAGAGGGTCATTATAAGGAGCAAATACAGAAAAATATATGAAACACTTAGAATAATGCGCAGTTCACTGCAAAACCTTTCTAGTTGTTGGTTTTTATTTTGTTATCATCCTTCTGCTAAGAAAACCAAATATAAGACCTCATGAGGCCAACTTTCCCCATTCTTGACTCTGAGGTACTAATTCTTCTTTAAGGTAATTAGAGTAGGAGGGGGCTTCTGTACTCTCCCAGAGGGATACCGAGTTCTGCCAGCCCACTGCTTTACTAAAGAATACCCAAACCCCACTTACAACACTGAGATGATCTTAAGATGAAAAATAAAAAATAATAAACAAGCCACAGGGAACTACTTAAAAATACTTAGCATGGAATGGTGAAATCTGGCATTGAAAAAAGAAGCATTTAGAACTCCAAACATCATTGTCAACTAAAGCAGGAAAATAAACTTGCATGCTTTCAACGGACACCCAGAAGGAACAGAGAGAGAAAAACTAAATATATTCTTACTCAGTCTTAACCACTCCCATCGGTCTTCCCACTTGTCAATCATTTCTTTTCTCTTTTCCGTCAACTGAAGTAACTTTTCCTTGATCTGTGAGAAAAGAAGGACCCCAGGGACTTCTTAATAGAGTGTACCACATACATCCTCCCAGTCTTCCCCTTGATAGGCCGCTCATACAAGAAAAATACATTTTCGTAGAGACCACCACTAAGCCAGGGAACATCTAAGGACTGCTCAGTCTACCTGCCTCCTGGGGGAGGAGAGAAAAGCAGGATGGACTGAGAGGCCCTGGGCTCCACCCAAAGCTGCTTTGTCCTAAGGAGGCCACACTGCACTGAGCCCCCTCGGAACCTGAGGGCTCCCTATGGCAAATACCCAGGCAAAGAGGGACAGAGAAAGGCGCAAATCCCTGACCTCTGAGGGAACATCCAGTCCTTTGAACGGGGCCACACACAGACTAACCGTTTACCTCTTTATCACCATCATATTAACTGGAAGTAGCAACATCCAACTAAAAGACAAACGGATCTAGGGCACATGTGACAGAGAAGGGGGTGTGTCACCCAGGAGGAGTACTGATGAAGGCGACAGAGGACAAAACCTCAACTAAGGGCCTTTGAAAATTGTCTGCTATGCCATAGATTTACTGGCTCTGTGCCTAGAGTCTGAGTAATTATCTTTTTCTACACACACAGGAAAAAAGCAAGGAGTTCTGAAATATATATGTAAGTATGTGCATAGGTATATATGAATGTAAATATATATTTCTGTGTATGTGTGTGTATACATAGACACACACATATAGATGTACAACATAAAGTCATTTTACATCTTAACAGAGCTATATCCATCCCGTGGCCCCAAAGCCAAGAGGCGCCCTACCTCCTCAGATGCGTAGTGCTTTCTCGCCAACAGGGATTTCCCAAGTTCAATGCAGGTTGTGAAACTGTCATTACGAGCATCAATTTCCGCTTTGATACCTTGATGGTTATTCATTAATAGTTCAACAGATGATACATCTCTAAAATGAGACAAATAATATCTCCTTTAGGAGATCAAACTTTTCAAATAAGTGTGCAAGTTTTGAAACAAGTAATTAATTTGAAGGAAACAATTTGCCTTTAAGTTCTGATTCACAATCTGAGCCCAGGCTGGGTCGCTGCACCTAAAGCATAATGACAGTGTAATTCAGGACCAGCTATGCAACCTAGTGTATAGAACAAGGCTACTCTTGTGTGCATGCGTGCGCGCACATGCACATGCTCACACAGTAATAATTCAAAGTGCAGATGCTGGAAAAACCACTGAATTTCTGTCCAGACTTTTAATTTGAAATGCGATACAGATTCTCTTTAAGAACGTACAGAGGCAATTATAGGCACCCCTAATTGTACCCCAGTGAGTTCAGGACACGTGTTCAAAACAGCAGCTGATAACCCCTCCTTATTCAGAGATGAAGAGAGAGTGGGAACTTACTTAGAAGCCAACGACTGGTAGAGCCAACACTGCTTCTCATGTATCAAAACCTATGACTGAAAAGTCCTGGTCTAGGAAATATAATTGCTTTCTATATATAGAGAAATATTTCTTCTCTTGGGGGCACAGTTCACTTCTCAATTATGGTGGAGGCTGGCAGAGGTGTTCATCTAATAGTTTCTCTTCACTGCTATGCATGAAACACAGCCAGACAAGACAGAGCAAATATTAAGTAGTCATCTTAAGAACCACTAAAGCAGATGCTGAAGCTTAAGAGACACATTTAGCAACGTCTATGAAAAGGGACAGAGTGGTTTTCAGTCTAACAGACATAGACAAAGAACTCTGAAAAGCCATCTCATCCCCATGATGAGGAGAGCTATTCATGCCTATGGTATGTGGCTGCATGAGGTCTGCAGACGAGGGCAGGAGGGCCTGGGGAGTGTGGAACGTGGGGCGGGGGATCAACTGAAGTGCTGGTGGCTCCCCGCAAACTCCTCCCCACCCTGCTCTGGCCTCAAAGCTCTCAGGCAGGACCCGTGGTTCCCCCTGGAAGATCGCATCTATGAATTACCCGGCATCAGCTAACTGGATTTCCTCCTGCCCAGGGGGCCGGGAGTATTACCTTGGCTTCTCCTGGGCTTCGATCTGCCGGATGACGTCCTCCATCCACAGCATGAGGTCACGCACCATGCTGAAGAAGCGGAACTTGTCCCCCGTGTCCACCAGCCTCACCCTGCGGCCCTCGCAAGCATCCAGCAGGGCCTTCCAGGCTTCCAGGACCTCGTTCTCCCGCTTCTGGATATCGTCAGCCTTGTCACCTGCGTAGGCTGCCTGGAGGCGGGCCGCATCCTCCTGTAGCTGCCTCACCTGTGAAGCCATGGGGGAGACAGTCAGGCCAGACAGCTGGGCCTTCCCTCCATCGCCCCCCCCCACTGCCTTCACACACACCATACACTGTTCTGCTTACACACTAAAGGGGTGCCCCCTGCCCCCTGGGAAGCTCACAATTTCATCAGGGAGATCCAAGTCACAAAAGCCCAACTCTACTATAGATGTCTTGAACTACATTATGAAGTTCTGCATGGACAATAAAACAAATGAAATGCTGTAAGAACGCAGGCAGGAAACTTTGGTCTGGAGAGCTACCCTGGAGGTGCCTGGGGTACAAGAATGACAGACAAAGCACATGGTACATATCCAGATATATTCAAAAAATAAAAGGGAATCTGCTCCTTCAGGTAAAGATGATTATCATGAATGAGAAACAGCCATGAAGAACGCATTCTGAAAACACCTTTTCCATTGCTATGTGGTGTTGCTGAAAACAACACACGTATCACATGTAGGAGCTCTCACAGCGGGATGTTTCAACCTGAAACACGTAACAGTGCGGCGTTTCATGTAGTTGAAAAAAAAAAAAATGGAATGAAGTCAAAGAAGGTAAAATGTTAACTAGCCAAATTAAAAAATTTAAATTTCAAAAACTGCAGAACAGGAAATGCAAATGGATGTCATGAAAAGATGCTACACGGAGATGCTGTAATTTGTCATCTGTGAGTTAGCAAAAATTCAAGTTGCATGATTTATCTGCCAGTGGGCTGGCTGCTTCACTGCTGATAGGACAACAGGCCACAGCTCCTACAGGAGGCAGATGGGCAGTATCTGTCAGAACTACAAATCCATGTCCTTTTGATTTTATGATCTCACTTTGGGGAACTTATCCTAAATATATTCTTACACAGTCAGGAAATGAAATGCATGTACAGTTATTTATTATAGCATCGTCTACAAAAGCAAAAAGAGTGAAAATAAGCTAAATGTCCCTTGTAAGGGGCTGTTTAAATTAATGATGACACATCCATACAAGAGGCGCCTATGCAGTCATGAAAAAGACTGGGGTGGGGGGCCATGCTCTAAGTCACGTAAATGTCTGACCACTATGTGCTCTATACCTGAAACTAACATCATATTGAATGTCAACTCTAATTGAAAATTTTTTTTAATTTAAACTATTTTAAAAAAGAGAATGAGGGAGGGCTCTGTATGCTCATATACAAAGTGCTTCAAGGTAATGGCTAAGTGGAAAAAAACAAAGTGCAGACAGCAGGCATAATACCTACTTTCTGTGTAAAAGGGAAAAATCAAGAATAGGCTTTCACCTTTTTTGGAGAGGGAGAGGAGAGAAATGCCTTTACAAGAAAAACTAATTAATAACTGTGGCTATTTTGTATTTTTAAATTCCATTCTGTCTTACATAAAGCACATATTACTAATGCCCTATATGAAACGTCTAATTAAAAATGTACATATATGGGGGAATGCACTCAGTCTTAATTTACTGGTAGGCTGTGTGATGAAGGCCCACAGACAATATTCGTCTGTCTGTGAGGGAACCTGCGGGTAGATACCATGTAGGGGTGCAGGCGGGGTGAAAGTGGGTGAGTGAGGATGATAACACTGTGGCCTGGGGGGAGCTGGGTTACTGACCCTGGAACGCACAGAAGGATTGTAGGTAGTGGTAGGTTAGGAAAAGAAGTTTCTGCAAAAGAGGCAAAGAAGAATCAATGGGGTTTGTTTCCCATATTAATTTGATTTCCACATTCTAAGAGGCTCTTTGAAATATTCTTTAATTATGGTTCAGGTATGACTCAAATTAGAATGGGTAATTCCCAAGTTTCTAGGGAATTATTTGAAAGGCTAATTTCCTATACAACTAACCAAACAAGAAAAAAATTCCTTGTCTGTGCACCTGGTTGTTTTTAATTTGCTTTTACAATAAAAAGCAAGGTGGAGAAGGATAGCAAAAGTGAAAATTCCTACAAGAGTGAACTACTGAACTGAGCAGTCAGCGAAGACCATCACTGGGTGCAAATACTGTATTATTTCCTCGTGTCCCACTGCCCACATGCAGAAGGGAGAGTGGGGGCAGGTTAGGATGGCCCCAAGGGTAAAGCAGCCAAGGAGGAAACACCACCGGCTTCAGGGAGCCTGCACCACAGCCTCCCTTGTGCTCTAATTCTGTGATAGTAAACCTGGATTGGGTCAGTAATTGCAGGGTGGGGGGGTAGGCACACACTTCCTTGGCTCTAAGGCCCAGCCCAGCAGATACAGTGAGATGAAGACTGTCAGGCTTGAGGGAACAGGTTCCTGCCCTGGACGTCACTGGACCCTCGATGGGCTCCTTCATCTCTGGAGTCCCTTAAAGTTCTAGAAGTAAGTAATTTTACAGGTGCAGAGGAAAGACCTGATGCCAGTAACTAGCTCAGTCTCTAGGCATTCCAAACAGTTCCCCTAGGCTTTTGTTACGTGACATTAGTGAGACAACGTCAGTAGAGCTTTTGCTGTGGCAAATGGTTTGCAAGCATAACCTCAATCCTCAATCCACGAGGGGACTGTAGCTGAGAGAGGTGAATTTAACTGGCAGCCACACACAGTGGCAGGCCCTAATCCACCCCAGGGTCTACCCTCACTCTAACAACATGCCAGGTGGACCGTTACGGATCCTCACACATTCATATGGTGCTCCGGGACCTTAAGTGCCATGAAAACCTCTGAACATGAGGCTGACAAGCTTTCAAATGGCAAGTCCTCACAGAGCTGGTCTGAAAGAAAGACTGGGAACCCTTACAATGCATGGTGGGCTCTACTACATCCCGGGTGGTGCAGAGCCTCAGCCACTCCATGTAGCTCTTTTAAACAATCCCCTGACACCTTCCGCCTCCCTGGTGGAAAAGCTGCAGCACTCAATCTGAACGGAACCCCAACTTTGATCCCCCTCTGCTTCTGGAAGGGGAAAATCGAGATGAACTGAGAAGACAATGGCAGTGAAGGTGGTCTCTCCACAGAAGAAAATCGAAGCACACCAAAGAATGGTAGAAAGGCTGGTGCAGTAGATCAGGGGTCACCCCACAGCTGAATCTGGGCTGCCTGCCTTTATAAATATTTACAGGCATACAGCCATGCACCCTTATTTTCATATTGTCTGTGTCTGCTTTGTGCTTTGGCAGAGCTGAGTAGTTGCAACAGGGGCAGTTAAGTTCCACAATGCTGAAAATATTTGCTACTGGGGAGTCTACGGAAAAGTTGCAGACCCCTGCACTAGATTATCATTGTGCTCTTAACAGATAAGAACAAAGACCCGATATACTGAGGGCTGGTATCTTTAATAAAACTGACTTCTTCTCTAGGACCATGAAGTTTAGGGGGAAAAGATTCAATTTATTTTTCATCCCAAAACACATAAAACTAAACCAGAAACAGTGCAGAGAATAGAGAGCAACCTAGAGACTGATTATACTATAGATTCTTACTGTCATACTGTCATCACTTTGTCAAACATCTTTTAAACAAAGTCTTAATGGTAGCTGTTTCACCCTGGGGGGGAAAGGCCAGGCACATTAAAATCTCAGAATCTTGTTTTCCCTCTTGCCGGATATGTAACTCAGACCCTGGTTGATGGGAAACAATAAGGCATTATTTTGCAAGTTTTTCTAGATGCATATGCTAACACAATACAAATTCTTGTTGAGAAAAGGTCTATAACTGGCAAATGTCTGTGTGCATTTGGTTTCTTTATTTTAATCACAAGGATGTTCATCTAACAAGGTCTGCAAATGAGGCAAACTTAGAACTTTATGGACTAAGTTCTCCCAAATGGAGCGTTTTAACAACGTGTGTGCATGCACACACATGTATTTAATTTAGGACATTCACTGAGATGTGTTTTGAGGAGCCAAGGAATGGAGAGAGGTGCTCAGAGGTGCACCAAGACTCTGTATGGAAAGGAAACCTCCTACCGTCCCTGGGCAGCTCGCCCACCCACCTGAGTGCCCAGAGCCTGGATGTCGTGCTCGAATGTGGTATGCATTCTTTGTAAGGTCTCCACCGTGTTCTGGTCTCTTCCAAGCTCCTCAGGGAGTTTCTTGTGTTTGTCCTGTATGCGCCCAAAGATCTCCTTGGCATCGTGGTAAAACTTATGCAGTTCGTAGGAGGCGGCGAGAATCTGTGTTCTCGTGTCAATGAGCTCCAGCAGGTCAGCCCAGGCTTCGTTGAGCCCGTCCTTCCACTCAGCGATGGTGGCGGCATCGGAATGTCCAGAGTTGATGAGCTCATCTGCCATATGATTGACAGTGTCCACGCGCTCCTGCCCAATGTTCCCTGTGTCTCGAGCAAACTCCCGGAATCGTTCTTGCAACATCTGAAATGGAGATGAGTAGAAAGAAATCAGTGAGACTATTATGAATGTTTTATTTCTTGAACCTCTTTGGAAAAAAATGAGTGGTACGCATAACTTAACAACAGATCTTAGCTCTGAAACCCCTTATCAATCAGGCTTCCTTCTTATTCACTACAGCTGAGTCAGGCACTAACTCCAGCTCTTTTTACTACTGAAGACGAGGGTATGGAGAGGTTAAACAACCTAAGTCAAAGTCACTCAGCGATGAACAGAGTTGAAACTAAATCCCATGACCTTTGGTTTGAGTTCAAGGTATTTTCTCTGCTGACAGACAAAGAACACAAATGGCTTTCCAGGCCCAGCACTCATTGCATAACGACTCACGCCCTGCCCGGAGTACTTGCCGTGACATGCTCGTAGTCCTGCCCCAATTCGTGCGACCCCGCGACCACCTCCCTCTCAGCGATCCACTGCTCCAGGTCGTCCACCTCCCGGTTGAGCTGGAACAGCCTGTGCCTCTCATCCAGCTTGCCTCTCCTCTCTTCAGCAAGGTCTTTCAGACCCGCGTACAGCTTATCCACCTTGGACTGCCGCATGCTAATGCGCTCACTGAAAGGAGGGGAGGGCAGTGGGGGTGGGGGTGGAAAAGGACCTTAAATGTCAACGTTCCTTCAGGGAGAAAACAAAACGAGGTGGAAATGCCAAGAGAGTGTATTATATAAAATTTCTGGAAGGAAACTTCTGGTTAACCTTCTCAGCCTAAAAAACAAAACTCACAAGTTTGACTGCAAGTAATAATGGGCCAACGTGCAAACCAAATACAGTAATCAAGGCCAAAGGCCATCCTGGCTAATGATGGAGGGCGGGCAGAGAAACTAACTGCACTGCTGGCTCTGTAAGTCAGGGTTTCCTCTGCCATTAAAGGTGAGTGCCAAACCCAGGAGCCGCCTCACACCCTCAGGTGCCGTGCTGCCAAGGGAACACGATAGGCCCATCTGGAAGACACCTCTACCTGCTCTGGGCTGTATACTCTTGCCCCCACGAGGGCAGGCCCTGCTATTCCCATCTGGTGGGCTGCACCCCCTGCCTGCCTCCAACTTCTCCCCAAGATGACTGCCTTGTAACAGGGAAGCAGAGATAGGAATTGTTGGTGCCTGTCCCCAGAGACCAGGAAAGCCACTTTCCTGGGAATCCTTATCACGGACACCTGAAATGTCCCCCCATGCTAACACAGCCATTATCCCATCTCCAGCATGCCCTGGGTAACGCATAGTCAATTCCTTTCCTTTCTGAGTCAGAAAAGGCAGTTATGTGCACAGAGAGGCTAAAATGACAGCGGCTGAAGTTAACACAGGAGCCTGGTACAGATTCAGGAGAACCACACACTCCCCGGTTTGTTTGTTTTTTGCTGTTTTTTTTGGTTCGTTTGTTTTAAATTCCTAAGGTGTTCTAAGGATTTGATGTATAAAATTAGGAGGTGGTATCATTTTATTCTTCCTGGCAGTCCTTTTATTTAGGTCCATGCATTCTCGTCTCCACTCCTCGTAAAACTAGTAACTACGTTCCTAAATGGGATGACTTGTTCAACCCAATGGTAGGTGCTTTACTAACCTGTATTTCTGCAAATCAATCTGGATCTGACTCATGACACCGACAATCTTTCAATAGGGCCTTGACCAGAGGAGACATTTAACCCACAAGAGCAACTCCCTATACAGTCGTCCACCCTGTCTGTTCAGCATTAGCCTATCGGGTTTATTTTAAAGGTGCTTCCCAAAGGTCTTATACCAGTTATTCAAGATGAATGCTACCATTCCTTCGTACATGGGTTAAAGTAAGAGGTCCTTGCTGGGAGGCACTGAAAGCCTGGTCTCATGTTTACAAAACGGCAGTCACCTTTCAGGATGGCTGTCGGCCACCAGGGCCCGGCTGGTCTTGGAGAGCTGGTGCACTGTCTCTGCATAGTCCTCCACGGCTTGTTCCAAAATCTGGTGCTTCTTCAGCATGGAGACGGCACTCTGCTCATCCTGCAAGGAGAGAGGGGGCTATTACAACCACAGCCCTCCCCTCTAGCCCAATATCATCTCAAAGAGAGACAGGTTTACTGCACCGGAGGGGGCAGGGCAGGAGGAAGGACCATCAGAAAGAAAAAAACCAGAAATGTGATATGGGTGCTGGAACACAGATGCATTTCAGAAGCGTCAGTGCGGACTGGACTGTGGGAGGGAGGGCTCTGTGAAGGAGCACCAGGAAGATAATGCAGAATGACAGAGTCCTCTGAGGCAGGCGGGAAAGCCCAGGCACACCCATGTATGCTGGCTGGTTCAACTCATCATCTAACAGCATTCTAGAACCTCAAAATACTTCCCAACTGTCTCAAAAGCATCTTGTATGTTATAAAATTTAGGTAACCCGATCACTAGAGAGAGCAAGAAGGACTCTGGCAAATTTGCATTAAAAAAAAAAAAAAAAAAGACAGGAAGGCCCATTGTTAACGGCATACCAGGATTCAGACAAGATTCTGCCCAGGGGAAACAGCAGGCGGACGCCAGCCATCTTTATGCACCATGGCGCTGCCGTGATACTCAGAGGAAACACTGAAATGTTTCACAGAGCCGCGGCCGCCAGCAGGGCACGAGCTCGGAGTCCCCTCTGGGCTCGCTCACCTTGGCCTTCTCCTCGGACATCATGTACAGCTCCTGCTCGCTCATCCAGGCCTCGGCCTCGGCGGCGTCGAAGTAGTACTGCTGGGCCCTGTGCGCCTCCTCCAGCCGCCGGTGGCGCTTCTCCGTCTCCTCAATGAGGAGGCCCCACAGCTGCTTCAGGTCGGTCAGCCTCTGCCGGATCGCCTCAGCACTCAGGCTGCTGCTGTCGGTGACGATGTTCTGGCTCCTCTCGAAGATGTCGTCGATGCGGGGCTGGTGCCCCTGGATTTCTTTCTGGAGGGTCTAGGGGAGCAGGGAACACGTAGGTTTGCTCCACTGCAGCAGCACACCGTCTGTGCCACACGGTGAGGGCCAAGGAGACAGCGCGAGCCTTCAAGGCCCCCTCACGGTCTCTGCCCTGGAAGTTGGAGCCGATGTTTATCAGACTGAGCCCGCCCAAGCAGGAAACTTACCTGGTTTTTCTTTATTAACAGCTGCACAGTCTGGAGGTTGTGGCCATGATCCGTGGAAGTTGCCAAAGGCATCCTCTCTCCAACCCACAACTGGAGAGAATTGTAAATAAGTGGTCAGGATCGCTCAAAAAGAACCAATATCTGACACCAACAAGTACAGGAGGGAGGCCGGCTTGAGAGAGACAGTGGGCTCGCTCTCCCCGGAGAGGCTGCCGAGGGGCCCGCTTTTCTCTGACCCAGAGCAAGGGCTTGTCTCCCACACCTTACTTCATCCTGAATGCCAGGCTCACTGCGAGTCCTCATTCTTTATTTATTTTTGAAATTAGCGTCCTAGGGGCACTACAACACTAGAATATCTTTAGAAAACCAGACAGGAAAGTGGAGTTGAGTTTTGTGTAAGAGGGGAAAGAACCCTCAGAATCTACCCAGCATGGGCTTTGACGGCTCGGCTCACCAACATGGCCCAATGTGAGTCCAGCACAGGAGTGAGAACAGGGGCTCCAGGCCAGGAGGTTTACGGAAAAGCCACTCGTGCGGAAAGGGTCTAAGACTCACAATCTCGTCCTCCACATCCCTGTTGAACTGATGGATTTCTTTGGAGGCCAGCAGGTTGTGCTTCCTTTCACTCAGGGGCTCCAGCAGCTCCATGAACTTGGTCTGCACGGTGAGGCGCTTGCTGTCCACCTCGTCGGTGCTCTTCCCCTCCTGACTCAGGGCCTGCGCCTGGCTCTGGAGCTCTTCGATCTCCTTCTTCCGCACCTCCATCTGATTCTCCAGCATCTGAGGGCAGAGAACAGACCAGCCTTCACCCCAGAGACACGGGAAACACAGACAGTCCTATAAGATGTTTGCTTTTTGGCACTGGCCAAAGTGGAACAGCCTCCACCCCAGAGACACGGGAAACACGGACAGTCCTATACGATGTTTGCTTTTTGGCACTGGCCAAAGTGGAAGGTTGAAGAATATAAAGGTATACGGTGGAGAGCCTTACGGAATGTGCCTAACATCTATCAAACCATCAATTAGCACCCCATTCTATCGGCTGATTTTTCAAAAATCCCTTTCTAGGATTTTTAAATTTGGGGGCAACATTCAAATTTATCCAGGAACATGGGAGGGTAATAACATGGGAAACAAGAATTAACCCCAGGGACAGGAATCTCCATCTGCCTGCTCAGAAGCCATGACAATGTTGGAAACCAGCTTGGCCATCAGGAAGCAGTCAAGTCTGAGGTTCCAGTTCTTTTAAGGCAAGAAGGACAGCTGTTGTAATCATCTTCCCTCAATTTCTTCCATCAGAAAACTGATTATTCTTTGTCTACATATTTGGATAATCAGCTGAAAACATGTTAATTATTTATTTACATGAGGAAAATGGCCTAAAATGAAAGCATAGGTATCTCCCTTAGCAAACATCACACTGGGAAGACCATATACTGAAAGTTTAGAGACAAGGGAACCCCATCTGGGAACAAATGGACTCCCTTTGTAGGTAGGGGAAGTAAACAGTTATGACTAAATACCATCAATGAAAAAAAACTCCTTAATACCTAATGACTTAAAGAGCAGAGTAACTGAATCATCTGGCAAAGGAAAGGTAGGTGTCGTTCTGAATGAAAAAACAAGCCTAGGTCTCGGCAAAGGCGCTTTGGTAGCGGTTGGTTCTAAGCAGAACTGTTGGGCCTGGGATTCGGCCACACACACCTGCAAACCCTGCCATGGGAACCACTAGAAGTTTTTGCCACCAACTTGCTTTCTCAACCTCACTGGGGCTATTCTCTCATAAATATCAAGTAACTTATAAATTATAATTTCTCATAAATTCATTTGCCCTTAGATTGCTCTATCATGATACAAAAAATCGATTTTTTTTTATTGTTTAAGAAAAACACCCTGAACAACTCTAATAACTCACATATCTAGACATTATATAGCAAAGTATGTGAACTTGATTACTTTCCTTCATGTAAATTGCAGAATTGATTAAAATGAATATTTACTTAACTGTTGGATGATGGTACTATCAATTATACGATAATAAAAAACTTCCAATACGTCTAATAGTTTCTTTCTAGTTGATTCTGGGAACGTCCCATGACGCTTTTGGAGCAAACATTTTGCTGGGTTAAATGGCCTTCACACAAGAGGTGCATGGTTAAGAACACAGTGGATGAGTTATGATTGACAGGAAACAGAAACAGGCCTGTGGTGGTGGTCGCCTCGCCCACTTGCCTGTTGCTTTTTCAGCAGTATGTTGACACTGGTGAGGTCTTTGCCATAGTCATCAGACTGAATCTGACTCTCCAAGCCATGCAACCATTTGTCCAGATCCGCACAGCTCTGGGTGAAGAGTTCAGCCTTGTTTGCATCAAAGAGCCGCTGGGCCTTGGTCTGGGTGGTGGATTCAAGGACTTCCCACATTTTATGTAAACCAGTGAGTTTCTCCTTCACCACTGCTTCCGTCTCAGGCTTTTCTGAAATGAGCTGCATTCCTTCCTAGAAAACACAAGCCACTGTGCTTATAGTTTGCTGGAGAACAAATGTCACTCTGAAAAATAAACCTAAGATTATTTGATCCACAATTTACCCATTCACTCAACACACACACACACACACACACACACTTTCTTCCTCTCTTTTTTCACATGAAGTTACTGCTCAATAAAATTGACAATGGCCTAGTCTACACACACCATATGGTTTTCATGGGAGTTGAGCAAGGAGTGATTTCTGCATGCTGAAACAGTTCATCTGGGGCAACAGGATATTTAATGCTGATCACCTAAGACTTTATCCCTTCAATCCCCACCCTTAAAAAACTATAACACATTATTTTAATTATTAAGAGTCTGAAACAATATAAAAAGCATCACATTCACATCCGTTATGCTGCATAGAATCTCCCCATATGCTACAACAATACATTTTAAATTACTGCAGTACTTGGTAACACAGCAGTGACACAAGAAAAATAAGAAAATTAAAAAACACATAATATTTCTAAATCCTGTAGATTTTAGATCTACGGCTGGATCTGATCAGTCTGTCAGAGTCCTATACGTGTAATATGATCAAGATCATAAGGACTCTGCCCAGGGGCTCACAGTTTATTTAGGTGCAGCAAGTGAGATGTACAACAGTAACTAAACACCCACTATCATGAAAAGATAAATCAAGGGCTTTGTACCACCAGTTGGGTTTCTGCTTTTCTCTCTTCTGCTGGGTTGAAGTCAGAAATTGGTAAGTGAATGGGACTGCTACCGACAATGTAACTTTTGTATATGATCAGATATGACTGAAATGCGTTGGAAAATGTGCTTAATGAAAAGGAGCTCATTTCCACCCAGCTCGTTTTCTTACCAAGGTCACACTGCAGAAATGCGAGACTCACCAAACATTTTAACTCACCTTCTCAATTTTGTCGAGCCATTCTTTGTTGGATCCAAGTTCTGCCATAAATGCTTGATGCTTTAACCATTTACTGTGCAGATTTCTGGCTTCATCGTAAGACATGTCCTGGGCTGTAAGCATCTTTTCATTGATCCATAGAGACAGCTAGGAAGAAAAAAACAACAACAAAAAAACCCAGGAAGGTTTCAGAGATTGTGATCATAGACATCAGCCCTTTTTCTGCCTGGAAAGAGTTGCATTATGTCATACTGTGCATACTGCACATGTTTCCATGTCAACAGACAACCAAATATTTACTTTACAACTCTGACCTGTCATGACAGGTATCTCCATTGTATGGAAGCTGGCCTTAGCCTTGCTCCAAACCAGATACCTAACATTAAATCCAGAAGCATGAAAGCTCTGTGAGCCAGCTTTCCAACTGTTTGGCACACTTAACCAGCTTTCCCCCCACAAAGGCTTGTGCTTACAATTCTGCCCTAACCAGTCCAAGTAACATTTTTTCTATTCTAAATACCTGTGCCAGCTATACTATGTTAACCACGATTACCTGGCTTTCATTTCACTCAGTAATCTTTTTACTCTTTTACTTCTATCATAAAACAACCAAAATTCCTACTCCTCCGTCCCTCCCTCCCCTTCATCAGTACATCTATAGGGATGCCAAAAAGCATAAATAACTCAGTCACGGTAGGGATCAGGCAACAACAATGCCCCTGCAATGTTTCCTTCAGGTTGGACTCTCCTTCACCCGTGTTTCTAGAGCCACTATTTCTCTAAAGGGCCTTCCATTCAGACTAAGAACACTTCAGAGGACTTGATTCTGAGACCCAACATGTCTACTTGGATCTGAACTCTGGAAAGCCTCACAGAGCCTGCCAGCCGCTGACAGATCTGAGGAGGGAGCTCTCTCATGAGGCTCAGGCTGGGAGTCAGCCCAAACCCAGGCCCTGGATGCACTTCTCATGCTGGCTCTCATCCCGATCCTGCCTGCCTGCCTGCCGTTGGCCAGGCCAGGGTCCTAATTCCTACCCTATATACAGTGCTACCCCAGGAAGAGCGTTTTGTTTGCCCAGGAGGGAGACACCAAATGGAGCACAGAGTTGGCTTGGAACCAGAAGGGAACGTCCTCAGTGACCGTGTCCCTTCTCCTGCATGACCACGAGAAGCCCACTTTTACACAGGTCGCTGCCACAACAAATCTGCACCTGAGCTCCTTCACAGTCCTGTCTACAAAGATTCAGAAATGGCGCAGACAGCTAGAAAGAAGAAAAAAATCGTACCATCTGCAACGATATGGATGGACCTAGAGAACATTATGCTAAGTGAAATAAGTCGGTCAGAGAAAGACAAATACCATATGATCTCACTTATATGTGGGATCTAAAGAACTGAATAAATGAGCAAAATAAACAGAAATAGTCTTAGAGACACAAAGGAAAAACTGATGAGGGCTAGATGGGACGGGGGTGGGCATGAGGGAGAAGGGGAAGGGACGAGGCAACATAAACTGGTAACTACAATACTACTGCAGAGACAGAAGAGACAGTTGAGGGAATATAATCAATAAGATTGTAAATATTTTTTTAAGGGACCAGATGGAATCATGTCTTGTCAGGGAGACCACTTCATGGAGGGTGTAGTGGCCTGACTACTGCACTGTACATCTGAAGCTGCCGCTGATTAATATTAGATATTGACTATAATTTAACACATATATAGTCATGGGATGTGGAATATAGTGTGGGGATGGAGTCAATATGGAATTGTAATAGATATGTATGATATCGGGGGTGGGGGGGCAGGGGAAGGGGGAGGGGGTAGTCACTTTGTAAGGGGTGAAAAAGATAACTATTGCATTGTTTTGTACATCTGTAAGTATTAAAAATAAAAAAATAAAATAAATAAATTAAAAAAGCAATGGCGTAGAAGGCCAACAGAAACCCTCACAGAACATTTCCAAGGCCATTTGCTTGTACTCTGAGCTGCTGCCGGGAAAGGTTACCCCATAAATTTGCTTAAACAACAGAAAGCCTGTTCTTTGGAAAAGGTCAAGGAGGGTGATGTGGGGTACAGGAATACCCCTGGCTCTGAACGTGGGTGAAGTCCCGGCAGCATCTCCACCTTTCTCCACGCAAGAGGGGGTGGGGGCTGAAAGCAAAAGGTAGCAAGATCTTTGATGTCCCTCTTTATTGAGGGGAAAACCCAGTAAATCTCATAAAGCCCTTTGTGAGCAAGGACCATAGATTGTTACCTGACAATGGAGACACTAAATTTCCTACTTTAAAACAATTACCCATTTTCCAATTATCTGAGTAGCTAAAATCTGAAATACTATGGCCATTCATTCAATCAAAGGGGAAAAGAGAGTAAAAGGAAACCAAATGGTAAAAATTTCCCCTGTATTTTATACACATACACCACAAGAGAAGGCATTTATCCAAAGTGCCAAGTACATTCACATATTTTCACAACTCATAACCACCTACCCAAGAGATTAAAAAAAAAAAAAATTACAAATCAGAGGCTTATAAGCAAATCTGTTCTTTGCTGAACACATAATCCCACAGATAAAGCATCCTGCAAAGCAGGACAATGAAACTGATCTATGGAACTTGCTAGTTCATCAGCCCTTCATCAGCATTCTGGAATCAGAGCTAGAGTTATTATCTGTGGGCATTCACAAAGGTCATTTAAGAATATACTCATTCTCTGCAAAAAAGAACACTGTGCAGACTGGAAAAGGATGGAAAAATGCTTTGATCACTGAATTAGGCTACAAGCTAAGAACTGAACTCGCTGCCCTGTGCCACACACATCCAGTTATGCTGCCCTCCTTAAAAAAGGTTTCTTTCAGAAAACAGGAGATACAGTTGAGGGAATAAAACAGAAAAGCAGTACCTTTGAAATCATTCACTTTTCAGGATATCAGATTAAAAATAACACTAATAAAATGACACGCTTTGTGTCCCCCATCTGTAACAGGGGTTCCATCTGTAAGAGTGGACCCCTGCTCATTCCTACCATATTACTGCTGCAATAAACTTCCCATCCAGGCAGCGTTTATGGGGGTGGCAACAACGGCAGACTTCACAACCCACGCCTCCTCCAGCCAAGGCACCCCGAGGGAGTGTGAGACAGAGAGGCAATCTGGAGTCCCTAGGCCTTACACAACACCTACAGCCAGCAATGGTATTAAATCTGACCTCTGGGTGCTCTGTAAACAACTACCAGCATTAATAGATAGATTTTCAAATGCAGGGCTGGTACATATGTACACAAACCCCATTCTCAGAAAATCTTGCTTTATTAAAAGAGGAGTGTTTTAATAAAGATAAATGATAGAAAGTTTATAGCCAAAGAATAATACATATACCCCTTTGCTTATACTTCTCCTCCAAGGGTTTTGAAACCCCCAAACGTGACCTAAATTCCATGATTTGGAGGAAACCATATACGCTGCAACACCCCCTCTCCCTCTGGCCTGCCCCAGTGGACACTATGGTTGTACTAACTTCATGAGATTCAAGGAAAAAAACAGAAAAACCCAGGAGACGTGGCAGAGCAGTCCCAGGAGACCTGTAAATTATCCCCCGGACATGAAAGCCCAGCCGAAACCTGTCTGCGTACTTTAAGAGGAAATCATGCAGGGCTCAGCCCCGTGGGCATGCATACCAGCCACTGGTGTATAAAGAGTGGACTCCTTGTAAGCAAGGGTGCCAATCTGGAACATGCGGTAATAAAGATCTAAAGACATACTGAGATTATGTGCTGTGATTCCATTGAGAAGGTCTATCATTTCTAAGGTCTATCATTTCTATCTACCTTCTTTTCCTACACGTCTGTATGAATCCACTTATGAAAATGGGAAACAGGGACTGGAAATTTCAACTGGGTTTCTCCCAAGGGTTATTTTTGTCCCCTCAACCTCCTGCTCATTTCCTTGCATTTTTCTTCTCAGATTAAGCCCAGGTTTCACCATGGTCAGGTCAGTGAATTTCTTCTCATTAACTTGTCCTTTAAGCAAGAGCATGGAATCCCATTGATTACCCCATCCTCCCCAAATACAGCCTGAAGTTGAAACAAGTAGTTGATGGTGTTTCAAGGGAAACGTCAAAGTGATACAGGGACCTCCAATCTGTGGACGGCACAGCCCAGGATGCAAACACTCCAGATCCCTTTCACCCTCCAGTGCTAAAGGGCCACTTGGTATTCACTACAACACAACAGGCAACTCCACACAGCTACTAGATCCCATTACTCTCCTCTGTGCCCTGTCTTGGGACAGGGATGCCTCTCTAAATGAGCATCCTATTCAAATGGATTATTAATGCTCGGTTGTCACTTGAAGAGGCACTCCTATCTTCAACCTGTCTGGCTCCAGGCGAATTCCCCAGAGACCTAGATTCATCAATGTGGTGCTGAAAACTGAGAGACAATAAACTACACAGCTTAGGGGCTTTCCTCCTCTTCTTAAGGTTTAGCTGCTGGAGCATACAAGATTCACAATTAAGACAACAGTTTCATGGACATGAAAGATTGCTTCTGTTTCTGTCACAGACGATCTAACATGACAACTGTTATTATAGCCATATTTCTTTTAACACACAGCCACACGTTTGCATGCAAGGTGTTTGTGATGATTTGAGTCACGTTCTTAGCACACAACTTGATCCCTTCCCCATACTACCCTCCTCCCCACCCAAGGTCCCTGGCAGATTCACTTGGAAGATCTTCATCCCATTTTTGCCTCGGAGGAAATTTAATCTAAAAAACCAGAAAGGACTGAGCCACACTGTTGTTCTCTGGCAATGCGCTCATGGACTCACACATGTGAAGTCAGCTAGAGGCTTTTCTCCAGCTAGCTCGCAGAGAACTGCACTTTCTGGCTAACTGCACTTTTCCAAGTTTGCTTATGCATGTATTAGGGGGGCATGAAGTAGCATGACAACCATCAGATCAACACCACATGTTAAAACTCAGAGCTTGAAATAGGATTACTACTCTTGGAGTATTAGACACAGATCTAAAGAGCCTGAAAGATGGGTACTTTAAGGTCTTAAGTGAGTTAAGAAACTCAGTATGTATTTTTAAAATCTCTGCTTCCTGCCTGGGTGGCCAGTTCTAGTTCCCTGTAGTTCTTCCTTTCCATTCATTGGAAGGAATGTACATGGCTTTCAACAGCTAAAATAAGTGCTTTTAGGTTACAGAGCATTCTAGGTCGTCAATGGTATGACGGGACCACTGTACATCTGGATGTGTGATACGGCAGCCACTAATCCCAGCAGGCTACTGAGCACTTAAAATACAGCCAGTAAGACAGAAGAACTATCCTCTTAATTTTATTTCCTGTTAACTAATTTAAAATGAAATAGCCACATGTGGCTAGTGTCTACTATAATGGGCAGTGCGGTTTTAGACTATAATATTCCAGATGATAATAACCCAGTTACTCTAAGTGATAATTTGCAGTTTAGAGAACTGACAAGGTACCACGCTGCCTCACCTGAGAAATATGGGATATGAGTTTCTGGCCTCAATTAATTTTGTAATTCCAGGCACCCTTCTGCCAAATGCTGGTAGGCTCTAGCTGGAAGCGGGTAAGGAGGAGGTTAAAGGGAGACATACCTCCTGACAATCTTGCAGGAATTTCTGAAGATCCCTGTTGTCCTTCAGTCTCATCAGAAGCTCACTGGCTGCCTCGCGGTTCTTCCTATGTCTGGGATAATAATAACAACAATTATTTTTTAAAAAGGAAGTAGAGAATCTTGAAACACAGGATTTCACAGCTCAGTCTCTTTCCTGGGTTACTAAACATGCCAAAAACAGTTTGCTTACAGTTCTCAATTATGTCAAGGAGGTAAGATAAACAAGAGAGTTTAGCATTCTCTAACTGAGGAAGCCATGGTACAAAGGAGAGCGTTAACACCTGTCCAAGCCACACAGCAGGCCAAGTATGTGGTCAAATGAGCAGTATGAATTCCGGCGCTCCCTCATCTGGTGCTAGGAAAAAGAAAATTTCAGCTCGCACTGCAGACCAGCCCCCATTTTAGGCTCTGTGGGAGATGCTGAAACACATCTTCAAGAAACTCATAACTGGGTGACAAGACATGTATGTATATATGGCTAAGAAAAAAATACAATCATGTAACTGGCTTTAAATTAACATCTCCTGATAATCAGATTCCCATCCTGAGAAAACCTCACCAAAAACAATAAGGCAGGAATGAAAATTTTTAGACCTGTAAGATTAGCTCCCAACTCAATCCCACTCTTTGTTAAGGGATAAGGACAACTGAGGTTTAAGGAAGTTAAAGCACAAAACCTTAGAACACTGTGAGAATTGGAAGGAGCTGCTGAACTTGGTGAACAAGGAAAATGGGGTGCGTGCTCCCCAGCTTGAACACTGTACACTGAGCTTCCTCACACATACCGTGGGGGGGCCACAATTCACCGGCAGACATCTCCCACCAGAAACTGAATAGCTGTGAGAATGCCGTGAGCCCCGTGGAAAGGGCTGCTTTTACACGGCTCCCCTGAGACAGGGAGAGCTGTCCCACACTGAGAACAACACGACGCTGCCACAGTATATACAGCTCTCTTGATATGCTGGAGTAACCTAAGCAAACCGGCCTCAGTGTAGGGTATTGAGAGAGGCAAAGGAAGAGTGCAAATGAGGGTTTTTCATTCTGATGCTCAAAGCAATTTCTTGCTCCTGTGCTTGGGCAAGGTCCCGTATCTGACCCCATCAGTCCTCAGGGCGGAGATGAGAAAGAACATCAACTGGAATTCTCCACAGTGGTAAGAAAGAGCAGCTCGGTGAGCACGCGGCTGCTGACTGACTTTCAAAGAGCCCTCCTCAGGTGTAGGAAAGATCTTGCAGCAACGCGCAGTATCACACGGGCCCTCAGCAAGTGCTGACAAAACAAGCGGCAGCACTGCAACTCCCATCTGCCTGGGGAGCCCAAGGGAAACGCCCTCTGCTCCTGAGTTACCGGTGACTACAGAACAGGAAGAAGATGAGTGGAAATAATGCTGCTATGCTAGATACATAAAATGACTTTTACATTTCTTTGCTTTTTAGTTGAAAGGGGTTCTATAGCTTCAGAAAAAGGAATCTTAATAGGCTTATACCACTTAGGCAAAATGAGAAAATACAAAAATACTTCTTATATAATGCTAAATGAAAGGAGTTTATGCGTAATTCAATGATATAAAACACTAAGGCACAGATTAGAAAGCAAAAACTAAAATGGCATGTGCTAGGAAATAAAGTAAAGGTTGTAGTTTCCCTTCCCCCAATTTCAGATTTTCTATTCCTTTTATAACAACAATAAATGAAACCAATCCCCTTTACTTCATTGCTATCCTTTCTCAGAGACCAAATATTTAAAAAAAAAAACAAAAAAAACAAAGCCTTCTAATATTGTTGGCAAATTTGGGCTAAAGAAATTAGCTATCTAAAAATGTGGGTGGGGAAGGAGTGTCAAGAAAAGTTCTTCAAGTGCCCTATCCTCAAATTCCAGTCAATATTTGTAGGTTTTACGACAATAAAGCAAATCTTCTGGAGAGAGGTAATTTGAGTTGGAGTTAATGACAAAATGCAAGAGTCTGCCTTCAGTAAAAGGCCTTGAATATAAGATCCCCTTCCTTTCCACAGAATGCCAGGAAAGCACTACGATGACGAGGAAGACTCACAGATACTCGCAGTTACAACAGGACATGGAAATAATGGAAGTAGAAACAGCTTCAGACACTGAGATGCTTCACTAAGGAAGAAATACAACCAGGCAGGATCTTGAATGTATTTCTTAGATAACTGAGTCTCACGTGTGCCCAACAGATGCCTGCCTGACAATCTTTCTCTTATATTGGGACCGTGAAAAAGGAAAAAGCCAAATGGTGACTTAGGGCCCCATGTCCAAATGACACACATCTGTGCGGAGGGCATAATGATGGCCTTAGAGTGATGTGCTCTGCGGAGTGAGAGACACCTATGTAGGCAGCAGAGACTGCTGTTGACTCAGAAAGCCCTCGAGAGAAGCGAGTGCGGCTTAAATGCTCTCTAGTGACAACCAGAATCATTCATGGGAAGTGAAACTCAGGAGAGCCTTTCAAAGCTGGCTCGTGGAGTTAATTACAGGGAAGGACCGTCTATAAAACTTGGCCATAGTTTCCCACAGTCCTAAGAGTGCTCTTTGTTGGGGCAAGGTTAAATCCCTTGCTTTATTTCCATCTCTCACCTCCAGTCCCTATCACAAGACTCAAAAGCTCCCTCATCACATGAGGCAAATGCTGGGTTCAAGGCCAGCTCTTGTGGAAAGTATAGAACCAGAGGTGCCTGAGTAAAATGGGCTGGTAACTGTTAAGCTTCTTTCCCCTGTGTGAGATAGGGTCTGGCTTTATGAAGCTGGATACTGTCCCTGGCTCTCTCAGGGTGTCCCCGTGGCTGGAATTTTCCTTTGAGCCAGGAAGCTCAGCTGGGGACAGGCTTGGACAGCGGGCTCCTTTCTACCCAGTCACAAGCACTTTAAAGGCCACTCGAGACCCACCCACATCTGTTAAGAGTCAGTGTCTTTGTTCTAGTACTTTTTCATTTCAACTAATTGCGGTAATCGACAAGACTTCCGGAATGTAAGCACATTATAATGTCTCCATGAGGAGAGCTTCACAAAAGCGTCAGAATATGCACAAAGGACTAGATCTGAGGGGTTATTTACTTAGCTTGTATCCCTATAACACCTGGAACTCAGAGATTTGTGTATTTTTATAACAGAAAGCATCCTCAGGGGTCAGTTTCAGATCTTGAGGCCTCTGGGGACATTAAAATGAAACCACAGATTCAGTTAACACCCACTGAGGAAAATAAGAAATCTGGTCCCCCTGAGAGCAGATCAATGGAAAGCCCCCTCCTCTTGCATTTTTGTTATGCTTATGGATAGTACAGGATCCTTTTTCCACTGCTTTTTAAAATCAGAAATCCTACGGAGGCTCCTGGTGCTCCGGAATCCCAGGAGCCGAGGCTCTCAGTCAAGGACAAGAGGAAGGTTAAGCCACAGCTGAGGGCCGCTGAAATGTTGTCTCATACCCAGGAGTCTCCGGTCTTGACAACATCACCTGTTTCCAACAACCCCTCACAGCTGCAGCACCAGGGGACATGTAAACACACCGAGAAAGCTGCAAGGCAGCTGCATGCAGGCGGAACACATGTGTCCCTAACAGCCAAGCCCACCTTCAGTAAACCAGCTGTGTGCATCGAACACAGAGGAACATGGGGTATCATATTTACAACATGAGAGATTTAATATCAGAAAAAAAGGAAATTCTTTTTCTTCAGGTTAAGAATGCCTTGCCCAATTCTTGTTTCTCACACTCATTTAAGAAAAATCCGGTAGAGGGATTTTTTTTCCCCCTTTTTTGAAGCTGTTTTAAAAGCAATAGATACAAAATCGTAATTAATCTATGTTATACCCTATTCCATAGTGCTGCCCTTAGAACATATGGTTTAGGCTCTGCTCTGAAGCAGTGCAAAAAGACAGCCTGGAAGGGCTAAAGCCAGGGGCTCAATCTTTATGGGGGAAGAGTAATTACCCTTTCTATCCCATGTCATAAAAAGTTAATCTGGCCCAGGGTCCTGGGGTCCCTGGAGACCCTCTCGGGTATGGTCAGCAAGGAACTGCTCACTGCCCTTGGGAGACAGAGAAGCCTTGTGAAAGAGTTTCTTTCTCAATGACATCAATCTCATAATAAGCCCTTAAATCCAGCCCAAACTGGGATCAGAGAAGATCAGTTGGAATAGAGGCTAACGACTGACCCAGAAATGGCCAGTCCAGAACTAGCCCACAACGGTGCACCCACACCTTGATCTGTCCTGACCTCCCACTTTAGTAAAAGCAAAGGCAAGGCGAGAATTAGGGGTGAAGGTCAAACCAAGTACAGGGCCTTCAGTAAGAGAGAAAAACCTTTCAGTACTGCAAATAAACACATAAATAAAAATAAAACAAAAGCATCCAATCTTAGAGACGCCTTGGCAAAAGAGGGAAAGGGCCTTTTCCCTCATCATGAAAAAGATCTTCTTACAGCATTATATTATCCGAGCCAATTTTCTAAGGAAGGCCTGATAACGTTCCTTTGTGGCCCTGCCAGGTCCTGAGGACAAGCAAACCTCGTCCCCCCCAACCCCGCCCTCCCTCCTGACAGGCTTCAGAGGTGACTTGTGTGGATGGAGGGAACACAGGCTTGGCTGGGCCAGTGCCTGGCTCTCAGGGTCCCATCGGGTGACATGCGTGTGTCAATTCTGGAAGGGCATGGCTTATACCCACTTGCTACTCAGCATTACTGCTCTCAAGTCCTTGGTTAAGGATTAATTGGGCATTTCGGGCTTTCTTCTCTTTTGTGGACATTTGTGCATGTCTCACAATCAGAACCGCAATCTCACGCAGCCATTTGCTGCTCATGATTTTCTGTGATAGGCAGATTAAATTTTGTTTGGTGTCCATATCCTGCCTATTGGGAAATTTACACCCAGAGTCCCTAGGACTTTTGGCCAGCAATTCAGACGCCTGAGAGTCTTGGGGTGCAAGATTCCCTTAAGAACCTCAGGACACTGTACCTGTCATCAATCGAGTCCACCTTCTCCTGGATGCGGTCCGAGTTGATGTTCCCATCGCTCACCAGCCTCCGACCAGTCTCCACAACAGCGTTGATCTTTTCCTCATTGGCATCCATGGTGGTCATGAAGTCCTCTTGTTTTTTAATAGCTGCTTCTGCTCCTTCCAAGGTGGTGGGCATTTCAGTATGGGCCAAAACATATTCCTTGTTTTAAAAGAGAAAAAAAAAAAAAATCACAGCAGAATGAGACATCGTGAAAAGTAACCAACTTGCAGCACAATGAAAGCACTCTCTACTATACTTGTTTCGTTACTCATTACACTAAAAGGAAATAATCTACCGAACGTAGTAAAATGAAAAGGTGGAAGGGGAAAAAAACCCAGTGGGACACCATAACTGATTAAATTTTCCTAAGTGGTTAAATCTGAATTCTTTCCCAGAGTGAATGAGGAAAGCAAGCAGATCTTTGTGGATCGGCCTCGAGGCTCCTCCTTTGTGCCCACGGATGCAACAGCAACATACTCTTCAAAACGCTCTTTTAAGAGAAACTAGCCAACTCTAATGTTACCCAGCATCCTCAGCTGCTTTTCTTTCTCCAGTCTCTGCCTTGTGTCATCAGGTAAAGTCCCTGACTCTTCTAGAACAAGACAGCTGTTCAGTTAAAAAAAAAAAAAAAAAATCCTCACTGTACCTTTTCAATTGGATTACTAGCCCACAGAATATGGCCAATTAAATGAGATACTATGAGGATCTACTATGAACAAAAAGGGTCATCAGTCATAGTTGAAACAGAACCACAGTTTGCAAGGCCAGACAGCTCCCATGGAAATCAATTCTTATCCTCTACATTGTGACATTGTGATAAGTTTCAATGCCTCAGAAGCCGGGGGGTGGGGGGGGGTGCGTCGGGCTGGTGGGGAGTGTGTGGGGGGAGAGTCTCTAAGCCATCCCTCTATCTTCATACAGCTGTGGAATAAACCAGCAGCCCTGGCTAAAAACGTTTCCAGAGCAACCAGGACCTGCTGTAAGAGGCAGGAAGCAGAGGCGACAATGAATGTCATTACCTGGTTGTTAAGGAACGCTTCGGCCTGCTTCGTGTCCCTGAGGAACTGCTGGTAGGCGTGTGACTGGGACAGGAGGTTTTGCCTGTTCTCCCACATTTTGTGGAGCTCGTTCCACCCTGTGTCCAAAGCCTGCAGCCGCTGCCGCAGAAACATGTACTGGGCATCCGTCTGGCCCTGGGTGACCATCTCGCCCATGTCCCGCATCTTCTGGTAATCCTCCTCATAGTTGTCGATCTCGTTTTTGATGTTCTCATGCTGCGTGAGAAGCTTCTCCGCCTCGGTCAGGGTATTGGGCATGTCTTCCGACGCGATAGCCGTCTGCGTCCTGGAGAGCCAGGACTGGAAGTCGTCCAGGTCCCGCAGGAACTGCTGCAGCTTGCTGGCCTCACCCAGGGAGGCCTCGCGGTTCCTCAGGGTGGTCTTCATCTCCTCCCACACGTCGCTGATCTCGGCCAGCCGAGACAGGATGGCCTGAGCCTGGTCGGGGTGCTCCGACTCCAGCTTCTCCGCCTCCTTCTGCAGGTCACTCAGCTTCGCCTCGATGGCCACCAAGTCCCGCTCCATGCCGGTCAGCTTGCGCTGCAGGGCCATGACGCCGGCCAGGTCGTTGCCCAGGTCCTGGGTGGATTCGATGACCTTGGTCTTTTCCCGAATCCAGGATTTGGTTTCATTGCACTCGAGGTGGTAGTTCTGTATGCTCAGGGCAGAGAGAAGAGCGTCCTTCTTCCGGTCGACCAGCTCTCTGAACTGACTCCACCTGTGGGGACGGGGTGGCGGAGAGAGCAGTGTGAAGAGAGGCTGACAGCTCAGGGCTGGATAATGAATTTCACAGTGATGAGTGATGATCAAAGCTGCAATTTGCCCCCTCTATCTTTGCTCTGACTACACGTTTTCTGGAAAATCATCTCACTTCATATATGGACATCAAATATTATTGAAATAGCTCAGAGATGCTACATAATTGGACAAAGCCCGACATAACCGAGACTTGTTTGAGAGCTTCAGCATGAGTCCTGACAACACATGTGTCCCCAAAAGAATCAAGTAATTCATGTGTGACACACACATCTTACTTATCTCTGAGCTGCACCAACTGAAATTCTTCAAACCCAATATCTGACAGTTACCTTCAGAACTGAGGCCATCTTGCAATCACAACCTATTCAAATGTGGTTTACTCAACAGAAAGATTAGACCGAGACAAAGATCTACCTTGATAACCAGGAATTTCGTTGGCCAATTATGTCTCCAACAGGCCTAAATCCTGCCCCAGAAATCACCTTAAAAGGGACAGTGCAGGAGCCACCCTGATGCAGAGATATCTCACCAAGGCCCTAACTTCTGATGTGGGGAGGGCAAAGTGCTGACCTGCCCTGAATGATGTTGCCCCAAAAGACAGTTCTTACAAAATTCGGGTATGTTGAAAGGCAGATGCCAACGCCATGACATCAGTGCCACAGTGCCAGTGACCCCATGCAGGAAATTCCTGAGAGCCAGGCTCAGCAAGTGACCTCACCCTCCCTGGCCCCACACACTGCTGGCCTCCCGCTCACCTCGTGTTGAGTTTGTCCTGCTGGGCTTTGATTTCCTTCTCACTTGGGTGGCCGCTGTGTATCAGCTGTCGTGCAATCTGGTTCACCACTGCAACCCGGGAAGCCTGGTTGTTCATTTCCGGTTCCAGGCTTTCAAACCTGAAAAGGCAATTCGACAGGGGAGTCGCCTCCTTGGTCACTGGCAGTAACAAGGGGCCGGTCGAAGCCCCATGCCCCCAGCAGCACCCCTGCCCCCCGCTCACCTGTGCTGGATGACCTCCAGGTCCTCCAGCTTCTCTGGGATCTGCATGTTGTTGAGCCACTGCTCCTTCTCGTCGATCCAGAGCTCACAGGCGTCAGCCTCGCTGAACATCTTGTACAGGGCCAGGGTGTCCTGCAGCGCCTGCTTCCTAAGCCGCGTTAGCTCAGCCACCTCCTTGTACCGCTCCTCGATGCCCGACAGCCGGCCCCTGACATCCGGGGACTCGGCGTGCTCCCGCGGAAGGGCACCGGCCTGCTCGTGCAGCGTGTCGATGATGGGCCTGTAGCTGGCGATCTCCTCTGCCACATCCTTGTGTTTCTTGACCAGGGACTGGGTGGAGTACTCGTCGTGGCCCACGTCGCTGCTGGAGACGATCTTCAGGATGTCCAGCATCCAGGCGTCGATGTCATCGGCGTCCGCCTGGAACTGGTGCAGCAGCGAGGCCTCCTCCAGGCGTGCCTTCCGAATGGCCGAGAGCTGCTCCAGGTTGGCCCACTGCTCCCGGATGTACACGATCCTCTCTCGGATCTTCTCAGATCCGAAATGCTCCTCCACGATCATGTCTTCACCTTCTTTGATGGCCTGCTCAAAGTGGCCGCTGCGGCCGCTCATCTCGTCCTCGAACGCCCGGTGCTTGCTGAGCAGGCGCATGACGCTGGTCAGGTCCTTCCCATAATCATCAGAGGACAGGATCTTCTCCTTCTCCCGTATCCAGCCTTCCTCCTCTGCCATCTCCCAGAAGAACTTCCAGAGGCGACGGGACTCTTCCAGGCGGGCCCGGCGCTCAGCTGCCAGCTGGCAAAGCTCTTGATAACAGAACTCCATGTGGGCCACGCGGTCCCGGATCACCTGGGGGTCGCAGGGCTTGTAACCTGTGTAACGCCAAGGAAGGAAGGTGGGTGTGTGATGGGATTTAGCATAGGCTCCAGCAATCTGGGGACAGTAAGCGACACTTCATGTTCTTACTATCCGTTCAATTCTAAGTACAGGGCCACTTTATGAGGCAACAGAGCACCTGCTAGGATCTTGATTGGAAGGAGCGTTTTTTTGTTGTTTTGCTCCAAGGGCTACTATTTTATATCACTTATTAATCAAAAAAGCACATATATCTAAGAAATAAGGCAGCTGCATTTAATTGTTTCTAAAATGTAAGAAACAAAACCCAATCCTTTCAAACATCCTTTAAAAAAAGATACGTACAACCAGGTGTAAAAGCCCTGAGCTGCCTGACCAGGTGCATCAGGTTGCCGGTACGCACCAGGTATGGTCTGGCAGTCATTGCCAAAAACCAAGACTCTCAAACACAAGCAGCACCTGAGTATGGAAGGAAAAGGCAGGTCCATTTCATAAAAGCAAGACAGAGCTGAAGTGTCTGGAAGGCCACCCCAATGCATCTCATGCAGACATAACATGGAGGCAAACAAACCCGCTGGGAACTTACAACGGCTAGTAACTTCAAAAGCCTGGTTGCCACACATCATTTAGCTACTTCTATAAGGATGGATTCTTTGGGAACTAGGAGGTCATGTCTGGGATGGTCTGTCCTTACCTTCCCCATCTGTGGCAAACTTCTGGGCAGAGGCGTTGACGCCTCGCACCCGCTCGGCCTGGATGCCGATGTCCGCTTCCACCAGGGCGTGCTTCTGTAACAGGTCTTCCACACCAAGCAAGTGTTTGCCATAGTCTTGAGACAGCAATAGCACCTGCGCGTAAGAGGAAACAGCAAAGGCCCTATGAATACAGTGCTGACTTCCAGCATCTTATCATCTTGGGATAAGCTGAGAGTCAACAACCAAGCTGCACGCTCCCTCTAGCCAGCCATCCTCCCCGATCTTTAGGGGAAGAAGATGACAAGTGAACCGAGCAAAACAAAGCAAACCTGCATCAGGAGAGGCACGCTAAACTAAGAATCCCCTACCTTGGAATAATCAAGTCGAATATATACTAAAAAGTACAGACTAGGAAAAGAGAGGGGAACCAGTAAAAATATAAACTGGGGCTCCAAGAGGAAATTGCTGCAGCAACAACTATTCAAGATAAGAAATCTCTTAGAAGCTGCTGATCCCACCCCTTAAAAGGATGCTTTCCTCAGTTAAGAGCTTATCGGTATGCTTCTGCGGCGGTATATGTACAGTCAACGGGAGAAGAATCTAATTGAAAAGCTTATCAGCAACACCTTAACCAAATAAGAACAGGGGCGGGTGGCTGTGTAGGCCCTGGCCAGCTTCTTTGATTTAAGTTTGAACTAACATCTTCTTTTGTTTCTTCTATCAGCCCCATTTGGGGGCCTCATCCCACATCCTCGCCAGACAGAATTTCTACTTCACACTCACTTCTGAGGAAGTCTCTGCGCCCAATCAGAATTATAATGTGCATCGCGATTTATGAAATGAAAAGCACCTCTCTGCTAGATTTTATGAACATTTCTATCTTAGGAGGTCAGGACAGACCACACCTTAGAACATCATAAATCCAGGACAGCGAGAGGGAAAGCTGAGCGTATCAGGGACCTTGCCCGCTGCCAGGAACAGTTCAAGAGGTAACCAGAAGACAATGGCTCATGATCTGGGAAGAAAATATGTTGCATAAGGTCAGGCTTGGAAACACAGTGTGAGGAGATAATTGAGGCCTCACGGTATGACCTGAAAACTGCCCTGTTCTGTCCCAGCTATGAGGCAAAATGACTTCCAGTGGGGAACTGCTTGACATGGGTGAGCTTTCCATGGCCTGCATGAGGACACAAACAGGCACAGGGCTTTGGAAGAATGACAGGTCTCTTTCTGGATATGGGGAAAGCTTGGAACTCTAGGGCTGTCAGTGATGGAAGGGGAAGCACAAACCAGCACTGGCAGCCATTGCTAAGCAGCCCCATCCTATGATCTGTGCATGTGTCACCACATTAATCCTCCCTGCTATAACTGGATGAAGTAGACAGTAAGTACAATTGCCACTTAAATGAAGAAAGGAGGCTCAAGGAGCGTAAGCAGCTCTGGGATGCAATTTGAGCTATGGCTGGCTGAATCCCAACATGCACCGTGTCCACACCACCTACCTGGGACCCCTCCCCCACACTAGAGCCTCACATACATCAATCATGGAGATGGCAAGCTAGTTCAACTCTAAATAATGAAAAAAAAACACAGAAAAACCCCCATTCGATTGATTCGCTATGATGGAATGTATTTAAATTAGATCTAAGTCACAGTAGCAGACCTCAAGCTATGGAACTGGTCTTACAACTTCGTCACATTTCACATCTCATTTTACTCATGAGCTAACATAACAATGTTCCCATGATACTGGCCCTTTCCTGGCTTTGCAGAGTAGGCAGTCAGACAAGGGGCACAAGGTATGCTGGGGGGCAGTGGGTGGGTCCCAGGAAACAGAGGCCTCATTGGCTCCGCTCTGGCCTTTCAGTGCAGCTTTACCTTCATTTCGTCCATCCAGTCCATAATGTAGAGCATTTCCTGGAATATCTTCTGCAGCCCCAGGTTCATCTCGAGACGCTGCCTCCGGGCCCTGAGCAGCTCCAGCAGGTACTCCCAGAGCCGGATGACATTGTCCTTCCTCGCCGTGATGCGCTTGATGTCATGATAGTTCTCCGCCTCGAGTTCCCGGGCCACGGCCACCACGGCCTGCACGCGCTCCTCATACGCGGCGATGTCTGTCTCGATGGCCTCGTGCTTTTTCGTGGCGGCCTCTACAGCAGGAAGGTCAAATCCGAAATTGTCCTACAGAGAAACAGAATGAAAAGAAAACACACACACAAAGCCATCCAATTGGAACAAAGAAACAGAACAGAGGTGAAACGCTGAGCACCCCTTAGTCTTTGGTGGTCCTAAAGCCTAACACTGCCCCTGCTCCCTTCCCCACCACCTGCACCGCGGGCCTCTGTCTTCCCCAGGAATCTTAAAACTCCATGCTTGACCTCAGATGCCCACCCACCCCAAAGCAAATCAGCAACTTCTCATTTTACAGAAGGGTACAACTCATATCTAGCACCTGACCTATGAGACTGGAACAGGTGACAGCTTATGTCAAGCCAAGCAGAAAAGAAAACCATTTTTACTTATATCATGGCCAGTCTAACTGCCTCAAAAGATTGGTTTGGTCACAAAGATTGAGAGAAAGAAGGAATTTTTAAAAATTATATAAATGTGAATGGTGGTTCACACACATTCACTGGCTCTAAACAAAACTCTGCTTGAGCTGCTTCCAAGTCTATAAAAAATTAGATAAACAGAAGAGAACAGTATATTAGAAATTATAAACATCCTCCTCATGGGAAGTGGGCAAGATGACTTCACAGTCACTTCAGAATACAGGATGTTGTTAAGAAGCTGTCCTGTGGTCCTCGGGAATGGTCTACATTTCTAGATGACCTCGGGAGCAGTTTCTGGAATAGTGTCTAGAACAGAACCTGAGACACCAGCCGCTGGTTTTCGCTCAGCCACGTCTCTCTCATAGCTGCCTTGCGGTCGAATCTGCGGGCAAGCTGTTCCAGTTTCTCTTGTCGTATGAGCTCATTCCTCAGAGCCAGTTCCCTCTCGTGTTCCGCTTTTTCCAGTCTTTCCCAGGCCTACAAGAAACGGAAAAAGAACAGTTTCCTGCAATGTTCAAGGAACTTTCCTTGGCTACAGTCAACAGCTAGTATTTCTCAAAAAGACCTGAGAACTTAAAAGTGGAAGTCCCATTCCCACCCTCACTGACTCTTAAGCCTTGAGTTAAAAAAAAAATATTTTCTCTCAGGTTAGCCTCATGGTAACACTCTCCCCTACTTAATCTAAAAATCCTGTGCTGTACTGGGAAAACAAAAACAGTGCAGATATGGAGCAATAAAACTAAATTATAAATCTCTTACTTTAACTGAGAGGAAACACAGTATCTCCAACAGCTCTGATCACATAATAAAGGAAAATGATTTTTCTTGGAAAGAAATCTTATGAATCTCTCATTCATCCCATCCATTGAACTTGTTTTTCATTCACACAGATCCAGGCATTTTTCCCCCCAAATCTTTACTGATTGTCCACATTAAATGTCTATAAAACAGACATTAAAAAAATTCCACTTAAAAGAATCTTAATGGGTACAACAAACCACAGTTCTAGATTTTTCAAATTTCTACTTGGAAATAATGCCCACTGTGAAATTCTGTAATTGCAAATGTAACAGGCATGATAATGAAAATTATTTGACAGTTTCTCTGATGAAAGGAGCCAAAATCCCAAGCCCCAACCCCTAGAGATTCCAGACACATGAAATAAAGCTTTGCATTCTCCCTTCTGCAATTTAAAGATGTTTGAGTCAACTGCCTTGGATGGATGAGAGTAACAAGGTAAATAGACGGAATCCAGGATGGTCTGATGAAATTTAACATTCTTCCCCAAACCTCTAATACACCAGCCTACCACTATTCACTTGATCCTCTGCAACACCCAAGCAACAGCTGCCTGTTATCAAGTCAGCAGGCAGGATGGACCCTTTCAGTCACCTGTCCTCTTAAAAAAGCGGGACCCAATGACAGAACCGGAAGCCGACAGGAGGTCGGGGCCCAGGCAGGACCAGGTGGGTCGGTTTTACCTTGTTAATATCAGAGATGAGCTTCCCCTCCCGGGGCATGTAGACTTTCTGATTGTTGGCCCTCATCTTGCTTTGAATAGTGAAAAGCAGCACTTCTAGGTTCCCCTTCTCAGTAAATCTAAGTACAGAAAAAAACAGCCATAAACATTATTTATTATATTTTGTTCCTTCAAGAGGAAATACTAATTCTTCTCTGGCGAAACAAACATTCTACACAGCCGTGCAATTTTAAAAGCCATTTCATTTATCTCTGGTCTGATTTGTGTGAAACCCATGTCAGAGAAACCACAGTGGGTTAGTTTTGGGGTATGAGACCTCAAAATGCGCCCAGCTGTGGAATTTTTTGTGGTCGGTTGTTGTTACTGGGATTTAATTTGGGGGCATACCACTCTTTTCTTAATCGCCTCATTCAAAGTTGAGACCCTAAGTCCTGGGTGATGGCACAATCGTGTTCAGTAAGAATTATTTCAAATGACTACCTACTGTACTTTCGATGGGTTTCAGAAACCTTAGGAATGAATTCAAAACTGAGTGGAGTTTCAGAAAGAGGAGGCACGACTTCCAAACTATAATAAGAGACAAGGCCCACACACCTTATTCCATAATTAGGAATTCTAAAACGATGTGAGGGCAGCAAAACCTGATCTGAACTGATATGAGCTATTTATTGTCTGTTTCTCTCCAATACAATGTGGCTATTCACACATTTTGCTATAGATATATCAGTGGGCCTGATTATGGATTACTGCCCCAAACCTACATGGACTCTTATAATACACAACATACACACAACTGCTACTTGTCTAAAGTCCAAAAAATAGGGAATTCTGAAACACATTAGGCACGAGACTTTTGGATACGGGACTGAGGACCAGCACCGTTACTCTGGATTCTTGCATATCAGTGGCACCAACTAGGGGAAAGGGCTCACGGAGCGCACGATTTGTAATAAATCTCAGGAACTCAGAATCAGGTGAACAGGAGTTGAGACAGGCCCCTGGTGAGAGGCATTCATTCATGAAGAGATGCGATCACACAAGTAAGAAACAAGGCTCTGTGACTGCTCCATCTCCCTTCCCACATTAATGGTAACACACTCAGTGTGCATCTTACTTGGGTGGCTTCTCCACAGTGCGGTAAGTGTTGAATGCCTGGAGCTGTTGTTGAACCCCAACCAGTGAATTGGCAAATTTGCGATTGTTCAAAATAATGATAGTTTGTTCAATCCACTCCAGAAGGTCGGA
Organism: Aselliscus stoliczkanus; assembly: GCA_033961575.1. Taxonomy (NCBI): domain Eukaryota; kingdom Metazoa; phylum Chordata; class Mammalia; order Chiroptera; family Hipposideridae; genus Aselliscus; species Aselliscus stoliczkanus. The sequence goes on along the minus strand of CM066730.1, from coordinate 67,216,245 downwards.
GGCAAGTGATTCATACTTTTCAATCATTTTTTCTGTTTCAATAGCATTGTCAAGCACCTATAAACAAGAGTTAGAAGAATGGAAAAGTAAGATGGTACACGATGCAAAGAAAACATGAGCACACACACACACTTAATGACAGTTCTATGCTGCTTTGGTATGAGCACTTTCAACTTGAGGAGCCATTTGTTAATAGGCACTCAGACCTGTGGCTATTATTTGTGAGCAATGACAGCTTAACTCAACTGTAATTGGCTCTGTAACCTCCCAACCCCCAGGCAGGGTTTAAGAGTCTGAATGACTCCTATTGCATAAGCTCCAAAATTCCTAAAGAAACAAAAAGGGCTCTATTTTGCTTGGTCCTGTTCCATGAATGCCCATGAATTTTGCATTCCTATTGCATTAAGGAGACAATGTCACTTGGTCGGAGGTGTTCTGAAATATACGGCAGGTGACCATCAGTCTATGAGAAACAAAAACATAATACTGAGGCCTTTCCAACTGTGGGAAGTAGGATTTCAAGCCCATGACACTAGCTAGCTCACAATCACATCTCCCATTTTCTGGAAAGGTTGAGGAGAGGGGTGTTTCAGGGTCTGAGATCCCCCTCAATTCCCATCCTAAATATTTCAGCCACCACTCCTACCTCCCATTACTCCTTGGGATGAAGAGGCTTCTGCCCACTTTCCTGCCATCCGGAAATTCATACCCCGAACTGCTATTGGCTAAATTTGTGGGTGCATGGGACAGCAAGGAGCTCAGTGGCAGTGCATCAAGATGTGAACCTTAATTATGTCTCAACTTACAAAATCGGTGTGAGCTTACCTTTCCAATTCGTTTTCCTTCAACAGCCAAGGCCTTCATCTTAGAGAAGTAATGGTAGTAAGTTACCACATAAGTGATAATGGACTTCTCATCAGGATGGTCCACACTGATATCTGCAACCCAGAGACGATTTCCTTTAGTACTTTGCTCATAGAGAAGCCACCAGGGCAGCAAGAACAACCCGGAAGAACTGTTCAGCACTGAACGGTCAGCGTCTTCATTTTCTGTGCTTGAGTTATGCCATCAGTACATCGATTATAAGGCTAATGGGGATGAAACCATCTTACTAACTGTTATTATATATTCATCAATGACTTCTACTATTACAATTAGGACATGAAATCTTAAAAGACATGACTCTATAGAGGATCCCAGGCGACCAAGAAGACAAAATATCTGCAAAACCACTATAGAGAAATGAAGAGCATAGTTAGAATTCAGTCAGAATTGTTACTAATGTGGCTACTACCCAGACACACTATTCATCTCACTGCCCCCCAAACTGGGTTTGTGCTTCTCAGGTCCTCACTTCTGTCAATGGCAGAACTTCTCCCAGTCACTCAGTCTTTAGACAGGCATCTTTATCTCCTTGTTACCCATATCCAGCTAGTCACTGAGTCTGAGTGTGGATGATTGCATTTATGGAATTCTTATTGTCACTTGTGGTTCAGACTCTTCTGGTCACATAACCAGACCTGAAGCACTGTTTTCCTCTCTGGGTTTCCCTACTACCCAGTTCACGTGCTACACTGCACCTAGCTGATTTTCCAGAAGCACAGCTGTGACCATACTTCTTCTAGCTCAAAATGACTCGAAAGTGCCCTGCAGTCTGAAAAATAAAGTATAAGCCTTTTAGTCCTCTAGAATTTGCCATAACCATCCTTTCCCTTCATTCCATCCATCCATCCATCCATCCATCCATCCATCCATCCATCCATCCATCCATCGAATATTTGATAGGCTTCCTTCAATTGCCAAGCACTGGTCTAGACATTTCTAATTCTATAGCCTACTAATTCTCAAGAACTACATATTGGATGTCGGAAAAGTCATGACATATTTTTTCTATGTTTTTCGTTGCAAAAATGCATCATGACTTTTCCGACAACCCAGTATTATTATCTAAACCAAACTGGACTATTCACGACACACAGTCCCAAATTCCCTACAGTCCCTCCCTTTATACAACTTCCTTTTGCATGAAATGGCCTTCCCCACCCCATCACCTTCTTCCTTCAAGGTCCAGCTGACAACCTGCCACTTCAACACAGCTGTTTTTCATCCCTGGCGCTGAAGTTACTGTCTCTCCCCTGTTCCCTCACAGACTTTGTTTGTATGGACATACAGTCTACTCTCTGCCAGGCACTAAAATTACTTATGCAAGACTAGGTCCCCGTGGAACCCTGCCTTGATAAGCCCTGTGCTGCTCCACCTCCCAAATTTCTATTGTGTTGTCTTGCAGAATGGGTAGTCAATAAATACTTATTGAAGGAGGGAGCCAATAGGTGAAGATGGCAATGAATGAAGAAGTCTTCAAAGTTTGGCATTATTGGGTGAAGTACTCAACTCGGGATGGATCAAGAAAAGAATATACAGGATGACTCCTAATTGATCAGGCTCTTTTTCAATATGCATTCACACTTGCACCTTCGCTGCTATCCTTCCAGCAGCCCTGTGTGACGTAGGATTGTTTCTCTTATTATTTTATGGATGAGAATGCTGGGTCACAGGGCTGGAAAGTCCCTGCCCAGTGTCACCGAGGCAGCCAATGGCAATGGAGGCCAGAATCACAGCTAGTGTTCCCACCTCCAGAACCCCTGTGGCCAACTCCTGTGTCTGCTCAGCCTGGTCAAAGTGTGCCCCAAGGAGAGCGAACTGGAAGAAGGCCAGCAAAAATTGCTGGTCTTGGGCCGGCCGAGTGGCTCAGTTGGTTAAGAGCTCGCTCAAGAGTGCGAGCTGAGCTCTGAGCAACGGCGGTTCGATGCCAGCCAGAGCTGAGTTGCCGTTGAGCTGACAACAGGTGGCAGGATGGCTCAGCTAAAAAAAAATTAAAAAATGACACATTTTTGGGCCGGCCAAGTGGCGTGGTGGTTAAGCGCTGGCTTGGGAAGCCAGCAGCCCCAGTTCGGTCCCACATATGAGGGCCAGTGACACTGCCCTCAAAAAATAAAAATAAAAAAAAATGCTGGTCTTGTACGGAATTCAATAAACACAAAATGTCAACATAACTGGGAAGGAGTGAGCAGGAAAAACCTTTTCTCTAAACTTGTCTACAACTGTATTTTAACTAATGGTTGGCTCTGTGGGGGCACTGGGCAACTAATAACAAGGATAACTAATAATCAAGATCAAACCCACAGAATAAGTGACATCAACCGCCTTTTTTAGCTCCTTGTCTTGTGATCTGGGGAAAATCAATCCCCTTTTCATACTGGGTAGTGATTAGAAAGATTAACTAATGAGCAGGTTAAACATTTTTTTTTTTTGTCAGAGTGATTGAAAAATAAAAGATTCTTTATTAAAGCACAAAGAACTAGGGCTAAGGGAAAATGCCTTCCCACAATAAGGTAGGGGGTTAAGTAGGAAGATTTATCACAGCCCAAGGAATTTTAGTTTTCTGTTTATATTGAGAAAACATTTAATGGGTTAGCATGAGGATAATTTTATCTCAGCTTCCTGTAGTGAACATATCAGTGAATCTGGTGCGTTGGAAAACAGCAAGAAGCCTGCTTGGCAGGCCTCATGACCTCAATCTGCCCTTGGGGAGTTAAAACTTCCCGTTCTATATTTATAAGAACTTTTAACTTTTACTCACATACAGTTTAGTATTTGCTTACAGTTCAGAATATCTAAAAAGAACAGGACAAAAAAACAATCCTCTTATATTTAAATGTTTTTCAAAATTAGAAAAAGTGTCTATGCTTTTTAGCTCATGCTAAAAAGGAGCCTAGAATTGGAATTTTTGTTCATCAAGAGAGCTACAAGCTGGAAGGACAGGACTGCCTCCACCTAGGTAAACTCCAGTCACCTGCAGTTAGTTTTTGGGGCCCTGCTGCAGGGACTCAGAGCAGAGAGATCAGTTCCACACAAAGAACGTGAGAGGCAGCCAGCCATAGGAAAGTGCGTTCTTCCTTCTTCCACCCACGTGCTCCCCTTTCCTGATGCACCTTCCTCATTTTAGCTCTTCTTGTTCAAAGCAAATGCTGCATAGCCTCCTTTAACAAGGCCCTGCCCCTAATCTCCACCCACTCCCAGCCATGCTGCATGCCACCTTGGGGTGAAAGCCAGTCAAAAAGGATTCACCGAGAGCATATGGCAGGTGCTCTTCCTTGAGCACAGCTGCTAAGAATTTTCAGTGACTCCCCACTGCCTGAATAATCTCTACAAATTCTAACCTGTTGGGTCCCTAAACATTTTCCACTGGTATATCCTATTATCACTCTAAACACCATTCCCAGTGAACTGCTGGTCCCCCAACACGCCTTCCTCACCTGTGCTCGCACAAGCCTCTCTGCCTGACATGCCCTCTCCTTCAGAATGTGTTTAAATCATACTCATCTTTCAAGGACTTTTGAAATATAATCCTTTGCACAAATCCTCAAGTAATTCCCACACCAAAATTAAGGGCCTCTTTCTTGCGTAACTCCCAAAGCACATTGCACAAACAAAACAGATACAATGCAGACCTTTTATTAACCCGTCAGTGCTACAGATGCTAAAGGTCCCACTTTGTATCCCTTAAGTCCTTACCTTCGGGGTCCAGCAGCTTGGTGAGGCCAAGGTGCTGCTCTGCCAGGTTAAATGCATTCTGCAGATTGTAGTGTGCGTTGGATTTCTTTAGTTTATCAAAATCTATCAGGTCAGGCCTACAGAGAACAATGGAAAACAAAAACTGTATGTGACCAACGAGACACGATTATTACTCCAAAAGTGTTCAAGTCACCACTTAGCAGAGTCAAACGCTCGATTATTATTTAATTATCAAAGAATGAATCCTGATTTTTGAATAAACTCTTGAAAGTTTATTAAGAGAATTGAGAATAATGGGAGAACTTGTGCATTCTGTCTGGGAGAATTTACATGTGCTCTCACGTTTTCCTCACATGGAATGCAGGAATTCCCACGGTGATGCAACATCTAAGGCAATGGATCTGGGGACCAAAAGCCACCCAAATCTGCTACATTTATCCCGGAAGTGCTTACCGGTGTTTGTGTATCAGTGCATTGAAGGCCATGCCGTCCCTCCAGCTAGTGGTGAAGTTGTGAATGTTGACGTTGGGGTAACTGGCAACCAAAAAGCACAAGAAAAAAGAAAAAAAAAAAATCAACACAATTATCATATATAGGTTTACACTTTGGCTAAAACGCAGTGTTTTTAAAAAGTCTGTAAGCACTGTAAAAATGTGAGGCAGTTGAGTATCGATAAGTACAACCAAGTCAAAGCAAGTATCACCTCAACTTCAACTTGCTATCAAATAAAAATAAAATGTAGGTCCCCATAGGGCTCTTCTTCCTTGTTGATTCAACCTAAAAAAAGATATAAACTGTATCTAAAACACCACCTTTCTGAGGAAAAAGTGACCACATAGACACCTCTGAGGGCTGCTTCCCTGGCTTTCTACTCTGTCAGCATAGGTATCAGGACCCTGCAGTCACTGAGAGCCAAATTCACAGGTTATTTTGGGAGAGGAAATAACTGGGATTACCTGACATGTGACACTCAGCTGGTTTTATGTCACTGAATTGGATGAAGTTCTATAAATCAAATAGCTCCCTGAAAAACACTCCTATGTTTGAAACTTAGCTCTGATCAATCAGGTATTCTACACCATACTGATTATTAATATCTTTGTATTTGTGGCTGATTAAAAGTTCCTACCTAACTCGATCCCCTTTATGGTTTCTGTACTTATCACTGACTGATCGTGTTCATCACAGTTATAGCTATCCTCCGAGTAGTTCCCGCAGTAACTCGCCAATAAACCTGGTACAAAATCAGTTCTCAGTGAGTACCTGTACGCCCCGGCAATTTCAGCAAGCAACAAAAAAGATGCATTTTTCTAAAAAATATCTTTCCTGACATGTCAATGAAAGAATTAAAAGAAGGAAAACTGAGATAACATAAAGATTACTCTTATGTTTACTGCACCAAGTTCCTCCAAAGCAGCAGAAATCAAAGGGAGGAGAAAACCCAGAACTGATTTTTACAGTATCATGGATATGATTCCTAAACATGGTCTCAGGGTTTTAAAATCCAAGATATACTGCTCTCTGGAGCTTCCTTAATAAAGAGAGGGAAACTCATTGTGGCGATGAGAGGTCCAGAATATAAATCAGAATTCCTTCCATTCTGAGAGCTAGCTGAAAGGTCAGCATATCAGCTGCTTACGCGTTAACGAGACTTCTCAATGGAAGCAGTGGAAGAGACACTTGTCAGCACCTTGGAAGTGATGACCACAGTGGAACTCGGCCCTGGGTGAAGCGTCCCTGGTCCTCTCTGAGTTCATACTCACCCAGCTGTCTTCATCTGGCACCACAACAGCAATGCATCCTTAGCAGATTTCTTCTCTTTGTTGTCTTCAGTTTCCACACTGATATCCTGGATCTAAGATGTACAAAGAAATGTTAGACAGATAGCTGGGTCAGCTGCCTAATGACAACCCCAGAACGGCTCAGTCCTGCAGACCGTCTCCTCAGAGTGTGTCAATGAAAACTGCTTTCTGAAGGCAGGATTCGCCTCGAAGAATCACCAGCCAGAACTCAAGTTTTCCACTTTGCAGAGATAAGATGGAAGTGAAGACGCTGTTACCTGTATGACTTCCCAGAACCTATTGTCGCTTCTGCCCTCAAGCTAGCCCCCATCTTTCCAACTACAAGCTAGCATGGTGGTCCATATGGTACAACTTGAACCTCATCAATCAGACCCCAAAAAAACTCTCAGTTCAGTTTTTCCAAACCAAACATTTTTCACACCAGGCTGTGTCCTTCATGTAGAAGAGGACAGCGTGTGCACCACCGCCTACGAGCTGACCCTAAGTCTCAGAGAAAGCATGCACTTAAATGCTGTGCTTCTTCCACGGTCTGTGCTATGGTCTGAATGTCTGCATCCCCTCCAAATTCTTCTGTTGAAATCCTCACCCTGAAAGGTGATGGTATTAGTAGGTGGGGCTTTTGGGAGGTGCTTCAGTCCTGAGAGCAGAACCCTCATGAGCAGGATTAGTGCCTTATAAAAAAAGAGGCTCCAAAGAGCCTTAGCGCGTTCAACCCTGTGAGGACACAACAAGTAGTCTGCAATCTGCAACAGGGCCCTCACCAGACAGTGTTGGCACTCTGAGCTCAGACTTGCAGCCTCCAGAGCTGTGCGAAATAAACCTGTATTGTTTGTAAGCTACCCAGTCGCTGGTATTCTGTTATAGTCGCCCCAATGGCCTAAGGCAGCCTGCATTTGGAAGCCGCTCACAGGCAGCATACTTCTAACATTATAAACAGAGCCTGGTCTACTGGCACCACTGTCAGACCGCCTGACTCTGGATCCAGGCTCCACCACCTACTGGGTGTCGTTGGAGGAGTCCCTCAGCTTCCTGTCTGAAAACCGGTGACGACACTGGCTATCTCACAGTGCTGCTGTGTATTCACATGAGTAAAGAGTTTCAGGTGCTGAGCTCATTGCAAGGAGCCCATCAACGTTAGCTCTTTGAATTCGGGGCTGCCTACCAATTATGTGATTTTAGACAAATGCTCTTAATACCCTTTTTTCTTTAGTTTCTTGTCTATAATAATAAAATGTGGGGTAGGGGTTGGGGGGGATGGTGTTGGCCTAGGAGGCCATCTATTATCTTTTAGCTCTAACCATTCCAAGGAGGATAAAATACCATATAAATACGAGATTAAAAGGAAACTTTCAACAGGAAAAACAAGTAGAAATTGAAATAATTATACTTCTAAAAAAAAAAAAAAGTCTCCATTTTTTTTTTTTTTTTGAGGGCAGTGTCACTAGCCCTCATATGTGGGACCCGAACCGGGGCCACTGGCGTCCCAAGCCAGCACTTAACCACTATGCCACTTGGCCAGCCCAAAAATCTCTATTTTTAATTGTGGTAAGTATGTGAAGTCTGAGTTTGCAGCAACTCCTAGCTCTACTATTAGGATCATTAGCTCATGTGCAGAAAGTGAGTGTGAAAGCATAACGCACTCAAAGGGTAAGAGGCAGGCTCACCAGGAAAGACAGCTGCAATTCCACACATTAACTCCTGTCACCTGTCTTATGCTTCCATGTGAAGAAGGGGATGTTTCCAGGTTTGTTTGTTTAGAAACACAGTCTACCCTTCTGAAATGAAGACAGCTCCCTATTTAGGCGGCAACCTCAAAAGACTTTTATTCCAGCTTCCCAGACCATCTTTTACTCTCTTTAAAGGGATATCAACATTACACCTGTGTGTCCATCATCAGTATTTGGCGGATGGATACCTGCTACATGCAGACAGGGCAGGGCACGGCACATTCGGGAGCTCTGGGGATGGAAGCATGTGCGCGCACACACGCTCGGGACCTTACGACAAGGCTGTATATTCAGGGGCTGGGGGAAAGAGATTTTTGTAGATACTTGGGGAAGCTACACAGAGGCAGCAGAATGGGAGCTGATGTAGATTCAATACGTATTTGTGGAACTGGTGACTGCTTGATGAAGCTGATGGGCCATGTAAGGCACCAACACCGCAGGCCATGCCGTGACATAAGCAGCCTATGTTCCTTGCCTCACAGGAAAAAGAGAAAGTATATGTCCGCATTTACAAGTTCAAGTACAGAAAAAGGCAAGCTGTCAGGAAACTAATTAGTCAATGACTCAGTCCAATTCATGCTGAGAATCCTGGAAAGGGCTGCGTGTGCCAGCTCACCAATGTGGGCCCTGACCAGATGTGGAAAGAGGCCGCCATCACGATACCCTGCCACGCTCTGGTACTACCATCACAGGCAAGAGAAATAGAACTTCTTACTCTTACAAAACTGAGGTGAGGCTCAAGGAGTGTCCTGCTAATTTCACCTCTGTTGGCCTAGAACTGGACAATAATCATTGAACTTATTTAATAACATTCACTGCATTTTAAAATCATTCAGGAACAAAATGACAGACAACTACATAAGAGTTCTGTTTGAAAATAAAGCCGTTGTTTGTTGTAATTAACCCCATTAGTGATGTCATCTTCAACAGGGGCTCCCCCCTTAGACCTACTGAATTACAATCACCCGGCTAGGACAGGGAAGCTGAGTTAGTAAACGGCTTCCTCCTGGGGAGTCAATGATCAGCGGGGCTGAGGAACCACCCATGCAGGGAGTTTCTTTGTACAGCAGTTTCAGCACCCCGCGCACACTCCCAATCCCAGGGGAAACCCAAAGGAAAAGCGCTGGTTACGGGCTGATCTTGGAGTTTTCATAAGAATACAAAGACCTATAATTTGGTTTCTGTTTTTGCCCTTTTTTGGTGAGATTTTCATTTACCTAGAAAAATCAATCAGACTTTATCAAAGGGGCAGAACAGGAAGGAAAGGCACAGAGAACACAACCACGGAGGAGACAGGCCTCTTAGGACATCTGTTTGCAGAGTAACCTGATGCTATGGTAAGAAGCGTTTCCTGCATTTCAGCTTTTAATTGAAAAGCATGAGCATGAAGTATTCGTCTGGAGAAAGGACCAGTAATCAGGCCAGAGGCTTCGCAGACCTGCAATGCTGAGCTCTCTCCTACGGGTCAGAAGCGGTCCTGCCTGAAAGGCTGTGTGACGCTGGGCAGGCCCCTCCCTGTCCTCACAGTGAAGGAAATGGGCAGGATGACCTTGAGAGCACCTTTTGGCTGAGAGTACTATATCAGAGCCTTCTTCCCTTGACTATAGCAAACCCGCAGCATCCAGCATCAATTCAGACAAGCATAAGGCTTTTTGCACATTCCCCCTGGACACTGCTTCCTCACATCCAAAGGAGAATGAGAAGGTGTCATAATCCTAAACAGCTTCTCCTAAAAATATTCTATGACACGTGCCACAAGCTGGTGATGTTCAGACAGCCTAGTGCTATCTATAACTGAGAACCAAGCACGTCTTATAGCTTTGCTCCTGAAAGCTGAGCAGCAGATGCCTGACATTTAGAGTAGGTACCAGCGCAGCGGCGGACTAGGGTGCATCCCAGAAACTTCCCTATCTAGCAGGAGAGCCAAGACTTTCAGGGGCCAGCAAATCTGAGGGGAGATGCAGCTGCTCTGCCTACAGGGCAGCTGGACGTTACACACATCTGCACACCTGACTGAGATGCCATTTTAACCTGGTCCCTCTGGAAAGGGGAGGCCAACTTCCCAAGGCTTCTCGTACCTGGGAGGAAGGTAAAATCCCCAGGTCAAGTACCTTACCTGGAAGCGCAGGATGATGGTCCAGATGAGGCCAAGGGTCAGCCGGTGGTTCCCGTCCACGATGTCATGGGAACCCATGTTTTCAAGATGGACTCGCTGCTCCTTCAGGAACTGGAGGGCCTTGTCCACGTTCTCCAGGCAGTGGATGCGCATTCGTCCCTTGGTGGGTTTGGGCTAGAAGTGGGTGAACAGATGGTGGAAACCAATCATCTACTGAGGCAGAAATGGGTCCAGGGCTACTGCCCAGAGCATTCACACATGCCCGTCCATGCAGCACTCTCCTACCAAAACCGAAACATGAAAAACCACATGTGCTCATTCAGTTCAGGGACGGTATTTATGTAATAGCCTTAGAAAAGTTTACTTAAGGGATGGTAGCCAATCACTCTTTAGGTTTCTTTTGTAATTACAGAAGCAACACAATTTACAAATGCACACAGAAACTGGAAGTTTAGAGGAAAAGGGACCTAATTTTCACAATGAATTTCAGAGCTACTGCTGCCATCCATACAACCTTTTGCAGATACATGGCAAAACACTTCTGAGGAGGTCTTTTCTGGCTGCTTTAGACTAAAAATAGATTTGCCACCTGCTGAGTTGTTTCCTAAGGGTGGCTCAAAATGACAAAGGGGGACAGGCAACCAAATCAAGAAAATCAGGTGGTCCTGTGAGGGTGATGGGAGGGAACTGAGTAAAGGGATGTCATTTACTCAAAAGAAAGGGTAAGGGAAAAAAATATGAGAGTAGTCTAATTTGAATACCCCAAATGTATCTTCCATTTACCCAGTTATATAAAAAAATGGTCCTTTGAGGGCAAACATTTTAAATAAAACACAAGATAAAGATAAATACACACACACGAAATTTTCAATGGGTCTCTATCATCTACTGTGTGGACAGCAAGCGCATGGCCTCCCAGCCTGTCTCCATCCTCCCCCCCCCCCCGCCCACTTCCCACCACGCCCCCTCTAGCAGAGGCTGCACCTCAGGCTGATCTCACCATTTCACAAAGAACACCAGGTTGTGCACATCCTACTAGCCAGAAGAATGTACTTGGTCTGGCTGCCATCCTACCTCCCCAGTGACTTCTCAGCCATCTCATCATCCCCCACCCACCTTTCAAGGCTAAGGTTAAGGCCCATCTTTCCTTCTAGGAGACATTGCCAACCATTCCAGTTCTTACAGGTCACCCTTTTCTCACAACTCTACACACTGGTGGTCTGGACCACAGAGTTCAGGACCTAATTATAATGTATCTTGCATTTCTGCTGTCTCATACATTGTTCTTATTACTCCCAACTAGACCACTGACTTCTGGAGAGCAGGGTTGATGCTTTATAAACCTGCTCTTTACTCAGTGGCCTCTAGTTTGGTTCAGAGCACAAGGCCCACACGTGGTGAAGTGAATGCAGACGGACTGGGCACGGTGTGTGCTATATGAGCTGGCCTCACAGGGAAAGGCAGCCAGGTGTGCAACAACCTGGCACGCCCAGGTAAGGGCGCCAGCCAGCCCTATGGTAATGTCTCGCCTGTCCCCACTTTGCCTCTGTAGTTGAGATCTCAGTTTTTAGCTACATGGAGGCCAAGGTGACTTGGGTAACAAGTGTCCACTAAGTACCCAGGCTCAGATTATGTCATTTTTTTTCTTGACTTCCTCGTCCACAAAAAAGCACTAGTGAGCACAGAAGACCGTGCTATGACCCTGAGGAAATAAGATTACAAGCACAGGCCTTACCACAAGTGGCAGATTCTATTTTCAACTAATAGCAATGGAAAAAGAAATTCTCCAAAAGTCAAGCTTTTCATACTATTTTGATAGCTTTCCTTACAAACCACCCATTCGCCCAAAAAGGCATTTTCTCTGAAACTTCACAACTAATTTATTGCAGGTACGTGGGAAATGCTAAGTCAAGTGATAACATTACATCAAAGTCAAGCACTCTAAGGAGGTAAGGAAAAGGTTAGATTTAAAATAGAAAGGGGTAGGCTCACTCTCAAATTCTGTGACTGATTCTGCATCTGACATTGGCACGCTCTCTCCAGGTGCCCAGCGGCCTACTCCTGTGGGCCACATGACCAGGCATCGTTAAGCTCCTCTTCCAAAGAGGGAGATGTGCGTGGAATCAGTCCCTGATGAGGTGGGTGGCCCTACTGCCCAGGGGTAAGAAGTCGCACAACTCCGCATGTGATTGTCCTGTGCGGACTTCTACATGGTTCCTCTGACCTTCTCTGATCAGTGGTGATTTCTTATGGCTGACAAAGTGACTGTTCACGCAGCCCCTTGTTAAAACGCTGTTGTAAGTTGAGGGATAGGGGCTTAACTGCCTCTAAGGCTGTGTGTGAGTTCTGACCCAGGGGCCCTGACATTTTCCGTTTGCTGTTCTGAGGCCTTTTTCTTCTCATCTCTTTTCATCCGACTAGTGGGACGGTGATACACCTTGCACGTGCTGTTTCAATCCCAAAGTTTCTTCACACTATGAACTGCAAAGACAGGCGCATTCTCCTAACTGCAACAGACATTCTCCCAAGTCTACCTCTACTAGGGCAGAAAGGCTATTGCCTCATTGAGGGAAGGAGGAACAGTGTGGCTAGAATTACAGAAGGAGCTTGGGAGGAGAACAAGGAATAGATGGGGGGCTGTCGGTACCTTCCCAGGCTCCATCAGGCACATCAGGCATAACCCCTGATCCTGCAGACTTTTTCTTAAAAAACTCGATCTCAAACGCACAAGCCTGTACTCTCTCTCCAAAATCGCAGTGGAAAGTGGGCATGTTCCCACGTGAACATGGGGTGCCAGGGTGTGGCTGGTGTGTGTGTGTGTGTGTGTGTGTGTGTGTGTGTGTGTGTGTGATTGGGGTCCAAACACTTTCCAGTCGAAGGCCACCTCACAGAACCCCACGCTGAGGCCGAATGGCCATGCCAGGTGGGCTGAAGATGCTTCACTCCAGGCCTAGACACAAGCTCAGGTTCCCAGCGAGCCCCAGGCATCAGAAACAACCAAGCATAAGATGATGTAAGGAACTGAAATACAAATGGCAGACAAACCTCTTTGGTAAATGATCAGACTCCTTCAAATGGTGGAAAAACAAAACTCACCAATTTCCAAAAGCCAGAGGAAACTGAAAACTTTCAGGAGACTCCTCCTTCTTTTGGGGGCAGCTGTCCCAAAATCAAACTAAGATTTTTTTTTTGGGGGGTGGGGGGTGGGAAAGGATGATGCTCTGCTTTTCTCTCCCAAAGCTTATTTTTTAATTTTCTTACTCCTCCTGGCCTTCACATCTTTTAAAACATCGAACATGAACAAACCAGAGCTATCCAATATGCTTTTGTTGGGAATTTTGGTGTAAAAGATAATGATTCTGATGTGAAAATGCCAATGGTCGAGTTATAATTTCCCTACTTTCTAGCAAATCAGTGCCTTACTTCTCAACTGTTTAGCCATAAAATGGGATATATAAATAATGATCTCAAAGGTCTGCTATGGAAGTGAAATAGTAAACTAATCATTACGGTGTTCTCACACCCACAAAGTGTGTCCACCAGGCAAAGGGCTCCTCAAGGATTTTCCTCTCAACCATTAATTCCACTTAGAAACGGGGGATTCGCCCCTCTCCCTATGCCACTTGGGCTTCAAACTGTTTAGAAATAGCACACGTTTCTGTAAACGATGGGAAACATTTAGGGTCTAGGAAGAGCCCTCCCACAAAGAGCCAGAAAAATTGACGTGTATCAACTGAAAGGCAAATCTAAAACCTAAAACCCTATGCCCTCAAACAGTGAGGACATTATTTACTCTTCTAACCCTGACACCCCCAAATTAAATTCTGTACCAGAACAAAAGGAAAAGGTGGGAGAGAAAAGTGTGGCTGGTTAGTGTCCTGAGAGCGGAGAGGGGATGAGAGGGGAAAGAATGTGAAAATATCTGAAACTCCATACTTGGGGCTTCTTTCTGCACAGTTAAGAACTCGACAAGTATAATTCACAGCTGATTAGGAAACAAGTCTGAAAAGCATGATGTACAGAGATATTTTAAACATTATTACCACTCTGTAGCTAGTAACTCAAACTCGGCTAACTATTGTGCAGTGCAAGTTATTAGATTTGCTGTACTGCCCTGCTCTACACCTTTATTTTTCAAGCACTCTTCCCACATTTCATCTCAATTAAAGCTCACGCTTCCTCAGCGGCATTTTAACCCCTTTTAAACCAAAAGAATAAGCCAGACATGGTGAGGTTAGATGGTGTACTGGCAGCATGATATGAGGGGAGTGAAAATCAACACAGCACCTTAAGTTCACCGACTCCCCAGCCCTGGGTTCTATTTTCTTCAGAGAGAGCTTCTAAAACGTTTTAAGGCACAATCCTTAGGTAAGTTTCGGCAGCAATAATACAGGAAACTAATTTTAGGCAGGGTTAATGATCTCACAGACCTACACACTGAAACACATATGTCATGAAGGCTGCATAGCTTGCAAGACCTAAAAATTCTTAGCTGCCATTTACTGAGCAACTAACTGTTAACCTCTCTGCTAGGTGTTTTGTATCTGTTATCATGTTTAGTCCTCTTAATAACACTGTATAATAATAATAATAATAATATATAATTAATAACAATTACTACTATTATTACTATTGTCATTTTACGGATGAGAATACACTGGTTTAGAGAGGTGACATAATCCGTGCAGCTAGTTAGTATGTGTTGGGCCAGGATCCCAAAGCCCATTCTCTTTATGCTGCGCACAGAACCAAGAGTGGTACACGTTTCCCCACAAAAGGAAATACTCAGTTCCCATCTGGCAGTTAGTTTTCATTTTTTTTAAAGAGCTATTTTTATATCACTAAACTTCCATCTTCTCAAAAGGAAGGAGTGATAACAATGGAGAAAACTCAACACAATGGAACTAGGGGGAGGAGTGCATCTCTCCATAATAAACACTTTTCTTAAGCCTTGCCCCAACCAAGAGTGCCTGATTCTGCCAAGAAAAGGAGCGTTCTCTGTCTTGCCTCACTAATTATTATCAAATTCCTAGTGTGACACAGGTTCGCTCCCACGGCAGCATGTACATTTCTGTCTGGTGTGTCATTTCTGATAGGGCAGTGTGAAATGCCACTGATGTGGGGACAAGGATCAATACCAGACCCGTATGTGACTCAGGAACCCCGGGGGCTCTGCAGGCAGGGAGGTGGCTGCTCTGAGGATATGTGGCTTTTTACCGATCCTCCTGTAAATATTTTAACAAGCTTCCCTGCTCTTTCCACACCACGGCCTTGGCCTCGTGTTCTGCAGGAGCTTTTCCGGTTTCCCCTCCCCAAGTTCCCCTCTAGTTCCAAATCTTTCCCTACCACATCTCCACCTGACATCATAATTCTAATTGCTGATTAGAGCACCTCATCTAAGCCCCACCTGTGGAAAGTGATGCAGCCCTGGTTGAATTCGCCCAAGTGGGCCCAATGCCCTTAGAAAAGAACGAGGGCGCTGGATGGCACCTTCCTTCCTGGTCCATGGCCCTCCCCCACGCTGCCCACCCAGCCTTGAGTTTGGTGGGGGTGCCAATTATACCCTGTGGGGGGTGCCAGGATGTGCGGAACTAGAATCACAATGGCAGGGTTTTTGTCAGAGCCTAGAGATGGAGAAAACAAATGTTTCCTGGAGCCAATTTGGCCTCCTTGAAGAGGAGGGCAAAAGTGGGGGTTCCTGGCAGGGTGTTTTGGGGGCCGCTGGTGAGGTGGGCCACGCTGTTCCGCCCTGTTAACCTGTTCTCTTGCAGGATTTTCTCCACAAGCATCCAAAGCCACCTTGACACCACCTGGAGAAACAAGGGGTGCAGAGTGGACAGGGCGCCAGCCCTGGGAATTGGGGGGGGGGCTCTAGGCCAAGATGTGCCACACACCAGCTAAATGGCCCTGCATGCTGCTTACTCTCTGCGTTATAGTACCTATGAAATGAAGGGATCTAATCTAACCTAGTGGCCACCAAAGTCACTACACTAACTATAAAATACAATCCATGTGTTGGACGGTGGAAGACTTACTACCACGGTTATTCTAAACCATGAATTCTAAAGTGCCTGCCGACCTTACTGTTCCGATGAAGAGGCAATAGAAAAAAGACACTATTTGGTCTCAGTATTCTGGGTGCGACAGACACTTGCGTATGCTTTTGTCTTTTAATCAAAAATAGATTTTCACCACACACACATACACAAATGCCTCTACTTAATACAAGGTAGGATGGGAAACACTCACTTCCAGACTCTCCACTAATATACAGCCAAACCCATTTTGTATTATGTCCCCAAACGCGTCCCGACACTCAGTCTTGGAGCTTTAAGAATATGAACGATTCTTGCCCTAGGAAATTAATCAGGGAACAACAAACTGTGTTCCAGCAATTCCTGCCCGTTTCCTCACTGGTCGGTGGGACCCACTCCCAAGAGGCATTTGCTCCTTCAGCAGGCTCAGTGGGAAAGAAGGGGACCAACAGACAAGAGGGGGGCTGGAGCCCAAGTCACATAACTTACTAGTGATACTGGCCTTGGGAAAGGCCCTGGTCACTCTGCATGTTTCTTCTGTAAAGCATAAACCATCCACTTCCTTAGACTATGAGAACCCAGTGAGATCTACGTGATACAAACACTAAAAGTGACGCACACTCCGATTTGTCCAGACTGCTTTCCCTACACCAGTTCCTCCCTGGTGTCCGTCCTCAAACGCTCTCTTTACTCTGCCTCCCAGATGACACTTGACCCTTGTATGTTCTGTCTGTCCACACCTGCACCTCTGCTTCCAGATCCAGCTGGAGCCCCGCACACTTACTGAGCTTTCCTGACACCCCGTCCAGAAGGTCTGTTTCCCCTTCTGAATTCTAGGGCTTTGGAGCCATTCATTCGGCACTTTACCATATGGTACCTATTGCTACTAATTCACTTTTCGCATTTGTGCAACTAATTGGACTGCAATTTAACAGGGGCATTTCTTTCTGTAGCTGGTGTTTAGAATAAAAGCAAATTTTCCCCCACAAATGATGTTATAAACAGGTAGGCTCTGTGGCCAGTCCACAAAACCTTGTTTCAACAACAGTACAGGCCAGTATGGTTCTCCGAACAAAGGCTTTATGAAAAACTCAAAGCAGTTCAGCATGGGATTAACACTTAACAAATCTCACGGTAAATCTATCTTTCCCACCAGCTCAGCCTGTTTTGGAATTAACGGTGTTTCTCTCCTTTGAGATTGACTAAGAGTAAGACGACGGAATATCAGGAAAACAAAAACCAGTGCCGCCTGCAACTTGGACATGGCAGGGGCTGAGAAGAGGGCAGGGGTGTCCAGAAAAACCTGTCAGAGGCAAGGGCCCAACCTGGCAGGAGCAAGGCAGAAAACGGGCAGTCCTGTAACCATCCCTCACCGAGGCCCCTGGAGGGAAGGGGGCAGGCATAGACAAGCGTCCAGCCTGGCTTATGACCTGTGGGCGCCACTGCGCCACCAAAGTCAGGCCTGATGTTATTATGCCAGAGGCCCTACTCCCTCTAAATGTCAATGTTGCCGTGGGACAAACCTTCCCCCTGCTCTAATCTGGCCCTGGGAACCCGGGACCAATGGCAAAGTAACAAGGCACAGGTTCTGTGCTTACCACTTTCACCTGCTCAGCTCAGTGAATGCTAAAGTCAAGGGTATTTTTAGGGCATTTTAAAGTGAGGCCTTTATGAAGAGATATAGCCCATAGTAATTTCAGAGTAAGATATTGGAAAGGAATGGTTTACTTTGTCATCTACCCAATCCCAATTAGCAGCAGCTTCCTGGATCAGCCTCGGTGTCCTGACTGCTTCATAGGCTGACATACCGGAGGCAGAGAGAGGGATACTTCCGGACATGGATCCTGCCTACCAGGACCAGGGTTGGGGATCTCTGCCCTCTGATGTTCCCTAGTACATCATAATCAAATGCTCTGATAACCCAAATGCCTTTTAATTCAAATTATATTAAGCGAAAACACAGGGTGGGGCTAGGGCGGAACTGTCTGGATTATTAAGCTAATGTTTCTCTATATTTCACTCAGTAAAAATCAGACCAATTTCCTCCTCTGTAAAGAAGGATGAACTGGCTCCAAGAATCTATTAATAAAGTAAATTTAGATGCTCTAGGCCCTCAAACATTCATCTACTACCTACTGCCAAGCTGGTGTAAGTGCTGGGGCCAAAACGCCGACTGACACACAGCTCCAGATGGAGTGCAAATGTTTATGTTACCCAGGGCTTTGGATCACTGGTGCAGAAAGCCCAGTGCTGACTGAATGTTATCTGATCATACACGCTGAGCTGTGGACATTAATTTACCCAGGCCTGGAAGCTGTAACCACCTCCTCGGTTTTGGAATCCGAATCTGCAAGGATCCTTTGGAACGAGCCCTCATGGAGGTCTTCTCCTGCAGGGAGGGTCTCTCGCTTAGGTTCCTGGAAGCTTCTGCACCAACAGCAGAGAGTGGTTTGTGTCCCTTCCAGAAAGTTCCATGAACCAAATAAACCATGGAGCCAAGCCAGCCAAAAATCTCCAGTACAAAAGAACAAGAGCTTTAGCTCACTCTTTCTATGATATCCTTATTTTTGGACAAAGAAGATTAATCAGACTGCCCAACCTATAATCAGGGTTGGCTGTGAGGAATGGGTAATAAAAGAAATCAAGACATGAGGTTTTCACAAAGTGGTATATCTTTGCTAAACACAATTTCTGGCACTGACTACAGGAGAGGTTGGAGATGGTGGTCATTTTATGTTCTTCCCCATCCCTAATCTGCTAAATCTCTGGATTACAAAGAAAAAAAAAATTATTGCCAGCAGCAAATAAAGAGAGGAGTGAGTAGTATCCACACACAACTAAGAATTATGCTTTGCTGGTTGCTTTTTTTTCTCCCTGTGAATATTACTGGTGCCTTGTTCAGAAGAAAAGGGCAATGGGCCTGATCCCATTTATTAAGTGGACATTATCAAGGACACAATCTTCTTGGTACAAAAGAATTATGAACGTTCCAAACTGAACAATTTACTCCCTACAGCCAGGAAGACAGGACCCTATTGGAACAAAAATAAACGCTCCAACTAATTTCTAGCCAAGTGACATTTAATGATTTTTTTGCTAGTTTCGAAACATCATTCAAAAAAAAAAAAAAAAATCAATCAACAATCATACTAGGTTAAACATTAAGAGGGGGGATAAAGGTTGAGAGATGGAGGGAAAGTCTGGTTACAAAAATTATATTTAAAGATGCGTATCACAATAATTCTAGCCTAGGCTCTCAAACAAGACTCGCTTCAAAGAACCAATCAAAATGCAATCATCTTCACCCTCTCAGTGTGGGCCCACTGCCCCCAGTCATCCTACAAACCACCTTCGAGAGAGCCATCACGGCCACAGGCAGAAGCCTCCTTTATTTATCTAGTTTGTCTAGCTCGACCCACCAACTCCCAAAGAAAATGAGGCAACAACCTGCATCCACAGGGAACAAAGGGCAGAGTCAAAATTCGCCACAGATGAGATGGGGCATCCCTATCTTGAACGAAGGGGCAGGGAAAAAGCTCTGACTCTGGTTTTATGGAGGCTCGTAGAGGCCATTCTGTCTGCGGGCTAATAATAGGGCAGGATACAACCTTTGGCTCTTGCCTGTGGTCAGAGGTGTGTGGCTTGGTCTGCACACAGAGCCATGTGGCTGTCAAGTTACAGGGTGGAGATCAAGTTAAAAATAAGGCTTTCTGGCAGCCCTGCCAGCCACCAGCATATTTTCCTGGTGATGTCACTACAGATGTGGGCTCTATCCCTGGGCGTCCGCTTTTGGCTCAGTCCCACCACCACCTATGGAACTCCATGTGCTCTGGTAGAGTATAGCATCCACTTTAAAACCAAGGCGAGACAAAACCTGTTGGGCCTGTTACAGAAATTGGTTTAAGGTTTATAAAAATCACATCAGAGATAGCCGCAATAGCTATAGAAAACAAAATGGGGAGAAAATCTTCACTGTAGGCTAAAATCTCTCCTGCCCAAAGGGCACGATGAATTCATCAGAAGCTCCAAGTTTCCAAGGAGATGACCAAACACCAGCCTCCCCCTCCTCCCCTGAAATAAAAAGTGTGCAGGGAAGAAGGCAAACAACGTCAGAAACCACTGAATCCAATTCCTGCCACTTTGAAACGCAGGTCAGATTTTCCAGAGAATTAATAAGACACCAATTGAAAATTATTCCATGATCTCGTGGGATACAGACCCACCTTGGAGCCAGCGCCCCAGCCCGGCCCTTCAATTACCAGCACCGCGCCCTGATCTCCAACTGAAGGTAGCAAGTGACCTTGCAGAGTACCAGCATGTGGCTGCTTTATTACCCAGACTCACAATGTTACACGGGAGCTGTCCCCAACGCGCTCATCTCGCTCATCAACGTTCTTCCCCTCCTCGAAAATCAACTATTAATTGCGGATTTCGGCAGGAGGCGCGTCCACACTGGATTTTTTCGAAACGCTTTCCCACCAATGGTGCACGACCCTTAACAACGTGCCCACTTACCAGCCTCTCTCCGGAGAGCACCTCCAGCAGCTTGATGAGCATGCGTCCATCTCGAAGGTCAGTGTACAGGTCCGTGATCCGGCAGGACACGCGAGCCAGGTGGGAATTCACCCACTTGGTGAAGGTCTTCTTCTGCACAGCTTCACGCTCATCTGCAAGCAGAGGAGAGCTCACTTTACCACCAACCACAGCATGGGCAGCAGCACCTCTGTGCCAGCAGAGCAGGGCACCCCAGCCTTCGGAGGAACAGCAGAACTAGACTCGAATGAAACCTCTACTTAGCTTCCCTTAAGCGTGATCAGCTCTTTGGGAATACAGAAGTCGCGCAATCATTGACTGTTTGAGCTCCTAAGCATGTCACCAGCAGAGTAGCCTTAGCTCTCCTTCATTTCCCTTTCTCCCGTGTTTGCTGAAGAGGCTTCAGGGTATAGATTACAGCGGGATCCTTTGCGGTCTTGCCCAGTAGTATAACATTTGACTGGTCAAGTTTCTCATGTATGTCATAGCGATTGTTCCTCCAAAAGGTGAATGTGGGGGAAGCACAGTCTAGGGAAGGATGTGGGGTAGAAAAGCTCAGATGACAAAGAAATTGCTTCCCTGTACAAAGGATCAGGCATCACCTAATAAGATAAATTCACCCATGACCTTGATCTTTTAACCTGCTGCATCCTAAGTCCCATGAACCACAGAAAAAACGGCAGGCAACATGGTAGAGTACAGAGAAATCTGGCTGGGCACTAGGGAGCTGAGGGCCTGGGCCCAAGGTTTCACTGAAAACATGCTCAGACACTAGATTCAGTGTCCCCTTCTGTAAGATGAGTGGACAACTCACATCTCCAAACTTCAACCTTGCTCTTAACAGGCAACTGCTAGTTTATGCTCTAAAGTGTGGCAGCTGCTCACCTAAGTCACCCAGGAAACAGTAAGCTTTTCAAGCCTCAGTGGTAAAGCTCTGTCCAATTCAAAGCATGAAACTCTAGACACATGTGGCCAGAACTGGCCCTTCACACAAACAGGCGTCCAATCTTCTCGCCTCTGCGCGGTGTTCTAAACACAGGCTGATTTTGATGGGGGTCCATGGAATGTGCCCTGGACCCACCCACTTGTGCTTCCTGTTTTCTAGTTACCCTTCTGTCAGTTACTCACTCTACTTCTATTTCCACCAGCATGAACTTGCACCCAAGGGCCCAAAACCCACTCCTTCCAGTACAAGCCCAAACCCACCAAGATGTTTATGCATTAATCTACAAAAAAAGGAAGCAGACCCTAACAATTTTTTATGTCTTTCAACATCGCTGGGTGACAACTAAAAGCCACTCTTGATGATGGGGACTGTACCAGATGGTCTGGGGATGCTGGGTTTCCAGGCTGGCCGCAGCATCCTGGGAAGGTCTGCCTGGAAGGCTCTCCTGAGGCCTCCATCCACCCCACCACAGGGAGGGAGGAAGGCACACACAACGTGGATGAGCCTTTCCTGCTGCCAGCCTGGCAGGTGAAGCAGCCGGGGGCCCTGGCCCCTGCCAAGGCAGCCAGCCACCTGCTGTAGCCAGCAGCTCCTCCGGGTCCAGCCTTTTCCTAAAGGAACAGCCCTTCCAGGGGAAAAGACGGCCTTTCCCCAGGAACAAAGAACAACCAAAAACAGACAAAGGAATGGAAAGGGCAGGATTGGGCGGAACAAGAAAAAGGCAGTGAGGGGCACTCCCCACTCTGAAAAAGGATCTGCACCAATAACATCATGATGGGTCGCACAGAAAAGATCACATCCATTATTAACCACGCAATCATCCTGATGGATGGTAACTTTACGACAGTGAGGGGGAGCTGTTTAGTTTTGTTTTGTGTTTTTGCCTATGGTTGGCTGTTTTTAAAGAGCAGGTCAAGAGCGGATGCTCCTAGGTATGGTTCAGATATATTTAGGGTCAACTAATTTTTTTTTATAGTATCTTTTATGTGCTACCCTGGAGTTGGAGGTGTCTTTCATAAAGCCCTTGATGGTTATCCTAGGCTGTTATTAAAGGGTTTGGGGCTCAAAGTCACTACCACACCCGGCCCATCAAGGAAACAAGATCAAAATGAAAACCTGCTTGGATTAAGGTATTACTAAATAAACAAGCACACAATGTGTTCCCTCAGCCAGTTGTCACTCCTCTGGGTGAATCTCACATTACAGATACACCCAGGCTTCTTTCAGGTTCTGAATGAACAGGTTCCTTGAGGAGAGTCAGGATTTGCTTCAAAACACAGTAAATGCACCCCCATGGCACTGTCCTAAAGAGATACAGCCCTACCCCAACTTCCTCCCTGTAAGTGAGGAGACACACAGAGAGGTCATGAGTGCACCAGACAGAACTTAGCAGAAATCAAACAGGCTGAGGATCTGTGCAGGAGGGCTCCCCCAGGGCTGCTGAGGTCCCCAAGACCTCCAGGAAGAAAGAGGAGGAGGGGGAGTTTAAAATTAAACAAAATCTAAAGAATGAGGGCTTGCTTTCTTGCACACTCTCCTGCTCCCCACTTCTCGCCTCTCCTCCTTTCAACCGCAGACTCCAGGTAGCACACGCACGCTAGAAAAATCACAGTGGGTCCAAGTTCCTCGGGCTCAGGCCACCACACTGGAAAAGGCATGGAAGATTCCATCCAGGGACTGGACCAGAACCAACACCCTTATGACACATGAGGTGGGGGGCGCGGGGGAAGAAACAGGCTCCACTGGAGGGACAGAGCCCAGCCAGCTTAGTGTGTCCTCTTACAATGGATTGCTGGGTGAGCAGTAGACACTTCTTAAGCCGGAAGGCGGGAAAGGAAAGGAGAAAAAAATCTACCCAGCAGCTTAGATGAGGAAGAGGCTTGGAATCCTTGGGGACTCCATCCTTTGTTCCACCCTTCCTGGGAAGGCACAATGACATCACCCCAGTGAGGCCAGGGCAAATTAGGCCAGACGCCTGCCTGAGGAGGAGGAGGAGGCCCTTGGCACAGACTATGGAAGACAGTCCAGTCAGCCCAGAGGCGTGTTTCCAAGCGCAGGCTGCTGTCACGGTGCCTGAGCTGTGTGAGGAGGTGGAGGGGGTAGCAGAGGGAAGAGAAACCACTTCTAATTCTACAAGTATGAGCAAATCTGGTGGGGTGAAAAGGTAGCCCTTTTCAAGGGCTCCAAATCAAGCTCCATATTGATTTGGTTATTTAGATCAGTGGCTCTCAAATGAGGAAAATGTTGTTCCCCCGGGGACATCTGCCAATGTCCGCAACCATTTTTGATTGTCACGACTAGAGAGTAGCTGTTACTGACATACAATAGATAGACGCTAGGGATGCTGCTAAACTCCTACAGTGTACAGGACAGCCCTCACGTCCAAAGATTATCCAGTCTCAAACTGGATAAAGTGCAGGGTTGGGTTGAGAAACCCTGCCCTAAGGCCTCCTGGGCTTACACCAATAGGAGTTGGCATTCACAGTGCCTCAGGCTGCACTCTGCCCAGAGGGACAGCTGAGTTGGGTGCTGTTCATTCAGTACTCCCATCAAAGGCTTTCTGGTCCTGATGGTTGCTTGTTGGCTGATGGCAGCAGAAACACCCTGCCCTTGGGGCCCACCCACTGCACACAGGGCTTGCAGCTTTCCTGCAAGGCCGAGGAACAGCAGCAGTGAGTACAGGGGAGGAGAAGAAGTGGGGTGGGCTCAGTCTGGGTTGGTGTGACACTGGGCATTTCTGGTCCCTGTGCCATTTCCATTCTCCTTTTCCCTTTTCAGGGTCTTGTATTGCTGTCAATCAGGCCAAATCAGGCCTGCATCTCCTCCTGAGACGCTGACATGGCTGAGCCTGACACTGAGGTAGGTTCCCAGCCAGCCCTGCCCAAACCCGGTAGGGGTGCCTCCAAGGAACAGGCACCTGCCAAGCCTGCTCCTTGGGAGTATCTCTCAGCTGTGGCTGCCCCCTCCCCCGCCCCCCACACTGTACTTATGGACAGGGACTCAGTTAAAGGTTGTTCTAACATTAAGTGGGAGGAGGCGAAGTGTACATCAAAGTGCCTGGCTTGCTGTAAATGCTCATTAAATTAGTTCCTTCTCCTTTCCCCAGCAAGGTAGCTGTCTCATCAGTTCAAACCACTTGAGAAATTCGTCAGGGATCATGGAATCATATAATCTCAGGGTGGAACAAGCCTTTAGAAGACATCTCAATCAAACTTCTTTCAAAAGCAAAACCAAAATCCCTTCCTCAGCACCTGGGCCAGCTATTTAAAAACCCCAGAGAGGGGACACTGTGTGTGTGGCAGGAGGCTGTTGGCAGTTATACAGAAAGGAATCGACCTGCTCTTTATTTTATGAAAAAAATAATACTAGCATTCACTCAGCATTTACTATGTCCCAGGTACTGATCCATGTGCTTCACAATCCTCATATCTAACTACTCCATGAGGCAGGAACTAGTAAATCTTCAGGCAGACTGGCTTCTCAATATCACTACGCAATAATACGTCTAAGCACACCATTAAATAAAAAGGTTCGAATGCTACAAGATACAGAATCACCCATAATCTCACCATCCTAACCCAAGTCCTTATTTTGCCAAAGGGTCTGCCCCACCACCTGGTAACTGGATTGCTGGGATGGTGTCTCCATCAAGACTAGATCTGCGTCTGTGGCTCCAGAGGCTCACTCCACCTTTGAAGGTAGAGACTAGGTCTCACGCCTCCATATAAAGGCCTTCAGAGTGCAACACTGCTGGCTGACCCCTCTTTGCAGTGACTGTCACTGTGTGCTGGGCAGAGTGGAATCCACGATGGTACCTGAGGACACTACTGCCTCATGGAGCCTGGGCATCATCGCATACCTGCCCTTTCAAGCCAGGACTTGAGGAGGCGGCAGCCCTAGTAATCCAGAGATGGAGAAGTGGGAAACCAAGAGAAGAAAAGGGCAAAAACCAGACCTTCACAGGAGGGAGCCGGTGAGGCAGCCTCCGGGGTCAAATGCAGGAGCGGGAATCAGGAAGGACTCCTCAAGTTCTCTCAAAACAACTCCCCCACAACCACAAATTCTACCAACACATCCTTGGCACCTTAAGAGCCGGGGAACCAGAGTGGTTCTAAGCATGAAGATTCAGCCAGCTAAGCCTTTAGCTCCACAGGCTCGGAGGTGATTCAGCCATGTGGGAAATGAGGACTATGGAGAAGCAGATGAGAAAACCCAACTGCGAGGGAGCGACAACATCAACTACCCCAGCTCTGATCCCAGCAGGGAGCGAGTTGTAAGTGAAATTCTATTATGGTGTTTTCTCCTGAAAACAGAATTTTGTGTAAGATGGCGTGCTGCAACAACACCAGGACACACCTGCACAGCAATTTTTAATATTAGTTACACTTCCTCCAAGCTCGCTGGATCCGCACAGCACCTCGGTCAGGGAGCTCCCTCCATCAAAGTCCCAAGCTCGGGGAGGTGCAGGGCAGCTCAGTGTCACCAGCCAGTGGTGGCAGAGCTGCACAGCTGGGCGTCCTTGGGTGTTGTACTGTCTCCTCCATTCAGTCAGGATAAGAGGGATTAGGATGTATGGCTATATCTTCTTCAAGATTTCTTTTTCTTTTTCTTTTTTTTTTTTTTGTAGTCTCATGAAGCCAAAGAATGGAGACACGGACCAGAAAGATAAAGTTTGCAGCAGAGGATAGTTTATTAGAAGTAAATATACATTTCAAAGAAGCAGAAGCAGGCCCAAGCAGTAGAGAATGGCTCAAGGGCCATTATTAAAAAAGAAAGTACACTCCAAAGAGTTTGGAGCGGGCAGAGCAAAGGAAGCCCAAAAAAGGCTCAAAAAAAGGCCTAAGATTTAGATTCACCATCTTTTGTTTCTGATAAATAGCATGACATTTTCAGAGGGCGTCTTAGAGAAAGGGAGGAGACATTTAGAACAAACATATCTGCTTTATTTTAACCCAAAGGCTGTGAACATCCTCTCCATCCCCATTCCCTTCTAGAAATATGGAATTGACTTCCTCTCTTTTTAGGGAATGACTGTTATCAATACTGGAAGACTGGGAAGCTTTAATATTTATTTAGTCTGGAGAATTTGCTATAATTGAAAAGATTTTAACTGCGTTAGCACGAGTTAAGCTACAGGATACGGAAATGGCTTTGATGAAGAGGAGGGCACTGAGTTATGGAAACGACTGTGTGGCATTTTGCTGCAACACCCTCTGCACAGAGTGCTAAACGCAGTCACACTGACCACGCGCCACGGTTCTCGCTACAGAAGCGGGCGGGAGCCAGGGACAAAGGAAGGTCTGAAGGTGTGGAATGTTTCTGGATGGAAAATGAGGGAAATACGGAAACATTCACTATTTCCCCAGAGACTGAATCTGTCTTCTACTTTTCAAATAGTCTGAACCTGCTGGCGTAACCCAAGAATATTTTCTATCAGCGTCTTCTCTAGTTGCGCTAAGATAATGGCCGACTTTAAGTAAGAGTTGGCAAGCGTGTGCAATTTTTCTTTGTATAGACACACAGCTAAATTAGGTATAGACTTGGGGTCATAGTAGGAAAGGAGGAAAAAGGATGGAGGCTGAGATGAAATCAAAAGGAGACAAAGCAATCATGCCATGTACACACTCCATGGCTGGCTATTTAAACTGACAATACTGTATGGCTAGCTGAGTGCAGGCTAATCTGAGGTTGACAATATGCATAAGCTCTAATGTTTACAAAGTGCAGACTGTATGCAGAACTATGTCTAAGACAAGGTCTCTTGCCCAGAATGAACTGGAAGTCTAGCTGGGGAAACAAAATGGAAAGTTAAGAAAATAACAAAATGTATTATAAAGCAGTGCAGCATCAGTTGCCAAGAGAATGATTTCAGAAGGGTAATTTTGGGTGTTTGGAAGAAACAGCTCACTACAATTAGGATGCTTTGGGGCCCCACCCTCCAACCATTTTTGGAGTCCTCTGCTTTGTGCTTTTCCCACTTACCCACGTTAATCATCACTGCCATACTCCACTTCCCCAAAGAGTGTTTTTGAAAAGTTACACCATTGTACGAAAACCTTCAACAGCCTCCCGTCCAACAGACAGTCCAAATCTCTGCGCCTGGCATGCAAGGGTGCTGAGCAGCATTTCCCAGGACACCTGCATCCTCTGGAATCGCCCGACACGCCGTTTTTGTGTTCCAACCCAACAGGTCTATTACTCTTCATGTTCTGACCGCTCACCTTACACTCTCCTTTTTCTTTCCCACATTTGCTTACACCAACCACCTAACCTGGAAGGTACTTTCTCCTCTCTTACCCTTCCTTTAAGACACAGGCCAGGGTTAGCTCTTCCAACAGGCCTTCATTTGATGGGATGTATACTCTTACCTTTTTATTATGTATCCTGTGGCCTATCTCCTCAACTAGCCTGTACCTGCTTCTAGGGAAAAATCCAACTCTATGTGTTTAGAGCCTTGGCATACGCCTGGCAGAGTAGGTGCACAATAAACATTTGCTGAATCAATTGGTAAGCCTCCAGTGCCCAGCAAACGCGCTTTCGATAAATCCTGCTGCTGCTGGTTGTCATACTGAAATGGAGGAGCAAGGAAATTCCAAATCCCATAGACGCAGACCCTAAGTAGTTAAACGTTATCAGTGTGCAGCACTACAAATCTTTCACAACTAAACTGTTCCTTCCAACTGTTCCTCAATGTCTGATAAATGATAAAACTGAAATTTTGTGGTACTGTCTTTCAGATTCAAGGGGCCCAAAATGAACCTACAAGTATGAGAATTTTGCTTGTTTTTTTGTTTTGTTTCAGGGTAAGTGCCACCTTACCTGTAAAGTAGTAAGCAGAGTGAAGCTGTGCAACACATAAGGGTGTAATTATAACATTATTTTAACATGACCCAAACAGGCCAATAATCACAAGACTTAATTTATACTACTTTTAACAATGTATGCATTAAAGCTCGATTATCGAGTTGTTAAACAAAAAAGAAGAATTAAAAATAAAAGAGCACAGTAGGGTGGAGTCCCCATATGTGCCTTCGCCTGAAAAAAAATAATAAATCATTTCCCATGAGTAACATGCAAAATACACAGAGCAGGAAACCAGAAACAGGCAACTGGCTGCATTGATAATGGAGAACCAAACTTATCTCCAGGCAGCAAAAGGAAGGAAACTAATCTTTTGACTGAAGGCCTCCTTGTGATGGATTAGTCTGGGGGCCTTTAATTTACATTTGCGGATTTGTATATAAATAGAACTTGAGTTAAAATACTTTTCCTAACAGTTTACCCCATTTCATGGACAAAACGCATGTAAACATCTGTGCTAAAAACGTGTAGCAGCAAATATGCAATTCCCTGCTAATATTAAACAGTCTGATATGCAGACCCTAGAACTATTAACTTTATACAACCTTTGCACCTACACTTTTCATCAGCTGCACATGTCCTGCTTACAGCTCATAGATGGTCTTTCTTTTGAACCCCACCCTATTTGGCCAACGTGAAAACCAGAGCACCACAGGGAGAAGCTCTGAGAGGAGCCCTACAACCATAAACTGAGAAATCAGGCCAATGTCCAGGGGTGCTGCCTGCCTGTCATAGTTATCACTTCAAGGTGGGTGAGCCCCTTAAAGCCATAATTCACAAAAAAGCCAAGACTGTAGAGGAGGCTGAGGTTAAGGCGGGGATGAGCTCTGGAAGCAAACAGGGAGAGCAAACATAACTCTTCGAAGGTGACAGCTCAAGTGAGAACGGGGTGAATTAACAGTAGTGTAAAGTGCCAAAACCAGGAAGGAAAAGTGCCTTCAAAAAATAGAACAAGACCTTATGAAGAAAGTCGGATACTGTTCACAAAATTTGTTTGAAAATGAGCGGCACATTTCAAAACTGCCTTCATATACAGGAAACGGTATCATGAGTCTGCTAATCTGCCACTCTCCATCTTTACGGGCCGGTCCAGCAGGAAAGGCCTGAAACCGCTGCCAGGGAGAATCAGGACAGAGGATGAAGTCCGTCCTCCTCCATTCCTACGCACTGGAGGATGCTGTGTTAGACCTTGGCTAACTTGACCTTGTTTATTACAAGCTGTTAGTTCTAACTGGAGGAGGCACACAGGTTCTGGCGATCTGCCTGAGGGTACACTAGGGCTGACAAAGGTTACCACTCACACCACCATCTCACGCTGCCTGAGGAAAACAAGATATTACCTCCTCGAAACAACAGGAAAAAAAAAAAATCACAGCCATCCATCTCAGGTCAGTCCCTTTATAACTGAAAATATCAATTAACAATAGGCAACAGCAACCTACACCTATAGCCTGTTTGGATACAGCCTGGGAGCTGGAATATGTTTTCATTTTGGGGCATTGGAGGAAGAAGATGAGGTGATACAGCTGAGACTCTCTTTCTGTAAAGCCTAACAGAAAAGTTTGTCAATTCCTGGTTTAAAACATTTTTATAATGTCATTGGTCCCATATCTCATTTGTTAGGTTTCATTTGCAAGTCAAAATCAGCTTAGCAAATATGTACTGAGTGGTTGCTAGGAACAAACATCACACTGGGGCCTCTTTAAATTTCATTACTAAACATACAGCCAGGTAGATGCGCAATAACCACATGCATTTTTTTTTTTTTAAGTTATGTTACTAGGGCACCACCCACATGCGAGGTCACTCAGGGGGTGAACTCAGGGCCCTCTTCCCCCCAGCTGAGGGGTATTTATCTGGTCACCTGACACAACAGGATTACCAGTGCACGACCCCATCTGTCAGCAGGGACAAAGCATGACTGGAACTCAAGGCCACACCTTTATGGTCAAAGAATGAGGAAGAGCCTGGTGGCTTGAGGTGAGGTGGCCAATTTCACAGCACCTCTCCTCCCAAGCTTCAGGGCCTCAGTTTTCCCTCGGATGGACGCTTCATTCACCATCATTCCTCCTCCCCCCAATCCTCTCTGGAAGGAGGCAAAAAAAAACCAGGAAGTCCAAGGTGGACTGAGGGATAACTTGTAATAGCCCCAAAAGACAGAAAAAGCCTGGAACTAAACAGATAGCATATCCTTAATTATTAAACTTATATGGCAGAGTTAATATAGGCTAACTAGGAGAGTATCTTTTAAAGGGCAACAACCATAAGGAGCACACTAGAGATAAAACTTTATAAAGGTAATTTAATTACAGCATATTGAGGTTGTGTCTGTATATTACTTTTTCTAAGTGACAACTAAAGCAGCAGTGTGTCATGTGATACACAAATTCACTAGTAACAATAAAATCCTGTACCTCATTTTCAAGGGCTAAGGGTAGGTTTTTGTTACAGGAGCCTTGGGATGCAGTGGAGGTGGTGCAAGTAAATTTAAATTTACTATGTTAAAAAGGGTAGCTGCTCTGTCCTGTGGACCATGTAGCTGGTCTAAGCTGGCACATTAAAAATCAAATAGTGTGCAGTCTGGTCCTTGCTGATGGCATTTCTATCTTCTCCGGTTTTCCAGAATTCTTAGGGTCAACAGTGCAGGGAGGAAAACAGAACTCTTTCACATACTAGAGTCACATTATTGTCAGACACTCAAGAGAGGGAGACACTCAAGACACGAGAGGATACTGCTCAATGTTTTCAGAGCGGCTGATGCTGTCACAAGACAACTGCTCAAATCCAGCTATTCCAAACAGTTTCTGACAGCTTTCCTATGAGATAAAGATGTCCAAATTCACTGCAGGAACTCATCGAGTCCAAAGAGCTAAGATCCAAAAGGGCTCCTTTTTAAACCATAGACACACACAGACAAGAAGGAGGGAGCAAAGGCCTAGGGTCACCATAAAGCTGTATGCTTTTCATGGCTAGCACGGCATTTACTCAAGTTATCATTTCCTGAATGAATTATGGAAGCGTCCATGTAAGATAATATATAACAAAAGGTATCATGGAAGTCCTCCAAACAAGGTTACACATGTAAATGTAATCTGCAAAGGACTAGTATTTTGGAGCAAAGAAAGCCATGGTGAAGCCAAGCCATCACTTGGAACTACAGACAAGGTTCCGCTTAATGAGAAATTATATTTAAAAACAAATGAAACAAAAGAATTTAAAAACCAGTTTCTGTCCTAAAAATTACCAATTAGTTACCTAAACCCCTTCTGGCCAGTGACCATGACCCACTGTAAAAACTATCAGGGCTGAAATGGCAGATTGATAAATTAAATAAGACTGTCTCAATTTTAAGGGCAAAACTCCTAAATTACAGTTGTATTACTATATGTAAGTAAGCCCAAGCCTTCAGGTGTGTTTGGGGAGAAGGTGTCCAAACTACATGGGGATTTCAGCAATAATGGTTGTGACAAGATTCAAAAACAAAATGTATGTTAAAAAGATGACCTTCTCCCTGAAATGAATTAAGGAATTTTAGAGCTTAGCATTATTTCTAAATGATATCCCAGTGCATCAAACCAAAATTTCCCTGAAATGAATTAAGGAATTTTAGAGCTTAGCATTATTTCTAAATGATATCCCAGTGCATCAAACCAAAATTTCACTTCTCACTGAGCATTCTTCACTCAGGAAGTACTTTATTGGCCCAATCCTCAATTATATATTTAACTTAGCTAACCATCTCACTGCCTGAAAAATTATTCCATGTAGAACAGCAAATGTTATACACACGAGTCCCCACCACTCAGCCATACAGGCCTATCATTTTCTTCATCTTGAGTCAATCAATCAATCAATGAGCAACCATTTACTGAATTACTAAGTATGAAAGCACTGTGCAGAGCACCTAACAGCATCAGGAGTTCTCTCCTTTTAAAAAGTTAGCAAGCAATTTTCAATTCCTTGATAATTCACCGCATTAGATACATGACACCCATATTCAACTACCATTTGGTTATTTTTATGCTATCTTAAAATGAAAAAGAGAAAGTATCCCTCACAAAGGTCAAGCACTAAAAAAACAGTTCTGCTAACTTCCTTTGTGGTTGTCTTCAACCTCACCCATATGATAAATGATTACACAAGATTTCTTTCATAGCCAAATAGTGCAGAGTTTTGGCGGGCACTTCCTATAAGTACACAATGAACATTGCCTTCTGTTAGGAAAGGAGGGCTGAAAAACTGGTGGAGGAAATGACCTCAGATTCAATCCCTATGATGACCCATTTGATGGGCAGGGTGGCACTCAAGGATCCCTCACACTGATCAAAAGTGAGCAGTGCAGTTAACAGTTTAGACTAGTTTTCTTTTTTTAAATAAAAACCTAGTTTGCATTTATAGGTTCACTAATCAAATCTTTAAGTGCAGTTTTATAGAAGGTAATGCACAAGGCGGAACCCAGATTATAATGAATTCTCTTAGTTTACAACTAGTTACCTACTTTAATTTCTTCAAGTGAAAAAAGAGAGCAAAAAACAGGGGACATACAGAGATAGGTTTTTCTGTTGTTCTATTTGTTTTGGAAACTTAAAATTTTTGCACAGTTTTGCTTAATCTACATGCAAATCTCTTCCCACAAAATAGAATGCTGATCTTTATAGCGTCCCTGGCTGTGAACGCACATGCAGGCCTCCCCCTCCCCACCCCATTTCTCTACCATCCCCAACAAGCAAGGCTTTATCTCCCACCCTACAAAGTGGGGTGCTCACAATAGGTGTGGGGACCTGATGTAGTTTTGCCGATTTATGGGTGAGCAGGGAGACAGTAAACCAGCCCTGTCGTCACAGGAGGAGTATTGCTGCTAGTTACCGAGATAAGCCTGGAAGTGTACACTATAGCTAATTTGTTCTTCAGGGGCATTTTATTGTATTAATGTAAACCGTTTCTCCTCACAAGCCTCTATAAAGATGATAATCTCAGAGCTGGGTGGGAAGGGCTGGAGGCCCAACAGAGGTTCTGCTGGGGTGGCAGACAGCAGAAGTTCCTCTTTCAGGACTCGGTCAATGTATGTGAAAATAAACTAACATTATTCCTTGGACTTGAAAAAACAAATCTTTTCACTTACTGAAGAACGGAGAAATGGGACACTTGTATGAGGCAGCTGGGAGGGTAAGTGGGCAGTATCAAAGTTAAAATATGCATTAACTCCATCTACCAATCACACCTGTAGATATTTACTTTCTTGGAATACCTGTGCAAGCGTACAAAGATGTGCAGGCGATGGGCTGCAGATTTTTAAAATAACTGTAAAAAAAGGACAGCAACCATTTTAACAAGAGACCAGAAACAACTAAATATATCCGAAGCAGGCTGATAAATTAAAATATGATACATCCATATAAAAGAATAGTGTGAATGCATTAAAGAGTAAGGGAAATCTGCAGTATGCAGGCTTAGGAAGATGGTCATGCATGAACAGTCACTTATAGAACAGCGTATATGTGTATTTTGATCCCATAAAATGTTTGTAACTACATAAAAAAGTATGAAAGAACACTTTCCAAACTATTAACTATAATAATCTCCACCGAGAACCAGAGAAGGGAGATACTTCCGCTTCAGTGTTTCTGCACTGTTTGGATTTTTTTTTTTTTTAAATGAACAAACACATACCATTTCTGAAATAGTTAAGGACATTTCCATTTGAGGGGAAAACACACAATTCATTTTTACTTGGTAAAAGAACTGAGGCTCATCAATGGGTCTCAGATAGATGGATAGGAAATAAAAGGGGCTGTTGCTGGGGGCAAACGAATTCTCCTAGGGCACACAAAAGGTCATGTGTGAAATACCATCTTGAATGAGTATTCTAAAACAAAACGTCACCCTGAATTTTCATCTTTCTTCTGGGCAATACTACATCAGTACTTAACCTTATACAACATTGATAATCAAAATAAGGTAAACAAATATCAATACTTCCTTTTAATAGATGGAGACGGAGGATATTAATACAAAAATAAGTGCCCCTCACTGAAGGGACACTGAGGTCTGCAGGGCAGCTAAGGGGGCAAGTTTTCAAAGCAGGTTCCCAGCAAGGGGTGCCACAGGAATAAATCAGAAGCCCCACGTGCCTTCTCACACTTTGGTCAGAAGAGTTCTCGATTTTACACCCTTTACTTACTAGGATTCCACCTCAAGTTTCATTTTCAGGAATAACAAATTCCAGTGTTTCAAAGTTTGTAAATTGCCTGACTATGCAATGGGAAGTAAGGACAGATGCAGGAGGGGCTTCCAGTTTAATGCCACACCAGCCTCACTGCCAGGTAATTATCCTTACTGCCCAGTAACGAGCGATGAGAGGAACAAGCAAAGCACTGTGGGATCCACTGACCAGAGGTGAGTCCAAGGGTCAAGGCTTCATAGTTGAGGTTTCAGTCCAGATGATATCACCCATCAGCAGCAGGGAGGGACGGGGTCAGAACCCAGTGAGGATGGCCTATCAGTGCTTTAGCTCACAAGTGGGAAGCTCCATGCACACAATCCTACATGATGAGGGAATTCAATCGACATGTCCCATATCCACTCCCATACTTGGGTTTACCACTTACTCCAAGGGCTAGGCACTCTTCCAAGCATGTCACCAAAACTTGTTTAATTCTCAAAACCACCACGTGAAGTACTCGTATCATCATATATATTTTGCTTCAGAGCAAACTACGGCTCAGAGAGGTTCCGTGACTGGCCCACAGTCACCAATCAAGTAGGGTCCCAGTTTAAAGCAAAGTCTGCTTTCACTGCCTCCATGACTCGAAACAGAATTCTACACTAGCAAGGACATTACGCTGCAACTGAGATGAAACAGGGTTCAAGCCTGAACGCTGAATAAAGATTTTCCCCACCTAAAGGGAGCACAGGAGAGTGTGTCTCTCAAGGTCACCTTAACTCCTGACAGTGCTCATACGGGAGCTGCACATACACGGAAGCCGTCATCAGAATGAATCCTCCCTATTTTCAACTGTTCTTCCAATTCCATCATGACTTCTTTTCCAAGTCCCATCAAGGAAAGTGTGCTCTTCTCCCTTGCCAGACACCTGGAAGGTCTGTAACTCACCTTGCACCACCTAGGAGTCCCCGCTCTTGGTCACCACCAACCCACCACGAATCCAAAGATCACCACTTCCCCTTTCAAAGGTCACCTCTAGCCACAGCACAGGAACATCCACCACTACCCCATCCCAACCCCCATTGAAATTCCTCCTTTCGAACTAGGGAGTCAAGAAAACTAGTTTAGTAATTGCTTTGCCATTATGTATGTTAACAAACAGATGAGGTAATGTAAGATTGCATTTTTTTTGAAACGCATTGATATCGACTGAAGGCTGCGAACAGCCAAGGTTACACACAACCAGACTTCCAGGTGTGTTTTTCCTGTACAAGTTTCCAGAGCCCTCTATTCTTGGCGCTGGTAATTACAGGTATCCCATACACCAAGCCACAGTGCAGCCCATCTGCAGCCGAGGGAGAGTGAGATGCCTGCTGCCTGGCATGAGGAAAGGGTCCTCATTCAGATTTGGAAGGAAGCAGAGCAATTAATTAATCAAAAGTAGAGCTTGGGGTAATTAGCAGCAGCAACAAAAATGTTTAGCTAAGTTTCCTCTTTTTATCTTGAGGCAGTTCCTATAGACAGATGCTGAGGATTAATGAAGTTTAATGAGACCTGCAGCAGCTGGCTAATTAATCAGTATGGAGGAGGCAGTAATGACAAGGGAAAAGGGGTTTTACCCTTGTTATGAGCTCAGGCCTTGGATAGGGTTTTTTTTTTTAATTGTGGGGGATAACTCCCCCCCCCAGCCCCCTGGAAAATCCCTGAAGAACCTTCAAAATGGTCCCAGGGCAAATAAAAGGGTTTTAAACAAAAGGCAAAGAAACCAAAACATGAATGCTAGGCTTCCGGGGGGGTGGCTCGCCAGCGGGGGGGGGGGGGGGGGGCAGGAGGAGAACCCTTCAGAGCCCAGAGGCCACCGGGGGCCACTCGGAGCCAGCCATGCACAGCTCCCTGGAAATCAAGACCGAATTCGGTCAACACCAAGGGATGCCCATGTCCTGGGCAAGCTGGATCGTCACCATCTGGTGTCTCACTGAAGGCCTTATTGAGAGTTCTCAATTCAGAGCATCCCTTCCGCCCCAGAACTAAAACTATTAGGAGGTTTATTCATCACGGACGAGAAGCACTCAATGACTAAGGACAACTCCTTTGCTCTCAATCCTACACTTGTATTATCATTAAATGTGTTATGTGTTTATCTCATCTTGGCTACTTCCAGGCCTGCTACTTTTGAGAAGCGCATGATAGGAACCCAGATGTTTTCAGAATTAACTAGTTACTGGCAAGAAGCTATGACAGAGAGAAGTTTTTTCTTGCTGTTAAAAGAGTGACAATCTGACAATACTGTGATTTTAATCCACCCCCACCCCCACAAACACACACAAACTGATGGTAAAACTACAATCAATCCTTCCAATTCACAAGGCCTGTGCTTCAAATTGCTTTTCCAACAAAGAGGGTAAGTCTGCCTTTTATGTAATGCCTTTTATGTAATGTACTCAAGAAATAGGCTCTGAAGGGCCAGTGTGGGCATTAAAATGAATACTTCCCAGCAAAAATGGGACAAAAGCGTCTAAATGTTGCTCCTTTCCCAAAAGTTTCAGGCACTTTTTTAGTTCCACATACGGGAATGCCTCGTTTTACTACACTTCATTTTATTGTGCTTCACAGAAGTTGCATCTTTGACAAATTGAAGGCAAGACCCACCACTAGCAAAAAAGGATCACTTTATTGTGATACTGCTTTACTGAGGTGGTCTGGAACTGAACCCATGTTATCGCCATGGTATGCCTGTGTAATTCTACCTTTAAACCCCACCACCCAGCACACCAGCAAGCAACAAAAATCTAGCCCTTACACTAACAATAGAAACCCCACAGTAACCACTAACAATAGAAACCCCACTGTAACCTTCACAGGGTAAAGGTTTTACTTCAAAAACCAGCCCTGCAAGGGCCGGGCGGGTGGCGCGGTGGTTAAGCGCTGGCTTGGGAAGCTAGCGGCCCCGGTTCGGTCCCACATATGAGGGCCAGTGACACTGACCTCAAAAAAAAAAAAACCCCACAAAAACAAAAAAAAACACCACCAGCCCTGCAGCCATGGCTGTCACGAAGAGGATATTCTGCGGTTCCACCTGGCCATTTGAAAGCTTGGATTTTTTTCAGTATTAGCTTCCATCCCCACAGAGGCCAGAGGC
The DNA here is from genome assembly GCA_033961575.1 of Aselliscus stoliczkanus. Classification (NCBI taxonomy): domain Eukaryota; kingdom Metazoa; phylum Chordata; class Mammalia; order Chiroptera; family Hipposideridae; genus Aselliscus; species Aselliscus stoliczkanus. Next base: position 67,178,348 of record CM066730.1, on the reverse strand, counting down.
TGTCAGAACCAGCCCTAAAACCTCTTTCATATATGGCTGTAACATAAATGAAAATATTCCCTTGTTAATTATTTACATAAGGAAGGTCATACACGTTTGTCCTAGCAACACCAGAGAACAGTGCTCATCAGCAGCTTTTATCCCAGAAAGAAACAGTCAAGTTCAGCAAAAGAGATATAGATTTATAACTTGTTTCCAAGGTAAATATCGCTAACTGCTGTAGGCTATTTACTATTACAGTTTTTGGAATCTGTCACTTTGTACTTTCTTGCAAGACCTGACAAACAATACAGCCATTGTGGTCTTAAAACATTGGCTAGTTCCAGTTCCTACATTCTCATCAATTCTCTGAGACTTACCTTATACCTAAACCCAAAGGTCGACAGTCAGGAGTGACTGGGACTCACAAAGGTACTTTTCAGAACTCCACACAGCGCATATGGCTTCCAATTCAAAAGCAAGACCGAACAGCAACGCTCAGCTGCCTCATCTTCAGTGAAGTGAGTATCCGGTCTGTCTACAGATAGGGTATGAAGGCAGCCTGAGCTATTCCTGCTTACTATAATGTTCCCACTATAAAGAGATGAAGTAACCCTGACTAGGGGCAATGGTCCCTACATGTAAATGTGAAAGATGGGGAGTTTAGGTGTTTTCAGAAATGTTTGGTTGGTGGTATTATATGATTCCCCCATATAATGGCCACACACTGGCTATTAGCTCCACAGAATCAATCTCAAAATGTGGTCGTTCACAACGTGGTACTGTATTCTCTCTTTGGGTGACACTCCTACACCCGAGGGGTACCACATGCTGAATGCAAACTGTTATATAATTCATTCTGACTGCACTGCACGTTTGTCATACCTCCTTTATGTACACTGCATTTCAAAGAAAAGGTAAAAGAGATCATTTGAACTATACAGATCCATAAAATAAGCTTTATTCTCAATAGAGACCGAAATGGGAGTTTATAACATATGCACTTATACAGGAGGGTTTTTCTACAGCACTCTCAAAAGAAAAATTTGGGGTCGGGGGGGGGGGAACAGACCGCAGTGATATGGCACCCTTCAGTCCAGCAATGTCGGGCCTTCCTAAGAAAGATATTCACATTTTTCTGGATAAAGAGGCCAAAGAAGAGAACAAAGCCAGTGTTCACCAACTCAGCAATCCTATGATGAGTCTTGTGATTCCAGGGTCTCCAGGCAGCAGGACGATCATCACACACACATAAAAAAATGATCATCAGGAGACACCTACCAAGGCCAAATGAAATCATTGCTGGAACTAGGTGGGGTATAAACAATAAATATACATTACTTGCTTCTCTTACGCCAAATTTACAACACAATGGATGGCAAACAAAACCAAGTTTGTGGTTTTAAGGTATGACAAGGAAAGGTGCCTCTCTTAAACACTATTTTTAAATCCGCTACAGGGAAACGCCAAGAGGTAGCCAGAGAGCAAAACGCGAAGAGCACCTGGGAGTTTTCACTTATGCTTGGCAGTAGCAGTGGGACCAGAAACAGGGATTAATCTACTTTATTCACACACGGTCCTCATACAACAAAAAGACAACTCAGCCTAAATACACTAATAAATGCTCCAGCAGATGAAAATGTTTAAAGTCAAGAAAAGTCAGCAAACCATAAGAATCTGAACTTAAAACATGGGTTTTTGGCCTAACTCCATATCCCTAGGTAAGGCGCCACCACTGACAACTCCAGGGTAACCTTCTGTGTAGTCTAGGCCTCGGGGGTGAACATCATACTTTTAACACCAAAGTTCTGCTTCAGTACTACTGCCCTTCATTCCAGGTTGTGTTAGAAGTTTTTTTTACAAATAATTTTACTTACTGGCAAAACACTAGGCAAAAACAAAAACAAAACCACCATTACCAAAACCAAAACCATCTAGAACAACTAAAACCAATACTGCCAGGATAGAAATGGTGAGTTTGTGATATGGTGACAAGTAACTTATAACACTGGGAAAAAAACAAACCACAAACAAACATGGAATCTGCACTGTCAGCTGAGTCCTTCTTATTCTGCCAGTATCACCAAAGCAATTTACAACGAAAAGGAATAGAGTCCTCTGAGATCAGGCAAGGCTTGAATGTTACATTGGAGTGAAAGTCGCAGCAAATCCTTTACAGTTGGAATAGGATCAGGAATTTCTACTTCGCAGTAATTGCTCTCACCAAATCCAGGTTGCCAAGTCCTCACAAAATGCTAATCTGAGACTTACGAGAGTGTAGGCCTCAAGCATCATGGGGGAAACAGTCTTGAGAGATTCAGAATCCAGAAAACAAGACTGCTGGGTTAGCATTCTGACTCTACCCCTTACTAGCTAAATGTCCTTGGGCAAAGCATTCTTTGTACCTCAGTTTCCTCACTTCCAAAATGGAGATAATTCTTACCTCTCAGGGAAGCTATAAGGAGCACAGGAATCAATCCATGCAGAATACTTACAACAGTGCTTGCAAGCATCAAGAAGTTTTAGCTGTATTACTATTACCACTGCTAGGACCCACTTGCTTTCTCTGTGTGTGAGGCTATACCTCTTGCTTTTGCTTCCGTTCTCCTCAGTAGCCTGTAAAAGTTTCCCGCCAAGGCTGATTCTGTGAGCCCAGAGAACACAGAAGCCTACATTTTTTCTTAGCAGTGGGTATCTCCCCAGCCGAGAGCCTTGAAGAAGCATTCAGTGAAATGGAAGTGCCACCGGTTACTGGCCATCAAATCTGTATCAGATGATGATCTACCAACCCTTTCTAACATGTGAGAGCAATGAGATGCAAGTCACTTGTGGAAGGTCATTCACCAATATCAGCTGCTGCACACCTGATTCCCTGTACCGGTGCCATATGAGCTGGATGCTGGCTAACGAAGGGAGGCAAAAATCCCAACAAATAATAACCAGCATTAATAACTGAAATGGAAGGAACACATATACATCACATCCTAAGCAGATGCCTAGCCATTCCTCCAATATGCTTCACGGTTTCCTGGCTCCCTCTGGTCATATCCCATTCCCAGCCACAAAAAGAAATCGAAGCAAAAACTCAAGCCAACGGCTATCTGCCTGGGCCCAGGCATGCCGCTCATCAATGTTCTGGCTTTAAGTCATTAATTGAGCAAGGTGGCAGCAGCAGAAAGGAGAGGCAGATCTGGGTAGCGGGAATGAAATACAGACCATCACCCACCTTCCCCTCTTAACTCTGCTGCCATAACCTAAACTAAACCAGGTTCTGGAAGCTGCTGTCTGCACCCACCCAAATTCTTTTGTGCTACAGGTTAATTCCTGTCTCCCAGGAGAAAGGAAGAAAGGCAAGGTTTTCATGACTGCCTAAACAGAGGCATGTTGGGACCCAGCTGTCCAAATGTATGAAAACACATTTTCCCGCTCTTTTTGGTTGAGAGGTTTATGGACAGATTCACACGAATCCTTGGTATCTTGAGGCGGAACTGGGAAGCAGTCTGGATGCCACTGAGTCAGCGCCATCTTTGTATCACAAGAGATCTCTAGCTGCAGGTATTTCATCTCTAACAACTCAATATCCAGAGCTTTCCCACCAGCTGTGGGTCTACCTATACGCACAGCTACAGCTATGTTCAAAGGGGTCCCGATACACCAAGACCCAGTATCACTTGAACTTAGACCATTACCTGGCTCACCGTCCCGCCTCACCAATAAATACCCTAACTGCCTTTACCAAACAAATACTGTATCCACCTGTAGGTGGATGTCAGCTCTGTCAGACAAGATATGCAGAAGCATTACCCATTCCAACAATGGTACGCCTCTTGATAAACAAATTTGTAGACTATTGTTTATAACGGAATGATTTACTCATCAATAGCAAGTTTGATCATAAAGTGATATCTGAGAAACCTGAGAGGTGAGCCCTCCATTTTTAAGCTGTGTATTCAATTTGTTGCTAGGTTAAGTGCGACACTTATCAACACCTGTGAATTTAGCTGAATCCCTAATAAGAATGATTAATATGTGTTTTAAGCAAATTTAAAGTGAAATTAAATCAATACAATGTACCCATGTGCAGACAGACATGTACACTATGACTTACTGTTTGTTTCTACTTATACAGAAAAAGCACACTTTATGTTCAAAGAAATTATGAAAATGGCCCCCTCTTGGTCCAGAACTCCTCAGTCACCCATTTTGTCACTTGCTGTCTAAGCCACCTCATGTCACCTTTCTGACCCTCAGGTTCCTCAATCCACAGAGCAGGCACAACACCACCTACCTCACAGGGCTACTGAAAGGATAAATAATACATCCTGTTCCTCCTGCCAGAAAGCCCACAAAATTTTAAGTCACATTCAGTGCAAAAGAAAGCAGCCTGTGGTTAAACTTTGATATCACAGGCATCAGTAGACTCATGAGCAGTGCGGTGGAAAGGGCACGAACTCTGATTCCGAACCGATTGCACTGATCGGGCCCTCACAGCACCGCTGGCTCACCTCGCGGGGACACAGCCAGGCCCCATCCTGAACAGAGGGAGAGCACAAGGTGACTCCAGCACACAGACTATGAGCAACCAATGGGCTTTCTGACTCTGGGGGAGACGGGCTGACCTCCAGACGCAGAAGGAGGGAAACCACATCACACATCCTAAGCCCAGAGGGGAGGATGCTTTCTGAGAAGCTAGGGCTGAGGACGCTGCTTCAAAGCAGACTCAAGAAACTGCGTAGGCTGCTGTTAGTACACGGTCCAACCGCTCCCTCCACACCCATCCACACCTAGGTCCTCCCGGGAAGATACCTATCTCTGATGAGGCAGCTGGAGTAGGGCACTGGGAACACCCAGCTGGGTGTGACTGCCAGGCTCACCACTGACTAGCTGTAGGACATTGAGCAAGTTAGTTACTTCATCTCTCCAAGCCTTGGTTTCCTCATCTGTAAACAGAGATACTGTCTGTGCCTATCTCTAGCATTCTTCTGAGCGTGCAATGAGGTAATGCATAGACTAAATGGCAGAAAGCCAGGTACATGAGCATTCAATAAATGCCGGCCATTGTTACTGAAAAGGTCTCCGTTCCCTTCACAGTGGACACCAGACCAGCTGAGGGGACCTGAGACAGCCTCGCCACTTGTTTCCCCCACAAAAATTTCTTAGATTTGATTATGAGTTTGTATTTTTCATAGGAAATTCCCACACACTGTAACTGATTTTCACAGCGACCCTGAAAGAGTAGCGAGGGCAGGTGAACACCATTTGGCAGGTATATAAAGCACCCTCCCCCGCTTTCTTGAGTCACCCATTCAAGTTTTATTACAAAAACCGTATATGTTTTCCTGTCTCTTGACTGGTTTGTGAGCTTCTTGAGGACAGGGTTACAAATTGTACCCCAGTGCCCGGAAAAGCGCTGTGCACAGACGCCCTCCTTAAGGCAGCACTCAACCCGAGTTACCTAACGCCAGTAACCACTCCATCAGGGCTCCCGCTCCAAGGGGAGTTGTTGGCTGGTTTCCAATGCAGGTTGGAATCTTAGCAAATAAACTGCCTTGTGAATTCCCACCAGAGGAGGGGGAACAATGAGAGAAGAACCCAAGTCAGGGACTGAATCACTAGGGCCCGGTGCCTCACTTTCCTCTTCTAAAAACCATGGAGAAGAGCCGCTCCTTATCCAACAAAGAGGAAGCAAGGATCCATGACATAATGTATGTCTGCAGATGAACTCAGAGGAAAACGAGGTAAGGAAAGTCATCCACAATCACTGGATGACAACAACGGCTGAACTGCGGATCCGGGTCCACCCTGCCATCTGACTCCCAGCCCCACGGGTGGCAAAGACGCACAAAGGCAGTGGCTCCAGAGCCCCAGCCCAGCAGGTCACTGCTCTAGCGCCCTCGGTCACGCGCAGCCCTCTACCTTCCCAAAAGGCCATCTGAATTTACCTCCCTGATAAAGACTGCAGTATGCGGTTCTCTGGCCAAGAACTCCTAGCCAAGCTGGGCTACAGTAAAGCCCACTGCTCCATGAGTATCACTTTTAAAAATTGCTTCCTCATGTTTCAAGTAAAAAAATAACCTCCCATCTGAAAATTGAAGTCATATATATTTACAGAGGAAAACCAAAGATTTTTTTTTTTTTTTTTTAAGGTGGGCTGGGAATTGGGAGGCACTGACCGCTGGGAGGTAGTTTTTGGGCCAAAATTACTTTGCGCGTAAATATTTCTTCAGTTTAGAAGGCCAAGCTCGCACATTAATCTGGTATGTAAATTTCTGAGGCCCTGCCTCTATTTGCTCAGAGAATTATTAACTGCCTGGCTTCTAGAAAAGCATCACTCATGCTATATCACTGTGAGCAAAGGCATATTCGCAGTTAGAAAAGTCACATTCGTTTTACAGTCGCACAGTGTAAACTCTGAATGGCTACCACACCTAGAAGAATGGATCTTAGCTTCATGGGGTACACTTTTATCTCTTCTGCTATGTAACTAGGTAACATTAGCATAACCCTTAAAATTTCTCCTGGTCCGACTACTCTTGGCCTCATCCCACACAAAGGAAAAAGAAAAAAAAACCCAAACAAGAGAGACAATCTGAAACCTAGTTAATTTCTAGGGAAATATTTCTCTCTCCCCAAGTACTTTAGTCCCTGTAGGCTTCCCTCTCCTCCTCCAAAATGAAGTCAATTCCCCCGCGCCCTGCAGAGTTCAGGGACTATATAAGGGAGGTGGGTCCCTAGTAGCCGATCAAAATTTCTTTGTTATCAAAAAAGTAGACCCAGATAAGCTCTTCCTGAAGTTACAGTTTAGCCATATCATAGAGTCAAATTCATTATCGTGTGACTCACTCTTTCATTCAACACATTATTTATTATGTGGCTGCTGAGGCCACCCTCTTTTCTCAGGGGAGAAGAGGCAACAGGAAGGAAGATCAACTAGCTCACTTTAAAACAACTACATATGCATGACTGCCTAAATCATTTTACTCCTTCACTCATTCCTTTATTTATGAAACATTTACTTATGCACCAAGTACTCGGAAGGAATACAGGGATGAACAAACACACACACACACACACACACAGATATTGTCCTTCATACACAGTAATAGTAATAGGCACTTACATATGGAATTAGGATGACCCACCTGGGTCCAGCCTGTCTGGGACCCAAGGAGATTTCCTGGACATGGACCATCCAATGCTGAAACTGGGCAAGTCGCTGGCAAACTAAAATCATATTGCACAACCACCCCAAGGACTCCCGGGTTCTAACAGATGAAGAACATGGCGCTCAGTGAGGTCACGGGAGAGCCAGGATTTGAATGCTGGATTATGTGAATCCACAGCCCATGTGTTTCTGAGATGAGATAAAATGTCCTGCACTGACCGCGGTCTCCAACAGCCCTCAGCAGCCCTCCTCACCAAGGCAGTAGCAGCCACCAGGTTCTAGCACCGCCCCACCCCCCACCCCCCAGCTCCGGGCCACCCCACCCACTCTCCACCACACACTGTGCAGCTGGGATTTCATCTGCTTGACAGTTGTTTGCAGATAACGCATATCTCCCTCTACCACTGTAAGGCTGAATTTTTTATAGCTTAAACCACTGTAGGAATAAACGTCTCCTTCAATAGAAATCAGGGCACTGTTTTCAAGCACCAGAAGCCCAGTTTGCACTAGACTTGTATTCACTTCTCAACTACTGCACATTCAAGCTGGCAATCTATAGAAACTCACTGGCATTCAACTGTTAAAAAAAGATGAAGCTGATTTTCAAAGACTCCATATACTTTATACTTTAAAAGAGACTTTCAAAGTTTCTCCTGAAAAGAAAAAAAACACTAATACAAAATGCTAAGGCCTCGTTTCAAGATATAACCACCATATCTTTCCCTCTCACAACTAATCAGTGTTTAAAGAGATAGTTCTCACTCCAAAATTCCATCACAAGTGCACTCCCAGTGTGGGGTGGGGGGTGGAGTTTAAATTCACCCAAATAATGTAATTTCCTTGCCACCAGAGAAGAACAGTCTCCAGACTTTTTGTTTTGCTCACATTCTTCATGAATCAAGTGTGCCTCAGTGATCCTCAAATTAACTTTCCACTTACATCATTTCAGCATTAAAAAGGGACTTTAAGGCCAGATCTTTCACAAGGCCTTTGTGAAACCAAATATAGGCTAGCCTGTGTCTCCATTCTACAGTGATTACTAGATTTGCTACTTAAATGTCCTGTGCCTCTCCAAAACAAGGTTGGGAGAGACAGAAAGGCTAAGAAAGGCCTTTCAAAAGCAAACACAGTAGAGGCATTCAACAATCTATGGGGGGCGGTTAATATTAGTTTGGCTACATAATTCTGACAAAGTGTTGGATGCTCTGGCTTCAGCAGTAACTGCTCCAGAGGCTTTTTATGAACTTTGGAGAGGCACCATCATTGTGACCTTCAATCTACAGCAAAAGTCACCAGATGCAAGTGACTGCCGTCAACCTTGTATACTTTCTAAAGGAGAACATAAAAGGGGGTATGTTTCAGTTGGGTGCATTATCAGGCAAACTAACCACACTTCTAACCTACTGAAGGAAACCACACCCAGAACAGGTTTCAAGGATGGGTGTGGGGGTTGAGACACTCAACTCAACTCAAGTTCAAAAGACTCTCTACTGGGCCTTGCTTTGTCATTTAATCAACACCTGTAATAATAACGGTTGTTACTGATCACCGATGGACCACTATGCACCAAGTACTGTGCCAAACACAGTTTACACAGACAATCTCACTTATTTACATAACAATCTCATTACACAGAATTTGTATTCACCTCATTCCACAGATGAAGAAACAAGCTCAGATTAGTAAATAAATTGCCAAATTTGGCAATATTTGGCAAGAGTCACAGATACAAACATATGAAAAGTTTATGATACAATGTTAAGTTTAAAATATGAACAATATGTCAAGATAAAACTGAATCTATAATCTATACAATGCTTATAATTGTGTTAAATTGTGTATGAATATAGATAAGAAGTATGAGAAAGTTAAAATTTGCTGGGATTGCAGGACCTGACATAAACTATTTCATTTTTATTTCTTTTGAAGGTGTCATAGTATGGCTGTGAAATAATACAAAAAGGATTTTGGATAAATACAAAGAGCAGCTAGAAATTTAACTTTGTGCATCGATGAACTTCAACCCTGCTTTTGAAAGAACACCATCTGAGTCACCTCTGACTAGTACTTCCATTACGTCCTGGAGGTGGAGTGATGCCAACCAAGACCTGAAGTCACTTAGTTCCTCCACCCCTTTTCTTTCTCCTTCTAAGGGGCAAAAATGTCCAGACAATAAGTTTCAGCAGGTGCTTTTCCCCTACCTAATCAATACCCAGTACATTTAAGGCTTCACCTACAGACTCATAGGATATATCGAGCACTTACTAAATAACAGATAGTTAATGTATTTCAAATCCACCTTCAACACCAAAACTTGAAGGCGCTGCTAAGTAACTTAGATATATGTGAAACTAAAGTCTAATCAACTGCAAAAACAGCAACATTCATTTAATATAGCATTAATTTACTAAGATGGAACATGGGGAAGTAGGGGGTATTTTTGCTTTTAAAAAAACAGCTTAAAATGTCTACAAAAGTTGAAGTCATAAAGCAGGTATGGACTTAATAACCCTCTACTTCCCAGGAGGCCATAGTGAAATTCTGAAACAATTTAGAGAAAACTGGTCCAGAGTATTTCTGTAATTCTCCACTAATACTAAATGGGCAAAAGAAAAGAAGCTGTGTTTTTTTTAACCTCGTCAATTTCTAGAACTGCAGGATTAGCAAGTAGGAAAATCCCAGCCAAATTCTACAAAGACTTACAAAGCTAGAATTAACCAACTATGATTTAAAGCCCTGTAATCTCTAAGGGCAATACTAAAGTTTCTTTAATTAACTACTATACATTTGGACACAAGATTATTTTTATAGTTAAAATGATCCAGTTTACTTAAAAGAAAATAAAAACCCACAAAACTCCTGCCTTTAATGCAGACTTTACATAAAACCTATAAATTTGAACCTCAGAAAAGGCCATAACCTTTCTGGGACTATTTCCCTCTCTGCTCACAGGGGTAAGGGAAGCAAGTAGAGGTTATGTCCAAGGCAGCACTTCTTCAACTTGGATGTGCATCTTGGGGATCTTGTGAAAATGAGGTTCTGACTCAGTAGGTCTGGGGTGGGCCTGAGATTCTGCATGTCTAACTAACTCCCAGGTCATCTACAGAACACAGTGAGTAACAAGGTTCAAAGTACCTTGCAGTTGCAAATTTGAGGAGGCTGAGTTGTTTCCAAGTGCCTCCTAACTGGTCTCTTGCCTCCTCTTTTGACCACTACTCTACAAAACAATCATCATACTCAGGAGTCAGACCAACTACTTTTTTAAAAAAGTCGGAACAAGGCACTCTCCTATTTAAAATCCTTCAGTAGCTTCCCACTGCCTGACTTGCTTCCAAATTCCTTAATGTGATTTAGAGGACCATGTATCTTCCAGCATTTGTCAATCAACCTCCCATCAGCCCTTGCTTGCTCTGCATTCTAAACTCTGGCCACCCTGAACCTGCTTGAATTCCCAAGTCCCTCACCTCCTGGTTCCCTCCTCGTCCCTCACATGGAACAAATTTATTTCTGCACTTGGTTCTATTTGGTCAGCTCAGCCAGCATCTCCAACAGAGATGAAATACATTTCCCAGCCAGAGGACAGCTGCTCATCAAAAGGCAGGTAATCAATAAATATTTGTTAATAAACAAATAAACAAAACCACAAGCCTCCCCCCCTCTTTTTTTTTTTACCCAACAAACACACACCAGAAGTTCATAGCATGGCGTAAGCAATGTCTTGAGCTCCATGAGGAGACATCGCTGGGGGCCGGGCCCTGACTTCTTAGGGCAGGAGTGGGTTCAGGGAAGCTAGGGCAGTGCTGAGTGCAAGCCCTCTTTTTAAAATCAGTTTTATGTCTTGGGATTTTTCTTGCTCTAAAGCAGCCTAGATTAGTGACCAACTACTGACCTTTAAATGGGAAGCCCTTTGCACCCATGAAATGGTTTAACTGCCAAATCTGTAATTAAGTAAATCCAGCAAAGAATACAGAGGTTAAAAACAAAAAAAGTTTGCAATACCACTAATATTTATTTCCCATCATTAGTTTTACACAGCTGGAGCCTGAGAGTTAATAACTTGTCAGGCTAGAGGGGAAAATGGCACTCTGATCTAAAAGTGGCTGTGATGTACCTGGCTTATTTTGATTATGTGCACAAGAGTAACTCCAGTATGAACAGGTGTATGGCTGTGAACCTATCATCAAATTGAAAACTTGAAGCTCGGTCACCATTTGTTTCATTCTCCAAGAGAGGGAAACAAACCCCAAAGTCCATATTTGAACTGTCGTGCAATACTGGAGTTCTTAAACTTCATCTATAGATAGAAGTTTTCTTTAAAATAAATGATTATGGAAACAACCATACTTTATCTTTTTACTAGGCACATGGACGTTTTCAAGGAAACTTCATATAGATTCTGGCAATTCCTGTTCAACACAACCCTGGAAGGTAAAGCTGACAGGTATTCAGATAAGGAAAGCAGCCCAGAGCTTCAGGTATCCAAGACAGAGCCATAGCCAAGTGATACCTTCCAGAGGCCAAGTTGCTGGGATTTTTGTTTTTAAGGTTCAATCCAACAGATTCTGTATTAAGAATCTAAATGTAACCAAACCAGATGCCTTACTGAACTGTCTTCAAAATCTATACATACTATCATCTTTATCTTTCCTAAAGTTACATCTCTTTCTAGATTGGTCTTCACACCAGCTCGGTGGGGGAACTGGGACAGATAATTGACCCCATTTGGCAGATGAGGGCTTCTCTGATTTAGTTAGAGCCTGTTTTTGACTAGTTAAATGCCTTTTCCACTGTTATACAACTTTGTTCTAAAACCCACTTTGCTACAACTCTTCCTTCCTCAGTAAGAAATCAGATACAGTACCTGCTCCTATCTGGGAGCAATTCATGCATTCTGTTCCTCCCAGCACGTGCCTCTCCCCGCCCCACCCCCCCACCGCCATCAATTGCAAAGATTGTACAAATGATCCAATTAGAGAGTGATTCTCAAACTTCAGTGTGCATCAGAGACTCCAGGCAGACTAGATAATAACACCTATTGCTGGGCCCTACCCCAGAGTTTCTGATTCAGTAGGTTAGAAGTAGGGCCTGAGAATTTGTATTTCTAGCGTTTCCAGGCCAGGCTGATACTGCTGATCTAGGGGACCTTACTTGGAGAACCACTGCAGTAAAGTAGTCCCTAATATTAACTTCGTTTATTTATTCTTTAACAAAGACTTAGTGACTGCTATGCTATATGTAAGACCGGTTATGTTCCACTTTTGTCTTTAGGCTCCCAGACTTGGTCAAATGTAGGGAAAACAGAGGCAAATACTCCAACTATCAACAAAATCAGTTTGTGAAAATCACAGAATGACCAAGTGCTGAAATTTTAAAGGCAGGGATTCTGACCTCCCCTCCCCCTGGGAATACTCAGAATGAAATGGCATCTGAACTAAACCTCAAAAGAATTATCCTGACAAGAAATGGTTCCTGGTGGAAGAAGCCAGAAGTGTCTGAAGGCTGGAAAAAGGAAGGGGAGGTTTAGGGAATTAGGAGTAGCAGGAGCTGGAGACAGGGAGGTTGGCTGGAGTCAAATCCCCAAAGTTTGGGCAGGAAGGAGAGCTCCTTTCAGGGCCTGGCTTTAGTTTAGGGAGGCTGGGCAGCTGCATACGGGGCTTTAGAAAACCAGAGAGAGACTAAAACAGAGGAAAAGGCAGTGGGCTATGACCAGACCCCTTCCCAGGCCCAAGGCAGGGAACAGTTATCCAGAAAGCTTCCTCAGCAGTCAGAAAGGTTATAGCCCCACTATTTCACTCTCTTCTAAAAAGTGGTATCTTTTCCTCAGAGGAAGTTACCCATCACCCTCCTCTACTTTCCAACTGGCCTCCAAGCGTCCTTCTAATAATCACGGCCCCCGTCAACCACTGGATTTAAGCTGAAAGAATCGGTGCTCCCCTGGCTGTCAGTGCTCCTAGTCCACCAAGAACTGGGAGCACCACATGTCCAGAAATTGGAGCATTTCTGGGTCCATTAGTTTTCCAGGCCACCAGAATGAACTCATGTTCTGGGTAACAGGTGCCGCGGCTCCTCCTTAACCCACACTCTGAGGTCCTACAGGAAGAGGATCAACTTTGGAGTCAGAAAACCTGGATTTTGGAGAGGTGGCTTCATACTGGCTGTTTGTAAGCCAATGATCTGTTTCTTTATCTATAAAAAGTTTAAGAGAATATCTACCCAACAGGATTATTATTAGTGCTAAGGAAATGCATTTATTTAGAACCTACTAAGTACTAGATCCCATCCATGACTGGGCACTTTAAATAATCTTATTTAGTTAATTAAGCAAAATGATACATATTAAATGCTGTACACATTAATAATAATTACTATTATTACATCATTCAAAAAGGATTCATTCACAAAATCTGTTAGTAATTTCTAAATTTTGAGCTGAAACTCTGGTAAACTGGTGAAAGGAGGGTTTTCTTTTTTTTTTTTTTGGTTTTGTTTTTAAATTGGTGACTTATCCTTATCCCACAAGGTTATCTGGGCTTAGCAAAAAACAAACAAACTACAGTGCCACAGGACTGGCAGGTGTCTAGATCAAAAAGCCAACTTTTTATGCTTTCATTAAACCAAAAAAAATGCTCTTATAAATCTTGTTCCCCCAAAACAAAAATGGTAATATCATTTGTCACCAACTCTTTTCACTGTCATAACTAGAAATATCTGAAGAATTTTACTTTATATTTACGAATTTAAAGTTTTCTTCATGACAAACAGGAGTAAACCCAGGTTTTGGAAATCAAGCAAGACAAACATGTAGGTAACTGGACAATTCTTAAAAACTGAAGAATAAATTTTCTTCATGATCTGAAGGTATAAAACCAGCAATATTATTTCCCCAACAGTTATGAAATTAAAAAAGAAGCAATTCAACAAGGCAACTCCGAGATGGCATGTAATAAACTTGAGAGCGCTTATGTATTCCCTCTTCGGTTTCCCTATGTGTCCCAATGAAGACAGGCTATTCCATAACTCTTTCTGTACAGTGGGATCAATTCACTGAGCCAGAACCCAGAAAGCACCTTCTCCAGAAATACAACGTCCTGGGTGTCTGGTGTTAGGCTGCAAAGAAGGCAGTAAAAGTTCATTTTGATGCTTTTTAATTCATTCAACTAGGTCCTGTCTTCATTACACCCCCACTGCCAGAGCCAATAAAATCAGTGCTCTGGGGGGCAGGTAGGCAGGAAAGGGAAATCAGGTTAGGGTGGGCATTTCACAATGTTACCGTATCCTTTTTTTTTTTTTTTTTTTGGCAGAAATGAAATATAACATCTGTAAGTCTGGGCATAGAAAGTTACAGAACAATGTGCAGCCTGAGCCCATCAATGCCTGTGGCCCTGCACAAGTTGCGTGATTTGGTCTTCTCATCTTTAAATATGTTATGAAAACCAGATACCAGGCATAAAGCTCCTACTAACATGTCTGGTACGTGGTAAGCACTCAATGAGATTCTTTTTTCCCCCCACCAATCTCAACGGAGGAGACAAGGAGCTTTATGGAATACAGTGGAATGTAAGTACAGTCTTAAAAAGTTGTAAGAAGGATTTCTATATGGGAAATGGAAGGGTAAGGCATTTGAGGCAGAAGGTAGATTATGAAGGCAAAACCCAGAGCTGGGTTTTATGAAGAGCTGTAGGCCTGCTTACCTGGAAGATTTGATCGGAATGTAAAAGCTGGAATAGGAAGTATGTGGGGTGGGACCATTTGGGGGAGGGTCCTGAATGTCAAGCTAAGGAGTCTGGAATTTAATTTACACAACAGGCACAAGTAATCGTTTCTGAGTAGAAGAGCGGCAGGAATATTTTCCTATAAGGAGTGAAACTGGAGAAATGGTATTATGAACCTCTCTGTTACTGCAAACACATTTTTCTAAATATACATGAGGTTGAGTTTTGCTGTGTTTCAATATTCCTCTCTTATTTAAAAAAGAAAAACAAAACTAATCCAACCTTTTAAGATACATGCACAGACTGAGGAAGGTGGTAACTTAAGTTTTGCAGGTGAAATTTTTGAGAGAGAGAGAGAGAGAGAGCCAGCAAGCACTGGGTGTGTCTGTGAGGTGTCTGCTGTCAGTTTTTGGTGGTGAATGTTTAAAGCCATCAAAAGTAGAAGCTCCTGTCTCTTCTCTTATGCCAAAAGCATTAGTGTGATAAGACATCACTCTACATCTCAGTCCCTTAAATCACCAAGGTTTTGTTTCTAACACTTACTTACCCATAAATCTCTAGAAACTATTTCATCTAAATAGACCAGACTTATTTTCCTATCTATCTAGTCCCTTAGATAGAACATCAAATCTCATCCCATGGTCCCTCCTGAAATTTTTAGGATCCAGTGTGAAAATATTTGAAACCAGTAAAAATGCAGAAATATCTCCCACGAAATTACAGTACTCTCAGACATCGATTTTAAATGAGTAAGTTCATATAAGAGGCAATTAAAAAAATTAATAGATTCAGAGAAGCAGTTTGCCAATATTGGGTTACAAGAGCTAGAAGAGAAAAAGGGCAGCTTTATAGGCATGTACATAAATAAATGAGCAGGCAGATTCTGTATGTCATCAAAGATGTTTATGATTGGAAGAAGTACAAATATTAAACAAAATACCCAAGGGGGAATGGAAAGTGGGAAACAGTTTTATCAAAAATTCTCCTAGAATTGCTTAAAATGCAATCAGTTCCATTTGTTACTGAGGTCGAACCCAAATGTTCATAATTCTCCTGGGATTCACCCTACTTGAAAGTTAATCCACTCTTTCTCAGTTCCTCAACATGGGTGGTTTTCTGTTATAGAAATACCAACACGAAACTTGTGCAACGTCTAAACCACAATATTTAGAAATAAGAAAGTTATCTGGAACTCAATTAGAAGACACACCAAAAAAAAAAAAAGGTCACCACACAAAAATGTGAAGCCCACCGTGTTTGAAGGGATTTCCTTGAGAAACAGTTACGAGATAAAATATCAGGAGCACACGGGGATTTTTTTTTTTTACTTTAAATTTTATTTTAGGAGGACAGTTTAAGACATTTCCTGTGTATAAGCTCCACCCTTTTCAGTGACCAGTTTTACAACCATCCTCAAACCTTTCAGAATAACAGCCTTTTGTTATGGAAGGGCCTCTGTGTACAATCCCCCCACCCCCACCTTCTTATACTTTCTCCTTGGTTTTCCATTTCTTCTGATTCCCCCATGAGTGCTTTCTCCTTGGTATATGACACAATAAAATAGGGAGCCTGGGCCATGTGCAGAAGAGGTGCATTCTGAATTCCCAGATAAGACCCACAAGATAAGGAACACACCCCTTGCAAGTTTCCCCCACCAGCCCTAGCCCATCAAGTTTCCAAAAAAGCAAATTTCACCTTTGTAGAACTCAAGAGGAATGAACCAAAGACACAAAACCATTCCCTGGAGGGAATGGAGATTCCTCTTAGCTAACTGCCCAAGGAATGCAGCACAGCCTAGCAAATGTTTAAAATCACGTCCTGTTCTGTCTCTTGTTTTCCAGAAAAGTGTCATTACTGTCAGCTATTTCACAAGACAAATAAACCTATGAATGAAAAATATCCTCCCCTTTCCCAAT
Organism: Aselliscus stoliczkanus; assembly: GCA_033961575.1. Taxonomy (NCBI): domain Eukaryota; kingdom Metazoa; phylum Chordata; class Mammalia; order Chiroptera; family Hipposideridae; genus Aselliscus; species Aselliscus stoliczkanus. Next base: position 67,161,576 of record CM066730.1, on the reverse strand, counting down.
GAAAACATTCTAGGACCGAGCTGCTTCCTTCCTTCCTCCTCCTCACAGGAACCACATTTGTGGCACCAAGAAGAGTTAAAATAAGAAACATACACAGTCTGCGAAGGCTACTTTTTCACAGCACTTGAGCCATTCCCAGCCTACTACTTGATTCTACCAGCTTTTAATCGGAAGGAGTTCTGTTTTCAGTTATGAGTCCTTTTCCATATAGAAGCTCTGAGACACCGTGGGCAGGGCCTGCTGGCTGGGCAGGGGCAGCCAAGGGCTTCAGGGGGCCAACCCAGCTGCAGGCTGTAGGCCCGTCCCCTCATACACTGCTATGCACAGCACCCTGCTCTTCATAAAAATATGTGCACTAAAATATTGGATTCATTCAATTATTTGAGACTAATATAGACTCCCAGAAACCTGTAATTGATCCAACTCATCCAACCCGCATTATTGAAACGACAATAACTGGTTTTCATTATAAATTACATAGCCCACTAAAATGATGGGAAGGCTCTCCCCCAACACAATACATCAAAAGAGTTAAAATTAAGCTTTAGAATCAAAACTGTAATTTACTCAAGGCTTAGGAACAAAAAGACCACTCCCTCCTCCCCTCTGCCATTGTTCTACAGGACTGGGTGTAGAGCAGTGCACTTTACACCTTTAGGCTTCCCTAGGAGGTAAGAGGCTGGGGGCTGGGAGGCACAGGCCACAGGGAATCCAACACTTGCATATTAGCAGGTCTACGAATATTGATCTACCGAGATGCAAAGATATCTACAAGGGCAGAAAACGTGTGTGTGTGTGTGTGTGTGTAGTGGGTAGCAGATATCTGACAACCAAGAGAGCCAAAAGGATACTGGAGAGTCAGAGGGACACCAAATGGTGGCTTTCTTGAAGTAGAGTAACAAACTGTCCTGAAGGAGTGAAAGGGGTGCTTGCAGCCAACCAGAGGCTGTGGGGCCAGGCGTGCGGCCGCCAGTCTTTACTAGGGGCACGAACCATATGGCCCAAATAAAGCGTCAGAACCCCCGTTGGGACGGCCCCAGGGCAGGCCCGGCCTTTAGGAGAGGGACTTACCCTGTAGCTGCTTGAATCTCCCTTCCAGCTGGTTGTAGTTGTAAGGCACCTGCCCCGTGTAAGCCGGCGACAGCGGCCCGGAGATGCTAGACGTCCTCTGCAATTCCATTATGCCCGGCGTAACGCCCTGGCGGGCTGCACGGTGGAAATCCCGCTCCGGCCCCCTCCTACCCCCATCCAACACGCAGCAGCTTCCGCGCGGCTTGGCTCCCGGCCCCTGAGAAGAGGGCTGGACCTTAGGCAAGCCCCATTCCGGTCTGAAAGTCCAGCAGGGTGATCTGATAGGAAGCTGGCTGCAGGAGAGGCCACCTTAGCCCGGCCAGGAGTTACCACTTAGGCACCTAATTCCTTGTTTGCTTTCCTTCCTTTTGTGGCCCTGGGCTAGAAGCTTGAGATCAAGTACAGAGGAAGGGCGGGAGGATCGAGGAAGGAGGCGCGAGTCCTACTTAAAATTTTTTTTTTAAATATAGCCAATCTTCAGCATGGCAGGGTGGCCGAGCCCGGGAGCTTGCGGGAGCAGCGCGCACACCTCCTCTCGGCCGCCGGTTTGTAATTTAATCAGGAGCCACTCGCAGGGAGCTGGGCGGTGATGTCACCTGATTAGCATAACAGCATTGTAGAGGAAACGCAGGCTGTACCACGCGGAGGGGCGCGGGGGAGGCCGCAGGCCAGCGCTCCCCCCCCCCCACCAGCCACCCCTGCGCCCGGAGTCTCCGACCCCCCGGGCCGGGCACAGGACGCGCCCGCCGCTGCGGGGGCACTTTCCCAAACAAAGCTGCGGGAATGACAATCTTTTGTTGAGAGCTTCACGTAACGGAAAAGTCTCCGATTACTATCACTTGAAAAGGAGGCAGCCGGCAGAGTAAGGAGTCCCGCAGGTCCCAGGCCCGGGGCGGCTCATCCAGTGTGGAGCGTCTGCGGAGCTCCTGCGGCCACGCGGACCCCGCACCTGGGCGCGCGGGGCGTGCCTACTGCGCGGGCGCCCAACTCCACGCGGCGGCAGCCCGAGCAGGCCGGGGGGGTAAAAGGAAAACAAAGTCGCTGCACCCTGCAGGGACACGGCGAGGGGAGGCAGAAGTTCAAGGATCTTGGAAGACTCTTCTCCACTGACTTCTGCTACCACCACGAGACGTTAAACCAGGGATTTTTTCTGGGACAACACTAGCCCTAGGATAGTAATTCGATGCAGGATGTATGGGAGCACCGATTTGCAGGGCATTGTGGGAGACGTTAAGCAGGTAAACACTTCAAGGATCCCTTACCTGCAGGACTCTATGAACCAATGGGGAGATAAGAGAACAGAAATGACCCTCCAATCTTATTTTGAGTTGTAAAAAGAGGCCTCGAAGCTTTTGGCTTCTTCAGATTTTTAAAACTCTCCTTCCTAGCTACTTCTCTCCCACCAACCTCAACCAAAAATAAAAATCCTCTTCGTAGAAAATAAAAGTGATCATTTAAATGAGTTCTTGGAAAATAATGGGCCCTAGGTGATCCTCCACCCCCTTCCTCCCTAACTACAGGCAGACAACTAATTACTAATTTGATGTTTCCAACATGGAGCCCTGCAGCTATCCCCACTGAAGAAGGTAATGTCATTCCTGAGGGATTCCAATCTGCACTAGAAAGGTGGGCCTCCACCCCAAGTTTACTTTAGTCCTCAGGGCACTGGTTATTCAAGCAACTGCATCCTGTCCAGGGCTAAAGATCAAACAAACCTCGAGTCTGGCTAACTGCTCAACTCTGAACTACCCCCACTCCTTCCATCCACACCACTGGGTTTTTAATACACCCAGTGTCAACCTTTAGCTTTCTAAAGGCAGGCCCGAATTCTAAGATGTTTCTCATCATCCAACATGTACAGCCTTTTCTTAAGCCCTTTAATCGCTGGTGCAATTCAGGAAGGCAGCAAAATGTGGGGTATTGGAAGGAGCACTTGACTTGGATTCCCAAGACCTGAGTTTCTAATGCTGGCCAAGCCTCTTAATCACCTACGACCTTAGAAGAAACCCTGGATTTTTTCCGAACCCTCCACTGTCAAACAGGGATAATTAATGCCTACCTTTACAAGGTCACTGAGGGGATGATGTGCAAATGCCTTAAAAATGGTCCTACTATTCAAAATTAGGAGTATATTTTTCAAAATGCACCTCTTCTTGAATTGTTCCACCCACATATCACATCAAGGCTACAGAGACTAGAATGGAGAATTTTCTCCGCTAAGATCTTCTCACTAGGCCCCCCTCTTCACTCTTAAATATACTAGTGAAGTGATAAGTCTCCATGTGTCCAGCTGTAGGCACAGAAAATGAGATTACAAAGTGCCTGCCAATTTACTACGCTTTATCTCTAATCTTTAGGCCACATAGTGAATAGAGGAGGAGTCACCACTTTATTTAGAGGCTCCCTTTCAGCTCCCTCAGGTATGCGGAAGTAGGTGAAATAAGCTTTCTAATTAGCCAGGTTACATACAATGTGATGGCAGAGGCTGGGACTAGTGTAACCAAACTCAAACCTAAAGAGTATTCTTACGATCTTACAAGCCAGGTAGAATGAATACTTGCAAGTATTGGAAACATAGGTTTTAAGGCAGCAAAAGGGCTTATAACCCCGCAGGCCCAGGTGCAGGTGAAAAGAGGGAATCCATTAGGTCTGATGGCAGCAAGGAAGAGGAGGATCCAATCCTCATCCGCCATCTGACCACCTGCAACTCAGCAGGGGAGAGGTGGTAAAGGCAGGCCAGAGGCACTTGTTCTTTAATTCCATTCACTATTTACTGGACACCAACTGTGGGCAAGGCCCACTGCCCAGTGCTTTGGAGGGTTCAAACATGACTGGGCAAGTTGCTGGCCAAAGGAGATGGGGCAAATATGCAAACAGTTCAATACTAGAAAAAGAGAATAAGGGCTGGGGCGAGGGGGGTGGAGTTCAGAGGACAAAGTTCCCTCTGCCTAGGAAGGCAGGCAGGATCAGGTCCTCGTTGGGGGAAGGCCACACAACAAAGACACCAACTGGACTGTCCCAGGAACAGCTCCAGAGAGTGCTACTGCTTGTTTGGAGCATAAGGGACTGTCAGCCATGAGAGGCAGGCCTACAACCAAGCCTGTGGGGGCTGGGGAGCTTTGCAGACTTTTGAGCCAGAGAATAGGGGCTGGGCTGGGCTCTAGGGAATGATTTGCCCTGCAGTGGTAGGTTAGAATGGGTAGAGCCTGAAGGCAGCAAGGTTACTTAGATGTGGTTACTGCAATTCTGTACCTCAAAGGACAGGTCAGGGTGTGACAATACGAACAAAAAGGAATGGACTGTTGCAAGACTTAATCCACAGGACTTTGGTAATAGACTGTATGTGGGAGGTTCAAAGGCAAGGGCTGAAGATGACTGTTGGGGTTTTAGAGCTGGCTGCGGGGTGCAGAGGACTGAATATTTCCTTCCTCAAACGGGCTGAATCTGAGTTACCTGCAGCACTGTGGGGTGACATGTCCAGATAGCAGTCAAGGATGTGGAACTAGAGCTCAAGGCTGAAGATGGGAGTCCTGGGCAGAGTGAGGTTTGTGACTGTCGTGGGCTTAAACCTAGGGAAGGAGGCAACAGGCCGAGAACAGAGAGCTCCAGGGAAGGCCAGGATCTGGGAGGAGAAGCAGCAGCAGCGGAGATACCAAAGGAGGTACAGAATGAAATAAATCCAAGAGAGGCGAGAGCTACTCGAGCAAGGCAAAAAAAGAACAAGGAGCTAGAAGTCAGAGAAAAGGCAATCCAGTGTGTGACTCAGGAGGTCAACAGCGTTAAATAAAAGCTGAAGTGAGGTGACAGGGAGTTAGAGAAGAACAAGAAGGTAGAGGTGTGAAGAGAAAACTAGTGAATAGGAGCTACGGGAGCAGCGGAAGGGGTTCAGGGGCAGGGTCCAGCGCAGCATGTCTGTGCACAGGTTTCCGCCGTAAGTTGGCACAAGTGGGAAAAGGCCATTGGGAAGATGCTCAATGGTATGGGTGAAGCTGTCAGCCCTAGCAGCGCACTTACATTCAGAGGCAGGAAGGAAATTTCGGGCAGAGGCTCCGAGGAGGAAAGGGGATTCAGAGGTGCTTGCCCAGCTCTAACTCAATAAACAAGAGGCCAGGGGTCCTACCCAGTTTTATTTATAGTGATCTAAGAAGACTCCTAAATATACTTATGGCAGAAACATGTAGCATGTGAACAGGATCATTAAGGGGCGTGAGTAGTCAACCAAGCTTTCTGTAGAAATGGACTGTAATTTCGGCCTATCCCCTCAATCTTTTCTAATGTAAAAACACTACTTTCCCTCACCCACGCCAGGCCTATCGACACACGTGGCCAACTCTAATAAGCTGTTGTGCCTGCCTTCAAGTTGCATCGAGATTCCACAGTGTGATGGAAGACAGCCACGACTACTGGCAAAGTCAGCAATGGGATCGAAGCAACAAAAGCCCCAGTCAACATGCATCTGCCATCCACGTGATGCCAAAAAGGTACAACCATGTCCCTGCAGTTATGTGAGGACAGCACAAATGAGAAGTGCTGTGGTGTGATGGAAAGACCCAAGTCCAGAGCCAGGTCCTCAGGCTCACCCCAACTCCTGAGTGCCACCAAGAAGCTAAGTATTTGCATTCATGGCTGACCTTCCCAAGGACTAGCAATCCTCACCTAGAAATCAAAGAGACTGAACTCTGCAGTCATAAAGAAATTCTTTCTGGTTGTAAATGTATTTATTAGTAATATGGGCTCCCCACGCTTGGAGACTACTGTAGTCCCAATTATCATCATCTACATAAACTGAATGACCATAATAACACCACCACCACATTATTACAGCACTTTGTGGTTTTTACGAAATGCTCCCACATACCGTTTCTCAAGTGACTAACCCTGTGAGGTAGGTATTGTGTGGATTTTGCAGATAAGGGAACTGAGGTTCAGAGATACAGTGCTTTGCCCAGGGTCCCACAGGTGGTGAATGGCAGAGCCCCTACCTGGACCCCAGACAGAACAAGTCTAGTGCTATTTCTCCTAGGTACCTAGCTCACTAATGGTTTCTCAGCTTTTCAGAAAAACCATAAAACCTGAGAAATGGTATCAAGATAAACCTAAAACCCAAGCAAGCCTCTACACAAACCTCTCCAACACTTAGTTTGGGTCAGGATCAGGCATATTCTCTTCTAAGTTCATACAAAAGTTACTACTTGGAGGGTGCTCTCTTGTTGTGAATGGGCTTGGTTTGGTCTTGCTGGTTTGATCTTGCTGGTTTGGTTTGATTTCTTTTCTCATAGTTGGTGGACCAGTACACTAAGATTCTGTATGATGTAGCATGTAACATGTGAATGGAACACTAAGGGGGTGCGATTAGCCTCTGTTCCAAGAGGCTTTATGTGGTGTGGGAAGTTTTTAAAAAAAAAAAAAAATGCTTTTCCTGCATTACAGCAAACTTGAAAGGGTAAACTACAGGGTGTTCATTTCCTGAACATCTAAGCATTAGCGAGATTGAAAATGTCTGGGAGAGGATGGCCAGATGCTAAAATACGATGGGATCTGTACACATTCAAGGACTTGAAAAACCAACCCACGAGCTGGGAAAGAAGTGGTGGGAACAGGGAGGGACAGGAAACCAACAAGTTTTCACATATAAACTGTTTTGCCAGATTCTCTGCCACTCTCTACTGCCGTTTCCAGATCCTACCACTAAACTATCCTAGCAGCTATGATCAGTAGTCTTTAAACTCCTCATAGAAGAAATTTCAAAACTAATTCTACCCCACGTTAGACCGTCTCTTCACCCAGGAGCCTACCAGCTAGAGGGTGTTGTAGGTCTCATGTGGAATCACTGAGCTCTGGCTGGGAACCAGAGTGGTCACCCCTTTGGATCTTTGGATAAGGACAGGTTGGAATGGCAAGACCAGTCCTCCACCTGGGAAGTACTCCCAAGCCCCATTCCCTTCTCTTTATCTCACCCCATTAAGCACTGGGGAAGGCATATTCAAAATCATATTTTATGGACATGAAAGTAATAACACCTCAGAGATAGCAACATAATACTCACTATAAAACAAGCTATAAAGGGCCTATGTTTTTAGGAAGGCCAATGCTTGTTTGAGGTGGGGGCTATCAGATTTGATTCTTCAGAACTTAAAATAACGAGAAGAAGAATTAAAAGGAAGGCTAAAGGTATTTTTCCATCTGCTATCTCTGTTCCTTGGAGGATATGATTTTCTCTTTCTCTTTATACACACAAAATATCATCTAGTTATATGGCTGAATCTGAAATACTGGGGACAAATCTAGTTTCCCTTCCTATCCTTTTCCTCTTTCCTGTTTCAAATGGTCTCAGCACAACCAAATACAAAGCACCTGACATCTCTGCTGAGGAGAAAAATGTCTAATTCCACCCAGTAACCAGCATCCAAGGTCCTGGGGGAAGGAATGCTGTTTACTGCGTCTTCTACCCCAGGCAAACCTCATCCCTGCATTCTTATTTGTCTGTTATCTACACATGCAAAGCTTCCCTGTGTGGGCAAAAGTATGTCCCAGTCTGGAGGCCCAACCTTTGGCAAACAGGTGTTGCTATGCCTATGACTGTAACACCAGCCAGAGCCAAGACGGCTCCTCTGCTACAGGTAGAGTGGTTCAAAGGAAAAGAGCATCCGAGGAATGCAGCTGGGGCCAGGCCTGCTCTTGCCCAGGATTTCGGGTTCTGCTTCCCACCTCTAACATGGAGGGAAAAGGCCGACACACATAGATGTTCAGAGCCACGGGGCCAGAGTTTTACAAGGGGGCAGGTGGCGCAGTGAGACGATGCTGCTTCCTGGTAGCACAGCTCATGGGACAAGGGGAAATACAAATCCGTTCTTCATGAATAAAGGCCTTTGGACTCTGCCCTCAGATATTCCTATCCATGTCACCTTTTCCAGGAACTTAACAGCGACTCGTACATAGGTTGTAATGAGAAAGGAGCAAAGAGCAGCTGGAGAGGAAAGGAGGGACAGGAAGGGAGTGGGATTATGCAAACCTCAATATCAAGTCACAGGCCCCACAGCTCCGGGTCTACACAGAAGAAAAGTCAACCCATCTAACATGTTCTCAGTCCCACCCCGGGCACAGGCCATTGGAGGGACCCATGAGGTTGTAAGAAGTGATTTCTTCTGTGCAGGCACTTTTGATCTAGTTGAGGAAATAGGACACACTCCCATACACACACACATGTACACACACGCACACACAAACACACAAAAAATACAAAGATGTGGTACTGTGTATAGCATATGAGGTTAGTGATAGCAAGAGTTAGCTATAGTTTCCGTAAACACCATTCTAAATGGATCAGTAACAGCATTTTTCTACTTGGCAGAGAAAATATACTCTGTGGCTATGCCATACTAAAACCCTAACTAAATCCCTGCCAACATGTGACACACTTGCATGCGAGTATAGGATATTCTACTTATCGATTGGGGGGGAGGGCTGTTATTTCTTGCTCTTTAAAACACAGGTCCCGATTACCCAGCTGCAGTGCCACGGAACAACGTGTGCGGCCCTGGCATGTTAAAATGTGAAATATTTTAGGAGTGCGGTCATTTTTTCCTCCTTAGCACCTGAGCGTCTGCCGATCTCTCAGTGAGATAGCACAGCCTCCTTCCCACAGGCCCTGAATAATTCATGGTCAGCCCGGTCACTCAGGAGCGCCAAGGCCCGCCAGCTGCCATAAAGTGGGAGGCAGGCTCCAGGCTTACTGTAGAAGAATTAAATACTATCTACTATGTCTGAGACCTTCGTTACAAAAACAGACAATCCTTCCCCTCTTTCGTTTTTCTCCCCATTTTAAACCAGGAGCTTTCCCACTAGCTCAAAGGAGGGCAGGTCTCAAGCACACAGATGCGGGGGGAAGGGGAGAAGTGATATCCTCATATAAGGGCATGGTCAGGATGTCATTCCCCTACTCAGGATGAGGTGACACTGTACCTGACACAAGATAGATGCTCAATAACTGCCAGTCCTCGGCCCTTCTTCCTGCCTGTCTCTCTGCTCCAGCCAAATGGATCCGTGCCCCACCACCTGTCATGGCCTTTCCCATCTCCATGCCTCTGCTTGTGGTGTTCCCCTCTCCTCTTGGTCTATCTGAAGTCCACCCATCTTTCAAGCCCAGCTCAAAACTTCCCTGTTCCAAGAAGGCTTCCCAGATTATCTCAGCTAGGATGATGGCTCCTTCTCAGAAACCCTATATCAGTACACTGTCAGCCCCCCTTGTCTGGCACCTATCATGCCCTGCCTTAGAGTATTGCTTATCTCTTCCTCTGTACTGGTCTTATCTACCTAATTAAAATAATGGAAAGTGCACCAGTTACAGACTTAGGAGAAGTAAAAAAAAAAAAAAAAAAATGGACTCCAGTCTCAGCTTTTGACACTAACTGGCCTTGTGATTCTGAGCTGGTCCTTGGCCTCTCCAACGCTCTCCCTAAAAATCAACAGGTCTGAAATACGGTCTCTACGATCTCCTGGATATCATGTTCTTGGAAATATATAATTATCTGTTTTAGGGCAGATGCAAGCCTTATGTAACCCTCATTTCACGCCTCCTAACTCAGTCTCCTCTAAGAAACAGCTGTTTCAAAGCGAATTAGCCATTTCAGAAGCCTGAACAGAGCAAAAGCTCTGTGACGGAGCTGGCACCATACAATGAACTGCAGAGCCTACTCCATTCACCTACGTAACACCCCCAGTCCATACCTGAATCCTTCACCATGAGGAGATGAGAGTTAGAGCTCCTAGCAGCTGTCAAGAAGGTCCTTTCAAAAGTCATCTACCTAAGCCAGCCATCTCATTTACAGACATGGACAGAGGCACAGAGCAGCATGCCCAGTGATACAGAGAGTAAGTGACTGCATACCGGAAACTGGGAAGTAGGCTTTCTGAATTCCTGCTGCCTCTCTCGTTTCTAGAGCAAATCGAAGGTGGAGGAAGCTAAGGGCAAAGGAAGTGGCATGTCTGTCTCCTGCTTCTCTGTCAGTGAAGTAGGCCCACGGCTCAAAAGCAGAGAAAGCTCATCCTCACACCCTCTCCCACCTCATCTTCCAGCATCCAACACCACGCTGGAGCAGACAGGCTTGTACTAAGATGACCTCTGCTTTTCCTTGTTCTCTGACGTCCCAACTTGGAGCAGAGGAGAGAGAATGAGAACCCAGACTGTGGAACCAGTAGCTTCGATCTCATCCTCCCAGTCCAGTGCAGAACCAAACACACAGTCAGCCCCATAAACTCTGTTGCTCCGAGTTTATTCTTAGGAAGTCCTGAGGGAATAGTTTACTCAGGAGGCATTTTTAAAAGATGTCTGACAAATGGGATTTATTCACTGTAACTGGAATTTTAATGACAAGGATGAAGTGAGATCAGAGAGAGACTAATAAGCTTTTTATAAAACCGGATATGCTCACTTATAACCATCTCTCCACTCACCTTTTCATTACCATTTGTATCACCCTCTTAATTACCATCTACCAGGAAAAACATGAATTGTGACTATGATGGTGATTTCTCTCCACTATATCTTATTTTAATGACATAATAAAAGGTGCAATAAAGGATGGGGAGAAACTGGAATCTTTGTGCATTTTGTTGCTGGGAATGTAGAATGGTGCCACCACTGTGAAAAACAGTATGATGGCTTTTCAAAAAAATTAAAAATAGAATTACATTATGATCCAACAACCCCACTTCTGGGTACATATCAGAAAGAACTGAAAGTAGGATCTCAGAGATATTTGCATACCCATGTTCACTGAAGCACTATTCACAAGTGCCAAGAAGTAGAAGCAACCCAAATATCCATTGATGAATGAATAAAGAAAATGGGCTCTGTACATACGAGTACAGTGGAATATTATTCAGCTTTTAAAAAGGAAAAGCTGGGCCAGCCGAGTGGCACATTGGTTCAGAGCTGGCTTGGGAGTGCAGGCTCTGAGCAGCAGAGCCCCAGTTCGGATCCCACATATGAGGGCCAGTGATGCCGTGCCCTGTACATATAAGATGGTGAACAACAGCTCAACCGGGAGCTGGGCTGCTGGGAGTCACTGGCAATGGCATAAGCTGCAGTGGGGCTTCAGTGGGCTGCTATAAGCTACCGTGCATGGCTAACAGTCAGCGTGAGCAGCCAGCAGCCAATGTGAGCTGTGAAGATCCACAGTGAGCGGCCGTCCAGAGGTCGGCAGCTGATCTGCCTCAGCCGGGAAGAACACACTGATGATACCACATGGGCCAGTAAAGCAATGTCCTCCACAACTAGACTGAAAAACAAAAGAACAGCAGCTTGTCTGTTCCCCTTCCCTGATCCCCAACGCTGTTCTCCTCCCCCAATTCCCCAAAAAAATCTTTAAAAAAAAAAAAAAAAGAAAAAAAAAGGAAATGCTGTCACATGCTAGAACATGGATGAAACTTGAGGACACTGTGCTAAGTCATGATGAGGACATCATGAAATAAGTTAGTCCCAAAAAGATGGGTATTGTAGGTTTCTACTTATATGAGGTATCCAGAGTAGTCCAACCCATAGAAACAGAAAGCAGGAAAGTGGATGACAAGAGCTGAGGGAGGGGGAATTCGAGAGTGGTACAATGGAGATAGTTTCAGTTTTGAAAGAAGAAAATGTTGTAGAGATTTGCTTTATAGTAATATGAATACAGCTAACACTACTGAACTGTACACTTAACAATGCCTAAGATGGTATATTTTATGTTTCGTTTTTGTTTTTTTTACCATAATTAAACATAAAAAAGCTTCATTAAAGACTCAGGCAGAATTCACTACTGGACATGGGAAGAAACAGCAGATCTAAAGCCATGTGTTACATGTCTATGGCTCTGAAGCTCAAATTAAATATTCTCAAATGCTATCAATCAAACACACTAATCCCTCCAAGTCCTCTCTTCAATCTCTAAGAAAGGAAAAAAAATACAAAAAAAATTGATGGGATTCCTGCCAATTCTCATTTTTACAACAAAAGGCCTGATAAATTAGTTGTTGACTCCAAACTGTCTCCCAGCTTCACATCTGTGTACAATGCTACAAAGGAAACTCCATTTACCACAAGTTACTAGTGTCAGGCCTGATGACCTCTACAAAGCCAACTTTTATGAAATTGTTCAAAACCTTTTATTTTTCAGTCACTATCTTTGAGATCGAGTCCCTGAAACACAAAAGTAATCAATTTGTAGTTTAGGATGAGTCAGTAGCAACATATCACAGCTAAGCAGACATGTACACATTTACACAATTTGAGTGTGAGAGAGTGTGTGTGTGTGTGTGTGCGCGTGCGTGCGTGTACAGGCCCACATACACACAGGATCACCTCCGCTGATATTAAATAGACAAGTTTTCCTTATTTCCTACGTTTTTGTGATACTCCATCATTAACTATCCTGAAATATTGCGACTTGCCCCCCGCCCCCAGGTAAGAACATTGATATCCTGTCAATGTGGGCACATACATAGTTTTCTGTTAAGGATAATTTTGGGGCAATGAGGGCTCATGAAACAACGTACTAAAGCACTTACTGATTAATACACTGTTTTTCTATTCTGCCGATTAAAGATTATGGCAAAAATCATTACACAGGAAAAGGGCCTATAATTTGGAGTGGTTATAATCAAAGTCTTGTTAATACTCTCCAAGAGCCTGCATTTCTGACTCATCAAACATAAAACATTAACATGAAAAAAATCAACAAGAGACTAGGACTTGAGTTAGTCACACGGCATGTATTATTTCCTGGAGAAGGACAAAGGTTGCTCTCTTCACCATACCCACACACAGCTCACATCTCCCTGTGTACACAGAAACCACCAGGAAAAGAGGCCACGCTCACCTTGGTAACCACAGGACATCAACCTACTAACTCCCCAGGAGCCCACACACATTAGAAGCCTAAGGCACCTTACTATCTAACCAGGCCACCCCCTCGTTTCTCAAATGAGGAAACTGAGGCTGAGAGAGGAGAGGTGATGTCTCTCAAGTCTCAACCAGCCAAGCCCAGCAGCACCTAGATTTCCTGACCTCAATAACAGTAGGACAGTGGCCCCCTCTCTGAAGCCACTTTTGTAAATGCCATAACAAAGTTTTGTGACCTAATAAAAGTTTTCCCTTGATTTTAATGTCTATCTGCTGGCTCTTCTCTAACAGAAGCATAGTAATGGAATAGTAGGCATGTGAAATGAAGTGCCCAGCTACCACTGTCATTGCATGGAGTCTTCGGATACCTTCACTTATTTAATTTCATTCTTTCTTAAATAAAAATGTACTCCTTTTCAAAATTCTTTTTCAAATTGTTTGTGTTATACAACATACCTAGTCATAACTAGGTATATTTTATATCTCCCTATCTTATAATACTGTCATATCCTTTTAGTATGTATGCTATTTAACACAAATAAATGTTTGGCCATTTTTTTAATGTATATGTCAATAGGCCTCACTTTTTAAACTGGTCACACTTCTCAATCACCACTGATGTCATTAAATGAATATTCATTCCTTAAAACAAACAAACAAACAAAAACCTTTGCTCAAATTTCTGTTCCTCCAACACTTATAATCTTCTAAGTTTACTTACAGTATCTCAAAGTCTTTTTTTAATTTAGTGTTTTTTATGAGTTTCAGGTGTACACAGCAACATAATCGTTAGATATTTAAACCCCTCATAAAGTGATAACCCACCCCTCAAGCTACTACCCCTCTGACATCTTATATAGCTGTTACAATACCACTGACTATCTTCCCTATGCTGTACTCCACATCCCGTGACTCTATATACCTATATATTTAGTTATAGTGGACATTCACATTCAGCATTATTCTACTTCAGCTTCAGGTGTGCAGCGCGTTGGTCAAGCATCTACATGTGATCCCCCTGATAATCATAAGTCCAGCACCCAGCTGGTACCTTACATGAAGGTATCTCAAAGTCTTCGTCATAATTCTCTAACATGTAGTAATTGTAAGGAAAGATACAAGATTTTTTTCTTTCATGAATGAAAGGGCATTCAGAGACCTACAAATGCTTATGTGAAGGACAGTAATTTCCCCAAGAGTTAGAAAAGGCATGTCAAAGACCGGCCTCCGAAGCTGTCAGTTACCACCCCAGAACGCAGGGGCCTCTGATTTATAGAACTACTAAAAGGCAGGCAGGCTGGAGAAAATAACAACCCAAGTCGGAAAACCTCAGATTGAAATCTGTAAAATGTGTCTAATGCCCCCTACCAAAGACTGCTCTCAGTATGATAGTAATATGTTTATAATCCTCTCCAAGATGAAAGTGACATACAAATTTTATTATAAATAATCCCCTTGAAAAGCTAGTACTATTTCTTTACTATTGCCTGATATCAAACTACAGCTGTCTCAACAAAGAAGAAGAGAGCACTAAAACTAAATAACCCCCACGAAGGGCCAACCTCTTCTAGTCCAGCCAGTCTATTTGACTTGGGATTTTCTATGCTGAGCGCGTCCCTCTCCCACTAAGGATTATAGGTCTCCCACTCCCTGTCCATCTCTGTCTCTCTCCAATCTTGGCCATTTGCAGGGGGAAAAAACTAATTTCTCAACCTCCACTCCAAGAAAAGTTTTAAAGTATTTTTATTGCACTTCCCCTAAATCAACCTCTCAATAAATGTTTAAGGAGGGGCAGCCAGTTAGCTCAGGTGGTTAGAGCACAGGCTCATAGCACCCAGGGTGCTGGTTTGATTCCCACATAGGCCAAGGGGCTGCACCCTCCACAACTAGATTGAAGACAACTGCTTGACTTGGAGCTGATGGGTCCTGGAAGAACACACTGTTCCTCAATAAAATTTCAAAAAAATGAAAGAATTCAGTCAATCCGAATTCTAAAAAACTAAACTAAAATAAAAATAAATGTTTAAGGATATAATCATATTAATGTGCACTGAGTACAAACCTAAAAACCTACTACATTTTTAAAATTGAAAAAATTAAGGTCTTTTTCATTGCTTTTCAAGCCTCCCAGAAGAAGGCCTGAAAGTCACAAATGCCCTCTAAACACCACAGCAAACAAAGCCCCAGGTCACCACCGTCCTTAGATCATCGAACATGTGCTTTTGAATGGTCCTGCTTTTCCCCCTTGACTTTTAATCTTGCTACCTCGTATTAGTGTATATTTCTTAGTATGGAAGGCCTCCTTGCAGGAGAGGAGAGGAGCCCTCTCTTCAGATTTTCATTATGAAATGTTGTAATTAACACCTCACATAGGCCTACTGTGTACACGCCCTGACCTAAGTAACTTCCATGTTCTTTTAAGCTCTCACAACAATTCCACAAGATAGATACTGTAATTCTCAGCTGTTATAAGTAACTTGCCCACTAACTTACAACTAGTTAAGTAGCAGAGCAGGGGTTTGCTGTCAGACCCCAGGCAGCTAAAGCCATTCTTCCTATCCCAGCATCAGCCCTGAGCTGGGCAATCCTGGATGCTGAAATCCAAACCAGGAACACGGGGTGCTTGGGCCCTAACATGCACACGGACAGGCCAATGGAGAGAGCCTCAGGGACCATACAGTTCCCGAAGGCTGGAGAAAATACAGATAAATATGAAACAAGGAAAATGTGATATAGTTCCAAAAACTGGAGGTCACATCATAGAGCCCCCCCCTTCCAAAAGTCTAAACAATAGTCTGCCTTGAAGATTCGTGACCAAAATACTCCAAAGACCCTCATGTTTCCAAAGTAATGGCACCCAGAAGAAAAACTTGACATGAGGCTTCATATAACCCAAACCAAATCATGCTCCTCCCTCCTGCCTTTCCCGTACCCTTCAAGATCACTGGAGAGCACGTCCTGAGGATTCTAATTCAACAGTTTAAAGTCCTTGTCCTCTCAAGTCCTTCGCCACCTCCTCAATTTCAGGGCCTCCTCCTTGGCTCTTCCCTGGAAATCCATGACAGTCTCCTAAAATGGCTTCCCTTCCTCTAGCCACTTTCCTCTCTTGGCCATCCTCCACAATGTGCCCAGTGGGTTCTTACGAAGGCACAAGTCAGAGCCTACCATTCCCTGAACCCACACCAGTGGTTCTCAGGTTAAGTCACAAGGGGCCTCAGGATTCCCAGAGGGGTAGAAAGTTAGGGCCGGCCACGCTTTCATCTAAGGTGATTTTGAGTTTGCCATTTTACATATTGAGGTAACAAATAAAATTCTATTTGGAAACAAAAAAAATTCTCTTTTGCTAAATGTTGAAAATCACTGGCCCAAAAGATAAAGACTAAAGTCCTCGGCATGGCATTCAAGGCCCCCCTTGTCCACTCCTACACTTCTACCTTGATCCCCTTCGGCACTCCTGCACGTGGCTCCCTGAGGAAGCCAGGCACCAGCATGCCATTCTGGGCACCGCTTTTGACCTAAAACCCCATTCCATCCATTGACATGGCTTCTCTTCTGTGAGAACTATAAATCTTCCCTGCTGACCACAGACTTGTTTTCACCTAATTGGCTATCTCTGTATTTCTAACACTAATCACAGAGCCCAGCAAATAGTAGGTGCTCAGTAAACATGGCACTCATTTGTTTACTAATAAATGGATTTAAAAAAAAAATCAGGGCCGGCAGAGTGGCGCGGTGGTTAAGCGCTGGCTTCGGAAGCCAGCGGCCCCGGTTCGGGTCCCACATATGAGGGCCAGTAACACTGCCCTCAAAAAAAAAAAAAAAAAATCAAATACCATTCCACTCTAATAATCATGATTCCCAAAGCTTAGAGAGACGGCTTAGATGTACTTTTATTTATTTTTTTTTTTTTTGAGGGCAGTGTCACTGGCCCTCATATGTGGGACCGAACCGGGGCTACTGGCTTCCCAAGCCAGCACTTAATCACCGCACCACTCGGCCGGCCCAAGATGTACTTTTAAATGGACCTGCTACCACAGGGTTTTCTGACACCATTAGTTATAAAATCTAATCAGTGGATCAATACTAGCATTAAAAAAAAAAAAAGGAACAGAATAGAAAACATCAGGGCATCTCACATACTACAAGCGAACAACCTTGTGAAATTTAAATGTGAGTGATACACACACAAATATCCCACATACATAAATGTATGTATGTACTAGGTTGCCGTGTAAACTATATTTCTTACTGATACCATGCTCACATTTTCTTTCTTTCAAAATCTCAAGTCAGTTACACAGTAGATCAACATGGTTACGCTGAAGTCCTCCACACAGTTTTTAAAACAGTGGAAACTTCATCCTCCAAAATAAAATTCAGTTTAGACAATAATGGTGTTGGGTGTACCAATTGAAATGGCTCCCTAAATGTGAGGGAGTTTTAAAAAAAAAAGATATACATGTGGGCATGCCTGAAGATTATGGCTGATTAAATAAATGCACAAAGAAAGCCACACAAGCACACCTGTTAATTCAGTGCTGGGGTTTTGGGTTTCGAATTAGTATCAAGTGTGTCCTCCAACCTTGCCTCCCTTCCATCCTGTATTTCTCAAGGCAGTCTTGAATGCCTCTACATTATTTACAAGCATCCCTACTAACACTGGCCTTCCTTCAAATGCCGGGAGACAATTCCATGGATGGTGTGTTACCAGCAGAAGCTGGAAATGCACACTGATGCTCTGTAGAGAGACCAGTTCTGGGTATTTTCACAGTAGAGACATATAAAGGGCTAACAGATGTGGTATGTAAACATATCTCTCCCAAATCAGTATATCAAACAGCTTTAGGACTATCAATCCATGGAACTGTCAAAGCTTATCCCTGGTCCAGAAAAAAGGTGAAAACTGACCATAGGGCCAAGCTGGCAAGGAAGTTAGATTGGTTTGTTTCTGTTAATCACAGAAGAAAAGACTTAAATTACAGATCAGTTAAAACAACAACACGGACAACGGCACTAGCCTGAGGGGCACATACATGGCGTTTAGCCATCAGAGGAAAATGGGAGTATTCAAGGAACTGTATACTACAATTACAGCATTGCACTCCCTGTCACTGTTGGCCACCACATTCCCTATCCTTAAAGTCACAAAACTGGATTCCAGGAGGAAAACTGGCCAGCATTTATAAATATGTAATGGACCATTAAATTATCTAATGCCAACCACTGACATCCTCCCGAGGGTAAAGATGACACATAGGAAAATGGGCAAACTGCAGGCTGACCTAGGAGTGACTGCCTCTTGAGAGATGCCCCCATCTCCAAAAGGACCTACAGGATCCAGGAAACGTGGAAGGTGAAGAGGGAAGAGGTCCAGAAGCATTGCAGTAGCCTGAAGAAGGAGCGCGCAATTAAATAAATCTTAAGCTTTAGCTCTTTTGACCAAAAAGGGGTAAAACCCTAAGGGCAGACACCTGCAGCACAAAAGCAGGCAGAAGGCAAACAGAGAGAGCTGTGTGAAGAATGAACCCTTTGCTGTGTAATGGTTTGTACTGGCTTACAAACAATGTCTTCACAAACTTATAAAAGCATTGAAGTTAACATTTGATGTAGTAGGGAGATCAGATCCTGCAGGAATGCAAACCTAAGACAACAAATACATCCTGTTTGGAGGGACAAAGGTTAAATGCCCGAGTCTAACAATCAACTGGTCTTCCTTAAGTTTATTACTAGAGAGAAAAAGTGTTTTCAATAATGTACACAGAAAATATCTCAAAAGATATGGATCAAACTTTTAAAAGGAATTATCTTTAGCGATGGGTTTGGGGAAGGGTAAATATTCACTGTCCACTTCTGTAGTGTTTGGATGTTTTCTTTTTCATAATGCCTTGCACTGTAATATACGAGGTAAAAGCACCTAACTGCATTCAGGCTTACCCGAGGTGCTAAAATAGTACTAACTGTCAGCGTCTTCAAGGAATTTAGTAACCAGCTAGAGAGAGAATGTGGAATACACTCACCTTAAATACACATAGGAAACTCAAAAGCCTCAGGGAGTAGGGTACAGAATAACAAAGACCAAATAAGCTTCTTGAAAAGGTCAGTGTGGGGCCCCCCCGAGTGGCTCAGTTGGTTAAGAGCGTGAGTTCTGAGCAACAGGGTTGCTGGTTCAGTTCCCACATGGGCCAGTGAGCTGTGCCCAAGCTGAGCTACCGCTGAGCTGCCAACAGATGGCAGGATGGCTAAGCTGGTGAGAACACATGCTCCTAACAACAGGGTTCGACTCCCGCATGGGATGGTGGGCTGCCCACCCACAACTAAGAGTGAACGCAGCACCTAGAGCTGAGTGCCGCGAGCTGCCGACAGATGGCGACTGGACTTGAAGCCGAGCTAGCTGTGCCCTCCACAACTAAGACCGAAGGACAACAACTTGGCTGTTCCCCTTCCCCAATTCCCCAACACTGTTCCCCTCCCCCAATTCCCCAATAAAATCTTAAAAAACAAAAGGTCAGTGTGGACCACAGAGGCAAGAGGGCTCCATGGGACAGCTGAGGGCTCAGGCTGGAGACAGTGGAGAGGGCCTGGGTTTCCAGTAGGTAACATAATGCAGGGAGGGCCAGGGGCCCTGACAAAAGGCACAGCGTCTTCCGGACTCCAGTCCACCTGTTTCTTAAGATGTTTACAGACACAATCATGGGGCTAATAAAGCAACTTCACATACATGTTCCAGAAATCTAAGGAGTGTGAAGAAATTTAAACCTGTGTGGTCAAATTTTTATCAGCCTCACCCAGTAACATGTGCCCATCACCCAATTATGTCACTACATTAGGGCTCTGAAAATTCACAGGAGTGCAGAAAAGAGGTCAAATCTCAAAGCTCAGCAAATTCCTTTGAAGATTACCTAATGGTGGAAAATGGACATGTTTATCAACCAGAGAATGAAAAGGCTAAGATTCGGTTTTGGGGAAGTTTCACCACACTTATATGTAATACTGTCACATTCATTGCTTGTTTTATACACACAGAAATACATGCTAATATGGTACTTATGTCATCGTTCTGCTAATAAATTTGGAATGACACTCTATTATTATTGGGCACCTGTGATACTCTAGGAACGGTGCTGGCTCTTGAGGCCTCAAGAAGAAGAAATGAGACAAACTAGTATTTGCAAGTCACAAAATCGTCAAGAAAATTCATAAGTTAATAACTTAGATATAAACTAAACACCTTATTAGAGGCATATTCTAAAATCTGAAGTGCTGTCTGTTTCTTTTTGTTAACTTTCTTTTTTGGAAGATCTTAAAGGAAGGTGTACATTATTGATTTTTTTAAAGGAAGCAATTAGTCAATGGGGACCATCACCTTGCCATTTTAAAAAATACTTTTATGTCTGAATCAGGAACGTCAATCTATCTGAACACATGTTGTGAACATTTATTGTTATTTATTGTCATCTGCCCAGTACCCACCACCCCTTTTTCGAGAACAGCT
Organism: Aselliscus stoliczkanus; assembly: GCA_033961575.1. NCBI lineage: Eukaryota > Metazoa > Chordata > Mammalia > Chiroptera > Hipposideridae > Aselliscus > Aselliscus stoliczkanus. The sequence goes on along the minus strand of CM066730.1, from coordinate 67,141,135 downwards.
CCATCTGGTTTCAGGAAATGCTGCCAAGTTCTTACAACCCTCCACACCCCACACCACAGTTCACTGGTTCAGCAGTAGCCCCCGACCAAAGCCTAGTAAACTACAGTCTCCCTATCAAACATCCCCAATGTTTCCAAATGGAACTAGAAAAATGGGGAAAGTGATGGGTAGCAACGTCCAGGGAACAGATGGCAGCCACATTTCCTATCATCTGGAAGATTACCTATAAAAACAGAAATAAAAGCAAGAAATCGAGAGAGGGAAAGCCTTAATTTCTGTTGTTCCAGGCTTGTCTGCACCTTGCCTTTTCCTTACATTGGCTGTTTAGTTCTTCCCCTGATCACACAAGATACCACAGTATCTTTCCCCAAAAGTCCTAATATCAACTACCTTCCTCTACCATGCCAGGATTCTGGATTACAAATGTCATCTGTAGACTCCAGCTGCCAGCCAAATGCCCTCTAAGTTATGGATGGATGGGGTTGGTACTTTTATATGTATGGCTTCCTGCTCTTCACCAATGATGTGAATATCTCTTTTCTAAGTATTCATTTGTGAGTATCCAGTTGTTTGTAATCTGGTATAAAAAGACTGTCTGGGTAAATCACAGCCCCATCTCCATGTTCAACCTCACAGAAATGTGAACTAGAGAAAATCAGGATACTGAGTCATTTAACAATGAACTCAAAAGAGAAAAGATTGGCAGGATGTAGAGTTCGAACTACAGTCTATCAAGGCCATGTGAGCTGAGTTATGAGAGAGCAGATACCATGACTCTGCAGATGGCCCCAGTGAACGAGGCCGACAGCCCATCTGAAAGATGGAGAATACCTCCAGCCCCACAGCAGCCTCAGTCACTAATGGATTTCTGGGTTTTGTGCGCCTGAAACTCTACAATAACCCTCCTTCTTTCCCTGCCTACTCCACCACACACATACCTTTTCTTATTCAGATAACTCCAGTGAATCTCTGCTCCTGACAACCAAAAAGGATTAACCTGAAAGCAGGATTCTTTTCAAGGCAGCCAATCAGCAGACACAGACCAAATGCTTGTTACTAAGACCCCTTCCACTGGATTACTATTTAATGGGATCATGTCAAAAACTACTGATAAATACACAGATTAATAATCAAAACCATCTTCTTTAATCAATTGGTGTCAAAAATCAAAATGTATTTTAAGAAACTACTTAACATCTACCCAGCATCAATTTTCTCCACAAATCAGAAAATTACGTTGAATGGTATCACTGAATATGGTGATTAAATAAAACCTCAGCTATCTGAATTGCAATGTTAATATAAAAGCTGCTTTGTGACATTTTCAGTTTGTTCTAATTATATGGCATGTTTCATTTTTAAAGTGTACAGGACTTTAAAAATGCCCTGTATGTAAATTATATTTTTTCTTTTCATCTCCTATGATGGTACCTGCTCACAGATCGACTTTGGTAGAAAATTGGCAAAAGAGTTAAACGGTATAAGTGAATTCAATAAAGGCAACAAATGACCATATGAGATACCAAACACCCACCAGTAGGCTTTTCTGATGACTACATCCAGGTAAAGGAAAAAGTTCCTAAGTTTACAGTACTTTCAGATGCCTACAATAGATCTGCCATTTGTTCCCAGGCAACTGCCAAATAAAAATCACAGTATTATGATGTTGGTAGCTTTCATAGAATTTTTTCTGTTCTTTCTCATTAATGTACCACTGTTACTTACATAAGAGAGCAGAAGGGGAAATGAGGGATTGATACATGCTACAACATGGATGAACCTGAAAACATTTTGGGAAGTGAAAGAAACCAGTCACAAAAGGCATTATATTGTATGATTCCATTTACAAGAAATGTCCAAATCCAGAGTCAGAATGTAGATTAATGGTTACCTGGGGCTAGTGGTAGGTGAAAACAGGAAGTGATGGCTCATAGATATGGGATTTCTTTTTGAAGGTGATAAAAATGTTCTGGAATTAGTGGTGATTGCACAACTCTCTGAGTAGATTAAAAACTGCTGAATTATATACTTTGTGGGGTAAATTTTATGGTATGTAAATTATATCTCGATAAAGTTGATATTTAAGAGACAGATGGGGGGTCATTAAGACAAAGGCCTAGGGTAACGAAGACATAAATAAGGGAATGGGGATCAAAAGAAGTTCCCTGAGGTGACTGAGGGATGAGAGCTTGGGCTCTCTAGACTGAGGGGAAGGAATGGGGGTGGGTTAGGAAAAGGGGATGGGGTGTGGTTAAGAGATTCAATGAAATCGCCTAATATGGGATTTCAGCCATTGCTGAGGTGAGGACAGAATTAGAGGAACATGAGGAACCCAAACTGATTTCAAAAGTGGAGGGGGTCATCAACAGAAGTTAAGGAGAAAGAGAGAAGAAAGAAACCTCAGGGAACTGTACCCAAACAAGAAAGATCCCTGTGTCCCTATGGTCAGAGAACTACTGAAGCCATGTATATAGAAAATAAATTAAGGCTATAATCTGGGACTATACTGAACGACCTAAACAGACTTTCTCCTTAATAGCTTTCATGAACCTCTTTCATATGATATGCTCTTTTGGATTCAGATTTCACAAATAATGGGGTTGGTTTATTTACTATCCATCCACTGGGGACCGTGCCCCTCTCTCACAAATAATCCCAAATAATGCATAATTTGGGGAATCAGTCTCCAGAATGGATGAGGAAAATAATGGGTAGCTATTAAATCCTGTTAATCCTGACTGTAAAAAATCCATTCCATCATGCAAGAAGCTTTTCCCTTGGGGCATAAAAGTGTTCCATCTGAAATGGACTGTGGGTGTGTGAATAAGAAAAGCTCTAGCTTAATTTTCGAGGCATGAGTCCAAGCTTCAGGTGGTGTATCATCTTGAGAAGCTGAAAGCAGACTTTGTTTTAATGAGACTGGTTCTCAGAGATATGCAGCCTGGCCTCTGCTGGTTTGCTGCAGAGGCCAATGGAGGCAGCCCTGAAAGGCTCAAGGCCCAGCTGCTCTCTTTCCAAGTTCCCATGGTTGTTACGTTACTTAACCCACCCTCTTAAAATGACTGTTGTTTTTTTTTTCTCTTTTGATCAATCCTTTTCTCTAAATTATTAGACCGCTAATCGTGTATACTGTTTTCTTGGCACTTGCATACGTTTAGTTAATTTACATGTAAATGGGTTTTATCTTCCTATTTTGACAATTCCAGACCATGTTTTATAGAGCTCTTTACATATTCAATAGCAAGCTGGTTCTGTACCTTTATTAGAAAAAAGTAAAATATAAGTATATATATTCATTTTTTTTCATAGCTAAGAGAAGACTAGAGTTTATTTTCTTTAAAATTTTTATTGGGGAACAGTGTGTTTTTTCAAGACCCATCAGCTCCAAGTCAAGTAGTTGTTTCAATCTAGTTGTGGAGGGTGCAGTTCACTGGCCCATGTGGGGATTGAACCTGCAACCCTGGTGTTATGAGCACTGCACTCTAACCCACTGAGCTAACCAGCCGACCCTATATATTCATTTTGACAGGGGATGGTTCATTGTAAATTAACAGTCTTACTCTGGAAAGTTTCTAAGTAAAACCACCATGTTATAGGAGACCATAAAAAAATATAAAGCCAGTGTCTAAACCACCTAATTAAAAACTCATGATTGTAGGTAGGAAAGACACTAAGACTTCTCTCAAAAAATATAAAACTTAAAAATCTTTTACAGTTTTAAAATAAGTTTTTCTCCACTTGGGATTAAGTAAATAATTGAAGCACATAATTTCAATGAGAGCTTGAAATTTGCGGTCAATGGAGACAAAGTGATGGCAAGTTCTGCTCTAATTCTCAGTGTATAGAATGCAGCTCTGTTCTGAGAAAACTCTGTGCCTGAATATTTTTATCCACAACTGTAGATTTTTTTTTTTGATATACTTTTTAAGTGTCTCCACTAATTTTAATGAAAACTAGAGAGCTAATTCAGGCCCAGAGAAATTTTCTGCCTCCCTGGAGATTAGAAATTAAAAGGCACAAACAGTGATAGGGGCTAGAAGTGGAGACCCTCAATCACTTCCACACTGAGAAGGATCCACCCAGGCAGGGGCTGTTGTGAGGCCAAGGATTACAGGAAGAATGTGTTCCCCCTGCCAGGAGACAGCACTAGACTCAGTGCCATCTTAAAGGGTGTCAATATAGCAAAACATAAACTGTGACCTACATACTGAGGGAAAGGAAAGACTAATATTTTAAAGGAGAGATAAAGACTTGGTTTTTCCTTTGGTCAGAATACTCAAGGAAACAGGATTTGAATATTAAGTGAGAACACCCTGGCTTGGTCCCAGGAAAGCCTTTCTCAAAGTGCATTGTATACATTAAAACCGCAGATTTCTGTGCTCCCACCCACAGTAGGGAATCTCAGTTTTGGGGGGTCTAGGGGACCTAGGAATATCCATTTTTAAACAAGTGTGATACTGAGTGTTCTGCATCCAAAAACAGTGCTTGAGAAGAGTGCACTAGTTTTCAGCTGAAAGAGCAAAGTGTAGGTGTTGTGGAAGATCTGTCTTTCTTGCTACTTTGCACCCATTTAATAAAAGTTTAATAATACTGGAAAGCACAGAAGGGAGAAATGTTTGTTTTTAAAATAATGGTTCAATTGATACATTACTCCTCATCAAAATTTAAATTCACATTTAGCCAAGTGGCCAACTATTCACTGCTTCAAAACTATGCCCAAGACCAGACACTTGATGGGTGTTTTGAGGCCCATGTTTATTCCGCAGGATCTCTGGTTTTAGGCACTAAAGATATCTATGTGAAGGCACCTAGCGTTGCACTGTCCAAATCGGCAGCCACTGGCCACATGTGGCTGCTGACTATGTGAAACGTGAGTATACACACTGGAGTTCAAAGACTTAATATAGACCTAAAGTATCTCATTAATAACTTTTTTTTTTTTACTGATGATGAGTATAGTATAATATTTTGGATAATTTCATTAACTGAAATATCTTAGAAAATGTAAAATCACATGTGGCTAATATTATAGTTCTTTTGGAAAACACTGATCTGGATATTTAAGGTAAATCACTGCGTTAGCTGATGTAAATGCCCCACCAAAATTCTTCGTCACTCAAATAAATGCCTATGTTTAAAGGGAGTCTAGCATATAAATATGGCCAATAATTATTATTTACTCTATGTGTGTAATGTAAAAGATCCAATTAGGTGCTTTCACCTCATCTTCTTATGGCCGCCAGCTGTCCTTGATTTCCCCATAGCTATGTACACTCAAGGTCAATTTCTCTTTTTTTTTTTTTTTTTTTGAGGGCAGTGTCACTGACCCTCATATGTGGGACTCGAACCGGGGCCACTGACTTCCCAAACCAGCGTTTAACCACCACGCCACTCGGCCGGCCCGGAGGTCAATTTCTTTTGTCATGTCCATAGCTTAGCAGAAAGCTCTCATGCAAAATTTTAGCTCATAAATGTCAATGAATGACAACTCCCAAAGTCATCTCATTTTTAATTTGTCTTTTTTTTTTTTTTTTAATTTTTTTTTTGAGGGCAGTGTCACTGTCCCTCATATGTGGGACCCGAATTGGGGCCGCTGGCTTCCCAGGCCAGGGCTTAACCACCGTGCCACTTGGCCGGCCCTTAATTCTAATTACTTTATCAATATTTTCAAGCTAAACTTGAAATAAAGTAGACTTATTAAAAGGCTACTTTTCCTACTTCCCCTAATTTGTGTTGATTCCACAAAATACAACTGTAAACACTCATCACTTGTAAAAAGAAAACATTTACCTTTTTACATTTTTTTTGAAAAGGTTCAAGTTTTGTTTTATTTTCATTTCAAATAAAATGCTGGTTTCTCCGAAGTCCAGCTTCTTTGGAATCACTTTCTTCCTCACCACATGCTCCACACTACTGAGGCAATTTGGTCAGAGGTCAGGAATGTTGGTATGCCACCATGGGATGTGGGAAATCATTTACAGAATGCATAAAAATCATCTCACAGCTCCCTGCATCAAGGCCGAATCGGCACTCCATGATCTCTTTGCTACACAGCCTGATGGATCAACGTTCTTCTCACCTTCCTTCTGAACTGTAAATGGCAGCTCATTCAATTTTAGGCATTAAATACACGTCTCACCAGTCTCATACATATAAAATTTTTGAACATGTGGCTATTGTCAATTCTAATTATTTTCTAAAACAGGGATGTCTAAGTCTTGAACTTATACAAGCTGGAGATTTGAGAGACTCCTTTTCTTCACTCAACTTGTGTGAAGGGGATACTTTCAGATGAAGCTTTTCTGTACGTTGACAAAAAGCTGCTGTAGTCAAATTCTACCAGGAAAAGGCTCCAGGTAGACTATGAAGACTGGATAGTTCAGTTCCCTGTGCTTCCACTTGGTGTTTCCCTCTGATGTTTCTAACTATTAAGGAGCAGGACGGGTGATGAGTGTCTGAGATATGAGTCAGACTTTTAAGCCACAAAGTTGAAGAAGAATGGAAAGATTCAAAGCTCATTGGGCAACGTGAACCAACTCCAGACTCTTTCATCTTTGTGCTGATAAATTGGCATTTGACAAGTGATTGCAGGCCTGATTTCTACTTTTTTTTTTAAATGGACATGTTACACACTATATCAGAGAAACCATCTTCCCTGTGAAATATCTTACCAAGTCTGATACTTGGACACCAAATGGGTATCCTAGAATTCAATTCAATTCTGACACTACCTGGAGCCAACACAGGATCCACAGGTTAAGCACTCAGTCCCACAAGACTGTGTCCCCTTCAGATACCAGCCACCAGTCCCAGGCCACTTCTAACTGAGTGGTTATAAAGTCAGGGGTTCTCATGACCACCCCCACCTCCTCAGGTTCAATAATTTGCTACAACAACTCTCAAAACTCAGGAAAACATTTTGCTTAGGTTTGCCAGTTTATTATAAGGACTATAAAGCAGAAACAGCCAAATGGAAGAGGGGCATGGGGCAAGGTACGGTAGGGGGCAGATCATCCATGCCCTCTCAGGGCTCACCACCCTCCAAGCACATCGATGTGTTCCCCAGCCCAGAAGCTCTTTAAACCCTGACACATTTGGGGGGGTTTATGAAGGTTTCACTGCATAGGTGTGATTGATTAATCATTGACCATCGGTAGTTAAACTCAATCTCCAGGCCAGCCTTCCCTGAAGACTTGGAAACTAGAGCTGAAAGCTCCCACCTTCTAATCACTTGGTGTTTCCAGTGACCAGTTCCTAGGTAAGGCTATCCAGGGGGCAGACCTTAAGTCACCGCATTAGCATAAATCCAGGTGTGATGAAAGAGGCTCTTTAAAACAAAAGACACTCAAGAAATTCCAAAGGTTTTAGGAGCTCTGTGCCAGGAACTGGGGACAAACAAAAAATTTATTTCTTCTACCAGAGTTAAAAGCAAAGATGAAGTAGCAAGTAGTTTATTTCACCTTATTTCCTTAACAGATGTTGATATTTAAAGTCACTCAGTAAAGGACACAACACAAGGTGGTTTTTACATTACCAATACAAGATGCACTGCACTGTCAAAAGATAAATTCCAGTTACTATCTTTTGTAAATCACCTCAGAAAATTCAGATTAAAGCCTAGGAAGACTAAACATGCAGCGTGCTGCAGGGCGACAGGAAACTTGATATGAACATTTCTACTGCTCTAACCAATGACTTCCCACCTCAGAACACGCATCTGTAACAGAAACTTGACAACAGCACTTCCTTGGGCTGAGACTTTCACTCTACCGGGGACAGGAAGATATTTCCTTTTCTTAAAATCAAGGGCCAGTCTTCCACACCACTTCCACATTAAAGTGTCTCTTTAAGATAACTAACTCTTTTGAGCTTGATACTTTAATCCTCCCTGGGCTTTAGCTGGGTCAAGAAGAAATGGAAGTAGACACCCAAGGAAGTAGATCAGACAACCATCAATGCTCTACTCCAGTCTCAAAATGTGACACCCGCCCCCCACTACCAGCATCATCAGCATCACCTGAGAACCCATTAAAAAATGCAAATTTTTAAGCCCCATCCTAGACTTACTGAATCAGAAACGCTGGTGGTGGGCCCAAGAATCTGTGCTTTAATGAGACCTAGGGGTAGTCCCTATACCCCTCAGATTCTAGCACCACTGTTGTAGACACTGCTGGACTGTTACATTACTCTTGCTGTCAGCATATAGGGTTCTTAGAGAGCTGCGATTTTTCTGGTTCACAGAATTGGGAAGTCTGATAATAAGATCATTTCCTCCAATTAACATATGGTTTTCCTGATACCTTCTGAATTCACCGAAAGCTTCTTCTTCTTTTTTTTTTTTAAATCATTTAACCTGGAGGCAGCCATGTTTTCTTTTCACCCACATGTCGTGATTACTCATGACTTCTAGATCCCAGGATGCATGCCTGAGCCTTCTAATGAAAAATTTTTAACATGTTTGAATGACCTTGAGCAAGTTATTTAATCTCTCTGTGCCTCAGTTTCGCCATTTATACATTGTAGATAATAATAATCTTCTTCATATGGCTGTTATGGGATTAACCTGTTAATATATGCAATGCATTTAGAACAGTGCCTGACACAACGTAAGTACCATAACCACAATAGTTCAGGAACCTGGTAAAATAGATGGAAAGACATCCTAGGAAGACTTCGTTAAGGACAACTGATCAATACTAAGGACAGCTGGGCATCTCCTCTGGAACCACAGAAAAGAACAGAGATACAAAGAGCAAGAAACTGCTCTGCAGTTTGTAAGTAAAATGTTCCTTAAAAGGAACATTCCTACGCGGTAGACTAGAAGCAGAAAGTAAATGACTCATGATTAAAGATAACTGGCCACCAGGATCATCTTGGTCTAAAGGCTCAAATGAAGGTTTGAGAAAAAGGGGTAAGAGATTAAAGCATAAATCAATACACTAGCACAAGTCAGGATCATGGCTTCCAAAACGTTCCATGTTAATGAGTAAGCTAGAAAATAAAGCTCCAATTCTAGAGTGACTATCTGGTTAATCATTCATTTACACCCTCTCATAAGGCAAGCTTAAGGAAGATCTTTAAATCAGTACCACTCAAGAAACAACTTATTCTAAAGCAGCTGAGTAATTTTCCTATAGCATTTAGTTGACTGTATCCCTAACATCCATTTCCCTCTTCTTCCTTCCTGTTATAGTCCAAATTTTCTAACCAAACTGTTTGGGTGGGGCTGACCCCTCCCCCATGCCCCACAACCTCTTCACTCCAGGTGTGTGTCCTGATTAGCTTATGTCAGTCAACATATCCTCTGATTCCAACTGAAGAAAAGTTCTGACAGAGGCACATGACCCAAGCCAGTAATCAGTCAATCCGGTGAGGCTGATCCCGGGACCATCTTCTGCCAGATGTCCTTACAGGCAGATCTGGGACCCAGGGCAGTTATCCCGGAACTGCAGGGTTCCAAGAGCCTGCCTGAGGTTTTGTCCACACTAGCAAGTAAAGTCATAAAGTGCAGAGAAAGAAACTGGGTCCTGGTCACACCACTGAATCCCAGGAATCTTGCTTAAAAGCCAATTTGTCTACTGTTTGATCAATAAATTCTCTTAGTCATTTAAACCACTTTGGTTTCCTTTTCCTTAAAATCAAGAGAACTCTAAATGATACATGCCTCATAGTTAAATTATACTGAAAAAGTGTAACAAAAAAAGTGAGCTATATTCACAATTAACAGTAAACTTTCCTGTTTAAGTCATGACTATGATTCACTGGTCATAATTAAATACATTAAGAAAAAAAATCTATATATAAACCTACTTTTCTCACTTGGAAACCATTTTTATTTGAAATCTCAAAGGACAGATGTAAAACCTTGCATAAACTCCACTTTGACCCTTAGTTTATACCTATATATTCAATACTGCTGAGTTTTCATCATGACAGAACCCTTTCCTGATTTTCATGGCAATTTCAGAGCAAGACACTCCTGCCCCCCAAGATGAAAGTGTGTTCTAGGTATTCGACAACAAGGGAGTGAGAAATCACAAAGTGAGGATGCGTTACTACTAATTTTAATGATTCAATGGCAAACTTACCTGTTAAGAGTATTACATGCGCCCTTACCAGATTAAGCTATTGCTTTTTAGATCTAAAACCCTTCCTTGCATGTGATAACTAACTAACCTTGGTCACTCAAAGTACTCTATTAGAACAGGTCAGGTCAACTAATATACTGCAGGCACTAAGTACATAGGTTAATTTGTATATTTATGCTCCATGATTTTGAAATATAAGACCCATCAAATATAAGAGAATTCTTACAATCCTAGGGCAGCTCTTTCTGAGCTGTTATAAAAATCACTCTGCTCGGAATCATTCTGGCCTTAGGATTGCCAGTTCTCCACATATGGAACTCGGTGCCTTATGAAATGGTCAGCTAGCTCTCATGGAACATGGTTAAGTGGAAGTGAGCCGATCTCGTCAGGGTGGATGATTTTAAAGGAAATACTAAGGCATCCGGGGCCCCTGTGACCGGGCACGCAGGAGACTTACCTGCCAGGGCCTTGATGCGGGACCGCTCAAAGAGCCTGGCAGAGCTGTTCTCATTGTCCCAGTCATCCACGTCCCAGCGGTTGTTGACATCGCTGTACTGCTGTTGGATCTCAATGTTGTCGTAGTCTGTGGCTACTGTGGTCGTCATCTTGAACTGTCTCAGCTGCTCCTCCACATGAGCTCCTTCTTAGAGTCCTATGAGAAAGGAAAGCAAAAACCGGTTGAGTCGCCTACAGTGCGCCGAGTCCCCACACAACCTACAGGGATAAAGGTGAGCGGAAGGCAAAACAATTCACACATGTCAAGACCAGGTCTCTGGGGTCCATCACAGCTGGTTTTGAACGTTAGTGCTGCCTCACAACACGCGTGTGACCTTGGCCAAGAGACTTCACATCTCTGAGCCCCGGTTTCCCCAACCATCGAAGAGGGAAGTTACTCTATAAGTTGTTGAGAGAACCGAATGAAATGATGGATGCCCAACAATGGATGAGTTTCTTCCTTCTTTCTAAAGTTTAAACTTCACAATTTTAAAGTTTCACCAGAGCTGGATGAACAGCTATTTGGGGCTTCTGAATGAACTCACTGGTTTCTACTGTGTAGCACCATAGACTATAATCTTTAAGCTTCTCCTGGAAATTTATACAATATTATATAAAAGAACAGATCATTTCATCTAAACACCTCATTTACATTTTAGAAAAATGATACCGGGGATTAAATGTGAGAGTAAACGTATGGCACCGAGGACAGTACTGGTGCATAGTAGGTGCTCAGTAAATAATGGCTACAATATTTATATTGCTGAGTTGTTATAAATTCTTACTACCAACACCAATACCCACTCCCCAGGGATCCATCCATGGTCACAGTGTTTTACAGGGATAAATGGGAAACAAGAACCTAGGCCTCAATCTTTGGCCCACTGCTATCTCCCATTTATGATAGTACCCTCAGAGAATTAGGAGAAATACTTTAGCTTTAAATAGAGCCTCTCCTTCCATACAGCTACTAGAAAACTGATCGAACCATAACGTACTGAGGACTTCCTACGTGCTCAGGGATACGAGTACACAAGATAAGGACCAGGCTCTAGTGAACCTTAAGTCCTAGGAAGAAGAGCCAGGTTCAAAGCACACAAGGCAAGATGAGAGTGAGTGAGAACATATTTTAGATCTGGTCAGGGAAGGCCTCTCTCAGTGTTTATTTAAACTGAGTTCCCAGGGTCAAAAAGGAACAGGTCACACCCTAATCCAAAGAACTAGCATTCCAGGTAAAGGAAACAGCTTGTGCAAAGTCCCTACAGGGAGAAACACACAGCTTGTTGGAGGAATGAACAAGGTCACTGTGGCTGGAGCCTGTCTGGTGGGCAGGGGGAGAGACAAGGAGATGAGGTGGGATCTAACGGTAGGGAGGGGCAGACCACAAAGGGCTCTGGGATCCTAAGTGGGATGGAAGGCACTGCCAGACTTTAGGCTAATAACTCACACCACTGGATGTATGTTTTTAAAAGATCAATCCTGGTGCTGCATGGAAAACACATTTTAGGCAAGGATGAGCTCTTCATTCCCACTGGTGTGGCTAAATTCCTACATGTTTTATGTACCAAGCTATCTAGTTAAGAAGAGAAGGAGGATGTCCCAAGGAAAAAGCTGTTTGTCCTCACCCCCTCCCATCCTGTCCCACTCCTCTATCTTAAGATTCAATAATTTATTATAAGATTTTGTACCTGGATGCTCATTTAGGTGAAAACCCCATCCACTGTGCACCAAGAATATGCTCATGGGCCAGAGTAAATGGGCATAATCACCAGTTTCCTCACTAATGAACACAGACCACCCCCTCACACACAAAATGATCACTCCAGCTGATTCTCCCCATCACATATGCCGCTGTGCAAAGACAATCAAGTTACATATGCAGAAAAGAAACGTTTCTCTTATTGTGTTTCAAACGCAGCTTTTCTCAAGTTCTAGTACAGAACCACCCATATCCCATGCAACCAGGTTTCCATAGTAAATAAATTAAGCTGAAACAAATGAACTGTACCTTAAATAGTATAATTATTGGTGGCACAAGTATAGAACTGCCTCTCCTTTTGTCATTAGCAGTTTTCTCACAAGCTACCCAAGAATATCACCAACACGCTTTACTACATATTCCTAAGGAGAAAGCACTGAGTCCACCTTACATTACAACTGAGCCGCACATCTGTAACTCAAATAGTCACCCATCTTTGCTCTAACAGAAACATCCTGGGTGGGAGTAAATCCTGGATTCCCATCAGGCAGACATAATCAATCCCAACAACATAAATTCATCAGTAGATTAACTTTAACAACAACACAGCAATTCATTTATAACATTTCATAAAAACACACAAAAAATTTCAGAAACCTAAGCCAGTACATATATTCTATTGAGTGATCTTAACAGTTGCTCTTTCAGAGTCATAAAAATTGATACTGTCCTTTGAACTTGGAAGTGGGTTAATTTTCTTGACTAGGTCAATACCAAAGGCTTTCATAAAATTCAGCCTCGAAGGATGCCCTGTCTAGGGGGGAAAATGTGAATGTGTTATTAATTCCAAATTTCTGAAACACAGAAAGTGCCATTTCACCCAACCCAAGGTGAAATCTAACCACCACGCACCTCTCTAGATTCGTTTTGGCTATTTGGTGCCACCTGCTGACCACTGAGAACAAGCCACACCATGGTCTCCAGGGCGGCTACCGACCTGGACAGGGAGGGACTTCACCACACCTGACTCTTATGCCCAATCACAACCCTTGCTCCCCACGAATCTTTTCCTACCACTGACTTATCCTCCAAATCACTGACTACTTTCTATGAACTTCTTAATAAGCAAAAGTGTTACTCCTTTAAGCTTAAAATAAGTCCTTCCGAGAACATAAGCACTTTTTCCCTGAAGAATTCTTTAATGGTGTTCTTCACTTAAGACCATTGTCCCTTAAAACAAAGAGGAGAGTGGGAAGCAAAAGTTCCTACCAGTCTGTGTACAAAGATATATTAATGTAATAAGGTTTCACCAGAGTTTCTAAGAATTTGGGTATCTGGGACATTTTAAAATTTTCAGAGCAATGTCAAAGCAAAACACCCCACATCCTTACAAGAGCCAGTGAAAGGCTGCTTCTAGGTATTCAAACAGCAACAACAGGGTGAGGTGAGGGTAACAGAATAGTCGGAAAGAAGGAAAGAGCATGGATGACTGTGCCCATGGCACGGGAAGTCCTGAAAACCCAGCATGCTACAAACATCTTTATCCTCCAACCCACTTCAATAAGGCACTATGACAGCTGTGAAGGCAGTTTCTATCACACACATAGGTGTCCCCAGGAGGTTATCTATAAAGGGCTAGATTTTCCCAAGGTGCTATCAGCCATGTGTCCCAAGGGCCTGTGAAGTAATCTGTACTTCTTAAATGGCTGTGGGAAGATTAGGAGGAGAGAAGAGACGAGAGCTGGCCATCTTGGAATTCTGCCTGCTGGGTCCGCCATTAAGAACACTTGAGAGGGCTGTGTAACGCTGGCACGAGACAAGTCAATTTCCTCTCCCAGAGAAGGGCTCTCATTGCCTCTACTGGCTCAGTGATGGCCCAGATTCTATCTAGCTTGATCACCACAGCAGGAACTCATTAATTAATCCTTGAATGAATGAAAATCAATGATATCCTGGGTGTGATATGACCAATACCCATTTTTACTGTGGCTAGGTTTTGGGAAGATTGTTAAAAGTACATTCCTGCCCTCCCTGCTCTTCTTCATCCTAAGAAAAAGGGCGAGGGGGGGGAGGGGAGGGAAGGGGAGGGAGGGAGGGAGGGAGGGAGGGAGGGAGGGAGGGAGGAAAATGTAAAAAAGCTAAGCCTCTCCCACCAAAGTTCTCTTTTCTACTCCCAGGTCCGATGAACTGGAATTTTCCAAAAAAAATACAAAGAAATTCCAAAAGCTTTATCTTTTAACATTTCTACTTCATTAAGACAATAATTTTATTTCTTCAAACTGGCAGACCAAGACAGAAATGGAGGAAGAAACAATTATCCTAGACCAATGAGGCAGCAGGTTCCTAGGCTCTGGCAAGTGCAACTACAAGGTCATCACAACCAGGAAAGAAGACTGGAGCTCCTCCATCCCAGGTGTTAGGAATACTCTGTTAGTTCTCCTCTTTATTGATGAAAATTCTCCAAGTCAATACCTGGCAAAGCCCAGACAAAAAACAGTTTATCAGTTCTGCTACTTTCCAAGATCCTCAATCTATTTTCTATGTCACACAGGTATTAGACCAATGCACAGGGTTTTGGGTTTTTTTTGTTCTTTACAACAGTTTATCTCCAGACTTCCCTCTCCCGCCTTCTTCTGTTATTCTACAAAATCCCTGGGTGACAGACGTTATGCACTCCCATCTTTAGGTCCTACCCTGTGCTGACAACTACTCCGAGGACAGGCAAGTGCAGTCATTTCCTATGGATCACCAAGCCAGTGTCTACAACTAAACTCGTAATTTCTCCCTCCAAGCCCTGCTTTTCTTCTGTCATTCCTTTACGAAATCGCACCCTCATTTCTCCCAGTTTCCCCAGCCAGAAACCTTTTAGTCATCCTTCATTTTTCCCTCTCCTCCTACAGTCAGGCCCCATGGTTGACTGTACCTCCCGAAACTCTTGTGAGTTAGCTCAAGCAATAGTTTCCTACTCGAGGCCTCACCTTTCATTTTAACCCTAAATCTATTCCCCAAGATTGCCACCAGAGGGACCTTTTTCAAGTGTAATTTATCATTTCATTCCTGTGACTAAAGCCCACCAATGTCCACACGTTCAGAACAATAAATCCCCCTGCCTGCAGAATAATGTCAGAACCCTTTGGAGAGAAATGAGACTTTCATGAGGTGGTCCCGCCCAGCTTTCCAGCCTGGTCTCAATATTCTTGTCCGAAGCTCCCTATTCCTGTCCTAAGCTCTTGTTCTTGAGGGAAAGATCATGCTGTTGTCTCACCTCCAAAGCCACTACCTGGAGCAGCTCTCTACTCATCCCACAACTTCTAGTGGAGGTATCACCTCAACCAGGAAGCCACCCCAATCACTCCCCACCACTATCTGGTCTAAATTAGACCACCTTAGATAGCCTACATATGTACTCCCTCCCAGACACCTTATATACTTCTGACCTATCATTTATCCTGGTCAGCCTGTTTCCTAATTACAAAACTGCTATATACTTATGGTCAATAGGCCAGACTCTTCGGGTCATGTCCCCATCATACTGTCGTTTTATCTCTCAGCTCCTAGCGGGGTGCCTGGAAACATTAAGTATTTGTTAATTATTCCTCTGTGGGCTGGCTGGCTGGGTGAAAGACTGATAGACTGAGCTCTGGACGGTGAAGCCACAGGAGCAATGTCACTCCAAGCCACCACTCTGGTCCTCTCCCCATCAGTCACAGGGCACACAACACATACTCCTCTGAGCCACGCAGACTTGAGGAGCACCGTGCTTTCAAGGAAGTCACATTTTTAGACGAGGCTGCTAATGAACATGAATACACATTTAAATTAATAAGGTGCTTCTCTACATGCATATGAAAATTTAAATATCCCTTTTCAGTCTTTATTCATGAAAATATTTTTTGTCTGAACTATTCAGATTTCAGAGAGTAAAGTAACAAATAGAGAACACACACACACACGCACACACACACATACACATGCACAAACACACATTTTGTTAATACCCCATCTTAATTAAAGGCTTGAATAAATTAAATAAAAATTTAAAAGGTGACTGACTAATTTGCCAATCCTTTCTGAGGAGGAAAACCATATGCTAACAATTACTTTGGCAGAATACACAGACCCAAATGTTCTGCAAACACTTAAAATCCTCCCACTTTACTCATAAAAGACTTGAGAACGCATACGCTGGACTGCGGGTGTGCTACCTTCAAAAAAAAAAGTCCTGTTCAGGGACTTGAAGGGACCAAGCTATGTGCCTGGGAATTTCCAGAAAGAGAGCTATGAGTGTTCCCAACCCTCTTGACGATTTCAGTCACCAGAAAGCAAAAGATGTACGCCCTGTTTCCAATTTGTCCACCAAGGCATCCCGCAGCATACATAAAACAGCCAAAATCAAGGTGATGCATAAACTTGGCTAACCTCCTTTACTCAGGTTCATGGAGCTTGCGCCACAAGAAGGCCCAAGATACCACTGTAAACATTCCAAGGTCTCTGCTCACCAAAACCAAGACAGGGCTATTCCACCTCTTATTGAGAAAACAGCCAATCACCAGGCGCCACGGCATCCAGCCAATGCATGAATTTTCCTAACCGATGCCCACAGCCAACCCAAGAGAAGCAAAACCTTCTTCTTTATAAATTACACACCTATGCCGGAACTAGCCCCACTTAACTTCTCCCCCCCACCCCCATCCATAGCCAAGGTAAACTCTTTCAAAACAACTTGTGTATCTTTCTTCCCAAACTCACTGAACAAAAGAGCTCTGTCAATCCCAGGATGGCAGACATGTTTGTCTTCATCTAGTAGCCCTGGGGCTGGTGGTTTAGGCTGCACACCCCAGACCTCGTCCTTTTTCTGGTTCAGTAAACCCTTTCTTTCAGAAAAACTTTTGGCCTTGAGGGTTATTGTTTAACAGTATCATTTACTTTTTAAATTTTTCAGGTTACTTGCAGGTTTACATGAACAAATCAACTGCACAAAAAGCATGACACAGCTATACAAACTCACCAAAATTCACAGAACCAGACCATTTTGAGATGGAAGGGATCTCAGAGGCCTATTTAATAATTAAACCTCACTAACAAAGATGGTCTTCAAATGCTCTATACGAACTTTTGTCTGTTTTATTTAGCATGCTAAAATCTCCCACTATAATCATGGATTTATCAGATTTTCCTTATAATTCCCTGGATACATACAAAATCATAATTATTTCATCTTCTTGCCAGGTTAACATGATAAAATATTCTATTTTCTCCTTATTCACACATTAATTCTACTTTTATTGATAGTAATATTTGCCTGGTATGGTTTTTTTTTCCATTCTGCTATTTCATCTTCTCAAGTCATTTTGTTTTAGGTATGTCTTATTTTTAAAATCCAATCCAAGAGTCTAGGTCATTTAGTGGACAAATATCCATTTATATAATATTTATTAGAATTACTGCCATATTTGAAGTTTCAACTAACTTATTTTATTTCTATCTTAATTAATAAGATGTGGAAGCTGGGCCTACCAAAGAGTTACACAATTAAATCAAGTCGCACAGCTATGAGCCCAACATATCTAATATCTTTATCACTGAATCCAGAACTATCAGATCTAAATCTCATCTTCAAAATGCAGAAAAATGATGAGTCTGACCACCAAAGAAAACTAATACAATATAAATAATCTAATTTTTTTTTGCTGGTTTACTTTCTGTGGGAATAGTGCTTTACTTGCTTTTTTTATTCAGTCCTACCCAGCAGCCTTTGAGGTAGATACTATTATTAGCCCTCTTTTACAGATGAATAAACTAAGGTTTTTCCTGTGGTGGCACAGCAAGGAAATGAAGAAGTCAAGAGGATTTGAATCAAGTCTGTATGGCTCCAAAGCCCATGCTTTAAATGAATAACCTGGCCTGCATTGCGAGACACAAAGTAGTAGCCCATATCAGAAAAATATCTAATGGACTCAAGGTTCTTAAATAAATGAGTAAACAGATTAGCTCTGTTTACATTATTATTTTTCTCCTGTTCAAATTCTAGTCACTCCATAGGGCAGCGAGCGGTCCACCTCATCAAGTCTCCACACCTATGGATTCTCAATGGGAGCAATGTTGCTCCAAAGAAGGAAAATTCATTTTGGGGATGGAGTGAAAAAACTTATTCATTTTCATATAAGCACAGAGTTATAGTATACTGTGGTAGTAAAATTTCATGGGTGAGGGCCGGCCGAGTGGCGCATTGGTTAAGAGCTGGTTTGGGGATGCCAGCGACCCCGGTTAGGATACCACATATGGGGGCCAGTGACACTGCCCTCTACAGCTAACAACAGCTCCACCTGGAGCTGGGCTGTGCAAGCCCCGGAGATGGTGTGGGCTGCAGCCCCTGCTGCAGTGGGCTGCCATAGGCTACAGTGAGTGGCCGGCAGCCAGCGTGAGCGGCCAATAGCCGCGGTGAGCGACCATCCAGAGGCCGGCGACCGAGCTGCCTCATCCGGGAAGAATGCAACGACGATACCAACATGGGCCAGTGAAGCAACAGCCTCCGCAACTAGACTGAAGAACAAAAAGACAGCAACTTGTCTGTTCCCCTGCCCCGATTCCCCAACGCTGTTCCCCTCCCCCAATTCCCCAATTTTAAAAAAAAAAAATCGTTAAAAAAGAAAATCTTTAAAATTTCATGGGTGAAAGATTAAAAAAAAAAATGTGTGCAAGATTCCTGGTGGAGAAAAGGAAGAATGAAAAACACTTTTAAAAACACTGTCCAAGTTTAGAGAAAAGCTGTATCACCTTTAAGTAAATAAAGACTTGAAGCTGGGCCTGGAAGACAGGAAGATGAAGAGCACATTTCTTTTTATAAAAGAATCAGAATTTCACATATGATGGGTCCCATTCTCTGATATAAAAATTCACAGTGGGCTATTCTTCCCCTAACACTAACATATGCATGTTAGGGAAATGGCTATGATTTAGCCATCTTCTGCCTACAACACTCAAAGACTATAAAGCACCCATTATAAACCTTCTGCAATAGACTGAATGTTTGTGTCCCCCCAAAATTCACATGTTGAATCCTAATACTCAATGTGATAGTATTTGGAAGTGGGCTTTTGAGAGGCAATTTGTTCATGAGGGCAGAGCACTCATGAATGGGATTAGTACCCTTATAAAAGAGACCCAGAGTGTAACCTCACTTCTTTCGCCATGTGAGGTTACAGCAAAATGACAGCAGACAATGAACCAGAAGGCAGGTTCTCACCAGACACCAAAACTGCCAGAGCCTGGATCTTGGACTTGCCAGCCTCCAGAGCTGAGAGAAATAAATGTTTTGTTGTTTGCAAGGTACGTCGTCTACGGTATTTTGTTATACTAGCGCAAACAGACGAAGACACCTTCATTCCCAATATTCAGAAATGACTTCTTTCCTACACAAATGAAAGATGCCACAGGAAGCTTTTATGAACAAAGCTTTAGGGACAAATTTTATTTTATTTTATTTTTTTATTTTTTAAAGATTTTATTGGGGAGTTGGGGGAGGGGAACAGCGTTGGGAAATCGGGGAATGGGAACAGACAAGTTGCTGTCCTTTTTTTGCTCTTCAGTCTAGTTGTGGAGGACGTCACTTCACTGGCCCATGTTGGTATTATCATTGCGCTCTTCACGGGTGAGGCAGTCACTCACCGGCCACTGGACGGCTGCTCACGGCAGCTTATGGCAGCCTATGCCATCGCTGGCGACTTACAGCAGCCCAGCTCCAGGTGGAGCTGTTGTTCACCATCTTAGCTGTACTGGCTGTACATCTCAGTGTCACTGACCCTCTATGTGGAATCCAAACTGGAGCCCTGCTGCTCAGAGCTGGCATCCGAAGCCAACTCCTAACCACCGCGCCAATCAGCCGGCCCACGAATTTTATTTTTTAACATGGGCTGATTACACCAGGCTCTCCTGTTTGGAGGAGCAAAATTAACCCTTACTATAAAAGAAATTATCTATTTTTAAAGATTTCACTAGAGAAAAATACACTGGCCATAATTCACTACTTTGAAACAATTGTTCAAAAGGAACCCATCACTACGGCTTAAGAACTTATACTATACAGTATGACCAAGAATACATTTCTACAAAAAGGAAGGATATAATGCAAGGGAAAAACAGGACATCTCCCTGACTTTCCTCCATTTTACAGAGTAAACTGCACAAAGAACAGTGAAATTATAAACAAGTTTATTATTCAAGTGCCTTAAGTGAAAGGAAAATTCTTAATATACTACATAGAGATTTACCTTAATTTACTAGTTTTGCATTAAAATTTTAAACAAAGTACCTTATTTCTTTTCTCTGCCCACAAATGATACCCTCTGGAGTCTAAATATAAATCTACAAGTCCTACATTTTTAAAAAACTACCTTTATTTTGAAAACATCTAGAGAGAAAGGTTAGCTTTTCCAATGTCTATAAGTCTCAAAGTCACCTACCTTAAATCAAACCAAAAATGATTAAAATAATTTATACTAAATACATGGCTATCCTCATACAGTTGGCAGCTAAAGACCATCCTCATTTTTGTTCTCCTTACAGAGAGGAGCAACTAAAATTGAAATCATTAACTCAATGCACACCTTCTGGGCCTCTACAAACAACCATTTTGGTCTCATCCTTACTTCCAGATAGTTTTGAATTACCTTACAATACAGGGAGGTCTAATGGCACTGCTACCAAAATGCTGATCCTGAACTTTCAGTGAGTTTGGCATTTCACTGCCTTAATTTTTTGTAAAATTCCATTAAGTCAGTATTATGTGTGCCTGAACAACAGTAGAGCAATAATGTGCTTTCTATTTGGAAGCTGACTTTTACTCCTAGAGCAGCCCAATGCCTAAATTCTCTGCCTATCAAGTAAAAATGTATATCCCAAATGCCTGGAATAATGATCAAATGAAAGGAATACGTAAAATTGTAATGAAAAGCAACACTGTATGAAACGAGGAATGAGGCGAACACACACAAACACTAAGCCCCACAAGGACCAGGATCCTCTCTGTCCTGTTCATCTTTATACCACCGGCAGCATGCTTAAGCCACAGCAGGTGCTCAAAAACAACTGTGAAATAAAATGATACGTGATAGGAGCAGTACAACTCCAGAGCAATCTAACTCTAAAACACAATGCTTCTTTCTGCCTAAATAATGTGTATCCTGGACTCCAGTAAAATTCTCACTGTTATATAAGGAGCAACCTTCTTTCTCTTCCCTCAGTTTCATTTAGCAAAGGATGAATTGCTATAAGAAATTTATTTTCAACTGTTGCAAAATAAGACAGGTTGTTAATTGGATAGGAATGGAGAAATCACCAATTTCACAATCTCATGGAGGATAAATAAACCTTTGCAAACTGGCCTAAATCCAGGCTCGTCTAATAATACCCAAATTTCCAAAGGTTTAAATACTATTCAATTTTCTCGGAGAGCAGTTCAAACTTGCTTGAGTTAACACTTTAGCTACAAGCCTTTTCCTTTGTATGCCTGGTAAATGTTTCCCAAACTTGCTTAGAAATCTGTAACCTTTCAAATAAACAAAATGAGTCAAGGTTGGCCTATGATATACTTAAAAAGAAGTGACGACAATCCCAGAAAAACGATTCAAATAATTACCATTTTAATATGATCAAACCTCTACTACTAAAATGTGTTTAAACTTGATCAATTTGAAAAAAAAAAATTTTAAACCTTATTTAACAATGTATACAGGCTGGAATCCACTGGAATGCTGCACTTTACTTTTTAAAAGCTTGATTCCTGTGTCAGCCGAGTGGCGTGGTGATTGGGAGCTGGCTTGGGACGCCAGCGGCCCTGGTTTGGATCCCACATATGAGGGCCAGTGACACTGCCCTCTACAGCTGAGATGGTGAACAACAGCTCCACCTGGAGCTGGGCTGCTGTGAGTCCCCCGGAAGGCAGGCATACCTGCAACCCCTGCTGCAGTGGGCTGCCATAGGCTACAGTGAGTGCCCGGCAGCCGGCGTGAGCTGCCAAGAGCCGCTGTGAGTGGCCGTTCAGAGGCCGGTGGCCGATCTGCCTCACCCGAGAAGAGCGCAATGATGATACCAACATGGGCCAGTAAAGTGACATCCTCCACAACTAGACTGAAGAACAAAAAGGACAGCAACTTGTCTGTTCCCCTTCCCTGATTCCCCAACGCTGTTCCCCTCCCCCAATTCCCCAATAAAATTGAAAAAAAAAAAAAAAAGCTTGATTCCAAAGGTACTGGATATCAAACTTGGTAAACAAAGGCCAGTTAAAGTAAATGTGGGGATTCACTCCGGCTTTCCATAATTTTTAAACACTGACACTCAAGGAAAGTGAGCCACAGTGTTTTACTGCCATATGTTTAGCATCACAGAGGAGCTCTCTGATCCATAACTAAGAGCATGCATTCATTGTAGGTGACCAGACACACAGTAAGTGCATCTACCACAGGGCCAGACCATAATCCAACCCACTGAGCCAACATCCCAAACACTTTACCTGCCTCTCAGAAAGGCACACAGTACATAAAGCACAGCCCATCCAAAGCTACAGGGGCATGGGCCTGCAAACTCAAATTTGCTTGGCTCACACTCTATTGACTTCAAAAGGAAAATAAGGTCTTCGCTGGTGAAGTCCTCCACCAGGTTGAAGAGCAAAGGAAACCTGTAACTTCCTTTGTTCTCCCAATGGGGGAAAAGAACAAGAACTAGAACATCCAGATCACTGACTTCTTTACAGGCTCCCTGGTGATGGGACTTTGGAAACTGTATCTTTGAACTCCTTGCTTGACCAAAGTCAAGCCTGTACTTTCATCTCCTTGAACTATGTTATTAATAAACCTGTTTCCTACGTCCCAAAATACTTAAAACATAACATGCACTTTGTTTTTCCTGTCTCCAAGTACTTTCAAAATGGTTAGTCGCCTTTTTTTTTTTTTTTTTTTGGGTAAAACTCAGCAACAGAATGAAGAATGAAAAGGATGGCAGGGGGCAGAGAATTGGAGAGGAGTTCTGTTAGCCTTTTATGATTCTGTGCAGAGAGAAAATCAGGGGCTGGGCACAACAGGGATGGCTAGATAGTTGTGTCAGGGTATAGCCTAATGCTGTCTTTTGTGTCATTTGATGCCAATCTCAACCCAAAAAGGACCCTGCAATCAAGGGAGGCTTTCTAATCTCATTAGCAATGGAGCTGCTATCTCTCAGTCATGATTTTAAAGATTAGGACAACAAATGAATGAGAACCAGGTCAACCTTTCTCTAGGAAGGTTCTTCTGAATCCCTCAGGCCCAGTCCCGGGCCTCCTGTTGCTGAATGTTCTTGTTGGTATCTTTTCATCAAGGCATGTAGCAACAGTGTTTAAATAATTATCTATATGATTATTTGTTAAATCACTATCTCAACTTATACATTATGTTCTCCATGAATTACTAGGCATTTTTCTCTCTCTCTCTCTTTTAATCGATGTATACAATTCCCGGCACATAGTAGACAATAAGTAAACATTTAATGAATACACTTTATATTTAAAACTTTCTCATCTTTCAAGAGTGTTATAAGAAGCACTTTCCCTACCAAATCTGCTGTATCAATAAGAAAAAAAGTTCCAGTTTATCCAGTGGTAAATTTGTTCAAATAAAGGCTGTAAATAGTTAAAAACAAACAAAGAAAAAGTGAACTAAACATCTAAATGATCAAGAACTATCTACATTTATTTTTTTTTTTTTACTATATTTATCACACTAAAATTTTTAACTTTGCTGAGTAAAGGAAAAACTTCAAAGGCAACTTCAAATTTCTGTCTAAATTACAGAGGCTGATTTCCCAAGTCAAATTTTCATTGCTGCTGAACAGCCATCCTCAACGGGTGCTAATGCAAAGATGAAAGAGTGAAGGGCTAGGCTCATAACACAGAAGCCAGGCCTAGCCTGTACTTTCTTATCTCAGAAAGTGCACTTAACAGTGGAGGACTCTGGACCGAGAAGACTCAAAATTGTTCAAGAACACAGATAGTCCTCCATTTATATTTTTAAAGTTACCCAAGGTCAGAAAAGGTGAAAAACTGACAGCAGACTAAAGAAAATGTGGTAAGCTCAATATGGTAGCACAGTCGTAGATGGCTTCCTTGTTAGAAAACCCTAGGGTACTGACCAACCCAAGAGTGTCCAGAAGGGGGCAGCCAGTCTGTAAGATACCTGGGATTCCACGTCCAAGAGCTTGGACCCCACACAGGAAAAAACCTTCAAGGGACACTCAGCAACAATCTTTAAGTAGCTTCAGTAGCTCTCATGTGAGCTCTGGCACAGACTCCTAGGCAGACAAGGAGCAAAACATTCGTGAGGACTCAGGGTTAGAAGGAGCTTTCTAACAACTAAAACTCTCCAAAAATGCAGAGAGCTGGCAGGAGAGCAGGGAGTTCACCATATCACCAGCGGGCCCTGCAGGGAGGGGAAGGACCATTTGACAGGGCAGCCACAAAGAGGACCAAGTACTGTGTGAGAAGCTGGGTTGCATGAATTCTAAGATCCTTTCCAACAAACAGGCCTCTGTGATTTGGTTAACCACAAAGTATTTACCATTCTTGTGTATCAGTACACTGATCAGTATTACTGGGCTAATACTACAGTACTCAAAACTTGGTTCCCAGGTATGCACAGTACTCTCTTTTCAATGGAGCTCAAAGCATATTTCACAACAATGGCTTTTCCAATCCTATTTTTAACTGAATCTCTATTATAACCTATTTTAATTATAATCTTTCCTTGTTAGGGTATTTTCATATTAAAATATTTGCATTCTCTTAAAAATTAAATTATTCATCTGCAAACATTTATAAACATTTTCATTAGGTTTCAGTCCCACACCAAAAAAAAAAACTGGGTAAAAGTTTTGAAAACAGCTTTTACATTTTGATGGAAACATTAATTTTAAGTATACAATTGGAAATATTTATCAAAAAATTATTTTTTAGGCAACTGTATACTTTTTAACATATAAGGTACCAAGTAAAACATCTGTTAATTAAAAAAAACTTAATTATAGAAAATACTGCCTATGCTGGTGTGATGCTCAGTCACCCAGGTTATATACTATTGTGTCTAAAATTTTGTCCTTTGCAAAAGGTAGAGAATTTGCTGCTACCTAAATAGGTATGAAAATGTAAAAAGTTTTTATTTAAGAAAGTCAGAATATAAAACAGCTTGTGCTTTGTTTATACTGCTTAAATGAAAACCTCTCTTTCTTCTTCAATTTAGGGGGTTGCATTCCAAGTAGTTTCCCTAAGAAATTACTCTATGAGCCTCCTGATGGGGTTTTTACTCTAATGGAGGGGAATCTGAACTCATCAGTCCCACCCAGTGTACTTAAAGGTCAATGCACACATATCCAGCATCAATCATTTTGCAGCTACGTCCTGACACAATGAGGGGGATATACTCAGAAGGTGAACAGGTTGACAAACCAAATCAAATCACCTAGGTAACCCACCAGCAGTAGAATTTGTTTTGATTACGGATGGTTTAAATGCAGTTCCCAGATGTGTTGATCAAAACGTTGACCTACAAGGATGGTCCTTTTCATGCTTACGAAGATTTCTTGCCTCAAAGCCTTGGGTGACTTTTAAATTATGCTAAATCCCTCATCTCCTCCAGGGAATCCTTTCTGGAGCAGGCAGCCAGTGTCAAACAGATTTCTCCAAAACACATTCTGCCCCACGCTGGGCCTGCAGGAGGATGACAAGGAAAGGTGCTGGTCTCCTTAGTTTGCTCTGACTGCTGGTGCTTCTGAGAGCAGGAAGGCAGCCATTGGGTTAGACAGGGTTCCCATGAGATCACTCTCATATCTCCAAATGGAACATGCCAAGAAACTGAGTACACTACATCAGAATGGAACTCCAGTCTTGGGGACAGGTGAGGCTGGAAGACCAGGGACTCTTTTGTTGTTGTTTTTTTTTTAATTAATAAGCTCAATACAGTCAGCTCCACATGGCAAAAGGATTTTTTTTTTTTTTTTTTAACTTAGGGATCACTGATCAGAAGACTACAAATGTACCCAGTTGTTAAAACCTCTCTTAGTGTAAAATCCAGAGTGACTGCTGTGCCAGGAGAGATGCCAGCTACACAGGCAGGGGCGATCCACTCTCTTCCTTCCTCATGACCACAGAAGGGAGCATGGCAGTGACGTCAAGTGCATTCTCCTCTGAGGTGAGCTGGCTAATGTGTAGCTCAGGAGTCTGTACAGAGCTCCCCCTTAACTCTTAAGGAGGGCAAAACCAACACGTGCTAGCAAGCCCCTTTCAACCAGATTGCTCACCACTCACACACTCTCTAGGAACTTCCTCCTCTAGGTGTTCCACAAAGTTCCTGCTAACCACGAAAATAAGCTTTATAAATAAGAGCTGAGGGGCACTCTTCTTGCTTTTCAATGTACATTCCAAAAAGGGAGAAAACAAAAACAAAAAACTACAGTAAAGCCAGAGTTTGCCCTTGGTTTTGCATTGAGATAGGTTTTTCATTAACACAACTCGGTCTGACTTCAGGCTTAGTCTGTTAATCTTTCTCTCTGTGCAGAACCTTGCAGGAAAAGCAGGCAAGGAGCTGTCACCCATGCATACACATCCCAGCCTCAAAATGTATTCTCTGAAGTATTTATTTCACTTCCTCTAAATGGCAGGAGCTATCTTCCATCTCTGCTGTGCCTGTTACCAGAAATAGACAGCAACGTCAGGAGCAGGCTTCTCTGATGTAAACCAACTCCTGGAAGAGGAGTGGGGTGAGCAGGTAAAGTCAGACCAGTGCCTCCGTCTGAGCGTCCCAGACAGAGCTAAGCTGATGCCGGCTGCCCAGTTCAGTCTATATTCCTTAGGTCCTTGTCATTGCCTCCTGACAAGATTAACAAACCTTCACCACCAGCTCCCAGATGATAGGCCGGTGAGGCCTTCTGGGCCACAAAGAAGAAAAGTAGCTTCCCATTTTCCCATCACAGCCACAGCCTCACACTGCGGGGGGAGGAGGGGAGCAAAGGGGATGGAGGGGGTCATTTCAGAGGCCAGTGAATGTTGCAGACAAGGGATGAATGAATTCTGACTGACATCCTGAAAAGAAAAATAAATTCCTCCTATTTTTACATTGGGAAACGGATGCTGTCATATTACAACAATAAACAGCAGGTCTGGAAATGAAATAAAGCCCTTTCATCCAGTCTTGCTTTACAATGCCAATGTTTTTCTACCACATGTTCCAAGAGATGCTAATGATCACCTTCAGTACAAAATTTCAGGGAGCTGTAAATATAATACTTACCAAAAATGTAATCAAACGTTTCTCAAGGCAAGTCTCTATGCACACAAATTGCTCCATATCCTGGCTTCCTCTTCTTTCACAGCACCCCAGACCCGCTCCTTTGTGCGCTGCTGCCCTTAGAAGCTTCGTCCCCCAAGTAGGGTGCCCAAAAGGTGCCCAGTACAGTGCAAGGTAGCAAGCCAGGTTACCGTCCTCAGGACGCCACCCTCCTGTGCACCGCTGCAGCCCTGAGAAGCAGCCAGAGGAAGCACACAGGTAAGGAGAGCACTTTAGACAAAGCTTCTGACAGAGAAGGGCTGGGAACAGACCGACTTAGCCCATGTGGTCCAACTCCCCTTTTCCACACCCCAGACCTACGCCTTGCTGTCCAGCCAGCTCAGCACTTAATGGGTGTAAGTTATCCTTAATGGATACACAAAGCATTAGAAATTGTCAGTTATGCCAAATCCTGTGCCTACATTAACATGTACTAGTCCCTAAAAAGGGAAAAAGAGGCTTCAAAGATATGCAGAGGTGACCAACTACGCAAAAGGCTCTTTTGTGATAAATAGCAACTGGTCTGGATGGTGCCATTTCATTTACGTAATTGTAAACCAATTTGTTTCTGGCAAAAAACAAAACAAAACAGGAGCACCTGAGGCAGGTTACCATGCCTCTCTCACTGAGGAATGCGGCAGCTCCGGCACAAAAACCAAGGGCAGTGTCTGCTTGGGTGACAGGGGCAGGAACTGCTCCATCCTTGTCACTGGGGTCCAGCTCTCTGCAGCCTCCTGACTAGACTCCCCGCAGGGCAGTTCACAGCCTCCTGGGAAAGGATCACCAAAGATCCGGAATCAGAGGCCGACATCCCTTCCAGAAACCAGTTATCTCCTGTTCAGGTCAGTGCCAGGGGGAAACTTGGGACAAGTCGCCTACAGGCTCAGGGCCTCAGTTTCCTCATCTATAAAGAGTACTGGACTAGGGCCGCAGTTCCCAGCCCTGGCAGCACATCATAATCACTTCTGGTGATTCTGGGATTTGATTAGGCTCCTGGGGGCAACGAGGTCTTTAAAAGTAAGGGTTGAGAACTACTGATTAACTAGAGCCCCTTTTAGTTTAAGATAAAAAACTTCCTAAGCTCCAAATACCCATGAGATAGTCTGCACACAGACACCCCAATTAGAGTGGCGGAGGGATGACAACGGTGAGGTCCTGACTGAAGAAGGCAAGTCTCTCAAAGGAAGAGGCGTCTCCAGCCAGCCTGGCCCCAAGGACACTGGAGCACCAGGGCGGCCGCCTACCTGAAGGAGCTGGAAGTTTCCAGTCAGCTCTAACGCGTGGACACTGTACCTGGAATTTAGATTTTCTTCTCTGTCGCCTGAAACACGACTTTCACAATAAAATATCGTAAACAAAAAATATGTGGCTATTTAAAAATAAGTCTCCAGCTAACAAGGGAGACTACTTGCCATTGTTTTTTTTTTCCAACAAAGGACGAAAAACTGCATAAAACATTTTCATTCCTTCACTTTTAGCTGATTATAGGCTGCAAAAAAAAAAAGCACACAACAAATCCTAAGAAATGAACAATTAACATAATGAAAAGTGAAAGGAATTATTATACCAAAATGCCAAAAATACTGATTACACTTCAATTACTATTTGTGCTTTCATCTGGAAAACATATCCTCCATTGGACAGTACCCAGTATAACAGCTGCATTGCTTTTTCAACTTTCGCAAACACTCTCAAAGTTAGCCAAAACTCTGCGTTGGCTGATAGCCAGGGTTTTATTATTATGTACTATTAGTTCATAGTGAGAAATGTGGGCTCAGGAAGGGAGAAAGCAAAGTAACAACAGGGGCTTCGTAATCATGTGCAGATGGAAACGTTTCTGAAGCTTTATCTGCCAGAAAATGCCTCCCATATTATTTCTATTACCTGTAGCCTTTATTAATTTAATTAGATAATTACAAATGTGTTTTTAAGGCATCATTTAGAGATTTAACTTTAAACTAGTTTTCTTATGTCAGTGGTTGGGCCATGCTGACATTTTAATATTTTTCATATGTAAAGCAAACTGTCAGTT
The DNA here is from genome assembly GCA_033961575.1 of Aselliscus stoliczkanus. Classification (NCBI taxonomy): domain Eukaryota; kingdom Metazoa; phylum Chordata; class Mammalia; order Chiroptera; family Hipposideridae; genus Aselliscus; species Aselliscus stoliczkanus. The sequence continues at coordinate 67,111,477 of CM066730.1, read as the reverse complement.
CCCTCTCCCTCCATATTGTACCAAGTACTGAAAGCCAATCCACAGACAACCAACCAGTCATCTTCCTTCATTGTGTCTATTTCTTGTCAAATCAATTATGGTTCAAAAGCGTCTCACTGTTTGTACTTCATAAATGGTGGGGCTTATATTATTATTATTTTTAAAAGGTTTATACAAACCAAATGGAATTATGTGGTCCAGCACAGACTTTTCAATCTCATGAACCTGTAACGTTAAACAACAATATGGAGGAACCAGCATGGGTTCCCACATTTTATTTAGTTAAGGAGTAAAAATTAAAACTAAAAACTGTTAATATTACCACTATTTTGTAAAGACCCCAAACAGGAGAACACTCATCATCGTCATCTGAGAACTGCAAGACCTTTTGCAGTAGAGGACATACGGTCATATTACATCAAGGCTTATCAAGAGGGCCGCAAGCTCCTCAGGACACACGGGTGCAAAGGGAAGTGTGAGTTACGAGTGAGGAGACAAAAGCTGAAGTCCCAGCTTGCTGCCCAGGAGGAAGCACAGGGTTTCTCGAGGTTTCTCAGTCTATACCTAAACATTTACCCTGCTTCTAAAGTCCCTCCCTGTTCTCAAGTTCCATAAACATTAAATGACAAAACTCTGCTGGATTTCACCTATGAGGATGAGGAAAAAGAACCAAGGCGCTTACGAACCCCAGTGTGTTATTTCCAGCACCCAGCACAGCACTTGCCACCAAGACAGGGCTCAATAAATATTTATAGAATGACTTTTCTGATCGCCACAGTACTTACAGACTTTAAAGGAAAATGCATTGATGATTAACGTTGTGGGAGCTTCTTGAAAGAACATACAACATGGATCTGACTTTAATTTTATGGATGTATGTATATTTGCATTATTTAACAAACACTTATATAGCTCTATGTGCCCAGGCCTAAGCCCTTTACAAATATTAACTCATTTAATCCTCAAAATAACCTTTCTGAGGTTGGTGCTATTATGTTTTGTACTTTACAGGTGAGATCATTGTGGTAGAGTGGTTAAGGGACTTGCCCAAGGTCAAACAAGTCAAGTTAGTGGAATACGGATATAAACCCAGGTGGTCTAGTTTCTGAGTCTATGCTGTCCAATACAGTTGCCATGAGCCACATGTGCTCATTTCAGTTAAATTAAAATGCAATAAAATTGAAGATTCCCTTCCCAGTGCACTAGCCATATGCACTCAGAAGTCACGTGGCTCATGAAGACTAAAGGTCGCAGCATGGATATATAACATTTCCATCATCACAGAAAGCCCTACAGGTCTATGCTCTATTGCTGCCTCTCAATTGGGTTTAGCTCCAAACCCATGAAGTCCTATCCCTGTATCCTCAACCTCATAAAACAACACAAAGCTTCCTTTTTTCCAACTGGGACTCTCTACCTAACCCACTCTTTCAGCAAGAATATATAAAAGCAAGTCAACAGCAGCTTGATTCTTAATGGTCTTCCTCAAAAGGGAAGTCAACTAGAAACTGTGTTCTTTTCCTTTGTTATTCTCTGCTCTTCCGCTTGGCCGGATGTTCAGACCTGGTCTCTGGCTGTTAGGTCACTGTGCGCACTTGCACCTGTCCTGCTAGGAAGAGCAGAAACCATGTATTTATGGATTTTACAAGCTGAGTTCAGCCAGAGGGTAGCCCTTCCCAAAAACTCAGTTCCCAAAATATTTTCAGACGTTTTTCAAAATGTAAAAAGCATACCATACAAGGTTCTTTCTGTAACACAAGAAACAAAGTTTTTGGTATTAAGGCAGCCTTTAAATTCTGTGTCCTGGAGAAGGATTCAGGCAGAGTTGCCATCGTGTGTGTGTGTGTGTGTGTGTGTGTGTGTGTATGATTTCTGCAATTCCCAAACTCATTACACCTTTGAAAAAAGGCAGTTGTCAAAGTTCAATTACCTAAAAAGGGTAACACACCAAGTCATCATTCAATAGAACACCTGAATCCCAAAGGACTTGGGGAATGTGGCCTTCATTTGGACAGGTAAATTTTCGTAGGGGTAAAGTCCTAGCACGGAGGGACAGGACAATATAAAGGTGAAGAGGAAAACTCATTGGGTGCAGCGAGTCTCAAGGGAAGAAAAGAGAAGGTACTCGAGTGGGCTTAGAGGAAGGCTGGAAAAACAAAACTAATTCATAGTTCTGCTGTGGCCGGACCTCCCGGCTGTAAAATTGTTTCTGTATTTGTTAAAATACATTAATGTAGGATCTATAACAAAATATATTCATTCCTTTTCCCCTTCTTCTAAACCAGGCATTTTTTTATGACGCTTATTTTCAGAGAACCCCAGAGGGTTCCCCATGGAAACCCTAGGGGTTCCTTGAATGGACATGCATGCTGTGGGTCAAAAGATGGCAATTTTTTTGGTACCAGAGTAAACACAGGAGGAAGCTGGGTATGTAGTTCCCTGGTGGGGTGGGCTAAATACCCCCAACGAAGAGCATAGGGCGGGCACAGACATCAGACCTCCATGTCCCACGCTGTATGTTTACCCCCACTTACCATTTCCATTAACATGTGCCCAATTCATCATTTTGGGTAGCAGAGCAGTGTTCTATGTAGGGTATATCATAATTTATTTAACCAAATCCCTTCTATAAAGCACATAATTTTTCACTCCTCAATAATATTTTCATGAATGTGGTAATATCATTGTAACCTTACCCGTTATTTTCTTAGAATACATTTCTAGAAGAGAAACCTATAGCCCTACAGAAATGAATTCGCCACCAGCACTGTATGAGAGGGCCAGTTTTCACTCTACACCCTGATCAACACCACATTATTATGGTTAAGATCACCAACGGTCTCTAAAGTAATATCTCACTATTTAGTATTTTAATTTGCAGGTCTTTTCTTACTAGTGATGTGATGTTAAGTGTGTTATAATCTAAACTGATCACTTGATTAAATTACTAACCTACCTGTGCTTCAGTTTATTTATCTGTAAAACCGGAACAATAATTGAACTCATAGCTCATAGAGTTGTTCTGAGAATTAAATGAGTTAATGCACATAAAATATTTAAAATACATGGAACATTCAAAAACCTTACTGCTATTTATCTTTTTAAACTTATTTCTGATATTTACACTTTTTCACTTATTAATACTTTTAAACTTCTTTCTGATAAGGAAGAAATCTTCCTTTGAAACAACAGAGTTTATATTGGTGGTACTTTTTGTGAACAGTGCAGATGAAATAAATAATTATCACTGGGTAACAAAGAACCACTGTTATGTACCCATGTGTAATTCTAGAAGGGGACATCCCTCCCCTTCATTTAGTTACAATATCCACTTGATCAGGGCTTTTTCTGTAATATATACAAAAAAATATACATGTGACTAAATTGTACATTCTTTGATTTACCTTTTTAAGAATAAAATTCTTTCCTAGAATTTAAAATATGTTGTAACAAAATTTTATAACCCAAAAAAAAAATCCCAAAAAGGAGCTCGGTTAAATAAGCCATGATATGTGTAATATGCAGACTCTGATGCCTCAAGTAAAAATAACAATATTTTACATGTGTATGTAAACATAGTAAGATGCTCACATAAAATAGCAGATAACAAAATATGCAATTTTGATTCTATTTTCGTTTGGAAACACATACATTTATCTGAAATAACATATACCAAAAGGTTAAAAGTAGTTAGCACTGGGTGGTGGTATTAACGGCCTTTTAAATTGTTTTAATTTTTCTTAAGAAAACTATTTTTCTTTGTGTCTACAAAGAACACTTTCTTTTTGAAATGAGAAATTTTAAGTATTTGTACAGGTGGGATTCCGATGAGGTGTGCAGTTTCTTGGACAGAGCAGAGGCATCTGGCAAGACAGTGCCCTCTTGGATAAATACCAAGGTTCTCCCTGGCAGGAACATTCTTTGGACAGACTGGGGAGCAGCATCTCCTGAGGGCTCCTTGAGTTCTCCATCTGAGATTCCTGCCTCCTCATCCTCCCCGATATGGGCAAGGGCCCTGAGCTGAGTGTCTTTCCCTGGCTCACCACACATCAGTGATGCCCCAGCACTTTCAAAACAAAGCTTCAAACTACAGGAGAAGCACTTAAGGCTAACGCTTTCCCTCAGGCTCATCCCTTGCCACAAACCGACACGTACCCTCATTCCAGACAGCGCAACCCACCGGAAGTTCCCAGGATAGCACACCCACCGAAATGCCTCTCCTACTCAGTTCAAGCTCACATCCTGCAGGGAGCCTTCACTGTACCCTGTGTCCTTAGCTAGCACAGAGTTCTCCACACTGGACTACAATTGTTGGCCCATTCCTACCCATGTTCTTTACAAGTGAGTTGGTTGGATGGGATACAACAGAGCCAATAGACAGGTGGAAAGAAGGCTTACTGAGGTATAGTTGATGTATAATAATGACCTGGACATATATAAATTACACAATTTGATAAGTTTTGACATATGTATATCTGTGAAACCATCATCACAACTAAGAAAATGAGCATACTCATCACCCCAAAAATTTTCCTCAAGCCCCTTTGCAGTCTGTTCCTCCAAGTCCATCCCCACATATTCCGACCCCCTACCCTCAGACAACCACAGATCTGCTTTCTGTCACTATAGATTAGCTTATGTCTTCTATATACATGGACTCATACAGTATGAACTATTTTTCTATCTTGTTTCTTCATTCACCATAATTATTTTGAGAGTCACCCATGTTGTTGCATATAGCAATAGTTCAATCTTTTTTATTGCTGGGTATTATTCCATTGTATGGCTACATACTTATTTATCCATTCACCTGTGATACACAGCTGAGTTGTCTGCAGTTAGGGCTACTACAAATAAAGCTGCTGTGAACATTTGTATACAAGTTTTTATGGGGACATGTGCTTTCATTTTTCTTGGGTAAATGCCTAGCAGTAGAACACCTGGGTCATATTATAGGTCATACTGTAACTTTCTAAGAAACTGTATCATAGGGCATTCTAATCCAACTAAAAACACAAACAAACCAAAAAAACAAAAAACAATGAGCAGACAGGTACCCAAATGCACCAAGGGAATATCCTCTTAAGAGAAAGATAAGTCCTTTTTATAAGGGATGAGTCATTTTATAATGTGAATAATCATTCTATGTAACTTTTAAAATCCAATCTTTGCATCTGAAATTAACGTCAAATGAGTCATGCCTATATTAATTACAGTTATATAAAAATTTGTGCTCTGTCCACTGCCTAATTCCCCTACATTACACCTCATTCTTTTCAGGATTTGGATGGCACTATTTAATGGCTTCTTTCTCTTTAATTCTCTACGGTGATGCAGTGAGAAGAGTGTGACATGATTGTATCAGTCTTGAAGAAGGACCCTTTCTTTGTATGTGTTCCAAGAAAAAGACAGTAAGCCACTCATGTGACTTTGGGGAAGTTATATTAACTTTCTGGGTCTTTTATAAACACCCTATCAGCACCCAAGAAGATGTACGATTTAAAGGGCTTCCTGTTGAACAGGCTATTCAGAAGTAAATACAATATGAGCTAAAAATAGAAAAGCAATTCCACCTGGAAATATTCTATCTTAGCGCTTAGTCTGGGTGCCTCTCCCCCAACTTTAACCTATTTAAATTCAGAATACATCAAAGCATATGATTTACAGAAAATATAAGTAAGAACAATCCAGACCATGGAGAAAATAAGAAGACTGAAAACATTGAAATATGCTCTTTGGTTTTAACTAAACTTCAAAGGATGGGATTTGGGGATAAATACTATATTCAATATTATGTAGACACATAAAACTGCACAACAATTTTCTAAACAGTTTTAAAAGAATCTGACTTTAAAAACATAATAGAACTAAGCAGTCTGACAACTTTTATTATTTCTATTAACTTTTCTGCTCTAGTTTTATAATACAAGTCAATAAATCTCATTCTTATTCCCCATTAAAAAAAAGGAAAGTCATGCAATAGTCAATTACGTTTCTACTGTAGGCTGGGAGTATCTTCGCTGGAGACATAAGACATATGTCCATGTATCCTTAGCATAAAGACTACTGTGATTTGCATAAATGTTCCAGAAGGCAACCTTTTAAGTAACAAAACCCAAATCCCATATAAAATGCTACCAGCTTGCTTAAGTTTGAAGGCATCTGCCACAGGAGAGAGTCGTCAACATAAGGGTAGCAAGATACCTGCAAGGAGGTCATGGGAACATACAGTCTTAGAAACAGGTGTCAAATAAAACTCCTTAGATCCAGCAATTCCCCTCTTAGAAGTCTATGGAAAAAGGTGAATTTGGATAAAAATTTGAATGCAGTGATACTCATCACTGTGTTTTTTATAGTAGCAAAAAACTGGAGACAACCTGAATGTCCAGTAATAGGGGACCGCATGGGTATTTTTTCATCATGAAAACTGTTTTAAAAAGGTTTCAAAAATAAATACAACTCATTATGCAACAAAGTGAGCACAATTATAGAAAAACAAAAGTGTGGTATAAGTATATGAGTATATACATGTGAGCAAGTGTGAATAAAAAAAGACCAAGAAATATACCAAAATGTTAACATGGGATAGGCCTGTAATTTTAAGAAAATTTGTTAACGTATTACTTTCATAATTAGAACTTATTTTTAAAATTACAATGTATCCTCAAAACAAATATTTCAAAGGGTTGTTTTTTTTGTTGTTTGTTTGTTTGTTTGTTTGTTTGTTTTTTAAAAAGAGCTCTTAAAGCACCACATTATAATATTTCTCTGGAAACATATACAGAACTATGTTCACTAGCAATGTTGAATGTTTGTTTCTTTGAGGGCCTATAAGCAAAGCCCAATAGAGAAATCTGCATTTAGGAGAGAGAGAAGAATCAAATAAAAAATGACACTTCAACCCACAGAAGTTTCAAGAGGATTGATTTAAATGGTGCATGGCTATAAGGCACTTAAAATATGATGTTCAAAATTTTCCTCTGCATGCAACTCTTCAGGAACATTATTACTCAAAAAAATTATTACATAATATGACCAACAATTACCAACCCGTTCTTCACCAAGAATATTGACCATAACAGTTCAAATCATAGTTCTCTAGTTGGCAATGAGAATTTTTTCTACAAAACTGTAGAATAATTGAAAAAGAACACATTTGAAAATTATAAAGTCCTGTTAATGATGTGGGCAATCTTTGAAAGCCTTGAATATGGATTCAGAGGCTCTTCACAATGTATGACTATGTGGGAGGGAGGGTAAACCCTCACAGTTACAGATTGTAATGCCCTGGAAATTCAGTTTTCCTGTCAGTGATGCTTATTAACAATTCTCTGGAGCCAAAAAAAAAAATTATGAACTATAACCCTATCCTAAATGAAGTCCCTCAGTGTTTCTTGACTGAATGACAGCCTACGTTACCATTTTGTCTTACTGAAAATTCATTCTCTCCCATACCGGAGCTCTAGTGAGCTCTGAAAAATGCACAAACTTACCCAAAATGTTTCAGCACCCTCAACTTCATCTTTTGGGTAAAACTTCCTCTCAAGGCATGCAAGTCCTTTCACGCTGCCTCAGCTCCCTTCACGTCTCAACACCCTCCCCTTGCTCCGGCCATCACAGGACACTTCCGAGAACATACTATGATCTCCTCTCACCATGGCTCTGTGCATGCTGTTCTCTTAGCCTGACTGAGACTCTCGCACAGCCTACTCTTTCCAGCAAACAATGTTCATTCACGAGTCGTCTCAGGCTCCATCGTTCTTTAGAAAGCTGTCCCTATCCTGTGTGGCACCCACCTGAATAAGACGCACCAATTTTGAGCCTGCAGTTTATACTAATCGTGACGAAGACTTGTCACTGGTTCCCCATTTCCTCTGCAGAACTGTGCCCTGGAGCCAGCACAGAGACCAGCAATAGGAGGTTCCATGCCCGTCTATGCTGTTGAGGCAGTTATCCCACCTAGTCCTATAAAACATATCCAGTACTGAGGGAAAATCCAGACATGGTAGACTAATCAAAGTATCAGTTATTTGAAAGTGCATATTCCCAATCAGAAATTTCTGGAAAAGCTGCCCTTTGAAAGAACTCCCTCATCACCATATCAGTGCTTTCAAGATTGTTCAAATGTCCTACTATTTTCCTGTTTGTTTGTTTTTGTGACTCTACCTGAATTAAAGCACTAGCAGAGCAGGCCTCTTAAATATTTTCTGAATTAAAAAACCTGTTCATAAAATCTCCTTAAAATGTTGGTTTCTCTCCTCTGCATCAACAACCCAGCAAAATTAAACTGATTCTTGGGCTGGCTCTGAGATGAGCATGAATGATTAACCTTAGGTAAGCTACTATTTTTATGGAAACACAGCTGGGTTCAAAATATTTTAGGCTCAAAGATCAGAGGTCCTCTTTCCTTGATCCAGAAAAATCCAACTAATAAAAACCACAGTGAAAAGATCATTTCAAAATAAAGAACACTTTCTAGAAATAATCCATACTCAGTAATATTATGCAAAACATTCCCAATTAGGGATTTTTGTATGCATGTTTTTTTGTGAAAGCTCTTAATCATTTGAAACCATGCCAAGTCTCAAGTCAGAACAATGATTTTTAAAAAATCAGTAATATATCTGTATATTGCCATGTATTTTTCACAGTACTTTCAATTACATCATTTTATTTGATCCTATTTTTGGCACTCGTTTCTCAGTGCCAAAGCCAAGTATTAAAATTCTTTTTCGTATTTTTATATTTCTAGAAAATTGGATTATTTTAGCATGTGATGCTAAATATATAAGAGAGTAACAAACGATGTAACGATGTAAGAATAACAATACCCTTAACTTTTGCCAATGGAATTAAAGACTATAGAAGTATGTTTGTTCAGTGATTAGTCTCTTTACAAAACGAGTCCTTTGTAAGATTAGTAACTTCATTAAAATTAAAAGTAGGAAAATAATTCAAGGAAAAGTGTGAAAAATTCTGGGTTTTTTTTTTCTCTACAGAAAATGTGCCATCTGGAGTTATTCTCAGCCAAAAATATATCGAGAGAGGACTTTTTTTTTTTTTTTTTAATGAAGAGGAGAGAGAGGAAACTATAAATCACAAAGAAACCACCAGGATGATAAAGCAAAACTCTGAAATCTGAGAAAAAGGGTCCCAGAGATTACTCAGCGGTCACACATAGCTTGTGTGACCATGCAGGACCTGCGACATGCCACCCTCTATAATGAAGCAAGAAACAGCAACCTGGGAATGAAAAAGGAGAATTCAACACACTGCCAAAAATAAAATGAAAAGTAGATTTCAGAAAGGCTACACTATGAGTCAGATATCGCACACTCTGAGGTGAAACCAGAGAGTCACAAATTCTCAAGGGTGAAAGGGACCTTAGAAAGGTCCCTGGCCTAATCATTCCTCTCTAAACCTCTCTCTGGCTCCATTTAACTTCAAGGAAATCAGTTCACCTCCCTAGTCCTCAGCTTCCTCATCTGAAAATTGAGGCAAGCCAATAAGACCAGTAGCTCTTAAACTTGGCAGCTGACCGAAATCACCTAGGAATTTTAAATACAGATCTCTGGGCCAGGTGCCTGAAAATTCTATTCAACAGAGATGTGATATGGGCAGAACCTGTAATTAAAAAACAAAAAAAATCCCTCAGGTGGTTCTGATGTACATGTCTGGAAACCACCAAATAAGATGATCCCTAAAGTACCACCTCACCCTTTTAATTACAACTTAAGTATTGGTTGAGAACCCAGATCTACTTATTTCTAGAAGATTTCTCTGTGCATTTATATTAAGCAGTGAAAGATTATAGTACTCCAGAATGCAAAATTTCAAGGGCTTGGATGGAAGATTTCTATGTGCCCTTTAAAATTCAATTCTATAAAGACATCCAAAATCCACGAATAACAGAGGCCCACCCTCAAGAGTTACCAGGATGGCTTTCTATCTACACAAGATATTAATTAATCAATGCTGGCTTTCCTATTACTCTTCTTTGTGGTCTTTCCAGCCTTCCATTTCCTTATTATTAAAAGAAGTTAACATGTCCTATCCAGCTAATGTTGAGGAAAGAGAATATAGAAAACCAGGCACAATAACCGTGCTGAACATAATTCCAAACGAAAGACAAGTGTTAACCAAATGTATAAAAATTATTGACAATGGGAAGGGAAGGAAAGGAGCCTCTTCTCCAGCCCTCGAAAGCAGAGTGGAAGTAACTGAGGAGAGGTCCCGGTCACTCGTTCCTCGAGGGGATGTAGGCAGTGTGCTATGTGATTATCACTTCCCAATACAGGATCTAGATGCAACTCCATCAATAACACTTAACTGGCAAGTGTAACAAAGCGAGGAAATGACACCTGCAACAGGCACTTAAACTTTGTCCTGGGTTAACAGCAGACAATGACAAACAGGGAAAACTCCAGTGAGGCACAGGCCCTATTAAACCATTGTAATGTGGATCCCTGGACCAGTTGCATGCTTTTGATTCATGGATTGTCAGGGCTCTTCCTACCTACTCTGCGTGCCCATGTACACTTGGCATTTTGGGTGGACTCAGGGAAAAGCAATAAAATCTGTCCCTGGGAAGGTGCTAAATGTCCAGCAAGAGAGGAGGCTCAGCAAAGAACCTGTAAGGTACAGGCTGGATTGCTGGCCTTATGACAGCCTTACCACCTGAGGAGGCAGATTCTTCAAAGATGACCTGTCTGAGGAAAGCATCATGTAGAAAATCCATGTCATATTTCCCCTTTCTCTTTTCCATGACCCTACCGTATTTGGAGTTCTATGAACTACGTCTAAATAAAAATGATTTACTTTGATTCTATTCTCTCGACTCCTCCCCACCCTGCCCGGCAAGAACATGGGGGCCCACATGGAACTTTATTTCACTGGAAATATGTGCTAGTGCTGTCCTTCTCTGCTACACACTAGAGATGAGTCAGGAGAGGGGAACAATGGAGGCAGGTGTTTCTTCAAAGGAAGGGAAAAAATCCCCTCTCTTCCAGTTTCACCACCAATAGCCATGCTTCAGCCCTGCAAGAAGAAAGCTCAATTCTCTACTCCCTGGCCCTGGACGCCTCAGAGTTCACATTTTCCTGCCCTTGGTCCTTACCACACACCCCCCTTCAGGCCAGCCTCTTTTAAATGGGCCTTTCAGCACCATGCGAAACATGATCCACTGCACCAACTGCAGCCGAGTTTCTGGTGCCAAAAGACCATTGAGAAAAACGGCTGCTAAAAACATGTGCACTAACTCAGTCCCGGCAGGTCCTGTTGGATTAGCCCTTTGCCCAGCCTGCCCTTCTCAAATGTTCACTGTTCCTGCCCTCTTTTGTTGATATCCCACAGACAGCCTAAATCTAGGCTTTCTAACAGAACCTTCCTCCAGGTTGGAGACATGGTCCAGAGCAGCAGCCGTGGGCCTTATGTGGCTACTGAGCATTTCAAATGTGGCTGGTGTGACTGAGAAACTGAAATTGTTGGTTTTCGTAAACTTTCATTAATTTAAGTGTGACTAGCACGTGGGGCTCATGGTTTACCCCACCGGACAGCACAGGGTAGAGCCATAATTCTGAGAGTAGACTGAAGAACATTCAAACTTGGCTATGCATTAGAATCACCTGGGGAGTTCTTAAAAGTCCAGATGTCTGTTTAATACCCACAGATCATTAAATCCAATTTTCTGAGTATGGGACCCAGGTATCCGCATTTTTAAAGGTTTTCAGGTGATGCCAAAGTTCTTCCAAGATGGAGAATCACTGCTCTAAAGTGTAAGAATTTCTACCATTAACAGTTGCTAATCCTCATCCAATGAGACACATACATACAAACAGGAAGCCATGTAAAAAGTAGGCTGCAATCAATCAATCCTATGACACTATGACAAACTTTAGGATTTGCTCCATGTCCCAAAGGAATGGGCCAAAAGCAACATAAGGAGAAGAGGAGACAGCTCAGAAAAGGAGGGAAAACAAGAGTTTTTCAAAATAACTATCAGCATCCAAAACCTGCCTAGCATGAGTCTCTGCAAAGAATTTATTTTCTGGAAAGCCACCAGTTAACAAAATATATCTCCAAATCTGGTACGCTGAGCAAACAGCTCTAATTAGATTTTTTTCCCCTTGGCTAATCCACCCGCACACTATCTGTGCCTGATAGTGAACTCTTACCACTGTGCATTTTTCTTCAAAGGATAATCTGAAACCTGTGCCTTTTCACTGGGTACATTCAACTTTTTAAATGGCAGCAATTACAAAGCCAGTACTGGCCAAAACCCATTTGCTCTGGCTCACTGTTCTCCGAGCAGGCACAATCTCAACCTTCACTTGCCATTACTAATTACTGAGTATATCATTAACCTGGTGAAGCTTTTTCTGAGATTTGACTCAACAGAGGCATCATACCCAGAGTGCAAAAAAATACAAACTGGGATCTTCCAATCATCATTTCCCAAAGGCATGCAGGGCCCTTCAGGATGAATGCTGACAGAGCTCCAAGGCTGGCGCAAAAAATTCATTAGCATTTTGTAGGCAGTACTACTGAAAGTCAAAAACAGGGAGAAGAGATGTTAATGGGAAGAGTGTTTGAAGGTCGCCCTTCATGACAATAAAAGTTGTTCCCTCTACATTCACAAGTGAAATATAAATGATCCAAAACGAAACTTCCTCTCCCTGCCTGGATTATTACTAAAGTAATTCAATCTCAAAACCAAGAACTCCAAGTTGGCCAAGGCTTCAATAAGTCACCTTAACCAGTGGACTCCCCACTCCAAGGAGCTGGCTTAAGTCCACCCACACTCACAGCCAAGAAGTTCTCACAGGGCAAATGTAATCCCTGCTGCTGGGCACACCAGACTGAATTCTTTTTTATCCTGGCATTGGTGGACACGCAGCAGTAGCTATTCAGTAACAACTTCTCAAATGTCCATTCTAATGAAGGGTAAAATACATGGACTTTTTAAAAGTTGACACAATACTTACAATAGGAACTGGACTATACTTTTGTACAAGACACATCTGAATGCAGGTTGTACTGAATAGGGTAAAAAGTCTCTTTAGACTATATAACTGGATTACCAGATAAATAACAGAATGCCAAGTTAAAACCAAATTTCTGATTTAAAAAAAAAATGAATTTTTAGCATACATGTGCCTCAAGTACTGCATGAGATATACTTTCCATAAAGAAGATGTGCTGTTTATCTGAAATTCATATTTAACTGGGCATCTTGGTTTCTCTGTTTTTCCCAAATCTGGCAACCCTACTTATCACCAACTTTAGAGAGGTAAGGAGATCTAGTTTTGGCACCCCCCACCCTCTCAACCATACAACCATTCCTATATCTCAAGGTCAACTGTAAAAACTGTGCTCTCTAGCATGGATACTAAGTAGCCACCATCTGATATACAAGTGCCCCAATGCCCATCCTTCTCTGGACCACAGATGCTAAATTATATAACTAAGTGCCAGATACATGGGTAGCTGACAAAACAAAAGTCAATTTTACTTTCAGGCCCTTCATCTGAATAAAGGGCCTCAATAAAGCAAGTAATTAAGTTTGAGTAGGTACCATACAAGGAAGATGTCATTAGTAAATGTTACTATTCTTTCAATAAAATTAAAATCAAAATGTGCTATGAAGAAATCGTATGAAGACAACAGAAAGTAAACTGAATATGTAAGTGGTTATTATGTTTGAATTAAGTATCCTAAATAGTGTTTTTTTAAATAGCTAACTGTACTAAACAGTTGTGTGCCAAACAACATTCTACACACCTCACATGTTTTATTGCACTTAACCCAACTCCCTAAGAAATGAGCACTATCCTCCTGCACATTTTATAACGTGAAGAAACTGAGACACAGAGATTAGGTGACTTGATAAGACTGGGGTGACCATATTGCCTGGTTTGCCTCAGACAGTCTCAGTCAATGCCTGCTGTCCTGGTGTAATTATTTAGGATGTCCCCTTTCACTCCCATAAATTACCCAGTTTGGATGATAAATTATATGGTCACCTACCAAAGACCCACATTAACTAGCAGAGGCAGGCTTCCATCCAGTTCGTGCGGCTCCAGGACCCAACCACTGAAAGACACTCCCTCCCAAGTCTTACCTTCCACAGAAGAGGATTCCAAGGGAAGATGGGATTAACTTCACTTTTACCCATCGTACCCTAGATTTCCTACGTGGTTACAGATCCATGTAGGGTGGGAGGATGGGGGTACGTGAAGTCAGAACTGTCTTTCATCCCCTTTTAAATCACTAATAATACACAGCACAAAGCATCTGCTCAGAGAGAATTCCTCAGTCTATATCCACACCTCTGGGTCTGAAATTTTTTAAACATATTCAACTTATCAAAGTAATAGTTAACCAGATCCTTTTCTATTTTGAAATGACCTTCACCTTTCTTCAGCCTGGCCCAGGTAACCAGGGCACAGTTGTTTGCTATTTTTATTAAAACGAAGGTGGACATGCTACATGTGCTGACTTTTAGTTCCACACTGCTTTCCCTAATTAAAAAATAAAAATGTTTTCTCTCTTTTTTTCCATCTTTGGTAAAAACACAGTCTATTTTTCCAATAAATGTTAATGCTAGTTTGACAACATGAAAACAGTGAACAAAAGCATTAATTTATAGGTTCACCTCTTATATATAATTTTCAAATGCATCACAATGGGTCCAAATAAGCAGAGGTAAGATGCATTTCAAGGTTCAGCACTTTGAAAATGGTCACAAGGATACTGAGTGTTCCTCTATATCTGCAAATGGCTCAGAATAACCCTCACTGACACACTGTGAGGCTATGTGACCACCTGGCGTCTCTGAGCTTGTCTCCTTCTCTATTCAATGACCAGTGACGTGGATGTACTGAGATCCACAGGGTCCCACCCAGCTCTAAAACTTCTAATTCTATGTACCCTCCACAATATTTCTAACCAGGAGCTGCAGCTTGCAATGTGAGAACAGTGCATGACCACAAACCTTCCTAACAGCTGGCTTCCTAGCTGGTCCACAAGGGTGGTCCATGAGGGAACCGCACTAAAGGCCCCCAAAGGTGAGGAAATAAACAATCCTCTCTCAAATGCAGACCTACACCCAGGCTACCATTGCTGGAACCCAATACAAGCATCTGAGGTCATCATATACCTGGGAGGCCTGCTGCAGGCAAGGGTCCTGTGACCAGGCTGAGGAGCGGCCCTGTGGTGAACAGGGATGGTTCCCATGTTTGTAATACTCTTTGATATATTAAGTTTGACTCCTGTCAGCCCCAGGCCATGTGAAAAATATGTTTTAATGTTTGTTTTTGTGGTGGGTCGTGAATGCTTTTCCTAGGATAATACTAAAATCAACAAAAAGGATAAGACTGGGAACCATGCTTTAACAGTTTTTCCTCACTCAAATCTTTACAAGGCACCGTCAGAGGGCAAGTTTACTAATGGTCGGATCCTGATTATGATGACAGTGGGAAAGGGAGGGATGGGAGGCCGCTGAGTTACTGATAGATTTAAAAGTGTATTTTTTGTCAAGAAACAGCAATTGCCCTTCATTCGCAAAGGAAAAAAAGAACTAAACAGAAAATGAAAACTGAATTCTCAGCCTGAAGTTCCCATGATTTATAATAGAAACTGACTTCACTTTAAAAAAAAAAAAAAGCTATAAACGCCAAGGTCTGGGGAGTTAGTCTTTATAAAGTTTTACTCATGCACAATTATGAAACAGGAGATCCCTCCTACCTAAAACTTTATTACATGAAGTTTCTAGCCAGCCACACTTAAGCAAAAACTTCCGTACTGAGATTTGTTACATAGGCATGCATCAAATCCCTGCCAACAAAGACCATATTTATTTCTCTGGTAGAGAAATAACACCTCTTGATAAAAGTTGTCTCCCTGCTTCTTATCAGAGCCCTCATTTCAGTTATGTTAAAGCTTCCAGGAAATTTGTAATGAAAAGTCAGAGAAAACCAAGAAAAAATGTTGATGCCAATAAAAAATTTCATGATTTTGGGCCATCTGTTCAAACCAATTTAATCCTTTATAACCACTAAAATGTGTGGTTATGGCTTGTTTAACCTTACTCTTTTCAATGGTAAATTTAGGACACAAAACAACCAAATGAAGAAAAAAACCCCTATGGATTCAACACAAGCATGTAACCAATAATGACTAATTAAAAAACAAAACAAAACACCACTGCCTACAATTTGATTCCTAACAGTAGAAATCAGACTCTTCAAATAATCAACTCTTCTAACGAACAATAAAAACAAAGTTTCTTCCCAAAGTATGGAATAATAAAATGTAATTCTAACATTTTGCTTTGTGTAAGAACAGACTAAACTAGTGTGTCCCAAAGCATATTCTGTGCCTAAGGGAGGTTATGAAAAAAAAAGAAAATAATTTGAAGGTCAGGTAAGCTTGGGAAACACCATATATTACTTTCTCCTTTAGAATGCCTATTAAGCTCCTTTAGAATGCCTATTAAGCTTATAAAACACCATATATTACTTTCTCCTTTAGAATGCCTATTAAGCTTATTATTATCTGAGAAAGCCTTCATTAAAGAAATAGAAATACAATTTATATAATCATGTCACTTTTTCCCTTAAATTAAAAACTTTCCTATGTCATTAGGTTTTCAATAATATTTTTATCAATATAGTAATTACCAATAGTTAAGTAGTTATGTATTTGCCACGCATTAATCACTTTACTTATATTAACTTATTTAATCCTCACAATAGTCCTCTAAGGTCTGTGTTACGATTGTCCCCATCTTACAGATGAGGAAACTGAGACAGAGTAGGGTTAATGACCTGCCCAAGGTCACAATGTGAGTCAGTCCATGGTGGAGTCAGGGTTCAGATCCAGGTAGCACCTGGGTCAGCACGCGTAACCACTACATTGTGCTGCCTCTAGAATACTTCCCTGACTTGCCAATGATGGACATTTGGGCTATTACCAGTTTTTTTCCTATTACAATGTAACAAATACATCTTCAGAGGCATGTGAAGCACTACTTTATCTGAGCCTATTCTGACAGCAAAACTCTTACCATTCCAACAGTTTCAATTTCTTTTCAGCTAGCTGACAACAGCTGTAGAAACATCTAAAAGGGCGAGCATTTCATAAACTAACTCATTACTCCACCTATCCCTGGTATGAACATCCACGGAGTCCTCACCTGTCCAGTCCATGTGCCATCTGCCAATTTATGTAATGTTTTCGTCTGCCTTCATATTGCACAAAACGCTAGTTAAAACATTAGGTCCGTTCTGTGCATCCCCAAACACATATAAGCAAATTCCATCAATTTTTTGCCTGGTACATTTTAAATGCTAAATTTTATATGTTCCCAGTTTCATGAGCTTATGCCAATTCAAGGCATAGAGAGAAAGATAACATCCAATATGCATGCATAAAATTAAAACGAATGATTTTTCTAATTCACACAATAATCCAGAAAAGGGATATTCAAATATTTTACTTTTTGCCTGCTTATCTTTTTTTTTTTTTTTGGAGGGCAGTGTCATTGGCCCTCATATGTGGGACCCGAACTGGGGCTGCTGGCGTCCCA
The DNA here is from genome assembly GCA_033961575.1 of Aselliscus stoliczkanus. Taxonomy (NCBI): domain Eukaryota; kingdom Metazoa; phylum Chordata; class Mammalia; order Chiroptera; family Hipposideridae; genus Aselliscus; species Aselliscus stoliczkanus. Next base: position 67,093,890 of record CM066730.1, on the reverse strand, counting down.
AGCCAGCTCTTCACCACACCACTCAGCCGGCCCATTGCCTGCTTATCTCATAGTAAATGACTGAACACTCTTGCAAGACTAAAGGGGTACATATTCTAAATCAATGGATGGTCTGAGGTGAAAACTATCCAAAAGCGAGATCACACAAGCAGATCAGATATGGTATGCTAAGTAAACAGAGGTTCTGGCTCACAGTTCACATTTTCTGAACTCAATTTACACATCTGACCATCCAAGAATATGTTTAAAAAACAGGGAATGTGTACAACAAAGCTAAGGCAAAAACATAATTTTAAAAATTTTGAAATCATAGGCTCAATAAAGAAATTTTCCAATGTGTCAACAATACCAAAGAGAATTCATTTGCCATCTAATTAGAAGATCAATACATCTAAAGAAGCTAAGTATCTCCGCGTTTTCCACAAAATGTTTTTTCATGTTTTAAAAAAAAAATGTAGGGCCAGCCGAGGGACGCGGTGGTTAAGCGCTGGCCTGGGAAGCCAGCAGCCCCGGTTCGGTTCCACATGTAAGGGCCAGTGACACTGCCCTCAAAAAAAATAAAAAAACAAAACAAAACAAAACAAAACAATGTATTTTACATATTACAAAAACATACCTAAAAAAATAATCTTACCTCTATTGACCATAGGGCTAAGAATTATAGACTATAAATCTGTATAAGGTGCTCACATAAAGCCAAAAATAATATTTCTATACAAAGAGAGCCCCTCTGATCTATATGTTAAGATACCAAGTGACAAAGCAAAATTCAGGCTTATTGTAAACCTGAAAACAACAATAGAAAGAAGGCCATTTGTGGGTCCGCTAAAAAGCTATAAAATTATTGCAATGTCTAAGTCCAAATTTCTAATGGACTTTGTTATAGGATAATTAAGATATCTGTTAATATCATCTTTCAAGAAATTCTTAATAGGAACGTGGTGTGTATTTATGCCTCTCAAGGTATGAAGTTCATTCACTGTTTTCATATTATATGTAACATCTAAATCATCTCTGTTCTTACTTCCACTACTGCAAATACTACATTTTTTTAAAATTTGATCTTCACAGCACCCAAACTAATAAATTGTTTAGATTATCCCCGCAGGCAGCCCCACCTCCACCTAGCCCCACGACTGTCATAGGCCCTGACTGATCATGTAACCATCAAGTTAAAACCTGTACAAGACCCCTCCTAAAGACTGGACCCCCTCCCGCTTTGTTTTTTACCATCGGGACTTAAAAAAATAAAGCCCATCTATTTTTCAAAAACTGAGAGACTGGTTAGCCAATAAATCAATCAGAAACAAGAGTCAAGTACTGCAGACAAACTGCCAATGAACCTAATGAAAAACAGCAAGTCAAAAAGTGAAGGAAAAAAATAATATTCTGCAAAACAGTAATGAATGCCGTTTACTCTGTTTCTACAATGTTTGTGTTCAAATGTCAGTAATTCATATCCAAATGACTATCAGACACATAATATCAAATATAGGCTTCTAAATCTTCAAGGGCCCCAACCTTTATTCAAACCACAAGGACTGAGTATTCTGCAGTGAGTTGGGTGCGTGGGGTACTGGAACCTGCGTGTGAAGCTTGGGATAATGCATTACTAGTTAGTTCAGGTAAAAACCATGTAAAATGAGAGGCTGCACAGAAGTATTTTCCTACGGAGAGTCACAAGATTTTTTAAGACTGTTGGAACAAAAAGATAAATAAACCTGAAATGAGTTCAAAGAAACCTTGCTAAACTAAAGAGGAAAGCAACACTTTCTGCTGCTTGGTCATACATTTAGAGGAGCAACTGAAATGACAAGTTTCAAGACATTTTGTTAAACTATAGCTATTTAAAGGCAGGCCAAGGCTGCATTAGTGCTTGTCACACAGCTTGCTCCCAATCTCGTGGCAGTTCTCCAACACATTCCAATTTTCTATGCACAGCCTTGCTGGAATCACATCCCAGTTATCTCTAAAGACACACTAAGTAAGATGTTGCCACATTATATAACCAGCCTGTCATTTATTCCCATCAGGTCACTTCGCACAACGCTTGGCTTAAAAAAAAATCAAAAAAAATCAAACCAACATGTGTGTGAATGCAACTTAGCCCAAATGATTCACATTAGTCCCCAAAACAAGTATTGCTTCGAGGGACTGCTCAAACTGGGGGGGAATCGCTTCGCCTCACTGTCCAAAGAAAGGTTGAATACTCATCCACTAAGGAAAGTTAACTGATATGGAGGGGAAAAAAGCAAGATCAAATCTTTAAAAAGGGACACCCTGACTGTAGATGCCAAACTCTAGTCATGGCCCACTGCCTACACTTTGAAGCAGATTATTAATCAGGTACACTTTAAAGGATAATCTCAGTATTTAATGCATCCCATTCCTCAGTGAAAGGAACAATTTAACATAGCAATACATCCTCTAAGCCAATGTTCTAACTGTTAATATTTGGCAAAAAAAAAAAAAAAAAAAAAAAAAAAGTCCTCTTCAAAAACAAACTGGAATGGGTAACCACATGCTGCTACATTCCATTCTTGCTAAAAAAAAATATTTAATTAGTACATTTGATCCTCATGCTCTGCACAGCTGCATAACACGCCAGTGATAGGCCAGCTATCGATATGCTCTTTACATTAAACATCTACTTACTTTAAAAGTTGAGAGGACTAAGAAGCAGTTCTCAAGTATGACCCGCTAAGGATATATGTTTTTTTTAGTTCATGTGAACAAGTATGCTTGAACAAGGGTGTAACCCAATAGAAATAATACTACAATTAAGAATAAAATATTCATGCGAACATACACTGACAAAATAATTCCTCAGAGATGGAAAAACTATATACTGGGGGTGCCAAAAAAATGTATACAAGTGGACACTTTGGTCGATGTTGCTCAAGCAGTAGTTTGCCGGCATCAGAAGTGTCTGGACGCTGATGGTAACCACTTTGAGCAGAAGTCAAATATGGTTTGTGTTCATCTTTTGTTATCGGTATATATTGAGCACTGCAATTTTAATAATATTTTCCTTTCTTAAAATGTGTATACATTTTTTTGGCACCCTCTGTATATATGCATATACAAAAATTCAACTGACAAGAATAGTCTTCCTCAGGAATACGACAATAAATTAGCTTGCTCTCTAATTAAATTTTTACCATTTATAAATCAAATGAGATTTTTAGAACTAGGATGAAAGCAAGTGTTCATGTCAGGAACACACACTTCAAAAGCAAAATAAGCCTTTCGAAATGACAAATCATCCTTATTATCAGGGAAACTCAGGAATTCCTTTAGCAGTGGGTGTTGATTTAAAAACAAGCAAACAGACAAACAGAAGAACCTACCTTTAAAACGAAGGATAAAACACAAGGTGTGCACTGTTTTCTTTCCTGCTCAAATGGCACACAAATGTCCCTACTCCAGGGCTGTGGTGCAACCTCCACGCCGCCCCAGGAGATAAGCTGGGTATTTAAGGACAGCTGGCAGCACAGGGCTGTCAACCTCGCTGTGAGAAGAACCAGGGCCCTCTCAGAAAAGTCACCCAGTCACCCGACTGATACTTCTGACCACTACTCACTTCCTAAAATAGTGACAGGTGCGCTCATCCAGTCAGAGGTCCGGATAAGGCCACATTCCAGGCCCCTTCTCTCCCCTAACCTGGGGCACCAGGACCAGTCTGGGCACTGTCTCAGCTCAATGCCCCCTTCTCACGGGCTAGGCCTGACCTCTGCAGCTGCCTGGCAGTTAAGCTGAGAGCTCCACTCCAGGCTTCGAAGAGTGCAGTCCCATTAACCATCAAGCATTTCCCCGGATGGGTTTTAGCCATCCTCAAAGGGAAGGATTCCCATGAGGTTGGGAGTTTCTGAAGAATCCCTTGTTTGGAGACAGGAAGGGCAGCTGAGCTGCATCACCCAGCACTGCTCGCCCCATCACCCAGCCCATTAAACTATGAAAGGAGCCACCACTGGCCTTCAGCATCTAAACCAGGGAAGATCACTTGCCACTTTCTCTCAGGGCCCACCACTCCAAACAAGGCTGAAAACAACCACAAATAACCTCTGGAAATGCTGGAAAGGGCTTTCTTTCCTTTCCAATGAAAGGGTATTCCTCCCCTCTTCCTACCCACTCCTTCCCGGAGCACATGAAAAAACTTTGGCACCTTCCTCAGGGAGAGGCCAAATCCTAGAATTAAGGCAACAACAGAAGTGCCATCAAGTCACCTCCATACATCTGATGTCTCAGGGCTTAAAGAGCTGATTTGCATAATCAAATATGTATATTGCTCCCCCCATCCCAAACAGATCCTAGATCCCAAGACAGAATTTTAAAGAATTCAGTTAATACAAAGACCCTAAGAGAACTGAGCTCTGGTGTATGCTTTCAACAGTTATAACCAAACCCAGCCTAGTAAAATTTATTACATTTCAAACCAAGATTATAATAACCATATCCATTCCATTTGCGACATGTTATAGGGTAGCTGTTTCAAAGACTCTCTGAAATTTGAAGACAAAAGTAAAATCAGATGTTGTCCAAGCATATGGAGATGCCTCTCAAGAGAATTAAGACAACTCTGATGGGGAATTCCTTTCAAAACAAAACAGAAAACACACATTATCTAATGAGAACTTAAATTCTGGTATTTTTCCACTGTAAAAAGTTTTTTTCCAAACAAGAGAAGTAGCTATAATAAGCAAATTTTGGATTCTCTATTTCTTCACTATTTTTCTTTAACAGCCCCATCATTAAAAGCAGCTCAGGGCAATAGGCAGTATTTGTGCCATAGCTTTAAATATGACCAGTAATTAAGATTTTGTTTTGCCATGATACATGTATAAACTGGACAAGTGATAAACATCAAGTGATTACGTAGACTCTCAAAACTTTACATCTTCAATCTAAGATTTGAGAATTGGACTTTATTTGAAAGATGAACAAATATATGTAGAGGGAAAAAGGTTTAAAGGATAAACACCAAAATTGTTAACTGCAAGATTACAGGGTCACTGAATTCAGCTAGTGATTTTAATTTTCTTCTTTGTGTTCATTTTTATTTTCCATATGATCTACAATATTTATTATTTTCATAATACAAAGAAAATATTATTCAAAAATTAAAATTTTTTTGTTATGATGATTTATGTTAATTTGTACCTTTATGAAAGTATATAGTCTTCAGAAACCATTCGGTTTAGAACTATACACTCTGTCTATATTAGCGGGTTATCTAATATTCAGGGATTCTAAAAAGGTAAAAGAAAATTAACTTTTAAGACTATTGTTCTCACTATAAAAGCACTCCTCCAACTACAGGTTAAAAAATACAATGGAAAATATTTAAACATCACAGAACAAAATAAATAAGCATTGTTTTAGGGGAAAATCTATGTTTTCCTTCCCCTTTAAATAAATAAGATGAAAAAGATTCCCCCTCCAGTGGCCCTAAACCACGATAGGAACGTGAATTATCCTACCCCAAAGACGTGGTACAGCTGGTGCAGAACATTCCAGAAAAACATGCATCCCTTGACCATTTAAGATTTGTCCTTGAGGCAAACACGCTAGGACAAAAACTATCCCTGAAACAGCCATCCAAGGGGGTTGGGTGGGAACAACAAGCACTCCATCCAGAGCCAAAGGCCGAAGCCATAGAAGCTGATCTCCTGGAGAATGTTTCTGGGACTCCCTGGGGGCCCGCTTCCTTCATCTTTTCCCACACTCCATGGAAGTAATGAAATGGCAAGGCCCTAACACATTGCACATTTACACGAGGAATGGAAAATCTTTTTTAAATTTCAGGGTGCTCTACACCTTCCGTGTTAATACTGCTTTTCTGACAGTTACGGTAGAAAAAAATTTGAAGAGCAGAAGGTATATTTAGCTGATTAATCATTTTATTTCATTCTTAGCCAGCTAAAATGAGGTGTATTATGGTAAATGTTAGAATTTTTTTTAAAAAAGCATGACAAGGTTTATTACCAAGCATTTATAAAACTCTGGAAAATATGAAATTAGCAATGAAATTAGAACTTTTCCACAATCCCCATCACCCAGAGATAAACAGCTCCTCTGTTAGGCTAATGAGCTTCCTAAGCACAGATGTATGTAATGACACAAATTAAACACTGAACATATATACTTAGAAGAATCAATATTATATTTATATATCATTCTAAATTAGTTCACCTGTTGGGTAAAAATCTATAGTTATGTTCTAATACAGATTTTACTGCCTAACTAATGGTTTAGAATTTATATGTTAAAAATCAGAACAAGCAGAGAACTCTATATTCTACAGCAAAGATGTCAAATGGTTCTAAAAATCATTTAGGTGATTTTAGAAAAAAACTTAACAATTTAGAGTTTACTGAGAATGGAATTATGACACCTATAAACAAGGGTCAATTTTAAAGCAACTTGAAACTGTAACATCTTACTTTCATATCTCAAAGCACATTTCATCCTGAAACCCTCTTCAATAAACCATTAAAAGTTCATGGCAGAAAACACACAAAATGCCTGAGAATCAATTAGTGCATTTTTATAAGCTAAATTTTACAAAGTGCCACTACAACTAGGGGCTTGGACCATAAAAACAGAAAGTACTATTTTCTCCCAAATTTAACTAATGATGTGACTCATTCCTGGGATTCACCTTCAAAATATTATCTCTATTATAATATTAAAAAGACTTAAAATAGCCCTTTGCCTCCTCGTGGTGGAAATTAATCATACACATCTTTCTTTCTCACTGATATGATAGAGATATACAGATAAGGTAGTATAGATACATGCACCATATATATATGTGTGTGTGTATATATATGATATATATATATATATATATCATATATAACATTACATAATAATTTCCTTTCATACAAAAAAGGAAGGATATCATTAAAATCTGTTTAGCCTACAATATTCTCCAGTGCTGAGAAAACATTAATCCGAAGTAATCTAAATCTGGAGTCATTTTTATTTTAAAATGTTCACTTTGAATTTTGTCTACATTTCTGACCAATTACAATGAAACATGATGGTCTTATGGTTACAAAATCAGCTCCAGCAGCAGCAGTCGGGGCTTCCACGAGTGAGAACAAGCATGTCACAGAATTCCTTCCACTCCTCTCTCCAAGCAAGTCAGAAGTTTGAAAATACTAGAGTCCCGGTCTTCCCCACTTTTAAGCTGGCCCAGGTGAGTGTAGCGAGTCAGGTTACTATTCCACTACATCTGAATGCTCTATTTTTCTCTCAGGCCTACATCCTTACGATGCTGTTACTCATTTTCCCACTGCTCTTAGATAAGTTCAGACAAGGACAGATGTGACAATCCTTTGGAATTTTAAACTATTCTTTAACAATGACCTAATACTGGCAAGATTAGCTTTTCTTCTTTCCTTCTTAAATACTAAAATCAAGTGTTGATGGGTTTTTATTATTAAAAAATGGTCCTCATGGTATTCTACTATATTATTTGCTGTGCTCTTCTCTATGTGTGAAACATTTCAAAACTCAAAAAGACAAAGATTAAGTCATAGGAATTTCCTTTCCTACAAGAAAGGAAATCACCCATCAACCCATAATCCAAAGCAAAACATTAACATTTTAATGTATTTCCTTCCAGTCTTTTATTTAATGTGACAAAACTAGAATTATACAGTTATACAGATTATTTCCACTGAATATTATATTGTTAGCATTTTCTATCTCAGTAATATTCTTCCAAACCATTATTTTAAGCACTACATTGAATTCCATCCTATGCCTGTACCATACTTTATCTGATTATGCCCCTTTTGCTTTTTCACTATTATTGTTAAGAAAACCCTTGTTTAAAAACTACTGCTATTGTTTTTTATTCTTTCTTTAGGTTATAGAGCTACATGTGGGAATTTCAGTCCAAAAGGTATAAACATTTAAGATTTATCTTATATGTATAACTTAATCGAACTAAATTTGTATTAATCCAAATATTCTCCTAACAGGTGCTGCAGAGCTCTCATCTCATAGCATCTCAGATAGCATTCTCTACCTACCAATTTAAGTGGGCAAATAATCTAATTGTGTTGTGTTTCATATTGCTGGTGAGTCTGAACAATTTAATATACTTAACTGGCTTCCCTGATTTCTTCTTGTACAAACTTCCTGTTCCTAGTCTTTCCCCATATACTAGGGTTTTGTTGTTTTCTTGTTTGTTAAAAATAAATATTAATCAGGGTTGCCTGTCCTATTACTGTATATTGATGTAACAAATAGTTTAATATGGACTGAACTCAGCATTATTTATCTGGATGATTGGTATTATTTACTGGAATGTATCTTTTCTGAACAAATCAAATTACTTATTTGAAAGAAAGCATAAAATTTAGGCAAAGCAAAAATTCCACATTTTATGGTAATTAAAATATACTCTGATGGGCACTGGATTATCTCACTTAGCTTTAATAATCCTTTTTGATAGGTACTGTCATAACCACCATTTTACAGATGAAGATACTGAGGCACACAGAAAAATCAATGCAGTTTGCCTGAGGTCACTTAGCCAGTGCCTGGAGGGACCCAGCTGTGTAACCCTAGGGCCTCAAGCTCAGGACTCCTGCGTCCAGTAGCCTCCCATCAGCCACACTAGCCCTGGCCTCTCGTACTTAAATTTCTCAAACCCTGCCTCCACTAAGGGTTCTGCTGGAACCCCAAACAACATCTTTAAAGACAGGCTGATTCTCTTCTCAACCAAATATGTCTTAACCCCTACTATAATCATCTAAGTTTTTCATTTAATAAATTTAGATCTGAGACCAAAAGGGCTAATGCCTTGCAGAAGTCAAACCTCTGGTCAGTCAGTAAAGGGTCTTTTGTGTTCATGTATAGAGTATAATCTATATAATAGAGTATACAGCCCTTGGATTCAGGAACTAATTCTTATTCAACTTTAAGCCAACCCACGCCATCATCACCCTAACCCAACTTCATGTCCTGGCAAAGGAAGGTATCCAGTAATTATTTACTAAATGAAAACCAACAAACAAAAGATACTGTAAAGTAATCTTAGAGTAGCAGAAAGGAAAAAACATTGGTATAAATGCTTCTTGGTAAAAAGAACTATAATTATACTAACTTGAAGGAATAGAAACCTGAAGTGACAAATAGTCTCCAGTAAATGGTCTTGTAGCCTATGTTAATCAATATATAAATTCTATATATTCCATACATGTAAAAAATAAAAGAATAAGCTGTTTAATAGCTCTTTTGACATAAAAATGTTAAGGTAGTTTTTGCAAAGAATTTCAAAAGGGGTCAGTGGCTCATATAGTTTAGGCAATCTGAAGAGAAAATAATGGAATTGTTATCAGTTGAACATGGAGGTGCTTAGCACTGTACACTGCTCTCTCACAACCGTGTAAGTAGTATTATTTCGATTTTACTGATGAGGAAACTGTGGGTCCAAAAGTAATGAACTAGCCCAAGCCTAGAACCTAGCTATGACACACAACTAATATACAATAACATTAGGATTTGAGCCCAGATTTGTTTGACTTCAAAATCCGTCCTCTTCCCAAACTAAGGAAAAATTTTCTGCAATAACAAAATCATCCTTACAAACCTGCAAAGACAAAAACTGACTATGACTCTACTGAAATTATGAATGACTATTCATCCAAAGAAACCACGAAGAGTTGCTTTAAAAACACACACACAAACTGGGAGATAATTTTTGCAACACTTATAATCCACAAAGGATTAATAAGCAATCTACATAAAGAACTCCTAGAAACAAAGAAAATCATTTAAAAGATAAATGGCAAAAGACGCAACAGGAACTTCACAAAGAAGGAACCCAAATGGCCAATAATATAGATACTTAATCTCAATAATCAAAAAAATTCCAAATAAAAGCACAATGAGATAACACTTCACAACTATCACATGGACATTTTCAAGTCTACTACTGGCAAGGTCGTGCAACAACAGTAACACTTACATGCTACTCGTGGGAATACAATCTGTATAATCCCTTTGGAAAAAGTTTGTTATCATCTAGTCAGATTGATGATGTACATACCCTATGATCCAGCACATTTCATTCCAGAGAAAGAGAAACAGACAGTGTGTGTGTGTGTGTGTGTGTGTGTGTGTGTGTATCTCCATCTATGTATTAAATTACACAGAGAAGAACCATTCATAGCAGCCTTTTTATAATAGCAAATAATTGGAATCAAACCATATCACCATGTACAGAAGGAATAAATAAGTCATAGTGGAATACTACACAGCAATGAAAATGAATGCACTACAGCAACAAAATGAATGAATCTCAGGAATATGATGTTAATCTAAGAATATAAATCACAGAAAAATGCATAAAGCACAATTTCATTTATATAAAGTGCACAAACATACAAAATTACATAACAATTCTAAAAAGGATAACCCATAAAGAAGAACAGGGAATGAGAAACACAAAATTCAGGACAGCAGTTGCTGGAGATGACAGAGGGGCACACAGGGGCCTCTGAACAGATCATAAGGTTCTTCCTGAACTAGGTAGTGGCTGCCTGCATGTCTGCTGATTTGTGATTCTGTAACATATCTTTTATGGGCATTATTTTGTATGCACAAATTACTTGATTAAAAAAAAAAAAACTTTTAAGAGAAAAGAATGAACCAGAAGGGCAGGATATTGAATATACTAGGGGAATCAGCTGATGACAAACAAGATGCCAGAGAGGAGAGCAGAGGGGACTCTGCACTTCCGGGACTCCAGCCCTGCAGTCTCAAAGCCAATACCTTTTGGGAAAGGAGTGGGGAATTAGTTATTTTTAACTTTAGAAAAGAACCAAAAAAAATTGATAAATCTAAATACACTATAATGAACAGGACTATTCCATCAAAATATTAAAGAAGAATGCCATAAAGGTTTTCTGTATTAAATAATTTACAGAGTACATGACTTTCTTAAACACCACTTAGTGGCACAAGGGAAAAAAACATGTTGATTCTTGTTCAAAAGACAAGACAAAGTGAGATATGAGAAGGAACTTTCTGATAGGGAGGCCCCTTAACTGAAGTACAGCAGTTTCTCAATTTAATGTGCATACACATCATTTAGGGGTATTGTTAAAATGCAAATTAGGATTGGACAGGTCTGGGTTGGGGCCTCTAAGAATCTGAGTTATAACAAACTCCCAGGAAATCCTAATGTTCACTGTCCATGAACCTCATTACAACAGCAAGGCACACTATGAAAATGCCTTCTTCAGTGATGTTTAAAAGTAGAAGTATGGGGGCCGGCCGAGTGGCACAGTGGTTAAATGCTGGCTTGGGAAGCCAGCGGCCCTGGTTCGGTCCCACATATGAGGGCCAGTGACACTGCCCTCAAAAATAAAAATAAAAAATAAATTAAAAATATAAAAGTAGAAGTTTGGGTGTATCTAGTTGGGATAGTTTAATTTTACTCACCAAGGTAAAGAGACTGATGTTATTCCTACACTATATGATCTTGAATACAGGACAACTGTTCTCAGAAAAATCAAGAGTACTAAACTAGGTGTTTTGCAAAGAAAAGGTGCTTTGAGGAACAGCAAAGACTGAAAACTTACCAGAGAAATCCATAAGGTGTTTTACTCACCTCCACAGGTCTACAAAAGTAACTTTTCCAGCCATGGTATCAGCCTTCCACTACGGAAGAATGGTTTACATTCCCAACAGTCTCGCAGGAAAAAACCCGGACAACCATAAGGAAATCCACAAGACATTAATTAAAGCCTGACTATAATGCAGATATTGGTTAGTGACCAATGTAATGAAAGGAGCATCCCATCACCACATGTAAAAAATATATATTGGGCTTTAAACGTCTCTCTAAGAATATGCTCTTAAAATGAAAAGCGTACTTCAACAAAAAACCACATCGAATAATTTCCACTCATCATGTCTATGTTTGTTTACTAGTAGTAAAATCCTTCCATCTCAAAATAGTACTTTCACATGTAAAATCATACTTTCATACAGCAAGACAAAATAACCACTCCAACAAACTCTTCCAACAAAACTACCAATGTCAAGTCTCTGCTAAGGATGTGTCACAAGTAGAGAGTGAGGTCTTCTTACTTGCTCCTATAACATCACAGACAATTGTTATTATTCTCACCCAAGAAGAGATCCTCTTCAGAAACCCTGCACAACAGGGTTTCAGTGACCACCGAGTGCCTCAATACTTCTCATCCTTTCAGATGAAGGTTTCAGTCAGTCCAGAGAACAGTTACAAAGAGCTTAACCTAACAGAATTCTGCACCTGGTGTGTAAGCCAGAACAGCTAAACCTCCTGTGACATCAACATAGGATATTTTCTTACAACACAGTAAATCTAAAATGTCTGGATAATCATGGGAACAATAATCCCAAACATCTTTATGCAACACTATTTTATACAACCAGACAACGATGAAGCTGAAATGCAAAAAGTTCTGTTTTAATGGCCCTCTTATAAGAGAAGCTCAAAAAAAATGCACTTCAACCACACAATCTGCATTCAGTTCTATTCTGCAGAGCCATGTGAAATCAAATGCCACCAACTTGGATTCATGAGAGATTTAAAAAATAGACACACCCTTGCTTTGAAATACTGACCTTCTCTTCCAGTTAGCATACTGAAATTCCCTTTTTCACTTATACATTTTAGAAGAATCTGGGGTGACATTTGAAATGTATCCCATTTGCCGTCCCACAATGAATAAATTAATTGTAGAAGTGGCATTTAGAAAGGAAATTCCCTGTGTACTAGCCCAAACTAAACAGATGAGAACACTGGCAACCATCTCCTTCTCACCAGATACCAGCCACAGAGGCCTTGGTGGTCTGTCCTTCTCAACTCCCTCCCCAACCACATCTGCAAAAAATATGTATAAAAATACATATAAACAAACACAAATGAAGTCAGTTACCATCATAATCCCATTAGTCACGACTAACTTGGCTATCTGAATCAATAAAAATCTCAATACCAATACACTCATTTACCTAATAATCCCTAATAAAGCATCCAAATATGTAATCTGATTTACAGAAAAAGCAAACGATGAAATCTATACAATACAGGCTAATCATTTACTACACATCAGAAAACACATTGAGTTCCTTTTTAATTTAAAAAAACCTACTGAATGTTTGTAGTTTTAGAAATGTCTCAGGGACACAGGTACTAAAACAGTAACCGTTTTATTTCAAAATATGGTTTTCTGTAGGAAAAATTCATATTCTTATTATTGACCAAACGCAGAGGTACTGTAATGTAATACTTATGATGCTCCAATAAATATCAACTTTTCATATATGAAGAAATCGATGGATAGTTAGGTTGTGGTTACAAATTACCGGTGATCCACAAAAAAACGCCGCGACTCCACTCCCAATAACTGCACCAGTGCCTCCGCACACCGCTGGGCCGCGCGTCCTTCCTGCAGCCCCTCCCTACAGCTCAGGTCCCTTAGTCCGAGATCAGGTTCCGATCCGCAGCCGCAGGCCGGCACCATCTGCCTGCATTAGCGCTGCAGGGCGCCCCTTCATCCGAGTACAGCCCAAAAGGCGGGGCAGGAGGGGGTCACCCGAAAAAGAAGAGTCCGCCCTCACAGCTAGATGACCTGGTCCTCCTGACACCACATCACGCTGAAACAGCTAGACAAGGTAGATGCTGTTCCCAACCTCGGCCAAGGGCAGCCCCGGGCCTGGGTGGGGCCGGGCGGGGGCCGCAGGCGCCGAGTGGCGGTGCCAAGCCCCACCAGCGAGAACCCGGGGAGGCTGCGATACTGCTGCATTGTGCTGCATCACGGCGAGGGCACCGTGAGCCATCCATCTTGCCAAAAAAGCACATCCCCGCCCAAACAAACCCACCGAATCCATTTTCTCCTCCTCGGCAGAGCCCTACACTTGCCTTAGCTCCTCACTTACTATGTGGCCTGGCTTTTGATTGGAAAAATAATGGACACGGTTTGTGTACGGATCCCCACAACACTTCCCCTCCCCATCTGATGGCAGGCACTTGGCATCTTTCCTATCACAAAAACAAAGGAAAGGTTCCCCTCAAAAAGAGGGCCGCGGGCGTGGTGTCAAGGGGGTGATGAGAAGAGGGGCTTCCATGCCACCACCCCAAAGTCAGGCTAGAAGGGTCTCCGCGCTGCTACAAACCTGTTGAAGGCAGGGTGGCAGGAGCTGAAGGGCGGGCGCAGCGGCGGCTCCGCGCCCGCAGGCGGCTCACGCCCAGCCCTGGGAGAGTGGGGACAGCAGGAGGGCGGGGGTGGGGGCGGACGTGGAGGGGGGAGCTGACACAAGGATGGGTGTGTGTGTGGGGGGGGAAGGGGGGGTCGCCGGGCCGCCGCCTCCCGCTCAGCTGCAGCACCGCGCAGCCCGGACCACGCCTGGCCGCATCCCCCGTACCGTTAAGCGCAGAGCCAGGCCCTGTCAACGCCGCCCCGGCTCTCCACCAGCCCGACCAGGAGGGCACCCGAAAATATACCCTCGCTGCTGCCCACTCCGTACCCGCCCCCGAGCTTGGGCCGCTGCGCCCAGATGCAGGGACGCGGCGGCGAAGGTAGGGAGGAGAAATCGGCGCCGCTGCGCCGGAGATGGGGCTGGGCAGCCGCGGTGCGCCCCGCGGATCTGCGGCCGCCTCATTGCGGGGCCTGCGGTCCCTGCCCCGCAAAACCCGAGCACTAATAAGCACCAGAGACCCTGGCTCCGCATGCCGCCCCCGCCCGGATTCTGCAGCCTCCCCGCCCCCACGCCGCTCCACGGGGCGCGGGGCAGCAGCGTCCTCCCGGCCCGGGCCCGCGCCCCTCCTCCCGCCCGCCTGCAGCCCCGGAGCCCGCCTGGGAGGCAGCCCCAGTGAGTTGGCACGTTCCAGTCTCAGGCCCCCCCACCTACCTCCCGCGGATAAGGGGTGGGGGCGTCGGGGTCCCGTCCTCCTCCCGCTCCTCGGCGGCCGGGCGGGTGGGCCGGGAGGCGACTCCGCGGGGCTGTCTGCGGCTGGGGCCGGGGCTCACAGGACGGGACCGGTGGGCGCTGCTGCGCGGGGCTGCGCGCTCGCTCCGGGTGGAGTGGCGGCCGAGGGAGGGACTGGAGGAATCCGCAGCCTGCACGGTAACAGCTGCACTGATTCCGGGGGCTGGGCTGGAGCTCGGGGCGGGGGAAGGAGGGGAGGGAGCCTGCAAGGAGGGGGCGAGGGGCGGAGAGAAGGGCGAGGGAGCGCGCCGGCGCCGGGAGCGTGCACAGCCGCGCGCGCACCGCTCTCTCGCTCACTGCCTCCTGCCTCCCTCGATTCCTCCCTCCCGCCGGCCCGGGGCTCAGCGCCTTCCCGGAGCCCCGCAGCTGCCCACCCAGCGCCTGCTCCCCGCGCGAGCCGAACCTTGGGCCTGTCCCCGCTCTCCCCAGCTGAGACTCTGCCGGGGCCCAGCGCAGACTTCGTCCCCTGGAGCGGGGACTGGCCAGGGCTAGCCTGGTCAGAGTGGGCACCGCCGCCGCCCCTACCCGGGCAAAGGGACAATAGGGACTTTGTCCCCACAGCTGGCGAGGGCCAACGGCACGTTTAATTTGAGGCTAATTCGATCATTGCCATGGAAAGGGGCAGCCTAATTTTCTACGGGACCTGTGCGTTGCGTTCGGAACGCCATGGAGAGAGTTGAGGGTGGTTTTAGAGAGCCGTTTGGTTGGTGTGGTTTTAGATCTAGGTTGTGGTGCCTTGTAGGTTCCATCCAGCCTACTGAAGAGCGATGGTGGCCTCTCCGTGGGAAACCGTGGGCGATGGGGGAGAGGAGGGTTATTCCTCGGTAAAGTCAAGGTCTTTCTCCTTTGAGAGCTTTTTTCACCTTTTCCCTCTGGGTAGCTGGGAACATTATACTACAAGTGGTTCGTCCAGCTCCTGCCTCTGACCCAACCGCTGGCTCACTTTCACCTGAAGTTGGTGCTGGTCCCGAGCCATCGCTCAAGAGTGAGGACTTCCCAGCTGCAGCAAAGGCCCCTGTGGGGGCTTGAGTTCTGCCCCTGTCCACACTTCCTGAGATGGACACCGGACGTTCATGTCAAGTGCCAGCGCCCCTTTTCAGCCAGCTGGCTAACCCTGTCAATCCCCCAGGCTATGTAGAAATTATGGAACCACCGCTGTTCGGGAGGAAAGATGGTGTCATCACTATGACCACGACTAAAAACTCTCTTTAGAAAGCAATCTGGGGAAACTGATTTTTTTTGCCTGCTCTGTAGATGCGCAACGGTGGCGGTGGCGGCACTGGAAGCTTCTGTGGGAAGAGGCCTTTCTCAGCTGGAAAAGCCCCAAGGCTTTTCCCCTAAAGATCTCAGCCTCAACCCCTGCATAAAAGACAGAAATAAAAGAGAGACAAATACTTTGGATCATGCTTATATCTTGAAGCAATAGAACTGAGGCTTCATGGGTTTATACTTTTGTATGTATTTTTAAATTAATATTTTAAAATAAAACTAAATGAAATGGTCCCCAGCAATTCACAAAGACGATTTTTCCTTTCAGGCATTCACCATCAGTTTGAATGTTTGTACAATGTTTCCATTTGATATATATACATAATAATTGAGGAAGGCAAATAACATTTTTCTCAGAAGGCAGATTAACACCGCTGGAAGGTGAACTGTACATAGCAGGCACTTCGTAGGAGCTCGAAAATTTTTTGTTGAACAGAATCAACAAGTAAGTGCTGCCCATATTAGACAACACTGGAAATCCACTAGGAATGGAAGTTGTTTCCCTTTCACTTATTTTGGGCCATGGCCACCAGCACCTCCCCACCCACAATGTTAATGAAGTAGCAAAGAGAACCATGGCAGTACTGGGAAATGCCTCCGTTTAAATTCTTCCAATGCTATTCTGAAATGGTGACTCTTAACTGCTTCCTTTATCACAGATAACAGTACTTGAGTAACTCTCAGTTTGGTGGATGAGTCACCTCCCCTACCCCATTCCACTACCACTTTCTTTTTAAAAAATGTCCTTCAAAAAGCAGGACCACGTACAACCTTAGCTAGGTCCTCCAGTAAAGAGGCAGTAAGTATTCCAAAAATGTAAAAAAACAAGGATTCAGAGTTTCACTATAAATATCTGCTCACAATTTCAAATTTTTACCTTTTGGTGGGAAAAAAATCATCACCCAGGAGAGCACAGTGTACCACTGGACAAAAAGGAAGTGGCATATCAAAGAAAAGACAGTCTAAATCTGGAGAGATTATTGGAGAAGACATATATCTCTGTGGGAGACCAGAATCTAGAAAAGATAAAAAGCCTCAGTCGGTAATGATGGTAACACAAAAGGATTGTTCTCAAATATCTCTGAAGCAGCTTTGCTGAAGTTTATTATCCTCGCAATAGAATTAAGGTTGATTTAAAGGAAACTAGAAGTCATCGTTAAGAGAGAACTCGTCGATACCATGTCTGTAACAGTCTACTCTCCATTTTTAAAGCCATGTGATTATATATGGCTTTATCTCCCAAAGAAATAGAACTTCATTATAAAATTTTTACAGATATAAAGGACCTTCAAAATTGGTTAGCAATAGTAATATTCATAAGTAGCAACTATAAAATGCTTTCTAGTTTTTAAAGTCCTTTAGCACATATCATATTAATTTGTCCTTTTGTCAATTCTTTGGTAGTACATATTAACTCCATTTTATAGATGAGAAAACTGAGGCATCGGCAGGTAAAGTGAGGTGTCCAAGTTTATTTACATAGCTACTAAGTGTCAGAGATACCTGCATAGAAGCTAGCATATCAGAGCTGTGTGTCTGGACATTCTATATTAACTATTAAAAAGTAATTCCATATTCAAGATGAAAAAGTTCTGGAGGTGGATGGTGATGATGGTTGCACAACAATGTGAATGTACAATACTTAATGCTATCAAACTGTACACTTAAAAATGATTAAAATCATGCATTTTATGCTAGGTATATGTTACCACATTAAAAAAATTTTTTAAGTAATTCTGAATTTAGACCTCTAGAATAGCAGAGTAGATGCACTCTTTTTTTTTTTTTTTTTTGAGGGCAGTGTCACTGGCCCTTGTATGTGGGACCGAACCGGGGCCGCTGGCTTCCCAGGCCAGCGCTTAACCACCACGCCACTCGGCCAGCCCCCAGAGTAGATGCACTCTTAATGCTTCTTCATTTAACCCATTTGTTGGATTACGCTGTTCACTCTGTCTGTGTTGTAAGCATGTTGACCAATGTCCATGGCACACTAAACACACTCTGCTAGTAGGCTATATTCTACTACGCCTGTATATTTCAGCTCCCTTCAGTTGTGCTGTATATTTACCAAGTCAGTTTTGTTTGTTCCTAAATTTGTTTATGCCAGTTATGCTTATTATACTTACTGAGTACACTTATTATAATTAAGTATTACATGAACCATTTAAATATGAGTGTGAAAAGAGAGCTCTTTTAGTGAAAACTAAGTTGCGTATATTTGAAATATCTGATTAAAGGCTAAAAATATCACCATCAAAATATATGTAGGCAAGATAACAATAAAAAAGTAGGGAGAGGGCCGGCCGAGTGGCGCATTGGTTGAGCGCTGGTTTTGGGATGCCAGCGGCCCCGGTTCGGATCCCACGTGGGGGCCAGTGACGCTGCCCTCTACAGTTGGCAGCGGCTCCACCTGGAGCTGGGCTGTGCGGGCCCCGGTGATGGTGTGGGCTGCAGCCCCTGCTGCAGTGGGCTGCCGTGGGCTGCAGTGGGTGGCCTGCAGCCAGCGTGGGCGGCTGGCAGCCAAGCGTGGGCTGCCAATGGCTGCGATGGGCGGCATCCAGAGGCCAGCGACCGATCTGCCTCATCCGGAAAGAGCGCAGTGACGGTGCAAACAGTGGGGCGGCATCCTCCGCAGCTGGACTGAGGAGCAAGAGGACGGCAACTTGTCTGTTCCCCTTCCCTGATTCCCCAACGCTGTTCCCCTCCACCAATTCCCCAATAAAAAAAAAAAAAAAAAAAAAAAAAAAAAAAAAAAAAAAAAGTAGGGAGAGATGAAAATCATAAAAACCTTGAAATATTCGGAGTCCAGGATGCTTTGCCAGTGTCTCTAAGTTCTAAATCAACTTAAAAGAAAACAAAAATGTGTAGCAGATAGCTGTGACTGATGCAAAAAAGAAATGGCCTTTCACTCAGTAAACATGAACAAAATCTTTAACAACCAATTAGCAGGTGAATGTAAATTTATAAGTTTCAAGTAAAATAAAACTTTTAAGAATGTCTTTTTTCAGATATAAAGCTATCATTTTATTTTCTTTTGAAATGTGCTTCAAAGGTTAGGCAATGAATTGTTAGATATGACACCAAAAGTATGACACCAACAACAAAAATAGACAAATTGGATTCCATCAAAATTTAAAACTTTTGTATATCAAAGGACATTATCAATAAAGTGAAAAGACAATCTACAGAACAAGAGAAAATATTTGCAAATCATATATCTGATAAGGGTCTAGTATTCAAAAAATATAAAGAACTCTTACAACTCAACAACAAAAAGATAAATATCTCAACTAAAAAATGGTCTAAGGAGTTAAATAGAATTTTTTCCAAAGAAGATATACAAATGGCCAATAAGCCCATAAAAATATGTTTAATATCATTAGTCATTAGGGAAATGCAAATCAAAAGCACTATGAGATACCACTTCATACCCACTAGGATAGGTTTAATTTTTTTAAAAAAATGGAAAAGATCAGATGGGAGATGGGTGGGAATTTGGATAAAGGTGGTCAAAAGGTACAGCTTTCCAGTTACAAGAGTCCTAGGGATGTAATGTACAACATGATAGCAATAGTTAGCACTTCTGTAAGATATATATGAAAGAGTAAATCCTGAGTTCTCATCACAAGGAAAAACATTTTTTTGTCTTTCTTTTATTTTATATTTATACGCTATGATGGATGTTAATTAAACTTACTGCATTAATCATTTCACAATATACACAAATCAAATCATGCTGTATACCTTAAACTTATACAGTGCTGTATGTCAATGACAGCTCAATAAACGTGGAGGGCAAACAAAAAATAACAAGTATTGGTGAGAATATGGAGGAATTTGAAGCTCTGTACTTGCTGGTGGGAATGTAAAGTGGTGCAGCTGCTGTGGAAAATAGTTTGGCAGTCCCTCAAAAAGTTAAATAGAGTTATCGTATGATCCAGCAATTCCACTCATAGCTGTATGCCCAAAGGAATTGATAACAGGTACTTAAACACTTGTACATGAATGTTCATAGTAGCACTATTCACAACAGCCAAAAGGTGGAAACAACTCAAATGTCCATCAGTGAATAAATTGACATCCAAAATGTGGTATATCCATACAATGAAATACTATTCAGCCATAAAAGGAATTAAGCACTGATACCTTCTACAGTATATCAGTACATTGTATACTTATTGTAATATACTTAGCATATGTACACTTAGCATAATGTGAAAAAAGCCAAACACAAGAGGTCACATATCGTATAATTCTGTTTAAGTGAAATATCCAGAATAGGTAAATCCATAGAGATAGAAAACATATTGGTGGTTCCCAGGGCCTGGGGGAAGGCTCAGGAAAGAGGATTAATGTTACTTAATTTTAATTAATTTAAATTTAAAAATTGATTCTACAGTTATTAGAAAACTTTTAAGTATGCTTGTAACAACTTGAGTATTTGAGTTTACTTGTTTTAACTGTGAATTTTATTAAATCTACATACACACCAGATTCAAAGACTTAGTTAAAAAAAAAACCTCAGTTTTTCAAAATATCAATTATATGTGGCAATGATACTATCTTGGCTACAATAGGCTAAATAAAACCTATTTTTAAAATTAATTTGACCACTTATTTTTATATTTTCAAATATGACTATTGCAAAATTTTTAAATTACATATGTGGCTCACATTATATTTCTGTTGGACAACTCTGTTCCAGACATTGCCAGTGGGGACCTCAGTAATTGGCATCCTCACTATTTAGGCTCCAGAAAACTGAAGAAACACAACTAGAATTGGGAATATGCCACAAACCAGGAACTCTCAAGTTCCAACTTTCAGGCTTCCCAGAGTACCTCCATCAATGGCCAAGCCATGATGGTTTTCTGTGAGCAGAAGGCAGGTATGGCTAATATTTCCATGACTCCTGTCACTCTATTGCAAGTCCAAAGACAACCTTGGCAATGACAGAGTGCCAGTGGCTCAAAATAAACCATCTGCCACCCCCAACCCCCCAATTTGACATAGTTTGCCAGCCTATGTAAAGGATTTCAGAAGTGGGCTAGATTCATGCCTAGAATTCATTCAAGAAATTGCAGAAATTCATAGGCAGATGGATGAGGAACAAAGAGAAACAGAAGAATCACTTACCCACAGAGGTCAGAGAAGTTTAACATGTAGCTGGTGTGAGAAGAAACTCTTCTGTCTGGATTGAGTGGTTAGATCTTGCCCCCTAATCATATTTACAATGTTGGGGTATCCTCATTTCACATCCTATGCCCACAGATGCTGTGGGGATAGGGATGCATGGTCACAGCTTAAATGTTATGTCTCATTCTCAGAGTATTACCAAAACCACTAAAACCATCTGAACATTTGCCATGGAGGCAATGACATACTTTCCTCGCTTGTATCTCATGGTTGGCAGGCTGGTTTCTTCTCTTGGGTTCTTTTTTTTATATGTGGGTTAGAGCAAGAGTTCAATTTTAATGATAAACCTTTATTTTAGAGTGAAATTAGAGTTCTTAAAAAATCACAAATGAGGAAATATTTGCTAAACTTCGGTTAATAAGCATTTCTGCCAAATGAGATATGAGGTATAATAATTTTTTGTTATTACTTTAACATGATTATTTTTACTACTCATATATTTCTAGGCACTCTGCTAAACACTTTACATAGTGTTTTGTTCAACATCATTTCATTGTAATGTTGAGGAACTCTTGTTTTTACATCAGTGAACCTATGGTAAAATTGCTTTCATTATACAGTAAAACCTTGGATTGCGAGTAACTTGGTTTGTGGGTGTTCCACAAGACGAGCAAACATTTCTTTTTTTTTTTTTTTTTTTTTATTTTATTTTTTTTAATATTTTATTTTATTTTTAATTAGTTTCAGGTGTACAACACAGTGCAATAGTTATACATTTTACCCCTCAAAGTGACAAACCCCCCACCCCCAATACACCCCCCCACAACCCCCCATATCATATATATCTATTACTCTTCCTCTGACTCTCTTCCACAGTATAATCCACATCCCGTGACTATCTATATATATTCAATTACAGTAGGTATACCACCTCCACTTTAGTAATACAGTGCAGTGATCAAACCTCTACTCCATCCATGAAATGGTCTCCCTAACAAGACCTATGATCATCTGACATTCCACAGAATATTTACAACATTATTAATTATATTCCCCAAACTGTTTTTCCTATCCCAGTAGCAATATTGTAGTTGCCTATTTTTGCTGTCTAATCCCTTCCCCTTCTCCCTCATCCCCATTCCTCTGCAAATTAGCAACCCTGATTTTTCCTCTATATCTATGAGACAGTTTCTGTTTACTTTGCTCATTCATACAGTTTTTCATATTCCACATATAAGTGAGATCATATGGTATTTGTCCTTCTCTGACTGACTTATTTCACTCAACATTATAGTCTCTAAGTCCATCCATATCATTGCAAATGGCACGATTTCATTCTTCTTTATAGCGGAGTAATACTCCATTGTATAAATATACCACAGTTTCTTAATCCAGTCATCTACTGACGGGCATTTAGGTTGTTTCCAAGTCTTAGCTATTGTAAATTGTGCTGGTATGAACATCGGGGTGCATAACTTTTTTTGAATAAGTGTCTTGGTTTTTTCAGGATAAATACCTAGGAGTGGAATTGCTGGGTCAAAAGGCAGCTCTATTTCCAGTTCTTTGAGATACCTCCATACTGACTTCCATAGTGGCTGCACCAATCTGCAGTCCCACCAACAGTGCAGCAGGGTCCCCTTTTCCCCACAGCCCCGCCAGCACTTGTTGTTTGTTGATTTGTTGATGATAGCCATTCTGACTGGAGTGAGGTGGTATCTCATGGTGGTTTTTATTTGCATTTCCCTAATGACCAGTGAGGTTGAACTTTTTTTCATATGCCTGTTGGCCATCTGTATGTCCTCTTTAGAGAAATGTCTCTTCATATCTTCTGCCCATTTTTTAATTGGGTTGTTTGTTTTTTTGGTGTTGAGTTTCATGAGTGTTTTATAAATTTTGGATATTAACCCCTTATCAGATATATCGTTGGCAAATATATTCTCCCATTCAGTAGGCTTCCTTTTTGTTTTATTAATGGTTTCCTTTGTTGTGAAAAAGCTTTTAAGTCTGATATAATCCCATATGTTCATTTTTTCTTTTACTTCCCTTGCCCGTAGGGATGTATCAGTAAAAATATTGCTCAGGGTAATGTCTGCAAATGTACTCCTATATTTTCATTTAGGATTTTTATGGTTTCAGGTCTTACATTTAAGTCTTTAATCCATTTTGAATTTGTTCTTGTATAAGGCGTAAGGAGATGATCCAGTTTCATTTTTTTGCATGTGTCAGTCCAATTTTCCCAGCACCATTTATTGAATAGACTATCTTTACTCCAGTGTAAATTCTTGCTTCCCTTGTCATAGATTAACTGTCCGTAAATGCTTGGATTTATTTCTGGGCTCTCTGTTCTGTTCCACTGATCGATGTGCCTGTTTTTATGCCAATACCAAACTGTCTTGATTACTGTGGCCTTGTAGTAGGTTTTGATGTCTGGTAGCGTGATCCCCCCGACTTTGTTTTTATTCCTCAGAATTGCCGAGGCTATTCTGGGTCTTTTATGATTCCATATAAACTTTAGGATTATATTTTCTATTTCTGTGAAAAATGCCCTTGGTAGTTTGATAGGAATTGCATTGAATCTATATATTGCTTTAGGCAGTATGGACATTTTAACTATATTAATTCTTCCTATCCATGAGCATGGTAGGTGTTTCCATTTATTTGTATCTTCTATGATTTCTTTCTTCAGTGTCTTATAATTTTCTGAGTACAGATCTTTCACTTCTTTGGTTAAATTTATTCCTAGGTATTTAATAGTTCTTGACGCAATTATAAATGGGACAGTTTTCTTAATTTCTCTTTCCATTAGTTTATTATTGGTATATGCAAATGCCACCGATTTCTGAACATTGATTTTATATCCTGCTACTTTACTGAATTCGTCTATCAGTTCCAATAGTTTTTTGATGGAGTCTTTGGGGTTCTCTATATACAGTATCATGTCATCTGCATATAATGACAATTTTACTTCTTCCTTGCCAATTTGGATGCCTTTTATTTCTTTTTGTTGTCTGATTGCTGTGGCTAGAACTTCCAGCACTATGTTGAATAAAAGAGGAGAAAGTGGACAGCCTTGTCTTGTTCCTGATCTTAAGGGGAATGGTTTTAGCTTTTCCCCACTGAGTATGATGTTAGCTGTAGGTTTATCATATATGGCTTTTATTATGTTGAGATATGATCCCTGTATTCCCACTTTGCTAAGGGTTTTTAACATAAATGGCTGTTGGATTTTGTCAAATGCTTTTTCTGCATCTATTGAAATGACCATGTGATCTTTATCCTTCATTTTGTTGATGTGGTGTATCACATTAATTGATTTACGGATGTTGAACCAGCCTTGCGCACTAGGGATGAATCCCACTTGATCATGATGTATGATCTTCTTAATATATTGCTGAATTCTGTTTGCTAATATTTTATTGAGAATTTTTGCATCTATATTCATCAGGGAGATTGGCCTGTAGTTTTCCTTTTTTGTGATGTCTTTATCTGGTTTTGGAATCAGGGTGATAGAGGCTTCATAAAAAGAGTTTGGGAGCCTTCCCTCCTTCTGGATTTTTTGGAATAGTTTAAGAAGAATAGGTGATAGTTCTTTTTTGAATGTTTGATAAAATTCACTTGTGAAGCCGTCTGGTCCAGGGCTTTTGTTTTTTGGGAGCTTGTCAATTACTGATTCAATTTCCTTGGTAGTAATCAGGGTATTTAGATTTTCTGTTTCTTCTTGCGTTAGCTTTGGAAGGTTGTATGCTTCTAGAAAATTATCCATTTCTTCCAGATTGTCAAATTTGTTGGCATATAGTTGCTCATAGTAATTTCTTAGAATCTTTTGTATTTCTGTGATGTCTGTAGTCATTTCCCCTCTTTCATTCCTGATTTTGCTAATTTGAGTCCTCTCTCTTTTTTTTTTTTGATGAGCCTGGCTAGAGGTTTGTCAATTTTGTTTATCTTCTCAAGAAACCAGCTCTTGGTTTCATTGATCTTTTGAATTGTTTTTCTGTTCTCTATATTGTTTATTTCTGCTCTGGTCTTTATTATCTCCTTTCTTGTACTCCCCTTGGGCCTCTTTTTGCTGTTCTTTTTCCAGTTCCCTTAGGTGTAAGGATAACCTGTTGATTTGAGATTTTTCTTCCTTCTTTAGGTAGGCCTGCACTGCTATAAACTTCCCTCTTAGGACTGCTTTCGCAGCATCCCAGAGATTTTGGGTCGTGGTGTTTTCATTTTCGTTTGTCTCGAGGTATCTTTTGATTTCCTCCTTGATCTCATTTGTGACCCACTCACTATTTAATAGCATATTGTTTAGCCTCCATTTATTTGTCAGCTTCCCGGATTTCTTCTTATAATTGATTTCTAGTTTCATAGCATTGTGGTCAGAGAATACAGTTGAAATGATTTCAATCTTCTTAAATTTATTGAGACTTGTTTTGTGGCCTAACATGTGGTCTATCTTAGAAAATGTTCCATGTGCACTTGAAAAGAACGTATATTCTGTAGCTTTGGGATGAAATGCTCTGAAAATGTCTGTTAAATCCAGCTGGTCTAATGTGTCATTTAAGATCGCTGTTTCCACATTGATTTTCTGTCTGGAGGATCTGTCCATTAGTGACAGCGGGGTGTTGAAGTCCCCTACTATGATAGTGTTACTGTTGATCTCTGTCTTTATGTCTGACAATATCTGTTTTATATATTTAGGGGCTCCTATGTTAGGTGCATAGATGTTTACTAGAGTTATGTCCTCTTGTTGGATCGATCCCTTCATTACTATGAAGTGTCCTTCTTTGTCCTTTGTTATATTCTTCAATTTAAAGTCCATTTTATCTGATATAAGTATCGCTACTCCAGCTTTTTTCTCAGTACCATTTGCATGAAATATTTTACTCCATCCCTTTACTTTCAGCCTGTATGAGTCTTTGGATCTGAGGTGAGTCTCTTGTATACAGCATATACTGGGGTCTTGCTTTCTTATCCATTCAGCCACCCTATGTCTTTTTATTGGAGCATTTAATCCATTTACATTTAATGTGATTATTGATAGGTGTGTATTTATTGCCATTTTCTTATTTGTGTTCGTAGTCTTTCATAGGTTGTTTTTCTCTTCTACTTAAAGAAGCCCTTTGAGCATTTCCTGCAAAGCTGGCTTGGTGGTAATGAATTCCCTTAACTTATTTTTTTCTGCAAAGCTCCTTATCTCGCCTTCGATTTTAAATGATAACCTTGCTGGATACAGCAATCTTGGTTGTAGGCCTTTATTTTTCATCACTTTGAAAACCTCCTGCCACTCTCTTCTGGCCTGCAAAGTTTCTGTAGAAAAGTCAGCTGATAATCTTATGGGGGTACCCTTGTAAGTAACTTGCTGCCTTTCCCTTGCTGCTTTAAGGATTCTGTCTTTGTCCTTAACCCTTGCCATTTTCACTATAATGTGTCTTGGAGTGGGCCTGTTTGGAATCATCCTGTTTGGAACTCTCTGCACTTCCTGGGCTTGTATTTCAATGTCCTTTGCCAGGTTAGGGAAGTTTTCAGACATTATTACTTCAAATATATTCTCAATCCCTTGCTCCCTCTCTTCTCCTTCTGGTACTCCAATGACCCTTAGGTTATTGTGTCTGATGTTGTCCCCCAGCTCTCTTAAACTATTTTCCATGTTTTTCATTCTTTTTCTTTTTGTTGTACTGCATGGGTGATCTCTGCTATTTTGTCTTCTAAGTCACTGATTCGATTTTCTGCTTCATCCAGTCTGCTAGTGATTCCATCAAGTTTGTTATTTAATTCAGTAATTGTGTTCTTAAGTTCTAGCTGGTTGCTTTTCATGATTTCTCTATCCTTCTTTATATTTTCATTAATTTCCTTGAACATTCTAATAATCAGTGTTCTGAACTCTGTCTCCGATAGGTTGGTTACCTCTATTTCCTCTATTTCCACTGATTCAGGAAGTTTCTTCTGTTCTTTTATTTGTGTTATGTTTCTTTGTCTCCCCATTCTGGCTTACTCTTTGTGTTTGCTTCAATATAACAGATAGATCCCCCAGATTTCTCAGTCTTTTCTGGGTAAACTTATATGGTGTGTGTCCTTTATATTTGAATTACTCAGTCTCCCTATTCTCCTGTGCTTGTATCTGAGGTGTTCCTTGTGTCGTGCGTCCTCACTTGTTGAAGTTTTAGTTTTGATTACTTTTGGTTTGTCAGTAGGTGGGATTGACTCCCAGATTGATTAGCTGTGAGGATCAGCAGCTTCTGCAGTTTATGAGCTGCTGTGAGAGGATTGACCCCTCTGATGAAACTTGGACCCTATGGGTCTTAGTACCTGTAGTAACTTCTTTTTGGGTGTGACTCTTGTATGTCAAACCCAGAAATGCTCTGGTTTTATTTAAAGTTGGCCTCCAGGTATGATGATTCTTGTGTCTGTTTGTTTGGACCCACTGCTGCAGAGTGATCTTAGAGCATAACAGATCAACAAGAACAACCTCCGCAGCCACCAAAGGAAACCAAATGCTCGCACAATTAAAAACAACCAACCATCAAACTACAGTCAACTTGTACAGAAATATCAATCATACTAATGAAGAAAACAAACAGAAACAAAACAAAAACCACATACTCAATAATAACAGAAGAGGAAACAAAATAAAATACAATATCCTAAAATAAAAAATAGAATAAACATGAGAAACCGATTAGCTATACCTAAAAAATAAAAAATAAAAATAAACCAGAATAATAATAAAAAAAGTAAGAAAAATTTTAAAAATAAAATTTGCAGAAAAAAGGAAAAGAGGAAAAGTATAGCAGTGAGAAGAATGAATAAAATAAGAGAGAAAGTGAGGGTGGGGAAAAAAGAAAAAGAAAAGAAAGAAAAAGAAAAAGAAAAAAGGAAAAGAAAAATCTATATATATATTTGTCTACACACCCATATATATGGACATATATTCACCTATATACACCTATATATATATGCCTATATTAAAAACTACAATATGATTAGAATGAAATAGAAATAAAAACCAAAAACAACCAAGATAAGCAGCCAATAAAGGGAAAACAAAACAGAATAAAACCAAACAAACCAAAAATACCCGTGCTGGTCTAGGCTAAAGTCCACCAAGCTCTCTTCAGTTTGTCTGCTGTACAAAAATTCCTGTGCGTCTTGTGGGAACAGTAGGCCACCTGATGCCTAGCGTAATCCTGGCACTGCAGGTTTGCTGTACTTGAGTGTGGTTGTGACGTGTGATTGGTGGTTTTTACAAAGTCACTGCCTTTTTGCTTTTGCCTGTCTCAAGGCAGGCTGCACCCCCAAAGGCTCAATGAGTGTCTCTGGGCACCCTTTGGGTTGACAGCCGTGGAGAATTAAAGAATTCCTCACTACCAAAAGCCTGCTGCTAAGAATCTGTTAATTAGTGCCTCAGCAGATGAACCTGCCCTGCCTCCCAAGCCTTGCCTAAAGGTGGGGTGGGGTTAGGTAGTCTCACTCTGCTGCCTTTACTGGGTGGAAATTCTCAACCCCTGCAGGTAAGGATATCTTCCTAGTCTGCCCCTATTGCTCCCTTCAGGAGTCAGTTTAAGACTGTCTTGGCAGGGGACAAAGTTTGTGGGAGTGGGTGAGTTATTGGGTTTTTTTTTTTTGCTTTCTGTTCAAGAGTAGAAAAAGGGAAAAAAAATAAAAAACATAAAAATAAACAAAGCCACAGTTCCAACACTGTTTCAAGCTAAGGCCTTTGCCTCTTATGCTCCAGCGGAGTTCCTGCTGCTCTCCCAAAGGGTCTGCCGGGATTTAGGGAATTGCGCGCACCCTACCGTGTGGCCAAGATCCCCGCTCCGCGTCTCTCGGGGACCTGCGTCTCCACCCGGCGCGCTGCTTGTCCGAGCGAGTCCTCTTTTTCCCCTGCTCCCGGGTTCCAGGCTTCTGCCTCGGAGCCAGCGCGCCCGCGCGGATCTCCTGCTGCTCTCCCAAACGGTCTGCCGGGATTTAGGGGACTGCGCGCACCGTGCCGCGTGGCTCCGATCCCCGCTCTGTCTCTCGGGGACCTGTGACTCCGGCCGGCGTGCTGCGTCTCCGCGGGCGAGTCCTGTGTTTCCCCTGCTCCCGGGTTTCAGGCTTCTGCCTTGGAGCTGGCGCGCGCCCGCGCCGTTCTCCTGCTGCGCTCCTGGAGGGACTGCCGCCGGGGTTCAGGGGACTGCGCGCACCTTTCCACGCGGCTCCGATCCCCGCTCCGTCTCTCCGGGACCTGCGTCTCCGCCCAGCGCGCGCTGCTTCTCCGCGGGCGAGTCCTCTTTTTCCCCTGCTCCCGGGTTTCAGGCTTCTGCGCTCCGCGGGACCCGGTGGGCACAGAGACTGATCCCTGAGCCGGGAGGGTGCAGGGACTGATCTTGCCCTGCCGCTGCGGGGCTCTGCACCCTGCTTCCTGGGGACCTGGCGAGCCGCGGGTGCAGCTCGTACCTCTGCACAGTCGTCTCCTCTCTCTCCTCCCGCACTTGCCCGGCCTGAGGCTTCTGCCTCAGACTGCAAACCAACGCGCTCTGGCTGAACTCCAGGTGGGCCGCGGGCCGCAGGGAGCGAGCCGGGGAACACTCACCGTGACTCAGCAGCCGCGGGTGCGGGCTGCACCTCACGCGTCTCGCTGCCTTCTTCCCCTACTCGCCCAGCCTGCCCACCTTCCAGCAATCCTTGTGTGGAACTCTTAGTCGCTCTGTGTGATGAGTAGATGTCTCTTTGAAGCGTATTAGAAGTTCAAATTGTGGATATTTCCAGGGGAGATTTCATGGAGCCCTCCTCACAGCTGCCATCTTGCCCCTCCCCCCTCAGAGCTCTGTCTCGACAGAAGTCGTTTTAGACATCCTGCAATGGCCCGAGAAAATCCGAGCAAACATTTCTAAATACATTTTAACTTGGTAAATGAGTGATGTCTTGCAAGATGAGTAGTTTGTTTCTGGAACGAATTATGCTCACAAACCAAGGTATTACTGTATGTCATTTTGCTGTAGTTCCAAGAATGCCTTGAGATTGTTAAGTGAGCACTTGATGTACTCATACTCATTTAATCCTCACAACTAATCTATGTCGTGCATACTATTATTATTCCCATTTTACCTATGAGGAAACTGAGGTACAAAGAGGTTGAGTCAATTGACGGAGGTCCTACAGCTAATAAGTGATAAAAACAGGATTCAAACCCAGGTCCATCTGATACCAAACTCTTTCCAAAGTTTGAAAAGTGAAATAGGATCTTAAACATTCTATTACCAGTTTTAAAAGCAAATATAATGATTCAAGATATGTATTTGAAGGCATCCTTTTTAAAAATTGACATAGTTTTAATAAAACTTTAAAAATACCTTTTTTTTAGATGAAGGCTAAGTCTGAAAAAGTTTTAAGCACCTGGATTCTGAGGGGCTTATGTTTCAAACAAAGTTTACCCAACTTGAAAGTCATCCGCTCCTTAATAAGTGCTGCCAATATGGAATAAGAAAAAAAAATACTTTAAACAGAAAATCCCCCTGTGTTTGGTGAACAGAGCAGTATTGTTATTTGTTTTTCGAAGGGGACAGGAGATGGGGGCAGAGGTGGGGTATTTGTTTTTATGAGGTCCGCTTTGAAAAGCCTTTCTGAGGCCTTTCCAGGAGCAGCCAAGCAGGAGTGCTGGGGTTTGATACAATCCATGCTGGGTAAGTACGGGCCTGTCTCAGCTGCAAGTAATTTACACTCAGGATTCTCTCAACGGAGGACCTTGGACCAAAGCAAGCTGAGAAAATCATGCACTGGATTTCTAATTGCTATGGGATTCTGTAGTAGGAACAAAAAATATTTATAGATCTAAGTTTCTTAAGGCAGTGGGCTACATGAATTTGAGAAGAACTTGAGATTTCACCCATTTGGTGGGAAGGTTTATGCCATCTGTGGGGTAGATTCGATGGGAAGGCTAGGAAAGTTATCTGAAAGATTGCTCTGAATTGTCTCAGTTACTGTAATGTAGGCACTACTATCTTTGACCATCTTTAAGAGAAGATCAGAGCTTTCTCTAATCACTTCTCTATTAATTTGTCCTGGAGGATTTGAGAATTTGCTAGGCTCCTCTCTGTCTCAACTGAATTCTCCCAGATCCTCCAAAAGAACAGGGGTGCCAGTTCTGTGACCCTTCGCCTTTCACACAACCACCAGCTACATCCCAGATGGATGGAGGCCTCTGGTTTCTGAGCCATCTGCATTAGGTGGTATGAACTGGAAAATCAACATGGCTGGCCTCACAAGAAAACTCCAGGAATACCTCAACTGCCAAGTTTTGCCTTTCCAATGACAAATTTGCTAGGGGGACTCATACCCCAGTACAAAGCTGCAGCAATAAATTAGTAAATCATTCCTTAGTTCTTCCCTAGCCCCACAGAAAACTGAAAATAAATAAGATTGACATCTGTTTTTGTTTAAGATACTCATTGTCAGAGGTTTCACTTTTAATTTTAGCTTTTTTCTTTGAACAGACAATATATTTACATTAAATACGTTCACAGTACTAAAAGGTATGCATTGAAATTCTTACTCTTATCCTGTGCTCATTCACCCCATATCCCACCCCTATAGGTAACCACTTTTTAAAATTTCTTATATATTCTTTCAGTGTATCTACCCATTGTCTCCTTGGGCATACCTGTATATAAACGAAATGAAATAAATTTCCTTATTACTTACCTTCCTTTGTTATACAACATGTATACTACAAATAGTTCTAAGCCTTGCTTTTTCCCCCGACTTAATACATCCTAGAGATCTTATCACACAAAGTAAGCTTCCTTCTTCCTGTCCTCCTCCTCCTTTTGTTCCAGTTGCATTGTATCCCATTATTTGCCACACTTTATTTATATGGGTTATTTCAGTCTTTTGCTTTTACAAACAGTGCAATCAAGGGTTTCTGATTGGACATTTATGACTCAAACTTTGTGCCTTCTATTCACTTGAAATTCCACATACATGTATGGCTGCCCAAGAAGGGTACACTAAATTTACAGAAAGATAGAGATAGAAGAGGCTTTACAGCTGGTCTAATCCAACCCATTGTTTTAAAAAAGGAAACCAAAGTTCCTATGGCTCGGCTTGCCCAAGGTTACAGAGTAGTTGGCCTGGGACTAGAACCCAGGTTCCCAGGTTGTCTGAAGTTGTCTCTGCTAGATTGCACTGCTGGGGGCTGAGCGTGTGGTGGTAGTGGTGGTGGTGGCGGCGGCCGGGTGTATGTGTGTATGTGTGTGTGTGTGTTGCTCCCCAGGAGTGTAAAACTCACTGGATACAAAGCAGAACCTAACAAAAGCCTGGCGAGAGCTATAAAGCTCTAAGGAACTTCCTTTGAGGAGGAAGAAAACCAGGGAAATGTTAACAGGCTTCACCAAGATAGTAGCATTTGTAACGGGCCTGAAAGGGTGGAAATGATTTCACCACATAGAAAAAGTGAAGAAGGGCATTCCAGGTGAAGAGATCAGCAAGAGCAAAGACCTGGACATGGGAAAACATCAGGTATCTTTGGGTAGCAAGGAGCTGAGTGTGGCTAGAGCACAATGTATGACTATAAGACAAGACTAGTGGTAGATTTATTGAGAATACTGAGCACTTACTTTATGCCAGATGTTATTCTGAGTGCTTTGTCAATATTAACCTTTAATCTTAAAAATCCTATGAGGCAGTTACCATTATTATCTCCATTTTACAGATGGAGACACTGAGACACAGAACGTGCGGGTAACTTATGTCAAGTCAAAAGTTAGCTAGTAAGGTTACATCTCCATGTTACTGGAAGAAGAGACTGGAAAGTGGCTATATTAGAGAGGATATAGGAATGCATGTTGAGATACACAAAGATTTATACTTTTTTTCTTTTTGAGGTCAGTGTTATTGGCCCTCATATGTGGGACTGAACCAGGGCCACTGGCTTCCCAAACCAGTGCTTAACCGCTGCGCCACTCGGCCGGCCCAAGATTTATACTTTTAAATGGAAGAAGATAAATATTTATTGAGCATATACTGTGTCTTCAGAAGATCATGAGAGATACTATTTTTCCATATAATTCAGACAAGGAAGCTAGGGTTCTGAGAAGATAAGTAACTTGCTCAAGGTCTCAAAGCTATCAAAAGAAAGTCTTTGAGGAGCTTGTGTCTGAGTGACAACCAATGCCTGTGCCCAGACCAATGCTTAATCAAAGGTAACTCACAGAATACTAGTGCATGGCCTAGAAGGGAATGGGATTCTGTAGTCAATTAAGCTTGTGAAATGCTAAGATAACAAAAATAGACATTGATTTAATTGCAGATTTTCTCTGAGACTTTAATATACTACTGTGCTTCATAAATCAGCCAAGAGGTAGATGCTACATCTCACATTTTCAAAACAATTTCACCATGATACCCTCCCCTTCCTCTACTCTCAAGTCCTTTGTTCGAGTCACATTCAGTGGAAATAGTACTGGAAGGGGTACCAGCGTGGGAAAGCCTAAATAAACCATCATGGAGAAAGGAAGAAAAGGTGTGTTTCCTGATCACCCAGGTATGTAGCCACTCTTCACAGATTATATAATGCTAAAATATGGAGGACACTTGAATCTTGCTTCTTGAGGACTGCACAGAAAAGAAGTTATCAAAACTTGTACATCTTAAAAAAACTGGCATGGTTTTTTTGTTTGTTTTCATTTTTATTATTTTAGGGATCAAAATGGAAAAACCTGATTTCATTTCTAAAGAATTAAACTAACCAATTTTTATTCTAGTTCTTTCATACCTCAAGGTAAAGTTGTTGGGATGTTGGAAACCAAAAATATATGTAGACCATGCTTGTCTAGGCTCTGCCTATGAACTACATTGCTAATTAGCTGGTGGTTTAATATATAATCTAATGTTGCTATCAGAGCACAATGAAAGAAAGTGTGTCTGAAAAGAATACATCCAACCCTCTCCCTCTGAAAATCCTCATGAAAATGTAAAACTTACATACATGGCATGGCTAACAAGTAAAACCTTGATTAAGAAAAGATTCTGGGGGCGGCAGGTTAGCTCAGTTGGTTAGAGCATAGTGCTCACAACAGCAAGGTTGCCGGTTTGATCCCCACATGGGCCACTGAGAAGCACCCTACAACTAGATTGAAACAACTACTTGACTTGGAGCTGATGGGTCCTAGAAAAAACACACTGTTCCCCAATAAAAAATTTAAAAAAAAAATTTTTTTTTTAAAAAAGAAAAAAGATTCTGCAAGTCCTAAACACTATGTGCAAATAGTCCTCTTTGACTAGCTACAAATTCTGCCTGTCAAAGGACATTTTGTAGGCAGTTGTTATTACATTTGATAAGTTGGGTTGAGCTTCCTTTTCAATTCTAGCAGTATTTCCAGAATTTTTGAGAGGATTATTGGAATGGCCATAAGTGTTATTGATGGTGGTTTTATTACCCCATAGGATGACCAATTGTTAAGAATGAGAGAACTGCTTAATAATGTTCATTCTTATTTAGAGAGCTGGGGTGATACAATTCTAAATTCTTGGAAAAACTTGTAGAGTCACTAGTAATAAAGTTATTTTATGGTTTTGGAGATGATTGATAGTAATCTCTTCAGATATGAAATAGGATTGACTGTTGGATTTTTTTTCTCTAGGAAATTTTTTTGAAATAGTTTGTTGCTGCTGTTACAGTTATTAAAATTTCATTATAATCACTCCAAGCTGTGAATGAAGTCCAGGGTCCTTCTTTTAACAATGGCATTATGACTGGAAAGTAGAATATTTAGGATAATCATCAGTTTATTTTTGTTCTAAGTCTATCGTAAGAAGAAAATGAAGGAAAAATACAAGTGAAAAAATATACCCATTCAAACCTTTCTTAGGCCCAAACGAACAATATATAGTGATGCAAATGCTAATGAAACAGACTGGAAAACAGAACAGTACAGGAAAATTGAGGATGATTCTAATTCCAACAAAATACAGATCTATGTTTAACTTAATTAACTATCAGTATAAATATTTTCTTTCTTTTGGACACCATTTAACATGTATGCACATATGCATTGGAATGTTTCTCAAGTATAGGCCATTGGGATCTCCAACCAATGAAACAGTGGAAAAGTTTTCATCTTAGGAATCACAGGAATTGGAATTCTGTACAATTTTGGTAGCGTCTTAGTTACAGAGGTTGGTAGAAATTCTGTATTCAAGATTTTGGGTAAAAGGAAACCCGAGATGGGCGTCCTGGATTGTAACCTTGGCACCATCCTCCCTGTGATCTCAGACAAATGACTTCATCTCTTGTGACTGGTTGTTGTTGTTTTTTTTTAATTCCCCCAGTTTCTATTCTTGTTCTTTTATTTCCAGAGGCACATGTCATCTGAAGCCTTAAGCATTTTGCATAGTAAATCAGAAGCAAATCCAGGAGGGAAAATGAAACAGGGAGAGAAGTACCTAGATAGGGACACTAAATTGCTGCATAAACTTTGTATTAGGTTTTATTAATGGTTTTAATGCACTGGATCATTTCTTCGACATTTACACATTTTCTCCTGGCCCCTTGAAAAACTGAAGTTTCTATAAAACTGAATGATCATCAGTGTTGTATTCTACAAAAATAACTGGGACCTATTTATAAACCACAGGAAATTGTTCTTGCCCAGGATTCAATCTGAATAAGTAATTAGAAAAATAGAAGACTGTCAATCATCCATATGTTTTCTCTATTTACTATTTTCCAAACTGGCTTTGAGAGTTCCTATCTCTATACTTTTGTTCATGTTGTTCTCTTAGCTTGGAATAACCTCTCCCTTTATTCAAATGCTCTCCTCCTTTAAGGTTCAGCTCAAATACCACCTTTTTTGTTTTTGTTTTTTGTTGTTGTTGGTAGAAATTTCTGTACTTTTTGACATGGTCCCTCAACCCCCACAACTCAGGGATCATTTTTTTTCTTGTAGTGATGAGTCACTTGTAGCCCCTAAGACATCACTTAGCCCTGAAGTCCTACCCTATAGTGTCCTCTCCTTTTTGCTATTACATAAAACTGGACTTTCGGTGAGACTCCTTGAGAAGAGTATCTGACATGAATAATCAAGATATCATCCAACACAGAGCTGAGAACATGGACAGCACTTAGTGGTGTTGCTATAGGACAGTGGTTTTCAAATGATCTAAAGCCAAATGAAAGAAAATCACAGAAATCCAACGTGCAAAATAGACGAAAGTTGACCTACTGTGGCAGAAGTTGGGGTAAAGGTAGGTTAATTGGCATCCTGTCAGCTGGACCCCTCCTTTCTGAGCAGGCTCTGGAGTATCCCTAGGGCTCACCCTCCCTTTCTTCCCTGCCCTATTGGTGCCCAGTATTCTCAAGCATCCTTGCTAGGAATCTAGCCTTCCCCAGTAGCCTAGTTGCCTCATTCTATTCCCTCCAGGCATCAGCATAAATGTATTTGAGCTGAGCTATTAGGGCTCTCAAGTGTAAATGTTACCCACCCTCTCCAAAATGTGTGCATTCTCACAGGGTTTTTCTAGAGTGCACATTGACCTGAACCATAGATCTCTACCCAGTCAGTTGGAGAACTCGGTGTGGCTGATCGTAGAGCAGCCCTTTTGGCCATATTCCCCCATTCCTATTGCCCCAGTGTTCCAGTAGGAATGCCTGCATGTTTGAAATTCTGGTGTTCCTATGAACTTAAACTTTCAATCAATGCAGACATACTCTTCCCCATAAACAAATGTCTCCTTTCACCTTCACAGTGTCAGTAAATTGCAAGGAAACAGAATAAACAAAGTTTCGGGTGGTACCTTTAATGGCACAAGATACATCCCATTCAGAGCAGCAGGAACAGAATGAAGAGTGAACGTACCATCTCCTCTTTGGCCCTGGCATCACTCCAGCCCATCCAACCTCCAGCACTGTACTGCACTCCTCCAACACTGACCACCTTGGCTGTCTGTTCTCCCTGTCTCCATTCTTCCATTCTTGTTCTTCCCTTGTCAAATTTGATTATTGGATCAACCATGGGCTTGTCCTTGACTTCATCCCCTGCTGATCTCCTTGGATGTGGGAATCAAATTTTCACTGCAGACTCTAGCTCAGGCCCTGGTACTCTTCTCTGTTGTTCACTGGCCAAGTAGCTCTTTTAGGTCCACTGATCCTGGCCACATCAGCCAATTCAAGACCCCAGGCCCTACCAGCCACAAATGATGAGCCACACTTCCCAGCTAGAATCTGGAGCTGTTTTTCACAAGCCCCTCTTCCTGGCCCTGACCTTTCTATTCCATAAGCCCATTTCCATTCAGTTCCAAACCTTTGATTTAACAACCCCAATCTCAGTAGCCTCCCAATTTGGCATTGCATGTGTTCTTCCAGCTATTTAGACTTGGACTTACCTCTACAAACATTGTGTGGCTTGCTGTGCCCTCTAGAGCCCTTTGCCTACCAAACCTCCAAGTACGTGCCTCACCACAAGGGGAAGTCACACTCTTACCATCACCAATTTGGGACATTCCACTGGTTCCTGAGGAGTGGGCATCTGCCACTCAGGGAAATCATTTTAGGGAAATGGGCTTTTGAATTTTCCTTAAATCCACCACGTGGGTCAGGAGATTATTCTCAGAGGGAGATATAAAATAGGGGATGTAAATCTGGATTCTTAGTCTAGTCAAGAAGGAGGTACACATATTTTATTAAGGAAAAATGATTTACTCTCCCTCCCATCATTCTGTGAGATGGGAGGAGGCCTGCTGGGAACATGTTACAAGGGAAATGTTTATCAGGAGGAGAAGTAAAGGACTTTGGACTCTTTTGTAATCCATCTTCCATAAGCACTCAGTTCTTTTCTCTTTTATATTTTTTTTAGGTAGAAAAATGTGTTGGCTTGATTTCCTAGTGCTTTCTTATGTAATAAAAAAGTCAAGCAAAGGGCATGTCTTGGTTCGGCTTGGACTCGGCAGACTGCTTACTTCAGTACACGTGCTAGGAGTTGGAGGCTCTTTACTCCTTGAGGATTACCATGCAATTCGTCCTCAAGTGTTAAGCCTCTTTCCATGCAGGCTGCAAGGGGACCTTCTCAAGGCAGGCCATTATGATGCCCAGTCCATCGTTGATTTTTAGTAACAGTTAAATCTATTTTTGTGGCTTTATTGTGAGGGCACTAAATTTGAAGTTAAGATTTCCAAAACCGGTTTTCCTTCTAACTGACTATGGATATGTCACTTAGCCCATCTGGGTCCCTTTTGCTCATTTGGAAAATGATGGAGATTGAGCCTAAGTAACCTCAAAGATACCCTCCAGCTTTGAAATTCCCCAACTTTATGATGAACCCTAGTTGGCATCTAGACACAAATTCGAAATCTTTAAGCCAGATAAGGTATTCTAGAATTAAATATATTGGTATCCCTCAGCAATGATATTAATAGTGAGTTTTAGCTTCAATAGGAATCTCCCTCTCCTGTAAATAACCAACATGAAATGAGATAATATATCCATGGGAACATCTAGCATGGAGGGGCACAACACATTTCAGTTAAATGGGTATTTCCTGTACTCATGTTTCTCAAAATATAACTCTAGAATCCTATTCTTTCACCTAGATTTCCAAGGTGATTGTGTTCTTAAAAGTCTTTTATAATGGCTTTTTATGCATTCAGGCTCCAATCAAGGACCCCACATTGCATTTAGTTATCAATTCTTTTTAGTTATTATTTATTGTCATCTCACAGAGGCTTTATTTAAATGTAGCATAGAAAGATGGAATGTCACTTACCAGCTTTAAAGCTAGTGACCTTATCAGCTTTTAGCTAATGACCTGGTCATTGGGTTTTAAGTATCACAGAAATACTTTGCTGATTATTGTGGAGACTTCTCCCTTCCTGGCGCAGCGCAGGTGATTTTGGCAGGATCAGCCCTGGGCTGCCAACTCTTTTCTAACACACGAGGAGGCTATGCTCCTTACCAGTTAGGGCCATAGGTAGCCCTTCCCTGATTTGTGCCTCAGGCTTCTCATCTAGAAAAAGAATAATCTCTTTTAGAGGGGAACTGTGTGGCTTAGCTGAGATGGTGTGGGGACCTGACTGGCCCCCAGTAGGAGATCAGAGGATGCCAGAGCACCCTCTCCAGGGGACCTCTAAACACACTGTCTGGGCAAACTCCCTAAAATATAAATTTTAGTAAGTGACTCTTTTGGTCAAGATCTCATGACTTTAAGAATAAAGTCAATATTCTTCTGCTTGGCATTCAAGTCCCTCTAGGATCTAACCCACCCCTGCTGAGCCCTTGCACTGTGACCTCCAGTGCTCCCACCCAAGAGGGGGTGGGTAACTCTTGGAGCTCCAACTTCTGCCCTGGCTTCTCTCTCAAGTCCATCTCCAAATACACTCCCTGGTTCCTGTCTCAGCACCTTTGTTTGTTGGCAAACAGGCCTGAGTGCAGACTCTCCTCTGTATCATCAGGATTCTAAGCAGCAAGTAACCGAAATCAGTTCTGGCTGATTTAAGCAGAAAAAGGATTTGCTAAAAAGGAGAGTGAGTCACCATGGAGTCGTTGGAGAACTGGGCTGGGAGGCAGTTCAAAGTAACAGCTGAAAGTAATAGCAAACATGAAAGTAATAACAAACATGAAAGTAACAGTGAACCAACTCAGAATGACTAAAACAGCAAGGAAATTCAGTTCCCTGTAACAAGTTTAAGTCCAAAGGCAGGGCAGCCTCAGGAGTGTTAATTCAGGGACACTGTCATGGACACCAAGGACCCAGGTACCTCCATTGCTTTGCTCCTCCCCCACTCCCTGATGGGAGCCTGTCTCTCCCGGTGAGTCAGGGTTAGGGTTAGGGTTAGTCACTCCCGGGATTAGATGAGTTCCCCAGCATACCTTGGGCAGCCCTCTCCTCATTCTCCTTGGCCAGGTGGGCATCACATGCCTAGGCATTGGGTGTGGACCGATCAGATGGCTCATCTATATAGTAGGTGGGAGAGCACATTGTTGCAAGCCCTTTGGGAACAGGCTTAGTATGGTCTCCTAAAGGTGGGCATTCATGTGCCTTGTGACTGAACACGTCCATTGAGCAGCAGGAGCCACGTGGCAGAGAGTTCTGAGTGGCTCTTGGATCACTCACAAAGTTAGCTATGGAATATTCACCCAGTGGAGTGCTATGCAGGAGGCAAAATGAATAACTGCCACAAAGTGGACAAGCTTAACAATATGTTAAGAGAGAAGGTACGTTTTAAAGTTTATAAATTGTATAAGCGTGTTTAGTTATCCTAAAAAAAAAATAATACCTTTTGGCAATCATGCCAATTCCATAACCGTACCTAGGAAGGAAAGCCGGGAAGTAATGCACTCTAGATCCAGACCAGGGCCCTTGAGTTAGGGTTGGGGCAAGCAGTTTGCCCAGCTGGGCTCCATTTCAACCGCATGGGGTCATTGTGAGGATGCAGTGAGGCAATTAGGGTGAATGACCTCTTAAATTATTTTTAATCTAGAACAGCTTCATGTTTAATCTAGAACAGCCACTTCTCATTTTTCATAATATTGATAAATTTAAGGAGTCTGGGCTGGTTATCTTATAGAATATCATACAATCTGGATTTGTGATTGTTTCCTCATGCTGAGATTCAGATTTAATATATTTGGCAAGAAAACTACTTACGTGCTGTTCACACTATTATTTTTTTAACTGTTTTTATTTTATCTTTAATGTGTGATCAAATACTACAGAAATACATAAGGTAGAAATGGAAAGTGCCCCCAAAATAACCAGTATTTACATTTTAGTATATATGTCATTAGATTTTTTTTCCATTGCATATAACAAAATGAAACCATTTTCGACATCATTTTTGTAACTTGGCTGTTTTCACTTATTGCCATATCTTGAAATACTTTCTGTGCGAGTATGTAGAGATTTGCCTCATTCTTCTTAGTGGTTTTGTTTCCAGTTTTTAGCTATTGGGAAATATGCTGCAACCATCATCCATGTACATTTGTCTCTGTATTCTTATGTGAGTGTTTCTATGGATTATATTCCTAGGAATAAAAATTTGGGGTCAACTTTGATATTGTAAAATGGCTACCAAAAATCACTATATCAATTAATACACTCACCAACAATGTACGAGTGACTCTTTCCTCATCTCTTATCTTGGTATTACCACTCTTTTTATTTATTTGGTTTTTTAAAGATTCTATTGAGGAACTAGGGGAGGGGAACACTGTCGCGGAATCAGGGAAGGGAAACAGACAAGCTGCCGGTCTTTTGTTCTTCAGTCTCGTTGTGGAGGACGTCGCCTTACCTGCCCATGTTGGCACTGTGATCACTGCGCTCTTCCCGGGTGAGGCAGTTGCTCGCTGGCCATTGGACAGCCGCTCACAGTGGCTCACAGCAGTCCGCGTGGGTGGGCTGCCAGCCGCCCATGCTTGGCTGCTGGCCACTCAGGGCAGCTCTCAGCAGCCCACTGCAAGGCCACCAAAGCCCACACTGCCGCTGACGACTCAGGGCAGCCCAGCTCCAGGTCGAGCCGCCATTCACCATCTTAGCTATACAGGGCACAGCGTCACTGGCCCCCATGTGAGATCCGAACAGGGTCCCTGCTACTCAGAGCCCGCGCTCCCAAGCCAACTTCCAACCAACGCCCCATTCGTCTGGCCTCAAGTATTACCACTCTTTTTAATCTTTACCAGTTGGAAGTGAAAATTGCTATTTTTTGAACTTTTAAACTATGAGCGAAGTTGAGTATATTTTTATGTCTGTTTCCTGTTTTGTTCCTTTTTGTGAACTATATATATTGTTTGCCTGTTTTCCTATAAGATTGTTTATCTTTTTCTTATTGATTTTTAAGACTCATTTTTATGTTAAAGAAATTGGGCATTTGTTTTCTGTATGTGTAATAATTATTTTGTCTAGCTATTTGGAGCACCTAAGTAACATCCTATGAAACATAGTCCAAAGAATATACCTAACTTGTTAAGGAAAAAGGCATGTTTAGATCCTTCTTTTCGAACTTTACATATAGGGAATAAAGCCAGGGCACCTACTTGGTTTTAATCTCTATGTATGAATAAAATATGTTATGTGTCCATACACATACATGTGTACACTGTATGTATAATTGGAAAGTGGTTTTTAAAAAATGTTTTCTCTGTGGCAATTTTCTCTCAAAAAATATACTATGTTAAGATACTTTAACGTAAAATTCTTAAACTTCTGGGCTGTGGTGCGTTATAAGATAGAAGCAGAAATTGTTCAGAAGCTAGAAATAGATTATAGATAATTCAACCCCGTGTTCACAGCTGGCCAAATCCCTCCGCCTACCTCCCCCCTCCCCCTGCCCCAGCCATGGCTGTACATAAATTGGAACTCATCACTCTGGAAAGTCTCAGGAAGCTCTGATAAGAAGCGCATCTTCAGAAGGTAGACGCTGTCCACCTCGTTTTCTCCCACCTTGAACTGCTGGTTTCAGTCCCATGATTGCTCATTGGCAGCGTGCTGATTGCACCGTTAGGTGCACTATGGGCCTAAATTCAATCTTTAGAAATCTTGCCAAACAAAAATGACAAGTGGGCCAAAGTTTCTT
Source organism: Aselliscus stoliczkanus (assembly GCA_033961575.1). NCBI lineage: Eukaryota > Metazoa > Chordata > Mammalia > Chiroptera > Hipposideridae > Aselliscus > Aselliscus stoliczkanus. Next base: position 67,050,954 of record CM066730.1, on the reverse strand, counting down.
TGTTTTTGTCTGGTCTTTCCTATCCCAACCAAGCTGGATTCCTGTCCTCACAATCTGGATCATCTTCTTGCATTTCACATGAGTGAGACTGTGAGCTTCAGAGATGCCTAATTTGGTGATAGTGAATTATGTTCAGCATTTTCACAGTGTTCCCCTTAATCATCTCTCCCAGTTAACTGGACATGATGGCTTTGTGCCCAGTACAAAAATAAAAGATTAGTTAACAGAATGCACTACTTACATGGCCGCCAGCTCAATTTAGGGCATATGATTAACTCTCTTACCTCCCCGAAGTACTACCTTCACTCCTCTGGACTAAAAGTAACACAGTTCTTTCTTATTCAACATGGTTGACTCTTCTGTAGAAAGAAAAAGGAAAAAAAAAAAATCTCCAACTTTTGATACCCCAGAGCTGCATTTGTCAGCAAACTGAAATACATTCAGTCTCCGGTAATAAAACATTTTAATATGTTGCTAGAAGGAGTTAGAATACATTTCCTCAGAATTTGATATCACACGTGTAGGTGGTCCATGAGACCAAAAGTAAGATATCCACCCTCAGCCACCAACACAACCAAGAAATAGGAAATAGGGAAATGAATACATTTTCTGAGTGTTAAACTCTGAAATCAACACATAGTGGCACTAGGCAGAGATATGTAAAATTTCCTTAATAGGGCAGAAATCGATGATCTATCCTATGCCTTTATGCTGCCACGCATAAAAGAATACTCAAAGAAAAAAAAGAACATGCCCATTATTTGAAAGGAAACAGAGAAATGTGACATGACACCTTTTTTTGGTTGTTACGTAATATAGATATATTCATTTTGTTTCATCATTGCTATTCTTTCCATCTGCTTTTTTTCCCATAAGAGATACTCACTAGAATAAAAATATGTTTTCCTTTTATTTTATTTTTTGAAAGTGCCTCAGTTGGTAACATTGTGGATCTGCTTCAGAGCTGTGGTTAAACACACTTGTCTGACTTGGTTGGGACAAAAGCTCCTATACCTACTTGATTTGTTAAGCTACAGCTGAAATATTTTGATAAGAAAAAACAGGAAACAGCTCTACAAATAAGCAATGGTACATCCAGGGTGGAATCAAAACTTTTCCTTCATGGCAAATAAACTAGACATATCTGTTTTCTTTTGAGCAGAGGAAGAGCTGACATAGAATATGGCTTATTGAACCACTGATAAATTCAGTTAAATTAGGTCTTATGGATGAAAATAGTGACTATCACATCCTTTGGTTTGTCTCCTCAACAGCTGTCCAGCAAACCATGCCTCATAAACAGAACGTTGAGGAAACTATTTCTGCAACTTCATGGACACACCCATAACACACAATGGTCTCCCCACGCCCTGGACTTACGTACTTATTCATTCTGTAGTACACAGCAAACAGTCAGTAATCAAATACATGTTGATTTGATTGTACCACAAGGGTATTCATCCTAGCTAATCATCTGTAAAGCGAATCATTTATCTCCTTAAAACTTCTAATAGCTGGAGATTTTGACTGAATTTTGACAATCAGATTAGATGTGCCCTACCACCTCACCAGTTATAAGAAAAAAAAAAATACCCAACTACACTCCTCATTCTTCTGATTTGAGTAATTGTGGCATGATTACTTAATTTGCTTTTCATACTTTGCAGAGGAATTTAAATAGCTCAGATGTTTAACTCCTGAAAAAGTGTTTGCTAGTCATACACAGAAACTCCTTCCTTTAAGAAGTGCCACAGGGATGTTGGTAATTTACGCATATTGCTGGGCTTGTTCAGCATAGCATGCAAACCAGCTTACATATTTTCACCCTGCCTCAGATATGAGCTTAAAAACAAAGGTGTCACTCATGCCAATCAAAGCAGGTACCCTCATTGTCAACACCATGATGCTGCTCTTCCTTACTAACATTTTTGTATATGTTAAAATGGTCCCATTGCTGTAATGTAGCAGTGATGTATGTGGTCAGAACCACCAGACACAAATAAAGGATGGTCAGGGCACCACTCCCTGACTGTCCGTACAACTCAGAGATGTTGACCATAAGGAGAAGGGGACTCCAAAGCAAAGGCCTCAAGAAAAACCATGGCCACAGGGATTTAGAGGTGGTCACTGCTTATAGGCCCTGGGGAATAGCCATGTGATCAGCCTCAAACCACAGTGATGTCAATGAACTTGTGGAGTCAATTCCTGGTATCATACCTGAAAGCACAGGTAGGAAAGCATTTAGGCTGAATAAATGAATTCTAAGGCCAGGACTTTGGAATAGGCCTGCCATTCCTCAGGACCACCACCCTGACAAAAATCTTCTCCAACTGCTGACTGCTGTCCGAAATCAATCGCCTCATTTCTTTGCATTAGGATTTTCTTAAGTCTTTTGAAAATGAAAATATTTGAGAGGGGTATAATACTATGTGCTGTTAGTTACTTGGGCCTTCATGCAAATAAAGCATAGAATGTTTCTAAGATAAAATGTGTCTATAGAGCATGGGGATGTAGGAAGAACATGCCTGTGATGGATCCTTGGGGAGAGGATGTTACTGAAGTGAAGAGCTAGGGCTTGGTGCTTGATATTTTGTTAATGGCCTCCCTTGTACTTTCCTTAAGTTTCACTCTGGAGAGCTTTGGTATCTAAGCTGCCTGTTGGTGATCCCGTACAAAGTAGAAGCAAACTTGGAGTGAACTGCTTGGGTGCTGAGCGGAAGAAAGGGCTGCTGATCCACAGAGGCAGTGTTGTGTAGCAGAAAGCAATGGGGCCTGAGGTTTGGAAACCCCTTTGTAATTCTCTGTGGCTTATAGGTCCTATGCAATCAAATATCCTTTTATGGAGGGTCAGTCCTCTCTAGATATTTACAAAATTAGCACTTCAAGTTGATTCCCAAACCCAGCCCAGTGAAAGAGCCTGCCAATGCACAGGGCTGCAGAAACTCTTCCATAGCAAGGAATGGCAATCGGTGGATCTCAGGAGAAGGGCCAACATCCCTCCCCCATTCCTCATTCACTGCCACGACTGCGTGTCTGCCCAGAGATTTAAGATTTGTTTTGCACCTTTCTGAGTGGATCTCAAAGCCCTTTACAGACAAGAATGAGGGTTATCCCAGGACAGGACTCTTAGTTTGTATTCATCAGATTACATTTGGCCAAAGCAACAGTTGCAGTTGGAAGCAGGCACAGCCTTCATACTTCCTAAGAAGTCTGGTAGGGATTTTGAAATCACAGGATGAATCTCGAGTATGAGGCAAGTCTCAAAGTAACTAAAAAATGTGGCAGAGGTGTGTGTCTCATTTGACCTACATGCTGCATATGATGTTTCCTTTAATCCAAGGCCAGATGGCGGTAAATGATTAATACTAACAACTGTAATAACAGCTAACGTTTACATGCTCCAGACACTGTTCCTAAAACTTTTACATACATGAACTGATAACAACCCATAAGACAGGTACAATGAGTCTCCTCCCATTTGACAGATGAGAAAACTGAGGCACAAAGAGATTAAGTAACTTGCTAAAGGGCAACAAAATAATAAAACTACATTTTAAATTCTCAAGATAACTGCTACTGTTTTTGCCTTCATTTTGCAACTAAGGAAATTGGGGCTTGGCAACCTAAAGTAATTTATTTGAGGTCACACAGTGTGGAAGTGGTAGTATGGTTCGCCCCTAACGTTTGAGGGGCCTGGAGCAAGTGTACAATAGGAACCCATATTCCATGGCAAAAGTTATACATCAAGCTAACAGGTAAATAAAATATGTTCTCTCCTCCTGCTTTGAAAAACAAACCCCCATAACAACCTGGAAGGCCAGATTCAAATGTAGAATTCTCAGATTCCTTGGTCTGAGCCAGAAAGATGGGGTGCACAGATGTCTATGCCCTGGTCCCAGGCCTGGTGCCCTTCTCTTCCCACCCCTGAAACTCATATACCTGTACTCCAGCAGGCATCATCCAACTCTTGTCCATACTCTTGAGAAACAGCTGTCCCTAAGCCACCCTGAAATCTAAGGAATAGACACCGTTGGGAGGACACACCTAGGAAGAGGCCTACACAGGCCCTGGAAGCAGGCTCAGGGACATCACAGGGAATTCTGGTGTCTCAGTACCTGGAGCATGGTCTAGAGGGGGTTGGTGGGCTAGGTGGGCATGTTCCTTTGGCCTGGTGGCCTCTGCTCCATGGGATGGAGCATGCCTGAGGAAGACCACAGTAGGGCCCTCTAGAGCTCATGGCCCAGGGCCAATCCCCCATTTGCCTGGGTCTGAGAGTAGCACTGGTGGTACTAGGGCTTTAAACATGTCTGCCCAACTCCAACGTCCTTGCCCTCCTGAACCACTATTAATGTCATTTCTTTGCTCCTGCCCCCTGTGTTCATGTCACTGTTACTTGAAGTGGTAGAGGAACACCATGGGCAGGAAGGAACCCTAAGAGTAGGGGTCATGGTGGGTGAGGGGAAAGAGTGTAAGGGATTTCCCCTCACCCACTCCTACACTTCCCCTTTTCCACTGGTCCTGCCTCTGGCAGCTGGCCAGGCTACAGAAACACTGCCCAGAGCCAATCCAAGTTGTGACCACACCCTTTCCTTGTTTATGGACACAAAGCAGGGAGAAACTAGGAACCGCCTTGAAAATGATTCTTTCAGAAACTGTTAAATCTCTCTTAACTTGGAAGACAAGACTTCTGAAAAAATAACTTGCCTAGAGAAAAGGCCTTTTTCTTCCTTCAGACTTTAGGACAGCCAAGGGGCCTGCCCGCCTAGCCTGTCCCTGCCACTGCAGTTACTTCCTGGCACCTGGCATGGGCTATTTACATGGATTTACGAGAGATCTTGTCAACCTGTCCAGGATTCTAAATTTAGTTTCCATACATAAATGCAATTTCCTGTGTTAATTATCAAAATTTTCCACAGGCTTAATTTTGTATTGTTGACTCTCAAATATCATTGTTCACGGTGTCATGCTTCCTTTTTTAGAGCCACGTAACACCCCCTCTAACCAACAGCTTGCAAGCCCGTGGTGTTCAGAGCTAAAATTCTAGCTGGCTATGGCTGTGAGGGCTGGGCTCAGCTGTACCTTTGCTTCTTTTCCAAGGCACTAGGGGAGTAAAGGCTGACCTCCTGCCTAAATTCCAGAACACTCACATCGTAGTCCTGGAGCTTCAGAAACCCACCCAAACCGGCATGAACAAAATGTGGTGTTTTGTCATAAAGAGCAGGCCGGACTGGGGCAGAGAATATAACAGATCTCTCCAGAGAATGGAGACAAAAACAACCACCCTGTATCCCACCATGATGATTTATTGTCCCTCTTCTTTAACCCTGCCATCCACTTTTCTATGCTTCCCTACTCCCTTCCATCCCAAATTGGCCAGGCAGGCAGCCCTACAGTTCCTCTCATTTGGAGTACTGGCTTAACTGCAGCCCAGTTCCAAACTGAGAGCATCTGATTGGCCCAGCTTAAGTCACATGTCTATGTCTGGTCCAATCAGCTGTGGCTCAAGAGGCTGGATGGTATCAGCAACTGCACACATAAGCCTGTAGGTTGGATCCTTGGGGTGGAGTAGGTGAGAGGTTCTCATGAAGAGGGGGTGGGCAAATGCCCTAAAGACAGGCCTAGGTTCACTACCTAGATTGTTCACATATTCAAAACAGACTACTACCCCTTTACCTTTGCCTTAACTTCTTTGGATGATAAGCAGTTTGAGGTCATGTTTCACATCTGTGTTTGTTCTGTTGCAAATAGTTCACCCTTATTTACCAGAACTCATCATCATGGCAACATCCATATCATCCTACCTCCCATCATTAATACCTTTTCTGGCTTTCTATTATGGAGTGATACCTGTTGCCTAAACTCAGAAATAGGAAGAAACATTGTTCAGAATCTAATATGATCACTACTTAGCCTTTTGCCTGGTTTAAGCCTGTTTGGAACTTGTATAGAAAATGACTATTGTCGACTTGGTTCACTTTTTAGGCCCTAAGCCCAATCACAGCTTTCACTGCACTTACTTGACTTGTCTAATATGTAAAACAATAGCCTATTCTACACTCTGAAATATCATAAACCTCTCAGTTCATAAATCCCAGACCGGGATATCTGAGGAATTTTTGGCAGATCCACCAAGAAACATGGCCAATCTAGATGTTAGAGGAATTTCTTGAGTTTTAAGCCAACCAAGAACATTAACACTTCACCCATATTCCAGAGGAATGCAATCATTTTGTAAAGTTGGACAGTCTTTAGGGAATGGGTGATATTACTATTATATATTTTAAGAAATGTGTATTTGGTTTCCCTGACATTTATGTTCACGGGGAACAAAGCACTCATTGCAAACTGAATTTGGGGCATGGTATAGTCTGTGCTGCCAAATTAATTTCATTTAAAAAAAAATAAAAATTCTTGCTAGCACGATTAAAGAAAAATTCTGTACCCAAATCAAGGTATAAGCTTGATTTCATTAATCCCTTTATTCATTCATTTCTGTTCATTGGGCATTTGCTATGTGGTGGGCACAGCACTAGATGCTGCATATGCTGCGATAAAGGACACAATCTTTGTCCTCATCACATCACAATCCAGCAGTGAAGACAGATTTATAAACAAAAAATGACAGTGCAATGTGCTAAGAGTGATAAGTACATGGAATGTTAAGGGAGGAAAGAGCAGGGACTCCCAGCTCAGCCTGGGTGGGGTGTGGTGAGAGAATACTTCCTGGTGGGGAATGACGCCTGAGCTGATTTTGAAAGTTTAAAAGGAGTCAACCAGGTAGATGAAATGGATGAAATGGGACGGGTATTCAGGCCAGGGGGAGAGCATGAAAGAGCATGATACCGTGTGGGTACTGACGATGGCTTGTTCTGGCTGGAGTTTAGGCCAGGAGTATTACAGAAAAGGCTGGAAAGGTTTGCCTGGGAGCAGGTCACAAAGGGCTTTAGACCAGGCTGAAGTATTGGTACTTTATTCTGGGGTGATATGAAGACTTCAGAGTATTTTTTTTTTAAAGAAAAAATTTTTTTGAAGTATAAAATATATGCAGAGACATGCACATGTGATAAATATTGAGCTTAATGAATTTTCATGAACTGAATACAGCTGTGCAGCCTGAAACTATTATATCATAATGTAACCAGAATCCTGGAAGCCCCGTCTTGTTCCCTTCCAGTCACCACTTCCTTCTCCAAGGGGGACCACCAGTCTGACTTCTAACATGACAGACTTTTTTTTACCTTTTTTGGAACATGATTTAAGTGGATTTTTAAAGTATGTACTTTCTTGTGTCTTGCTTCCATCAGCCAGCCTTATGCTTCTGAGCATCATCCATTCTGTAGTGTGGAGATGTAGTTTATTCAATCTCATAGTTGTATAATACTCCATGTATGAACTTGCCATAATTTATTTATCCCTTCTATTATGTATCAACATATGCATTCTTTCCAGCTTGAGGTTATTCTGAATAACGCTGCTGTGCCTGTTCTTGTATAATACATGTCTTTTTTTTGTAAGTGTATGTATGTGTTTCCACTGGATCAAATATCTAGGAGTGGAATCTCTGGGTCATAAGCTAAGTATATGTTCAAATTTTTTGGATTCTGTCAGTTTTACAAAGCGATTGGACTAATTTAGAGTCTCAGCAGCAGTATATGACAGTTTTAGTTTTCAACAATTGATATTGTTTTCCTTTTTCATTTTGGCTGTTTTAGTGTGAGTGTGTGTGTGTGCAGTCATTGTGGACTGAATTGTGTCCCCCACCTCAAACTCATTTGCTGAAGCCCTAACCCCAGATGTGACCGAATTTGGAGTTAGAATCTTTATAGAAATAATTAAGGTTAAATGGGGTCATAAAAGTGGGGGTCTAATCTGATAGGACTGGTGTCCATATAAGAAGAGTAAGAAAGGGCCGGCCGAGTGGCGCATTGGTTAAGCGCTGGTTTTGGGATGCCAGCGGCCCCGGTTCGGATCCCACATGAGGGCCAGTGACACTGCCCTCTACAGCTAACAACAGCTCCATCTGGAGCTGGGCTGTGCGAGCCCCGGTGATGGTGTGGGCTGCAGCCCCTGCTGCAGTGGGCTGCCATAGGCTACAGTGAGTGGCCCGCAGCCAGCGTGAGCGGCTGGCAGCCAGCGTGAGCTGCCAATAGCCGCGGTGAGCGACATCCAGAGGCCAGCAACCGATCTGCCTCATCCGGGAAGAGCGCAATGACGATACCAACAGTGAAGCAACATCCTCCGCAACTAAACTGAAGAACAAGAAGACGGCAACTTGTCTGTTCCCCTTCCCTGATTCCCCAACGCTGTTCCCCTCCACCAATACCCCAATGAAAAAAAAAAAAAAAGAAGAGGAAGAAAGAGACACCAGATATGTATGTATTTATCTATCATCTATCTAGCTATCTTCCTCTTTCCTTCCCTCGCTCTTTCCCTCCCTCCCTTTCTCCCTCTCTCCATACATACAGAGGAAAGGCCATGTGAAGACACAGTGAGAAGGCAGCTATCTGCAGGTCAGAAAGAGAATCCTCACCAGAAACCAACCCTGCGGACACCTTGATTGTAAACTTCCAGCCTTCAGAGCTGTGATAAAAGAAATGCCATCCAGTCTGTGGTATCTTGTTATGGCAGCCCAAGCAGACTAACAGAGTGGTGAGAAAAAAAATAGAACCGGTGGAATCGCATTGTAGCTTTAATTTGTATGTTACTCCTCAAAGTGTTTTTAGTAAGAGAGGGAAATTGTAAGATTTGTACTTTAGCTGCAGGACTAGAAAGGATGAGAGAGCTAAAGGAATAATCTAGGCAAGAATAGATGAGAGCCTGAACAAACTCAGACCAATTGGGTTGGATAGAAAGGGTTAGGTCAATAACAATTAGATGCGGGGAGTAAAGGAGAGAGAGGTACCAATATAGCGTTTTGTCTAAGAGTGGCTCTGTAGTCAGACTACATAAATTCAAACCCGGGCTTCATCACTTGTTATCTGTGTAATCTTGAGCTACATATTTTACCATATTAAACTTCCATTACCTCAACTATAAATTAATGAAATAATGAAAACAATAACTTCCTTCTAGAGTTACTGTGAAGACTGAGATAATATAAAGTACCTATTTGGAAAATAACTAATATAAACCCCAAATATATTTGACTCAGACTTGATTAAAATTCAGGTTAAAAACAGAGGCTACAATTTATTTATTAATATGTATTATTTATTATTATTAAACTTTCATGAAAAATTTGTTTGTCTGACAAACACTTGTTTTCTATTATTTCTTTGCGAATACATATAATTGTGGGCTACCTATGAATGTTGTATCTTATTCTAAATGCAATATCTTAGTGAATATGAAAATGTACTTTATTGAAGATGATGACAAGATTACATCTTTCAGTTTTCTTCACTCATATTTAGCTGATGAAAAGCATAGGAGAAAATATCCAGTAAGTCCTTAAAACCATCGTTGGTTCAGTTCAGGGCAAGGGATTAGTAAATCAAAGGTACATTTGCATGACTTTGTGACTGATCATATGTGGTAGGTCCAAGAATACACAACGACTCGCAATTTTCAGGCTTAGGTGTTAGGGAGATGGTCTGACATAGATGGAAATAAATGTAATCCAAGGGAATACCCTGACCGTACTAGCCTGTGATGACAACACAGTTATTCTTCCTTGGTATACTAAATTCTGGCAGCATACAGCCTGCATGGAACCAGCTGCTGTCAGAGTGCCTATCAGTTATTTCTGAGAGTGTCTTGGAGCACCTCTCAGTTGAGCTACAGAACAAGTCCCTTGGGTTCTTCCCCTCTAACCTTCTAATCTTGCTGCTTGGCTGCTGCTGCTACTACTGTCAATGCCCTTCTGAGATCCCCACTCCGTAGGATGAGCTGACTTACGAGTACTTCTGCCTGTGGATCTCCATTTCCGCCTTGGAAATGGGATGTCCCCTCTCAAGACTAACTAACCAGGTCCACAATCGCTGCCACAGTCTGGCATCTCCAGAAATTGGCCCTTTTCTGCCTCGCCTTTTCAGCCTCCACGTTGCTGCTAGATCAGAAACTTAGTGTTACCATTCACTGCCTCCATGTAATAGCAGCCGTTCCTCTGCTGGTAGAGTCATTCTAGGTTTCTTCCAAACTCAGATTCAGATTTAGTTGGTCTTAGGTCCTAGCTCTTTCTGTCCTCCAGTTCAAAGAATTCCCTGCCTTTCATTTCTTTTCCCAATAGAAACGACTTCACAGGATGATTGAACAGAAACATCCATTCTCTGCCAGGAAAAACTGCATCCCCACCCACCAGCATGTGATCTTATTTCTTTGCTCGAAAGATGCATTCACACAATAGTTCAAAGTTAGCATATTTCTCATAGGCTAACTCTTATCCATGGTTACCTTGATATACTGCAAATATAGGAAAAGATTTATAGAAAGATTGTCCATTTTGCCCTTGGTGATGTAGAGAAGATGTGACAGTCAAGTGGATTTGAGTCTGGAACAAAGGCACGTGTGTGCAAGGGAGTGGGGAGAGAGGCATGTAGGTAAGGTGGTCGTAGGAGGGATGGGTGTAGTGGTGTGCTGGAACTGGCTCACACAGCTGATGAGAACTGATTTTGTACATCAGCTCCCAGCTCCACAATGATTGGTATCTTGAAATCAGCAGTGGTCAGAGGATTACACCATAGAAATCAGCAAACACTAAAAGCTGGACTTTTAGGGCTAGCCGAGTGGCTCAGTTGGTTAAGAGCTCGCCTAAGAGTGTGAGGTGAGCTCTGAGCAACAGCAGTTTGATGCCCAGCCCGAGCTGAGCTGCCATTGAGCTACCAACAGGTGGCAGGATGGCTCAGCTAAATAAATAAATAAATAAATAAATAAATAAATAAATAAATAAATAAAACCTGGACTTTTTGGGCTGGCTGAGTGGCACGATGGTTAAGCGCTGGCTTGGGAAGCCAGCGGCCCCGGTTCAGGTTCCACATATGAGGGCCAGTGACACTGCCCTCAAAAAAAAAAAAAAGCTGGACTTTTTTTATCCCCCTGTTTGTTAACATTTACTGCACAATATTGTTGGCTGAGGGTGAAATCATTTAAGGAAAGCAAATACAGTGAGAGAGGAAAAGATCTGAGAAGGAGTGCTAAGGAAGTAAAATGTAGGGAGTGGACAAAGAAAGAAGAGGTATAAAATTGAACAAGAAGCAGCATCTAGGATGCAGCAAAAAGTTGTGCTATAGACACTAAGGGAGGAGAGTTTATAAAATAACCCTGAGGGATATGCGTCTCAAGCCATCCATTAATAAGATCAGATTATGTGATGCAGACCAATTGATCAAAGATGGTTATTGTTATTTTTAAGCTATTTTAACTGTTTCGAAAAGCTGTTTAAAGTAATGAAAAGAACTGGTCAAGCTGGTGAGTGGTTAAGGTTACTGAAATAACGACCAAGGGTTTTTTAAATCTAGTTATCTTGATCATTTCAACAGTGGAAATATATATCCAGTTTATCCCTGGGCACGATTATTATTCTGGAACTAAAAAAGAACCTAATTATCTAGCTAAGGAAATTGAAGTTCAGAGAAGGTAAGTGAAATAGCATGACCATGATCAACACAAAGCTGGATGCTGGAAGAGGCAGAATGAAGCCAAGTCTCCCAACTCCTTCTCTCTCTTGCTGTCCCCACCTCTTCAAAGAGACTCTCCCTCTAGGTGAAAGACTAACATGGTTTCAGCTGAAATGTATCTTGAAGCAAAAATGTCAGGAGTATTTGCAACCTTTTAATTACAATTAAAAGAAAAAAAGGGTCACTGGGTATTTCCTTCTATTTGGGGATATATCTCCAATAGTACATAGGATTTAAGCCCCCGATGGGCTCTGACTGCCATAATCAAGGGAAATTGTTTTTAAGATGTTTCCAGGAGGAGCATGGTGGGTGGACATTCTCTTGTCCAGGAAGCTTGATACCAATGACCTTTGCTTGTCCTAAGTACCAGGAAAGGCTTGACCGTTTCATCAAAAGATAAGATTTTGGGGCCGGCCGAGTGGTGTGGTGGTTAAGCACTGGGTTGGGAAGCCAGCGGCCCCGGTTCGGGTCCCACATATGAGGGCCAGTGACACTGCCCTCAAAAAAAAAAAAAAAAAAAGGTAAGATTTTGAATCTTATCCTAAATCACAAATATTATACAGTATTTGTTTAAAATATGACAATTTCTACTAGAACTAAGTAGGAAGAATAGCTTTGGTTTTATTGAGAATTCAGATCTATCTACTAGTATTATTTTCCACTTTAGCTCTTCAGGGGACCGTGGTTCACAGTGTCAGTTTACTGAACAGCCTCATTTCCTGACTGCTGTTCAAAAGCTCAAGAGACACCCCCATGGCTTAAGGAGTGTGTGGGAGACAATTCAGCTCCTTTCCCTTATCAGAGCGGGTAGTGGGGAGGACAACTGCTAATTGAGTTTTCTTATTTTTTGACTTGAATGGATTATGTGGCTGCCCCCTGCAGAACTAGAGTTCCAAATTGGAACCATAATGATTCCTCTTATTATTGTTGTTTATCTAGTGAGTCAAGCACTGAGTCCTGTTCACTGTCCTCCAGGAACCTGTAGGTCAATTAAATGACAGAACACTTAATCCTTATTGTTATTCACTTATGCGTGTGACTACAGTCACCCAATGCTCCCACTGGGCCCTAAATTATTAATGTCTTAAAATGGTATCCAGTGGGCTATGACATATGTCCCAGTCACCCCTGCTTCTTTCAGATACTGGCTGGCTAATGCCCCCTTGGCTCAGAATATTTCTCTCTTGCCTTAAAAAGTTTGTTTCCAATCACTATCCATATTCTCTGTGAGCATTTTCCTCTTCATGTGAATTAAGTCATCTAAGGAAATTATTCACATTTCCATTTTCAAAATATATTCTCCTTCTCGTGGGTGTCATTTCTGAATAAATTGGTTCACCAGAAAATGTGAATAATGTTTGATATAATCTGCCTTGCTTGGGTTTGTTTTCAGTAGAATAAACATTTTAGTTCAATTGTCTCTGTTATTTGTGCCTTTTAATCTTATTCTTTAAAAAATACTTATTTTCAAAGCAATTTACAGTAAAATGTAAGGAAATTCTACTTTGTGTTCTATGTAACCATGGTACTAGATGTCTTAGCCAGTAGTTTCAGTAGATACCATGTACTAAGTTACATATTAAAATCCTTTTGATCCACCAGTTTCTTCCTTAGTACATTATACACACACATGCACACACACATATTCATTTATTTATTATTTTCAGGTATCTTACCTTTTTTTTGGTATGCCTAGTCTTATAATTGGTTAATGTATGGGAAAAATTCTACATAAATTTTAATGCCAGGTTTCTGAGGTCACCTATTCACCTACATGTTTCAATACCCTCGTAGAGACTATTTATTGGAGAGCTTTACTTGGCCATAGACATGTAGAGAAGTACAGACTTGGGAAACTTGTCAGCGATTGCTCATTGACCTTGAACCTCACTACAGTCAGCGGTTCCCCATGATGTCAGTGGTGACATTTCTAAAAGACCCTGGTGCAATGGGAGAAAGAAAGTCAATATAGGAAGTTTTCATAAAACCAAGTTTATTCAATTTTTTAAAACTGTGACATTTTCATCTTTTCTACTTTTTTAGAAATTAAATGTCCATTATTTTATGACGTGATGGTGACAGTAGATGATAACTTTCCCCCTAATATCTTTACTTGGCAAAATAAAATGATTATGTCTTTCAAAGTTTTTCTGGACACTTAAGGATTATTTGGAAGCTCAGTGTCTGGAAAGTGAACAATTTACTTCCTTGTGTTCTTCTTTTTGCCAACCCCCTGCCCTCAATCCTCTGTTCTCCTCACTGTCCCAATGGGGATTTACTATCCCCAAATCAATTTAGAAATTCAAGGTCATGTCTCAGCTGGTATCCCCATCCAGAGCACAACAACAAGTTCAGCCCACTGCCAGAGGGTTTCCTCTCAACTACCCTACTAATCCTGACTGCTTAGTTCCTCTCAGGCCCAGAAAAGAGAACAGCAGGTTTTCAGAGATGCTGAGTCTGCTCAAATTCCAAGATATCAACCCAATCTCCCTCTATCTAATCAATGTATTTCACATTTATTTTGCATAGAATAGTTTTGATTTCCCATTAACTAGGTTAGTGAACTATTAGATCCCTCACCCCATCTCTTTTATACTTTTGCTGTCTTTGAAAAATGCCCTTTTCCCCCATGGGTCTGAAAATCATTTAGAGAAGCAGAACATTTAGAAAGTAGCTTCACGTGATGTTTCTCACATTTGTCTTTGAGTGAATGATTCTGTGAAGGTGGCCTGGAAATGGCTGAAGCCAGCCGGAAGAGGATGGTCTTATATTTTTTTGTATTCTATTCTTTATTGTTATTATTCATTTTTGTATGTCATTTGGCAAAGGCATAAGACAGAACAAACAAAAAGTGTTAGACTGGAATTTGAGAAAACCAAATCTGTTCCAAACTCTGGGCGAGTCAAAATCTCTTTGAGTTTCAGAGCCCTTCAAGTAAATGGGGCAGGCCTACCTATACTTAGCTTCTAATATGTTAAAGTATGATTTTCGAAAGGGTAAAATCATATATCTCAGGCAAATATATTATGAACACATGTCAAGGATTTTGCTTATTGAGGGGAATATTAGGATGTTAAAACTGCTCCATAGAATATTAGAGGTAGTGTATGTGTGTGTGTGTCTCTGTGTGTATTTGTGTGTACAATTTAATTTTTAAAAATTGTAAGATTGCCAAGGTAGATACAAATCTGGTTAGTGTTCAACAAGACAGTAAACAGAAATCTTTGTACTTACCTGCTCTATTGGACAGAAATTATTTGCTTCTTCATCAGATGCAAATTTTCAGATTAGCCTCTGCACTAACAAACTGAGTTGTAAAGTCAATAGGAAAACCAAGCCCAGTACTGCACTGAAAGAAGAGCCATAACCTTTCTGCCTATTTTCAAATGCCAGATAATTTTTCTTACAAGTATGTATATGTAAAAATAATACTGTTTCACATTTCCTGAGCACTTACTAAGTGCTAGGCCATACTCGACAGATGTTATCTGTTTGAATACTTACCACAGCCCTATGAGGTAAGCACTTTTATTATCCCCATCTTCTAGGACAGAAAAGTAAAGCTCCGGATGGTTAATTAACCAGCCTAAGTCATACAGCTCATAAGTGGCAGGGCCAATCAAAATGAGGTCTTATTCTAAAATCTTTATTTGAACTCCTGCCTATTATTGTTTTAAGGGTCAAAGAAATAATGAATGTGAAAATGATATCAAGATTGTGATTGTAGCAATATGAATGGACTTAGAGAACATTAAGCTAAGTGAAATAAGTCAGACGGAGAAAGACAAATACCATATGATCTCACTTATATGTGGAATCAAAAGAAAAGAATAAATGAACAAACTAATCTGAAGCAGTCTCATAGATATAGAGAAAAAAACTGAGGGTTGCTTGATAGGAGGGGAGTGGGAATGAGGGAGAAGGTGAGGGGATTAGAAAGCACAAATTGGTAAGGGGACATGAAGGACAGTTTGGGGAATATAATCAATAATGTTGTAAAGATTTTTTTTTTTTGAAGGCATTGTCACTGGCCCTCATATGTGGGACCTGAACCGGGGCCACTGGCTTCCCAAGCCAGCGCTTAACCACTGTGCCACTCAGCTGGCCCAATAATGTTGTAAAGATTTCGTAGGGTATCCAATGGACACTTATTGTCTTATTAGGGAGACCACTTCATGGACGGTGTAGATGCCTGACTATTACAACGTACACCTGAAGCTAGTGTTGAATAATATTGAATGTCAACTATAATTTTATATATATATACACACACACATAGTCATGGGATGTGGAGTACAGCACAGGGAATAGGGTCAGTGGGATTGTAACAGCTATATACGGTGTCAGAGGGGTAGTAGATTGGGGGAGGGGAGTTATCACTTTGTGAGAGGTGTAAATGTCTAACTATTAAATTGTTTTGCACACCTGAAATGAGTAAAATTAAGAAAACAGATTGTGAATGTGCTATAAAATAAAAAGCATAGTTGTTAAATCTAGATCCCTATTAAAGAAAAAGACAGTAAGAGTTATTGCTACCCTGGTGCAGAGGGAGACATGTTAATTATGGAAAAGGTATCTAGAATGCCTTTGAAATTTTATTTTAAATATGTTCCTTGAATTGAATAGAATTTACTTAACTCAGCCTACTTTTTCCTTCATCCCTTTTTTTTTTTTTTCCCACAGTACATTTCAATGAGAGGGTTTCTTGGCCCTTTTTTTTTTTATCACTTTCATGGGGAAGTATCCACTCTGAAATCTTTCCTCACTTCTCTTTGTTTTCTTTTCTCAGCCTAGCAGAGTGCAAAGAACACAGGTCTCGGAACTGGATAGGCCTGGGTATGAATTTCAGCATCATGATGAACTCAGTGAGACTCTGGGCAAATGACTTAAAGCAGCTTGTCTCAAAATCTGTCCAACTGCATCAGAATCCCATGGGAGAGAGAGGTATTGCTTATTCCATATTCGGGAGAAGATCCCAAAGAATCTAAAACTTCAGGTCCTCAATGGTGGAAGAGCAAATCAGTATTTACCTTGAAGGTGGTTTTGAGAATTGATATCCTAGTAGGACATTGGAAATGTTAGTCACACTCTTCCCATCTTCTTCTTAATAATTTGCCATTCTTCCCTCCTCCTATCCCTTCCCTATTTCTGTTTCCTCCCCTCCGTTCCCCTCTTCTCTCCTCCTACACATCCATCCCCTCCTCTCCAGTCCCCTTTCTCCTTTCCTTTCTCCTCTCATCCCCATCTGTTTCCTTTCCTCCCTCCATTTATTCCCACCTCTCGCCTCCTGTACCTTCATTTCCCTCCCCTTCCTTCCCCAGTAGTCCTTTCCTATTTCTCTTGTTCCCTTTCCTTCCATTACCTTCTGAACATTCTCTTCCTTTCTCCAGGGTTCCTCTTTTCTTGTCCCTTCTTCAAATCTCATTTCCCTCCTTTCCTCTTCTCTCTCACCAGAACCCTGAGACCAAACATCTGCTAAGCCATGAGACCTGGTCTTCACCTTAATTTAGAGAAACTATGGAATTTTAATCTGGTAGGAACTACTGGGGCCTTTTTCTATTCCAGCTCTCACTCTATCAATGAGGGTACTGAGCACAGAGAGGTTGCGCCCAAACCCGCATATCCTGACTCCTGGTCTGTGCTCCTCCTAACACATCACTGACTGCCTCTGTGTCTGCACTTCCAACATGATGTTATGTTTCATCACTGTCTTTGCTTCACAGTGTATCAGGAGACTGGGAGAAACAGAGTGATAAATCACTGCTGCAGTTTGTTTGTGAAGAGTGAAGTAAAGTTTTCTAACCACCGAGACTGCCAAAGAGAATGTGCTGTGGTGACAAAAGGTCAAACTTTACCAGCAAATATGCAGTGTCCTCCTTAGCTAGTCAGGAAATCCCAGCAAACACAAATTGCAAGGAAACTCATCTGTGGTCATTTCCAGAGAGAACTGCAGTTTTTATATTCAATGTCCCTGGGAAAGGAACAACATGGTGTCCTGCAGGAGATAAGGCTGGAGAGGAAGAGAGATAATGAGCTTGGCGAAGGCGACCAGAGACCAAGCGGCCACACAACCAGGCCTCCTACAAGTGCCGGCGTGGAAAATGAAAATGCACCAGATTTCCTTTGCGTGTGTTCCTCCAGGAAGGTGTGCTTCCTACTGCGCCCTCATGCTCCCCTCACACTGTTTCACTGTCTGCTCTCTCCACCCTACATACCAAGGAGGAAAGTTGGAAAGGGGGAGCTCAGATGGTGCTCACCTCAGCGAGGAGGGGTTCAGGTTAGGATGGTGACCTTGAAAGCCCCACAGAGCAAGCTACCTGCTCTTAGAACAGATATGTTAGTTTTACATGAGTCTGTGTTTAATTCCCTGTGTTATGTCTGAGCCTTTAAAAGAGTGGTGTGTGCTTGTGTTCAAACAGCTGCTCTCTGGGGAGGGCCAGTATCCACACTAGGGCCAGAGCATCGAATAGGTGTTGCCCCTGCTTCCCCAGGTCTGGGAAGGGCAGCAGGGTTTTGGGAGGCATCCAAAGGGCAAGGTGAAAAATAGATAAGTCTTACAGACACAAGAGGTAGACTAGTGGTTGCCAAAGGCTGGGAGGAGTGGGCAGTGACTGCCAGCAGGTCCCTTTTGCAGGTGATGAAAATATTCTGGAATTAGTGGTGATTGTTGCACAACCTTGTGAATATATAAAAAGCATTGATTTGTATACTTTAAATGGGTCAACTTTATCGTAAATGAATTATATTTCGATAAAAAAATTTTGAGGGAAAAAAGAAGCAAAGCGTAGGGTTGTCAAGGCCAGAGTTGCTCTCCCCCAAGTTATCCTGCCTGTTATTGTAAATATCTTCAAGTGTCATATGCTTTTCATAATTTTCATTCTTCTGGTGGAATAAAGGTTACTGTGTATCACAATTCATAGAGATATTTCCAATGTTGGTGATTTAAGAATGGTCCATTTCTTGCTATTATAGATGTCAAACAGGGACAATAAAGAGCTTTTTACACTCTGCCATAAATCTTGATTTTCCACGAACTCCCTCCTGGAATCTCTGTTCCTACAGTGCTGGACTACTCACTGCCCCTATTTTAACTCTCTGCCTTTTCGCCTATAGGTTCACCTTGTCCCCTTAATAAGCTTTCTCTTGACCTTAACTGCTCTCTGCTCACCTACCCACCCCACCCATTCCCATCATCAACATCTGACTTTATCAGTGTTTTTATTGCTGGATTTACTGCATTATTTTGTATTTATTTACCTACGAACTCCTCTGCCAGACTGTGAGCCCCCTGAGATCAGATAAAGTGTCTTACTAATTTCTGATTCCCTGTTGCCTATGCTTGGCAGGTGGAAGGTGTGAGATAGATGTTAATTGAATTTAATAGAATTGCTAAGGCTCTGAGGAACACTGCTGAGTCTCTTTGCTTCTACTGAATTATTCTCCTTAGTACTAACTGCAAAAACTACAATTACTGGGTCAAAAGGCATGAGTGTTTCTCTGTGCTTGTCATAGCGCTTTCTCAAAGGTAATACTAATTTGTAGCAGCACCTGAAATGAATGAGTGTGCCAATATCACTGTCACCTTGCCAGCCCATCATTTTTAAAAATGCTAACTTAGTAGGTGTCAAATGATATTTCAAGGTTGCTTTAATTTGCATGTCTTTGATCACTACCAGGGCTGAACATTTTCTCTGGTGTTTATTTACTGTTTCTATTTCTCCTTAGGGAATTGCTTGTTCATATCCTTGGCCCATTTATCTATCAGAGCAAAGAAATATAGCTAATAAATTTGAATAAGATCGTTTTATATTTTATTTATGACTCTATCATCTGTCATATTTGATATACTTTTCTATATTCTGTAGAATATAGAACATTTGATAGACTTTTTCTATATTTTTCTTATGCTTTGCTGGTTTTTATTGTACAGAATTTTAAAATTTATATATGTATTTACCTATCACTTTCTTCTTTACGATTCCTCGTAAAGCTTTAAGAAAAAAAGTTCTTCCTAGCTCATCTGCGAAATCTTATTCAATGTTCTGTTCTTTTCTCATAAAAATTAACTCATTAATCCATTTGGTGTATATGGAGTATTTTGCTCCTTTTAAAATTGCTATCACCAATTCCAATACCTCTTATCAAATATTTCTTGTATCAGTTATGACTATGTGACTGCAAGTAACAAATATCCAAATAACAGTAGCTTAAACAAATAGAGGTTTATTCTTATCATTTTACAAGATGCCCAAAGGTTGCTAGCTGTCCTGAAATGTACCTGTGGAATTTTAATTTACAGAGGTGACTAAATGACAACATGGAGAGATCAATGCCATTGCAAAAAGAATTTATTATTTACATTTCCTGATTGACGAGGGCATGCCATGCCATACAGGACCACAGCAGAAGCATCAGGTTTTGGTCCAGAGCAGGAGTTAGGGAAAGCCTAGGCCAGAGCCTTTATTGCGTTTCCATAGGAAAGGGAAAGCCAAGCAGAGCAAACCACCCACGATTGGCTAGTTTGAATAATTCTGGTGGGCTTAGGCTATAAAGGTGGTTTCTAGTTGTCTGGTACCTGGCCCTAGGTGATTTAGGGCTAGGGACATATTGGCTTGTTGTGTGAGAGTTTAAATAAAGTGGGTGGCTGGCTTGTAGAAGAGAAGTGTGCTTCCCAAGAAAGTTGTTTATTATCATTAAGTATTAGCTATCTCTGGGAGGGCAGTCGCTACCTGACCAGCAAGATTTTCACAATATCAAAACATCATAAGAAGCAAAAAAAAATTTAAAGCAAATTAATGATTAATAAAGTATTAATATATTAGCCTCTGGCATCATTTCAGTGTCTCAGTAGGGCTGGAGACTCGGACATTCTCTTGGCCTTTCCCTGATGCTTATCTCTTGGTTCCAAGATGGCTGTTGAACCTCAAGTTATCATGTCTGTATTTAAAGCAGGAAGAATGTTGTATTTAAAGCAGGAAGGAAGGGCAATGAGAATCACACCAGTTCCTTTTATTAGGAAAACACAAATTTTCTCAGAAACCTACCAGCAGGTTTTTATTTATACCTCATTAGCCAGAACTGCATCATATGGTCACATCTACCTGTAATGGTGGCTGGGAAAGCATTTAATTCTTCTGCTTCTATTTAACTCTTCTGCTGTAGAAAACAGCAAGGGAGAAGGGCGTTGAGAAAGACCATTGAACAGCCAACTAGAAGTGCCTGCCACACACCTTCTTTCTTATATTTTAATAAACTATTTTGTACTAGATACATATATTTTAAAATGTATGTGTGTGTATTTAATATATATAGTTATATTTCAAGTTATTCCATACAAATGCTTCTGTAAGTTGATAGGCCTTTGTAAGTCTTTTATTTGGTTCCATTAACCTATTTTTCATCCTTATTCTATTTTGGGTTTTTTTGGTAACGGGGAGGACATACTTGTACTAAAAAATTATTTGTTGTTTATCTGAAATTCAAATTTAACTAGATATCATATATTTTATCTGGCAAGCTTCCTTCCAAGGGAACAGGGATTCCCATTTCAGTTGTCTAACCCAGGAGAGGCACTTTCTCTTAGAAAGGCACATACTTAGTCACAAAAATAAGAACAAGCTTATTTGCACACAGCTGCACTGTCTAATAAGATAGACACCAGCCACATATCCGAATTCTGTGAATACACACCTGATTTAGAAGGGTTAGTATGAAAAAGAGACTATAAAATATCTCAGTAATTTTTTACATACTGATTTATGTAGTGGGTTTTAATGGCTGATATTGGTAGAACCTTTTCATTGCTTTTCTTTTCTATACTCCCTGTTGAAGGTATTCTTATAATTTTTATACATACATTTTAGAATAATTTTGTGGATTGAAAATAATTATTGGGCTTATCAGAATAGAATTAAATCTATACATTCAGTTAAACTCAAATTCAATTCTATTGGTTGGTACATTTTAATGTTATTAAGTCTTTTCACCTTGGAATTGTCTCTATTTCTCCATGTATTTGAATCATCTTATCATCTTTTAAATGTTCTCACAAAGGCACCAAGTTTTCTTTTTTAAAAGTCACATTAAATAGTCTCTAATCATTTTAACTTTGGAAATTTGTGAGTATGATATGTGTGTGTTGTGCTTATAAAGCAGATCTTTTTTTTTTCATGATGTTATCTAGCTGGTAAGAGTATGTGGGAGTCATCCTATATTTTATATTTGTCTTGAAAATCAAACTGTGTCATTTAATGAATGAACTTGCCTACCCCTTTCTTTAGGCTATTGGTTATTCATTGATCAGATCTCCTGCATTAGGTTAGATTTGATTGTGAGTAACAGAAAACTCAAGCTAAACTGCCTTAGACAAGCAAGGCTCTTTTCACTGAGGTTGTATTTCAGCAGCTCTACTAAGTAACGAAGGGTTCAGTTTCTTTTTAGCTTTTTACTGTGTGGGACAACATATCTTCCCTGGTGAAGCATGTGGTCCAATGAGGCATCCCTGGTAATGATGAAGCCTTGTTTGTGTCCATTAAAGAAGACAAATGTTTCTTGTTCAGACCTTCTTTGCCTCCTGAAAACCACATTTTTTTTCATTCTTACTGGCTCAGCTTAAGTCCTTGCTAACCCTTGAACAAATAACTGTGGCTGGGGGGATGAAATTATGCTATTTAGCTTATACTTGATTTCGGAGGTGGGGGCTGGAATTGTTTCTCACAAAGCATGTGGGCTTCATGTAGAAGGTGTGAGTAACCCCCCTCCAACCTCCACCATTAAATTAGGGTAGTTACTAAAAGCTGAACAATGGATGTTGAGGAGGCAACCATATCATTCCCCCCACTTTAGATGTCACTTTTTTCCAGGACATCTGCCTTGCTACCCTAAGTCCGTTCTAAGTCCCTCTTACGTGTTCCTCTATCATGGAATCCTACACAGTAGATCTGCCTATTTGCTTATGGGACCAGAAGAAAAAATATGTATTTATAATCCCCTGGACATCTTCCAGAGAGGGGATATCTTGCTAATAGGAGGACCTTTGCTTGACACCTGAGATATAAGACTTACTTGGTGTGTGTGTATAAAGGAGGAAGAGCCATAGCGTGCTCTGCAGGGCAGACCCTGAGCCAGGCGCTTCTCCTTGGTCTGGCAGACTGGGGGTAGAGCAGAGGGGGGTGAGTAGCTTAAGGATTGATGTGGTGGGAGGACAAAGAGGTTTATGAGGAATTTTGGAGAGGAATTCTATGTGTCATGAAGTATAAACTCCTTCCTCTATGCGTTCTTCAGTAAAATATCCTTTTCTTCCTGGAGGGGATTTATTTTAGGAGGATAAAGAGAAGAGCAGGGGTTTGCATTCAAGGTGACAGGGCAAGACTGAGGGCGGGCTTTGGGACATCATGACATTTGAGTTTCGCCTGTTTAGACACCTCCCTAGACTCAAAGTTTTCTGAGCGCAGGGACCAGATCTGTCTTGTTCACCTCTTTGCCTAGCTCAGCGCCTAGTGCTTAATTAAGCATTTGTGAATGAATGAGTGAATGAATGAATGAACGAATGAATGAATGAGCTTGCTAAAATTAGAGAAACCTTTGTCAAATTCTAAGTCTGCCATTTTCTCCTCAGTGGAATGGGGAAAATGATAATCATCGTGTAACCTTATTGTGAGATTTAAGCCTAATAAATGGTAATCATGATTACGATTATTAGCTCTTTCCAAATTCTACCAGCTAGCCTACGAATAACAACAACCGCTAACATTTATTGAACATTTTATTTGAGCAAGGCCCTTTGGTAAGCACTTCACAGGTGTTTCTTCCTTTCATTTTAATCCTCCCAACCACCCTGTAATTATCCAGATGTTAGCAATTCCTCTAGAATATCCCACATGCCCACCATCCAACAATATCTCTCGTCACTCACAGGCACCAAAATCTAGATAGGGCAAAAAGGAATCCTTTGCTACTCCACTTCCTAGAGATGGACGGATCAGTTGTTTTCACAAGATTGGCTAAAATGTAAGTGACTGGCACTTGACGTTTAATAGTGAAATGTGATTGATTCATGGTTGTTGTAGCAACAGAGACCACATGACTTTAGAGGCAGGCAGAGGCTAAACCTGTGGTCACTAGTGATAGGAAAAGACGAGGGTGGGTTTGTGTGCATCAGGAATCAGTGGGCTTTATTTTCTGGCAGGCTCTATTCCTGGAACAGCTGAAAATACTGAGGGCTAAATTCAGACTCCTGGATGAGTCTAAAAGATGGCCTGGTGAGAAGGAGAAGGGAGAAAAGGACTTTGTTCCCTTTCATATGTGTCCCCTGGGTATATTAACATTTGCAGATGTTAGTTTTCTAATTTATAGATTAAGAATAATAATATCTGAATTTTCATCTCTCATAGGAGTGTTTGGGTGTCTAATGAAGTGCTGTTCTCAATTTCTCTATGGAAAAATGCTACAGAGATAAAAATTATTTCAGTAACTAAATATATGTGAGCTCCATGTGTACTCTGAACTGTTGAAGGAACACTCATTTAAGATTACTTTCTCCATGAGTTTCAGATCTGTGTTGTGCACGGACAGCTTCATAGTAATACATTTACAATTCTGCATGTATAGGTAATATATAATAAATGCACTCTTGTAATCGTGGGTGCTCTTAGATGCAAAATTATCTGCTTGTTGCTGTTCTTAACTCCTCACATTTTTGACTTTTCAGGAAATATCAAGCGATCAATTTAACAATATGGTAACACTATCATAGGAAGTTGTCACTTGCTTTACAAGTCAAAGGGACTGCTCAAAGCTTAAAGCAGCTGGTAAAGAAATAAGGTAACATGAAAAGCTGACTTGAAGGGTTTCACATCTTCTAGACTAAAGTAACTCCATTGTGCAGGAGGGTTTTAATTATTAGAAGATTTTAATGAAGAGTGATAATGAGGATGATAATGATTGTTATTAAGTTTGGGTTGTTAAAAGGAACAAGCTTCAGTTGTCTGAAATGAATCCCCTGACATGGAATGCTCAATTTCCTAACCATCAGCTTTAACTATAACTAATTCTAAAGGATTCAGTGCTGGAAGACCTGTGTTCTGGTCTGAGTTCTATCACTAATCTGCTGGGGGACCTTGAGAAAGTCACCTTATCTTACTGGATCTCTGTTTTCTTATCTGTCAAGTGAAGAGACTGGCATAATTAATCTCTATAGTCCTTTTGGTTCTAAGATGTTGTAATTGCTTTCAGTCATTTCCAGAAAATTTAATGCTTATATTTGGAACACTGCTAAGCAACAGCCTGAAACGAGAGCTAAAAATTGGATGAGACTCACTAAGGGTACAATAATTGCTAAGGCTGACATTATTGGCGACACTGCTTCAGATCTTGTGCCTCATGCTTTGCATTTATTATCCATTTAACCCTTAGAACAACCTCAAGGACACCTGAACATACATCTCAGGGGAGGAATTACGACAACCTGTGGACCCTCCAGCTACCATCTGACTAGTCCTTACTTACACAAAGACCGATCTCAATCTTGTCAATGTCACTTTGGAACAGTCCAGGGACTGATGGTGCTGGGATTGCTTTCAATGGCTTTTTATGTACCTTAGGCATTTGGGAGTTTACCAAGTGCCAGAGCATCATTGCACATCAATTCTTAGTCTTCATTTTACTAGACGTTTTAGGAGCATTTGACATGGAAAATGGAAACAACTCTTGAAACAATTTATCTTTTTTTTTTTTTTGAGGGCAGTGTCGCTGGCCCTCATATGTGGGACCTGAACCGGGATCGCTGGCTTCCCAAGCCAACGCTTAACCACTGCACCACTCAGCCGGCCCGAAACAATTTCTTCATTTGGTTTCCAGGACCCTGGACTCATCTGGTTTTCGTCCCCCTTCTCTGGCCACTCCTTCTTATGACCTTTCCTGCATCTTCCTCATCTTCCCAGTTTCCTCTTGTGAAAGAGCTTCTTCTCTTCTCCTCCTGCAGCCACTCCCTTTGTGATTTCCTCCAGGCTATGGCTTTATGTACTATATCTACATGCTGGTGATCCTAGAATTAAATCTCCAATCTGGTTCTCTGCTCTGAACACCAAACTAATATATACAACTGCCAACTCAATATCTTTATTTAGACACCTAATCTCAGACATAAGAGATCTGAACTTCTGATTTTCTTTTGCAAGCCTGCCCTTCCCCCAGTGGCCCCAACCACAGTAAAACGCACTACCCAAGGACCTAGGAGTCATCCTGGATTCCTCCTCTTTTTTACAGGCCACATTTAGTACATCAGCAAATTCTGTCAGCTCTAGCCTGAAAAATTTTTCAAAACCTGACAGCTGTTCACCAACTCCATCACCTCTCTTATTTGGAATCCCTAGCACCTCCCACCTAGAGTATTTCAACAACCTCCGATGGGTCTCAGCTTTCACTCTTGCTTCCAACATCCCTAGCCAATCTATTCTCCGAACAGCAAGTTGTGATTCCTTTAAAATGTAAGTCATTGCAAACCCAGCTACTTTCCCTCATACTGGTAACACAATCCTAAATTCTTACCTTGGCCTCTGAGAGCCAGCTTCCAGGTTTCTCTCCAGTCACATATCTTACCAATCTCTCCCTCACTCCAGCCACACAGGACTTGTTCTTTTTTTCAACACCTTCCTCTCTGGTTAGGGACTTTGTCTATTGTGTTTAATACTGTGACCTGGTGCTTACAACAATGCTTGGTACATAGGAAGTGCTCAATAAATATTTGTGGCATGAATGAATAAAGTAATATTATAATTACAAAGGCACATTTTAGGATGTGAATAGGCAATTCTCTCAAGAAGAAACAATAACAGTAAGAAAAGACCTTGGCAGTAATAAAAAAAACCCCAATCTGTTCTTCCTTTTGCCTTGAAAAAGTCTGGTTTGTCTCCTGCTTTGTTCCAGGAGCTCATGAGAGCCAGCTGCCTGCATGCCCTTGTTTCTAGGGTCTTGTCTGCTTGATTGGCATGCTGCTCTGTGCTCTGGTCTCATGGAATCCCCAAGCCTTGGCTGTATATAAATCTCTGTATTCCTGTCTTAGGCTCTCCATGTTTGGATGACCTGTTTGGACCCTTTTCTTTACTTACACATCTGTGCCAGTACTATCAAAGATCAACTCATTATAAGTAAAATAATAGTTTGTAATTGCTTTATACTCATTATCAAAGTAATACATTTTCAATTTATAGTTAGAAAAAAACAAAGTAGAAAATAAAAATTTCTCTACATACTCTTCAGAGATACCTTTCAAATGATATTAGCATTTTAGTTTAACTTAGCTCTGAGTAAGAAACAGCCTTGCCCCAACTATAGTCATATAAGATCCATCTTGGCTGGTCTAGTTCCCTGGTCTCCCAGGCAGGAAGAAGGAAAATAATGGAAATAAAATATAATGCAATATTTTACAGCTGGTGAATCAGAAAAAAAGAAACATTTAAAGAATGATTAGCACCATGCTTGTAAGTTTGTGATTACACTTTCATATATATATGAATATATATATATATATTTATATATATATATATCTCACTAGTAGAATTTTAAACTATAACATATAACAGTCATTCTGGTTGCCTGAAAATATGACAATATTTTATGTTATAAAAATATTCATAGCTTGTTTGCACTTAAAATAATCTACTAGCAAAAGAAACTTACATGCAAATAGATGTTATTGTAGTATAATCTATATTAGCCAATATATGGAAAATCATCTATGAGTTCAATAATAGGGAAATAGTTAAGTAAATTGTAATATATAAATCTTAATGGAAATTATAATTATGAACATTATGTAAAAAAATGATTATGATGTAATAATAAATGAAAAAGAATACAAAATTAGATTGTAAATAGGTAAAAAATATTTATGAATATGGACTATGAAAAGTGAGTAGAAGACAATACACAAAAAATAAATCTTTGTAATGGGGATGAAATTATGGGTGATGTTTTTTCTTTTATTCAAAGTACTATTTGAATATATTTACTGCTATTATTGTTTTGATAATTTTTTTTGTTTTATTACAAAAGGACACAGAGGACAAATATGCAATTACTTTATAAACTTATAAAAGTTTATACTCAGGCCAGCCGAGTGGCGCGGTTGTTAAGTGCTGGCTTCGGAAGCCAGCGGCCCTGGTTCGGTCCCACATATGAAGGCCAGTGATGCTGCCCTAAAAAAAAAAAAAAAAAAAGTTTATACTCTGTGGCATATGGTCATGGCCCACTCAGGACTGTTCCCAATGCACTTCCTCTTTGCCTGTCTCTTACGCAAAGGGTTGGAAATGCTGTATTGAATGTCCTAGCTCCGTTGCAGCCAGTGCTTGCCATGTGACCCATTACTGCCCAAAGAAATCAAAAGGGAAGCCTGTTGGAGTGCTGCTGCTGCTGCTGCTGTGAAAAATTTCCTCCCTGATAAAGAAGTGAGACCCGTGAACAAAATCCCTTTTGTGTTTGTCTATTCCTCTAATTTTTTGCTTATGTGGACTGATTCTGGAAGCTGTGGCAGCCATCTTGCAACATCACAACTCTTTGAGGAGGGCAGGATGGAATGACAGAAAGACTCTTAGTACTAGACAACATCACTGAGTCACTGAACAAATTCATGGACAAACTGCTTCAAAACTCCTTAATAACTAAGCAATAAATATCCTTGTGGTTTAAACTACTATTAAGTTTTCCGTTACTTGTAGCTCAATGCATTCTAATTGATACACATTCTAATTGATACAGCCAGACAAAAAATAAGACTCATTGGCACACAGAGCTATCTAAGTGTATAGAAACCACAAAGTGACAGGAACCATCACAGCAGATATACAGATTAATTTAAAAGAATGTTATATTCTTATAGAAGGAAGTGAAAAACCAATAATCCAGTAAGTACTTATTTGTTGCAAGGTTCCCTAGATCTGTTAATATCTTTGGTAGAAAGAAGTATTATTTAATATTTCTGATTAAAATAAGACAAGAATCTAGACATCTCTTTTGGCTTGTAAACTTTTTCAAGTTTGTATGTCTCAGGAAGCAGCCCATTAGGGTATGATATGGTGGTGGTTTTTCTCCCTTTTGCCATCCTCTGACCTCTGTCATTAGCACAGAATACTACTAAATTATGGAAGGTGGAGCTCCCTGGTTTATGAGGATGCACTACCTAGGGAGTGAGAATATGATTATTGATCTATTGTAGTATCAGGAATCTCGCCAAATCTGCCTCTGTCCCTACTCAATACAAACCTGGTTTTGAAGATGGTAATGAGTTATTGAGTTTGCTGAGAAGAGAATTGATTACCTAAAAGCTGGAAAGTTGGTGACAAAATACCTTGTTATAAATGGACTCTTTATTAGAAATACAATTCTCACTTATTCTCTTCTTTCTAAATGGTAAATGACATAGAAAGTTAGTTGATGCTTAGGTTACACAAGAAAGCCAGGAGAATGGACTCTGTAATTATTGTCAATGAAGTGGTGAATCCTTGGCTTGATGTAGGCAGTGAGAATGGAATTTAAATAGCACATAAGTGATACGAATGAAGAAATTGACTCTGCCCATGGTTTTATTAAATGATGATGGACTAGGGGTGTAATGGCCACAACATGTTTCATCCTTGTGGTCACCCATTTTGGTTTGGATGCTTTGGCTTGGCTGAGGGGTTGGGGGAGGGACAGGGTGTGGAGCCTCCTTTACCTTTTACTGCTTCATGAAGTTCCCCGGTGAAGCTGCCTGGGGAAAAGGGATGCTATCAGTTCAGATCCCAGTTATCTTCAAGTAACAGAAAACCCATTTTAAAGTGTCTTATATAAATGTCTTTGTATTTTGTTCTTGTTTTCTCACATAACAAGAAACCCAGAAGTAGGCTGATGCTCGGTTACCTTCGCCTACCAACAGTAACTCCAGACACCTAGTCTCTTCCTGTAT
Source organism: Aselliscus stoliczkanus (assembly GCA_033961575.1). Lineage (NCBI taxonomy): Eukaryota > Metazoa > Chordata > Mammalia > Chiroptera > Hipposideridae > Aselliscus > Aselliscus stoliczkanus. The sequence continues at coordinate 67,021,398 of CM066730.1, read as the reverse complement.
ATCAGCTGCAAAATCTTTAATGTGCCAGTTTGCACCTTCATCCTTGACTCCTCATGGTTGCAAGATGGCTATAACTCCATTATTTCTAGTCCAAGGCAGGAAGCTATATATATATATATATATATATATATATATATATATATATATATATATTTAAAATCTGGAAAGCAGAGAAATTCAAGAGACTTCTGTTTATGTGTCATCGGTCCAAATTGTGTCATCACAATTTCTTCATGGCTATCCCTTCATGCAAAGGAGCTAGGGAAGAAAATAGTCAGCTTGTTATATTGAAAGCCTGAGCATAACTGGGATTCTGTTAGCAAGATGCCACTGCGAAAATATAAAAGGAATAGAAACATGCTCTCCTGATGTGCTAAATATTGGGCCATTTCAGGTTTCTTGAGGGTTCCAGAAGTCATGGTGGAAACTGGCAGGAGACAGCAGCATCCCTGGGGAGGAATTTCCCTAGAATAGCAACCTGACCTCTCTCCCCACCTCCTACTCTCCTCGCCCCATGTGAGTAGTGACTTCTCTGATGGAGTATTTTGGAGGAAGGAACTGGGCATGCTCAGCTCATTCCTTTTCTCTCTCCACTCCTTTGGGATCTTCTGACTCATCTACTCTTCCTCATGCAGGAAGTTTAATGGAGAGTCCTTGACCTTATGGGTTAGGTTGTCCAGCTGTGCCTGTGACTGAGGACAGTATGGAATAAGCCTATTTTTTTAAAAATTTATTACAATAATATCTTTTTTATTATTAGTTTCAGGTGTACAAAACAACATAGCAATTAAACATTTATACACTTCACAAAGTGATCACCCCAGTAAGTCTATTACCCATCTGACACTGTACATAGTTATTAGAACATTATTCACCATTTTCCCCTATGCTGGACTTTATATCCCGTGACTATTTTTTTTAAATTATAGTTGACATTCAATATTATTTTATATTAATATAAAATATACAGCGTAGTGGCTAGACATTTATATAATTTATGAAGTGATCTCCTGGATAAGTCTAGTACCTACCTGGCACTATATGTAGTTTTTAAAACATTATTGACTATATTCCCCATACTGTACTTTGTATCCCATGACTCTTCTGTAACTACCAATTTGTACTTCTTAATCCCTTTACCTTTCTCATCCAGCCCCCCAATACCCCTTCCATGTACTAACCATCAATTTGTTCCCTGTATCTATGAGTCTATTTTGGTTTTGTTTGTTCATTTACTCTATTCTTTAGATTCGACATATAAGTGAGATCATATGGTATTTGTCTTTGTCTGACTTATTTCACTTAGCATAATACCCTCTAGGTCCATCCATGTTGTTGTAAATGATAAGATTTCATTCTTTTTATGGCAGAGTAATACTCCATTTTATATAATTTCTTTATCCAATTGTCTATTGATGGACATTTTGGTTGTTTCCATATCTTGGCTATTGTAAATAGTGCTGCAGTAAACATAGGGGTGCATATATCTTTTCGAATTAGTATTTTGGATTTCTTGGATAAGTATCCAGGAGTGAAATTGCTGGTCATAAGGTAGTTCTATTTTTAATTTTTTTGAAGAACCTCCATACTGTTTTCCATAATGGCTTCATCAATTTCTAATCCCACCAACAGTGCACAAGGGTTCCCTTTTCTCCACATCCTCACCAGTGATTGTCGTTTGTTGATTTATTGATAATAGCCATTCTGACTGGTATGAGGTTATATCTTAGTGGGGTTTTAATTTGCATTCCTCTAATGATTAGTGACATTGAGCATCTTTTCATACATCTACTGGCCTGTGTGTCCTTTTTTGGAGAAATGTCTATTCATGTCCTCTGCCCATTTTTTAATTGGATTGTTTGGGTTTTTTTGGTGTTGAGTTGTGTGAAGTTTCTTTAATTTTAGATATTAACTACTTCTAGGAATTTATCCATTTCTTCCAGATTGTCCAATTTGTTGGCATATAGTTGCTCTGGAATAAGCCTATTATTGTGCAACTAAGCTATGTCCACTAACTTAGCCTTTCTTAGTGAGAAAGCCAAAAATTTTGATCTTCATTTATCTGACACCTATGTCTAATTATTAATTATTATTGAACTCAGATGAGTAAACGATAGATAATATGTATGAACACCCTAATACCCCTACATGCATAAGCCCCTGTATATCATATATCCCTAGATAGCTATGGCCTGGGGACACTCAAGGCTGTAATGGTTTACACTGATAAACTTGAATATGGAAGATAGTATCAAAAGACGTAGTCTCCTTTATTTGGGTAATATTTGTCTTCCTTTTCTGTGACTTTTTCCTGCCAGAATCATGTAGTTGAATACTTGTAGGCCCAGCTGGACTGATATTAGTCTGTTTGCTTAAACTTATGCAAAGTGACTCCAGCATAATTTAACTAAAGTGTAAAGATGATTAAGGCAGTAAGACCACCCCCAAATTACTTCAAGAATGGATATTTGGAGTTAACAATAAATAAGTCTTCGTTCTTGGATTGAGTGAAAAATAAACTACAGAGGACAGAAAACAGACATCTGAAAATATCCTTCCCTCCCCCTCATAAAGAGAACATTGGCAATCTCCATTGTCAAGCAGCTGTGTTTGGAAACTGCTCTTATTCATCTTGGTTTGGGGTTATTTAAGATCTTGTACAAGTCATGACCCATATACCTAAGTCTAATCCAAAAGAAACTCTCATGTTAAAAAAGAAAAAAAAAAGACATTCTATTCAGGAAAGTTCAGCCACGAGAACAATACTGAGATTTCCTAAAGTGTTTTCCAGATCTCAGCAACTCTCTGTGCATAAACATGCATGTAACCAAAATGAAGTTTTGTGGCTTCTGGGCAGTTCTCATAATTTAAAACATATCCTTTAAAATCAACAGACCCACCCATGTAGAAGGGTCAAATGAATTCTCATTGCTTGGCTACTCAACGAGATTACTATTTTTTCCTAAGTAGGCCTCTTCTTAACATATCCTTTAATATGGGGAGGCTGATTGCACAGATCATAAGCCTTTGGTGTGCCCTGAATTGCCCAGCTCCAATGTAAGACTGGCAGCAGGGCGCTCCCAAAGGTAAAGGTTGTACCCTGGTTATTCAATGCTCCTTAACCCATCTGAGGGTTGTTTGTGTCAGAAAATCTAATGCAAGTTTGCTGAGAAACTTTAAACTGCTCTGAGCACGAGAAGGGAAGCTGATGACACTATTGGTTCAAATTCAAGGTGTTTGTCCTAAATAGAAATGTTTTAAGTGTGATTGGAGATTTCCTCTCTAGGTGAGGCTAAGGGACAGGTAACCTTGATCTTAACAGTTGTATATCAAATCCTTTTTCCATTATTCATCAAAATGCACCCTACTAAGTAAAGTTAGTATATCCATCAAGGTTTCACCAGAGAAGCTCCATCATTAGGGGTGACATCATAAGGGATTTCTTTTAGAGATTTGACTTTATTCAACTGTGGGAGCTGATTAAACAGTCTCTGTGAGGCTTTGCTTCTGTCTCTGGTACTGGAACTTGAAGTTTGCAGGCAGGCAGGCCAGCAGGAAGGAAAGATGGGTGTGAAGTGAGGGGAGCATACACACACATGTGAGGATGAGGCAGAAACTGCAAGGATGGCTGGGCCTCAAATTGCTCTCTCAACTACCTACAAGCCTCCAAGATTATGATGCAGATGACTCTCTCCCACAGAGAAGAGTATACCTGGCCCTGGAGTCAGAGAGACTGACACAGGAGACGTGGAGGAGGTGGGGGCTAGGCCACTGCCCCACACCAACGAATGGAGCCACCAGATCTGCAAAGATACGTATGAGTGGCAACAGCACCGCGTGCCAGTGTCAATCTCTGAGCACAAAAAAAATATGGCTGCTTCATTTCTATCCTATGAATCTCAAACAAAATTTCTTTTCTGACCCAAGCCAATTGTGCAAGGAGAATTCTGAGAAATGTAGTCCCACTGTAGCTAAATTGACATAATGCATATCCGCCACAGAGAGGAAAAAGGCACCTGGACAGACTACAGAAATATTAGTATCTTGCTTGTGTTTCTGGATGAAAAACTGAATGTGCTTTACAGTTAAGTAGCCAGGTCAATGAACTGAGGATGGGACAATGTGAGCATTTTCACTTTATATGACAAAAAGAACCTGAGACAGAGCATATAAAGCTAAAAGCCCAACAGAAATTATTCAAAACATTAAAAAGATACAGGGGAAGTTAATAGATACCTTGAGTAGAAGAAAAGTGCTGAAGGCAAGCGAGCAGTCCCGAGGAAGGAAGAAGCTTCCTCTAGTAGCAGCAGCAGCAACAGTTCCAGCTGAGAGGACATTTATTTAGCTTTTCACTGGCATCCATTTTCTGAGGACTAAGGATGTACAGGAAAGGGAACCAGGGAATTTCTGTGCTTTAAAACCTTTTATGAATGAAAGAGATGCAGCACTCCTGGTCAACTCTCAGTATCTCTAGAGTATCTCAATATCTCTAGAGTAACTCTCAGTATCTGCTATTATAAATCATCCAAAAGGGTAAGCTGAGGTAATGTACTATGATCCACAATCTGCCAGTATCATCACATCATTAACAGCTTGGGGGTCCCAGTGGCGGATTTCTGATTGGGTTCCTGGAATTCTTAACACACACTCTCTCAGTCCCTCTTCCTGCCGCCACCCTCTCACATTTTTCAACCCCCATAATTTCCTCTAATGGGAAACCAGAGCCTTGCGTCATATTCATATGTGTAGAATGAACCAGCCACTCACTTTTATGAAGGGATATAACAGTTCTTTAAAGCCATTACTGTGATAACTGCTAATGACAGACGTTCTGAAATGTTTCAGAGACATTTGGAAGATGTATATTTAGCTAGAGGCTTATGATATTTGCAACTGTCACTTTTTAAAAATATATCATTAGGCTGTGCATCCTGTTAATTGCATACATACAATCACCCTCAAGTGCACTTATCCTTGACCTGCCCATTATAAATATTTCAGATCCGTGTGCTTCTTGTCTGAGAAGATGACTATGATTCATCCTTTCCTGCCTGGATTGCAAACCAGGTTGCTCCTAACAACTTGAGTAGAAAGCCAGAAATCGTTATATTTTGGTTTTTATAATAATATTTTAAGGGGAGAGTAATTTTAATGAACATGAATGACACAAAATGTAAAATAATGACTGTGCTTTTGGAAGGGAAATGAATGCTATGAAAATTATAACTAAGAGGGAAAAAATAAAGAAATATATGATTTAATTGGTAAAAAGATAGATATCTTTATGATCCTATAAAAAAACAAAAATCTCTCCCTGAATATCCTGCAGTGCTCTCAGAATGTTATTTTCAATGTTTGGCAGAAGCCAGCACTCCACATTTACAAGGTGTAAGTGCAACTTATTCGACTGTATGTCAGTTCTACAATGTGACCAATGCCAACTGGAAACATCTTCAGAGCACAGAACACATATCGATTATTGGACATCTCAGCAACATAAAAAATATTGAAATAACAGTAACACAAGGATTGTAGTACTTAACCAAAGTATTTCATGGATTATTTCAAGATCTACACAGATATATATATATATATATATATATATATACACACACACACACACACACACACACACACACACACATATACACACACAACACACACAGAGGGTGCCAAAAAAAGTGTACACATTTTAAGAAAAGAAAACTGTATGAAAATTGTCATACTCAATATATACCAGTAACAAAAGATGAATACAAGCCATGTTTGACTTCTGCAATACAAGAGATGCTCAAACTGGTTACCATCAGCGTCCAGACACTTCTGATTACGGTGAACCACTGCTTGGGCAACGTTGATCAAAGTGTCCACTTGTAAACATTTTTTTGGCACCCCCAGTATATAAGGCGACTCTTCGTAGATTTGAAAATTTTGATACTAAGACCAGAATTTTAAATAAGAGATCATAAGAAATGGAGTGTTAACTGTTTAAGGTCTCTAAATTGAAAGGGATTAAGATATATCAAGCTTCATCTGAAACGGAAGATTTCTGACAATTCCAAGGAGCCAAACATGCCTGCCGTTTGGTGTGACTGGCACTCTTTACGGACAACTTCCTGTCAGGGTAGAATGCTCACAGCTCCTTTGTTATGGCGGAGCCTAGACACAGGTCAGCCTCAGACAGAATCACTACCCAAAACCTTCATAACAATGAGTCGAGGAGACAGGTAAAGGGAGTGGACATGATCAGATGAGGGGACCACCCTGTCTCCAGAGGTAACTTCCTGGTGACTTTCTTTCTTAAAAAAGAAAAGTTCTTTGATTAAAACAGGCATGTCTTCCTTCCCTTCTAGTCTTTTCCTTCCTCCAGACAACCAAACAAAATAGCTATTTGAATGAATGCTTTGAACACTTCCTCTCACCTTTAGACACACCGCCACCTGGGTGGGTGAAGCCCATAGTTTCTTTTCCTTCTTTCCCTGGGTCTGCACTGAAAGAACCCTGATACAATCACTGATAAATTATTCATTGGGATTCAGTGGCCAGTCTTAGTTTAACAAAATAGAACAGATTCCTCTCAGGGTAAAAGCAAGGCCTTAACTGAGTTTGTGAGTGACTCAACCTCATTCCAGCAACTACACCAAACCAGGGAAGGCCTCCTGGTGCCTCTGTATGCTCAGATAGCAACAGAGCTTGGAAAACCCCTGCCTGTGTAGCTGGTGTTCTCCAACAGTCTGCTCTCTGAGGTGCCCTTGGCCTTGAGGGGCCTGACAGGAGAGCCTAGGCTATTCCTGTGGATGCCTTAGGGGAGAGCAGGAGAAGGTATAAAGCATTCCCACCACCCACCAGAAGGTTCCCCGGGGGCATCTGTTTCCAATTGGCCCAAGCATCATATGGGACCTCGGTGGCTCTGAAATGAACAGAAGTCTCCAGTTTCAGAGAGAATCACAAACGAATGTGATACCAGCGACTCCCCATCCCTAGCAGAGGATTACTAGCCACAGAAGCAGATTTATTAAGCCTCCTTTGTCACTCTGGAAGCCTCTAACATCTTCCTGAGCATCAAGGGGCTGGCAGTGTTAGAGCCAGGTTCCTGGTCACACACCAAACACACACACACACACACACACACACACCCCCTAGAGCTACCCTGGAGAAGGTGAGAAGACCTTTGACTCTTTTATGAAATTAGTTTGGACAAATTTTATTAACTAAAAGTGACCTGAGAGAGATAAAATCTGCCTAAAATGACACTAAGGGATAGAAATACATATAAAGCCATTTTCTTATATTTCTCTCTTCAAGTTGAGGCTCCTCAAATAAACTGGTTATCTAAATGTATAATAGCTTAGGTTTCGTAAATTTTAAATGTAGAGATAAAACAACACCATAGAGAGAAAATTGGTGGGCAAAAAGCTTAAACTTTTGAAAGTTTTCTCCCCTGAGGATGTTTCACCCGTCCATAAAAAGGAACACCTTGGCAGCCTGGCATCCCTGAGCACTGGGCAGGGAGTCAGAGAGCAGGGCCCTGGCTCCAGCAATGACAAAACTGCAGGGCTTGACGAGCCCCACTACCTCCATGTTCTCGGTTTCCTCGTCCACCAGATGCCCACAGCACTGGTTCCCCAGCTGCTTCCAATTTCCCCATGACTTACTCATGAATGACTCATAATCTGGTCTTTTATAGGGGCCAGCGCGTTTGAACACATCAAATATAGGTTAAATATAACTCAGATAGTTATCCCACATGGAACACCAATTAAGTAAAGACATTCCTGCACTCCAGGGTTTGTGTCTTACCCTGTAAGTCAGATGAAATCTCTCCCATGTTCCAAAGTGGAATTATGGAACACACATTGATGATGCAACATGAGCCTGATGGGGTTGATGGCTATGGGATGGGTCACCTGGGACCCATGAATTCTCCACCCCATCAGCAAGTGGATCCTGGCAGCCAGCAGCAGGCTTCTCCACCACAGCTGTTCACCACCTCAGTATTAAAGGAAGAGAGAGGAAACAGACCAAATCCCCTCCTGAAGAAGACACTCATGGCTTCTTTTTTACCCCCCCTCTTAAAAAGTTTTTAAGAAGTTAATTAGTATTTTAAACGTACAATAAGATAGAGATGAAAATATAACAGTACACAGTTACCTATATCCAAGTTTTAAAATTGTTTACATTTGTCCACGTTTGTTTCAGGTTAAAAAACAGCAGAAAGGAAGGAGGGAAGGAAAGAAGAAGAAAGGAAAACATTTTAGTTGCAGTTGAACTGCCTCCCCAATCTCAACTGAGGAGAGAGAGTACCTCTTCCCAAAGGTAACAACACCTTTTCTTATTGTTCGTATGCATTTTTCCTGCTCATGTTTTTATACTTTTTCTACATATTTTTGTTCATGAGTATATCTACTTATATTATTGTTTGTGTGTTTTAATATTTTACATAAATGGTAGCAGGCTAAAAATGACTTTTTATAACTTGTACTTTGCATTCAGCATTATGTTTTATTAATGTGTGTTGAAATAAGTAGATGTTGTTTTGTATGCATTTTAACTGAGTATACTATTTCATTGTATGATGAAACCACAATTATCTGTTCCATTGTTGGAGGGTATTAACCCTTCCAACCTGTTCACAGTACAAACAGTGCTGCAATGGACACCCTGGTATACATCTCATTCCATACCTGTCTGAGTGGCAAATACCTGAAGGTGAAATCGATCAGGGTATGCACACCTTCCACATTAGCAGAGACTGCAAAATGGCTTTTCTAATTGGTGGTTGTGCAACTGTATAGCCCCAATGCTAATATGTCAGAGTTCAACATCCTTGCTAACATTTGGTATTACCAAACTTTTAATCTAACATTCTATAACCGTGAAATAGTATCTGTCTTGTCTATGACAATAGTTGGCGTTTCCCTGTTTGCTGGAGAAGCTGGGAATCTTTCCATATGTTTATGGGTCTTTAGAAGCCTCTCTTTGATTAACTGACAATTTATATCCTCTGCTCATTTTTCCATTGGGTTGTTGCCTTTTTCTTCTTGATTTGTATTTCCTTCTGTTTTGGGATACTCATTCTTTCTTCGTTGAAAATATGAGTTGCAAATATGTCAATGTTGCCATCCCTCTTGTTGGAGTGGTAACAACTGAGGCTTGGGATGGAGAAGGAGAGCTAGCTTTTCATGTGGCTTTGGTTTTGGCTATTCAGGTGCATGCAAAAGCATTCTTCCTTTGGTCCAGCCTAACTTACTACAGTGCTGCAGTCAGATTGGAGGTTGAAGCTCCTGATAAAGGGTTACTTATTTTGTTTTCTTCTCTCTGCACACCTCATAGGAAGGGATTAGGATCCCAGTGATCAGAGACCTGTGTTTCTTGCTGCTACCTGCACCTTCAAATCACCTGGGGAACTTTTAAAAATAATATGGATAACCTGGCCTTACTCCAGAACAATGAAATCAGAATTCCTGAAGATGGATTCCAGGCGTCGATATTTGAATACTCTCCAGGTGGTTGTGACATGCAGCCAGGGTACCGAACCACTGCTATAGACAAATACCCTCTTAATCACGTCCCATGATTATTTCCAACGCTTTGAAATTTAAGTCAAGACACCGGAGGATTAAGAATTATTAATTAGCTATGGGGGAGGTTAAACGTTCTTTATGAAGATATGAAATAACAACTAACACGTGTATTTTGAAAAGGCCAAGAACTGGTTACTATGCGATGCAACAAAGCTTCCAAATCACATGCACTGCTAAGGTCAGTGAGCTCGGAAGTTCAGTATTCCCACGCCTCACCCCCTCCATCATTTGATCTTTGTTTTGGTCTCCTTGGAAGACAAAGATGCTCAGTCCGGACCATTTTTGTAGGTGGAAGGATCCCTGGAGCCTGAAGCCTTCCTGTTACTGAGAGTTGTAATGGTGATCCTGGAGGATTTACAGATTTTTCTGTCCTGATTACTCCCTTCTCTATTTTCCAGTTAACCCTCCCACCCCCTGCCCCCACCCCGACTCAGAATCTTCTCTGCTGTGTTGGGCTGCATTTTAGTTCCACAAAAGACCCCTCTGGCACTGACCATCCTAGGTCCCATTCTCCAGGGCACTTGTGAGCTTCCCTTGGCTTCAAAGTCCCCTTGGCGGTGGGGCCAAAGTCTCCTGCACAAATCACAGGGGAGAGCACAGCATCTTGGAAGATGTTGGGTCTCAGCACTCAAACTGTTTCCAGATTTGCCTTTTAGGCTGCTCTATTCCTCTCTGCAGGGAAGAGGAACAAAATTTCCCTTTGCATTGGCAGACTGTTCAGAGGCAATCTTGGGGAAGCTTGGGGCACAGGAACGGAAGCAAACTGGACAATTTTCAAAAGAACACGTGACTAAACTCTTCAAAGGAAATGTCTGCTGACAGTAATTGCTAGTTGTTCTCTATGTCTATTTAACGATTAGAAACTCACTGATCAATTATGTAAGGCCTGAAATTTCACATCGTCCCCTCTACCCATCCTTCCGAGGCCTACACTGACTTACGGTTCATTCTTTACCATTCCCACCAAACAACATTAATTTAAATAATTTAATGCCAGCTATGCCATTTAGCCTCTTTTCATGCTGAGGCCACGAAACTTTTCCTTTATCTTATGTTCCACCTCATCTCTTCATGTTTTATTTTCTGGAAAAATGTTGTTGTTTATCTTGTGCTACTTGTTTGCTTTGAGGTTTGGGTTTCGGTAAAAACATTTCTTTAGTACTCCCTTCAGAAGGCTTACCCCACACTGTGAACAGCAGACTTACCTCAGAAGGATGGATCAGGAAGGGAGCAAGATTATTCACTTTTCAGATGATTGAGTTCAAATGAGGCTGTTATGGCATGTTCTCATCCAGCAGGGTTAGTGTCCCTATGAAAAGAGGAGGAGACACCAGAGCTGTGAGAAGGCGGTCATCTGCAAGCCAAGAGGGAAGCCTCAAGGCAACCAAACCCACCAACACCTTGATCTCGGACTTTCAGCCTCCAGAGCTGCAAGAAAATAAATGTCTGTTGTTTAAGCTCCCCAGTCTGTAGTATTTTGTTAGGGCAGCTCAGGGTGCTGTTATAGTCCTCACAGGAAATAAGTGCTGAGTTAATATGCATACCCAAAGGGCGGTGCAGGGTAGGGAGACACACTGAGTGGCACTTCCAGAATCTTTTCTGGCTCCAGTGTGTCTTCTTTGGGCCTATTTGCCCACCTGTGAAAGTGTATACAGGATCATGCATAAGGAGCCCTCTAGCCCAGGCATTCTGGGATTCCACTTGGTGGCTTCCAGGACCTGGGAAGTGTTTTAAAGCAGTGCTGTTTAACCTGAGGGCGACTTTGGCTACCAGAGGACCCTGAAGACATTCTTGATTATCATAAGTGTGTTGGTGGAGGTGCTGTTGGCATCCAGTGGGGAGAGGTCAGTCATGCTGTTGGACATCGTGTGGTGCACAGGGCAGCCCCCTCCACAAAGTCTTCGGGCCCCAGGTATCACTGGTGTGAAAGTGGAGAAACCTTGGGTTAAACTTTGTTACCCCTTGAATGGCGATGCCACTGAATTACCAGCCCCAGTCGTTCATTCAGCAGGCTGTTACTTAGCATCATTGGGTGCCTGGCTGTCAGTGCTGGGTGCTAGGGAGATAAAGAACTGCAAGGTGGCCTTCTGGAATTCAAAATCAAGTCTGTTAAATGACTGTATCATTTTACATTCCCATCAGCAATGCACGAAGATTCCAGTGTCTCCACATTGTTGCCAACTCTTGTCACTGTCTGTCTTTTTTATTACAGCTATCCTCATGGTTATGAATCGGTGTCTCAATGTGGCTTTGACTTGCATACCCAATGGTTAGTGATGTTGAACATCTTTTCATGTCCTTATTTGCCATTTGTATATCTTCTTTGGAGAGCTGTCTATCCTAATACTTTGCCCATTTTTAAACTGGGTGGTCTTTTTATTGTTGAATTGTTAAAGTAGTTCTTTACACAGTTTGGATCCAATCGCCTTATTCGATACATGATTTGCAAATACTTTCTCCCATTCTGTGTGTTGTCATTTCCCTTTCTTGGTGCTGTTCTTTGAATCATAAAAGTTTAATTTTGATGAAAATAAACAGATTATTCACTTTTCTTTATAAAACCTTCTTTATTTTCTTAAAATGGGCATGTATTACTTTAGCAATTAAAAATATTAAAAATACAGTCACAGATAAAATATTAAAAGGTGTAGCAATCCCAAAATATGAACATTTTGTGATAAGTGTGCATATATATGTATATATAAATACATTAGTGTTTATAAAGCACTTAGGACAGTGCCCAGCACATAGGAAGCCCAGCATATAGCAAATAAACAAAAAGAGATATGTATGCCATCATCTAATAAAAACAAAGGATTTGCATTAAATCTGTAGATAGAAGAGAATTCTGAGTGAAGTGTGAAAATACCGGGCTTAGCCCACAATGAACCATATTGCACTGCTGATGGATAACTTCTGTTTTCTTTGTTCTCATTTGAGAAACTGGAATGAGTTAAAGTCAGGAGCATGCTGAGGTTTAACTCATACCATAGTTTCAAAATGACACAAGGCATGATTTAAAGCCAGGCGGCCTGGCCGGTTTTTAGTTCTTAGTGGAAGTTGTCTGTCTTTGATTGATTGCATAGGACCAGGGGTTCTGAACACCTATTGGGACTGACCCAGGGCTGCATGCAGCCGGGCAGATGGCTTACTGCATTCCCATAATTTTTCTGGTTCCAGCCAAAGCTCTTGGAGCTGAGTAGCTGCGGGATTGATCTGGGACTCCTTGGCTGGTCCTGGACCAGCACCCACTGCTATGGCCCCCAGTGGTCTGGGCTGTTTCTAGGCCAGATCGGGGCACCCTGAACCTTGAGGCTAACAGTGGACTCTGGGCCCTGACTGTGCTTTGGTCACCTATAGAACTGGAGTTGGGCTCTAAGCTAAATACCACTGAGGGTGGGAGGCAGGGTCAGTCAGGAGCAGTCCCAGCTGGGATGCCTGAGACAGACTCCTACTCAGACTCCTCCCAGCAGAGAGGCCAGGCTGGACCTGCTCTAACCTCACTCAGTTCAGTGGGTTCTGCCAACCCTGGCTCAGCTTTGGTTCTGGGCCCAGCTGCGTTGGTGTCAATGCTGCTCTTCCAACTTAGTTTTCCTTGAAGGCAACCAAGAATTGGAGAGAATATTTGCAATATAATTTTTACAAATATAGCTGATTTTAGTACTTTGTAGCTACATTTCTTTTCTTTAATTAGAAATTTGTTTTTCTGAATCATAAATCAACAACAAAAACTTATCAAGTTTAGTGGTTGGAAACGGTACTCTCGCTAAATAAAAAATAAAAAACGTATAACTTGCTTTCATTGGAATGGGAAATTCCACAGAGACTTGTGAAAAAGTACAAGGGTTTCTTATGTTTTCTTAGGCACTAATTAAAAGACTTCAATTGTTCATGGATCAATAATACTACAACTATTATAACTTCTGAGAGAATTCATCCTGCCGGGGTTTCTTTAAGTTGAAGGGAGATTATTTTTGTGAAGCTTAATCTAATGGAGGAGAATTAAGTGTGGATTCATGATTGTTCAGGGAGGGATAGTTCACGAACTTTCCTAATGACTCCATTTAGAGCAAGGAGCCAAGTCCAGCCCCTGGGACTACACACGCATGTCCTTCCGGCTATTCTAGCCACGGAGGGAAGTCCAGGAGTGCCTCCTGTCCTGAGTCAACTGGGTAGGGCAGGGACTGGTCAGAAATATAAAGTGAAAGTACCAGAAGCTCTTGCCATCCATGTCTCAGGCGTGAATTCTTCCTTGGTTTGTTTAGCCTCCTTTAGCCCCCTGAATTGCTGCCTTGTGAGGACCTGGCTTTCCCAAAGAGATAGGAGTTTATTTTCATAATGACTGTGCAACAAAATCAGCCATACTGGAAATTAATTGTATGCACATTTAATATATAAGATATCAAAACATTTCAGTTTCATTCTCATTTCAGTTCTCCAAAGACATCTCCTGGCCTAAATATTGATTGAAACGTTAAGACATGGCCTGGGTACTTCTCTTTTTTATTGGGAACAGATGTGTTCGTAGTTGAAGAGCAATTTCTCTTATAAGCTGTGTTCACCTGATAGTACAGCAGAGATTCAACATATATTTGTTCAATGAGTAAAAAATAAAGGATAGATTCACTTCTATTTCAAAGCATTTATCAAGTGCTGTGTATGTCCAGGAAGAATGGACACAAACAGCTGCCCCCAAATCTGGCCAATCTCAACCTCACTTGATGTGTCATCCAAACAATGAAGATATGATTTCCCCTTGACTCCCCCATCTTATCAGCTATTCTGTGAGCACAGCTTTAGGGTGAATTTCTACATATTACACAATGAAGTCATATCTGTATCAGGGCTCCTCAACCTGGGCACTAGTGGCACTTTGGACCAGATAATTCTTTGTTGTGAGGACTGACCTGTGCATTGTGGGATATTTAGCAGCCTCCCTGACCAGTATCCTTGAGGTCCCAGGAGGACCTCCCCGACAACTCATGACAATCAAAAATATTTCTAGACAATGAATGCCAAATGTCCGCTGGGGGAAAAATCGCCCTGAGTTGGAAACCATGAATCTATATATAAGAGTAATATATGGTTATACCATGTTGAGCAATACTAAAATTACAAAAAAAAAAAAAAAAACAACCCTCCACTAACCCCCTTTTTTTTTCCTGTTCAGTAAAGATGTCCTGTCGTATTGTGTTCCAAGGAACACACGCTGAATGTAATTTTCTCTGATAAACAAGGTTTTTGTTTATGGGAACAACAAGTGTTGTTTTAGGACAGATATTCATAGTTATAAAACTTACAAAAATAATAATTGGTTTTTTCAAAACAGAATAATAGAAAAATGGAGACCCCAAATGGTCATCATCCTCACTCTGATGAACTCTAACATTATAAAAGAAAAATGAATAAGTACACATGGTAAACCACACAAGAAGATAAAAATGGACAACGAATGCCTCCCTCCTTCTGCTCCAGTTCCCCGTTCTTTCCCCAAGGCTAACTACTTTCAACATTTTTCACTTCAGAAAAAAACAGTTTTCTGTAAGGAAAGTTTAAGCTTTTCTCTGGGAGAATTGGAATAGACACAGGTGTGCACTTGGGGTGGAAACAGGGTGGAAACAAGCTAACACCAATTCTGAACAAGTCAGAAAGGAAGACCCGGGCTTGGCTTTCAGTAAAAGAGTTTGAGACTATTCATTACTTATCTACTCTCCCGAGGAAGGGATAGTCTTCTTTTTCCCATGGTGCCCTGGCTGCATATTTTGGAAACTTATCTGTTTTTAGTTTAAATCTGATAGAGTTTTCACTCATAGAGCAAACTTGCTGAGACTGGGTTTTTTGGCAGAGGGTTCTGTCCCCATCTTTGTGAAGGCTGACCTGTTGTGGTGGTGCCAGGGACTCATTTACTGCCTTTTTCCCTTAGTACACAGGACACCCACTCTTTCACTGCATTATCAAGTTGTTCTGGTGGGAACAATTCGGCCTTTGTCATGCTGCTGAGGTTCCCGGCCAGGCCCTGTGAATGGATGCAGGTTTGTAGCAAAGTGGGCATCCATTGGTACAGTAGCTACTGTCCTCTCCTTAAAAGGTGCCAGTGGATTTCAGCAGCTTCCCTTTAATGAGTTGGCTCCTCAGAAAAGTCCTGAATTTGTTTGATGTCCTGAAGCACTTGCAGCTCTTTATCTGAAAGTGTAGACATTATGAAAAATTCTCTAGGCATGCTTTTCATCCAGTGAATGAATCTCTTTATGTGTCTCAGCCACGAATACCCTAAAGTTCAGATGCTAGTAAAAAGGGGCATTTGTATGAGGAAAAAAACATTTCAGGACAACAGAATGTTTTGGTTATTTGTGGACTTTCATGACATTTCCCTTCTTAACATACTACTATTTTGTCATTCACTTATTCATACAGTCATGGACATAAAACAACTGTATGCAAGAGACTTTGTTGGGTGCTGTGTGGGATATAGGTACCATGGGGAAGGAGCAGGTCAGATTGGTGAAATGCTCAAATTTGGGGATCAGAACACTTGTCAGCTTTGCCTTCTCTGGGCCACGTGATGCTGAGCAAGTCACTAAACCTCTCTCAGCCTCAGATTCCACATCTGAAAAATCAGAAAAATAATAGAATCGATTTTTGTAGGGTTATTGTGAGAATTAATGGAGATATTGCAAAACACATAGTGCCAAGCATCTTCTGATCACTCATTTGATGTTTACTTAGAAAAGAAAGCAACCTGTAGGCTAGAATGAAAAAAAATCCAAAATCATTTATGTAAATACTTATAAGGTAAAGAATAATGCATGCCATGCGAAGTAGAAGGAGGGTAAGTAGCACTAGCTATTGTAACAAGCCCCTAACACAGTAGGGATGGCTTCCTAGGGTGTCATTGGGCATCTGAGTGATGCAGGAATCCTGGCTCCTTCCACCTTGTGACCTTCAGGAACTTCGGAATCATTCGCTTCAAGGTACAGGAGTAGGAAAAAAGAGTATATGTGAAATAGTGCTTGGGAGGTTTCATTACTAGGGCTGTATATTAGTTATCTATTGTTCTGTGACCAATCGCCCAAACTTAGCAGCCAGCTTAAAATAACTCCATTTCTGCAGGTCAGAAATTCTAGAGCAGCTTACCTGGGTGACTCTAGCTTTGGGTCTCTCATGAAGCTGCAATCAAGATTTGGCTGGGTTGCAGTTTTCTGACGATGTGAATGAGGTTGGAGGATCCTCTTTCCAGACCGCTTATTCACATGGCTTTGGGCAGAAAGTCTCAGGTTTTTTGCTGGCCATTGGCAGAAGGCCTCATTCCCGGCCAGGAGACCTTTCCATTGGGCTGTTTGAGTGTCCCCACAATATGGCAGCTGGCTTCCCCCGAGCCAGGGATCAGACAGAGAGGAAGAGCAAGAAGGAAGCTGTAATGCTTTATGATCTAGTCTCATAAGTCACATGCTGTCATTCCCACTATATGCGTTCATTAAGAGAAAACCACAGTGTCCAAACCTCACTCGAGGGGAGAGGAATTAAGCTCCAATTCTTGAAAGGAAGAGTATCTAAGAATTTGTGGATGAAATATATATTGAGCAGAGAGCTCCTGAAACCCTTGGAATTTCCTAAGAAATAAGCAGATAAAGGTGAAAGGAATGTCTTTGGTTATTGATAAGAAACCCCTTTCAGCTACACCTGAGTTTATTTTAGTGAGGTAGCTTTTGGAAAGCCCCTCAGCATGGGAGGCTCGTTGCCAAGGGGAACCAACTGTATGACTAAAGGGTTGGAACTTTCAGCCTCATTCCTTGCAACCTCCAGTGAGGGAAGAGGAGGGCTAGAGATTGAGCTAATCACCAATCATGCCTGCATGATGAAGCCTCCTTAAAAATCCCTAAGGGATGGGGTTCAGAGAGCTTCCTGGCTAGTGAACACATCAACAGACCAGGAGGGCAGTACACCCAGACTTCATGGGGACAGGAGCTCCTGTGCTTGGGACCTTTCTGGACCTTGCCCTATGAATCTTCAACTAGCTGTCGCATGGGATCTGAATGCGGACTCCAGGTAGATGGTGTCAGAATCGAATCCAATTGCAAGATGCCCAACTAGTGTTAGAGAATTAATTGGTGTGGGAAAAACCCACACATCTGGTCACAGGAGTAAGTAAACAAGTAGAGGAAAACGAAGAGTTTTCCTTTGACAGCTTCTGTTTTGTTTTTTTGTTTGTTTGTTTGTTTTTGTTTTTTTTTGAGAGCAGTGTCACTGGCCCTAATATGTGGGACCGAACCAGGGTGCTGGCTAGCGCTTAACCACCGCGCCACTTGGCTTGACCTCCTTTGACAGCTTCTAATTCCTTCTTTGCTCCTCACTGGTTGTGTGCTTTTGGGCAATTTACTTAGGCTATCTCAGTCTCAGTTTCCTCATCTGTACAATGGGAACAGTAAGATCCCTTTTAATAGGTGTTTTGGAGGATTTGAGAAAACGTGCATGAAATACTTAGGGCAGTAAATGGTAGCTCCAGTGATCAGTGGAACCTCTTTATGGTGCATGAAGAAATAGGCTTAGAGAGTTTTAACACCTCGCTCAGAATTATGTAGGGAGTTAATTAGGAACTAGATTACAACCTCACATTAGAACCAGCATGAACAAACGCATAGAGGTCAGAAATAGCATGTGGCTCTGGAACAGGGGTGGCAGAGGAAGATTTGTACAAAGAGGGGTGGGGCAATACCAGCCCTGGAAAGCCGGAGAGGCGCTTGACCTAATAAAGAGGAGGATAGGATCCTAAATTCTAGGGCAGGGTAGATGTTTTATACAAACATATTCTGAGATTCAGTTGCAAACAGATGAATGATGTAATTAATACAGCAGGCTTTGAATCAGGACTAGGAATATAGTCATTCAGCCACCAAGCTCAGTGGAAAAAGATCTAAAAAGCACCCAGAGGCTTTTCATCATTCTCAACTGTAGTCAGGGAAACAAGGAGACTAAAAAAGATATCACCAAAGAAACACTGTTTTGACAGTATCTATAAAAGGAAAGAGGGGAGCCAGCTACGTATTCTGTGCCCATGTTCCCATGGCAGCATGTGTCTATATGGGTGATTATACCCATACGGCACGAGTATAATCGTGTGTGTGTGTGTGTGTGTGTGTGTGCACGCGCGCGCGCTCAGGTGTAGAAGACCCATACCAGTTCACGTGGTATTACAGTTGGGAAAGAGGGTGTAAGGACATGGTCCCTCTATAGTATCCCACAGGTGGATGAGAAAGTCCCAGCTCATTTTTTTCTTCTGAAAACTCCCCAATTTATACTCAACCCCGAGCTTCTTTTCTGAGCTCCAGACCTAAATCTGACCTGCTTAGCAGACATCTCAAACTTCACACCCAAATCCAAAATCATGATTAAGAATACTTTCCTTCTTGGGCCGGCCGAGTGGCGCATTGGTTAAGCACTGCTTTTGGGATGCCAGCGGCCCCGGTTCGGATCCCACATGAGGGCCAGTGACACTGCCCTCTACAGCTAACAACAGCTCCACCTGGAGCTGGGCTGTGCGAGCCCCGGTGATGGTGTGGGCTGCAGCCCCTGCTGCAGTGGGCTGCCATAGGCTACAGTGAGTGGCCCGCAGCCAGCGTGAGCGGCTGGCAGCCAAGCGTGAGCTGCCAATAGCCGCGGTGAGCGACATCCAGAGGCCAGCGACCCATCTGCCTCATCCGGGAAGAGCGCAATGACGATACCAACAGTGAAGCAACATCCTCCGCAACTAAACTGAAGAACAAAAAGACAGCAACTTGTCTGTTCCCCTTCCCCGATTCCCCAACACTGTTCCCCTTCGCCAATTCCCCAATAAAATCTTTAAAAAAAAAAAAAAAGAATACTTTCCTTCTTAAAGTGTTCTTAATCTAATCTTCAGCATCTTAGTAAATGACACCACATCCATCCAGGTATTCAATCCAAAAATCTAGACATCATTTTTGTTCCTCCTCTGCCTCACCAAGTCTTATCATTTTAATAAGCTAGATGGAAGCAGCAGTCTTTTTATAACCTAACCTCAGAAGTGACATATCATCATTTCCACAGTATTCTTTTCATTAGAAGTAAGTTATTAAGTCCAGAAAACACTCAAGAAAAGGGGATTCAGTATTTGGGGGCCATCTTAGAGGGAGGCACAATACCCCATTCAAGGTTAGGGCCCGCTTGGCATGATTGTTCTGATCCCCCTGTAGTGCTCCAAGCGTTGCCAAGAGTTCTCTCCTTCCGTTGCCACATGGCCTAGTGGAAGCAGTTGTTAGTGTTTCTTTTGGATTTCAGTTCTTGGCTTAGGGCCTAGCAGTGACCTGCTGAATTGAATTGAATTGTATGTCTCTAAGCCATGGCCAAAATACATAAACAGTGCTGATAGTTGGGACTAAACTGAGTTGCTTTTTGATATTTCAGCTCTTGAGGCAAATGAGCTATGGAGTAGCATCTCAGAGGTCCTTTTGGGTCAATGTAGAAAGAATCAGCTCAAACCTGGGACCTTGAATGCATGCAACTGGAGGGTGCTGTGCATAGACAGTGTGTTGCCATGGAAAGAACTGAGGACATGGGGTCAGATCGACTTGCTCTGGAAGCCAGCCTTAATACTAATTCATCATGGGGGCCTTTGGCAATTAGTCTCATCAATTATTAGTGTCCAAAACTCATCACTGAAAGAAAATAATAAAATCTATCTTTAGTGGTGTTGTGAGAATCAAAAAAGGCACATTAAACAGAAGTACCTGGCACATGAGAGCATACAACACATTTATTTCCCTTTCCTTTCTTCTCTTCAAGGTCAGAGATTCTAACTTTAAAGCACATAAGAGTCACCGGGGAGGTGCAGACCTGCTCACCCCCAAGAATCTGCTCCAATAGCCTGCAAATTCAGCCCAGGAATCTGCATTTTTAGTTAGAGCCACAGGTAATCTGATGAGACACCACTGCACATTGGAAAACACTGTCCTAGAGGAATAGGAACTAAAGAAAACAATAGAAATCAAAGGATAAGATCTCAAATCTTGATTTTCCAAGTGGATGAGGAAGGTTGTTAGGAGCAGCCAGATCACTTCCAGAGATGTAGTCCTCATGGCCTGAGGCCAATAAAACATTTATAGCAAAAGCCTGGTGTTTAAGTTGAATCAATGTATCCTGTGTAAAGCTAAATGGGGAAACTGTGGGCCGCAGAAGTTGTGCTTTGCCCAAATCCATAGTTGTTCATTCGTTGCTTCTTTGATTCACTTATTCATCTATGAATTGAATTGTCTGTTACGTGAAGTTACATACAAGTACAGTAATATTCTCTGCCCTCAAAAACATGTTAAATATGACTATTTGAATTTGTACAAAGGACAACAGTAGAGAATGAGAGGAAAGGAAAGGACAAATTGAGCAGTAGAGATAAGCTCTGTAGCTTCAGGAATTCAGGAGATGTGGGTCCATAAAGATTTCCTGCAGCCTTTGGGAAGGAAACTGGGCTGGGACTTGAAAAGGGGGGTTGCTTTGAACACACAGAGTGAGGGGAAAGCATTCCAATTCCTTCACTGAATACTTCTTTTTTATTTGTTTTGAGAACTATTATATCCTTCAGTCTGTTTTTAGATGTGTTACTAAGTTTTGTTGTTGTTCAAACCAGTACCTTGCACTTTATTGTTAATTATAACATGCTCTATTTCCTGGGAAAGCGGGCCACTCCTGTATTTCTTCTCGAGACAACTTTTTGTTAATTTCACCTGTGTAGTTTCCCAAATACATTTAAAATGGATGTCTAATGTTCTAAAAAAAAAAAAAATCCATTCACATATATAAAGCCTGTGATTTGATTAAATAATTAGGGAAGAATGCAAATTGCTGCAGTACGTAGTTTTCCTATTTAAAACTTTAAAAACTCCTAGGTTTGCTTAGGTGCAGGCCTCACACCCTGAATAAGCTTGTGGGGCCACAAAACTGTGTGAAGCTGAGATTTTTCCCAAGAAGGGAGCAGTGCTGGTGATCCAGCCTTGGAAACTCAGAACTTTATCGCCACAAAACCAGGACAGTTCTATCTCTGGAAACTTCTACCCCACAATGGCAACTGTAGTTGGCAGGATTAAACTACAGCCTGTTGCCAGGCACCAGAATGATAAGGTCAGTGTTTCTCCCAGACTGATTCCTAAATCAGGTAAAAAGGAAAGGAGAGACAGGTTCACCCTGCTGAGTTCTGATGCTGCCCAGATCTGCAGGTGTCTCTAAATAGCTCCAGTGAATTGCCTGGGGTTCTGTGGAAATGCTTGTTAACAAGAAAAGGTGCCAACATGTATAAGCTCCTCTTATGTGCCAAGTGTTTTTACATATGTAATCCTTAAACCTCACACCTGCTGTGTGTTTAAAAATATTCTTTACCTGTTTTACTTTGTTTTTACAATAATCCCATAGATAATATATAGTGCATAATATAAAACATATTATTAAATTAAGAGCCAAAGGTTAATTAGATTGCATGCTGACACAGAGCAGTCATCGATCTATTTGACTCCAGCGCCCATGCCTTTCCTTATCTACTACACTGTCCAGCACCCACACCAAGCCCGTGGAGGCATGAATACAGACATACACACATCAGTGTACAGACACCTCCTGTCTACGTACAAACAGACACATTTATTTTCCCAAACATAGGGAGGTCTGGGTTTCCATTAAGGAAATATGACTGATGTTTCCAGGAAAAAGAATATCTGTAACATCTTGCAGTGTGTGGTAGTCTCAGGGGAGTGCTGCAGTCGGCTTGTGTTGGCTTGCAGGCGCAAGTTAAGTTTTCAGGAATTTTGTGAGCCAGTTGTTAAATCCAGCCATTATTAGAAATTAAATTATATACACTTATGATTAAATAAACTATATTAAAAAGAAATGTCAAACATACAGCTCATCACTTCCTAATTATTTTACCACACTTAACTATTACCTCTGCTCTTAAGGTAGAAATACTGTATAATGGTATACTATTGTGTGTATCTCTTCCCAACAGACAGTCAGTGACATTTTTTTTTTTTTGTATCTTGAAATTAGCCAGGGGAGTTGTAGCTACACTATAGAAATCAGTAAATATTACAGACCAGGGCATAGTTTCTCCAGGAGAGCTGTTATTTTAAATCATAAAAGATATATACATTTTCTTTTTTTTTGGTTTTGAAAACATGTTTTTTTAAATGGAGATAAAATTCACCATTTTAACTATTTTAAAGTTTACAATTTCATGACTTCCAGTACATTCACAAGGTTGTACAACCATCGTTACTAAGTAATTTTCATCATTGAAAAAAGAAGCCCCATACCTATTAGAAATCATTCACATTTTCCCCTTCCCCAGCCTCTGTCGACTGCTAATCTGCTTTTTGTCACTCTAGATTTACCTGTTCTGAACATCTCCTATAAATGGACTAATGTATGTGGCCTTTGGTATCTGGCTTCTTTCACTTAGCATAATGTTTTCAATTACATTGTAGCATGTACCAGTATTTCATTCCTTTTTTAAAAAATTAAACTAGGGTAACAATGGTTAGTAAAATTACATAGGTTTTAAGTGTACAATTCTGTAATACATCATCTGTGAGTATATATCACATTGTGTGCTCACCACCCAGAGTCAGTTCTCCTTCCATCACCATATATTTGACTTCCATTACCCTCTTCTACCACCCTCTCTCCCCGCTTACCATCTGGTAACCACTAAACTGTTGTCTGTGTCTATGAGTTTGTTTTTCTTTTAGCTGAGCCATCCTGCTACCTGTTGGCAGCTCAGCTCGGGGTGGGCATCAAACTGCTGTTGCTCAGAGCTCAGCTCGCACGCTTGAGTGAGCTCTTAACCAACTGAGCCCCTCGGCTGGCCCCATAAAAGATATTTTTAATACAATAGAAAGATGTAGAATTATGGCAACATAAGGTTGATTTAGTGATATTTCCAAATCATTTTTTCACAAATGTGTAAGTGACATTTTATAAGCTCCCCAACTAATATTTATGCAGAGTAGTGTTGAGAATCACTGATTTAGATAACAGTAGTAACTGATTATGGGCTAACACAAGGGTTGAATTATCAAACAGACTTACATGAAGCAGAGATCTTACCCAGTATCACCTTTATTAAATGATTACAAGGATACAGGCATTCAGGAAGCTTAGAGCAGAGACAGGTCTGGAACTTTGAGGACAGCTCCCCACTTTCCCTCTTTGTACGTGACCCCCTGGCCCTGAATAGATGAGGTCTGTAACTGAGGTCCAGGGGGTTGCTCACATAGACGGAGCATTTCAACTATAAAACATCCAGGAGAGCTGGTTTCTAAACACGTCCCGGCATACCACTGGGCAGTATCCATACAGGTGTTGTCATGAATTCCTTATGTAAGGAAATGCACAGTTCACAAGGACCAGTGGATAACTTCTGTGAATCCAAGAGTGCTATCCACTCACAGAGGCTTGGCCAGAAGAGTAAAAGTCAGGAAAACAGAAAGTCTGCTGGGGCATTGCTAAGGTGAGTAGGAAAGTGTCCTTATATCAGAAGGACACTGTCTTTCACAAAACTGTGGCACACAGACTTGTGTAAATTTCACAGTGACCCTGGAAGGCAGGGTCTTTGCCCTGTGCTTACAGTGCCTGGCTGACAGAAGCCCTGGAGTGGCTAATGTTTTCTTCCAGAATATTTCTGTTTCCTGGGCCTCAATGCTAATGCCCCCCCCACACACACACACACAATGCCCACCTGGCTGGTGAGGTGTGTGAACACACATTCATAGCAGGTCATGGTGCATGGTGTCTGGCTGGCTTTCCTTAACTCTCACTCTGTGTGACTCCTGATTCAGGCACTGCCAGTCCATTTCCCCAGTGAGTGTAGGCTGATTTATTCTGTATGACTGTCACCAAAGGTCAGATGTGCCTCCATGGGAATATGGTTTCTGAAAATGAGTAAGACAGAATAATTGGGAGAAGGGTCAGGAACGAAACTCAAAATCATATATCTCTATTCCAATGCCAAGGGAAGGGGCTATAAAGTGAACCTGAGATTTGAAGGTAAATATGATCTTTTAGGGATCCTCAAAGCTTGGTGAGTTCACACTCCTAACAGGAATATAGTTAAAATTTCTTTGTATATTATTTCTCTTCTTCAGTTGCTTTTGTTAAAAAATTTAGAATGTAATTCACGTCACTGTAAAAGAAATTTAACCAATATTCAAGAGTCTAAAGTTCAAAAGGGAATTACCTCTTTATACCTGCTTTCTGCAAATAATTACACTGTGATGTGTATCCTTTCAGAACATGTGTGTGCGTGCACACACACACACACACACGCTTATCTACATGATTTGAAAATATTTAAGTATAAAATTGAATCATACTGTCTATACAAATCATTATGTGACTTGCTCTATTCACAATATATCTTGGAGAAGATTGAGCCCATACTTTGAATGTATAGTAGAGACTTCCATTATGCAGATGTATACCATAATGTATTTAAAGAGCTCCCTATTGAAGAACACTGAAGTTTTCTGCAATTATTTGCCACTAAAATAAGATCGTAGATAAGCATTCATATAAATATGCTCTCATGTATTCATTTCTGTAGGATAACTATAAAGGAATAAAATTATAGGGTAAAAATGCACGTGCATTGACAATTTTGATAACTTTGGTCAAATTGTCTTTAAAAGCGTTGTACCTATTTATATTCCCACAACATTATAGTAAAGTACCTATTTCTCTTCTCAACCTTACCAACATTTTATATGAATAGTCTTAAACTTGGGCCTATCTCAGGTATAAAATTGTATCTTGCTCTTATTTTGCAATTATTTGACATTGTTTACTTATTTGTATTTTTTCTTTGAATTGCCTCTTTGTACCCTTTGCCCATTTTCCAATTAATTTGAGTTTATTTAACTGATTTGTATGAAGCCTTTATATGGAGCTTTTTTTATATCTTTATGTATTAGGGATATGACTATTTCATTATATGCTACAAATATTATCTCTGACTCTTTCATTTATCTTTCAGCTTTGTTAAAGTTATATTTTTGGCCATATTAATATTTTACATTTTCTTATGAATAAATCTGATCTCTTCCTTCATGGCTCCTGGGTTTAGGATGTTGTTTGGATAGTTTTAAATGCCTAATAAGGTAATTGGCAAGCCTTAAGGGGGAAAAAAAAAGCCTTGAAAGTTTGATTGATTAATATCATAAAGAGATAGCCAGCATTTACTTAATACCTCACTAGATATTCTCTTATGTATGGAAGCAAAACAAAATAATATTTTCCCAGTAAGATTAATAAATGTTTTTCACAGACCAGGGAAGAAAATGCAGAATAGAGAGCTGCATTGAGCCTCGTGTACGCTGCTTACATGCATGGCAATGGAGTCAGGAAACTACTAGGGTATCTTGACATGTATATTTCATTTGCTCTGGAGCCAAAATTTCACACTGGCTTAATCTGTCTTTATTTGCCATGTAAAAAGAAAAGAAAGAAAATTAGAAATCTGTCAAGTGCTCTGTGTTTGAAAGTGACCACTCCTTTCCAACTCAGCCTTATCCCAGCTTTCTCTTTCTAAACAAGTTTTAGATAATGTGTACAACATTTCTCTAAAGGGACTAAAGTATAATCTGGTTGATGTTTAAGTTCTTTAAATGGAAATAAACTATGCTAGGTTTTTTGGGGGGAAGGAATTAGTTATTCTCTGAGAAACTTAAGGTATATTCATTGGTTCTCTAAGCATTATTTTGCCTTTACTTAAAATATTAAAATCTTTGTGCTCCTTTTGCCCTGAGATAGTTTTTCTTTTTATTTTAAATGCCATCAATGACCAAAGGAGCTGTGAATGTCCAAATAATTATTAAATATCGTCCTTCTGCCAGAGAACTCAAATTTAACTCCTCAAAATACCTTGTTTTAAATAGGACTCTCAATACATAGGTATAATGATTGCTTGAAATATCTCATTATAGAATGAGAAAAAAAGACTTCCATTTTCAGCATTTTAGGATTCCATCCTTAAGAATTATAGTACACCCTCAGCCATCAATAAAATATTTTCTGTGGAAAAAAAAGAAGAATTATAGTGTACAGCAAAAAATGCTCAGATAAAACTGTAAAACCAGTTACTATGGAGAGGATTGAGTATGCGAGAAAAAGGAGCATGGCAGGATGGGCATGTTGCACAGTAAATCACAGGCTAAGATAATAAAGGAGGCAAGAAACAATACCTCTGATCCCTGGTGCCTGTATGCCACTACCTAGGCGATGGGCAATAAAGAAAGCGAACTTGTTATCTAACACCCAGAAATAAATACGACCTCAAAGGCATTCCTGAGACTTGATTTGGAGACTTGGTGACAGTATACAGGAATGGAAGAATAGACTTTGTCCAAGAAAAAGAAACTAATTTAAAGATAAATATATGAGTATAAATTTAAAAACTCAGAACAGTGACGTGCTGGAGAATATCTGGGTACAGACACGAGGAGAGGGGGTCAGAAGCAGCACAGAGGTGGGCAACACGCTAACCTACCAACTTACTGGGCAACTTCAACTGTTGGACCATTACTCCAAGTCTCTACCAACCCAAAGACACAGGTATAAGTCACAGATGCCATACTGTGGAGTTCGGCCTGTATTCAGTGGAGAGCCACCTACATTTTGGATGGAGAGGTGACCTATTGGGGACAATTTCAAGAAGACAAATCAGGGCCGGCTGAGTGGCGTATTAGCTGAGAGGCGAGCTGGTTTTGGGATGCCGGCGGCCCCGGTTCGAGTCCCGCGTGTGAGGGCCAGTGACATTGCCCTCTACAGCTAACAACAGCTCCACCTGGAGCTGGGCTGCGTGAGCCCCAGCGACGGTGTAGGCTGCAGCCCCTGCTGCAGTGGCTGCCATAGGCTACAGTGAGTGGCCGGCAGCCAGCGTGAACAGCTGGCAGCCAGTGTGAGCTGCCAATAGCCGCAGTGAGCGACATCCAGAGGCCAGCGACCGATCTGCCTCATCCGGGAAGAGCACAATGACGATACCAACATGGGCCAGTGAAGTGATATCCTCCACAACTAGACTGAAGAGTTAAGGGACAGCGACTTGACTGTTCTGATTCCCCGGCGCTGTTCCCCTCCTCCAATTCCCCAATAAAGGATCTTGGGGGGGAAAAAAAAAAGACAAATTATATCAGGGTGAAAACTACTCTGTGAATTAGGGCAGCAGCAGTGGGAATCAGAGAAACATTGATAGAGTGCACATTGCAGGCCAGGCAGGCTACACAGCAGGCCCTCAAGAGGCAGAATGCAGAGACCAACGGCCAGTAAGTGCTACAAAAGTGACACACAGACTGGGAAACAATGAAATGTACAGGAAGGCACAGTTTGTTCTGCTTGGAGTTGGTGGAAGGGAGCTTCAGAGAGGGTGATATCTGAGCTAGGCCTAGGAGGGATAAAGAAATGTTACAGACGTGGGGGGATGGGGGGCAGAGACTGAAAGCACAGGCAGTCCAGGAAAAGAGAACAGCATGGATAAAGGCACAAAAGCATGAACATGCCTGGAATATTCTGGAAAGAGCGAGTAGCTCTAGGTGTGAACACAGGGCATTGGGCTGGAGGCATGGCTGGCTGGAGAGGCTGCCTGCCTGTGAAGGTCTTATAAGTCCTGGCGGCAATGGAGAGATAGCCTTTAGAGAGTTTTCAGCAAGGCTGAGACCATTAGACTTAGGTGAATCTGAAAGACCAGCAATAGTGCAGAGAAGGGACTGAGTGTGAGAAGCTAATGGCACATGGGTCAGTTAGGAGACCATTGCCTAAGAGGAGTGGTAAGTTCCTGCACTAGTAAGGCAGAGGCAGTGGAAACAGCAAACAGGAAACAGATGGAAGAAATAAAACTTGGTGACTAATTGGAGATGGAACTTAAAAGTTTCTGGCCCATTGAGTGACCTATGATATCATTAAGTGAAAGGCAGAAATACAGGAGGGGGAACATAGGAGGCAAGGATGAGTCTGGTTTGAGACATAATGAATGTTCCAGTTATCTATTGCAGTCCAATAAACGGCTCCATATTTGGTGGCAAACAACCATAAGTATTTGATTATGCTTGGGAGTGGCTCATCTCTGCTCTCCGATCTGGAGCCTCCCCTGGAAGAGCTGGAGCTGCAAGAGCCCCTTTTTTTTCTCTTGGGTGGAGGAGACTGGAAGGCTGGGCTTAGCCAGGACCGTGGGTTGAAATGCCTCCATGTGGCCTTCCCTGCATGGCAGCCTCAGAAAAGTCAAACTTCTCACATGGTGGCTTAGTCTTCCAGTGAACAATGGCCCTTCAGGACCTCCCCTTGGAAGTCTGATGTCATCACTTCTGTCTTGGTCTATAGGTGTAACCAGTCACAGCTCACTTAGGTTCGAAGGGCAGGGGACACAGACTCTCCTCTTAATGGGAAGAGTGTCCAAAAGTTTCAGGCCATGTTTCAAAACCACCACAATGAGTTTGAAGGAATAAACACAAGAGGACAGATTTGAGACACTAATAGATTCTACATATCTCAGCAACTGATTGAATATTTGGTTAAGGAGGCAGGAAACCTAAAAGACGAATATGCACATTTTAATATTATTGCAAGGATAAGCAGACAGACTTGAAATTAGACAACTTGGGTTTGAATACCAGTTCCACTGGGTATTGACAGTTTGACCATCGGCAAATTACTTAATATCTCTCTGCCCCATTTTCCTTATCTGTTATCCTGTTTAATGGGTGTAACAATAGTAACCTACTTCAAAGGGTTGGTGAAGATTCTAGTTAAGACATGTGAAGTTCATGGAACAGTACCAGGCATACAGCACCCTCACTACCTGTTACTAGCTACCATTGTTTATAGAACATTCCACACATATTATCGCATTTATTCCTCACCAACACTGCCTGATGTAGCTATTCACATTACCATCAGTTAACAGATGAAGGAACACGACCCTGAGAGGTTAGGTAACATTCTCAAGGTCACACAGCTGGAAAATGACAAAGCTGGAATTGAGAGACCTGCTTTCCTGCTTCCCTGGACTTGGCTCTTCCCACAGCAGTGCAGCTGCTCCCCAGGCAAGAGTATGCTCGGGCCCCTCCTGTGCCCACCCACACTGTGGGATTAGCTTCCTGGCAAAGCCGCTGTGTTTCTGGCACGGATGCTGTCCCCCTGGGAGACGCCACTGTGGCTGCCTCGGCCCTCGCCCACCACTGGCATGTCTGAAATTTACTAGAAGCAAGAAGAAGACAACTGTGACGGCAGGTGTGACTCCTGCAGGCACCAGGCCTCCCTGCTTGAAATCTCCAGACTGTTGCATTTGCTTGGGAATGGGGGTGGGGTGGGGTGTAGCCCTTTCCCCACACCCAATCAGAGCCCAGGACTGGGCACATCAATGCACTGCCCACTCCCTTGAGGTCCAGCACCAGAACAGATGCTAAGCCTAGATGTGCTGCTCTCTTTCCCAGCTGGAGGGAGAGGCCCCGCTGGTGGTGGAGGGAGTGCTGAAGAACGACAGGCCTGCCTTTCACCCAAAAACCCAACCCAAGCCAGCACTCTAGTGAAGGTTTTCAGCCCCAGTGGTGGTACCTGAGGGCCGGGCCTCTTACTCCCTGGGAGCACTGGCCAAGCTCAGCACTTTCCCCGTCTCAACCCACTTCATCTTCAAAATCAAGCAAGGAAATACTTAGAACAGTGATGGGTTTTCTCTTCTGACTTGAACCAGCCTAAAACATGGACACATCTGTGAGAAAATGAATCTTCCAAACCTTCAGAGACCCTGAAACTGCCTGGAAAGGAATAACAATGTCTGCTGCTTTCTGGTAAAGGTCACCCTCTAGGCTCTGAGGAATTTTCCCTGAATTACAAAGGAGGAAAGGATCAAATGCCTGTCATAACACACTTCAGAAAACAAGGAGCAACCAGAAGTTCCCATTCATCTAAGGAATCTTTGAAACTCCTGCCTTGGGTGGAGTGACATTTGGTAACAATAAAAACAGTTCACTTGGCGGGTGGCCCTGGATATGGCCAAAGCTGACGGTAGACTGTCCCCTCCAGGGATTGTGTCTCCCCTCTCAGGGCTCTCAGGAAGTTCCAAGAATGTCAGGAACCCTGCCTGGCCTTGGTGGGTCCCAACCCCGCCCTCCCACCTAGGCTTCCTCTCTGCCTACATCACAAAGGAAGGGCCCTCCGAGAAAGAACTTTCTAAAGGAGAAACAACTTTCTAAAGACCGGTGGGGCCACTTCACCTTTTCCCACAGATGAAGCTGACCCTCAGTTTAGGAAGGGTCACCAGGCAGAACAACTCCCAGATTTGTGTTTTCAAGGAGTTATTTAGGTTCCTGCCCAATTCAGATTCTGAGGGGTGTAATCCTGCATGGCAGAACCAAAAAGCATCACATCAGCCATGCAGCAATAGGTCCGAATTAATAAACCTGCTACTCTTTTTTACATGTTTTTTATTTTTATTTTTTTATTATTATTTTTTTTTAGCTGAGCCATCCTGCCACCTGTTGGCAGCTCAACAGCAACTCATCTCTGGCTGGGCATCAAACCACCGTTGCTCAGAACTCAGCTCGCACTCTTGAGCGAGCTCTTAACCAACTGAGCCACTCGGCCGGCCCTTTTTTTTTATTTTTAAAGCACTAATATTTGTAATAATTTGTAATTAGTGTATTTGTAATTACAAATAATATTTGTAATTAGTGTAATATTAACAACAACTAATATTTGTAATACACCTTTAAAAGAATATGCAAAGTATTTTTTATAATTAACATCTCATGATTTGTACAACATTCTTGGAGAGGTGGTAGGGGATTTTACCTCCTTTCCTTCTTCCTTCTCTGAAAATGTAATTTTGAGGTTTTCTTTGGATAGCTGGCAGCGCTGAAATATAGGACTAAAGTAGGATAGAATTATCGTTTTTGTATTGTGGGACTTTACTGGCAATAATGTTAGAAGCAAGATGAAGAAAGGGACATCCCACTCAGCCAATGAGCAGTGGGACACCCTTCATTGCTTTTGCTGAAGTCTTTCCACACAACCCTAAAAACTTTGCTGTGATGGGTGTCATGAGAAATGCCAGCATGGCATTGATTTACAAACTGCTCTGTGGCCTGGGAAGGACATTTTATATACAGTAAAACCTAGGATTACGAACAAACATTTCTAATACATTTTAACGTGGTAAATGAGTAGTGTCTTGCAATACGAGTAGTTTCTTTCCAGAATGAATTATGCTCACAAACCAAGATATTACTGTATATGTAAAATATATGCTATAAAATACAAATAGACATACAGTATGAAATATGCTATATTTACAATGTAAATAAATACATAGTATAAAAATAAATGCATTTGGTAATATCTTTTCCTCTCTTTAAAACATTGCTTCACTGTAACTAAGGAATTGTCCTAGTTATTAAAAATAAAAAATTTATTTGCCTACAAAAATTTTCATCAGATCACAACTTCAAAGATGAGATCATGAAATCCCACATCTGCCTGTTGCTTTATCAGTTTTAAAGCACTTTCAAATCAATTTTCTTCTCCAATTTGAGCCTTAAGACCACCTGTGACTTAGAGCTGACTATAATTGTTCTTGCTTCATGGATTAGGAGACTGATATTTAGATAGATGAAATGAGCTGCTCCAAGACCTGCCTTGGGGTTAGAAACCAGATTTTTCTGCATTTGATGTAGTGTTTGGTGTAAGCTGTCTTCCCAGAGATTTTTAGGACTTTTTTAGTCTCCTGAGGGTAGATTACTGCCTAGGATCATTTTCATTTCAGAAAGACATACAGGCACACACACATACAAGGTCAGACAATGAAGTTAGCGAATTCATCCTAGGAAAAGTGCTACATACCTCATTTGCTGAATATCACAATGGTCACCTTCCAAGTACTCCCCATGGGAAGCTATGCACCAATGCCAGTGCTTAGTCCACTCTTCAAAGCAATTTTGGAACTCTTCTTCTGGAATAGCCATCAGAGCTCTTGTCGTATTACCCTTGAAGTCCTGAATGTCATCAAAATGTCTTCCTTTCAATATTTCCTTTATCTTCAGGTAAATAAAGAAGTCATTGGAGGCCAGATCAGGAATGGTGTTCCAATACAGTTATTTGTTTACTGGATAAAAACTCCCTCACAGACAGTGCCCTGTGAGCTGGTGCATTGTCATGATGCAAGAGCCATGAATTGTTGGCGAAAAATTCAGGTCATCTACCTTTTTGACACAGCCTTTTCAGCACTTCCAAATAGTAAACTTGGTTAACTGTCTATCCAGTTGGTCCAAATTCATGATGAATAATCCCTGATATCAAAAACGGTTAACAACGTCATTGCAACAAGTTTGCGAACTTAATCGTCAGATCTCATACCCTCCCCCTCCCACACACACTTTCTTGTTTTGTCTATTTTTGTTTATTTTATTTTTTGGTAAGCTGAGAATTTAAGTGCTTACTATGAGAGGAATATTATTCTGTGGCCTGGTGTGATGGTTGCAGTTTCCTGTGGCCAGGTATGCTTCATGTGAATAAAGTATGCAGCACACAGGTGAATAAGGAACATTAGAGTAATTAATTAGACAGCTCCTGGGGAAGCTTGGTTTTCAGAGGACTCAAGACTTCCAAGAGGGCTGGAAGGATATTTGGGCTAGACTTGATGAAACCTCCCTGCTGGAGTAGAGTTGGAAGCAGTATTCCCGGGTACGTCAAGAGTGCACCAGACAGAAGGGTGTGACATGGCTAGGGAAACACCCAGGCCCACACCTGGTGCTCTTGACCAGGTCCTACATGTGGGAGACATAGAGGGTGATAGCCAAGAGGTGATAATCCACTTCAGTGGGAAAGTCTCTCCCTCTTGTCCCCTTCCCAGTCAGGAGGTCAATGTGTGTCAGGCGGCCAGTGTGAAGAGACGAAGACCTTTTTAGAGCATGCATTCTTGGCGCCTAAGGCCTGAGTCTGGCAGCACTGTTGTTTTACTTGATGAGCCCTGTATGTAAAATGTTTCTGAACTACCATGTCCTTGGAAGGGATCTGGACTCCATAGTTTGTTATAGGTTCAAGCACTGCCTACTGCCTTTTCCTTAATAACAACTTAATGAGGTAATTCACATGCAATAAAAATTCACCATATTAAAGTGTAGAATTTGGTGGTTTTTACTACAAGATTGCACACTGATCACCATAATTGTAGAACATTTTCGTCACCTCAGAAAGAAACTGTGTACCCATATGCAGTCACTCCCCATTTTTCATCTCCTGTCTCCAGGCCCTGCAACCCCTAACCTATTTCCTGTCTCTATAGCTTTGCTTATTTTGCACATTTCCTATTAATGGAATCACAACTTTTGGCCTTTTGTGTCTGGCTTCTTTCACTTAGCATGATGTTTACACTGTTTGTGTATGTTGTAGCATGTGTCAGGACTTCATTCTGGTTTATGGCTGAATAATTCTCCGTTGTGCGACTACATTGCATTTTGTTTATTGTTTCATAAATTGATGGACATTTGGGTTGTTTCTACTGTCTACCTCTTATAAATATTGTTGCTATAAACATTTGTGTACAAGTTTTTGTTTGAACATATCTTTTCCATCTCTTGGGTATATACAAGTATACCTACTAGTGGGATTGCTGGGTCATATAGTAACTGTTTAACTTTTTGCACAAAGAACTGCCAAACTGTTTTTAAAGTTGCTGCACCATTTTATAATCCTATCAGTAATAACTGAGCATTCTAGTTTCTTTACTTCCTCAATAACACTTCTTATCTTCTTTTTGATTTTGCCATCCTATGAGGTATAAAGTGGTACCTCACTGTGGTTTTGATTTGCATGATGTTGAGAATCTTTTCATGTGTTTATTGACCATTTGAATAGTTTCTTTTGAGAAATGTTTATTCAAATCCTTTGCTCATTTCTTTTTATTAGTTTCATCTGTACAAAACAAAAAATAATTAGACATTTACACCCCTCACACAGTGATAACCCCAAAAAGTCTACTACCCATCTGACATCGTACATAGCTATTAATAATACAATACCATTGACTATTCCCTATGCTGTACTTTACATCCTGTGAATATATATACACATACATATACATATTGGGTTGTCGGAAAAGTCATGACGCATTTTTGCAATGAAAAACATAGAAAAATATGTCATGACTTTTCCAACAGCCTAATAGTTATAGTTATAGTTGACATTCAATATTATTTTATATTAATTTAAGGTGTACAATGCAGTGTTTAGGTACTTAATGTAATCTAAGAAGTGATTCCCCCCCTCCCCAATAAGTTCAGTACTCATCTGACACCCTACATCTTTGCTCATTTTTAAATTGGGCATTTTAAAAATTGAGTTTATGAGTTGTTTATATGTTTTGGATACAAGTCTCTTATCTGATTTGCAAATATTTTCTCCAGTGGGTTGACTTTTCATTTTTTTTATGGTGTTCTCTGAAGCACAAAAGTTTTTAATTATGAAGTCCAACTTATCTGTGTTTTGTTTCTTATGTTTTGGGTATCATATCTAAGAAAACACTGCCTAATCCAAAGTGATAAGGATTTACATCTATGTTTTATTTTTAAGAGTTTTATAGTTGTCACTCACATTTAGGTCAGTGAACCATTATGTGTTAATTTTTTTTTTTTTTTAAGAGGGCAGTGTCACTGGCCTTCATATGTGGGATCTGAACCGGGGCCGCTGACGTCCCAAGCCAGCTCTTAACCACCGCGCCACTCGGCCAGCCCTATGTGTTAATTTTTGTAAGTCGTAAAGAAGGGGTCCAGCTTTTTTCTTTTGCATATGGTTATCCAGTTGTCTAGCATTATTTGTTGAAAAGACTATTCTTTTCCCACTGAATTGTCTCGGCACCTTTGTTGAAAAATCAATTGACCATAGTTGTGGGAGTTAATTTCTAGAATCTCAGTTCTATCCCATTGATCTATGTATCTATTCTTATGCCAGTACAACACTGTCTTGATTTACTGTAGCTTTGTAGTATGTTTTGAAACTGGGAAGTGTGAGTCTTCCAACTTTGTTCTTCTTCAAGATTGTTTGGCTGTCCTGGGTCCCTTGCATTTCCATGTAAATTTCCGGATTACCTTCAATTTCTGCAAAAAAAGACACCTGAAATTTTGATAGGTATTGTGTTGATTCTGTAAACTAGTCTGGGGGTGGAGGATGTTGCCATTTTGATGATATTAATTGTTCTAATCCATGAACATGCAATATCTTTCCATTTACTTAGATTTTCTTTAATTTCTTTCAAAACTATTTTGTAGTTTTCAATGTAAAAGTCTTACACTTAAAAAAAATTTATTCCTAAGTATTTTATTTTTTTGAGAGTGGAATAGGAATAGGGCAAGTTAAAATACCACAAAGCTCACTGTTCTTACAGTGATTCAGCCATTTTTCTTGAATAAACACTCTTCCAATTGTTTTAAGCCTTTGGTCAATTTCCAGAGTACTGAAACAGTTGATTTTGACAAGTTTTGCCAATGTCCTCATTTCTTTTATGGAGGATTAGATTTTCAGAGGTCTTTGTTTCAATATACCAGAATCAGAACTGCATGTTGTTTATACTACTGCCTTACTTATACCTGTGGTCTTCATGTGCTTAGGTTACCTGCCAGGTCTCTGAGGCCACTTGGGTTTAAGGTAAGTTACAGAAGCAGGTGGCTGGCAAACAAAGAGGTATTACACAGTTCATGGGTCATAGAAGCTCTTGGTAGCTGTTAAGATTATATTAACAGAAAGATATATTGGGCCAAAATTCCCATTACTGAGGCTACAAGTAGTATAACTGAGGTGTTAGAAGTTGTTCCTCAATGATTGGAAGTAAGAAAGTAATGAAGTGTCCAATAGTAAGTCATATTTTTCTTTTTTTTTTTAAAGATTTTATTGGGGAATTGGGGGAGGGGAACAGACAAGTTGCTGTCTTTTTGTTCTTTCGTCTAGTTGCGGAGGATGTTGCTTCACTGGCCCATGTTGGTATCATCATTACACTCTTCCCGGATGAGGCAGATCAGTCACCGGCCTCTGGATGGTAGCTCACCACAACTATTGGCCACTCACGCTAGCTGCCGGCCACTCACTGTAGCCTATGGCAGCCCACTGCAGCAGGGGCCCCAGCCTACACCATTGCCGGGGCTCACACAGCCCAGCTCCAGGTGGAGCTGTTAGCTGTAAGGAGCAGTGTCACTGGCCCTCATATGTGGGATCCGAACCGGGGCCGCTGGCATCCCAAAACCAGCTCTTAACCAATGCGCCACTCGGCCGGCCGTAAGTCATACTTTTCCATGTTTCTTCATAGAGGCTCAAACCAAGAGGAATATCACTACTCCTCAAATCTAGAAATGACAAATGCGTTTCAAGTGTCAACTTAAATTAATTCATAGTTATAACCTGGAGCTCAGTGTTGAGAAGACTTTGTGATCAAATGTGGCCTTAGTGCCAATTACTGTATTGGTCAGGTCCAGCCAGGAAATACTAGCCTCTCAAAAAGGGTGAATGAGAAGAATTTAATAAAGGGATTATTTAGGAAAGTGTGGGCAGAGTTCAAGGAAGTCAGTGAGTCAATATACTCTGTCCTGCAGGGCAGATATAGTGATTACCACTCTGAGGCCTAAAGGACCTTCAATAGAATTGATTAAAGGAATGAGAGTTTTAGTGATTGATGAAGAATTCTTTTGGCTATTTCATAAAACCATAACTGAGATTAACTGTAGTAGAATCAACACTAAACAATTTAAGAATCAATCCTTAAAAATTTCTTTTTTTTTTTTTAAATTAAAATTTATTGGGGAGACAATGATTAGTAAAATGACATAGGTTTCAAGTATTAGAATTTCTTTTATTTTTATTTTTTGAATTGGGGAATTGGGGAACGGGAACAGCACTGGGTAATCGGGGAAGGGGAACCGACAAGTTGCTGTCCTTTGTTTCTTCAGTCTAGTTATGGAGGACATTGCTTCACTGGCCCATGTTGGTATTATCATGCGCTCTTCCCAGGTGAGGCAGTTGCTCTCCAACCTCTGGATAGCTACTCACGGCGGCTCTTGGCAGCTCACACTAGCTGCCAGCCGCTCACGCTGGCTGCCAGCCACTCACTGTAGCCTATGGCAGCCCACTGCAGCAGGGGCTCCAGATACGCCATCACTGGTGAATCACAGCAGCCCAGCTCCAGGTCAAGCTGTTGTTCACCATCTTAGCTATAGAGGGCAGTGTCACTGGCCCTCATATATGGGATCCAAACTGGGGCCCTGCTACTCAGAGCTGGTGTCCCAAGCCAGCTCTTAACCAATGTGCCACTCGGCCGGCCCCAGAATTTCTTGATTGAAAATACTTGGGAACATTTTAAGAGTTAAACAAATACAATTTTGGGGGTGGGTGTCTCTTAACTATTTATTAGATGAATGAATAAAATGACTATGACTTTTGAGGCAGAAAACATGCTTATGCTAAATACTTAACTATGTAAACAAATACATTTTATTATTATCTTCTTCTATCAAATATTTCAATGCCATCTAATATAGTGAGAGATTCCATATTACCAAGGAGTTTCACTAGACGTCATTATTTTGCATAATTCTCACAACAAATAAATCAGCAAATCAGCATTGCAAAGTTCGAGAGTCTCTAAGACCACCCTGACTTCTGACACCAACTGCAAGTTTGAGGGTCCCCAAGAACACCCTCAGGTTCTATAATTTGCTAGAAGGACTCACAAAATTCACTAAAAACTCTTATACTCTGTTACGGTGTATTACAATGAAAGTATACATGTTAAAATTCGCAGAGAAAAAAGGCACATAAGGCAGGGTCCAGGAGACCCCGAAGCATTAGCTTCCAGTTGTCCTCTGCCAATGGAGCTGTAGACAGTGCTAACATCTCTCAGTAACAGTATGTGATGATACACATGGAATATCACCAACTAGGATGCTTACCTGAGTTTTGGTATCCAGAGTTTTATTGAACTCAGTCATATAGTCATGGTTGACTGCCCACATGGCCGACTTTTAGTCTCTATCCTCTCCAGAAGCCAAGCTTAATAATCCTGTATGGCCAAGACCCCCCATAATAAATCACATTTTAGCATAGACTATTTGGCATGGCATGGCATAGGGCCCCCAAGTAAATAAAGACACTCCTATCAGGCAGGGTATTCCAAGGTGTTAAAAGTTACCTCACAGGAGCCAAGGGCAAAGGCCAGACCTCTCTCTGAGCAAGGCTAATCCTTTACCACACAAGCATGTATTAGGGTTGTAGAAATCTAATGCAAAATGAGAATGAAGGAAATCCTGCAGGCAAGCCGACATCTCATAGGGGTTTTCCTTTGGTTTTTGTGGCTCAGTGACATTGTTTAGTGTATATAAGAATTACTGTACACAAGATGGTGTATACTGGACCTCATGGGCTATCTAAGGGATTTTTCAAGGGAATTTTGACTTTATAGGGTGACTCTTAAAAATACCTTCTCACTATCCCCAATTTCTACTGCAATGAAAAGTATAAGCTGTTGATGCTGTAAAGAATCAAAACAACAAAAGCAAATATACAAAAACATCCTAAAAAATGAAATTGTTTTTACAAAACTTAATCTGGAAACTTAATTCTTGTTAGAGCTACAATTAAGATCCTAGCCGTGAAAATTGTGTTTGGTCATAACATTTCTTCAACTCACTTGCTTACGATTGTGAAACAAAGAGCTAAGAAACCTAGGGAACATTTTTGGGATGTCTCCTTTCTAGTGCAAAGTTGACTAAAGAGTGAGGAAATCACAGGACCTATAGGGTTTCTTAAGAATAAAACATTAGGCATTCTCAATCTACAGACTTAAAAAAGATAATTTACAGAGTCATTTGAAGAAATTTTTATAACAAAGAAATTTACTCTTATAAGAGGTGTTCGATGTGGTTATCCATCTTCGACTTTGGTGGGCATGTAATAAGAGCAACGGGCCCTGCCTTCCTGGCTGAAATATTGTAGATCATCTTGATACAATTTATCAACCCAAAGCATTCTCTCCATAAACCTTAATATGTTAGCAGTGAATTTCTGTGGTGGAAAGGTTATTTTCCTCCTTTTTAACATTTGATTTATAGCATGCCCTTTGCTGCGGTCATGTTTCTGGGAGAACAGTGATTCTCACTAATAGTTTCATGCAAGCCTCTCCTTACATCATGACTACAAATACCCAACAAAATATCCTACTATCAATCAATATATTTTTTGTTTGACACATAAGTAATTAATCTTGCAAATTTGCTTTATCAAAAAACAAACAAAAAACCAAAAACTTCTGTTGCACAATAGATTGAACCAGTAGTTTCCAGACTTTGTGACTTCATGTACCAGGAAAATTACCAAAAGTTTTTGGGGAACTGACATAGAGTTATCAAATATTTTCTTTTGCCAAATAAAGACACTATAAGGGAAAAATCTAGAATCTAAAATCAGAATCATTTCACAAAAGAACATTTTTGGTTTAATACTTAAGTTAATCAACATGATTTATTGATTTGTCTTGTTTTCTGCTTACATCCTACAATTTCTGTTCAGGTCCAATATCAGTCTTTCTTTTTCTTTTTTCTTTTGTTAAAAAAAAAAAATTGGGGAATTGAGGGAGGGGAACAGTGTTAGGGAATTGGAGGGGAGGACCAGCCAAGTTGTTGTTCTTTAATCTTAGTTGTGGAGGGCACCAGTCGCCATCTGGCTGCCTGATGGCAGCTCATGGCCTCTAAACTCTAGGTGCTGTGTTACAATATTAGTTGCTGGTGGGTGTAGCCACTATCACATGCGGGACTTGAACCAGCAGCCTTGTTGTTAAAAGCCCACGCCCTATCCACTGAGTCATCTGGGTGGCAGCTCAGCTCAAGGCGCCAAGTTCAGTCTTAGTTGCAGGCTGGCATAGCCCATCATCGAAGAGGCTGTCTTGTTAGAAGCATGTATTCTCACCAGCTGAGCCATCCTGCCACTTGTTGGCAGCTCAGCTCAGGAGCAGTGTCACTGGCCTATGTGGGAATCAAACCAGCAGCCCTGTGGCTCAGAGCTCGTGCTCTTAAGCTAACTCTTAACTAACTGAGCCACTCGGCCGGCCCCAATATCAGTCTTTTAAATGACATCTTTAAGTAGTTATTTCAGTGAAGATCTATGAGTAACTACTTCTATTAGTCATGGAGACAGCATACCATAGTGATTAAAACCATGAAATCTGGGGCAGAATCCCGACACTTGAATCCCAATTTGGCCACTTATTAGCTGTGTGTCCTTGGACAAATTGCTTAAACTCCCTGTATCTTAGTTTCATCATCTTTAAAATGGTAATATTAATATTAACAGTATCTATCTCACTGAGTTGCTGTGGAGATTAGAATTAAAATATATAAAGCACTTAAAACAGTGCCTTGTAAAATTGTATTATGTAGGCACTTGCTATTATTGTTAATCTGTGTATGTCCAGATAAGGTCCACATTTTGTCCTCATTCTTGCATTGTAGTGCAGTAAGGCCTATGTTGACCATTTTTGCCTTCAGCTTTTTCAAGATGTTACTCGATTATCTTCTTGCATCCATTGTTGTGGATGAGAAGACTGTTGCCATTATGATTGTCTTTCCATTCTAAGAATCTCTTGTCTCTCTAATTTGCTTTTAAGGTTTTTCTCTTTACATTTGATGTCCTGTGGTTTTATTATTATGTGTCCATGTGTGGATTTAATTTCATTTTTTTAGCTGAAAATTCAGTTTGTTCCTTCAAATTGAAGATTTAGTCCTAGAAAATTCTCATTTATTGTGTACTTTAGGATTAGGTTCTGCTGCAAGTGATACAACACAAAAACCAAAAAACAACCTCTAAATCAGAGTGGTTTACACAAGATAGAAGTTTATTTCTTTGTCACCTAAATTAGGCCATCCAGGTGATGTTTCATGGTATCAGGGGCTCTATTTTATTGCTCTACCATCCTCAGCAAGTAGATTCTCTACTGAAACTTAAACCATAACATCTGTATTCCAGCTACTGCCAGAAAAAAGTACAGAGAAGAGCCTACCTCCCCCCTTTAAGGACATTTCTGGAAGTTGACCAGCTGTTCTGGTTATATCCCAGGACATCATCATATGGTCTACCCAGCAGCAAGGGGAGTGGGAAATAGTGTTACTATTCTGAGCGACCAAATTCCCAGTTAAAAATGGTGATTCTATTAATAACGTTGAGAGGGAGATTTGTTATTGGTAATAAGTAGTAGTCTCTATCATAGCCATTTTTATTTCAAATTCCCTCTATTATGTCTCTCTGGAACTCAGTAACATTCTATTCTGTGTCTCTTCAGTATTTCTTTTTCTCTTTTTCTGTTGTATTCTGTGAGATTTCTTCAGGTCTGTCTTCCAATTTACTAATTTTTCTCTTAAGCTATAGTCTAAGTTTTTTTAAAAAATGATTATCCTTTTATCTTTAGAATTCCTATAGCTTTCCTCCCTCAATTTTCTTTGGTGGTATTCTGGCCTATTTTTATGGTATCGTGGCTTTTCTATATAGTTTTTATTCTTTTATGTCTTGAATCATTTTAAGCACACTTACTTTATAGTCTGTTTGCCCTATTGTCTGTCTGTAATTCTTGGGCATAAATTCTGCTAACTTCCTCACCTGAAAGTTTTTCTTCTTGCAATATATATCTCATCTCATTATGAGTACTTCCTTCCATGGTGGCTCATGTATCCAGGATTGTAAAGGATGGGGCATTTTCATTTTTTCTTTACCAGGATCCTTCGGGTTTTGCTGGTTCAAACCAGTTGTTCTGTCACTTTCTTGGCTTGGGAACCGGCATTACTCATGAATGCACAGTTGACTCCCACTTCTGTATAGAGCTCAGTTCAAGAGGTGTGTCATCTGGGTGGTAGTCAGTCTGCTTTCTACCTAATTCTCAGGTGAATGGGAGGAGATATTCTAGAGTCCTTTCACAGCAGCAAAGATCTTGTAGGATCCTGGCTGTATGCTCAGCTCCAACTCCACTACACATGGGGCCTCAACTCCCATTTCAGCTCAGGTATTAAAATCCCTGCCCCTAAGTTCAAGTTCTGATTCTATTTCTCCAGTTGCCTATTTAGCCTCGCCTCTTGCTCACTATTTTCATGTTCTCTTTTTTCTGGCACTTGAGGATATTAATTTTTTGTTTTAGTGCTTTGTTGTATATTTCAAATGTTTTTGTTATATTTTGTGAAATACTTATCTGTGTTAGGAATGATGGGTGCTTTCCACATCAACTTAACCCATCATAGTGATAGGTCTAACATAAGTATTTTAAATCCCAAAAAGCAGTAAAATGACAATCTCTTAATAAAAGTGTTAAGCTTATTTGCTTTGATATTTCTTACATGGCCTTGTTTTTTCATTTGTAATGGACCAGCATTACCCTGTGGGTTGACATTTGGAAATGAGTGGATGGCATTGAGAAACTAAGGTTCTGGTCCTGGCTTTAATTGCTTGCTAACTGCAAACTTAGGGAAATCACTTAAATTCTTTGAGCCTATTATTAGCTGTAAAATTGAAATATTATCATTTGCTCTGTTTCATAGGATTATTGTAAGGATCAAATGAGATAATGAATTTGAAAATGCTTTAAAATTAAACTTAAAACACATTATATAAATTTATTGTATTATTAATAGCAATGTTAAGGGCCAAAAACCATTAGCACATTCATTAAGATATTGTTAAAAAAAATTAATTATATGAATGATCATGTTTTTTCTTTGGTTTGGTAAGCTGGAAAAAAAATCCTGTTTTTTGGTAAAGGCTCTTTTATTAATATTAAAATACCTAATAAGGGAATTATTTGGAAACATTCAAATATTCTTGTGAAATTTAAGAGCACTGTCTATACCAACAGGCCCTTATAACTTTAATAGATTATAAAATTCATTGTGGAGACACACACTCTTAGCAATTAAAAAACAGAATTAAACCTGGAAATTATCATTGCATTTTGTTGTTCAGTATTTTCTCAACAGTAGATATTGGAAGTTCTATTACTAGTTTGTGAAGGACCATACATTTTGTTTTCAAGGCAGAAAAAAATGTCTTCATATTTTGAGAACCACCAACCTAGCCTATGGTAGTAGTGCACTAACTGGGTTATTTGGCCCCAGACCCTCTATTTCTCACTGAAACATATTCTCAAAGACAGAAGGACTGTGTCAATTCCCAGTGATGTTTGTCAGTCAACTGTGAGGTCTCCTGCAGAGAATTTGCTATTTACTGATGGTTAAAGTAATAATTTTGCAAATGACTTACTTAAAGAAAATTAGTTATTGACTCAAAATGACAGATAGATACACAAATGGTCCACATATTGCCCATTAAATCTCATACAAATACATGTAGATAGATAAAAATAATAAAATGTGGTTTAATAGCATTGGAAAGCAGGGAAACTTACTATCAGAATAAATACATTTTTAGTCAATTCTGAAAGATATTACCAGAGAACAAATATATGGAGGAACAAAATTAGATGAAACAAAAGTTCACATAAGTGTAGAGATGACTGCTGTGAAGATAGGTCTGAGAGAACTACAAACTTAGAGTCAATGGATATTAAGAAGTGGAATGATCCCTGAGGCATTTATCAGTTTGAAAAGATAGCAAATTCTGTTATCACCAGTTTTATGGTTTGAATCATTCTCTGTTGTACTGCAAATTGTTGCTCAGTTTGACTTTCTTCTTTGTGTGATTTGTCACTTTTGTTCATGACCTTATCTTTATCACAGATTGCTCTTTCTGTGGATTGTGGAAATTTCTCTCCAAGGGAGTTCTGCATTTGCTTTTATGAGCCATCTCAGTGTTATCAATAGCAGGATTAATTTTTGTTAATTTTGTGTCCTATTAGATGTCCTGCATATAAATTCATATTCCAGACAGGAATGTGGTATGAGCTTGAGGTTTTACTTTCTATCAAACGTTTTTTTTTCACTAACTACAGTTTTAGGCAGAGGCTGACTTTCTTGTTGTCTGCCTGGTGGTATGCGTGGAGTTCTTTTAGTCTGCCTTGTACCAATAGGCCAGCTATTCAAGGGTTCTAGCTTTATGCAAGTTTCAGTTCCAGCTTTCTACTTTGTATGCCATAAGG
Organism: Aselliscus stoliczkanus; assembly: GCA_033961575.1. NCBI lineage: Eukaryota > Metazoa > Chordata > Mammalia > Chiroptera > Hipposideridae > Aselliscus > Aselliscus stoliczkanus. Next base: position 66,976,668 of record CM066730.1, on the reverse strand, counting down.
TTCCATTGCTGTTCCAATATGGATTAAAATTCAAGTCCCTAGCCTGCAAAACCTCTCTCCAAATCTGCTACCCACTTCTCACAAACATGCCGAAGCTATCATTCTTATTGCTCCAATTCTAGAGTATACCTACACTCTGGAAGACTGCACAGTAATTAAAACAATAAGGTAGTCAGTGTATGTTGACAAGGAAAGATCTTCAAGATGTATATCGGTACACAAATAAGTTCTCTATTTTGGAATATGAGGGTTTCCCTGTTTTGTGAGGTTGGTTATATATTTGTTTCTTGTTCCATTTTATTCAGCATTTCAAGGTATTTGTAATGTAAGGGGTTCACCATTAGCCTTAACCTTCTAGACTGTAAGAACCGGAAATCCCTAATACACAAATATGTGATAATGGCATTCATTCGTTTGCAGTCTGTTAAAATTTCTTCAGTGGAGGAAAAAGGGATAAAGATATACCTGTTGTCTTATCAGTACTGAAGATAACAGTGTGCAACTGGTATATTTCCCTGCAAACTTGTTCGGCATGTAAATACTCTTTTGGTAGCAGAGGGATACTCCACTTCTTCCATTTGTGTGCAATATAACATAGCTTCTAGTAGCTGCCTCTGGCACACCAAATATATCAAAGAGAACAGCTGGTGGAATGAACCACACCAAACTCATCCAAAAAGCAAAGGTTGAGTTAGTTCTAGCAATGATTAAGTAAAATAGAACACAATTATTTTGATATTCTAAGTACCCATATGTCTTTGAATTAAGTGTGTGTGTGTGTGTGTGTGTGTGTGTGTGTGTGTGTGTGTGTGTGTTATACTGGGAGAAATGTTTTTAGATTTTCACACTCTTAGTTGTATACAGAAGGATTCAAAGTTTTAGAATAAGGAAGAAATTTTAAGTTTACTGAAGAACATTATCCTTAAATTGAAAATTTAATTATAGCAATAGTGATAAAGTGATTACATTGATTACTGATCAATATGTATAACCTCATGCTCTGTAACCTTATGAAGTCACTATTATCCTAATTATACAGATGAGGGAACTGAAGTCTTGAGAGGTTAAGTAGTTTACCCAAGGTCACACATATCATACATGGCAGGGCCAAAATTCCAACCCAGGTTTGTTTGATTCCAGAGCCATAACTAAGGATTACCTTATAGGGCCTCTCCTCTAAAAGTGTAATAATATTTGTTGGTTATATTCATTTTGTGCAAAACAAAGCTGTTTTGTTTCTAAATAATATGACATAGGAACATGTCTCATAATCCATTACTCATTAGAGACCACTCATAAAATTTTAGTATATTTTAATTCTTTTTTAATTTTCCCATTTATGTAAATTGTATGTTCTGAGATTATTGATAAGAAAAAAAGCAAATGTGAGGGCCTATATGATGACTCTGAAATTTCTCTACACTCCAACATTACATTTTTATTGGAAGAAGCTAATTTATCCTGATTTGTCCTGATTTTTTGTTGGTGGATTTAAAGAATCATGCCTGGTGAGCAGAACATTTACAGCAGTTGTTTGAAAGACGGCTGAACTCTTCTCCCTTCTCTCAGGACTTCTGGGGCATGCCTTGGCTGCCTCTCTGACGTCTGTTTCTGATAAGTGAGCTTTAGTTTCTAACAGCTCTTGGGAATTTTGTTGGCAGGGACTGGGTGAGATCATTTGGCTTTCCGCTGAGTTTCCTTTCTCTGTTTTTTTGGACTGTTCCGATGAGCATGACCCTGAAGCATTCAGCAATACCTCTGTTCCCTGAGGAACTGTGGGCCTACTCCCTGGTTTTATCTCTGTCTGCACAAAAGCTCCATGTCGCTGGAAAGGAAAACAAAGTTGACGTTAACCAGGGAACAGAAGTTGTCAGAACGGTGAACTGAATTCATATGTTAGATCGAGTCCTGGCAATGCAGTCACTTGTTTCTCTGCCCCCTCATTTGCTGTCACTTTGGTCCAAAACTGAAGACAGCAACCTAATAATTATAAACAAATTATAAAATAGGATGCACCAGAAAATCACCAGGAAGGGGAAAGCAGAAAGTCAGAGGAGCAGCACCTCGTTATCTCCCATTCGCAATTTTCTATCATTTGGATTGTATAAGGCTATTCTTATCAAATTTCATTTCTTGCTCTGTAGGTTGCTATGGATACAATAGAAATGACAGTTTATAGATCTGAGGATTTATGATTGCATCCCAAATGTCTATTAGTTCCAACGAAAGACTTAGTTATAGTGAAATATAAAAACAAACATTTATAGTTGGAAAAAATCAAGCAATTGACTATTACATTTTTGTGTGGCTTTATAAAGCTTATATGCATCCCTCTGTGACACACACATAGTATATCCAAAAGTGTATCAGACTATTTTGTTATGACCTTAAGTGTGTGATTTTAATAATTTAAACCCAATTGCAAGACTTCATCCAAAATTATGACATCATTCCTTAGTTTTAACTATGACATGTGGTTGAGATTTTATCCTCCTAATAACTATTTTAGCTTGTTTAAATACACGTCGAAAAAGATGATTATGACTTGAAAAGGTTTGAAGTTCTATCATAAATCTATCCCATTCTAAAATAGTAAATAATTGATTCTAAATACCATTCACCTTTCCCTTGATGGGCAAATTGGGAGTTTTTCTGGCATCATATTGATGTATAAAAGAGATGCGTTCTATAAAATTCCTTTGAAGTTCTGCTGATGCATCAGGAGAGGCAAGTGGAACTAAGAAAAAAAAAGATTTGTAAAATTAGGACAAAAATTAAATTTATATAGGGAAATATAATCAGTATTCATAATCATGCTTTATTAAAAAATGCTAATGAAACTAAGTTCTTAAACATATGCAAGGTGACTTACATATAAATAATAAATATAACAGATTCATCATTGTTTTTCCACAAGAGGAACCAAATAAAAATAATCAAATTAGTCCCATACATAGAATTACTAGTAATTTTGCAAATTAGTATTAATGCAATAATGACTTTAGAAATCTGTTAGATATACTTCTTACACAGATACCAACCAAAGTTTTAGGAGAAGCAGAAGTAAAATTTATTTGTCAGCTTATTTTTACTACTAGAAAGGCTATGAGAAATTTATACATGAGTTTCTCCCAGCTAGCACTAATAGGGTTGCTGCAGTTGTAGCTGAAAACATAGTTCTTTTCATTTCCCATTGACAGACACTAAAAATTTGCAAGAGTATTACACCCTCTAAAATTCAATTTTTATCATCTTTCAATCTGGGAGATGGGCATGTAAGGGTTTATTATATTGATGTCTCTCATCTATGTTTAATATTTTTAATAAATTTTAAAACTCTATTTTTACTTTCAGTATACAATATTATGTAAGGAGTCTGATTAAGTCCCAGTTTAGTGACATAAAATTCTATTCTGCCAGAAATAAAAAATTTCTCCTTTTTATAAAAAATATGTACATAAGACATTATGTACATCTACCATATCTATGAAATGATAACAAGACACTGATAACAGCGGTTGTTGTAGAGGGGAGAGAATTAGTTGATTGGAGGATAGAGGTAGATTCCTTTTACTGTATATCATACTGTACCATTTGAATTTTACATGGTATGCATGCATTAATTATTAAAATATAAAACTTAATTTTTTTAATCATGCCTTTAAAATTAGGGAAAATATATAAGAAGAAAAAAATGTTAGTAAATTCACATTTATTAAGCATTCATGAATTCAATTCAATATTCAGACATTGATATAAACTAATGTTACTAGCAAGAATGATGAGAATTCATATATTTATATATTACATAATATGAATGGCAATCTTTTCCCATTTAGCAGGTAAAAAATGCTAATTGATTAAATTTTGTTGATTTCTAATTGAGATCAGATAGTCAAAACTAATTTTTTACTTAATCATTACCTTTCTTTTAGGATTTGCTAGCACACAAAAGAACAGCAGGTGCCAAAGACTTAATTAAAATTTGTGGGCAACTACGACATTGAGAAAATACTAACCATGACTTACATGTTTTTCCACCAATTGGGAAAGACTACCAGTTTTGGGGTGAATGCCATGATCCAGCTCACAGAACATTAGTGTTTTCAGAAATGTATTTTAATAACTCTGAATAAAATGAAGCAGCTCTAAGCTTAGGCATTAATCAGGAGAGGTTAATGAAATATTCAAAGCATGGGCTTTGGGATAAGATAGACATCTTTTCAAATTCCAGCTCTACCACATTTCCTAACTGTGTGACTTTGGACAAGATCATTTAATTTCATTGAGATTCCATTCCTTCCTCTCTAAAAATAGGATAATAATAATTTACATTCAGAATTATGAGGCTTAAAGACAAAGTCTTTAAGATGCTGGGGTCAAATTAGAGAGGGTTTTCAAAGTTAGCCGAGAGGGCAACTCTTTTGTATCCTGACTAAAGAGGAAGACATGGAATCTGAGGATCATGAATTTGATGAACTACCAAAAACCTGTGAGCAGGGGCCGGCCGAGTGGCATGTTGGTTAAGAGTTGGTTTGGGACGCCAGCTCTGAGCAGCAGGGCCCCAGTTCGGATTCCACATGAAGGCCAGTGACACTGCATCCTCTACAGCTAAGATGGTGAACAACATCTCAACCTGGAGCTGGGCTGCCATGAGTCACCGCAGTTGGCATAGTCTGCAGCCCCTGCTGCAATAGGCTGCCATAAGCTACCGTGAGTGGCCGGCAGCCAATGTGAGCTGCCATGAGTCACGATGAGTGGCCATCCAATGGCCGGCAAGTGACTGCCTCACCTGGGAAGAGCACAATGATAATACCAACATAGGCCAGTGAAGCAAAGTCTTCCACAACTAGACTGAAGAACAAAAAAAGGACACCAACTTGTCTGTTCCCCTTCCCCGATTCCCCAATGCAGCTCCCCTCCCCAATTCCCCAATAAAATCTTTTAAAAAAAACAAAAAACTGAAGTAGACATAACTTTAAAACAAACAAAAACCTGTGAGCAACCCAAAGGCTTTAGTTAACTAGTATAAAGGATTGGTGGTAGGTTGGGCTGGAGAATAAGGAGGTCAGATGCATCCAGTAGAGAATAGGTTGGGGAGAGATTTTGAAATCTGCTCTTGCTTTCCCTTACATCACCTGGGGAAGATCATTGCTTGCCTCAAGACCACAGAAACTGGCAGCAATTGTCTAGCCATTCATTGTCAACTTAGTAACATCAAAATAGCACAGAAGTCCCTCTAGGGTAAGGAGATGATAAAAATGGGTGCATGCTGCCCCCGTGGGCATTTCTTCCTCCACCATTCCCCCAGCTACCACTAATGCTGGGGATTAAAAATATCAATATATTGCCTCTCTCAGTGATGCCTCTTTTCAGAGCTAAAGGGGAAAAGAATGGAGTCTTGACTAGAGGTGGTCTAGGGCAGTGACAACAAATGGAGATGGTAAAAACTGGTTTTGTGGGGCCTGAGGCTTTCCAGCCTGACCCTCCTTTTCTTTCCTTAAATTTCTTAAAGGAAATATTTAAAGAAATAGTGTTGATAAATATCCAAGAATTAAAGAAAGTCCAAAGGCCTCAGATTGAAAGGCTCACAGACTACCACACAGGTAGCAGAGCCAGGAGTAAGCGAGGCAAGTGAAACCCAAGGGATGCAAAATGTAATGAGGCACTGGCATGATCCTGGAAGTGAGTGCCTCCTTAAATTTTGCACCTTAGGCCTGTTAATTGCTTCACTCTCCTCCCAATCCTGCAAGATAGATAAGGAAAAACTCACATCTAAGACTCTTATAGAGAAATTTAAGGTCATCTGAGACAGTGGAAAAATTCTAAATGCTTTCAAATTGGAGAGGTCTATTATATATAAAGGAGTAAGTAGCAGATTTATACCAAATTTCACAACAACATTGGTCGCACTGATAACTGATTTAATATTTTTGAAATATTAAAGGGAAAAGAACTTGGGCCGGCCGAGTGGCGCATTGGTTAAGAGCTGGTTTTGGGATGCCAGCGGCCCCGGTTCGGATCCCACATATGAGGGCCAGTGACACTGCCCTCTACAGCTAACAACAGCTCCACCTGGAGCTGGGCTGTGCGAGCCCCGGTGATGGTGTGGGCTGCAGCCCCTGCTGCAGTGGGCTGCCATAGGCTACAGTGAGTGGCCGGCAGCCAGCGTGAGTGGCTGGCAGCCAGTGTAAGCTGCCAACAGCCGTGGTGAGCGACCATCCAGAGGCCAGCGACCCATCTGCCTCATCAGGGAAGAGCACAATGACGATACCAACAGTGAAGCAACGTCCTCCGCAACTAGACTGAAGAACAAAAAGACAGCAACTTTTCTGTTCCCCTTCCCCGATTCCCCAATGCTGTTCCCCTCCCCCATTCCCCAATAAAATCTTAAAAATAAATAAATAAATAAAATAAAGGGAAAAGAACTTTAGGCCTAGAATTTTTATATCCAACTAAGCTGTCATTTAACTCTGAAGCCAAAATAAAAAATATTAGGAGGCAAAGAAGACCTCAGAATTTTTCCCCACAGAACAGACCTACTTTGAAAAATTCCTCAATGAAGAACTCGAAAAAGAATAGAAATAAATCAAGGAGGATGTCTAATGTATATAAAAGAGAATAACAAATTTTTTTGTTTCCTTAAAAACACAAAGACTAAAGAACACAAAAATAAGTATTACACCTACACCCATAACAACTCAGAACTTAAAACTGTACCGTTTAACATATTAATGGAGATCCTGATGAATATTATTTTTTTTAAAAGAAAAAAGTAGTATAATGATTGCAAAGGAAAAAAAATCTATCATTATTTGTAGGTGATATAATTACCTGAAAAGAAAAACATTAGAATTAATAAATTATGAAAATAAGGGTTTGGCAAGATAAGCAAATAAGTGTATAAAAATCAAAAGCATTTCACTATAATAATGATAACCTACTAGAACACAAAGTGAAAAATAATGTAGGAACAAAAACTATACAGCATAAAATTTCTAGAAATTAAAGATTCACAAGATCTCTATAGAGAAAAATTTTAAAATCTCTTAAACAGAAAAAGTAGAACTGAATACTCTTTCCATAGTCTTAGATAGAATAGGATAGTATGTTACTATACAAGGGACAAATTTTCCTAAATTAATATATAATGTCAACACAACTCAATCAAAATTCTAGCTGGATATTTTGAGGAATGTCATGAATTTCAGTGGTTAAATGGAAAAAATAAAGGCCCATATGTACAGAGGTCAACTCTAAAAAGGAAGAACAAAGAATAGGAACTTCCCTATCAGGTATCAAAACAGGCTAAAATCCATATAATTAAAATACTTTAGTTAGTACCGACCAAAAACTGAAAATTAACCTAAGGAACAACAGAAAGCTCAGAGACAGTCCCATTTATATAGGGAACCCTAACATATAATGAAGGAGGCCCCACAGATCAACGACAAAAGTGTAGATTGTTTAGTAGATGATATTCAGAAAACTTCACTCCATGGAGAAAAATGGAATAGATTCCCTATTTAACACTGCACATAAAGGTGGACTTTAAGAATAAAGACATACTTATGGAAGGCAAAATTATAAAATCAAGAGAAGAAAATATAGAACATTTCTGTGACTAAGGGTAGGAAAACTCATCATAAACACTTAATGCACAATCCATAGGTGAAAACTTGATTAAACTTGATTACCTCAAAATTTAGAATCCTGTTCAATGAACAACACATGGGCAAAGTAAATAGAGAGATAGTAGATTAGGAGGAAATATTTGTAACATGAAAACTAAAAGGGCTAGGACATCATTCATTTCATTCATTAAAGAGTGAGGACACTTTCAAGACATTTTCAGAAAAGAAAGGTAAAGAGTTGGCCATTCTTAAACTCTCATGGAAAGAACTATTTAAGGGCATTGTAGTAGTCTGTGACATTGCTGGCCCCAATCAGTCACACATCCCAGTATGATTCACATCCTTGAACAGTCCCCTCCTTGTGAATGAGAACCAGCCTTGTGATTAGTTTAACCAATAGGATGTGGCGGAAGTAACACCATGGAAGGTTCCAGACATAAGCCTTAAGAAAGCCCTGCAGTTTCTGCTCTTTCATTCTTGGGAGCCTGAGCTGCCATGTAAGAAGTCCAGCTATGCTGCTGAAGAAAACATGAAGAGACCACAAATGGAGAGGCCCAATCATTCCAGAGTCCTAGCTGACTCCAGTCCTCAGACAACCTGTCAACTACAAGTAGCCACACGAACACCCACCAGCAAGACCAGCCAAAGAACTACCCAGCTGGTCGCAGTTCAGATTGCAGAATTACGAGCAAATAAAATGATTGTTGTTTTAGGCAACTAAATGGTGGAGTGCCTTGTTATACAGATAACAAACAGAAATACTTCAGAAGGAAGTCGATCAAATCAATTTAAATGAATCATTTTTGTTTGTTTGTTTGTTTGTTTATTTTGAGGGCAGTATCACTGGCCCTCATATATGGGATCTGAACCGGGGCTGCTAGCTTCCCAAGCAAGTGCCCAACCACTGTGCCATCCTGCCACCTGTTGGCAGCTCAACAGCAGCTCAGCTCGGGCTGGGCATCGAACTGCTATTGTTCAGAGCTCAGCTCGCACTCTTGAGCAAGCTCTTAACCAACTGAGCCACTCGGCCGGCCCTAAATGAATCATTTTTATATAGTGATCCAGAACCTCTCAGAATTTCAAAAATAACTTCAAAAAATTTCTTTATGGAGACAAGTAAAGTGAGAAGAAAAGTAATTACAGAAATTCCTTATCCAGACATCCTACCTATTAGAATTAGACATAACTGTCATGTTCATTTATGCTTTTAAAGAAGGCTGCAACAGTGAGGAACACCTACCTAAGTGGGAAAACATCAGAGAAGATATTCAAGTTTGTAGTGTTTACTCCACTTAAGAATTCAAATCGGATCTAAACAAATTACTTAAAAGAAGCCTTGTTAGACGAGGCTTTCAAAAAATAAGGCCAAGTCCATGAAGAATGTTTGAAATCCACACTGTGTTTCTTAGAAACTTGATCTAATTGAAATAGGAATTTTCTAAACAAGGATACACCAAACAAGTTGGTATCTAGCCATCTATATTTTATCAACAAAGCCAAGATTTATTCAAATACAAAACTTACTCATATTGGTGGGAATTTAACAGCTTTTACTTTGAGAAATTTTCTTAACTTTTTTTTGTGTCTACTTAAAGATTTGTGAATGATATTTTTCTATTAGAAATCCCATTCTTCTAAACATTATTTATTTTGGTCTTATATAAAAAGATTATTAATGTAAAAATAATAGTACACATTTTCAAAATACAGTGAAAAACCAGAAACTTGAACATAATTATAGCAAGAAATCATCATTATATTACACCTTGGTGCAAGAAAAGCAACACAGACTAAAACCTAATTTACAAAATCAATTTTACCACTCTATCTGAATTTGAAATTCAAAAGGGTTAAAATATCAAGTTGATGATAAACAGCGAAAGTTTCATTTAAATGTGAAATACTTCCCTCACAAATTAGATCAGCCTTTCCAATTTATAAAGTTTTATTATATAAAACCAAAGTGAATACTTATTCTCACAGAGACTCAGATATGAGGGAGCACAGCTATTTGTTGAATTGACTGTGGATGGCAGCCAGGAAATTGGGGTAGTGCATGACATAAAGGGCACTTTCATGGTCAGCACAAGATGACATTGCTGAAATGCCAAAGACCAGGCGTAATTAAGTGGGCTGATGGAACAGAATGACTGTGAGATGACTTTTAATTGGTATTAGTGCACATTTATGTACACATTCTCTATGTCTATATGCATATAATATAATCTGGCATACATAGACAAGTTTATATACATGCTTTTCAATAGTATTTTCTTTTTTAGTTATTTTCATCTAGAATCCAAATATCATCTAAAATATGAATAAATCACAGGCTTATACTGTGGTATGTAGGTTAAATTACCGATGACTTTAACCTGTTGGATAATATGTATGAGTATTTATCATTAAACTAAGCAATATTTGTTGATTCTGGGCATTGTACTGGACATGGGGTACAATAATGATCTTGGCAGTGAGAAATACAAATAAAAGAACAGAGAGAGAAGGAGAGGGAGAAGGCAGAGGAGGAGGAAGAAGGAGGAACAGGAGCGAGGGAGGGAGTGGAAGTGGAAGGAAAAAGGGAAATCTCAATGCCAGATTTCCAAAGCTATATTCCAACCCGACACCTCACTTAGTACAATGTGATAATTAATAATAGAAATAGCTACCATTTGCTGTCTACTGTGTACCAAGCATGGCAGTGGGCACTTTATTTCTCATAACAAATAATGAGAGGTAACGGGAGGACCCAAAGGAGGAGAATGGTGTCATTTATGCTTTTATAAGATCCTTCTGACAATGGTGTGGAGAACAAATTATGGAGAAGAAAGGAAGGAAGAAGGAGAGTAGTGACTGCACTAACTACATTGGTAAGATGATTTCAGATATATTTTGAAGATAGAGGTGTCAAGATTTGCTCATGGATTGGATGTAGAGGGTAGGGAGTTTTAGGATGGCTTGGAGGTGATTAAACCTTGAGCATCTGGGGGAATAGAAGTGGCATTTATTGAGATAGGAAAGGTTTAGGTGAGGGAAATGAAATGTTCTACTTTAGCCATGCTAAGTTTGAAAAGGAGATTCGCTGGCCATGAGGAGATGTTAAGTAGGTGGGTGGATATGTAGCCTTGAAGCTCAGTGACGAGCCTAGGGCTTGAAGGATAAAGTGGTTCTTATATTAGTTCCTTTGACCTCAACCTTAATCTTCTATTCTTTGTTTCATCTACTTTGGGTAGTATCTCTTACTCATATGTTAAATAATGATATTAGCACCCTTCTATCTCCCATCTTCTGTCAAATGTATATTTACTTTTCTTAAGACTGATAACATAATTCTGTTCTGTAACCATATTCAAATTTTTGATATTGTGTCTATAGATCCATGCTAAACCTTGAAACCTGCTAAATACAATTACATGAATTTTGTTCACTTAAGGGCCAAATATCATGCTAGGACTCCATTTCTTTCACAGTGGGTCCACTGCCCAGTGCCACTTGGAAAAAAAAAAAAGCTCTAGTGCCCATGTCAAATAAGCCCTCTTTTCTAGGTTAAAATATTACTTCCCCTGAGAACTTTTAAGACATCAACTGCATTGCATTCTTGTATCAGTGCTGCTGGATTTCTTATTGGTTTGTGTTCCTTAGGTGGTGACTTACTTTTCTTTCTCTTTTTAGAAACTTTTAGAATCTTCTCTTTAAAATTGTTATTTTGTAATTTCATAATGATGTGTAGGTGTGTATCTTTTTTCCCTTCATGATTAAAAAAACTCAGTATATACACTTTTAATGTCTCTTTCATAGTGGGAAACTTTCTTATTATTCTAGAGGCTGTATAGAGTCCTGGTTATTATTACAGGTACTGGAGTCAGACTGAGTTCAAACACCAATTATTTGGGCAAGTTATTTAAACTCTGTGCCTGCTTTCTTATCTGAAAAATGAAAGTATTAATAGTGTCATTATATTCTATAGGGTTGGTGTGAAACTCGAATGAGTAAACGTTTAGAAAGCTCTGTGAAGTCCTGGCAAACAGTATGTTCTCAATGACTATTACGTGTTGATGATTATCTCGCCTTCAATTTTACTCTTTTCTTTTCTGGAGCTCCAGAAAAATTGGACTTCCCAGACTGATCCTCCATTTTGCTTTTATTCTTTCATATTTCCTAGGGGTTTTTATTTGTTGTTGTTATTGTTTTATGCTCTATGATACTTCTTTATCTTCCAAACCTTTAAAAAATATATAACTTGGCATAATTCTAATCTCTGGTTATCCATTCATAAATTGAGAATGGGATAGGAGGAAATCAGCTTGAATTACTAAAGCAACTGTGGTAGCTGACATCTAGCTAAGACACTGAGCTCTAGTAGTCTTAACGTTGGGATAGGGTAGAGTGCTTATGGCTGGAGCAGTTATTTAAGAGACAGACTTTCAAGTAACCCACTGAGCCTTCCTACCTCATTGTCCTCTGCTATGCCCATGGGCTAAGCCTATAACTACTCTGGGGTTCTGTCAGGCATATTGGCTCATCTTCACTGCATCTCCTTCTATATACTCTAGATCAGGGTATGACAAACTGCGGCTTGCGAGCCACATGTGGCCTTTTGGGTGCATACATGTGGCTCTGAAGTAAAATTGAAAATGAAAATAAAACTATCATAGTTTCATTTATAAAATTTTTAAAGGATATGATTCACATAATGGTGATTTCATTTGTTTTATGGCTCTTGAATAATTTTTAAATTGTTGTGAGGGACAGGATTGGCTCTTCCGTCTCAAAAGTTTGCTGACCCCTGTTCTAGACTATTGCTTTTTTGCTCTCTTTTATCCATCAACAAGCTTCCATTCCTTCCCACATTCTAGAAAGTTCTTCATTCCATTCTCTTCACCTTTACGGGTTGATTGCTTTGCTATCATTAAATAGGGTCTTGGGAGCCCAGGGATTTAGACGTTTGTACTCAGTCTATCATTCTGAATCAGAAGTAGAAACCTTATTACCTTTCTAGACAAGAGGCCATTGTTATAGATTATCTAACAGTTAGCCCTTTCCATTAACTACTACCGTAAGGTAGAATTCATACTGAATTGAATATGACCATTTTCTAATGTCCTGACCTTCAATCTAGCTGTCTTTTCTAACCTTTTCTAGACTGGCCAGATCACAGAGGCCAGAAGGCTAAAATTAAGAATGGGACTGTTGACTTCTAAAAGTAATCCTTTGTTATCTACCGTTGTATTTAGAAAATTTGAAGTTTAGCTTAGGAACTTTTGTATGCTGCCCTTTTGTTTTGATTTAAACCTGCACTTCTTTAAGACTTACTAAATTCTAATCCAGCAGTAGAAATGACTAGAACGTGGGTTAAGAAACAGATACAACTTGAATATATGTGAAAAACTTAGTTTATTACAATGGCGTTGTCATTGTCAGGTAAAACAAATTTTAGATCTGAAAATATTTTAATAGTCTATGTAACAGTATTTCCTAAATTATGTTTTGTGGGATACCAGACATATGAAATGATCTCCTTAAAAAGGGAAAAGTGGTCCATAAGTGGGAAAACATAGCATTCTTTATTCTTGGAAATTCATTATGCTTATCATAAGGGTTTTAAAAGTTCTGTAGTAAAATATATATGTTCAGTTTTTGCAAAACTTATTTGACCACTTCCTGGATTTTGTTTTTGTTTTTGAGCATTTACAAACATCAAAAACTAGTGCCCCTCAGATTATACTTTGAGAAATACTGTAATATAGTGTTGCCTACTATTTTAATAGCTCCAATTTTTAAAACCTGGTAGCAAATAAAGAGCAGAATGCTACTAAGTTTCTGACTTGGAGGCTGGTGTTATTAATGAGCAGTACAGTTTTTCTTATGCTATATGAAATGTGTTTGGAGATCAGCTTGTCCATCAGGAAGGCATAAAGAACAAACTTATTAAATGCTGTACTTACTGTATGTATATTTTTAACTCCAATAGAGAAGAATTTTCTCAGGAAGTGCCAGCACATGTAATACATCTTAATTTGATAGAAGTACCCTGAGATAACTGAGACGTTTTACCACTGTTCACCTTACCTATTCCACAAGAAGGCTTTTGCAACTTGCTGTGTTTGACTGGCAAAACCAGTGAACATGTTGGTTTTTGAAAGTCACTCCTCTGGGTGCTCTTAGTGTCATAAGGTGGTTGGAAGGGATGTTCCATTCCTTTACCATGTGACCACCAGCCACCCTTTATGGAAAAAAAGTTGGAAACACAAAATTGGACCCTGTAGGATATTACCGTGTGCTACTTGATATTTTTGAAATGTTTAGCAATTTGATTCAACAAGTTACTGGATATTCTAGTACTAAAACAGCTCTGAAATTGAGGAATAAATATATTTTCACAAAGACTCTATTATCTAAAATACACCTAAAAATGAAATATATATTTTTAGCTAAAATACAGTTGCTAAATTCTTAAACTACCTTCTATCAACAGATGGAGTAGTGAAAAATCAACAAAATGGTTCTATATCTATGTTTTATACTATTTTATTGTATATGTACACATGTATTTGTATATATATGTAAACATGATTTAATCTAAAAATTATGTTTTATAGTTTTCATTATGACAAATCAAATAATTATCATCTAAGATAGTGGTTTTCAAAGTTCGTAGTCCATTACTCACACCATGAAATACATTTTATGACATGCAAGAGCACACAATGAACACACATACCTAAAATTAAAATAGTTTCACACGCAATCTTTATTCTTACTATATGCAATGCAGTTGGCTATTTTTCTATTATATTTTATTTCTTTTCTATTTTATTTCACAATGCTGGTTGCAACCCACACTGATTTATGTCACTAATGACTCAGAAAAGCATTGTTCTAAGTGGAAATATCTCTGATGTTACTGAATTATTGATAATCAAACCTGACCTAAGTACAAAGGAAAGGGAGAACTGAGAGTTAATTCTGACTAAATTTTTTTTTTTTTTTTTTTTTTTTTGAGGGCAGTGTCACTGGCCCTCATATGTGGGACCGAACCCGGGCCGCTGGCTTCCCAGGCCAGCGCTTAACCACCGCGCCACTCGGCCGGCCCTAAATTTTTTTTTTAACTGGTTCATTAGGTAGAAGTTAGAGAACCTTGGGAGAAGGCAACTGTGACACCTAGGAGTTCTTGGATATTATTAGAGAATGAAACATTGGGTATAATTAAACACCTACCTTGGGCTTTAAGGAAGGAGATCAGCCTTTAAAAAAAAATCAACCATGGTTCCATAATCAAAGACTTTAAAAATATGATTCAAGGGGGACAAATATGAGATTCTAATAAGTAAAATTCTGACAATGCAGTTGAAGCTACATTGATATAAAAAGTAAGAGGCACCTAAAGAAACCGATGTGGCTGCACAGGGAGTCGCTCTCAAATGAACTTAGTTTCTAAAACAACAGGCATGTATAAAGAGAGGTACACAATATCAAGTTCAAAAGAAATAAGTCAATGCAGTCAACTTGTAGGAGATTGTCAAGAAGCTTAGATAGAAGAAATTGATGAATGTGACAAATGCAGCAAAAAATAGGATTTTCTGGGGGGAAAAAAAATCCTGTTGTAGCAAGAAACCAAGGAAAGGCTAAGAATTTGGAGAAAAGTACACTGCTCAGAGCTGAAAGTCAGAGCTACTCAACTTCAGGTTGTTACGGGAAATTGTCTTCAAACGGAAAAAGATGGGATGAACATGGGCTAAAGAGAGAACTAAACTGAACAGTTGAAGAGAGAGTTAGATCTCACTTTACAGCTTTAAATGAATGCCAGCTTTTAGGACAATGACAAATGGCAATCAGGGGTAATAAATAAGTTTGAAGAGATCAAAGAAATTTAGTAATTAGGGAATTTTGGAGACTAGGAAAAGCCAACTGCCTCATTTTTCAGAATGGGCTAAAAGGTGGATTACAAAAATAAAACTACTTGATGTAGATCCTAGGAATTCTAGAACAGATTATGAAACAGATGGTGTCTTCTCTCTATCTGGCTGAAAATAGTCACGTCTTAACTGTTGTCAGCGTGCCTGGCTCTTGCAGCTCTCCTGTACTCCATACTGCTTCTTAGGCCCAAGGTTTAGGATGCATACTTTCTCTCATTCTCACATGCTTCTGTGAAGTAGGTACACCCACTTTATAGATGAGAAAACTGCTGGGAAATGCAGTGACTTCCCACGGTGGATCACTAGCAGGCAGCAGAACTGCCCCAATTCAACCCCCCCACCCATCTGTGCACGCCTCTAATTTCTGTGCCATCTTGCTGTATCAAATCTGCTGTAGAAAGCAAAGCCAGATGAGCACAAACTTATTCAAATTATTTTAAAAGTAAAAAAGCAAAGGGTGCAAAGCAAGTACCCTGAGAAAGATCTCCTATGGTAAGGCATTAAGGAGCACCCTTTAAATCATCTTCTTTTATTAATCAGAACCTCCTTCTGCTGACACCCAAGTTACTGGAACCCTGACTCTGGGACAATTGAGCCATTAGGATGTGATCGTCTGGCTTTCATTTTTTTCTTAAACAGGAGTGTAATGCAAAAACTATCTTTATTTTTTTTTTTTTAGAAACCTACATGTCTTTCCCAGATAATCTTTTTTTTTTTAAATTGGGGAATTGGGGAAGGGGAACAGTGTTGGGGAATTGGGGAAGGGGAACAGACAAGTTGCTGTCTTTTTGTTTTCGGTCTAGTTGCGGAGGATGTTGCTTCACTGGCTCATGTTGGTATCGTCATTGCGTTCTTCCCAGATGAGGCAGATCGGTCGCCGGCCTCTGGATAGTCGCTCACCGCAGCTATTGGCAGCTCATGCTGGCTGCTGGCCACTCATGCTGGCTGCCGGCCACTCATTGTAGCCTATGGCAGCCCACTGCAGCAGGGGCTGCAGCCTACACCGTCGCCGGGGCTTGCACAGCCCAGCTCCAGGTGGAGCTGTTGTTAGCTGTAGAGGGCAGTGTCACTGGCCCTCATATGTGGGATCCGAACCAGGGCCGCTGGCATCCCAAAACCAGCTCTTAACCAATGCGCCACTCGGCCAGCCCTAAAAAACTATCTTTAAAGCAGAGATGCCAGGTCACATTGCTAGAAGACTTCTTTTGAATTTAGAATTTTACCAAAATGGTCTCTTCAGTTTCACAAATATAAAGAAAATAATGAACAGTTTTTCCTCAAGTGTGATTGATGACAATAAGACCCCATAACTGGTGAAAGGAGTACGATGAGTGTTGTAAATTGGATGAATCTTCAGCAGAATGAAATCCTACTCCTCAAAACATGTTTTTATCATTCCTGCTTCTAGATAGTCTGGCCTCTGCCTAGAAAGTCTGGTTTGCTCCTGTGACAGTGTGTGCACGCCGTATGATGTGCTTGTCTTTTGATCCACACATGTGCTCCTAAGAGGTTATAAGATTAAAGATATGGGGGGAAGCTTGTTTTTTTCCTTCACCTCAAGTGAAAGGGGAAGACTAAAAATTTACTGCTCTGTCCACTATTATTTACATTGGATTGTCGGGTTGACATGGAGTTATTTACGATGAAATAGGTCAAACGAGGAAAAGTCCTCTAGTGTGATTGTTTGGCTAGGCTTTGGGGGTTAGACTACATCTTGCAGATGGTAGAGGGGATTTTACTTAAAGAAGATAGTTGTTTCTGGTTCAAAACTTTGCACCCAAAGTCCCTTTCAGCCCAAGGCCAGTCTCCTTTCCTGCCCCAGGATGACCATTACTGGGGCTCCCCGGTAGGGAAATGCCTGGAGATTCCTGATGATGGGGCTCCCATTAACCCTTGGCCCCTGGAAGGCCTAATGGCTGTTGCACTATTAACCCCGTAGCCATATTTGGAAACCACTGTGAAGCAGTCTTTATGTTCCACTTGTATTATTCCTAAGCCTTTAGAAATGTGTAAGTAAACAGTTTTCCCTTCCTTGGGAAGTTAAGGGAGAATCCTCCCAGGAGAACTGGTATAAGCATGGAGGGACTCATGGAGAAACCAGTTAAGAGAAGCCAGAGGTGGGAAGCTGAGCTCTACAGCAGCCTGGCCAAGATGGCCGGTGGAGGTGGTGGTGATGTGTGGAACATAAAACCACACTTTAGGGATTCCTAGGGAAATAGGGTCTTTGGCAACACCTTACATATAGACAATCACATATTACTAGTAGAGCTCAGTGGCTTTAAAAAATTAAAGTGCTATCATAAATACTAGTTACACTGTATCTAAGTTCATCTCTAGTTTGCTGTGGATACCAGAAGTGCTGAAAAATACCTCTTTTTAAACAATTCATAATGTCCCCAATAACAGTTATTTCTAAATTGTGTCCTGTGGAACACTAGTTTTGGAGCATATTAATAGGTGTTACATAAAAGAGGTTTCCATAGTTAAATAAACTTGGAAAATATTGAGATAAGCAAAGTTAAACAAGCTTATCATAGGATTTCTCCAAACCCATATACTAATGTGAATTGTGAAGCTCTGGGAAGGGTGTATAAAGATACATCTTTGTCAAGACATTGTTTGACTTTGGAACTTTTATTGAACACATAGGTAAGGACTAGTGCTCTGAAAAATACCCTTTGGAAAATATATAATCTCTTTTAAAATACCAGTGTTTAAAAATACAAGACAACCAAACTAGTTTTCATTGGAAGTGACTGAGCTCAAGTACATTTTAACTTTTTCTAGCATCTGCAATTTTATGTCCCTAGCTAGAATTGTATAACTGATGATTTCATTTTAAAATCTTGTAAATAAAATCAATTCTGTGTTCCAAAGATATAATCTTAGCAAAATACATAAGACAACAGATACATGAATTTATATATTTAGGCAACTTTACTTTCTTTACTCTTATTTTAAAGCCACATTACTATAAACCAGTTTGGTGGGGGTTTTTTGTTTGTTGGTTGGTTTGGTTTTTTTACCAAGCTAACTTTTAAAAAGAAACCTGCAGGGCTGGCCGAGTGGCGTGGTGGTTAAGCGCTGGCCTAGGAAGCCAGCACCTCCGTTCGGGTCCCACATACGAGCGCCAGTGACACTGCCCTCAAAAAAAAAAAGAAACCTGCCATCTTAAATAAAAGAACCAAGTTCACCAAGTTTACAAGTATGTGTAATGAACACTGTATTACCCCTCAGATACTCGGAAATAAGTACATTTAAGGGGTTTTTTGTTGTTACTGTTTTTGTTTTTTAAATATGAACATTCTCCTCACTCCACACTCAAATCGAACATATTTTTAACTCTGTGATGCATCTTCATTCTTTCTTTGTAACTCTGCATTCACATGCACTATCAACCTCTCTTACCTGTCCTTTTCATTTCTAACTTTCTTTCACCATCTCTTAAAGGTCTTTGGCTCATTTAGTTTTTCACACTAATAAAACAAAGATCTTACTGCTAATCTGTCACCCTGTGTTGCTGATAGCTCCTAACACTACTTTTGTTCATTTATTTTTTTTTCATGGCACCTATAAACTAGGAGTAAGAAAAAATTAGTTAGATTAAATTGCAAAATTTTTACGTTTCATATTTCTATTCTCCAACCAGCTTCTTTCCTTAGTGTCTCTAAGGATGGGTTCAGTTAACAGTCTGGTTTAAATTCATCCTGAACCAGAATCCAGGAGAGTCATTCATTAACTTTTGTAAGACATCAGAACTTCACTAACCTGGATTTCTGTAACAGACTTATTTCCCCAGTGTAGGCCTGGTCTATCGATTTCTTTTAAATCTGAAATAATTGTTAATGAAATAAAATAGCCTTAAAACTGCCCTTGTAAGGGTTTACTACATGATTTTAAAGCATATTTGACTGTAGGAATTCCTGCCCCAAGATTTCACATCTACATATGGTGCCATGGTGTACTACCTATTTTAAGACAAGAACAGTGGAAGTTATCCGTGTAAAGAGAACTCACCAAAAGCAATGTACATTATTAAATGGTAAGTTAAAAAGGGACTTTGCAGCTGTGATTGAGTTATGGAAATTGAGAAGAGGAGATTATCTCAGATCATCTGGGTGGGCCAGTATATCACAAGGGTCCTTTAGAAGAGGGAGGCAGGAGGGTCAGAGAGACATTGGAAGATGCTGTGGTGCTGGCTTTGAGCAGGAAGGGGCCCTGAGCCAAGCACTGCAGGCAGCCTCTAGAAGCTGGGAACAGATTCTCCCTTAGAGCCTCAAGGAGGAACCAGCCCTGCCAATGGCCAATAAGACTGATTTTAGACTTCTGCACTCCAGAACTGTAAGAGACTAAATCTGTGTTGCTTTAAGACAGTGTTTAAGTTTGTGGGAATTTGTAAGAGCAGCAACAGGAAACTAACAGAATTAATTATACCTCAACAAATCTGACTTTAATGAAAAAGAAGATATGGAATATATTTAGTATGATAGTGAACAAAAGTGTGGTTTGGCTAAACCACCAGCCTTGAGTCAGAGACATGGCTGTGACATCTGCTTATTATGTAATCTCAGATATGTTAATTTACTTTTTGGAGTATGTTATCATCTGTGAAATATTTCCAATAATACCTCCTAGAAATTGTTGTGCAGATTCAAGGACATAACTTATATAAAACACTTGGCTCACTTGTAACACTTCATACACTTTCACTAAAGGGTAGCTGTTATTTTGTAGTAAGTAACTGAATTACTGAGTATCATGGATAATTTTATTTTAGAATTACTTAGCGATACAATAGAAGAGATTTCTTTGGTAATCCCCAAGCACTACTGAGTACCTATAATCTGACCCAATCTAGAAAATGGTTATTTGGAATATATATATATATATATATATTTGGAATATAGAATATATGTATGCAAAAGTTATCTGTAAGAATAGTTCCAGGTTACTGCTTTTAATTATTGGATAATAAAGAGTATTAGTCCGAGATATGTCACATCCTTTAAGTAGTCTGTGACAAAATTATACTGCAATACAGCTTCTAAACATTTATATATTAAATGTATATAATAAACATCTGTCCAACCTGCTTTTCTGGCCCCTTTTTTGGATCTATGTAGGGAACCAGTTCATTGTATGTTCTTGCATTTGTGCTAATGAATTTAGCATAATGTACACGTCCTCTCCTGACAAATGGTTTTGAATGTTGTATATTTTTTCCAAGTTCTTTTTCATGTTTGAGTTCTTCCTTTTTTTCAGTTACATATACTACACCAGCATCTTCTTTTTTATGCTGCCTGAAAAACAGAATTAAATAGTACATCATTTATCCCAATGAGCATTTTAGTACTGATTCATAGTTATATAAGATAAGATTTAAATATATTTCAAGTATCAGTCAAGACAATTTAGGCTTTATTAATAGTTATAAGGGGCTTGTGCTATTAATATTTGGGAGGGTATCTTCTCACTGTAAATCATGTAAGAAATAAAGGGTTTTGTGTTAATAATGGTTATTCATTACAATATACCAGTGCAGTGTACAGACTCTCATTTGCTTGGAGTAAAGATGGAGTAGTGATTTGATCATGCTTACAAATCATGTTTGCAGTATTTATTCATGTGGCTAAGTTATATGCTAGTCTTAACTTATCTTTAAAAGTTAGCTACCTGGTCAATTCAGCCATCTGGATGAGGACATTATTCAATTTTAAAATCTCACCTGGCAAACTTACAAAAGCTACCAAATGACCACTACTAGTTATCTTTTCCAGAAAAGACCACTGTGCAGGAATCAGAACAAGTAACTCAATTTCTTATCCCTTTTGCTTCTAATAACTACACTGATATAAAAATAAAAGTTATTGAATTTTTTTAAATGCTAAAAAAATGTTTAGTAATAATTTATAGAAGTTTTCTCCTTTTAAATAAGGAGTAACAGACATTATAAAAGGTAGTATTTTAAATGTCATATGCTTGAAAAACAAAGGGAAGAAGGAAATATATGAATTTGAATACTTTTACATCAAAGTTCTTAAAATCAAAGCCCTGATCCATGGAAGGTGAGTGAATGAGTCCAAATTTATAGAGAAAGTGAATAATTCTGTTTAGCCTTATACATGACCCTTAAAATATAACCCCTACCTTACTTCAAACCAAAGCTCCATCTCCTTTATCATGTCATTTTTCAATTAAAACCCCCCAATGGCTTTCTGTTGCATTTATAGTAAAATACTGCCTCCTTATCTTGGCTCTGAGGTCCTGCCTGTGTGACCCTGCTCCAGCTAATCTCTTCAGTTGCACTCAAGCCTCTCTTCCCTCACTCTGTAATCAATGTGCCTTTTTTGAGTTCCCAAAGCACACAGGTCTCTTTTCCCCTCAGGTATATGCACGCACTGTCTTCCCTCTGCCTGGACTGGCTTTTCCCCAACTCCCCACACAGCTGGCTCATTATCATTTAGGTCTCAGCTTCAAAGTCATCTTAGAAGTCCTCATCACCCCATGTAGTCTTCATTATGGTACTTTGTTCATTTCTTTCATAACACTTACCAGAATTGATAATTTATATACCTAGTTTTCTGTTTACTTGTAAGCACTACAAATACGTTTTACTAATCAGTAAGTTGCATGAAGGTGAGGATTGTGTTTCATCATCATTTTGTACCCCACCACCCAGACCATTATATATTTATATCTGGAGCCATTATAATATTTACACATTTCTAGTGAATCTGCTGGAATTGTTTTCCTCTGGTTCATTTTAGTTGTACACTCCCAATCCTTACTCCAACACACACACACAAATATTCAGTGCCCATGGATGGGTTCTATTGGGTTGTTGGAACAGTCATGATGCATTTTTGCAATGAATAACAGAAAAATACGTCATGACTTTTCGAACGACCCAATAGTTTCCTGCATCCCAGCAAAAATTTCTCTTGAAAGGATTTGGAAAAACCGATTACTGGTAAAGTATAAACAACTTCTAAGGCTTTTTCTATTACCTTTCCAGAGATATAAGTATTTATTGAAAGGTTGTGATTGATTTATCATAGACTTCCGACATCAGTTTTTTTCCCATCAGCTTCTCATAGTTGTGACCCAACAGTGCACTTGTACTGGAATCAGGTCCTTTGAGGAAAGGGCTCTGGCTATTTGCTTGCATATTTCAGCATTCATCCAATTAAGTACTTGTGGTGTTAGTGGCTATAGATTGATACATAAATGTGAAGTAAATGATAGTATAGTAATCTCTTACTAGAAGGAAAACACAGTTAAAAACACTAATGGGATGAAAGTAAATCAGACCTGGGTTGGAATCCCAGCTCTACCATTTACTATCTGAGCCTTGGTCTGCTCATTTGCAGGATAAGGACAATAATCCTTTATTGTTATGTGCCTGGTGCTCTTTGAGGCACTGAAGATACAGGAGTGACAAAACAAAAATTCCTGCCCTCATAGACCTTACATTGTAGTGGGGTAAGGCAGATGAGAAATAAAATAATAAGTACAACATATACAGGCAAACTTTGGCGATATTATGGGTTCAGTTCCAGACCACCACAGTAAAGCAACGATTGCAGTAAAGCGAATGCAATCTTTTTGCTGGTGGAGGGTCTCGCTTTCAATATGTAGAAATGCAGCATCTGTGGAGCACAATGAAGGGAGGTATACCTGTATTGCTAGATGGTGTTAAGTACTGAGGATAACACAAAAGAAGGGAATGGGAAAAAGGAATGCATGTATATGGGAGGAGGTTCCATTTTTAGGTAGAGTGGAGGCTGCATCATGAAAGTGACCATTGAAAAAGGCAGGAAAGAGGGAAGTGAGCTAAGTGGGTACCAGGGAAAGAGCACTGCAGCAGAGTGAACTGTAATTGCCAAAGCTTCCCAGCGGAAGCGTACCCGTCCTTAGAATGGCATTTTTCAAAGTGTGGTCCCAGACTAGCAGCACTGGCATCAATTATCAGCTTGTTAGAATTATAAATTCACAAGCACAGCCCAACCTACCAAATCATAATCTCGGGATCAGGTTCCCAGGAAGCTGTGTTTCACCAGCTCTCTAGGTGATTCTTGTATATGGTAAAGTTTGAGAACCACTGTTGTAGTGACAAAATACAGGCTTTGGAAACACATACTCCTGGCTCCATGTCATAACAAGCTGTAACACTTTGATTTAATAGTTCTCAAAATTTAGGATACATCAGGATCACCTGGGGGCCTTGTTAAAAACCAGATTATTGGGCCCTGATCTCCGAGTTTCTGATTCCGTATGTTCTTTGCTGAGGAGCTTGCGAAAATTGCATTTCTAATAAATTCCCAGGTGTATGCTGGTCTGGGGACCACACTTTGAGAATCACTGCAGATGACATCAAGGAAGCGTGTGTGCTGGAGCGGAGCTGAGTCAGAGGGCAAGTGAGGGAAAAGGGGCACATTGTGCTCTAGGCCTCATACGCCACTGTTGAAGCCTTAGCTCTTCCTCTGCAATGGCGGGTGGGGAAGAGTGATCTAACCTGTTGTAAAAAGAGCATTTGGAATGCTGTGTTGTGGAGGCTGCAGAGGGACAAGGGGAGCAGCAAAAACTATTCCAGCATCCAGGTAAGAGATGCTGGTACTTGGGCCAGGTTGGGAATGATAAAGTGATGAATTGTGGTAGATTCTGGATATATTTTGAAGGTAACGCCTACAGAATTTGCTAATCGGTTACATGTGGGTGTGGAAGGAGTGGATGATTCAAGATGACTTCAAGAATTTTAGGTCAGGCAATGCATGTAAAGTGCCTGACACACAGGTGCCCAGTAAACAGTGCATTTTTAAAAAGTATTGCTGTAAACACTCAATTGCTAGAAATGAGAGGAAGAGGACTGGACAAGGAACAGCCCTGATGGCTGAGGACCCATGCCTTGGGTCTCATTTAACCTTCCCCAGGGAGGAAAATATTTTTTGGAAGGGGAAATATAAAATCAAACGCCGGCACTTACTGCTGCTTATCCTCCTTTCCCTGCATGGGCTCCTAGTGCCTGACAGGAGGCAGAGAAGAGCCTCACGGGAACATCAGGGACTAAGCCCTGCCTGGAAAGGGGCGCGCAGATAGTTGCAACTGTGAGTCACGCGTTGCTAAGTGACAGCTTGTGGAACAGGACCTCAGAGAGAGAGAGGCGGTGTGGGGCCGGGCGCGCAGGCACAGTAACCCGGATTGGCTCCAAGGATGAGCTGGCTGGCTGCGCTGAGCGGCGGGAGGGAGGGCGGGGGCGGCTGGCCGGATCTCTCGGCGTCCTTCCCAGACCTCCCCCAGGCTGGACATCCTGCGTTTGAACTTGGCCTTCCTGGTCTCTGGCCAGGCCCACCTCCTCCTCGGGGATCAGCGAGGGGCCTGTTAGGAGCCTCCCGCGTGCCCCTCAGCTCTGGTGCTGGGTGCTGCTCCGCCCTGGTCCCCGCAGCTCCTGCGCTCCAGAGCCGGCAGTCACCTCTGTGCTGTCCACAGCTGTCGGAGCTGGCTCCAAAAGTGCGAGCAGGCAGGAGAGAAACTTTCTTCGGTGAGCCATTAAACACAGTGCATGTCAAGATTCGCTGCTCCTGGGCTGTAGGCCTAGTCTTTGCAGGAGAAAGCTTGGTGCTCTCTGTTCAGGACTTTTGACTAATCCTCCTTCCCTGGCCCCTCAGCAAGCATTAAAATATAGCGAGAGAACACTTAGGCCCTACAAATGAGGGTCCCCACGGTGTGTGCATCTCCACCCTGAGCGGGGTTCAAAACCAGGCCGAGGGGACCAGGGACCGTAGGCTCTGGCAGAGGCTTGGGGCTTGTACAAGCAGCACTTATCCAAAAGAGCGAGCTTCTGGGAAAAGCAGTTGATGACTTGCATCCACCTTCTGGCCCCGGAATTTCTTACCTCATTTCACCATTGCCTCCCAATTTCCACTACCAGAGCCAAATGTCTTTGACATCTGTCATGGTAACTCATGCATTTCCCTGGATAATGGGAAAAGAAAAATCCTTACTGAGTTGAATTCTGCTATGTATTGGACTACATATGTGCATATGTTTTTCAACCCAGAGTCAGGATTAGTATGTGTTTACGTTTACCTCGCAGAAGAAATGTGGGAGAGCAGAGGTTGGTCCTAGAACTCATTGTACATATGTGATCTTAAGTCCTCTGAGGAAGAAGAGTATATGAATAGAAGTTTGATACCTGGTTACCTAGATAACTGTGAACTTTGTTGGTAAAAAGACTGGCATTGGTGTGAATGTGTGGTTAGGAGTATATGTGTTTGGGAAGTAAGGAATGAGTGGATAAATAAATATAAGGACTGTGTTAAATGTCACATGTAGCCATCTCTCAGTTTCCCAGGGAGATTGGTTCCATGATTTCTGCAGATACCAAAATCTAAGGATGCTCAAACCCCTTATGTAAAATGGCATAGTATTTGCATGTAACCTTGCAATCCTCCAGTATACTTTAAATCATCTCTAGATTGCTTATAATAACTAATAAGATGTAAATAGTTGTTATACTATATTGTTTAGGGAATCATTACAAGAAAAACTGTACATGGTCAGTACAGATGCAACCATCATGGCATAATTACATAGTACATGTCAGCAAAAGCATTTTTTTTTCCAAGTATTTTTGGTCTGCGGTTGGTTGAATTCCAGGATGTGAAACTGGAGGAGACAAAGGTCTGACTCTACTTACCTGGTTTTATCCTTACCATCATCCTGGGATCAGGGGCACATGCCTTGGGGACAGTCAGTGTTTGAATTTTGGCTCTACCACTTAGGATCTGCTTCACTTGGGCAAATGATCCAATTGAGCCTCAATTTCTTCATCCACAAAATGGGAAAAATACTGGGGGTTGTTTTGTAGATGATTTAATACAGGCAGAGTACTGAGAGAAGTGCCAGACACGTAGTAACTCCGTAGTCATTATTAGTCACTATTCTGAGCAATTTGATCTGCATATTTTACCACATGTATTAAGGCTTAGTCAACAATCTCATCATGCCCTCTAATTTCTATTCCAACCTTTACCAATCTCTTCAAGCTCCTAAAACCACTCACCATCAGGGACAATCCGAACGGCTTGATAAGAAATGAGGACTTTTCTCGACTTTCTCCCTCTCAAAACAAATTCACCTGCTCTATACAGGATGACCGTTGTTCAGTTCTATTTTGAGTTGTGTAGTATTAGTCTAACATGTAAATATATTTAGGTCAACCTCTAACTGTTAAAGAGTTCATATATGTGTAGATTTATTAAGGAAAATAAGAAACATTTAACAAATGTGCCTACTACAGTTGTGACCACAAAGAAGTCACAATCTAATTAGGGATACAAGACATACTTGTACATACAAGAGAAAATTGTGAGCAGCAATGATACGTAACAGCCACAAGTATATAACTGATAGCCACAAGTATTAAATTTTGGTACTGATGATAATATAGTATTATAAAAATGAACCAATTATTATAGGTACATACTCTGCAAAATAATGTAGATTTTCTAATATTTACTGGCTTTTTTATGTAAGGAAATCACTGGATTGCTGTTAGTTTTTTCTACCACTAGCTAGATAATCTGACGTAGGAGAAAATTAAACCTCTGCTGTAGATTCTTGTAAAAGAAGTATCCAGATTAGATAATCTTTATGATCCCATCCAGCTGTAAAATACAGTGATACTATGGGAAAATTTATGTCTGAAAAGTGAACACACTAGCCTAAAAAATACATGTAATTTTCTCATTTGTGTTACTTGTTTGGACACTTGTCAGCAAAGAGTAACTCAAAGTAGTTTCCCAAAAAAAAAAGCAGTGCTTTTTGAGCTACAGCATCATATGTGAGGAAATACAATAGGACGGAAATTCCTCATCCAAAAGGTTATAGATACAGAAAATTGTCAGCCCTTTTTTTTTGAACCATAGGAAAATGCCAAAAATAATGAGTATGGTTGGGCTGTATAACTTGATAGGAAAGCTGAGGCCCAGGAAGGTCCAGCTTCCTCTCAGTTCTTTCTTCACTGATGTACTAGTGATATAGGTGAGGAGCTCAAGAATATGGCATAAACCAAAACTATATCTAATTTCTATATTTTTAAAAAATAGTTTATTTGCCTGATATATATGTGTTATAAGGATTAAAAGAGAAATACGTGCAGAAAACGTATCCTGGTACATTGTAAGCACTCATTAAGAGTTGGCTGTCAGTTCAGTGTTCTTCCTAATAATATTAGTACAGTAAAAAGTTCTCAAGTACATATATTAATTGTCTTTATTTCATTACCTTAGATTATAAGAATTTCATCAAACCAAAATATACATTAGAGGGCAATGGGAATGAGAACTGTTAGTGTTAGATTTGCCTATCTTTGAAGATGGATAGATTCAAATGAATTACAGATATGAAAGGGACCCTGAGTTTTCTTTATTTTTTTAATCTTTTTTTTTTTTTTTTTAGCTGAGCCATCCTGCCACCTGTTGGCAGCTTAGCAGCTGCTCAGCTCGGGCTGGGCATAGAACCGCTGTTGCTCAGAGCTCAGCTAGCACTCAGCTAGAGTGAGCTCTTAACCAACTGAGCCACTCGGCCAGCCCTTGGGACCCTGAGTTTTCTGCTGGTATAAGTTCAAAGCTGATTGGTTTTTATCACACTTTTAAAAGAGAGAGATTACAAAACAAATAAGCATGACTATGTTTACATTTATTCATATAATAAAATATATAAATAGAAATCTTTACTATTTTATGAAATCTCTTAAAATAACTATACAATTATAGTCAGCCTGGGTTACTCCAAAATCCTTGTTAGAAATTTCTAGTTTAGCAAGAGATTCACTAAATGAAGAAAGAAGCCTGTACTTTATAAATTTGGAGGGTTCTAGCCACTTCTATAATTTCATGATTCAAGATTCATTTTGAAATAACCCAGTTATGATTACTTATATAGAAGCTGTGTAACCAAAGAAAGAATGAAAAGTTGGTTTTAGATAGTGAGAGCATTTGGTACTTTAATGGTGTCTTGAATAGAGAGTAAAGATTGGTTGAATGAATAAGCTGTAGACAATATAGCTTCTTGAGGAAGGAACATTGCAAAATGAAAAATTGTTGGGGCATTACTGTTCTCAAAGGCTTAGGAATCACTAGTTTAAGCTGTCTAGTTTGGTGGTTTTCTATATATTCTAGCTTCTTTTAAAGGTTATTTGCTTTTTTCATTTGAAGAATTTCAAATCTCTGTGATCATCTTCCTTGCAAGTCATTACCACATCTTATCTAATTATTGAGTAATCCAACATATACTGAGCACCTAGTCTGTTCTGGCGTATTCTCTGGATCATGAGATTTTAGTGTATTCATTTGAGATCCTCAGCACTTAGAAAAGTACCCTGCAAACAATAGGCCCTATTAAGGAGATTGACCTAGAAAAATTCTTCCTTACAGCCTACAAAATACAGACTACTTTTAATTTTTAAGTGTTTTTTTTTCTGTTTTTAATGGGCACAGTTAATAATCATTCAACAAACTCCTTAGAGAATCTCCACATTTTAAAACTGGTAGTTAAAACTTCTGTTTAACCTAAGCAATTAAATTCTTCAACTTCTTCCCATAAAAACCTATCTTTGATCCCTCTAATGATACAAATTGCCATTTCTGTACTCTTCCCTAGGTCAGGAGAACTGATATTTATTGAATTTGTGAGTTTGGCCTGAGTTTAAATCCTAGCCCTGTTATTAAAGCCCTGAGATTCTGGGCAAGTTGTTTATATTCTCTGAGCTTTAGATTTTGAATATGTCTTTTGTTAATCTTTAAAATATAAATTAATAAGACCACCAAAGAGCAGGGATAAGAGAATTTATCCTGTAGCGTTGTTTTAAACATGGTATGTGTAAAACCTCTGGCTCAGAGTACGCACTCAGTAAGCATTATTTCCCACCACCCTCTCCCACCCTTACCAAAGGTCAAAGATCACCCAGCTAGAATGGGATACAGCTAGGACTTGTGTTCACATCAGTCTCTCTTTTTTTAGACCTCATTGCCTCTACTTCTAGTTTCTCTACCTCTTTAAACCATGACAATAAAAATGTGAATGTAAACTTCTAAATAAGGTCCTCCTAATGACGACTAGACTGGAAAGGAACAATACAGTATGAGAGTGGGTAAAAATATCAAGAAAGAGTCAAGTCAGCCCAAGTTATGAGTCCATCGTGAGTGAAAGCCTTCAAGCCAGGAAGGCTGTGATGGGGAGGAGCACACAATAACCACTCAGTGAGGGGCTGGGAGGGCGGAGTGCGTGAACAGTGAAAGTCCGCACCATTTCCTCATCAAATATACCCCTGCACTGTGCATTCTAACAAATGTGCAAATTAAAGCTGATGTTTAGTTTCTGTGGTTGGTAAAACAGAAACAATAGCAATAAAAAATAAGCACACAATCAGAAATCACCACGCCTCACACTCATGACCTTACATAGTGCCACAATTTGAGACTATGCCAATGAACTGGTAATCAGTGTCATTCTTTTGATATGAATGGGTAGATCTATGATAAATATAATAATGCTTTCCTTCTGTAACAAAAGTAAGGAGTTAGGAGTAAGAGATAACTTGAACTTTCATTTAAAGAAAATAAGCATTTGCCCTAAAAGTTAGGATATACCTAAAAAAGTAATCAGAGTTGAGGTTTTAAAGAGAAGTATACAACACTTTTAATTAATAAGTGTTAGTTTAGTTTACCTCAAAGTCCTCTTGGATCGATGTCATTCTTTTCAGAGTGGTATGGCAAATAAACATTTCACAAGTCATCACTTTAAAATTATTATTCTAACCTATCCCTTTCCGCTAATGTAATTATAATGGTATTATGTGCTTCAAGTTATAGTTCATTCTTTTGGTATTTATAAGCTTTTCAAGAGTTTGGAAACTTGGCCATGTTTTTTTTATCCTCTTAGAATAAGCCTGGGAGCAAACTATTTACCTGATTTCAGTCCCCCGCCCCCCGCGCTTGTTTTCTCTGTCAAATTCTGAAGCTTGAATAATGGGTTGTAAGATTCAGGAAAAGAAATGTGATAGAATTTCCCTGTATTTTAAGACAAGGGAGGCAGCATTAGAAATTGGGCACTTCTGCAGTTTTTTGCCATGTCCAGAAGAGATGGGAAATACCACAGTCCTCACTTGACCTGGATCATGGCTAGCCGACCTCGTGGAGTCTGTGGGGTTGTTGTTGCAGGTAATGAACAGGAGCCCTAGATGGGTCAGGCCTGACCACTGAGCCTCTATGCCATTGTTTCTACCCTGGGATCTAACATCTCTCCTACCCGCTTTAGTAAGCCTAAAGAGCAGTACACATCAAAGAGTTTTCTCAAACTGCCCTTTATTAAATGCCTCGGTTGGGCCTTGCTAGTGTCCTAACATCACCCTCTTGGGGAACTTGCACAGGGCAGGGCAACTCCCTGTGTGTAAAGTACAGATTACATCAGCGTTCACTTTAGTACCAGCCTCTCCTGCAAAACTTTTCATTTTTTTGGCTTTTTGTTTCTATTTTACATCCTGTTTGTTTGTTGGTCCCACTATTAATCCTCATTTTAAGCCATATTTCATCTCTGCAAGAACATGAGTCTGAGAAGCTCATCCTCAAAATAATCTTCAAATTCATATTTTCCTCTCTAAAGGTGGGCCTGAATAGCGTAGAAAACAGGATCAAATCATTAACTTTAGACTTTTGCTTTAACTGGAATATGGTTCGATTAGATTGGATAACAGAAGACATCGCTGGAGAAAAAAAATGGGAAAATATTGTGATTTTCTAAGGATATTATTTCCCTAATGAGGTTACATAAAATATATAGAAACCATATAATGTGATCTTGGGCATATTTCATTGGGTTATATCCTAAACTTATTTTCTATCATTTTTCCATTCACATATAGTAATGTGAGGCTCGTGGAGTTTTTTCTTATGATTGTTACTCCTTAACTTTTTATTTTTACCTGAGCTAAGAAACATTTTTACATTTCCTTACTTAGATCTATTATGGTCTTCTTTCTGAACTGAATACTGTATAGATAGAATGGAAATTTTACTTCCTATTTTTAGTATTTTCTTTGCTTCTCATTCATAGTTGAAGGAATATATATAGCACAATGGTCACAAACTGTGCCCTAGAATTGAAACCACTTCTTAGCAACTTTTATCTTTCTGAACCTTAATTTCCTCATCTGTAAAGTGGTAATAATTATCATACCTGCCTTCCTCATGGTGCTTTTGTGAGGCTAAAATAAGATGGTCCATAATACACTCCCTGGCACATGGTAGGTACTCAGTTACTCATTACGTGTCATCATTACCCTCAGGATGTAAATGTCTTAGAAATTGAGATTCTCTCTTATTCCTGTCTGTGTGCCGAGCCCCAGGCACAGTACTTGGCATCTGGCAGATTCTCAGATTTTTCCTGAATGAATGGCAAAAAAAAGTCCAGTAAGTTTTATACAGTCCCTGCTCTTTCTCTGCCAGCCCAATGGTTTCTTTGTGCTTCTGGACTTTTTTACTGAGAGCTGTGGATGCCAGAGTCTGGACTCACTGGAGTGTCCTGAGGCCTTAGTGCGTAGGCAAGAAAGACTTCATCTTTCATCAGAGTGCATATTTTTTCTCAGGTAGTTTCTCTGCCCTCTCTGGCTTTGGACTTCACACTCTCAAAAGGCATGAAATCTCTGTCTTGACATTGGCCTGTTGGTCACACAGCTCTACAGTTTGGCTCCTCTGGCCCTACAGTCTGTTCATCCTCATTTCTGCTTTCCTCTGTAGATATAGTTACCTTCCTAGACAGCTTTCCCTCTTGTTTGGAGGAACATACTTATGCCTTAGTTCCTGGGTTAGAAGGACACTTGTTCCATTTCTGGCATCCCTCTCTCCACCTAGTTCCATTGCACTGGAGAACAAACTTGCTCAGCTGACTGTCAGAAGTGGACATTGACTGGAGCCATTTCACTGGTAGGTGGGCCCAGTGTAGTAAAGGCCAGTGCTCAGGGTGTGCACCCCCTTGCCTTCTCTTGCACTTCCTGTCTGCAGGAGGAGACAAACCTACCATGTGCTCCATCCAGACCAACCTACCTCACAAAACCTTTTTAGACAGCCGCCATCCGGATCTTTTTCTAAAACTGGACCTTTTACGGTATTAAGAGATCTAGTCTGTTCTGGTCACCTCCTGGTCATCCCACTGATGAGGGACAGATTCCTGCACTAGGGTTGTGGGGATGGCTGGACACAGAACACCTGACATTGGACAGATGAGACTGGCAGCAGTTTATTAGCCACTTTTGCTCACAGCCAAGTTGGGGGGACACCATACCATGCAGGGCCACACGGGGGGTGGTACTTAAGAACAGAATGAGCCACCAGAGGCTGTGGGAGGCAGGCTTCTAGTGTCAGGAAGATGAGGATACCCCAGGATTCCAATGCAGGATGTGATTGGCTTCTTTGGACAATTCTGTGGGCTGGTGGGAAACTGAAACTTGCTCCTCAAAGGATGAGCAGGAAGTTCGTCTGGTCCCTTGTAAGGAGGGCTGTTTGGCTAGGGGTGCTGTTCCATGGGAGCAGAATGGGGGAGAGAATGGGCCATTTGAGGCCCTCCAGGTTTCATCTCAAAGCAGCACGCAGTATCAGGCTTGGGCTAACACTGTACAGACTATAGCACTATCACATCATTTATTACCTTGGAATTTTACTCTAGATTTGTATTTGTGAACATCTTGTTTTCTAGTCAAATTGCGGGCTACTTGGGGACAGCCAGAACTTAAAAGAACAGTGCACATTATGGTGTGGAAGAAACATGATTTTCATTAAAATGATCGGTCATATCCCAAAGTGATTATTGTTAAATTTAATATTACGAATACCATTTCACAGCCCCAAGTTTTGTCTTTGGATAATGTTACTATTATTATTTTTTTAATTTAGCAAAAACTTTAGTACTAAAGTATGTGCTGATAGAATTTGCACTTGTATTAGTATAGTTTGAACTCATAGCTAGCAGCGATGCCCACGGATACACATACTGCTGAATTAACGCCCTGTGATGTGTCGGGGATTGACAGCTCTACACATTTAGTTACCTGTGTTTGCTGACATTTGGAAATAGCTAATGTTTCCCCCCCCACACACACACACACACTGTTTTCAAACAATGGATGAAATAATAAAATGAATTGGGTCATTGGCATTCTTTTTTTTTTTTTTTTTTTTTTTTTAGATTTTTTTTTTATTAGTTTTCGGTGTACAACACAATGCAATAGTTATACTCTTTACCCCCCAAAGTGAAAACCCCTCCCCCAGTTTGCCACCCCACTCCCCCCGCATATCATACATATCCATCACAACTCCCCTGACTCGCCTCCACAGCATACTCCACATCCCGTGACCACCCACATATTCAGTTGCAGTTGGCATACAATACTATACAACATCAGCTTCAGGTGTACAGTGCAGTGATCAAGCCTCTACTCCATCCATGAAGTGGTCTCCCTAACAAGACATGTGACTATCTGACACGCCACAAAATTTTTACAACATTATTATATTCCCCGAACTGTGTTTCATATCCCTGTGGCAATATTGTAGTTGTCTATTTATGCTGTCTAATCCCTTCCCCGTCCCCCCATCCCCACCCCACTCCCAACTAGCAACCCTCAGTTTTTCCTCTACATCTATGAGTCTGTTTCCTTTGATCATTCACTCAGTTCTTCAGACTCCACACACAAGTGAGATCACATGGTACCTGTCCTTCTCCGACTGACTTATTTCTCACAACATAATAGTCTCTTCACAACATTACCAATTACATTCCCAGAACTGCCCCCATAACCCTGCGGCAACATTGTAGTCCCACATACACTGTCCAAAACCTTCCCCCTTCCCTCTCTTCCCCCACTCCTCCCAGCCAGCAACCATCAGTTTTTCCTTTATATCTGCTTGATATGACATCAATCTTCTTAAATTGTCTCTCTGGGTTAGCTTCTTTACCCCTTTCTTTTGATTAAAAAAGTCCTTTTAACATTTCTTGCAATGCTGGCTTGGTGGTAATGAATTCCTTAAGCTTATTCTTTTCTGAGAAGCTCTTTATTTCTCCTTCAATTTTAAGTGATAGCCGTGCTGGCTAGAGCAATCTTGGTTGTAGGCCTTTATTTTGTGTCACTTTGAGTATCTCCTGCCACTCCCTTCTGGCCTGCAGAGTTTCTGTAGACAAGTCAGCTGTTAGTCTAACAGGAGTTCCTTTGTATATAACCTGCTGTCTTTCTCTTGCAGCCTCTAGGATTCTGTCTCTGTCTTTAACCTTTGCCATTTTAACTATGATGTGTCTTGGTGTGGACCTGTTTGGGTTCAGCTTGTTTGGAACCCTCTGCACTTCCTGGGCATGTATGTTGATTTCCTTTACCAGTGTAGGGAAGTTTTCAGTCATTATTTTTTCAAATACCTTTTCAACCCCTTGCTTCTTCTCTCTTCTCCTTCTGGTATCCCTATGATTCGAAGGTGGTTGCGCTTCATCTTGTCCCATAGGGCTCTTAAACTATTTTCATTGTTTTTTATTCTTTGGTCTTTTGCTGTGCCAACTGGGTGAGTTCTGCTATTTTATCTTCCAAATCGCTGATCCGCTCCTCTGCTTCATCTACTCTACTGGTGATTCCTTCGAGTGTGTTCTTCATTTCAGTTATTGTATTCTTTTAGTTCTAACAGGTTGTTTTTTATGGTTTCCCTATCTTTCTTTATGTCCTCGCTAAGTTCCTTAAACATTCTTATCATCAGTGATCTAAACTGTGTCTCTGAAAGGTTGGATCCCTCTGTTTCATTTGGTTCCATTTCTGGAGGTTTCTTCTGATCTTTTACTTGTGACATGTTTCTTTGTTTCCATTCTGGCTGTCGCTCTGGGATTGCTTTGATGTATTAGATAGATCACCAGGAGAGCCCTGGCTGGATCACGCAGGCACACAGCTCACGGCCCAACACTCCCAGGAGAACTCCCAGTCTCAGCCTGTCCCAATCAGCCGCTCGCAGATCAGGCCGAGCAGCCCGACAACCAATCACCAGCCTGGCAACTCTGCAAGCGCAGTGTGGAAAGCAGAGACCCAAGGCGGCTTGCGTGCTCCCGGGTCTCAGTGAGCAGCCTGTTGGAGTCGGATCACTCCCACTAGGCGTTTCCCTGGCACCACAGCACAAGCCGAGCGGAGGGTGGGGATCCGGGAGGCGGCTCGCGCACTCCCGGGTCTCAGTGAGCCGCAGTAGGAGCCGGGGGCACCGCCCTATGTTTCCCTGGCAACGCAGTATAAGCCGGGCGGAGGGTGGGGGATCCAAGGCCGCAGGCGCGCGCGCACGCACGCACGCACACACACTTCGCCAATTCCACCAGACCACCAGGGTCTTGGACCTGATCCTTCGTGGGAGGGCCCAAGCCTGACAAAATGGCGCCCTCCTTACACCACTCGCGTGCAAGCTCCGCACCACGGGAACAACAATCCAAAAACCTCCAGCCTTTGCACCAAAGGTGCTCAGCTCAGTCCGTCCCCGCAGGCTCCCGGGTCACACAGCCACTCCCTCCATCAGGAACCAGGTAAGTGCTCACCGGCAAGCAAGCCCGGGTGCTGGCCCCACTGATTCTCCAGCTGCTCTTAGCCTCACCGAGCTGAGCAAAGAGAGTCCTTACTAATTTATTGCCGGCTATCTTAGAACTCCTCTTCCCGGCAAAGGAGCTCTGGGCTGGTGAGCTTGGGGTGCGGCCGGAGGGTCTCTCCCCCAATCAGACAAGCTTCCCACGGCTGGGGCTTCCCTCACGGGGCTCGCCCTCTCTCGTCTCCGCCCGTCCTACCAGACCCGACGTGGCCTCCTCTTTAAGTTCTTCGTTTAGTGGTTCTGTTCCTCCAGTGTTCCGGGGACCTCCAGGGTTGAATGCTGTAAATTTGCTTGTAATTTTGGTGTGATCCTGGGAGGCAGTTAGCACAGCGTCTGTCTATTGCGCCATTTTACCGGAAGTCCCCCATTGGCATTCTTTTTAAAATCAGAGTTAAGCTGGAGCCTAAATACCAGAATGCTGATGTCTCAAATGTATTGTTCAGACATACTGTAGGCATTAATGGTGCCCACTGATAGGTCTTATTGTTGCTAAATTGAAGCAAATTGGTATGAAGGAGGGATGGTAAAGAGGTCATAGAAAGGTTGGAAGAATTTACTGTATATACTCTCAATTTTCTAAAAATCTAATATTAAAACTTTTATTCATCTCAAATTAGATCCATTAAACTAATTTTATTTTCTACTTTGTTAAATTGTATGCACCCCTAAATGCAGAGCTCTTTCCCAGTTAAAATTATGATACACAATTAGACAAATGACTGAGTTTCAACATTTAACTGATTTTCATGTTTTCAGAGTAATCCATTATGTCTCTGTGATAGACTATTTCCTTGCATTTCCTACAATTAATCCTATCGAGAACATCAGAGTGCAGACAAAACATTATTGTTGTGAAGAAACTGTTGGTTTCACTTTAACATGAAAAAGCTGATTTCCTTAAATTAAAATGAGGTTTCCATTGCTAAACTCTTTATTAGCATAGAAATTTCCATCCAGAGAAAAAACACTCCAAAGTACGTATTAGGAATTTAATGTATATATTTTTTCAATTTTTTTTAATATTATAAAAGGAATACATGCTTATTATAGAAAAATTTGGTGAACACAGTTACAAACAAAGCAAACTTTTACAGCTAGATACAACCACTGTTCAGTTTCAGTGGGTTTCTTTCCATTTCTCCCCCTGAATCTAGAGCTGTGCTGTCCAATATGGTAGCCACTAGCCCGTGTAACCGAGCTCCCTAAACTCCATTATCTGTCTCGTCTCTTCAGCAAGCTCTCCAGATGCTGTTTGGGCTCCCCCTTCCTGCTCCTGCAGTCTGGAAATTGCCTTTAAGCAGAAAAATGTGGCAATTGTAGTGCTGATTTCATTTGTTTCCTTTCTCTCAGGGATCAGGGTCCTGCACTGTGTGTTGTCCAGTATCTGAAAACAGTTCCATATATTTAGTCCAGTGTTCTAGCTATTTACCATGGGAGGTGAAGTCCAGTCCTTATCACTATATCATGGATGGTGGTGGAAGTTCTTGTCACCTTGTTTCATGTGTCTCTTAAAACCAGCATATGCTAAAATTATGGGAGGAATTTTATTTTATTTTTTATTTTATTTTATTTTTTTAGCTGAGCCATCCTGCTACCTGTTGGCAGCTCAGCGGCTGCTCGGCTCAGGCTGGGCATCGAACTGCTGTTGCCCAGAGCTCAGCTCGCACACTTGAGCGAGCTCTTAACCAACTGAGCCACTCGGCCGGCCCTGGGAGGAATTTTTATAGCAGAGTTTTTTGTTTGTTTGTTTGTTTGTTTTAAAGATTTTATTGGGGAATTGGTAGAGGGGAACAGCGTTGGGGAATCGGGGAAGGGGAACAGACAAGTTGCTGTCTTTTTGTTCTTCAGTTTAGTTGCGGAGGATGTTGCTTCACTGTTGGTATCGTCATTGCGCTCTTCCTGGATGAGGCAGATCGGTCGCTGGCCTCTGGATGTCGCTCACTGCGGCTATTGGCAGCTCACGCTGGCTGCCAGCCGCTCACGCTGGCTGCGGGCCACTCACTGTAGCCTATGGCAGCCCACTGCAGCAGGGGCTGCAGCCCACACCATCACCGGGGCTCACACAGCCCAGCTCCAGGTGGAGCTGTTGTTAGCTGTAGAGGGCATTGTCACTGGCCCTCATGTGGGATCCGAACTGGGGCCGCTGCCATCCCAAAACCAGTGCTTAATCAATGCGCCACTCGGCCGGCCCAATAGCAGAGTTTAAACCATGTTTTTTTATATATGATGGATATGTAGCCTCTGGTCATCTTAGCCTAAGCCCTTGAGGGAATATTTTTTTTTCCTGTGTTTAATTCAACAGCTACTATTGAGCACTTACCATCATCATGCACTATTCTAGGTACTACAGATATAACAGGGTACAAAATTATATAAATTCTTAACCTAATATAGCTTACATTGGGATGAGAGACAAAGATAAGTCAGTAAAATATAGAATATTAGGTGGTAATAAGCACGTTAGAAACTAAAGGAGGAAAGTAGACAAGGAGTTTGGGGAGTGAGCGTTTGACAATTTACATGTTTTGAAATAGAAATTCCATTTCCAGTACAAAGAATCTCCCGAATCTTCTCTTTCTCTATGCCACTTCTAATATTTATTAAAAAATGAGAAAGGATTTAAGAAAATAAAGCCACATTGGAGATTACTCATAGCATCCATTGTGCCCACCTAGAAAATAAAACTAACACAGGGAAAATGTAGTTTGAAGATCAAAGAAGTATCTTGGACATCCAACCAAGAGTGTATACTGACCTTACAGAGGAAAGGGCACAAATCATGCTCACTAAAAGAGGAGAAACACCGCTTTTTATAGAAAAAC
This sequence comes from Aselliscus stoliczkanus, assembly GCA_033961575.1. Taxonomy (NCBI): domain Eukaryota; kingdom Metazoa; phylum Chordata; class Mammalia; order Chiroptera; family Hipposideridae; genus Aselliscus; species Aselliscus stoliczkanus. Next base: position 66,937,645 of record CM066730.1, on the reverse strand, counting down.
CTGCTAATGAGATCGCATAGTAACTAGACTTTTTAATTCTAAATTAAAAATTTTTTATCAGACTTCAGTTTTATTCAGAATCATTTGAACCAGTTAAAAAAAATGAGTTACCTTTTACACATAATTTTACAATGTTAGGTTAAAATCTGCAAGATGCTCATAAAACACTTTTTAATTAAGCCACTAATTATATATTTGTACATCCTCTTGCATGTTTTTCATTTTGATAATATGAAAATAGAAACAAGCAGCCATTATGGAAAACAGTGTGGACATACTTCGAAAAATTGAAAATGGAACTACCTTATGACCCAGCAGTTCCACTCTTGGGTATCTAATCAAAGGAATCCAAAACACTAATTCAAAAAAATATATGCACCCCTATGTTCACTGTAGCATTATTCATAATAGTGAAGATATGGAAACAAGTGAAATGCCCATCAATAGGCAAAAGAAACTGTGGTACATTTTATACAATGGAGTATTATTCGCCCATAAAAAAGAATGAAATCTTACCATTTGCAACAACATAGATGGACATAGAGAACATTATGCTAAGTGAAATAAGTCAGACTGAGAAAGACAAATACCATATGATCTCACTTGTATGTAGAATATAAAGAACAGAATAAATGAGCAAACTAAAGAAAAATCGACTCAGAGATACAGAGAAAAAACTGATGGTTGCTAGGTGGGACGGGGATGGGGATAGGGGAGAAGGTGAAGGGATTAGAAAGTGTAAATTAATAGTCATAATATAGTCACAGGGATATGAAATACAGTATGGAGAATATAATCAATAATGTTGTAAAGATTATATAGGGTGTCAGATGGGCACTGGACTTACAGGGGGATCACTTCCTCATAGATTATGTGGATGCATGACCACTGCACTGTACAACTGAAGCAGAATAATATTGTATGTCAACTATAATTAAATATATACACAGTCGTATGTACCAATTCTTTATTAGTCTATTGATGGACACTTAGGTTACCCTCATATCTTGGCTACTGTAAATAATGCTGCAGTGAACATAGGGGTACATATGTCTTTTCAAATTAATGTTTTGGATTTTTTGGATAAATGCCCACAAGTGGAATTGCTGGGTCATATGGTAGTTTTATTTTTAATTTTTTGAGGACCCTCTGCACTGTTATCCATAGTGGCTGCACTAATTTGCAATCCTACCAACAGTGCATGAGGATTCACTTTTTTCCGAGGCATTGCCAATACTTGTTTTTTTTTTTTTTTTTATTTATTTTATTTTATTTTATTTTTAATTAGTTTCAGGTGTACAACACAGTGCAATAGTTATACATAATACTTGTTTTTTAATTTATTGATGATAGTCATTCTGACAGGTGTGAGGTGGTATCTCATTGGGGTTTTAATATGCATTTTCCTGATGATTACTGACGTTGAGCATCCTTTCATATGTCTGTTGGCCATTTGTATGTCCTCTTTGGAGAAATGCCTGTTCAGTTCCTCTGTCCATTTTTTTAATTGGATTGTTTGGGGTTTTTTTGGTGTTAAGTTATATGAATTCCTTATATTTTGGATATTAACTCCTTATTGGATGTGTCATTGGTGAATATCTTCTCCCATTCAGTAGGTTTTTTTGTTTTGTTGATGGTTTCCTTCACTGTGCAAAAGCTTTTCAGTTTGATGTCCCATTTCTGAATATTTTCATTCGTTTCCCTTGCCCGAGGAGACATATCCAAAAAGATACTACAGAGCGATGTTAAAGAGTTCACTGCCTGTTTTTCCTTTTTTATTAATTAAAGCTTATTGCGGTGACAATTGTTAGTAAAGTTATATAGGTTTCAGGTGTACAATTCTGTAATACATCATCTGTATATCATACCCCAAGTCAATTAGCTCTCTTTTCATCACCATAAATTTGATCCCCTTAACCCTCATCTACCACTCCCCTCCCTTCAATGCCTGTATTTTCTTCTAGGCGTTTTATGGTTTCAGGTGGTACATTTAAGTCTTTAATCCATTTTGAGTTTATTTTTGTATATAGTGTAAGAAACTGATCCATTTTTTTAAATGTATCTTTCCGTTTTCCCAACACCATTTATTAAAGTGACTGTCTTTACCCCATCATATATTCTTGCCTTCTTTGTCATAGATTAACCATATAGGTGTGGGTTTATTTCTGGGCTCTCTATTCTGTTCCATTGATCTATCTGTCTGTTTTTATGCCAATAAAAAAGACAGGCATTTTTATATTAATATGAAAAATAACTAAATATGCTTTAACAAATCATACCCCATAATTCCGATTTGCTTCCAGAGGAGGGTGTGGGCTCCTGGTTGACAGTCACTGAAGTAGATACACATCTCTTGCTTAATTTTTTTCTTGGTTTTTAAAATGTCTAATTCTAACAAAACTAAAACTATCAAGATTTATTATCTAAAATGTATGTAAATTAAAAATTCCTATGTGAGTTCCATATGATATTTGACCCATTAGGTTTAATGTTAAGATGTATCTGGTCTCTAACACATTTTAAAAATTGCTTTCCCTTTCTTTCTTGCTCTTTATCCATGCATAAACACCTTTTTAATTGTTATCTACATTTTTCATCCAATAATAGAATTTAGTATTAATCATTAAGCAACCTTGACTAATGTGATTCATTTGGTGCAGTTAGAAGATTGTGCCAGCAAAGTGTGATTTCCTCATAAAGAGAACTGGGAAGGGAACTATCAGAGGACAGCAGGGTAATAAAAAGTGACATATTGGTGTCACATCTTTGATCTTATTTTTCTAAAATCATTGAGCCTTTCTATGTGTAAAGAGGTACAGATTTTTTCCAAGGTGTGTGTGCAAGAAACGTCTTTTATTTTCTCTAAATCAAGTTGAACCTGCTTCAAGCCCCATCCTGTCTGGGAGGTAGAAGGTTAAATTTTAGTCATCCTGGTACTTTGCATCCTCTCCCAGAAGGACCTTAAAAGGTCTTACATAGAAAGAACACTCAGGAAAGACTTCTCTGGTCTCCAGTCCTTACCACCATGGTTCCTTGTAGTAACGATGCATTGTAGCACTTTGGGGGACAGGACTCTTGCTTGGTCTGGGAGTCCCTGGAGCTGGAATCCCGCTTCTCTGGATATACCACAGCTGCTTCCTTCTCGGGCTTAATTATCCCCTAGATAGTCAGGGGAGAAAGGTGCAGGTCTCCATCTCTTGGGAATCCACAGGTTTGGTCCCTTTCTCAAGTCTTGGATCATCTCCTTGTCCCTTTGCATCTTGTCACTTCTGCTTCTCTTTTACCCACTAGAGGCCTGGTTTTGTCTTTCTCCTCAATTCAGAACATAATGCCCTCTTTAAAAGGAAACCTTGGAAGGAAAGTTGTCTTCAGGGGATCTGGCACCAAAACCTTCCCTGAGGTAAGGGAACACAAAGGTTTGTTTATGTCTTTCTTGAACCAGGAGTGGGGACATTCAAGGAGAGCAAAATTCACAAAGAGTATCACAATAGATTCACTTGCATATTTGACACATAATACTTAACATGATGATGGTATTAAAATAATAGGGAAGTTCTTTATTCCTTTAAGTGTGTTTGGAAGTTTTACCAAATATCTTTGTCATTCCCTAATGTTGTGTTGTTTTATGTTTATATTTGATATCAATATTATCATCATCTATGGAGTTAACATTTAGAGTGAACAAAGCCCACCCTTCATCTCCTTCTCTCAATTCTAACCTTGTAGCAGGTAAAGGAGGGAGGCCTGAATTATTTCTCCATGCTATGGAGTATAGCAATGGAAATTTGTTCCATAGATAGAATGGTCGTTTCTAACCTGAATTCCTAATGGACTTGAAATTGTCCAAGGACAAGATGCAGAAAGAAAAGTGAGACCAAGTGTGCAGGGTTGCAGGGACCCACTGCCATCCCCATTCCAATGATACTAGTTGTCCCTTTTTAAATTCCACATAAAATTCTATTTTAATGAAAGATTCCATTGTTTAAAAAATTTGGAAATCATTGAAGGTTATATGCCAGTATATACCTACACCATTTGAAATTGCCTAGTATGTTGAGTTAAAGGTCTTCATTTTTCAATAGTGTAATTCCGTGGTATGAAAAATGAACCTTCCTGGGCCGGCTGAGTGGCGTGGTGGTTAAGCGCTGGCTTGGGAAGCCAGCGGCCCTGGTTCGGATCCCACATATGAGGGCCAGTGACACTGCCCTCAAAAGAAAAAAAAAAAAAATGAACCTTCCCCTTAAAAATACTCGGTTGCTTAATTATCATTTGTATGTGAAAAAATTCCCAAATGATAGGCCAAGTTTGGGGGATAGTATAATTTATTTAGACTCTCAGTTCCTTTTCTGGTTAATAGACTATCCATTGTGGATAGTTGTTGATACAAATCTTGCTGTTTGCTATACACTCATCTGCTCACTATACAGAACAATATAGTTCATAGAAAGCATTACGTAGCTCCAACCAAAGTACTGAATTATTTTCTCACTTAACCAGAATTTTAAAAATTAACTTTTTATTGATATTTCATGATTATACTAATCATCATATACATTTATATCTACTGATTGGTTTTGTTAGTAAATTATTTGACTTTAATAAATTATTATTTGAAAGGTTACAGAATTCAATTCAGACAACAGTAACTAACAATAATTTTTAAATGGTTAACTTCTTATTTTATGTCTTGTCAAATAACATGTATGCTATAATATTCATTAGAATTGAAGTTTCCATGACAAAAGTTTAAAATCAAATATTCATATTAAATATTTTGTAATTACATTTTTTATACTAGGATACTAATCTTTTGCTTGTTAAAAACATGTGACATTGAGAATTTTATTCAACTATTTTTAGTAATATATAGAATGTTGTGGCTTTCAGAACAGAGTTACTTTTTCTATTCTACTCTGCTACTATTATCCTAGTATATAGACTAAAGCATATATAGTGTCTATTGTGCAGTATAAACAATTTTTATTTCTATTAGTATCGAATACTAAAATTAGAATATTCAAGTTTAGAGATGGTTTTTTCATTAGAAAAGTTTGTGCGGTCAATGCGAGAACTAGGACTTCCGACCTTGCTCAGCCAGGACTTCCTACAAAAAAAATAAATAAAAATTAGCATACAAAGTGTATATAGACTAGCTCTAGCTAAAATGATTCTACAATAGGTAACAACGGGAGTTTACTTTTTACTAACTTTTGCATGTAATGTAAAATATGAATTTTTACATTGTATATATATCATATATATCAGAATAAAACAGTTTAAATATGGATAAAGAAAAGCTAATAACAAATTAAGCACAGTCAACTACTGATGATTCCATTTTGGGGGTTATTTCCCCCTCTTAAAACATCCAAGGCCATTATTACCTAGCTCTTGTATACAAAAAGATAAAAATATTTTTACAAAGAGATAAGTCACAAAAATAACTCATCATTGTTTCTTTCATTATCCAGCACATGTTAGGGGTGTGTGTGTGTGTGTGTGTGTGTGTGTGTGTGTGTGTGTGTGTAAGAATGGATGAAAGAATAAAGAATAAATGTGATTTTCCATAAACATTAAAGGGACAAGTTAAATGTTCTGAAACTTGCTGATTACATAGTACAATGGTTTTTCTTACTTTATTGGCAATATCTATGTGTCTAATTTATGCATTTGGGCACTTACCTGAGATACTTCCTATGTAATTCAGGCTTATTGTAATATAGTTGACAGCTCAGATACTACTGTGATGGATTTCCCAGAATCTTTCTACCCATTAATAATTAGTTGGATGACAGATGAAGTGGGACTACAGGTTAATTATGTGAGTCCATTTTATACAAGTGATGGCAGTTATCCCAGCTGTTGTGGAAACATTCCATGACTTCCCTCATATTCCCAAGGTTCTTTCAGGTTGTGAAGCTAGTGCTATGTACAGCTGTGCATTATCATATATGACAATCTCATAAAACCTTGAATTAAAAATATTTTCTTGGGCCGGCCGAGTGGTGTGGTGGTTAAGCACTGGCTTGGGAAGCCAGCGGCCCCGGTTCGGGTCCCACATATGAGGCCAGTGACACTGCCCTCAAAAAAAAAAAAAACAATAAAAATATTTTCTAGACTAAAGTTGTCTGATTATCTGAAAATTACTCCTAGGCTAGAGAAGGATTCTAATGATTCACATTGCCATTGTGCTATGCGACACTTTCTTTGGTTCTTATTTGTTACAGTTTTACTGGGAAAAGTGTGTTCATTTTTCTTCTTTTTCAGAAACTATGCCATGAGCAAAGTAGCACATTTTATTTTCAACTCATTTAGTTGAAATCGTAAAAATGGAAATTGGGTGTGAAGAATAAAATTTAATTATCATGAAAAGGAGCTGATGGCTTCCATTTTGTAGGTCAAGCCTCCTTGAAATCTTCTCAAGACAAAGGCCAGAAACAGAAGGTAACATTTATTGCATAATGTGTGCTGAGCACTGTGCTAAGTTCTTTACATATACTATTTCCTTCAGTCCACACACTAACCCTGTCAGTTATATTCCATTATTACTCCTAAATTATTGATGAGGGAATGTGCCCAGGGTAGCAGCAGTGGTGGTAGTGACAAGTGATTAGATGATGGATATATTTTGGAGGTACAGTCAAAAGATTTGCTGACAGATTGGATATGGATGTGAGAAAGAGAAGACTAAAGGATGACACCAGGGTTATTGGTTTGACAATCTGGGATAGTGTTGTCATTTACTGAAATGGAGGGGCTGTGAGAAGAGCAGATTTTGGGGAAAGATCAGAAATTCAATTTTGGAGTGTTAAGTTTGAGATGTCTATTAGACAGCTAAATGAGATGTTGAGTATGCAGTTGGATCTGAGTCTGGCTGGAGGACAGAAAATTTGAAATCTGTCTGCAGACAGACAGTATTGAAAGCCGTAAGACTGGATGGGATCACCATAAAAATGAATATAGATAGAAAAGGGAAGAAGTCCAAGGACTGTACCTGAGGGCACCCCAGCATAAAGAGCTCAGGTAGCAGAGAGAGAACCAGCAGAGGAGGAGAAGAACGCATCCAGTGAGGTAGGAGAAATACTGGGAGAGCATCGTGTCCTGAGAGTCAAATAACGCCCTCCGGGACAGAGAGGCATCAAGTGGGTCAGTGCTGTTTGCAGGTCAAATAAGGTGAGGACTGAGAATTGACCATGGCGTTCAGTCACACAGAGTCACTGATGACCTTGCCAGAGCAGTTTTGGTGGAGTGAAAGCCATAGTTGAATATGCTCAAGAGAGAATGAGAAGAACGGAAATGGAACCAGTGGATCCAGGACTAGGCCTAGGGGAACAGGAGTTGCAATGGACTAATCCACCTGAGCTGATAGCTCACTGTATTTAACTCGTTTTCCACACCATCAAGAACTTCTTCACCAGCCAGACCTGTGGCTAAGGAGGAATCTATGCCACTGGTAGGGGCAGATGGTCATGTTGTTAGGTGATTCAGCTCCATTTACTCTGTGTGTGTTGGGGGGAGGGCCACTTTGTGCCATGACTTCACACATGCCACTCCTAGTACTAGGAACCATCTTGCCTGACCTGTCAACTGAGGAGTGTTCTGATCACCTAAGACCTTACTCTTCATGTGCTTCTCCTATAGTTAGTTTTTTATAGGTGTGGCTCAGGTCCGGAGATGGCAGAACAGCTCCCCTAGCCAACAAAATAACTAGTCACAAATTAGTGAGGATGGAATATATACAGAGGTACCAAAAAAAATCTATACACATTTTAAGAAAGGAAAAAACTGTATTAAAATTGTAATGCTCAATATATACCGATAACAAAAGAATACAAGTCATGTGTATACATTTTTTTGGTACCCCCCGTATATATAAAATTACCTATCGTTAGTGTGAAAAAGAACCACATAATCAAACAATACCAGTTAATTCAACTAAATATTTAAGTAGCACTATGTACAAGTCATAGTCTAGATACTGGAGTACACACATAGATACTTAAAATAGGGTTTCTTCTCTTAGTAACTTACAATCTAATAGCAGAGTTTGGAGTATACTAAAAATAACTATAAGGCAGCATGTAGTATGCAATGTGATTTTTATATAAAGGGATGGAGGGGGGCTAACTCTAGTCAAGGTATTCAGGGACACCTTTGTGATACCAATAGCATGTGAACTAAGTTTTAAAGAAAATACTATTGAATTTTTCAAATTTTAGAATGGGGAATGCTAATTTAAGCATGACAGGAAACAAAGAAGCATAGGAAAAATATTGATAACATTAACTAATTAGAAATGTAAAACTTTTGAATGGTCAAAAAAACGTCTTAAGCAAATCCAAAACAAACAGCAAACTGGAAAACTTATTTGCAATTTCCTTACTATACAAAGAGCACTTAAACCAATATATAAAAGATGGCCATGTAAGAGAAAAATGGAGAAAACAACATAAGCAGATGAAAGGGGAAGAAATATAAATGGCCAATAAATACGTGAAAATATTCTCACTTTTATTCGTAATTTAAAAAATACAAATAAAGAAGGAGACACCATCTGTTACTTATGAAATGGCAGAAATTTGAAAATTTGATAACATCTAGTAGCAGCAGTTAGGGTGCGGAAAAAGGAACTTTTCTACATTATGGATGGGAATACAAATTTGTACAACTTTTTAGAAGGGCAACTTTAAAATTTTAAATATCTATATGTTTGAAATGTCCATAAGTTACAGACATACTGTCATAGAGAAGGTACCATGGGATACAGACTCAGACAGAGATTAGCATGCTGGAGGCCCTGTTGGGTATAACTGAGGGAGGCAAAGAAAAGAGGCAGGACTGGACAGAGATGCAGTATCAGAAAATACAGAGGAGCTTAGAACTGGAAGACCCTTGGGAGTTGTCCCCAGTTGAGTTGAGGAAGTGGGGTCTGCATATTCCCCCATGTGAACCAGTCAGCGAGAAAAGCTGCCCAGAAAAGGAGGTGACTTCCTTCTGCTCAGGCAACTGCAAACTGAGAGCCACCTCCCAGCAGGATCCCAGCGTCTGAGGAAGAAATCCTTCAGGCCTGAGAGGGAAGCTGAGCAGCATGGTCACAGTATCCACCACATGTTCTCACAAGTCGGCAGAAGGAATACATTGAAGATGCAAAACAAAGAAGTGGTCATCGGTGAGACAAGGCCCCAGGCAGGCTGGAAGAACCAGGGTCGTGACATAGGTAGTCTCTCATCAGGTTTAGAAAAGAAAGAGGACACACGTATCTGTACAGAGGGGAAGACAATGGGTCAAAAAAGTGGAGAGCAATTGGATAGTGAAGAGGTATTCACATGAGATAGATGCCATTTCCTCAGTAAAATAAGAAGCAAGGTAATTTGCTGAGAATAAGGGAGGTAGAAGTGAGAGATTAAAGAAAGTGAAAAGGTGTTAATGGCTATAGGAGTTAACAAATGTTGACTGAAATGAAGAAATTGCTGAAGAGCAATGAGGGCCCCTATGGTGAGACTAAATGGCAGGGGCTGCAAACCTGCCTGCCAGCAGAGCGATGTCCTTCCTGAGACACCTGTCCCACAAGAGTGGTCAAAACCAGTGGGGCAGGCATCAGTGCCTGGGCCAAAGGCCTCTCAATAGGGATAGTCCACCTGAGGGGCGTGTTTCCTGGAGTGAGGGGTGGAATGTGGGACTCCCCATCTCCCAACTGGAAATGCACTTTTCTTTTGGCCAGTTGCACAGCTGTGGTTTTGGGTTTACTAGGGTGAGCCGAATAACCCATTTCATTGGGCAGCTTCTGGTTTTAGTATCTTGATTCTTTTCTCTTGGACTGCTCACATCCTCCAGGGAAGATGCAGCCAATATCCTGCCTAGAGTGTCGAAATCTAGCTGCGCATGTTCTGGGATTCTGGGAAGAAGGATAAGATCGCAACAGTACGTAACTTTCACTGAATCCCTGTTTTCAGCACTGTATCTTTTTTCAGCTGTGCCTGTAAGACCTCTCCAGAGCACGAAAGTCTGGCTTCCACCTGGGCATGCGGGGCAGCTGCTCCCAGTGTGGGCTGTGGGACAACTGCTTATTAAATAGATTTAGAATCAGTCCTCCTATTTTTAATCCCACCTTTCTGTCTCCACTTCCATTGCTTGAGCCTTGAGAGGTTTCCACTGTGCTAAAGGAGCAATGTCTCTGCTGCAGGCTCACAGTGCAGGTCTGCGTTACCACTAGCTCTTCTGCTTTCTAATTTCCAAAGTTTTGTTGCTGTAGCTTTATCTCCCATTCTTTGTTCTTGTGGGTGTAAACCTTTTTAATAAAATCCATTTTACTCATATTTAAGTGGGCTTTAAGAGAAAACAAATACATATGTTCAAAATGGTAACATCTTTCACTGAAAGTATGGCTTTACTCTTTACATTTAAATCTTTACTCCATCTCGAATTATGTGATTGCATTTATGAAAAATGTTTTAATTTTGAATGAGTAGACATTTTTCTCAGCACAACTATTACCATATACTAAATCTGTGTACCTTTTTCTAGACATTCTGTTTGGCTCCACTGATATCTTTGGTTAATCCATAAATCAACACTAAACTATTTTAATTATTCTAGCCTTAGAATACATTTTAATATCCAGCAATCTCTCCACTGCACCCTACCTCATTAGTCTTCTACTTCTAAACGTCCTTGTTTGTCTCATACAGTGTACTAGATATTGGCATAATTTTGTCCAATCCTTTCAAATCCTCTTTTAAATCTTAAAATAATTCAGAGAGACTGACATTTAATCTTGTCCTTAAGAGTAAAAATTTTCGCTACTTTTGTTCATCTTTATGCTCCTCATTAAAATTTTGTAGTTTGCTTAATTCAGGTCCTGTCTATTTCTTGGTAATTTATACTTAGATATGTTCTATTTTCCTTGCTATTTTGAACAAGTTGCTTTGTAATCCTCATGTTCTTAAACTGGTATATGGAGACACTAGTGGTGTCTTATATTGTAAACAGATGCCTCACTGAACTTACTCAGTGGTATAATAGTTTTGCTTTCTTTGGGGTTCCTAGGTAAACCACCGCATATATTTTTCCTGAATTCATCCTGTCAGTCAATTGTTATCACACTGACTGGATAATTGCATTGCTCTTTATTTTAGGCTGTCTAACCACATTTTGGCAACTTACATGACTTAGAAAATTGCTACAGTCACTATGCAGAGAAAGAATCATGAACAGCGTTCTCCCAGCCAATGGGCCAGCACAGCCATCATGCCCCACTCGGGTTCCAGCATGTTTTACCTATTAGTTTAGTAGACTCAATACATATTGAACCGATGTTTGGGTAGATGGGTGAATTATAGTTGCTTGAAAGAGACTGCAATCTAGTATTTCAGCTGTAAATCTCAATCTGCTTTATGTGCATATATCTTTCAGATATTTTTATTTAAGAAACATGATCCACTTAGAGGCTTAAAAAAAAATCAAAAGTTCAACTAATAAAAATGAAAGAATAAGAATGTAAATTGGAAATTTCTATTCATAGAAGTCATGTTACTTGATAACCATGTTCTTCCTTTAATATATTTTAAATTTCTTATGTGGAGGTTTTGAAAATGAAACCAATTTTTTATAAAGTCTATTTTATTCTTCTACCAAAAACATGTTGCCTTTTACAATTACACAGTAATAAAAGAAGGAGTTTCATTATGGATGCATTTCTTACATGTTTGATGAGGAGTCTACACAGTTGTGAAAACAGTTTTTTATGGAATGCCCAAGACAATGATCTTCTATGCATTATTTTTAAATATTCTGTAGGCCATCTTTGCATTAAAGAAATGAATAAAACACAGTGCTGATAAATGTTAAATGACCAAGGGGGGGAAAAAAACAAACCTATGTATTTAATAAATTAACTGTGCTGTGTTTTTCTGCTCCTGTTCAGGCAGTCACCAACTATATTAGTCCCCTCAGGGTTTCACAGCATTCTAATTCTTCAGTGCAGATGGCAAGTATTTAGTCATCAAGTACAGTAAGTACCACTCACTTATGGTCTTGGCAGCCAGCAAAGAGGCCAGCTGTGGCCTTCTAAAATGCTCTTAGGTTTCTGTTCTTCCAGAGGCCCTTCTTAGACTGCTCCTGTCTAAAAAGCACATCCCCACCGCATCCCAACCTGCTGTGTGCATCATGGGAATTACGTAATTGTTTGTATTCACTACATGCCTACTCCATATAGAATATAAACTCTAAGAATGAATAGAGTCTTACTCACTGCTGTATCCCCAACATCTAGCACGATGCCTGGTGATAGCAGTAACGCCATACATATATACTGAACGAATGAGCCTTTGTCACGAGCCTGCTGTCTTCTGGTCTATAGTTTACAGGCCTGGGACAAGGGAGCATTTCTAGGGTCCTACACAGTCCACACACAGAAAGGAACCTGGAGCACGACCTTTTAACTCTGATTTTACCTCATAGGAAACAAAGCCATTCTGGGTTTTTTTGTTTTTGTTTTTGTGTTTTTTGCACTCTTTGAAAGGTGAAGAAATAGTTGCTTTTATTACAGAAAATGAAAAAAATATTTTACTCATGACAGTCCCCTGTGAAATAACACAAGTAATGACTACATTCATCCTCTTAAAGGAAGTTCGAGGCCTACAGATCTGACCTAATAACCTGGACATAAGCATGTGAACCAAGTCTACTCCTAGAATAGGTTCATTATTTTTGCCAGCCCCCAAACTTTAGTGTATTGCTTGTGATTCTGAGTTTACTCTTTATATAAACAAGCATGGTAACTGACTTCACCCAGAGTTCAGGGGGAGTATTACAACACCAGAGGAGGGCCAAGTCCATCCTGCAAACCCAGTCACATGACGTGCCACCAGCTCAGTCAAGTTCAGTGCACGGTTCGTTGCATATGCTCAAACATACTCGTATTGTGACTATCCAATAAAAACCTTACACACTTTTCTTACTATCTCAAAGAAGTACAAATACCTACTATTTTTGTTGTATTAATTTAGGATTTTAAAGCTTTTTAAAGAATCCTTTCTTCCAACATGATCTTGCATGAAATTAATGCTTCCAGAAGTGAAGTGCTTCTCTGAAGCAAGGGAATGGCTGGGGGTGGGGTGCAGAATCTCCCCCAGCTGTACCTTGAGTACCTTGGGGGGAATCCCAAAGGTTTGAACTGCTCAGTTGGAAAACTGCCCTATTAACCTATCAGTAAGCAAGGATATCAGGGAGTGGAATACATGGAGAATCCATCATATGCAGAAGTACAAATCAACATAGGACTGTCTTTTCTGTAATTCAAGTCAGTGTTTCCTACAAAATGTAGTAAGTGCCTGAGGTGATATAAAAAATTCCATTCAACTAATATCCTTCTCTGAAACAACGAGGTGAAATTAAAGCACTAGAAAGCTAATACTATTAATAATTCATAGCAGTTCTATTTCCTGGGACTAAAGTGGGACAGCATAATCCTTTCAAATATCTCTGCAACATGAGTATAAAATGTAGAGCATAGCGAGAAAGACAGTAAGAAATGACAGCTAATGAATTAAAAGCTAACATGGCGCATGCTGGAAAATACTGAGTTGCCTGACCATTTCAAGCTTTCAAACTAGCATTAATAATGGAAGGATAGTGTATAATATTTTTGCTTGTTCTCCTTTCTTTAGCAAGTTTCCTTGTGGACAAATAATACTATATATTTCTTTATTATCAATATAAATATTTTAATGATTTTTGGATATAATATCTAAAATTTCTGTCAGATATGTAGCCCATGATTAGTGAAGAGCTCCGTGATTATCAAGGGAATCCCAGAACATCCATAATTAACCTGAGACCAGATTCCTCATCTTTAAAATGGGATAGTACCTCACTGAGTTATTGAAAGGATTAAAGAGAATGTATATAAATTGCCTAAAGCAACATCTAACACACAAGTAGACCCTTAATAGCAGTTATTAGAGTGTACTGCATTTTGCCACGTATAATGTGCACCCATGTTTTTGGCCTAAACTTTCAGGGGAAAAAAATCTTTCATTTTAATTTTTTAATTCAAATTTTTATTTGTTTATATTTAAGTACTTGTTTTTTTGTATTATAAAGGAATTTTAGCATTGTTTATTATTATACTTTTAATTCATATGTATAAATAAAAATGAAAAACATTTATATAGATATGGAATTAGTAACATTTATATGCCGGGGGTGCCAAAAAAATGTATACAAGTGGACACTTTGGTCACTGTTGCTCAAGCAGTAGTTCGCCATAATCAGAAGTGTCTGGAAGCTGATGGTAACCACTTGGAGCATTTCTTGTAATTGCAAAATCAAAGGTGACTTGTATTCATCTTTTGTTAACGGTATATATTGAGTATACAATTCTAATAGTTTTTTTCTTTCTTAAAATGTGTATACGTTTTTTGGTACCCTCTGTACGGAATTAGTACTACCCATGTATAATGCACATCCTTATTTTTTCCTCACAAATTTGGGCCAAGAAGTACGCATTATACACGGCAAAATACGGTAATTGTTCTCTGCCAAAGTTGGTGGGCAGCCTGTTTTCGAAAGCTCTGTGATCCTTAAAGTCACACACTTGTAGTGCATTTCCACGAGTAAAACCTCTTGGTCTAGGCGGAGCTACTTCTAGGCTACAGTAGGAAATGGCACATCACTTACTTTCCTCAGCTGGGAGAGAGTCTGGCATGAGCTACGCCCAGGATTCTGAGAACCAGTCAACTTGAGTCAAACAGCTTGGAGCAGGAAGGCAAAAGAAGTTAAGGCATAACGGAAACCTCTAGCTTTTCAGCCACACCACAGTCTCCACATAAAGTGACAGACACATTCTTCTTGATGCCTTATTTAGTGGAAAGAAATTAGGCACAGTGGAAGTGGAAGTGAACTTCGGGATCATTCTGCTTGGGTGTGAATCCAGCTGCCACTTCCTAGCTGGTCATCTGGGGCAGGTTTCTTAAACTCTCAGTGCCTTGTCTGTAGAGGGGAGAGTATGTTGCCTACTTCATAGAGTTGTTAGGAGGATTAAATAAGATAATCTGTGTAAAGTGTTTAATGCAGTTATCTAGAAAATAGCAAACACTCAAATTTTAGCTATTGTATCAGTCAGGGTACATTAGTAGGTAATGAAACCCACCCTAGCTATTTTAGAATGGAATTTAATAAAGGGAATTAGGTCGTCACATAAATCTCTGGAAGGGCTGGAAGAACAGCTTTAGATGGGCCTGTGAGAGCAACTCTGTAGAGTTGGCTGCTAAAGTGTAAAATGTTAAAACTGTGGTTCTCATGCAAATATAATATGACATATGTCAAAGATTTCTATTCAATACATTAATGAGGGATCTTAGGAGATATAGATGTATCTGGTTAAAAGAGAATTTAGATACACACACGTCTGTCTACATACATACAATCAGGAATGCTAACCTCAACTTTCTAATAGATGCAGTGTATCTGTATAGAATCAGAAAATTCCTGAATGTTCTACTAGACAATACCCAGAACTTCCCTGAAAGAAACTCCCTAAGCTCCATTTCCAAATCTTGGATGATTTTTTTCTGACAGGCTCATTAGGGGAACTCATGGGAATCAGGAAGTTGCCACTGAAATCACTGCATTTATGGACATACTACCTACCCTAACTGCAGTCCAGGCATCAGGAAGCTCCCACCAGAATTGTGGGCTCCAGAGCCACGTAATGTGTGCTAGGTCCTTATGCCAGATAAATGAATGACTCAGGCACTGCTGTTTCCCTCTACACCTCAGTTCCAAATTCAAATTTCACAGGAGGACTTCTGCTTGATGAAACCAAAATTATATTTGAAATTAGCTGCAAGGGAATCAGGGAAACAGTTCCTGGTTCTCCAGGGTCTGCAGTAAAAGAAAGGCACCAGAAAGAGCTTGGAACAGAGGTTAAGCAAGGCAATATACCATATCTACCACTGTTATTCACTTAACAAGAAGTTGCAGAAATTTTACTCTATGAGACTCAGAAGATTAGAAATATCTTTTGCTGGTCTGGATCATAGCAACACTTTCATGCACTGTCCGATCTGCAGTTCTTCTCAGCACTAGAACAGAAATCCCAAGGAACACCAACATTGAAGAGTCAGGTGGAAAAGGAGAAGCAGACAAGAGAACAAGTGGAAAGAATGACCAGGGATGAGGGAGAAAGCCATGAAGTGTGGTGTTAGAAAGACGAAAGGCACAGGGTGTTTTAAGGACAGAGCAGTCAACTTCCAAATGTTGCTGAGACCCAAGTAAAATATGAACTGAAAAGTGCTTTGGGGACCTTAGCAGGATCAACTTCAGTGAAGTGGTGGGGGTGGAAACCAGATTAGAATGGTTTTAGGAGTGAGGGGGAAGTGAACAAATGGAGACAGCAAGAATAGATCAATCTTTTCAGCTGTCTGACGGTGAACAGAGACACTAATTAGCTTTATACATCTTTGTTTTTTTAGATAAGAATCTCCTTAAAATGTAATTGACAGCTTTATACAACTTTAAGTTTCTGTTCTTGGCAAGCCAAGCCTGCCTAAATTCTGAATTCAATGCCCTCCAATATTTATGAGCACCTTGTCTCGGAAGAACAATATTTGAGAAAGAGTGCTTTAAGGACACACACAGTCTAAGACTTGGTCTATTCCAGATATGTTAAAATCTACTCCTACATGAAGCCACTTGAAAAGGGGTTGGCCAGACTACCCTGTATTTTCCACCCCTCACTCTGACTTCTCTACCTCCTCCCAAAATGCTTATAAGCAAATTGAGTTTTTGGGGTGATTCCATTAGCTGCGACAGGGCTGCTAGATAGTTTAGAGCCAAAGTGTGACCCACCTAGAGCAGAGGTCATATTTGAGACTCTTTTAAAAGCCCTGTTTCTGGCTCTGTTTTATGTCCCCACCCTTGTTTTTTAAATCTGTGCTCTTTTGTTACAGTGTTACATCCCCTTACAAATCACTTTAAATCCTACTGGTAACAAAACAAAAAAAAAGCTATAAACACAAAGCTGTGGAGTTATTTTTCTCTGCTTGCTGATACTCTTTCTTTGATTTTATAATTAAAATTATTGGGAGGGTTTTGTTTTTTTTGTTTTGTTTTGTTTTTTGAGGGCAGTGTCACTGGCCCTCACATGTGGGACCCGAACCGGGATCGCTGGCTTCCCAAGCCAGCACTTAACCACCATGCCACT
Source organism: Aselliscus stoliczkanus (assembly GCA_033961575.1). Classification (NCBI taxonomy): domain Eukaryota; kingdom Metazoa; phylum Chordata; class Mammalia; order Chiroptera; family Hipposideridae; genus Aselliscus; species Aselliscus stoliczkanus. The sequence continues at coordinate 66,920,439 of CM066730.1, read as the reverse complement.
CGGCCGGCCCGGGAGGGTTTTATTTGTTTATGGAGTTTTGCTTTACAACCAACTCTGCTAGATACCTTTTTTTCTTTTATTATTATTATTAGTAGTAGTAACAGATGTACAAAACAATGCAATAGTTATCTTTTTCACCCCTTACAAAGTGATTCCCCCTTGCCCCTCCACTGCCCCCCCGCCACCTCCTAAAATGAAGCAAGCATTGTTCTGAGATCATTAAAACATGTATTTTCAGGGCCTCGATCCTGTCAGCACAGCCTTGAACTTTGGGAATAAAAGCTCTCAGCCAGCTGCGGCCTCTGGGCAAGGGCTGCTTCAGGCTGGACCACTGAGCAGGCTGTACTGTGGGCGGTCAGGGAGGACCCCATGCAGCGCTTTCATGAGGCTGCATGTGGAGAAGAAGCATGGCTGCCAGGCCAGTCTTGAGGAAAAAGCCCCACAGAAAGGTGCCTGCACACAGGGTTTAAAAATCAATTCATGGAGCATCTGACAGCCATTTTGAAAATAATTTGTGCAGAATTAAATCAAAAGAATAGTTTGAAGGCAGAATGGAGAAGCAGCTAATGACACAAGAACCACTAGTAAAATGAAAGATTCACCAGGCAGAAAATCAGAAACAAAAATAAAATTTTAATGTATAAAAGACTGTTAGGCTGTGTTTTAAAGGGATCATCTGTGACAGAGCATATTGCCCTACAGGTTGTTAACCTTGCAGACGGGGGCTTTCAGAATGCCTTTAAATATTAGACAAGAATCAAAATAGTGAAAATCTTTTTCATGGGTGTGTCTCCTAGTTAGGGAAATGGCTTATCTTTTGAAACTCCCAGGGTTTAAAAAAAAAAAAAAATCATTTTTTTTTTTAGATTTCATTTTCCCCTAGGGAGAGTGTTTTAATCTTTAAATCCAAATATGTGACTCAGTTCATAGGGAGGCTCATGATAGGAGGAAATGTTTCAGTTCATAAGTGGTCGCCTGCAATTGGTACCTGAATATTATACTCTGAATATTTTTTCCTCACTAATATGTTAAATGCTCATAAATTTTGGTCTGTTATATAGGGATTTAAAAAACAGAACTTTCCTATCAAAATGTTTTCCTTTTCGTACACAAAAAACACATGCCACTTTATTTCCTTCTTTTATAAAAGTAAAGGAAAAAAATAGAAGGTGAAGGGCCTGCTGAGTGGTGCAGTGGTTAAGTGGCTGGCTTGGGAAGCCAGCGGCCCCGGTTCGGGTCCCACATATGAGGGCCAATGACACTGCCCTCAAAAAAAAAAAAAAAATAGAAGGTGAAGAAAGAGGTATGCATCTTCCTAATATTGATGATATTTTGTAGATAGTTAAAAAAGTCATTGCTAAATAACAATAAATGTGATTGTGCCTACACTTTGAAAACTAAAATGGAGTGTACTGTTGTCATTCTAATAACAAAAAATTTGAATAATGTTTGTTGAATGACTTAAAACTATTGTATTTTTCATAAAGAAATCAAATTTATTAACAGCCTGATGAATCTCAAATAGACATCATCCATATATTCAAATCGCCTATCAAGTGGGAGGTGACAAAGTGAAAGAAGGAAGGATTAGAGGCTGAAAAGAAGAAGAGAGAAAAAGTTTTAACGGAAGAGATTGAGAGACATGTAATGATCCCTCTAAGATAAAATTCGTCATAATTTTAATATTGCATTCTAAGGTGTGCTCAATTTCTGACACCATTAAGAAGGTGATCAAAGAATGTCTAGTCACCCGAATCAAAATGCAATTTAATTAATTATGTTACGTTTCCCTCTTTTGAATTGAAAGCTATTTATACAGCAGATAGATGGCTTTTATGTTTAGATTTCCAAATGACTTTTAGATGAGGTTGCTCATATGAGGCATATGAATCCAATCTCACCAGTGTGATCTGCTTACATTTGAGTATAATAAAGTCTGAGGTTTCAGAAATTACAAGCATGATGTTCAGGCAAGAAGATGGGTCCTACTGTGGACGAAACTGGATGACTCCCTGACATTGGGTCTAGAAAGTGCTGTTTGGACCTGACAATCATCCAGATGAGGACTTATGTTTGGAAGCCTCTTCTAATTATACACTATTTACCTGCTAGAGCTAAATTTGCATCAAAGAAAGAAAGGAATGAGCTAGCAGCTTTCTATAGAATCCCATGAGGCATCATTACATTGATGGAGACACCAATGGTTTTCTGTGGTCTAGGAAATTGATCTTAAAAGCTTTCTCTGAAATGATCAAGTTTAGGGGAACAAGTGCATGCTAATCAAATTCACAGGATACCATGTATTAATTTATATTGGGCACTGTACTTGTGAAATATATCATCCATTTATACAAGAATGTTCCAGTTGAGAAAGAATGCTGAATTACATTAGATTGTTCTTTCTCCAGTCTACACAACTTTGACCTACTATTGGGTTGTCAAAAAGTCATGACATAATTTTTCTGTTTTTCTTTGCAAAAATGCGTCATGACTTTTCCAACAACACAACAGAAAATATATACTGATAGTAACGTCTTCCTAGAAAACATTGAGGAAGTGGTAATATGGATTGGCTTCTTACAAACTCTATACCACTCACTGCTTTTCACTGAACACATCATTGCCTCAAACAGGTTAATGAGACTATGGTTTCCTTTATAGTTGCTTTGTTCCTGTCCTTGAGGATACTCTGTGGTCACCTGGATTATAGCAAACATTCCAGTCTGTTCTTGTCTTTAGGACAAAGGCACATAAAAACGTATCACTTATTGTGCCATATTACAAACCACATCTTAGGGCAGTATGTTTTGAAAGAGGTGATTTTTGTTTGTTTGTTTCAACTTTAGAAGGAAACATTTTTGATATTTTCCCTAGGTTCAGAAAAGGTGAAGGACTAAAGCCCTTTCTAACCAGTGGCCACAGGAGTAATATGTGCCTATAAGAAAATCCCCTTCAAAATGGAAGGGTAGGTAAACACCGTGCTCGCCTCCTCCTATGACTACATCAAAACTACAACAAAATTACAGAACATCCATCATTGAGAACCACCTGAAGACTAGCTGAAAGTGAATTCCTATAACTAAGGATATAAAGGAGAAGCCATGTTGAGACTGGTAGTGGGGGCAGAGATGCAGGGCAGGCAGGTCCCCACACTGTGATGATTAAGAATAGGGAGGGGTATCTCAGCTGTGAGGCCCCCTGAAGAGCAAGGGGTCTCAGTCACTGTTGGTGGGATTGCAAATTGGTGTAGCCACTGTGGAAAACACTATGGAGGTTTCTGAAAAAATTAAAAATGAACTACTTTATGACCCAGCAATTCCACTTCTGGGTATTTATCAAAAAAAATATAAAACACTAATTCAATAAGATATATGCAGCCCTATGTTCACTGCAGCATTATTTATAATAGCCAAGATATGGAAGCAACCTAAGTGTCTATTGACAGATGAATAAATAAAGATGTAGTATATACATATAATGGAATATTATTCAACAATAAAAGAGAACCAAATCTTGCCATTTGTGACAACATGGATGTATCTAGAGGATGTTATGCTAAGTGAAATAAGTCAGACAGAGAAAGACAAATACCATATGATTTCATAATCTAAAAAGAAAAATAAATGAACAAACAAAACAGAAACAAATTCATAGATACAGAGAACACATTGATGGTTGCCAGATGGGAGGATAGTTGGGGGAAATAGGTGAAAAAAAGTGAATGGGTTAAGTGGATAAAGAAGTACAAATTGTCATTTATAAAAATAGTTACAAGAATGTAAAGTACAGCATAGGGAATATAGTCAATAATATAACTATGTATGATGTCAGATGTGTACTAGACTTATTGGGTGATCACCTCTTAAGTTATATAAAGTCTAATCACCATGTTGTACACCTGCAACTAATATAATATTGCATGTCAACTGTAACTGAAAACAATTTTTAATTATAAAAAAGAAAAAATGATCATCACCAGTCTGGTTTTCTTATCCATCAAATGCTTGTTTCCAGTGGTCTCACTGGTAATCATTAGCTCAGTGTAGCTGGTTAATTACCTCAAATGTTTTGGTCTGTTACTAAGGAAGTGAGTAAGTATTCTGTGCTTTTCAAAAAACATTCATAGGAATATATGGGGGAAACATGTGACCTGAACTAAGACCAAATCAGGCAGAATTGTGCCCCCAGCTCAGAATTTTCTTGAAAGTTGACCACAAACAGTGTGATCTGCTTTCAGCACAGCAAAATAAAGGCTGGAGCAGACAGAGAACAAACACATAGTAGAATACGGATAGGAGTCGGGAATTGTCTGAAAATGCAAATGATGATTTTCAGTTTCCCATCATCCTTGGTGGTAGGATTTGCTGGTCATTTATTGTTTTAGTTGTTTGTTTACAGCCCCTCACCCCACCCCCAACAAATATGGGAGTGTCACTCATTTTTAAATTTAGAGTTGTATTCTGTGAAGGACTTGGAAAACTTGGGTATTCTTCTGTTGTTCTTTCATAAGAGATTTAGATTTATTGTTTAGGTCAAATTTTGGAGGCAAAAATACTCAAATTAACATGAGTTTCATTTTCAAGAGAACTGGGGTCTCCTGGCTAATGAATTATGAATAACACCACATAAAATGAATAGCAATAGTCACTTCAGCTTCTGTGTGGAAGGACATAATGACATAAATAAGTAAATGTATAAATGAAAAAATAATAAACAGTAATGAAGCTTGCTAATTGTGTTGCTTGCTTCTGTTATAACTCACTCCTTCTAAAGAAGACAATAATTAGTTGGTAGGGTATGATTACTATTTTTATGACTTATTCAAGCAGATTTACTTGAATTTGTGTAATGGGAAACAAGTGGAACTTAGTAAAGCATTTTGTGTAATCATTTAAGTTCTATGTCACCTCAGTCTATGTTTAACTCCTTAAAAAATGACCCCACAATCAAGCTCCTTCCTGGATCTCTCACTAAGAGTTATAGCACACTCATTTATAAGAATATGGTTCTGATTTGGGCTTTTAAATTTTACTTCATAATACCAGAGCCTAGAATTAACTTCCACATCACAAAAAAACTGAGCACAAGGATTTCATCAAACTCCAGCTCTGGTGATTTCTGTCACATGATGTCTTTACTACACGAATTACAGAAGATGGGGAACCTTAATGAACTGAAGTTTGGTCTGGTCCCAACATCAGCCCATCCATACCTTTCGGGGCATCATTAGGCTAATAACTTGCACTTCTTAGCCTATTGATTGGGACATTGATATCCGCATAACATCTAATGATGGTGCCCAGTACATGTGTTGTGGTAGCACCCGTGATTTACTCTGTACATGGTATGTAATTTGATAAAGTGAATTAAATAAGTTATCTGTTGGGTTGTCGGAAAAGTCATGACATACTTTCTTCTATGTTTTTCATTGCAAAAATGCGTCATGACTTTTCCGACAACCCAATAGATAGGATCCAGCAATCTCATTTCTGGGTATTTCTTCAAAAGGATTGAAATAAAAATCTCAAAGAGATATCTGCACTCTCATGTTCATTATAGCACTATAGCACAAGATCTGTTGACAGATGAATAGATAAGAAAATGTGACCTTATACACACACCCGTATATTATTCAGTCTTAAAAAGAAGTAAATTCTACAATATGTAATAACAGATGAACCTTGAGTATATTATGCTAAGTGAAATAAGCCAGTCACAGAAGACTTATACTGTATGATTCCACTTATATGAGGCATCTAAAATACAGTCAAATTCAGAGAATAAAAGAATGCACTGGTTGTTGTCAGGAACTGGAGGAAAGAAGAAACGGAGAGTTACTAACCAACTGGCATAAAGTTTCAGTCAAGCAATATGAACACATTCAGAGATCTGCTGTACAACACTTTACCTATACAGTAGTCCCCACTTATCCACGGTTTCGCTTTCCTCAGTTTCAGTTTTCTAGGGTTTCAGTTACCCTCAGTCAACTGCAGCCAAAAATATTAAATTAAAAATTCTAGGGGCCAGCCAAGTGGAGTGTTGGTTAAGAGTTGGCTTGGGATGCCAGCTCTGAGCAGCAGGGTCCCGGTTCAGATCCCACATGAGGGCCAATGATGCTGCGCCCTCTACAACTAAGATGGTGAACAACAACTCAACCTGGAGCTGGGCTGCTGTGAGTCATCGGCAACAGCATAGGCGGCAGTCGGGTGAGCTGGCAGCTGGCATGAGCTTTGGTGAGCTGCAATGAACTGCCGTCAGCGGTTGTCCAATGGCCAGCGAGCTACTGCCTCACCCAGGAAGAGCACAATGACGATACCAACATGGGCCAGTGAAGCGATGTCCTCCCCAACTAGACTGAAGAACAAAAGGACAGCAACTTGTCTGTTCCCCTTCCCCGATTCCCCAATGCTCTTCCCCTCCCCCAATTCCCCAATAAAATCTTTTAAAAAAAATTTCTAGAAATAAACAAGTCATAAGTTTTAAATTGCACACCCTTCCAAGTATGAAATCTTGCTCCATCTCATCTGGGATGTGAATCCTTTTGTCCAGCATATCCACATTATATAAGCAACCCGCCATGTAGTCACTTACTAGCCACCTTGGTTATCAGACTGACTGTGGCAGTAGTGTAAAGCTTATGTTCAAGTAACCCTTATTTTACTTAATAATGGCCCCAAAGTACAAAGGCAATGATGCTGGCAATTTGGATATGCCAAAAAGAAGCCCTAAAGTGCTTCATCTAAGTGAAAAGGTGAAGGTTCTCAATAAGGAAAGAAAAAGATTTGTATGCTGAGGTTGCTAAGATCTACAGTAAGCATGAATCTTCTCTCCATGAAATTATGAAGTAGGAAAAAGAAATTCACACTAGTTTTGCTGTGACACCTGAAACTGCAAAACTTATGGCCACAGTGTATGTTAAGTACTTAGTTGAGATGAAAAAGGCATTAAATTTGTAGGGGATTAAGAAGCCTAGGTCACCAAAAATAAGGATTGAACAAAGTTCAGTAGTGCCCCTTATCTGCAGGGGATACATTCTGAGACCCCCCCACACTAATTTTATCTAAACCCAGATTTAGCAGGAAAGCTCTACATTCATATACTCCCCTGCTTACTGAGTCTCCTCACTTCGCTGTACCACATCCACCTCCACCTACCCCTACATCTCCTGCCCACCCACACTTCCCTTATCTGACATCATCTTCCTCTGCCTTCTGAAATTTGACAGAATCTGGGGAGTCACAGACTCTTGACATCCCTGTACAATCACCCAGGATGTCCTGTTGATTCTAACAACCTTTCACCCCTTCTTCTCCATCCTTATTACCCTTGACTTACATCAGGCTCTTGGCTGTTTGTCAGGAATACAGGTCAAGATTGGCACTGAGGCTTGGGGCCATTACTTAGCAGGTGGTGAAAAGATTTGAGTTCTGTTACTTTCCAATCAGGGTGTTCACCTCTGGACATCTCCTACTGCTGGATCTCAGTGGGGTGTGTTAGTCAGGAATGGAAAACTATAAACCACAACGTTTGTATTTTATCTTCAGAATACTGGCAATTTATCTTAAAACTTCCAAAGAAGATGAGGTGGCAAATGCAAACCATTGAACACCTATGAGTAATTATTGGAGATCTATTCTGTAATCTGTGCTAGGCAGCTGGGTGTGGCAAATAAGGCATGGTACCTGTCCCACAAGAACTCACAGGCTAGAGGGAAGGACAAATGATTACAATGCAGTATGATAAATGCCATGATGAAGGGATGTATGAATGTTATATGAGTACAGGAGAGAGTTTTCATTCGGTCCCCACTGCGGTAAGCATGTGAGGTAGTGGAGGAGGGAGGGAGGCCCTGCCTGGGGAGGTAGAATAGGACTTCCAGAAGGTGTGCAAATGCTCTCTGTCTTACAGAAACCTTAAGGGAGGTCTAGATCCTGACACTGGAGGGTGGAGGAATTCTGCCACCTGTTTTTGCAAATTGTACAACCTATGCAATTCCCAATCTCCACATCTCCAGAATGAAAAGGGTGGTTTAAATCAGAGGTTGGCAAACTTTTTCTATAAAGGTCCAGATAGTAAATGTTTTAGGTTTTGTGTTCCATAACATCTGTCACGGCTACTCAACTCTGCTGCTGTAGTGAGTGCAAAAGCAGCCACAGTCAATATGTAAGCAGGTGGACCTGTGTGCCAGCACAACTTCACCAAACAGGCAACGGGCCAGATTTGGCCCTTGGGAAGTAGTTTAACAATCCCTGGTCTCAAGGATCTCCAAGATACCTTCCGATTTACAATTCCATTGGTAGTTCTCAAATACTTGATATACTTTATGTTGGTTTTTAATATACTTTTGTTGTGGCTGGTTAGCTCAGTAAGTTTCAATGCAGCATTAAAATTGGTAAGATTTGGGAATTGATTTATTGTGGGTCAGTTGACACATCTGTTTCATAACCACGATCAATACTAGAGACCAACAAATTCACGGTCCTGCTTGGAGCTATGCAGAGCTGTGTGACCAGGCACATGCCATCCCCTCTTGCTTCTAGGAACACAACCCCCACACATGCTCCCCTATGATGGTACAGCAGCACCCTCTTTACATATGTACCAATGTCATTCATTCAGTTCATTTCAAAAGAGCAACTTATTTTCAAGAAAGACGGTCAATGTAATAGCAGGCACTGGGAATCTATAGGTAAATAGCAATGTCTCATCATCTTTTAATAAACCAAATTGGTTTTTATGGCACTAAGCAAAAGAATGGTACAAAAGCATGCTGTTATGCATGGAAGCAAAAGCAGAACCATCAAACTCGACAGCACAGATGCCAAAAATCCTGTCACTTCCCCCATGGAGCATGAATGTGTTCTCACTTTTCTTCCCACCCCACTGAACCAGGAGCTACACCTAGCTGATTGGCATTACCATGCTAGAGTAAAGCTATTGGCATGTTGCACCAAAAGTTCCTATGCCTTATTTTTGCTATCATTTTCCAGTCCACCCACCAAGTTACTCTTGTTAACACATTGAGGACAGGGCATTTAAATGTATAGATGCAAATCTGTGTCACCAGTCCACAATGTGTTAAAAAAGATATATGTAATAACACTGGACGCAGCAGCTATAAAATTCAACAATACAAAAATTAAGATAGGGTAAATCTCATACATAGCAGATAGGAGTAAAAACTTTGTAGAGAGAAAAATATAATTAAAATTTTAATTTAAATTTATAATTAAAAGCCTTAAAATGTCCTACTAGTTGGGTATTTGCGGCTTTATTATATTATTTTCTTTACTTTTCAGTGTGTTGGAAACCATCTGAACATAAAGAAATATAAAATTGGCTTTTGTGATCAAAGTCATTACAGTGAATGACAGTATTTTATTAACTTCTTTTGTTGGGAGGTAATGACATCCAGAGGTAAATACTGTCTACTATTTTACCAATGGTACCACGTCTTTCAGTGGGTTTAGCAACTCCAAAATGGTAATACAAGGAGTGATTTTTACCCCCCGTGTATAAATAAGTTTTATAATATTGAAAACTGTTAGACTAACATATTTATGATGTATAATTAACAAAGGAAAATGGTGGCTGAAATACCTGAACTAACAACATAGAGATACAAGACATTTCAAGTGGAAGACTCTTATGGATTAAAATAGGTTATTGGGGCCAGGGCTGGATGGTGAGGGATCTTGTAAAACTTGGTAAGGATTTAGACTTTTTCTGTAAAGACATAGCCAAGTTATATTTCAGAATGAAAATCCAAGGTGCCCGTAGAGGGAGTAAAAATTAAAAACAGAGTATGCCTGGGGCATTTATAATTGTAATTTCTTTAAAGGAATTTTTCCTAACAAGGAAGAAAAGGTGAACATGTAAGCTATTTTAAATTTCAGCTTCAATTTTTTTTTCCCAAAAAATGATATATAAATATAAAACCAATTAGCAACTGCTATGTAAGCTACTATAATATATATAATTAGGGATATGCTTAATGTTGCATTTTATTATTTGACTAAATATTAACTAATAAGAAATGATATTAAACTGGAACTTATTTTGTCCTTATTAAATACTCTGTTAGGCAAATCAAGCAGGGTTTGGATATTCATTACAGAACAATACATGTAGGCATTCCAAATTCACTGAAATGGAATTCACTTAATGTTAGATTCTATAAATCTAATCATTTATAGTCGTCATTTATCAGTTTGATACTCCTTAGAAAGGGGATTGTCCAAGACCAGGCTGACCTGCACTCTGAGCGCTCAGTCTCCCCGCCCCCCTCCCCCGCCCCCCCAGGGAGCACAGGAAGCACATTCCTGAGCCTGCAGAAACAAAGCACCAGAAGCTTTCCCTATTCCTATTGTATTCCAAGATTTTAGGGAAAATGTTAAAAAATGGTTTTCTTTCCCGATCTAACACTAGAAGCTATAAATAGTCAAGTGATACTAGTTTCCTTTCTCAATTAAACCTGTTGAAAACCTACTTATTTGATAGCTTTTCACCTCTGTCTGGTAGTCACACAGAGCTAGCCCTCAGCTTTCTGTGGTTGGGGGCGACACAGTGAGACACATGACAAATCATGAAATTCAGGTAATCAGATGTTACTGAAAAGTGGACTTGCGTTTAGTTCACAGAGGTCTGTCTGGCTCTCTTTTCGAGAGTATAGTTGAATTCATACAATTTAAGGGCTTATATAGAATTTACCTTGGATAAATACAGAAGATCTGCCCAGTATAATCATCCAGTAGAGTTGGGTCATTTGAACTCAGGGTCAAAATAAACTTTATTGGAGCCTTTACTATAATAAGACCAAGGTCATTTAAGTGAGGAGGTTATTTTCTTCTTCTTTTGTATCTTACCTTGCACAGAACTTTAAAATAATATTAGGAATCCCGAAACATGGCTAGAGAATTCATGACCATCACAATTCAGGTTGCCATGGCATCTTCTGTTACGGAGCCCTGTACCTTCCATTGAAAACCCAAATAACATTGAGAAGGTAAAAATTATCCACACTATGAATAACTTACTACCAAAATTTAATGAACGTGATGTTTTCCTTTTGCTATTCTGGGACAATAAAGCTAAATGCTAGCACCAAGGAGTAATAAAAATTTTGAAAGTAAACACATTTTGTGACTTTATTGCCTGTTTCTCCAGTTGAAACTGAATGCTGTATTCAGTTTAGTTAAAGGGTATGGAAAGCACCACTGGTAATCTTGACTGTGGCAGCACAAACCTCCTACCGCTGCGATTACACCATTATCCTTTGTATCCATGTTAGAGACGCTGGTTTTAGCTTATGTAACATTTTCTTTACCTGCAAATACTGTGGCTTATAAAAATAGTTTGAATCCTTATGGCTATCCCCACCCAAGCTTTTTTTTATATGAAAACTTAAGTTTAAAAAAGTTGACATTCTAAGTAATTTTCAATAAAAAAGGTTTAACATCTCCAGATTTTTCTTTTAGTTTCAGAGAACAATAATTTTATAGTCTTAATATGATGCTGATCTTTGTGAAGCTGGAGAGACAAAAAATACCAGACATTTGTGCATGCTGCAAATTCCTGTTTTTATTCCAGAAATAATCTTTGTGACTATTGGCAGTAGAGGTCTTCTCTCCCTCCCCACTTTGGCAGAGGGGGCAGGGAGGTTTTCAACCTATCTGCTCAGAAGTTTTCAGGCATAAGGGTTGAGAAATGTTAAGCAATGACTTCAATGAGATTTTAAGTTTAAAATCAGTAATTACAAAATCCACAGATTCTATGCTTCCCAAGGACTGTGTACCTTCCTTGGGACATTTTTGGCATAAAAAGAGGACATGCAAATAATGCACAAGTAATTGTATTATATCTTCTAAGGGTGTATTTTAAATGTGTTTAAATTATAGACAGGAACGTAAGATTTAGTAGTTTAGTTGTTGCATGCCCGAATAGAGATGGTAAGGCATGTTCCCCATAGTTTGTCATTGATTCAAAATTATGTTTGGACCACTCTAGTTTTATTAAACTTGAATAGTCAGTTTTGTCATTTGTTGCTGTAACAGCAGCACAAAGAAAAAAAAGTAGCCCAAACAGCTATGTTAGAGAGAAGTTTACCGATCACAGTTCCCACCTTGATCCTTTCTAGGCTTCCTGCTTTCCTAACCTCAATTCTTTGTTCTTTTCAGATGAAAACAAGCTGACCCTTGCTAAGTATCTTCTTGTGAAAAGGCTCACAGACAAATGCAGTCTTTATAAAGGATTCCACAGCTGAAATCTGAACCGGTGTGATTTCAGGGGCCCCCACAGGAGCTTGTGTTCTGGCATTGAAAATCTCTGGTGAAAAAGCATTAAGACTATTTCCTTTGTTTCACTCACTCATCCATTTATTCTGTATGAACAAATGTTTATTGAGCACTTGTTAATGTGCAAAGCAATCTGAGTGATTCAAGAATGTGGGAAGTACAGTTTGTCTTTGAGGAATTTGCCATCTTGAAGAAAACAAAAAGTGGGTGATGTGTATTCAACAAGAGTCAGCCTGTCAAAACTAGATCATTTATCTACTTTTTCATTGGACAGGTGAAGGAATTACGGCACAAAGAGGTGAAACGACAGAGAGGTGAAACACTGGTACAGATGTCACTGGGAGAATGGAGAGACCACTGGCTGTCAAACAAGCCACTTACTCCATCACTCCTCGCTATTTATATGATCTTGGACAAATTATTTAACCCACTGAGCTAAGCCAGACCTCAAAAGACTGATCTGGGTTAAAAGGCTCATAAGAATGAGAGCCAACCCCCTTCAGGTCTGCTTTCACTAGACTTAATGTGATCCAGAAGCAGGAAGTATAAAGCATGCGTACAAGATAAGGATAAAAGTGAACTGATGCAGCTTCTGGATGCCTCCCTAGCTCCTCACAGACCGTCGGACAAAGTTCAGTGGTCAGTGCGGCCCTCAGAGAGTGATAGACCTGCCAGGTCTAAGACTCCAAAGCCACAGTCCACAGCCTTTCGTACACAGACTGCCACAGGTAGGCACTTCGGATGTCCATTTGTAATTGCTTCTTCATAAACAGCATGGACCAGCATTGCCCTGCCATACTGGCTCAACTTCAGATTCCTCACCTACACCATTTAGTTATATATATACCCTGTAGGCTTATTCTAAGCCCTAGGCAAGATGGCATATCTAAAGTGCCTAGCATGGTACCTAATCCAGAGAAGATGTTTCACACATGGCTTTCTTACCTGAGGAACTGAAAGTAGGACTCAAGTTTCCTGACTCTCCCACCTAACTCCCTCTTTAATACACAAATAATGGCAATTGTCACTTGGTGGGTATTCACTTTGTGCCAGTGGAATGACACATTAAAGGGTGAGGTAAAACTATGATAGTTTTGCAGAAAGCACTGCATGTCTAGAAATCTTAACAAACCTGTTTACATTATTAGCCTATATTAAGTTTATCAAAGTGACTGGGTTTATAATGAATTTACCATAATTAAGGGCTTTCTTCATGATAGTAACCACCAGCTCAATAATACAAGAAAAAAAGAAGAAATTCCATTCAAAATAACAAAAAAACAAAACAAAACAAAAAAGGGGGTGGAGTAAACTTAACAGAATTGTCTATGACATTTATAAAGAATTTTATGAGCTATATATAAGAAAACCCCTAAACTGCGTTGGAATATATAAGACACGATGAACAAATTGAGATATTATACTATGTTATTATAGTGGAAAACAAATTTCACCAAGTAAAGTTATTTACCATTGGTTGAAATTCTACACTAACAAAAACCATGCTGCTCCAGTTCCCAGGCTATCCTAAAATATAAAGTATATGAAGTTATTAAAATAATTAAAGCAGTGTGAGACATATAGAAATTAATGTATTATATAAGTATCATAACGTTAGGGGAAAATAATTATTTGTTTGGTTTTTGTTTTTTTGAGGGCAGTGTCACTGGCCCTCATGTGTGGAACCCGAACTGGGGCCGCTGGCGTCCCAAGCCAGCTCTTAACCACCGCGCCACTCGGCCGGTCCGGAAAATAATTATTTAATAATTGCATAATTGTACTTCAATAATTGCCAGGAAAACTGCCTAACAAACACAACAGAAAGTGATTTAGGTACGTTCTTGTAACCACATATCAGAGTAAGCCCTTGGTAGATGAAAGAGGTAAATATAAGCCTTAATTCTTAGCAAACTTGGAGAAAAAAAGAATCAAATATTTATGAAATCTTTAGAGGGAAAGTATCTTTGTAAAGCTTTTGGCAATAATGGAAATCACAAAGGAAAATACAAATAGCTCAAAAACATCAAGGGAAAAATTATTGTAACATTAAAAACTAACAAAACTAAAAGAAGAGAAACACAATTGGTAACCAACTATATTATGATTGAAAAGTTAGTATATATATTAAAAAACGTATTCAAGTCTTCAAAAATATTAAAACCTCAAGAGATAAATGCTCAAAGGATATAAACATAAAATTCACTTATGGAGACATGCAAGTAAATGATATACATTAATAAGTTCTTCAAAGGATATTTGTACTAGCAAAAAACTGGAAACAAGCAAAAGGTCCAATATAAACTACACTATATCAACTCTTTAACAGGCTATTATGTAGCCATTAGAATTAGAATTATGAATCCTGGAAAAAATGTTTTTATTTAATGGTGTAGGGGAGGCAAATAATTCCACTTATTGTGCACATTGAAAAAGACAAAAATGAAAATCACTATTCACATAGAATAGTGGAATCACTGAAATATTTTTTCTGTAAATAAAATTGGGAAGAAAGCAGGAAACAGCTATATTAGCAGTTGAAAAATACTATTGGGTTGTTGAAAAGTCATGATACATTTTTGAAATAAAAAACATAGAAAAAATACGTCATGACTATTCCGACAACCCAATAGTTGGTAAACATTATAGATTCTAAAACCTAGTGTTTTGTTTTTTTCAACATTTAGATGAAAGCAAAGAATTAGAGAGAATCGGGAATATTAGTATTAAATGTAAGTTATTAGGTTTCCTAGAGTAGCTGCACCAGAACCTTACAGAAAGTACATGTTACCCAAAGATGCTGGCAAGTGCGAGAACACACCTTGAACATTAAGTGCATGTGATTTCTGCCACATCTTTTTTCTACAGAGCCTTGTTCTGGTCTGTTGGTCCCATGTTTTCCTTCCTCCTTCCTGATGTTCCATTTTTTACCATAATACTTGTTTTAAAAGTTTGCCTGGGTTTAGATAAATGTCTTCATGTTTTTACATGTGAATTTCTTTCTTGTAACTCCCAATATATTTCAATTTATTTTGGAGTCCTTTATTTTCTTGACAGCTTCCCATATAAAAGGTATAATTTAGACTACCCTGAAGAATCCACCAGAAAATTAATACAATAAAAGAATTCAGTAAAGTAGCAGGATACAAAATTAATACACAGAAATCCATCACATTCCTATACACTAATAACAAACAATCAGAAGGAGAAATTAAGGAAAATCCTGTTCATGATTGCATTGAAAAGAATAAAATACCTAGGAATAAACTTAACCAAGGAGGTGGACGATCTATAATCTGGAAACTATAAGACATTGAAGAAATTGAAGATGACACAAATAAATGGAAGCATATACCGTGCTCATGAAGAGGAAGAATTAACATCATTAAAATGTCCATACTACCCAAAACAATCTACAGATTTGATGCAATCCCTACCAAAATGCCAATGGCATTTTTCAAAGAAGTAGAACAAATAATAATGTATATGGATCCACAAAAGACCCTGAATACCCAAAGCAAATTTGAGAAAGAACAAAGTTGGAGGTATCAAGCTGCCTGATATCAATCTATACAACAAGACTACAGTAATCAAAACAACATGGCACTGGCACGAAAACGAACACATAGATCAATGGAACAGAACAGAGCCAAGAAATAAACACACGTGTACGTCGTCAATAATCTACAGAAAAGGGGGTAAGACTATATACAATGCCATAATGACAGTCTCTTTAACAAATGGTATTGGGAAACTGGACAGATGCATGCAAAAAAACTGAAAGTGGACCACTCTCTTATACCATATACAAAAATAAACTAAAAATGGGATAAAGACTTAATGTAAGGCCTGAAACCATAAAACTCCTAGAAGAAAACATAGGAAGTAAACTATTTGACATCAGTCTGAGTAACATATTTTTGGATATGTCCCCTTGAGCAAGGGAAACAATAGCAAAAATAAACAAATGGGACTTCATCAAACTAAAAAGCTTCTGCACACTGAGGGAAACCATCAACAAAACAAAGGGACAACCTAGTGAGTAAGAGAATATATTCACAAATGGTAATATCCCATAAGGGGTTAATATACAAAATATATTTTTAAAAACTCATACAGCTCGATAACAAAACATAATTTTAAAAAATGGGCAGAGGACATGAAGAGATATTTCTCTAAAGAAGACACACAGATGGCCAACATGTATATCAAAAGTTGCTCAACCTCACTAATCATCAGGGCAATACAAATCAAAACGCCAATAAACTTTAATTTTTAAAAAATTGGAAAAAAGAAACCACAATGAGATATTACCTCACACTTGTCAGAATGGGTATTATCAAAAAGTCCACAAATGGCAAGTGTTGGCAAGGATGTGGAGAAAAGGGAGCCTGCCCTTCATGCACTGTTGGTGGGACTGCAAATTGTTACAGCCACTATGGAAAACAGTATGGAAGTTCCTCAGAAAACTAAAATAGATCTACCATAAGACCCAGTAGTTCCAAGTCTGGGTATTTATCCAAAATATGTGGAAACACTAATTTGAAAAGATATGCGTCCCTATATTTATTGCAGCATTATTTACAATAGCCAAGGTATGGAACCAAGCCCATTGGGGGATGAATGGACAAAGAAGATTTGGTAGATATATGCAATAGAATTATCACACAACAATAAAAAGAGAATGAAATCTTGCCATTTGCCACAACATGGATAGACCTAGAGAGTGTTATGTTAAGTGAAATAAGTCGGAGAAAGACACATACCATATGTTCTCACTTATATGTGGAATCTAAAAAAAAAAGCAAAACAAACAAACAAAAGCAAAACAGACTCATAGAAACAGACCAAATGGATGGTTACCAGAAGGGAAGTGGGGGACAGGTGTTGAAGGGGAATATGGTCAAAATATTGTAGTATGTTTGCATGGTGACAGATAATTACTAGAATGACTGGAGTGATCACATTGTAAGGTATAAAAATGTTGAATCGGGCAGGCCGAGTGGCAAGTTGGTTAAGAGTTGGCTTGGGACTCCAACAGCCCTGGTTCGGATCCCACATGAGGGCCAGTGACACTGCCCTCTACAGCTAATATGGTGAACAACAGCTCCACCTAGAGCTGGGCTGCGTGAGTGCCGGCGACAGTGTAGGTTGCAGCCCCTGCTGCAGTGGGCTGCCATAGGCTACAGTGAGTGAGTGGCTGGCAGCCAGGGTGAGGGGCCAGCAGCCAGAGTGAGCTGCCAGCAGCCAGAGTGAGCTGCCAAGAGCTGCTGTGAGCGGCCATCCAGAGGCCGGCGACCGATCTGCCTCATCCGGGAGAAGCGCAATGATGATACCAACATTGGCCAGTGAGGCGACGTCCTCTGCAACTAGACTGAAGAACAAAAGGACAGCAACTTGTCTGTTCTCCTCCCCCAATTCCCCCAATAAAAATCTTTAAATAAAAAAAAAAGGTTGAATCACTCTATTGTACACCTAAAATTAATATAGCTAATATAATATTGTATACCAACTATACTTAAGTAAAAAAAAATCATAATACATTAATGAAAGTCCCCTTATTTTTCTGTCCTGTGTTTGCCTTTTTAAAGATGCCTTGAATCCTGTATAAAATGCTATTGTGTGTGTGTGTGTGAATAGACATACCAAATTCCTTAAATACAGTACCCAAATGAAAATTTTCATTCACTAAAATTGGAGAAAAGACAAAGACGAAAACACACTTATTCAATCCTGGCTTTTATGACATTATAGTCCAACAATCTCATTTCAATTACTGAAGGCTGCAGAATGATTAAAATCAAAATATACAACTATTTGATATAGCTCATATTTAAACATTTGAAATGAAAATGAACCTTAGTTGAAAAGTTCAGGTAGGAAGGAAGGCATTTTAACAGGAATTAAACATTGTGGTTAAAAGTAACTATGGTTGGCAGAAAACTAATGCTTTCTATATTGTGTCTAAGGCACTGTCAGTGAATGGAGTTTTCTATATTTGTGTTTTTAAAAACTCCTTGAAATCCATAAGTGTAATATGAGCATAACTTGGACTTCATTTGAATTTATTTGAATTTCAACAGCTACCAACAGATGTGCTTAGGATGAATAGGGCCCTGATTCCCAAACACCACAGTATTTCAACCCTATTTTAGACTCTGAAATGAGAGCCAATTCCAGGAAGATAGCTCTGAACCTTTTTCTCAGCTGCAGAAATAACTCCTCTTGTTGCTCCTCTGATCCACACCAGGGGAAGCTGCTTAAAAAGATGCTCTTTTGCCAACAATCATCTTACCATTGTAACCCATAAATGGAAAAATAAACTGTTGGCTCCTCTTCAGAAAACCTATTCTCACATCCCCCTGAAGAAGGTAGACATAGACAACCATATATAGATAAAAGAGTTCTTTTAATGCCTTTCTCATTTTCCAAAATGATTTTAGTATTTTTATTACCTCAGTGAGCTTATAATATGGGGCTTATACATGAACAATCAAGTCACTATTAACCTTCTCCAAAATAATCAATTCACTCAGGGTTCTAGGACTATTCCCCCTGCCCCCGCCCTCCACCTCCCCTCTCCACCGCTGCAGATTTCTTGGGACTCTGTTCCATTGGTTAATTCCCACCTGCCTAAACCATTCATTCTCCCTCCCACTGGTTTCCACCCTTCACGTTAGGATGTACAAGCCCCCCTCATTGGAAAGTAAAACCTTTAACCTGAATTCACCTCTAGCTATTGCCCTATCATATTTCTTCTCTTCACACCTAAGCTTCCCGAGCTGACAAATCCCTGTTGCGTCAAATGGAAACTCGGACATGGCTTTCAGACATAATAACAACATCTTTATTAGGTGCCTCTTTGTGCCAGGCAATCTTATAGGCCTTAATTTTTTTTCGTTGATTGAAAAGTACATGAATAATTCATGTATATTATAACAAATCAAATAATACAGAAACAGATAAAGCCAGCATCAATGCCTTCCCCGTCCAAGCTCCATATCTTATTTGTCACAACCACCACGAGAGATAAGAATTACTGACCCTCTTATATAGATGAGAAAATGGAGCCTCAGAAAAGCTCAGAGGGTGCCCTGCAGTGTTTACAAGGAAGGGCTGTGGGGTCTGACTGCCTGGGTTCATTTCTTGACTTTGCCATTTACTATATATGTTCATGAGCAAGTTACTTACTATCTCTGTGCCTCAGTTTTCAAATCTGGAAAATGGGGCTAATGATAGTACCTGGTTCATAGTGTGTAGTGAGGATGTAATGTACCAAACATAAAAATATTGCTGTTTCTAAAGGAAAAAAAAATGATCAAAAAGATTATTTTAAAATGACAGCTGAGAAGAAAAACTAGGAATTAGAGCAAAACTCTGTTCACCGTTCTGCCACTACTGTAGAGTTTGAAAGAGTTTTTAAAGCAGCGAGAGGGCCGGCCAAGTGGTGCATTGGTTAAGAGCTGGTTTTGGGATGCCAGCGGCCCCGGTTCGGATCCCACATATGAGGGCCAGTGACACTGCCCTCTACAGCTAACAACAGCTCCACCTGGAGCTGGGCTGTGCGAGCCCTGGTGACGGAGTAGGCTGCAGCTCCTGCTGCAGTGGGCTGCCATAGGCTACAGTGAGTGGCCTGCAGCCAGTGTGAGCTGCCAATAGCCGCAGTGAGCGACCATCCAGAGGCCAGCGACCGATCTGCCTCATCTGGGAAGAGCGCAATGACGATACCAACATGGGCCAGTGAAGCAACATCCTCCGCAACTAGACTGAAGAACAAAAGGACAGAAACTTATCTGTTCCCCTTTCCCGATTCCCCAATGCTGTTCCCTTCCCCCAATGCCCTAATAAAATCTTTAAAAAAATAAAAAATAAAGCAGCTGGAAACATATGCTAAAAAATATGCTCCTATTGCAGTGATGATACCATCAATGCACTTTCTTAAGATCATACTATTTTTTAAGAGATCCAATACTATTTCGATTTTTCAATAGTTAAAATTTTATTCATTTGCTATAATGTCAACTTCATTATTTTTAATAATTTTATCTCCATTACGCTAGGATCATGTGTAACATTTAGATATTATAAACATATTTTACATAATGTTTTATACTATATTGTTGAAGTTTGGTCACAGCTCTGTGTACCCCTGGGTGACTGGAGTCACCCCTGCCTTCAGGCTCTACCATCCTGGGGCCAGTCGGCCCTGCCAGCACCTGACTCAGACCTTTCGCCCCTTAGTTTCATTAGGACCATAATGCGTATTTGCTATGAGTGCTATACCAGTAGAAAATGAATAAATCATAGTTATTATCTTTCCCAGGGTAAATCATTACCCACACCCTGGTAACTCAAATATTTCCTCCCCACTTCTCTATATTTATATGTCATTTCTAAGAGGCAATAGAGATGACTGCAGCTGTAAAGCTACTTGGTTAATTCCTCAAAGCCTTTATTTTTTCTTTTTCTTTTTCACCATTCCCTTTCTAAACAGTTTAATGAGCTTTCTATGGGAAACTGAGGAAATTAACAAAGCATACATCTCCTTCTTCTGTCTAACAACATTCTTTCCAGTCTTAAGAAAGTAACATTGCATTAAGGCCCTCAGCTTTCTAAACGGAGTGGCCTGGTCAGACGAACAATAGCTCTGTGTGTGCTAAATCACTAAACAAACACACTTGTTTTAAGAATTTAAGTCAAGAGTTAGCGATCCCTTTTGAAACAAGTAAGAACTGAACAATAACATCTGAGGAGTCAAAGGAAAATAAGACTATACAATTCACAGGCTCTCTTTATTCACCTTTTATTAAATTTATCTTTTAAAATGCTACGCTTTTTCTGTTTCCCAGACACTTTAAACACTTCACAATTCTATGATATGTAAATTTGTGGCTAAATTGTACTCTCCCTCAAAAGAGTACATTTTTCTCTTTCCTTTTCCTTTCTCTTCTCTCCCTCCCCCTTCCCTCTTTCTCTCTTCTCAAAGTCTCTGTTTTGGCCTCTGGTTGACTAGGTATTTGAGAGATTCTATATTAGCTCTCTTTATTCCCCTTTAAAAAAATTTTAAAAAAAAATTTTTTATATCCAGCATGTTTCAAGCACCAGGTTAAAATCGTATTTTGCTCTTTTCAGTAGTTTCTAAGTCCGTACTCTAGGACACAATCAGAATGGTAGATCCCCCCAGCCAAAATAACATTTCTCACTGAACTCAAAGATATTATTACTATTCACTTTCCAATTTTAAAAAACATATGTTCCTTATTTTTGATCAGTTGTGTGTGTGTGTGTGTGTGTGTGTGTGTGTAACTTTCTTCTAAAGCACTTTGAGAAAGAAAAAAAAAATAGTATAATACAGGGTCTGTGACATTAAGTGATATGGAATTCTAAAGGTGTCTGATTTTAGCTCAAGGTGGTGTGGCTGTATAATTAACCTTGGCCCCAGAATACAGGCCCACCTTTAAATCTCCTTTCATCAATTTAGATCACCTAATGCCCTGCATTCTTGCTACTCACACATCATTCCCCCTCATTTCTCAAGGATTTTATCTCCTGGCACATTCTCACTTCTCTCTGGTTTTATCTTTCAGTGATTTCAGTACACACATAGGTGATCCTTCCCACCCTGGTCTCTTGGTTCACTGACCTCCTCCCCTGCGATGACCTGATCCTCAATTTGCTTCACTAGAGCCCAGCTTGGATGACCAAATAGGATTCTGACCAATCCCCTGCAGTCCACTCTCAGACCACTCTCTCTCCTCCTTCCCGCTCACTCTGATATGTGATCCCAGTGACCCTTCAATTCCCTGAGTCTCCCATCCATTGATCAGGCCACCTTTTCACTGCCCTTCATCCCTATCTGCCCTCTATTCCTCCAGCTTAACATTTAGAATCGATTATTGTAATCATTCTCTTGCCATTCTTGCTTCAGCTCTAAATCCACCTGCTTACTCTAAATGTGGATGAAGAAAAATTCGCTTCAAATTCATGACCATGATGCTGTGTGACATTCATACCAAATGTCATAGTCCAGTCACTCTTCCATTCTCTAGACAAGTATTCCATACATTCTTTGTCCTCCAAAACACACTACCTCTCGCCTCACCCTTACTCTCAATAATCTCCCTTTCTACTTGATTGCAAACACCAAAGCAATCAGAAGCTGGTTTCCCAGATCCCACTATCACCTGAACACACGGACCAGCATACACACCCTCATGCTGTGCCTTCCTGCTGGCTCCCAGGCTCCTATTGAAAGCCAAGTCCTCCTCCTCCTCCACTCAGACACTATCCACTCTCACCTATTCAAGGGCATCCCTTTAATGAATCTCTTTAATTTTTGCTCCCTCCAGAATCAGCATGCACACATATTTCACAGCATGCACACATATTTCACATTAGCATGCACACATATTTCTTTCTTTTTTTTTTTTGAGGGCAGTGTCACTGGCCCTCATAAGTGGGACCCGAATCGGGGCCGCTGTCTCCCAAGCCAGCGCTTAACCGCCACGCCACTCGGCCGGCCCCACATATTTCTTTTAAAAACTTTTTAATGGGCCGGCCAAGTGGCTCGGTGGTTAAGCGCTGGCCTGGGAAGCCAGCGGCCCCGGTTCAGGTCCCACATATGAGGGCCAGTGACACTGCCCAAAAAACAACAACAAAAAAAAAACTTTTTAAAACATTTCTTTGACCACTTTCTCCATAAGCCCCCATCATCCCATTTCTTCGAAGCAAAACTCCTCAAGAGTCATGTATAGTATTTGCTGTTTTCACTTCCCACTTTCTCTTAAACCCATTACAGCCAAACTGTGACCTTCCTGCACCTCCAAAACTGCTCTTGTCAAGTGATGACCGCACATCTTTATTTCCCTTTGGAGCAAATTCTTCAAAAGAACTGTCAACACACAACGTCTCCAATTTCTGTCCATCTGTTCTCTTTAAAACCTGTTCCAACCCCACCACTCTACTGGACGTGCTATTATTGGGTCACCAGTGACCCTTCTGCTGTAAAACGCAATGGTCAATTCTCAGACCTCATTTTCCATGACCCATCAGTTTTCGTTACACTTTTGGCTTCTAGCACATTGCACACCCTCAGATTCCCTTCTACCTAACTGGTCTCTCCTTAGTCTCCCTTGCTGGTTATTCCTCTTCTGCCTGACCTTGTAACTTGGTCAGGACTCAGTCTATCAGTACCCTCACCCTTGATGATTTCATCCAGCCCTCGGGCTTCAAATTATCATGTATGTTGATTATTCCCAAGTATGTATCCCCATCCCAGACCTCTCCTGAGTTCAAAACTCATCATGCCTATTTAGTATCTTAACTCTGTTGTCCAACAATTATCTCAAATTAACATGTCCAAAAGCACTTATGGTTTCCCTGCGAAGATCTGCTCCATCACAACCTTCCCATCTGTTTCTGAAAACTCCATCCTACCCACTGCTCAGGTCAAAATCCATGGAGTCATCCTAGATTTCTTGATTTCTCTTATACCCCATATCCAATTCATCATGAAATCATGCTGTATCCACCAATGGTACTGTCTGGTCTGAGAAATAGCATCTTACACCTAGATTACTTTGGTAACCTCCTAAAAGATCTCCCTACATTTACCAATGCCCACTCCTCCACCCCCATCTGTTCTTTACCCAGGAGCCAAGGCAATGCATGTAAAACATGTCAGATTTTGAATCCTCTGTTCAAAATCCTGTAATGGTTTCCCATTTCACTACAAACAAAAGCCACACTTACAATATCCTATAAGACCCTATTGATTTGGTCTCTCTCATGCACTCGGCTCCAGTACCATCGATCTCCTTGTTATTCCCTGAACACCCTGGGTATACTCCTGTTGTAGGACCTCTGCTTAGCTCGTCCCTCTTCCCAGAATGTTCTTCTCCAAAATATCTATTTAGCTAACTCCTTCATCTTCTATGAATCTTAGCCAAAAACTAACCTTTTTAATAAGCTTCTTCTACCACCCTATTTAAAACTACAATCTGTTCCCTGCTCCCTACCCCCCAGAACTTTCAATCTACTTACTCCACTCTACCCATTGTTTTTTTCCATAGCACTTATCCCTGTCTAATATGTTTTAATGTTTACTTGTTACTGTTATTATTTATTGTCTTTCTCCTCTGCTAGAAACTCCAAGAGAGAAGAAATCTTGGTTCTGTTCACCAGTATATCCTAGGCACCTAGAAACAGAGCCAGGCATGCCACAGGCACACAATAAATATTTGTTGACCTATTGAGTGAAGGGGCCCATAGAGCTAGACCTGGCCAGATACGGAACCAGTGGAGATCCCCAGGCCCTTTGGGTTTCAATCTGGTTATCTGTGCCCTTAGGAGTACATCCCCACAAGGTCCCCTACTGCCTCCTGCGGGCCCTGTGCTATGGCGACGGCACTGGTATGCCTTTTCATTTGTCTGTGCTACAGTCTGCACCCTCCCTTCCTCTGAACATTTCAGTTCTCTCAACTTCAAGATTAAGACCTTCATGGCCATGCTGCTCCACCCATTTCCACATGGTCTTCATGCCATTTTGCATTAATGTCACATGATGCATGACCTTGGTTCATACTCTTCAGAGCCAAATAAATGATGCTGCAGATTACACCGCCTTTATTTCATTGCTTGGATGCTGTTTGTTCCCAGGGCCTCTAGTTATTACCACCTAGATTTCTAGCTACATTTAAGAGCTGTTTTACTCACTCCACCCTGCACATGGCCTGTGGACAACTGCTGGGCATTAATAAAGTGAAGGGAGACAGCAGTGGGCTACTCGATCTGTGATTTAAGCAACTCCATTGTTCTTCCTGCAGTCTGGTCTCCTACTGCTGCCTGCTACTGGCTCCCCACCCAACACCTTTAGGCTACTGCCTGCTAGATGAATATTTTCCAGTCCACTGTCAGCTCCATTTTCTGTTTTTTGATAAATAAGGATGTCCAGAACTGGTGATAGATCCAGGTTTCCTACCAGCACATATTCTATTCTTCCCATAAAAGACCTCAATCCTCACCACCACTATCTCCACAATCACTTAGGAACCTTTATGGGTCAACTGAAAGCCTGCAAGGAAGGGATACTTCCTCCATCAGTGATAGATAGGAGAAATACCTGTCTCAGGATTGGAATGGCAGAACTGAAGGTGGTTGAAATGTTAACTATATTGCCTAGACAAGAGTTCTTTACACAAGGCAGCTTTGGATGTTTCCTCTTTTGTTTTCATATGACCTTGATTATATGGAAGATTAATACTGTCCTGTTACCTTCTCTGTTTCTGCTTACTGGGAAGATTCAGCTGTATAGATTTTCTTTTGCTTACAATTAGGAATATTTGGAAGAATATCAAGTCTCTTTTCCATTCAATATAGACTTATGCACACATTCATAAGAGTTTTCAACTTGTTTCTGTTAAAAATGTACCTTTAGAAACATAATTTGAATAACCTGGCTTTGTTAGACTATGAAGACTTTGGAAATTGTTGTCTTCATGGAGAAATAGCATACAAAAAATTTGTGGCTCTGATTTTCTTAACTGTTTACCCTGGTAACAACTTAGTAATTGATGTATCTCTTTTCCTAAACAGCAAAAACACTTGTGACATTGCTCTGTAAAACGGGAAGTGTACCACTGGCATATATCTTTCTTTATATGCACGATGGTAAAATAAAAGCACGTCAGCCTGAAAAAACAAAACTAAAAAGATGGGGTGGAAAAGTACATAGAGAAACCAGAATGTTCATACACTTGTGGGAGAGGAGCTTGGTACAATACTTTAGAAACCTGTTTGGGGGCCGGCCGAGTGGCGCGGTGGTTGAGCGCTGGTCTTGGGAAGCCAGCGGCCCCGGTTCGGGTCCCACATATGAGGGCCAGAGCACTGCCCTCAAAAAAAAAAAAAAAAATGAAATGTTGACCTTTTCCCCCGAGTCAACGCAGACACACACTCTGATCTAGGTTAATAAATGTAGAATGAAAAATCTGAAATAAACTTCATGTACATACTTTGAAATACACATATTTTAAAAAAAAAAAAAAGAAACCTGTTTGGCAGTATCTGTACACAACACCCTCTTATCCAGCTCTGGGAATATACCCAATAGAAATGCATACATTTATTCACAAAGACATGCATAAAGGTATTTATAACAGCACAATTCTAATACTTAACACTGGGAACCGCCCCACTATCCATCATTACTAGAAAAAATGAACAAGTTTTTAATTATTCACACATTGGAATAGTATGAGAAATACTACGCCTACATGTGGTAATATGAATGAATCTCACAAACATGATATTGGATGAAAGAAGCCCGATGCATGAGTACATGCTTTCTAATTCCATTTATATGTGAAGCTTGGAACAGCTAACTAACAAGTTAGCCTGCCTACTTCATGGATGCTGAGTCGGAGACAAAGGACCTTATGACACAACAGCCAGTGTCAGTATTTGCACCAGCTTCTTGAGCCCTAATTCCTAATTCGCAACCTTAAGAGAGCTAGGTGTCACCTGCACACACAGTGGGCTGCATTATAGGAAAGGAACCCAGAGTTTGGGGAACCTGAATCTTTTATAATGGGAAGCAAGCAGGCCTGTCCTTCGCTTTGAAGGGAGGCGTCATCTTTATTATACTGAACAGTAAGTAAACCTGGGCTTTGCTCCATACAAAAAACAATCTTTTTCTCAAGGTAATAAGCAAAACTGCCCTTTGCTTTGTCTTCCTACTGACAGATATCCTTGAAAAGGTATTTTGAACAAAGGCAGCATCTCTGCTCATAAGGTGTGCAGAAACATCAGAGACGCATGAGAACTGTGGTGGGGGTGTGGTGGGGGTGGAGACCTACTTCCTAGAGAGGGAGCATGAAGGTGGACTCGGAAAGGCTGGTGATGGTCTGTGTCTTGGTCTGGATGCTGGATACATGGGGATATTCAATTTGTAAAACTTCACTGAGTGAAGTATGAAACCCTTCATTATGTATATTATATGTCACTAAAATACGCTTGCTTAAGAAAGACAAAAATTAAAAAGAAACCCAAAGTAAGCAAAGAAAAATTTAAAAACAACCAAGAAACCCATCGTTTTTCTGGAATCTCTAAGCTAGAAAATGATTGGTCAATTTCAAGTACATTCCAGATCTTTTTTGGGTGGGCCATGAACCCATGCATGAGAATTCTAATAGGATCTATGCCACGTTCAGATGGCTTAAATCCATTTTCTAAGAAGAAAAAAATGTTCAGTTATCTAGGTATGGGCCATCAACTTTTAGTACTTAGTGTTCCTGCTCATTTTATCAACTGACTTTTATCAGAAATGTTCAGTTATAAACAGTTCATTAATCATGGCTTGTGAGGGTTCATTTTCAAAGCCCAGTTCTTCCAGCCAAATAAATTATAATATCCACACATTATGGAGTTCTGTTGTTCAGCAAGGATAATGCTATACTGAGGATTGGCCCCATGATATATAGTACTTGCTTTTTAATATGGTCTATCAAAGTTTCATGTCTTTTCAGGCCTCCCTCTTTGAGGTATAAATATTTTACTTGATAATTAAGATTTAAAAACAGAATTTTAAGCCACACCTTTGTCACATTCCATTGAAGACTGCAGTATTAATAGCAACAAAATCTTCTCTAAAACTGTCATGAAATCATTTGGTTTGGCTTATTTGAGCAAAATATTTCCATTTCTGTATATACCAAGCTATTTGGGGATAATAAGGATAATTCAGTGTTGAAAATGCAGTACATTTTTTTTTTACATAAAGGATATAAAAACATTTAATGTATAAGATTAACTTACTGCCTTTGAAACGTAAGGTAGATTTAAATACCTGGGCTTTTTACAATTCCTACTATTAATTCACAATGCACATCATAATTTTAAATGGCATATATATATATATATATATATCTTTGTTTTTTTCCAATGGCAAAATTTTCTCTTTGCTTTTGGTAGCTAGACACATAAGAGATACAGGATACTTTGATTTATGTAAAGGGGTCCAACATTCAAGTTTAGTCTGCCCTACCAAGATAGATGAGGACAGGAAAAAATGGCAGGTGGGATTTGCAAATTTAGCATGAAACTAGAGTCTAGAGCTTTACACTAATAGTACAGTGAGTTACAAGTTGGGGCACCTGGGTTTTAAGGGGGCTCTGCCATAAATTGTAGGCAAACCACTTCATTCCAAAAACAGTTTTCATCTTTTTAATAACAGGTTTGAAACATTGCTTCTTCTAAATTTGAAGATTTACCTACCCCTTAAATATAAGCTTCCCACCGGGTTCTGTGGCCTCCGCTGGCTTGCTTTCCCCAACTCTTCCTGGGTGATCTCAGCCACTGCCAGAGCTTCTGCCATCACCTTTGAGATAAAGACTCTTCAACTGGAATTTCTGAGCCTTACTTGAGAGCAGGGTCTGCATGTCCATTTGCACAATGTTTCCAGAATTACTCTCTTCCATATCTATTTTCACCTCCACCTCTCTTCTCTACATTACTGGAAATTTCCACACTGCCCTTCCTGAGACTGATATTTCTCTTCCCATGATTCACACTGTTCACAAAGTGCAAGTCCGTTTTACATAAATTTCACTGTCAATGCACCACTACCTGCATAAGAAAATCCAAACACCCTACTGTTTTATTCAAAGTCAGCTACAGCAAGCCCCTGCCTAATGTTCCTGCTGGAGTCCACTCACATGGCACTCCTTGCTATTTACCCCTCAGCCAACCCACGGAGTGTCCTGCCTTGACTCATGATGTTCGCTAATCTTGGATTCTCTTCCCCACCTCCTTACCTATGGAAATCCTATTATTCCTTCTAGATTCCCATGGCATCTCCTCTAAACAACTTGTAAAACTTCCTACCTCCTGTAGCATACTCTTCGTAGCATTCATATCATGCAAATCTATATTGAAGTTCTTTCTATATGTTAGTAATTTGTGTGTGTGAGTGTGTGTGTGTGTGTGTGTGTGTGTATGTATATATATATATATATATATATATCTTTGGCACTCAATTGTAGGTTAAGAGCTGAGATCACGTTTTAGTTTTCTTTTTCTTTTGTGACAAATGACACAGTCCCTATCCTCAAGTAGCTTATAATCTAGCACAGCAGACAACATACACTGTGAAAAATGCTAAAATCAGTGGAAGCATAAAGTGTTATGGGACCAGACAAGAGGACAATTTCTCTCTCCTGAGGGTTAGAGGTATGGAGGAAGGCTTATACTATTATAAGAGGTGGCTTCTAAGTTCCTTTCTGGACACCATATTAGACTGTAATCTTCTTTATTTTTCAACTTTATTATTATTATTATTATTATTATTAGTTACAGATGTACAAAACAATGCAATTATTTTTTTCTCCCCTTACAAAGTGACTCCCCCCGTCCCCTACCCTGCTCCCCACCCCCGATATCATACATAACTATTACAGACTGTAATCTTCTTCAGCATAGGGCTCTATCTTTTCATCTATGTATCTCTAGGGCATAGCATTGTATCTTACTCCAGATCAAGTCTTAGCACAAAGTGCACTCCAAAATTATTTAATGACTGTGTAAATGAAAGATGTCCAAGTTCTTTATAGCTCTACATGAATCATATTAGTTTTTGGTAGTACTTTTTATTCCACTTATCAGATGGTCAATAAATAATAGTCTGATAAAAACCTAATAAAAAAGTTAACATATTTTTAGGAGTGTGCTTTTAGATAAGTGTTAGCTGGCATGGCTGCCCAAGTAATTCCTAAGAAAAAAGAGCCAGAGCTGAGACTTCAGCCAAAGCCTTACAGGTACCTTGGTTCTAACTCTTAGAAAGGAGAATATGTGGATAAATGAGCTGTTATGCGATTATGAATCCAAACTACACCAAAACTGTGATATTTGCTCCTTAATCTCTAAATTCATATAAGTTCAAGAAAACAACAGGGTTTATTACAGCCCTTCACAATAGGCTATACTAATAAAAGCTCTAACTTACGAAGGCCGTACGTCATGTTACCACTGTGCTAAGCACTTCATATGCAATGTTCTCTTAATTCTCATACAACTCTACACGGTATTGCTGTCCCCATTCTGCAGATGAGGAAAGTGAGGCAATGCTGAGATTATGTTACTTGTTGTCTAGTCACTCAGACAGGCAGCGGTAAAGCCAGGATTCAAACCGAAGTCTGACTCCAAAATCTGTTAACTATATATGGAGAGAAATATTATCTTTTGTTTTGCAGTGGGAAATCATTAATCAAAATAATTTGCTAAATGGCTTCGATTTTTTTCCCATTTGTATGCAAATTTTTTTAGCCTATAAAACATTTGCTAATTTTGATGTTTATTAATGAAAGTTATGACACAAGGGGTAAGTGCAGAATCAGAAGTACAGTACTAACAATATGTAATTGCTTGTATTTTTTTCCTTTAAATATTATAAACATATTAGGACCTAATTTCTTTTGAAATCCAAATACCACCCACAAATGCATATAAGAGACAGTGGTACTTAGGACACATCTACTGTTGATTCAGATCAGTTTGCTATAGGCACTGTCTCAGCTGACGCATATTTTCAGGCGTTCAGTGCCTCCAACAAGCTTTCTGCTATAATTTCAGAAGTAACCAGCAGAAGACATTGCACTTTATCCAGGAAGACCAAATGGTCGAGGTCTTTTGGAGTAGAAAAGGGATTATGTCACTGTCTAGAAATCTTTGATAAACTTGGCTGCTCAGCAATGGCCAGCTGGGGGAAGAATGCATAGCCAAGCAGCACATGTGAGGTCCCAGAAATGTGATAGAAAGAGATGGATAAAATGGGAAAATCTCTAGGAGAAAGCACAGTGGAAGAGAAAAACAGTCATAAGAGAAATTTTCAATGTTAGTTTTGTATACCCAAAAGAACACTGGTATGAGACCTAAGAGACAGTGAATTTTTTAGTTTCGGCTTGTTTTCTAAAATAATTTTGGGATTTCTGGGTGGAACTGCAATCTCCTGTGGCTGGAATTTATTATTCCTGATGGGAGGAGGTTAGACTAGAAAGTCTCAAGTTTCCTTTTAGATCTTTAATCCTATCATTCTAGGAAGGCTGCAGAAACACACCCCTGGGGCTTTACTATTATTTAGAATTATGGTTAAACTCAATAAGTAAAAATAGATGGATGCCTTCTTAACTTGGTAAAATACACCTTGGTCCTAAAGTGACCATCATGCTCACTGGAGCAATCATAGGCTACATTCCCACTAAAATCAGGAACAAATAAGGTTGCTAACTCATTACCACTATTACTTAAAACCACTGGATGTTAAACAATACAATTATAAGAGTAAGAAACTAGAGATACAAAAAATTTAGAGAAGGAAATAAAACTATCATAATTTGTGATTGTTATGGAAAACCTGAGACATTCAATCGAAAATGTACTATAAACAAGAAAATTTAGTAAGGTATCATGATACAGAATTACTATAAGTGTATATCAATAAATTTCAGATGAACAAACATAGCGAGTTAGAAGATGAAATGGGGGAAGTCTCCATTTACAATAGCAACAGTCAAAGATGAAATATCTAAGATAAAAATATTAGAAATATGTATGATTGAGGAATACAATTTTAAATCATTCCTGAAGGACACAAAGACATGTAGAAAGAAAATGGCATATCAAGTTCTTAGGCAGGAAGTCTCAACCTCATCAAGGTGTCAGTTCTTCCTAAGTTAGAAATTTATTGTAATTACAATAGCAAAGCCTAAAATTGAAGAAGGAGTGAGAAAGGAAGAATTAGACAAGCGAATTCTGAAGTACACATTAAAAAAATATACAAAATAATAATTTCAAGAAAACCCTCAAAAAAACATTAGAAATGAGGGACTATTCCTAATGCTAATAATAAAATAACAAAGCAGCAGTAATCAAAAGTGTAGTCATGACAGAACAGACAGATGAATAAATGGAACAGAACAGGAAGTCTAGAAATAGACCCCAATATACACAGAATTTGGTGTATGATAAACATGGCATCTGAAATCAGTGAGGAAAAGACAGGCAATTCAAAAAACTGTCTATAGAAAACTGGAGAGACATTTTAATAAAATTAAGTTGGATTCATGCCTCATGCTGTACACCAGATCAATTCCAAAGGAGCAACAATTTAAATTTAAAAAAATGATATCATAAAAATACTAGAAGAACACAAGGAAGAATTTATTAACTTGGAGTGGGGAGTCCTTTCTATTTAAAATCTGGAGGCATAAAAGAAGAGATTGATAAATACAACCACATAAAAAAATTTTAAATACACATGGTAAAAAAAAAATCCATAAGAAGATGTCAAACTGGGAACACATAAATTCACATCAAGTAAATCCTTAGAATGGTGAGGAAGGATATGTGCTGAGGGCTCCAAATCACTGATCCAGGGATTTGCCAAGAAAGGATGCCAACTTCAGATTATTATACCTAAACTGCCAAATATATGTTTATTCTCTCCATTATAATCCTATTTTCTATTTTAATGGAGGAAACAAATAACCACCATGCCACCAGGGCAAAATGAATAAGATAAGCCTGCAATTGGTCTCAGGATATCAATGATGGGCAAAGTCATCTCAGGATTACTAAATTCTGGAAGGCTATTCTATTTACAAGCCTGGTTGTTTCCATCTTGTGTGACGCTATGTATGATGTAATGGCTGCAGACTGCACTGTGATAGTAATTTTTGTAGTGGTTTGCATAGGTTTGCACAGATTAACTTGAATGTTATGAATAGAGCAAACCTACTGATACCTTCACCACACATGCAATGCAGTCATGACATCTGTACTTTTATTAGGCCTGTTATAGGTACATAGCTAATTTCTCCCACATACTATTATTTCATCTGAAATATTTTTATACTCTTCACAGTAATATATATGATGAATAAATCTACTACTCTTGGGATATGGCTGTTCTCTTGAACAAGAGCTTTATTTGATCATTCCAGAGAAGAATATGATTCCCTCTGCTTCTCCAGACATAGATAAATCTCTACACCTCATACAGAGAAAAAAATAAAACTTCTTAGCAATCTTTTCCACTGTTTGACTTCAGACAAAAGCAACCCAACAATATTAAAGGTTTCAATTAAAGAAGTTTGAGGGAAAGCCAGTGTTATTGCACCTTGAACCTTTCCAGTAAATTTTTTCAAGTTAAGCCTACCTCCTGAGCACGTGAGTACATACTTCAAATGCAATTTGTTAGATTTCTTTTTTAGGTTCAATACGACACTTAAAGCAGCTGGAAATTTTAGAATAGTCCAAGAACATGCTTTGTTATAAGATTGCTATTACCATGGAAATTTGGATAAGGGTCAGCTGGCATATATTATAGTTTGCAATGATATGCTTAAATTAGAGATTAATTGAATTCCTAATAGTTGAATTGACTTAATTTTAAAACTGTTTTTCCTGGCTTGTTCTTCACAGGCATTTGGGGAGAGGACGGAGTGCTTCACTCCGGAACTCCTTGCTTATAAGGTGAAAAGAATATACTCTTTGGACCATGTCAATGGCATTTAAACTCCAGCTAGACAGATGAAGAGAACACAAAGAGAGGCTGCCAGATTAAAAGGGAAGGTGTTACCAAGAAAAATAAAATGGTATAAAACCTCAATGAGAACGGAGATTCATCCCCTTATCCAAAACTCTTTCTAGAATTACTAAAATAAAGTGCGAAATCTCAGTTACTTGTCAAAGGTGAAAGGGATCTTATTTTGCAGCATAAGCCACTGAAGCCAGAAAGACATACTCAAGGTCAGACTGTTAGGTAACAGAAGCCCTAGGTCTAGCCCCCAGATTTTCTGACTGTTATCCTCGCTTCATCTACTGCAGAGCTGCTCTTCTCATCAGAAAACTACTCTTCCAAATTGCACCCTTTGTAATATAAGCCTCCGTCTTGGGAATTTTGTTGTGGGTATGCTGAGGCAGGGAATGCTGCAATGACAAAGTTCTGAGGGCCAATCAAAATGGGAAAATGAAAACTTGGGAGAAAAAGTTATTGATGTCTTTAGGTACGGTAGACTTCTGGTCAGAGACAACCTTTTCTAATCATTAGCCAGAAAAAGAAGAATGAGTTCTCCAGGCCACAAAAGTTTGATGTATTACGTTTTGGAAAAGGGCAACTTTCTTTTCTGATTCTCTGCTTGCCAAGAAGGTTTCAGTACACATGCAGCCTGGCTCCTGAACGAGGTGCATTTTCCACACTAAATTAATAAACTGATATCTAGTTTATTTACCATTCACTACTTAGTGAAGGGACTGTGACTTCAATCCTTATCTAAAATTTGGTTTCTAAAAATGCAACACTGAGATCATAGTGACATTTCCCTTCCTGCTGCCTGGCCACCCCAGTGGACACTCAGTCCTACCCACCTTTCTCATAGTAACCCCACACCCCTCTCAGCCATCCACTTGGTCACATAGGGAGGAACACACCTTCAATTTCATTCTGAGAGGAAATTTCCATCTCTAATGATGGAACCCTCAGCCCCTGGACCACTGGATTCACACTTCCTTCTAAGGCACACTCTTAATTTTTAATTGGTGAGTATATGTACAATTTTTATTACAAATACTTTAAATGTAGGCATTATTTATAAAGTACTTTGTTCACACAAGAGAGGAGTTCTAAAAACAGAGGAATGAGTAAGTTCATATGTAAATATATGCCATTTAGAAATATTTACCGGTGACTCCTTCCCTATCCCGCCATGAAAACAGCATGTTTGGCTCTTCAGTGAGCCATGACTGAGCCCTTCTATTTAGTTTGTCTGCCAGACCCTTCTTAGATCACCATGGGTGGTAAAGTAAGAATCATATTAAATTTTAGTTCAGCTGCAATCATGCGGTGCCCTTTATAACCTTGAGAGCTTAGACAACCCGTTGGAGTTTCTCAGTCATTATGAGCTCAGGGTTCCTAACAGAGACATATGGCACAGCCTCAAATGCGCCCCTAGTTCACACCAGATGCTAACAGTCCTATTGCAGTGGTGAGGATTGGGAGGAGCAGTGGGCTGGTAGATTCCGTCCTCCTTAACCTTTCTAGGAAGCATTTATTTATGTTGTTAGCTTCATTCTAGACCCGAAAATCCATGGGCAGCGGGGGAAGGCTCTGAGTTGATGACCTTATCAATTCTATTGGCTTTTAAGCTGGCTAACAGAACAAGACAGAAGCCATTCTTGTTCTGTATAGGCAGTGAAATGTTGTTACAATAGGGCATCTTTTCTTTCAGGCAGGATCCCTTGGAGATATTCCTGGAAAAACAGCACAGTCCATGAACATCAGGAAGGCATGCCAACCTCAGGTAAAATACTGTGGTACTGGAAAGTCACAAACCTTACCATCAGGGAAGTCAAGTCTCTGCAGCCAAGTAGCTTTGACTTAACACTACAGATCCTTTGAGAAGTTGTAATGGCTGCATATTGTGTGTAGGATTAGGCATTATGGGCAATTTATGATTTATTTAGGGAAAGAAATTTACTCAAGACATTTAGAAGATCAGAGTTAGGCTTTTTGTCCATACAAATGAGGTATTCATGTGACTCCCTAAATAGCTACACAATAAATATATATCCATTCGAACCACAAATAAAATAGACCAAGTAGTACCCAGGTGCTGGCCAATTTAGCCTTTGTAAGCATTCATTTATATGCATTCACAATATTTTGCAAAAAAATCATTTAATAAAATTTTATGTGTGATCACAGTAATTTTACACTATGAAAAACACTCTGAGTGTACATAGTTATTAAGTCACTGGAAAATAATGCATCTTATCTGGTAGGTTCTATGGACAGAATTATGTACCCCCTAAATTTGAATGTTGAAGCCCTAACTCCAATGTGATGGAATCTGCAGATGGAGCCTTTGGGAGGTAATTATGTTTAGATGAGATCATGAGTGTGGATCCCTCATGATGGCATTAATGCCCCTGTAAGAAGAGGAAGAGACACCAGAGCTCTTTCTGGGCCATGTGAGGACACAGCAAGAGGGCAGCCATCTGCAAGCCAGGAAGATGGTTCTCACCAGACTTGACCATGCTGGCACACAGTGGATTTCCAGCCTCCAGAACTGTGAGAAAACATATCACTGCTGTTTAAGCCACTCAGTCTAGGGTAGAGGTCAGCAAACTGCGGCTCGCAAGCCACATGTGGCTCTTTGGGAACGTACACGTGGCTCTGAAGTAAAATTGAAAATGAAAATAAAACTATCATAGTTTCATTAATAAAATTCTTAAAGGATTTTTAAATTTTCCTTATTTTTGCAAATATAATTATGGCTCTTAAATAATTTTTAAATTGTTGTGAGGGAGAGGCTTGGCTCTTTTGTCTCAAAAGTTTGCTGACTCCTGGTCTAGGGTATCTTGTTATGGCAGCCTGAGCTGACTAATACAGCAGGTTTAAATTTGTTAATTAAAATTAAATATCTTAAAATATTTGCAGAGCACAAGTCTAAATGATGAGATGCCAGTTAATTTAAACTAATGAAAGCAGTATTTAAAAACACATTAATTTTTCTATTTTAGGTAATAATGCTGGATAGAAATATGATCAATGATGCCATATTTACATACAAAATAATAAAATATAGATAATAAAAATTAAAGCTTTGCTTAGTTTCTTTCTCCTTGTATGCCTTATTCATTTTCTATAGAGCTCTATCCATTATCTGTTAATCATTCATTCATCCCACAAACATTCATTGAGCACTGAACTTTGCTGCAGGCACTATTCCAGGGTTTGGGATATAACTGTTAGCAAAAAAAGTCTCTTCCCTCATGGAGTTTATATTCTAATGGTGGGAGACAGAGAATAAGCAATAAAAATTAAATATATAGTGTGTCTGTCATATTGTAATAAGTGCTACGAAGAAACATAAAACCAGGTAAAGGGTTAGAGTAAAATGCGGGAAAGGAAACATCTGGATAATAATCTTGAAAAAGTGATCAGGGAAAGCGTCTTTGATAAGGCCACATTCGAGCAGAGACCTGAGTCATGTGAGGGAACGAGTCTTGAACATATCTGGAAAACAGTATTCCAGGCTAAGGACGCAATATTTTCAAAAGCCCTTAAGCAGGAGTATGCTTGGCTTGTTAGAAAACCAGCAAGGTAATTTGGAACAAATAAGAGAAGACGACAGAGTATGGCAGAGGATGGGATCAAATAGGTTACCAGGGATCCATTTATGGATACCCAGAAAGTTAGATAGTGAGCAAGTCCCCAGAAGGGAGGAAAGAGAGAATGAAAAAGAAGAAAACTTTGAGAAGATAACAGTTGAGACTTTCTCAAAATTGACAAAAATCATAGATTCAAGTAGCTCTCTGAACATAAAGCAAGATAAACAAAAAGAAAAGCACACTGTGGAACATCATAGTAAAAATGTTGAAAATCAAAAGTAAAGAGAGAATACTAAAACAAAAAAAAAAACAAATAAGAAAAACCCACAGATTAACATCAAAGGAGAAAATGTTAGACTGGCAGCAGACTTCTAAAAAGAAATCAAGAGGGCTGGCCGAGTGGCTTGTTGGTTATGAGTTGGCTTGGGAGCGAGAGCTCTGAGCAGCAGGGCCACCGGTTTGGATCCCATACGGGCCAGTGAAGCTGCCCTCTACAGCCAAGATGTGAATAACAGCTCGACCTGGAGCTGGGCAGCTGTGAGTTGCTGGGGTTGGAGTAGGCTGCATTGGGGTTGCAGTGGGCTGCCGTAAGCTACTGTGAGTGGCCAGCAGCCAGTGTGAGCTGCCGTGAGCGGCTGTCCAATGGCCGGAGACTGATCTGC
The DNA here is from genome assembly GCA_033961575.1 of Aselliscus stoliczkanus. NCBI lineage: Eukaryota > Metazoa > Chordata > Mammalia > Chiroptera > Hipposideridae > Aselliscus > Aselliscus stoliczkanus. The sequence continues at coordinate 66,882,326 of CM066730.1, read as the reverse complement.
CTCAGCCAGGAAGAGCGCAATGATAATAGCAACATGGGCCAGTGACACGATGTCCTCCATAACTAGACTGAAGAACAAAAGGATAGCAACTTGTCTGTTCCCCTTCCCCTATTCCCCAACGCTGTTCACCTCCCCCAATTCCCCAATGAAATCTTAAAACAAACAAACAAACAAACAAACAAATAAATAAATAAAAACCGAGAGAACCAGAAGAAAAAGGAATGGTACCTTCAAAGTGCTGAAAGACTATAACCGTAAACCTAAAATTCCCTACCAGTGAAATTACCCCTCAATAATGAAGTCAAAAACAGGCATTTTTCACTGGGAAAATGGAGACAACTTTTCATCAATAGTCTAAATAAAATACTAATGGGTGTATTCAACTCCCAGATGGAAGCTCAAAGATACAGGAAGGGATAAAGAACAGCAAAAAGGACAAACATGGACAAATCTAAATGAATTTTAACTGAATATAGTAATAGTTACAATTTATTAGGGGTTTTTAAGTATATATAAAATGAAAATGCATAAACAATAGCATACAAATAAATATATTTGTATCAAAGGAGACTTTAAGGCAAAACCATTACTAGAAATAGCTATACTTCAAAATGACTAAAGTGTCAATTGTTTAGTAAATGATAATAATTCTACATTTTATGCACCTAATAATATAGTCCAAAAGTATATATTAAACAAATACTAACAAAACAAAATAGAGAAATTTTAAAAAATCATAGAAAGATTTTAACATCTCTCTCAGGTACTTTACAAAGATATACAAGGTTTGAACAAAACAATCTAGGGCTGGCCGAGTGGCGCAGTGGTTAAGTGCTGGCTTGGGAAGCCAGCAGCCCCGGTTCGGGTCCGACATATGAGGGCCAGTGACACTACCCTCAAAAAAACAAAAAACAAAACAAAAGAACAACAACAACAAAATAATCTATATATTTGATTTATTAGTCACACATACAAAATGATACTCCCAAACTGTAGAATACACATTGCTTTCAAATATGCATGGGTTGTTATAAAAATCAACCATATGTGAAAGCAAACTGCCACAAATTCCAACAAATCAAATTCATACAAAGAAAATTCTTTGACTACTAAGAAACTAGATCCGAAATCAGTAATAAAAATATGCTTGGAATGCTTGTAAATTAAGAAGTATACTTCCTAATAACACATGGGTCAAAGAAATCACAATGGAGGGCCGGCCGAGTGGCGCAGTGGTTAGTGCTGGCCTGGGAAGCCAGCGGCCCCGGTTCGGTCCCACATATGAGGGCTAGTGACACTGCCCTCAAAAAAAAAAAAAAAAGGATTAAAGAAATCACAATGGAAATTAGAACATATTTTGTAGTGAACACTCATGAAAATTTATGAGATACAATTAAACTCATTTTAAGAGGAAAATGTATGTCCCCAAATAACAAGACAAAGTACCACTTCACCGCCTGCTCCACTAAGCCCCTCAGCGATCTGGGAGACACTGACTAGGACATCAGGTCTAGGTTTGAACTAAGCAGATTAACACCATTCCTCTTGTCTAGTGATTGATTCAGGGAAGGGAAGGAATAAGCCAATCAATGAACTCCAACCCTGTGCTCCCAGTGATTGTATCAAAGGCAAAGAAAGATTTAAATTGGTCCAGTCAAAGGAAGCCAAGGGTTTTGTCTGGGAAAATAGCTCTCCATTCCTATGTCTCCATAGTATATATATTCCTATGTCTCTGTAGTACAAAGATGTCATGTCGGGAACTGCTACAGCCATTTCTAATCAATGAAGGGAGACATGGAAGAAGACAGAGTGAAAACAATCACAGAGAAATACAGCCTAGTGCAGAATTATTCAGTAGTGTGTAAAACAAAAAGGTCCCTTTATTTTTTTAGCTAGATTGGTTCTGATTCTCTGATATCTGCATCCCAAAGCCTCCTAACTAATACAGTTTGGCTGCACCAAGTATTATAATTAGTGCAAACAGTGGCTAGATTAAGGCAGACAAAAAAGTCAAGAATACATGTTCTAAAAGAAAATACACATAGTTCAAAGTCATGGTAGAAAGTCAGAGACCCAAAATTTCCTGACAGAATTGCTGTTATGATTAAATGAAATAATGTATGTAAATCACTTAGCATAGAGCCAGAGGCACACCAAGCTCTCATCAACTGCAGATCGCAACAGCTAATTGTGCATCGGTTTGTGTGATGCCCAGGGAGGCAGAAAACAGTCTTTTATATCAAAAGCATTGTCTTGTAATTTGAAATGATATAATTATCTTCCATGGATAATCTTAAAACTCAGATGCCCATGAGTGATAACATTAGCTTTTACTGAAAACCTACATCTGCAATTTTATATACATTTGTATTTTTCATAAGGACCCTGCAAGATAGGTATTATTCCCAACAGACACATCAGGAAACAGATTCAGAAGGGTGAACCTACATAGCAGCGTGTAAACGATGATACCTGCTTTTTCACAGGTCCCACCCTCAAATCTGTGCTCATTCTCCATCTCAGGCTGACTTGCTAATGTGAGATCAGACTCAAAGATGCACACAAATTATATCAATTTAGAGAATTTACTCGTATGTAACAGATAATAATTGCATGTCCTGGATGCATTCTATATGTGAGCATTTTTCTATCTCAGACCCATTTCATAGTAACACAGCTATTTACTGGACAGAACATGACAAATGCACAGATTAAGCAACAGAAATATTTTTGGATAGAAACCACCCTATATTATGTCAGTCATCTGGAAAACAGTTTCTTAGCATAAATGAAACTAACCTGGGTTCTTAAAAATATTTTGGGGAGATTTTTAACAGCACTTATAACTAGATCTAGGAAATCATGAACTTTAGAAAGAAAAGATAATTGTATAGTCTTTAAACCTGTTATAAGATAGAATATGGAGGGGGTTGAATAAACACTGCATGAATAGAGGACGAGACTAGCAAATAAAGACTATTTAAATGACTCTCCTAAGTACTGCTACCTTGAATGTTTATCTTTTAAGGATACGAATCAAGAGCTCCCCAAATCATACATATTCTCCAACAGCTATTATAACACAGAATCAATAAGTGATATGAATAATTTCAAAATTTCATATCTAATTATTCTTCCTAATAATGTTCCAAATGGCTTAGTGAACTCTACAATCAATATGACATAACATACTGTGTTTAAAAAAAAAAAAAAGAATAATAACTTACATTGGGTTACACGATATATGTGAAAGGATGCTACTGAGTTTTGTAATTATGGTATGAAAATTCCTCTCCCTATTCCACAGTCTTTGGATATCTAATGTCACTGTTACATGATGCCATCTCCCATAGAAGCAGGGGCTGCCATGGTGGAAAAATAATGTTAGTAAAAATAGTAAATTTAGCCTCTTGCCTGGAACTCTAACCCAGTTGGGTTAACTTGTAATGGCCTAGCTGGCTCAGTGCCCTTGCTTCTCTTTCTCTCCGAGCTGAATCTATTAAATTAACCCTGACTTACAGCTATGCGTCTGACTCTGGGGCCAACACCAGCCCACAGCAGGGGAGATAACATAAGAAATCCTTTGCCAAGCTCTTCCTGCCTCTGCCCTGAATTATTCCTCTGATTTTACTCCAGCCCACTGTGACTGGGTTCCTTGCCTTGTATACACTTCCAATAGCTGGGTTTCTTACTGTCTCAATCTCCTTTGCCATGGGTCCTTAATACTTAATGGCAGATTCCAACAATACCCAAAACCCAATTCCTGTTGGAATGAACTTTTCTTTTTTAAGAATTACCTTGCTTTTTGGGCCACTTCCTAAATAATTTAGAACTTGGTCTCTGTTAGGGCCATATTCCACCAGTCCACACCATACCCTCCCCCATTAATACCAACTGAGCTATGAATCTACTTTTCCAATTCATGGGAGGAGGTATGGAATACTTAAGAGTGTGGCTTCTGCATTCAGGTTCCCTGGGTCTGAAAAGTAGCACAGCTATGTATGACCTTAAGTAAGATTCTTAATCTCTGTATGCCTTGATTTCTTCCTCTCCAAAACAGAAAAACAGCACCTGCCTTACAAATAATCTATAGATAATACATAATACTATGTCTAGGAAACAACAAGTACTCTATAAATGTTAGCTGTTGCTATTATTATGGTTCTTATTTACCCATCTATAGAATAGACTGTGTTACTATCTTTAGACCTTGCCTAATGCTGAAGATCTGCCTGATCCTATGTCTATGCATCTTTTTTTAGTTTTTTGTTGTTGTTGTTTCAGGTATATAAAACAACATAATGGGACCAGCTGAGTGGCTCAGTTGGTTAAGAGTTGGCTTAAGAATGAGAGCTCTGAGCAACAGGGCTGCCGGTTCGATTCCCACATGGGCCAGTGACGCTGTGCCCAAGTTCAGCTGCCAACAGTTGGCAAGATGGCTCAGCTCGTATAACAACAAGATTGACTGTTCCATGGTGGCTATGCCCACCCGCAACTAAGATTGAACACGGCACCTTGAGCTTAGAGGCCATGAGCTGCCCACAGGAAGCCAGATGACGACTGGCACCCTCCATAACGAAGGTTGAAGAACAACAACTTGGCCAGTCCCCTTCCCTAATTCCCCAACACTGTTTCCCTCCCCCAATACTCCAATAAAAATCTTAAAAACAACAACAACAACATAATGATTAGACCTTTATACCCCCTCACAAAGTGATAACCCCCCTCCCAGTCTACTACCCCTCTGACATTGCATATAGCTGTTACTATACCATTGACTATATTCCCTATGTTATACTTTACATCCCATGAATATATACATACATATTATATATATATATATATATATATATATATATATATATATATATTTAATTTGACATTCAATATTATTCTACATCAGCTTCAGGTGTACAGCACAGTGGTCAGATATCTACAGTCTAGGACGTGATCCCCCCAGTAAGTCTAGTTCCCATTTGATACCCTACATAATTTATACAACATTAGTGATTATATTCCCCATACTGCATGTCTATGCATTTTTAATTTGCTTCCATACTTGTACAAAAAATCTTCTTTCCTAATTTATAGTAAATGTGATCACTTTCCCAAAAGAAAGTCATAAAGGCCTGAAATTCATTACTTGGCATCTATCTTCCTTTCCTTTCAAAGAGGAAGGGGCTATTGTTCAACCAGTCTCAACCTGTTCATATTTCTCTATGTCTGTGTGATGCTACTTTTATAGCCACTCTGTCATCATGGCTTATCTTAAAGAACAGCTGGGGTTTAGCTTTCTGAGCAGATGATTTGAAAGTTTTGCAAAATCAAGGCGAAATGGTGGTAGTTTTGAGTACTGGCTGGGTTCATTCCTCCAAAGCCACTTCGATCCTCAAACCTGAAATTTTCTAGCTGTAACCTGAGAGGTGGAATCTGAAAATAGACATGTATGGACCTGTGATTATCTTTTCATAGTTTCAAATACTTATGAAATTTTATAAACTATGAATAAATATAAATATTTATTAAATATGAATAAGAATAAAGATAAAATTACATAGCATTCATTTAGATGGTTTTGCTCTTATTCTATGCAATATTGGTACCACTATCCATATACATAACAATACTTTGGGCTAACAAAGTCTTAAAATATTACCACTTATTTCTCATATTTTAATGCTTTAGCATGAAGAGGATATAACATGTGTGACACCATCAGAGGCAGGGATGTCAAAATTAGTGTGCATATTTTATAAGTCAAGTAAAAGAGATGGGAGATAGAAAAAGAATGATTTACTCCAAACTTTTATAAAGTAAAGTTAAACAAGAGCCCAAGTCCCTAAACACCTAATACTTAGCTAAGCTGCCTTTGGAAAAGGAAACACTTGTAACTCATATTTGAAAAAAGATACTCTAAACACACATAAGTATTAAGGCTGGATATAAGACTGAATATATACTAACCCTAATGGTTCAATTTGGAACTCGAAGCAGTCAACTTCCAAATTCAACTCGCATTCAGCCTTTATATCTAATAGCTTACAGACGGATCTTCAGAAAATATGTACCTTCACCAAAATAAGCTCTTTACCCAATCTCATAGACTAGGGCAGCTTTTTATTATTCCAGCCAAACATACGGATAAAAATTCTAAATCAGCTCAGAAAAATTTCATCACGTTTCTTTAAGCATCAAAATGAGTGTGCTACCAAAAATTAACTTGGGTAGTAGGAATGCTGCATAATTTTCAATGTCATTTCTAAAATTCTAATTTAGGAATAATTTTTATACTGTGCTTTGATAGTCACTGATAAGTGTTGGGGCAAGAAAATCAAATCATACAAGACTCTGTGTCCCATTCCTGGGGCTGAACTCAGTCACCTCTTCCAGTATTTACTTTTCCTCTCTTTGGTTTCATTTAGGGATCGATTACTCCAACTCATCTTGTGACCCACAGCCTATGAATTACCCTGCTGTTACTTTTCAGGGGTAGATCACAGAAAGTACATTCACAGCTGTTCAAAATGAACACTTCTTTCTTATCAGGAATGGCTCCACTCTCTTCCTGACATCAACACATTGAAAGTTCTTTACTGTAAATTCTTTGTCCTTCCTTACTTTGCCTTTTCTTATTGCCTACAATCATTAATCACAAGGAATTGTCTGTGGGAGGAAACCGTGGCCTCACAAATGCACACAAAAATTTTAGACGCTCGACATCTTTAAAAGGAGTCCAGACTGATCCAGGAGAATCGCTTTTCCTCACTTAGGTATTTAAATATTTTTTGTTTTTGAATTTTAAATGTGGGGTTGGCTACCAGCTCCCAAAGCATCCAGTACATCACGTGAATTTACGTAACAGTGAGTACTTGGGTCACACTGGTGCCACTCTGGGATTTCTGCAGTAAACACAAACAATTAAGACCAGCATGTTTATACAAGGCTTCATTTTCTCACAAACTTTCCCATATTTTGTCTAAATATTTAAGTTAAAGCAGGCACCAGAGAAGCAACTCTATTGGAGTAAAACATTAGTTAGATACAGCAGAGAATTTAATTTAACACCAGATTATCCCTTCTACCCCCTGAATTTTCTGCAGTGACTTCTTAATTCTAGGTTAGCTTCCTTATATTTCTTGGCATCTTCTAGAATGTCTCCCCTCCTTGTTGTATATTCAGAAAATGAATGCTTATTTTACTATTTGTCTAAAAAAGAAAGAAATGGAAAAGAAATCCTTAAGGAATTCCAGAGCCAAAAATGATTATCCCTAATTGGGAATCACCTTTGTTATTGGGTCCTCAGTTAGTGTGAATAATATTCACTTAATTCCTTTAAAAACTGTCAAAGATAAAGATTACTAGAAATTGAACCCAAAGATTTGGTGTCTCACAACAAAAACACAACAAGCAATAAAGTAGAACCCCATTGTGATAATAATGTCCCCAAAACCTAAAAAGAACATATAAGAAACCTGAAGTATGACAAAACTGTAAAGAAGATGCTAGTCCTGTCTGTCTTCATCTATTAAAAGAAAAAAAAAAGTGTTATTACAATTGTTTGTTTGTAACCAACCTTTTAAAACACCCTTAATAATTTTCTTTTCTGTGTGATCTCAATGGTCAAAACTATAGTGGGTTATTTTTAAATCATCCTATTTTACCATGGAAAAAACACACAAGACCCAGTCACAATAACCAGCTTCTTTTCTGCTCCAAACCGTCTGCCCAGCCCTTCTCCCAGCTCACCCCTGCTAGAGGCCACAGCTGTGTTGTCCACAGCTGGACTAGGAACTGCTGCGGGGGGAAAGCACCCCGTCTTGTCAGTGTGTGTATCTCTGGTAACTAACAAAGTGCTCAACACGCTGCAGACACTCAAATATACCTTAAAGGATTGGAATTGACGCTTATCGGGCCCCTTAAAAAGCCCTGTCCCTGCTGTGCCCCCCGGCTGGCAGTCCCTTCCCAGGTCATCTTTCACTCAGTTAGGCCTGAAGGGCTAGTCATTTCAACCACAGCACAGGAATGAATTGAAGAGTAAACTTGCTTCTCCACCTCCATCCTGCTTATTTTTTTGTCCCACAAATACAATCACTAATGTCTACAGGTACCGTACAATACAAAGTACTTTCACAGATGCTGTTTGTATCTGACCCTCACAACAACCTTTGGAGGTGGGTGAGGCAGATATAATCCTCATTTCACACATAAGGAACGAGAGGTTTGGGAAGGTTCAAGAATTTGGTCAAGGTCACGCAAAGATAAAATGCTCTTTTTATGGGGGAGGGGGGAGGAGTGGGGTGGCCAAACAGGGGAGGGAAGGTTGCCACTTTGAGGGGTAAAAAGTATAACTATTGCACTGTGTTGTACACCTGAAGCTAATTAAAAATAAATAAATAAATTTAAAAATAATAAAAATAAAAAAATAAAATGCTCTTTTTGCAGTCTTAGTATTAAGACCAGACTAACGGTAATAGAATCTTAATACCAAAGTTCCGGGGTGGAATCTTGAGGCATTCCACTCCCAAATGCATCTCACTCTCAGGACCTGCCTGGTCTTTCACTCACAGTCTTTCATTAATGCCTACATGTTTGAAACACGTCCCAATGCAATGCTTTGCTGAATAAAGAAAATAATGTTTGTTAAATAAAAAAACAGTACCACTGTAATCAAGGCATGTAAGAAAACATGAACTCTTCAAAAAACCATTAATTGTAAAAGGTTTTATTTATAGGAACTAAAGTCTGCCATACTACTAGGAAAATTGCTTCCTAAATTAAAGATGAACCCATTAAAATCATATTAAAAATGAGTGAGAACTAACGTTCTTCTGGTCAACTGGTTTTCAGCTTTCTCCCATTAAAAATAATTCTGACAGGAATAACAATTTTAGTGGCAAATCATGCAAGACAAGTCAGTATTCTGGGCTTAACCAGAAGCAGAAAGCAGTTCTGCAATCATTTCCAACAGCATTGTAGAAGCAAGCACTTCAGACTATTTAAATTTATACCAGCATCTAAATTCTAGGCTCATAAACAAACCAAGCTCTCAAACTCCTGAAATTCGCTCTGAATAGCTAATAGGAAAAGTAGTCTGGAAAAAGTCCAGAAAAAGCTTACACCCAGATTTATTCTGCAATTTTTGTAAATTACATTTTTAGAAAGAGGTAGGAAGTAAGTAAAATTCCAAAGATAGGCTTTTTCTTAGTTATGTAAAGTATTTTATTTCTAATCTAAGAAGAAAAAAGTAGCTCTTCCTTATATTATTAGATGTTTTCAGTTCTCACCACTTAAGGTTAGTTGAACAAAATTGTTGATGTTAAAAATTCAATGAAATTCAATTTAAAAAATTAAACTTGAACTAAGTAGGGGCTGTCAGACTAATGGGACTAATTCTGACTCTTGCTGTTTTCCCAAGAGATCCTGACTATTTTGTTTTAATGAGAAAGACAGGAAGGCACACACTGATACTCCAGCTTGGAGGTTGAGATGTGACTCCCAAAGTTGTGTTGCCTGGGCTAGCGATGCTTCAAAGGAAGGGGAAAGCTATTCTACAAAACAGAAGAATTTGGGGACATGGCAGTTAACAGGCAAGGATGAGAGGGAAAAAATGGTGTTTCGCAAGGGGATCCTTACAAAAACTCATAAAATGTTTGGTCATGGTATGTGTTGTAGAAACCAGATATGTTGTAGCTTTACATCCAGACTGACATGGCAAATCAAGGTGGCCTCCAGGGGCACAGGACGGGGACCACAAAAGTATATGGCCTAAAAATTAGAAATTGTGGGGAGAGCTTCAATTTCCATGGACTATAAAACCATTAGGGTCCAAGCTAGCTACACATAGATTTCTGAATGCTGAGGCAATTCCAGGTGACATCTGAGTTAGATGGCAAATAATTAGGGATAGCACACCAACACAAGTATTAGGAAAATCAGATTATAAATTCTATCTTTTCTCCTACTTCTGCCACCCTTCCAAACATGAAAAACACAATGACAATAACAGTATGATCTTCAAAATCTGAAGGTCACATCTAATCCTAGCTCTGCCCTTTCCTAGCTGTGAAACTTGAACTAGTAACTTAACTTTTCTGAGCCTCAGTTTCTTCAGTCAACAAAAATGGGATAATACACACCTTATAATACCTGGCATATTGTCACTGTTCAATAAATATGTGTTAACAGGTTTGCCGTGAGAAGATGTGATGTGATGCCAAGCACATGTGTGGCCCAGCTCTCAAATGTTAGCCATAGCTCCTGTGTCATTCCATTTTGTGATTACTTAATGTACCAGCCAGATTTATGTTAGAGAAAAAGCGCCTCAACTTGTTCTTCAAGTTTCATTTCAGGTCTTTTACTCAATAAAACTTACAATGCCCATTAGCCAAAAGAACTCTCCATTAATTAGTGTATTGTGCTCTTTTCATCTAATAAAACAGAAAGCTGATAGTTCAGCAATGTTTAATTATGCTTCTTCTTAATGAAAATATAAAGACCTATTTTTTAGACTGTATTAGTCAGGTATCGCCACAATAATCTCATATAAGAAAGCATCCTAAACTCAGGGGCTCATAACAAACATTTATTCTCTTGCTCACAGGTCTGTATGTTAACTGGAGTTTGGTTGGGTGACTCTGCTTCAGGCTACAGCTTGGGCTCAGGTACATTCTACCTGCATTCATGCTGGGACCCAAGCTGAAAGGGCAGCGGCTGCCCATGGAAAACAATTCTCATGGCAAATGACCAGAGTGTGAAACCAAAGGCAAACCATGTAAGTCCATTTAAGGCTTTATGTCACCTCCACTGACATCCCATTGATCAAAGCAGTCTCAAGGGCCAAACCCAACATCAGGGGGATGGGGCGGAACAATAATCAAAACATACCCAACAACGAATACTAAAACTGTAACTAGTTAGATGTAATTACATTATATATCAGTTATTTCTACATAGAGTTAAATTCTACATTAACGAGACTCTGAGAGGAAAGATCTTATGATAATTAAAGGCAGAGATTCTGGAGAGATGAGGCACTAATGGAGATGAAAATGCTGATATTCCAATTAGTAAATAAATGAGGTAACTCAGTCTTCAGATGTTCATTTCTAATTATACAGGAAATAATTTCAAGCATATTTTATGTGTTTCAATTGAATCAAGCTGTCTCTTTACTCAAACTTCTATGTCAAACCATCAAAAGTAATTGCTATCATTACTAAAATAGAAGGTAACAAATATTTGCTGTTTTCTGAGTTTACATTTAATAAATAAATAAAAAATTTCATAAGTGTATCTGGGGAAAGCTCTAACATACCTCATGTATTTAAAAGAAACTGGAAAATGTATTAAGATTGACTTAAAAAGGAAAATAAAACATTAAGCGAATGTGAATGCTCTGAAGTTTAAGCATTTGCAACAAATTTTAAATTCTAGGTTGAGAAAATAACAGACAACAAAAGTACATTTAGTCAAAAGAGCACCGGTCTGTTTTCAATAATTTTTATAAATTATTCAGTGTAAGTTTACAGAAATGATTTTAATTAAGAAAGATTACACTTGAGTATTAATATGATAAAATATGCTGACATAATATTTAAAATCTACGTGGGGATAACAGAAATGAAGAAATCCTTGGCAATATAAAAAAAATAAGTTTAACAAAATTTTATTTCTAGAGCTCCATTATTCTATAACTTAGGATTTCAATTATAACACTATCAACTGACTGGTGAGAAATGCACCCCCTTATTGCCTGGATCACATGTAATAAGCCATATGTGCCATGTCAGAGATAGAGCCATTTTCTTTGGATTCTTTTTAGTGTTTTCACTCCTAGTTTGATGCTGGGTTCAGGGAAGCAGATAGTAAAGGCCTGAGACAGAACAGTACTAATATGATCATAACTGGGGGATTCCAACCCCAGTACAGCATAGGGAAATGCATTCTTTGTCACAGTGCAGGGGAAAGGAGGTTACATCTGAGGTTTCAGCATGACAGGTGAACTCAAACTCAAACTCAAAAGCAAAACAAAGTAGAAATTCTATGTGCAATTTGATGTGTGATCTATAACTGTTCCCTGTGATGTGAAAGACAATCCATCCACTTGGTTCTCCAAATATCATGCTCACCCTAAGTGCATTAGCCAGATGAATCAACAAAATTTCCAAAACATTACTGTATCTCCCAAAATAAATAAGAGCTCAGGCAATATGAAAATCAGTAAGACGATGTCTCCACCAGCTTCAAATGGAAAACAATCCAAAATGTGCCTCTGCTAAAAAACTAACATGGCTACACCATCACCACTACAACACCAAATTCATTCATTCATTCTTCATTTATTCCTTTATTCACCTACAATGAATACCTATTATGTGCCAAGCACTATGACAGGTGGTGGGTAGAGCTTATAATCAGCCCCTTATCAAATGTAAACATGGTATGCCCCTGATTGAAATCCAGCCAGATATAAATTAGCTAGAAATAAATTAGGAAAAAAAATGGTATAAAGCAGAGTTCCTGGTATCATGAAGGATACAGATTTACTCTGTGTGAATTTTCAAGCACTGATTTTGTCCTACCCTCTGGTCAATTAGAGACGGGAACAATGAGTATGAAAAGTCATAGAAGATGAGGTGACTAGTTACCTCAGTTGGGTACAGTGTGGTGCTGATAACACCAATGTTGCCGGTTTGATCCCCACTGTGAGCTGCACCCTCCCTAAAAGAGTGAACTATGCCAAGGGTCGGCAAACTGTGGCTCGTGAGCCACATGAGGCTTTTTGGGTACGTACATGTGGTTCTGAAGTAAAATTGAAAATAAAACTATCATAGTTTCATTTATAAAATTTTTAAAGGATATTATTCACATAATGGTAATTTCATTTGTTTTATAGGTCTCGCAAAACTTCGAGGGACGGGATTGGCTCTTCTACCTAAAAAGCTTACCAACCCCTGAACTATGCCATTGTAGCATGAAAGCAATGTGTAACCAATGACCATGACTCCCCAATAAAAAAATATTTAAAGAAAGAAAAAGTCATAGAGGAAAGAGTGCACTGTAATGCAACACATAGAGCAATGGTAGATGTTCTGATATTAGAAACACAGAGAGGGAAGAAAACTGGTGAGACTAGAGTGAAATTTATTCTTTGTTTGGTAACTGAATCACTTCTAATATTTAGAAATTAAATATAACCAGTAATACTTGAAAATTTAAACATCATAGTTCTAAAAGTAAAATAAAATAAAAATCATGACCTCAAACATGGAGTTAACAACACTGCTCAGAGCCAGAACTGGATACAGAAGACAGCAAAGCTGGGCTTCTGTCTTTCAACCCAGCTAGGTAGATCAAGCTGCTCATAGCCTCAGCGGAGCAAGGGGTCAACAGCAGGTCTGTCTCCTAAAGCCTAAGACATATCTAAAATTCTTTATAACACATATATCATATCAGGGCCTGGACATCAGATTGAAATATCACTGTAATGCCATATGTTAACAGGGCATCTAGAATTAAGAAACTATTTACAAATTTATTTAAATAGATTGAAATTTGGATTTAGAGCCCAAAATCTCTTTTTTTCCCACCGTCAGGAAACTTGCATACTCTGTAGCAGTATTTCTCAAACTAAGATCTATGGAGATATTATTAAAGGTCTTCAAATTCTTGATGATGTTTTTAAAAATACTTTTAAAGTTTTTATAATAATCTTTTAAGAATAAATTTAAAGACAGTGTGCATCTTTTGGATGACCCCATGCAACTGCACACTGCCACATGATTTTTATGCAGTAGTTTGTATATACTCATACAACTGAGCTTATATCAGTTGACGTCAGCAAAAGCTGTACGAACATGACTGGAAGGCCCTGTGGTCCAAATAAGCAGAGTGGTGGGACAGCCCAGTATCATCTTTGACTATCCCAACATGTATGAAATTATTGGACATAAGAGTGGTCATAAGTATGCAAAAAAAATTTTTTTTCTATACCTGATCCTAGTAATAATTGCATCAGATACCTATTTATTGAAGACACCAATTAGGCAAACTTTATCTTCAAATAATGAAGCTTTACAAAGTTGCCAACTTATACATTTTTAATGTGCTGTTCTAAGACTACTCACTGCCAGAGTTTCACTCAAGTTAATAAAGGAATTACTGTTTCAATGACATACTTAGTAAACAGGCATTTGTTGAGTATTATCAAAATCCAAAAACAGAAACAGATGAACCATAGAACTAGACTTGTGACATCGTTCTATCGTGTTGCCCTGAAAATAAGACTGGGTCTTATATTAATTTTCGCTCCAACAATCTACATTTATTCATTTATTCATGTATAAAAATCTACACTTAGGGTCTGGCCAAGTGGCTCAGTTGGTTAAGAGTTGGCTTAGAGCACGAGCTCTGAGCAACAGGGCTGCCTGTTTGATTCCTACATGAGCCAGTGACACTGTGCCTGAGCTGAGCTGTCACTGAGCTGCTAACAGGTGGCAGGATGGCTCAGCTGGTGTAACAACAAGTTTGCCTGTTCAATGGTAGGCTACGCCCACCTGCAACTAAGACTGAACTCGGCACCTTGAGCTGAGCTGCCTCCAGGATGGCTCACAGGGTACAGCATGTGTTCTTTTTTTTTTTTTTTTTTGAGGACAGTGTCACTGGCCCTCATATGTGGGATCCAAACCAGGGCATCCGGCATCCCAAGCCATCTCTTAACCATCGTGCCACTCGGCCGGCCCTAAAGCATGTGCTCTTAACAGCAAGGCTGCCGGGTTCGACTCCCACATGGGATGGTGGCTACGCCCACCCGCAACTAATTGAACACAGCACTTTGAGCTGAGCGGCACGACTGGACTTGGAGCTGAGCTTGCTGCGCCTTCCACAACAAAGATTGAAGAACGACTTGTCTGTTCCTTTTCCCCAATTCCCCAACACTGTTCCCCTCCCCCAATTCCCCAATTTAAAAAAAAAAAAAAAATCTACGTTTATTCAAACAGTCATGTCTGGCTGACAATCTTAACTGGGGCTTTTGTTTGGGGTAGGGCTTATATTACTAGCATCCTGAAAAATCATGCTAGGGCTTAGTTTCCAGTTAGGTCTTATTTTGGGGGAAACACGGTACTATAGTTCCCCAAATCGACAGCTATCTCAACAAAGCAGTGTCACTCATCCCATTAAATCCATGTTGATCTGAATTGTAATGTTCACTTGAATTGTAATGGTTTTGTAGTCCTACTTATATTTAATTCGTAAATTTGTTTTGGTTTTATTTACTTTAAGAGTTAAAAGTATAAAATATATGTAGTTTTATGTTTGTGCATAATAAGCAATATAGGTAAAATAAGTTATTTAAGTAATATTATAATAACAATTTCAGTCAACTCTGGAAGCCCACAGGGATTTTATTTTTCTTCAAGAGAGTGGGATACATCCCTCACCTTGAAGAACTCTGCTTTATGGCATATATTAGTTTTATCTAGGATTTAAGAGAAAAGGAAGCATATTAACATAGTTCTCTGTTGGCAGTTTAAATTTTACTCCTTGATCTGAAAGTTAAGTTTCTGTGTGTTCTTGTTTCTGCTTTATTCCCCAACTTCAAAGCTCAGATTGGATGACCATGTGGAGATTGCCCAAAATGGCAGGACACAATCAGGAAAAGGAACCCCTTTTGTAACAGACACTATACTGAATTTTAATTGCTTTCATTATCTAAACTGTTTCTGTAGAGACAGGACAACATCAAAGCCTGTCGCAACTGTGAGGCTTGCTAAATGTTTGCCAAATAAGGAATGAACCATTCCTAGTCATTTTCTCAACTCATCTTACGCAAGTCTGGTTCAAAGAAAATGCATCAGAACAATGTCTTCATATAGATATTTTAACAATATAGGACATACTCCACAAGAAGTATCTAATGTTGACTGATCAAATAGTCACAATTGATTAGTAATCATCAATATCCTTCGAGACTAGCTTCTGTAGTAGGCACTCTGAATGATAAACAATTCTGAGATGACATGAACAATAGATTCAAATTTGCCATAGAAGATAAACATGAGCAACTTTTATCTCCTTTCCATAAAAATCATTAACTACAAAATAATAAACACATCAACCCAAAACAAGAATCAAAAAGCTAATATGGAATTAAAATATGCTGTATATTAGAAAGCAGTATTAAAAATCCATTATTTAAATATATTTTTAAAAATCTACTAGTTCACAAAAATGAAAAAGATTCCCTACCTCGCCCAAATATCATATTTTAAGAAAACACATTTTAAAAAAAATCTCTGGGTGGTACCAACCTAGAAGCCAGCAAACATTCTTAGCTTCTTTAAAACTGATGAAAGACATCTGCAAAAATAAACAGCTTGAAAAAGCTGACCTTGCCAAAAAAAAAAAAAAATCAAAAAAGTATTTGTCATTTCCTCAATACTTTTCTTTAATAAAGGAGAAATCAAAGTATAAGCTAATATACTTTAGAGATTGCCTCAGTGAACACATATGCCCCCTCCCACAAACATACACACAATCACACAATAGCGTGTGAGGACACAATCTGACAAATAGTTTTAATCCTATAAAGTTTGATTTATGACAGAATATTGCTCAATACTATATGCAAGTCACAGTTTTTCTTCTTACTTTTTTTTTTAATAACTGGGATCTATACAGAGACCTGGGGGGGCGGAAGTGGGGGCAGGGAATCTCCCATTCCTTTCAAAGTCTAAATATAAATTCTTATCAGCAGGCTGTCTAATGAGCTAAGTCCATCACTAAGCCACTATTTCAATTTGTGCTCCTGCAGCAAAGTGGCTTTGGAGCTAAGAAAATCATTTCTGTTGTATCCTGCTATTCTGGACAAAAAGTAATTTCCTGCTCAACCCTAGGGGTCACATGATGATGTCAAGCTAATGGAAAGTCACGTAGAGATCAAGCTTCAACAATTAAAGACACTCGCATGCACAAATGCATACACACATGCGCACGTTCACGGGTGCAAACACATGCACAAAGCTTCCATTTCCCATTCTACAATTTAAAAAGTAAAATGCAATAACCTTAGGAGAAAAATATAGATGAAGACAATCACATAAATTGAGAAGAATAAATCCAAGATTAAGGACAGTATGTTATTAACATCAGGATTGAAAGAGACGGAGGACAGACAGAAGGTGAGTAGGAGAGCTACTTTAGGACCGTACGGGGAGAGAGCACTAAAACATCATTTTTTTTAACTTGGAAACAAAAAAGAATGTTATAGGGTAAGGGCAACTTGCAGACCTCCAACTGGATTATATGAGGCCAAAGTAAAAGCAAGCTTGACATCTCCTTGAACTGGAAGCATACACAAACCATATGACGAACATAACCCAGAAGATACATTTTATGGATCTGAGTGAAGTCCTGAAACATTCTGTTTTATAACAATTTTAGGATTTTCAAAATTCCACAGAATAGCAAGTTGATTAGCCTTCCTTCTCTCTTTAATCCACATTTTGGCACCGATTCTAAATATGTGTTCAAGA
Source organism: Aselliscus stoliczkanus (assembly GCA_033961575.1). Lineage (NCBI taxonomy): Eukaryota > Metazoa > Chordata > Mammalia > Chiroptera > Hipposideridae > Aselliscus > Aselliscus stoliczkanus. Next base: position 66,864,792 of record CM066730.1, on the reverse strand, counting down.
TTGCCCAATATCGAAAGCACAAAAGAACTTGAAAGCTAAGCTTCAAAGGACAAGCTGAAACAATACTGTTATAGGAGACTGACTCAAAAAAATATTATGGAAAAAATACAAACTGATAAGAAGTAGGGTTTATATGTTCCATGTCCCCACCCACTCAACTTTTAAGTACTATGGTACAGACTAACATCTTTATTACCACAGAGTTGTACTAAATATTGAATCCAAGCTACCAAAAACCCTAGCAACCATTATCTTTAATTTAGGTTCATGCCTACATTGATAAAAATATATGCAAGATGCCAGGGATGATTAATTTTATGTAGCAACTTGGCTAGACTACAGTGCTCAGTTGTTTGGTCAAATACTAGTCTACATGTTTCTGTAAAAGGTATTTTAAAGACGTGATTAACATTTACTTTAATTAAACAGATCATCCTCCATAATGTGGGTGGGCCTTATCCAATCAGTTGAAGATCTTAAAAGCAAAGACAGGTTTCCAAAAAAAGAAGCAATTTGGCCTGCACACTGCAGCTTAGAAATTCTGAATGAGTTTCCAGCCTTCAGACTCAAAACTGCAACATCAACTCTTATCTTAATTTCCAACCTGGTAGCCTGTCCTACAAATTTTGAACTTGCCATCTCCCACAATGATAAATCAACCTCTCTATCTCTAGTATAGGCAGTATGTGTATGTGTTTGTGTGTGTGTATGTGTGTGTGTGTATGTATATACAATTTATATAGATTTTAAATGTATACACATATAAATAAGAGTATACAGAGGGTGCCGAAAAAATGTATACACATTTTAAGAAAGGAAAAAACTGTATTAAAATTGTAATACTAAATATACACCAATAACAAAAGATGAATACAAGTCACGATTGACTTCTGCAATTACAAAGTGTTTACCATCAGTGTAATTTTAATAGTATTTTTCCCTTATTAAAATGTGTATACATTTTTTTTGGCACCCTCTGTACTTTATATATACACACTACTGGCTCTGCTTCTTGAGAGAAACTTGATCAATACAATGCCCAAAACCATAACAAAAAATAAACGTATTGTATTTATCTTAATATTATTCAAATTTTATAACTTGAGGAAAACACAGGCTATCATAAAATTTACATGGTTTTCAAATCACTTAAAGAACCTGCATTAATACAGAGTCTACAAATGTTTCTTCTGTGGTTTATAGTTTTTATTACGTATACTAAGAGTTTAAAACAGATTGCACCCCCTACAGGGGAACATTTAGTTTGCATTTCTAAATTATATTTTGGAGCAGTGAATGTCATTTACTCTATAATAATGGAAAAGATCATAAAGAGGATTTAATTGAAAGAAAATGAAATTTGTTTTAGGGAAACAAAGAAGCGACATCAATACCATGGAGAATTTATGAAATGCTAATAGGCACCTGGTATAAATAAAGGATGTTGTCTGTGAAAACTAGGAGACTCATAGGACTGTCAGAGCATAAAGGATAAATTATCTTGTTTTCAAAGTGCCTTTTAGTGCATTAGTTTTGAACCAAACACAATAGAGATGTCACTTACTAATTATACCTCTAGCAAAATGACATGCAACATAATTAGTTGAAAACATAATAATATATTTTTGATAGAAACATTTTTAGAAACAGCATAGGACTCAACAAAAAAACTTTTTAATTGGATAGAAAAACAAAGTAGTTTTCTAGGCACAGCCAACAATGACAGTAAATAACAGATCTAAATTGTAATTCATAATATGTACCTCTTATTCACAACATCATCCATGATAAATATTTAAGAAAACCATTTGCAAGCAAATGAATTACAATGCCATCTTTAGCCTCAAGCACCAAATTTAAAATGACTTCAAAAATAGGGGAATTGACAAAAATGTGGGAAGTGTCAGATATAAGAGAGGGGCAGAGAGGCAGGACATGCACGCCCCATCAGAAGATGAGTTTACATTAAAACAACACAACTTCATTCCATCCCAAAAGAATACATCAGCGCCAGGTTGAATTAAACAAACAGCTGCCAGTTTATGATCCTTGAACTAGGCAACAAAGGTAAATTAGAACAGTAAATACATGAATCAGTAAAAGAATACAGCCATAAACATCTAGAAAATATAAAAGGGGTTTGTGTTGGATAAGTACATTACTCATAATTACTGATACATATTTAACCCTAAAGTAAAGCCTATATCACATAAGAAGTACAAAATTAGCTGCAGATGAGTATCTCTGACCTAATTATGTGAGACAGTTTGGTAAATCTGTACAGACTAAAGTCTCTAAGAAAAGAGTTAAACTTTGAGGAGTGGAGGAGACTTTCAGGAAGAGGGATTTAGGAAAGAAATGAAATTACTTGGAAGAGATTAATAAGGAGATATCTGGTGAGGTAAATCTAAGTCATGACAGAAAGAATATTGAGGAGATGGGTCCCCACCATCTCCTGAGCCCTATGTGGAGATGAAAGCACCCCACAGCAACAATGGTGTGACTTCCCTAATCTGGGAAGACAGATCAACTCAAGCCACTTCAAGAAAGGGGTGGAGGGGGTGGGTATGTGGTAGGATTGGGTGGGGAGAAGAGATACAGAAGAGGATATGCAAAGGTTCTGTAAGAACCATGGACAGGAAAAGGCCTCCCTGGTGAGAACTGAGCTTTCTCTTCCTCACAGATGGTCTATTTGCTTCCCTGTGGGTGTTGTTTCTTCAATGTTGATTAGTTTCCTCTGGCTCTTCATCTTGCCTTTGCCTAAAATGGCCTCTCTAAGCCCAAATGCTGTCTCACAATTTTTGACCCCAGCTCCCATAGGTTACTGGCAATAGCCACCATGGCCCAACAGACTTCACTCATCACACCTACACTTGGGAGAACACTCCCTGACGTAAGAAGCAAAGAAACTTCATAGACATCTAAGGGACTTAGCAGTTCAAACTAGGGAAACCAGGATGGACAGAATAGGCAGCTTCTATTAAAGTGAAGTTAATAGAACAAAATGTAATAAGAATGTTTAAGGGGATACATATAGAGAATAACTACAAAAATTTCAGGGAATGGGCAGGGAATTTCAGGGAATGGGCTAAAGCAAACATGAAGTCTGGGGGTAAATTCCAATAAAGGAAATAAAATGGCTAGTATAAAACTAAACCAGTAAACCGGAAGGTGAAGTAAAAAACTATCACATCATAGGGCCGGCCGAGTGGCGCATTGGTTAAGCGCTGGTTTTGGGATGCCAGTGGCCCCGGTTCGGATCGCACATGGGGGCCAGTGACACTGCCCTCTACAGCTAACAACAGCTCCACCTGGAGCTGGGCTGTGCGAGCCCCGAGCCCCGGTGATGGTGTGGGCTGCAGCCCCTGCTGCAGTGGGCTGCCATAGGCTACAGTGAGTGGCCCGCAGCCAGCGTGAGCGGCTGGCAGCCAAGCGTGAGCTGCCAATAGCTGCGATGAGCGACATCCAGAGGCCAGCGACCCATCTGCCTCATCCGGGAAGAGCTCAATGACGATACCAACAGTGAAGCAACATCCTCCGCAACTAAACTGAAGAACAAGAAGACAGCAACTTGTCTGTTCCCCTTCCCCGATTCCCCCAACGCTGTTCCCCTCCACCAATTCCCCAATAAAATCTTTAAAAAAAAAACAAAACTATCACATCACAAAGCAAAATTACAAAGAAATGTAAATTAATGTGAACATATAAAAGGCATGGAGGAAAGATACAGAAGGCCTAATAGGCAAATACTAGGATTTCCAGAAAGAAAGAACAGAAGCAATGATCAAGTAGAAAAACTTCTTTGAGCTGAAGAAAAAATTGAGTTTTCACATTGAAGGAGTTCACCAAATGCCAATCAGTTAAAGCAAAAAACAACAACAACAAACAACCCCACAATTGACATATTATGGTGATATTTTTGAACTCCAAGAATAAACTCTTACAGATTTCAAGAGAGTGCAAACAGGGTACTTATAAAGGTAAAATAATCAGACTGCCAATGGATTTTTCACATACCATACTGCAACCTGAAAGATGTATACATACTTTAAAGATAAAAGGACTGTTTTCAGAAAAGATATAACCCATAACTTGAATGAAATTTCAGATTTATAAGTATTCAGAAAATGAATCACTCATTTACCCATTTTTGAAGGAAATAGGAGTGTTAGAAGAGTACACCAGGTTCCACATATAAAAAAAAATCAATCAATATAATTTACCATATTAATAAAAAGAAGAAACTACAAACTATCTGACCAATTCAACAGATGCAGAAAAAACGTTTGACAAATTCTAGCATGCTTTCATGATTTAAAACCACTCAACAAACTAGGAATAGAAAGGAACTTCCTCAACTTAACTAAGGGCATCTACAAGAAACCCACAGCTAACATCATACTTGGTGGTGAAACAGTGAAAGATTTCCTTTTAAGATTAAGAACAAGACAAGGATATCCATTCTCAACACTTGTATTCAACATTGTACTGGAGGTTCTAGACAGAGCAATCAGGCAAGAAAAAAAAAAGACATCCAGACTGGAATGGGAGAAATGAAACTATTTCTATTTGAAGATAACATGATATTGTATATAGACAATCCTAAGGAATCCACTAGAAACTATTAGACCTAATAAACAGATTCAGCAAGATTGTAGGATGCAAAGTCAAATACAAAGTCAATTGTATTTCTATACACTAGCAATGAAAAATCTGAAATGAAATTAAGAAAATAATTCTATTCACAATAGAATCCAAAGAATAAAATACTTAGGAATAAATTTAATAAAAGAAGTACAAGACTATGCCCTAGAAACTACAAAACATTCTTGAAAGGAATTAAAGAAGACCTAAATAAATGCAAAGACATCCCGTGTTCATGGATTGGAAGACAATACTATTGGGATTTTCAAAATTGAGCTACAGTTTCAATGAAACCCCTATTAAAATTCCACCTTCTTTTTTTTTTTGCAGAAATGGACATGCTAATCCTAAAATTTACATAGAATTACAAGGGGCCAAAAAATATTTAAAAAGAAGATTTAAGTTGAGGACTCACATTTTCCCACTTTAAAACTTATTACAACTCTACAGTAATCAAGACTGTGTGGCACTGGCATATGGATATATAGGTCAGTGGAAGAGAATTAAAAGTTCAGAAACACATCTATGTATCTATGGTCAATTGAGTTTTCTACAAGGATGTCATGATTGTTCAATAAAAAATAGTCGCTTTAACAAATGGCGCTGAGACAACTGGATGTCTAACTGCAAAAGATTTGAAGTTGAACCCCTAATCCTACACCATAAGTAAAAATTAACTCAAAATGGATCAAAGACCTGAATGTGAGAGCTTAAAATATAAAACTGTTAGAAGGAAAAAATAGGTGTAAATCTTTGTGACTTTGGATTAAGAAGATTTCTTATATATGACATGAGAAGCATGAGCAACAAGAGAAACATAGATCTTATCAAATTAAAAAATTTTGTGCTTCAAAAGGCACCATCAAGAAAATGAAAGGAAGCCACAGAAAGAAGGAAAATATTTGCAAATCCTATATCTGATAGGGGTCTAGTTTCCAGAGTATATAAAGAACTCTTACAACTCAACAATAAAAAGATAAATAACCCAATTTAAAAAAAAAAAAATGGGGGCTGGCCAAGTGGCACAGTGGTTAAGCGCTGGCTTCGGAAGCCAGCGGCCCCAGTTTGGGTCCCGCATATAAGGGCCAGTGACACTGCCCTCAAAAAAAAAAAAAAAAAAGGCACAGAATTTGAACAGACATTTCTCCAAAAAGTATATACAAGTGAATAATAAAAACATGAAAAAAATTTTCTACATCATCAGCCATCAGAGAAATGAAAATCAAAACCACAACGAAATACCACTGCACATCCACTAAGATGGCTATAAGTAAAAAGACAAGAGCCTGCCAAGTGGCACGTTGGTTAGGAGCTGGCTTGGGACGCCAGCTCTGAGCAGCAGGGCTCTGTTTCGGATCCCACATATGAGGGCCAGTGATACTGCCCTCTACAGCTGAGATAGTGAACAACAGCTCCACCTGGAGCTGGGCTGCTGTGAGTCTCTGGGATGGCATAGCTGCAGCCTCTGCTGCAGTGGGCTGCCATAGGTTACAGTGCGTGGTAGGCAGCCAGTGTGAGCTGCCACGAGCCACGAGCCACCGTAAGCAGCCATCTAGAGGCTGGAGACAGATCCGCCTCATCCGGGAAGAGCGCAATGAAGACACCAACATGGGCCAGTGAAGCAACATCCTCCACAACTAGACTGAAGAACAAAAAAGAACAGCAACTTGTCTGTTCCCCTTCCTCAATTCCCCAACACTGTTCCCCTCCTCCAATTCCCCAATAAAACCTTTAAAAAATAAAAGACACAATAACAATGGTCGGTGAGGATGTGGAAAAAATCACAACTCTCATACACTGCTTCATTAAATGGTGCACTTTGGGAAACAGTCTAGCTGCTTCTTGAAATCTTCAACATAAAGTTAACCAAATGACCCAGCAACTCCAATCCTAGGAATATACCCCAGAGAAATAAAAATGTCAACACAAAACGGTGTACATGAATGTTCATAGCATCATTATTCATAATAACCCAAAGTGGAAACAACCAAAATGTCTATCAACTGATGGGCAAAATGTTCTACATTCACACACTACAATATTATTTACCACAAAAAGGAATGAAGTACTGATACATACAACATGAATGAACCTTGAAAACATGCTAAATGAAAGAAGCCAGACACCGAAGGGCACATACTGTATGATATCATTTATATGAAATGTTCAGAATAGGCAAATCATAGAGACAGAAAGTAGGTTTGGTGATTGCCAGAAATTGAGGGTACAGGGGAAGGAGGAGTGACCTCTAATGGATACAAGGTTTCATTTTGGGGTGATAAAATATTCTGGAATTAGATTATCGTAATGGTGGCACAATCTTGGGAATATACTAAAAACCATTCAATTATTCTCTTTAAATGGTAGAAGAGGAAATCAGAGATTTGAAGTACAAAAATGATTTAATGTGTGGTCACTGGTTTAGAGATGGAGCGGGGCTCACATGGCTCCTAGGAGCTGAAAGTGACCCCAGAAAGCAACCAGCAAGAAAGCAAGGACCCCAGTCCTATAATAACCGCAGGGAACTAGATTCTGCTGATAACCTGAAAACAATTGGAGGTAGATATTTTTTCCCCAGCGCTGCCAAATGAGAACTCAGCCCAGTCAACACCAGGTTTCTAGTCTTGTGAGACCTTGAGCAAAGAATCCAGCAATGCCATGTCAGATATCTGACCTACAAAACTGTGAGCTAATAAATGGGTGCTATTTTAAATTGAGGACGGGTCATTTAAATATATATAGATGCAAATCTGAGTCACTGGTCCACAATGTGTTAAGCCACTAAGTTAGTACTAATTTATTACACAGTGATAGAAAACCAACACACTCCCCAAGAGAAGAACAGCTGGATCTCTGTAAATACTGTTTACCACTTCCATCAGTGAAGGGAAGAGGGGTTAATAGCCTCTGGGGGTAATCAATGGGAGTCAGTGGAGAAGTTTCCCAGCCTCTTCTCAACCTAGGCTGTGAAGAGAGGATAATGATTGAGTTATGTTCTTCATGGCTACCCAGAGGTATAGTGCCCCGGTAGCCAACATCAACAACTTAATGACTGTTTCGCTCTCCCTTCTCCATCACTCTGCTTCCTAGGATCTCCTCCCAAATAAACCACCCAAAACTGGGTCTTAGACCCTGCTCTCAGGGGAATCCAAGCTAAAATAATCTCTAAGCCTCATTTTCTCATTGGTAACTTGGAGGTAATAAGACTATTTAATACCATGAGTACCTTCTACTAATTCAGTGCTGTTTTTAGATATATGTCAGGTAATCTATGAAAAGTTCTCATTATGGTGCCAGGTATACCATAAAAATCCGCAAATACTACTTTGTTCAAAACATCAACAGTGAGTAACAGTTAAATTAACAATCTACGGTTACAGGAAATCAAACAAGCAAACCAAATAAACGTGGGGTTATCCTCTATCACAGTGGTTCTTACTGGGACAATTTTGCGCCCTCCTCCTAAGGGACATATGGCAATGTGTAGAGACAATTTGGGTTGTCACAACTGACAGCTGCTATTGGCATCTAGTGGATAAAGGCCAGGGATGCTGCTAAACATCCTGCCACACTGGACAGCCCCCACAGTAAAGAATTATCCGGCCCGAATGTCAATAATCCAAGGTTGAGAAAACACTGTCTAGCACAATATCCTGATTACACGGGGACCCTAATAAACACTTAATGTAATTCATTAAATCTTTAAAAATTTTTTGATGTAATCACATCAGAAGGAGAAAATTAAGTCTTGACAGAATGTCTGTTTATGTTGACCTCAGAAACAGGACCATATGAAACACGCTCCCGTGGCTCACTTGGGGGAAAAAAAAAGACATATCTTAAAAATAAAATGGGTTAAATAACACAGTGTGGCAAAAGTTTCTTGATGTCCATATAATGTGCATTTAGTCCTTGTTCCTTAGCAAGAGAACCTCAATCTTAATTGATGTGGCAATGTGCCCAGCTAATCCTTTCTTGCAGCTGATGAAGCACAAGTCACTTAATGGAGCTCATAAGTAAACACTTCCAGCAAGGAAGGCACTTTTGCCTTTGCCCCTTCTTTCTGGCTATCTGGACTGTAGGTATTATAGGTGGAGCTATGGAGGCCACCTTGCAACTGAGAGGCGACCTGGAGGATCAAGTCTGGAATCCTGTAACTATGGAAATGCCATGTGAGCCTTGAACTGTGTATCTCTAGACTTTTCTTACTTAAGAGAAAAGAAGCCAATGTTACTTGGGTTTTCTGTGACACGCAGCTAAACCTATTCCTAACACTGACTTAAGTGATTAAATCTACAAAACCATAGTCATGAAAAAAGACTGAATGTAAAAGGAGATATATCTAAAATATCATCTCTCAGTTAATTAGCATGACAAACGAAGTCCAGAAATTTGATGTCTGCCGAGGTACATGAGGCTGACTGAATTGGTCTGTGGCCGGCAATGCCTTCCATGCTGGAAGCACTACAGGAATCCAACACTTCACCCTGACAACAGCAACATTTCAAAGGGAGCTAATAAGGCTAACAGAAGAAAAACACCAGCCTGTAGGTAGATGCACCCAATGTTCTGTGAAGGTTAAAATCTGCCACTGAAAACTTAACTAAAAAGATAGTGATGCAGTTCAGAGTTCTGAGGCCTCAAAAACGAGCAAATGCATATGATTCTCTTTTATCCTACTCCCACTTGAATGCTCAATATCAGAAAATAAAACATCCTAAAATAGCTCCTTAAGTTTTCACTAGTGATACCAACTCTCAATATTTATACTCTAAGTAACATCAGAGTTGAGTGACCATCCACTGTGTGGATAGCATTTTAATAAAGTTTAGTAAAGGTTTGTAAAAGAAGGTAATTTATTCTTAACCTAAATAGTTTTCATATCTAGATAGGGATATCAAACATTACACTTAGAAAGAAACTGACAATAACATTACAAAACAACTGGAAAAGAAAGGGGAAAAAATGTTAGTAGTGGGCCGGCCCAGTGGCGCAGTGGTTAATCGCTGGCTTGGGAAGCAGCAGCCCCGGTTCGGTCCCACATACGAGGGCCAGTGACACTGCCCTCAAAAAAAAAAAAAAATGTTAGTAGAACTTGCAAATAGACTACATATAGAAAGAAAAGAAATAAAATTGGATATTGAGAAATAATACTCTTTGATATTGACAGTTCTTACTACCCTGTAGACACAATTTGTAGTATATATGTTTATATGATATTATATTGTAATAATGTGGACTTCCTGACAGAAGAAAAATATCAATTAGTGCATTTAAATTTTGAATAGCATGCCTCATAGATGAAAAAGCTGGGTTAAACAAAAGCTTTAACTCAATAAAGGTGTGCAGTTAATTTTTTTCATGTCCAGTTATTGATGTCTTACTTCCTGTAGAATTGACATAACCCATTATGCAATGTTCCCAAAAGGAAATGCTGATGGGGTGAAAGACAATCAGTCTTCAGGTTTCATATATCATGCCTATTAAAAACCCTGGTTTAGTCTTTTGAACACAGTATAAATAAATTCAAATGAATGGAATATTTTACTCTATATTTCAATTTACCTTTTGACCATAAATTTTGTTTATGGTATCCCTTGGCATATAAAAGTTTAAATACTTCAAAACTATCCTACATATCTTTCACATTTTATTTGACTTTCTTTCAGTTTATAACGCCCTCACTAACTCAAACGTTTGGTATCTATATATCCTTCTAGTTGATTAATGGTTTAATTTTTTACATGTAACTTTTAATCTAGATAGGATTTATTTGGTAGGAGGGAGGAAACTAACATTAGTTACTAGTGGTCTCAGCATTGTTATTAAATAATCCATCTTTATCATATAGTAAATGCATGTATTAGGGTCTGTTTCTGAATTGTCTATCCTACTTCATAACCTAACTGGCCTATATATGCACTAGTATCACACTGCTAAAATTACCGTAGGATTCTAAATTTTTCATTCTCCAGATAAGTTTTAAAAGTATTGTGTCATTTCTCTAAAAAAGAAAAAAAATAAAATCCCTGGGAGATAATGATTCGCATATTATATAATTAAGATGCTCTATGCTGCAAAACACTGAAAGCCCAAGTAAAAGAGGTATAAACAATAAAGGAATTGATTGGCTTTCATAACCTTGAGTCCAAAAGTAGAGCAAATCTCAGGGTTGACAACGCTCCATGGATGTCAATAATAACGCATGTATTTCCATCTCCCATTTTCCAGCTGCTATCCAATATGTCAAGTTCACCCTTCAGCTAAGTCTCTTCATGGGTGTAGGATGGCTTCAGAAGCAACCCAGACTATTGCATCCTTATTCACATCTAGGAAAAGACTAGGAGCCACCAAAAAATTGTCTGTGTGTCATTAGACTGAATTCTGTCACCTATCAATTTTCTTTTAATCAATCACAACTAAGAAGGAAGAAGGATAGGGTCAAAATGATTTACTTGTATTAATCAGGGGCACCAATAGGCCTGGCATGGAATAGATGATGGGAAACAATCACAATTTCTGCTGTAATTAGAATTGCTCTAAATGCATTAATTAATTTGAAATGAATTGACATCTCTCACTCAGTCTTTTTATCCAAAGACATAGCATCTCCCCCCATTTGTTCAAGTTTTCTGCTTTTCTAACATGTAATTTAGTAAGGGCTTGTAGTTTCCATCACATATATTTTGTACTTTTATCTATTTATTCCATAAGTGTATTTAATTCTAGATCATTTTTGTTAACATGATTTAGGATTTTTTTTTAAACATAAGACCTGAAACAATAAACTGCTTAGAAGAAAGCATAGGTACTAAACTTATGGACCTTGGGTTCAGAGAGGATTTTATGAATTTGACCTCAAAGGCAAGGGAAGTAAAATGTAAAATAAATGAGTGGGACTATATCAAACTAAAAAGCTTCTGCACAGCAAAAGAAACCATCAACAAAACAAAGAGGCAACCAAACGAATGGAAGAAGTTATTTGCAAATAACACCTCTCATAAGGGGCTAATATTCAAAATATATAAGGAGCTCATACAATTCAACAGCAAAAAGACAAACAATCTAATTTAAAAATGGGCAGAGGACATGAACAGAAACTTCTCCCAAGAAGACATACAAACGGCCAACAGATACATGAAAATAAATGCTCAACTTCATTAGTTATGAGGGAAATGCAAATCAAAACCACAATGAAATATCACCTCACACCTATTAGAATGGCTATCATCAACAAGACAAATAATAACAAGCGTTGGAGAGGCTGTGGAGAAAAAAGAATCCTCATACACTGTTCGTAGGAATGTAGATTGATGACGATGCTATAGAAGGCAGTGTGGAGGTTCCTCAAAAAATTAAGAATGAAAAAAAAATAAATTAAATTTTTTAAAAAAATTAAGAATGATAGGGCCGGCCGGGTGGCTCAGTTGGTTAAGAGCTCGCTCAAGAGTGCGAGCGAGCTCTGAGCAATGGCGGTTCAATGCCAGCCCGAGCTGAGTTGCCGTTGAGCTGCCAACAGGTGGCAGGATGGCTCAGCTAAAAAAAAAAAAAAAAAAAATTAACAATGGAATTACCATATGACCCAGCAAATTCCTCTCCTGGGTATCTACCTGAAAAATCTGAAAACATTTATCTGTAAAGATGTATGCGGTTCGGTCCCACATATGAGGGCCAGTGACACTGCCCTCAAAAAAAAAAAAAGGTTGTACAGATGTATGCACTCCAATGTTCATTGCAGGACTATTTATGGTGGCCAAGACATAGAAACAACCAAAATGTCCTTTGATGGATGACGGGATAAAGAATATGTGGTATATATACATAATGGACTACTACTCTACCATAAGGAAAGATGAAATACTGCCATTTGTGACAACATGGATGGATCTTGAGATTATTATTTTTTTTTTTTTAAAGATTTTATTGGGGAATTGGGGGAGGGGAACAGCGTTGGGGAACCGGGGAAGGGGAACAGACAAGTTGCTGTCTTTTTGTTCTTCAGTTTAGTTGTGGAGGACGTTGCTTCACTGGCCCATGTTGGTATCGTCATTGCGCGACTCCCGGATGAGGCAGATCAGTCGCCGGCCTCTGGACGGTCGCTCACCGCGGCTATTGGCCGCTCACGCTGGCTGCCTGCCACTCACTGTAGCCTATGGCAGCCCACTGCAGCAGGGACTGCAGCCCACACCATCACTGGGGCTCACAGCCCAGCTCCAGGTGGAGCTGTTGTCAGCTGTAGAGGGCAGTGTCACTGTCCTTCATGTGGGATCCGAACCGGGGCCACTGGCATCCCAAAACCAGCTCTTAACCAACGCGCCACTCTGCTGGCCCGGATCTTGAGATTATTATGCTAAGCAAAATAAGTCAGACAGAAAAAGTTGAGAGCCATCATATGATTTCACTCATATATGAGATATAAAACAAAGCAACAAAGGAACAAAACAAGCAAATAAAGAAATAAAAACTCATAGACACAAGCTACAGTTTAGTGGTTACCACAGTATAAGGAGGGAGAGGAGGTGGTAGAAGACAATAAAGGGAGTCAAATATATAGGAGAACTGACTGGGTAGTGTACACACAATGTGATACATAGATGATGTATTTTAGAATTATACACTTCAAACCTATGTAATTTTACTAACCATTGTCACCCCAATAAATTTAATTTTTAAAAAAAATTGTGTGTGTGTGTATATATATATATATATATAGCAAATTTATTTTGTATCATCCTTCTTACTGAAGTCTCTTATTAATTCTAACAGTTTTTCTGTTAGTTTTTGTGGGTTTTCTACGTAGACAATACTATAAAATACAAATAATGACAATCTTGTCTTCTGCATTACAAATTTATTATTATTGTTTCTTTTGCTTTTCTGAGACTTCTGTCTAGAACTCTCAATGAAGTATTCAGTGGTGGTAATGGCAGATATCCCCATCTTGTTCCTGGCTCAAATTGGATTTGCCTTGAGCATCTCATCATGAACCATCATGTTGATTTTGGCTTAATATAGATATTTAGTCATTTTTATGTGAGGTCTTTTCCAGAACTACACGGCCAGTTTGCCCTTGCAAGTTTTGGGGAACCTGAGCCTGCACCAATGTGGGCGCTGCCACTATACACAAATGATAAACCAAGGGGGCAGGGAGGGAAACTTCCAGTGGTATAAACAAATTGCTCTAAATTCAATCACTGTCAGTCATGTGACTTTGCATGAAAGAATCCCCGCTCTACTCCTCTAAGCCCGAGGCAATCAATAAACAAGGCTGCCCAGACACCAAATGGCAGTCATAAATTTCATTGTCTATTTTTCTGTTTCCTTTGCTGTTTTTAGTGGGGGACTGTAGAAGTTTATAATGGGCACATGAATAAGAAATTAGGGTTTTGGGAGAGAGGGCCCATCAGATTTTAAGATTTATGGCCTGTGTTCTATGCACTTTTTGTGTATATTTACTTTATTTCACACACACAAAAATTAACATAAAATGTGCTTCCCAATGGGGTGAAAAGTTTTTACTATTAGTCAGGAGAACCAGTGGCAAGAAATGGCTTTGTGAGTTGCAGCCAAATAAGTTCACTGAGTGTACTCTGACATAGCAAGGATGGTCTATTTCATTCACCATTATATATCACATGGACTGGCACATAGTAAGTGCTCAGTAAATATTTGATGAATTAAATTGGTTCAAAGATATATAGAACAGTTTCCTGAAGTTAGGTCATTGGAAAATGGATATTATGGAATTCTGATTATATATAATTTTAAGAGAGAAATTAGTATTTATTTGCCTGGGAGAAAGTAATGCTTACAGTGCTAGGAATTTTCTCTGATTTAATCCCACCACTACTGTAAGTAGTAGGCATTACTATCTATGTTCAGCCTGTCAAGGTGTTTAAAGAGGTTGAGTAACTAGCACAAGGTCATGAAGCTGGGCTGCAAATCTATTGGGTTGTCGGAAAAGTCATGACGCATTTTTGCAGTGAAAAACATAGAAAAAATATGTCACAACTTTTCCGACAACCCAATACTTATCTCTCACTTCACTTTTGCATAGTACCTCCCATAAAACATAAAATGAGGATTGTATTTATCCCTAATCATCCAATCTAAAGTGGCTTGCCTCATTTACTCTCTTTCATCATCCTATTTATTTCCTTTTAGGATTTGTGAGTATTCACGATTATCTCATTTGTTTCTTAATATCTGACTCCCTTGACAGTTAGTACTATGAGAGTAGGTAATTCATCCAACTTGTTCATAGCCGTATCCTGATGCCTAGAACATAGTAGGTGCTCAATAAATATTTATTGGAAGCATTGAATGAACGAATGGATGAATGAACTCAAATACTTTTTGTAATACTAAAGGAAGGCTAACCTAAATAATGAGAACTCACAGTCACCAAGTAATAAAGAGAACTATCAGCCCAGAATTTAAGAGCTCATGGTTACTTTGTTCCAGTCTCATACTCTTTAATTAAAATCCCTACTCTTACTGTCTGTCTTCAATTTTGTTGCTATTCTTATGCAAGCCACATGGTGATCAACCTGTATTCTCTTTGAAATCCTTTCCACTATATGCTTTGTAGTTTTTCTAGAATTAAAAGCACATAAGGAATATAAAAGAGTCACCTAGTCCATTATCCAGCAACCAAGCAAAGCCTGGCCCAAGAAGAAGAAAAAATCTCAGATTCAAGGAAATGTGTTGTTTACACCAGTTAGTTCAAATGTTTTAAGAGCCCAGAACTAAGAACCTTGAAGTTGTGGGTTTGGGTCACAACCTTGCTGTTTTCTACAGTAGCTATTCAGTACAGCCAGCCAACCAATTCTGAAAATACATTTCCTTTGTCATTATAAGCACTACATAGAATAAATCAGATTGATGAGAACAAATCTCTTGTTACAATTGAATACACAAACTCAAGGTACATGCGTTACCCAAAAAACAGCTATCATTTATAAAGCTGTTTCTTGAGAGTTTTTAATGGCATAATAAATGTTTAGATGTGTCATGATAAAAATCAGTATAAAAAATTGTATAAACACTCCAACAATACGGAATTAGTTAAAGAAACACTGGTAAGTCTACAGGATAGAATTTTACATGGCCAATAAAAATCATGTTTTGGAAGAGTACTTAAGAAGTGGGAAATGCTTTCAGTTCATCTTTGCATTAGTCTTGGTCCTTCTAGGAAACAGATGACACACTCAAATGGGGTGATTGAGAAGAGTGACTATTTACAAAAGGACTGGGCAGGAATAAAGGAAACTGAGGAGAAATGGGGTGCTTCGTTTCCCAGGGGGTTGGGGAAGGACATGCCACAATGTCCGCTAACGTGTCAGTAAACAGTGGCTGACTAGTCGAAAGACACACACAAACTGAAAGTAAAGGGATGGAAAAAGGTATTTCATGAAAATGGAAACAAACACACAAAAGCTGAGATAGCAATACTTACACCAGACAAAACAGACTTTAAAACAAAGACTATAACAAGAGACAAAGAAGGACCCAGTAATCCCTCTTCTGGGTATTTTAATTTTCTGAAAAACCCAACATGAGACTTGGAGGGGACCTGCTCATCCATGTGTTCATTGCAGCAGTATTTACATAAGCCAAGATATTAAAGCAGCCTGGGTGTCCATGAACAGATGAATAGATAAAGAAGAGGTGGTATATATATAGACAATGGAATATTACTCGGCCGTAAAAAAAAAAAAAGAACGAAATCTTGCCATCTGCAATAACATGGATGGATCTAGGGTGTATTGTGCTGAATGTAGTAAATCAAACAGCATAAGACAAATGTCATATGATTTCACTTATAAATGGAATCTAAAGAACAAAATAAACAAACAAAAAAACAGAAACATACTCACAGATACGGGAACATTTTGATGGTTGCCAGATGGGAAGGGGGTTGGAGTTGGGTTAACAGGGGACGGGATTAAGAAATACAAACCGGCTGTTACACAGTAGCTATGGGGATATAGGGTATAGTATAAGGAATATAGTCAATAATATTGTAATAACTATGTATGGTGTCAGGTAGGTACTAGATCTATCCTGGTGATAGATGGGAGGGGGATTGGAGGTAGAATAAAAAAGATGAAGGTATTAAGAAATACAAATTGGTAGTTATAATGGGATGTAAAGTATAGGGAATATAGGGAATATAGTCAATAATATAGTAATAACTATATATAGTGCCAGGTAGGTACCAGTCAGGGAGATCGCTTCCTAAATTATATAAATGTCTAACCACTGTGCTGTATATCTGAAGCTAATATAAAATACTGAATGTCAACTCTAATTGAAAAATTAAAAAGCGGGGGGAATAAAGAAGAATAAGAAGTTCAAAGTTCCAGATATAAAATAAGCCTTGGGGATGTAATATACTGCATATGATATATAGCCAATGATATTGTGATAACATGGTACAGTGTCAGATGGTTGCTGGACTTATCATAGTGATCACTTCTTTAGCATAGGGAATATAATTAAAATGTGGTAATAACTCTATATAGTGCCAGATACGTACTGCTGAATAACTATGATGTACACCTGAAACTAATATAATAGTGTATGTTAGCTATATTTTAATAAAAATCTTAAAAAATATATTGCAGGGCCGGCCAAGTGGCGTGGTGGTTAAGTGCTGGCTTGGGAAGCCAGCGGCCCCGGTTCGGGTCCCACATATGAGGGCCAGTGACACTGCCCTCAAGTAAAAAAATATATATATTGCTGACTCTGGGTGATAGAATTTTGATGAAGTTTTTTTCCTTTTTTTTTTAAAAAATTTTTTCTGTTGTTCCAAATGTTCTAAAATGAGTACTACATTAAAATACAAAGTAACTGAGATGCTATATCAGAGATACTTAAATAGTGTCTAAAATGAGTTGGAGTTTATTTCTCTGTCCTGAAAGTATCTGCACAAGCAATCTATAGCTAATATGACCACTCAACAACCATCTGGGGCACCTGGCTCTTCTATTTGGTTGCTCTGCCACCCTAAACATATGGCTTCCATCTCATGGTCCAAGATGGCTGCTCCAGCTCCTGTCTTTACAATCACATTCCAGGCAGTGGAGGGCATGCCCTTTCCTTTAACCCAGACACTGCACACATTCTTTTCATTCATATCCCGTTGGGCAGGTTTATTTTTATGGCCACATTGACTTCAAGGAGACTGACAAATACAGTCTGGTGAAAGGTGGCCATGTGTACAGCTTAAATTCAGCACTTCTTTCACTAAAGAAACAAGGGAACAGTGTATATTAGAAAACAACTGGCAATCTGCATCACAATGAGTTTGGTAATCAGTAAATTTACAGTAAAAAACAGGAAATAAGAGGTTTTCGATAATATGCATACTCATAGAAAACTTAGAACAGACTTTTATCTTCCCTTATAATTCTTGTAATTCTCACTGGGAGTCAGACATATGCGATAGAAGGTCGGTGCCCTTGATATACATTCCACAGAATGGTGTAAGGATTGAAGTCATAGGCTACTGTTACCACGTCTATTAATACTTCAGTATAATCAGTGTCATATCAAATGGATGCCAGTTAGTTTAATTTTTAATGCTAGAGGTGGTCAGGTAACTTGCCATCAAGAATCACAGTCCAAAAAGTAAGTTGGCATTATATTAAAAAGGCAACATTCCAGAGGCAGCTTCTACAAATCTTTCTGCCACTCAGATCAATAGACAACACCTGGCAAACTAGTATGCTATTTTATCAAAATAAGTTTTTAGGGCCGGCCGAGTGGCGTGGTGGTTAAGCGCTGGCTTGGAAAGCCAGCGGCCCCGGTTCGGTCCCACATATGAGGGCCAGTGACACTGCCCTCAAAAACAAAACAAAAAAATAAATAAATAAATAAATTTTTATTGGGAATCAAGTGACTTGTTAATCAGCTCAATAAATGTTAAAAATGGATTATCACTGCTGAAATTAAAGATATTCAAAATGTATGGATGGCTCAAATAGTTTAGAGAGATTCTCCAATCCTTGTACAAACATAGTATAAGAGTTTGGTGAATTGTAACATATACTGATAGGGATGACATCAGAGGTTTGATTCTCTAATTGGTCCCATATCAGCTACTGGTTTCAGAGGAGTTCTGACCTCATGACCTTTCCTGCCTTGAGAATGCCATGTCTGTCTTTAATGAGTTTTGCATACAAGATGAAGATGAAGCACTTTAACAAATAGAGCTCTGAGAGTCCACAGGGTTTACAGAAAGCTTGAATAAACTAATTTGGGCCACTTGCTAATGAATGATTGATTAATTAATGCCCATATGTGTGCTTGAATTCCTGCTTTTATTATTACCTGGTCATAAGTTTGTGAGCGAGTAGCTAACCACACCACCTCTAACCTCTTTGATAACTGTTTTTATTCACCAAAAAGAACCGAGTCATGCATGTCTAAATTGACTTAGGCTCAATTCACAACACACACTCTGCTAGCCAGGCCAAATCCAGAGGATATCAAAAGAGGATATTATTCTTAACCTTCCAGAACAACCTATGTATTCAGAATTAATTTACAGGAATATTTTCCCATGCTATTTTTAGGAGTAAATATATGGATTTCTTTAAGTTAAAATTCCTCTCTATCACTCTATTAACTTATTCAGAAAAATAAACTTGTTTTAAGTGCCAGCCAGTCAATGTTCATCAGAGGTCAGCAAACTGCAGCCCACAGGCCAAATTGGGCCTGCTATCTGTTTTTATATAGCCCGCAAGTTACCAATGGTTTTTATGTATTACAATGGTTAGGAAAAATGAAAAGAATAATATTCATGATATGTAAAAATTAGGTGAAATTCAGATTTCAGTGTCCATAAATAAAGTTTTATTGGGACACAGCTTCGTTCATTTGTTTACATATCATCTATGTGTGTGGTTCTTTATAGAAAAAGGAAATTGTTGAAGCCTTCTCTTTATGGTGGATTATATCACTGAACCAGCCAGGAGATAGGCCCAATTCTTATGGAACTTAGATTTTGGAGAGAGATAGAGAATAAACAAATAAACATAAAAATATCCAACAGCAGTAAGTGCAATGGTAAAAAATAAGGGTGAGATGATAGGGAGTGACACCAGGCCTACTGAGATGGAATGGCCAGCAAAGTCCTCTCTGAGGAAGTGATATTTGAGTAGAGAACTGAATGACCAGGAGATAGCCATGTGAAGATGGTGACTCCTCAAGCTTAGACTATTAGGGAGGAAGAAGATGGCCAATGGGGCAGGTGCATGCCCAATGGCAGGAAGGTGACAGCAGAGTCCATGTGCTCCCCATGCCTCTACAGATTGTCAGGGACAAAAAGAATCTCCCTGGTGACATAAGCTGAAGAGTCATTAGCAGACACTTGGTTGATGTAAAAGATAATGTCAAAAGGGGAGACCATACCATTTCCCTTGGTTCGCACCCCCACAGGAGGTAGCAACTAATCTGCAAAATTCTTCTCTCCTCCCACTTTTTTCATCTCTAAAGTACATGGGAAAACATGTGAGTAACTCAGTCAAGGAAACATGTAAACCCTTCAATGTGCAAGGTCCACAAGCTAAAAACTATAGAAAAGGAGATGAGAGATTACTGTAGTTCAATTTCCCCCATCTCCCCTCCCCTCTGTTCTCATCCTCTTCGGTGTGGAAGACAACTTTGTCTCCATACCCATTCACCAATACGGGCCACACACACCATTGTCAAACAGTCAGTGTGGCTGATAATTTGCAGAGATGAAGGAAATTCAACCCAGACCATCACTTCAGTTGCTACGAATGTGTTCATAAATAAAAACAAGAGACCACACTAAACAACTTCAATTTCAAAAGCTTTGCTTCAAGCACCTGACTTTTCTGTCATTCCTTTGCAAGGGTGTGTGTGTGTGTGTGTGTGTGTGTGTGTGTGTGTGTGTGTGTGTGTATTTAATGACTATGGTTAGAATGAGTATGAATTTTTAAAACCAGTATTCCTATTGATACAAGCAAAGAATTCACCATCATTTTAAAGAAAAACAAGCCTCTCCACAGAGGAGAAAGAAATGTAATTAGGAATGTATTAAGGTCTAAAAAGCTGTTTTTAACTTGTTTCCTAAGAAACCGAAAATAGAACTGACAAGTACAACTTCCAAAGAAGCTTAGATCTACTTACTCTATTATTAAATTTTCCAGTTCAAAATTTTTAGAATCACTAATTTAAGGTGTGAGAAAGCTCTTATGTGAAACAAAATTAAGTTCCCCAGGTAATTTTGTTTGTAATCTTTCTGCTAGCCAAAATGGACCTTCATGAACAAAAATTGCCAGTGATGCTCTCAAACAGACTAATAATGTATTTCAACCCAAAGCACACTGTAGCTCTTATACAACTGCAGATGACACTAAACGCTGCTAAATTTGTGCAAATAACTTTCTGAAAGCTAAGTTTACTGAATTTAAAAAAAAAAAGATGTAAATTCAGCCATCAGGAATTACAACTCTTAGTAAGAGAGGCAACAGCTAACTCATTCTTCTATAACATTACCTTATTCAAATTGATACCTTCAATACAGGGAGGAAATCTGACTGAAAACTGAGCTCATGTATTTCTTTATTTTGAAAGCTTTCCTAAGTAGTTTTATGAGATGAGAGAATCCAAATTTGGAGCCAGATAGAGCAGACATGAAAGAAGGCCACTGTGAAACTGTGGGAATATGAGATCAACCCATGAGCCTCAAAGCCACACATTCACCCTCACACTGCCCCTTCCAATCCCCAGCTGATAAGCTATAGAAAGAGGGGCAGTGAAAGGTTAACCATGAACAAGAACCCTCCTCCCACCTTTAACTGCATAGCTACATCCCACTCCAGGATTTTCAGGGCTTCAGATAAAAAGGTCCAGAGAACAAGTGTATAAAGCATATCCTCCTTTTTTTGCCTATCCAACCTTAACCTTTCCTTCTCAAATTCCCTGTTCTTTACAAAACCATATTCACAATCCCTGCCCTCAAGACCCTTCACAGCCCAGCCAGTGATATGAATATGCTTCCAACCATCTAAGAAAGCATGTCTATTGTGTGATGAAATGTGTTTTAATAAAGTATAACAGGATTTGTGGGTAAAAGTTTTCCTATTGCCTAGAGTTGACAACCAAGTAAGTATCCAACAACCAAATGCCTGACAATTAAGAATCATCAAATTCTAAAAAAAGATGAACAACTGGAGCCAATATCCTTCTTGGGGGTTTTGTAGGGGGATGATGGGCAGCTGCACCCACTTCCAGGCTTTAAAAGAACATGGGAAGGGGAGGGAAGTCATAGGCCCCTGCAAGGGCAGCCTTGTAAGCACCATGTTCTTGGGGAATATATTCTACCACACATAGCTCTAAAAATATGAAAACTGACTGCTGATTCATTTAACCAAAAGTCAGATATAACTAACTATACCGGGGCAACGAGAGAAGGCAAATGTGGTATAAGGAGTATAAGAGAGTTACATCTCACACAGAGAGTATTAGCAGAACAACAGAGTTACATCTTATGACAGAGGGTTCACCTGTCACAATAGAATGTCAATAGATAATATCTAAAATAATGATTTATGAGATACACCAGTTTAAGTATTATTATTTTGAAATCAGGAGGAATGGCCAAAGAAATCACTAAAATAGTTGTTGATGGATGGGCTGTGTTAGAGAGAAGTATCTGCTGTCTTTTGATATTTTTAGCACTATTTGACTTTTTAAAACATCTGGAGATATTATTTTATTAAAAACAAAGTTAATTTATAAAAACAAAGGCAATATTTTTCTTTAGCAAAAACATAATAACCTTTTTGGATTTTTCCTGTATGCTGTTTTTCAAAATGTCTAGAATAATATGGATATATCTGGTATGTCATAGTCAATCTTAACTCAAATTCCTACATGTTGAAGATTGTTTATTGAGTATTCTAATGTGGGGGACAATTAAAGGTGAGTATATGTGTATTTATGTCAGTAATTTCCATAGATTAGAAATTGAAGTGAGAGGGGAAGGCTTTCATGGGCATGCGCCAAAATTCAAACAAACAGATGAAAACCAGGCAGACCCAACAAAGTAGAGAAGAATAACATAACATACAGGGGCACAAGAACTCAGAAACACAGTGGCCATTTGGTTTGACATATATGGCGCTGCACATGTTAATTGGCCATGGAAGATTCACTGCTGAAATTATAGTCTGGAGTCATCAAGAAAAGGTTCACCTCTGCTAATAGCTTCTAAAGTGTGTGTATGGCGGGGGGTGGGGGGGTTGGATAAGGAATGAATGTAACATACTTTAGAAAGAATACCATCTACAATAGTTTAGGTAAAAAAAAAAATTCTTCTGTAACATTTCTAATTGGCTCTAGGCAGCAAAACCAAATTTTACAAATCCCAAGTGTATGGGAATGGAAACTGGTGCCAAAAGTAAAGCTTCGGGTTCTCTTACCAGTGTTTCACCTTGGTTGCCCATTTTATATGCCATTTAAGTGAATTCATGCTTTTGTCATCCTCAACCATCCAGAAAATGGCAATACTTAAAATTTTATTTCTAATAGTTATAGACATAGCCAGGATACAATTAATGTATTATCTACAATAATCATGCTCTACAGTACTCGTGTTTTATCATCCATTTTACATTTTCCCAAGAGATATTTTATATTCATTTTCACAGCTCTTCCTCTTTATTAAATTCATTGAGTTTCTTAAATTCAGTGATTATCATACATATATGAGTATCTTCCTTATTGTATTTTCTGCAGTTTTCTTTCTTGCCTACTGCCAAGGCCACACAATACAATGGCCTTCCAACAAGTGTTTCTGCCTCTGGTCTTTGCCATTTCAATTCATCCTGCACATTCCATTAATGGCTCTTCCTAAATCATCATTATGATTGGGTCATTCACGCCCCCCCAGCTCAAAGCCTTCTTCAGTGGCTCCTTGGTTCACAAGGAATGAAGTCAAAACTCACATGCCTCACAGTGAAATGGCTCACTTTCATAATCTTTCCTGAACAAGAAGTCAAAGCTTTATGTAGTTGTAACTATTCTATTCCCCTGTTCCCATGGGCACCTATGGTTCACTTTTCGAAGCTGCACTTTGGCCCATGCCACCTTGTCTTTAACAGAGCCTCCCTCCATGCTCCACTGAATACCCAAATTCTACCCACCTCCAAAATCCTAGTTTAACCTCCTCAGCCAAGAGCTATCTTTTGGTCGTTTGAGGTTTTACCACACTTCTTTACCATTTGATGGAACACTCCCTATTTTGGTAATTAACTTCCATAGCATTTTATTTCTTCAGGTAGATTGTAATCTCAAGGTCAAGGACTTTAACTTTTTTTTTTAATTTCCCAAAGCGCCTAGCACAATGCTTCACATTGCAGGTGCTCAATAAATATTGAATACTCAAGGAGTAATTCTAAACATTTATGAAGCACTTCTTTTTGTCTGAAATTATTGTCTGAAAATAATTCAGAATTATTTTCAGACAATAATTTCAACAAACTTCAGAATTTTCTCTCTAGTCTCAACATACTATGAATGAGTTAGTTTCTCAATTAAAAAAAATAATACAATCCTCAAGTGTGCCCACTGCTGATTAAACCACAGGGTCTCAAAGACAGATCCTGGCAAACAATACTCTCTTGTAGCATTTAATGAGGGTGAGTCATTTTAAACGAAATAAGAGAGCATTACATTCCAGATATTGTCTCTTTCCACTGTGATTGAAAAGAAAAACCTTGTTGACTTTATATACTAAAAGTATATACTTATAAATTATAGACCTTTCTCATATGCAGGTATGGGTATAGTCTTCACATGTGTTATGTGGCTGGTCAATATCCTTCCTACTCAAAATGTGATCCACAAACAAGCAAAATCCACATCATTTAGGATCCTGTAAAAATGTAGAGTATCAGGCTCTACCTCAAACTTATTGAATGAGAATTCTGCCTTTGAACTAAATCCCTAGGTGATTTTAAAAAGCACTGGACAACCCCCAAAATGGCCGTAGCTGATTTCACAGAAGGAGTATTTTTTATGTAGGTGCCGGCAAGTATAGGATTTTTATCCTTTCAAAATAGCCTACTACAAGTGGTTCAATGCAGATCGCTGGACCCTTCCCCCAGAGTTTCTGGTTCAGTAGGTCTGGGGAGGGCTCTGCAAATCTGCATTTCTAACAAACTTTCAGGTGATGCTGCTGGTCCAGGAACCACAACCACTGGCTCACACCATATAAAAACAACATGCTCCACATTCTGGCAATGTTGCCTCAAGTGCACTCCCAGGAGAAGGGAGTAAAGAGGGAAGAGAGAAGGAAGTGGCAGCAAAATGTTAACATTTGTGTTACAGGAAGGCAGCTGTTAATACTCCTTTGTACACAATGGGGTAAAAATAGACAAAGAAATTACTATAGCAACAACTGTGTTATCCACAAGGTCTTCCTCTACTGACATTATTCAGAAAAGGAAACCCAACTTATAGAAATTTTATTTCAACATTCAGACTTATCAGAAACAAACAAACAAAAAAACCATGAGAAATATATCCTACTTGATAAACACCATGAGATAATAATACAGATTTAAGATGGATTTGAAAATGACTCTCTGAGGCCTGGGTTTGAATTCTTTGGTCAAGCAATGAAACAAAAATGTGAGTTTCTATCTACATGACTCTAAAAAAAAGAGGAGCTGAGAAAAGTTGAAAATACTTATTATAAATTTTAATGTTTTCTAAATCCAAATAGCTCCTTTTTTAAAAAGCAAAGACTCTCAAAATTATAAAAACAATATATATAATAAACCAAAGAGCTCCATCTACAGTTTGGAAAAAAAGGGTTCTTATTAGACACACATACAAATAACAAAGCACTATTTATCCATATCTTATGTTACATAAAAAATATTTACTTTTCATATAATTTTTATAAGAAGGATAGCTTTCTAAAGTGTGAAATACTGTTAACTAAATAACTGAATTTTTTTATAATACTGTCTGTAACCTATTTTTCTTCTAAAAATTTGGCAGTTATATTCATCACTGTGAATGATTTAGAAGCCATTCTCTTAAGGCAAATTATTAAAAGGTTAGGATAGTATTTAAAGCATCATGGGAAAGACAGCTCAAAAAACTGATTCTTACCTGAACTTGCTGTATGACCTTGAGCAACTCGTCTTCCCGCCCCTAGTTTTCTCATCAATGAGAGTTAGATAAGATCAGTAGTCCTCAGATCTGGCTGCACATTGGAATCAGCTGGGAGCAATAGAAATAAATTGATGTCTGGATCCCACTCCCAGAGATTCTGATTTAGTTGCTCTGCTGTGGGGCCCAACCCAGTTGCCATGAAAAAGCTCCTGGGTGATTCTAATATGCAGATTGGGTGCATCAGATCAGATGATCTCCAAACTCTCTTCTACCCCAAGTGTCTATTGCTCTAGATAGTGATGCTCAAGCTTCAGGCACTTCAGTCACCTGGAGGGCTTGTTAAAGGTCTGAGGTGGGTCCCAAGAATTTGCATTTCTAACAGATTGCCATAATGCAGATGCTGCTGGTTCATACTTTGAGAATAACTTCAAAATTACATTTTCCAAATTCCCAAATTTTTTCTTACTCTATCAAAACCACAGTATGATATTGTTTATTGTCTCCATGATTCCAATCTCTGTTCCCCCAGTTCCTAGCCCACACTCCAACCCAGTTGACATCCTAACACACAAATGCTGTCTCTCCCTGGCCTGAAACTTTTCAATGCCTCCCCAGTGCTGACAGAAAAAAAGAATAAACTAACATGACATGCAAGACTTTTCAGTTTGACCCCAAACTCCTTGTCCAGCCTCAATTTCCAATAGTCCCTGTCATCTGGCTGTGCTCCAGTCACTTGTCCCCAAACATACAACAGAGGCTCTTTCATGTCAGTGTCTTTGTACCTCAATGTCCTTACTCCACCTTCTCTTTCTGACATACACAGCACCGTTCATTCTGTGTGCCAGGCACTGTGAATTCAAGGGAGAGCAGGACAGACAGTCCCTTCCCTCAAGGACTCATCAGAGAGGTGGTAGACATTGTTGAGTGGTGAACCCAATGCCAGTCTTAATTATGCGCCTTTCTCCCTCACTGTGCTGTATACATGTTTTACTTTCTGTATGTTATGTTGGTATCTTAAACACCCTTTCTGCATAGGGAGAGACTGCCCCTTCTGGGGGCTAGCAAATTCTGAAAGACAGCAAAGATTTCAGCTCTGAGCATGACTTTAATACGCAAATAAGGAATCTAGACCTCCCATATCAGGCCTCTGCATCCCAGGAGGCAACACTGCTCTCTCTTAAACATCCCAGGGCCAGATACGAGGCAATTAGGGATCACCCTGTAGCCCAAAGGCCTCCAGAATTATTCCAACTAACCAGTCCTAAATTGTTTATCCTTCCCTGCCTCTCCTTTCCTCAAAAATCCCAACAAAGACTGTGGCCTAAACCTTCCTCCTGGCCCACTCCTGACCACCCTGGTGTTTTCCCCAGGACCCTCTGTGGCACGCTATGCCTTCTGTCTCTAGGACCTGTGAGTATAATAAACTTTTATTTTTTCCTGAGCCTCTCTGTCTCCTCTAGCAGCAGCGCCTGACCATCTGATAAACAATACAAAACACTCATCTTCTTTAGGCTGGAGAAGCTGCTTAGAGATGGCCAAAGGCGCAGACATGGAAGTGTGCAGCAGGTTTCTGGGAAAGTTTGTGCTCCGAGACATCCCTTCCTCCAGCCTTGAGTGTGGGTGTGAGGATGGGAGCTGGAGCAGTCATTTTGCAGCCATGAAGGAAAGGACAAGGGACTCCTACAGACCCAGATCCTGACACTGACCATCACCTGACTGAGAGCAACTTCTGCTGCCCTCCAGCCCCCTTTATATCTGAGAAGAACAAACCCTGATCTGCTTGAGTCACTTGTTTATCAGGTTTTCTGTTACCTACAGCTGAAGGCATTCTCCTGGGGTAGAGGTGGGGGTATTGAGTAATTCTTCCTAACAGCTGTGCTAAGTGAGGTGCGGAAGCAAAGCATTCAGTGAGAAGGTATAACAGGGTGAGTAGGGGACAATCAGTGAGCTTTGGAGCTAGAAACAGGCATCCATTCCAGGTAGAGGTAGAGGGTGGAGCTTCTGCAAAAGTCCTAAAGGAGGAAGAGAACAGGGTGGTGAAGGGACTGAAAGGCAGAAGAGGCCGAAAGAGAGACCTGCGCCACTCCGCAAGGCAGGAAGGAGCACCCTGCTAACACACACGCACACCATTCCTGGACTCCATCTTTGTACTTTCCATCCTATGCTGAATTCACCTGTTTATCTCTGTTTATCACCTGTTTGAACTTTTCGCAATACCTATAAACATCTTGGTAAACTCCACACCTAGCAGAGGGGACATGGAAAGATTCCTGGGACCCAATTCTGCAATGGAGTCCCATCACCCACCCAAGTATGCCATCTTCACATGACTGAATAAGAAACCTGTTCCAATAGACCTTTATTGGGCTTAAAACATGAGGTGACCTTTGATGAGCCTGAAAGCTCTATAATTTTCTGATTTTGAATATTTTTTAAAATCTCACGGAGCTTGAGTTCGTACTCCAGTGAGAGAGAGAGAGAAGAAACACAGAGAGGAATAGAAAGTTCTATTACGCATCAAAATACAGAGGGTGCCAAAAAAATGTATATACATTTTAAGAAAGGAAAAAAAAACTGTATTACAATTATGCTAATGCTAACCACTTTGAGCACCTCTTATAATTGCAGAAGTCAAAACGTGACTTGCCTTCATCTTTTGTTATTGGTATATACTGAGAATTACAATTTTAATACAGTTTTTTCCTTTCTTAAAATGTGTATACATTTCTTTGGCACTCTCTGTATTATCTGTATTTGTTTTCAAACAGTGGTTACGTGGATGGTTTTATTTAATTTCCACTTTTTAATTTTTTGGGATTGGCTTGATTCACTTAAATAACCTAAATTGATACAATTAATTTACAAAAGTGCATAGAACAAAACTTCCTCATCCATGAGTCCATAGTCTATTCAGTATTTACTTGAAAAACACTTCAAGATTTTTTAATGAAAAGTGAATCACCAAGTTAAATATAAAATACCTATAGTCTTTGATCCATATCCAGGAATCAACACTTTAGAAATATTGGGGAAAGGGCACACATTAGCACCTGGGCGGGGATAGCTGCAGAGAGCACTATATTATTGGTTAGGATTGCTGGCACATAGTTGTAGTGGAAACTGGATTGATTTTAGTTGCTTTCCTTGTTGTTTTCAGGTTTCCCACACTCACGTACCCTTATCACCTGTGCTGGGCAGATTCTCCCACCGCCCAGACTCAATGCACTGGCAGCCTCTGCTTCACCATGCAGCTCTCAGCTCAGATGCCACCTCCGTAGAAAGCCCTTCCCTGACCATCCCATCTAAAGTAGAAAAACTACCACTCCCTTCACAACACTGACCACTACCTGAAAATATCCAGTTTACTTACTGTTTGTTTATTGTGTGTCTCCCCATACAAAAAACTGACCTTATCTCTACCTCACTGTTGAATCCCAGCACCTACAACTCTGCCTGGCATACATACTAGGTACCAAATAAATAATTGGGGAATAAATGAAAAATATAATTATGTATATGTGTACAAGGATGCTCACTCACAACAAGCTTCATAATAGCAAAAAACTGCAACAACTTGAATGTTCAGTAATATATGAATGATTAATTTATGACTTATCCATACAATGGAATACTCTGCAGAGAGTTAAAAGAACACTTACAGTACTGTGAAATTTTTTGAAGTTGCAGAACAATATGTGTAGCATGATCCCATCTTTGTAAATGATAAAGACATAAATGTAATTATATAAGTTATAGTTGTGCTTTTTTACAATAACAGGGCTATACTATATGTATTTTTAATATATACACGTGTTTTTATACCCATAGGGAAAATGTGTAGGATTATGGTTTAATTAAGAGGACAAGAGGGTTTACATCTGTTCTTCCATATAATTCTACAGCATTTGAGTTTTTGGAACAACAATGTAAACCATTTATAAATTTAAAAAGAGTTATCACATTTACTTTATAGTAGGTAAACTGAAACAGGATTCAAGCTTTTGGAAAATTGAAGTATCTTTTAAAAATATACTTTGTGCTCTCATTTGTGTACTGTAGGTTAGCTTTAGGAAACATAAAAATACATATTAAGGGCTGGCCGAGTGGCGCGGTAGTTAAGCACTGGCCTTGGAAGCCAGCAGCCCCGGTTCGGGTCCCACATATGAGGGCCAGTGACACTGCCCTCAAAATAAATAAATAAATAAATAAATAAATAAATATTAAAAAGTATATTTTATTTACAATATCAATGTCTTAAAAAGTAATTAGTTTCATAACTGCTGCAACTTGGAAACAACAAAGATGAAATTCAGTAGATGAATGAATCAACTAACTGCAATACATCCATACAATGGAATATTATTCAGCAATAAAAAGAAATAAACTAAACCCACGGAACGTACACCACCAAGAGTGACCCCTAATGTAATCTATGGGCTTTGGGTGCTGATGAGGTATCAGTGTAGGTTCATCCTTTGTAACAAATGTGTCACGCTGGTGAGTGTTGTTGATAATGGGGGAGTCTGTGCATGTGTGAGGCAGAGGGTGTATAAGAAATCTCTTTACCTTCTTCTCAATTTTACTGTAAACCTGAAACTGCTCTTAAAAAGCAAAATCTTTTTTAAAATGTTAAAAAGAAATGTTCCTTTACCTTTTTAAACTCAAGCTACACAATAATCATCTAATCAAAATCTGTTTTTTGAAATAAATTCCCAAACCCACACCAAAAAAAGAGCTATCAAGTCACAGAAAGGCATGGAGGAATCTTAAAGGCATATTTCTAAGTGAATGAAGCCCATCTGAAAAGGCTACACACTGTATCATTCCAACTATACGACATTCTGGAAAAGGCAAAACTATGAAGACAGTAAAAAACACTAGTGTTTGCCAAAGATTGAAGGGGAGGGAGGGAGGGATACATAGGTGGAGAACACAGGATTTTGAGGACAGTGGAATCGTTCTGTATGACACTGTAATGGTGGATACAAATCATTACATATTTGTCCAAACTCATAGAATATACAACAAAAAGAATGAACCCTTGTGAAAACTATGGACTTTAATTAACACTAGTATATCAGTATTGGCTCATCAATTATAACAAATGCACCACACTAATGCAAGATGTGAATAACAGAAGAAATTTTTCTATAAACCTAAAACTTCTCGGACCGGCCGAGTGGCGCAGTGGTTAAGCGCTGGCTTCGGAAGCCAGCAGCTCCGGTTCCGTCCCACATGTGAGGGCCAGTGACACTGCCCTCAAAAAAAAAAAAAAAAAAAAAGTAAAAAAAGTAAAACTTCTCTAAAAAACAAATTCTATTAATTTTAAAGTAATTACTGCTGTGGTATGCCTTTCATTTATTAAATATGATTGTTACTAAATTCACATTTATAAAATATAAACTTTAAAACAAAAACTATGCATTTAAATAATTTTAATAAAGATATTATATTGCAAAGGAAAATAAATGACTTAGTATTTGAGGTCAAAAACCTGATGTTAGAACACCAACTCCACTATAGATATTTTTCATATTTTCAGTTTCCCATTAGAATGATTTATATCAATTAGTTTACAATAAAATTTTTTTCTAAAGTTATAGTCCTCAATGAACTTTTGTTCTCCTGAAAAATGTCCACCTCTTCTATATTCCAATAGAACATCCAACGGAAACACACACATACACACACACACACACACACACACACACAGAGCATCCAATGAAAACTTCTTTAATAATCCCATCTGTGTAAGAAGGACCTTGATGAATAAGGTATCAAAATATTAGCAAAGTGCTTTGAGATTCTCTGATGAAAAAGGATAAACTAGCAACTTGGTTACATAGAAACTCATGCCACTAATGGTCTGCCAGAGAAAAGTTATTTTTAAAAATATTAAATAACTTTGAATTTGACACTACTGAAGTTTTCACAAAATCCATTGCCTCATTCCAATCCACTACTGTAACAGCTGGAAATTAAAAATGCTGGCATTTCACAGTTAAAACAGAATGCTGTTGAAATTTCACATTTCACACAAGTGCTAAATACTCGCATCTGTGGAAGGGATAAATACACCTATATTGGTGAATGTCTATTCTACTTCTAACTCTTAAGCTGTGAACACATTTTAAGTACCTACATGTATACTGTCAACTTTGTAGAGAATCACAGAATCTTAGTTGGACAAGATCTTAGAGGTCACCTATGCTAACTTCCCATCACCCAATGAATTAGAGCTTATATTATGTAACACCCTTGACTCGTCTGGTATCTACACCACGAGTCAGAAAACCTTTCCGGTAAAGGGTCAGATAGCAAACATTTAGGCTTTGTGGCCATCCAGTCTCTGTTGCAACTACTCGACTCGGCCATTGTAACTCAAGGGCAACAGCAAATTACGAGTGAATGGGTGTGGCTGTGCTCCAATCAACCTTTAACAAAACAAGCAAGGCCAGTTCTGGCTTGAAAGCTACAGTTTGCCAATCCATGATACAGACTGCTCCTAGTTATTGATAAAATTCCACCATTAGCTACATTAGATGCCTTTGCAGGAAAATCCTTTATCTGGGTGACTAAAATAAACAAATTAACTCATTGCTACAACCAAAATTATCGCTTCTGGAACAACAGAGAACATCTATCCTTTTCTATATATCAGCCCTTCAAATATTTGAAATAAACTATTATTATTCTCTCAAATATTCTTTTCTCCAGTCTAAATATCTGCAATGCCTCCAAGCATTCCTTGTATTAGCACAGTTTTCCAGACCATATAACCATTTGACCATCCTCTTGTATTCACACACTAGTCTGTGAATGATGCTTTGAAGTATAGAGTACAGATACATGACATCTGGTTTTTAAAATATGTAGCAATCAAGATGTAATCTTATTTTAGAATTTGGCTCACTGTCTCCAAATACGAATTTAAAGGTTTGAAATCAAATATATTTAGATGTTTTCTGATTATAAGATAATTAGGTAGAAATCAATAACAAAAAATACCTAGAGAATTTGTATATATTTAGAAACTAATATATTTATAAATAATTCATGGATCAAAGATAAAAATTTAAAATATTTTGTTCAAAATATTTTCTAGGGCCGGCCGAGTGGCGCATTGGTTAAGCGCTGGTTTTGGGATGCCAGCGGCCCCGGTTCGGATCCCACATGAGGGCCAGTGACACTGCCCTCTACAGCTAACAACAGCTCCACCTGGAGCTGGGCTGTGCGAGCCCCGGTGATGGTGTGGGCTGCAGCCCCTGCTGCAGTGGGCTGCCATAGGCTGCAG
The DNA here is from genome assembly GCA_033961575.1 of Aselliscus stoliczkanus. Classification (NCBI taxonomy): domain Eukaryota; kingdom Metazoa; phylum Chordata; class Mammalia; order Chiroptera; family Hipposideridae; genus Aselliscus; species Aselliscus stoliczkanus. Next base: position 66,831,689 of record CM066730.1, on the reverse strand, counting down.
TGAGTGGCCCACAGCCAGCGTGAGCGGCTGGCAGCCAGCGTGAGCTGCCAATAGCCGCGATGAGCGACATCCAGAGGCCAGCGGCCGATCTGCCTCATCCGGGAAGAGCAATGACGATACCAACCGTGAAGCAACATCCTCCGCAACTAAAACTGAAGAACAAGAAGACGGCAACTTGTCTGTTCCCCTTCCCCGATTCCCCAACGCTGTTCCCCTCCACCAATTCCCCAATAAAATCTTTAAAAAAAAAAAAAAAAAAAAAAATATTTTCTAATTTTTAGTATAATTTTAAATTAGTTGGGATTATTTTTATGGCCCTTATGATCATTTTTATAAAAGATCTCTATGCTTGCAAAGAATGTGTATTTTTTTTGATATAGCATTCTATATATGTCCATTAGATCAAATTTGCCGTATCATATTGTACAAAACTCTTATTATTTTTCTTTTTGAATTTTTATAAGACTTTATTTGAGCCAAACTGACATATGCCATGGAGCAAGATCTCAAATACTCCCTTGTTCAAAACCCTTATGGCTTTAGATAATACTAATGTATTAATTCTGGCTCATTAACTGTAACATATGTAGCATACTAGTATAAAATGTTAATAGGGGAAACTGGGTGAAGAGTATATGGAAATTCTCTGTACTAGCTTCACAATTTTTCTGTAAATCTAAAACTTCTAAACAATAAAGTTTATTTTTAAAAGCATATGTGTAAGACAATCAAGTAAGTTTAAATATATATATATAAGTTTAGATATATAAACATATATAAATTATATATATATAATTTAATTAAAAAGATAAAAGTATCTTAAAGTTTACAGAGAAGGTAAATACCAAAGAAAACAAATAAATTAATAAAAACAACAGTGAAAGGAAATATACTATAAAGCCACTTTAATTAAATCAATATGGAGTATTAGTCTAGAAATATATAAGTAGGCCTGGCCAAGTGGCACTGTGGTTAAGAGCTGGCTTGGGACCCCAGCAGCCTGGGTTCGGATTTCCCATGTAAGGGCCAGTAACACTGCCCTCTACAGCTAAGATGGTGAACAACAGCTCCACCTGGAGCTGGGCTGCTCTGAGTCCCAGGGATGGCATAGCTGCAGCCCCTGCTGCAGTGGGCTGCCATAGGCTACAGTGAGTAGCCGGCAGCCAGCGTGAGCGGCCAGCAGCAGGTGTGAGCTGCCAAGAGCTGCTGTGAGCAGCTGTCCAGAGGCCAGCGACCCATCTGCCTCACCCGAGAAGAGCGCAATGATGATACCAACATGGGCCAGTGAAGCAATGTCTTCCACAACTAGACTGAAGAACAAAAGGACAGCAACTTGTCTGTTCCCCTTCCCCAGTTCCCCAACGCTGTTCCCCTCCCCCAATTCCCCAATAAAATCTTTATTTAAAAAAAAGAAATATATAAGTAGATCAATCAGTAGAACAGAACAGATAATCCAGAAATAAAATCCAGTTTATATGAGATTTTAATATACGACAAAACTGTATTTCAATTCAATGGGAAAAGTGATTATTTAATCAATGGTGCTGGCACAACTAGCTATCCATCAGGTAGAATATAGTCAGTCCACAATTTCATATTATGAAATAAAAAACAAATTCCTATGGAGTAAATATGTAATGTAATAAAGCATCAAAAAGTAAGTAGGAAATATAATAACACATACAATCTATTTCTTAACCAGAAAGAAAAGATAACCATATTTGAGTCTATAAAAACAAAAAGTATGTTACAAAAGCTATCATAAACATAAGTAATTAATAGGCAAATGATAGATGGGGGAAAATACTTACAAAAGAGATAACAGATGAGTTAGTAATCATAACCAGTATACAAAGAGCTCCTAAAAATTGGCAGGAGACAAGCAACCCAATGGAAACACGGATAAAGGATGTAAAAAGGGAGTTCACAAAACCAAATCCATATAGCTACAATCATGAAGATGTTCAAACTAACTCAAAGTAATTCAAGAAATGAAACACAGTAAAAAAATCATATATCACTCTACACCCAATCAGGTAAAAGAAAAATTAGAGTGTAATAATACCAAACGCTAAGAGGATAAAGAGAAAAAAGTGTATAGGGTTTCCAACTGTTTTGAAAGCAGTCTAACAAATATTTTAAAATTAATAGTTCACAGATGCTTCAAACAACAAATCACACTCCTGGGAATCTACCCTATAAAGATAAAATCAATAAAACATTTATTACAGCATTGCTCTTATTGCCAAAAAAAAAAAAATCAGGAAACAAAATGAGTTCCCAGGAATAAGGTAATAGAAAATTGTACATCTATACTATGGAATATCAAGCAGCCATCAAGAAGAATGAATTAGAGCTATACCATTTGACTTGGAGGAATCTGGATATATTTTTGAATGATAAAAGTGAGATGCAGAGATGTTCATATACCATAATCCCATTTTTAAAAAATCCCATTTGGGTTGTGAACATCGATCACAGCCCAAAACTGTATGTGCACCCAAGTGGGTGAGAGTGTGTGTGTGTGTGTGTGTGTGTGTGTGTGTGTGTGTGTGTGTCTGTGTCTGTGTGTATCTGTGTGCCTGTGTGAAAAGTGAACATGGAAATACGGAGGGAAACCCACCAGGTTGCTAACAAAGATTACCAGTGGGATAAGGGGGAAGAAGGGTGTGCCGGGGTTAGAAAGAAAAAATGGGCAGAATGTATGATATGATTACATTGATGTTAAGGAAATTAATCAAAAACTTGCAACAATATGGCTTCGGATCGAATGTGATTGACATGAGTGTTCCTCCTCCACAGTCCCTATTCTCAATCCATCTCACAGTCTCTTGCGATTTTCTCATCCATTGAACTAGTATTAGTCCTATATAACCTAAATCTCATAATCTTTTCTTTTGTCCATTTTGTGACAATCCTACTAAAAACTACTGCTTTCCATTAACTATTTATAAAATTGAATTTGGGGACCACACTTTTCAAGTTGGAGTGAAGGTTTACACACAAATGCAAGTACCTATACATAAAGAAAATAGAAAAAAATAAGGAATTGGAATTTATATATTTACTGATTGTTGAATGTCCATCAAATGAAAAAAACTAGTTATAGAAAAATAGACATAAAGTATTCTATTTCAGTAAAAACAAGCAAAACCCTAATTATAAATGTATGCTTAAATACTTTTAAGTGAAAAAGACAATTTTGGAAAGTATTCAAAAGGCCATTGGCACAGATTAGACAAAGGAGTGGAAAGTAGAGGGGAAGGGACAGATTATAGTTTTGATTTTATATCTCTGCATCTTATTCTCACTTATTACAATAAGTATTGCTTTTGAGATCTGAAAACATTAAGTAGTGAAAACAAAGATAAATTGCAAACAATAAATAAAATAAATTGGGTATTAATGAATACCTACCTCTAAGACCTATTGTAAAGATTAAAAGAGATAATCTATATAAAGTGTTTAGCATATCGTTTAACATGTTGCAAGTGCTCAATAAATGTTAGCTATTTTTTTATTTTTAAAGAAAGACTACAGAGATCAGTGGAATTTACGAAGCTGAAAAGATAAGGCCTTTGAAAATGACAGGGTACTTTTTTCTTATTACTGAATCTGAACCTTATTACTGAACCTTTGAAAGACAAAGACTCATATTATGGTAACCATACAGCTCACTAAATACTCTTTCATTGATACTAAAAATAAAATTACAATTAGATAAATAAGCTACATATATAATAAAAAGGAGATGGCAGCCTTTTTGCCTGAAGGCTACTGTAAGAACTTCAGTGCCATCCTAAGGCACTATGCTTCTGTCACAACCACTTCAGATGAGAGATACGCAGGCCCAGGGGTGTTACCCCATATTAGAGGAGACTTAGAATATCATTCTTACAGATTGGAAAGTGATGCTGTTGATCTTTTTGAGGGCCTGTCCAAGGGGAAATCCATTCCTAAATGTAGAAATTCCAGTCCCAATTCTGAAAATTTCCTAAAAGCATGTTAGCTTAGTTATAATCTACAAACTGGATTTGGTCCATCAATACCATTCTTATTGTTCAATGAAACATTAAAGTAAGTTCTTAAATTGCATGCGTGTGTTATTAGTCTTGCTACTTACATGGAATCGACTTTCTCTTCGGGGCCTTGTACTTGGCCTGTTACAGTGCCTGTGCTGGTATTCTTCACCCAGCCAACAACTCCTATTTTCTTAGCCTCACCTTCTGTGTACTGGTTTCAGGAGAAAACAAGAGAAAGGGAGTCCATCATCAAAACTCCGAATTCGTAACATACTTGATTCTAACGTTCAAAAAGCACTACGCTGATAACTTTTTTCCTAAAATATAGTCTGTGCCAAAAAATGGTGCAGGGGGCCTACCGTAATACTTCTATTTACAAGAGCCTTCACTCAAATGGAATTTTTTGTTAAATTCTACTTTCAGTAAAGACAAGCATGTTATGAGGAAATAAACTGATAGAGGGAATTACTTCAGAAAAGTTTCCATGATGTGTTTGGGATCCATAACATTCGGCTGCCTTGCCCTCATGCCTGCTGATGCTAAATTACATTGTTAATTTGGGTTCCAAATGATGATCACTCTGAGGAAAAATCACTGAGGAAAAATATTCAGTTATGATCAATAAAAAATATTGGATTAAAATATTCTGATTATTTCCATTGACTCTGGACTTGTCACATAAATGTTATAATCCTCTATTGGTAAATTTATTTCTCCAATTATTCTTAATAGTATTTTTTTAAACTCCTTTTCCCGGTTCCAAATTCAGTTATGCTATTAGCAAATGAAAACCTAGCAATATTTTGCTTTTGAATTATTTTAACTACATCATACTAAAATTCTTGTGGATCCAGTCTACTAGAACTTTTTTAAAAAAATGCTCTTCTCCTGTTTGGAAGTCATGGTTACCAAGATCTCCATACTCCACGTCCCCAATAAAGGGAGCAACACAAACAGAGATGGTTAGAGCTAGGATGGTTACAGATAGGGTTGATGTAGGAGCTGGTTCTGAAAACGAGTCAAGCTCTCACAGGCCATAATGAAAAAGGAAACAATCTGAACTGTAGGGGATGAGACTATGTCAAAATGCGGAGACTTTACAGATGGGAGTATGTTAGAACACTCACAGTATGTTAGGAACAGAGACCTAATCTAGTGCCTGCCCGCTCAGAGAGTAGGTGAAAGCACATGCCATATTTAACTTTTAGAAAAGGAGTATATTAACAAAATATAAAAATTAAAGGCAACAAGGAGGTTTAACTTCTAAAAACCTGGGAACCACCTTATGCAATATGAACACTTTTGGTTCTGGAATTCAAGATATATACCCTTGCCTGGAGGGTTTCTTTCATCCAAAACAAGTGGAAGAGCCCACACTTTGTATTTGATATACATAATCAAAGTGTCGAATTTGATCACCCAAAGTGAAGTACTTTTGAAATTCATAGAAAACATTCACTAAAAGCTAAGAAGGCTGTAATGTTTTTAAGAGACTATGTTTTAAAGATAGTTTTAGTAAAAATCTCAACCAGTAACTTGTATTTGAAGAAATACAAATACATCTTCATTTGCTGTCAAGGACAGGAAACAAGCAGTAGATCAGCACTAAGTGGAAAACGGCTCCTGCGATCAGAAATAACCATGGGGGGAAATATAATAAACAGATTGTGTTGACTTACCATTCTGAAGCAGACACCTGTATAAAAGAAAGATAAAAAAGAAACATCAGCTTGTCTACATTTAAAAAAATTATATATTTCCTAATTTAACATTCATCTATTTTATTAAATACTAAGTAAATGAAATGAGCAAAGCTTTTTTTTAATTGAATTTATTGGAGTGTCATTGATTAATAAAATTATATAGGTTTCAAGTGTACAATTCTATAATACATCATTTATATGTTGCATTGTGTTCACCACCCAAAGTCAATTCTCCTTCCATCACCATATATTTGACCCCCATTAACCTCCTCTACCACCCCCTCCTCCTTTACCTTCTGGTAACCACTCAACCGTTGTCTGTCTATGAATTTTTGTCTGTTTGTCTTGTTCATTTGTTGCTTTCAGTTTTACATTCCACATACAAGTGAAGTCATATGGTTCTCGATTTTTTCTGACTTATTTCATTTAGCATGATAATCTCAAGATCCATTCATGTTGTTGCAATCGGCAGTATTTCATCTTTTAATGTCTGAATGTATTCAGGTTTTTTTGTTTTGTTTTGTTTTTTGAGGGCAGTGGCACTGGCCCTCATATGTGGGATCCGAACTGGGGCCACTGGCGTCCCAAGCCAGCCCTTAACCACCGCGCCACTCAGCCGGCCCTATTCAGGTATTTTTAAAAATTATTTTCTTTTAAAATAAAAAGAGAAAAGGAAGAGTACTTTTGGAGAAAAATAGTAATCTGAATATTTCATTTCATTTCATTTGAATATTTTATTCAAAGTATAATGAAATGTCAAACTGTATTTTTAGTCTATTTTACAATGCTAAATAACACAAAATGCTTATTACAAGGACAGTTGAGTATATTTGGCATACAATTTACCTACCCTTGGCTTTTAGAATTTTTCCTTTAAGTACAAGGACTAAATCTAAGTTTAAATGTAATAAAACATTTCTGTTTTAATTCCACATACTGGAGAAGGCAAAACTACAAGGACAGGAAATGAATCAGTTGTTGCCAAGGGCTGGGAGGTGAAGGGAATGTTGCAAAGGGCTATTAGGGAACTTTTTGGGATGATGAGGCTATTTTACATCTCAACTGTGAGGCTGGTTGCATGACTGTACACAGGTTTCAAAATTCATTTAACTGTATACTAAAAAAGATGAATGTTACTGAATTTAAATTATACCTCAATTGAAGAAAAAAAAGAAAAGAAAAAAATTGGGAAATCAAGGGGGATAGATCAAACCAATCTCCAGAGAGGTCAAAAGAGATTGTTTCTACAGCAATTGAGCCTGGTTAAGAAAATACAGAAGAAGGAATCAGTGGCTTAGGCAATATTATCTAATTCTGTAAGTGGATTTATAATAATAATGTTTGTTTTCTGATCATAGTATTCTGTGGTACCAAATGACCATGAAGAAAAAGAGCAGTAAAGCAATAAAGACAGGATGATACCACAAATGGAATTTTTGTAGGGCTATAAAATAATTTTAAAAGATACACACAAGGGCTGGCCGAGTGGCGCATTGGTTAAGCGCTGGTTTTGGGATGCCAGCGGCCCCGGTTCGGATCCAACATGAAGGCCAGTGACACTGCCCTCTACAGCTAACAACAGCTCCACCTGGAGCTGGGCTGTGCGAGCCCCGGTGATGGTGTGGGCTGCAGCCCCTGCTGCAGTGGGCTGCCATAGGCTACAGTGAGTGACCCGCAGCCAGCGTGAGTGGCTGGCAGCCAGCGTGAGCTGCCAATAGCCGCAGTGAGCGACATCCAGAGGCCAGCGACCCATCTGCCTCATCCGGGAAGAGCTCAATGAGGATACCAACAGTGAAGCAACATCCTCCGCAACTAAACTGAAGAACAAAAAGACAGCAACTTGTCTGTTTCTCTTCCCCGATTCCCCAACGCTGTTCCCCTCCACCAATTCCCCAATAAAATCTTTAAAAAAAAAAAAAAAAGATACACACAAAATGTGGAGCAATGATGAGTGGAAAGTATTGATATGAAGGGGAACCAAAAGGCAATCTGTAATATAGATGCAGGGAAAGATGTCAGCTAGCAGATATAAAAGGAATTGGCAGAAAACACAAAAGAAACTTCAGTTAAACCAGACCATGGAGGAGAAAGACAAAACAGGAGGAAAAAAACAGGCAGAAAGGTGGGAAAGTGTGTGGCCATTTTCTCCTAAGAGTGAGGCGATCCCAGAAGACACTAATCAGGTAGAGTTGATGGTTTTTGTTAAGGCTGCACTGTGCATCTTCCCCTCTGAGCTTCTCAACAGTGAACAGCTCTGTATGTTAGCATTATGAAAAGAAAGCGCATTCAACTGAAGTAAACAGAAACCGGAAACGCCTGGTGCAGCTCTTTCCTATTCAGAGTGATCCACGGACCAGCAGCACCAGCAGTGCCTGAGAGTTTTTGTTTTTCTTTCCTTTGTTTTTCCTTCAGAGATATTTTTTAACACTTGAAATATAATTCACATAACATTAAATTTAGCCTTTTAAAGTGTTCAAAGTATACTAAATGTAGTGATTTTTATTTAGTATATTAACAATGTTTTGCAACCATCATCACTTATCTAATTCCAGAACATTTCCGTCACCCCAAAAAGAACCCCTCCCTCACATTTCCCTCTAGCAGTCACTCTCCATTCCCTACTTCCCCCATCCTTTAGGAAAGTCAGGACCAAGGCCTCTGATTTTCTTGGCCTTTCCCTCAAAATTTGAAGATGGCTGCTACAGCTCCAATCATTATATTCGCCCTACAATCAGGAAGAGGACGGGTACAGGGGAAAGCTCCTGGCTGAGTCAGGCCCTGTCAAAGAGCTTTCCTAAAAGCCTCAATCAATGACTTGGCTGATACAGTCCTTCCCACCTCTATATGTGGAACATGGGCAGTCATTCTCCAATTTTGGTCACCATACAACCTCCCTGACTTTTCCTGTCACTCCACACCAAAAAACTCTGCGGTCAAGATCATATTGAAGTACTGCATCCAGAACCGCATAGTTGAGCTCCTTCTAGATTTTACAACTTATTTCTGGAGGAGGAAGCTTCTTCTCCCTCGTGATAGTTCCTTCTTTGAGGAGGAATATCCATTAGTGTGACACCCCTGGACACTCTCTACCCTCTATACCCTGTTCCTGACTCCACCTCAGGGACAAGAAGTGACTTATCTATTTAATATGAGTACATAAGTCTATAAGGAGAAACATGCATACCCAAGTGCTTTCTCTTCCTCCTTCTCCCGGGAGCCTGTTACCCTCTGAGATCATACCTTCTGCTCTGCCCATGGGGCAGGCCTGCTTGTGCCAGGGTGGGTGTGTTTGATCTGCAGTGCAGACTATTATCAAGTCCACTTACCCAAAGATACACACCACATCCCCAAAACTCTGCTTTACTCTATTTTACTTGTCAATCAATAACCCACACAATGAAGAGGGGCGTTATTTATTCAGCCCCCTCAAACACAATCCTTATTTTAAAGCCTTAGAAGGAATGTACATCAATAGGTGTCAGGATCCCCTGCGTATTAACTTTGTGAAGCAGTGAACCATGCGGGAGTCAACCGTTCAAAGCCCCATAATCCACTTGGAATTTTCTCAGAATCTTTCTGAGAGTCCTGATCCCTAGTTGGAAGCATATGGCGCAACAGAGAGAGATACATATAGGGGAAAAAAAGTGAATGTGGAGACAGGTTTTCTGCAGTTTATCAGCACTGGCTGGAACAGAACGCTCATGGGACAGGGCCTGTGTTGGAGAAGATGCTGCTGTGGGCTTTCGTGGTCTCTCCACATTGCATCCACCTTGCCTACTACAGAGAAGGGAAGCTGATATGACCTAAGGAAGGCTTTTTTACAGACACACTGCTCTGGAAACTGGGACAGACATCAGCCCCTTCAGTTATGAAAGACTTAAGTATAACACATGCTCAGTCAAGACTCAATAAGCCGCAACTGTGCCTTACTATGTGAAAAGATGTTAGTGAGAAACTCGGAGATGAATATTGCAAAGGAAGTCACACTTTAAATCTACAAAGAAATATTGATATTTAATCATATGATGAATTTTAAACATCAGCATCCTTTCATGTAAAATCAAATTTTCCTATTGTAATATACCCCTTCAGCCTGGGGTCTGATAGTTTGTGTCAATTTTGAATGTAGGAAATCATCTGTCACCACCTTACAAAGCAGCCCTGAATGATTTTTAACATCTTTAATTGTTAGAAAGGACTTCTTTATATGGAATAAAATTCTGACTCCCTTTAACTTTTCCCCATCCATGCAGGGTCTGTCCCCTAGAACCACACACCATGGCACCTTTCAAATAGTTGAAACAGCCATCACACTACTGATTCGTCTCCAAGTCAAATACCCCTAAGCATTTTAATTTTTTTTTTTTTAAGCTGAGCCATCCTGCTACCTGTTGGCAGCTCAACGGCAACTCAGCTCGAGCTGGCCTCGAACCGCTGTTGCTCAGAGCTCAGCTTGCACTCTTGAGCGAGCTCTTAAACAACTGAGCCATTCGGCCGGCCCTCCTAAGCATTTTAATTTATTCTGAGACACTTTTGAAGATGCCACCAGAAGTACAGCTTGTAGAGAACATAAAAACAAGCCACCAACTTGACCGTCAAAATAATATCTGTATTGTCTAATGAGACACACGGATATAAGTACACAAATAACTGTAGTTGAAAGCAGAATGGATTATAGAGATGTAAAAACAAGAATTAGAACAGAACTATAAATGAAATGCTATAGGAACAAAGATGAAAAAGGGAATCAGAGTTAACTGTATTTATGTTTCTCGACTATAACATACTAAAATTTTCAACCTCTGAAACAGCTTTTCCATTTACCTGAAAAGGAAAAATGTGTACACCTAAATCATGTGGTGTCTGAGAAATCTAATAATTCATCCTAATTTTCATTTTTAAGCAATCTTAAAGAAAACTGCTGTCACGTCCTGCGTGGCAAGGGCAAATGGGACTCGAGAGGGGCGACGCAGATTGAATAAGAAAAAGAGACAGAAGTAGGATAAGAGCGAGACCAAGGGACTCAGCCAAAGACGACTGAGCCCTGAATCGGATCTGCGCATAGCTTTTATTGTAAATTTTTAAGGAAGTAAACTGCAGTGAATCATTAACCGTGTATACGTATGTGCCTTAGGCTCCTTTTCCATTAATCCGGATAGTCATCTTTGTTTTGTGTCCCAAGGATCCGGCCATCCTCACCACATGCCTTAGTAAATAGTAAGCACCCTCCAGGTGCAGCAAGGAAACAATAGGAGCAGATAAACAAGTTATGCTTCCCCAAGCCCACTAAGGCCAGCTTGCAAGCCCTTCAATGTTGGGGACCATGACCCTCAACAAACTGCTATTTATTTTGATAGTCCCATAAGCTACTCCTATTCTAAAACTAAGTTAAAACTGTCAAAAACAAACTGCTGAATTTATAAAGCACAGGTAAATCAACAGATTGCCACAATCCACTTCCACAGGTGTCACTAGTATTTACCTCAGAGCTGGTAAAGCATCAAAGAATCTATACATAGCTTTCTCAATTTCCCTTTCAAACTTTCAGATTATATTATTCTAGATATAACTGTAATGAAATATTTATAGGAATATTATAAGCCATGCCATAGTTATGAATGCTGTAAAAACACAGGAAGTCCATCTCCAGCTTCCCTATCCCTCTTCCCAAAAGTCCCTGTACAACAGAAGTTGATAGGAAAAAACATGGAGCTTCTTGACAATGTGGAGATTAATAAGTAGAGGATGTAAAGAGAAAGGAAAAAAAGAGTAACTTAACAGTGCAGAAGACTGACAAACTCGATCCCACCTAGGTGATCAAGGTCAACATCAACAGTGGTAAGTCATATTGATAGTACGTACCCTTGATATGGTGTGATGAGAGTGGCATTTTGCCTCTGTGGTCTTCCTCCCAATAACCCATAACCCCAGTCTTAGCATGACAAAAATATCAGACAGCTCCCAACTGGGAAGCTTTCTACAAGGTACCTAACCTCAAAATACTCCTCAAAGCTGCCAAGGTCATGGAAAACAAGGCACATCTGAGAACATCATAGACTAAGGGAACAAGATGACTAAATGAAATATGATATCCTAGAAGAATCCTGGGCCAGAAAAAGAACTTTAGGTAAAAACTAAGGAAACCTGAACAAGATATATACTTTAGTTAATAATAACGTATCAATATCAGCTCATCAGGGGGCTGGCCAAGTGGCTCAGTTGGTTAAGAGCTCACTCAAGAATGCAAGCTCTGAGCAACAGGGTCACTGATTTGATTCCTAGCCAGTGCTGAGCTGCAGCTGAGCTGCCAACAGGTGGCAGTATGGCTCAGCTAAAAAAAAACAGAATGAATAAATAATTAATTAATTAATTTTTGAAAAGTAAATATTGGCTCATCAGTTGTGACAAAAGCACCATAGTCATATAAGATGTTAACAAGTGGGAAAACTGGATGTGGGGTATATGGGAACTCTCTATAGTATCTTTCCAACTTTTCTATAAATCTAAAACTACTGCAAAACAAAACAAAACAAATATATATTTTAAAGTAGAGGAAGAGAAGCAGCAATGGTAAACAACAGCATCCTAAGGCTCTATATGTAGACTTTGCAAATGGGCCAGAGAAGCAAATCCACTATTTGTAATATTATTTCTATAAAGTATTTTCCTGAATTTCAAACAACCAATTTATAAACTAATTCTTGGAATACAATCTGCTTGTAAATTAGGTATGCATAGTTGAGAACAAGGCAGGGTACATTTGACCCTTAGAACATACTGACTGCCATTTTGTCACCAAGGATGTTTTAAAAAAACATTCTAAATGGAAATATAACAACACACTTTATTTTTGGTTGGAAAACATTTTGTCATAAACTTCAGGAAGCCAATTTAATTCATTAATCAGTTTTCCAGGACAGAAAGGTTAAATCATTTTCCATTTTTTCCATATTCATGTTTATGTCATTGAAACCATTTTCACTGGGGATATTTCCATTTAAATATTTTTATGATAATTTTATTTAACACTCAATATTCCATCTATATTAAATATTGCCAATTATGGCTTCCTCCACTGTAAATTTACTATCATAGCTGCTATTTCTAACAAGCCAGTTTTCACTAAGATTTTATTACGCCATGCTTTTAAAGTTCATTTTACAATGTTCCGTTTAATTATTGTCCATTTCATAGTATTGCAATTTTTAATTTTTAATTATTTATTGTCAATTATTTCTACATAATCATTATGAATTAGATAAAAGGCTATTAGTTTGTATTTATTTCTTAGGTAATCCAAGAGAAAACTGTGAGACACAGAGAAATACAGACTGATATACAGAAATAGCGACAGTGTGAGCAAGTGACAGAGTCAGAGGCTGTAGCTTTTGAGTATGCTCACGGCTTACTGACTAGGTCAACCTTCCTTGGAGCCGAAAGAACCATAAAAACATTCTCAGGGTCATCTGCGTCCAAATGTGCTGTGTCAGTGCATAAGTTACGAAGAAGGCAAAATAAAGGTAGAAAGGCATTCAGAGGAGAATAAATAGGTTACAGTGATCATGGCATGGACTCTGATATCAGACTTCCAAGGTTGAAAACTCATTGTGTAATCTGGGATAGCTACTCTGTATGCCTTAATTTCCACATCTGTTAAATGAGGAAACAGTTGAGGATACAATGAGAATTAAATGAGACACTGCATATAAAATATTGAGTACAGAAATATTGGCACATCCTAAGTTCTCAGTAAATGCTGGTGTATATGTCTGCAAATATGTATTATGAATTTGTCTCAGATACTATGCCCTGATAAATCAATAGAATGCTTGTACTCCCTTCCATTTGACATACTGCAAACTTATTGCACTAAATCTCATTTTTTTAAACCCCACTGTTTATGGATAATACTGTTATCTTTCTTGTATTTGTACTGTTGCCCAAAATTGATCTTCATATGCCATGTGACCATGATATACACAAAACATGTAATGATACAGTTAAAATCAATAGAAATACATTATGTACTAACAGAAAATATTATATAATGGAAAAGTACATGTTCTAGAGTCAGAGAAATGCAGGATCAAATCCCATTTGTCAACTTAGTGCTTGTCTAAGTTACTGAACCTCTCTGTACCTGTTTTCTCATTGTTGAAACAGGAATAAGATATATATGCTACAAAACTGTGAGGAGGGTAAGGTAAATAATAGATGCTTGGTACATGCACATGCCCAGAAAATGTCACACATGTGTGTGTGTTTGCACATACACAAACACACACGCACACGCACTCAACTACTGCCATCACTGTCCAGAAGACAAAATGTTTTGTCAGGTGATCTTTGCCATCAATTTCATATTATATGTAATATGTTTCAGTGAATTATCAAGGGAGTTTTCAATCCAGAGTTATGATACCCCTGGATGTACCCAAAGACTTTCTACAGGGTGCAAAGCCATGGATAATTTTAAGGCAATAGGTTTCCAGATCCTCAACTTCCATATGTATTCTTTTCTGAAACCATCTCAGAAGGCATCTGTGGTTTGCTATTTCTCCTGTCCTACCTCCCTTTTCATAATCACTCCTTGAAAGAAAGGCCCATCTCTTTAAAAAAGGCATGCGCTCCCTCATCCTTAATCTTACCCTGGTACATCGCCCCAAAGTGTAAAATAAAAGCATAATTCAACTCTTCCTTTAATCAAGGTTTCTCCCTATAAAATAAATTTCCAATACAAATTTATCTTTTTAATTAAATATATATCAGACTTCTAAATGTATTTATATTATTTTCATCAACTGTGTTCTAATAATAATTCCCATAGTAACTCAAGCCAGAAGAAAAAAGATTAATAGAGCTTTATGGTCAAAGGGTATCAAGAAAATATATTTATCAGTTGGTTAAGAGCTCGCTCAAGAGTGCGAGCTGAGCTCTGAGCAACAGCTGTTCGAGGCCAGCCTGAGCTGAGTTGCCGTTGAGCTGCCAACAGGTGGCAGGATGGCTCAGCTAAAAAATATATATATATATATATATATATATATATTTACATGTACAGGTATGTGTGTGTGTATATATATATATACTGTACATACGTATTGCAGAAAATAGGTAATCAATAAGAAACTCAAAGGTAACAATAGGATAAAATTCTGTAGGGGGACAAGGAATGGAAATCAATTCAAAAAGGAAAAGGTATGGTGTAAAATTCCTGCTACTAAAAAGCTTTCTTTTTTTTTTTTTTTTTAAAGATTTTATTGGGGAATTGGGGGAGGGGAACAGTGTTGGGGAATCGGGGAAGGGGAACAGACAAGTTGCTGTCTTTTTGTTCTTCAGTTTAGTTGCGGAGGATGTTGCTTCACTGTTGGTATCGTCATTGCGCTCTTCCCGGATGAGGCAGATCGGTCGCTGGCCTCTGGATGTCGCTCACTGCAGCTATTGGCAGCTCACGCTTGGCTGCCAGCTGCTCACGCTGGCTGCGGGCCACTCACTGTAGCCTATGGCAGCCCACTGCAGCAGGGGCTGCAGCCCACACCATCACTGGGGCTCGCACAGCCCAGCTCCAGGTGGAGCTGTTGTTAGCTGTAGAGGGCAGTGTCACCGGCCCTCATGTGGGATCCGAACCGGGGCCGCTGGCATCCCAAAACCAGCGCTTAACCAATGCGCCACTCGGCCGGCCCTAAAAAGCTTTCTTTTAAATGAACGATGGTAAATATTAAATCACTACCATGTTTATATTCCCTTGGATAAATTTCAGTGATTTAACATTAACTTAGAAATAATAATTACAAAATTACAATAAACCAGGCATTACACCTTTTGCAACTAAACTTATAATGAAACAAAAATTACATAACAACTGAATCATTTTAAGAGCTATGCAGGAAAAAAAAAAAGTATCATCTCTGAGAAAGTGAACCCTCAAACATCCTCTAGGTGTCCTTCCTGAAGCTCGTGTCAAGCCCAGTAGTTTCAGAACAAAGTAACTACTCAAAGTCCTACTCAACTTCATTTCTCCCTCTGGGTCTGGACGCCGCACCCCTCAGGCCGCCCCCGGGGCCCCGGAGTCCCCCCTTTCTCCCTCCCCCTCTCTCCCTCCCTCCCCCTCTCTCCCTCCCTCTCTCCCTCCCCCTCTCTCCCTCCCTCCCCCTCTCTCCCTCCCTCCCCCCTCCTTCCCTCCCTCTCTCCCCCTCCCCCCTCTCCACCCCCTCTCTTCCTCCCTCCTCTCCCTCCTCCCCCTTACCTCCGTCCCCCCTCCCTCCCCCGGTCTCCCACCCGCCCCTCTCTCCCCGCCTCCCCTCCCAGGTCTCCGCTCTTAGCCCCCCCCCCCCCCGCCCGCCCAGCGCAGCTCTCCTGCGCCTGCGCGTCTCGCCGCCTTCCCGCCCGGGGCTGCTGTGTCATGGCCCAGCGGAAGTCCCGGCCACACCGGGGAGGGGGTTCCCTATGATACGAGACCCTTCTCTCTGCCTTCTCCCCTCCATCCTCTAACGCTTCTTTGGTCTCCCGCTCCAGGGGGGTCCCCTACCCTGCACTCTCCCGAACACCTCGTAGTCCACGGATTTGAGGGGCCCCGTGGTAGACATGGCGGCGGCGAGTCCTTTGCAGAGGAGCCGGAGCGGGGTTCCGGGCACGGCGACTGCAGCGGCCGCGAGAAGGAGGGCGTACATGGGGCCGCGGGGCGCTCCCCGCGCCTGTCAACGGGCCGGGACGCGAGCGCGCCGGGGTCACGCGCTGGGAGACGGCAAATGAGCCTGCGGGGCCCGGGCGCCAGGGGAACCCGGCCTCCTCTCCCTGCCCCCCCTCCTGGCGGAGCCCGCCTGGCTCCGGGAGCGATGCGTCCCCACCATGCAAGAAACCACGGTGCCCATGTCTCAGTCTTTGTAAAGGAAAGCCGAATACTGTGCCCAGACGTCAGGAGTTTCGTATCCCAAAATGCTTTTGCAATTAAAGACCTGCTAGCTTGGAGGTCAGCGTATTGGGTTAGTGAGTTGATTTTCCCTAAATGTTGAGGCGACGGCCAAATCGATCAGGCGATTTTGAACCAAGTCTTAAGGTGCCATCTGCATCCTCTTTCCAGTCTGAAAGGCTTTGGTCCTGAATCCATATTGTAAGTGGATAGTGATATATCCTGGGACAGGAAACGTTCAAAGCCTGAACTCTTTGTGAAAACAAACAAAAAATAAGTTATCTTCTGTTTCCTCAAACAGCTTTTTTATGTGTTTTTTTTTTATTATTGTTCAGCAACATTCTAATTGCCTAGATGGTGAAAGCAGTTAATGCTTAGAAAATTTTATTGCCTGGTGAGCTACTATAAAGTCTTCATGTGAAGCAATCCATCATTCCAAAGAATCTGGATACAGCTATTGGTAATCGGCTACACTTGACACTTCTAAATCCTTTTACTTGTGAGAATTTGCATCTCTCCATATATCAGGCTTCCATACCTTTACATATGTCTCTGCATCTGGCCACAGACTTAAAATAATCCTTGGCAATCTGAGTCAATATTACGTGCCAATTCTATTAGGGAACGTCAAAAATCATGTAAAACTCAGTTAAAATGTGGTTAAGTCATTCTGAATTAAAATATTCTGGAAGTACTAATTAGATAATTTTTGTAATGAGGATCCTGGTTTAATACAGAGACCTCACAATTTACGTCTACCTCTCATCTCCCTTCCAGTTCATTCCAGACTCTAGAATCAACATAGATCTTATGTTATTCAATGGCATGTCTTCAGAGTCTCTACACTGCTTTCTAAATAAAACTGAAGATCTTCAGCCTCCACTAACCTCTGATTATCTATAGGTTATAAGTAACCTGTAGTCAAGACACTTTGACTTATTCTGTTCTCTGAACACAGCCTGACCTTTTAAAAATAAAAAAAAATCTTTGTTCTTATCTGGAATACCTCCTCCTACCATCAAATCTTCCCCTATCCTATTCAGTCACCTGTGCAAATATTTACCAGATTTCATCAATTATTTAGTGTCTTCCCCACTAGTACTATGCCTTCTAAGAAATAAGATCTCAAACTTGGTTGAGGTCCTGTCACTGATCCTGTCACAAACTGGAAAGATTGACATCTTCCTTTTCTTAATCTTTGACTTTTCTCCACATTTACCCAAGAGTGCCCGCGCCAATTATTACGTAGCTTTATTGTAATTTTAGAAGCGCTATAGCAACCATTGACATTTGCTTAGCTGAAAATTTTACTGTGTCTGCCAACAGCAGAATATAGTGAACAGAAATTTTTATGTACCATTTCATCATGGATTGCCAATAATATGTGATTTTAAGACATTAGAAATTTTAAGCAAATGTTGCTCATATTTAAGCTAATTTTAAATAAAAACATCTATGCCTAATTTAGATCAATTTTTTAAAATAGAAAAGAATCATCCATAACCCTAACACAAACTTAATCATTTTTGTGTATTCTCTTCATATATATTTTAAGTAGTTTAAATCATAGTATAAAATTTCATTCTTTCTTTTTCCATGTTTTAGTCTTTCCAATGAATATTTTAGTAATGTAGGTAGAAGTTAGAAAATGTAGGGGGAGGAGGGGTGGGAGGGAATACGTACCTACAGAAAAAGCTCATAACTAGCTTTGATTAACTGCGTCCAGCCAATGACAAGAGGTGGTCTAGAGCAAGATAAGGACCTGAGTCAACAGACCTCCACCCATCTTAGGAGGGCATACCCTCCTGTGGAAGAGCATGCACCATCTGCACCACCTTTTCCGGCCAAATCAATATGTAATGCCCTCACCCCACCCAGCAAACTGTACTCCTTGAGACAAGAGCTCTCTCACCCTTTTTTTTTGGCGCCAGCTCTCTCCCATACATTCTTTCCCCCTCCCCTTCTCTCTCTCTCTCCTCCTGTCACCTTAGCTAGACCTGTTCTCTTCCCTAAGACTGTATCACTAATAAACCCTGCTTGCATGCTAATCAGCTTGCTGACCTTTGATTCTTCACTGTGTCAGCAAGAAGAACCAAGACTCCATAACAGTAATTTCATGACATTCTATTAAGTAAGCATAACCATAAATTTACCTACTAAGTTCCCATTGTTATGCTCTCAGGTGGCTTCTAATTTTTCACTACTATAAAAAATGTTGTGAATATTTGTACATGTAACTTCCTTCCCATATTTTTTAATTATTTGGGATAGAAGCTAGGACACCAAATTAAAGGGTATAAGTGTGAATTGTTCTTGATATATATTACCAAATTGTTTTCTCAAAGGGCTATATTAATTTAAATATACCACTACCAACACCGTATTAGTGTATGATTATTTGGCTTCTGATGCAAACAAATGTAAGTAGGCTCTTCACATGATTAAATTAGATGAAAAGTTTTCATTTTATAACCTGAGTAATAGCTTTGGAATAACAAGGCTTTATGTTACTACTGGTTGAAATTAAAACTTAGATCATTCCCTTCCTTGAACCCCTTTAAAATAACTTGCATGTTATATAGAATCATGTTTTAGGTAATAAATACATAGGAGAGGAAAATCTTGCCTATATCATATGGATATAAAAAATAACTAGTCCCCAGAACCTATGAAATAGGTGTACACAATACAGTCTCTGTGTCCAAATGATATTGAAATGAAGAGGTCCCACCAGTATGTAAATCTCTAATTTGTCACTACAAAGGGTCTGTTGAGTGATTCCTCAGAAATCTGATGTTAATGTATAACTGATTTCAGAAACAACCAAAATTACTTTATCCATCAACATATTTCTACCCCTGAAATATTTTTGTAATCATTATGTTGAAAGAGCAGGACTCAAACAGTTAACTTCCATAACTGAAGAGGCCTAAACAAACCAATTCAATGATTCCCTCATGGAAGGAATACTTTACAGGTAAAGAAATGGTTAGATAATTATTACTAAACTGGATCCAAGATCATTAGACACCAGATTGTGAGACACCTTGGGAAGTAAGCTAGTTTCCCAGAAGAGGCTTTAATCTTATTACAATTTATCAGAAAAATTGCCTAAGCATTTTATCAGGAAGGCGTATTTTTTCCCAGAAGGAGATTCTGACCCAGGTTTGAACTAATTTTTCTTTACCACAGTCCAAGTTGATATTCAAAATTCATAAGTACTTTTAACATTAATGCTTATTCTTTCTACCAGCTTGATACTCCTAGGCTAGGGTGGGGAAAGGGCATGGCTGATTCTTCCCTTTGCTTCAGTTTCCCTCTCCTGGATGAGAATTAGAAGGAACAGCTACTTTGCGAATCAGTTTGGGCTCTCTGGGATTGGTAGATACTCAAAACTGATTAATTCTTTCGCAGGATCCTTTTTTGGGGGGAGACTCTGCTTTTCCCTACCAGGAGTTTATGACCTGCTTCCTTGCTAGACAATGCCTTTACTCACACTCCACTCCCAGCTTCTGAATGAATGCTACACTTTCAGCCTCTCTCTGTAGCAAAAAAGCATGCAGAGGATGGGATCCCTTTTAAAAAGACCACAAGACCAGATGCCACGCTCCTGTCATATTTAACTGTGGGTACTCATATCTCTGCCCTACCATTCATGGAAGTCGCAGTTTGCTTTGAATTGGCATGCAGTATTCAGGTGTCTCCAGTCACAGCCTCTCTACTTTCCACAGGTATGAGTCAAATACCAGTCTCTTCCACCTCCAAGAAGTAATTGCCACGCTCTCAAAGTGGTTCTTTGAAAGATCCTCTTATGAGGCATGCAGTAGAGGGGAAACATCTCATTTCTCTCTCCCATGGTGGGAAACAGGCAGAGAGGGAAAAGCTACAAATCTCCAATAACTTTTTCCAAAGAAATCCTCTCCAGCCTGAGGTGGGTTGTGGGCTGAAGATCTTAACACATTGAAGACGGGGCATTTAAATGTATAGACGCAAATCAATGTGAATGTGTTAAAATCAGTTTTAAATATACCGTTTGCATGACAACGGTAGTCTAGCACCTCATGTTGAAATCTGGGTATAATTATTGTTTTGTTTTCAGTCTCAGCTAAAACTGAAACAAAAGTCCCATTTTTCAAATCAACAGAATTCAGTATGCATTGTATATACCTTGTTTGGATCCTGATTTGAATATGTAAGTTGAAGAAGACATTTTTGAGATGATTGGGGAAATTTGAACACAGGTTGACTATTAAACATTACAGAATTATCTTTAACCTTGTTATATGTGATAATAAAATTATGGGTGTATTTTTTGAAAAGGCCTTATCTGTTAGCGGTATATACTGAAATATATAAGGGTGCTATAATATGATATTTGGGACTTGCTTTAAAATCCTTGGGGTTTGGGCAGGACATTTTTTAGATAGAATAAACTTATAGAATTGGTGATAGTTATTAAGCTTAGTCACGGGTACATGAGGATTCATTATACTATTCTCTAATTTTGTGCATGTTTGAAATTTTCATGAAAAGTTTTAAAATTAAAGTCCATTTTCATTTTATAAAATATGTGACAAATAATCATCAAAACTGTCATGGTCATGAAAAACAAAGAAAAACTGAGAAATAACCAAGAGCTGCCCTAAGGAGACATCATAACTAACTGTAGTGTGTTTTCTAGATAGGGTTCAGGAACAGAAAAAGAACTTTAGGCAAAAACTGAGGTAGTCGAAATAAATTATGGACTTTAGTTAATAGTACAGTATCAATACTAGTTCATTGTGACAAATGCACCATACTAATAATGTAAGATATCAATAAGAAGGGAAACTGGGTATGGGGTATAGGATAACTCTGTATACTATCTTCATAATAAGTTTATAAATCTAAAACTATTCTAAAATAAAAAGCTTACTTTTCAAAAGTCCATTTTCATATCATATTACATATTTTCATTATAACATTTCAAAATAACTTCTCACTATAGTGCATGAGCATCATTAGGCATTTTACAATATTTTTAAACTATTTCAGTAGATGGGCACACGATTTACATTTTTAGTGGATTCCTAAGTAGTCATGCTCAGGCACAGACAGTACTAAAGAGTTGCCTTCCAAAGCACTGCAGAAGATCTTTACTGGTATAAAGAAGCATAAATAGATCATTATGTATAATATACCTCATTTAATGAAAAGAACATGTTATAGAAACATAGCTCATTTCCAGAAGAAAAAAATATATAAAATGCACGAGAACATATTACATACTCTGGAAGTGAGGAAGCAGTATGGAAAACATCATTATGCTTAGCACTGAGTGCTTCAGAAAACATGAAATATGCATCTGTAAGTCTTGAGTAAGGCAAGGATAAAGCTAAGATTAGTGAAGAGGGGACAATTACAGATACCGCTGCTTATACACATCATAGAGGCAACAAATGGCAAAGCCATGTCTTGAACAGCGTATGCCCAGGCTCTGAGCTGTAGCACCAACATAGAGAAGCGAAGAAAGCGCCAGACACCAACTAGGACAAAAAGTAGGCAACACAGGTCTTTTTCCCTTTCTAATACCCACCCAAACACAGGCTTCAGCTGGTCTCGCATTTGCTTTTCCTGTGGAAGTAAGAAGCCTCGCTAGGGAAGATATCCCTTGGGTTCCTCCTTAGTATACATACGCACACACGCACACACCTGAAAGGTAGGAATAACCCTCAGACCTGGGCTAGTATGACATCAAAGATCCCCCTGTCTTTGAAACAACTCATCTATTCTTTGAAACTATGAGGTGATGAATGTTAATTGAACTTATTGTGGTAATCATTTCTCAATATATGTAAGTCAAATCATTATGCTATATACCTTAAATTTATATAGTGCTGTATGTCAATTATACCTCAATAAAACTGAAAGAAAAAATAGTTTTTCAGTCACCAGAAATTTTGTTTTTCATTGGTCTTCAATAAGTGTCATCCTGAATTACACCAACTAATATTAAAGGGCAGTTTTGCTAGGTTGACAGTAGAGCAAGTCTCCCCATCCCCTGCCAAACCTCTGCTCTGAGTATAAAAAAAGAAGACACCATTAATTAATTCATAAGTAGTGAGTTTTTAACCCTGCAGAGTGATCAAGTATTGAATAATTGGTAATTATTTTGTAAAAACTCTTAAATCCCACTTAGAAATTAACTTATAGAATACCTGAAGGATAGCAGCAGAAGAGAAAGCCGTAGAATGGAATAAAATTAATTCTAAATTAACTGAATTGTAATCAAAGTGACTTCTGAACTAGCAGGCCTCTTCTGAAAAGGGAAGAAGAAGGTGAAGTGAAAAGCTTGATTGGTTCAGGGAGTCTAAAGGTTTATAAAGAATGAGAACGGGCTTTCTGTTCAATCACTGGTCCCTGAAAAATAAGGAAGAAAAAACAACAACAACAATTATCTATTTCATGATGCCTTTGGTGGAACACTGGATTGGTACAAAACATCCATTCCAATCTATTTCTAGCTTGCTTTCCTGTTCTACAGGGCTGCAAAGTTTAAAGCTACATTCCCCAGATAGTCTTGCAATTAGGATTCCTTAAGTGACAGAGATTCCACCATCCGAAGTACCATGCTACATGTGGAGGGAGGGTGTTAGTAAGGCAGAAGCTATCTGCTACTGGTTCTGTGATCTGCTCAGTTATAGGGGAGCTTACTTTTCCTGTGGCATTGTTCATTGAGGTAATAGTGACTAGCTTCTTGGACACTAAGAGGCAGGGTGCAGGACATTGTTCTACTAGTTAATATGTTAATACTAACAAGTGTGATGAATTCTGGGCAACTCCCTGGAGGTGGCAGTTTCCAGACCATGGTAGCTTCCTGATGGTGGCAGGGGAAGCATAATTTAAAGCCAGCAGCTTCCCAGTTCAGCACATGGTTTTCCGATTGCAGAGAATCAGTAGCTCCCTTGGTGGCCCAGTTTGCAGTGAGAGTGGTTCCTGAAACATTAGCCTCAAAGAGTTTCTCAACCCTGGCTGTGCATCAGAATCACCAGGGAAACTTATTAACTGTACACATATACATCCCCAAAGGTTGAGATTCAATATGTCTGCAATGGGTTCCAGAATCAATATTCTTAAAAGCAACCCAGATGCCTGTGATACAAAGCTGAGGTTGAGAACTACCGACCCAGAGACTCTTTCATCAGCCCTCCCAACATCTCCATAAGCCATTTAATACCCAATGTTGTGTCCATTTCTGTTTAAACTGTCCAGAATGGATTATTTTTTCTGTAACTGAAGCTTGGCCAATGCAATACCTGGGATCAAAATTTTCACAATCAGAGTAAATCGAAGTTTAAACAGAATGAAAGTGCAAATATGCTATCCCTTCCTGTCGGTAAAGGAGCATTAAAAGTTTCAGTTCTTACAGAGAGAAGAAATAAAGATTGTAAGAAAAAACATGCTAACAATTCTAAGAAAACTAAGCCTAGAGTTTTGAAAAATAAGTTGCTGTCAAGAGATTACAGCTTAAAAGCTTATGTAATATACATTCTGTAAGTCACTCACATCCTGCTTATTTATTTTTATTGTTTACTTGCTTTGAAGCTATAAATTTTATTTTGGGGAGAAAAATGAAATAGAGTAATACCTTTGTTTGTGAGCATAATTCGCTCCGGAAACAAACTACTCATGTTGCAAGACATCGCTCGTTCACCACGTTAAAATGTATTAGAAATGTTTGCTCGTCTTGCGGAACACTCACAGACCAAGTTACTCACAATCCAAGGTTTTACTATAATAGCTTTAAAAATAACCCTTCCATTGTCCTGTTTAAATGAACCATAATTTCTGGTCTATTGCTGCCACCTACCAACTAATCAAGGCAAAGCAGTTCATATGAATATGATTACCATTCTAATCTTTCAGGAATGTTAGTACCATCTAAGTTTTCTCTCATGTCAGTGTCACACTTCAAAAACACTTTCAAGTACATGCTAAGCCCTTGAATGATAAACAGTTTAAGTGTCGTTAGGGTTCTTCACTCAACAGATCACTTAAATATGAAATTACCTTGACGATGAATTACTATTAAGCATCGATGTTATAGAAAATGCAAAACTTACAAGAAAATTCATTCCGTGAATGTTGGTTGAACTCTTACTATATATATAGTAGGTAATATGGTTTACAGTATACTCATCTACTATATTCTTTAAAATTAGCCTTCTTTAAAGGTCATATGTTCAATAAATAAGATGATGGTTACCCAGGTATAGAAAACTGAAAAATGGAAAGATTTCAGCTAGAATTAATTATCTTCACTACGATTTGTAAAATCTTGTCTTAAAAAGGTTGATAATAAAAATGATGATGATGAATGTAATAAAGTATCAATAATTCAGCACTTAAAACATATTTTGCTGATTGGATATTTTATATATGACTTCTGTTGGAGTCAGTGAATAGTACACTAACTTATATCTGCAGTAGCATTTTACAATTATTAAGACACTTTTATATACCAGCTCACATCTGATGTTTACAGTAATCCTGTGAACTAAGTAGGGCAGGTGCTGTCTCTATTTTAGGAACAAGGAAATTGCCTCAAAACTTTTAAGGGACTGCCCAAGATCACTCAGGAATCGAACCCCATCTGGAACTTGGCCTTCTGATGTAAAATTCAGAGTTCTTTCCACTATGCAACCCTACCATCAAGCAGTCTTTCATTCACTCGTTCAATAAATATCACTTCAGTGCTTACTGTGTGCTTTGTGTAGGTTCTAGGGAGAAGGTGGTGTCTAAATGGGGGCATGATAAGAAATAGGTTGTCATGGAAGGTCTCTGAGGAAGTGATATCTGAAGGATGTATAGAAATGAGCCAGAAAGAAAGGTGGGAGAATTTAATCCAGGCTGAGAGAATACCATGGAAAATGCCTAGGCTTTCCAAGCAGGAGAAACTGAAAGAAAGCCAGTGTAAAGCATTATTTAAAAATGGGGGGCCGGCCGAGTGGCGCGGTGGTTAAGCGCTGGCTTGGGAAGCCAGCGGCCCCGGTTCGGTCCCACACATGAGGGCCTGTGACACTGCCCTCAAAAAACAATAAAAATAAAAACAAATAAAAATGGGGAAGGTGGGGCCAGCCGAGTGGCGTGTTGATTAAGAGCTGGCTTGGGACGCCAGCTGTCTCGGTTTGGATCCTACATTTGAGGCCGGTGACACTGCCCTCAACAGCTAAGATGGTGAACAACAGCTCCACCTGGAGCTGGGCTGCTGTGAGTCCCCGGGATGGCATAGCTGCAGTCCCTGCTGCAGTGGGCTGCCACAGGCTACAGTGAGTGGCCGGCAGCCAGCATGAGCTGCGGAGAGCCACTGTGAGCAGCCGTCCAGAGGCCGGCGACCGATCTGCCTCACCCGGGAAGAGCACAATGATGATACTAACATGGGCCAGTGAAGCGACATCCTCCACAACTAGACTGAAGAACAAAAGGACAGCAACTTGTCTGTTCCCCTTCCCTGGTTCCCCAATGCTGTTCCCCTCCCCCAATTCCCCAATAAAATCTCTAAAAAAAAAAAAAGTTAAAAATGGGGAAGGTGGCTGGATTTAAACAAGGCTGACAGTCCAGGCAAGAAGGAACCATAGGTGCCAGGCTATGTAAGCCAAGGTAAAGAGCCTGGTTCTGAGTACAGTGGGAAGCCAGTGACGAATGCTCAGGTTCTATGCTCCATGCTGCATATCAGCACATTTCTAGGACTGGGGGGATGGGAGTGGAGTGCAGGGAAGGCATCAGCATACACTGTTCAGCTCACCACAGTGCATTTCCCTTCTCTCCCAGATCTTGGCACATAAAGCCTTGGATGCTTTAGTTCTTTTCCATTGTCTTCAATTACCTGGAATATTGTTTTGGTTTGGCTTTTATCCAGTTTTAATAGTTGTCCTCAGCTGATGGTTGGTCTGATACAAGCTAACCTGAAGCAAGGGTCTTCTCTGACTTTCTCTGAAGACTATTTCATTACATCTTCAGTCACCTCAACTCTCTCACCTCTTTTATATCCTTTATTCTCTCAACTGATGACCTTCACTAATGCTTCAAGAAGAAAATAAAATCCACAAAACCTACTGCTAACTTGTAGTAGATATGGTAGAATATATAGATATGGACCCAGGGAAACAAAAATTGGAGTTCAAGAAAACAAATGCAGCCAGCACTGGAGAAGTGAGTTGGCCCACATATGATATGGCTTTTGCCCTTAGGACATTTACCAAGTCCGAAACTGTGCAATGGTGAGAAGGCAAGAAATCAAGCCAAAATCATCTGCTAAAAATATAAGCAGAGCTTTTGGCAATTTCCTGGTACTGGGTAGAGAAAAATTATAGTTCAGATTCCACCAAAGACGGGCCCTGATAAACTCTGCAGATGTCTATGAATACTTCTAAAGACACTCTAGGAGTAAAGGCAAAAGGAAATAGACCAACTCACAAAGCCTGTAACAGCCTAAAATTATCTCACACCCTGATTACATCAATATGACCTGGCCCCACTATAACTGCTGACAAAAAGGAAGTTAAATCGTTTCCCAGGAAGATAACATCAACTGGAATCTACACTTTTCGGGGAATGTGTATGCCAGGGAATAGTACTGAAAGACAGAAGAGCAAGAGAAAAACAGACAACAGAAACAGATCCACAAATAATCCAGATATTGCTGTTATCAGAATGGAAAACAGAAACTGTTAAAAGTAGTTACATCTGAAAAATAAGTTAAAAGAGCCAAGAGGAGGCAGTCAAATTCAGAATATGGGACATTCCATGAGATGATTGACCTAGTTTCTCTAACAATTCAATGGCAATGGCAATGAGTTACAAAGTCGATGATACTTAGGAGACAAAACAATTGAATTCAATGTGGAGACTTTGTTTGGCATTCTTATTGGAACAATTTTGAAACATTCAGGAAATTTTGATTATGAGTTGGAGATAAGATTACATAAGAAACTTAATTTTGTTAAGTATAATAATGGCATAGAGGTTAGATTTTAAAATATCTTGAGACTATTATGCCAAGTAAAATAAGTCAGATGAAAAAGGAAAAAAAACATATAATTTTACTCATATGTTGAATATAAAACAAAAAGTAACAAACAAAACAAACAAAAACAAACTCATAGATACAGACAACAGAATGGTGGTTACCACAGGGGAAAGAGGGTGAGGGGAAGGCAAAATGGGGAAAGGGGAGCAAATATATGGTTACAGAAGGACACCAAACTTCAGGTAGGGACCACAAAATAGAGTATACAGGTGTCAAATTATAATGTTGCACACCTGAAAATATAATGTTACTAACTAATGTTACCCCAACAAATTTAATTTTTCAAAAATGGGAGCACAGTTTAGGAAACACTGATTTCATCCATTCCTTTGTAGCAGTCTGCCACTTGTTTCAAATGCCTAACAAATGTGTTTGCCTGCTTGCAAGAGTGCACAATTTGTCCCTCCAATCAGAACCTCCTAGGATGGCACTTCCTGCTCCTTGCTCTTTGAAACAGGGGAACAGATCTGTTTCTCAGACAAAAGTGGTAGCATGTGATTCAGCAAAATATAGAAAAGACAAATATATTAATCTTCTAAACATCTTATGTTCTCTGGATAATACTTTGTGCTTAGCCTCCCAACTCCCAAGTCCACCTGTGAGACCAGGGAGCCAATGGTGTATCCCTCTCAGGTTCTCCCTCTGCTACCTGAAGTCCTTCCTGTAGCTGACTCTCCTGCCACCTTACTTTCTAATTTTTAGAAGAACAACACCTGAACTAATGCCTGGACCACCAGGTGCCTGGTACAGAGGCCTTTGTGTGTATCAGCCTTCCAGTTCTGCAAAAAACACATAAGTGATTCAAAGAAACTTCTACAGTCACCAAAAGTCATTTTTTTTTCATCTGTATTTTCTCAACATATTATTTTGAAAATTTTCAAATCTTCCCCAAAGTGAAAAGAATGGAACAATGAACACCCATACAGTCTTCATTGCAATCAAATCATTAACTTTTGCTGCATTTGCTTATCTCTGCCTCCCCATCTCTGTCTCTCTCTTTGTATGTTTTTAATGAAAGTAAGTTGCAGACATCAGAAAGTTCCACCCGTAAAAACTCCACATGCCTCATTTAAGAATAAGAACATTCATCCACATAATCACAATACTAAGAAATTTAGTAGTGTCATTTAATATAGAGTCTATATTTAAATTTTCCCACTGAATTCTATGATCACCAGCCTCCAGGGTCTTTTCTTACTCTGGCTGGACTCAGATGGCAGGAAGAGGGCAGCACAGGGCAAGCAACTGACTGTGTGATGAGCTGGAGCCCATTTTTGTTGACCTTTAAAGTATTCTTTTCCTAATAAGTAATACTATGAAATGGTTAAGAATATTCAAACTTCTTGCTTAAATTATTGTGATTTTTACTTGTACTTTTAGCAAACCCATAAAAAGAAAATCAAACTGCATTACTTATAGGTTAAAAGAAACACAGTACTAATTTTTGGATCTAAACCTTGGATAGATTCTCCAGGCTCTAAGGATGCTGGCCTAGAAACCATTCCTGTATTTTTGTGGTAGGGGAGCCTTATTCATCAGGTCCACCTTTCAACTAGAGTATAGAATTTGGGGGGATTTTTTTTGCGGGGGAGGTTTTAAAGGCAATTTTGCTCAGAATCTGGGAGGATATGAAAGCATATTCTGATCAGATCGTGCCCCTTTTTGGTGAGGATCGAGGATCTACAATTATTAGCAGGACTCTGGAACCTCATGTCAGCTTCTTCACAGCAGGCCAGGCTCTTCTAATATGTTCCTGGAGAAAGTCATTCACCATGACATAGGTTTGGTTCTCTTCATCCTCCTAGAGTCACTTTTCTTTCCTACTGACCACTCCACCAATAGCCATTCTCTGTCAACTTAGGGCTTTGATTGCTCTTGAAAGTAACAACCCATTGGGACTTGTCCCAGTTGAACATTCTGGGTCAGCTGTGGGACTTAAAATCTTTATGGCTCACAAATAAATATAACTGAACGAAGAAAGACAAGTGTGCTGCCATCAGAATTTCAAAAATAATGGCCAAGGACAATAATGCATCATCCTCGCATGGCTTGCCATTGTGGGCTCTATCTGGGAAGCTAATGTACTTATTGATTGGTCCTCAAGAGAGACATCATTCGCAAATTGATCCCTGGCTTGTAGCAGCAGACTTACATTTGTGATAGCTTCAATAACCATATGAACAGATCCTGTTGCTGGGAAGACATGGGCAGCTATTGCCTTGACAACACAGCATGCAAGTTTCCAGTTCCCTCCATAGGACTCCAAGGTTTGAGAAGGTAATGGTTACTTATCAGTCCTACATATGAACTTGGGTTTTGCCTACAGGATGAGGATTCTTAGCCCTGAACTCAGTTCCTGAAAGTTTGTCAGTACCAGAAAATTTCATCCAGATTCAGACTGAAAACTATATAAAACAAACTTAAAGACACGAAAGCTCATGGTAATGTAGAAGGTTAGGTTTAAAACTTGATTACTGGGGAGAAAGCATCCTACTTTAATAAAAAAGTACTTTTATTGAAAAAGAATTGTGTATGTGTACAATTATGTATTCTGACATAAAATAAGACTAAAGAAAACTGATTTCTATTTTAAACTTTAGCTTCGTTACTAGGTATCCTCTAAAGTCATGTCCCTGCACCTAGTTACAGTGGTGTGCCTGTTGGATCAGGGTTAGGAATGAGGGAGAACAGCTTCCGGCCTGGGCAGAGCAGGGTTCAAATGTTGGGAAGGACTGGTTAACATATGTCTACTGCATATTCGTCATGGAGTGAGACACAAAATGCAGTTTCTGACATCCTGGGTTCAAAAGCTTATTGAAATGTCTGAAGTAAAAAATTAAAATGATAAAATGTTTAAATAACTAAAATAAATAACTGTTCAAGAAGGCAAAAGAAAAGATGATGCTAGGTATTTCACAATAGTTTCTGATGAGTAGTATAGCTAATAAAGCTACAGAAGTTTAAAAGAATTTCATATATATATATATATAATTATATATATTAAAGAAGCTATTACTTCTTCCTAAAAAAGTAAATGGTGACTTTGTCCTCAAATGTATATTTGAACTTTCCCTTTAAACCAGGGTTTGTTATCAATGAATACCTCTAACTCTGGGTGATAAATAGGAAGAAGACAAGAGTATGCACTTTGACCAGTAGGGTTACTTTCAGTACTCAGTTCTCTTGTAGGACAACATACTTCCCCGTGTTAGAGAAGAGAGAAAGCATGAGAGCCACTCCTTAAGTAGGCTGAGGGTCATCTGTGTGGAACACGGTCCCACTCTAGCATTCATGACCTTGTCTCTTAGTCTCTAAAGAAGATCAAGTGGTACAATGGAAAGAATGTTAGTGAAAGAGACAGAAGACTTGGTTTCGATTTCTGACCCTGCCACTAATTTATGTCACCCCTTGGGATACCTGTCACTCTCCCCCTCACAAGCCATTTCTCTGTGTAGCTCCCACTTTCTCCATTCAGAAGCCTCTCTCCCTTGTACTGGAAGGTTTTGCCCTTTTCAATAACTATTTGCCCACCTCCAGCGGCTACGCTGCAATATTCCATGCAGTGAAAATTGTTTAACCTCCATCACTAGCTCTGCATTTAGCCTTCAGATTCATTCATTGCATCTATTATGTACCAGGCACAGGGTTAGGAATACAATGTTGAGCAAAAAATGTTTGCCCTCCTGGAGCAAATAGTGGATAGAGTCACAGAGGAGCTTATAATGGTAAAGGGGAGTCATAACTCAGGTCTTTCATCTTTTAAATTCTCAGGTGAGTTAAGTTAGCTTTAGTGACTCTAGGACTTCCTCCAATTCTAAAGGTCTCTCTCTTTTTTTTTTTTTTTTAGTTACAGATGTACAAAACAATGCAATAGTTATCTTTTTCACCCCTTACAAAGTGACTCCCCCTGCCCCCTCCTCTGCCTCCCCACTCCCCATATCAACATATCTATTACAATTCCATTGACTCCATCCCCACACTATATTCCACATCCCATGACTATATATGTGTTAAATGATAGTCAACGTCTAATATTATTCAGCGGCAGCTTCAGATATACAGTGCAGTAGTCAGGCCACTACACCGTCCATGAAGTGGTCTCCCTGACAAGACATGAATCCTTCTAATCCCCTAAAAAAATATTTACAACCTTATTGATTATATTCCCTAAACTGTCTCTTCTGTCTCTGCGGTAGTATTGTAGTTATCAGTTTGTGTTGTCTCGTCCCTTCCCCTTCTCCCTCATGCCCACCCCCGTCCCATCTAGTCCTCATCAGTTTTTTTCTTTGTGTCTCTAAGACTATTTCTGTTTACATTGCTCATTTATTCAGTTCCTTAGATTCCACATATAAGTGAGAACATATTGTATTTGTCTTTCTCTGACTAACTTATTTCACTTAACATAATGTTCTCTAGGTCCATCCATATCGTTGAAAATGGTACGATTTCTTTCTTCTTTATAGCCACATAAAACTACATTGTGTAAATGTACCACAGTTTCTTAATCCAGTCATCTACCTCTGGGCATTTCGATTGTTTCCAACTCTTGGCTACTGTAAAAAGCTCTGCAATGAACATAGGGGTGCATATATTTTTTCGAATTAGTTTCTTGGGTTTTTCCAAGATAAATACCTAGGAGTGGAATTGCTGGGTCAAAAGGTAGCTCCATTTCCAGTTTTTTGAGATACCTCCATACTGACTTCCATAGTGGCTGCACCAATTTTCAATCCCACCAACAGTGCAGCAGAGTTCCTAAAGGTCTCTTATTCTGCTTCTACTTCGTTCTATTTTGTGAAAATGTGTCTTAAATTTTGATAAGAAAGAAAACCAAGATACAGAATGTAAGTGTATAAAAAAAATAACTCTAAAAGGATAGGTTGTATTAGCTTTATACAAAGAAAAGCACATTATTAAAAACGTGATTTATTATGTATGTGTGTGCTTAATAAAATTAAATACTGTTTTATTTCCCAATAACAATTATCTGGAAGATCCTGGAAACCTAGATTCAGGTTCCAAGTTAAATAGAAATCATTTATATATACAATTAAATCTTTATGCTCACAGAGGTGAAATTACTAGGACAACTTTCTGGACTCATTATAGGCAAATACTTAGTGTTGTCTTTTTCACGCTCCATGGAAACCATATTTGACAATTCACAAGGGATCCTGGTCTGTGTATCACCTCCACCTCATGCCTAATCAGATGCCTGCTGTACCCACCAGTTCTTCAAAGCCCCTTCTCCAAGGCACTTTGGACTGTCTTTCTTTTTTTTTTTTTTTTCTGTTTCTGGAAAATAAAATTAGATATTCAAATTGAGTTTCTAATATAAAAATCTACTAAACTCTTAGACTAGCTAATATTTTCTGTATTCAATGTATGCAAAACAGTCACTTTTTCTCTTTCTAATACATTACTGACTGGGTAGATTATTTAGACAGGGCATGTGACTGGGTAACAGGAAACCTGGCTTCTAGTCCTGTCTCAACCACTAACTAGCAGTGTGATCTTCTTTGAGCGTCTCATCCTCTTTAAGCTACCATTCTGCTGTCTTCCAAATAAGGGAATCAGGCCAGATATGTTATTTTTTCATTGCTAATTATACAAACTATAAGTGCATATATTCTTCATATCAACTTTTAATATAATGCAGATAACTTTGAAGTCCCCTTTCACCTTCCCTCATTTTCTCAATCCCAGTTCCCAGAACTGTTTCTTCGCATTTACTTAACTTCCCTACCAGGTGTCATACTTTACATATAGAAAACTAAGTAGTCTTTGTGTAAAGAAACAAGGGCTTAACTGGCATTCAAATGTATTATGTTCCGGATGGGAACATTTTCATTTCTGGGCCCTGAATGTTTAAGAAGCTATGTTACATCTAAAATCAAAACACTGTTTAAAATGCAAAACTCACAATATCTGCTATAAGAAACTCACAAAATATAAATGTTAATGAAAAGCAGAAATACAACACATGATATTTTAAAACCTTTAGCTGTGTAAAAAGTTTAGGAAAAAGAAGACTTCTAGAAGTAGACATGATGTCATTTTATTATTAAAAATTATTTTCAGGGCTGGTCGAGTGGTGCATTGGTTGGGAGCTCACTTAGGACATAGCGGCCCCGGTTTGAATCCCACATGTGAGGACCAGTGACACTACCCTCAAAAAAATATATATTATTTTCATCACCCCCATTATAAACTCAATTCTAGACCAATTAGTCTGTCAGGAACACACTGTCCATTGAGCTTTTATTATGAACAGCAAGCTATATCTAGAACTGCTCTTTACGCAAATTAACAATGCCATTTTCTCAAGTTATCCAATCTCTGGAACCAATGAGAAAATGAGAAGAATAGACCTTACGATAGTTAATTTTATATGTCAACTTGACTGGGCCATGGTGCCCAGATATGTGGTCAAACATATTCTGAATGTTTCTGTGAGGGTGTTTTGGATGAGATTAAGATTTAAATTTGTGGACTTTAATTAAGTAAAGCATATTACTCTCCAGAATGTGGGTGAGCCTCATCCAATCAATGGAAAGCCTGGATAGAACAAACTACCCTCCTCCTAGTAAGAGGAAATTATGCAGCAGAGGCCTTCAGACTTGAACTTCAATGTCTGCTCATCCGTGTGTCTCCAACCTGCTGGCCCACTCTGCAGATTTTGGACTTGCCAGTCTCCATAATCTTGTGAACAAATTCCTTAAAATGAATAAACAAATAAATTCTGTTGGTTCTCTTTCTTTGGAGAACCCTAATACAGCATTCTCTATAGATAGATAGATAGATAGATAGATAGATAGATAGATAGATAGATAGATAGATAATAGATAGACAGATGTATAGATATATAGGTATAGATATATAAATTCTGCCTTATTTATATATAATTACTTATCATACAATTCACCCATTTAAAGTGTATAATTCAATGATTTTTTAGTATCTTCATAGAGTTATGCAACCATTACCATAATTAATTTTAGAACACATTCAAACTTAAATAAACTCTATACCCATTAGCACTCACCTTCTATTTACCCTCTCCTTCCCCAGTCCTAGACAACCATTAATCTAGCTAAATAGATTCATATAACATGTTTGGTCTTTTGTTACTGGCTTCTTTCACTCTTCACAATGTTTTCAAGGTTTATCTATGTTGATGCACATATCAATATTACATTCCTTTCATTGCTAAATAATATTCTATTGGATGGGTATACTACATTTTATTTATCCATTCATTAGTTGAAAAGCATTTGGATTGTTCCAATTTTAGGTTATTATGACTAATGCTGCTATAAACATTTGTATACAAGTTTTATGTGGACATTCGTTTTCATTTCTTTGGGGTGTACAGTAAGTCCTCACTTAACATCATCAATAGCTTCTGCAGTTTTAAACAAAATGATATATAACACGAATTTTATCATAGACTAATTGATATAGATAAGGGTTATAAATACGGCATCTCATCAACATTATAAGAAAATGACGTTGAATGAAATGACCTTATAAGAGGACCTACTATATACCTAGGAGTGGAATTGCTGAGTCATATAATAACTTTATGTTTAAAGTTTTGAGGAACTGCCAGGCTGTTTCTGAAGTAGGTTGCACCATTTTACATTCATACCAGCAATGTATAAGGGTTCCAATTTCTCCACATCCACATCAAAATTGTTTGGTTTTTTTAAAGATTTTATTGGGGAATTGGGGGAGGGGAACAGCATTGGGGAACAGGGGAAGGAGAACAGACAAGCTGCTGTCCTTTTGTTCCTCAGTCTAGTTGTGGAGGACGTTGCTTCACTGGCCCATGTTGGTATTATCATTGTGCTCTTCCCGGGTGAGGCAGATTGGTCGCTGGCCTCTGGATGGCCACTCACGGAGGCTCTTGGCAGCTCACATCAGCTACCTGTCACTCACACTGGCTGCCGGGCACTCACTGTAACTTATGGCAGCCCACGGTGGCAGGGGCTGCAGCTATGCCGACCCGGGGACTCACAGCAGCCCTGTTCCAGGTTGAGCTGTTGTTCACCATCTTAGCTGTAGAGGGTGCAGTGTCACTGGCCTGCATGTGGGATCTGAACCGGGGCCCTGCTGCTCAGAGCTAGCGTCCCAAGCCAACTCTTAACCAAGTGCCACCTGGCCGTCCCCAGACTGACCCTCTTTATTCAGGTCTCTAGAGAGAATATCTCATTGGCCCAAGTTGGCCCACCTCCACCTATGGCTAGAGGTGGTCATCCTCTAGCTGCCCGCAACCCATTCCTGGGAGCAAGGAAACATTCAAGGGGTTCTTTGTAAGCTAGGAACACATACCAAATGGTGTCTATTACAAATGGATAGGACTATGCAAATTCAGTTCCTGTCTCAAATTCAACAAAACAATAAGTCATCCCTCCTCTCCTGGAATGAAAAAACTAAAGAAGCAGAGAAAGGCCCAAGAGTGGTAAGTCAATGTCCTTCCACTAAGAAATACCAGTTATAGTGTAAGAATAAGTGAAGTTGGTTTAATGACACATTCAACTGGACAACTTCCATGCCAACGTACACTTCTCAAATGAAGTGTCACACTAAACAATGTGAGTTCACTCTCCCTTTCTCAGTGTTTTATTTAAATCCTATGGGTTATACAAACAGTGTTAAAAATATTCATTGCTTAAGATAACCAAATCACTTAGGCTAATAATAAATGAATTTGTGCTTATAGGCTCTATTTGGAAAGGCAAACAATTTAAAGCTAACTTTATGGAGGTTGTATACCGACTGTAATTGAATATATACAGATAGTCACGGGATGTGGATTATACTGTGGAAGAGAGTCAGAGGAAGAGTAATAGATATATATGCTATGGGGGTGTGTGGGGGGGTGTATTGGGGGTGGGGGGTTTGTCACTTTGAGGGGTAAAATGTATAACTATTGCACTGTGTTGTACACCTGAAACTAGTGGGGGTGGGGGGGTTGTCACTTTGAGGGGTAAAATGTATAACTATTGCACTGTGTTGTACACCTGAAACTAATTAAAAATAAAAATAAAATTAAAAAAAAAATAAAATAAAATAAAATATTCTAATAATGTGAAAAAAGGAAAAAAAAAAATAAAGCTAACTTTAAAAGTCACTGAACTGATGATTATCTGTTGTTTTGTTAAATTTTACTTTCCCCCAAGGGTTTGCTAGTCTACTATGGGAACAAATCAGTAAGTATGGGACACCTTGCATAGGAAAAAATAAATCACTTTCAGACACACATTCAAAGTTGAGACGTTTAAAACAGAATCGTAGGTCCATTTCACAGACTTTCCCCCTTAGTGATGAATAATTGCTAGACTGAGTTCTAGGAATACCTGAAATCCAATTCTTTTCCTAGCAGATAACATTCATGTTAAGTAGGTTCTCTCTAAATATATTCTCCTAGTCTCATCTTTCAACATTATCTGCTAAATTTAACCACAGATGCTTAAGTTACATTTTTTCCCATAAATGGTGTTAAGCAAAAGTATTCTAAAGAAGGGAAGTGCACAGTGCAAGGTAGAATTAAATTCTAATTTTATTTCTAATTCTCTCTCTGACACTGGAGAACTTCTTATTTCAGGTTCTTGTTCTGTAAATTTTATACAGTGGCGATGCCTCACAGCACTGTTGTAAGAAGAAAAATGAAATGTTAACACTGAGCAAAAAATTTCCATGATGACCGGTACTGCTGTTAGTAACATTGTTCCAGGTATAGGAAGGAACACAGACATCATTTGCCCTTGACGTGATTTCCAGAAATTCAATCATTAGGACCTCAAGTAAGTTAACAATAATATCTGCATTTGTGTAATGTTTTATTGTTTATAAATAATTGCTGTAAATGTTGCTCATCTAATCCTCACAAATGTTATATAACAAAGGTGTTACCATCTGAGGCGACAGAAGCTCTGAGATGTCAAGTGATTAGCCCAAATTCATATAACTGGCAGCAAATCTAGGATTCAAAGCTGGGATTCAAACCCTGTCTTTTGACTCCAGATCTAGTGTTTCCCCTTTATTGCAGTGGGGTTTACAAAAGCTTCTGCTTCTATTTCTCATCCTGACTTACAATACAGGAGTCATGTGGAGGAGTCCTTTGAAAAATGTTTGACCAGCTTTTCCTGGATTTATCAGAGATCCTGATGACTTCTTTTAACCACTTAAAATTTCAATTCTTTAACTACTTCTTTAACTCTTTACCCTACTTATTCATTAACTCATTTGTCCATGCTTCTCTCTCTATGAGAATGCAAAATAGTGTCTTCAAATTCAAAACAGCATAATACATTCTGGATTGATACCAGGTGAGGGAAGGCAGAATAAAGGAGAGGAACACATGATAAATCAGATGATTTTGTGGTTTTGCATGGGCTGAGTGTCACATATCTTGGTTCAAATGAGGATTTCTAAATGTGGCTGTTGAAGGGCCAGCCAAGTGGCGCGTTGGTTAAGCGCTGGCTTGGGAAGCCAGCAGCCCCGGTTTGGGTCCCACATATGAGGGCCAGTGACACTGCCCTCAAAAAAAAAAAAAAAAAAAGTTAAATGTGGCCCTCGAGTCCACATATAAAAGGGGGTCAGCAGTGCCTATGTCACATGGTTAGAGTGAGAATTAAATAAATATATGGTGTGTGTGAGGGCATGTAAATATATACTTATCACTGGTTGGCAAAAAACAATTGGTATAAAATAAGTGCACAATAAATGGAAGTTTTATGAATTTGAGGAAAGCTGTAAATAAGTCAAGTTTGGAAAAGGTATTAAACACAGCTTGACTCACGTTAAGGAGACTGTAAACATCTGGAAGCAACAATTATTAGTTACCATTTTGGAGATTAGGTCATGGTGCAAGTACTGATGACAGTGGACTTTAGGCAGTAATTCATTCAACTGAGGATACAGAAACAAACCCAAAAGGACATTACAACAATGTCTTTAAACAGAAACCAAAATTTATAATTTTCTCATGAATGAAGATGCTGCCTATCACTTCCTAGCTACCGCTTGTTAAATGTTTTATTCACCAGCTATGTGTAAGAAGCAAAACCCATGCACAACAGATGGCAGCCCAAATATGGCTCCTCTAAAATGGTTTTCCTCCTACTCAACTCATAAGAACCCAAGGATGTGTTGACGTGAGGGTTGCAGATGACTCCTCGGCACCGAATACTATTTCACAGGGTGACTCAGAGACCAACTGTGTTTGTCCTCATTGGTGAGAGCCAAGCGTTGAAATATGGTCTGAATTCAGAGTCTGGATCTGTGCAATTGGTGATCCAAGTCCATCAAGTTTTTGCATGTATATAAAGCACAGACGAATAGAAAAATCATTTTGGTCAGCCATGAAGTCCTCGGTAGCAATCAAGGTTTTAAATAAAGTAGTTGAATATATGTAGTCAACCCAGTTCAGGAAGCAGAAAACTGAGGACTAACCTTGATGCCTCTCTTTTCCTTAGCCATCCCCAGCCACCCACTTGCTAAACAACTGCTACATCCATGCACTTCTCTCTGTCTCTTAGTCTAAGCCAACATCACCTATTTCTTAGTCTTTCTACATTGAACCTAAATCCTCTTCAATGCAGTCTGAGAGATTTCTCCAAAAATGTAACTTCATCTTGTCACTGCCACAACCCCATTCCTGCTGCTTGAAAACCTTAAATGCTTTCCCTGTGTTCTTATGATAAAGGTCAAATGCATAGTGTGGTCATTAAGGCACAATGTTCTTAGTTACCACACTATATTTAGTTATCTAGGTTCTTAGTTTCCAACAAAAAAATGGACTCTGGCTGATTTAAGGAGCAAAAAAATCATAAAAAGGATATTGCACTAGGAAGAAATTGACTCTGGCTCTTTTAGACAAGAAAGAAATTTATAAAAAGATGTGAGCCACACAGAAGGGTGCCAAACTGAGGAAATGAATGCCACAGCTTGCATTGCCAACACCCTGGAAACCACTGCGGGAGCCACTGCCACACCTGCCAAGAGGAGAAGAGAATGTGTCACTGTTCTGCTTCTGGCTCCATATCCACATACTAGGTACACAATAACTGAGGCGAGGTCATGTGACCGCATAGTCACCATAAGT
This sequence comes from Aselliscus stoliczkanus, assembly GCA_033961575.1. Lineage (NCBI taxonomy): Eukaryota > Metazoa > Chordata > Mammalia > Chiroptera > Hipposideridae > Aselliscus > Aselliscus stoliczkanus. The sequence continues at coordinate 66,791,881 of CM066730.1, read as the reverse complement.
TGAGTGTCTATAATGAGAGGCTAGCCAACCTCCCACCAACACTCCTAAGGTGGGGAATTCCCCAAATACAAGAAGCAGTTTCAAATGTTTAGCAGCCAAAATAAAGAGAAAGAAGGAAAACATCCACTATAGCCAATGACCTATAATTTGGCCCTTGCTACCCCTTCCCTCTCAGTGTCCCACCTACATGTCTTTCCTACCAACATTTCCCTTATAGGGCTCTTTTCCCTCTACCTAGAATGCTCTCTTCTCCACTAGAAGCCCGTCCACCCTCTGATCTAGGCTAGTGTATCAGTCCAGGGACTGTTAGAAAAAGGATGACATGCTCATGGGTAAGATCAATGAGGGGACCATTTATAAAGACATGAGTCCTGTTAAAGGAAGCCAACCAGCTGTAGTAAAGCTTCCTGGGCTAGCAACAGCAAAAATCCTTATCACTTCTTACCTACAAGGGTAAGGGATTGGGGATTCCTGGAACTGGGAGAGAACAGCTGTGAGCTTTATCAAAGAAGTCAATTTATACTGTCAGGGAGAGGGGCTGGCTGAGTGGCTCAGTTGGTTAAGAGCTCGCTCTGTGCGAGCTGAGCTCTGAGCAACAGCGGTTCGATGCCAGCCCAAGCTGAGTTGCCGTTGAGCAGGATGGCTCAGCTAAAAAAAAACAAAAAAAAAAACAAAAAAAAAAAAAACGAACAAATATACTGTCAGGGAGAAAGGAGAGCAAATGGCCTGATTTCACTCTGCCCCCACCCTCTCACCTCCTGCTGCTGCCTCTTATTAGCCAAACTCAACCTGAGCACAGAAGGACCAGTTGCCCATTGGTGGAAGCCTCCAAGGTAATCTACTGGAGCACATCGTAGGGTCGAGAAAGATGGAAGATGGATCTGGAAAAGCTAATAAAAAACTCCAGTGTAGTCCATGTTGTTGTTTTAGGTTCCTTTCCGTAACAGTACTTATCTCTATTTTAACTATACAACAGAAAGTTGTTTTTAACATTGTTATTAATAGGTATTATTAGTAATTTTAAATTCCTCGAGGTCGCAGATTATAAATTTCTTAAGGTCAGGAATTGTGTCTGTCTGTCTCACCATTGTTTCCCTGGGAACCAACATAGTACCTGACACAAAGGAGGGACTCAATATATATATATATATATATATATATATATATATATATATATATATATATTTTTTTTTTTTTTTTTTTTTACAGATTTTATTGGAAATTGGGGGAGGGGAACAGACAAGTTGTTACCCTTTTGTTCTTCAGTCTAGTTGTGGAGGACATTGCTTCACTGGCCCATGTTGGTATCGTCATTGCGCTCTTCTTGGGTGAGGCAGGTCGGCCACCGGCCTCTGAACGGCCACTCACAGCGGCTCTTGGCAGCTCACGCTGGCTGCCGGCCACTCACTGTAGCCTATGGCAGCCCACTGCAGCAGGGGCTGCAGCTATGCCAGCCCAGGGACTCACAGCAACCCAGCTCCAGGTGGAGCCGTTGCCCCATCTCAACAGCAGATAGCAATGTCACTGGCTTTCATATGTGGGATCCGCACCGAGACCACTGGCATTCCAAGCCAGCTGTGAACCAATGCAGGACTCGGCCAGCCCTCAATAAATATTTTTTGAATTATTGAAAGAATCTTCAGTATGGAATATTGTGCCTTCAATAGTCTAATTCTTGAGCTTTTAATAACTAAAATAGGAAAATTATGCCTTCTTATTACTTTCTTGTCAGGCTGGGTCTTTCCCAGTTTCTTCTTTGTCCGCCTAGTAAAATGGTCTGCAATTGCCAAAAATATGAGGCTCTGCCTAAATTGAACTTAAATCTAATAGCTTACTTTATTTTGCCCACAGTTTCTCTTGCTTAGTTAATTTTTCCAGATAATTTATTGAGAGCTCATTTTATGACATATATGTAGAAAGCTAACATTCTCAGAGTTCATGATAACCAGAAAGTTTAAACCACAATGCATAGCAAACATTTCAGTTTAAACCTTTTGCCTTTGTGCTATATTAAAATATGCCTTCAAACAGGCATAATGCTATGTGGTGAATAACATATGGTACCCAACAGTCCTTATTCATATGGAAAATATGCTAATTATATCCTGTACAGGAAGTAAAAGTGGAACCAGATTTATTTGCTCTATATAGGTTTAATCTGGATTCAGCATCTAAAAGTACTGACTTCCAATGTCACAGAGGGAATGCTATGGATGGAGGCTTAATAGGCTGGTGTGCAAGGTCACTTACAAAATAATCTACCAGAGGAAATAAGGAATAACTCATGACCTGGCTGGTCAGAGTCAAGGTAATGTTGAAGGCTGATAAATGTTTAGAGAAACCCCTGAGCCTTATCAGGGTAGTGGCTCAGGCTCAGCTCTATCGCAGGTCAGGTACCAAGAACTCATGCTAACCTGCGGGAAACAGATTCAGCATTCCCCAGATGTTATTTCCACTAATGGATTGTGTTTGATTTTACTGGCCAGAACTCTACCAGGCCTAGTGCCTGGTTTTTTATGAGAAACATTTTGTAATGCCTTCTCTGCTATCCTGAAATGAAATTCAGAGGTAACATAATTTACCCCATTTTTTTAAACCAATATAGTGATCTAATTATAAAATAAAAGATAAATAAAATGCACTTATAATGCAATAATACATACCAGAATGCAAACTCTTAGGCACTCAGAGGCTCACACCTGTGGGTAGAATCAGTGTGAATCCAACAACCAAAAAGCTGATCACGTGCTGGAGACATACACACCACAAACAGTGTTGTTGGCGGGGTAGTGAGTTTTCAAGATGGTGAATGCTTCTTGGTAATGTTCCCCAGCAAACAATGTATAATCTCTCGGCTCACATAGTAGTTACATTCCTAGAAATTTTAGTGTGCTTAAAAATATGTAAAATCTACTTAGAACTATATAGAAAATGGAATACACAGATAATTGTAAGTAAGTTTCATACCTATATGAAGGTCCTGTAGGACATTCAAAGCCTCATTCAATTCACAAAACAATGTTTTGATCTCTGGGTTTGTCTTGTACATTACAAAAACGAGTCTTTTCAACGTAAGCCAAGGGTATATAGTATCTCCTCTGTTGAGAACTGCTGGGCTGCAGGACTCAGTAATCTGTTCTCTGACTATGATAGTATCATTGCGATGCTATCAGTATGTGACATTCTAAACTTCCTCTAGCTGGCACAATTCTTCCCAGCAGTCCTAGAAACTAAATCCTTCTAACTTAAGGGAAAAAAAAGTTTATGAGAAGCATACTGGAGTAGCTCACCTAATTGAAGGAAGAGCGGAACAGTGTGTCATTTTGGATGAAGTTTCACGAAACATGATAGAAAACCCAAAATAACAGTGCTTAACCAAAATAGAATTTTAATTCTGTCTCACATAAACTGAGCCTGGAAACAAGAATTCTAGAGTTGGTATAGCAGTGCTGCTCCACGAAGTCCCCTGGGGCCCAGGCTCATTCTGCTCACTGCAAACACCTTACTTAGGGTGTGGTAAGGGCCTGGTCCTTGTGACCCAAATAGGGAGCAGAATGCAAAAAAGGACAGAAACCAGGCATATGCCAATATCTTCTAAGAAAGGCTCTCAGAAGCTACCACAAGACAATTCCACTCATAACTCATCATCCAAAGCTTAGTTACATGTCCCTGTTAAGCTACAGGAAGGCTGGAAAGGTGTTTATTCCAGGTGGTCATGTGACCAGCTGAGTATTCTGTTACTAAAGAAGAGACTGGGTATTGGATGATAAACTAAAATCAATGCCTCACTTGGAAAGAGGGAGAACCAGGGCAGCTCTGGGGTCTCAGCTGACAGCATGGTTTGTGCATATTCAATGTTGGTAGCATTGAGGGTTAATGAGTGTGCTCTGCTGTAATCCAGCAAGTGCTTGGCTGGCTTTCCTTGGTGTGCTGGACTGAACAATGTCCTAATCCCTGGAACCTGTGAATATGTTACCTTACATGGTAAAAGGAATTTTGAAGATGTGATCAATTAAGGCTCTGAGATGGACAGATTATCCAGGATTATCCAGATGGGCCTAATGTCATCACAAGAGTGTTTATAAGAGGGAGGTAGGAGATCAGAAAGGGAGATGTGTCAATGAAAGTAAGAAACTGGAAGAATGAGAGGAATGGGACAGCCTTTAGAAACTGAAAACAAGCAAGGAAACAGATTTTTCCCTGAAGCTGCCAGAGAGAACGGATCTTGATTTTACACTTCTGACATCCAGAACTGTAAGAAAATATGAGTTTTGTTTTAAACCACTGCATTTTTGGTAATTTGTTACAGCAACAGAGGAAACTAATACACTTGGTAACTGACTATTTTCTGAGCCTCATTCTAAAATCTCACAAATTTCATGAACTCCCAATAAATGTGGTCCCAGTAAATCCCTTTCCTGCTGAAACTGATCAGAGTTGGTTTCTATTATGTTCAACAAAGGACCTAGTCTAGTATAATCATAGACAATCTCTCTAGAAGACACAAATAAGAAAATTCAACACCATCAACACCCTTTGTCTCCAGTTGCCTCTGCTCAGGACTCATATTCCCATTAAGGCAAAACCAGTTTTCCAGATTAGGTAGCAAGCCCACCCCTGTAATCAGGGGGCTGAGGTCCTATGATCGGCAGCCCCACCAAAACAATACAGATTAGGGAAGGGGCAGTTCATTCAAAGTAATGAGGCAAGCAAATGCTTTTACCACAGTAGGCAGGGAAACAATACTGGAGAAAATCAACATATTTTTATTAATTTAGTATTTCAGAGAGATATCCATGAGCCAGATTGCCAAAATAAAAAACAGACAAGGGACTTCCAGCTAAATGGTGGATTAACTAGATGTGTTGTCTCCTCTTTTTTTCTGAAATTCCACCAAAAAATGGTTTAAACCTTAAGGACAAATAGGAAATGAATGTTGACAGACAAAAAAAACAATAAAGTTTTGAAAGTTAGAAAACAGATGAAAGAATCATAGCAGATACTGCTGAGCAAAGGAAGCTAAAACCTAAGTATCTAAAGAGGTGGATACCAAGAAGCAGGCAGGCAATTTATCCTGCAACATTCAGAAAAGTTAAGGACTTAGAAGCATGAGTACTTCCTGTGCATAAAAAGAAGCACTATGTGCCTCATTATTAAATGTAGGTGGACAGAGAATTTGATAAAATTCTGTCTTGTAAATATATATTTGAATAAATAAATTAGTATACCCTACCTACCTCTGGAGAAAATTGTTAGATTATTAAAAGTACAAGGAGATAACCAATGACTACAAGATAGTTGAGGAAACAACAACAAATCCCAGAGGAAACAAAGATAATGGAAGGAATGACAACACTTTATTAAAAATTGTAATTGATATCATCAAAGATATAAAAGAAAATATTATGTTCATGAAACAAGAGAATGATTGTTTTAAAAAAGAAATAATCAGAACAAGAAAACATTCGTGGAAGTTAAAAGTATGGTCTTGAAACAAACAAAAGCATTCAAAAAGGGTTAGGGAATAAAAGCAAGGAAATGTCCTAGAAAGTAAAATCAAAAGACAAAAGAGATAGACAGTAAAAGGAGAAAAATAAGATGCTTAAAGGATCACTCCAGAATCTCCAACATCTGACTGATAGGATTTCCAGAAAGAGAAAACACAAGAGGAAAAAAACTGATAGGAAGAAACGTTCAAATAAATCAAACAAGAAAATATCCCAGTGCTAAATGATTATTCAATTCAGACATGCAATTTCAGATCAAAGTGGCCCATTAAATGCCCAGCCCAATGAATAAAAAAGAGACTTATACCAATTCATAGAATGAAATTTCAACATACTAAGAATAAACTTAAAACTCCTAGGGGAGAGCCAACCAAGTGGCACATTGGTAAGAAGTTGTCTTGGGACACCAGCTCTGAGCAGCAGGGCTCTGTTTCGGATCCCACATATGAGGGCCAGTGACACTGCCCTCTACAGCTAACAACAGTTCCACCTGGAGCTGGGCTGTGCGAGCCCCGGTGATGGTGTAGGCTGCAGCCCCTGCTGCAGTGGGCTGCCATAGGCTACAGTGAGTGGCAGGCAGCCAGCATGAGTGGCTGGTAGCCGGAGTGAGCTGCCATCAGCCATTGTGAGTGGACATCAAGAGGCCGGCAACCAATCTGCCTCACACGGGAAGAGAGCAATGATAATACCAACATGTGCCAGTGAAGCAATGTCCTCCACAACTAGACTGAAGAACAAAAAGGACAGCAACTTGTCTGTTCCCCTTCCCCAGTTCCCCAATTTTAATAAACAAAAAAAAAAAGATGCTTGTAAACTCTAAAAAAATACTTAAAAAAAAAAAAGAAATCAAAAATAGCAGTATAGCTATAGGCATATTATTTCAGGAAAAACTGCCGAAGATTTAAAAGCCTCAGCTGGACGAAAAGAGAATGCTTTGCCTTTTTTTAAAAAATATACGCTTTATAGTATTCAATATTTTGTATAACTTTTACTATTTTTTTTTTTTTATCTTTTTTTTTTATTAGTTTTCAGTGTACAACACAATGCAATAGTTATACTCTTTACCCCCCAAAGTGAAAACCCCCCTCCCCCAGTTCGCCACCCCACTCCCCCCCATATCATACATATCCATCACAACTCCCCTGACTCGCCTCCACAGCATACTCCACATCCCGTGACCACAAACATATTCAGTTGCAGTTGACATACAATACTATACAACATCAGCTTCAGGTGTACAGTGCAGTGATCAAGCCTCTACTTCATCCATGAAGTGGTCTCCCTAACAAGACATGTGACTATCTGACACGCCACAAAATTTTTACAACATTATTATATTCCCCGAACTGTGTTTCATATCCCTGTGGCAATATTTTAGTTGTCTATTTATGCTGTCTAATCCCTTACCCTTCACCCCATCCCCACCCCCCTCCCAACTAGCAACCCTCAGTTTTTCCTCTACATCTATGAGTCTGTTTACTTTGATCGTTCACTCAGTTCTTCAGACTCCACACACAAGTGAGATCACATGGTACCTGTCCTTCTCCGACTGACTTATTTCTCACAACATAATAGTCTCTTCACAACATTGTCAATTACATTCCCAGAACTGCCCCCATAACCCTGTGGCAACATTGTAGTCCCACATATACTGTCCAAAACCTTCCCTCTCCTCTCTTCCCCACTCCTCCCAACCAGCAACCATCAGTTTTTCCTTTATATCTGCTTGATATGACATCAATCTTCTTAAATTGTCTCTCTGGGTTAGCTTGTTTACTCCCTTTCTTTTGTTTAAAAAGTCCTTTTAACATTTCTTGCAATGCTGGCTTGGTGGTAATGAATTTCTTAAGCTTATTCTTTTCTGAGAAGCTCTTTATTTCTCCTTCAATTTTAAGTGATAGCCGTAAGGGATAGAGCAATCTTGGTTGTAGGCCTTTATTTTGTGTCACTTTGAGTATCTCCTGCCACTCCCTTCTGGCCTGCAGAGTTTCTGTAGACAAGTCAGCTGTTAGTCTAACAGGATTTCCTTTGTATGTAACCTGCTGTCTTTTCTCTTGCAGCCTCTAGGATTCTGTCTCTGTCTTTAACCTTGCCATTTTCACTATGATGTGTCTTGGTGTGGACCTGTTTGGGTTCAGCTTGTTTGGAACCCTCTGCACTTCCTGGGCATGTATGTTGATTTCCTTCACCAGGTAGGGAAGTTTTCAGTCATTATTTTTTCAAATACCTTTTTCAACCCCTTTGCTTCTTCTCTTCTCCTTCTGGTATCCCTATGATTCGAAGGTGGTTGCGCTCATCTTGTCCCATAGGGCTCTTAAACTATTTTCATTGTTTTTTATTCTTTGGTCTTTTTGCTGTGCCAACTGGGTGAGTTCTGCTATTTTATCTTCCAAATCGCTGATCCGCTTCCTCTGCTTCATCAACTCTACTGGTGATTCCTTCGAGTGTGTTCTTCATTTCAGTTATTGTATTCTTTAGTTCTAACAGGTTGTTTTTTATGGTTTCCTATCTTTCTTTATGTCCTCGCTAAGTTCCTTAAACATTCTTATCATCAGTGTTCTAAACTGTGTCTCTGAAAGGTTGGATCCTCTGTTTCATTTGGTTCCATTTCTGGAGGTTTCTTCTGATCTTTTACTTGTGACATGTTTCCTTTGTTTCCCATTCTGGCTGTCGCTCTGGGATTGCTTTGATGTATTAGATAGATCACCAGGAGAGCCCTGGCTGGATCACGCAGGCACAAAGCTCACAGCCCAACACTCCCAGAAGAACTCCCAGTCTCAGCCTGTCCCAATCAGCTGCTCGCAGATCAGGCCGAGCAGCCCGACAACCAATCACCAGCCTGGCAACTCTGCAAGCGCAGTGTGGAAAGCAGACACCTGCTGGCGGCTTCTGCGTGCTCCCGAGTCTCAGTGAGCAGCCTGTTGGAGTCGGATCACCCCACTCAGGCGTTTCCCTGGCAACACAGCACAAGCCGAGCGGAGGGTGGGGATCCGAGGTGGGTCGCGCACTCCCGGGTCTCAGTGAGCTGCCGTAGGAGCCGGAGGGCACCTCCCTATGTTTCCGTGGCAACGCAGTATAAGCTGGGCTGAGGGTGGGGATCCAGGTCGCAGGCGCACACGCACACACACGCAATTCTGCGCCAATTCCACCAGACCAATGAGGTCTCGGACCTGATCCTTCGTGGGAGGGTCCAAGCCCGACAAAATGGCGCCCTCCTTACACCACTCGCGTGCAAGCTCCACACCACGGGAACAACAATCCAAAAACCTCCAGCCTTTGCACCAAAGGTGCTCAGCGCAGTCCGTCCCCGCAGGCTCCCGGCTCACACAGCCACTCCCTCCATCAGGAACCAGGTAAGTGCTCACCGGCGAGCAAGCCTGGGCGCCGGCCCCACTGATTCTCCAGCCGCTCTTAGCCTCACCAAGCTGAGGAAAGAGAGTCCTTACTAATTTATTGCCAGCTATCTTAGAACTCCTCTTCCCGGCAAAGGAGCTCTGGGCTGGTGAGCTTGGGGTACGGCCGGAGGGTCTCTCCCCCAACCAGACAAGCTTCCCACGGCTGGGGCTTCCCTCACGGGGCTCGCCCTCTCTCGTCTCCGCCCGTCCTACCAGACCCGACGTGGCCTCCTCTTTAAGTTCTTCGTTTAGTGGTTCTGTTCCTCCAGTGTTCCGGGGACCTCCAGGGTTGAATGCTGTAAAATTTGCTTGTAATTTTGGTGTGATCCTGGGAGGCAGTTAGCACAGCGTCTGTCTATTGCGCCATTTTACCGGAAGTTCCAACTTTTACTATTTTGATTAAAAATATATATATACCCCCTCTCAAGAACCAACAAGAATAAATCCAGACATTTTTCACATGTTAGCTTGTATATATATATTAATGTCAACACTCCACTTAGTGCAAATTCTCTTCGGAGATCCAACATTTGCTGAATTTAGGAGAAAATCATTGCTCCGTATGCCTTGTCTCCCTCAGCGACCAATATTTGAATTTTTAAGGAACTACAATGGAAAAAACATTCTCTCCTATATTCTGTGTATGATTAATGAATATCCCAAAGCATGAGATATAATTTCAAAATGTCTGTTTTCCAAATGTTCATTAACTCTCCATATTTACTATACCACAAATGTGGTTAACATTTGAAGCCAAATGAAAAGACTCCCTTGCTCTGCTCTGCCCTGGCCTGGTTTTCCATCCCCTCTAAGGTGGTGACTTCATTACATCATTCAGGGCCTTCTCTGCTCCAACTCCTAATTTATTTGAGTAATTCCTACACTGCACCTTATAAATTATCAAATATTCAATATAAACAACAGTAATGTATATATTTTTAATAACAGTATATATATATATATATATATATATATATATATATATACACATACATAACAGTAGAGAAGTTTATAAAATCAGGGCCTGTTCACAATCTACAGCAAATAAACTTTTTGCATAATACAATGTACTTTTCTGATAGATGGAAAAAAGTCTGTCAGTGACTAAGTGACAGTAAACAACTTAGAATTGAATTAATCAAACATAGACTCCATATGCATTTCTTTTTAAAATATTCATTTCCTCCTCAAAATGTTTCTGATCAATTCTGCCATATTGAGAGTCATTTTATATATCAAAGCCTTCTGAAGAACAACTGTAATGGGGACATATTCATTAAAATTCAGTATTTATGTTGAAGACACACTTTATCAAATTGCTGATTTTAAGAAAGCCATTGAGGAGCAAATAAAATGTTTTCAATCCATAGCTCCTCACGCAGTTATGACTTGGCCAAAAACAAAGTCTGGTAGTTGTATGGATTAAGAGCTAGAAAACAAATATGAAATATATAGGTAGAAAACAAAATGTGAGAACAGTAAGAAAAATTTTATCACCAGGAAACTCCAAGAGTTAGGTTGCATAGCCATCTCATGAAATCAATTAACCTAGACAATGCAATTTAGTAGTTCAAGTCAAAATTCATATGTCTTTGTGCCAACCCATATACTTCACCGGGGTGTGTGGAACACACCAGAAAGCTATTTTACCTGAATCATTTGGATAATAGTTATATTTTACATTTAATTTTGAAAATGGAATTAATTTTTCTGTATATGAAGGGTTTGGGTAAATTATTTGTCATATACTGCTTCCTTGTATTCTTAATGTAGGAATCAACATTATTGATTCTACAAGATAATATAGTAGAAAACTATTAAAGTACAGGTATCAGGGCCGGCCAAGTGGTGCATTGGTTAAGCGCTGGTTTTGGGATGCCAGCGGCCCTTGTTCGGATCCCACATGAGGGCCAGTGACACTGCCCTCTACAGCTAACAACAGCTCCACCTGGAGCTGGGCTGTGCGAGCCCCGGTGATGGTGTGGGCTGCAGCCCCTGCTGCAGTGGGCTGCCATAGGCTACAGTGAGTGGCCCGCAGCCAGCGTGAGCTGCCAATAGCCGCGGTGAGCGACATCCAGAGGCCAGCGACCGATCTGCCTCATCCGGGAAGAGCGCAATGACGATACCAACAGTGAAGCAACATCCTCCGCAACTAAACTGAAGAACAAGAAGACGGCAACTTGTCTGTTCCCCTTCCCCGATTCCCCAACGCTGTTCCCCTCCACCAATTCCCCAATAAAATCTTTAAAAAAAAAAAAAAAAGTACAGGTATCAGATAGTAACTAAAATGCCTTCAGGCATAACATGCAGTATACCTACTATTTTCTGAATAAAAAGCTGGACCTTGATAAGCAGAAATCCCTTTGGGGGAAGCCAATAAATAGCTGGAAATTACAACTGTTCCAGAAAATTCAGAATGTGTCATCAAAAATAAACATTATAAATAACAGAGGAGAGACACCGTTCAATCACAGAATACAACAGGGTTCCATTTTATGCTCATTTAACCATCTATTAGAATTCAACTGCACATTCTCAGCAAAAAAATTTTTGAAGAGAAAGGGAAATATAAGTAGTATAGGCAATTGTGCTTCTGTTAAACAAAATGCACATGTACCTTTGCCAATGGATACAATCAAACCTAAATTTGTCTATTGATGTTGACAAACCTGTGGAAAGAAAATATGAGTTTATTTGAATTGTATCCTTGACCATGAGCAAAGTAGTCAGAAGCATCCCCCAAGTCACCAGGCCCTGAGTGGTGATGCCTTCTTTGCTGCTTATTAGAGCAATGATAACTAGCTCCACCAGTGGCTTGCCTGGGTCCACTCTCTCATAATACACTAACCCTCTTCCAAGCAGGGCCTCATCCTGTTGGTCAAGCTGGTGGAAAGGGACCAGCTCTTTCACCCTTTCCCCTAAAAGAACCTTCCCAAATGGATATGTTTCTGAAGGTCAATTACTTTAATCCAGAGGCAGCACACATTTTGGAATCAGAGGGATCTGGATTTAGATAATTTACTTAACTTCTCTGGGCTTCAGTTTCTATATCAATAAAATGAGTGAAATACTAATATCTACATTACAGTTGACTTTCAAGAATGCAGGGGTTAGGGGCACCAAACCCCCATACAGTCAAAAATTAGCATATAACTTTTGACTCCCTCAACACTTGACTAATAGCCTACTGTTGACCAGAATCCTCACCAATAACCAAAACAGTTGATTAACACATGTATTTTGTATATGTACTATATACTGTACTCTTATAATAAAGCTAGAGATAAGAAAATCATAAAATAAAATACATTTACAGTATTTATTGGAAAAAAGCCACATGTAAGTGGCCCCATGCAGTTCAAACCCATGTTGTTCAATGGTCAACTGTATATATTAATATATAGGAATACTATATCGGAGAGTACTATACCAACATTAGAAGCCTGTGTGTTTATCACAATACATGTTATGGAATACATATTTAACTTTAAGTAGTGTCCACTCTTTCTCTACTTGACTTCAGAATTAGACTCATGCCTGAAACTCTTAGAAGCTTTGTTTTCTCTGCCAGGTTAGACTTCTGGGTGCATATAATTTGTTGAAAAACAGAGATGCTTAACATTACCTTTGCTATTATGTAGTATATGGAGAGGAGAATGGTTAGGAAAACAGGTTTTGGAGTCAGACCTGACTTCAAATTCAACTTGCACCTTATACTAACTCTATGTTCTTAGGAAAGTCAATTAGCCTCTCTAACACTCTTATTTTTCATTTCTAAAATAGAATACTACTTCTTCTACCTATCTAAAAAAGGATGTTTGAGGGGTTGAAATTGGGTAGTACAGACTAAAATGCTTTATAGAGAATAGAATTCTATGCAAATATGTTTTATTATCACTATTATTGCAATATAATTATTATAAATAACACTTAATTTTTATTATTCCTGACAGATGATTTAGGAAAAAAAATCTCACTCAAAAAAAACTAATTATTGCATAGCCCACTTTTTCTCATACTGAAGATAAAGTTAATAAATATTTAAGAAAAAAATACTAGCCAGAGCATTAACATATAACTTGTAGTCTGAGTGGTAACACTGACAATGTCTTTGACAAATCTCCCTAATTTACTTAGCTTTGTTTTCTTATCTCTAAAATAATTCCTACCTCACTTGACTACTATGAGGACAAATATAGAAAAACAATGGGAGTGATGTCAAATCCTTTAAACAAAATTCTTCTATATTCAGATGAGTTATTTGTTTCCTCCTTCTTCAGGTATGTGTCTGTAATCAATCATCTCACCTTGGTTGTATACACCTTGTTCTATGAGCAAGACTACTACAGATAAAATCATCAGAAATTTATACTAGGGCTGGCCGAGTGGCGCATTGGTTAAGCGCTGGTTTGGGGATGCCAGTGGCCCCGGTTCAGATCCCACATGAGGGCCAGTGACACTGCTCTCTATAGCTAACAACAGCTCCACCTGGAGCTGGGCTGTGCGAGCCCCGGTGATGGTGTGGGCTGCAGCCCCTGCTGCACTGGGCTGCCATAGGCTACAGTGAGTGGCCCGCAGCCAGCGTGAGCTGCCAATAGCCGCTGTGAGCGACATCCAGAGGCCGGAGACCGATCTGCCTCATCCGGGAAGAGTGCAATGACGATACCAACAGTGAAGCGACATCCTCCGCAACTAGACTGAAGAACAAAAAGATAGCAACTTGTCTGTTCCCCTTCCCCGATTCCCCAACGCTGTTCCCCTCCGCCAATTCCCCAATAAAATCTTAAAAAAAAAAAAAAAGAAATTTATACTAGATGTAGTAGAATTAACCAAGGAAATCATTAAGAAACATTGGGTGACCTCAGTTCACTCTTTCATTAGAGCATATTAACAAAAAGTATTGTTAAGATGACTTGTTCAAATCACAACCAAGTAAAATCCAGAAACTAAAATGACCCGTTAAGCAGGCCAGAAGGGATTGGCAAGAAATATTCAAAGTGATGAAAAGAAAATATCAACAACCAAGACTACTCTATCCAGCAAGGCTATCATTTAAAATCGAAGGACAAGGAGCCAGTCGAGTGGCTCAGTTAGTTAAGAGCTCGCTTAAGAGTGTGAACTGAGCTCTGAGCAACAGCAGTTCGATGTCCAGCACAAGCTGAGCTGCAAACAAGTGGCAGGATGGCTCAGCTAAAAATAATAATAATAATAAAAATAAAAAATAAAAATAAGCCAGCGTGAGCGGCTGGCAGCCAGCGTGAGCTGCCAATAGCCGCGATGAGCGACATCCAGAGGCCAGCGGCCGATCTGCCTCATCCGGGAAGAGCAATGACGATACCAACCGTGAAGCAACATCCTCCGCAACTAAAACTGAAGAACAAGAAGACGGCAACTTGTCTGTTCCCCTTCCCCGATTCCCCAACGCTGTTCCCCTCCACCAATTCCCCAATAAAATCTTTAAAAAAATAAAATAAAATAAAAATAAAAATAAAAATAAATAAAATCAAAGGACAGAGGAAAAACTAATGGTTGCAGTTGGGAGGGGGTGGGGATGAGGGAGAAGGACAGTTCGGGGAATATAGTAATGTTGTAAATATTTTGTGGGATGTCAGATGGTCACATGTCTTGTTAGGGAGACCACTTCATACATAGAATAGAGGCTTGATCACTGCACTATACAGCTGAAGGTGATGTTGTACAATATTGTATGCGAACTGTAATTGAATATATAGATAGTCACGGGATGTGGAGTATACCGTGGAAGGGAGTCAAAGGAATTGTAATAGATATGTATGATATGGAGGGGGAGTGGGGTGTGAGTTGGGGGAGGCGGGTTGTCACTTTGAGGGGTAAAAAGTATAACTATTGCACTGTGTTATACACCTGAAACTAATTTAAAAAAAAAAAATGTTAGGGCCAGCCGAGTGGCTCAGTTGGTTAAGAGCTTGCTCAAGAGTGTGAGCTGAGCTCTGAGCACAGCAGTTCAATGTCAGCCCCAGCTGAGCTGCCGCTAAGCTGACAACAGGTGGCAGGATGGCTCAGCTAAAAAAAAAAAAAAAAAAAAAAAGGCTGTAACAAAAGACAAAGAAGGACCCAATAATCCCACTTCTGAGTATTTATCTGAAGAACCCAAAACATTACTTCAAGGGGACATGTGCATCCAAATATTCATTGCTGCACTATTACAATAGCTAATATGTGGAGGCAGCCTGGGTGTCCATCAACAGATGAATGGATAAAGAGGAAGTGGTCCATATATACAATGGAATATTTTTCAGCCATGGATGAGAATGAGTTCTTGCCAACTGTGGCAGCATGGCTGGACCTGGAAGGTATTTTGCTGAGTAGAGTATGTCAGACAGAGAAAGACAGACGCAATGTGGTTTCACTTATATGTGGAATCTAAAGAACAAAATAAATAAACAAACAAAACAGAAACAAACTTATATATACAGAGAACATTTTGATGGTTGCCAGATGAGAGGGGGTTGGGGATGGGTGATAAGGGGAAGAACTCAAGAAGTACAAACTGGTTGTTACAAAGTAGTCATGGGGATGGGCCAGCCGAGTGGTGCGGTGGTTAAGCGCTGGCTTGGGAAGCCAGCAGCCCCGGTTTGGGTCCCACATATGAGGGCCAGTGACACTGCCCTCAAAAAAAAAAACAAGAAACAAAGTAGTCATGGGGATGTAGGGTATAGAGCAAGGAGTATAATCAATAATATTGTAATAACTATATATGGTGTCAAATGGGTATTAGATTTATTGGGGTGATAGGAGGGGGTTGGAGAAGGGTGAAGAAGGTGAAGGGATTAAGAAGTACAAATTACTAGTTACAAAATTGTCATGAGGATGTAAAGTACAGCATAGGGAATATAGTCAATAATATGGTAATAACTATGTATAGTGTCAGGTGTTTATTAGACTAGTCAGAGAGGAATCACTTCTTAAATTATACAAATGTCTAACCACTATGCTATACACTTGAAATTAATGTAACATAATGTTGAATGTTAACTGTAGTTGAAAAATTTAAAAAGGGGAGGGAGGTGAAGTGGAATAAGAGGCCCAAATTTCCAGATATAAAACAAATACGTCATTGGGATGTAATGTACAGCATAGGGAATGTAGTCAGTAATATTGTGATAGCGTGGTACAGTGACAGTGGTTGCTCTGTGATCACATCTTTGGGTATGTAGGTGTTGAACAACTATGGTGAATACCTGAAACTGACATAATGTTGTATGTTAGCTATAGTTTTAAATAAAAATCTTAAATATATATAAAAATATAAATATAAATATCTGTTAAGGGCTTGTGATACAACAGTAAAATGATCTGCTATCTGTAGAAGAGAAACAGAACATTCAAAAAATTTAAAGTAAGGTTAATCCGTCTGCAGAATCTCACAGGAACTTCAAACTTCCTTACCCAGGAATTTTTAGAAGAGAACATTAGAAATGCATTATTGGCAGGAATCAAAAAGAAGCATAAGGAGGGCCTTTTAAAAAAATTAAACCGTTTCTGATCTAGAAACTATCTGGCTATTATGCCATGTTTTAAGTGTCAAACTCAATGAAAAGCAGCTGGTTTATATAAGTAATATTGTTACCAGAATAACTCACCTTACTCCACTGTAGGCAGAAGTCTAACAAACATTTTGAACCCTTACCAGCTCCAGGTTATGATATGTACTCAGCATCTGTTCCTTTACCATACAGGAAACCCTTTTTCTTAGAACTGTACTTTGAGCTACAAGGCAGGATCTGGGACCTGAGACCTGAGTTATTGGCTAGGGTTTCTATGTATATTTCATCCTCTACCCAGAGAGTCTGGGCCAGTATCATCACCAAGTTTCCTGACAGGAAATTGCTTTCTTCTCTTTCTTGAAATGAGACTTCATAAAATACCGAGAACACCTGTGCCCTCTCCACAGGGTGTAGTAGACTTGAATTAGTCACAGTAGAATCAAGAGCAGAGGCCACAGAGCAATTTAAACAGGGACGTTTAATATAAAGAATTATTAAGCAATGATAGGAGACTTATTATAAAGATGGGATGAGAGCTCTAAAGGGTGCTGAAGAACTGAGGGAAAGAATCAGAAAGAGACAAACTTGGAGGAGGTCAAACTTCAAAGCTCATTGAAAAAGGTGTGGTCACAGGCCATGTGATGGCAGAGATGTTCCTAAGCTGCAGGAAACCAGAAATGTCCCAGAGTTGCCAGAAAAACAAAAACAACCCTCTGGGCACCGGCAAGCCACAGCTGGTGAGCAGGCTGGGTGTGCAGAGAGAGTAACAGGTGCAGAGTCACGTGGCAGATGGAGTTAGGGGGCCACTGCAGGTGTGAGGCCTGGAATGCAGTGTCTGTGTCAGGGTAGCCATGGGCAAAAGCTCTCTGGGGTACAGGTGAGATGAAGCTAATGGGTGACTGCACAGAGGGAGCTGGGCTGTCACTGTGGGACCAGGACCCAGAGAGGCCTCCCTCTGCAGGATCCTATTGCACCTCTGCATATGGCCTGGGCCACAGCAGCCCTGAGCCACTGAGTGAGTAAGATGGAAATGGAGCATCCAGCTTACTAGACAGCCAGCACAATGGGGGCCCCAATATGTCCATGCAGAGCAGCAATCTGGGCTAGGGTGAAGGCTGTGTCATCTGGGACTCCCAGCCACACTGCAGCTGTTTAAGACAGAGCTGAAGAAGGCACACAGCCTACAGGCACTTAGCACTGGGCCAAGCAGTGAAAAAGAAAGCACGCTCTTCAGTCTAACAGGCCATCAGAACCAAGAAAACCCCTTTGTCCTTCAATGTCTCTCTCTCCAGCGCCCTCTACTGATAAAACATTGTGCCATCCGCCAAAGGAAAAATATTTAAAGGGCCCAGACCCATTTTAACAGGATCTGTCAACGAAGGTTGCTGAGAGTCTATAACTTGATACTGGCATATTCTCCCTTTGGCTGAAGTTCTCCATACAATCAGACCTCCCCAGTTGATTACTTTCTCTGCTGTCCCCTAGAATTTATCTTGTCTCTATGTGCCAACTACTTTCATCAAATGCCCTGTAATTCCTATCTTCTAACCCAGCCCTTCCTGTCATTTACAATTGGAGATCTCAGAAATCTCTACTGCCTCTGTTGAATGGTCATAACTGTAAACCAGTGAAGCCTTCTGCTGGAAGATACAGTAGAGGTTACACAGCTCTTCAAAGAAATCTGGTAAGAACAATCAAAAGTTGAATTAGAGACTACTAAGGCAATATTTAGAGCAATGGGATTATTCTGTATGGCATTGAGGTGATATACACATGACTATGCATTTTTCAAAACCCATAGAACTGTAAATTAGAGTGAACTTCAATGTATGCAAATTTTTTAAAAAATCAATAGATGTTGGAAGATTCCGGAATAGAATTTAAACTGTGAGAAATCACTCTAACTATATTACAAATGCATGGCATAACCTTATTGAAAGGGGTGGGGAAGGAACTGACCTAAAGTAACTTTGGAAATGGTATCTTGAAGGAAAACTAAAGTTAAAGATAAAAAGAATTGCATATAAACACTGTATTCTAGCTATAAACTAGTTTATTACAGGGATCAGGTTAAGAATTCTGGAAGTACTTTACATCTATACTAGGGTTGAACAACTGATAAATAATCGATAATAGGGGCCAGCTTTCTCACAGTAAGGAAAAATTACAAATAAACAGAGGAAAGACTGGAATAAACCCTGTGTGATGCTAAGGCAGAGGGAAGGACATCAGTATGAACTCAGGTTTAGTTTAATATACATTAGATAGATAGATAAACAGATAGAGAAATAATTATAGATATGTGAACAGACATGGGATTACATGCATATATTTCCTAGCTCTGCCCACTGAGAAAGCCTGGATGCAGCGTCCCCTCAATAAGCACACCAGTGACCAGATTTTGGTTTTGAAAACCATTGTCCAACAGAAGAAACCAGAGAAATGACTGATTCTAGGTATCGGGGGGGTGGGGCAGGGAAAATACAAGATGAGCCTGGAGAAGAGTCAGTATAGGGCCAGAAAGTAAGGAAGTGCTCAGATAACTAAAGGGACATAGGAGCCGGTCTGAAAGAGCTCTCAATGGCCAGAGTTGGAACAATTGAACAAGCATGTTATTCTGAGATGTGGAGAAGACTTAAATATATATGTGTGTGTATATATATATATATATATTAGAAAGTAGTTGTTTCTGGGGAATAAGAAGCAGCAGAGGACAATGGATTGTTGTTTGTTGTTAAAGGCCTTAGAAAATCATTTGACACTTTTAAACAATGTCTATGTTGGATTACATAGCTTTAAAAAAAGAAAAAAGAAAACATTAAAAAAAGCGAACAAAGAAGAATGAGGTGTTGTCAAGGGAGAATTTTGACAAGAGAAGGTTTTGTTTGGTTGGTTGGCTTGGTTTGTTTTATCAAAATGGGAAACACATGTGGACAGTAGCTAACAGAGGAAAAAGATGAAACTAAAGGAAAAAAAAAGAACCAATTGAGAAAGGCGAGGGACTGAGGAGGTGAGGCAATCTTACAGTTTGTTGGGAGGATTTACAAAGGACCAGGGGTGCACTAGTCAGTTCATTATTTCTAAGATATCCCAGGACAGAGAAAGACACATGCAGAATCTCAGAAAACCTCTGTCCTGGTCCCTTCTTGCCTTTTGCTGAGACTTGAGGTACACCTACCCTTACCTGGTGTGAGGTGTTCTTTCATAAACCCCAAAGGTACAATCTCTGGACATTGCAGAGGCAAGTCTGTCACTTCCTTTTGTCAGGGTCTAAATTAAGAATCTATAAAGATAACTGCATATTTAGGCACTGAAGACCTCTGAAAAAAGCCAAGGTATGTGAATGCACTTATTGCCACTATTGAACTGTATACTCAAAAATGGTTGGGAGCTGGCAGAGTGACTCAGTTGGTTAAAAGTTGGCTTACAACGTGAGCTTTGAGCAACAGGGCCACTGGTTCGATTCCCACATTGACCAGTGATGCTGCACAGGAGCTGAGCTGTCGCTGAGCTGCCAACAGGTGGCAGGATGGCTCAGCTGGTATAGCAACAAGATTGCCTGTTTGATGGTGGGCTATGCCCACCTGCAATTAAGACTGAAATCAGCACCTTGAGCTGAGCTGCAGCCCGGATAGCTCAGCGGATAGAGCATGCGCTCTTAACAGCAAGGCTGCAGGTTCCACTCCTGCATAGGATGGTGGCTAAGCCCACCAGTAACTAAGATTGAACACAGCACCTTGAGCTTAGAGGCCACAAGCTGCCGATGGGAAGCCAGATGGTGACTGGCGCCCTCCACAAAGAAGATTGAAGAACAACAACTTGGCTGGTCCCCTTCCCCAATTCCCCAACACTGTTCTCCTCCCCCAATTCCCCAATAAAATCTTTTTAAAAAATGGTTGGAATCATAAATTTTATGAAGGTTTTATCACAATGAAAAAAGTTTTTTAAAAACAAGATACAAAAGTAGGGAGAGTCATCCCTAAACCCATAAGGCTGCATTTATCTGATTACCTTTAATGTCCTAAGTGATGGAGTTAAGCTCAAGGTTAAAATGTTTAGAGAGACGTGGAAGACCAACTTTACCTTCATTTGCAACCACAGAACTAGCCTTGGTTGAAAGAAAGAACTGACTTCCCACATCTCAGGGGCAGTTTTGTCTTCCTAACAATTGAAGAGTTTTCCTCCAGAAATGTCATCCAGCTTTTTCAGGGGAGTTGCTTATCACAATATGGTGGCCGAGGTAGAATGGTCATGGCATATTTAATATATAAACCATTTTTAAAATCCATTTTCAGGGCCGGCTGAGTGGCACGGTGGTTAAGCGCTGGCCTTGGAAGCCAGCGGCCCCGGTTCGGTCCCACATATGAGGGCCAGTGATACTGCCCTCAAAAAAAAAAAAAAAATCCATTTCACATTTTAAAAATTTGTTCTCAACTTCAGAAATAATTTTAAAAGGACAAACTATCAGAGACTACTTTCAATTATAGTAATAATCAAGGAACTAACAGGGGGTATTCAGTCAAAATGGAAGAAAACACTTCCGTTCAGCCTCACTTCCACATTTGATTCCTCACTTAGCCCAAACCATATTCTAATACAATACAATCAATTTATGCATGACAAGGTTGATAATTAGTATGTAGTCCTATCAAAATGGGTCTGGTCATTTTTTTTTATTTGTACCTGGTTTGGTTGGAAATACGGCATTAAATAACTGTATGGCAAATAAAATGACTTGGCAGGCCCACACAGTGAAGAAGTATTTTCAATAGCAAATTGCCTTTATATGGGCATATTTCTACATTCTAAAATAATATCTCCATTATCTTGGTTAGAATTCAGCTCTTTTAAATCTATAAGAAATATGCAATGCATGAGTGTGTGTGTGATGATTCACAAATTTGAAATAACACCTACTCTACTTCGGTTCTAGCACAAAATGTGTCAGTGAAGCCTGCAATTAAGAAAATTATCTTGGCCTGTCTTGCCACAAGGATGGTGATGCCAATATACACAGCCAGAGCAGAAGTATGTTAGCAAAAATGAGTTTAGAAAACAGTTCTGCTCCAGCACTGACTGTGCTTTGGTGCCTTTGTCATGTCATCTAGACCTTTGTCACTGATAATAACACTAATAATATCTATTGACTACTGCTCTGTGGTTTCTTTTAGTCTTCAAAACAGTCATATGATGAGATAAGTTCTATTTCAGTTCCTATTTTACAGATGAAGAGAGGTTAAATAAGTTTCTAAGATCACAGTGAGCCAGTGGGTAGAGCTGGGATTTGAACCCAAGTTCCTCTGACTCAGATGTTCACTCTCCTGACCAGAACTGGATGCCTAATTTGAAGGGCCCAGTGCAAAATGAAAATGTGAGAGGCCTTGTTTGAAAATTATTCATAATTTCAAGATGGTGACATCAGGGTGTTAAACCAAGCATGGGACCCTTCTAAGCACAGGGCCCTGTGCAATCACACAGGCTGCACACCCGCAAGCTGGCCCTGCTCTTCACCACATTGCTTCCCTCCATCGTGTTCTTCATCCCCATGCCTCAGCCTAATTCAGCAAGTATTTTGTCCAAGCCCCAACTTCAGTATAAGAGGTCCTGCATGGATTCACGAGAGATGCACATCTAGTCTGGAGACAAACAACATTTCTGTCTCAGTGAATTCTTTTACTTGATGAGATTTCACATTATGCTCAACAGTAGAGCATATCCCATAATTTTATGAGTTTTGAATATCAAGCTTTCTTCTTGGTTGATCCCTAAGATCTCTCTTTTAATTAGTCTGTTTCCCTTTTTAAAAAAAAAAAAAAAACTGCAACTATTTCCCACTGCAATTTTCAACATATAGCACAACCCTAATGATGGGAAAAGACCTCAGATCCTTGTAATTGTAGGGTCCTGATTAATGAACCCTTTGTCTCTTTTGAAGATCTTTTCAAACCTTTCATTTGGCACCTTCATTCACATGGAATGTCTGAAGCGTGGTGGATGGCGTGTTTTGGTGTAAACCTTTTACTGTCCAGCACATACCCTGGGAACAAAGGGAGTCTGTTTGCAGTGGGTATAGAGTAATTGGGACATGCAGTTTACATTTCTAGGGACAGGAATGGGCTGAGCATGTCTATCTGTGGTGAGGGAGAGTTTGGAAGTGGAAGACAAAAGGCAGAGAAAGGTAATCTCTTTCCCTGGTAGGGCCTTCCGTGTAATTTGATGCCTGGCCCCAGCCTCTCACATCCTTCCTTACATCTTTTTTATTATGATTTCCTTTTCCACAAGAAATTTTTGGCTGTTCCTATCTTTAATTTCTCCCTAATATGGGGCAAGGAGGGAGGAATCATAGGCGACCTTCACCTGAGACTCTTCACACTTCAAGATTTAAATGTGGACTCCTGGGATTGATGCCTCCCTACCTCTTATGGAGAAGGTTGCATGAGATTATAGATAATTTGTAAATTTACCAGGAAATGGATAAGGCACAAGCAAGTGTCTAGAACAGTAGTTCTCAATCGTATCAGACCCACTATCCCCCTTTTATAATGAAACATACCCCTCTCTTTCCTGAAATGAAATTCATGATATAACCTACCCACAGACACAAAGTATTTTTTGATTAACATAATACTCTAAGTACAATATAAAGGAAAAATAAATGTAGAGTTAGGGTTCATGTTCAAATAATTATAAATAAGTTTTTCACCTACATCAGTGCCCTGACAGACATTTTAAAGTTGGGCAGGACAATTTCTTTGTTTTAAGGAAGTATTCCACACATCTGGCCCCCAGCCACCAAATACCAGTTGGCATTCCTTCTGTCATTGTGATAACCAAAAAAGCACCCAAAATTCCCAGAACATATCCTCAAAGGTGGCGCTGCCCCTAATGAAGACTACTGGTCTAAATAAGAGTGCCTCTGTATTGGATTCCTTTTGAGCTTCCCTTGGTTAGGATCTCTAGGTAACAGGACAAGATACACTTACCATACTCTCAGGCTAAGAATTTTAGGGCCTGGCAAGCCTGAACTCAATAATCATGCATTTTCTATTTGTACACAACTATTTTTAGGCCACTATTTTTAAAATAGTACACACACACACACACACACACACACACACACACACACACTCCATATTTGCCAAGGTCCCTGACCATGTCGAGTTATGAGGTTTTGGTCAGGGAGTGGCCATGCTATGCAAAGACTGATGATCATGTAGAGTGAAAAGGAAAGAGCATTATTTTGTGCTGTATTTAACATTTAGGAAGGTGGAAATGATGGGTGTGTCAATGTGGTAAATTGCTAAGAAAAGCAGGTTGGCCTTGTACCTTGTTTCCTGGTCCTCTCACCCTCAACTTGGATTGAAGGAGACTAAATTGTAAACATTTTTTTCCTGGCCGAGGACAAGCACTAGTATTTGCCTCTCTTTCTGCCTGCTGAATACAAAATTGAAGCCAAACAGGGACCCAAAAGGAATAACAGTCCCCTCACCATCATGCCCCTTGACGTACATCCCAAATTAGGATTAATCAAAATATTTATGAGACACTTATAAAGATTCTTAGTTCTGGCCAAAAAGAAAAAGCGAAAAAAATGTATGTTGTGGAAACTGCTGTGAGTCACTGTCCATCATTTATCAGAGGTCAGTGTTTTGCTGCCAGCATAAGCGAATATTTGACTGGAAAATGAGTTCTAAACAATCTAAGGGAAAACTTCAACAGCGAAAATCCCTCTAGACCATGACCTATGACATAACACTTGCCCTTCTTAAATTATTCTCATCCAAGAGTACATTTACAAGCTTAATCCCAAGCATGGTTTCTGAGTTGTACAGTTTTTATGTGGGCCATTAAGAATAAAGTGGGTTTGAAATCATGGATGGGAGACAAAAAATTTATTCCAAGTAGAGAAACCATTCATTCATGTCTGTATTCATTTGATTCCTTACTCAGCTTAAATTCACTTATGATGCATTCATTACACGCGCCCTCAGCCCCCTGATCCCTCTGACACTTTGAAATAGTCACTTAGATCTCACTTTAGATTATGCTCATAAACCTTAAGTAGGCCTTTAATGCTGCTGGCAATCATACTACATTTCCCTGATCCTTTTATTCTCCCACTCTCCCAAGTGACATTTCATGCCCTCTCCCCTGTCCACAGACCTCAAATACCTACTCACCACCCATTTTCTTTCTCTGTTTATGCTCTTGCTTCCTATTTCACTGAAGAA
Organism: Aselliscus stoliczkanus; assembly: GCA_033961575.1. Classification (NCBI taxonomy): domain Eukaryota; kingdom Metazoa; phylum Chordata; class Mammalia; order Chiroptera; family Hipposideridae; genus Aselliscus; species Aselliscus stoliczkanus. The sequence continues at coordinate 66,767,222 of CM066730.1, read as the reverse complement.
ATGGAATGAATCAAAGGAGAGCTCCCACAAACATTCATCCCCTGCACCAGTGCCCATGTCCTGTGCTTCTTTCCCATGGCTGTAGATAAACTGTGTGCCCCTACAAAAGGCCACTTGCTCTAACTGAAGACTAGATACCACTTATTCCCACCTGTTCAAGGATATCACATTAGTAATTGTCCTCTCAATTCTTCTCTTTTTACTGGATCTTTTCCATCAATCTACAGATATTATTTCTCTCATCTCTGAAAAATACTTTCTAGACCCCCCTTCTTCGTCCAGTTACTACCTTCATTTCTTTCTTTTCTAGAGGTTGCCTATATTTACCATCTCCAGTATCTCCCTTCCCATTCGCTCTTAAACCTAATACAGTCAGATATTTAACCAATACACTCCAAACAAAATGGCCCTTACCTCGACCTCCCTGTTGCTATATCCAATGGCCAAGTCTCAATCTTCATCTTACTTGATCATTCAGCAGAATCGCTTTTCCACTTGGCTTTTAGAAGATTTATCTGTCTTCTCCCGTACCTCTCTGACTGCTCCTTCTCAGTATCCTTTGTTGGGTTGTCTTCATCTCTCTCTGACCACAAAAACTTGGAGTATTTGGGCGGGCCGAGTGGTTAAGCACTGGGTTGGGACGCCAGCGGCCCCGGTTCGGGTCCCACATATGAGGGCCAGTGACACTGTCCTCAAGAAAAATTAAAAATTAAAAAAATTAAAAAACAAAAAACAAAACTTGGAGTATTTATTCCAAGAAGCAGTCCTTGGACCTCTTCTCTTTTCATCTTCACTCACTTATTTGGTGATCTCATTTAGTCTCGTGGTTTTATTTTATTTTATTTTATTTTTTTTAAGATTTTATTGGGGAATTGGCCGAGGGGAACAGCGTTGGGGAATCTGGGAAGGGGAACAGACAAGTTGCCGTCTTTTTGTTCTTCAGTCTAGTTGCGGAGGATGTTGCTTCACTGTTGGTATCGTCATTGCGCTCTTCCCGGATGAGGCAGATGGGTCGCTGGCCTCTGGATGTCGCTCACCGCGGCTATTGGCAGCTCACGCTTGGCTGCCAGCCGCTCACGCTGGCTGCGGGCCACTCACTGTAGCCTATGGCAGCCCCCTGCAGCAGGGGCTGCAGCCCACACCATCACCGGGGCTCGCACAGCCCAGCTCCAGGTGGAGCTGTTGTTAGCTGTAGAGGGCAGTGTCACTGGCCCTCATGTGGGATCCGAACCGGGGCCGCTGGCATCCCAAAACCAGCGCTTAACCAATGCGCCCCTCGGCCGGCCCAGTCTCGTGGTTTTAAATACCATCTAATATATGCTGTGTCCAATCTGCATTTCTCCCTTGAACTCCAGACTCACATATCCTGCTGCCTCCTTAGTATCTCCACTTGGATGACTAATAGACATTTCAAATTTAACAAGTCCACGACGGAACTCCTGATCTCCTCCCATTTCTCTTCTGCTATTGCTCAAGTGCTCAAGCCAAAACCTTGAACTCAGCCTTGACGACTCTCTTTCTCTCATACTCCAGATCTGATCTGTCAGCTTAACCTTTAACATACGTCCAGAATGTGACCACTGCTCACTACTTCCTCTGCTACCACTGCTATCTCACCTAAATTAGTACAGGAGCCTCCCAGCTTCCATCTTTGACATGATTCAGACTCTTTCAACACAGAAGCCAGAGTGATATTGTTAAAACACAAATCAGTGAGAGTCACTCCCCTGCTAAGTAACCCTTCGATACTGTTTTTAGAAAATGTTCAACTCCTAAAATTCCTTTAAAGCTCTGTATGCTCTGCTCCCTGCCCATTCCCTCTCCAACTTCACCCTGTGTTTCTTTCCACTTTACCTGTTCCATTCTAGCAGTGCTCTCCCCATCGTTTGCTGTTCCTTGAACCTTCCAGGACTTTGTACTCGCTGTTCCTGGGATGTTCTTCCCCCAGACATTACTCACTCACCTCCTTCCCTCAGGTGTCACCTTCTCAGTGAGCCCTTCCCTGTGGACCCATCTGTGATTGTTCATGTTATGTGTCAATGTGCCTAGGCCACGGGATACCCAGACATTTGGTCAAACATTATTCTGGGTGTGTCCGTGAGGGTCTCATTCTTGATGAGATAAACCTTTACATTGGTAGGCTGTGTCAAAAAGATTGCCCTCCCCAATGTGGGTGGGCCACATTCTACCAACTGAAGACTGAAATAGAACAAAAAGGCTGGCGGAAGAGGTAACTTCACCTGCCAGACTGCAGAGCTGGAGTCCCTGTCTTCTCCTGACCTTAGGCTAGAATTTACATGATCAGCTCTCCTTTTTTTTTTTTTTTTTTTTTTGAGGGCAGTGTCACTGGCCCTCACAACATGTGGGACCCAAACCCCAGGCCGCTGGCATCCCAAGCCAGCTCCCAACCACCGTGCCACCCGGCCGGCCCTCTCCTCATTCTTAAGCCTGCAGACTCAGACTAGAGCTACACGACTAGCTCCACTGGGATTAGCTTGCTGACTACAGATCTTGGGACTTCTCAGCCTCTATAATCACAAGCCAATTTCAATTTCTTATAATAAATTATATATCTATAATTTATAATTTTATATATATATATATATATATATATATATATATATATATATGCTTCTGTTTCTCAGGAGAACCCTGACTGATACACCAAAATTGCAGCTCCCAAGTATGCCATTTTCTCTTCCCTGCTTAATTTTTTTCTGTAGAATTTATTGCCATCTATCAGAACATACATATACATATTTTTTTTCTTTTATCTTTATACACCAACCAGAATGTAAGCTCCACAGGAAACAATGTTTGTCAATTTTATTCATTGTCGTATCCTAACACCTGGAAGAGTACCTGACATATATAAATTACTAGATAAATATTTATTGAATGAATGAATGCCCACTATATGCAAAGTTTTAGGTGTTAGTGAAATAAAGGTGAATAAGTTTAAGTTACTTAGCGCTCTATACTTGTGGTTCCTCATCTAGAAAATGGGATAATAATATACCTCATGGGACTTTTATGGGGATTAAATGACTGAATATTTATGTAGTGCTTGGAATAGTGCTTAGTAATATAGTACATATAGTATAGTAAGTGCTATAGAGAAAGGCAACAAGGAAGGTCAAGGAAGCCTTCACAGAGAAGGTGCTATTTAAAGTTAATCTTGAAGAATGAAGAAGTATTTACTAGGTGAACAACAAGGGTACTCCAAACTGAGAACACAGAGGAAATGTTTGAATCAGGAGATTCAGAGGAAACAAATAAATAATAAATCTGTCCTTCCACCTCCCAGGAAACAACGATCCAGAGTTGTCTCATTAAACCCAGCTTGTTTTTCCTACTTTAGTTTTAATTTCTTTATTATGTAAGGGAAGGCATTGGTAACACTAAATATTAAACTGTAATCATTGTACTGTGTAGGAGAAAAAGCTTGGTAGATTGTTTATCCTGCTCTGATGTACTTGGTGAAAAGGATCTGCTAGCATTAAGTCACCTTAATATTCTTGAAAGAATCTTCAAGTTTCTTATAATTGCTATTTCCAATATTTCATCTGCTGAAATGATCATTGATAACCATTTTGCTTAAAATTATCACATTAGGGCCGGCCGAGTGGCTCAGTTGGTTAAGAGCTCGCTCAAGAGTGCGAGCTGAGCTCTGAGCAACGGCGGTTCGATGCCAGCCCGAGCTGAGTTGCCGTTGAGCTGCCAACAGGTGGCAGGATGGCTCAGCTAAAAAAAAAAAAAAAAAAAAGAAAAAAGAAACTATTGGGCCGGCCGAGTGGCGCATTGGTTAAGCCCTGGTTTTGAGATGCCAGCGGCCCCGGTTCAGATCCCACATGAGGGCCAGTGACACTGCCCTCTACAGCTAACAACAGCTCCACCTGGAGCTGGGCTGTGCGAGCCCCGGTGATGGTGTGGGCTGCAGCCCCTGCTGCAGTGGGCTGCCATAGGCTACAGTGAGTGACCCGCAGCCAGCGTGAGCGGCTGGCAGCCAGCGTGAGCTGCCAATAGCCGCGATGAGCGACATCCAGAGGCCAGCGACCTATCTGCCTCATCCGGGAAGAGCGCAATGACGATACCAACAGTGAAGCAACATCCTCCGCAACTAAACTGAAGAACAAGAAGACGGCAACTTGTCTGTTCCCCTTCCCCGATTCCCCAACGCTGTTCCCCTCCACCAATTCCCCAATAAAATCTTTAAAAAAAAAAAAATTTAGCACATTAGAATTCATTTGTTTATGAAAAGGCCTCTGATTTCAGTTTTACCATATGCTATATTCATTTATTTCATTAGTTAAATAAAAGTAGGTTTTACTGGGCCGGCCGAGTGGCGCATTGGTTAAGCGCTGGTTTTGGGATGCCAGCGGCCCCGGTTCGGATCCCACATGAGGGCCAGTGACACTGCCCTCTACAGCTAACAACAGCTCCACCTGGAGCTGGGCTGTGCGAGCCCCGGTGATGGTGTGGGCTGCAGCCCCTGCTGCAGTGGGCTGCCATAGGCTACAGTGAGTGGCCCGCAGCCAGCGTGAGCGGCTGGCAGCCAAGAGTGAGCTGCCAATAGCCGCGGTGAGCGACATCCAGAGGCCGGAGACCGATCTGCCTCATCCGGGAAGAGCGCAATGACGATACCAACAGTGAAGCAACATCCTCCGCAACTAGACTGAAGAACAAAAAGACAGCAACTTGTCTGTTCCCCTTCCCCGATTCCCCAACGCTGTTCCCCTCCGCCAATTCCCCAATAAAATCTTTAAAAAAAAAAAAAAAAGTAGGTTTTACTTAAAATCGAAACACCCCTAACGTTCACTTAAATGCTTTCCAAGAGACTTTTTTTCCCCCTACATTAATTAATGTAATATAGGGACTATATCACTTCACACAAGTTTGACTAAATCCGTTTAAGTGAATGATCTAGAAATCAGTGAAAAGGTACCTTACAGAAGTAAGTGGTCAAGGGGTCATCTGGGGAAGGCAGCAAGAGCTTAGCACTGAGCACCACAATTAGATCTGGCCAGTTTTCAGTATGTGGCCCAGAAACTCACTCCTGCCAGTGTCCTGGGTGCAAGCCTCAAGGGACTGATTCACGTTGGAAAGATAGACATCCAAATGCCACTTCATTCATTTACAGTGAGAAGTGAAACTCTCACATGGACCAGAATACTCTTATTGGCATAATTAATGCGTCTTCACCCTGAAGTCAAGGCCAACAGAAGCAAATTCATACTCAGAAGATACTTTACGAATTTGCCATGAGAAACCTCTGTCATGGGGACAGAAACCTTAATTTCTATATGACCTGTGCATCTTCTCCCTGGAGACCGCCTAAATGGGAATCAAATCATAATCAGAATGTTGCTCAACAATAAGAATAAAAATAGATATTCAAATTATGGAACTGGACTAAAAAAACCCCATGGCAAACAGAATATAGGCCTCCAAAGACATCTACGTCCTAATACTCAGAACTTACGAATATGTTACCTTACATGGCAAAAGGGACTTTACAGGTCTGATTACACTAAAGATCTTGAGATGGGAAGATTATCCTGCATTATTGAAGTGGGCCCAATATAATCACAAGCATCCTTATAAGAGGGAGGTAAGAAGGTCAAAGGTGGTAGGAGGGGGTGTGATGGCAAAAACAAGAGATTGGAGTGATGCCAGATGGAGGCTATGAGCCAAAGAATACAGGCAGCTTCTAGCTGAAAAATTCAAGGAAATGTAGTTCCCCTAGAAGTTTCCAGAAGGAATGCAGCATTGCTGACACCTTGGTTTTAGCTCAGTGACACGCCTGACCTCCAGAACTATACTAGAATAAATGTGTGTCATTTTAAGCCATTAGGCTATAGTAATTCATTACTACAGTAAAAGAAAACTAATGCTGACCCTGAGGCATTTTAGGATTAGATTCAGCAGTAACTGATAGAACTCCCTAAATAACAGTAGCTTGAACAAGGTATACATTAACAAGTTACTATTTCTCATAAAAATAAAGTCCAGATTAAACAATCCAGCACTGATATAGCAGATTCACCATTACCAGGTACACAGGCTTCCTCTATCTTATTGCTTTACCATCCTTAACACATGATTTCAACACCATGGTTCAACACAGCTGCTTAATCTCCAGCCATAACATACATATTCTACCCAGCAGGAATAAGGAAAAGGTAAAGGAGAGCATGCCCTTTCCCTATAAGGAAACTTATTGAAATCCGCACATACCATGTTAGTTTGAATCCATAGACAAACACTTAGTAATCACACCTAGTTTCAAAGGATGCTGGGAAATATAGTTCTTATTCTGAGTGACTTTGTGCCCAGTAGAAAAACAAAGGGTCCTATCCCCAAGGAAAAAGAAGAGAAGAAATAATAGGGATTACTTTTATAATATCTGCCACAACATCAATTTCAGTTGAGATTATATTACGAAAAGAATCAAAGTCCTCAATAATCCATTAGCTGTCACCTCTGCATCCATCTCCATCAGTACCAGAAACATGCAAGATGAGACTTTCTGTCCTCTACTCTGAGCATAGATGGGTACTGCTAGTTTTGTCTATGTTTCTTTATCTAACAATAGAAGGCTCAACAATTATTTTTTCACTCACATCTTCAGAAATATTAATATATCTTCAATTAGATTATTGACATTTTAGCTGGCCCAATCCAATCTGTCTCTTTCAGGTAACTACATGTTTGCCTGCCATGATCCTACAGTTTATTCTCAGAGAATTGACTTATTTCCTCATTCACAAGTTCTTGAAAGATTTTTCTGCATGTCCCCAAAGGACAATAACAATTATAAAGGGAAAACATCGACCATTGGGTTAAAGCCTGGTGCCAATAGATAAGTTGCACTCTCATCTTTGGTTGCTAATCCAGGCCATCCATTCCAATCATAGAGCTGTCTGAAATGTGTCCCAAATTGAGCAAATATGATCATGTAGATGGTTACGTATAAATTTAATACTACTACTTGAAAAACAACTGTGCAATTTGCTTTTGAAATTCTTTTTAGCTAGAGTCAGGGCTGGTCTAACAAGTAGGTGAAGTGAATACCTATGCTTGTGGAATTACAGCATGGTTGGTATAATTAATATCACCATTTTGCTGATAAGGAAAGTGAGGCCTAGAGAAATTAAGCAATTTGCCCAAGGTTAGGACTATTAAATGTCAGAATGAGAATTTAAACCTCTTAACCAAAGTCTGGGATCTTAACCATCACACTATTGATATTATTGGTGAAATATGAGGAATGTCTCTGCTGTAAAATGTTTCCCTATTGTTTTTCAGGATGCCTGAAATCTCAAACGTTCTTTTTTGGGCCGGCCCAGTGGCGCAGTGGTTAAGCGTTGGCTTGGGACACCAGCAGCCCTGGTTCGGATCCCACATATGAAGGCCAGTGACACTGCCCTCAAAAAAAAAAAAAAAAAAAAAAAAATAATTAAATAAAATAATTAATCAAACGTTCTTTTGGTCTTAAAAGCAAATATACTGGGAAAAGTAAAGGTAACTCTTTAGAGAACCCAGGGTAGAAAATCATCACGTTCTTTCCATCTCCATGATCAATATCACCATCATTTGGTACCTGGATTACTGCAATAGCCATCCAACTGGTTTCCATACTCCCAGGATGGCTCCTTCCAATCTGTTCTCTACATTACAGCTGGAGTGATCTTCCCAAAATGGAGATCCAATTATGTCACTTCTTACTTAAACACTTTCATGGATATATATATATATATATATATATATATATATATATATATAATATTACTGACATGATTTAACTTTGGAACATGGAATTACTATTTCTCCTACTATAGGAAGTTCTAGTTTTCTCAAGGCCTTTCCCCCAACTTTTCTGGAAATAAACATTATTTCCAACCTTCAAATTAAAATGTTATCCTCATAAATATTGTAACAGGTTGATATATTCACATATATCCTTTCCAATTTCAGGCTAAGAAAAGACATGCATTTAGAGCTATATTAACATCATTAAAGCAAAAAACAATCCAACTTAATATCAAGAGAAAATGCAGTGCTTGATACTGACTATTGCCTTCAGCATAGGCTACACCAGTGGTTCTCAACCTATTAGGCAAACTTTTATATAATAATTTTCATCATTCCCCTCCCCCTTACTATCCTGAAATAAAATTCATAGAGGAAGTAAACTATCTGGATATACAAGTTTTAAATAAATAAAAGCGATTAACATAAACAACATTAGTTCAGTTTAAAAATGTTTGGCCATGATTACATTAGAAACAAAAAATCCTACAAATTTCGGGCTAGTGGAGATGGGACTGGCCTCCCCTCCCTCACCCCTCACAGGCAGCAGCTGGTCAAAACTCTTTAATGTGACTTGTAAATGTTTTTGTTCAGGACTCTCCTCACCACTCCAGCCAATATTCTCACTGATCAGCTTGTCTTGGACTTTAATCCTCATAAACAACCTGAATACCCAATACGTACAATGGTCTCTCACTTTCTCTGCCTGGCATTTTTCCTTATCCTCTCTCTAGCTTTATCTGGCTAATTCCTTCTCATTCAGGTCTCTGCTTAGAAGTAATTTCCTCTAGGAAGCCTTCTCTGAAACACCAGAGCCCTGAAATTTCCTCTATCATAGCGCCTGTCATGCTGCATTACAGTTTTCTCTTCATGTCTCTGGCCACTCCCTAGACAAGTTTCTCGAGGGCATAGACTGTGTTGTGGTAACTGTAACAACACAGAATGGTTGGCACAGACTTGGCATTCATAAGAACTGGTTAAAGGAAAAGGAAGTTAGAGATCATTAAAGACTAACTTAGCTAAACTGTCTTATATTTCTTTTCTTTTTTTTTTTTGCTGAGCCATTCCTGTTGGCAGCTCAGCGGCAGCTCAGCTCGGGCTGGGCATTGAACTGCTGTTGCTCAGAGCTCAGCTCACACTCTTTTGCGCTGCGAAGGTGGCAGACTCCTTTTTTTTTAAACTTTTTTTTATTTTTTGTTTTTTGTTTAGCTGAGCCATCCTGCCACCTGTTGGCAGCTTAGTGGCAGCTCAGCTCGAGCTGGGCATCAAACTGCTGTAACTGAGCCACTCGTCCAGCCCCCTCAGCTCACACTCTTGAGCGAGCTCTTAACCAACTGAGCCACTCATCCGGCCTGCAAAACTGTCTTATATTTCTACTGAAGGACACTTTGGGGAAAGAAATAAAGAGTTTATGAGTATTACGGTCAGCTATTATTTTTTAGAAATACATTATTTTGGAAATGTGTAAAAACAAAAAACTACAAAGTATATTTCGAAAAAGATAAAATGTAAGAAACCTAACAAACGTTACATCAGAAAGGTTTTTAAGGTCAACATCAACAGTGATAAGTCATGCTGATAGTGCCTATGATCTGATGAAAATGTCATTTTACTTCTGTGGTTTTTCTTCCCAAAACTCATAATTCCAGTCTAAGCAAAAGAAAAACATGAGACAAATCCCAACTGAGGGGCATTCTACAAAATACCTGATGAGTACTCCTCAAAACTGTCAAGGTCTTCAAAACCAAGAAAAGCCGGAAAGCATTTATCTCAGTTTGTTGAGATCTTGCTTCCATGCTTATTCTCTGTTTGGCTCAAATAAATTTTTAAAAGATTGTCAAAAAAAAAAAAAGCCAACAAGAAAAGCCTGAGAAACTGTCATAACCAAGAGGAGCCTAAAAAGACATGATGACTAAATGTCATCTTAAATCCTAGATTACATTCTTGTGGGCCCCGAGAAGAAAGAGTCATTTGATGTGAACCCAGAAAAAGAATGTATCTGCTGAGATGAACCCCCATGGTCAATTGAGAGCCCAAATTTTATAAATAGTAAGAGTCTAGTGGCCATTTGCTGGCAGGGTCTCCTCATGTATGCTGTATACTGGGAAACACTTCAGACTGAACTTGGCTTCCCCCTATGCCCTGCTTGTTTATACCATCTAAATAAACCACTGCAGAGAAGCCCTGGTTTCCTCTTTCCACCAATGGACTGAGCCCCATCCAATCATAATTTCACAATTATATCCTCATCCGTTATCTACACTGACCAATCAGAACTGTATGAATTTGGAAATCTCATTTGCATAAAAATCAACCAATTGGGAACCTGGGCAGGAGCTTTCCCTACAAAAGGTGGCCTCCCCTTTATCTAGGTGGAGAGCATTTTTGATTTCCACCAGGGGCTGCATTTCCCTGATTTGCAAACTAATTCAAATGAATCAAGTCTCTCCTTTTCCCCACCTCTTTGGGAATGTTGGTTTACATTCTGAAACAGAAAAAGACATTAAGTAAAACCTAAGGAAATCTGGTTAAGAATTAGTGACGGGGGAGAGGCTACAGCTTTTTAAAAAAATGACACTGGGACAGCCAGTTAAGAGCTACAGGTGTTCAGAGGATGAAACAGCAGTGTGCACTTAGGTAAGCAGCAGGAGCCTCTGCACAGAGTAGAAACTGAACTGGTCTTTGAAGAAGGGATGTGTAGGGAGACGGGAATGAAAATTCCAGACAGGCCAAAGCCCATGAGCAAAGACCCTGAATACATCTGGCACATCTGGAGAATAACTGAGTGACAGATTTATCTGGAGTAGGACATCCATATAGGAATGATGAGAGAAATAGATTCGGTCCACTGGACTGTGGCCTTAAATGTCAGACTGGGGCAACTGACTTGTTCTGAGAGCAATGGGGAACCTTTAAAATTCTAGGGACATGGTGAGAGCAGTATTTTAGGAAGACTGACTTGACTAAATGTATAGAGTAAGTTAGAGTTGGGTTTCTCAAGCAACCATATACATATGAAATTGCCTGGGATCCTGTTAAAACACAAATTCTTATTCAATAGGTCTGGGGTACAGGCTGAGGTTCTTCATTTCTGACATGCTCCCCAGAGATGCCCAGGTTGCTGGTCCTCAAATGGGCTTTGAGAGGCAAGGGATTAAGGTATGCTTCTAAATTCAAGACACCCACTAAAGTAATATTGAAATAGAAAGAGCAAGCATGCCATGAAGAAAAAAAATAATTTTTTACAAATGTATTATTCTAGCCTAGGTACCAGCCTCCCCCTGCAAAGCAATGGTGGGGCCTGCGGCCAGGAGAAAGGGAAACAGCCAATTTGCCAGGATTTTGTAGGTCTGTTGCTCATAGCACTGCACATGGCTAAAGACAAGGAAGAAACTGACCAAATCAATACTGAAGTAATTGTATTCAAAGAGGAAGAAGCAGGAAAAAAAAAGGAAGACAAAAAGGAAAGAAGGAGGAAAGGAAGGAAGAGAGACACAAGAAGAAATGCTGTCAAATTGAAGGGAAACCAGAAAATGAGAGTGAACCAAAGCTAGAGGAAGGGCCAAACAAAGCCTGAGGTAAAGCCAGAGGCTCAGGAAGAGCCACAAAAAAGCAGAAGGAACTTCTAAAGAAAGGCTGAGTCACTCTCTCCAGGAATTCAAAGAAGATAAAGGCATTTAAACAAGGGTGATATGTTTAGAGAAGTGAATGAGATAGGTGAGATAAGGAGTAAGAAACAAACTTACAATGATGCCTTGGAAGGTTAACTGAAACCATCCTTACCCCTATTTGATGTAGTTTACCTTGATTTTTATTTTTTCTGATATTATTATTGCCATATAGCTTTCTTTTGATTTGCATTTTCCTGATAAACTTTTGTCCATCTACTTTTAACTTATTGCTTGCTGTTAGTGGTTTTAGATGCATCTCTCCTTATCTGCATCTCATTATTGATTATATTTTGAACCAATCTCCAAGTCTCTGCCTTTTAATGTGACAGCTTTACTCATTTGTACAAAAAGAAGTTCTTGACAGGATATAAAATGAAAAAACATTACTAAGTAATATGTGAATATCATATTTTTAAAAGGGAAGAGTACATTTGTATATTACATATATGCACAGAAAAAACGTGTGAAGGATGAAAGACAAAAAAAATACAATGATGGGAATATGAGTGATTTTTAAAATTCTGCTTATTTGTATTTTTCCTTATTCATAGAATGTACACACATTATTGTTAAAATAATAAGTTTTATAACAAACAAAGTAAAAAAATTTATTATTTTAGTCTGTTCATTTGTTTGCAAGGAACAGACATTTATCCGTCACAGCTGAAGTAAAATGGAAGGCTATAAAAAAAGGAACACGGGAGTGTCTTACAGAAACAAGTGCAGAGAATATGGTAGAATATCTCCAGGAAATAGGAAGGCACCTGACACTGCATCTAGCTGATTATATGCTTTCCTGTCTCCTTCTGCTTTCTTCGCCTGCTTACTCATCAGTTTGCCCGTTAGAACTCTCAGTCCTGACTCTAAATAACATTTTTTTTTTTTAATTGGGAAACTGTTTTTCCAGGACCCATCAACTCCAAGTCAAATACTTGTTGAGGGCACAACCCAGTGGCCCATTTGGGAATCAAACCCACAACCTTTGGTGTTGTGAGCACTGCACTCTAACCAACTGAGCTAGCCAGCCACCCCTAAATAACTTTCAGTTCAAGCAGCCACCACCATAGTACTACAGGCTCTTAAGTCTCAGTTCAGATTCTCAGGAAAGAATCAAAATGGGCCCAGTCTTTGGGTTGGTCCCCAGGGTAAAGAGTCCCTCTCTGGTTCAGTCACCTGTTACCAGCACAGGGTCTTCATATAACATTTCTGGGACCATGAGTGAATTGAAGAGGGAGAGCTGGAAATGGCAGGCAAATTGACCGACAAATCTGCTAAAATGACTAGTGGGAGAGACTCTCTGGTTTAGCTGAGGGCTCTAGATGTCCAGAACCTACCATGCTCTAAACGCAGGTGTTTTTCTGAACATTTTAAAACACTGAGAAACCAATTCTGCCAACCTTACGCTATCATCTTCTTCCAGGCTACATGAGTTCGTGAAAATGTCACTGAGGTTGAAGAAGTAGGTGGTGAGGTCTGTTCCTAGCTTTGCTGTTCATATTCTCCTATCCCCCCACCCCCATCCCGTGTGCAAGAGACTAAAGGAGGGAGCTCTTAACCCTCAAATGCAGGGGCCTTTAAAAGAATCATTTGGTGCACTTGAGTAGTGTCCCTAGAATTTGGGGGACACATGGGAAATGGTGTCTCACTTTGAAAAGTCTAAAATGAAAGGCTATGGCTACATCCGCCAAGGATGGCAGAGCAGAGGAAGGTTAGGGAGAAATAGGAGAGAGGCGACTGCACTCACACTGATGGGAGGGGAAGGTGAGAAACAGACAAAGTGGGATCCTGCAGGAGGAAACTGGCCTGTATTGAAAGGGTCCTTGGCCCTTTTAAAAGCAGCGCCATCTCAAATGCAGACTTCTAAGATGGACTAGACTTTTTAACTATCTGAGAGTTACCAGGAAGATCTGAGACCTGTCCAAGGTTTTATACAAGCTGTGGGGAAGGGTGAATCTCCAAAGCAGGTTAAAATGGAGAATGGGGATGGCAGTGGAAGGGTCCTGCCTGCACCTTACCAAGTCTACCATGTTTTTTAAACCAGCAACGTGTGCAAAATTATGTCATTCCAATGGTGGCTTGCAGCTTCCAGATGCTGACTAACGGAGAATAGTCTAGCAGTCTGAAAACAGAACTTGGGAGTTAAAGATTTATTAGTTTTACAACTTCTGTTTCTTTCTTGAGATAAAACTCTGCTTTATTTGGGATTTAGAACCCAACAAAAAGCTCTCTGGAAGCTACAGTGAAGTAGATCTTCAGGAAAGGGATTTATGAATCAAGAAAGAATGACAGAAGGAAATATATAAACATTCTCACTCCTGTAAAAGCCACACAAGATTTCCCACTGAAAATGATGACAGATTGAAAAATGGAGAAGCTAGTTGAATAGTATCATGTAAGGTAAATCCTCACTTAACATAGGCTTTGTGACTTTAAGTAAAACCACGTATAAGGAAACCAATTTTGCCATAGATTAGTTGATATAAATAAGACCTAAGTTGCTATAGTATCTCATCAATGTTGTAACAAAACAACATTATTCAAGGACCTGTACTTTGAGATCATCAGGTAAAATAAGCAGGACCCCAGCCCCACCCTTACCTTGGACAAGGAACCCAGAAGCTGAAGAGGGAGGTTAGTAGCACAAACTAAAATGTTTACATTCCCCAGCGTGCCCCACCCTCAGTGAATTCCAGGAAACTTTTCAGATTCCATTGTAACCAGATTCTTATCCAGTGCCCCAGTGTATTACTTTTACATTTCTCATTTCTCATGGTAAATGTTAAGTTAATTCATTCGATTTTATTTTATTTTTTCTTACAGAGTCTTCTCTGTGTTTGGCACTGTTCAATAAGCTCCTCATGGAACTTATAAATGAGGGTGTGGCAATGCAGGTAATAAATAATATATCCCTTAAAATATATCAGATCCTGAGCTGGCCGAGTGGCTCAGTTGATTAAGAGCTCGCTCAAGAGCACGAGCTCTGAGCAACAGGGTCGCTGGTTGGATTCCTGGCTCGAGCTGAGTTGCCAAAAGGTAGCAGGATGGCTCAGCTAAAATAAAAAAATAAAATCTATCGGATCCTAAGTGCCCCATCAATAGACAAATGGATAAGAAGAGGTAGTATATATAATGGAATATTATTCAGTTATAAAAAAATAATGAAATCTTGCCATATGTGACAATATGGATGGACCTAGAAGGTATTATGCTAAGTGAAGTAAGTCAGACAGAGAAAGGCAAATACCATATGATTTCACTTCTGTGTAGAATCAAAACAAAAACAAACTCACAGATACAGAGAACAAATTGATGGTTGCCAGAGTGGACAGGGGTTGGGGGAAAGGTGAAAAAGGAAAAGGGATTAAGATGTACAAATTGACAGTTATGAAAATAGTCACAGGGATGTAAAGTACAACATTACAATAATATTGTAATACCTATGTAGGGTGTCAGATGGATACTAGATTTATTGGGTGATCATTTCATAAGTTATATAAATGTCTAATACTGTGTTGTACACCTGAAACTAATATAATGTTGCATGTCAACTGTAATTGAAAAAAGTTTTAATTTAAAATAAATAAGTAAACACTGGGGGAAAAAATATCAGATGATAAATGTTACATTTTTTAAAATGGCAGGGGAAAGAAATGGAGATTTTGTTGGGGGAGGATGTGGGGTTTAAAATAGTGGGTAAGAGAAGATCTCCTTGAGTGAGTGACATTTTGAGCAAAGACTTGAAAGAGGTCAGGACCCATGCCCTTCTGACATATATATCTGGGGACAGTATTCCAGACAAAGACAACACAAGTGTTGAGATCAGAGCATCTTGGTATATTCATAACAGGGAGTTAGTGTAGCAGAGGGAAAGGGGGAAGGGAGAGTGAGAGGTGAGGTAGGATATGGGAGAAAGGTTAGATCACTTTAGGCCTTGTAGGCTGCTATGAGGACTCTGGCTTCTACAGTGAATGAGACAGGAACCCATTCAGGGGCCAAGGAGTGACATGACCTGACTTTCAATAGGATTATTCTGGTTGCTGGCTGAGAAAGAAAAGAGATGGAGTGCCGGGGGTAGCCAGCCAGCTGGGGGGCTCCTGAAACAGCCCAGGCCTGAAATGATGGAGCAAGGACTGTGGATCAGGGCGGCAGCAGAAGAGATGAAGACAGGAGTACCAGGTTCTGAAAAATACTAAAAGGTACAGTGTTGAGCTTTACTTTGGCATAGGGAAAACAGAAAGGCAAATTAAAAAAAAACAAATTTAAGTTCAACAACTAACCTATTAAGGGGAATTTGATTATTTACCTCAGGAGTATTTTAAATCAGTAAAGTTTATAATAAGGTACCTTTCAAGTACAAAAACATTCAGGTATAGATATTTTGAAAATCAGACGGCCCTTAAAACCATTTTAACTCAGATCAAATTCTCTCAAAATGTTTATGAATTTGACACAGTATCTTACTCAAGAAGAAAATGTCTTGGAAGGAAAAAACTGGAGATCAGGTATTTTTTTGGTTTGTTTTAGATTAGGTGTTTTTAAAATACACCAAAGACGATACAAATGGAAGATAGCTGAAAATATACCTAGATGTCACAATGTGTCAGATTATCATCTGATGTTTCCAATAAAGACCTAATATTGAAAGTATCAAAGCTTACTGCTAAATGACAGAGAACATTTTCTAATGAGGAAAGGCAATCAATAGAAATAAAAAGGGAGTCAAAAAAGCAAAATACAGCATTAAATGCATGTGACTTAAAAGAGATTAAGAACTGCATAGCAGAGTTCTTCCCCTATTATGATTATGATGTGTGTGTGTGTGTGTGTGTGTGTGTGTGTGTGTGTGTGTGTAGCGGGGGAGAGAATGAACTACAAAAAATGCTATGTATTCATGAAGGATGACATAATACAAATTGAGAATGAAGGAAGCAGGAAATATTTTTGAAATGTCATCAAAAAGTGCCAATGAATATTATTTTTGCCAGGGAACAGTGCAAGAGAGAATGTTTTATTGATGAATAATCAAAGTAATAAAATTACATTTAAATGGGACATGTGTCAGCTACACCAAAATTTTTTAATGAAAACCAGAAAAGCAGTTTCTGGGAATAAAAGTGCTACATTTTTATTCTGAGAATAAAAAGTGTTTGTTGTACAATGTATAGTCTCATAACAAATGATTATTTAGGTATTTAACAGCTTGATTCTTCATGCTAAAATCAGACAACAGAGATTTAATAATTTATTGAAAACTTTCATTTGACTTTGTCACCAACTAGCCATGATTATTAGCAATGCAACATGTCTTTTAAACTTTGTTCCTCACCTTTCTTCTAAGAAAATAAAGGAAGGTTTTGTGTGTGTGTGTGCGAGAGAGAGAGAGAGAGAGAGAGAGAGAGAGAGAGAGAGAGAGAGAGAGAAAGAGAGAGAGAGAGAGAGAAATTACAATAGATTATATACTCTCCTTTGATATTTAGGCCAAATGTTTATACTACCCTCTTCCTTTCCCTATCAAATTTGTCAGCCAGCCTTGGGGATATCCCTTATGTTCCTTGCTAGCTTCAGGAACTTTCAGCTTTCTTTCTACATCATCCTTGACTACTTCAACATGTCTCTCCATGACTCTTCAACAACCTGATCTCACTTTTTTTTTTTCAGCCTTATTGACTTCTTGCCACCTGCCTTCTTTGGATATTGAATCTGCTCAGCCTCCAAGATTTTAAACTGAAATACCCATTCCAGCCATCACCTCTTGTCCTGTCATAGCTCCCTTTCTACTGAACCTGGCATTAGTCCCCAGAGTAACATAAATTCAACCCTCCATCAGTAGTGTTATGCTTAAGGCTGCAGATTTTAGAGTTAGACCCCCCTGAGTTTAAATCCTGACTCCGCCCTTACTTAATCCCTCTATGCCCTAAATTTTCCACAGGCTACATGAGATAATCCACATAAATTTGACACATATTAAATATGCAAAGAATGTTCGCCAGGAGTATAACTATTCCATTGGCTTCACTTGTTCTCTGTGGAACCGGCTCACCATAGTCACCTGGCTGTCTCTCTTCCCATTGGCACTAGTCCCTTCCATTATTCACTTGTTAAAAAAAATCTCAGCTCCTGTGTTGCTTCAAACCTGGATTACCTTCTTGACCTAGTTAGACTCTAACTCTAGATTATCAAGGTTACTCAGGATTTTTAAAAATATATAATTAATCTCTCCTTGAGTCCTCATTCCATTCCCCACAGTTGCTGTTCTAAACCACCTTAACTTTCCTCAAGTCCCCAAATCTTCCCCTGCCTGACATATTTTTATGACATGAGGTTGTCTCCTACTTCACTGGGAAGACAGAAGCCACCATATTAGAAGAGAAAGCCTCTCCTGTGCTCGTGTTTTGTCACATGCATAGGGAACCCAATGAATGTTAACTCCTGGCTTCTTTTCCTCTGTACTCACTTTACTTTAGGGGAAGTCAGGGTGACTCACCTGATTGTTAAACGTGTGCAGAATAAATCAGCATTCTCTCACTAGCCTTTAGATCACTTGGCAGCTGGCCAGCCTCTCACAGCCTGGACTAATTGCTGTCTCTCTGGCCATAAGGTGCAGAGGAGGCCAGCTCTGCCCCCACAGGGCATGGGGAAACCTGCAGTTTTAGAAGGGGTTATCACTCAAGCCTGAAGACCTCCAATCAGACGGATGTTGAGAAATATTGAAAAATCAAAGCCCAAACTGGGAATTGAGAGGAGCTCTATCTATTTAGAGGTTTGAGTGGACTTTAGTGTGTAGGCAGAATATTTGATCTTGGCAGTTGTATGACTTTTTAACAGCTGCAGCCTAGGAAGGAGGCTCTAAGCTTTAGAGCATATGGTACTCTAACCACAGGGAGGGACTGCAGGTTCGGGTAGCCTGGTCCACGGGTGAGTGGCTATTTTTATAAAGGCAGTCCTCAGCAAAGGTTCAGGAGCCACAAGACCCTTGGCTAGGCACATGAACTGTGAATAGTCTCCACCGTCTCTGAAAGGGGAAATCAAACAGGCAAACGCTGTGCACTTGAAGAGGCTAGACAGTGACAGGATTAGATCTTTCTAGACATTTTTTTTTTCTAAACTATATTCAAGTTCTGGATGCCCTTCAGAGAACAAAACAAGTTCTAACTTTCAATTGTTAGTGGTATTCAGGGCAAAGGACAAAATTTAAGAGACTAAACTTCAATGCACTTGCTTGTCCACAGACTAAGAAACAGTAAATACTCTAAGAATTATGGGAAACTTGGTGGCTATAGATGACCATGCAGAAATTTCTGTGCCCTGTGGGATCATGCCTGAATAGTTTATGAAATTCAAAAACAGAGGAAATATAGTGTTACATGGAGCACCTGGCAAAGGTGCTGATCCTCTAGATTCCTAGGGATACAAGCTTTAGAAACATGAGCAGCAATTTTGGAAGCTTCTACTGCTGATTTTTCAACTGAAATAAATTCAAAAATAAGATGAAAAACCTATGTTAGTCTCAGCAAACGAGGAAGAGAAGAGAATTTCCTCAACTTGATGAAGAATAAAAACAACAACAAAAAAAACCCCTGCAGGTAACATCATACTTACTGGTGAGAAACTAGAAGCTTTCCCACTAAGGTCAGGAATAAGGCAAGGATGCTTCCTCTCACCACTCCTTTTCAACATAGTGTTGGATGTCCTATGAAATAAAAGGTATACATCTTGAAACAGAAAAAATAAAACTGCCTTTGTTCACTCTAGACAACATGATTGTCCATGTAGAAAGTCTAAAAGAATTGACAAAAAATAACCTGGAATTAATAAGCAATTATAGCAATACAAAGTTAATATAGAAATGTCAGGATACAAGATTAATATACAAATGTCAATTGATTTCCTATTCACCAGTAATGAAAATGTGAAACTTAAAATAAAAAACACATTATTTATATAAGCATCATTTATTTTAAAAATTGAAATACTTAGGTATAAATGCAACAAAATATGTATAAGATCTGTATGAGGAAAACTAAAAAAACTCTGATGAAAGAAATCAAAGAACTAAATAAATGGAGAGATCTGCTATGTTCATAGGCAAGAACACTCAATATGTCAAGATGTCAGTTCTTCCCAATTTGATCTGTCAATTCAATTCCCAGCTTGATCAATGGATTCAATACAGTCCAAGTCTAAGTTCCAGTAAGTTATTTTTGTGGATTATTTACAAACTGATTCTAAAGTTTATGTAAAGAAGCAAAAGACCCAGAATAGCCGACACAATATTGAAGGAGAAGAACAAAATCAGAGGACTGACACTATCCAATTTTAGGACTTACTATAAATCTATAGTAAAACAGTGTGGTACTGACAAAAGCATAGAAAAATATATCAGTGAAATAGAGTAGAGAAACCAGAAATAGACCCACATAAACCTAGTCAACTGATCTTTGACAAAGGAGCAAAAACAATACAATGGAGAAAAGATAACATTTTCAAAAAATGTTGCTAAAACTAGACATCCATATGAAAAAAAGAGAATCTAGACACAGATCTTACATCTTTCACAAAAACTAACTCAAAATGTATTATAAAAACCTAAATGTAAAATGCAAAAGTATAAAACTCTTGGAAGATAACATAGGAAAATAGATGGATGACCTTAGGTATGATAACTTTTTAGATACAACACCAGAGGCATGATCCATGAAAGAAGTAATTGACAAGTTGGACTTCATTAAAATTTAAAACTTCTGTTCTGTGTTAGACACTGTCAAGAGAATAAGACAAGCCACAGACTGGGAGAAAATACTTGCAAAAGATACATCTGATAAGAGACAGTTATACAAAATATACGAAGTCTTAAAACTAAACAATAAAAAATAATCAACCTGATTTAACATGGGCAAAGGACCTGAACAGATACTTCACTAAGGAAAACATATAGATGGCAAATAAGCTTATGAGAAGATGCTCAATATATTATATCATTAGGGAACTATAAATTAAAACAACAATGAGATACCTCTACATGCCTGTTAGAATGGCCAAAAGCCAGAACACTGACAACACCAAATGCTGGTGAGGATGTGGAGCCACAGGAACTCTCATTCATTGCTGATGGGAATGTAAAATGGTACAGCCATTTTGGAAGACAACTTGGCAGTTTCTTACAAACTCAACATACTCTGCCATACAATTCAGGCTGTACTCACTATTGGTATTTTACACAAAGGAGTTGAAAAAACCTACACAGGTAGTTATAGCAGCTTATACATAATTACAAAAACTTGGAAGCAAGCAAGATGTCCTTCAGTAGGTAAATAGATAAACAAACTGTGGTACATCCATTAATGGAATAATATGCAGTGTTAAAAAGAAATGAGCTATCAAGCCATGAAAAAAAATCATGAAGGGAACATAAATACATAATACTAAGTGAAAGAAGCCCATCTGAAAAGACAACATATTTTATGAAACCAATTATATGACATTCTAGAAGAGACAAAACTATGGAGACAGTAAAAATATCTGTGATTGTCAGGGGTTAGGGGGAAGAGAGGTGTGAATAGACAGAGCATGAAGGATTTTTAGAGGAGTGAAACAATTCTGTATGACATTATAGTGGTGGATACATATCATTATACATTTGTACAAACCTATAGAACATATACTACCAAGAGTGAAGCCAAAAATAAGCTACGGACTTTGAGTGATAATGATGCATCACTTTAGGTTCATCTGTTGTAATAAATGTACCACTGTGGTGGGGATGTTGTTAGTGGACAAGGTTGTGTATGTGGGTGTCAGGGGGTACATGGGAAATCTCTGTATTTTCCATTCAATATTGCTGTGAACTTAAAACTGCTCTAGGCTCTGCTGAGTGGCACATTGGTTAAGAGCTGGCTTGGGACATTGGCTCTTAGCAGCAGGGCCCCATTTCGGATCCCACATATGAGGGCCAGTGACACTGCCCACTACCGCTAACAGCTCCACTTGCCATAGGCTACAGTGAGTGGCCGGCAGCCAGCGTGAGCGGCTGGCAGCCAGCATGAGCTGCCAATAGCTGCAGTGAGCGACCATCCAGAGGCCGGCGACCGATCTGCCTCATCCGGGAAGAGCGCAATGATGATACCAACATGGGCCAGTGAAGCAACGTCCTCCGCAACTAGACTGAAGAACAAAAAGACAGCAACTTGTCTGTTTCCCTTCCCCGATTCCCCAACGCTGTTCCCCTCCCCCAATTCCCCAATAAAATCTTAAAAAAAACACACACACAAGCTGCTCTAAAGTAACACACACACACACACACACACACACTCATCACATATACAAATATAAACAACCAATGCTAGGAGGGAGGTTTCCTTGGCCTAACCCAGGGTGATTTTATTTTATTTATTTATATTTATTTTTATTTTTTAAGCTGAGCCATCCTGCCACCTGTTGGCAGCTCAGCAGCAGCTCAGCTCGTGCTGGGCGTCGAACTGCTGTTGCTCAGAGCTCAGCTTGCACTCTTGAACAAGCTCTTAACCAACTGAGCCACTCAGCTGGCCCCCCAGGGTGATTTTAAAAATACAGATTTTTGGCTCTCATCCCAGATCTACAGAATAATTTCTTTAGGGATAGGATGTAGGAATCAGTATTTTAAATAAGAACCCAGGTGATTATTTTGATCAGACAAGTTTGGGAAACACTAACTTCAGCTATTTTATAGCTGAAAGCAGTGACAACAGGTGAAGGCCAAGGATTAAAATTTTCGGCTCTCATGATGTTATACAAGCAGTGTTAGTAGACAGAGCTCACTCTAAATGTAGCATTGAAGTTGTAAGAACTTGTCCTTCCATGTTCCCTTTGAAGTTAGAAAGTCACATAACATGCTTCGGCTAATGGAATGTGAATGCAAGTGATATGATGGGAAGAGATGTGCTACTTCTGGGAAAATATTTGAAGAGCAGGGCATAACTTGTCACCTTCCCTTGTCCCTGTTGTGATAACCATGAAAAAGCCTGTGAAGATTCTGTCATTCTAGTTTCTTAAGTGAATACAGTGTGAACTCCCTGTCAATCCAAAATGAATGTGTAGTATGAGTGAAAAATAAACTGTTCTTATTTCAAGTCATTAAGATTTTGTGTTTTTGGTGTTTTTTTTTTAATATTTTTATTGAGGAATTGGGGGAGGAGAACGGTGTTGGGGAATCAGGGAAAGGGAACAGACAAATTGCTGTCCTTCTGTTCTTCAGTCTAGTTGTGTAGGATGTCGCTTCACTGGCTCATGTTGGTATTATCATTGCTCTCTTCCTGGGCGAGGAAGTCGCTTGCCTGCCATTGGACTGCTGTTCCCAGGCGCTCACAAAAGCTCACGTCCACTGCCGGCCAGTCCCACGGCAGCCCCACTATAGCCTATGCCGGCAACGGCAAGTCTTGGCAGCCCAGCTCCAGGTTGAGCTGTTGTTCACTATTTTAGCTGTAAAGGGTGCATGTGGGATCCGAACTGGGGCCCTGCTGCTCAAAGCTGGAGCCCCAAGCCAACTCCTAACCAAAGAGCCACTCGGCCGGCCTGTGGTTCTTTGTTATTGCAATATAACTCAACCTGTCCTGACTGATACAGTCTTCGAACTCGACACATTTCTAAGCTTTACAAGAAGACAATGTTATCTCAAATGACATTCCCTAAGAGAGGAGTTAATATAAATAAGGAAAATTTCCCCCTAAAAGTAGAAAATTCAAAATGTCAAATTTAACACCTCCTAATTAAGTTTATGTTCACAGGACATGAATTCCAGATCCTTATATCAGATCAACCATCTTGGTAAAGATAAAGCTCACAGTTTCTCTCCCTATCACGCTGACTCCAAAGTCTCTGATGGGTATCTGACAACACCAATTAATGGGCTTTGGGAACACAATTTTGTCTGAAATTAATACACTAGAGATTGGGGAATAGCTTTTTCTAAATTTGATGGGTGAGCAGACAGTGCTGTAATAATTTTGTTTGTCTTATTGACTTGTTGGACCCTTTACAAACTCAAAGAGAAATTTGATCTTATTTCTGACCAAGCTACAACTGCTTACAAAAAATTCCAATTCTATTTAATCCTTAAGAACACCTGTAATTAAGAGTAAGTGAAATATGAATTGGAAATGATGAATCCTGGGCATTAATTTTTTGTAGTTTAAATCTCAATGGCAAGAGAATTTGACTTCAAGCATTAATTTATTTGGACTTTAATTCATAAGGGAATTTGATATTTAGACTTTAATTTTCCCTAGGAATTTGATAATGGAAGAGAGATTATGGTAAAATTTGAAGGATCTCTGTGTTGACTGCATTCATTATTGAAACGTAATGGTGCCATGTAATCTCATTGCAAGCCCTCTTATACATGACAGCAGCAATATTAATGAATACAATTGGTAAGGAAAATTTTCAGATTTAGAGTTTCTATAATTACTATGCTATTTGTGGTGGTTACAAAGCATGGCATCTTTTATAGCCTGTCCTAGCAGCTTTACTCTCATGCAGGGCTTGGTCCTGAAAGGGAGCTCAGGTGGATTTTGAAAGTGCATAGGACCTAGGCCATTCTCACACCATCTGGTCTTCCAATAGTTCTCGTGTTCCCCCGAGAAATGGAGCCTACAAAGCCTCTCCCCAGATTTGACTGCTACCCTCAGATGAACTCTCTAAACTGTACACCAAGTAGGACTCTTTCTTTTGGGGCCATCTTTTGGTAATTTGGTGTGTTATTTTGTTTTGGCTCCTCTGCCTCCTCCCACATGTAAATCTTGTTGCTATCATAGTGTATCCCCACCTGTGTATATTTGGGAGCTCAAACTTTGTTAACTAAACTCATTATTAATATTGTTCATTGGTTTTAGGTTTTGCTATCTAACTTGCTCTGTCTGCTTTTGTAGGAATGCCGGGAGCCTACATCTGACAAGGTCACATTGCCCTGCTCAGCACTGGATGTTTGGAGTGCTGCCTTAGGGTTGGTCATGTGATGTCTCCTGCCTCTATGAACCCATGTGCCTTTCCTCCTTTTTTTTTTTTTTTTTTTTTTTTTTTGAGGGCAGTGTCACTGGCCCTCCTATGTGGGACCCGAACCGGGGCTGCTGGCTTCCCAAGCCAGCGCTTAACCACCACGCCACTCGGCTGGCCCAAAAGAGAGGTTTTTTTTTTTGTTTTTTTTTGAGGGCAGTGTCACTGGCTCTCATATGTGGGACCCGAACTGGGGCCGCTGGCCTCCCAAGCCAGCGCCTAACCACTGCGCCACTCGGCAGGCCCGCCTTTCCTCTTATAGGAGACAATATATTCACTGCATTTGTGACAAGTTCTTGTGGTACCCTGATGATTGCTGGTTGTGTAAGCCAGCGATGGGGCAAGATTTCCTAAAGAGAAGGAAACTCCCTAAAACAGGCTACAACCCGAGGGGACCCCTGAACTGAGATATTGGGGACTCAAACCCCTTGGAAACTGAGGCACAGACCTCTGACAACATAGGCCAAGAAGCCTGCCTGTGGCCTAAGGGCCCTGCTGTGAATAGTCTCCTTGAAGATTAAAGGTCTTCAGGCCATGAGAGTTCCTCCCTGACCATAGGGTATGTTAATTAACAACTTTGTTTAAATTCTTTAACAGATACTGAAGCTTAGACTGAGAAACAGATGTAGCCCTCCTAGGACAAAAGATGTTAAGTATTGTATTTACATAGGAATAGATTTTAGATCGGTTTACCCTAAGCACAGCCACTCCTAGTCCTTTTTGTATAGCCCTGTGAGTCTAGCTGCTGGAATTTGGGATAATGGCTAGGTAGTCATGGCAACCACTCTTTAGGCGATGTGTAGAGATAAGTAAAGACTGAGTAAATCCTGGGAACTAGAAACCACCAAACTCATGTGATTGAGACAATGGTCAAGTATCCCTATAAAATGAACATGCTCTGGCAATAAAGTGTGACACTTTTTTCCTTTTCTCTTTAACTCCCCGGTGTCTCCACTGTCTCCACTGTCTCCCTTATTTTCCTCTCTCGCCAACGACGTCTCCACCTGAGGGAAACCCTGGTCAGCGGAGGCTGGTCCCCCGCATAGGAAGATATGGAGATTTAAAAAACTATGCCACTTACAACTTTCCAAATTCCCTTAGCTTTTTTCTCGATTCCTTCATGTAGCAAAGATATTATGCTCTCCAAATCCTTTTCATATTTCTTCTATGTCCCCTGCCCCTTCCCCCACCCCCCAATTAAGTGTGACCATGTGACCAATTCTGGCTAATAAAACATGAGGGGAAGTAACAGGTGTCACTTCACTGTGGTGGCAGTGGCATCCCTCTGTACCACTCCTTTGTCTCTCTCTTCTCTGGTCATGAGCATAAAGCCCAAAACCCATTGAAGCAGCCTGGATCAATGGGTCTCAGTAGAGTTGCTATCTATTGTAAAGCTTGCATTAGCGAGAAATAAACTTTTCTGTTTTAAGTCACTATTCTTTTTGGGTTACTGCTATAGCATAAAACCAGGCTACTCAGACACTACACACTTCCTCTATTAATTATCCCCTTTTCACCTCTTCCTCTGTAAATATACTCAAGTATCTCCTATAAAAAAACAAACACAGGGCCAGCCGAGGTTGCATTGGTTAAGAGTTGGCTTGGGAGCCAGCTCTGAGGAGCAGGCCCCTGGTTCAGATCCCACATGAGGGCCAGTGATGCTGCGCCCTCTACAGCTAAGATGGTGAACAACAGCTCAACCTGGAGCTGGGCTGCCATGAGTCTCCCGTGACGGCATAGGCTGCAGTGGGGCTGGCCGGCAGCTGGTGTGAGCTTTTGTGAGCTGCCGTGAGCCACTGTGAGTGGCTGTCGAATGGATGGCGAATGACTGCCTCACCCGAGAAGAGCACAATGATAACACCAACATGGGCCAGTGAAGTGACATCCTCCACAACTAAACTGAAGACCAAAAGGACAGCAACTTACTGTTCCCCTTCCCCAATTCCCCAATAAAATCTTTTACAAAACTTTTATTAATGAAAAAAAACAAAAACTTTCCCTAACCCTACTGTTTCTCAAATTATCATATGTCTCCCTCCACATTCACTGATACATATCTGGAAGGAAAATGTATATTTGCTACCTTCACTTCCTCACCACCCACTCACTCCTTAATTACTGTGTATCTGGCTTCTGCTTTATTCATTCTTCAGAAACTATTTTCTTTATGTTACCAGTGATATCATACTTGCCAAATCACACTCAGTTCTACTCGTCCTCTCTTCTACCGAGGCCCCAAATTCTGGTCCAGTGGTTTTAAATCTTTTTATGATCACAGACCCCTTTGAAAATCAGCCATGGATCCTATTCCCAGAAAAATCACATACACATGCATACAAAATTTTCATAAATATCAGTTTTTGATCATCATACTCCCCCAAAGCCCATCCATAAATAGCATAAACATCTCTGTACTTTGGGTAAAGAAATCTGCTCTGGCCTATACCTAAGAAACAGAAAGTGAAGATGGTTCATTCCCACACACAGTTGCATGGCGTATTCTTTCACTTCCCAATGTATGTTCCTATGTCACCCTGAAGTTTTGTCTCTCCTCTATTTTTCTTGCATTTCTGTATGGTTGGCTTCTTATCATCTATTCCCTTACTCATCCCTATTCATTCAATCATGGATTACTTGCAGAGTTAAAAATAACAGTGTGCTCCTCTTATTCCAAAGGAAATGACAGTATAGCTGGGAAAGAGGCATGCTCACATTAAAACTTGAGTAATGAAATAAGAAAGAATATGGATAAGTGGGAAATATATTAAATTATTTCTAAGGAAGGGTCAGACACTGCTTTCTGTAAGAGAGAATGTAAACTGGGTCTTGAGAGATAGGCTGGATTTTTTTTTTTTTTAAGATTTTATTGGGGAATTGGCGGAGGGGAACAGCGTTGGGAAATCGGGGAAGGGGAACAGACAAGTTGCTGTCTTTTTGTTCTTCAGTTTTTAGTTGCGGAGGATGTTGCTTCACTGTTGGTATCGTCATTGCGCTCTTCCCGGATAAGGCAGATCGGTCGCTGGCCTCTGGATGTCGCTCACCGCGGCTATTGGCAGCTCACGCTGGCTGCGGGCCGCTCACGCTGGCTGCGGGCCACTCACTGTAGCCTATGGCAGCCCACTGCAGCAGGGGCTGCAGCCTACACCATCACCGGGGCTCGCACAGCCCAGCTCCAGGTGGAGCTGTTGCCAACTCTAGAGGGCAGTGTCACTGGCCCTCATGTGGGATCCGAACCGGGGCCGCTGGCATCCCAAAACCAGCGCTTAACCAATGCGCCACTCGGCCGGCCCAAGGCTGGATTTTTTTATAGGTAGATACAAGGGAGAATGGTGTGATAAGAGAAATAGAAAGCACGTGAGCAACAGAAAATACATCAATATAAATGAACTGTTGGAAAGATCACAAGTATTTCCCACATGGATTAACCCAAGAGGACACAAAGTTAGATAAAAAACAGAATCATAGGTTGGGGCCAGTCTTGTGTTAGCCTTGAGTACCAGGTTAGAGTGCCTGGGCTTTATTTTGTGGACAATAGGGAAATGCTGAATATTTGAGCAAAGAACTGGCCGGATAAAAATGATCTTTTAGGAGATTAATCTGCTAAGAATGTTTAATGAGTTTAATGCAGTTAGCTAACAATAGTCTCCAGTTACAGCACCTTCAGGATCTACCACAGCATCATTCAAGCTGAGGTCATTATTTTCCCATGAAGCCTCTGCCAATAACTGAGCACCACAGCATTACTAGGGCCTAGCTGGCCATTTCTACCCAGTGCAGGCCTTCTCTACTGGGCAACCTTTGCTCCAGAGCTTCCCACTGGGTTAGCTGAGACTTTGCTAGATCTAAGTTAGAGTCTAAGGCTCTACCTGTCCAATCCGGTTTCCTTCTCATTGTTCTTCACTGAGGTCTTTAAAGCTTTCCCTAGTCAATCGTCCTTCCTCCCCCTTGATCTCTCATAGATGTCCTGCCCCACTCCCCAACTAATATAAAAATGCTTTGGAAATAAATGAAAAGTTACACATTATAAAATTTATACAAGTAAAAATTAAATTGATAGCACTGAATTAATTGTATCTAAGAAAGGCATATTCTAAGTTTAATTATTTCATGTGCCAGGAAACTAAGAAATGTGATAATAATGATTTATGTATTGAGGAAAACACCAGTCACTGCAGACTTGAATGAGTTTTCTACACTCTGAAGTCTTTCCTCTGATTTAACTTGAGGTTAAATAAGAGACTAAAGTAGCTATTTGGGAATTATTTAGAGGATCCAATTTATTTTAAAAAGAACATTTTCATCTCACAACTGAAAGTAATAATACGATAAATGGGAAGAGCAGAGCAGCTCTCTGAGACAAGTGCTGCAGCTGGATTCAGCAAACTTAAGAGTCAGTATAGGCAATAAAAATATGTCCTTCAGGGATCCAAGATAGAGGAGTAGACAAATGCTGTTTTTGCCTCATCCCATGCACACATCAAAATTACAACTAAATTACAAAACAATCAACCTGAAGAACCATCTGAAGTCTAGTTGAACAGAAGTTTTATAACTAAGGATAGAAAAAAGGAAACCACATTGAGATTAGTAGATGGGGCAGAAACACAAAACAGGTCAGCCCCAAACCTCTGTGTGGCAGATGAAAATTGGGAGGGATATCTAGGCCACAGAGTTTCCTCATGGAGGATCAAGGGACTCCAGCCCCACGCCAGCCTCCCCAGCCAGGAAGAGAAGTCCCCACAACATCTGGCTGTGAAAAATAGTGGGCATTCCGATCATCCGGGTGGGATGGAAGGCTGTGGGAAACACAGACATCTGCTTAAAGGGTCTGTGCAGGCACTCACTCTGGGCTCCAGTGGAGGGATGGTGACTCTGGGGGCTTTGGAGACTTATGGGTAGAGACTGAGTTGTATAACTTCAAGATGAGGACTGGAGAGACAGTCCTCATTTTCCCTGTTGTTGGGAGCCGTCAGCACCCCAATATATGACAAGGTTTCATGGTCGGTTATAGTCTCCATGCCTGTGAACCCATGTGCCTTTTCTCTACATCAGATATTATAGGAGACAATACTTTCACTGTATTTATGGCAAGTTCTTGTGGTACCCCAATGAGATAACTACGCAACCAACGACGGGTAAGATCTCTTAGAAAAGAGGGGAGACAACCTAAGCCAGTCGGTAGTTCCATGGGGACCCCAGGACTAAGAAATAGGGGACTCAAGCCCCTTAGAAACAGGCCCAGACCCCTGGCCACATAAGCCAAAAAGCCTGGCTGTGAGTAACTGATAATAACATCAATCTGTTAAGCTCGTTTGCCTAAGATAACCACAGTGAAAAGTCTCCTTGGAGACTAAAAGTCTCCAGGCCATGAGAGTTCCGATAAGGGACAACTTGCTGACCATGAGCTATGTTAATCTATAGCCTTAATTGGATTCTTTGCCTTGTACATTTTTGTAGCAACAGACACTGAAGCTTTAGTTCAAATATATGCCCTGTGAGTCTTACTGCTGGAATCCGGAACTAGATAGTCAAGGTAATCATGGTAACCATTCTTCAGGTGATATGTAGAAACTGAGTCTGGGTCATAAAGAGATTATCATAGATGAGATTATCCTTAACCTAGAAAAGGTCACAGTGTGCCCTGGGAAGAACAATTATAAGGACTAAAAGTCTTAAGAGAAAAATACATCAAAACTATGTGGAACTTAAACTTGTGATTGGATAATGGTCAAAAGTCCCTATAAAAAGGACATGTTATTGCAATAAAGTGTGACACTTTTTTCTCTTTAACTCCCCCGGTGTCTCCACTGTCTCCCTTCTTTATTTTCCTCCCCCGTGGACGCCATCTCCACCTGAGGGAAACCCTGGTCAGTGGAGGCTGGTCCCCCGCACCCTGTGTGTGGCTCTCCTCTCCTTCAGCTGGCAGGCAGGCTCCATCTTTCCTGTGTTGAGCCCGCTTCCACAGGACAAATCTGAATCTGATTGGCCTGGTAAACTCTGCTGCTCAAACTTGCTGACTCACTGAGACACTGCCTCACCCAACTTTCCTACTGCAGGAGGCTTTATTAGCAGCTGAAACTTACAGGAGCTGGCAGGTGACAGCAAGCCTCAGAATGTCCTGGTTCTTTGTGAAGCTCCCACAGAGTTGGTACTGGTGGCAGCTATTCTGGGTTAACAGTGTGCCCCCTCCCCCCATGCTATGGGGGGCACAAGTAATGACCAACTGTGGATTGTTTTGTAGCTCCTACCAGGTCCTCCCTGGCTAGTCACAGGCAGAGACTGCTGACCTGGGCCTTCACCAGAATCCTTCCCAAGAGGCCCCAGAACAAACATACCTGGAGGTTGGCTTCAGAGCACAGTAGAGTACCACCCAATTAGCTCCAAAAGAGACACATACAATGGGCAATCTCAATAGGCACCAGATCCTGTTGAGGCAAATCCCGCTCCATGGGGTAAGCCCCATGCACAGCCCCTTATAAGCTGTGGACATAGCTAAACCCCACAGCTAGTGAACCTGAGGGTCAATACCACTGACTGACATGCCAACGGTAATCAAGGCTCAACTATAACAGGAGGACACACATAATCCACAGAAGGACACTCCTGGAGCACCCAGCTCGGATGACCAAGGAGACTGTGCCACTGGGCCCCACAGGACCCCTACTACATAAAGTTACCAAACAAAACTGGAAGACATAGCAACCCTACCTAATACATGGAAACAAACACAGAGAGGCAACCCAAATGAGAAAACAAAGAAATGTGTCCCAAATGAAAGAACAAGATAAAACTCCAGAAAAAGAACTAAATGAAACGGAGGCAAACAACCTACTAGATACAGAGTTCAAAACACTGATTATAAGGATGCTCAAGGAACTTAGTGGGAACAAAGAGAGAGCAAGCATAAAAAGGGACATAGAAACCACAAAAATAGAACTAGTCAGAAGAGAAGACTTCAATAACTGAAGTGAAGAATGCACTAGAAGGAATCACCAGCAGACTAGATGAACCAGAGGATCCAAACAGCGATTCGGAAGACAAGGTAGCAGAAAACACCCAATCAGAACAGCAAAAAGAAAAAAAGAATCCTAAAAATGAGGCTAGTTAAAGAGACCTCTGAGACAACATCAAGTATAACAACATGTTCATCATAGGGGTACCAGGAGGAGAAGAGAGCAAGCAAGGGATTGAGAATCTATTTGAAGAAATCATGGCTGAATATTTCCTGACTTGGCAAAGGAAATAGACATACAAGCCAAGGAAGAGTAGAGTCCCAAATAAAGATGAATCCAAACAGGCCCACACCTAGACACATTATAATTAAAATGGCAAAGGTTAAAGACAAAGAGAGAATCCTAAAAGCAGCAAGAGAAAGGCAACTAGTAACTTACAAGGGAGCTCCAATAAGATTGTCAGCTGATTTCTCAACAGAAACTTTGCAGGCCAGAAGGGATTATATAAAATATTCAACATGGTAAGAAAAAAAAAAAAAAGGATCATACATCCAAGCCTACTTTACCCAGCAAGGCTATCATTTAAAATCAAAAGACAGATAAAGAGCTTCCCAGTCAAGAAAAAGCTAAAGGAGTTCCTCACCACCAAACCAGTATTACAAGGAATGTTATCGGGATTTCTTTAAGATGAAAAAAAAAAAAAATCAAATATATGAATAATAAAGTGGCAATAACTACACATCTATCAACAATTACTTTCAATGTAAGTGGATTAAATGCTCCAATCAAAAACATATGGTGGCTGAATGGATAAGAAAACAAGACGCTTACATATGCTACCTACAAAAGACTCACTTCAGATTGAAAGACACACACAGACTGAAAGTAAAGGGATGGAAAAAGTTATTTCATGAAAATGGAAAAAAAAAAAAAAAGCTGAGATAGCAATACTTATACCAGACAAAATAGACTTTAAAACAAAGGTTATAAGAAGAAACAAAGAAGGACCCAGAATTCCCAGTTCCTGGTAATTATCCAAAGAAACCCAAATGCTACTTTGAGGGAACAAGTGCATCCATATGTTCACTGCAGCATTATTTACAATGGCCAAGATGTGAAGGCAGCCTGGATGTATGTCAACAGAAGAATGGATAAAGAGGAGGTAGTAGATATGAGGTGTGATCAAAAGATATGGTGAATGTTTAAATTAAAAAACTTTATTACAGTAAAAGACACATTACCATTAATCCCCTTCAAAATACTCTCCCTCACTTCAAACACACTTATCCCATTGTTCTTGCCACTTTCTGAAGCAGTTCTGGAACTCTTCTTTCTTGAGTGTCTTTATTTCATAAATCATAGCCTGTTGTAGCCTATATAAACAGAATCATCCTGAATATGCTCTTTTGTGTTCACTTTTGCTCCAACATTATGTTTTTGAGATCCACCGTTATTGTTGCATGTACTTGTGTGTTTTTCATTCATTGCTATGTAGTATTTGATTGTGCAGTATATCACAATTTATCTCTTCTACTATTGATAGGTATTTGGGTAGTTCCCCTGTTTGGGACTCCTGGACAGTGCTGCTATGAATATTTAAGTAAATATCTTTTGGTGAATATGTGTATACATTTATGTTCTATCCTATAGATAGTGGCCACTATATCAGTCTGGATCCTAAAGTGAGGACAATGTGAGCAGGAACCTGTCTTGACCTCAGAGGGAATGCAGTTAATCTTAAGCCACTGAAATTTTGGGATTGTTTATTAATGTAGCACAACCTGGCCCAAGTTATTGATACAGCTATCATTCTTGTCTTGTTTCTGATTTTAATGGGTTTGGCTTCCAATGTTTCACTGTTACGTATAGAGATTGATAGAAATTGTATCAGGGTTTAAAGAAGTCCCTTTTTGTTTTATAATTTCATAAAAATTTTTATCATGAACAAGTGAATTACATTGAATGCTTTTTCTGCATTTATTCTGCAACATTTATGAAAACGTTGGTTTTTCTGCATTAATGTTTTCAATTTTATTGGTTGATTTTTCTAATACTGGATTCAATTTGCTAGTTTTTTTGTTTGTTTGTTTGTTTTGGAAAGAGGTTTTCCATATGTTCAAATGAGATTGGCCTATAATTTCCTCACTCAATTTTGGGGTCAAGTTTAAATTAGCTCTAGTTCCTAATAGCCAACTACCAAGGCATTTTTTTAGCCTTCATCATTTACCTCTAAAGCACTTCACTGTTCACTACTGGTTGCCCCTTCAATGTACTGGTTATTTTTTGTTATAACAATGACGATGACGTCCAGAGCTTTGTTTCTAAACTCCAAGGCTCCTCATGTCATGCCCCTTTGGAAGGCACGTATGACTATCTGTAAACTGGTTCCAGCTTACCTTCTTGTCTCTTCTCTTGCCATTATCCATACTTTCTTTGCTTTTACCATACTCTACTCATTGCTTCCTGGCCTAACTGGGCCCACTGAAAAAAAGCCCACTCCAGGGCTTTCTACATACTCAGGCCTCTGCCTGGGGTATATGTATCCACTTGACTTCAAAATCCTAATGTCACCCCTTCAGCTTCCTTCAAGTATTTGGTTACTGCCCACAGCACTGTATTTATGTCTGAAATAGCTTATAGGATAAAATTTGAAATTCTTAACCCTATTTACAAAGTACTATATGATCTAACTCTGCTTACCTTCGAAACCTTATCTGCCTGTGTCCCATTCCCTCGCTGAGCACATTGGTCTTTTCTGAGTTTCTCACGCAAGCCAAGTTCTCCCATCTCAGACCTCCACTCATGCTGTTTTCCTAGCTGAAGCGTTTCTCATTATCCTTCTCAACACCTTATTCATCAAATGCTACTTCCTCAAAGAAACACTTTCCAGGCCTCCCAGGTTAGGCCAGGTCCCCCTGTGCTACACAGTCAGAGCACTTTTTATCCTGTTAAGAGATTTAATGAAATTATAATTAAATACCTGTAGACTGAGTTGTTGATGTCTGCCTGCTCCACTAGTCAATGAGCTCCATAATATCAGGAACTACACAGAAAGGGGTCTTTTAGAGTAATACTTTAAGTTAAATTTTGTTTGTACTTCTAGCATATGAATCTGTTTTTACCTTCAAGTGGTTTACATTTTATTTACACACACACACATACAAAGCCTTGTGTGAGTTTTTCGTTGTATAGAAATTGTGTAAATTACGGGGGGAAAAGCCAGCTTCCATGTATGTATGAATGCAGTACTGGTACAGGAACAACAGAAGCCTTACAGTAAAACGATGACTCGACAGAACTAGTTTGAGAGAAGTGAAAGTTTAGAGCAGAGAGCGGCAATAAAAACATAAGTCCCCCTCCTCCAAAAGTGACAGAACTATTGGATGAGGTATTGATTTTTTCAGTTTATGGAAGGGAGTTTGAATTACAGTAAGCCCTCACTTAAAGTCATCGATAGGTTCTGCCTTTAAGTGAACCAATGTATAAGAAAATCAATTTTACCATAGGCTACTTGATGTAAACAAGAATTGAGTTCCTATGGCATCTCAGCAACATTGTAACTAAATGACATTGAGGACCTGCTGTACTTTTATCTGTAGATTCTGAGAAGTAGGAAGATTCCAGCTGACATCCAGTTACAATTTTAATTTATTTGTTTACTTGTCTGTCAATCCACTAGACCAAGAGTCACAAACTTTAGAGATGGAATAGCCAATTCTGTCCCTCACAACAATTTAAAAATTATTTTGAGAGCCATAAAACAAATGAAATCACCATTATGTGAATCATATCCTTTAAAAATTTTGTAAATGGAACTATGATAGTTTTACTTTCATTTTCAATTTTACTTCAGAGCCACAAGTCTGCACCCAAAGAGCCACATGTGGCTCGCGAGTTGCAGTTTGCTGAACCCTGGGTTAGGCAGCGAATTCCTTGAGGACAAGTACTGTGTCATTCATTTTATGATCTCAGACTCGGCATTCAGAAGGCAGTCAATACATGTTTATTGAATTAATGAATATATAATTCACTGTGGAGAATTAGGGATTGGATATATTACTTCTCTTACGAGTCTGTAAATTTTGAAAGAGATTCTGGTTAGTACAAAGAAACAGATTTCAAAGGGTAACATTTCAAGCATCAGATAAAGTATGACTGTTTTGCTAGCTATTCAAATTATTCATGCAGACAATTCTATTCTCTGTCTTTGAGAAAGGCCTATTCTTTTTATATATATAAAAACTGGGGGTAGGTGGAAAGAATGTACATCCTCTTTGTGCATTGGTTATTATCTCTCCACCGACTCTATTGTTAATTTCTCCAACTACCATTAAAAACTACAATACATCTCTTTACTATATTTGATTATGAGGGAAGCTGTGACCTCCTACATTATTCACAGCTTGTCAAAAAAGAAACACAAAGAGTTTCAGTGATACTGAAGAGCAATTTTTTGTATTAAAATATCAAGGGCTGGCTGAGTGGCGCACTGGCTAAGAGCTGGTTTTGGGATGCCAGGAGCACCGGTTTGGATCCCACATATGAGGGCCAGTGACACTGCCCTCTACAGCTAACAACAGCTCCACCTGGAGCTGGGCTGTGCGAGCGCTGGCGACAGTGTAGGCTGCAGCCCCTGCTGCAGTGGGCTGCCATGGGCTACAGTGAGTGGCCGGCAGCCAGTGTGAGCTGCCAATAGCCGCGGTGAGCAACATCCAGAGGCCCGCAACTGATCTGCCTCATCCGGAAAGAATGCAATGACGATACCAACATGGGCCAGTGAAACAACGTCCTCCACAACTAGACTGAAGAACAAAAAGACAGCAACTTGTCTGTTCCCCTTCCCTGATTCCCCAACGTTGTTCCCCTCCCCCAATTTCCCAATAAAATCTTAAAAAAAAAAAATTAAATACCCTGTTTCCCCCACAAAATAAGGTCTAGCTGGAAAATAAGCCCTCCCATGATTTTAGGTTACAAAATATGGCACCTTGGCACACTGAATATTTTAAGCTGAAGGAGTTTGTGGAAAAGGCACCCTTTTCCCTGAAACAGATCATAAAACCCTCTTGTGAGGGGTGTGTGCCCTCCATATCCTGGAGGAATCATGCTAGGGCTTCTTCTCCGGCTAGATCTTATTTTCAGGGAAACATGGTAGGTGTTTCAAAAGTAATAAAATAATATTTTTTAGATCATTAAATAAATATCGCTTGGTGGATAGGCATCACCAATGGCCACCTATGTGATATGAGGATGCTAAAAAAACCCAAAAAACTCGTAATAGACTACAACTACTCCCTTTTGATCCCAATAATATCTAAGATTTTAGAGTTAGAAGTTCATTACTTAAGGGTCTTCTAGTTCCAGTGGCATGGCAGCCTGAGTTGACACTCTCTTATACAGGAATGCTGCATTAAACATAATAACAAACTATAACCATAGAAGAGCTCACACACAGTAAAGGAAGATCTCCAAATGCCAGAAACAAAGAGAAAGGAAAGCCAGAGTGATAAGTGTGTGAGTTAACTCTGCATTGACTTTCGGGCAGAGCTATTGGATCTGGAAACAGCAAGCAAGTTAGGTTTTAATATCTACTCAGGTACAGAAGTTGAAGCCTTCAACCTACGGGAGTTGGAAGTGAAATACTGCATGAAAACAGAAAACAGAACTTTCCAAGGGTTGAATTTCTAGGCCTGTAACATGCATTGTATAAAAATACAAATTTACACTATATGAAAAATGAACATAACTATTGATTGATACTGGGCTTGTGATATTTCTGTGGATCTGGTGCAAGCAAACAAAAAAAGTTGCTCTGGGTCACATGGGTTCCCACAGGGAAAAAAGCTATCGGAAGATGCTCTCATATCAAAAATTATTAAACACCAATAAGTGATCCACCACGAACAGAAGTCAGCAAACACATAGCACCCCTAAGGACTGGAGATAATAGAAAGCATGTCAAAATATGATTGTCTGAAGTAGATAAGTATTTATAAAATGATTAAAGAAGGACCGGCCGAGTGGCGCAGTGATTGAGAGCTGGCTTGGGACACCAGCGGTCCTGGTTCGGATCCCACATATGAGGGCCAGTGACACAGCCCTCAAAAACCAAACAAAACAAAACAAAACAAAACAAACACTAAAATGATTAAAGAAGTCATTGGAACCATAAAGAACAAAAATGAATGATAACCAGTATGGGCGTGTTTATCAAAGAAATAAATAGCACTTCTAAAATTTAAAAACATAATCTTTGGAATTAGATCAACGGTTAAGTTAAATAGAAGATCATACACAGATGAAGAAAGAAATCTCAGAACTAGAAATAGATCTGGTAAACTTATCCAGAATGAGGTAGAGAGACAAAGGCTTGGAAAACATAAGTAAGAAGTATGAAGATTAGAATGAGAAGGTATAAAACATGTCTAATGGGAATTCTACTGGAAGAGGAGAACAAAAAAAATCATGAAAAGATAATAGATGAAAATTTTGCTTAATAGATGAATGATTTGAATCTTATTGTTTGTTTGTTTGAGGGCAGTGTCACTGGTCCTCATATATGGGACCCGAACTGGGGCCGCTGGCTTCCTAAGCCAGCACTTAACCACCGCGCCACTCAGCTGGCCCAATTTGAATCTTTTGAGTTAAGAAATACATATTCCCTGCAAGATTAATAAAAAGAAGCTCACATCTAGTTACATTGCAGTAAAATGGCAAAATGCCTAATAGAGAGAAAAACTGTAAAATAATAAAACAAAAATTCATTCCTAAAGGATTTCCTTCTTGTTAAAAATTGAACTCCATATACTTTAGTTCAAATGAAGTGGATACTATAAATAGACAAGAAAAGACTTTTTGGATGAAATATTCAAAACGGAAAAATCATATAGGAACCAGAAAAAAAAGTCCTTATTTCTCAGATCCATTATTCTGGTGTCTTTAATAATTGTAACAGCATGAGTCTGGATATTTGATCACATTAGAATGATTCATTTTTTTTTTTAAAGATTTTATTGGGGAATTGGCCGAGGGGAACAGCGTTGGGGAATCGGGGAAGGGGAACAGACAAGTTGTTGTCTTTTTGTTCTTCAGTCTAGTTGCAGAGGATGTTGCTTCACTGTTGGTATCATCATTGCGCTCTTTCCCGGATGTGGCAGATCGGTCGCCGGCCTCTGGATGTCGCTCACTGCGGCTATTGGCAGCTCACTCTTGGCTGCCAGCCGCTCACGCTGGCTGCGGGCCATGCACTGTAGCCTATGGCAGCCCACTGCAGCAGGGGCTGCAGCCCACACCATCACCGGGGCTCGCACAGCCCAGCTCCAGGTGGAGCTGTTGTTAGCTGTAGAGGGCAGTGTCACTGGCCCTCATGTGGGATCCGAACCGGGGCTGCTGGCATCCCAAAACCAGCGCTTAACCAATGCGCCACTTGGCCGGCCCAGAATGACTCATTTTTAAAGATTATGCTTTTAAATACTTTTAAAGATTATGCTCTGGCAACAGAGATTCATACACTTGTCAATATGGCCCTAGTCCAAAATGCATCACATATAGAAAAAAGTGAAGATGGAAGAAAGCAGGAAACGAACAACCTGTCATTTTTGTTCACTGCAAATAAGTAGATTATCAAGTAGTGGGCCAATAAGTATATCAAAGACATAAATATTTTATTGATAATTATCCCTGCCAATTCTTCCAGCTTGAGGAAAAATCTCTCTCTTTGGAATATTTTCCCTGAAGGGCTATTGCACTTTCTGGGTCTTCCAAGAAGGATTATAGTCAGCTTCCTCCAGGAGTTTGACAAGAAGCCAATGTCTCCCTCAGGGTCTGACTAAAAGGATAATGTACTGCTATCCTTTGTCAGAGTGTCCTGAGTTCTAAGAGATTTAAAAAAAAAATGCTTGGGCGTTGTTCTGAGGAGAAAACTGACTCAGACTTTAGGTTAACTGCCTTCAGGGATGAGCAGACTATGTTACCCAGAGCAACTTAAGGTCTACCAACTTTCTCACCTGAAGTGGTTTCAATAGCATTTTCTAGTAAACTTTACATAGCATAACAGAAAGGCTCATCTCTTTTTTTTTTTTAATTGGGGAAGGGGAACAGACAAGTTGCTGTCCTTTTGTTCTTCAGTCTAGTTGCAGAGGACGTTGCTTCACCGGCCCTTGTTATTATCATTGCGCTCTTCCTCGATGAGGCAGATGGGTCGCCGGCCTCTGGACAGCAGCTCACAGCAGCTATTGGCCGCTCACTCCAGCTGCCGGCTCCTTATGCTGGCTGCTGGCCACTCACTGTAGCCTATGGAAGCCCACTGCAGCAGGGGCTGCAGCTATGCTGTCCCTGGGGACTCACAGCCCAGCTCCAGGTGGAGCTGTTGTTCACCATCTTAGCTGTAGAAGGCAGTGTCACTGACCCTCATATGTGGGATCCGAACCTGGGCTGCTGGTGTCCCAAGTCAGCTCTTAACCAACGCGCCACTTGGTTGACCCAAGCCTCATCAATTTTGCTCCAACAATTCTTTCAACTTTTTCAGTTCAGATATCCACTCCCAGGAAACTTGACATCACCTGAAACTGCTTCTTTGAGGTTGTAAATTCAACATTTCTGTTCTTCCAGATCCTTTGCTCAGGCTAATTCTTTCACATTGTGATCCGAGTCCCTTGATCTCTCTACTCTCTGCTTATAGGTCCTCTTCTGTCTTCATTGACTGTAAGGGGAGCAGAGTTTGCCACACCAAAATATGCCTTGTTGGGATATTATTTTAAGCTGATTATTGTTTAAGAAACAAAAAAGACTCCAGATTCTTCTTTGACCTTCCCCCTAACTGCCCAAAAATTTTTAGATAGAGGGAGGACCTGCTCCAGGATGGGAGCTATTATTACCAATAACTATAGTTTAATATGAATTTAAGTGGGATAAACAGGGAGGAAACTACCAAAGCCTTTGATCAAAGTTCTCTTTGTGGCTTATTGTTAAAGATGTGGCAGCAAACATCTGTTTAGCAAACATGTGCTTTTGCATCTCCACATGAATTGCCTTTTTTGCCTTTAAAGCCCCAAACTACAACCCCTCCCTCCACTTACATACACATACAACCCTACCCCTTCTCCTTAGTCCAGAATGACATGTAAACCTCCACTGTCCGATTTGTCCTTGGGTCCCATGTTCTTATGCAACTCTGCATTATACGTATTTAATAAATTGGGTTATTTTCTCCTGTTAATCTATCTTATATCAATTTGATTATTAGACTAGCCAGAAGAACTTAGAAGAGTAGAAAGAAAATTATTTTCCTCGCCTACAATTTCAATCAACTTAGACACTCTTTCAAACATTCTCAACTCAGTTATCTGTATTTAAAGAAGACAATTCAATGAGATAATGTAGGTAAAGCACTGGCTGAGAGAAGTGCTCAGAAATTGGTAGCTAACATCACTACCATCACCACCAACAACATGCAGAACCTCCCCTTGCTCCTTTGTCATTCTATCAAACTGGAGGCCAAACAATTCTGGGGTTCCTACTGCCTGTGCTGCTCAGCCAATGACACAGGAGTTAGGTCATAGAATAAGCGTTTATTATCAGAGCACTGGTGGTCTCGGAAAGCAGTGGGTTAACACCTCCAAAAACTGTCTTCACATTCTCAGAGCAGC
Source organism: Aselliscus stoliczkanus (assembly GCA_033961575.1). NCBI lineage: Eukaryota > Metazoa > Chordata > Mammalia > Chiroptera > Hipposideridae > Aselliscus > Aselliscus stoliczkanus. The sequence goes on along the minus strand of CM066730.1, from coordinate 66,726,116 downwards.
TTGGGGGTTTAAGGGAAAATCTGGGCTTTCTTCCAGAGTCTACGTAACAGTTCTAAGGGTCTGCATGGAGCCTTCCCTGTGGCCTTGTGATTCTACGGTGGAGTCAGCAATCCAGGAACAATGATGGGATTAGCCTGGTAGACCATTGAGATTGAGATCAATAAGCCTAAGGGTATTAATCATAAATTTCAGGGTAATTTTCCAAAACAGGGAACTGGGTGGGACAGGGGACATTCCGAGCTCAAGCTGCAGGGGGGTGATCTATTGTTAAGCTATAGGTAGGTCCAGCAAAGGTGAGGCCAGAGACGTGGAGAGGCCTCTGTTACAGGTGCCAACCAGGCCCAGTTTCAATACCAGCTTTTATGTATACATTCCTGGGCTGCTAAACATTATTGGAGAAAAAAATCATTACATTGTGCAGAGAGATGATAGTGAATTCATGCTTCCAGCCTTAAGTATCAAGCAATTCAACTATTTCTCTAATCAGGTTTCTGAATTTTGAGACTACGCTAAACCTTTTCCAATCTTCTCAAATCTTCTACCCATCCCGTCCTACCATCATTCTCATTCTCTTCCTTCACAGAAAAACAAGAAAACAGTAACCATCAGAAAGAATTTCTCCAACTTCCAGCCAACAAATCTACAAACCTTTCTGCATTTGCATCTGTCCCCCCTACTTTTTTCCTCTGACAATGGGAGCAGTCTAGTTTATCTCTAAGGGCCAATGCTCCAGATTCCCTTCCACTCTGTCATCCTCACCCACATACTCGTATCTTCAACCTTTCTCTCCATTGGCTCCTTTTCATCAATATTTAAACATATTTAAATATATCCCACCTTCAAAAATTCCTCTTTTTATTCCAGCTAACTCCTTGTCTCTCCTGTTCTTCCCACACACGGTTTTATGAAAAATTAGTTCACATTTGCTGCCTCTAATTATTTACTTCCCTGTTTGTCCTTTGTCATTGTAATCTGGTTTCCACTCCCACACTCCACTGAAACTGTTCTTATCTCCTCTATCAGTCACTCCAAGGATGCCTTCTCAGGTCTCATGTGACCTGTCAGCCACCTCTTGCATGGTTGATCCCTTACTCCATTTGAAACAGTTTTTAGGAGTGCCCACTTTCCTAGAAAGCCTCCTACCTGACTGCTTCTTGAGAATATTCTTTGGTCTTTCTCTTTCTCCGCCCAGCTTCAAATATGGGGTTCCTCAGAGTTTGGTCAAAGGCCCTATTCTTTCCATACTGCTAAATTAATTAAACAAAGAGGCTGTTAGACTGAGGTGGCAGCTAATGCCTTGGCAGCCTACTTCAGCAAACCAAAATTTAAGTGTAAATACTTCAAGGTTATGAAATCTAACCACTAAGGACAACCAATCACAAATAGCCAACTAGGCCTGAAGCTCCAGTCAGTCAAACAGTTTCCTTTCTTGGCTTCCGCACCTCTATAGTGAAAGTCTTTCTCCTCGCTCCAGTCAGTGGAGCACTCAACCACTCCAGGTTTGGCACTGCCCAACTGGAACAAACTTTTGCTCAAATAAACTCTTCAAAATTTAAATATGCCTTAGTTTTGTCCTTTAACAATATTCTATATATCATTCGCTCCAATCCATCTATGTGCTCATCCATATCCCAGTTTAGGTCGCCCACCTCATTCATCCCTATCCCTTAGGCATTCTGCCTCTAAAGCTGTTTCTGCTGAGTTCTCTGTCAGAAAAGGTTGCACTATTTACCCAGTTTCCCAAACCAGGAATCTGACATCATCCTGTCTCCTCCCTCTCTTTCACTCTTAATGTCCAAGCCCAGGCCATTCTGCAATACTTGCTTCACTAGCTCTCAATCATTTCAACCGACATCTAGACCATCAATATGTTCCATTTCCTTAAGAGGTCCTCTATCGTCCAATATTGTCTGCTGTAATCCATTTGTAGAAGCCAGGGTGGTTCTCCAAAAATGTAAATTATATCATGCCACTCCTATGCTTAAAATCTTTCGCCGTTTCTTGTTGCTTTTAAGATAAAGCTCGAAACACTTCCTAACACTTCCTTCTGTCGCAATTAATTCTCCACTGCGCTCTCTTGCAACCATCTTCAGCCGTTCTTAACTTTTTCAAGTTTCTGGAGTGCACGCAGGCTTGGAGCCTCCGAGTTGTTCCCGCAGGTGAAATACACATACTTTCTCCTCTCTTCTTTTTCTAACCAACTCAGCACTTAAAAGCCTTAAACGCAATTTATGTATCACTTCTAGGAAACTACTTGACACCCCTCCAGTTTGAACTCTTTAGGCATTCCCAAGGCATCCTGTACTTATCTAGCAATTAAGAGGGTTGTTTTGTAATTGCTTAGTCCCTAGCTCTGTTTGACTGTGAATGCCCGGAGGGCAGAAACTTGGTGCTCTTTAACGTTCCACCTCAAGTGCAAAAAAGGAGTCTGACACACCCAGTCGCAGTGCAATTAATATTGGTTGAATGAACAACTATTTCCTTCTTTGGCATGAGGGCAGCCAGGAGAATACCAGAAAGATGACGGCTTAAAAGGGACAGAGTAAAAAAAAAAAAAAAACAGAAAAAGTCTATAAATAACACGTGGGATGGGTACGGAGCTCCTAGGTTTTTGCATAAACTCGGGGTGGGGAACTAGGCCGACTGCCCTGTCGGAGGCCACGGCGACCACGGGCTCCCGAGAGGCGGACGCCGGGAGCACGCCCCACCGGCCGACGAAGGGCAATAGCTCGGACTTCAGCCTCGTGTTTCCGGTGAGGCAGCCTCACGTTGGGCCGGCGAGGCCCGAGCGTGGGGGATCCGAGCCCGGCCCGTAGGCGAGACAGGCTCGGCCCCCGGGGTCCCGCCCCGGCCGCCACCTCCTCCTCCTCCGACGCCGTGGCCCCGCCCCGCCCCGCCCCGGAAGTGACTTGGGGCCCGTCCGGAACCTCCGGGCCGGGCGGCTGCAGCGTCACCAGGCGAGCCGGTGCCGGGCAGGCGGAGTGGCCGCTGCCGCCGCTAACGAATCGGGGACCGCGCGCCCGGGGGGCGAGGAGCGCGCCGGCCAGGGGAGGGGGCCCAGCCGTGGGGCCGAGGGCGACGGGCCGCCGGCGGCCGCAGGGCGACGACGACGCAGAGGAGGCGGAGCCCGGAGAGGGGAGGGGGAGGGTTCGGGTGGGAGGGGGTGGCGGGGTGTCCCTGGGCTCATGGAGCCGGCCGAGCGGGCGGGCGGCGGGGATCCCCCGGAGCCGGGCGGGTGTCCGGGGCCGGGCCCGCGGGCCTTCGTCCCGCAGAAGGAGATTGTCTACAACAAGCTGCTGCCCTACGCCGAGCGGCTGGACGCCGAGTCCGACCTGCAGCTGGCCCAGATCAAAAGCAACCTGGGCCGGGCCGTGCAGCTCCAGGAGCTGTGGCCCGGGGGTCTCTTCTGGACCAGGAAACTCTCCACGTAAGTGCGGCGGGGCCTGCAGGACGGAGCTGGGGCCAAGGCCCGGAGGGAGGGCGGCGGGGGCCGGCTCTTTGTCCGCCCCTGATGGCCGGACCCTCGACTCTGCCCGATCCGGTGCAGGAGCCCCAGGGTCACAACAGACTCTCGGAAAGCACTCAAGCCTCCTCGCAGCCACTTTCCTACGGGACTTGGTCGATCCTCCCGGTGCCCAACGTCCTCCCTTGTGGCTTTTCCCCAGGGGTTTGGGCTGGTGCCTTCCGACCTGCCGGGCCCCCAGAGAAAGAGATGTGCAGCCCTCCAGGGGCCCTTCTTGGACCTTTGCTCTCGTGGGGAGGGGAGCAAAAAGGATCCGTCTTTGGCGGAGCAGCTCTTGGTGTCTCCTGGTTCCTCCAGTTCTTTCTTCCCCTATGATCCCCGCCTCTAAATAGCCCTCAATTCGCGTCTAGTAACTTTTTCTGAATGGGAAAGAGGCTGTAGGGAACTTGCAGGTTCTACTTTTTTTGGAGGCCTCCGCTCAGTCCTTGTGGATTTAAAGGAAAAGATGGGTTTAAAGTCAGCCCTCAGCGTACACATGGGCTGCATACCAGACAGGAATGTTAAGAAAGTTGAGTCTTAGAACCGGGGAAAAGTGTCTATTGCTCCTGTTTGGAAATGTCCAATACTACGGACAAGAGAGAAGAGAGCTGTCAGGTTGTCCCGGGCGTTATTAGTATCAGGCTTGTAGTCATTTTTGAGTTGCGGAGATAACTGTAGATTACCTAAATCAGTTTCAGGAGTTCTATTCTTTTATTACTCCCCCCCCCCCCATGAACAAGCTGCGAACTGTAATTGGGGAAATGAGTAAAATAGTGTTGGGGGCAGGGGGAAGGTTAGAGATTTGATTTGCCAGATGGGCAATCTTCCCTGTGTCCGAAGAAATTTTTGAAAAAGAATTTTGCCGGTCTTGTTTGGTTCGCTACGTAACATCTGGTAACATTGTATGTTCATGCATAAGGGTATGGATGGATGACGGCATAAGAGACAAGTCACTTATCCAGTGTTTACCCAAATCTGCTGAGTGAACTGGGTGATGACTCAGGGTTTTGTAATGTAATAGTCTTCTCTGTATTTCCTCACAGGATGATTCTTATATGCCTATTATTAGAGAGCCTCTGACAAATTTCTTATCTCCCAATTGGCGGTGGTGGTGGGAATAAGTATCCCTTTCATTAAAAAGCAAAACTAAAACAGTTTATTTGCCCTTTGCAAAGAGTGACCATAAAATGTCAAGGTTAACAGCTCTCCTCTTGGTTATGGAGTCAAGTTGGTGGTGTTCGGATCTGCAGGAGACTTGGGGAAAAAGGGAATGCAAAAGGGAGAACCACTGTTAGTCAAAACAGAAGAATGTTTTAGAAATGATTAAAATTAACATGATTTTTCAAGTACACCTTCTAGGTGTGTTTGTATTACTCAGGCATAGTAAAAAATAAAGTTACTTTGTCAGTGCCAGCAATTCCCGTTTTAATCACTTGTATTGGATTTGCCAGAGAATAACCATTTGGGAGGACACAAACAGCTCCTTTTAGATGTGTAATATATAAATATACCAATTGTGCATGTATGTATGAGTTGGGTTAATGAATTTGGAATCTACACAGGCATAATTAAGCATTTGTTTTCTGGCATTTATTGATGCTAAGTTTGGCAAATTATCACTTAAGGTTTTATTATTTTTGGCTTATTAAGTGAAAATGTAGATAGTGCTAAAAATACGGAGGAGACAGCCCTCGGTGCTTAGGGGAAGATTGCAGTTATATATTGCTTAATACTATGAACCTAAAACCATTTTTATCCAAATAAATAGCAAGAAATGCTGTCAGATAGAATTTTATTTTGAAACAGTAGTTAAGTGCTTCATACTGATTTTTGGGATTGCTCTGTGACATTTTTAACCTGGAGGGACATGTTGTGATTGTGGGTATATTTTCTCTCCTAAGTCATGTTAAGGTGACCTGTTTAGTTGTGCTTGTTTATTAAATAAGCCTTGTATGCATTGCACAAGTGTACATCTAAGTGATGCCAGAACATGTGATGATAGTTGTGAATTACTTGAATAGTGATCATATTTTAGCACTTTGTAGAAGAATGGAAAGTAGTAATTCAAATAAAATCTAATTTCTCCCACTAGTTCTGTGACTGTGGAAAGTTATTTTAATCGTGTGTTTTGGTATTCTTGGGAAAGAAATGAGGGGGTTGGACTAAGTAATTCCCGAGCAACAGTCCTGCTGTGGTATTTTATGATTTTGTTTTTTATCCTGGAGAGCCTCAAATAAGCCAGTGTGTATTTTTCTACAGGGACAGGGGGCAGTTTTTAAAGTACCAAGTACATTCCTAAAGAAGACCGGGTGTAAATGCTGTTCAAAAACACAAACTGGATCCCTGACGAGAAGTGTACACCCCTAATCTGGGCGTCACAGATCTGGGTGGGGGTAGAATTCACGTTTGGAAGACACTCAGCCTCCCCTTTTTTAGCGTTTTACCTCAGTTTTGTGGCCATCGTAATTCTGTTTCAATCCATTTTGAGTCTTGCAGGTCTCTTTCGCATCTCTGGGAAGAAAGGTTATTTCTGTGTACTTGAAAAACTGGCCCTGTGATATAACACAAATTGTCTTGTACAGACAGTTTAAAGTATTAGAACTTCCTCTTCAAGAGAGATTGTGTAACATGACACATCACAGGGCAGTTTTCTTAGAAGCAAGGAAACAAATTAGAGAAGAGAGGCACAAACTAGTGGTCTTTGGAAAACAGCAGTAAGGATAGCTCCCAGACAGTAAGTGAACGGTATTGGTAATGGGCATGGCCCATATAGAAGAAGGGTCGGCTTGAAAATTGCTTTTTCTCTCTCTTGTCCTTCTGTACCTTTCATATGACAGGCAGTGAGGTCAAGTCCTAAGACCTTAGTTTGTCTACACCTGGCTTTGCCACCAACATTATCGTCTTGGTCTTCCTTAACCTCTCTTAACTTTAGGAAAGTGGAAGTGTAAATTATTAGTGGTTTTTCAAACTGAAAACTCAGCAGTAGATCTTTTCATAAAAGCAAAATCTTAAACACAAAATTGGATTCCTTAGGTAGACTAAAATCACACTGATTTTTTTTTTTCTTTGTAACACTTTATTGATAATAGAACCCCTGAAACTTGCTCAGGGCTCCAAAACATACTGTTGAAAAGAAAAAAAATCACTGGATTTCCCTAAGGGTCTTTCTAGCTGGTTCTGTGTTCCTTTAAATCAGCCTGGAGGAAGGGGAAGAGGGACAGCAAGTGAATGGGCTACTATTTCCTACAAGCTTACTCCATTCATGATCATTTCTTTTGTCTTTCCTTTTTTTTAAAAAACAAATTGGATTTTAGTGAAGTATGTGGGCTTGCCTGGTGTATTATGAAGCAAATTTAGATCCCGTGTTTGTTACAATGTGAGATTCTGTGCTGTTTTGTAATGAAATGACTGTTATACTGAGGAATCACTTCTTTTGTTACTGAAACTAGCTCCTTTGTTTGATTATGAAGAACAGTATGTAGCCTTTCTGGATAGAAATTGGATTATCCCAGTTGAAACCACATAGTGTATTTAATTTGATTATATAATCACTGGAAACTGAAGTGTAGTTAAGATATGAGTTATCACATACACTCACCTCCTCTTCTGGAAAGCAGTAGTGTGAACACAGGAGCACCCAAAGTCATATCATCTCTGTTTGGGAGAAGAAAGAAAATGCTAACCACTGAATCTCAGTTGCCCAGTGACATGATGTACTTAATAGGGGGTCTATTGCCTGAGTATTGAAATTGTGAAATACACAATAGATACAACTACTTTTATTTGTTAGAGAATCTCGAATCTTGACAAATTGCCACATTCATCAGGGAAAACCAGTTAGAAAAAGTAGTAGAAAAGGTTTACCTTTGTTGTTAAGCAGCCACACTCAAATGAGAACCAAAGTTTCTTTCTTAATGAGAAAGTTGACTTTCCATAGACAAACAAAATAACTGAATTAAGTGATTTGGGGACATGAATTTTTCTGACAAAGTTGTGTAAATAGCACAATAAGCTACCCTTCACAATCAGTTTTTTAAAATTAACAGACTTTGTTTTTTAGAACAGTTTCCAGGTTCAGAGCAAAATTGGACAAAAGAAACAGTTCCCACATACTCCCTAACCCCACAGGAAAAAGGAATTAAATAAAAAAAGTCAATAGCATTATCAAACTTAAAAAAATGAGCAATAATTCATTATCACATTGATCAACCTCATGAAGTGTTACTTTGCAAAATTTGTGGGCCGGCTGAGTGGTGCAGTGATTGGGAGCTGGTTTGGGAGGCCAGCGACCCTGGTTTGGGTCCTGCATGTGAGGGCCAGTGACACTACCCTCAAAAAAAAAAAAAAAAGAAAGAAAGAAAGAAAGTAGTATAAAATTTGTAATTTTGTTTCTTAGTTTCCATTTCATTTGCATGTTTTTTTCAAAGGTTTACCACAAACAGACCTCATGGACAGAGGTAAAAGAAAAATAGCTCCTTAATGAACATTTTTATATAATGACATTCATCTTTCTTATCCCTCCTCTTAACTTTGGAGATACAGAATCAAGCCTGGTGTAACAAGAACCCCCTTGAATTGTCTCATTTAAAAAATAAAGACACTGATAGTCATAGGTTAAGACAAAACTGGATACAAAGTAGTAGAGGCAGGAGCCTTTGAAGAAGGCTGAGTGCCTTGTATTGCCAGGCACTTTTTGGCAGTTCGGATATGTCAGTGAAAGATTTCTGCCCTCTCGGGAAGTTCCAGTGTACTCTTTCTTTTAGTGCACTTTTCGTTCATTTAGTGTGATTTTCGTTCATTTAGGATAAATGAGCGTGTATAACTCCATCAAGAAATTTGGGGAAAGAAAATAATGGATTCTAAGTGTATTACTTAAAAAAAAAAAATCTCACTCTGACCAGTGTGTTTTAACACCCTACATTGAGGCACTGAGAAAGGCAGTTAGAAAAAAATTAGTAAAATAGTACCATTAGTAGTTCTGATATCTGAATGTATCATTTAAAAACAATTTTTCCAAGTGGTCTTGCAGTGTTGTAAAATAAAATTGTCCTTGAAATACATTTTCTTTTTTTTCTTTCTAGATTTTATTGGGGAATTGCGAGAGGGGAACAGCGTTGGGGAATCAGGGAAGGGGAACAGACAAGTTGTTAGTTGCTGTCCTTTTGATGTTCAGTCTAGTTCTAAAGGACGTCGTTTTCCTGCTCCATGTTGGAATTGTGATCATTGTGCTCTTCCAGGGTGAGGCAGTCACTCGCTGGCCTCTGGACTGCCGCTCACGGTGGCCCAGCTCCAGGTGGAGCTGTTGTTCACCATCTTAGCTGTAGAGGGCGCAGCGACACTGGCTCTTATGTGGGATCCGAACCCCGGCCCTCTGCTCAGAGCTGGCATCCCAAGCCAACTCAACCAATGCGCCCCTCGGCCCACCTGAAATACATGTTCATAAGTGAAATGGAAGCAAATTCTTGTTTTGTTTAGGGATACTTATTTACTAGTAATTAAGCACACTTCTAAACCTGTCTTATTGTGGAACCTGGGAGTTGACTTTTTTGTTTCTAGTGAACCCCCCCCCCCAATACAAAATCCAAATCTGTTTTCCTCTAACTTTTGTGGAAAATTACATCAGAATCTCATTCATACTGTAAACAGCAAACTGAGAACACAGCAATAAAAGAAGCAGTGAGCAAACAACAAAAAGAACATCTACGTTCATTGAGATCACCCCTGGTATGTTAAAAGCAGCACAAACTATAAATATTCTCATTTGGAATCTTGAGGTTGTCTATTTCCATATTTGGCCTATGCTCAGCATTTCTTCCCTTTTAGTGCAGTCAGTCTTTCTTAATCCCTGTTCAATGCTTTTGTATTCTTTGTGTATATATCTTCCCTCTGCTGTGATCTTTCTTGAGCTCAGTGTCTTCCATATTTTTCCTTCCCTCCACTCCCAGCATTTAATAGTGTTGTATGTATTCACAGGTACTCAGTAATGTTACAATAGAATCAACTCTTCTTTGTTCTTTGAAAACCAAAGCATTATGCAATTCTAAGGAATTGTGACTTTTACAGTCAAACAGAGAAAGCAAATCTAGAATGAGATCTGTTTTAATACTGGGTTCAAAAGAAAGTATATATTTAATCAGAAGTGGAGAGAAGCATTTTGGTTAAGGAAGATGTGTTTCATAACCCAAAGAGGTGGGGGTGAGGAGCAAGGTTAAGAAAGAGAAGAAAGCAGATTATATTGGTTGCATCAGGGAGTTTGACCAAGACTTTTATTTAAAAATAAATTCTATAATTGTACAGTTAAATAGTATTGAAAATGTATAGTCAGATGAATCATACAATTTTGGTAGTGGTCATTGCCTTTTAATGCTAATATGGCTTTTGTTTTTTTTTAATACCTAGATCCTAAATTTTAGAGTTTAAAAATATAATAAAGGTTTTTCTCCTTTCTCAGAAAAAACACACACCATTGCAGTTGTGAAATGGGTTTGAGAGTAGTATTGTAGTTCAAATAAGTTGGAGATTGCTTAAGAATTGTTAAAAATGCTTTGTAATCTTCTAATGGTAGACCGTCTATATGGAATGTGTTAGTAATCTTTGGGGTGTTAAGTGGGTGTTTTATTTTCTGACAGTTTTTCTTTTTCAAGCAAAGGATGAATTAGAAGTTTTTAAGAGCAAGAAATTTTTTGAAGGCAGTCTTTTGCATGTGTTTATGTTTTGGGCAGATTCCTCAAGAGTTTAGTCAGGATAGTTTAGGTTCTGAGGGAAGGTAGCTACTCCCCACAGATCCCAATAAATAAAAAATGTCAAATTGCTGTCAACATATACCAAATGAGGTCCCTATTTTGTGTGTGGCAGGAGAAAAGATACCATTTAACAAATTCAGGAATGGTCTAAAATGTAATTTTTCAAAGAATTCATAATTTAACAAAGAAGTATCTTAAGACTTTCACCTTGTGTTTCTTTTTGTTGTTGGGAGGGGCTCAAAATTTTCATCTATATTTCATTTTTAAGTGTTTTTACAGAATTTTCCAAATTGTGGCTTGTGAACAAAGGGCTATGAAATTGACCAGTTTTTGTTTTTGCGGGGTGTTTTTGTTGGTTGGTGAACTAAATTAGAATTACTGGAATGAAATGAAGGGGAATGTTTATGACTTTTGTTTTAGTTATATATATGTGTATACTGGGTTATGTATTTATTGCTATCGGTTTTGACCAAAAAAAAAAAAGCTACTAACTTTACAGGTTTCCTGTACCTCAGATCATATAATCAACACCTATTTATTGAGCTGTAAAGACCCCCCGATGAAAATTGAAAGTTGCAACAGTTTAAAAATATCAGTGACCTGAGGGATCTTATAAGAGGACATTATTAGATTGTTAAATAAGTGGTATAGATACTATCTACCATATGTTGAAGGCTCAGAAGGTCTCAGAATGCCAGCACTGTGCTAAGGGCTTTACATTCATTATTTCATTTAATTTTCATAAATAACCCTGTGAACTGTAGGTATAATGTCTCAATTTTTCCACTGAAGCAATGAGAGCTAGTGAGGTTATGTCACAGCAGATTTGCCTGATGACTGCACGACTTAATCACGTGTCCAGAGGAAGGAAAGCTCCCTGGGCTGTAGCCTGGGAAGACTCCCCCAGGAAGGAGAACCGCAGCTGAGCCTCGTGGTAGGATTGGTTAGTTAAGAAGGAAGCCATTTATGTGAGGAATAGAGGTCTGAGCACATTGACCATACAGCTGTTAAAGTGTGTACTCAGAGCATTATATTGAAATTAGGTTACCTGTCTCCCTCTGTATGCCCCAGGGCCATTTGTTACTAATTTTTATGTTTCTGTTGCCTGTTGTCATGCCTGGCTCTTAAATGACACTCAACAAAGCTTTTCAAGAAATGGAAGACCTTTATATTTATGCCTCAAGAGAGAAGCAGCTGGGAAAATTTGAATAGAGGAATCATTATTAGGTGCTGGGAGCGAATGACTTTATTACTGTAGAAATTGTCATATCAATTTTAATCAGTCATAAAGAATGTAACTCTGAAATACAATATGTTGAAGCCTACAAGTGAGTATTGTGGTGGTGGACAGGGATAAAGAGAAATGTGTACCTCAGATCTCCTTGCCCATATCGAACCTTCCATCAGAAATATTGTACTCGGTAAAGATGATAGACCTGTTTTTTAGCGTGTTTTGGAAACCTACTCTTAATGTTTTAAAGCCAATTTTCTTAATTTGGTCAAATATTTATTAGTTTAAAGGGTTTTTCTTCTCTTTTAAAAAATAGAATTAGCCCTGGTGAGCTGTAGTTACTTAAGCCCAGTGTATTCCTCAAGATCTGCTTGTATATTCAGTAAGTTGAAAAAATGTTTCTCAGAATGTTTACTTTGTTTCATTTCTAGTTAGAGCTGAGTGTTAAATGGGTGTTGTAGAGGGGTGCCAGTAACTATCTTTCAGTCGTCTAAAGAAATATAACAACATATACATACATAACTATAATATGAGATTGGATGTAAAAAGTACTGGGTTGGGTACAAATTGCTGTGAAGGGGCAAAGAGGACAGACAGCATTTTTGGTTGGGAATGAAGGAGGAAGTCTAAAAGGATGGGTAGGTTTCTAAGGATATGGACAAATTATTCACAACAAAATAATTACATAGTAAACAAACATCTTAAGGTACATTCTGCTTCATAATTAAAGAAATATAAATTGAAACAGATTGTGATAGTATTACATTTTTAATGATTTAAATAGATTTTTGAAAGTATATATTGTACTCCAGTCAGTCTGCAAAGGGGCAGTGGTTCTCCAAGTGGTGGGACCTCTAGGAAACTTGTAACAACTGGTGCCTGGAGTGCCATTCCAGAACAATGAAATTAGAATGCACATTATGTACTTTCATGTACATTAATCGATTACCCATCACATAGCCTTCTGATGACACACGGTTTTTACAAATACATAGAAGATTTGCCCAAGGGATTAACATAGAGCAGTTTAGAATTCTCAGCAAACTTGTAGAACCATATTCTGCCTGTTTGCTTGGTTACTGTGTTGAAATCAATAATCCATCCATCCAGTGATTATAATGTTGGGAGTTACAAAGCAAGCTATTAATAGAATGGAAACATAAGACATTTTCCACTTTAGATAACACCTAACTTGCCTTTGTTCCATACTAGCAGTCCCTTGAAATTAATATCCTTTATTGTTGTTTGTGATAGTGTATCCCCTTTCTTGATTCTCAGCCTGACCTCTTTGGAAGGGAAATGGGAGAATAAGGAACATTGTCTTAGTGTGTCTTCTTGCCACAGAAGTGCACTGTTCTTTCAGTTCCTCTACCTAGAGATGTCTCCTTTGCCTCTTTCCATCTCTTACCCCAAATGGCTCAGGTTGTCTTGACCCATTCAGAGTGATGACAGCTTTCTTAACCTTTCAAGATTCAGTTCAGTGAAACTTTGGTTTTAAAAAAAAAAAATCATAAAGCTCTAATTAAATATTTCATTTATTCCTTTCTGCATATTTAGTTTTCTTGCTATGCACCTCTTCATATCTGATTGTGGTGAGGTCTTGGCCTAAATGAAATATTTGAATCATATTCTTGTCCCACTCATGTCATTTGCTCTAAAAATACATTTTGAATAAACAGGTAATTGAAAAGAGAAGGCAAAGTGGGTTTATAAGGAAGCCCTTCATTTTGTCTTGTTTCCTCACTGTTTTTAGTAGTGAGAAGATGTATCTGCATTTTTAATATTATGTGTAATGACAAAGGACTTAGTCCTGGAATAAAGTCAAAGGAATTCATTCCCAATCCTCTAGATTTTTCTGCTAATTAAAAAAATTAAAAAAAAATTTGGTGACACCTTAGGAACAGAAAGAAAAAACTGGAACTGATACAGCTACAGGAAAGTGTGTGAGTTTTTTCTGTCTGTTTGTTGTTTGGTAGAAGGAGGACTGGAAGTTACTGTCTGAAATAAAATTTTGGAGTTGTTCAGGGATTTCAATGGTCATGATAGTAATCCTTGCTGTAAAATATTTGTCGTTTAGCTCTTGCTTCCAGGCATTTAGACACATTAAAAAACAAAAAATCCTTGTCCCAACATTTATTCAAATATTTTACATTTTAGTACAGTTTTATTGTTTTAAAATGTAATTCCTGCTATTTCTTTTAGACAAACTTCTAATTAATCTTTTTGTTGGTATTATGATTAAATGGAACAGTTTTCCTTCAACCACCATTATTTTTCATCTGGGTCCCAACAGGAAGGCTGCTGCTTTTAAAAAACATTCTGCAGGGGCCGGCCAAGTGGCGTGGTGGTTAAGCGCTGGCTTGGGAAGCCAGCGGCCCCGGTTCGGTCCCACATTTCAGGGCCAGTGACACTGCCCTCAAAATAAATAAATAAATAAATAAATAAATAAATAACATTCTGCAGATTTTCTAGTCAAGTGGTTTTTTTTTTTTTTAAGTTGGTGGTTTCACATGTTTTAGGTGTAGTCAGCATTGACACTATACTATTCTACCTTTCTTGAAACAATTATCCTTATCCTTGTTTCCTAATTTACTCTTTAATCTAGATTCAAAATAATGCTAAATAGTAACAGTAAGAATAGTCATTATTGTCCTGAATCTGATTTTAAAGGAAGTGCCTCTTGGAGGGAAATGCCTTAAGTCTGATATTGGCTATGTTTTTAGATACTTTTTTTTAGATACGTTTTTAGATATGTTTTAGATACCTTTTTTTATACTTTTTTGATATTTTCTAATTTACGTTTTATTATAATCAGTCTGTTTGGCTAGAATAATCTCATGTTAGAATTAAGTGAGGTTTTCTTCATGGCCTAGTTTATGACCAGCTGTTCCACAGAACATTAAAAAGGGCATAGTTTCTGGAAGCTCACAATATTTGTGTCTTTTAAAGTCAGTTTAATTAATTATATAATTCTGATTATCTTTAGTTGAAGTCAAATGGAAATGTTAAAGACACATAGTAATTGACTTTGTTGCTCTTATTCAGCACATCAAGTTTCATTTTCTTTTTCAAGACTGTAATAGGTAGTAGTATCAGGAACTGCATGATCCCTAGTTTTTTTTTTTTTTGTTTTTTTTTTTAGGTTTCCTTTAAAAAAAACAGAAAACAAAACATTTTTATTGGGGAACAATGTGTTTCTCCTGGACCCATCAGCTCCAAGTCAAGTAGTTGTTTCAATCTAGTTGTGGAGGGCGCAGCTCAGTGGCCCATGTGGGGATCGAATCAGCAACCTTGGTGTCACAAGCAGTGCTCCCTGCTCTCTAACCACCTGAGCTAACCTGCTGTCCCCCTGGTTCTGTTTTTGTGAGGTTAGTAGCCATCCTACATCCAGTAGAGATTGCAAAAATGGTAACACATTTCATCCTTATTAGCTTGTATTGTAAAAAGAACTTTTCCTCACCAACTATTTCTTGATCCTGAGGTATAATTTCTATCTGAGTGGCAGGATAGATGCTTAATTGGTTCTCTTTATTTACCAATTTTTAAGGTAATAATTTAGTTCCCTGGCATTCTTCAAAGGCAGGGTCTGTGAGGTTTTCTTTTGTTTGTATTTATGTTTTGTAGTATCATTATGAACTTAATGGATTTAGACATCCATTGCAGTTAATTACTGTGATTCGCACTCGTGTTATTTTTGGCTAGTGATAGCCATACCAGTTGACTCCTCTGCTCTTTTATTTTTTATTTATTTATTTATTTTTTTAATGATTTTTTTATTGGGGAATTGGTGGAGGGGAACAGCGTTGGGGAATCGGGGAAGGAGAACAGACAAGTTGCTGTCTTTTTGTTCTTCAGTTTAGTTGCAGAGGATGTTGCTTCACTATTGGTATCGTCATTGCGCTCTTCCCGGATGAGGCAGATCGGTCGCTGGCCTCTGGATGTCGCTCACCTCGGCTATTGGCAGCTCACGCTTGGCTGCCAGCCACTCACGCTGGCTGCGGGCCACTCACTGTAGCCTATGGCAGGGGCTGCAGCCCACACCATTACTGGGGCTGGCACAGCCCAGCTCCAGGTGGAGCTGTTGTTAGCTGTAGAGGGCAGTGTCACTGGCTCTCATGTGGGATCCGAACTGGGGCCGCTGGCATCCCAAAACCAGTGCTTAACCAATGCGCCACTCGGCCGGCCCTCCTCTGCTCTTTTAAATAGGACTTAGGAGTCATTGATAAGGGATATTTTTAAGATAATAGTAGAAATGTGGAAATATTGATTACCTGATTTTAAACATTACAACAAAATTGATATGAAATTTTTTTACATGTTAATTTTAATTATAAAAATAATGCCTGACTTTAGAAAAGTTTGAATAAACAAAGAATAACATGAAAACCACCCAGAGGTAACATTTTATGGTGTTTGTTTTGTCTTTTAATCTTAACACATGATTATATATTTTTATTTAGTTGCAGTCGTGTGTGTGTGTGTATGTGTATAAAGATTTTATTGGGGAATTGGGGGAGGGGAACAGTGTTGGGAAATTGGGGAAGGGGACCAGCCAAGTTGTTGTTCTTCAGTTTTCGTTGTGGAGGGCGCCAGTCACCATCTGGCTTCCAGTCGGCAGCTCGTGGCCTCTAAGTTCAAGGTGCGTTGTTTAGTCTTAGTTGCTGGTGGGTGTAGCCTACCATCAAACAGGCAATCTTGTTGTTACACCAGCTGAGCCATCCTGCTACGTGTTGGCAGCTCAGCTACAGCTCAGCTCAGGCGCAGCATTCACTGGCCCATGTGGAAATCGAACTGGTGGCCCTGCTGCTCAGAGCTTGCGCTCTAAGCCAACTCTTAACCTACTGAGCCACTCAGCGGTCCCCCAGAAGTTCTTAATTTTAATGAAGACCAATTAGTTTCTTCTTTAGTGCTTCTTATTCTCTGGGGAAGAAATCTTGGACTACAGTTTGAGAACTATGAAAGCAGAACCACTTTCTAGTGGGCAAGAGCTGTTTGCTGGTTGACGGAGAAATAAAAGATTTCTCAGCAATTCCCCTGAAATCGCTAGTTTTGTAAGCAGTTCTAGTTCTAACTCTTCTAGGAATCCCACTATTGGTCTCTTATCATTAGTACTAAATTGAGGGCTTTGTGAATTTTATGTCCCTAATATTAAGCACACAGTTCTCTTTCTATTGTAGTAAAAGCAACAGGCTGTAGTTGTTATTCAGTGGCGTAAGGCAGCATTTCTCCAGTTTTTCCATAGAAGTGTCGTAGCCAAAAGTGGGGAGACAGTGTGTACCCCACGGGCACCAGGAGTCCTGGTAAGGTTGAAAGTCGCCACTGAAACCAAGCAATGCTTCTTTGAACTCTTCTGTTTTATCTTTTGAGTATGTACTGTTTTTTTAGGGGTATAGTTGGTTTTCATTTGAAAGTACCATTTAAAAGATTCTAGCTTTTAATTCTAAAAGTACCGTTTAAAAGATTGTAGCTTTTAATTCTAAGTTTAGAGTGTAATTGAGGGAGGCTTCTGGAGGCTGCATCATGTTTATTCAGCTTGAAGAACCTTGGGCAGCCCTGGGCTTAAAGTCTCTGTGTGTCTTCACTAATCCATTTGCATTACCAGCCCAGAGTTGTTAAGAAACTTTCACAGTATTTATTGGCAGAGGCAGAACAATATCACAGGTCTCTGCCTCTATACTGTCCTGTCACATAGTAAGTACTAAGATGTAATCATGGGATTATACCTTGAAGCTACAGAAATGAGCTAAATAAATAATAACAGTCTGAGAAAAAGAAAAAGAGTGCTGCTGATAGTGGACCAAGAATTTTGAAAATTTCTAGAAAAAGAAAAGCAGTTAGGTATCCTAATTTTAGAAGTTAAACATAAGGTTAATTTGATCTTAGCTGTTGGAGAAGTGCTAAAAGATAAGACATATTTTTTGTTGATTTATATATTTAATGGCCTGTAAAGTGGTCTTGCTCAAAGGAGTTCATAGTTTTGATATCCAGTAATTTGTTGTAAGTAAGTTTTGGTTACTTAAGTTTTGTTATTTCTGAATCCTTAAATATGCTAGAATGATGAGTCATTCTTGCTTTTTTGGAACACCTTTTCTTTGAATTTGCTTATAGTTGATGCTTGTGATTGCATTAGTTCTCTAAAGTTAAAAAATTGAAAATATATAATTTTGAGACAATACTACATTATTTTTGTCAGTAACTTAATTTTATTATAATTATGAGTTAACTCTTGGAAACATGGTACAGGTTATATATCTTGCTGTGTCATTTCAGGATTCTAAGTAAGCCATATGTATTCTTCAAAGATTTCTTATTAAAAAAGATACAAATACATATCTGTATACTTCTGTTCTCCTTTCTTATTTAGGTATGTTGTCATATGCTGTTATTAAGTAATTTCATGGAGTTATAAGTAGATCATTATCTTGAGTGAGCACTCCCTTCCTTAAAATAGGAAAAGACACCAGTTAGAACCCTACAACTATAAGACAGCTGTGTTTTAATTGGACATTAAATGTTAGTGAAAATTCAGTTATCATTGTAAGCCTTTTGTTAATAAAATACTTATTTGGTAATCTCTGAATTAAAATACGGAATAATTCTTTCCCCCATAACGATGAACGGATATCAAATGCTTGACATCAAAGCCATTTGAAATTACGGTGTTACAATACATGTTTTTTTGTTTTTTTTTAATTGTGGTAAGAAACACACATTTACCCTCTTAATTTTTATGAACACATTACAGTACTGTTAACTGTGTGTACATTGTTGTACAACGGATCCCTTGAACTGTTTTCATCTTGCATGACTGAAACCCTATGCCCATTGAACAACTCCATTTCTCCTTCCACCCCAGCCCTTGGCAGCCACCATTCTATTTCTGTTTCTGTGAGCTTGACTACTTTAGATAACGCATAAAAGTGGAATCATGCAATATTTGTCTTTTTATGACTGGCTTCGTTCACTTAGGATCTCAAGGTTCATACATGTTGGAGCATATGACAGAATCTCCTTTTTTAAAAAAGATTTTATTGGGGAATTGGGGGAGGGGAACAGCGTTGGGGAACTGGGGAAGGGGAACAGACAAGTTGCTGTCCTTTTCTTCAGTCTAGCAGTGGAGGATGTCGCTTCACTGGCTCATGTTGGTGTCATCATTACACTCTTCCCGGTTGAGGCAATGGGTCTCCGGCCTCTGGACAGCCACTCATAGAGGCTCTTGGCAGCTCACACCAGCTGCCAACTGCTCACGCTGGCTGCCAGCCACCCACTGTAGCTTACGGCAGCCCACTGCAACTGGTTGCAGCCTCGCTGTCACCGGTGACTCACAGCAGCTCAGCTCTACGTCAAGCTGTTGTTCACCATCTTAGCCGTAGAGTGCTAAGTCACTGGCCTTCATGTGGGTTCCTAACCGGGGCCCTGCTGCTCAGAGTTGGCGTCCCAAGCCAACTCTTAACCTACTCGCCACTTGGCTGGCCTATCTTTTCTTTTTTTTAGGGCTAAATAAGATTCCATTGTGTGTATATACCATATTTTCTTCATCCATTCATCTATCGATAGACATGTATGTTGCTTTCACATAGTTACTGTGAATAATGCTGCAATGAACATGGATGTGTCACCATACCCATTTTTAAAGGCTGGATCGATTTTTTTCTTGCAGATATATTCGACTTTATGGGAGAAAATTTAGCAAAGAAGATCATGTTCTTTTTATCAAGTTATTGTATGAGCTAGTATCAATTCCAAAACTGGAAATCAGCATGATGCAGGGATTCGCCCGTCTCTTGATCAACTTATTGAAGTAAGTCAATTTCCTGTGATTTCTGATAAAATTTTTTTTAGTTCCTTCAAAGATTTAGGGAATGAGAACTAAGTATTCTTTGGTGAGAAGATCAAGTCCAAAATTGCCAGTTTGGATAAAAATTGCAGAAAACTTAGAGTTTAAATGTGTTATATGTGTTAACCTTTTAATTAAAATTCCATCTTCTCCACAAAGCCTGTTCTCTAGCACACATTGAACTATATGTTGTCTGATTGTTTCATTTATACTAATTGTCTTTCCTTATATATAGGTTGTGAGATCCTTGGAAAGATAGGGATCATTTATTCCTTTGCATACTCTGAGGCACCCAGCACAGTGCTGGAAACATAAAATACTCCATAGATAGTGTGTGAAAACAGGAAATTAATCAACAGTGATGGTGGTGCAAATTGAAATGCCCCCTTTTACCAGATGCTCTTGGAGGTTTGAGCAGCAGCAAGAATCTGGTGCATTGTTCTTCCTACTACCTACCATATTCTGCCAGTGGGTGGGCTGTGGATGGGGAAAGCAAAACCCACTGTGATGACAGCATTATTTAACAGCTGTCCTTCCTGAGTAGTATGTGTAGCATACACACACCTGTGCATTCATACATATTTGTGTGTGTTTACCTTTTTCTAATTAGAAAAAAGGAACTTCTTTCAAGAGATGATTTAGAGTTACCTTGGAGACCACTTTATGACATGGTGGAAAGAATATTATATTCCAAGACAGAGCATCTGGGATTAAATTGGTTTCCTAAGTAAGTATTTCCTTTCAAAGTACTTCTTTGGGAGCACTTGGGGCCTTTTAGGGGGTTGATCATAATTGACAAATACTGCATTATTTGAGAGAAGCAAGCAAACATACTTTTTTGTTTTTGTTTTTTTCTAAGAGGGCAGTGTCACTGGCCCTCGCATGTGGGATTTGAACCCAGGTGGCCGGTATTCCAAGCCAGCTGTCAACCACTGCGCCACTTGCCCGGCCCTAAACATACATTTTTAATATGCTTATTTCTATGTAACTTGACTCCTAAAACATTTTTTGCCCTCTTTAAACTGTATCTGAAACTGTACCTCAGAATTTTTCACCAGCATATCTTTTAACAGCTAACATCATCATACTGACCAAAGAAAGAAGAGATTTTTGTTTGAAATCTAATATTTGGTCATTAAAATAGTATTGCACATTTGGCATTCATTATACTAGATCCCCATGTATTTTAATTCTTCAAGTAAAGCGAATGCTTCAATAAGAGGAGCTTTACCCTTTCCCAGAGATGCCCACATCCCAGAGGACACACACTTCCAGTTACAGAAGCATCAGTTTCAGGGATTGACTGTTCATAGAGCGTGGACTATTGAAAAACATAGTCGTTGGGTTGTGTTATTTTCCAGCAACATTTAGACATACAAAGTTATAAATCTCCGGCTGATGATGGCTTCTTGTATATCTATCCTAACTCTTCCAGATCTCTAATTTTGGTACATTTTGTATTCTGAATTTATAGAATATATAGATGATCTGCTCTGTTTGGTTAATAGTAACTTCAGGCTTGACTGGGAAGTATAATATCATTTTCCCCTGTAAACAGAGTTTGTCCATTTGTGATCTAACTGTTAATTTTCTCAGTCTTAGCATGTTTGGCTTAAAATACTGTTAAATTATTTATGATTGAGGTTTATTTTAGAAAATTTTTCTTTAATTTTTAATAGCTATTTCCTCTCAGTACCTATAGTCATTTGTCATGTACATACATACATACTCATTTCCTGAAGAGCATCATTTTATACACCTGTATTATTTCCCTGTTTTCGTTTTATAAATTAAGTCTTTAAAGATTTATTCCTGTGGTTTCTCTCTCAATCGTAGACATGTTTACATTATTTTATTGGTTCTTGAAGTCTCCCCAGTTCACTTCATTTAATCCATGATTAATCCTCAGGCTTCACTTAACTGGGCAGTGCTTGTTATATCCTTATCATAGAATTTCTTGAAAATCACAGCAGATGGCAGGGTATAGGAGATTTTCAGGTTATTGGTAAGTAAATATGTAAATAGGTAAATAAAAATGATGTAAATGGAAAGAGTAAAAAATAAAATGACTATAAGTGATTCTGAACTTAGGACCTAATTAGTTTTCAGACAGTGATCACAAGTAGAGTGGTCAGAAGTCATTTATTTCCTATAGAGTTCATGTGTTAAAACAAAGAAACCTATTTTTCAACCATCAGAATAGCAAAATGCATGATGAAACTAAATGGTACAATGTTCAAATACATTTTTTATAAGTATTATGAAAATCCAAAATTTAATATAAAAGCTTTGTTGTAAATACTCCTTATGAGTTTTATTTCTGCTAGAAGGAGCATGGCATGGACAGGATTGATTGGGCATATTTAAAATTTGAGCCCATTGAAGTTTGGACTGGAATCACCATTTCATAGATTTCAGGGACCTATAAACAGTGTTCAAGATCAGTTATTTTTCTGAAATTTTCTTGGCTGATTATTTCGGCTGCATCTGAAAGTCTTTAAATTAGGCAGTTTCTTCAATAAGTCCTTTTCTGCTTCATAACCAAGTGTCATACTTCCCGTCGTGACAGGTGTACCTTTTGCAAAGGCAGCTACTTCCTTGTAAGTCCTGTGTGGTCATTAATAAATAGCTATAGCTTTTCTCTTCAAGTAATACCAGCTTTTTCCTGGAAATCTGTTAAAGCTTATCACTAAGTGTCAGTCAGTGCTTATAGTTCCTCCCCTGGTTCTTGATTAATTACCATGTCTTTTCCTGAAGCTTCACATCATCCTTGCTCCTGTGGAAACCTTCTTCCTTAAAGTTTCACCATGGCTATTCTTGGCCTTTTGAAGAGACAGCATGACTTTGCTGAAATTATTGCTTGGTTTTAAGCAGTTATTCTCAACTCTAACAAACTCAGCACCCACTTGTGTATCCTGTAGTTAACTATTCTAAAATGAAATTCATAAATAATGTGACTTACCTATACTCATTACCTATACTCAGTGACAGAAATAAATATAAATAATGTGTTAACATAAAAGAGAAATAATGGGAAAGTAGTTTATTATAAAATATATGTATATTTCAAACATGTTGGCATTATTAAACTAAAAGACACAGTATGGTATTCACCTTTTGCCCTACTTATGAGAAAATTTGGATTTAAAAGGGAAAAGGTTAGAATACATTCTGTATAAGACGTACTAGAAAATGAAACAGCAGCATTGAGTGGACATAAAGTAAATGCTAGGATAAAGGATAACAGACCAGACTTAATTAAATATGACCCAAGAGAGGGAAATAACAAATTTCATACTACTGACCTGGGAAAAAAGAAAGTTTGATATTCTTACAGAACAGCTAGCCTTATAACAGTGTCACAGTAGTTCTTTATGTAATAATGTGGGCTGGTGTAGTTATTTTGTATCACAAAACATTATTATTTTTTATTTTTGAGGGCAGTGTCACTGGCCCTCATATGTGGGACCCGAACCGGGGCCGCTGGCATTTAACCAAGCCAGTGTTTAACCACCGCGCCACTCAGCTGGCTCCAAAACATTATTTTTGAACGTCATTATTTACATGTGAAAGAAATAGAGGCAAAGAGTGAATTGGGGAAAGAAACATAAATATATGAGACCTTAGAGAATTTGTGTAGTAGACTTCTGGTGGGAATGTCAGAATAAGATTGAAAACTAACAAGCAATGCCAAAATAAGTAATGTCAATATATAATTTTCACAACATAAATTGTGCGATGTGACAAAAGGATGGCAATAAATAACAGCATTTTAACAAAATTATTAATGAAATTTTATGACATCCTCTTGTTTTGTGTCTGCTAATTGCCAACACGTTGACACTTGTTTTAGGACTTAAAACAGTCGTTAGTCTTAGTTACATATTTGCATGCAACAACTACACATGCAGAGGGATATGGTATTGCAAGTGTTGCAGTTGGAACTGCCATGATGGTGTGCTTTTTTTCTTTTAAGGAATAATGACTAACCCTTGGTAAAATTTTAAGCAAACAAATTGAGGGAACTTTGTTCAATTTACATGTTGTATTCCCAGAAGATACAGTGTCCATTAAAACTGTGATAAAAAAAAATCTAATGTTTAAAGCAGTTAACTTTAAGGTTCAAAAATCTTTAACTTGTATAACCGTGCAGTAGGACATTTGAAAGTCTTGCACTGATTTTTTGTTGTGTCTGCCTATTCCATGAATTACAGGCTATCTAATATAACTGGCTTCTGATCTGTAAAGATCCATTGAGCCTTCTCCAATGACTAGAAATTTAAACTGTCCCATGAATTTCCAAAATGCTTCCTACCTGTGGTTAGAGCCTTGTGGGTTTGCCATCTCTGATCTTACATCTAAGTTTTAGTCTTATCTTGTAATCAAAAGATTTCTGCCTTATTAATCAGTCCCTCCTGTTTTCACATCTCTGGTCTAGCACTCTTTGCTTTCTTCTTTCCTGTTTTTAAATTTCTAAGACCTACGTCCTCTAGTTCCTAAAACACTATTCTTTTTGCTGTACTGTCAACTTAATACCGCCTTTCTTTTCTCCAGGGCTCTGAGGTATTTCCTTAAAGAGACCTGTTGTGAGAAATTTCTTGGAAGTTTTATATTTATCTCTTTTTTTTTTTTTTTTTTTTTACATTTATCTTAAACATTCATGTCTGTATTGGGCTCATTAAGTAATGTTTCCCTAACTAAAGATTTCTGTCCTATATATATCTCCTGACTAAAATTGATGCTGTAAGAAGATGAATTGTATTGGTCCAGTGGCTTGGAGTACTCACACACAGGGCTGTGTATCTCCTCTAAACAGGATACACATTTGCAGCTCTGTTGAGGCAGCCTCTCTTCAAGAATGACAATGTGTTCCTATTTTAAGGGATCAGAAAGAAGACTGCAGATCTAGAACTACTTCTGAGGAGACTTGCTTGATGAGAGGCAGCACTGTAGGAGAAAATATTTGAAAATTAATGTCTAAAAAAATTAGAAAAAAATATACTTAAAACATTTTTCAGGACTGTAATTTATTCTTGTTTCATTCTCTGTAATCTTTTTACTGTTATATATTTACCTCTGCCTTTGAAAGGAGTACCTGTTACCTTATTTCCATTCAGATCACACTATATGAAGTTGTAGAACTTCAAAAGATTGTCCAATTCTTTGGCTCTTGCACTTGCTTGATCACACTTCCGGTAATGTGAAAATCAGAGGAACCTCACAGAATTGGTTCTTATGCAGAAATGTTAGAGAAACCATTTGGAGAGCTATATGATAGTATGTTTGCTTTATGTTCCTCAAAGCTAATCTCTGTTCAATGAATTTCTAAGAGGGAATCATTTCAAACATAAAATTTACTTTTTTACTTAAGATTCTATTTAGCATACACGTGTCAGGGGCTAAAATTACTAACCTTTTACAAACATTTCAGAAAACCCCTCAAAGAGCCCTGTAATAAGGTATGTTTTTGGAATTGGTATTTTGAGTATTTTCATCTTAGATGTATTCTGACACATTTTGAAACAGTTTTGTCAGCTGACTGCATGTGTTCATACTATTTTTAGAATACTACTTTTATAATCAAAAGTGAAAGGTTTCTTCATTTAAGTGTGTCTTTCGAGTCTTTAACTCATGTACCTTGTGTGTCATTATTGAAACCACTGCTTAGAGTGCAATGCGTTGCAGTATGATTTTAAAAGCAGTTTCATTGTTGGGAGCAAAGATTGTTAAACTTTTTTTCCTTTCCCCTTCTCTCTCTCTCTCATCTGTTTCTACTTCTACTGGAGAAACAATTTGTAGGGTTTTTTTTTTTTTTTTTTTTTTTATTCAGTAGAGAAATCAAAATTGGAAAGGAGCTAAGTGGTTGTGAACTTAACACTAGCAACGTAAGAATTGCTTACTTCATAAAAGGAGCCTTTGAGGGCTGGCTGAGTGGCGCGGTGGTTAAGAGCTGACTTGGGACGCCAGTGGCCTCGGTTTGGGTCCCACATATGAGGGCCAGTGACACTGCCCTCAAAAAAAAGAAAAAGGAGCCTTTGAATCTTATGGGGATGATTTTGTTTCATAAAAACAATGTCTCATATGCTTAATTGGAATATCAATATTGCAAGTTACAAGTTTAGGCAGGACACCAATCAAAGATACTGCTACCAGCAAAATGGGGGAAATTCTACATAGATTAGCTTTTACACAGTGGGCATGGACAATTCACATTTGATTATGTGTATAAGTTTATTTCGTCTTAACCCTACCATTTTACTTTTTCTGTGTTTGGTGTTAAAGGTTTACATGTTTGCATCGTAAGTAGTTCGGGCCTGGATAACTCATTTACTTTTTAAAAAAATATATTTTTAGTATGTCTATATACTTTTAAGTATATATTAATATATTTTTAAGTATGTCTATTTTTCTTTTGGATATATTTTTGTGAGGGGATCATATAGTATTAAACTCTTTCATTTTTCATATTAATTTGCTTCTGGAGGGATTCCCCTGATATTTCCCTTTTCTGGTATTTCTTTTTTTAAAGATTTTATTGGGGAATTGGCGGAGGGGAACAGTGTTGGGGAATCGGGGAAGGGGAACAGACAAGTTGCTGTCTTCTTGTTCTTCAGTTTAGTTGCGGAGGATGTTGCTTCACTGTTGTTATCATCATTGCGCTCTTCCCGGATGAGGCAGATCGGTCGCTGGCCTCTGGATGTCGCTCACCGCGGCTATTGGCAGCTCACGCTGGCTGCGGGCCACTCACTGTAGCCTATGGCAGCCCATTGCAGCAGGGGCTGCAGCCCACACCTTGATAGTGTTTCTTCCAAAAGGTGTTCCCTATACTACAGTGATCTTTTTTTGGAAACTGATCTTTTTAAAGCAATTTTAACTTTGTTGTAGTAAAATTATCTTGACCCTAATTTTTGTGAATTGACTGAAATAATGAAGCAATATTAGATTGATTTAATGAAGCAATATTAGATTGTAAAAGATTAGATGTGAGGTGGATAGTGTTTGACTGATGGTGGATTTGTTTAGATTTAGAGAAAGCGGGTAAATTTGAGTTCTTTTAAATCAAAGAAAATACTATATAAGCAATTACGATTAAATTATAAGGAGGTGAAAGCAGAGGTATATAGAATATGCCAATGTTACAGTTTCCCAGTTCATTTATGAAAAAGTATATATATGACTATTCTGAAGTGAATTGTTAGTTCAACAATTGTCAAAAGTCAAGTGAAGATGTGAAAGTACTTGTGGTTGTGCGCAGTCCACACGACCCTCATGTTGCGTATATCATTTGCTGTACATTTCTTTGGATTAGAAGTGAATATTGGCCTGATAGGTAAGGGAGGAAGTAGGAAGTATAACCCTCCAGGTTTATATAAGTCTACTATCTCAGTAACTGGAGTAATTGAAGACTAAGGCTTTTGCCTTTCCGCAGGCCTCTGCTCCTTATTTGGCATTTGCTTTATTAATGTCATCATAGGGAATCATAAAGAATGTCATCATCAGGTAATTGCAGTCCAGAGAGGAAAATTGACACAGAGTCATTTGTTAAATCTGGGACAAGAGCTCAAGAACTGGGACAAGAACTTACTTTCTGCCCTAATAAGTAGGGTGGAAGTTGGGAGAGGAATTTCCTATTTTGATGTGATTTCTAAATCATAAATTAATAGCTACCCAGAGGCAGAAGTATAAATATAAAAACAAAATGGAAAATGAGCACAAAAATTGTAGTTCTTAAAATATAATTTATTTTGGCTAAGTACGAAACAAGAATTGTGGTTAACATTTATTGTGCTTAATTCTGGGTCAGTTAACTGCTTTACATTACTGCATTTAATTTTTATAACAGCCTTCTGAGAGGTAGATATTATTGGTCTTACATAGATGGAAAAACTGAGGCTATCATATTGGACTACTGATATTGCAGAACTGATACTCACATTCAGATCTGCCTGACTAGCACAAGCTGTGAACCATTATGTGATATACTATTACTTTCTTTTCAACTTAGCATGCCTTTACTAAGAGGAAATAGGGTATGAGAAAAACCATTCAAAGCTTAGTCCCTATGTAGATCCCTTGTAATTAAAACGAAAAGTGTTTTTATTTGTTATCACTTTAGTGTTATAAATTTCCAACAATTGGAAACTTATGTAGTGATTATTCACTCCCTCTAAAAATTAGTGGAATAGAGTTTAGTAGCATCTAGCCTTAACCTTTTATTTTATTTTTAAACAGAAACATTGTTTCCTTCATCTTGAGAGATTACAAGAATCACAAAAGGTCACTATACAGATATCACAGGTTAGAGAGATTGTACCCTTTTCTGGATAGAGCATAAATCCAATGGCCACAGGCCTTGTATATAAGGAGGGGTTGAAATTGACTTTATTTAGATGAACTAAGTCGTATTCCCACATTCCTGTTCCTCTGAGTGAAGTGACAGCTGTCAGGTATTAAAATCAACCATTTCTGAAGAGTGCAGGGAACTGGAGAAAACCTAGCTATGCAGCCTTTTTTATGACTTGATTTCTAGAACCATTTTGGACATATGGAAGTTTATTGGTAGAATAGAATAGTTACCAGTGAAAATAGCAGGTTTTCTGTGTTATGCTCTCAAATGAGTTGTCACAGAAACAGTAAAATAAATGAAAAGTTAATATGAACACAAACTTTAGGAATGGGAGAATTATAGATCTTCTTTTTATACTCATATCCTTTGACAGAAAGTTTACCATTTTAGAATTATCTTTTAAATCTGCATTTAGGTTGATCTGTTATTTATATTGGAATTAGATGGCTCTTTAAACCTTGCCTATTAATTCTGTTTGTTTCTAAATGGGATTCTTCAGTCCAAGCTAAAAGATCCAAAGATCTGTGCTCTTTATTGCCCCGATAGAAAATGTTCATTGAGCATTGTAAGTAAATAAATCAATAAATACATAGCCTTGTTATAAACACTTGGGCAATGCCCAGAAATAAAAATAGATTATAGTCATGGTCTTCAGGGAGTTTGAAATGTAGTTGGAGAGAAGTTTGCCCCCCCCCCTTTTTTTTTTGTTTTTGCTAGGCAAACTTAGATGTTCTCTAAACTAAAATCTGTGTTTCTATGAACTGCTCAGCTGTTTTATCAGAGAAGGTAGACTCTGATAATTAGAGGAAATGGTCCATGATGGCTTTCTGGCCGTATGGTCTTCTTTTTTATTTTTGAATTATCTCATGAGTTGTAATCCAGTTTCTTCTTCAGTTGTTTTCTGAGTAGTTTTGAAATTAAAGAGGGTTTCTATTGTTTCAAATAATAAAATTATAGTTTTCTTTCTTGGTTATGGAATACATTGATCACTTGTGCTGAGTTTAGTTTGTGTTATTCCTTGGAATTTCACTGAAGATTAGTTCTTAAGCTTTAAGAGAAATTGGATAGACTTCTGAACTTAAGAATTTCAAGAAGAAGCTTAATGAGAAATTATCAGATGGAAGCAGTGTTTGAAAGTTGCCACTTTCCCTCGTAATTTTTTTTTCTCTTGAGATTTGGGGACTTGCTTTATTTTTACTTGTATACATCATACTGTAAATAGTCACACATTTATTGTAAAACTCCAGTTCAAAAATTACCTAATGCCCCTTTGTTTTATTTATTTGCATTTGACCTCTTTTTACTATGGTCTAGTTAATATTTTAAATATTCCATTGTGATCATGTGTGTTTAAACCAGTACGTATTGGCCTTTTCATTAAACCAATTGTTTATTATAAATTTATAGATAAATATTTGTTTTTTTCCATGTTCACTTGAACCACCTACAAGTTGGAAAATAGGTTGTAGCTTTTAATGTTACTCAGCTGATTTTTAAGTAGCTGGTCAAAAAGATAGCTGTTGCTTTTTTTGATAATTGTTACTGGCAATAAAGTACCTTGGAGGATTATAGAACTCTAATCAATGGGTTACAGAAAACTAGTTTTTGGCAGTTGCTGATAGAAACACTTTAAATTTTGTCTGCTGTTTGTTTTTATGTAAAAGCACTCTAATGAAAATTTAAAATTAGTATTTGAGGTATTAAGCCACCGAACATATTTTTTGATGTATTAATAAGTATGGTCATTGCTGCCTACTTTGTAAAGATTGAAAATGATTTCTTCTTTTCCTAGTTTTCTTCCCTTTAGTTTACAGCAGAGAATGAGCAAAGTGAGGGGAAAGGAAAGAGTAGATGCGAGCTTAGGTAGTTAATCCTTATAGTTCTGTCTGTCTGAAAGAAAAGATTATGTATTGCATGTACAAAGATAATGTCTAAATTTATGAACAGATATTTAGAGATGTTTACTAATTGAATTAGATGTGTTCTTAAAATACACCATCCTAATTTATCAAATGGCGTTTTCCCTCTCCAGCTCTGTAGAAAATGTTCTCAAAACACTCGTGAAAAGCTGCCGACCGTAAGTAGCTTCTTAGTTTAAAAGCTTCTTGTTTCTGTGGGCTTTCCCCCGTCATTAGTATGTTCTGAAGAGGAAATTAAAGCTATAGTTTCTGATGTTATGATGTTAGTCACTGGGCACAACATATCATTTCCAACAATTGAACTGAATTTTTCAGATTTCATTTATAAATTTAGAAATGTTTTAAGTGGCGTGAGTGTCGGTCACCCATTATAAACTAAGTATGCCATAATTTATGTATAATCACATTTATTTGAAAGATTATTTCAGAATATTGTTACTTAGATCAAAAATATTTTCTAAAATGAGCACTGTAGGTGTATTGCATTAAAATAGGAGTAATAACAGGAAGGTGATCTGTACATTTTTTTTCTAGTATGTTTTCTTTCATTAGAACATTTGACTCGAAATATCCCATATTCTGATATTTAAAAATGAATATACATAGAATTTAGTTTTGATTAATTAAAGTCAAGTTCTTTGGATTTGGACTATTTTTCTTGTTCTAAGGTGGTTCTAAGACTACTTATCCTGCTATGGATACAGGGAATTCTTTTGCATGGAAGTCCCTATGTTTATCATATGCTTATAATATAAGTTAAAGTTATTTTGTAAATCAGGTATTTGTTGCTGGCCTAGTGTACTACTCCATCTTGAGCAAATGTATTTTCAGGATATAAAATGTCTTCCTTTTTGAAACTTAAGGTGTAACCTGAGCCATAAGTTAATACCCTGGCCCGTGTTTCCTCACTGGAAACTTGATCATCACTGAGGTACCTACTGGTTTTTAGGTTGTTAAGTAATTAATGGAACACCTAAGCTTTTATTTTTGGTTTACTCTGAAAAATTAGAAAGGGGAATGATGCACGAGAGTTTTGAAGGCAGAATATGTCCTGCTTCTTTAAAAAGTTCTTCTAACTGTGGCACAGTGAACCCCAGCGTGTACACATGTGATGAGCTCAACAGAAGTATTTTCAGAAGTGGAATTTTATTTTTCACAGAAAGGAATGCAGTGTGATTCCAATTACACAGATGTGTAAAAATATAATAAGATAAATAATATAATGTGTAGGCCAAACCCACAAGTGTATTTGAAAGGATTTCCTAACTTTTTGGCCAACCCAAAGCAAAATTTTTCATATGCTTTTTGTTATTTTAAACCACTTAATTTGGTAAGTTGTACATTGACCTTTGTTTTGTGTTTGTTTGCACACTTCAGATTTTAATTTTGTAAATCTTCTCTACCCCAGGGATACTCCTGCCCATTTCATAGACATTGTAGAATGTTAGAGCCTGTAGGACCAGATCATTTAGTCCAGTCCTCCCTTGTGTACAGGAGGACTTGCTGGTCCAGTGAAGAGGGTAAATGGCTTGTCTGAAGATACTTGGAGATTGATGTTCCTTCTCGCTACATTGATTATCTATTTCTTACATAGACTGGATTCTCTATGACGAGATTTTTTCCTGTTGCTATTACATAGCACACAAGAAGGGAAATTACAACAACCATGTTTAAGTTTGTAGGTAATTTGAGTGACTTGGTATTTTATCTGAGTTTCATTAACTTTATAGCATTTTTCTAAGTCCTATAGACAAGAAGAAAATTTACCTTATCCTAAGTGTGTCAGGATATGTAGAGTTGTAAAAATGTGTGTTTCTTCTAGGCTAACTTGACAATTGTAATATGTGATGTATTTTATGAAATCCATTCCTCCTCCCCATTTTTGTCAGTCATATATTGGTGATGAGATACATGAAAATCTTTTTTATTAGATATTTTCCAGTGGATGCGACAGCTGAGATGCTAGAAGAATGGCGGCCTTTAATGTGCCCTTTTGATGTAACAATGCAAAAGGCTATCACTTATTTTGAAATATTTCTTCCTACCTCCCTTCCTCCAGAACTTCATCATAAAGGTTTTAAGTAAGTATACACATATACATATCTTGACAAATTCTAGGATACAGCAGGAAATACAGATATATAGGCAAACTAGTAAAGCAGTGTGAAGTAAAAAAAATTTTGCTAACTCAACCATTACATTTATTATACTCGAAGTGTATGAAGGCTAAAGCAGTTAAAACGTAACGTTGTAAGTAGAGAGAATAATGCTTGTATGTCAAGCCAAATAAGATGAGGGCTTTAATTTCAGAAGTTGAGAGAGAAAGAATAATTAATGCATAAAGGAGTGGAAAATATCAATAAATAGGCAGTGATAGACATGTTAAATTGCATAGAATTTAAGAAAAGGAAGAGTGTTTTCCTAAAATTTGGTTTTAACCCTCATGTATTGTTTTTCTTGGGTCTCTCTTATTATAATTTTTTTTTAACTTAGTCTAGTCTGCACCATTTTTAAGAATTATTTGTTTCTAAATAACTAAGTATACAATAAACCCTAGAATGAAAAATAGACAGTACTTGTATAAAAATAAAGAAAAAGGTATGAAAAAAGACTGGAAGGATGATAGTAATTAGTACCATGTTATGGATTCATGCTTAATCTGCCCACTCTTAGGTTTTCTGTGGTGAGATGTCAAACTTTTTATTTCTGTCAAGTCAGAAATTTTGTATATTGCTGTATATTTATGAAAATTTAATTTTAATTCAAAAATTCTAAAAACTTTTAATTTCTTTGACAGTTTTAATGGTTCATTAATATTCAAACATTTTCTTGACCCTATAGTTTCTATATCTTTAATTTGAGATAGTTTCCCCCACTGTAATCTAATTGCAAACTAGTACTTTGTGGCTCCTTTCTTTTGTGGAACATTCACTACAGTGCTAGTTAATGGTGTAATTACTAATTGGCTTATTAAAGATTAGAAAGTAAGGAAGAGTTGCAAGAACAGGTAGTAACAGGGAAACATTACCAAATGAGAAAGGAGGGAGAGGAAGGAGAAACTTGTAAACAGTATTCAATGGGGGTAGACAATAAGTACTTAACAATGAAGAAAAAGTTGTATGAGATTTGCCTTTTCAGCATAAATAAGTTGGACTATTCAACAAAAATAGTCTTTAGTTCCATTAACTTTGTAACTTTCAATGTTTTTTCTAGGTTGCATAGTTATCAGTAGGAATAATAGGTTAAAAAAATACAAAGGACACCTGGCTATGAACCACTTTCTATGACTCACTGGCTATGCATAATAAGTTGTTATGTTTTTCTTCTTCAGACTTTGGTTTGATGAATTAATTGGCCTTTGGGTTTCAGTGCAAAATCTCCCACAGTGGGAGGGGGTGAGTAGCCCATTTTTTTCTCCTATGCTTTTCATTTTGGAAATAAATGTGTGAATCATTTGATAAGGAACTTCAGTTCCCTAGAATCGGCTAGTAGAATTGTTATAATTAGTTTTCTAAATGTTATTTACTATATTCTACCACAAGTAGACATTTCTTTAGTTTGGTTAGATCACTATGTAGAAGTATATGCATATAATGTGAAATGCATGAAATATAAGGCCCTGTTGTTCGTTTCCTTTTGTACCCACTGTGCTGGACACAGAGTGGATGTTTTGTACATTCCTATTGGATTGAAATTACTTTCTCTGTTTGCATTATGGGTGGTGCTTTGTCATTTCCCTTTTTATAAACATTTCAACTATAATTGATTTTTTAAATGGATGGCAATAATTAGACCTTAAATTTGGAGATTTTAAAAACCTGAGTTATAAACCGTATATTAAAGTATGCTAATAACTGTTGAAAAGAAGAAATGAATAACGAGTGTGACTGACATTCAAAACAACAACAAATGTATTTACTTAACTGTCTTTTTCTGTTTACTTTCAGCAACTAGTAAATCTCTTTGCTCGATTGGCTACAGATAATATAGGGTACATAGATTGGGATCCATATGTACCAAAGGTAATTAAGAACATTTGGACATGTACAATTGCACTGACATCACTTTTATGTCTTTAAGAAGTGTGGTGTTTTTTTTTTTGGTTTGTTTTTTTATATATAAGATTTTATTGGGGAATTGGGAAAGGGGAACAGACAAGCTGCTGTCCTTTTTGTTCTTCAGTCTAGTTGTGGAGGACATTGCTTCAATGGCCCATGTTGGTATCATCATTACGCTCTTCTTGGGTGAGGCAGATCAGTCGCCAGCCTCTGGACGGCTGCTCACAGTGGTTATTGGCAGGTTATTGGCAACTCACGCTGGCTGCCAGCCCAGCTCCAGGTGGAGCTGTTGTTCACCATCTTAGCTGTAGAGGGCAGCGTTACTGGCCCTCATATGTGGGATCCGAACCGGGTCTGCTGGCGTCCCAAGCTAGCTATTAACCAATGCGCCACTCAGCCGGCCCAAGAAGTGTGTTTTATATGCTAATTCCTGGCACCACTTAAAATATATTTTTTAGCATTAATAAAAACATAATTTACAGTGTGGGTCCTTTATTTTCAAAAAGTAATTGGATCATATCAAGATATCAAAAATGTGTGATTTTTTTTGTCTTACCTATGCAGGGGATGAACTATAAGTTTCAGAGTGAGTAATTTAGGAAGTGTTAAGTATGTTATTCAGGGAGTCATACATTTTTACCTTCCAATGAATTTTGTGAATTGTATTTGATTACTAGTCTAGTGTGTTCTAACCACTTTTTATACACATGTGTTTTCCTAGAGTAAATTAAGCTAGAGTGTCTTTGGGTTCAGTGTTCTTAACGTTGCATCTTCAGTATTGTTTCACCTGCAGTAGAATCAGCTGTAGAGCCTCCAAGGGGCTGGAGTAGGGCATCCAGTTGATTGTGAAGCCTGTAGTGACAGTAGAGCAGGACTGGGGACCAGCAAAGGCAAATACTCTGATTGCCTTTGCTTGTGCTGTCTTCCTGTATTGTGGGCTAGTGGAAACTAAGAAGTAATTTTTCTCCACCCTTGGGCCCCCTATCTGTTAGTAATGAGAGATTTAAAATAAATTTTGCTATATTAAAATGAGATTATTAAATGACATTAAAATGCAAATTCTTAGGGGAAAAAAGATCAAGCCAGTGTTAAAATTTAAAGAGGGAAAGTAATCTGCCAGAAGATATTTCCATTTTGTGTATCCTTGGCATGGAATGAGAGTGTAGGAAAAGAATTTTTTTGTGTATATAGAAAGACAGGAGTCAAAATATTTCATGTTTAATTTCAGTTATCTATGTTTTCCCTTTTTATGTTTTTACTATATCTCATTTGTCTATTTTTGGGTATATGGATACAGCTGTTTCATATCCACATGCCTTTCACCTCAGAGTGTCATTTACAATTTTTTATAGATATTTGTATATTATTATTATTATTATTATTTTTTTTTTTTTTGAGGGCAGTGTCACTGGCCCTCCTCATATGTGGGATCTGAACCGGGGCCGCTGGCATCCCAAGCCAGCTCTTAACCACCACGCTACTCGGCCGGCCCTATATATTATTTTTAAGAATAAAGCAGATTACTAAGCAGTAATCTTGCTTAAAAACTGATCAAATGAGAATACATCCAGTAACACTAATATCTAACATTTAAGTTGTTTAAGATTTACTTCATATCTGTAAATATGTATTCTTAATTCTTTTTTTTCTTTTTAAAGATATTTACAAGAATTCTGAGAAGCTTGAACCTCCCAGTGGGAAGCAGTCAAGTGTTAGTACCAAGATTTTTAACAAATGCTTATGATATAGGACATGCTGTAATATGGATCACTGCCATGATGGTTTGTAATACATTATATTTGCTTTATATATGTATAGTTCATTTAATTTTATGTTAACCATAACAAAAATTCTGTGTAGGCACACAAGTCTAAATTAGTGGCTGAGTTGGTCACTTGATTCTTGGATATTTTCAACCTCAGAATTGTACTCATAATGTAGCATTTGTAAGTGTGTCTATAACCAATGAATCTTCAAAGTAGAGTCAAAAGTTTAGTTTTGAGAGATTCAGAATAGAATGTCTGTAAATTTTACAGACCAGGAAGCGTACTCAGATTAAAGGACTTTGCCAAAGTCAAATAGAGCGTGTACATATGATCAGTGTTAATGCATTCAGTATCAATGTTCACATGAAACATTGTGCTGAACACAAAGTTTATTAACAAAGTAATATTAGTGAATGGAAAAGTGTGAAGGATTTTACTGACAACATTGAAGAAAAGTAAAAATATATTCACATGCTTGGATTTCAACATTATCTTTTTAAATAAGAATATAGAACCTCATGATATAATAAACCCACAAACATTTTCTTAACAGCTTTGGAAAAAAGAATATATAACAACTTTATACTATAATTTTCTTGATTGTCATTCATATTTCTTTTACAACTGTCTCCTTTAATAATTATTCTGTTTGCTATTTCCTCCCAGATTATGTTGTTGTTTAACTCATTGTTTTGTATTGGTTGTTTCTGTGGAAAGGGCAGAATGGTTGGGAGAGGTATAGCTCTTAAATTTTATTTGAAGGTTAAAAAAGAACAAGGAAATTCAAGCTCCCCCTGTTTTTGCTATTTCATTATTAAACAGTGGAAATTCCACTTTCTGTTGTGCAATAAGAAAAAAACTTTTGGATGTTTACTATTTTATGTTAGCATAGTTGGAATTCAGTTTTTTAAGGAGCCACAGAATTAGTGATTAGTATCAGCCTTATTTTAGTTAATGTTGTGTGGTTCTGTTTCACACATTTGTTCTCATTTGCAGCTTCATTTTGTGTTTAATATGAATATAGAATATAATTTAAAAATCAACAATGCTAAATGTTATGTTAGAATTTTGAAATTTTTGTTGGTGTTTTGCTATGGAATTATTGTCTCTTTAATGGTTGCCCTATTCTAGAGTGGGAAACATGAACGTGGATTTCATTTCAGTAGGAAAACATGTTCCTAATGTAACTCGATGTTCTATCCTAAATTTATGCTGTTTATTGAAAGAGGATCAGTTTGAGACAGGAGGTTTCAGGGTCTAGTTGTACATAGTCCTTTTTCCCAGGGTGTTCAACTTGATTAGATGAATACTAGCCTATTTCCTCATTTCCTTCTCAGGTTATGCTATTGTTTGGTTGTTTTGTGTTTGTTTTGGCAGTAGATTAAGAAAAATTTTTTTCTTTTGAGTCAAAATGTAGTCACATAGAACGGGTTTAATTATTTGAAACATTTAGAAGTAATAATAAAACATTTTATGCATTTGTGTAAATCTTAATCTCTGCATTTCCTGCAATGAGAAATTCAATTCTTGAATCATTTGAGGAATGTTTTTTATGCCTGATGGTACCACTCTTGATTATTTTAAATGACAATCTTAGTGACAAAAGTTATTTGATTGCATAAGAGTAAAAGATCCTGTTATCCTAAATTGAAAAATATCTTTTCAGTTTTCTAATTTGGGTCAGTGAGTTGCCCTTATTTTATTTATTTATTTTTTTAAAGATTTTATTGGGGAATTGGGGGAGGGGAACAGCATTGGGGAATCGGGGAAGGGGAACAGACAAGTTGCTGTCCCTTTGTTCCTCAGTTTAGCTGCGGAGGATGTTGCTTCACTGTTGGTATCAGTCATTGCGCTCTTCCTGGGTGAGGCCGATCGGTCGCCGGCCTCTGGGTGTCGCTCACCGCGGCTATTGGCAGCTCATGCTTGGCTGCCAGCCGCCCACGCTGACTGTGGGCCACTCACTGTAGCCTATGGCAGCCCACTGCAGCAGGGCTGCAGCCCACACCATCACCGGGGCTCGCACAGCCCAGCTCCAGGTGGAGCTGTTGCCAGCTGTAGAGGGCAGTGTCACTGGCCCTCATGTGGGATCCAAACCGGGGCCACTGGCATCCCAAAACCAGCGCTTAACCAATGCGCCACTTGGCCGGCCCGAGTTTCCCTTATTTTTAATAGGATGTTTCGAATTGATTTATGTTTGGGGAATGTTATGTACTCTTATTTTGAGGTAGAATTGATTTTTGTCAGCGGAATAAACATGAGCCAAATTAGAGATTCATATGTAAGCTTAGGCCTGTTAACCCCTCCGATTTTATAATATAATAATATTTAATAATATGGGTACTGATATTTTTACTCTTTTATCTGAACAGGGTGGACCAAGTAAGCTAGTGCAAAAACATTTGGCTGGTTTGTTTAACAGCATTACATCTTTTTACCATCCTTCAAATAATGGGCGGTGGCTGGTGAGTGTGTTCAATTTTCACTCTAGGGTTTGAAATTTTTAAAGATATTGTCACATGTAACTATTGCCTGTTGTGTAACCTGTGATACATTTTCTGTCCTTCAGATAAGCTCCAGCTATGTGTAAGTGACTAAGTTCAAATTAACTGTGTTCATAAATCATATGTAAACAAATTAAGATAGTATTGGTATGGTGACTGGTGACAAAATGCCACATTCTGGTAACAGAATGGTAACAAAAATGCCACCAAAGCATGGAATCATGTTTTCAGTTTTATTGTGTCAATTTTTTTGTTTTAAATGACTTTTCATGTAATGTAAGATTATGTGGTGCAAGAAGTTAAAACTGAAATTTGAAACATATTTGTGTTATCAATAGTTAATTGGTAAGAGTATTTTATTCTATAAAGACGTACCATGCAGGTCTTTGTAATAAGATTATAAAAGCCGTTTTTAAAATCTTTCCTTGGGAGGGTACCCAGGAACCATGAATACCTATTTGGGAAATAGAACCTGCCTAGGACTTTTTGCTTCTGTGTCCCCAGAACAAGTTAATGAAACTACTTCAGCGGTTGCCAAACAGTGTTGTTAGAAGATTGCATCGTGAAAGATACAAGAAGCCTTCTTGGTTAACTCCTGTGCCTGATAGCCATAAGCTTACTGATCAAGATGTTACAGACTTTGTACAATGTATTATTCAACCTGTCCTCCTGGCTATGTTTAGCAAAACTGGTAGTTTAGAAGCAGCCCAGGCTCTACAGAATCTTGCACTCATGAGACCTGAGTTAGTAATACCCCCTGTACTTGAAAGGTAAGTGTAGCTTGCATGTTTTGTTGAAACCTCAGCCCTGGCTACAGCTATTTTGATTTTCTCTTCCTTCTACACTACTATTCTGCATTGTTTTCTGTGGCTTCTGTTTTACCATCTTTTTTTTTTTTTTTTTTTAAAGATTTTATTTGGGAATTGGGGGAGGGGAACAGCATTGGGGAATGGGGGAAGGGGAACAGACAAGTTGCTTTCCCTTTGCTCTTCAGTCTAGTTGCAGAGGATGTTGCTTCACTGGCCCGTGTTGGTATCATCATTGTGCTCTTCCCAGATGAGTTAGATCGGTGCACGGCCTCTGGATGTCGCTCACCGTGGCTATTGGCAGCTTAAGCTGGTCAGCCGCTCACGCTGGCTGCCGGCCAATCACTGTAGCCTATGGCAGCCCACTGCAGCAGAGGCTGCAGCCTACACCTTCGCCGAGGCTCACAGCCCAGCTCCAGGTGGAGCTGTTGTTAGCTGTAGAGGGCAGTGTCACTGGCCCTCATGTGGGATCCGAACCGGGGCCGCTGGCATCCCAAAACCAGCTCTTAACTAATGCGCCACTCTGCCGGCCTGTTTTACCATCTTTTAAAACACATAAAACACAAATTTCAGCATTTAGTAAGATGGTTTTTCTATAAAAGGGGTAGAGAGAAGTAGTTGTAACTTGTTTTTCCTGAATTCTAATAATCACCATTAGATTAGATGCAATACTATTGGAATGTGAAAGTGGATTAAAATGGCTGGAATAATGCAAATTTTACTACTTTATGTTCTTTTTCACTGTGAAATTTGCATGGAGAAAGGTTGTGAAATGCAGGGGGTTGGGAAAACCCTTTTCCTTTATTTGTATAATTCTGTTAACGTTGAAAGCAAACATTCACTCAAAATTTTCTGCTAGCTTTAAACGAAAGTACATTTTATGAATTTAATGTATTTAATGTATTATATATGTTTATCATGGAAATTTATTTTAAAATTCTGCTTACAAACTGTAGGACATATCCTGCACTAGAGACTTTAACAGAACCTCACCAGCTCACAGCTACTTTAAGTTGTGTAATTGGAGTGGCCCGCAGTTTGGTGTCAGGGGGCCGATGGTTTCCTGAAGGCCCAACACATATGCTACCTCTGCTGATGAGAGCGTTGCCTGGGGTGGACCCAAATGACTTCAGTAAATGCATGGTGAGCATGCTGAGGATTCTGGTTTATATCTGAACTATCATTGTGGGAATAAGCATCCTGTGAATTTTTCTTTAAATACTCTTTAGAACATAATTCAGTGTAAAGTAATAGAATAATAACAGACGTATCTGTAGACGCCCAAGTTTAAATCTGTGGACAGCTAGTTGATCTATATAACATCTTCCTTCATAAGTAATTTGCCACAACCTGTATGCATTTAATGATCATTTGATATTTTCAAGCTCATTATATATTTACTATCTTTCTTAAGCAGAAACATTAAAAATCATGGCATCTGATCATTTGCACTTTCCTTCATCTACACTGGTGATGGGGGCATGATATGATTTACTGGGTGGAAAATGCTAGATCCCGTTTTTACAGTGTTGCTCACCTTCCGACTTCCCTGGTCTCTAGCTTCTGCATTAGCATTTACTATTCACACTTAGTTACTGTTACATTTTTAGGTGAGAGGCAAAGTAACTTCTCTGTGACAAAAGTTAGGAAACTTTGTGCTTAAACCTAATAAAATAACTATGTGAAAATAAATGTAGTATCATTTCGTTACTAAAGTAACAGCTAGTTCATTGTGAACAACCATAAAATTATGTTGAATTCTAAGTGAAAAATTTCCAGACAGGTTATTGTGGAACTTCCCTTACGATAATTTATTTGGGTACTTTATTATTGTAGATGATGGCACGCTTGTATTTTTGAACGAGAATTATGTAATTAATGTTAAATATGTTGCATCTTTCCACAGATTACATTCCAGTTTATAGCAACATTTTCCACTCTGGTGCCTTTAGTAGATTGTTCATCTGTATTACAAGAAAGAAATGACCTCACAGAAGTAAGGATGCTTTCTGGTTATAAAGAGATTGGTTAATGCTGAGTTCTAATTCTAACTGTGTCTGCATAGTAATATTTGATAGTTTAAAAGCAACTTTGGGTAGATGCTAACAAATTAAAATTACTGTTTTGTGACTTCAGTGATACTAAATGGAGAGCTGTATCATCATTGCTATTTTGACATCTAGAATATTTCAGTGATTTTTGTCACTTTTTAATGTTTTGTTAAGCAGAGATTGTGGCATTCTGTTTTTTTCATTGTATGTTAGAAATAAATCTGTTTAGGGGGTTAGCATTTAATTATGAGACATTTTCTTTATTTCTGCTGCTTCTTTCAGAACTGTTTTCTTACATGCAGGCATGTTTACTACTTGACTTGGCATTAGGGTGTTCAAATTGTGAGAGGTAATCTCTTACACACACCAGCAGTTTGAAACTTTGAAAAATGGAGATAATAAAAATGGCTGCTTAACTTCTCGTTTGGTGCATATAAAACACATTAATTGTTATTTTGGTTCCTGGAGAGTAGTAGGTTGAGTTGTTCTAAATTGATATGCAATTATGGTGCTGTTTCGCAAAGAATGCATTGCACTAATGTAGTGCTATATCTATTTTGTAGGCCATCATTGAGTTTTGTTAGTTCAAAGGAAAAAATCAGAGGCTATTTCTAATTTTTCTCCACATTAACATGTTATAGGTAGAACGAGAACTTTGTTCAGCCACAG
Source organism: Aselliscus stoliczkanus (assembly GCA_033961575.1). Classification (NCBI taxonomy): domain Eukaryota; kingdom Metazoa; phylum Chordata; class Mammalia; order Chiroptera; family Hipposideridae; genus Aselliscus; species Aselliscus stoliczkanus. The sequence continues at coordinate 66,684,686 of CM066730.1, read as the reverse complement.
CTGAATTTGAGGATTTCGTGTTACAGTTTATGGACAGGTGAGCATGTGTACCCCAGACCCACCATTTATTTATCTGACATTCAGAAAAAGGAAATGTTCTGTTCCAGCAATTTGACTCTCCACTCATTGCAACCTGTATTTAACTACCACCTAGGACGTGGCTTCTGAAGCTACAAAAGGACAATTGATTTATGAGCTCTGTACCAATTAAGTAGCTATCAGTTGAATAGGCATGACAGTATTTATGTAATCATCATCAAAAATGTTCAACCAGCTTTCCGTAGCTAACATTATACTTTCTTTCTGTTATTTAGATGCTTTGGACTTATAGAAAGTAGCACATTGGAGCAAACAAGAGAAGAGACAGAAACAGAGAAAATGACTCACTTGGAGAGTTTAGTTGAATTAGGTCTGTCTTCTACATTTAGTACAATCCTTACACAATGTTCCAAAGAAATATTTACGGTAAGAATGCATTGCCACAAAAAATTAAATTCCAATTTTTTAGCTTTGGTTGATGTTTTAAAAATTGAACTTCAAGTTACTTTAAGAGTGTATATGAATGCCAGTTTATCCTTTACTTTCATACTAAGATTTGAAAAAGATAAACAGTTGATTCTCATTATTAACAAATTCATATTTGCAAATTCACCTACTTTCTAAAATATTTGCATCCCCTCAATCAACACTTAGTGTTTTGTTTTGTTTTGTTTTGAGGTCAGTGTAACTGGCCCTCATATGTGGGATCTGAACCGGGGCCGCTGGCCTCCCAAGCCAGCTCTTAACCACCATGCCACTTGGCCGGCCCAACACTTAGTGTTTTTGAGCAGCCTTGTAAAAGTGTCAAAAAAATCTCTGAGTTGCGTATGTTTCCACCTGAAGTTATATAAGGTGACGCTCTGCCTTCTTGTTTCAGCTCTCATACTGGAAATATGTCCTTTGTGGGTCTATCTAGTACCAGGTTTCCCACATTTTTGTGCCTTTTATCGATGATTTTGCCATTCAAAATGGCCCCCAAAAGTGGGGGCCACTTTTTAGAGATTTAGGCATAAGAAAGTTATCATTTGTCTAACAGAGAAAGATAACATGTTTTATATAAGCTTTGTTCAGGCATGAGTTATAGTGCTGTTGACTTTGAGTTCCATGTTAACACATTTTTTGCGGGAAACGAGTAAACTCGTCATATAGCTTTTTATGCCCGCTTATAAAGTATTAATGAATCAGTATATATTAAATAAGGCATCTTTAAACAGAAACACATAAAACAAAATTCATCAGATGAAATGTAATCAGAGGCTTACAGGAACATAAATCCTGTATTTCCTCTAGGAAAAGTGGTTTTGTTTGCTAGCAATTTAGTATTTGAGAATTAGTGCTCACAGCAACTTCATAGAACATTACTACAAATAAGAATCCACTGTATTTTTAAAATTTACTATTAAATACTATTTGGGAGAAAAGTACTGGAAATTGTTTATGCCATCACATGATGGAAATTAAGTCCTAAAAATACAAAAGTCTGGCAAACTATGATGAATGAGAAATAGTTTGTCCTCAAGGCATTCTGTCAACACTCTCTCGATATTGGCTGTTACCTGTTATGTACTGTCTGGTCTTTTTTTTTTTTTTTTGAGGGCAGTGTCACTGGCCCTGATATGTGGGATCTGAACCGAGGCCGCTGGCATCCCAAGCCAGCTCTTAACCACCATACCACTCGGCCGGCCCTGTACTGTCTGGTCTTTAAGACCACACTTTCTCCTTCCCTCATTGGAGATTATCATTGTTCAATTTGTTTATCCTCATTATATAGCTAAATTGTTTTATAGCTGCATGAAATATTTACTAAGATTATGTGAGTATAAATAAATTATAAATATCGCTTGTTTAACCAAAGTCTTTTGAAAGGAATTCTGTATAATTTTCTGCATTCTTAATTTACGTCTAGGGCTCATTCTTGCATAGCAATTAAAATTCTGTGGCTTGATTGTAAAATTAAAAAGATTATTCAAGCCTTTTAAAGGTAAATGTTTATAGTTTGTAGTTGTCAGAATAATAAAATATAAATATTAGCTATCCCAATAAATTTCCTTTGTTATATTGGATTAGCCAACAGGATAATTAAATTGTATTTGCTTCCAAGAGCTCTAATGTTCTGTTCAGTGTTTCTGTAGCAAATTCAATCTTGAGCCTCAAATGTTTTCTTCACGTTAGGGTCTTGTGCAAAGATTGTAGACATGAATGCAAGATTATTAAGAAAATCCTTATAAATTCAGATGGCTAAAAAAATTTCCTACTTGGTTACCTTTAGTGTAGTCTGAGCATTTTCTTTTGTATGTTTTATAAGATATTTCACTTTCTTTAAAATGCTGATTAGACATTTTCATTTTTTATATACCTTAACAGGTGGCCCTTCAGAAGGTTTTTAATTTTTCTATTTCACATATATTTGAAACCCGAGTAGCTGGCCGAATGGTGGCAGATATGTGCCGTGCTGCTGTAAAGGTGAGTTTGTTTTTTTTTTTTTTTTTTTTTTTGGGGGGGGGAGGCGGGGGGCTGATGCATTAATGAACCAACAGGTTTATGTAGTTAATTATATTAGATGTGTTTGTTATGCTTAAAATACATAGTTCTTTCAGTAGCTGCTTATAGTCCTTAATTGCCACTGAAAATAGTGCTAGTGTATAGTTCATGACTGTGAAATATTTGAGCCTTTGAAAAACACTTAACTTATACAAATATATTTTCAGTGCTGCCCAGAGGAATCTTTGAAGCTATTTGTTCCCCACTGCTGCAGTGTTATTACTCAGCTTACAATGAGTAAGTCATAAGGTTATCATTGTCTTTACAATTTTATTTATTTATTTATTACTGTTATTTTAATTTCTTTTTTGTTTTCTTTTTTTTTGAGGGCAGTGTCACTGGCCCTCATATGTAGGACCCGAACCGGGGCTGCTGGCGTCCCAAGCCAGCGCTTAACCACCACGCCACTCGGCTGGCCCTTATTTATTTATTTTTTTTGCTGAGCCATCCTGCTACCTGTTGGCAGCTCAGCTTGGGCTGGGCATCGAACCGCTGTTGCTCAGAGCTCAGCTTGCACTCTTGAGCGAGCTCTTAACCAACCAAGCCACTTGGCCGGCCCATGTCTTTACAATTTTAGATAAAAAAATGTTCTTGGTTTCTGAAACTCTGTTGATAAAAACAGATTCTTTGAGCTAGGTAATATTTTAATTTTAGCACTAAGTTTTGAGGGCAATTGCTCAAAATAACGTCTCACCATGTTGACAGGTTTTACTTGATTAAATTAATCTTTTTATATATACTAGACCCATTCAGAGGTTGCTGTCAAAATTGTTATTTTGTGATATGTGAGAGTCAGTCATCTTGGTTGATGTGTTTATTTTCTTGAAAATTGAGTTTCTACCTCCTAGAGGAGGTTCAGCTTCACAAAGAAGGAATGAAAAATCTTAAAAGAGACACTTCCGCTTTTGCAAACATTAAATATAAATATTTAAAAATGATGCATTTAGTTGAATACATAGGTTTGTTTTTTTTTCCTCTGATATTATTTTGCCATTTTTAGATGATGATGTATTAAATGAAGAAGAACTAGACAAGGAGTTACTATGGAATCTTCAACTTTTGTCTGAGGTATTGTAAATCTTTGGAATAAGAAAATATTACTATGAAAATATTGACTTGCTTTTAGGATTTATGTTTTAAAAATAAAATTGACATTAAAACATGAAAAATCTTATGTTGCTGATATTGATGTATCTGTAAAACAGTTGTATTTTCTTGTTATCAAAGGAGTGATATTGTTGATTACTTCATATTCAAATCTATACTTTGCTTTTTATTGAGTGATTCTAATATAAGTAGTTCATTAATTGAAAAGTTGATCAGATTTGTCCATATTTTAAAATTTTTTTTTTGTCCACGTTCTGAATTTGGCTGTCAGTCAAACTTCAGTTTCCTTTATGGGTTAGTTTAGGAACTGAAGGACAGAAAAATCCAATTAAGTAAGTTTTGTCTCTTGAATGAGATACTCTGGAAAAGGACGTCACTATGGCATAGCATATGAAAGCCCATATAGAAAATTTGTTTTGATGTTAAAGAATTAATTGTTAGAATATAATTAAAATCCTAAAATGAATTAAAGTCATTTTAAGAAAGTCATTTTAGGCTACTTAAGTGGCCACACATTGACCTTTGCATTAATTATTGATTCTTGATCTTTTAACCAAATTGTCTTCAACTGTTCTTCCTCTGTTTAGATTACTCGAGTGGATGGGAAGAAATTGCTTCTTTATAGGGAGCAACTTGTAAAGATTCTCCAAAGAACCCTACATTTAACCTGTAAGCAGGGTTACACTCTGTCTTGTAACCTTTTGCATCACCTTCTTCGTTCTACCACACTTATCTACCCTACAGAATACTGCAGTGTGCCAGGCGGCTTTGACAAGCCTCCTTCTGAGTATTTTCCCATCAAGGCAAGCATTTTCAATAATTTAGGATTCAAGGATGTATTGTTTTTCTAAGGGATTCAAACTGGGGATTTTTCCTTACTGTGTGTGTGTAAAGGTGTCACTTGTTTTTTAAAGTAGATTATTAAAGCTATTATTGGACTATTTGTTTTGAAGGTCTAATTGGCTTTATTAAGTGATTCATGCTTGGAACAGCAACCCATCTAGTAACTAGAAGGGCACTCCCTGGAATGTTTTAAATTCATGCAACATAGTTTTGGAGCTAACTCTGGTTTTGTTTTCTGTTTTTGTGTGAAATGACTTGATATGCAACATTAACCTCTATAGTTCCATACAATGTTATTGGGGAACTCAGTGCCTCACATAAATTTACAGTTCTATAGGAAACTAATATTTGAGTAGCTCTTTAGGGAGACCTTTTTTAGGAATGATAATGTAGGAGTTATATGATGTTTTCATGCCAATTTTTTTTTGTGTGTGTGTGTGCATTATTTGCTACCATCTTAAGTTGGGATTACTTACACATATTCTTTTAAACCTTTTTAAATGAGCTGTATATGTTGTTTTTCCATTTCTCAACCTGCTGGACCAATGCTGTTGTTTTTCTAGGACTGGGGTAAACCAGGGGACTTATGGAATCTGGGAATCCAGTGGCACGTTCCTTCTTCTGATGAAGTGGCTTTTGCCTTCTATCTGTTGGATTCTTTTCTTCAGCCTGAGCTCATCAAACTCCAGCATTGTGGGGATGGAGAACTTGAAATGTCTAGGTTAGTTTTCTTTTATAATCGATTAGTGTTACATGGTTTAGACAAAATATTTTTATGTCTTCTTTCTGTTACATACTTGATGTATTTATTTTTAGTATGTGATTTGATTTTTGCCATAAGTAGTTAGAAAATCATTTAATACAGTGTTGTATAATAGAAATTTTGTTATAATATGTAAACATTTTAAATAGAAAAATGGGGTTTTTTATATTGGATTGTCAGAAAAGTCATGATGCATTTTTGCAACGAGAAACAGAAAAAAAATAAGTCATGACTTTTCCGACAACCCACTTAGCAGTTTCACTTGTGCATCTTTTGGGGAAATGTGTGTAGGTATGCCCCCTTTGAAAGGGAATGCCTGTTTTCCTAGATTCAGCTTACATTTTATTGGGTTGTTAACCTCTATTAATTAATTTTTTCTTAGATAAATAACTCCGAGAGTACTTTTTCTGTCTCTCTGGGGGCTTAACTAAGCAATAATTATTTCAGACCATTAGACTTTTGTAGTTTGAATCTTTAAAAGTTCCTAGAATAATAGTAAGAAAACTACTATGCCAAATATTAGGAAATTTTCATGACAAATTCAGCAGAAGTGGATCTGGAGGAAGAAGCGTGATTGACTTACGTTGTCTATATAGTATACAGTACAAAACTGCTTTTTGGAGTAAATGTTTGGCCAGTCCACTTTCAAAAGATGGAATACGCTGGAAGATCTTCTGTAATACCGTTTTTCCTTTTTTGTTAGTGGTAGTAATCTTTAGGTAACCAGGTGATTGGATTCAGAATTGCTAACTCAAGTTTTTTAAGGCATGTTTAAATAAAAGCAGGTGTAGGATTACTGGTAAATAACTGTTTAATTACCTTGCACTATTAAGTGGGTAAACTGAGACGTTTGCTATGTCTTTGCCTTAATGTATATCCCTACTTGATAAAGTTTTTGTAGGTCATCCTAAACCCTTGTTTTCTTGTTAGGTCAGGGTTTGTAGTCTTCTCAAAGGTATCAAAATACCTTATCTTTTCTAGAGATGATGTTCTGCAGAGCCTGACGATAGTGCACAACTGTTTAATTGGCTCCGGAAACCTCCTACCTCCGTTGAAAGGAGAGCCGGTTACTAACTTGTAAGTAAAAATAACTACTTTACATATTTTGCTGTTTTGCCATTTGGCATTTATTTTAAGACTTAGTCACAAAATGAGTCATTGGTTTTGTTATTATTGGTGTTGTTTCTATATCACTTTTAACCTTTTGTCATTGTTAGGCCAAAAATACCTGAGGCATAATTTAGGTCTATAAACTTTAAGGCTTATTCAGATTTTCTTGTGGTACTATGATAACTTTCAATATTAATGAGTTAAATATGAACTTAGAGATATTTAAGTTCTTATGTTAGTTTACTGAGTTAATTAAAATAAATACTCTTGCAAACAAAAAAAATACTTTTTTTGTGTGAAATCAATGTTGATTAAGGATTTTGTAGCCAAAAAAGGGGGTGAAATTTGTTAATATTATTCATTATGATTTTGAACTTTTTATTTTTAGATCTTCCAAGTTACTTTTATGAAGTTAAGTGCTTTCAGGGTATTAGTATTTTGAATTAATGTCTTGATTTAGTCCATTAACGCTGCCATTTAAGTTGAAAGAATTGAGTTTAAATGAAATCAATAATGTGTAACTTTAGCTCATTAAAAGTAGATAGCTGCTAGTTTCAGTATACCATCTTAGATCATTTTCTCTCAACATCAACATCTTATTGCTGAGCAATTTAATGAAAATCACATAAACATAAGTAAATCCTGCCCCTTCAAAAAAACACAAAGGGGGGAGAATTAGTTACTAATTTTGCAACAAAAATCATAAAAAGGTTTAAGGAGTGTTTTTAAAATGCAACTTGTTTGTCTTTCCTATATTTTGCATAGTCATTGTTTGGAGTCATGCTTTTTCATAATTGCTATCTATATCAATCTAAAAACTGTTTCTAGGCATTGAACTTGAGATTGCTCATTAGATTTTAGAGGGACAAGTAGGGTCATTTCAGGTAAGGAAATCTGTTTAAAGTTTACCTGGGAATTCGCTGAATTCTTTTAAAGACCTTTTGTTTTTCATCAGTTTTAAGTTTGATATAAGAACAATTTTTACCAAAATTCATTTTTGTTCAGAGATTGATTTTAAAGAATATTTTTAAACCTGCAGAAATGGTTTTATTCTCCTGATAATCTTTAACAGTGTGTAATATAGTAAGAACTTAACTCTTTTTATGGCATGCTAAAATGTGATTTCATATGCAGTAAATTTATTACAGTAAATTTAGTTGTGTTTGAATGTGTTGACAATAAGAAGTGTGGTCATTTAATCTAGTAGTTTATCTAAGAGCAAAAGCATGTATCTTCTGTGTATATGATTAGATATTTAGTATTGAGTGTTCATTGGGATGCACTGTTAAAGGGTCAACTCAGGAGGCTTAGAGGTTTCTGGTGCAGTTTATATCAGCATGTAACCATATTTACACCATGTACACTATAATAGTGAATTGAAGCAAAGCCTTTTATGGAAATGGGCATCAGGTCAAACTTTCCATATCTTTGGTTATTATAAAACCAGTTAGGTTTACATGTAATAAAATGCATTTTCAATAAGGAAAAGAATACCATGTTCTAAAAATTATATTATTGCCATGGATTATAAATAAGTAGTTTGTTAGCCTACATTATTGTATATTATAAGCTATAAAATTGATCCTGTGTATCCTTTGTAGGTTTTTCCCAGAAAAATTGAAGCGTTAACTCGATAAGTTAGAGTGAAAATTTAATATAATTAAAGTAGTAAAAATTATATAAATATATCATGTTTATATATTTTAATATATTTAAAAGTATACATATAAAATGTGTTCTTTAATATATAATGAAATAAAATATAAAACAATGAAAACTATTGTTTTAATCATTGAATAATACACATGTTTAGGGTTCTTTATGATATGTACATCTATGCAGGATAATGATTATACAAAGTAGAATTAAAGATGAATGAGCAGACTGTTGCTTTTGAATTTCCAAAATGGGTTTAAAATGTCTTCCTTGGCCCTTTAAATAGTTCTTAACAGAATCCTTTCCTTTGAAACTAATTTCTAACTGGTATCATTTTCATCTGAAATTTTAATTTATTTTGGTAATGTGTGCCCTTCTATGCTCATTTTTTTTTTTTTTATATATAACACTTTGGCTTTTGGGAATATAGGAAATTAGTTCTCACCAAAGTATCAGAAAATAAAGTTAGCATTTAAAATTTCTAAAATAAGTCAGTAATTGTTAAAACCTTCTAAATGTAAAGTGATTTGAAAAAATGAATTTCAATTGATGGTGACATTTTCTGTGATACTAAATCACGCTGCCTAGTGTGAGGAAAGAATATCTGTAGCTTAATTCCTCAAATAAATTAGCAGCAGCAGGTGAATTTGAAACTAGCAGACAAAAAGAACTTTACTTTGGACATTAGTTACTCCAGATGAAAGAGAGTAAAATGTACCAGGTGAGGGAGAAAAGGAAATGCATAATTGTAACAAATGCTTTAATGTAATGCCTAAGATGCCTGAGGAGAAGTCACTCTTGTCAGCAGCAAATTATTTGGCTGTTATAATATGGGACATTATACATTTTCTGAAACACCATAGCAGTTTTGGGAAGCACATGAAAACTCAAACAATTTTTTAAAATTTAAGCTTTTTTTTTTTTCTTATACAAATCTCAATTAGGTAAAATATTCTAGCTGCTTTAATTTTTTTTGTTTTTGTTTTTGGTCAAACCGCTCCTTAAATTTGCCTTGTACATTTATTAATAGTATATATCTTCTGGAAAATTGCAGTAATAAGAAACTGGAAGCCTAGTTTCGTTTTGAGTTTTCCTGTAAGAAAACCTAACTTAGTTATTAATAAAGTATATAGGATGGTCTTGAAATCTCATTGTTCAGGGAAATGGTTACTATATGTGAAAACCAATTTTCTGTGCTTTGTGATTAGAGACAAAAAAAGCTTACTAAGTATAAAGTAAATAAATACTTAACGGTATCTACATTGTACTTTTTGTCTTTTAGCAATGTAGGTTACTAAGTACCTTGTACATACTATAAATTTAACTCGTACAAAGAATGGGTAAAATAAGGTCCCTTAACGTAATTAAGGGTACATTTTTAAAATCTAGTACAATTTTAATTTTTACGTTTTGTTAGATACCAAGGTTGCTGAATTAATCATAAAATGAAACCTCTCTATTTTGCTCTTGGAACCTTTAGTTAATGATTTAGTAGAAGTATTTGTGTATAGTTTATACTCATAGTTCTATCTTAATAGATGTGGAAGTTTGGATTGTCTTTCCAGGGTCACACAGGAATACTGGACACTTGCCTTTAATCCTCAAATCGTCATTAATTTCTCCTTTTGCAGTCCACTCTATAATCTTTTACGTCTAACCAGCTGTCACAGAATGCCAAAAACTAATAACATGCATAAAAACAGGGTTACTCAAGGTAGAGGAGTCATCATTTTTCATCTGAAATATTTCTTCTTTGTGCCCCCTTTCCTCTGATAAACCTGTTAAGTCATTCTTAGTTAAATCTTTCTTAGGACCTCAGCTTTTACTAACTTTTCACTCAAAAAAAAAAAATTCATACTTAAGGTCTAAGAGTTGAGACCATTTCATTAATATGTGAAAGGATGTGTTGCTATGCGATGAGGGGCAGGGCTAGCTAACCTCTCTTGGCACCTCCAGGGAACTACCCAGCTCTGCTGGGGGAGCTGCACACAGAAAAGGAAACAGTTACTACTCCACGGTGAGTAATCCTGTTTTCTCCTTATTTCACCTTCTGTTGTTTTCATTGATTTTTAAAAGCTTGTGTGTCAGACATGGAAATAGTTCTTATGCTTAGCATTAATATTAAACCTAGCTCTATGTGACATTTCTCTTAGCAACCATTGTTCACATGGTAGAGTAATAGCCAGTTTTTCATTTGTGTTTATCGCTGTTATTGATGTCTAGGATTGAATTGGATAACAGAATACAGAAATAGGCCAGTTGTCTCTTGTGAAGCAATTAGTCTTGAGTGGAAAAACTGTCTTAGTGTCTTGGTTTTTTAGCCTTTATGTTTGTTTCTATTTGGGCGGGGAGAGATTATTGAAAAGGGGAACTTGTTTTTTGACTTACAAACAGGAAGCATTGTTATTATTTGCAATTATTTCAGAACAATTAACCTAGCCTTCATTTGCATATTTGATTTGTATTGTATATTTTGTTTTTATATTATTAGTCATTTCTTCCTTTTTCATCATCCTTTCTTTCCCACCAGTGATTTCAGTTCTACCCTAATCAAATATAAAACAGATTGCCATCTAGTAGTACAAATAACATAGTTGTGGGAAACTTAAAGATTTTGTTTCATTTTTTTGTTTTTAGTAGCACACATATTGAACACATTTTGTTACAAATGAGGTGGTAATATGTAGTTGCTGTGAAGCTAGTTTAACTTTATTATTGAATACATTGTATTGAAATTACTTGTCATGATCTTATTTAGTTCCTAGGTCAGTTTATATCAGTGTTTGTAAAATGAACCAGTGAATGAGTAGAATGAATTTCACTTGGGGTGGAGGAGTGATGGTATTTGATTAGGTTATTTGTATTTCTACTATAGCTTTTAATCAGAACGCAGATCTGTAAATATTGGTAGCACTTTAAGTTTACTCAGCTAAGATTATGTACATAACTAAAAGTTACAAGAGCAGTTTTATGTATTAGAGAGTACTGCACACACAGACTTACAATGTGGCCACAAAGATACAATCATAAAAACATATGTAATGAATAGAGGTTTCTTTTAGAAAATTATTCTTCTAAAGATCAGAAGAAATAATTAGTATAAAATATGTATTTACACTTGCTGAGAAACATTTGTGTAAACCATATCAATTTAATTTATTTGTTAGATAAGAGATTAATTAAAGCTGAATTTTAGATAAATAAGCATAAAAGGAACTTGTGATAGATCAGAACAAATAAAGTAAGACTGAAATACATGTCTAACCAGATGCCTTCCATACACTTGAGTTATGGAAGATGTGTTTTTTAATTCCGGTTTTAAAAATAAAAAGCCTAGCTCATTTTTATTTAAATGTATTTCATAATACTTAAACATCTCATACAGGTTGATATATTCTTAAAATAATTGTAGTAATAGGTGAGACTTGTTTTTAAATGTGATTACATTGTAATTGATGTTACTAGGGTGAGAGATGTGTATAAGGAAAAACACTGCAATTTCCCAACTAATAGTCTTTTTTGTTTGTTAGGTTTTTGTTTTAGTTTTTGTATATAGTAAAAATTATTCGGAATAGTTTGCTATTGGTTGCTTTTGTTACGTTGCTTCTAAGAGTAATTTTGTGACAGTAATTAAAATGCATGCTTGGTTCAATTATTTGGTACTAGATATGGACTGTGTAAGATAGAATTATGTTCCTACTTCAGAAAACTGCTTATATTTATAGCAACAGTGAAGAAACATGTTCTCTCATGTGATAGCTCCTGACAAATGCTTTCCCATGCTGTACCAGGGTAGTGGGGGTTGGGGTGGGCAACCGTCTTGTGCTTTATGCTTGTTACTGCTTGAGCACATAGCCTTTTTCTCTGTAGTGGTGAAATCTAACTGCAGTAGATATGTTGAACTCCCCTAGAAGTACATTGTAAAGAAATCTGATTTTATTTTTACTGATTAGATTCTGGATACATATTTATTTTTGAATCATGCAAAATTTTGCCAAAGTCTCAGGATTGCAGGCTGTTGTCAAAAAGGTTGAAGCTTTATAGAATGAAAACCAAGTTTTAAGAATTTGAACTTACAAGTCTCTGAAAAGCAAATTAGTATTTTATATTATAAACTATTACCATTGTTTGTTTATATTCTGTAGGCTTGATTTTGAAACTTGAGACAGTGTTATTGCTATCGTTGGCACTAGATTATGGGGAGGGAGGAACACCATTTTATAATTGGCATTTAAATCTTATTGTTATTACCATTCAGGTAATTCCCAGAATTTATAAGAAAGATAACTTAATTTGAAAAATGCAATATAGATGGGGGATATGTTGATTTTAAAATAGTGTTTTCTTCATTACAAGGCTGTGTAATTCATGAGTAATAAGTATAAAATTTCTATTATTAATTATAATTAGTCCTGTATTAGCTATTCTTACTCCATGTTTTTTGGCATTTGTGCCTATGTTTCTCCTGTTAGAAAGTATTACCTCTTTGTAAAAAGTTACTGAATTAAATCTCATTTTGACATAAAACGTTGAAAATTAAAGTATGGTTTTCATTGAAGAAAATTTAGGTTTCAGATATAAAAGTTCATATTCCCCAGTAAAATCTGTTCTTATACCTAAAAACTGACTTTTAACCGTTTAATGACTTTAGTTCGGTTTGTTCTGATAATATAATTTTTTTGTGACATATCTTTAATTAGGGAATGCAGTGTTTCTACAAGTGAACATCTTCAAAAGTAGGCATTTTACTGCAGATGGTAGGAGAGATCATTATGGCTGGTTTTCAGAGCAAGGGTAATTAATGATTATCTAAAGAAGCTGGTCTGCTATATATATTCAACTATAAATTGGTGGGTTTTTGGTGACTAGTTTTAACCTTTATTATGCCATTACAAAGCTGACTTTTCTTTGTATAAATGTATAAATGTTTATCATGAGATTTAATTAAGCTTTTACACTTGAATATTGAGTATCATTACTATGCTCATTTAGGCACTGAATCTCCCCCTCCCCAGTCATTAAATTAACATTTTCTTTAAGATGAATAATATTGTCTTTACTGATAAAACAGATAGCATTAATCTTCAAACGGATAGAGTAAAGAATTGAAGTATGGAAGACTGGAAATCTGTATTTGTTAAAAGAGCACCATCTTTGCTTTGATTTAAACATTCTAGCAGTGACACTTTTTTCCTTTTAATCCTTCGTATTGGTATTATTAATAAATACAAGCATTCTTGTTTTTGTACAGGGTACCAAGTATGGTGTCCTTGGAAGAGACAAAGTTGTATACTGGACTTGAGTATGGTATGTGAATCTTAATCTGAGTAAATCTGTGTGGATAATTTTTCAATTACTCTATAAGGTTTAATAGAATAATTTTGTATTTATAATATTCCTAGTCTCTTATTTATATATAAATCAATATTAATTCCACAAAAATTGTATGTTTTTTTTCTGGAGAAATTGAAAAATTATTATGTAAAGAATAGACAGTAAAAGACAGAAATTGGGTCCGTAAATAAATATTTGGATATTTTCTATATGCACAGGCACTTCCATATATTGTAATGTTTATTTATATTTAGAATTGTTTTAGAACTGTACATTATATTTACATGCATAGAAAATTATAACCCTTATATTTTTTTTATCATAGTTAAATTTTATATAACTATTTATGTAAAGCAACTTCATGTTCAGAATCTAACATTAATTGAAATTTGGCAAACTTCCAAATTGCTGGATTAACACTGGAGTTAGTTGCATACATTAATTGCTATAGTATAATTTTAGTTTGCTAGATTTGAGTCACTCATAACTCATTAGAGAATCCTGTGTATTTTTGGTTTCTGGTTAATGAATAGAGCCTTTGAAATATTGGCAAAGATGGTTTCTTTCTCCCTCCTCCCTGTCTGCCCAATAAAGTTTTATAAGCAGGTCATTATAAAAGTGCCGGTTGTAAAATTTATGCTGTACCATACCTAGCCACTACTAATTCATCTATGATAAATGCCAACCCATTTGTTTTTTCCTGGGTATATTTATCTAACTTCTTGACACAAAATGTTGATAAAAACTTGAACAGTCTGGGGAACATTTTAGTGTGTTTAAAATGGCTTCTTTCATTTTTCTAAAATAGATCTATCCAGAGAGAATCACCGAGAAGCAATTGCTACAGTCATAAGGAAGCTTCTTAGTAAGTACATATATGCGTTTAACTTATTTTTATTAATAGGTATTTAGGAATTTTATTCTATAGCTTATGTGCTTTTACTTAACGTTTTTTATTCCAAATGGTGAGAATATCAAGCATTGCTCCTTTCCTTAATACTATTTCTACTAATATATTAGGAGTGCTATAGTATTCAAAATATTTTAACCAAAATCCTTTTCTTCATTTATAGACCACATACTTAATAATTCAGAAGATGATACCAAATCTTTGTTTCTTATTATAAAGGTACAATTACCATTTAATAGTTGCATGATTTTAATATGACTGGGTTTGATGTGATTACTTTGATGTAATGTAAATATAAAATTTAAAATTCTTTGGCACAGATTATTGGAGACCTTTTGCAATTCCAAGGATCTCACAAGCATGAATTTGACTCCCGTTGGAAAAGCTTTAACCTAGTAAAGAAATCAATGGAAAATAGGGTCAGTATTTTCACTACAACTCTGAATTAATTTTTAAAAGTGCATAATATTGATAAAACCACCTGATCAATTGTTCAGCATACAGAGGAAGTTTCCTTATAAGTAAAAATAGTAGATTTTCAAATATTTTTTCTTGGTATAATCAAAAGGATCCTAGAAAATAATGTTGTTAGTTTTTTTTCATACAAATTCTTCTGTCAATTTCCATGGTAGTCTCTGAGTATTTGGAGTATGATAACTTGGCAGCAGCATTCAGGCTCCCTTGTGAGAACCTCAAGTAGAAGATGGGGAGGAATTGTCCACAGGAGTGAATTTAAAGGATTGTACTTTATGTAGATCAGAGACAATACATTGTATGTTGTGTTTGTGCTCTAGGAGAGTCAGCACAAGCTTTTCTGGGAGCATGGAAGAAGGACTAAAGTCAGCTACATGCTGTTCAAGTAGTGTTCCCTTATAGGTAGAGACTTCTGTTGAAATTGAGTCTGAAAAGGTTGTGTAAGCTCATTTTGTAGGCAAGAGGTGCTATATAATTTTGACAGAGGCAATAGCATGTAACAGGGCAGGGAGAGATACACATATGGTGTGCTTTAGGAAACATGCTGTAGGGAAGAGTGGCAGGCGGTAATAACCAGGTCATTTATAGTTTCTCCCGAGAAAGTGCTTCAGTTTTATATTCAGCAACAGGGGAGTCATTAAAGGTTCTTAAGTAGATCTGATTTGAATATTGGAAAGATCAATATTTGTTTCAGTGAATTTTGGAAAGCTCACCAACCACTGTGAAAAATAAGCAATAGGAGATTCATTCAGGAAGTAGGGAAGGTAGGTAAAGTATATCATAATAACCCAGGTGGAAAAATAGCCTGCATGAAATCACTGGCATTGGGATGGAGAGGAGCTGTTTTGAAAAAGAAGGAATTATGGTGACTTGACTATTGAGGTAAAGATGTGAAAGAGGAATAACCTTTGAGTGCCAGATAAGCTGCCCTTAGTGACAGGGTGGAAGATTGGGGATGAAGGAGACCTTAAAAGATAATTTTTAGAAAAATAAAGATATGGTATTCTGTAGTAAGCATACACAATTACCCAGAATGTCTACTTATAAATGTAACAGTGTCAATGTTTTTCATAGGCTTTTTTTTGTATTTTAGTATTAAACTGAATAAGGACCAACTCCATTATTCACCCATGCATGGATCCTTTAATAAACTATCAGAAAACAGGGTGTTGGACTAGCCATCTAAAGAGGTTATATCTATTATTAGCCATAAAATTAATTGAAATAGTATATTTTAATATAAGCCTGATGCCTTTGGAATAAATGAAATACCTCCACTACCCACTAGGATGCCCTGGACTTTATTTGAACTGATTGTTCATGAAGGGTTCAGGGGAATCCATTGACGAGGTCATTTAGGGAAAATGTTCAAGTGTTTGCTACTTTGTCTTTCAGCTCCATGGAAAAAAACAACATATCAGAGCACTATTGATTGACAGAGTAATGTTGCAGCATGAGGTAAATATATTTTAGAATAATGGTGACTTTTTACTTATTTACAAAAAGACTTCTATTAAAATATAGCCTACGTATAATATTGTTAGTTTCAGGTGTACAGTATAGAGGTTAGACATTTATATAATTTACGAAGTGATCTCCCTGACTAGTCTAATACCCATCTAACACTACACATATTGGGTTGTCTGAAAAGTCATGACACATGTTTGCAATAGATGTCACTAGTTCATTTTTGGAAGTACTAGAGTCATTCGTATCTATGTTATTGCTATGTCATTTGACAGCTGACAGTTCTAGTTTCATTCTGAAAAAAAAAAAATTGCACGATTTGGTTGAGTTCTGGAGATTTTACAACACGTTGAAGGTGGAATACCAAACTGTGCGTTTTTGCCATATTTTACTGTTTTACTTCCATAAAGGGAGGAACATGTGTCAAGCTTGTGAGAAGTTGCATCAAGTTTACGGTGACAACACTCTACAAGAACATCAGTGCCAATGATGGTTCGCAAAATTCTGTGCTGGTGATTTTGATCTCAGCGACGGTCAGGGAGGTCCACCGAGGTTGATAATGACAAAATAAAGGCATTGATCCAGTCAAACTCACGTTACACAACACGAGAGATTGCAGAAACATTGAACATCCATCATTCAAGCGTTCACGACCACCTGAAGAAGCTGGGATACGTAAGCAAGGTCGATATTTGGGCTCCACATGAACTCAAAGAAGTTCATTTGACGGCACGTATAAACATCTGCAATATGCTCATTAAACGTGAGGAAAAGGATCCTTTTTTGAAGTGACTGATAACTGTTGATGAGAAGTGGATTGTTTACAACAGTGTGGTGCGCAGATGGTCTTGGTCCCAACGTGATGATTCACCTCAAACGACGTCGAAAGCAGACATTCATCAGAGGAAGGTTATGCTCTCAGTGTAGTGGAATTTTAAAGGTGTCGTGATTCAAATGTGTACTGTCGGCATTTGGACAGTTTGAAGAAATCCGTTATCCAGAAATGTCCAGAGCTTGTTAATTCATTGCAACAATGCAAGACCACACACAAGTTTGATCACCTGTCAAAAATTATAGGACTTGGATGGGATGTGTTGCTACACCCACCATACTTGGCTGACCTTGAGCCATCAGACTTCCACTTGTTTTGCTCTCTTCAAAACTCCTTGTGTGGTATAACGTTCAATTCAGATGAGGCTGTAAATAGCACCTTGTTCAGTTTTTCAAAAATAAGATAGGTCCTTCTATGAATGAAGAATTATGAAGCTCACTGAAAGATGGCAAAAGATTATCAAACAAAACGGGCAATATATCATTGATTGATCTTTGTTCTTTCTATAAATAAATGACCTTTGAAAAGCATAGACAAAATATGTCATGACTTCTCTGACAGCCCAATAGTTTTTACAGTATTATTGACTATTGGGTTGTTGGAAAAGTCATGATGCATTTTTTGCAACGAAAAACAGAAAAAAAACGCGTCGTGACTTTTCCGACAACTCAATATATTCCCTATGCTTTACATCCCCATGACAGTTTTGTGATTTGTGACTACCAATTTCTACTTCTTAATCCCTTCATCTTTTTCACCTCGCTCCCACACCCCTCCTATCTGGCAATCTTTAGTTTGTTTCCTGTATCTATGAGTTTGTTTCGTTTGTTCATTTATTTTCTTCTTTAACTTCTACATATAAGTGAGATTATACAGTATTTGGTATTTTTTCTATTTGACTTATTTTACTCAGCTTAATACCTTCCAAGTCCATCCATGTTGTTGCATCATGATGACGTTTAAGTGACAGTTTTCCAGATGAATGTTTAATTAGTGTTACTTTAATATTAAATGAACTTTTAGTACAGACTGAGATTTGATTTACAATGTTTTCATAGCTACGGACACTAACTGTTGAGGGTTGTGAATACAAAAACGTACATCAAAATATGATCAGAGATCTTCTTCGTTTATCTACAAGTTCATACAGTCAGGTAAGACTAGTGTAAACACTGCCCTCCCCCATTCTGATTCTGTTGCATGCACTCGAAGTATACCCATTTTAACAAGGGGGTTTAATTTATTGGCATAGAAAACACCTTTCAAGTTGCAAATATAGTCAAGTTAATTTTGCTAGTCTTTTAAAAATGTTTATTTTCCTGTTTGTAATTCTCAGATGTTTTTAAAAATAAAGTGCTATTGTAATGTTGCTGCCATTTAATTAAGTCTACATTATGAAGACCATATGATTGCTTCTAAGTGTTGTTATGCTTGGGTTTCAAGAAGCTGTTGCCTATGGGGTCCATTCTTCAAGGAAGCTAGGACCAAGAGATCTCTAAGATAGAGAACTGGAAAAAGTAAAGAGATTCATGTCTAGCCAGTTATTCTGTATTGATAAAATAATGTAAATGGGGAAACCTACCCTTAACCCAGAGGTTTCATCTAAAGTAATTTTCAAGAGCCTGAAATATATACAGTGTATTGCTTTTACTCTAGTCAATTATGAATAATTAACTATTTAGCTAGTTCATGGATTGTAAATTTATACTGAATTTTTGTCTGTGTTCAAAATACGTAGGCTGTAACTTAAGGTTTGTATTGAAAAGGTTATGTTCTCTGTTGGAAACTCTGATTTTCCTCATGTAAACACAAAATTAGACTTTTCTTATCAAGAGTAATAGTTTAATAGGTTAATAGATTATGTTACTGATCAGATGCATATTGGGTCCATTCAATGTCTCATTTATCAGAAATATTTGAATAATGTAACCTAACCCATGGATCTGGTTTATGGTAATATGCTTTCCCTTTGATAAAAAGATAATGATTTATTTGTGTTTGTTAAGGCATGTGTTTTGATATATTTTTGTGCTATTACAACAATTTTTAAATTACCATCACTTTATTTTTGATAATGCATTTAGAAATCTTGGTAGTTTTTCTACCATGTAATAAAAGTCTTCTGTTAATACTTTCTCCAGGTCAGAAATAAGGCTCAGCAAACATTTTTTGCTGCCTTGGGAGCATATAACTTCTGTTGCAGAGATATCATTCCCTTGGTTTTGGAGTTCTTAAGGCCTGATAGACAAGATGTCACGCAACAGCAGTTCAAGGTATAGAGTTTTTTGTTTTGTTTTACTATAAATTTTTCAAACATACAGAAAAGTTGAAAGAATTCCACTGTTAATATGTTCACCATTCAGGTTTTATATTTAACATTTTGCTATGTTTCCTTTATCACATCTTTCCATCCCTTCATGTTATTTTTATGTGCTAGGGGTGCCAAAAAAATGTACACAAGTGGACACCTTGGTCAGCGTTGCTCAAGCAGTAGTTCGCTGTAATCAGAAGTGTCTGGATGCTGATGGTAACCACTTTGAGCATCTCTTATAATTGCAGAAGTCAAAAGTGACTTGATTTCATCTTTTGTTATGGGTATAGAGTATTACAATTTTAAGTTTTTCCTTTCTTAAAATGTGTGTACATTTTTTTGGCACCCTCTGTATTTTAAAGTTGAAGACAGCTGTACGCTTGACCTTTAAACAGGTATAGTCTTTTTTCCTCCCTAATTATTTACTTATTTACCTATGTTTATGATCAGTATTATGGTAGAGAAAATGTAGGATACAGTTTGAGTTGAGCACCAATTAATGAGTACCTTAGAGAATGTTAATGAGCCTATAGGAGAAGAGGGTGAAAGACCAAAAACCTTTTAGAGTGGTGTGACCAGTGTGAAGGAGGAGGGCCTGAGACACGAAGAAGCATGTTAAGTTTGAATAACTGAATGAAAGCTTGTGTGATGAGAGCACAGAAGGAAGGAAATGACACAAGATAAGGAAAATCCTACATCTCACAGGAATGCAATATAGAGTATAGGTGACTTTAATGATTGCTTATACCATCAGATAGAAGTGGATTGACTGAAAGTGATTTGGGAGGGAGAATTGATAAGATTTAGTTAAATATAGGCAACATTATTATGGTCTGGATTGTACAACTGGTTGTTGGTACATCAGAGAGAGAGAGAGAGAGAGAAAGAGAGAGAGAACGAGAACAGGAAGAATAGATTATAAATTAGTTTGTTTGGACAAGTTTAATTTAAAGTTGTTCCTATCAACTAAGAGGCAATTCAAGTAGGCAGTTAGACATCTGAGTGGCATTTAAAGATACCATTTCAGTGTATGTTGATGATGATTGAAATCTTTAGGCCTGGGTAAGGGAGTCTGAGGAGAATGAGAAGAAGACCAGGAGGCAAGTTGAGAAAACTTTATTTGAAGCCTAGAAAATAGAGCTTACTTAGAAGGAAAAGGTCAGAAAGACATCAAGAAATGAGGAATTATGGAAGACACGGAGAGATCTTTCCTGAAGGAAGACTCAATCAGCAGTGTCAGTTGCTTTCTGGAGAGAATTAAGATGAGAACTAAATACGTTCGTTAAAGTTAGCTTGTAAGGACAGGTCAACAAACCTGTAGCTTGGGCTTGGTTGCTTGCTCTTGTAAGTCAAGTTTATTGGCACACAGCCATGTCCATTCGTTTATGTATTGTCTATGGCTATTTTCATGCTACAGTGGCAGAGATGAGGAGTTGCAACAGAGACTGCACGGCCAGTTATTTACTGTCTCACTCTTTACAGAAAATGTTTGCTGATCCCCACTGTAGAAGTACAGTTCTAGAGTGTTGCAGAAGGTTTAACTCATTGGGTGGTATGTAGTTGACTTTGAGAGCATTCTAAGTAGACAGAATCAGATAGGTTAAGTAATATCAAAATTGAAAAATGTCTATTAGGTCAGTAAAGTTGAACTTAACAAATCTGTTGAATAGATAGAGCTCAGGTGAATAAGAAGCCAGAGTGGAATTTAGTTAGGGTGAATGTTCAAGAAATAAAATGTTTTGGTACTAAATTGCTTTTTTTTATTAAAAAGGGATACCTACTGTTATCAGAATCATTCTGATTAATTGTACTTTTATGATTAGAGAGTACACAGTATAATTAAGTCACCTAGTTCTTATGTATGCTTAAGAAAATACTCGGTAAACAGTTGCTGACTGTTTTAGAAATTATTCCAAACATTATGCCCTAAAATGCTAAGAGTGACACAGTTCCTGGCCTTTATGATAAAACTATAGAAGAGAATTGGAATGTAAGATATGTTCTTAAAAACAACATCATTATATTTCTGTATTATCTTATTAATAGCCACTCTTTGAGCTAACCCTCTATTAAATGACTTAGAGAAAACATTGCTGGATGTCAAGTTTCTAAAAGTTAAATTCGAGTATCTGAACCTATTGTACTAACCAGTATCAAGCATTTAAATGATACGTGTTTAGTAAATTTAAAAACAGTAGATAGTTGGCTACAACTAAACAACGCCTCTTTATTTCCCATATTTTTCCTGCAGGGTGCCTTGTATTGTCTCCTTGGAAATCACAGTGGTGTATGCTTGGCAAACCTTCATGATTGGGACTGTATTGTGCAGACTTGGCCAGCAATTGTTTCTTCTGGTCTTAGTAAAGCAATGTCCCTGGAAAAGCCATCAATAGTGAGACTGTTTGATGATCTTGCAGAAAAGATTCATCGTCAATATGAAACAATTGGCTTGGACTTCACAGTAAGCATTGCCATTTTATAATTCAGAGTTTCTTGGAAATCTGCCTTGTTAAAATGCTTTTTTAGTTTTCTTGTCCTTTTTTAGTAATAATGTTGGTATTTGATTCTAATTTTTTTTTTTTAATTTGTTTTCTGTTTCCTTTGTGATCATTACTGTAAATAGCAGGGTGGAACAGGAGGTTGGAGTATGGCCAAGAGGCAGCTAGGTTGTTTTCTTGTAAGAGGCCACAAAGAGTTAATGCACTGTTGCATTTACCATTATTCCCTGTATGTCCATGGCCTCATTTTTCAAAGAATTGATTATTCATTTTCAGAAGTAGCTCATAATAGCCAAAGTCATAAAAGATTGACCACAGGGTTCATAATTTATAGTGAAGAAAATTAAAACTGAATGACTTGACAAATGAAAAAGTAGAGAATATCAGTTTCATTGGTGCTAAAAATGGAGAGATTATAGCAGGTCATCAACAAATTTTTAAATACACATTTACATACCCATTAGGATTAGGTATGGCTAAAAAAGTGTGAGTGCAGTTGAATGCCCCACTTCTCTAAAGTGATTATGTTTGAGATCCATCTTTGGGTTTAAAAACCACTGTTCTAATGTATTCCTTTTCTATGAAACATAATTTTGCTATTTGCAACTGTCATTAGATTAAGCTATCTTTTAAAAAATTGTTTAAATTGAAATGTAATTCACATTCCAAATAATTCACCCTTTTAATATAATAGTCATGTGCTTATGTAGTCAAAATAGTATATTCACAGTGTTGTGAAACTATCACTGCTCTTATTCCAGAACATTTTCATCACTCAAAGACACCCTGTACCCAGCAACAGTCACTTCCCAATTCTCCCATACCCCTAGCCCCTGGAAACCATTTATCTACTTATTTTCTCTGTGAATTTGCCTATTATGGACAGTTTATATAAATGGAATCATACAATCTGTGGTATTTTGTATCTGGCTTCTTTCACTGAGCATAACGTCAAGATTGATCTGTGTTGTATTATGTGTCAGTAGTTCATTTTTTCCCCCTGGCCTTTTCTTTTAAATAAGATTCCAAAGTCATGTGTTGGAATAGCAGCACTACTTCAACAATCAAAAAACCCCTCTACCAACCAGGCAATGCTTAGCTCAGAAGAAATGAAAGAAGGACTTAAACGCCAACAAGAAAAGAATGCTGATGCCCTAAGGTAATTCTAAAGGCCTACTTGTCAAAATAGATTACTTACAGATAATAGGTTTTAAATATCTCTAAAATGTAGATGAACCATAACTACAGAATGAAATCTACACCTTGATTCTGAAAAAATTCAAAAATGTTAAGAAATAATTATTGCGAAGATTCCCTGATTGCTACTTGTAGCTATGGAGGTGGTGGAAAACACGGTCTTGCACTTGCAATAGTTATCTTAATATCGTATCTATTTTTTAATGTAAATTTTATTTGATTTTTAAGTACACATATCAGTCATTAAATTCTAAATCAAGTTTAATGCATTTGTCTCTTTACAGCTCTTATATATTTACTTTTTGATCAAATTTATATAAATTTGGTATCAGGATATTAGTAAACTGCGTTTCAATTTTTGGAACAAAAGCACTTCAGGGCTTCAGTGATAACACTCAACCAAGAGCCTTCCTAACTTGATTTCATCTTTGCCTTATGAATATGCTTAAATAACAAACTCATATTGTAGCCTACCTCATGTGTACCTGGAATGCCATATAAGCAGACTTCCCCTAACTAATTAATTACCACTCACAGATTTACATTTGAATGTCTGTTTGGGAACAGTTGACTTGCTCAGTGCACTTAGCTCTATTTTTTTGGGAAAAGAGACACTCTTTTCCCAGTGTCTCTGTTTACCCATCTGTTTCATTTTGGCTTGCTTCTCACTAGGCCCTTCCTTTACACTTAGGTGATAAGAAATAAGAGAGGGTGAATCTGGCCAGAATTGAATTTGTTACATTGTCTGATGTTCACCTTAATATTGTATTAAAATTATACCTCACCTGAATACTTTTTTTTTGTAAGGAACTATGAAAATTTGGTAAACACTTTGCTGGATGGTGTGGAGCAAAGAAATCTGTAAGTGCAAGAACTTCTTTTTAATTCTCAAAGCTTTTATCTTAAATATTATAGGAGGTTTCTGCCTTGGAAGCCATGAATGGCTATCAACAAATATTATAGTCTGATTCATGAATTTATAATACCAGGAGGGGAAGTTTGGGGCTAATTACACTAGTGGTTCTTCAAAATACTGTATTTGCCATGTATAATGCGCGCCCATGTTTTTGGGCCAAACTTTCAGTGGAAAAAATCTGTCATTTTACTTCAAATTTTTATTTGTTTACATTAGGTACTTATTTTTGTATTATAAGGAATTTTAGCATTATTCTTTTTTTAACATATTACAGTACAATAAATTTTATGTACCTGCAACAAATTTACGATATTTATGCATCATAGAGAAGGCCAAGAACTCTTCATTGTTGCAAGACTGTCCCAAGTTCAACAATACCAGTTACTGTATTCCAGGGCATTATTTTGCATACGGACATTGTTATTGATTTCTATAGTTACACTTTTTTAAAGATTTTTATTGGGGAATTGGGGGAGGGGAACAGACAAGTTGTGTCCTTGTGTTCTTCAGTCTAGTTGTAGAGGAAGTTGCTTCACTGGCCCATGTTGGTATTATCATTGTGCTCTTCCCTGGTAGGCAGATTGGTCACTGTCCTCTGGACGGCCGTTCATGGTGGCTATTGGCAGCTCACTCCAGCTGCCTGCTGCTCACACTCACTCACTATAGCCTATGGCAGCCCATTGCAACCCTGCTGCAGCCTACACTGTCACTGGGGACTCACGCAGCCCAGCTCCAGGTGGAGCTGTTGTTCATCATCTTAGCTGTAGAGGGCAGTGTCACTGGCTCTCAGGTGTGGGATCGGAACTGGGGCAGCTGGCGTCCCATGCCAACTCTTACCCAATGCGCCACTCGGCCAGCCCTCTATAGTTATACTTTTAAGTCGAGCATAAATGAAAAAATGAATTGCATTTATATATGGAATTAGTACTACCCGTGTATATGTGCATCCTTGACCTTACAAATTTGGGCAAAAAAGTGTGGATTATACACAGCAAAATACAGTACCTATTTTATTTCTTGGTAAATTTAAAAATGTTTCAACATAGTTTTTGGGTTTTTTTTTTTGTTTTTTAAGTGGTTTTGTGAGCAATGTGTTTTGTGATTTTTTTTTTTTTTCTCCTTCCTCCTCCCCTTTTCAGGCCCTGGAAATTTGAACATATAGGCATTGGGCTTCTGTCTCTACTCTTGAGAGATGACCGAGTCTTACCTCTTCGTGCCATACGTTTTTTTGTTGAGAATCTCAACCATGATGCAATTATAGTTCGAAAGGTAGATACTTTTAGTTACAATCTTGGGTTTGAGAGTTTTTTACCTCACCCGAAGCTTTAAATTCTTCACAACCAAGACACACTTAATAAATATCTTGAAGTGTATTGATTTGAAATCTACCTCTGTTGGTTGAGAGATGATAATGAGTCATCTAATGAAGTATTAGTGGTTGGGTACAAGATGAGGCTGACCTAACCTGCTGCACTGGAGAAAGACCTGTAAGAAATGTTTAAGCTGAGATTTGAAGAGTGAGTAGGTCTTGGTTTAACAAAGAAAGGATCAAAGTTTTTTAGGCAGAGACTAGCACAGATGAAGATTCAACAATAAGAACTGTAAATGACTCCTTGCAAGTCAGATTTAGCACTCACGTGGCTATACCACCAGATATCAGTGGGTGAGGTATTTTAAAAGAAATAATACAGCCTCTGCTTTGATCAAGGCAGGCAACCATTTAAGAGATCTCATGATTTTGATTCATGTACCTTACCTGTTCCTTTCTAGATGGCGATCTCAGCTGTTGCTGGTATTCTTAAGCAGCTAAAAAGAACCCACAAAAAGCTGACCATCAACCCCTATGAAATCAGTAAGTACTACCAAATATAATTAATAGTGCTTCTCAGCAAACTCAGAAAGCTTCTTTGAAATGCATAATTTGGTTCTTGAGATCTCAAATTTTTTTTCTATACAAACTATAGAAGTATGAAAAGATTTTAACACAAAGTATGAAATTATAAAGAGAAACAGGTGGCTTAGTAAAAACTAGTAATAAAGAGTATACGTATAAGAATAAATTGACTGTATGTCTTCTTAATCCCTGTACCTTTTGTACACTTTGGGCAAACATGTTATCTATTTCTTAGTTATATCTCACCAACTAAGCATTTATACTAGTTGTTTATCAAACTGTGTTTCAAAGACTTAAAAAATACCATTACCGAGGGCCAGCCGAATGGCTCAGTTGGTTAAGAGCTCACTCAAGAGTGCGAGCTCTGAGCAACAGGGTTGTTGGTTCCATTCTCGCCCCAAGCTGAGCAGCTGCTGAGTTATCAACAATTGGCAGGATAGCTCAGCTTAAAAAAAAAAAAAAATCCATTACCATGAATACATCAATATGTTAATTGTTTCTCTCTGGGTAGTAGGATTAGAGGCAAGGTTAATTTTCTTCTTTATTATCTTACTGTGGTATCAAACTTTTTAAATAATCTCATGATCGGAAAAAATAATAAAGTAATTTGTTTTTAGAAAAACACCTCATTTTCGTTCCTTTCTCTTCCAGATGTTTTTACCTTTGATAACTCCTCTGATATTCAGACAGCTATCTTTAATTCTTCCCACCCCACTTTTGGCAGGGAAGAATAGCTATGTAACACCATCTTTATTTTGAGCCACTATAAAATGATGTTAACTAAATGTGGGAAAGACTCATTATATTCCTTATAATGAGGAATATTCCTGTTAATCTTGTTTTATCCTCACTTGAAACACATGCTTGTAAGTCTCATAGTAAATGAATATTTAATGGTTTCAAAAAAAAAACCACAAGAGTGTGTGTATGTAAAGAGAGAAAGTCAAAGTACATATGGTGAAATGTTAAATTTGGGACTGGGTGAAGAATATATAGGAATTCTTTAAACTCTGTAGATCAGAAATTAATTCAAACTAATTTCTAAGAAAAGCTTTGACGAAAATTAATCCTTTTAATTTTGGTGAAAGGAATGAAGTATGGATCATGCTTGATTTTCTCCCCCGCTAATAACTATCCCAACACGATTCAGTGGATAATCCTATCTCCTCCCCTCTGGTTTGAAATACCTTCTATGTATGTAGTCTTGCCTTGAAGGAATTTTCATAGTCTTTTTATGAATACAAAGTCACACTAATCCTATTGATTGAAAGTTCTGAATAATTATAGCATGGATATTTTTAAGTTCATCAAATGTAATTGTCTTTTCCTTAGGTGGATATCCTAAATCCACTCAAATTCTAGCTGGTGATAGGCCTGATAATCATTGGTTGCATTATGACAGCAAAAATATACCAAGAACTAAAAAAGAATGGGAGTCAAGTTGCTTTGTGGAAAAAACTCACTGGGGATATTACACCTGGCCACAGTAAGTTGCAACTTGCCATGCATCTTACTATTAAAGAGGTTATCTTTGATATAATTTGTTTGGTCATCTTTGGATTTCTGGGGAGGTTCAGGAGCACTTGAAGCAATTAGAGGGACTCCGATACCAAAGATACACAACCTCCCAGTGTTTTTCCTTTTTCCTCTTCCTCTTTTTCTTTTGCTCCTGCCAGTGCTATGCCTCAGTCCTGCCTCTTTCCTTGTTTTTCCACTGAAACACTTAGACTTCCTTAGTTCCACCATTATAGAGCAGTCAGATAGCTGCTTTAAATGATATTCCTACCTATTGATACTAAACGTGCCCAAACGAGTCCAGAGAAACTTATTTGTGTCTTGTTGGTTCCAATAATTTTTGTCATCAGGGCACAGTGATCTGATAGATTGTTGAGGCCAAGACTGTTAGTGATGTACTCCTATCCCCAAACTTAGCAGATAATTAGAATTCATTAAAAGTGCTTTAATGCTTTCTACCCATAAAGCTCTAAAAAATTTTTCCTATGTGTATTACAAATATAAACTCTTACCGTGTAGGAATATGGTTGTTTATGCCGGTGTGGAAGAGCAGCCTAAGCTTGGCAGAAGCAGGGAGGATTTGACAGAGGTAAGCATTCCATTTTTACTATGCATAAACACTCACCCTAGTTCAAATGCATCTTACTTTTAGCCACTGGTTTATTTCAAACTCAGTTTATGTTTTGTTGCGTTTTGGTTTTTTCCCCCCAATTCATCAATTTCAGCATAGCACTTGGTTAAATATTGGTAAATATGTACTCCCTTACTTCACCCCTCCATCTCTTCCAGGCCCCCCATTCTGTTAGGGCCAGTGGACAGGATTCTTTTTATATCTAAGGTTTCCCTTAAGTTACTACCCTACCCCACTTAGCACTCACTTGGGTACTACTTTATGTAGTCATCTGCTTTTTTCATGTACTACCATTTCTGTCTGCTAGCAGGCTTCTTGAATGCAAAATTAATGATTAGCTTTTTATTAATAGTTTATTGCATATAAATGATGGGGACTCAGTAAACAGATGTTTGTAGATTTATATCTTCATAAGACATTTATCATTTTGAAAGTTGATTTAAGAGCTTTTAAGTATTTATTTTCTAATTCTCGACAAAGTTTACCTTTTAACGTCTGATGTTTTATACATATGGAAATAATTTGCTTTAGAGTTTGGTTTAGAGTTTTGTGACTTTTTCTAAATTGCACACAAGATGGCAGAGTAGCATTAAATCTTCATTTCCCGAACAGAAAATTCACCGTTTGAGAAATGGAATCCAAACTTGAACATCCAAAGGAAAATTTTGGCTATTCTTAGGATTTAATATTTTTAGAAGGCAATGTTATATTGATTCTAGAAAGCCTCTATTAGAACTAAAAATTCTTTAGAACAAAAACATAAGCCAACTGTTGGGTATCAAAACATTTTCATAGTTGAATTTTAACCTTTTTATAATCATGTATGTAAGTAGATTTTAAACCCTGATGTTCTTTTTTTTTTTTTTTTAACTTTATAGGCAGAACAGATTATTTTTGATCGTTTTTCTGATCCTAAGTTTGTTGAACAGCTAATTACTTTTCTATCTTTAGAAGACAGAAAAGGAAAAGATAAATTTAATCCTCGACGTTTTTGCCTCTTTAAGGTAAGTATGTTATTTATATACCTTCTTCATAAAACTTAATGACTTAATTTTGTAGGTTCATAAGTTTTAAAGTATTTGATCAAAGTTTGAGTTTAGTCATGTTATTTTCATTTAAAATGACTCTGGGGCCGGTCGATTGGCGCTGTGGTTAAGTGCTGGCTTGGGAAGCCAGCGGCCCCGGTTCAGGTCCTACATATGAGGGCTAGTGACACTGCCCTCAAAAAATAAATTAAAATAAAATGACTCTGGAAGTTATGCCAATCATATTGATCTTGACTTAAGGTCCTAGGACTCTATTTTTCAAAAAGCTCTTTTTTTTTGTATTTATCTTTAATATTTGTAATTAGCAGTAGATGCAAACAAAACAAAATAAAAACTCACAAAACTATGCATTTGATTTTTTTGAGCTGTGTGTGTGTGTGTGTGTGTGTCTCTCCTTTCTAAGGTCAGAAAGATATTAATTTCTGTTTCATTGATTATATTTTAATATGATATGTAAAATGACAGTATTCTTACCATTTTAACTTAGAGATATTGTTAAAGCAGTTAAGTTCTAGAGGAAGAACTGTTGGGGGTTTTTAAGCACAATAGTAGTGTAGTAAACAAATACAAACATAATTACAATGGAGATGATAGTCATTTAAGTACTGAAGAACTTTCTTTTCCTTGTTTTTATAGGGTATATTCAGAAACTTTGATGATGCCTTTTTGCCAGTTCTGAAGCCCCATTTAGAACGTTTGGTTGCTGATTCACATGAAAGCACCCAGCGATGTGTTGCAGAAATTATAGCTGGTTTAATCAGAGGTTCTAAGCATTGGACGTTTGAAAAGGTGATATATTTGTACAGCACACTGTTAGAGCTGCATTATCCATTGATCTAGCAATTTCCAACACATTAGATATTAATACTTAAAATATGAAGTGTTCCATTGGATAATGCTTTTGTGTATAGGATGCAGAATAGTTAGTGGTCTGTAGATGACATTCACTACCTTTTAAGATTTGAATTATTTGCCAACATTAGGGGAAAAATTAGGCTATGCCACTTAAAAATGATTTCAGTTTATTTAAAAAAATAGACCTTGGAACAGTGGTCCCACACCATTGCACTTTATCAGTTGGCTAGTGCTGTGCATGGGCTTCTCCCTCCACATAGCCCTCTAGCTTCTCATTAAATCCTTTCTCGTAGTCGCTTTGTTCATCTAAATTACTCATTTGGTCTTCTAGACAGTTCATGTGTGACACCGTTTTTGTTTTAGCGTCACTCTTTTTAATTGTGAGATTAATTTTTCATCCTGCTCTAAGGTTAGTTTCTTAGCAAAATACGCTAGACTGAAAATAACCTGGCAGTATGTCTGAAATGCCTGAATATAAGGTAGGCCACCATTTTCTCAAACAAAACAAGTATTGTTTTTGGCAAATTTAATTCCACATACTTTTAGAAGAACTATGAATGCTTTTTAATATATTTATTTACTTATATGTGTTCAATTCACTTATTAAATAAAAGTATTTGTTAATTTGTAATAGTGCCTTTTTCCTGTTCACATGTCATGACACAAGTTTATTTAAACATGTCACGTATACCCTTGTCACCTTTTCTCTGTTATTTCTGAGTTACTTCTTTTCCAGAAACATCTCCTTTCCTCAAAAGTTTTTTAAGATACAGCTTTCTTCTTCCTTTTAATCATTGCCTGGTATTACCACTGGAAATTTCATCCCAAGCCCCACCCCCTTTTGTCCTATATTTTTGACTAATCATTGACCTACAGCATGGGCATCACTTGGGAGCTTGTTAGAAAAGTAGGATCTCAAGCTGAATAGTATTTATATTAAAATGTGAGAGACATCTGTACACATATTTGCAGTCTCTGTATAACTGAACATTTTTAAAAGCTATTGATAGTAACCCTAAACTTGGAATTGAAAGATTATGTTTCAGGCTAATACTAAACTGTATTAAAAGGTCATTGCTTCCTATATTAGGATTCAATCAAGTGACCTCTATAAGGATGTAAAACTTAGAAATGATTGAGCGTTTGTTTTAGCCTATTATACTAAAATTCTAAAAAGAGAACCTATCAGTAGTATGAGAGATTTTGTAAGGAACTATATGTAAGGTGTCTCCTCTTTTCTGAATAATTTTTTTTTTTGGGGAAAAAATCATCTTATACCTGGGTATGTATGATGATATGGTGGTTACTTTCCTGGATCATTTGGGTGTTCTAAGAAATAATTTAAGTGAAGTACCAGTTTATGTGTGTGTATCCAAGAAAGATAGTAGAAGAAAAATGATCTGAGTCTCATTAACTGTTTCCCATGCATTTTGCTCTGAGCAGGTGGAGAAGCTTTGGGAACTTCTATGCCCTCTGCTTAGAACAGCATTGTCTAACATCACGGTCGAAACGTACAATGATTGGGGAACTTGTATAGCAACATCCTGTGTAAGTTCTCACTTTTGTTTTCACCTGATCTATCCAAACTTTTATACCCTATCTCCAAATCTGTGAAATCTCATTATACTTTTTGAATCTTCAAATTTTACTCATAGTTTTGTCATCTTATATAATTGGAGATGGTTCTGGTTAGCCTTTCAAATTACCCTTGAGTGATAACTTAAGAGATTACTATATCTTCTCTGCTATGGTAATGCATTTTTTTAGATTAAATGACAAGCCAAATCATATATAACTTACATATATTAAAAGCCAGGTGATATAAGGTTATAGGTGTTATTTTCAACATTAAATATGTCCATAGCTTGTATACTTTGATTTAAGACAATCCATTTAGCTAAAACAAATTTCTCACTGTTAATCTTTCTAACATGAGCTATGGTAATATATTTGGATTTGACTTAACTGTAAGTTTTAGTTTGATTTTCTTCCTCTATACTTAATATTTATTTATAATATTTTGAAAATAACCAGATATGACTTATTTACAGAATTTTAGAACCCCTATTTTAATTGTTACTTTATATTTTTAACACAGGAAAGCAGAGATCCCCGGAAACTTCACTGGCTTTTTGAGCTGCTGTTGGAATCACCATTGAATGGTGAAGGAGGATCCTTTGTAGATGCATGGTAAATAAAAAGAAAACTTATCCAGTTAACGAAAGATTTTACAACAAAAGATACCGTTTTCTTGATGTATGATTGGAAGTAAACTGTCCATACTCATAAAGGCTAAATAATGTAACTACAGTTGACCCTTGAACAAAACTGTCTGAACTGCTCGGGTCCACTTATATGCAGATTTTTCCAATAAATATGCAATTGGCCCACCATAATCCCCAGGTTTCAGACCCGCAGATTCAACAAACCTTGTATTGAAAATACTGTTGGGGGGGGATCCTCAGATATGGAGGGCCTACTGTATGCATTGTTCTACACCATTTTATACAGGGAAATTGAATATCGAGGGGGTGCTGCAACCAGTCCTCCTGCAGATACCTAAGGACAACTGAAATTCTGTGGGAGTCAAACATTATATGCAAATTTTTCACTGCCCTGTGGTTGGTGCTCCTAACTTGCATGTTCAAGGGTCAACTGCACTTTCTTCTATGAGATGATGTGATCCAGTTCAGTAAAACGTATGATACTAAGTAGAGTTATTTCTCAATTGGGAACAAGTAGGAGAAATGGAAGCAACCTGAACAAGTCATACTTAAGTTAGATTCAGCTTACTCCACTGTCAAATTTTTTATATCATGACTGCTTTTTTTGGCAGGGAGGGGCAGTATCACTGGCCTTCATATGTGGGACCCGAACTGGGGCCGCTGGCTTCCCAAGCGAGCTCTTAACCACCGTGCCACTCGGCCTGCCCTGTTTTTTTTTTTTGTTACCAAGACAATATTAACTTCTTTATCATAACTTCTCATTTTTCACTCTTTCCTATTGGGAAAGAAGAGGATAATCCTTTTAAGGAAAAATATACTTGGTGGAGTGTAAAGAGTTGGAAAAAATTGGTGGTGGGCAAGAGAAAGAGATCCAGATAATTTTGTTAATTATTATTATTAATTTTTTAGTTTTAATAATAATTATTAATTATTTTTTCTTAGCAAGGAAACTTCTGGTGCTTAGAGATGAACTCAAATAGCATTCTAAAGTCAGAATTTCTTTTGATATGGTATAGTAGTGAGATGAAATGAGAATACAGAGAAACTGATATAGGAAAAATAGTACAATTTTCATAAAGATGCTGTTTTAAATTGTCAGTTTTATTGTTTATTAGATGAGAAAATGAAATAATTATCAGTAGATTCCAGACATCATTAATTTGTACTGTCAATATGTAAAGACAGAAAGGAATTCTAACACAACTTTCCTGTGTTTTCATTTAAGTCGACTCTACGTCCTGCAAGGTGGCCTTGCCCAGCAAGAGTGGAGAGTGCCTGAGCTATTGCATAGACTACTGAAGTACTTGGAACCCAAACTCACCCAGGTTTACAAAAATGTCAGGGAAAGAATAGGGAGGTAGGTATTTTCTCGGTGATACAGTATACCTCTTGAGTTCTTTTTATTACTAAATTTCAATATCTAATAATACATACTGATTATGTTGCTATTGAGTTTCATGGTGCCCTCTTCAAATTTTGTTTTATATTTTGTTGTGGGATACTAGACAAGAGACTCTGAATGTAAAATAGGCTAGCAGTTGCCACACCCCAGTTTTTAATACCTCAGAATTGCAGGCAGAAGCACAAGAGACCTTCTCCAGGAATTGTGCTAGTTGAGTTATTATAACTATTGAACCTTAATTTTATTGATAATGTGGGATTTCTTTTTACTATACATGTTTTATTTTACAGCGTACTGACCTACATATTCATGATAGATGTTTCTTTGCCAAACACCGCGCCAACAGCATCCCCTCGTGTCCCTGAATTTACTGCCCGAATTCTAGAGAAATTGAAACCCCTCATGGATGTGGATGAAGAAATTCAGAACCATGTTACGGAAGAAAATGGAATTGGTGAAGAAGATGAACGAACTCAGGGCATTAAACTCTTAAAGACCAGTGAGTGGCTAAAATTACTAGAAATTTGCTTAAAAACAGATATTTATTTAGATTTTCCTAGGGATTTTTTTGTCCTATTGTTTTTCATTGTGGTAAACATTATCATACAATACTATAAAATTTATCATATCATACATACTATAAAATTATCAGTGCAGTGGCATCAAATACATTCACATTGTTGTACAGCCATCACTGTAATCGATCATCAGTATTCTTTTCATCTTGCAAAATTGAAACTCATCCACTAAGCAATAACTCCTTATTCTCCCTTTCCCCCAGGCTCTAGCAACCACTATGCTACTTTCTGGCTGATTTTGCTTTAGTCAAGTTACTGCGTTTAAGTGGAATCACCAGTGTCTGGCTTTTTTCACTTTGCATTGTGTTTTCAATGTTTATCTATTCATCTGTTGATGGACATTTAGGTTGTTTATGCCTTTGGGCTGTTGTGAATAATACTGCTCTAAGCATTGGTGTAGAAGTGCCTGTTTAAGTTCGTGCTTTTTTGGGAGGGTATTGAAAATGAATTGCTAGACCATATGGTAATTCTGTGTTAACTTTTTGAGGAGCCACCAAGCTCTTTTCCACATCCGTGCAACGCTTGTCTTGTATTTTTATGACTATAGCTATCCTAATTGGTGTAAAGAAGGTATCTTGTGGTTTTGATTTGCATTTCCCTAATGATAAGTGGGTTGAACATCTTTTCATTTTCTTATTTGCCATTTTTGTAGCTTCTTTGGAGAAATGCCTATTTCAAGTCTTGCTCATTGTTTTGCTGTTGAGTTGTAGTTCTTTATAGATTCTGGGTATCAATCTCTTATTTGATGTATGATTTGTAAATATTTTCTCCCATTCTGAGGGTTGTCTTTTTTACTCTCTTGATAGTGTCCTTTGGTGCACAAGAGGTTTTTTTTTTTTTTTTTTTAAAGATTTCATTGGGGAATTGAGGGAGGGGAACAGACAAGTTGCTGTGCCATTGCTCTTCAGTCTTGTTGTGGAGGACGTTGCTTCACGGGCCCATGTTGGTATTATCATTGTGCTTTTCCCAGGTGAGGCAGCCGCTCGCCGTCCATTGGACAGTGGCTCATGGCAGCTCACGCCGGCTGCTGGCCTCTCACGGTAGCTCACACCCACAGTGTCCCTGGCCACCCACGGCAGCCCAGCTCCAGGTCGAGCTGCTGTTCACCATCCCAGCGGCAGAGGGCGCAGCGTCACTGGCCCTCATGTGGAATCCCGAATGGGGCCCTGCTGCTCAGAGCCAGCGTCCCAAGCCAACTCCCAACCAATGCTCCACTTGGCCGGCCCCACAAGAGTTTTTTATTTTGATAAAGTCTAATTTATTTTTTTCTTTTGTTGCTTTTTTGCTTTTGGTGTCATGTCCAAGAAACCATTGTCATGAAGTTTATCCCTTAAGTTTTCTTTTAAGAGTTTTATAGTTTCATCTCTTATGTTTAGGTCTTTAATACACTGTCAGGTAATTTTTGTATATGATGTAAGGTAAGGGTCTAGCTTCATTTTTCTTTTTTTCCTTGTGGATGCTTTGTTAAAAATACCATCATATTTCATTGAATAGCCTTGCCCCTCTTGTTGAAAATTAATTGGCCAACCAAATGTGTGAGTGTTTATTTGTAGGCTCTTTAGTCTATTCCATGTATTTATGTCAGTACTACACTGGGTTTTTTTTGTTTTTATTTATTTATTTATTTTTAATTAGTTTCAGGTGTACAACACAGTGCAATAGTTACACTTTTTACCCCTCAAAGTGACAACCCCCCACCCCCATTTAGCCACCCCACTCCCCCCTCCATATCATATATATCTATTACACTTCTTTTGACTCCCTTCCACATTATAATCCACATCCCGTGACTATCTATGTGTTCAATTACAGTTGGTATACCATATTATACAACCTCAGCTTCAGGTGTACAGTGCAGTGATCAAGCCTCTGCTCCATCCATGAAATGGTCTCCCTAACAAGACATATGACCATCTGACACCCCACAAAATATTTACAACATTATTAATTATATTCCCCGAACTGTCTTTCATATCCCTGTGGCAGTATTGTAGTTGCCTATTTTTGCTGTCTAATCCCTTACCTTTCTCTCTCATCCCCACACACCTCCCAACTACCAACCCTGTTTTTCCTCTATATCTGTGAGACAGTTTCTGTTTACTTTGTTCATTCATTCAGTTTTTCAGATTCCACATATGAATGAGATCATATGGTACTTGTCTTTCTCTGACTGACTTATAGTACTACACTATTTTGATTATAGCTTTGTAGTAAGTTACGAAATCTGGAAGTGTAAGTCTTCCAACTTTTTTCTTTTTCAAAATTGCCTTGGTGGTATCCTAGTTTTATATCTAAAGAAATTTCAAGGATTCTAAATATAAAAACTAAATTAGTCATTATTTTTCCTATGTTAGGATTTTTGAAGGCTAGTGTTAATTTGTATATTTATTTGGTAGACTTCATGATTTGCTCATTCATTCTTTTAGAGTAGCTTCAGTACCCTAGATTGGTTGATACCCTTTGTGGGTCCTGTCATACCTACTGATCAGTGTCTAATTTATGAAGTAGTAGAGACAGTCTCTTTCTTAACATTGAAGAACTGTCAGAGTGGATGTCTGACATTAGCATTACAAAATTCTGCTTTGTGGTCTCTAACTGGATAGCAAAGACTGATTTTGCGTGTTCATTTCCAAACAGTATTGAAATGGCTGATGGCGAGTGCAGGAAGATCCTTCTCTACAGCAGTCACAGAACAACTTCAGCTTCTACCTTTGTTTTTTAAGGTAAGTCAGTGGATAAAATTAACAGTGCATCTCCTTTTGACCTTCAAAAGGAATTTGTATTTATCGTCTGATGGTTGATATGTTTTTAGACTGTGTACAATTTTCATTAGATGATAGTAGTATAGTATTTGTTGAAATAATCTTTTTAATATTAGATAAGAGTAGGATCTTGATAGATACAAAGAAAGATTACAGACTGTGTTTCACTGATAGCCAATTTCCAAGTAATAATTTAGAAACATACTGATAGCTGAAAGAAAAGCCACAATAAAATTTTTGAATATAGCTATTTCCAACTGTTTAGTTCAATGTATAATAAATTTGGAGATCAAAATGTTCAGTATATTTTAATTTACAGTGTTAAATGGCACTATAATTGGTTCTAACAAATATCTACAGGAAGTAACTTATTTCTGGTAATCATATAATGACATTGAAATTTTGTTTGGTGAAAGGTATGAGCTGAGGTGGTTTTAATTACTTGTCTAGTCAGAGAATGGAGCCAATAAAACTAAGGTCACAGATTGCTGTATTAGTTTCCAGGATTATAATTTGCAGCCATGCGATTGTTGGCTGTGATTGTTTTCCTTATTGCACATTTGGAAGGCTTGGCATAAACACCATCATTACTCGACAATTATTGATCAGTATACTAATTATCATGTAAGGAGGGCCTTTATTAGTGTTTATTTGCAAATAGCATGCTAAACTTTTGATTTGCCACAGTATGCTTTGTCTTTAGGATATTTCAAAAAGATAGCACTACGGGTAACTTCCAAAGGATTCACTACTAAAATATTTTTAAGAATGCTGTGTAGGGCCTGATACCCACAGGCACCTCCGGGATCTTTTTAGATATAAAAGTTGACAATAACTATTAGTATAAAGGTCCTTGTTACATGTAGGTTCTTGATGTAGATAGGGTTTGTCTTTTCGGGCAGCAGTGCGTAAACTTTTTTCTACTGCCACATATGCAAAAAAATCAGAAAGCTAATAATATGAGAAAGAGGTGGATGATTTGAATCCACTTAAAATTTATGAAAAATAGAGATCATTGGAAAGCTGTGCTGTGTTAAGTTGATAGTGACAGGCCCAACGTTTAACCTGAACATACAAATATTGAGGTTGAGAATCTGCTTTTAGGCCTATTGGTGAATGGTGTCTGAGGTACAAAGGCATCACAGCACAGATGAACAAAGTTATTTTGCTGACAGATCAGACATATAGAAAGGATAAAAAGGAATCTAAAAAAGAAAGCTGTTGGGCCAGCCGAGTGGCGTGGTGGTTAAGCGCTGGCTTGGGAAGCCAGTGGCCCCGGTTCAGGGTCCCACATACGAGGGCCAGTGACACTGCCCTCAAAAAGAAAAAAAAAAGGAAGGTGTTTACTAAACTGTAGGAGGACACACACATGTTGGAGATGAGATCAGAAAATTCATTTTGGACATATTTGAGGTGCTTATTAGATTCCAAATGAATGTGTCCTATTCTATAAAAAGTAGTTTTATATGAATTTAAAAAAACGCTTAGGCCGGCCTAGTGGCACATTGGTTAAGAGCTGAGCTGGCTTGGGACACCAATGGCTCCAGTTCGGATCCCACATATGAGAGACAGTGACACTGCCCTCTACAGCTAAGATGGTGAACAACAGCTCCACCTGGAGCTGGGCTGCTGTGAGTCCCCGGGGATGGCATAGCCGCAGCCTCTGCTGCAGTGGGCTGCCATAGGCTACAGTGTGTGGCTGGCAGCCTGCATAAATGGCCGGAAGCCGATGTGAGCTGCCAAGAGCTGCTGTGAGCCACCGTCCAGAGGTTGGTGACCGATCTGCCTCACCCCAGAAGAGCGCAATGATGACACCAACATGGGCCAGTGAAGCAATGTCCTCCACAACTAGACTGAAGAACAAAAGGACAACTTGTCTGTTCCCCTTCCCCGTTTCCTCAACGCTGTTCCCCGCCCCCAATTCCCCAATTTAAAAAAACAAACCAAAAAAACCCCTTGAAGTGTGTGTGTGTGTGTGTGTGTGTGTGTGTGTGTGTGTGTGTATCTTAAAGTGAAAGTTTCAGTCATTTGCCTGTTCTGTGTCCTGGTCTAAGAGTCTCCATGTTGCTAAAGATTATGAAAAGAGGATTTCCAACCAAGAATAGTTTACAGAGCACTGACTTTGGAATAAATAGAGACCTAGTTTAAAATCCTGTCTGTGACAGGTGCTTTTTTTGTGACCTTGCACAAGCTACTGAACTTCTATGACTGTCTCCTTGTATGTAAAATGTGGAATAACAGCACTATCCCTCACAGAGCTGTGACAAGGATGAAATGACACAATGCCTAAAGGAAAAATCACAGTGTAAAATAGGCCCTTATATATCACTGTTGCCACTCTTTAACCAAATTTTAATTTGGAATAATCGAGAGCTGAAATGGTAGTGGTTAAGGAGAAAGGGGCTGTGTTGCATCCTAAGTTTCGTACTTCACTAAGTGTTCATCAGAACTCACCAACGTAGAATAATAGTTTTGTATATGTCAAACTTAGAGAAAAATTAGTAGATGCTGTGATAATTGGTATAAAATTACAAGCCACTGATGGCATTTCTTCAGAAAAATGATTTTTCTCAGTAATTAGAGAAGACCCTGTAAAATATTTCCTTTGCTAACTAAATGGACAGCATTTTCTACAGGTTAACACATTTTAATGTGAGTTAAATCTTACCGGTGATATACTAAAAATAATAAATTTATATGAAAATAAGGCAAAAGAAAGATTAAGATCTCTTTTTTATACAGCAGTGTATCTATTAGGATCCTTTAATTGTGAACACTTGAAGCCAAATGGCCACAGGAGCAAAAGCAGGAATTTAATTAGATTACCTAGAAGTGTTAGGGTAGTTCATAGAATGGGAAGTAAAAGCATAAGGACTGGGTAGGAACCACAGAAACTACAGAGACCCAGGTAACAGAAACTAACAGCCTCTTCAGGGCGCTGTCTCCCTTTCTCTATTCAAGATTCAGGTGCCCAGGGCTTACAAAAAAAAGTTTCATTGGCCGGGCTTAGGTCTCTTGCTACTCTAGCTAGGCAGAATGATCCCTTGATTGACAGTCCCGCCAGAATGACAGATGAGAAGGATGATTTCCTAAAAGTCGATCAAAATGTCATTATCAGTGGAAGGAATGGATATTGGTTAGGAAATGCACATATTTACGCTGCAAATAGCGATTAAAATATCTTTCTTATTTCAACTTTTAAGGAAAACTCAAATCACTATAGGTCAGTCTGTTCTATAATATGGCCAGAAAGCAAAACAAAATAATAAGTAATATGTGAAGAAAGCCTCTTAATTTCATGGGCATAGACTTTTTCCCAAAACTTTTTATTTTTAAATAATTATGGATTCACAGAAAGTTGCGAAGACAGTACAAAGAGGTCCCATGTACTCTTCATTCAGTTTTCTCCATTAGTTACATTTTTTCAAACTATAGTACATTTCCACATTAGAAAATTGAAATGGGTACGTGCGTATAATTCTATCATTTTATCACATGTATAGATATGTGTAACCACTGCCATAATGAAGATGCAGAAATATTCCATCATCACAAAAACCTCTGTGCTATCCCTTTATAGTCACACCGACCTTCCTTTCCCTCACCATCCCTAACCCTGGCAAGTGCTAATTTGTTCTCCATCTCTATAATTGTCATTTTAAGAATGAATAAATGGAGATATGTGACCTTTTATGATTGGCTTTATTCATTCACACAATTCCCTTAAGACTCATCCAAGTTGTTGCACATAAGACAAAGTACCATTTCCCACTAGAAGAACCAGGGATCCTTGGAGAAGTGGCCTATTTCAGGCCTAGACCAAGGAAAGTTTAAACCTAGGTCAATCTTGTCATGCCAGTAACTAAGGATGCTACAGTTGTGTTAAAGGACTCAGGAGCCAGTCCTACCATCAGTAAGAAGAAAAACTACAAAGGATCAAAGCCATTAAATTTGTTGAAATTTATTAGTTCATAAGGATAATTTTTTAAGAAAAAAATTCATTGTTTACTTTTGGAGGATAGGAGGGAAATCATTCTGAGTGAGGGGAAGTTTTCTGTATGAAGTATTAGAAGTAACAATGAAGAAGGCATGGTGTCACCAATTTTCAAATCTCTGTTTTTATAATGGTTCATCACAGAAAGAGAAAGTTGAACATAAGTGAAGAAAATACACACCACCACTTATGTTGTGCCTAAACAATCAGGCTTGAATGCCGCCACAGGGATACCATCAGGGAAGGAAAGCCACAGTAGGAGAAACTACAGGACAGAAGGCCTCGAGTCCCACCCCCACCTCCCTTTTTTAGAAAAGAAAAAAAAAAAAAAAAGCAAGGGATTTATTATTATTACTGTTATTATTTTTTTAAAGATTTTATTGGGAAAGGGGAACAGACAAGTTGCTGTCCCTTTGTTCTTCAGTCTAGTTGTGGAGGACATCACTTCACTGGCCCATGTTGGTATTATCATTGTGCTCTGCGCTCTTCCTGGGTGAGGCAGATCGGTCGCTGGTCACTGGATGGACGCTGGCAGTGGCTCTTGGCAGCTCATGCAGGCTGCCGGCCACTCAGTGTAGCTTTACAGCAGCCCACTGCATCCTACGCTGTTGCTGGCAACTCATGGCAGCCCAGTTCCAGGTCGAGCTGTTGTTCACCATCTTAGCTGTAGAAGGTGCAGTGTTAACTGGCCCTAATGTGGGATCTGAACCTGTGGCCCTGCTGCTCAGAGCTGGTGTCCCAAGCCAACTCTTAACCAACACTCCACTCGGCCTGCCCCAAAAAAGCAAGAGATTTTAAAAGAAGATGGGGGAATCTGTAGAATATATTTTAATATTTTTTAAAGAATCTTTAGATTTCAGAGACATACCAACCAAATACAGTTTATGGTCATTATGTTGAACCAGATTCCAAAAATCCAATTGTCATAACATATGTGTGAAATAATTGGGGAAATTTGAGCACTACTGAATATTTTATATTTTAACTAATGAATTTTTATGTTTGATGTCATTGTTGGTTTTTTATAAGCGACTTTATCTTTTAGAGGTACATAATAAAGTATTTATGGATGACATATATCTGGGATTTGCTTTAAATTAGTTGGGGGAGGGGAATCAAAGGAGAGCAAAAAAATGAAAGGATTATTCATGAGTTTGTGGTTGTTGAAGAAGCAATTGACTAATGGGAACTCATTATCCTATTCTCTGGTTTTGTATATGTTTGAAATTTTCCACAGAAGTTGATAAAAGTAAAAATGTGGTTTCTTCCATGTAAGGTTGCCTTTGTATTTATTGGCTGTTATTTTTCATTTTATGTCTTTGGTTTGTTTTATTGTTCTCTAGATTGCCCCAGTGGAAAATGATAATAGCTATGATGAACTGAAAAGAGATGCAAAGTTATGTTTATCACTAATGTCTCAGGGGTTGCTTTACCCTCATCAAGTGCCTTTGGTACTTCAGGTGCTAAAACAAGTAAGAGTGTGTAACAAATATTTATATCCTTTGGTTACAGTTTTGGCTTACCATCCTAGGAATTTCAGAAATCAACTGCAGTGCGCACAGTACCTGATAATTGTTTTCATTCTGAATTTTCTTTTGGTATGAGAAAAGGCATGTATTAACCAAAGAAACACATCCAAGATTCTGTACCTGGCTCTGCCACCAACTTCTATGACCTTGGGCAGGTCACGGAATATTTTCTATATACATAGTTAATTTTTAAGTTGGAGTAAAGCTGAAAAATATTTTTTAGCAGCCCAAAATGGTATTCTTTTTGTAGTGAAACTTAGTTCTCAATCTTTTTTGCTTTCAATACCCTATCTGCTACTGTCAAAAGTAAAATAAAATAATGTGCAACCCTTGGAGGAGTTAGTCATTAATTATAAATAATTCTCCTAAAATTGACTTTTGTCTCTATGCTCCTTTCCCTGTACTCATAACCACTCGTACGTCCTGAATACATTTACTTTAAAGAGCTTATACAACCTTTTATTATTAGGAAATATAAGACTAGTTTGCTCTAATTATATCTGTAAAATAGGCAGAATTATATTAGAAGACCTTATTTGCATGTAATTTCAGTGTCTATCATATCATGTTACTGTCAGCAGTCTTTTCATCCTTTCTACTTCTCATTCACAGACAGCAAGGAGCAGTTCTTGGCATGCTAGATACACAGTTCTGACCTACCTCCAGGCCATGGTATTTTATAACCTCTTTATTTTCCTAAACAATGAAGATGCAGTTAAAGACATCAGGTGGCTGGTTATAACTCTTTTGGAGGATGAGCAGCTAGAGGTAAAATTGAAAGCAAATCAAAATTTAATAAATTTAACAAAAGCATCATGACCCCCTTTTAAGTATTTACACATTGATAAGATGTGTTGTGTTAAAAGTGTAAATTACTGAAAGGAACTTTAGTTTTAACATAGCCCTACGTGATTAGTTTTGATACCCTGACATGATTTCCTGTCGTATAAATGGAAGCAAACATTGGGCAGTTCTTGTTCTGGCTCCTCTTTGCAGTTGGGCAGATAACATTACTCATCAGATTTTAAAGGCACCAATAGGAATATACATGAAGGCAGTTTTCAAGAGAATGAAAATCTACATGGAAATGCTGTTATCCAGTAGACTTAAGACAGGATTGTTGTCTCTTCTTTATTTTCTTTGGTAGAGAAATTAAAGGCAACTTTTGTGGTGAGGCTACATTAATATTTTGTATAGAACTGTTGGTCAATGGGAAAACAATTTATGGAGAAGTTTAATTTTGTATAAAATTAGTTAAGTATTTACTTTCTGAAACCCTAATGTAGTGTCTTTCCTCTATTTTTAGGCCACAGATCTTTTGAAAATCTGGTCAAATCTCCATTAAGAAACTGCAAAAGAGCAAAAAAGGGGGGGCAGAAGGGGCTGTAAAAGAGTGTTTATACAATTTTTACAAATGCCAGGGAGAGTCCCCACCCCAGTTCCCCCATCACTTCTAGCCTCATCATTCCACCAGTCTTGGGATTTCAGCTCTAATAAAAGTGATTTATCTACAGGTTCGAGAAATGGCTGCTACCACCTTAAGTGGTCTGTTACAGTGTAACTTTCTTACCATGGACAGTCCTATGCAGATTCATTTTGAGCACCTTTGCAAAACAAAACTACCGAAGAAAAGAAAGCGGGACCCTGGTTCTGTAGCAGATACCATTCCTTCTGCAGGTAACAATACTGGTAGGAAACATCCACATTCTTTTGGGAATTAACCAGGTTACTTGACAAATATTTATTAAATACTTG
Source organism: Aselliscus stoliczkanus (assembly GCA_033961575.1). Classification (NCBI taxonomy): domain Eukaryota; kingdom Metazoa; phylum Chordata; class Mammalia; order Chiroptera; family Hipposideridae; genus Aselliscus; species Aselliscus stoliczkanus. Next base: position 66,640,502 of record CM066730.1, on the reverse strand, counting down.
TGTTTGCCCTGGGTCTATGCTAAGTACTGAGAATAGTTGTCTCTGCTTTGAGGAGCTTTGCATAGAAGGCAAGACTGGAATGTAAAAGGAAAAATTGAGATAGGTAGGTACAAAGGAACCTGTCTACTAAAATAAACAAGAGAATAAGACCTGAGTGTTATGGCATGTGTAAAGAGAAATTTAAACGTGATTCTAAAGAAGTATCTGATCTCGCCACTGCTAACTACAGTCACAAAAATATTGGAAAAGATACAGAAAGATTATTAGTAAGTAGGAAGCTTATTGAATTTGCAGGAAGTACTTAGAATACGAAGCTCTTAAGTGCTGCTTATAGTAGGCTCTTAATTATGTCATATAGCTACCTAATAGTAATTTCCAATAAAATTCCAATGTGTATTCTAGTTTCTTTGCTTGAGAACTGTATTTTTTAATAATTAAGTGCCAAAATAGTTTCAGGTCTTGGTTATACCAAGTGGCATTAGTTACATTTCTAATTACTCCAAATTCCCTTTTTCTTTTTTTTTTTTTTTTTTTTTTTTTTTTTTTTTTTTTTTTAGGGCAGTGTCACTGGCCCTCATATGTGGGACCCGAACCGGGGCCGCTGGCTTCCTAAGCCAGCTCTTAACAACCAAGCCACTCTGCCGGCCCCAAATTCCCTTTTTCTTAACTTCAACTCCCTATCCACCATTTCTTATATACCATATAATATAAAGACATACATACACACATCTCTATTTAAAAATAATGAGAATTGGAAAGCACTTTAATGTAACTTCTATTGCTAAAGAAAGTATAGACTCTGGAGAATACAGACATATTGCGGTTCTGTTTTGAGTGTGTTTACCTAATGAATTGGTGCATTCTGTGAGAGGTGGTTACACCCAGACAACTGAGGTCTAATTTTGATTGGAGATTGTTTTAGGATCACGGATTGAACGTTTGCATATGATATGAATTGATCAAAAAAGCCATTATTTTGTGTTTTAGCAAATATGTGACACATTTCTGACCTAGATATAATTCGGTTGTCACTGAGAGACAGCTATAGGTTGTGTTTCATTTATCCTCAAAAATCATGTTTTCAGTGTGTGTGCATAAAGATTCATTTTAAATGAAGAAATTTACACAGTGAAAACAACTAGCATAATTAAAAATTAATTTTATTTCCCTGTAAAAGGGCAATAGAGTCTTATAAATATTTGCACGTATATTGCTGTTTTCCTTGCAGAGTTGGTTAAACGTCATGCTGGGGTGCTAGGACTTGGTGCGTGTGTTCTTTCTAGTCCTTATGATGTCCCCACCTGGATGCCCCAGCTACTTATGAATCTGAGTGCACACCTGAATGATCCTCAGCCTATTGAGGTAAAATTTTTCCTGTTTCTCTGCACACATATTATCAGTGATGTTTTGTAACAAACCATTTATACTGATAATTTTCTAGACACTCTCGACCACCTGCTTTAACCCAGCTACTACTGCAGCCTCCGCCAGGACCAAGTCTACTTATTAATAATTATTAAAATCTTGCAGAGACATTGCTGCCGTGTACATTTAAGATCTTTTGGTACCAAGGAAATTACTAAAGCTTCTGTCCCACTCAGTCCAGTGCAAGTGAAGTATTGTCAGAGTGTCAGTATAGTTGAATTTATACTATTTTACAGCATGTTATATCTAACAAGTATCTAATTGGAAGCTAATATTAAACAGGAAAGTGTGATAGTATTATTTAGTGAGCACCTATGACTTTTTCTTTTTTTCCATCTATATTCTTAAACAACTCAGATGACCAATGACTTTGTCCTTTTCACCTTGGTAAATTGATGTTCAGTGTATATTGAAACTGATTTAATAGTGTGGTGTAAGTTCCAGTAGCTTGTCCTACAGTGCAGCTAGTGATTTTTTTTTTTTTTCCTGAAGTGTTGTGTTTTATTTTCTTTCTTGGGCCAGCTGCAGCTTCCCATTGACAAAACTTCAAAGCACGAAGGAGGAGCAAATGTGGGGTGGGTGTGGGACCCTCTGAGCTCTAGGGCCTGGGGTCTTTTCTGGGAGGTCTGGGCTGCAGGAAGCTCCCAGCCCTTGTGGGGAAGGAGCCTACCCCCAGTGGCAAGAGCAAATCTCTGCGGCTACATGTGCTTAGAACTCGCAGTTAGTCATTTCTAAAGTGATCCTGGTAGCTTTGTGAAGTAGGATTGGCTTGTAGGTTTTGTAGCATTTTGTGGAAAGTGAGATCTGGTCTAGAAGGTTTGTTACTTAGCTAAAAGTGTCCTAAATATAACCCTCGTTGTTCAGAGAGGTTAAGGTAAGATGTATGTGGGTTGCCTCACCACAGATGACTGTAAAGAAGACCTTATCCAATTTCCGAAGAACGCACCATGACAACTGGCAAGAACACAAACAGCAGTTCACTGATGACCAGCTGCTCGTTCTCACTGATCTCCTTGTGTCACCATGCTATTATGCATAGAAGGGGGGTAAGTCAACAAAATCCTGAGTTTTGGTTTGATGACTTCTCAGTGGGTACCCATGTTTTTTCTTTCTGCTGACATTCTTCAGTGTCATTGTTTAGATAAAGATTTTTTTAAATATGACTTTTGCAATTGGTAGTGGAAGTAAGTCCCCAGAGGATTTTTCCTTCTCTGCTTCAGGAATTAAGCAGAGAATTGATGTGACCACCTTTAGACCTTTATAAATGAATAGGCTTAGTGGCTTGGAGATGGTTAAAAAAAAGAAATCTTATTCTTAGTTTCCCCGAGTGGGGCCTGGGCATTTTGGGTTGCTGTGAGGACTCTAGGTTCTATATAGTTGTGAGAACATTTCATCTGGATTCTTACGTATTTATTATCCAGTATGTATTAAAGAGGGAGGGACGCAGAAGCCTAGGAAGAATAAAGAAAATGTCACTTATCGGGCTTTTAGAGTTGGGTGTCCTGTTGGCTGACTGAAATTTTTTTCCTCCCTGACACAGATGAGTAGTCCTCACTTCAAGCTCTTTTCATCAAAAATTCCAGATCCTCAGGTACCATCTGTGGTGGCTGTTTGCACGTTTTAAAACTCTGCCTCTGTTGAGCTCTCATCATTTTGGTGGTTTCTGTGTTTGGTCATGTTAGTCTGCGTTCCACAGGTTTTCAGCTGCCGTTTTGATTTCCTAACTTGTCCGTAACTGTTTCCAAAATATTGATCAGTTTTTCTTGGCGACATCTGACAAAGCCACAGTGTCTCAGACTAGAGTTTATTACCCAGTATGATCATGGCATCCAAGACCAAACAGAGTCTAGGGACTTATTGAGAAGCAGTTTACTTGGACTGGAGAATATCCATCGATAATATAGGTCCTGCCATTTCATCTCAAATTATTTGAATTCTTTCCAAATGGCTGTGGGTTTAGATGGAAATAGAGCTGTGGGACATACATCTGAAGCCTGGAGAGCCATGAAGATGGAAGGAAAAGAGGACAAGCGTGGAAACTAACCAAGGACCTGATAGATTGCTTGACCAAGACACAGAAGTGAAGTCTGTCCGTGTGCTTCCCACAGACTGGAGTTTTTGGTGCTGAATAGAAGAGCAGTTGCTGAAAAACTGGGGGTTTGGCGAATAAATTTTTGATTGATTGTTGTGTGTGTATACAACGTGTGATTTTGAAAATAAACAGCAACAACTATAAAAACCTTGACTGGGTGATTTTTACCTGTTTTCTTTACAAATATTTGATCCTCTGAAAATTGTTAGACTTCACCAAATGGAAGACCGCTGTGTTTGTGGGAATTCTGTATTTTTTTTCTTTTTTTCCTTTTTGTTTTTTTTTTTCCTTTTTTTGCCTGCAGAATCGCTGAGAGACTAAGAAGTCTTGATATTTAATTGACTTGTTTAATAAATGTTATATAGATGTAAAAGACTGTATAAACTGTAGAGATAGCATTGGCAAGACTTTGTACAGATGCAACCTTTTACACAATGCCAGTGTGTAATTAATTTGTAAAGATTCACATGTAGCTCTTTATTATAGTAATTTTTGGCTTTTGTACCGATTGAATGCCATTTTTTGTTTTTAAATTATTTTCTTTTCATGTTACAAAAGCTGAGGTGTGGGATTTTGAGTTCACTTAATGTTAGAATGTCTGAATTTTTATGTAACCTTTTTGTGTGCATCTCTGAATGCGAACGCCACATGTTTGCCTATGACAAGTTTATAGAATGCAAGTTACCTTCTAGGTTAAAGTAATTCACAAGCTGGTGAATGTTATCTTGCAACACACTCTGCCCAGTCTTCCTTAAAGGAACACTACAGTATATTTTTTAGTATCTATATGCTGAATGATACAGACCTAAGCACAGCAGAGGTCCTGGTACAGTGTTCAAGTGTCAGCATACACAGGCGTAATCCCTGTATAGAGTAGTGCCAAACTGATTATTTCATTGTGTAATTAGTTTAAAACCCAATAAATGGATTGTTTTTAACACCTGGCTTTTGTCTTCATTAAGAGGAGAGAACAGTTCTGTAGGCAGTTAACTCTCATGGATTCCTTTTGCAGCCATAGATCTAGATCTGTAAATTCCTGCCCCCTGACGAAAATGAATTATCTAGATTGGACCTGTCTCGTACAATAGCTAATAGCCACGTGTGAGTTTACATCTAAATTAAAAATTCATTTCCTCAATCTCACTAGCCACATTTCAAATGCTCATTAGCTACTTGTGGCTAGTGGTTTACCCTATTGAATAGTACAGATCAATGTTTTTATCAGAAAGTTCTACTGGACAGCACTGATTTAGATGGTTGTTTCTCAAATTGGTGGGACTGGGGCCGGCTGAATGGCTCAGTTGGTTAAGAGCTCGCTCAAGAGTTCGAGCTGAGCTCTGAGCAACGGCGGTTCGATGCCAGCCTGTGCTGAGTTGCCGTTGAGCTGCCAACAGGTAGCAGGATGGCTCAGCTAAAAAAACCCAAAAACAAACAAACAAACAATCAAATTGGTGGGACTAAGAATTATGTGGGGATTTTGTTAAAATGTGGTGGTCCCAGCTCATGATTTTGATGCCTTATCCTGAGACCACAGTTTGAATAGTGAAGCTTTTTATTGACCATTTCAGCTTTTGCTAACTAAGCTGCATGAAACTATGCTTTAGCCAAGTGGAAGTTTAGAAAATATATAAGATACTGGACCCATTGTGTTCCTCGATCAAAATTTCTCTGGTTGGGGCTCATTGTCATCTTCTAAAATCTCTATAATGCTACATTTGTGCAGCCAGGAATGAGAACCGCTTAGAAGACCCAGGCCCACTATAAATGTAAAAATGGTACGAATCAGTTTCTATTAATGCGTCCCCTGTGATTCTCATACCAGGTTTGGAAGTCGCTTATTACCTTGATACCCCAATATGGTTGTACTGTGAATTATTTAATTCCCTAAATTTTCTACCAGTGGCCTCAAGAATGAAAGGGGTGCGGGAGAGAAAAGGTGGATGGGTACTGTTCAAGATAGTTCTTAAGTGTATGTTGTATTAGAAAGAATGGAGAAGGACATAGGAACAGTGTTAAGGGAGGCAAGAAGAATTTGGCGGGGTGGTAGCAGGCTAATGTTTAAAAGTCTGCCCATTGGTCAAGGTAAGTTTCTAGATGGGGGAGGAATGAGTCATTGACAGAAGTGAAAGCCTGTATCTTTGAGGTAAGAGCTACTAATGTAAGTTTCTAAATTGGATCTTTTAATCAAAGACTACAAAGTTTGTTTCAAAATCTGGAGGAAAATTTACCCAACTTTTTTCTTGTTAATACAATTGTTTTGAGTATTGCACCATTGTTGAACATTGAGGTTGTTCCTAGTTTCCCTACTGCAAATTACATTGCAGTGAACATTTTCATAACTTTATACTTAATTTTTTTCCTTCAAGCGTTTCGGTAGGATAAATTCCAAGGAGAGACTTTTGGGGCAAGGATCTAAGCATTTTAATGGCCCTGATAAATGTTTTTCTCAAAGTGCACATGTATCAATTTGCATTGTCAATAATAGTATTAGAATGCTGGCTTCCTGGCAAATGAATAGCACATTCATATTTTATAGCACATGCTTGTGGGGTTTTTTTTTGCAGGTTTTCCATTTTTTGAGTACTGCCAGTGTTCTTCCTAATTTGGCACACTTGGCTGGTACACTTTGTAAATTATAGTAACTTTAGCCTTGCTGATGGCACTAACTAGTTCTGGAAACTTGATTCCTGATTTCCTCTTATAGATCTCTAGAATCTTTTACAACCTGTGAATTTTTTTTTATTTTTTTTTCCCAGAATTAGATAATTTCTCCTATAGGTGCAACTGCCTCCTTCCAGCCCAAACCAACTGTAATCTGTTGTGGCCAAATGCCTGGAAATGAGCTGGCAATTGCTTAAGCAGTAGCCAAGTAATATGAAAGGGGATATAAATTGAGTTTCCACTCTCAATACTAACCATTTTCTGTTGATTATTTCTAGGGTCCAAGGTCACCATTACAACACTGATTAGAACGGCTTCATTGCAAATAGTTGGGAGTAGAGTATAAGGTGGGAACTAATTGGAAAATTTTCTTGAAGTTATTTCTAAACAGAATTCTGAGAACACAGTCAATTCCTAGACTGAGTGTCTACTTCATAAATTATCCAGCCCTCTTGTTTTTCTCTCGGTGACAGCGCAGGGGAACTCAGATAAGTTATAAGCATAAATAAAATTCTTTGCTACTTGTTGGTATCGAACAGTTCTATTTAAAAAGATAAACTTAAGCCAAAATAGGATTTCAATAGTAATATTCTAAGTATTTAATTTAATGGGTTTTTTTTTAGGGCAGTGTCACTGGCCCTCATATGTGGGACCCGAACCGGGGCCGCTGGCTTCTGAAGCCAGCGCTTAACCACCCCACCACTCGGCCGGCCCTCCAAGTGTTTTAGTTGAATGGGATTTTCTGGCACCAGGTGAAAGGAAAGGGCATTCCAAATGGCATTCTTCCATTATTTGTAAAGAGTACCCGCCCTGAGGTTAGAAAAGTAGTGAGATCCTAGTTACCCAGAAAAGCGAACGTACTTGTACTTAAGAGTGCTACCTGACGGTTCCGAGACTGACACCCGTTTTATGAGCGCGTTATTTTGGACAGGCTGTGGGCTTGAGAAGGAGAGGATGGTGGTTTTGTTGCATGTTCTTGCTCACTGAACTCTGGCCTGGCTGCGCTCCTAGCACCGTTGCTCCTCGAGATGTTTTGCGCTCGTTATTCATGGCCGTGACCACGGCTGGGCTTGGTTATTTGCTTAGGTAATGTTTTACGTTGCCTATGTTTTCTAGTGATTCCCCTTGCTGAGTTCCCTCAGAAAATTCATTAATACTTTCAGAGGGCTGAGAGGAGAAAGAAAAAAAAAACGGGATTCTTTTATTTTACATTCGGTTACCGTTGGCTTGATTTAAATTGTTCTAATGAGTTGATTTACGAATTCTGTTTCTCGAAGCACCACGCTGGCCGCGGCCGCCGGTGTAATCAAGGAGGAAGCGAGGAAGCGTGTCGGCGGCCGCCCGAGCGGAGCGTCGCGGGCCGCGTGGGGCCAGGGAGGGCCCCCCCAGGCCGAGCCCCCGCAGCCCGCTTGCCGTCTCCCGGTCAGCTTGGCTACCTGAGGGAGCCGGCGCCCCCGGAGCGGCCGACCCGCGGGCCTGCGGCCCCTCGCGCGCCGCGGAGGACGGAGGTCGGGCGGCGAGGGGGCGCGGGGCAGGCGGGGCGCCAGGCCCGAGTGTCCGGCGGAGGGGGCGGCGCCCTCCGCGGCTCCGTGACGGCGCCGCTCGCCGCGGCTCCCGGGATGCGCGGAGGCGGCGATGGCGATGATGCCTCTCGCCCTGCATCATCCCCGGCGGCGCGCAGGCCTGGGGTCCGGGCGGCGAGATGGAGGAGGAGGGGCGGCGCTGCGGCCACCGGGCAGGTGAGAGGCGGCGGCTCCGCGGGACCGGGAGGGCCGGGCCGGGGGAAGCCGGCGGGCGGGTGAGGAGCGCGCCGCGCGGGGCCTGCGGGGCGGCCACATCCAGCCTGCGGCGCGCGCCTGGGCTTCGCGGCCTGCGGAGCCCCCTCACCCCGCGGCCGGGCCGGGCCCTCCGCGCCGAAACGGCCGGCAGGGCTCGGCCTCCACCCCGCGCCGTCCCCAGGCTGGGGGCCCGGGGGGGGGGGGCTCCGCGGCCTCCGCTGCTCCAGGCTCCCAGCGGCAGCTCCCCTGGGGACAGGGCTTGGGCTCTGCAGTCACAGAAACCTTGGTGACCTTGGGCAAGTCATCTAGCTGCACGGAGCCTTTCCTGGCCCATACAAACGCACTGGGCGTAAGAATAGCGCAGAGCCTTGCTGTCCGGGAGGGCTACACGCTGGCCACGGCTGCCTGGAGGAACGCACGGCACTCGGAGGGGCAGACACACACGGTGGGCAGCACCCAGGTCCCGAGAGGACGTGGGAAAGCCCTTAGAGAAGGGTCCGGCCGCTGTGGAAAAGGAAGCCCGCCCTAAGCCGCCGGAGGCCCCGCCCACACGCTGGTGGAACCCGCCGCCTCTGCACAGATTTGCGCCCCGGCCCCTGGAGGGTCGCTGCCTGACGGTGACGAGATGGCGCAGGGCGGGAGTTGGTTCCGTCGGAGCGTGGCCCGTGCTCCCGCTTAAGGTGCTCTTCCAATTGCAGATGGTTCTGATTTTATGACTTTCTCCAGGACCTAGGGAGAGGCACGGCCATAGAGTAGCTTGGACCCTGTATTGAAAAGAGAGTTGGTAACCTTTATATCATATTGAGGCATAGCAAGTAGGTGTTCACCCCCCGCCCCTGCCCCGCCGCCAGATCGCAGTATTTATGGCTCTGCCTTCTTCATTGCAAATGGTGATCTCAGCCTCCTTCTCCTTATTGCCCCAGAGTTAGTACTAAGACCTGGCTTTACTTTCCCTCCTTTATTGCTTCTCATGTGTCTCTGCCAAAACCTTTATTTCTAGGCTGTCTTCTGCTTTTCCTCCCTTTTCTCTTCCCATCTTCTTATCCCTTTTCCCCTAATTATCCCAATAGGAGTGATTTATAATTACTTTATACCAGAACCATAATTATCAGCCTAGCAAAAAGGTGCAAAGAAATATATGTGTGTGTGTGTGTGTGTGTGTGTGTGTGTGTGTGTGTGTTCAAATTTTGGGTTCCAGGCATTTGAGTTGTGAAGAGATAGCAATACCTACTCTACTTCATAGGATTACACTGAGAATGAAATAAAGGCTGACACCTTATGTAAAGCTCCTAGTATAAGCGCGGGCATATAACAACCATCCAGTAAAGTACAGCTGCTGTAACTACCTCCTGACCTGGCGATTCCCAGATTCGCCCCCCAGACACCCCTGCCTTGGTCTCTGCTGTTCCGCTGAGCATGGTGGTGAGGGAGGCAGGCGTTAGAGAGTAACTGCTTAGGTTCAAATCCATACTCTGCCACCTTAACTTAGGTGTTCTCTCTGACTCAGTTTCCTCATCTGTAAAATGAAGATAAGTTATACTGTCTCAGGGCTGTTGTGAGGATTCAATAAGTTCATACTATGGAGCGTTGAGAACAAGGCCAGGCACCTCATTAGCACTCAGTCAAGTTAACGTACTAATAATGATACCCATAATTATCTTCCTGACCTAGAAGTTCCTTTATTCTTTAATCTATTGAAAACAATTTAAATTTATTACAAAAATTATAACTGTGCCAAAAGTGAAATTTGCCCCTCAACTCCTCCAAATCGTTTTTCCTCCTGCCACTCCCCCTGACTAGTGTTGGTGCCGCATCATACCATTTCCCCCTTGACCACTCCCTTTCTGAGCATCTCCTGGCCATCACCCAGCTTCTTCATTATTACCCACGTCTCAATATTTCTCTCAGCATCCTAATTCCAGACCCTTCATCCTTCTCATTTTTCCACACCAGATTCCTGCTTCCCTCTTCACCCCTGCTCAAAGAGGAAACCCTTGGGGGCAGAGGGGCTTTACTATAAACATAGTATCACCCCTCTGCTCTTCCTGCCTCCCCATGTTGGATTTTTCTCTTCTACTGCTCTTTCCACCAGTTAACGCCGATTCTACAATTTAAAAAACAGTAAAAAGATGTCTTTTTCACTACATAGGCATCAAAAAGGGTTCAGAAACAGGACACAATGTTAAATGAAAACAATAAGCTATCCATTATTGTTATTTTTGAAATTCGGATCATCAAGAAACAAAAGGTCAGGATTTATATTTTTTGTTTCTCACAGAACTTTTTATAAGGGAAATACAGAAAAGCTGGTCTCACTTTCCAGTGGAGAAATTCATCATATTGTCATGATCTTCACTATTTTTGTCCATTGAGAATATGGACGAGGTTATCATCTTCCTTCATGAAGGACACCAGTTGTATGGATCTCCCCAGGACTGAAATTTGCCTGACACTCACTGGCACAACCATACCTGCTATTGAATGCTGAGAGGCTTTTCTATTGGGTGGTCCATAGCTGCTTCTTGGAGCCCCCAGTAGTCCCTCACTGGCCTGGCCCCTTCCTCTGCACCTCATGATCCAGCACTTAAGGGTTAACCTCTGGCACAGCTGGAGGCTTCTGGGTCCTAGCTTGACTTGATGGTTAAATATTCTGAACATCAGCCCTGTGTCTTCCCCAGTGCCGTTGGTTATTCCTAAAATGCTGGATTAAAGCAAATACTTCTTGCTTGTCAAGAGCATTGTATCAGTCTCCAAGGAACAACTTAAGCTGTCCCAGCTGAAAAACATCTTTGGAAGCAGGGTGGGCAGCAGGCCACTCAGTGCTTTGGGATTTGAAATAACAGAGTGTACTTTCAATCTCATTGCAAAATAGAAAAAAAAAAAAGGTTAAGAAAAAGAAGCAAGAAGAAAAACAAGTTTTATTCTTTTAAAATAGAGGCTGTGTTTTCTCATCTTTTTACCCACAGCACCTAGCATCAAGCTGGTATGTAGTATGCACATGATAAATGTAAATTGAGTGAATAAATGCATGAGTGGGTGCTTACCTCTTGCTTCATCATGAGAATATTTCTTTTGGAATAATGATAACTCACATTTACATAGCAATTTAGAATTTACAAAGTGGTGCTTTGCAACTTGTAAATCTCAAATACCGATAACCCTTCATTACTTTATTTTACCCCTCAAATGTGGTCCTACACAAAGTTTTTCCAAAGGAGAGTATGGAGTTGGCCAAGAAATCACAAGCAGGGAAAAGCAAGTATAAATACTGGAAAATAAAGGATTCTTCCTAGGGAAAGAAATAGGATTTGCTGATTATTTGTGGGGTTGTGTAAAGAGCCACAGTATCCTTCAGCAATATCCTCTGCTTATGTTTTAAGCATGTGCTGTTTCTCACCTCAGTCCCGTTGCAAAGACCTCCTCCCTTCCCAGCAGCCTGTCTGCCCCCTACTCCTCTCCCATCACCTTTCACCCAGCTGGCCCCTCCTCACCAAGACTCCCTGCAGCCTCTCTCAGCCTCCACTCCCGGCTGCACTAAGTTCCGCTTCTCCTACTTTCATAGCACCCTGCTGTCATCTGATTTACCACATTAGGCTGTCACTACACAGGCTGATCTCCAACTAGATTGCGATCTCTGGCGAGAGGTTGTGTTCTTGTATCTCCAGTGTTTGGCACAAGAGTGTTTCTGAAAGTGACGTCTGCACACCCTTCCACCAGAATCTCAAAGGGGGAGGCCCAGGAATCTGCTCTTTTTTAACCTGCTCTCCAGGAGATGCTTAAACTAATCTGAAAATCACTGTGTCATAAAATCTAAAATTAGCGGGATGAATGTATTTTGAGGTCTTTTCTGTGCTGGGCTTTGAGAGGAGAAATACTGTCTGTGCTGAAGACTTCTAGTGCTTTTGTCAACGGTCCTGAGGTCACTCTGGCTTCTACATTAATTCCTTTCTGTTTCTGGGTATGCATTTTTGTGCGCAGGCTTTTCTGCCCTGGGTCTCTCTTGTCACATACCGCTCATCTGTGAGTTGAGGCCCTGACTACCTTCCCACAGAAGGAAGAGTCCTTTCTCTCTGAAGATGAACTCAACGGACCACCTTCAGGACGCTGCCAACACCACCTTGTTCCATGTGCCTCACTCCCATGGAGGAAACAGCACTGCTGTCCAGGAGAATCTCCAGGATTTCATCCACACGGCCACTTTGGTGACCTGTTCTTTCCTCCTTGCCATCATCTTCTGCCTGGGCTCTTACGGCAACTTCATTGTCTTCTTGTCCTTCTTTGATCCAGCCTTCAGGAAATTCAGAACCAACTTTGATTTCATGATCCTAAACCTATCCTTCTGTGACCTCTTCATCTGTGGAGTGACAGCCCCCATGTTCACCTTTGTGTTATACTTCAGCTCTGTCAGTAGCATACCTGATGCTTTCTGCTTCACCTTCCATCTCACCAGTTCCGGCTTCATCATCATGTCCCTCAAGACAGTGGCCGTGATTGCCCTGCACCGGCTCCGCATGGTGCTTGGGAAGCAGCCTAACCGCACGGCCTCCTTTCCCTGCACCTTGCTTCTCACTCTGCTTCTCTGGGCCACCAGTTTCACCCTTGCCACCCTGGCAACCTTGAAAACCAGCAAGTCCCACCTCTGCCTTCCCATGTCCAGCCTGATTGCTGGAGAAGGGAAAGCCGTTCTGTCGCTCTATGTGGTCGACTTCACCTTCTGTGTTGCTGTGGTCTCTGTCTCTTACATCATGATTGCTCAGACCCTGCGGAAAAATGCTCAAGTCAGAAAGTGCCCCCCTGTAATTACAGTTGATGCTTCCAGACCACAGCCTTTCGTGGGGGTACCTGTGAAGGGAGGTGGAGATCCTATCCAGTGCACCATGCCGGCCCTATACAGGAACCAGAATTACAACAAGCTGCAGCATGTTCAGACCCATGGCTACACCAAGAGTCCCAGCCAGCTGCCCACCCCTGCAGCCAGCCGGCTCCAGCTGGTATCAGCTGTCAATCTCTCCACGGTTAAGGATTCCAAGGCGGTGGTCACCTGCGTGATCATCGTGCTGTCAGTCCTGGTGTGCTGTCTTCCACTGGGGATTTCCTTGATGCAGGTCATTCTATCCAGCAATGGGAGCTTCATCCTTTACCAGTTTGAACTGTTTGGATTTACCCTTATATTTTTCAAGTCAGGATTAAACCCTTTTATATATTCTCGGAACAGTACAGGGCTGAGAAGGAAAGTGCTCTGGTGCCTCCAATACATAGGTCTGGGTTTTTTCTGCTGCAAACAAAAGACTCGACTTCGAGCCATGGGAAAAGGAAACCTCGAAGTCAACAGAAACAAATCCTCCCATCATGAAACAAACTCTGCCTACATGTTGTCGCCCAAGCCGCAGAAGAAATTTGTGGACCAGGCTTGTGGCCCAAGTCATTCGAAGGAAAGTGTGGTCAGTCCCAAGATCTCGGCTGGACAGCAACACTATGGGCAGAGCAGCTCAACCCCCATCAACACTCGGATTGAACCATACTACAGCATCTATAATAGCAGCCCATCCCAGGAAGACAGCATCTGTAACTTACAGCCAGTAAACTCTTTTAAAGGATTTGCCAATTCATATATTGCCATGCATTATCACACCACTAATGATTTGATGCAAGAATATGACAGCACTTCAACCAGGCAGATCCCAGTCCCCTCTGTTTAGAGTTGGAGGCTGGAGAATGTTGTGTAAATTGCTTTTGTTTCTGATACTAATTGATGGGCTTTTGAGTTTTTTTTTTTGTTTTTGTTGTTGTTTTCATTTTTGGGAGACCAGTACTAGATCAAAATTTAAAAGATTCAGTCAAACAGTTGGCAGTTATGATTTTCTTTTGCCTGAAGTATTAGCATCTATTGATTTCTTTGCGGTTTCTTAACATTTTGAGATTTGATGTAAAAGGTTATTATTTAGATTTTTACCCTGACCTGTGCTCCAATCTCTTGTACTAAATTTTTAAATAGATGCCTGGGAACAATCATGCTACTATGTTAAAGTAGAGAATGAACTGATCATGATCATTTGAGTCAGTGTTATGGGTCTTTGAAGTATATGTGAGCTGGAATTTTTAAAGAATGTGAAGGTATGATCTGTGCTGACGTATTATTTTTATTAATTGAATTATAAATTTTGATTCTTTGAAGTGTTGAAATGGGGAACAATACACTTTTTTGGTAGCAGGCTAATTTGAATAAATATATTGTTAAAGCAGAAAAATCAGAAATATATATTATCTATAACTATCTTTACCAAAAATCCACAAGTATTGGATACTTTCCTTTCATAAGAGTGTCAACCAAGAATATGGTATTATGATTATTACCATTTCTTATAGTCATTATTATTTTGTGTCAATTGAGTAGCTCTACAGTTCTTTTAAAAAGAAAGATGTTTTTGCTTAGTGAAAGGGAATTATTCTATTTTGGAATATTCTATCCTAGGGGAGAGGACTGCATCTATAGCAGAGGTATGCTGTCCCTGGGAGAGTCGGTGCTAAATGTGGTCATCTCAGACAGGGTGTTATTATGTGGGAAGCAATCTAGACTGCTATGTGTTAGACGATCTTTATTATTAAGAAGGCACAAAGATGAGATTGGGAATGTTTTGATTTATGCTTTCCTTCTATTTGAGAATGGTTTGTTAACAACTTGACAAAGAGTATCCGAGTAACTATATAGATACTTTTTTTTGGTCTTTCTTTATATGTTACTGTGATAGAAAAGTTCTTAAGGTGATCTATTTTCAAATTAATTGTGTTATTTCTCTCCCATTAATCTTAAACTGGAGGTGGACAGTAGGAAAACTAGATTAAGTATTTCTCTACCTTAAAACTAATTTTATTATATATTCTGTGATTCCTAGCATAACAACTGTAAACTCACATTTTTATTTAAAAATATTTTCATCATACAGTTAGCATTTGAACTTGTTACAGTTTTTGAACTATATCTGAAAGACACAAGAGGAGCATCAAGATACAAAACCTATCTTTATAAATTGTTATATTCAAGAACAATTATTGCAGATTGGAAGGCACTTTGTTCTTTTGGATGAAAGGTATTCAATTTTTAGCACCCTCTCCCACGCTATTCCCACGTACAGAGGTCATGAAAGACATGGAGAAGACACAGTAGAAACTCAGCTATAACTTTGTTCAGCCTCATCTAACAACTCTTACCTTTCAATATCAATCAGTCATTTCTATTTCTGAGATTGAAGTATGAGATATGGGTTTCATTTTGTTTTTAAATTTATTTTTAGGACTCCTTCTCCCCTTTCCTTTCTCCCTTTATTTTTGCTATTAAATTTTATAATAGAACAGAAAATATCCACTCTTTAACATTTTTTTTTTTTTGTAATTGAATGCTATTTTTGGAAGTCACTATTACCAGTTTCAATTGTAATTTTATATGTTTAATATAACACTGTTTTCATTCATTAATACTCCCATGTGATAGGTTAATATATTACCTATTTTTAAACTAAGAATTAAGAAATCTAATATCCAAGATTATTTGAAGAATTGTGGCACTTTAGGAATTGGACTTTTGTCTAAAGTCAGAATTTGGTATTTATTCCAATAAGCCAAACAGCTTTATAATTAACAACATTAATCAAGACAATATTTCAGACTTTTTAAAGTATGTATCTCTTTTTTGGCCAGGCATTTCAAATGTGATTCAATAAAAGTTTTTTTTAAATGTAATTCCTACTTGTAATATTAAAAGTGGCAGGTTTCCTGTGTGACCTTTGAGATGATTTGACCCATCTTTGGGAGATGAAATTTATAGCATTAAGAAAACTAAGCATGTGCATATGAGGTATTCAGTCTCTTTATGCTCACTCATCAAGAAATCATTGATTTAACTTGCATGAAAGATATAGTGGGCTAGATTCTCAGCCCTTCTCTGTATCTATATGTACATATATAGATAGACGTATATAACTTCTCTCTCTCTTCATAAGGGCTAAAATGAGAACTAAAAGTAATGAGAATTCAATTGAATATGACTAATGAGCAGGGTACATTAATTAGTTCTCTTGATGCTTTACTGTGATGAAAAGTATGTGTGTATGTCAAACATTTTATAATTGTTCTGATGTTAACCATTAGGCCAGATTTGTATTTCTGATGCTTTTAATGTTCTTTTAAAATAATATTTGGAAAATAAAATTATTGAAAATCCTAACATTTCTGAACATCAGATTGCAATACTATGACTTTCCTGTTTAATCATTTAAAAACTATCAGAGATCATTATTGCACAATGGATAACAATGTGGTGAAGCTCAAAGAGTTATTTTCCTTAAGAGATTAAATAAATTTTTTGACCACATTTTGTAGCATGCATGAATACTCAGACTAACCAAGAATAACTTCAAATTAATTATTTACTAAATTTCTCACCCAGCAGGAAAAATCCTGACTATAAACATTTCAAAAACTTCTTTAAAATGAGATTAATTTGGAAGAAGATACAAAATTTTGGAATTTTTAATTTATCAGAGTTTGTTTCTCAGAATCAGAAAACATTAAGCAGAAAAGGATTGAACATAGGAAACTAGATATCTACTAAATGATTAGAACATCAGGGCTCTATGGCAGGTTTTAAAGATTCCAAATAAACACTACCAGCCTGACCAATCAAGAGAGCTACTACTTCTGCTACAACTAAGAAAGGGGAAGTCAAGAGGCCTCCTTGGACTTTTGGCTTCATGGGCCACCCTGGTGAAGTAGTTACCCAGAGATCAGGAACATGCTGCCATTACTACTACCTCTACAACCAATCCTCTTGACACCACCAAAGCAAGTGGCTGAACAGAAATGCATGGCTGCAGAAAAAAAACTTGGCATATGCATTTATTTGGTGGAACCCAATTTGCATGCAAAACCCTAGCTGCCCACAAATCTGGAAAGTGTAGTTACACTAAAACGGTAACCTAAAGATGGTTTGGAACAGATACTTGAGTTCCAATCTCATCTGTCCACAATGGTTCTCCTCTCTGGTATTCAACATTTATATCCACACCTCTAGCCATTCTTCCAAACAGCGGCAACAACAACAAGACCATTCTCCCACTTGAAATAATGCAGTCACTTCTCTCATTTAAACAAAAACAGGCCTCCTCTTTTCCAGACTGGCTGTTTTTATTGTCTTCTTCTGTATCTTTGGTGTTCTGCAGTTTTCATATGATATGTGTCTTTTTATGTATCTTGGGATTTGTTGAACTCCTTGAATCTATGTTCTGGTGTCTTTCATCAGAAAGACAATTCTTAGCCATTATCTTTTCAAATATTGCTTCAGCCCCATTTTCTCTATTCTTTCCTTACCTTGGCTCTCACTTTTTCTGTCTTTGTTTCTCTGTTGTGATACACCACAACAACGATTTGGTCAATGGCGGACCGTATACACAATGGTGGGCCCATGAAATTGTAATGGAGCTGAAAAATTCCTGTTGCCTCCTGATGTAGCCATCATAATGTTAATACATTACTCACTTGTTTGTGGTGATGCTGGTGTAAACAAACCTGCTCTCCTACTGGTCATATAAAAATTTATACAAGGGCTGGCCAAGTGGTGCGTTGGTTAAGAGTTGGCTTGGAACACCAGCTCTGAGCAGCAGGGCCCCAGTTCGGATCCCACATTAGGGCCAGTGATGCTGTGCCCTCTACAGCTAAGATGGTGAACAACAGCTCAACCTGGAGCTGGGCTCCCATGAGTTGCCGGCGATGGCATAGGCTGCAGCCCCTGCTGCAGTGGGCTGCCATCAGCTACTGTGAGTGGCTGGCAACCGGTGTGAGCGGCCAGCAGCTGGTGTGAGCTGCCAAGAGCTGCCGTGAGTGACTGTCCAGGTGCCGGCGATTGATCTGCCTCACCCTGGAAAAGCGCAATGATAATACCAACACGGGCCAGTGAAGCGATGTCCTCCACAACTAGACTGAAGAACAATAGGACAACAACTTGTCTGTTCTCCTTCCCTGATTCCCCAATGCTGTTCCCCTCCCCCAATTCCCCAATAAAATCTCTAAAAAAAAAATAAAAATAACATACAATTATGTACAGTATGTAATGCATAACGATAATAAATAATTATTGCTTTATGTATTTTAATCATTATTTTAGAGTTTACTCTTTCTCCTTAAGAAAAAAGTTTGACGTAAAACAGTATGCCAAGTTATGCTGCAGCAGTCTCATACATCTCGCGTTTATAATGTCTTGACTACATCGTTTTCTCTTGTGCTTGATTTAATCTCATGTTATTTTATTCATCATGGCCACTAAATGTACAAAATCCACTCCTAATATTGCCAATAAGAGGCCACATTACATGATTGACCTGGAAACAAAATTAAAAGTGATTAAGGACTGTGAAGCTGTAAAATCAATGATGATTATTGCTCACCAGACGGGTATGTTCCGTTCCACCAGAGCTATGATTCTGAAGAACAAAGTGACAGAAGTTGTTATAGTATCTGCTTCATTCAAGGCAACGAAACTAACAAAAATTTGAGCAGGCCCTGTATCAGACGTGGAGAAACTTCTGACTTGGATTGAAGGCCAGACACAGAAGTGTATCTCAGCACCATGACGATCACGGCCAAAGCAAAAGTATGTTTGCCTTCTTGAAAGAAAGGACTGGATCCAACTACAATGTTGAATTTACTGCTAGCTCTAGGTGGCTTAAACGAATCAAGAATTGTAATTCATTACAAATGTGACAGTGAGTGGTGAGTCTGCGTGTGCTCATGTGAAGGCAGCTGAAGAATTTTTGAAAACTCTAGGTAAGCTGACTTGGGAGGAAAATTACTTGCCAGAGCAAATATTCAGAATGAATAAAACTTTCCTATTTTGAAAACAGATGACTGAAAGGACTTGCATCCATAAAGAAGCCAAATCAATGCCAGGTTTCAAGGCTATTAAGGACAGGATAACAGTCTTGCTTGGGGGTAGTGTTGCAGGCCACACGTTGAAACCCTTTGTGATCTGGCACAGTGAGAAACTAGGGCCTTCAAGCATATCAATAAGCATACACTTCCAGTGCACTACAGAAGCAATAAGTCATGGACGACCTACCCTCTTTTCCAAAATGCCATCCTCAATTGCTATTCCTGTGAAATGGAGCAATACTGTTTTGGGAATAACATACCTTTCAAGATTTTGCTTATTGTTGATAATGCTGCTGGACACCTCCTTTTATTGATGATCTTCATCCCAAGATCAAAGTAGTGTTTTTCCTTCCAAATACCACTTCTTTGGTCCAACCAATGGATCAAGGAGTTATAGCAGCTTTTAAGGCCTACTACCTGAGGAGGACCTTTGCCCAAGCTATTGCTGCAACTGAGAAGATACTGGTGCAATTCTGGAAGGATTACAATATCTATGACTACATCAGGAACCTTGCTTGGGTTTGGAGTGATGTCACCAAGGAGTGTATGAATGGCATCTGGAAGAAGACGCTCAAGAGGTTCATCCACAACTTCAAAGAGTTTGCCAAGGATGCAGAGGTTGCAAAAATCAAGAGGGCTATGGTTGAGATTCAAATAAGGCAAATAACTTTAACCTGGATGTGCATGAGGATGACACTGAGAAGCTCACAGAGGTGGTTCCTGAGGTATTAACTAATGATGAGTTGTCAGAACTGGAACAGGAATGTATAGCTAAGAAGAGGCAAGAGAAAAGGAAACTGCAGGAGAAGAAAAAGAACCGCTCCAGAAAATTACAGTTAGAGGTTTAGCAGAAGCTTCTGTAAGGCTCAACAAGCTTCTTGACAAGTTTGAAAACATGGATCCCCAACACCAAAAGGTTTTCATTAATAGAGGTAATGAAATGTTAATGGAATGTTTGTGGTGCATTATCTGCTTACAAGCAAATCTAGGATGAAGAAAAGAAGCAAACCAAACAAACCACCATGGACATATTTCTGAAAAGAGTGACAGCTCATCAAGAAGAGCCTCAGGCTGGTCCTTCAGGAGGTATTCTAGAAGAAGGCGTTGTTATCATAGGAGACGAAAAGTCCATGTGTGTTATTGTCTCTGAAGAACTTTCAGTGGGACAATATATAGAGGTGAAAGATAGTGATATTGATGATACCCTGGCTAGGCCTAGGCTAATGTATGTGCTTGTGTCTTAGTTTTTAACACAAAAATTCATAAAGTAAAAAAAAAAATTAATTTTAAAAATAGAAAACAGTTTATAGAATAAGGATATAAAGAAAAATATTTTTGTACAGCTGTATAATGTGTTTGTATTTTAAGTATCATTATAAAAGAGCTGATAGCTTAAAATTTTTTTAAAGTTTCTAAAGTAAAATGCTGCACATAAGGTAAAGTTAATAACTTATTACTGAAGAAAGAAAAATATGTTTTATAAATTTAGTGTAGCCTAAGTGTACAGAGTTTATAAAGTCTATAGTAGTGTACAGCAATGTCCTAGGCTTTCACATTCATTCACCATTCACTCACTGACTCACCCAGAGCAACATCCAGTTCTGTAAGACCCTTCATGGTAAGTGCCCTATGCAGGGGTACCATTTTTAATGTTTTATACCATATTTTTACTGTACCTTTCCTATGTTTAAATAAACAAATATTTACCTTTGTATTACAATAGCCTATAGTATCCAGAATAATAACATGCTATACAGGTTTGTAGCCTAAGAGCAATAGATTACACCATATAGCTTAGGTGTATAGTAGGCTATACCATCTGGGTTTGTGTAAGAGTGCTCTGTGTTTGTACAATGATGAAATTGCCTAATGACACATTTCTCAGAACATATTTACCCTGGTGTTAAGCAATACATGACTTTATTCTGAATAATTTCTTCCAATTTATATTCCACTTCATGAATTCTCTCTTCATCTAAATTTGATCTGTTAAAACTGATCATCAAATCTCTCATTTTAATTATTATTACTGTATTTTTCATTTCTAGAAAAATATTTTTTGCTCATTTAAAAAATCTGTTACATTAGGCCCGGCTGAGTGGTGCGGTGGTTAAGCGCTGACTTGGGAAGCCAGCGGCCCCGGTTCAGTCCCACATATGAAGGCCAGTGATGCTGCCCTCAAAAAAACAAACAAAAAACCCCCTCAAAAATCTGTTACATTATATTTAAAAATTTCTAGTTTCTATATTTGAGATCAGACAATTAAGTTCACAAACTCATCCTAGAAAAAGTGCTACATGCCTCATTGATGAATATCACTACAGTAACTTTTTTTTTTTTTTAAGATTTTATTGGGGAATTGGAGGGGAACAGCGTTGGGGAATCAGGGAAGGGGAACAGACAAGTTGCTGTCTTTTTGTTCTTCAGTTTAGTTGCAGAGGATGTTGCTTCACTGTTGGTATCGTCATTGCGCTCTTCTCGGATGAGGCAGATCGGTCACTGGCCTCTGGATGTCACTCATCGCGGCTATTGGCAGCTCACGCTTGGCTGCCAGCCGCTCACGCTGGCTGCGGGCCACTCACTGTAGCCTATGGCAGCCCCCTGCAGCAGGGGCTGCAGCCCACACCATCACCGGGGCTCGCACAGCCCAGCTCCAGGTGGAGCTGTTGTTAGCTGTAGAGGGCAGTGTCACTGGCCCTCATGTGGGATCCGAACCGGGGCCGCTGGCATCCCAAAACCAGCGCTTAACCAATGCGCCACTCGGCCGGCCCTACACTAACCTTTGAAGCATTCCCTTTGGGAAGCTATGCAGCAATGCCAGTGCCTTGGCCATGCTTCAAAGCATTTTGGAACTCTTTTTCTGGAATGACCATCAGCGCTGTTGTTATATTACCCTTGATGTCTTGAATGTCATCAAAATGTCTTCCTTTCATTATTTCCTTTATCTTCAGGTAAAGAAAGAAGTCATTGGGGGCCAGATCAGGTGAGTAAGGAGGGTGTTCCAATACAGTTATTGTTTACTCGCTAAAAATTCCCTCACAGACAGTGCTGTGTGAGCTGGTGCATTGTTGTGATGCAAGAGCCATGAACTGTTGGGCCAGCTGAGTGACACGTTGGTTAAGAGCTGGCTTGGGGGCCGGCCGAGTGGCGCATTGGTTAAGCGCTGGTTTTGGGATGCCAGCGGCCCCGGTTCGGATCCCACATGAGGGCCAGTGACACTGCCCTCTACAGCTAACAACAGCTCCACCTGGAGCTGGGCTGTGCGAACCCCGGTGATGGTGTGGGCTGCCATAGGCTATAGTGAGTGGCCCGCAGCCAGCGTGAGCGGCTGGCAGCCAAGAGTGAGCTGCCAATAGCCGCGGTGAGCGACATCCAGAGGCCAGCGACCGATCTGCCTCATCCGAGAAGAGCGCAATGACGATACCAACAGTGAAGCAACATCCTCCGCAACTAAACTGAAGAACAAAAAGACAGCAACTTGTCTGTTCCCCTTCCCCGATTTCCCAACGCTGTTCCCCTCCGCCAATTCCCCAATAAAATCTTTAAAAAAAATAAAAAATAAAAAAATTTAAAAAAAAATTTAAAAAAAAAAAAAAAGAGCTGGCTTGGGACACCAGCTCTTAGCAGCAGGGCCCCGTTTCGGATCCCACGTATGAGGGCCAATGACGCTGCCCTCTACAGCTAAGATGTTAAAAAAAACAAAAACACAGAAAAACCATGAACTATTAATGAAATGTTCAGGTCGTCTAACTTTTTCATACCACCTTTTCAACACTTCCAATAGTAAACTTGGTTAACTGTCCAGTTGGTACAAATTCATAATGAATAATCCCTCTGATCTCAAAAAAGGCTAGCAACGTTATTGCAACAAGTTTGGAAACTTAATTGACCTCATACATTTAAACAGAATAAGGATATTTTTCTAAAATAATTTTGATAATTTCAATATTTTATTTAATAGGCCTTTTTTCTATTATTTTTGCTGGTACTCCTTCATGTTACCTTGTTTCCTTTATGCTTTGTTTATTTTTACTGTGAGCTCCAAATTTTCCTTGAAAAAATTTCTGTGGAAATTCTCTCTACTGGTTAAGAACAATGGTTTAGGTGAAGGTACATCCCTCCAGAAAAAAACATGTGCGTCTCCTTCTTTCTTCCAGGCATCTAAGTGTATTACCAGTCCATGACTACTTTAAACTGAACGTGAAGTGTTTTGTAACTATCTTGATGATATCAGTATATGGGCTGCTTATATGAGGCCTGACAATTAAGTTCGCTTACTTGCCACCATGTGCTTACATTGGCAGCACTGGACAAACAGCTCGGTAAGGTTTCATAACTTTGGTATATCAGTGTCTCACTGCTGTGTTTGTGCCAACATGTGGCGGTGGCTTGTTGACTGGTGTTCATTGTTGCGTGTTTTTGTGCTCCATTGCAAGAATGTCTGTGTTTGAATTAGAGCAATGAACAGACGTTAAATTTCTTGTTAAACTTGACAAGATTGTGAAATAAGGGACATGTTAGTCCAGTTTTATGGGGATAATGCCATGAAGAAAACAGCAGTGTACAAATGGATTAAACGTTTTTCTGTGGGGAGAGAAGGCGTCACTGATGAAGAGAGGTCAGGGTGGCCAGTAATGAGCAGAACTGAAAAAAACATTGTGAAAATTTGTCAAATTATGTGTCAAAATCGTCAGCTGACTGTGAGAACCATAGCAGGCCAAGTAAACATTGATAGAGAAACAGGAAAATATTAACTGAAAATCTTGGCATGAGAAAGATGTGTGCACAAATTGTCCCGAAGGAGCTCACCAATGAACAAAAGCAAAGAAGAGTTGAAATTTGCCAAGACCTTTTGGAGAGGCAAGATGATGTTTTGGGCCATGTTATCACTGGTGATGAAACATGGGTATACCAATGCAACCTTGAAACAAAGTGTCACAGAGCACAATGGAAGTCAGCCAGTTCTCCACAATCAAAAAAGTTCCGTCAGATGGTCCGACCAAGTGCCTCAGTTGGTTAAGAGCTCGCTCAAGAGTGTGAGCTGAGCTCTGAGCAACAGCAATTCGATGCCCAACCCAAGCTGAGCTGCAGCTGAGCTACCAACGGGTGGCAGGATGGCTCAGCTGAAAAAAAAAAAAAAAGTTCTGTCAGTCCAAATCAAGTCTAAATGATGTTGCTAACCTTTTTTGATGTCAGAGGGATTATTCATTATGAATTTGTATCAACTGGACAGTTAACCAAGTTTACTATTTGGAAGTGCTGAAAAGGCTGCATGAAAAAGTTAGACGAAAACAATTTTGCCAACAATTCATGGTTCTTGCATCACAACAATGCACCAGCTCACACAGCATTGTCTGTGAGGAAGTTTCTAGCCGGTAAACAAATAACTGTATTGGAACACCCTCCCTATTCACGTGATCTGGCCCCCAATGACTTCTTTCTTTACCCAAAGATAAAGGAAATATTGAAAGGAAGACATTTTGATGACATTCAGGACATCAAGGGTAATACGATGACAGCTCAGATGGCCATTCCAGAAAAAGATTTCTGAAAATTGCTTTGAAGGGTGGACTAGGCACTGGCATTGGTGGGTAGCTTCCCAAGGGGAGTACTTCGAAGGTGACTGTAGTGATATTCAGCAATGAGGTATGCAGCACTTTTTCAAGGATGAGTTGGTGAACTTAATTGTCAGACATATGATTCCAAACCTTGAAGAGTATTTGAGATTTGCTTTATGCTTCACTTATGGACAATTTTTGTAAATGATGTGTATTTTTCAATTATTGGCTTAAAAGCCTATTGATTGTGCAGTTCAAATCTGTGTCATTACTGATATTTTTTGTCTGCTCCATCCTGAGAGAGGTGGCATCAAACATGTTATACATTGAGAGTAGTCTGCTGGCATGCATGAACACTCGGCAGAATAGTTTACAGAGGGAAGAGAGGACTTGTTAGTTGCTGGATTGTTAAAGTGGAGGTCAGGAGAGTTTCTATGGGAGTATAATGTAAAAAATTCAATAAAGAAGATCGTTGATATTACTCAAAATTCATTTCTGAACCATATTATTATATAAACATGCATTTGTGCATAGTTATAATCTGAATGTACACGTTTGACTTCCTGTTGAAATGATCACATCCTCAAACTTTTGAAGTGCAGATTCAATTTATGAATCTGTTATAATTACTCCCAAACCTATATATGTTCAAGGAAAGCTATGGAGAGGAAGATTGCCTCTAGGAAACTTAGTAAATAAGAAACAGAGCTGGGAATAGAGTATTTACTTACAGACTGCCCTTATAAAAGCCTTTTTAGAAGTTAAAATTGAATTGGCAACAAGGAGTGTAGGTTTAAATTTAGAAACTCATCTTCTTGACCTAGAAAGCTAGTCTTCTTTTGTCTCCTGCTTTAGGAACGTTGTTAACTTTGTCTCTGGACAACTCTGCTTCTTAGGAGATAAAAGAGTGTTCCACTATTACCTCCAATATGCTGCCATTCATTCTACAAGTTTTGACTATGGTGCTTTGAATATTCCACATATGTAGGTAATGACAACAGTCATTGGGCTTACATGATGGTAAAATACACCAATTTCAGAAAGGTTATAATGTGAAAAAAAAATGTGGGTCTTACAATTGATCATAATGTGGTATGCATAAGCTAGGGGAAAACACAAAATTATGGTCCCTTGATAAATACTTTAAGGCTCCTTCTCTTCATTAATATTTCAAATAGTTCCTTGGTGGGGAACTCTTTACATCCAGGAGCAATGCCCTTATAAGATTCCAAGTGGGAATTCTTTTCTAAAGTAGGAAGGGGGCAGTAATGAAAGGCAAAGAAAGAGCAGCCTGTCTGACTCTCTTCTCACCATTCCACAGGCCTGGTGTCTTCTCTGACTTGGCCTTCCTTGTTCAACTCCACTAGGAGAGCAGTGGGGCAAGTCTCTTTTAAGGGACTATCGGCTTCATTTGTTAATGGAGAAGAAAAACAACTGCTTTTAGTAAAAAGGGGGAAAGTGCATGTCTTTGGAGAGTTAAATCCTAGTATGGTTTCCATATCAACATTGCCGCTGAACTGTGAAGGGAGAGGGTGGCCTTGAAAAGATGACTCCAGGGCCGGCCGAGTGGCGCATTGGTTAAGCGCTGGTTTTGGGATGCCAGCGGTCCCGGTTCGGATCCCACATGAGGGCCAGTGACACTGCCCTCTACAGCTAACAACAGCTCCACCTGGAGCTGGGCTGTGCGAGCCCCGGTGATGGTGTGGGCTGCAGCCCCTGCTGCAGTGGGCTGCCATAGGCTGCAGTGAGTGGCCCGCAGCCAGCGTGAGCGGCTGGCAGCCAAGTGTGAGCTGCCAGTAGCCGCGATGAGCGACATCCAGGGCCGGGCGACCGATCTGCCTCATCCGGGAAGAGCGCAATGACGATACCAACAGTGAAGCAACATCCTCCGCAACTAAACTGAAGAACAAGAAGACAGCAACTTGTCTGTTCCCCTTCCCCGATTCCCCAACGCTGTTCCCCTCCACCAATTCCCCAATAAAATCTTTAAAAAAAAAAAAAAAAAAAAAAGCTTTGCCTTGGCCCAATTAGGGGCCTCAGTCCTCGAGACTGAAGGTCCTTTGGTCCCGTTAAAAAAAAAAAAAAAAAAAGATGACTCCATAGGCTGGCCTGGTGAAATTATGAAGAAATATTTAAGAATGAGCTGTAATTACAAATCAGATCTGGAGGGGAACCAGAAACTGCCAACACCCAAGAAGTATTCCTGGTGGCTTAGAGATCTTCAAACTGGGGTGTGAGTATATTAAGCACAGGAAAGGAAACTGGGGCCAGCCGGGTGGCTCAGTTGGTTAAGAGCTCGCTCAAGAGTGCGAGCTCTGTGCAACAGTGGTTCAATTCCTGGCCCAAGCTGAGTTGCCGCTAAGCTGCCAATAGGTGGCAGGATGACTCAGCTGAAAAAATAAAAAAGAAGGCAACCGGTTTACAGATGTTCGTTTTCAGGTTCCTAAAACTGAGTTGCTTGAGGCTACTGTGCCTTCGCTTCAGGACCTCAAGCTGCTTTTTTCTTTGCCTTGCATTACTGCCTCCTTCCTACTTTGGAATCTTATGAGGGCATTGCTCCTGGATGTAAAGAGTTCCCCACCAAGGAACTATTTGAAATATTAATGAAGAGAAGGAGCCTTAAAGTATTTATCAAGGGACCATAATTTTGTGTTTTCCCCTAGCTTATGCTTACCACATTATGACCAATTGTAAGATACACATTTTTTTTTTCACATTACAACCTTTCTGAAATTGGTGTATTTTACCATCATGTAAGCCCAATGACTGTTGTCATTACCTACATATGTGGAATATTCAAAGCACCATAGTCAAAACTTGTAGAATGGGTGGCAGCATATTGGTGGTAATAGTGGAACACTCTGTCCCCATTTTCTTTCATCTGTACCCTGCCTAATGTACTTGGGTTACACAGGCTTTCTGGCTATTTCTCAATTTTGTTCCCATGTCAGAGAATTAATTCTCCTAGAAATACTTCAGCCTGGAATGGTTTTCCCCAGTAGCTTTTTCTGGTCACCTTTCAATATAGCTCTCCATTCTATCACTATGCATCCCTCTGAAGTATTTATTTCCTTCATGATTCTTATCATTACTTAACATTATGCTACTGTATTATTCTGCTCAGGCTACCACATAACAAAATACCACAGACTAGGTAGCTTAAATGACAGAAATTTATTGTTTTACAATTCTACAGGCAGGAAGTCCAAGATCAAGATGCCATCAGGGTAGGTGTCTTGTGAGGCCTTTTCCTGGTTTATAAAGGGCTGCCTTTTCATTGTGTCCTAACATAGCTGCTTCTCTGTGCATGCATGGGGTGTGGGGGTAGGGTGGGTGGGGGAAATGGGGTAGGGGGAAAAGGGAGAAGGAGAGGGGAGATATGATGCAATAAGAATAATAATCATGATCTAGAAATTTCTGGTGTCTCTTCCTCTTATACTGATCCTATTAAATTAAGGCCCTGCCCTTATGACCTCATTTAACCTTAATTACCTCCTGAAGGCCTTATTTCCAAATACAGTCACATTGGCGGTTAGAGCTTCAAATATGAATTTTTTGTGGAGGAACACAATTCAGTCCATAACAGTTACATAAAGTTGTTTCCTGGTGGTGTCCCCATTAGAATAAAACTTTAATAGGGCAAAGACTATCTATTTTGTTCAGCACCATGTCCCTAATACCTATTAGTCCTTGGCCTGCTGGGCTTTCAATGCATAACTTGAATAAATGAATCCAATGTTAAATGATTGAATAGATGAAGGCTGGAAGTGGTGTCAACCCAAATCTCTATCTGGCTGGCTTACAATTTCCCCATGTTCGTTATTTTTTTATATCTCTCTATACCCAGGATGATAATTAGCAGGACTTCAATGAAGGGAACATGGGTCTTAATTTAGAATTACAAGGCTTGTTTCTGACTGTTTACTCAATTAGGAGACCAACTCTCAGGGCATCTTTTCCCAAGGGACCACCCTGGCTGCCCAGGAGCTGCCAGACAACCTGAATTCATTCTCATTGAAATTCCTTGGCTCATTATGCAGCCTAAGGACACTGAAGATGAAAGTAAACTCTTCAGCAACCACAAAGGAGTTAAAGGAGAAAAAGGGGTAACTGGTTCTTAAGAGGGAGAGAAGGGAGAATACCAATTTCTTTAAAGTATAGACAATTTGAGTAAAGGTGCAGATTTAGTGAAATTTTGCTTTCCATAAGAGATAGCTAACAGGAAATCTCTTTAGGTCCAATACCTTTGAGATTAATTTTACCGAAGTAAAAATATCACTTATTGCTTATGTACAAAGTAGTGAATTCTCCCTCCTCTACTCCAATAAACAGATAATTCTGCTTCTTTATAAATGCACTTAGCTGGTGCCAAGATATTTTCACTTTGTTTCTCTGAGTTCCATTTATGTGCTGGTTGGACACTTCTGAACCTCAGCTGCCTGTAGCATACTGATGAGTGGGATGTCTTTCAGTTGACTCCCAGTGTGGGAATCTTGATTTTCATGCAAAGCCTGATGTTTTGCAATATGTAATTTGTTCAGATGCCAGATAGGCCTGAAAAAGTGGAGCAACTCACAGAGTGTTATATGCCTGTCTTTTGGGGCCATGGCACTACAAATGGTTTTATAACCAGTGTAAAGATTTCACATCTGACATGGGCAAGGGCTAATGAAGCTTTTTGCT
Organism: Aselliscus stoliczkanus; assembly: GCA_033961575.1. NCBI lineage: Eukaryota > Metazoa > Chordata > Mammalia > Chiroptera > Hipposideridae > Aselliscus > Aselliscus stoliczkanus. Next base: position 66,611,385 of record CM066730.1, on the reverse strand, counting down.
CATTTGTTTGATGTTAACAATAAAATACGTCAAAGAAATTATAAGAACTGATTTTACTAATATTGCTCGGAGGAAAGGTATGACTGGGAATTGTCTTCACAGAGAACCATGTTAGATACTTTGATGAGTCCAGAGTAGCTCAGAACTGTAATGTTTTCAGTTCATGCAATTGGAGATGGAAAATTTTGTTCTTTTCTTGACCTAAGAGACCAGGGACTTCACTTCAATTACTGCCCACAAATGGGGGAAATCAAGCAGGAGACAGATAGTGGGCTCTTTTTAGGGAGAAGCAGCAACATATGGACCAGGAGAAAGCAGTGCTAAGACAATTGATTAAATGATGTGGTGCACCAAAAACCGAAAACGAAGGACTGGTAGAAAACCCATGGGAACTGGAGTAGTTAGGGAAGGTTTTATAAGGTGTGGATACGAGAGGATGAGGCTTCAGGCATTTATTCAGCAGATATCTGTTGAGTGCCATTTTATGGAAGGCTTGAGGAAAAACAAAAGATATTTTTTTTATTCCAGTAAAATATGAATGAATTATTTCTGTCATTTATACCATAAATGATAAAATCTAGATCTAGATAAATGGCCTATGCACTATTTCCCATCAAAGAAGGGAGGGGTTTGATGGCATTTAACCAGGCCAGAATTCCCAAGCTGACAACTGACTCTTACTAGTGAATTTTCATTTGTCAGATATGTGGGTAGCATTAGCTTTAGAAAAGCTAATCGTGTTCCATGACAAAAATAATATATGGAAAAAACGAGTGTCATATATGACCAGGACAAAATCAACCATTTTCCTCATTTTACAGGGCATTTTGCTGAGCCCTTTGGTGTATTCTCTCAGGTGGGAGATAACATAGAGTGGTTCATGGGGCAGATGTTTCTGGGAACAGCACTATAGCGCATTATTTACAAACATCGACTCTAGAATCTGAATTGATTTTAAATGCTGGCTCAGCCACCTATAGTTTGGTTCAATTCTTTGAGTCTCATTTTCCCTATCTGTGAGTTAGAGATCGTAAACGTGCCTCACAGGGTTGTGATCATAGCATTATCTGTAGTGTTTAGCATAGTGCCTAGTATTTAATAAGTGTGCAGTAAGTGGCAGCTATCAGAAGCAGAGTCTGGGGTAGCTTATCATGCAAAATTCAAGGAATAATGACTCACAATTTTCCACATCTGGCTTCTTGGGAGAGGGTTGATGAAAACTTTTCCAACAAATGATTTCTGTCAGCATGGCTTAAGAATATTAGTAACTGTAATTAAGTATGAAAACTAATCCAGCGGAAAAGAACGTCCAATTTCCTTGACCAATTATTAACATTTTCTAATCTATGGGATAATATTTGGAGGTCTGATAAAATTCTTAAATGAGTAAATTAGTTTTACACTGCGATTAAGGACCACTGGTGACTAATTTGAAAACTAGTATTTTATTGAGGACAGAGAGGCTGTCAGAACCAAACAAAGTTCACTATTTTTAGTAATATTACCGTGTGAATTTAGAGTACCGGAGATTTGACTTACTGGGTGTTAAACCCTAAGTTGTTGGACTTGATTGCAAGGAAGAAGTTTGATTTTCAGTATTATTATATATTTACAAAATGAAAACTATGTTTGTGCTTTGGGAAAATTTGCAGGAAGCTATACACTTTTCCTTACATTCAAGGCAACTCACAATTGAGTCTAATGAAAGGTACTGGAAATAAATTTAATAGATTTGAAATATGTAATGTAATAATATTAGACATGAGATGTTTAGCACTATTTTAGTTTCACAGATGTCAACAGTTGAGCTGGCTACCATTTCTAGAAGTTCTGCTTGATTTACTTGCTTTTGGTGAACACATTTTGTTTCAAATATAAGAAAAATACTAAATACTTAAAGATTTCCAACTAGGCATGGATGCAAGACATTAGCCCTATTCCATTTATTTGTAATTTTGTAAGTTTTTGAGACTGTCAGGCCTGCCATTAATTTCTCTAAGTGTTATAGAGTGGAATTCCAGTAATCTTCAAAATGTAGCTTGTTCTAACTTTCCATGAGGAAAACATGCTCATTCTTTGTGTTATTTCTAATAGAGAAAAACCTTAAAGATACCAGTACCATAGGGAGTGAAGCCATGGCTGGTGAAAGGAACCTGTTACTCTCTAATCTTAACTCTGACTGATTATATACCTAATAATGTGTGGTCTTGATGCTAATACATAAAATGACAATTTCATTTTCTGAAAGGTGATGGAGGCAGTTAATCTACAATGCTGTCATATGGTGAAAGTGAAGAACACCAATGGTATCCCTATCAACTCCTCTAAAAATGTAATGCTCTTTCCCTCAGGTTGTTTTGTGTTTTATTGCACAAAACCTGATTTATGAATGACTGTGTGCACCAGTATCCATCCACCTATTAACTATTAGTGAAGCTTAATTCTTTCGCAGATAAAAAATTAGTAGACTTTCTAATGTTTTCTTCCCATAATCCACTAGATCACCTTGCCTGATTGTACAACCTATTTGAAACTACTGGCATATGAAATAAAGCATGCCCTTGGGTATGTAGTGGTCCATAGTTTCTCTACCATCCGTGAGACAACCGAAAAGAAATGGAGAAATATTTTCTTTTAAGCCATGTCATCATGGCAACATATTTTTAAAACTTTTACCTCAACAGTTCATTAGAACATATACCATCCATATATATGAAAGATAGTCCTATTTTTATGTTCAAATGGAAATGTAAGCACTGGTAAATAAAATCACTCAATACTAGGGTTTAAAATTAGATTCTAGGACAGCTGATATTTTATTTTCATTTGAAACTGATTGCAAGTCCTATTTACTCAAAATTTAAATCTTAATTTTTATTTTCCTGTTTAGCTGAGGCTTTTTATGTTAGTTAGATATTTGGTGTTACTGGGTAATTTGGCTTGATTACGTACTAGGAAGTTTAAGCATTGTCAGAAATGAGGTCACGCCTTTGTATATCAGACTAATTGAAAAGAATGATTCACCAGGCACTGTAAACAAAGCTTGCTATTCAGGTTAGCCGAGATAATTTGTGGTCCTTTGTTGCCTGAGTCCCTTTAATCAAGGAATTAAGGCTATAAACTAGGGCTGGCCTATGAGCCCCATCTAGTGGTGTCTTAAGAAAAGCAGGTAAACCTAACCAAAAAAAAAAAGTCTCCGTGTCATAATCTTCCTGTATGGATGATCTACTAGTTATTTCCCTGAAACCCTCATCAGGAGGATTAGTATGTGTGAAACTATTGAAGTTCCTAAGTCACTGATTCTCAATCACTGGAAAGAGAGTCACTGAGGAAGCATATCTAAAAATGCAGTCTTAGGTTCTGCCCTGGGTCTGATTTAGTAGGTCTGGGATAGAATACACCTTAATAGAACCTCCACTTTGAAAAAGACTTTTCAAAGTGCATTAGGCATATTATAGCTAAGTCCTTCCGTTAGGAATTCAGCCTACTTATTTAGATAGCAAAGTAGCTGCATAGTAGAGGTAGCAGCAAACAATTTAGAGATCAAATGAGACTTCATAGATACTGATAAGGAACTCAAGATTTAGATGGGATATAGAGATACCTGGCTTAGCCCTCCCCTCAAAGAAGTTGAAGTGAAGAAGACAGAAGGCTGACTTATTTTTTTTTAAAAATTTTATTTTGAAATAATTATGATTTGTATTTTTAAGAATCTTCTGTGATAAACTATTTTAATATAGTTTAGAAAATTTCCCCCTTATAAGAGAACGAGTTTGGCCTAAATATTCTCAAAGTATCTTTTGGCACTAACCTTTCACAATTCTAACTCCTTCCCCTCCTATACCTATAATCTAAATGCGAGGGTAATTCTATTTGTCTTAATTCACTGATATACTTGTAATAAATGTGCTTCTATAATTTATTAAATAAGTCCATTTTAATGGCTTTGGTCTCTGATCCTATTATGCTACAAGGAGACAAGAGCAAGATTATGAAATAACTTAGACTTATTGGGAACCGGGTGTCAGTACTAGATCTAGGATTTTTATAGAAAGTAGAATTAATGCATTGATACAACCACCTTATGAAGTAAGCACTTGCTCTAGAAAAGAGGAAGTGAGGCTCAAAGCGGTTAATTGATCTGTTCAGGATCACACAGCTAGTAAGTTCTGGGCCTAGGTTTGAATTCAAAGTGCATGTTCTTGCTGTATGTGCTGTTTCTTACTAAAATCTACAAATAGCCCTCCAATTGTCAATTGTATTAACCTTTTCTCAAACTAAAACATCTTTGTCCAGAACTACTGAAAAGTAGGAAAAGTAAAGTATTTTATGGGCATTTTTCTGCCCTTATGTAGATATGTATGTCTATAATACAACAGGATAAATGTGTGTGCCACAGTGTAATAGAAAAAATAGAGGAAGTAAATAATCTGCCACTGACTACATGACAACACTGCTTGTGGACATTTTATTCACTTTAAAATAAATATTGTGCTGTAAACTGTCCAGAATTAAAATCTGTAGTACACAGTAGGCAAGCACAAAGGATAGCCAGCACAGTATGTTGTTAGAGTAAAGCATTCTAAGTCGAAAGAGAAGAATCACTGACTGTCTGTACCAGGTAGACACTTTGAGGGAAAACACATTCATATCAAGGAGAAGGAAATAGATACAAGTTCTGAGAGAGAAGCAATCTGTTACAAGTAAGAGTTTCTTGAGAATAACAGAGGTAAGGAAAACTTGTATGTGAAGCTCTACTGTGCGCCCAGTTTGTAGTTTAATACCTGGTAGAGAGCAGTTGCAAATTAAAAATTATTGAAAGGCCTTCAGGCACTAGAATACATATTTTACATGGTCTCCCATTTAAACAACCTCTTATCAATTTCTTTTTCATTGTCTTTACTACATTAACTAGTTATAGATACTATCATTTACATAAGAAATCTATTATTTAAAAACTTTCAATAGGTACAACAATTATGACATTTCATTAGGCTGGACACTAAACTGCTTGGATGAGATTTATTTTGGAATCACATTATCCAAGCAAAACAATCAGTTCATAAGACGTAACAAAAATGAAAAAAGTGAGACAAATGCCTGCCTTAGAAGTTTATCAATAACCTCTTATATATACATATATATTCACAAAGTGGTTGAGAGTCCTTTTATGTGATCATTTAGATCAAGTCCAATGGCTGAGAACTCTATACTGAGACACATGGTCAGACAGAATTCATCAAGACTTTCAATGATCTTTTCTTTCCCCAAACTTTATTATCCTTTAGTTGGGGAGAGAAAGAAGTCCATTTTCATCTGCTGTATCTAAGATTTTACAGATCACTGGAGATTCAACCTAAAGAACAACAATAAAAACCATTAGAAAGTTGCTAAGCTGAATACTTTATTTATTTAGTACTATTCTGCTGAATGAATATATGTATATAAATTTGTAAAATATATATAAGCCCTTGTTTTGATAAACCATCCAATGTTATTTCTACAAATTGAGCTTTTTGAAAAACAATTTTTAGTCAGTGATATAAAATACCAGATAGGTAGAGAAGGTATTTTTACCTATAAGTAAAAGAGATGAGAGAGAAAAGGAGTACACAACAAAAATAAGAGGATACATGTTTTTATACATAAAAAAAAAGATGGCAAAATAATCACTGTACAATTCAACAAAAAGGCAAAGAAAATTGTAACCCAAAAATATGCCAGGTGTTCAAATTATTAGATGTTAAGATAATTATAATAAACATGATGGGGGAAATAGTGGAAAAGGTAAACGTGTGAATAGATGGGAAATGTTAGTAGAGAAAAGGAAACTGTAAAAAAGAACTAAATGGAAATGTCAGAAATGAAAAATACATCAAAAATGAATTCATTCAAGGGCCGGCTGAGTGGCTCAGTTGGTTAAGAGCTCGCTCAAGAGTGCAAGCTGAGCTCTGAGCAACAGCTGTTCGAGGCCAGCCCGAGCTGAGTTGCCGTTGAGCTGCCAACAGGTGGCAGGATGGCTCAGCTAAAAAAAAAAAAAAAAAAAAATGAATTCTTTCAAAGATCTGGATGGGACACGGCAAGAAAAGAATCAGTGAACTTGAGGACAATTCAACAGAAATGACCGAGTTGAAACAAAGTAGAAAAAAAAAAACAGAATAAAAGAAACTATCTGAGATTTTGGGAGAACTTCAAATTAACATGTTTAATCGGAGTCCCAGAAACAGAGAGAAAAAGAGTGGGGCAGAAGAAATCTTTGAGGAGATAATGTCCAAAATTTTTCCAAAATAGATGAATTATATCAACCCACAAATCCAAGGAGCTCAGTGAACTTCAACCAGGATGAATACAAAGAAAACCACCCATAAACATCATGTAATGAAAGGTAGAACCATACAGTTTCTAAGAAGAGAATATATCTATGTGACTCTGGAGTGGCAAAATTTCTTAGAACAAAAAAAGCATTAGCAATAAAAGGAAAAATATTGAGAAAATGGAACTTCATCAAACAAAATTTTCATCATGAAAAGACATTAAAAAATGAATAGGCAACTCACAGATTGGGGAAAAAATATGTAATATAAATACAAAGAACTCATATCCAGAATATATTTGAATTCTTTGAAATAAATAGTAAGACAAACAACAAAAATAAAAATAGGTAAAAGACTGACAAAGATTCTTTCCTTAACCAAACCACAGTCAGGCTCCCAGAAGCCCACTTTTTGACTGAGCCCACTTTTTGACTAAGCTGCTTTTTGTCCTTGGGCCCTATCTTGGGCCTGCTAAGTTCAGCTGTAGAAAAAAATCCTGATAAGTCAGTTAGAGAAGATATATCTAATCACTCGCCATATCTGATCAAATTCCTCATCTCTCACCTTTGATAGCTGATCTTGGCTTGCCTTCAGCAATAATCCTGTTAAGTCAGTTTAGCAAGAATACCCTATCCTTGATGTCTCCTCTTAGCAATTTTTCATTCATTGGCCAGCCCCTTACTCCCATTTTCTGCTTGTTGGCTATACATCCCCACTCTCTTTGCTGTACTTGGAGTTGAGCTGGATCACTCTCCCCTACTGTGAGTCTTGACACCTATTACAATAGTCCTGAATAAAGTCTTCCTGTTTTAATAAGTGTCAGAATAATTTTTTCTTGGCTAGACACTTCATGAAAGAGGCTATATGAGTGAATAATCACATGAAAAGGTGCTCAAAACCATTTTTCATATGGCAAACACAAATTAAAATCCCTAAAATGGCTAAAATAAAAAGACTGACAATACCATATGTTGGTGTGAAGCAATTGATCTCACATATATGCTGATGGAAATATAAAAGGGTACAACTATTTGGAGAACAGTCTGGTAGAAATTAAATATATCTAATCTATGATTCAGCCATTCCACTCCTAGGTACTCACCCCCCAAAAAAGAAAACTTATGACCACAAAAAGTCATGTAAAAAAATGTGCATAGCAAAAAGAGAAAGAAGAGGGCCGGCCGAGTGGCGCAGTGGTTAAGCGCTGGCTTCGGAAGCCAGCGGCCCCGGTTCGGGTCCCACATATGAGGGCCAGTGACACTGCCCTCAAAAAAAAAAAAAAAAAAAAAGAGAAAGAAGATGGATAAGCAAATGTGGTATATTTATACAAGAGTACTATTCAGTAATAGAAAGAGAACAAAGTACTGATACAAGCAATAACATGGCTGGGTCTGAACGACATGCAGAGTTAGAGGCCAGGCATAAAAAACTATATGCTATATAATTCCATATCAAATAAAAAAAGAGGCAAAACATCTATGGTGTCAGAAATAAGAAAGGGTATCTTTGGGAATTGAGAATTGACAGGAAAGGGGTATAAGAAAATTTTCTGTAGTGATAGATACCTTATTTTGGGTGAGAATTACATGGATATGTAAAATATTCAAAACTCATCAAACTCAACACTTATGATCTTTGCATTTAATTTTATAACATACCTCAATTAAAAAGATATCTATCAGCTTTTACAGAGCTAGTAGTATGGGGACTATATTAAATTTTGGAGACTACTGAAGGTCTTTCTAGACTTAATGCTAAAAATTAAAACATGGCCCCAAATTGAATTCCTGAGTATTAGTTTTTTACTTACCCCAAGGATATACTGACAGGAATGAGGTTCTAGCATATATACAGTAACAGCATGAGGAGACTCTGATTCTTTACACCTAAAACAGATAATACTTTAAAGTGCTGCCCAAACCATAAGAAATTATTTTTAATTGTTTTCCTCTTAACACATTTTTTGCGGGAAACGAGTAAACTCGTCATATAGCTTTTTATGCCCGCTTACAAAGTGTTAAGCTATAAAAATTCCATATAAGTAGCCCTGTGTAATTTAATAAAGAATTGAATTAATAATTCATTAATATTTATATTTTAATAATTATAACTTATAAATAAATTATATTATTGAAATTATTTTTAATATCTTAGAATAAAAGAACCTTATGACAACACATAAATTAATTCATAAATAATTATGGATAAATACAATTATTCACAATTACATTTTATATTTATGAAAACTTTTGCCCACAGGAAGCAAACTAAAAAGCAAGGTATAAAGCATGATTTGATGGTCCAACTTACTTTAGTTTTACAGTCACCTGTCTTGGTTTGTCAGTTATATCACAAATATCTCCATTCCCGTAAAAATGTGATACCATCCTGAATCAAAAAACCACATAAATTTTATTAAACTAAACTTCACTAATTCAGAGTAACTGTAATGTGTAGGGTGAAAAGATGGTTAGAGGATCAATTTTGCATTAGTTAAAAAAATCTGACTATAAAATATTCTTTAAAAATATGTATTTTTAGGGCTTTCAGATTCTATAAAGTTAACCACTTTCTCCAGGTATGTATATTGTTTGCTTTGTGGACACTTTTTCCTTCTTCCCATCCTCCATCCTGTTCCACCCATTAAAATACCATAGTACTGGTGTACGAAGGTAAAGCCTAGCCTAAGCTACAAATTCAAATGAGCACTGTCCAAACAAAAGCTTTAATTTTGCTGGTCTCACACTCCTGTGCTTCAATATTTGTTGCATGAGCTATTTTCACACAAAACATATAAACGTAAGAAAAATCCTTCTGTTTATTGTATTCTAATTATTCTAATACTTAAATGCCTATCTTTTAATTTTGCTAACTTTAATTTTGGTCAGCCCAAGAAGTCAGCACATTCTGAAAACAGTCTCTCAATACCATCTGTGCTAGAAAAAACAAAGCTAACACCCAAAAAGGGGAAAAAATGAGTACTTTAAAATTCATACACAGAAAAAAAGAAAAGATGGGAAAAGAAAATTCACTGGGCAACAGACTACTAGAAAAACTAAAACTAAGTTATTCTTGGGAAATGAGATTAATTTACTTTAGTTATAACAAGATATATCTACATAACCCAAAAGAGATGAGGTAGTTATTTAAAAAGCCACTGTTTAACTATTTTCAACCATTACCTCACAAAGGTTAAATACCAAAGGGAAATGCTAGAGTATATTTAAATAGAACTAAATAACTTAAAGAGCTGAAGATTACATATGAAAGAGGACAATGCTTTATAACAGCCTCAAATCTAATACCTGGGATTGAGCCATTGCTACCATCACCACAGTTAAAGAGGCACTGAAGCTTATTGCATGCTGTATTGCCATGCTAAAGGCACCTCATTTAAACATCCCAACAATCCTACAAGGCAATTACTGTTAGATAAGAACAACGAGGCTTAAGAAGATTATGTAATTTGCCCAAGGTGGTAAGTGAAAAGTCAGCATTTGATTCCCGGGCAGTGTACTAAAGAGGCTGTGCTCTTAACTATTACACTAGCATTGTTTCCCCACAAAACTAAAACTAAGCTAAGAGATGTCCCTGAAAAAAAACTGACCAGAGATTTTACTAAGTGTTTAAATTTTATATTTTTCAATCTTCTGAGTTTTATAAACTTTCTACTCATCAGATCCAAAAAGGCAAGTGAAGCTAATCTTTACCTGACTGTCTGGGTACCATCGTCTTGAAGGTGATAGGCTCTAGCAGTATTCTTCTTAGCCCACTCAATATGCTCTTCTTGGTTCCAAGTTCCCACAACCACAGAAGTTTTCCCACTATCCTTGTCCTAATATATAGAAAAATATTTGTGATAATGCATGCTTGACACCATCAAGTAAGACATTTATGCTGATGGCCTATAAGCTTTAGTCTTTTCTTCATCTGCATACTGGATATCTATGTTTAGCGGTAATACTATTTCCGTCAAACTGGACAAGTGGAAATTTGAGCTCAGTATCTTTTCCTCGTTTCTCTGAAAAATGAAAGAACTTTCTAGTCAGACTAGCTCCACATGTAGTTATTTTTCTCTTCTATTTTTTTCCTCTCCTACATCTGTCAGTCCTGTCAATTTTTTCCTGGAGATGTTCTTGGCTTCAGACTCTTCCTCTACATTTCCACGGCTAACATCTCACCCCAGCCAAGAGTTTAATCTCTCCCACCTAGATGATACAACCACATACTATTGTGATTCTTAATTCTTTGGCTTCTCTCTCTTACCCTGAAGCCACACTGAGCCTATCTTCATCTTACTTCGCTTTGAAATGCAAACCTTCAAATTATACTACTCTTCACACTGCTCATTTGAAACCATACTCATTTCTGCATCAACACTGTTCAGAAATCCCCTGCTCCATTCTGCTTTTATTATTTGTTTAAACATTAACTATGAGTATATGCTGTCTTATACGTAGACTTCACTCCCTCTCCTTCCTTTTCCTTCCCCTTGTTCCCTTCCTTCCTATCTTCCTTTCTTCATATTTTATGCCAAGAACTATGCTGGGCACTAATATACATCTGATTATAGAATTAAAAGCCCTTACAGTGATAAGTGAAACAGGCACAGCCACTGCCCCAGTGGAGCTCATTGCTTAGTGGAAGAGAGCCATTAAACATTCTTTTAACAACTTGACTGAATTGCTAGACAGACATGGATTAAGACGTTGGATATGGAGCAAGACTGCCTGAGTCTGAATTCCAGTTTCTTCCTATGTGGTCTTAGGCAAGTTACTAAATCTTTGCTTTTGTTTTCCTCATTTTGGAATAACAATACTCACCTCTAAGGGTTGTTATGATCATTCAATGAGTTAATACATGTATGATACTTAGAACAGTGCTTGGTATACAGTGAGCACTATATTTATTATTATATTTATATCTATTATGTTTAATAGATATACATATCTATCATATATATTATACATACATTATATTACTAATATTATATACATATATTCTATATGTTTTTTTTTAGATTTTATTGGGGAATTGGCGGAGGGGAACAGCGTTGGGGAATCTGGGAAGGGGAACAGACAAGTTGCTGTCTTTTTGTTCTTCAGTTTTTAGTTGCGGAGGATGTTGCTTCACTGTTGGTATCGTCATTGCGCTCTTCCCGGATGAGGCAGATCGGTCGCTGGCCTCTGGATGTCGCTCACCGCGGCTATTGGCAGCTCACGCTGGCTGCGGGCCACTCACTGTAGCCTATGGCAGCCCACTGCAGCAGGGGCTGCAGCCCACACCATCACCGGGGCTCGCACAGCCCAGCTCCAGGTGGAGCTGTTGTTAGCTGTAGAGGGCAGTGTCACTGGCCCTCATGTGGGATCCGAACCAGGGCCGCTGGCATCCCAAAACCAGCGCTTAACCAATGCGCCACTCGGCCGGCCCTGTTATTATATTTTTAACTATTATATTTATATCTCCGAAAGCTTCTAGCAAGGTCCCTGAAAAGTTCTGACTTTGGCCAAAACAAGGTTGATAAAAACCTAGTGCTGGCAAGTATATGGGAAAACGGCCACTATTAATGGGAATGTAAACTGGTCCCCTTCTTTGGAAGGCAATTGTTTAGTAGGCATATATCTTGACTTAGCAAGTACATTGCTAGAAATGTGCCCTATGAATATGCTGGCCAAAGTTCACCAGCAGAACTATTTAAAAATGCTCACTAAAATGCCATCACCGCAAAACTGGAAACAACCTAAAGGTCCATCAATAGCGATTCAGCTAAATACTTTGTGGGTACACACATATGACCCTCTGTACCTGCTGAAAAGGATGAGATCAGCTGTTGCTGAAAAAAGATCTCTACTAAATGAAAAGAACAAGTGCACAGCAGTCTCTTCTGCACAAATAAAAAGGTTACATGACACTTACATATATATACATTTTTTTTTTTTCTTGTGAAGGGTTAGCTGAGAAAAAGTTAATAGCAGTTACTTTTGGGAAATGGACCAATGGTGGAGGAGAATTTTACTTTCATTCTAAATTTCTGGCATGTATTCCTTTAATTAAAAAAAGCCACTGAGGGCCAGCTGAGTGGCTTAGTTGGTTAAGAGCTCGCTCAATAGTGCAAGCTCTGAGCAACAGGGTTGCGGGTTGGATTCCCAGCCCGAGCTGAGCTGCCGCTGAGCTGCCAACAGGTAGACGGATGGCTCAGCTTAAAAAAAAAAAAAAGGCTACTAGGTATTTATCTGGGCTGTAGTTAGAGGATACATGTACTTTATCATTTTTCTGTATTAATAAATTTTATTAAAAATAAATAAAACATCTATAAAACAGGATGAATAAATGGAAAGAATAGCGAAATTGAACTTCTCAATTTTAAGTGAAGAAAAAAATGTCCTAGTGTCCATATGCCTCATAAATTTGGAATGATTTAAATGTGGAAGATGAGTTGATGATCTTTCCTGGTATGATGTTGGAATTTAAGATTGGCTTAAAACATCTCAAGAAAGCAAATAGTACTTTCTAATTACTAGTTATTATTCCTCTTTAGAAATAAAAAGAGCCTTTTAAAGTAGCCAGGTCAATATTTATTGTTTGTCTTCCATGTCTAGTAGTTTGCCTTACCAAATAAAGTACAACTATGACAAAATTACTGGGGCTTGAACTTCAGAATTTAAGCAACTTGGCTCAAATGTGGGAGAATATGCTATTTTATTTATGAAATTATAAATAAAAGGAAGAATAAAAGGCCAATTGTGTCATTTTAAAACTTATATTAAACTTAAGATGATATGGTACTTTCTTTTGGCTGAGAAACTTGCTGCATTTACCCTAATTTACTAACTCCAGCGATAATGTACTATTACCATCCGTTTTCTTAATTTCAAGATGACTTACAGCTGAATAATATAACTTTTCAGCAATAAAAAAAAAAAAATGAAATCCTGCCATTTGTGACAACATGGATGGACCTAAAGTGGTATTGTGCTAAGTGAAATAAGTCAGAGAAAGACAAGTACCTTATGATCTCACTGATGTGTGGAATCTAAAAATAAACAAAATAAATGGAACAAACAAAACAAAACACCCACAGATATAGGGAACAAGCTGATGATTGCCAAAAGGAAGGGGGTGAGGGGAATGAAATACAAAAAATCAAAACAAAACACTGATTTCCTCTTTATTTATAGGAAATAGTATTGGAAGAACCCCAGCTAAAGAACAAACTCAGTTTGGGTTCTCCCAGTGGTGTTAAAGTGTGGAGACCACGAGAGTGAGCTATTAATTTGGCAGATCACCTTAATGAATTTTTGAATGTGCGAAGGCAGATCTGGTGTTTAGCTTAGGGTCCTAAGTGCAAAGCTTATCAGAGAATAAATTATTATGATTTTGGATGTTAGTAACCAGCAGTTAGTGAGGAGAGGAAAGGTAGCAGGGATGCTGAGAAGTAAAGTTGGATTGAAAAAAAAAAAAAAGGTAAAGATGATTTACAACAATGACAAATTTCTTGGTCAAAGCTAAATAAGTTAGTCATACTAGCTTATTATTCCTTCAGGATCATAGTAATACAAGAATGTGAGCAGTTAATAAAGAAATGTTACTTTAAAATGACTGAGTTAGCACCAAGTTTTCCATTTCCCAGAATTTAGACAGTTTAATGAGTATTTCCATATTAAAATCATCTCATAATTAAAAGTAACGCCCCTGCCTTTTTCTTCCACAAAAGATTTTTAAAAGTTTAATCCATCTAGTGGTAGAATGATATAAATGCTGTTCTGTACCTCATGGTATTGATGTACGTGTTTGCCATAGCAGAATTCATATTTCCACCAACCAACACCCTATAGGAAAGAAAACAGATCCAGTTATGAACAGAGAAAGGGGGAATGAGGCCTGTCTCAATATTGTCACATGATAGTGAGGAAATAAGTATAATTTTAAAAACCTATAATAGCAATAATATGGTTTTAAAATTTTAAATTACTGAGAGAAAACAAAAAGACAAACACTGAGAATAACTGCCTTGGTAAAATAAAATAAAATGAAAATTGCATTTGTAATTATATTTCCCACTAGAACGATTGGGGCAAAAGTTTACCTTTGTAGATGTTAACTCAAGTTTTAAATGTGATTGCTACATAATCAAAATGTAGGCTATATAATCACTGATGCGCAACCTCAGCAATCAACCAGAATCACATGTGACTTAGTTATAAATATTATCTGTCAAATAAAGGCCAAGTTTTAGCTTGTGAGTAAAGAGAACATAATGACTATGGATTAGATTATAGTGAGATGCAGAGAGAAAATGTGCATTGGGAGGTTTCCAGAATCCTGCCATTTCTCTAGAGATCAAAACCTTTTGCAGTGCTGCTAATGCCTCTTGACTAAATAACACACCGTGAAAGCTGTAAGATAAACGGAAGGTTCACGTCTCACCCCATGAAAGCAGTAAGAACCACTGAGGAACTCTTTTATGAGTTGGTCATCTGTCAGTTTGGATATGTGGGTTGTTCCAACAGTAAGCATCGGCTGAGAACCAACAGCAATGGGTTTGTGGATTGCTGGAAATCTCTCTTCTTTAGTTGATTGCAAATCTTCCTAAAATTAAACATATATATGTTTAGGAGCTTCTTTGCCACACTTAATTTTTTCAGTTCCGACTTAAATTATTAGTTTCAAATTGTAGAAAATTTGGAAAATAAAAGTTGTCCACTCATTTTAATGTGTTTTTTTAAAATTAATATTATTATTTTTTAAAAGATTTTATTGGGGAATTGGGGGAGGGGAACAGACAAGTTGCGGTCCTTTTGTTCTTTAGTCTAGTTGTGGAGGACATTGCTTCACTGGCCCATGTTGGTATCATCATTGTGCTCTCCTCAGGTGAGGTAAATCAGTTGCCTGCCTCTGGAGGGCTGCTCACCGCAGCTCTTGGCAGTTCAAACCGGCTGCCAGCCCCTCACGCTGGCTGCCAGCCACTCACTGTAGCCTATGGCAGCCAAAGCAGGGTCTGCAGTCTATGCCATCCTTGGGACTCACAGCAGCCCAGCTCCAGGTGGAGCAGTTGTTCACCATCTTAGCTGTAGAGGGCAGTGTCACTGGCCCTCATATGTGGGATTCGAACCGGGGCTGCTGGCTTCTCAAGCCAGCTCTTAACCAATGCGCCACTTGGCCGGCCCTTAATGTGTTTTAAGAAAATGAATTCTGCAGTGCTTAACAGTACAGAGAAAGCTCTAGAAAAATATTAGTTCCATCTATCAGTTAGGGGTATGGTGACCATTCTTCACATAGAAGAATAATTTCCATTCATAAAGTTTGTCACATTATTCTTAAATACTTTGCTACTTTTAGATTTTGTGTCTTTATAATTAGTTTTGAAAAATGTGGTTACTATGGATAAAGAAAACAAGCAGGATAAAAAGGAACTGAGTGGGAGAATATATGAATATTAGTTATAATTATTCAAATGTAGGAGGATCTGGTTGTTGCCCTAGAGGAACATGCAATTTAGTAAAGGAAAACACCAAGTAATAAGGGTGCAGGGACCAGCAAATTCACAGAAGTAGGGGTTCAAAGGCTTTAATGAAGAATTGAAACAGGAGGACTTCACAAAGAGAAAACCCCTGATTAATTCTTCAAACATAAATAATAATTTGTGATTTATATGCATGTCTGTGTATGTGTTTTGTGTCTGTGTATACATGTATGCATGTGAACCTGAGGAAAAGGTAAGAGCAAAGATGTGTGGTATGGTATGGTATTTAAAGCTAAAGAGATAAGCAGGCTGGATATGGTGAAAAGCTATATAATCCTAAGAAGTTTGGACATTATCTTATAGGTTTCAGTCAAAGATATGGAGTGATCAGATTTTTAAGTAATTACTGTTAGCAGTAGCAGGGAAGAAGGAAGAAGAAAATCAAATCTGGAGGTGAGGAAACAACTTAGGAGCTGCAGTAACCCAGGCCAGAGACGAAGAGAATTTAAACTAAGGAAGTGACAGAAGAGCCATGGAGAGAAGGATAGTTTTTACAGAGGTTAATGAGTTAGAATCTGGCAGTTAACAGGGTATTATTGAAAGTGAAATAAGAAGAAATGAATCTAGACTAGAATTAAGAAGTGAGTGTATCAGGCCAGCTTGACTGGTGCGGTGGTTAAGCGCTGGCTTAGGAAGCCAGTGGCCCCGGTTCGGGTCCCACGTATGAGGGCCAGTGACACTGCCCTAAAAAAAAAAAAAAAAAAAAAAAGAAGTGAGTGTATCAATTATAACTGACTAAAATAATTTAAAAAATTAAATAGTAAAAGTGTTCCCAGTAAATGTATAGTGGACATGATGTCTCCTTTTTCACCTGCTGAAAAAAGGTGCCACTGGTCAACTGTGGTTCCTATCTTCTATTTCAGCCTGGAGAAGTAATTGGATGGTTACTTTAGAAACCAGTTACCATATCCTTTCTCTCCTCTAATATTAAGGAAGAACAAAGACTGCCAAGATTGCTTCTTATTTTTTGAAAGGACGTTGACTTTTATGTGTAACTCTTTCTACATTCAGAGCCTACTATGCTCCTGGTACCACTGTTAAATGCTGAGTATTAAAAATGAAGCAGACATAGTCACTGCTCCTAAGGAGCTAAGCTCTAACAGACTAAACTAATTATTTAGAATACATGAGACCCATAGTAAGGTTAGTGAAAAAAAAGAGTAATATTGCACAGTGAAATCTGCAGCTGAGATAAGGACAAGAAGTAGGAAAAACAGAAGTATGATCATTTACAATTGCTTCTTGTGGACAGAACATCTGTCACTTTTAAGGAAAGTTATTCCAATAAAAACAAAATGATAGCTTTTGTGGTAGGGTTTAGAAATTCATTAAATGGAGTCTGAATAGTACAGTAATCTCCAAACTAATGTAATATAATAACACAGATAGAACATCAAACTAAAACTCTGATGCCAGATTTGTACTTTTGTTTAAAAAAGAAAAAAATAATTCTTTATATTTATGATAAAGCTTGATCCACGCTTAAAAGGATAACCATATGCCAAATATCAACTTTTACAAATTATGTATAATAAACTAGATCTATAAAAAAATGATTTTGAAAAAAGGTCAGTTATTTTTTTTTGAAGGCAGTGTCACTGGCCCTCACATGTGGGACCGAACCGGGGCCACTGGCTTTGCAAGCCAGTGCTTAACCACTGCGCCACTTGGCCGGCCCCAAAAAGGTCAGTTTTAAGTGACTCATCCTACAGTATTACCTAAGATTTTCATATACATGTACACTAAAGAGCCTATGCACAATATTTTGAAAGCATTACCATCTATATAGCTTTTTAAAAAATAGTTTTTTTTAACTGCAAGATTAAACACAGTAATTAAAGTAAACTGGCACTTCTTCATTGAAGGGTAATTAAAGTTGGGATTTCTGAAGCTTTTTGATCAGGCTGACTTTTAAGTATCTGTCAGTATTTAAATCATTATCAAAGAGAAGAACAGAAGAGAATTCCATCTCCAATCTTTTAATACAGCACTTCAAATCAAATGCTGATTAATGTTAAGATAATTTTTCTCTCCTATCAGAATACCAGTGTTCACAACATCCACAAAGAGTGTGGCAATACTTTTGCAATTAAGTGCTTAAGAGAAGGGGAGAAACAGGCCTTGCAGCTAAATGTTATAATAATGAAACCATTGTTAAGCACCCATATCAGAACAGGCATCACACAAGGAGTCGGAAATCCCAAAGTAGAGAAAGCATAGTTTATTCTCCATCCATTTTAAGACCATGGAAGAGGAAACATTGATCTCTTCTTGGCATAATCCCTTAGAAGTCCTGGCTCATTTGCACAGGAAGGGGCGCTGGAAGCCTGTCTCCAGCAGAAGCAGCAGAAGTTCATGAGGTGTAGGGAGGAAGGAGAGAAGGCAACAGAAGAGGGAAACAGTGTATCCAAAGGCCAGGAGGTAGGCAAGAGCGTGGTGCTCTTAGGACACTCTGAGTGTCCAAAACAGCTGGGATAAAGGGAAAGCTGATGAGAGACGAGGCTGAAGTCAGGTCACAAAAGGGCTTGTATTCCCTGAGGTATAGATCATGTTTACCACCAAAGGGTTAAATACATATCAAATGTTCATTTCAGAAAGAGCATTTCATCAACTTTGGGGGAAGGATTAGAAAGGGGAACATGGGGAGCCTTGTTTCTGTTCCTAGCAAATGATGAGGTCCTGAATTAACGACAGGACAGATTTCAAAAGCATTTAGAAGATAACACTGATAACTCTTAGAGGACAGGCCCTAGAATCAGACGGCTTTGATTCTAATCTGCAATCCATCCCTCCATCCTGTGTTGAAACTTAGTTCCCTAATCTGTTAAAGAGAATAACAGTAAATCTTGTAGGTTGTTGTGAGGATTAGGTAATAGCTGTTAAGACTCAATACATATTAATTACTGTGATTGTGGTTTGAGTTCAGGAAACAGGTTAGTGTTGAAGATATATATTTGGAACTCATGGGCATATAGAAGAAAGTTGAAAGAATGGGCATGAATGAGCTTATTTAAGGAGACTGTATAAGAAGGTATGGATAGAACTTCAACATTTTAAGGGGCAGGAAGTAGAGAAAAAGCTAATACACAGAAAAAAAGAACCAGAGAGGACTAGAGAGAATGACCTGAAGGAAAGGGAGGAGAAAAAGTTCAAGCTTCCCATATCCAGTGTTTTGTGGTACTAAGATGAAGTTATGCAGGTGCCCAGCAAATTGGAACCAAAAGATTGCTGAGATGGGTTGCAGAGTGTTTTTTTTTTTTTTTTTTTTTTTTTTTTTTTTGAGGGCAATGTCACTGGCCCTCATATGTGGGACCCGAACCGGGGCCACTGGCTTCCCAAGCCAGTGCTTAACCACTGCGCCACTCGGCCGGCCCGCAGAGTATTTTTTTGAGGCTTGCTTAGCTGGGAAGTCCAGTCAACTTGTTAAAAATTAAACTTAACTAGGATGAACAGGATGTCAAACTAAAACATTATGAAATCAGTGTCGGGTGAGTGGTGCGGTGGTTAAGTGCTGGCTTGGGAAGCCAGCGGCCCCGGTTCGGGTCCCACATATGAGGGCCAGTGACACTGCCCTCAAAAAAACAAACAAACAAATAAATAAATAAATAAATAAAATTATGAAATCATAAGTATCCCAGAATGCTAAAGTAGTTTCTGAGACATATCAAGAATAAGGAAAAGAATTAAAATCAATAAAAATTACTGGAGTTTAAAACTTGGAGTTAGGAAAATAAATTACTACTATTACACTAACAAATCATTGAAATGTTGATATATGTTCTAACATCTGGAAAAGGAAACACTGGGAAAATATTCTTAGATAATTCT
This sequence comes from Aselliscus stoliczkanus, assembly GCA_033961575.1. Lineage (NCBI taxonomy): Eukaryota > Metazoa > Chordata > Mammalia > Chiroptera > Hipposideridae > Aselliscus > Aselliscus stoliczkanus. The sequence continues at coordinate 66,591,720 of CM066730.1, read as the reverse complement.
CATACCTCTTTATTTCTCCTAAAAGGCACCCTCAGAATTTCTTCTTGCTGTTCCAACTGTCTCAGGGTAAGGGGTTTAAATGGTGATCCTGGCAGTGATTGGCAAAATATGTCATTCACAGGAGAGGCTCTGAATCTGTTCAGTAAGAACAAAGCATTAAAGCTAAGCATATGGTACTTTACAGCATGTGCATTTCATGTTTAAAATATTAAATCCACATCCTACCTATATTTAGGATGATTACACAAGAGTGGTGTCAAAATGACAACTTCATATTCACAAGTTGTAACTTCAGCTACTGAAAGAATTTCATGCTTAGATTCAGGATGACATATGTACATCACAGTGCTCGATCTGGGCCGGTTCTGTTTCAAACTACAAGGTGTACCATTTCCCATGCCCACAGGATAGTAGGGTGTCATCTGACCTTCGATATTTTTAGTAGGAATCTTGAAAAAAAGACAGACTTTTCATTAGAAATGAGGGTAGGAGAAAGGATGGGAGAAGCACTTATTTTGAAAGGAGTAAAACTGTACTTTATTTATAAACTAACATTTATAAAGTTTCTGTAAGTTCTCTAATATTCTTTTGATTCATAAATACTTATATGAGCGAACATATTTTCAGAGCTATTTTAATACAGCAAAAAAGGAAATTTTTATTCAGTGCTAAAATTAAGATGTTAAGTAAATATACATTTATGTAAAAGGCTATAATGATTAATATAAATTTAGAATAATATGAATTATTCTTAAAAAAGACTAAGATAAAATACAGGAACTTACTGTACTGGGCTGGTCAGAGCTTTCTAAACTCTCAGTGAATGGCTTTGTTAGAGTTTAGATTCTATAAGTTTGAAGTTTGATTTGTTAAAATGTGGGGCTACATAATAAAACACTCTCTTCTAAACAGGAATCTAAATATTATACTGGTTCATCAATCTGCTACTCTTCTTCCCTGTTATTAACATTAACAGACATACTTTTCAGCATTTAAACTCCTATATAAATCTGTTCAAAGCCAGCAAAAGACAAATGGAGAAATTTTCATGGAATGGGGGAATAAAGATCACCTCAGAAAACAAGGATTATTAAGGAGTTAGCTCCCATATTTTTATCTACATAAACATAAGAAAAATCTCATGTAAGGGCTTTAAAAAGATACCATTGCTAATACCTTCAAGCAAGCTCTTTGGAGGCAGGGAGCTCATCTGTCAGTGCCATGTCCAAAATAGGCAATAAATAAATGTTTCTAGGGAAAAATGTTTTGAGGTTTATTTATTTATTTTTAAAGATTTTATTGGGGAATTGGGGGAGGGGAACAGACAAGTGGCTGTGCTTTTGTTCTTCAGTCTAGTTGTGGAGAATGCTGCTTCACTGGCCCATGTTGGTATTATCACTGTGCCCTTCCCCGGTGAGGCAGTTGGTTGCCAGCCATTGTACCGCCACTCACAGTAGGTCATGAAAGCTCACGCCAGCTGCCGGCCAGCCCCACTGCAGCTTTTAGAGCTGCCGCCGGCGAATCAAGACAGCCCAGCTCCGGTTGAGCTGTTGTTCACCATCTTAGCTGTAGAGGGTGCAGCGTCACCAGCTCTCATGTGGGATCCGAACAAGGGCCCTGCTGCTCAGAGCTGACGTCCCAAGCCAATTCTTAACCAACACGCCACTCAGCTGGCCCTTGAGATTTCTTATATGCTATTTTCATGCTAGTACATGGAATGAAAAGTCCAGGGTTCAAATCTAAGCTTTGAATGTACCACCTTTATAACTTTGACCAAATTTCAGTTTTTGTCATTTGTAAAAGTAGACTAATAACATATAGTCTAAGGTTGTGGGGAGAATTAAGTGTTACCTTTAGTTACATGCCTGGCACAATACTTGGTTTATAAACTGGAGTTCAGCAAATGTTAATTTTCTTCCCTTACCCATTTCTTCCTCTTCCTTTATCATTTTACACTATGAATTCTATCTTGATACCCTCCAGAGCCACATTAAAAATTTTATCTGAGTGGTGTCTGTAAAATTAAAATCTTTTAATTTTAAATAATTAAAATAGGAATGCTATGTGTGTCTATACTTAGCTTATCAATTCCCTTGCAAATCCACCATTTTCAGTTATAGGTATCCCTTTTAAGTAATTTTTAAGGCCTTTTGCCATTTCACTTTACTTCTAATAAAAGTAGCATTCTGATATGAAACCATTAGGAGAAATATCCTCTATCAATATGTTATTTAACTATGTGGAAATTCTTTTTTTTTTTTTTTGAGGGCAGTGTCACTGGCCCCCATATGTGGGACCTGAACTGGGGCAGCTGGCTTCCCAAGCCAGCGCTTAACCACCACGCCACTCAGCCGGCCCTGGAAATTCTTAATATTCAGAAAGTATTCCTTGAATTACAGGGGCTTTTAAAAACTGTGATTAGGCAACCTAAGGAATCATTCTTTTTTTTAGCTGAGCCATCCTGCCACCTGTTGGCAGCTCAGCTTGGGCCAGGCATCGAACTGCTGTTGTTCAGAAGTTAGCTTGCACTCTTGAGGGAGCTCTTAACCAACTGAGCCACTGGGCTGGCCCTGGAATCATTCTTTTTAAACAGTCCTATTCTGTCATCATTCTGCATTCACATTCAATAAACATTTATGAAGTGCCTGTGTTATGTCTGGCACTTAGCACTGTGGGGTAAAGAGATCAAAGACGCTACCTGCATGCAAAGACAGGTGCTTGCAGTCTGGCAGCTTGTTATTTACATGTATAGTTTATCTGTTTTACCCACAGGAGAGAGGGACCAAACAACAGAAAAAAATGCAAAAGCTCTTAGTATAATTATCTCAACTGTTAAATAGAGGGAACCACTGCTAAGCACAGAGATGATATAATGCTATTATAGAAACTTTCCCAGACACATCTGTGGTAAATTTGTTTATTTTTTTATGATCTTAAAAGTAAATAAATGTATCATAGTGTAACTTTTCTCAGAAAAATCTAACATATTGCAAATTTTCTCTGACCCAATGTTTTACAATATTTGATAGGTAAAGAACACATGGTTATATGCTATCAATTAAGTTGTATAAATTCATGCCTCACTAACAATAGGTACTAAGAGCGAAAATCAACATTTGTTACTTGCCTCTTTTGATTTTTCCTTTTCTTCTGTTTCTTGTTCTGTGAAATAGTGTAGAGTGCGGTAAGTGTAAAGAATGACCAGTGACTTATATGTAAGATACAAACGATTAAGTTTTCAATCAACTTTGTAATCTTAAACTTCTTTTTCTAAAGAAGACCCAAAATATACATGTGCTTTTCATCTTACTACTCTTAGCTAGTTTCCTTGAAATAGATTTGTTTGAAAGGACAGTCATATTTAATCTTTACTTAGGAAATACTCTATTTGACGCATAAAAACTGGCCACAATAATATTCTTTTGAAGTATTTTTATCAAAGTGAATAGTTTAATTTTAATTTAGTTGACCAATTTGCATAACATAGATTAAACAAACACTTCACAATTTGAGGGACACATCTACCTGTTTATTTCTACATATAAGAACTCTGCTTAAACCAAGCAAGAGCAAGACTAACACTACATAAACATGACACTAACATGTGTATCTTTTCATATTTTTAAAAATTTAATAGGTAGAAAAAAAGCATGTTTGTTAAAGCAGAAAATAACAAAAAACGGTCTCTTTGAAAAAGCTTTCTAAGGAATTGTTCAGAAATTTTAGTGTTTATTTAAAATTCAGTCTCCAATAAGATCTTGAAATTCCAACTTGAACATTTACTTTAAATAAAACTCCAGTATTACCATCAAATCACTATAGAAACATACCTTTTTCAGATAGAAGGTTCTTAGCCAACATATTCCCAAGGTAGTACTCGTGAATATTTACTTTCTACATTTAAAAATAAAATAAAAATATAGTTAAGTATTTTTCAATAATAAAAATTTCAACCCATCAATCTCATTACTACTAAAGTTCTTAATTTATAACATTCCATACTTCATATTTTGAAGATAAAACATACTTGACCACTTTCTTTCTCTTCATGGTACTGTCGAATGTGTTTTCCATGACATACTTCATAAGTCCAATAAGACTCAATCTAAGAAAGATGGATGTATTTAAATATACAAAAGCCACATAATCAATTGAATTAATTTTTGATATCTTAAGTAGTTGAGTAATTTCCTCCAAGAATTAGAGTAAGCTTTCATTAAATGAAACTTACTATTATACCACATATAATTATGAAATTTCTGAAGCCTATACATTGTTTTCACTAATTAGCTGTATGTAAACCTTTTGTGAAAGAAAGGTCTAGAATACACCTGGTGTCTGTAATAACCACCTGGCTTAGGGATCATTTTATACATAGCTTAAATAATAATATTTATCATTTTTAATTAAAATTTATATAAGGAAAATTTCTTATGATCTGAAAAACATTCAAAACAGTTTGGTAAGTGGTGTTGGGTGTTTGCTGCATAGAGTATACAGGAATTTAAATGAACAAAATACTATTAAGCAATAGCTTAGATTTACAAGTAAAAATTTGATACAACGTAAGAAAATAAAAAGAAATGCAGATTTTCAGGGGTCTATTGACTGCTGGAAATTTATTTTCTAGTTATCAAGTGAACATAAAATACATACTCTGTAGGAACAACTGCTTTGTTTAAATAGTGGCTCCAATAGCTCTCTTGGATTAGGGCCTTTATAATCCTTTTCTTCTTCCTATGAAAGAACTAGAGTTTAATACTTAACAGTAATTCTAGAACTTCACTCAAGTTTGCTGTTTGAGTATTAACTCATGGTCAAATCACAAATGCTTGGAAATAAAAGGGGAAAAAAAAAGGTCAAAACTTTTAATAATATCCTATGGTATACCACTTCTTTCAAAAGAATTGAAGGATAAAATACGGAGCCATAGAATAATCTTCCATTCTTTCTTCTCTTAAGAAAAGGTTTCTGAGTATCAGTTTTCTGAACAATTCTTATAAATCTATTTCAGAATTTTTAAATGCTTGCATCCAAACTTTTTAGCTATGAAAGTCTCAGAACAGTGGACTGTTGTAGACTATATTGGAAAATTGTAAGGGCTTCTTAGTTTTTTATGTATTTTTACATTTCAGACTTGCATGTCATATATATGTGTATGATTGTGTGTGTGTGTATTTGTCTTAAGGAGGTTAAAAACAAAATGAAACAGATATCTGTCTTTCACAGATTTCAAATATGAACAAAACATGAAAATATGTAATTAGCTCAGTAAATTTATTAAGTGGAGGAATTGAGTTTCAAATTTGTTCAAGGTTCCATAGCTAACTATAGCCTATACCTCAGCCTCCTGGCTCCTAGGCTGGTGTCCTTTCCATTTTACCATGCTGCCTCTCCTGTTTCATCTTGAAAGAAGTCGTTGCCTTAAAGGATGGATAAGAGGCAATTAGGGCATTTTAGGAGGAAGAAACCGGCATGAGCTAAGGTTGTGAGGAAGCATAAGGTACCTATAGATTTATTTATTAGCAATTCTTCATAAAAAAAGTCATATATATCATTTAACAATTATATAGTTCCAAATCCTTATATAAAAGAAAGCAAGCGTGGGAGTTAGATTTTCATTCAAAACATTAATAATTGGTCGCTAAGTTTTCCAAGTTGAACTGTAAAATAAAACAAATTGAGGATAATAGAAGTGATTACTATTTTTATGGTAAAACAGGATTACTGAGAAATCTGTCATTCAATTTATTTTAAAGTATGTGGTTGCAATGTTTTGAAGAGATATCTTTGATAACAAGGATTATCGATATATTTATAAAAACATACCTCATCCCCACCTGTCACAAGGGGAAGAATGCACTTATATTTTTCTTTATGTGTAGTTGTCATGATGACGTAATTATCTTCTTTATACAAAACTCCAGTTGTAGGCTAGAAATAGAATAAAAAATATACATTACTTTCTCTGGTTAAATTGTATTACACTGCATAATTTACAGGTCAAACTAATTTCTAGGTCAAACTAATTCATCATTTCAACAGAGGATTTTTAAATCTCGTATTTCCAAAAGAAAAGGAAAAAGATTCTACATATTTTTTAATGATCAAATGAAGATAACAAACTTTATACTGGTGTTACAATGTAACAGAAAAAAAAAGGAACAGGGTTTGGAGTATAAAGAAAAAAGTAGTAATGCAACAGGTTGAAGTTAAAATATGGATTAAAAAGCATTAAGATGTTCATGGATACACCATCACTGAACACTTATCACTCCTAATAATTACCACCTATATGTAAGAATCCACAGCAATTTACAAAAGTACTCTCAATTCTGTTGGATGGGACATTTGAACAAAATATAGTACAGTATTTTTCATATTTGGAATGTATGGATAAATTACTTTTCTTTTATAAAGAGCTTTATTATTATTATTATTATTATTTTTGAGGGCAGTGTCACTGGCCCTCATATGTGGGACCTGAACCCGGGCCGCTGGCTTCCTAAGCCAGCACTTAACCACTGCGCCACTCGGCCAGTCCTGGATAAATTACTTTTAAAAGCAAAATCACTATGGATATTCTGTGCTGACTTAACTTATTTTAGAATGTATCATGGGGCTGCAAATCTTTTCTGTAAAGAGCCAGGTAGTAAATACTTTAGGCTTTATGGGCCATATGGTCTCTGTTACAACTACTCAACTATGCCACATATGCACAGGCAATATGTAAATAAAGAGGAATGACTGTGTCCTGAAAAAATTTTACTTACAAAAACAGGTGGTGGGCCTGCCCAAAGGTGTAGTTTGCTGACTCCTGGTATATATCAACAAAACCCTCCTTAAAGCTTTCTACACTATGAAACCAAACAAATTCACAAATTGAATATGAACCAATGTAATTCAAATGAACATTTCAATTAATATAACTGATATTTAACTAAAAAGAAATCTCTGTGACAGCGAATGTATCACTAACTGCTAAGGCAGAGGTTTTACCATATATGATAGGTGTTCTGTGATAATGCACTTCTCTTTTCTCTTCTTACAGTACTATGAAACCACTATACTATTTGGCTATCCCTGGTAAGGAAAGAACCACTCTTATTAAGTAACTCTGTTCTTGTCTCAATTTAACAAAACAACTCTTAACCATAATAAAACCAGTACTACTTGACACTAATGTCACTTTAAACACAAATGCAAATTAGGGGTTTTCCCAAGACAATAAAACAAAACAAAAAATATCAGTAAACCCTAGCCATATTAACTATTCAACAGTAACACTTTATTTTTTTTTTTCTATTTTTTTTTTTGAGGGCAGTGTCACTGGCCCTCATATGTGGGACTCGAACTGGGGCCACTGGCTTCCCAAGCCAGCGCTTAACCACCGCGCCACTCAGCTGGCCCTAACAGTAACACTTTAAACAACAGAACCATTTTAAATTACAGTGACATTTTAAGTCCTTTACATTTATTAACTCATTGATCCTCAAAACAAGTATTCTATCCATTTTACAGAAAAGGAAATTGAAGTCTAGAGCTTAAATAATTTGTCCAAGCTAATACAGCTACTAAGTATTATAGCACAGCCCAGAGACCAAACTAAGTAGACTGGTTCTGTATTCTTTTAACTGTTTTAACATACTTGAATCAGTTTTTGTTAACTTTTTTCTTTCTTTTTTTCTTTTGGGATTACTACACAGACTCTTGGATTATGATCAAGGATCTTTGTTTAAAAGACCATTATAAGTGAAGAGAGAAATCAACCAGATTTGAAAGTGAGAGTTGCAAAGTTAAGTTTATGATAAAGAAATCCTTAGAAACATTTAGTTGAGCCAACACATTACTGTAACATTTATGCCTTTCAATGTTTTTCAGGTATGTTCATAATATGATAGTGAGTTCTATGAAGCAGGACTCACATTTACTTAGCAATGAATGGTCTGAAGTCTTGTAAAACCACTGCTGTGCTGTAGTGAAGACATACTTAGCCCTTTAATATATTCACCTCTATGTGAAATACCTGCAGCTCTAAAGTTCAGAGTTGAATTCTACAGCAGTATCAACTTATTTACTAAAATGTTAACCACAATGCTAACAATGGAAAAAGGAACTGTTTGTCGGAAGCACTGCAAAGAAAAGGAAGACAGCTCTTTTATAATAAAAACTACTCCTGAGTTTTATATCTATATGATAAAGAAACTCATTCCTCTGTCTCTTGTTTTTAAATTCTAGGTAAGGGGTAACAAGAAATAAAAGCAATCACTATTCTTGTGTGAAGATGCAAAGATTTCTTTCATTAGTTTAAGGGCTGCTATTTTTGTCAATAAAATAGACCAAGTAGGAATTTTTCTATCTGGAAAGTTTTTTGCTGAAAATAGTGAGTCACTTATTGGGATCACAAAGTAAAAGTTTAAACAAACTTTACCCTTTTTTATAATAGAAATTACTAGGAAAAAATAATGTTTTTAATGTTTTGTGATTTTCTTTTGAATTTATTTTGAACTAGATACTTACTAGTAAAATGCTTTCTTCTGATTTTGTGAAACAGGTTCTTCAGGGGTAATATTAGTGATTTGATAAAAATCAGATTTTAATATGATGACACTAAACAAAGGGTGTACGGTACTTTACTGACAATAAACAAAGTTAGTATGGTACATTACGGTAAAAATATCTTGGCAGGGGATCAATTTTTAATGTTTGACATGAGTCTGGAGGAATTAAAGATAGTTAAAGGATGAGAGACAAAACTATCTTGGGAGAGGCTATAAAATAAACTCAGCGTCACAAGCCGTCAACATATACTACATGCTTGAACCATGGAGTTGGTCACCATTTTTACCAACCATAGTGTTTGGGGAAAATTTCTGAGTGGGAATACACTTCTATTAACAAGAGAAGTAGAGTAAAATTAGACTCATGTTGTAGTTTTACTTTGGTGAAATCCATGAACTCTGTAATGAATAACTGAACACTTCAATGATAAAAATATTTCAGAAGGAAAAAAATATATATAAAAACAAAATTGAATGCTAAAAATCAATGAAGAATATCATAATCATTAGTTAATGTAAACATTTAAAATGCACAAATTTTTTTTTTTTTTGGGCCGGCCAGGTGGTGCAGAGGTTAAGCTCTGGCTTGGGAAGCCAGCAGCCCCGGTTTGGGTCCCACATATGAGGGCCAGTGACACTGCCCTCAAAAAAAAAAAATAAAAAATAAAAAAATAAAAAAAAATAAAATGCACAAATTTTTGGTGCTTAATACTTTTTCTAAGTAAATTTGAAAGCAAAATTGTAATGTTTATGTAGTTTTGATACATCTGAATGGGAACATGATTTAAAGCACAGAGAATTTAAAGCTAAAAAAAAAAAACAGATCTAATCCAGTCCCTTCCAATTTTAGATGGTAGAGAGATAAAACAGCTGCCTAGTTATATAGAAATGTCCAACCAACTGGCCCATAAAAAAAATAATGACAGTGCCAGCTGAGGAGGGCTGTAGCTTCAATTACATAAAGTAGGAAACGGAAGGCTTAAGATCACAAAAATATATTTAAAAAAAAAATCAAAAGACTAATGATAATGACTCTTGGGGCTTATTTTTGCGTGAGAGCCACAGACCTTTTTTCAACTCATAGAAAACTGTCTCTAGATTTTTCTCAAAATAACTCAAACTTTAAAAAAAAAAGAAATTCTCCCCAAATCTTCAAATGTGCTCATTTTAGATTACGTTGCATTGCCAAAGTAATTAAAAACAAAATTTTGAAATAAACTTGGTAGATATGTGAAAGGTTGGTATAGCATAACCTCTTTTTAGCCAGCAAACACCAGTGCCAGAAAGCAAACTGCACAATTTGGTAGTAACCTCTAAAAAGGCTAATTTTAGTCATCCATTTATAGGTCAGTAAGTTTGGAGGGCCACATATCAGCATGCTTTTTAAAAAATTAAAAATAAAAACACAGTCGCAAGAGTAAAAAATTTTAATGACCACATTCTTTAAACACCTGCCATGTTCATTCCAAATGTGCTCTTTGGGAACAATAACAGAGGCTGGATTAAACCATTCTCACCCCAAGCTTTTTAAAGTTATATCTGACAACTTTTATGTAAATAGTTCACCATATTAGTATTTCATAGCAGTAACCCAAAGATAAGCCTGACTCCCCAGAGAAATATTAACTTAGATAAATCTGAACTATCTGAATGGGAGAACTGAAAGCAGGGGTGGAGAAACAAACCAGGTGTGATATAGTAACAAAAACATTTGCAAATAGAAAGCTGTTGTGGTCATGATGACATCCATTATCTGGGTTAAATCTTGGTTTTGACACGACGGCATCCCTGATGTTTCAATGAAACAGTAATAGAACAATATACTAAAACAACCTGCCATGTGAAATGACTATAGGTAATTAGAATAAAAATTTTTTTTAAAAGTTTTGCATTTCCCAGCACTTCAATTTGAAATACATTGAGTGATATACGGTACGTATCCTACGGGCACGATTTTTATTGGACTTCAGTGCAGAGGAAGACTTCAGAAGCAGTAGACTCTTCACAGAGAAAACATGCCAATTTTCGTTACTTGTGAGGTTATGAATGTTCTTCACTATACCATAAAAATACCATGGTCCGGCGTCTTCAATAATCATCTTAACACATCAAACATGTAAAGGATATTCTGCAGGGAGCGTCGTTAACATCTCACAGGCCACACAGAGCTCTCAAAAACAACTTGCAAGGGAAAAGAGCTTGGGGCGTACATGCATGCGTGTATAGGAAAGAACGAATGTGTGCAACACATGGGGTGTGTAGGCAGGGAGGCGTGTAGGGCTGGAGGAGGGAGGGCTGCAGGTGGGGGACGAGCTGCAGCTTTTTTTTTTTTTTTTTTTGAGGGCAGTGTCACTGGCCCTCATATGTGGGACCCGAACCGGGGCCGCAAGCTTCCCAAGCCAGCGCTTAACCACTGCGCCACTCGGCCGGCCCTGCGGCTGACTTTCTAAAAGGAGGTAACCGTGTACGCCTGACGTGGTTCTCAGCAAGCTTCTTCCGCAGGGTGGGTGTTCCTAAGCCAGGTCTATCGAGGCTCTCGCCTTTAAAAAGAGGAGGGCAGGCGAGCACTGGGTCCCCACTGCTTAGCAGAGCGGGCACATCACCCACTGAATGTGTCCCATAAACACTTGCATGAATGAATGAACGCGGGGTCAATGACGCTTCGCACTAGGGAGGGAGACACGCGCCGGTAGAGGAGGTGGTTCTAGGGGGAAAAGGCGTAGAACAGCGAGGGGCAGAGGCCGAAGCCCCAGTGCCGGGAAGAAGAGAGAGATGGCTACGGGCTTTCGCGAGGGCACTGACCAGAGAGAACTCGGTGCCGGGCCAGTTGACTCGGAAAGGGATGTCATCGCTGAGTTGGGGGAGCGCGCGGCCGCCGCCGGACGCCTCTAGGAGGCCGCAGAGGACCAGGAACACCGGTCCGCCTGGGACCAGACTCCGTGCGCCGCCGCCTCCTTCCTCCATCCTCCACCGCCGATCTCTCCAGCCGCCGACACGACCTCCTCTGCTCACGGAGGAGAGAAGGGAGAGGAGGGGGAGGAGGAGGAGGAGGCGGCGGGGCTACGACAAGCCGGGGCAGTCCGGGGCCCAACCGCCGCCACGTCTCCTTCCGGAGAGCCCGGCAGCGCCGCCCCTGCCGGCTTGGGCCGTCCGCCCCCCGCTTCCGGGGCAGGAGGCGCATCCACATCCGGGGCCGCCGAGCCGTCCGGCTACGGAAGCCGGGACAGCGACCGGGGGCGGGGTCTGGGCTCCCACGGCCTCCTTTGCGCGGGGGAATCGGACCTCGCGGCCTTTCGGGCGGGGACGCCCACAAACCGGACCTCTGGCCTGTTTTTTTTTTTTTTTCCCCCCCCGCAGAGAGGTGGCAGCTCCAAGAGCGGGTGAGTCCGGGAAGTGGCGGCCGCTCCCTCCCGCCACCCGGGCGGCGCTCCAGGGAGTGGGCAGCGGTGTGAGCCGCACTGGAGCGGGAAGACAAGTGGGAGTGGCTGCAGGTCCAGGTCCGTAGACGAGAAAATTGGAAGCACTGATACGGGAGAAGGGGCCGTGTTTGTGACTGGTTTATCCTGGCGCTGCTTTTCGTTTTCCCCCGCGTAGAGCATCTGTACGCTTCATCGGTCCGGCTGGAAGTTTCTGTCCGCCTCTGGGGCTGCGGGCGGTGGTTATCTCAGTTCTTAGCAGCTGCGGACTGACGCAGGGCAGCTTGCTCAGCCTCTGCAGCCCTGGGCCTGGGGCTGCACAAGCGGAGGACAGCGGTCACAGTAGGAAAAGGCTTTAATTCTTAGAGGTTGTCCCGGACGGAGCCTCTCCTCGTGGGGAGGGCAGCTCCACATCACAGTCCCTACATTTGTACCTCCTTCATCCCAGAGTTGAAGTGTCGGATTGTTGTTTTATCAGAGAAGTTCATAAGCTCCCTTATGTGAGATTCAGGGCCGGATGAATGTGAGGTTATGAATCGCGTGAGGTTAAGACACGTCTGACGGCATTCAAAGTAAGACAGAAGTTTTGGATTCTCCTCCCACTCTTTAAAAAAAACAACACAACCATTGTTTTAACTTCTAACATAATGGGTTATACAGTGTCAGCCACAGCACCCATGGTTGTCTTTCTGGAAGTGGGAAAAGCTGGATATGTTCAAGACAGACCCCACCACCCCGCCCCGCTTGAATTTGAACCTAACCAAAATGTGGGAAGAGCAGTCTATTCATCTTAAAAATTTACTTTTTAAATTTTTTTATTATTATTTATTTATTTATTTTTTTAAAAGACTTTTTATTGGGGAATTGGGAAAGGGAACAGTGTTGGGGAATTGGGGAAGGGGAACAGCCAAGTTGTCATCTTTTAGTCTTAGTTGTGGAGGGCGCAGCTAGCTCAGCTCTAAGTCCAGTGGCCATCTGGCCTCCTATCTGCAGCTGGCAGCTGCTCAGTTCAAGGTGCCGGGTTCAATCTTAGTTCCCGGTGGGCGTCGTCCACCATTCTGTGTGGGAGTCAACCTTGTTGTTAGGAGCATCTGCTGTCACCAGCTGAGCCATCCTGCCACCTGTGGGCAGCGCAAGCGGCAGCTCAGCTTGGGCGCAGCTCACTGGCCCATGTGGGAATCCAACCCGCGACCTTGTTGCTTAGAGCTCACGCTCTTAACCAACTGAGTCACTCGCCTGGCCCAAAAACTTCCTTTTTTTTTTTTTTAAGCACAAGAGATCCGTAGTATCAAAGAAAATTACTTTGCTCCAGAATTGTTCATTAATTTATTTTGCACTTATTAATGTTCACTGGGATTGGTAACATGGGCAGATAAATGTGTCTATCGTCCGTGTCTCAGGTCTAGCAAGAGGAGTTACACAAACAAGTATATAATTGCAACCTATTGTGGTAATAATAATAGTAGTTAATATTTCTTTAGCATTTACTTTGTGCTAGGTACTAGTCCAATTACTTTGTATTATGAGGCAGGTATAAATTATACAATAGAGGATGTTAGAAGGGAGATAATAAAGAAGGAAGTAAGGAACTCGGATTGGACAGGAAAGGCTTCCCAGGAGAGGTGATGTTGGAATGCGAGTTTTCAGGATTTATAGCAAATATACGTGGCATGGGTGTATAATTATGTGAATATGTACAGTCTTCTGTTTGGGTGGCGTGGGAGGGTTGCCCATCTTTTATTAGATTTTTACAGGATCTGTGAAACAGTACACTTTACAAACTATTACTGTAGGGCCTCACTTGAGCAGATTTAATAAAGTGGGTGGGGAAGATAGTTCGTCAGGCAGATGGGGAAGTGCATTTCAAGCATAATCCTAGATGGTTCTTTAGGGCTTTTTGGTGTAGTCAGAGGGCAGTGTGGGAGGGAATTACCAGCAGGAGATTGATGCTGTAGAGGAATAGAGGTGGTTCGTTCAGGGCAGGTTGCATATGCGCTGCAGAAGTGTTTGAGCTTTATTCAGTAGGTTACAATTTCTTGGGATTGCAGACTTTTTGCAGAATTACCTGAGGTGATCCCTGTTTCTTGAGTATACAAAGATTAATTCCAAATGGATTAAATATTTAAATGAAGAATACTGCAAAAAGAAAACAGTAGAAGAAAAGTTAGGGGAAATAATTGAATAATCTTGGCGAGTAAGATAGGAAAATCCTGAAGTCATGAAGGAAAGAAGTCCCCCTTTATATTCAGTTTTGCTTTCTAAGGTTCTGGTTACCAGTGGTAACCCGGGGTCTGAAAATATTAAATGGCAATTTCCAGAAATAAACTATTAATAAGTTTTCAATTGCATGCCATTCTGAATAGTGTGATGAAATCATATACCATTGGGCTTTGTCCTGCCTGGGACGTGAATCATCCCTTTGTCCAAAGCATCCACTCCATGGGTATAGTACAATAAGATATTTTGAGAGAGACCACATTCATGTAACTTTTTTTTAAAAGATTTTATTGGGGAACTGGGGGAGGGGAACAGACAAGTTGCTGTCCTTTTGTTCTTCAGTCTAATTGTGGAGGACATTGCTTCACTGGCCCATGTTGGTATCATCATTGCGCTCTTCCCGGGTGAGGCAGATCGGATGCCTGCCTCTGGACGACTGCTCACAGAGACTCTTGACAGCTCACACCGTCTGCCGGCCGCTCACGCTGACTGCTGGCCACTCACTGTAGCCTATGGCAACCCACTGCAGCAGGGGCTGCAGCTATGCCATCCTGGGGACTCACAGCAGCCCAGCTCCAGGTGGAGCTGCTGTTCACCATCTTAGCTGTAGAGGGCAGTGTCACTGGCCCTCATATCACATAACTTTTATTACAGTATATTGTTATAATCATTCTATTTTATTATTAATTGTTTTTAGTCTCTTAGTGTGTGTAATTTATAAATTAAACTTTACCATAGATATGTATATATAGGAAAAAACAGTATATATAGAGTTCAGTACTATCCATGGTTTCAAGAAATCCACTGGGGATCTTGGAATGGATGCCCCACTGATAAATGGTTCTGGCTGAGATCATCTAGGGGAAAAAATGAGGATAACAAAGGGGAAGAAAAGGGTCATTGCAATGTTAGATAATGAACAGCACTGAAGAACTAACAAAACAGACTGGGAAGGTGTGCCTAGTGAAGCAGAAAGAAAAATCAGGAAACTGAGTTATCAAGAAAGTCAATAGAAAGAAGTGTATCAAGGAGATGGGAGTGACCAGGTAGCCGAGTCAAATAAATGCTGCTGAGGAGTTGTATAAGATGAGAATTTAAGTAAGTAACTGTTGGATTTGGCAGCATGGAGGAGGAATAGAGGGAAAAAAGGCTTGACTGGATTAGATTGAAGTGCAGGACTTGCTAAGGTGTACATTAAATTAAAAACAAATGTTTTTCCACTTTAGCAGAGCCTAGACTAGTTTCTCAGTTTTGGCACCACTGACATTTTGAGCCAGATGATCCCTTATTTGAGGGGTTGTCTTGTGCACTGTATGAAGTTTGGTAGTATCCCTGGATTGTTTCCATTGGATGCTTGTAGCACCCTCCTCTCCTCCCAGCTGTGACAACCAAAAACATCTGCACACATTTCCAAATGTCCTTTCCTTTGTCAGACAAAATGGTCCATGGTTGAGAACCATTGGTTTAGACTCTTTTTTTTTTTTTTTTTTTTAAGATTTTATTGGGGAATTGGGGAAGGGGAACAGCCAAGTTGTTGTCCTTCAATCTTAGTTGTGGAGGGCGCAGCTAGCTCAGTTCCAAGTCCAGTCGCCATCTGGCCGTCCGTCAGCAGCTCGTGGCCGCTCAGCTCAAAGTGCTGTGTTCAATCTTAGTTCCCTCCAGGGAGTTGAACCGGCAACTTGTTATTAGGAGCATGTGCTCTCACCAGCTGAGCCATCCTGCCACCTGTTGGCAGCTCAGCGGCAGCTCAGCTCAGGTGCAGCTCACTGGCCCATGTGGGAATTGAACTGGTGGTCCCGCTGCTCAAAGCTCGCCCTCTTAACCAACTGAGCCACTCGGCTGGCCCCCTGGTTTAGACTCTTAAATGAAATGCATGAATATTAATGATAAACTTTTTAGGCATTAGGTCACCTACTGGGAAATGTTTAGGGAACAAGTAAGGAATCTTTCTAGTACCCCAATTTTTGGTAATGTAGTGAGTATCTACTTTGCCAGTAATACAAGTTTGCATTATATCTTTGATAATTCATAAGGCACTTAATCTTACCCTGCACCGTTGTTATTATACACATCAGTTATTGTGGAGGATTTTGGATATAAATACATAGAAGAATGCCCTGAATCTGTTTTAACCCCACCATAGCGTAGAAATTGTTATTTTGAAAAAATAGTATTACTTCATTTAATAGTCTTTTGACTTTTTCTCCAATAAATACGATAAAGAATATGCAGTTTTAATTTTCATGTATTTTAACTTTCTTTTTTTTTTTTTAAAGATTTTATTGGGGAATTGGTGGAGGGGAACAGCGTTGGGGAATCTGGGAAGGGGAACAGACAAGTTGCCGTCTTCTTGTTCTTCAGTCTAGTTGCGGAGGATGTTGCTTCACTGTTGGTATCGTCATTGCGCTCTTCCCGGATGAGGCAGATCGGTCGCTGGCCTCTGGATGTCGCTCACCGCGGCTATTGGCAGCTCACGCTGGCTACCGGCTGCTCACGTCGGCTGCCAGCCACTCACGGTAGCTCACGGCAGCCCATTGCAGCAGAGGCTGCAGCCTACACTCTCTCCTGCAACTCATGGCAGCCCAGCTCCAGGTAGAGCTGTTGTTCACCATCTTAGCTGTAGAGGGCAGTGTCACTGGCCCATATCTGTGGGATCCGAACTGGGGCCCTGCTGCTCAGAGCTGGCATCCCAAGCCAGCTCTTAACCAACGTGCCACTCAGCCGGCCCGGTTTCTCATTTTTAATGGATGTGATGTCTTCATGGATTTCTTTGGTTATAGCACTTATAAATTTTAAACATTTTTCCTCTGTTGATAGAAACAGCCGTGCTTTCTTCATGTCAGCTTTTGTTTATTGTCATCCTTCTATGCCTTTACTTTTCCTCAAAAAAAGAATTTTTTTTAATTTTTTTTAATGATTCTTGACCCCTTTTTAAGCAAGCAGGGCATCATCAACTGTTGGGCCTCACTTTAGGATCCGTGGATAAAATGCAGGGAAAAAGAACTGTCTCTTCCTCCTCTCCCTCCACTCTGTACCCAAATAAGGAGGACTTTATTAGGGAGCATGAAGATGCTCTGATGCTTTTATCTTTTTTAGATAAAAGCTCTGATGCTGTGAATCTTTTTTTTTTTTTTTTTTTAACAAAAACAGATGTGGTTTTAGCTAGAAACCAACACTGTTGCTACTAGACTTTCTATGGGTAGAGGAGTGGGATAAAAGGTTGGGCTTGGCTATTTCATATACATATTTTTATCTTACTGAGTTTAGCCCCCTCTTGTTTTCTATTACTGTTGCCTCTAGGTTGGGTAGTCTCCAGGTTCAGCTGACAGGACCGTCTTCTACATGGCTGCAGCCTTCTTGTGTGTGTGTGCTTGTGCCCATGTTTGATCCAGACAGCAGTTTTCTCTACACTGGCTTAATCCTCAATATTATCCCACCTGCTTTCTCCTTTCCAGAATGAATGAATGTTTCAGTGGGATTTTTAGTACGAAGTAGAGGAAAATGCACACGCTTTATTTGTCTTACACAGAGTAGATAATTCGTAAGTATTTGTGGAATTAATACTGTTGAGAAAATTGGGCAAAGTGTGCTTTAAGTTAAAAAATTTAGGCTGTAGGATATGGGTATTTAATCTTTTATTGTTTACTGTATTTTTTAATTTTTTATTTTTTCGTATTTTAAGAAAGAATCTCATAGGGGCTGCCATCTCTCACTTTTATATATATATTAAAGGTCTTAATTCCATTTTTTTTTTTAATGCTTAGCACAGTACTTGGCATGTTGTAAGCATTCAGTAAATGATAGTTATTATTATGTTAGTTTAACCTAAACTGTTTTTGGTTATTTTCATCATCTAAGAAAATGGGGATTAATCTATGTAAAGTACTTGTAATAGATTTTGGCATATATAATAAGCATTATGTGTTAACTGTTATTCTTTGATCTATGAACAACTGTTTATTTTATTTTTTTTGAGGGCAGTGTCACTGACCCTCCCTCATATGTGGGACCCGAACCGGGGCTGCTGGCTTCCTAAATCAGTGCTTAACCACTGCGCCACTCGGCCCGCCCAGAAACTGTTTTTTTTTTCCTTGAGTTTTCTCTGATCTTACTAGTTTGAATGAATCATTTGCCTATCTGTATTCTGCTTGTATTTTATGTCACAGCCTTTCTGTTAAATAGCATTGATTTGTTTGCTTGTGTGTCTCTCCACCAAATGTGGTTCTTTTTAGCTGGGACCATTCTTTTTTATCTTGGTAGTCTTGGTGCCGAGTCATTGCTTGCCACATATCATTATTCCCTTATTTTTGCCGGGTCTTAATGGAGGAGGAGGATGGTGTAAATGGAACAAGGCGGGGGATGTGGTGCACTGAAATGTGACAAATATGCTGACACCAGATTGTAAATAGTTGAATACCAGATTACAGAATTTGAACTTGACTTTGTGTGCTGTGGGAGGCATTTTTGATTACTGACTGGATTAGTTCCATACTTTAGGAAGATAATTCTGAGTGCAGAGTAGAGAATGTACTGGAAAGAAGAAAATGGAAAGAAGAAAAGAGATTGGAGGCAAGGAGATGTAATGAAACTGCCTCTTGCTATATTATAAGGTCTTTATTTTAGCTGAGATCTTCCAGTTTATATTTGAAGGACAGGTCTTATCATCATGTAACCTTTTTTTTTTAAAGATTTTATTGGGGAATTGGTGGAGGGGAACAGCGTTGGGGAATCGGGGAAGGGGATCAGACAAGTTGCTGTCTTTTTGTTCTTCAGTTTAGTTGCGGAGGATGTTGCTTCACTGTTGGTATCGTCATTGCGCTCTTCCCGGATGAGGCAGATTGGTCGCTGGCCTCTGGATGTCACTCATCGCGGCTATTGGCAGCTCACTCTTGGCTGCCAGCCGCTCACGCTGGCTGCGGGCCACTCACTGTAGCCTATGGCAGCCCACTGCAGCAGGGGCTGCAGCCCACACCATCACCGGGGCTTGCACAGCCCAGCTCCAGGTGGAGCTGTTGTTAGCTGTAGAGGGCAGTGTCACTGGCCCTCATGTGGGATCCGAACTGGGGCCGCTGGCATCCCAAAACCAGCGCTTAACCAATGCGCCACTCGGCCGGCCCATCATGTAACCTTTTAAGCCACATCACAAGTAGGCTTCAGAGTTTCCCTAACTTTATTAAGACATGTTATATAAAGTTTTTAGCAAAATGAAAGGAAAATTTAATATAAACAAGGCACACAAGTACATTTTGTATATATATTATGAAATGTCATTTATTTTCTCCAAAAGCTTCTAAATTCATTAGTATCTTAAATCTGTTGTGTTTTCTGTTTCTATCATTGTTCAACATTTAATGTGTATCGAATGCAGGGAAGTAATTTGGGACATAGTTTTTCTAGTTGAGAAAGGAGATGAATTGTTTTTAGTACACTAAATTTCAGGTGTTTTTGTGCATGCCTTACATATAAGACACACACAGTTGTAAAGAGTTTGAGAAAGTAGGCGTGATTGCAAGTTTGCCAAATAGAGATGGTAATTGAAGCCTAGGATTTGATGAGTTTGTGTATCTGATAAACAGTCTAAGATGTAAATATAAGTACAGTGAAAATGTTCTGCTCTTTTGGCCTGAGTGATATAATAGTCACTAATGCCTGATGCATCAGTAAAGAATAATGAAAACCGAGATCTTTGGGTTGAATCAAAAAGGGGTAATTGGAGATTTGAGAGTGTAGTGACTAGGTGAAGTAAAGCAAAGGTAAATTGGAGGTGAATTAAGATGAGTTGATTAAGAAGTAGAACACTGTAGTTAAAAACATTCTGTGGAGGATAGGAAAGCAGGAAGAATAAAAGAAATTGTAAGATTGTGGTGGTTTTTCCAGTTATAGAACATGTATATGTGTGCTGGCAAATCACTTATGACAAGGAGGTTAAGTACAATAAAATAAAACCACCAAGAAATTTGTAGTGAACTATATATTTTAGAAAGGTAAATTGAACCTTAAGAAGAATGAAAAAAGACCTGAAAGTCAATAAAGCTAATTTTCATTATATAAATTTGACATATAGAATAATTTTAGTAGTTGTCTCTGGAGGAGTTAAAAGTCCTTGAAGAGTAGCCACAGGATTAAAAAATCATTGCACTCTTTGAATTTTTAATGTATGCTGAGGGTGAGTTTAAGGCTTTAGAAATGCATAAAAATAGATTGTTAAAAGCTGAATAAATTCATAGAAATTATAGTCACAGTATTTTTACTGAAAAAAGAGGTATAATTGGAATATTTCATATGTAGATTTTAACTTGATGTGATGAGAACTTGAAGCACATTTATCACGTAACTGACTGAAAGAATCAGGAGTGGTAAAAGATAGGAGGTATGATGCTTACATTGATATTTACAATTGCTCCAAAGTTATATTTTAAAAACTATATGTATCTGTGGAGAAAAGAAGTATAATGGAACAAGATGTTGATTATAAAATATTTGAAAAATATATAATTCACCAAATATGGTTCTTAAACTTATAGGCATGATTGTAATCATTATGAATGTGAGATACTGAATCCATGGTACTCTGAATATACAATATAAAGTAATATTAGAGAATATTTATTGACTACTATATCAGGTACTATGCAATACGTTACATATGTTAAAATTAAATGGCACCTTCACGATGTAAAATAATACACAATTTAGGTACTTGATTAGAAATTGAAAAATGTATTTTTCCTATTTAAGATGAAATGCATATCTATAGACAGTGGTCAGACTTTTAAAATTAATCTTAAATAAATGGGTAACATTCATGTTTTCAAATATTCAGAGTTGATATCAAAACAACCTTTGTTTCGGGCCGGCCGAGTGGCGCGGTGGTTGGGCGCTGGCTTGGGAGGCCAGCGGCCCGGGTTCGGGTCCCACATGTGGGGGCCAGTGACACGGCCCTCAAAAAAAAAACAAAAAACAACAACAACCTTTGTTTCCCTAAATGATAAACTTTTTATGGATGCAGGTGGTATCTAACATGATAGTACTTACAGTTCTTGATAGATTGAAGAGTGAATGTGTTGTTTGGGAGTGGGGAAAGGAAATATAATAGTGGCCTCGAATAACAGTAGCAAGACCCATTTTTAAAAATCCACTCCATTACAGAATTATATTACAAGTTTCTTTACTCAGTATAGGGTTTACACATACTTTTTTTTTTTTTAAGATTTTATTGGGGAATTGGGTGAGGGGAACAGTGTCAGGGAATTGGGGAAGGGGACCAGCCAAGTTGTTCTTCAGTCTTCGTTGTGGAAGGCGCCAGTTGCCATCTGGCTGCCTGTCAGCAGCTTGCAGCTTGTGGCCTCTAAGCTCAAGGTGCCGAGTTCAGTCTTAGTTGTGGGTGGGCGAAGCCACCTTCCCATTCAGGAGTCAAACCAGCACCCTTCTTGTTAAGAGCACACGTTCTATTCACTGAGCCATCCTGGCGGCATCTCAGTTCAAGGTGCCGAGTTCAGTTTTATTTTTTTTTTATTTTTTTGTTTTTTGAGGGCAGTGTCCCTGGCCCTCATATGTGGGACCGAACCGGGGCTGCTGGCTTCCCAAGCCAGCACTTAACCACTGCGCCACTCAGCCGGCCCTCCGAGTTCAGTTTTAGTTGTGGGTGAGCCTAGCCCACCATCAAACAGGCAATCTTGTTGTTACACCAGCTGAGCCATTCTGCCACCTGTTGGCAGCTCAGCGACAGCTTAGCTCGGGTGCAACGTCACTGGCCCATGTGGGAATCGAACCGGTGGCTGTATTGCTCAGAGCTCATGCTCTTAAGCCAACTCTTAACCAACTGAGCCACTTGACCGGCCTACACTCATACTTTTCTTAAATTCCTAAAACTTAACACCTATTTGTACTCTGAGGAATGAGTCTGAGTTTTCTGTGTGTCTGATTAGGGCAGAATGAGAAAATGTTTTGAAAGTGAGTTCCATGGGCTGGCTGTAAAGAGACTTTTAACAGTTTGGTCTCGAAACAGTTATATATGTATTAAATGGTAGAAGAATCAATGGGAAATCATAAACTCCTTTGGACTCGGGTTTGTTTGTAAAATAAAAGGCTAAATCTTTGAGTTCACTTATGTGATTGTGAGCTCTAGCACGTGATTCTTAGATAAACTCATTATATTTGTGGGAATTTATATATGCGGTTTGACAATTAAGTTCGCGAACTAATCCTAGAAAAAGTGCTACATACCTCATTGCTGAATATCACCACGATCACCTTCGAAATACTCCCTTTGGGAAGCTATGCACGCACGCCAGTGCCTAGTCCACACTTCAAAGCAGTTTTGGAACTCTCTTTCTGGAATGGCCATCAGAGCTGTTGTTATATTACCCTGGATGTCCTGAATGTCATCAAAATGTCTTCCTATCAATATTTTCTTTTCTTCTGGGGGCCAGGTCAGATAAGTAGGGAGGGTGTTCCAATATACTTCTTCGTTTACTGGCTAAAACTCCCTCACAGACAGTGCCGTGTGAGCTGGTGCATTGTCATGATGCAAGAGCCATGAATTGTTGGCGAAAAGTTCAGGTCGTCTAACTTTTTCACACAGCCTTTTTAGCACTTCCAGATAGTAAACTTGGTTAACTGTTTGTCCAGTTGGTACAAATTCATAATGAATAATCTGATATCAAAAAAGGTTAGCAACATTGTTGCAACAAGTTTGAGAACTTAATTGTCTGACCTCCTATAGCTATCAAAATTAACTCAAACATCCTTAACAAGTTCTTTATACAAAACATGAATTGTGTTTACTTCCTAAAGAAAAGATGCAAGGTAGTGAAGATGGTTACGTTCAAGGGAGCTTTTTTTTTTTTTTTAGCTGAGCCATCCTGCCACCTGTTGGCAGCTCGTCAGCTCAGCTCGGGCTGGGCATCGAACTGCTGTTGCTCAGAGCTCAGCTCGCACTCTTGAGCAAGCTCTTAACCAACTGAGACACTCGGTCGGCCCTAAGGGAGTTTTTATACACTTTTTTTTTTTTTTTTTTTTTGGCTGAGCCATCCTGCCACCTGTTGGCAGCTCAACGGCAACTCAGCTCGGGCTGGCCTCGAACAGCTGTTGCTAAGAGCCCAGCTCGCACTCTTGAGCGAGCTCTTAACCAACTGAGACACTCGGTCGGCCCTCCCTAAGGGAGTTTTTAAATATATTGCAGAAAGATCTTGTGCTTAGAGATCAGAGAAACCTGGATTTCTGCTACTTATTCAATGTGTAACTGTGTACAAGTTGCTGTGGAAACAAGCTCAGAGATGTTATCCAGAAAGTGCTTCCATAGGTGAAGTGCCCAGCATATCCTTATAAGATACTCATTAATGAATGTTTGTACCTTTCTTGTTGTACAGGACAAGTGAAATGCCTTCTGGAAAACTAATATTGAAAATGTTGGAAAATATTAAAAAAGCTATATAGCTGAGTAAATTACCTAGTAAAGGTGTTAATAAATAGAAAAACATGACAGAGACTACTGTTCCTGCCGTGTAGGAAAGCTTTTATTCTGTATTATTAGGCATGCCTGGGTTAGAGGAATTTTTTACTAAATTTCATATTAGATTTAATGTGATATTGAAATTCTTTTCATGTTAAAGATTTATAGAGAGACTATCCTATTGAGAAAGGAATCACCTATAATCAGAAATAATCTGATTAGACAGGATCAAGGCTAATTCTGTATGAATTAATGTATAGGTCTAGTTCCTACTTGAGTAGCATCATCAACACCATTTAATGGATATTTTTGTTTATGTTACAAGATAGAAGCAGGGGAAAAAAGCTGTGTAGGAAATGATCAGGTAATGCCACTTTAAAAAATTACAATTCTAAGAAAAGCCATTTCAAACACCAAACTTTCATTATATACATTTGTTAATTTGTAATATTACAAAGCCCATCTTTATTTTTTTTCCAAATTTCAGTGTAAGATTAATACAAAGTGAATGACAGACGACATTGTTAGTGGATGTGATCTGTATTATGTAATTTGCGCTGAGTGAGTTTCTTCCATGTGGTTAATGCATTTACTCAAAAAAGGAGAGGTACAGTACATTATAATTCGAAGGACATTTTTATATTAAAAAGCTAATTTTTTTGGCTTAAATTGTAAAGGGTCCCATTTAACACCTCAACAAAAAAACTCACAATCAAGGCTGAAATCTTATCTATATTACTGTATATTTCTAATTACCCATTATTTTAAGCTTGTATATTTTAAACCATGATTACAGAATTTTGTTCTTATTGTACATTCTTACAATAATGAAGGTATAATCTTATTATATTGAAGGGACTTTTGGTTTAATTCTCCTACAACTTTAAATAGTATTGTGACATGAAATAACAGAATTATTTTTACTCTGATAAAAACAAGCTCTGAACTGCATCCTTCATTATATTTTTCTAAAGAACTCACTTCTCATGAGCAAGTGTTCAATATCATAGTTAGGAAATCATTATTATTAAAACTTGAATTTTTTTCTTTACTCATACCCCATTATTTTGAATATGTATGTGTTTCAGGACACTATAAATTTTGATATCTTGATTACATTAAAAATAAATAAGATCTTCAAGTAAACACATTTCTAAACCATATTGCCATTGTGCAAAAATTATTTTCTAAAGACTTGGGCTGGCCGAGTGGTGCGGTGGTTAAGCGCTGGCTTGGGATGCCAGCGGCCCCGGTTCGGTCCCACATATGAGGGCCAGTGACACTGCCCTCAAAACAAAAACAAAAATAAAACTTAAAAGACTAAAAGCTCTGCTTGTTTGGAAGTCAATGATTAGGTCTTTATAAGCAATTGAGGTTCTGTTTTCCTTCTAAACGGTCCTTTACTAATTTTTCCAAAGAGAAAAGATGCTCGTCTGCATCTTCTGGCACAAGGTTCCTAATAGAATTTGCAAGCTCAAAAAGATACTCAGTATTTCTTCCGCTTGGACCAGCTGCATTAAAAATTTGTTCAGCAATGTCTTCCAGAGGTGCAGGACCAAGATAATTAGGATTATCACATGTTCCAATATATAGCAACACGCTGAATGGCTTTGTTGTGGGATCTTTTGGATAAAAATTGACTGTTGTGGTCCTGTAGCCTCCTTTCTCTCTAAAGTCAAGGTATGCTTTTACTTCTTCTTCCTTTCCTACTGGCAATCTGTAAGCAACACCCCATACGCAACCCTGTTGAAAAACAAAAAGATTATTTAGTATTTACAAGGCTAAAATAGGTGAAGATATATAGTGATCTAAGAAAATATTTTTATCTTGTATATTCTTAGAAATCAATGCAATTTTCTTCATGTAGTACACTGAAGAGTACAATTTTCTTCATGAAGTACATACTAAACAATAAAGGAAATCAGCATTTTATTTATTTATTTATTATTTATTTATTTTAGCTGAGCCATACTGCTACCTGTTCGCAGCTCAGCGGCTGCTCAGCTCGGGCTGGGCATCAAACTGCTGTTGCTCAGAGCTCAGCTCACACTCTTGAGCAAGCTCTTAACCAACTGCGCCATTTGGCTGGCCCCGGAAATCAGCATTTTAAATAGTTTAATCTGAATAAATTATTTCCTTGCGCACCAGGATATTTATCTTTGTTTAAATTTTTGAAAGATATGTCTTAGCTAATACAGTTGAAATGAAAAATATATCAGGTCTTCATTTGGCCCTTAAAAATATAGTTCTAAAGCTTTAAATCCTTAAGAATACACTGACGGTAGAGGGCAGTGGTTTCCAAACCGCTTCAAGGAGTGTTGACAGCCACCCTGGAGCCTGCCTAACAGGCTGTGGATATGAGTGTTGGCATGCTGGCTGGGAGGATTTTGACATCCCAACCCCTTCAGGTAGGAGGTCAACATCACTTATCTTTTTACATATTATGTGTTCCCTTTTTGCAGAGAGTGTTCTGTATTTTAAACGTTCTGTAATAAAGTGATCAACTAAGGCCATATAGCAGGTTCGTTTAATTTGTTCATTTCTTCACTGCCTAAACTTTGAAATATCCTTTGTAAATTACTCCATACAGAATACTACATGGAAACCTCTTTTGTCAAGAGAGCTCATGAACAAAGTGTCATTAAAAAATATACTTTAGCTTCAAAAACTTTTTAGTATTAAAATATGTGATATAAGCAAGATTTACAGTTTGTAATACAGATTTTTCTAGTTTCTTGACAACCTTTATTAACTTTATTAAACTTTATTTAGGTTTCTAAGTATTTTCTTGAATGAATTAACATTCTGCAGAAACAAAGTGCCTTTATTAACTTTTAGAATTATTAGTTACTAGTTTAGTTATTAGTTACGAGTTTGAAGCCATTTTTATAGATGTTTTTCCTAATGTAAATTATGAAAGCATTTTGTAATTTTACCATATTCATCTGCTACTGCTAGCTGCTGGCTTTTGTATATCGAAGTTCTTTCCAAAGTTAAATTTTTTAACTTCACCATGTAAAACTTTGAAGCTATACCGCAATAAAACGAATGAAAATATTTAAGGAACAGGACTACTGGGCAAATAAAAGTTTTCTAGTACTCCAAACCTGTTTAAAAACCTGCTGTGGAGTTCTAGTCAAGATGGTGGAGTACTAATTGAAAGAAAAAAAAAATTATTAAGAAAAAAAAACCCATCTGTGCTATAGATAAATTTTGGCAATAAGAAAGTGATAATTCCCAACTGGGATTTTTGCTGAAAATATTAGACTCCTAGCAAATGTGAGGGGAGCTTATGGGTTTTCCATTTGATTCTTAATGGTAGTTGGGTTGGCTCCGTTAATGTCAAAAGGAGCACAAAATTCTCAGTTAACAAACATTCAAGAAAAAAAAGGTAGACTACATGCCATTTGGTTTTCTTTTCTTGTTTACCTTGCATTCTGCATTCCAACTTTTTCCAACAGATGAAAAGAAAGATGACAAATACAGAGAGGAAGTCTAGACCTACTGTAGTTCAAATTGTAATGACTGTTAATACAATTTCATTTATTATTAAAACTGAGAAACATCTCAACAGCTTATGTAATTAAAGACTATACAAAAAAATAATTATACCATACCCCAGGATCTTCAACAAGAGTCACAACTCTTCCAGGCTGTTTAAAAAAAATACATAAAAAAAAAGTGGTTTTTTTTTGTTTTGTTTTTTTTCTGAATTGAAGTTAATCAACTAACTGAGCATTAGCAACTTATTCATTTTTTATTATTATTATTTTTTTAGAGGGCAGTGTCACTGGCTCTCATGTGGGATCTGAACTGGGGCCGCTGGTGTCCCAAGCCAGCTCTTACCGAGCCACTTGGCCGGCGCATTAGCAACTTATTCTTGACATGCATTTATTCATGGCAATTTCATTTACTCACACTAAACACTTCTTAAAAAGCACTTATTTTTAATGATAAATTTTAAAATGAATTAAGTAAAAGAATATACTTTATCCAAATATTTCTAAGCCATTCCCTTCAATTTCTACATTTTAGGAATATATTATGTTGAATTAAAATGGATATATTAAAAAACACACCTGTGACTAAGACTCATTTAAAGTGTAAGACAAAAGGAAGAAGCAGTTATAAATAAAGTTCTGGTCATTTTTCTCCCCTTAGGACAAGTAAGAAAAGTTGTTCTAGTTTTATTAGGGAATAAAACATGGCATTCTAGTGTGCTTTCATATAGGGAAGTAGTTCTCAAACTTGAGTGTAGATCAGAATTACTTGGAGGGCTTGATAAACACACACTGCCAGATCACACTTGGATTCTGATTCTTTAAGTCTGGGGTTGTCTGATAATTTGCTGTTAAAAAAAAAAAAAATTCCTACCTGGTGCCAAAGGTATATATATCTATCTACTGACATGTTAACATCATGAATGAGTTGTAAACCACAATTTTACTTACTTGATGCCCATTGTCAAGCATAGTGAGTCTAAGTCATTCATATATTTGTGTCATCTTTGTTGCTATTTTCTTCTAGTCTTGGTTTACATGTATAGATGATGTGTAATCATGGAATATATGAGATTTTGTTTCTTATTTTTCCTGTTAGTCTTCTCATACATTTTAATATCTGTGTAATATTCTATCAGTGAATTATAATTTAAACAATCCTGTATTGTTGGACATTTAGATTTGACTTGTTTTCTACTTAAAATAATACTATAATGAGGATACATATATTGGTGTGGGTCATGGAGGTATTGCCATATTACTTTCAATTTCCAAGTGAATTAGAAACTATTGAATACCTACTTTGTGTTGTAGAGAACATAAAACGTTGATTCTTGCTTCTAAGAGCTTACATTGTAATTCTGAAATATGAACTTAACATGTGAAATTTAGGTAGAGAATATTTAAGGGCTAAGATGTATGGTATTAAGTGCAGTAAGAATTCTGAGTCTTGAGTGGTTAGAAAGGAAGACAAAATTCTAGCAAAAGGGCACTGTGACTTATAACTGAGGACGGTCTAGAGGCAGTATTAGACCACGCTAAGTATCTGACTTTAGCAGAGGGTCCCCCATATATGGAAGTTGATACAGAAAGATAACTGGAGAAATAGGACAGAGTCAGGTTTGAAAAGCCAAAGAGGAGAGTCGAATTTAGGGGACAGTGGAAAATAAGCTGCTGAAATCTGGGCGAAATAGGAAGTAAGGAGGTACTCTAGCATGTGAGTCGATGACTGGCATGATTAAAGATGTATTTTGGGAAGATCACTGTGGTAAAGTGTATCTTGTACAAGTTAGAGTGGGAAGGAGGTAGATTCTGAGTAAGAAATGTTAGGGGTCCAGGTGGCAAGTTGTGTACTGCACCTTTTAGTACCTCCCCTTATGTTCAGCCAAGTCACCAATTCCTGGTATCTCTGTCTTCTGATTAGCTCCTGAATCTGGTTCCTCTTTATCCTTCAATTACTTCCTTAGGGATCTCACTGCCTGCTTCTAGTTTTGCTTCCCACCAGTCTGTTCTCTATTTTGCCCTGGAATGATTTTGGGGGACAAAAAGTGGGCCACTCCCATGCTTTGAATTTTTCAGGGTACTGTATTCTACAGGATAAAATAAAAATTCCTTAGCATGACTTAACTGCAAACCTCATTTCTTACCACTTTTTCCTCAAGTTGTACTGAATTATTTATACCTTTTACAAACATTCATGTTTTGGCTATACCAGTGCCCAGAGTAGCATGCCCTTTCTTTTACACCCTTGTGATACCCTCCTGCCACTCTCCACAAAGGCCTGGGTGACTCCCCAGATGACTGCAGCCGCAGTAGATAAGGAGCACCAGTTTCTCCTAAAAGCTCATTGTTCCTTTTATTCATTTCCCTTGTAGCACTTTCCAGGGATTGTTGTTTGCATAGGTGTCTCCCACTTACATATAAGTGATCAGTAGTAATTGTTGAAAGGAGGAGGAGGGGTAGTAAAGTCTTGGACTTAGGTGGTGGCCGTTGAAACAGAAAACAGAATTATATGGGGAATCATTTTAAGGGAAAAGAAATGGATCCCTGTGACTGCTTATGGATGGAACAGAGATGGACTGTTGTTGGCACTGATACATTTTTCTAAAACTTAACCTCTTTTGTCCCTAAAATATAAATATATATTATTGAGAAACAATGTAAATTTGCAAATGCACTTAAATGCTTTTTTGGGGGATTGAAACTGAAGGAGTCTTTCAAGCTGAATGGAACTGTGAAATATGAGTCATGATGGGTGCTTTCATTCAATAATGGATGAGTAATGTTTCTGATCTAGAAAAGTTAGGGATTTAGTAAATGTTCATGATTATCTCTGGTGTTAAAATGTTTCCTCTTGTTGAAATTGAAATTTATATTTTCTCTGATGTGAAAAAATTTTCACATGTAAATACATCCTTAATTTGGAGAGAAACTGACAGTTTGTTGACTATAAATGAGATGCTTGATTAAATTTATGAAGAAACTAAGTTTGATGAAGCCAAAAAGAAAGCACAATTTAATAAAAGCAAGCAGGTTTGGTATTTTCCCCATAAATGTCACATTGCAGTATATGGACATAAATCTAACATTTGTTTAATAGTATCACATTTCATACGTAATGATGACTAACTTACTTGGATCATTAAGTTGCTGTAAAAAAAGATTGTCTTATATGGATAGCATCTGTATCATTCTTCTAATTTGCTAGACATTTCTGTAGGCTTTTGGTTTCTTGTTTGTCAGATAGTTAATATTTATATAAGGTTGGTGATCCATTTACAATAAAAAATGTGAAGTGAAATAATGTTCTTTCAGGTTATTTTTTAACAGAACAGTATATTTAGAAAATGTTTAGTACTTAGACTTCCCTTTAATTTGCTCTGATAAATTCTTTAAATAAAAGTAGGTATGAAACTATTAGCTATTACATTTTTTTCCCCTAACATTCCTGCCTTATAATTTAATAAATTTTAAGTAAAAAGAGAGATACTGGCTTTTAAGGCTCTCAACTTTTAAAGAATCATGAACTGTTGTGTTGACTTGACAATTTCTAACCAGTCTGTTATCACAGATTACTTATCTTAATGTGCTATGTAACAAACATACATTTCGGTTGAGACTAGAGTAGTAAAACATGCCATTATAACTATATTCATAAAGTATTTAATACTAGGTTATTAAAATTGGAGACTGAGCTAAGGATTTTCTATTCAGAATGACAATTTTAAGTGTTCATATCTGACAACTCAAAAGACATTTTATTTAACTTAGTTCTTTAAAGTCTTAAATATTGTTTTGTAACATTCTGGAGATATTTTGGCCATGAAGTTTCTGTTGGCCTATAAATGTGCATTTGCTCTAAGTCACTCCCCTGTTTTCAAGTCATTTATCTTAAAGCCAAATTCTCAATTCACCAACTTTAGTTGAGGTAGAATGGCTTCTAACTCAGATTCTTTTTGTAATTTTAATCCTATATCTCTTTTGTGAGCACAAACATACTACAGCCTTTTTCTCTCCCTCTTTCCACAACTGCGGGTATTTCTTTGGAATTAACCCCAATCTTTTTCTACATGTGAGTTTTAGCATTTAAGATATTGTGCTTTTGGACCAATGTTAATCTCTTTTTAAGAAATGGTAATCAAGCTCATACAACTTTCAGAGTCTCTTAAAGGACATGTAAGCAATAAAAAAAATTGTACTCTTACAAAAGTTAGTAGGGTTAACCCTTCTAAAACAAGTATTAAAGTTATTTAAATTATTTGTTACTCAAAACTAAGTTTTCCATATGGATTTGTTGTTTTGCAGCCAATACAAGGCTGGTTTGCATAAGCAATGAGCTGTACAAATTCTCTGTACAAATATATTGAGATAAAATGTCTTTGCATGACTGAAAAATGGATCAGATAACTTATTTGTAAATTAGAGAATCATTGAGAAAGAAACATTAAAATAATGCTCGCTACAGTAATGGGTACTGCATTAGTCAAGTAACAAACCGGAAACTCATTTAACTCCACTAGTGCTTGACAACCAAAGTGATCAAAGTAAGC
The DNA here is from genome assembly GCA_033961575.1 of Aselliscus stoliczkanus. Lineage (NCBI taxonomy): Eukaryota > Metazoa > Chordata > Mammalia > Chiroptera > Hipposideridae > Aselliscus > Aselliscus stoliczkanus. The sequence continues at coordinate 66,560,022 of CM066730.1, read as the reverse complement.
TCCTTAAATAACCGGAGGCAATTTCGATAACTAGTTCTTAGGTGACATTAGGTGTCCTAAAATATAACCTTTGGAAAGATATAAAGAAACCCCAGAGATAGCATACACGTTTAAACTCAAACCAAATGCAAGTCTGCCTGAATGCAGAAATGCCAACAAATTTAATTGTTGAAAAGCTGTATTTGCAAGTTGGTTTTAGTATTTCAACTTCGTGGTGACTCAAAGATTGATTTTCCCGCGGGTATTTTTTTTTTTTTTTTTTTTGTGGCAGAGGTTGCCAAGAAATGGGGCCCGCTGCCAGGACGTCCGCCTTTGGGCGAGCCTTGTGTGCTTGTGCCCATGCTTCTTGCCTCCCTCAGAAACTAACCGCCAGCTTCTGAAGTGGCTTCGGAAGCAGTTCCCTAGGTTTGGGAGAGGTGGCAGGCAGGTGGCCGAGGAAGATTAACAAACGTAACAGAACTCTCTAACCCGCAGGCTCGGCCCTGGAAAGCGCTGGGATATGGGTGAGGCGGGCTAGCAGCTGGGGAGCAGCGCGCTAGCAGCTGGGGAGCAGCGCTCCAGGGACAGTACGTGCAGGTGCGTCGCGGGGGTTCTGGCTTAGCGGCTCACCTTGCCGGGGACTCCGCGGTGGTCTGTGCTGCCTTGCCAGAAGCGCCTGCTGTAGCCTGTAATGTATCCGACCAGCTTGTCCTGATAGGGGAAGTCCACTTTCCAGATCAGGGATCCGTAACCGAAAACCCACATCTTTCCTCCTCCGCAGCGGTCTCGGAGGCGCAGGCCGGATCTGCAGCCAGCGCCGCACAAGTTCTCTCCGGGCCGGCGCAGGCGCAGTAGCTGCGCTGCCTGGGGGGGCGGCGCAAAGCACGCTGGGACTTGCAGGTCGAGGTGCGTGTTCTGACTCTTATCTCTGTCAACGTTATTATTTCCTTCTTTAGGGTATCAAGAAACATGACCTTTTATATGCTCAGCAATAGATTCTTCTGTTAGCCTTTGTAAATCACCCTAACCTACCTCTGGGGCGCGTGTGCAGAGGACTACAATACCCACAACCCCTTTCTGGAGTTTGGGGGTCTGAGGTTGAACTGTCTTCCTTTTTCGAACCGGGAAGGTAAGGTGAAAACAAAGTGCGGGAGTCATGGCTGGTGTGGGCTAGATACCGAGAAGGCAATACGGGGACAGCATGTGGCAAAGACATTTTGTTCTGTTTTGAAACCGGGATTGCTTCCCAAATAACAGCAGCCAGAAGAGCGCATGTGCGCTGTAATCCGTATTTGACTTTATTTACATTAAAAAAAACCATCTGTCTTTTTACCTTTCACATAAAGGCAGTTTATTACACAAGTTTTATGCTTGTGAGAGCTACTGTTATTTCAACGAAATTTGCTTACGTATTTAAATTTTATACGCGAAACGACCTTATTGTCAGTATTCTCAGCAGCTCCCTCAGAAAAGAGTAGGCAAAAGTCTTGGCTCACGTACATACAGGCTTTGAAGGCTATCTGGGGAACCTCCTGAAATTGTATACACAATTTAGGGTCTACGTGCTTTTTTGGGGGGAGAAACTACAGCTTTCATGAAATTTTCCAACAGGTAAAAGTTCCTAAAAAATGTTAAGGTCTGTTGGTTAGGGCTGCTGTTCCAAAATACTGTTTAGGAAGCTCACTTGGACTATTATGGCTGCGTTTCTGTGTGTGAAAATAAAAGCCTGAGCAAACGATTGTCCTATTTTGAGCAAATCTCTTACTATTTCATGGTCTTTTGCTTTATAAAAGAGTGCTAAAACACCCAAATTCAGAGTATTATTTGTGCTCTTAAGAAGTCAGCAGGAGGGCCGGCCGGAGTGGCGCATTGGTTAAGAGCTGGTTTTGGGATTACAGCGACTCCCGTTTGGATTCCACATATGGGGGCCAGTGACACTGCCCTCTACAGCTAACAACAGCTCCACCTGGAGCTGGGCTGTGAGCCCCGGCGATGGTGTAGGCTGCAGCCCCTGCTGCAGTGGGCTGCCATAGGTTACTGTGGGTGGCTAGCAGCCAGCATGAGCTGCCAATAGCTGCGGTGAGCGACCATCCAGATGCTGGCGACTGATCTGCCTCATCCAGGAAGAGCGCAATGATGATACCAACATGGGCCAGTGAAGCAACGTCCTCCGCAACTAAACTGAAGAACAAAAAAGACAGCAACTTGTCTGTTCCCCTTCCCCAATGCTGTTCCCCTCCCCCAATTTCCCAATTTTAAAAAAAAAAAGTCAGCAGGAAATTGCTGCAAAGAAAAACTTAGTTTAAGAATAACTGAATCTTTTCATATTTTCTCCAAGTGTGGTTGCACAACTGCCTGGGATGGTTAGTTTGCTTCCACTCTCAACTTTTTTGTATTTGTTTTTATTGTTTTTTGAGGGCAGTGTCACTGGCCCTCATATGTGGGACCGAACCGGGGCTGCTGGCTTCCCAAGCCAGCGCTTAACCACCTCGCCACACAGCCAGCCCTTTGAAAGATTTCAAACAAACAGAAAAGTTAGAGGGAAATAAAAAAGTATAGTGATCATTCATGGACCCTCCACATGGATCCAATAATTATATTTTGCCACAGTTCTCTGTATAGACTTTTTAATCTAAAACATTTGAGTTAAATTGCATGTTTATGATTTTCATTGCTAAATACTTGTAAAACTCCCTCGATATCTTTAGTGAGACTATCTTTAAGGAATTCAGATTCCCTAGAGAAGCTTCCTGGGTTAGACTCCAGCAGAGGCTATGGCATGGTGGGTTGCTTTCTCCTCCTCAGGCTTTTCCTCAGCAGGCAGTGTGAGAGATGCCAAACAGGTCCTCTTCGATCTGCTAATCTTTAGGAGTTCAGTATTGTTTTATTGACTATAGTGTTTTCTTTCTCCCTTGTTTTGTAGACTGGTCAAAAGAATGGATTTTACGGAGGCTTACTCTGACACATGCTCCACAGTTGGGCTTGCTGCCAGGGAAGGCAATGTGAAAGTCTTAAGAAAATTGCTCAAAAAGGGACGTAGCATTGATGTTGCTGATAACAGGGGATGGATGCCAATTCACGAAGCAGCTTATCACAACTCGATAGAATGTTTACGGATGTTAATTCGTACAGGTAAAGTAAATTCAAGGTACGGGTAGCCGGGCCTTCAAGCTGGGTTAATAAAACATAAAACAATAGCTAAGACATGACTTATTAATAGTATTATTTGCTTCCCTTTCTATAACCATAAAATAGCTGCCTGTGCCTTATTAAGAATGATAAGATTGCCTGCCTTGGGTTATAGAAGCATGGTGTTCCAGCTGGACATCTATAAATGTTGTCTTCTATATGGAAATGCTTGTGCCATGGCCATTGTATTGTCTGAACTAGGCTTAAGCATTTGGGAATTTACTGGTCATGGTTATTCTTTCTTCCTTTTCCAAACAAAAGGAGTAGCATCACTAAACTTGAGGGTATGAGTGTTTTGCTTGAATTAGTCTTTTTTTCCTTTTTTTAAAAAAAATACTTTTCATTTTCCTTAATTTTGGAAATCTTTTAAATTCCTTTCACTTTGTATTTGCTGAGGACACAGTAGAGAACAGGACGGACTAGGTCCCTGCCTTTATGGTGTTTATATTTCTGTCAGAAAAATAGACAATAACTAAACAGTTAAACAAGATCATTTCAAAAGGTTAAAGTGTTGTGGAAAATGAAACACAGTAATGGGACAGAGAACAATCATGGTCTGCTGCACATCTCTTTCCAACACTGTATTCAGTTGACATCATGCTTGTAACTAGAGATCAGCTACGTGGGGATATTTACACCACAGAAATCAGTGCCACAAAGCAGTGCTGTAAGCCAGGCTTTCCCTGCTCCCCGAGCCAGCTACATATTTACCCCCACACTACTGAGTGACGGGCTCAATAAATAAGACTAAATGGGAGATTCTGAGTCTCAGGAGACAGGATGGGAAGAGACTCTCTGGTGACTGGGCACTGCTCTGAATCAGTCTTCATACTAGATACTTGCTATACATTACATAATAGATACAAAAATGCTATTGAGGCAATGTTATCCCCATTTTATTAATGAAAAAAACCAAGGCTCAGAGAAGTTGCCTTGTCAAAGGTTATATAATAAACTATGGTATTTGATTAACTCATTTCTCTCTGACTCTAAAGCCCATGGTTTTTCACTTACAATGCTTCCAACACTTAATCAAAGTAAACATTTGTAGCATTCAGTTAATTTAAACTGAGGTTGAATATAACACTCTGTGAACCATTTATATGACCTTGATCATGGAAATTCAGATTTTCCTTCCCAGTATACTATATTCTTCCCAGTATACTGTATTTATCACCACCAAGTATAGCTATCAAATTTTAGACTTCTGGGGCCATCGTTCATCAGAATGATTAATTCTTTACGTCAGGGATGGGAAAGGATATAATCCTTACATTGTTTTTAGTGTGGGATTTTTGTTTTCGTTTGTTTTAAGGGATGAGGGATGGCAAGGCTAGATTCCCCAAAGTGTAATACAGTTTGTCATGACTGCTTTCTAAGTCACGTATTCTAGAGTCTATTACAGTTGAATGTTTAAAGATATTATAAAAATAGACTCTATGCCTCAAATTTTTTTTTTTTTTTTTGAGGGCAGTGTCACTGGCCCTCATATGTGGGACCCGAACCGGGGCCGTTGGCTTCCCAAGCCAGCGCTTAACCACCGCACCACTCGGCTGGCTATCTATGCCTCAAATTTTAAAAGCTTAATAAATGTTTTCAGAATTTGTTTAAAGTGAATTCTATAGCTTGAGTTCCCAGACTATTTCTAGTGACAGACATGAATTTGAATATTCTTTTCTTGTCAGAAAACTCATTTTTGGTATACCGTTCTCTCCCCGCATCAAACCAGTGTTTTTATGTTACAGTTTTTTCCCCTTTAGCTGCAGACTAAACTTAGGCATGCTTTTCACCAAATGTGTTAGAATTAGCCATCAAGTCATCTACGTTTTCTTTTAGAAATTTAAAATATCACCTTTATTATTGACTATTCTTTTTTAAGTTTGCTATTTTTAGAGGATAAGGTAGCCACACATAGTTAACTATGTGAATAGTTGATATAAATGGTCAAATAAAATTTTCTCACTGTATTTTTATTAGAGTTCATTATTATGAAATAAACTTTGGATAGATCTAATTTATTTTTAGTGTGTACACAAGGATTAGGGTAGGAGTAGGGAGATATAAAGTAGAATTTGCAGAAGGTAGGAAGCAACTATCTGACCTACTAGTGACATTTTTGGTCTTAGTTTTCCATGAGTTTGGTTGTTTTCTGTAGTTAGAACTAATGTCCAAACTTCTGTCGGTTTTGGTTAGTTGATTTACTAACTAGAAGAATCAAATTAGAATGAGGCAGAAGTGCTACATAGCCTACGGTCACTTCGTTTTATATATTCCCTTGGTCCATCTTCCCTAAAAAAAAAAAAAAATTATTTTCTGCCTTTTAAAAAAAGATTACAATTAAAACTTTTCTAGATGACTTAAGGTTTCGAGCATTGACCAGTGAGGAATGTTATGTGACTACTTTATAAAAGGTCTGGCTAGCACACGGCCACATCTGAGGAGTTATTTTATTTTATTTTATTTTATTTTATTTTATTTTTTTGAGGGCAGTGTCAGTGGCCCTCATATGTGGGACCCGAACCAGGGCCACTGGCTTCCCAAGCCAGCGCTTAACCACTGTGCCACTTGACCGACCCTGAGGAGGTATTTTAAAATGACTAAGTACGAATGTTTCTAGTCTTGAAGAGTGAAGTAAGGTCTATTCTGCTTAATGATGACAACAGCACCTTTATATCTGAAGCAGTTAACTTGGTATTATGGGTTAATCTTAAAAGTTCCCAAAGTAAGTTTGACATTTCTGTCATTCTTTATACTTGCTGTATCTGTGTTTTATATGATTCATAATCTTCTTGTCCCTTGTGGCTTAGCTGGTATATATAAAAGTGTCTTTTATTATATAATATCTACCTCCTTGAGTTTCATCTAATAATAGTAAACTGCCGGAGATTCCTGAAATGTATTTTTTATTAGTGCACTAAAGTATGAAGGTGCTCAGGCCTACACAAAAAGAATAAAGAATAGAAGCGTCTTAAATGGTTAGAAAGGTTTTTCTTTACTGTCTACTCAATTTAGATCTAGAATCTAGTCCAAGAATCATACACATCTTCTCATTCACGTTTGAGGAGAGCATTCAAGTGTGGTATGGTTTACTTAGAAATTTTAATATGCATATATATATATATATATATATAAAATATATATTCATTTTAGCTTTTTTTAAAAAAGATTTTATTGGGGGAATTAGGGGAGGAGAACAGTGTTGGGGAATTGGGAAAGGAGACCAGCCAAGTTGTTGTTCTTCAGTCTTCGTTGTGGAGGGTGCCAGTCGCCACCTGGCTTCCTGTTTGCAGCTTGTGGCCTCTAAACTCAAGGTGTTGTGTTCAGTCTTAGTTGCGGGTGGGCGTAGCCACCATCCCATATGGGAGTGGAACCAGGAGCCTTGTTGTTAAGAGCGCACACTCTATCTACTGAGCCATCCAGGCAGCAGCTCAGCACAAGGTGTTGAGTTCAGTCTTAGTTGCTGGTGCGTAGCCCACCATTGAAGAGGCGATCTTCTTACATCAGCTGAGCCATCCTGCCTCCTGTAGTAGCTCAGCTACATCTCAGCTCAGGTGCAGCATCACTAGCCCATATGGGAATCGAACCAGTGGCCCTGTTGCTCAGAGCTCACACTCTTAAGCCAACTCTTAACCAACTGAGGCACTTGGACGGCCCAGATTTTAGTGGTTTTTTTTGTTTTGTTTTGTTTTGTTTTTTAAGTGTTAACAGAACTAACAAATTTGCTTGTCTTCTTTCTTGTATTGGAAGTTTGGTGTAATAGGTACTGAAGCTTGTTATCTTGGAAGGCAGTTAATCATTCCATTCAGTATTAAACCATTTGCTGACTAAAGGTCACTTAAAATCTTGTAATTAGTTATAGCATATTGCTAATAAATGTTTTTATTTGGCAAATATATGATCTAAGTCATAGTACTGTTCAGAAAATATTATGCTGTCATTCTGGGCAGATAACAGATGCTGACGATCCTTAGATAAATAAGGCAGTGTGCATAGTGATTAAGACTTAAGTTCAGATGGATCCGGGTTCTACTGACTCCACCATTTTATTGGTGTGACCTTGGACAGGTTTTTAAATCGCTTGGTGGTTGAGTTTCTTCTTCTGTAGGATAGAAATACTCCATCTTTCTAGCTTAGGCCAGAAACTGTGGGTCATCTCTAATTCCTTCCCTTTTTCTTATATCCCTCATCCAGTCAATCAGCACATCTTCATGAAGTTGTGTATGTACATGTCTCTGTGTATGTACACACACACACACACACAGTCACACCACATCTCACCACCCCCACAACCACTTACACCTTGTCTGGATCACTGCAGCAGCATCCTGACAAATCTGTTTCCTCCCTTGCCTCTTCCCTACCATACCACAGCGTAGTCTTAGCGTATCAGAGGGAATCCTTTTACAGTACGTCAGACTGTGTCTCCCTTCTGCTCACCACTCTGCAATAGCTCCATTTCATTCTGATTAAGAGCACTGTTGGCATGGTATTTCATAGTATAGATGCAATAAATTTAATACTTCTCCTACTGATGGACAATTTGTTTCCTAAAATTTTGCTATTATACATGGTGTTTCAGTTAACATCCATATATATGTAAATCTTTGTGTACATATGTGAACATTTCTTTAGATGGAGTTTTAGAAGTGAAATTGGTAGTGCAAGAAGTGTGCAAAGTTAAAATATTGATAGATACTGATAAATTATCTGCAGTATTAATCAGAATCTCTTTCAGTAATGAGTGAAAGAAACCTAGTTTAAAGTAGCTTACACATAGAAAGGGAATGAACTATGGTAGGTCATGTAAAAGCCAAGTCTGAATGATAGGTCTGTTCAAGAATTGCTGGATGCAATTGCTGGATGCTCGTATTCAAAACACTGTCATTGGGACTCTGGTTCTCCCTTTCTCTCACCTCTGCTTTTCTCTGTGTTGTTTTTATTCTCAGGCTTTATCTTTGGAAGTCCTAGGCATACCTCATCATTTTTTTTTTTTTTTAAAGATTTTATTGGGGAATTGGTGGAGGGGAACAGCGTTGGGGAATCTGGGAAGGGGAACAGACAAGTTGCTGTCTTTTTGTTCTTCAGTTTAGTTGCAGAGGATGTTGCTTCACTGTTGGTATCGTCATTGCGCTCTTCCCGGATGAGGCAGATGGGTCACTGGCCTCTGGATGTTGCTCACCGCGGCTATTGGCAGTTCGTGCTGGCTGCCAGCTGCTCACGCTGGCTGCGGGCCACTCACTGTAGCCTATGGCAGCCCACTGCAGCAGGGGCTGCAGCCCACACCATCACTGGGGCTCGCACAGCCCAGCTCCAGGTGGAGCTGTTGTTAGCTGTAGAGGGCAGTGTCACTGGCCCTCATGTGGGATACGAACCGGGGCCTCTGGCATCCCAAAACCAGCGCTTAACCAATGCGCCACTCGGCCGGCCCCATACCTCATCTTTAAGTTGCTCTTTTTGTATTCTGGATTTTAATTCTTAGCTGTTATATGTGTTTTATATATTTCATATATTTTCTCCTGGTCTTAATTTTTTGTAGTGTCTAGTATCGTTGTAATGCCTTCAAAACTCTTCCTCCCTCCCTGACTTCTTTCCTTCTTCATTTTATATGCAGAAGCCTCCCAAAGGGTTGTCTGACAATTTGGAATATAGTGAATTCCTTGTGTTGTGGAAATTTCTTTATATCCATTTTAATTTTAGAATTACTAAAATAAAACATAACGAGGTGATGTATGATGTGCAAAGTGCTTGACCATATAATCTATGGAAATTGGCATTTATCACCTTTTGCGATTGGCACATCTTAAATTTGTTTGGCTTCATCAAATTGTGGCTCAGCTGTTGAGATCAGGTTCTGATCTTAATATTTAACCTATGGTAACCTCTACTTAAATATTTAACCTCTACTTAAAACCATACGATCTTGCTTTCCTTCTTAGAAGTTTTCAGAAAACAAAATAAAAATTTACTTACCACTTTAAAAAGTAAGCAAGTTTATTATTATAAGTAAAAGGACACTCTGGGTCAGGAAACATAGGGTTGTGATATCAATGCAGGAGCATTTAAAGCCAACTCTTGTCATTGCCGCACAGGTGTGAGTAGCTGGCATTGGTCCAGCTGACATGGCCCCAGTCCTAAAAGTGCAGCCAAGAAAGAACTCACAGGTTGTCATGAAAGAGCTGAAGTGCCCATTGGGCTTGTCCGTTAGGATGTCTTTAATGCCTTTAACCATTTAAAGTTTCAGTAACAGAATCGAAGCAGAAACTGCTCTGCCTTCCAGTGAGAGTAGAGGGTAAAGCATTAAAAGCTGAGTATTATGAGTTATTTTTCCAAGAATCTCTCTTACAAGGAAAGGAGGAGAGTGAGATGGTCCAATAAAAGATAGACAAGGTCCCGTTGGTCCTCACATATCAATTAAGGAGGCCAGTTTGTCGTTGAAACTGCCAAAACCAATTCATACTGGGTGCTGAAAACTTTCTTTTTTTTAGCTGAGCCATCCTGCCACCTGTTGGCAGCTTAGTGGCAGCTCAGCTCGGGCTGGGCATCGAACTGCTGTTGCTTAGAGCTCAGCTCGCACTTTTGAGTGAGGTCTTAACCAACTGAGCCACTCGGCCAGCCTGAAAACTTTCTTAAAGTGATATTTTGGCGGCTTTTCGAAATTTGTAATGACTGACAATACATAAATACTGTAATTCTGTTGAACCCCTTTTGGGGTTGGACCAACCATTTTATCCTTGTTTTACTGTTAAGGAACACTCTTAAGGAACAATCTGTGCCTGAGAGAGTTTAAATTTACCCAAAGGGTAATCTAGATAGATTATAACTGGCAGAGCCAGGATTGCAGCCCAAATCTTCTAACTCCAAAATCCATTGCTTTTGCTAAACCATGTTGCCTTCCTGGTTTAGTGGTTTTAGACTTAGCTAAATACATCTACTTTTTGTATAGGTAAAATCTTTCAATATCTCAATTTAGTAGTAAACTGACTTTACTGTTTCTCATCCTAAGTGAGAAATGTTTCTTCTTTTTTTTTTTTTAAAGCTGAGCCATCCTGCCACCTGTTGGCAGCTCAACGGCAACTCAGTTAGGGCTGGCCTCGAACAGCTGTTGCTCAGAGCTCAGCTTGCACTCTTGAGCTAGCTCTTAACCAACTGAGCCACTCGGCCGGCCCGAAATGTTTCTTTACTTCATAGATAACTGCACAGGAGGTTTTGTTTCCCTTTCCTAAGATATGTGTGCATGTGTGTATGTGTGTGTGTGTTCGCAGGCGCACATGTAACTAAGCATGGCCCACACTCAGGTGGGAATAACGCACCCTTCCTTGAGGGAGGAGTATCTACATAAATTATTTGGAATTCTGATATTTGGAATATCTCTTCTCTCCAATTTATTTATCTAATCCTTTATATTTACATGGACTCATGGATATTTGTTTATATATTGGGTGATAATCCAATATGGTGTTATTTTGTTGTTTGAATTGTTCTAGCTTTGACCATTGGGTGCCCTGTCAGACTGGCTCTTGTGTTTCTTTGGCATGCCCCCAGTTTTTGTTTTTTGAGCACCTTTAACTTGCTGGACCTACAAGATACTCGAGGCTCATTTTGTATATTCTGTGTGCCAACCCTAGAATGAGCCATTCTCCTAGGAGCCCTGGTTGCTTTTACTGGACAGTGGTATTCAAAACCCGCATCTGGGCACTGGGTGTGCTTGTTGCTTTGGACACATTATTACTTTTAAGCCTTTCAGCAAGAAGAGCTAGGAAATATATTTATGTAACATAATCCATGTGTATACACATACCTGTATTTCTGTATTGATCTGTATCTCTATTACAGCTAAACACAAGTTTATACTGATGTCTGGACTCTAATCTGGCACCATATGGTTCATTCTAGCCTTCCTCCTTTTCTCATCTGTAATCCAACAGTGAGAAAGCTGGCTTTCACCATCTACCATCCATGTATTTACTCATTTGATCTTATTGTACATATGTAGTGGTTTCACGATTGTTAACCTGTACCCCAAGAGAAACAACTTTAGCAACTAGACTAGCATTTATGTATAGTTCCTTTTGTCCTTACCTTACAGTTTCTAGCCATAATACCATTTTCCAAAGTTACTTAGGCCAGCGTCTTTTTTTTCCTCTCCTTCAGTGAAGTTATGTTGTACATTTGTAATCCAGTTAGATGCTTTGTCACAGTCTGCATTCTATCCTAGGATTCCTCCACCACTCCCCTTCTGGTTGATTTTTCAAAATTGCATGCGTTAAATTAAGTAAGATTCACTCTGCTGTATAGTATTTTAAATGGCTAGGATTAACCTTATCTCTTCCTTCTTTCTCAGTGGAAGAGAGCATCCTTCCTCTCCAAAAGAAAGTTCCTCAAGACACCTTTAGTGCAACACTGGTCTAGGTCTCCTACCTTTCAGCTAACACCCCTTAGTCTCTTTTTCTATCTGTTGGCTCCTCCTTTCCCTGGTGGGCACTATCCTCTCTGCCTTTGTACTGATACCACATTCTGTTACTTATTCTAACTTTAAGTCATGGTTTAGGCTTCCCCTCAATACTTGCCTTGTTTATTTTTCTAAATTCTTTTCCTTACCTGCCCTCCCCAACCTTTCTCAGCTTGAGTCACTTTACTAAGTGACTTTATAAACCAACCAACCAACCAACAGCCAGCTCTATTGGCATTTTGATTAGAATTATAATAAATTTATTAAATATTGTGGGATGAATCACTATCTTTATAATATTGAAATTTCCCATTTGGGAGCTATCTATATATGCAACTTTTTTTTTTTTTTTTTTTAGCTGAGCCATCCTGCCACCTCTTGGCAGCTCAGCAGCAGCTCAGCTCGTGCTGGACATCGAACTGCTGTTGCTCAGAGCTCAGCTCACACTCTTGAGGGAGCTCTTAACCAACTGAGCCACTCGGCCAGCCCTTGGGAGCTATCTATATATCTGTATATTCCTAGTTTTTCATCTATTAATCTTATAGTTTTGTGGATATCTGAATAAAGGTCAGTTTGTGACTAATCTGAGAAACACTGTTTTTGTGATATGAACTTTTAAAATATAATTACCTATCTTGTTGTTTGTTCAGTCCTGTATCTTGTAAAGTTTGAGGCTGTTTTCTTTGAGTATGCTTGCAAGCTGCTATTTGAATACTATTATGGCTTAGTCTGCCAATTTCATCAAAGAGTTACAATTATAAGAATTACTTTTTTTTTTTTTTTAAGATTTTATTGGGGAATTGGGGGAGGGGAACAGCGTTGGGGAATCGGGGAAGGGGAACAGATAAGTTGCTGTCCTTTTGTTGTTCAGTCTAGTTGTGGAGGACGTTGCTTCACTGACCCATGTTGGCATTGTCATTGCGCCCTTTCCAGATGAGGCAGATCTGTCTCCGGCCTCTGGATGGTTGCTCACCGCGGCTATTGACAGCACATGTTGGCTGCCAGCTGCTCATGCTGGCTGCCGGCCACTCACTGTGGTAGCCCACTGCAGCAGGGGCTGCAGCCTACACCGTCACCGGGGCTTGCGCAGCCCAGTTCCAGGTGGAGCTGTTGTTAGCTGTAGAGGGCAGTGTCATCGTATGTGGGATCCGAATCAGGGCTGCTGGCATCCCAAAACCACTTCTTAATGAATGCGCCACTTGGCTGGCCCAAGAATTACTTTTAAATGATTATTTAGGCTGATGCGTTAGTTTCTATTCTGGTTTTTAAATTTTTCGTTTGTTTGTTTTTGTTTATTAGTATTCTCAGAAATGCTTTCAGCATTCACCTTACCAAATGTATTCACCTTATAGCCCATCCTTCTATTATTGGTTTAGAATTTTATTGTTTTGGAAGCAAAGGTAAGAAAATCACTTCTCAACATTAACTTTTGCTGTGGAGTTACCAAGATTTTATTGTAGACATTATTTACATAGTTTGAGCGTTACCAGAACCTTGAGCTTTTTACAACAAGTAAACCCCGGAAAACGTAAAGTAAATTACCTCTTAAGTTCTTTATAAACTATATATCATTATTTAATTTCTTTGGAGTACATTTCATTATTTTAGAAATGCCGTCTTCATTAACTATTGGACAGAAGTCTTAAGGTAGAAAAGGAATACTTTTTTTTCTGTTTTTTAACATTACATCCCCATGACTTACTTATTTTATAACTGGAAGTTTGTACCTCTTGATGCCTTCACCCATTTTGCTCACCCCCAATCTCTCTCCCCTGTGGCAACCAGCAGTCTGTTCTCTGTATTTGTGAGTTTTATTTTGTTTGTTTATTTGTTTTGTTTTTTAGATTTCACATATAAGTAAAATAATACGGTGTTTTGTCTTGCTCTGTCTGACTTATTTCACTAAACATAATTCTCTCAAGGTCCATCCATGTTGTCTGAAATGGCAACATTTCATTCATTTTTATGGCTGAATAGTAGTCCATTCTATATACAGAGGGTGCCAAAAAATGTATACACATTTTAAGAAAGGAAAAAACTATTAAAGTTGTAATACTCAATATATACCAATAAGAAAAGATGAATATAAGTCATGTTTGACTTCTGTAATTTCAAGAGGTGCTCAAAGTGGTTACCATCAGTGTAATTTTAATACAGGTTTTACGTTGCTTAAAATGTGTTACATTTTTTTTGACACCCTCTAGTATACCACATCTTCATTTTCTATTCATTCATTGATGTACACTTAGCTTGTTTCTGTATCTTGGCTTTTGTATATAATGTTGCAGTGAACATAAGGTTGCATATATCTTTTCAAATTAGTGTTTTCGTTTTCTTTGGATAAAGACCCATAAGTGGAATATTTTTTTTTAAATTACAATTGACATTCAGCATTATTCTGTATTAGTTAGGTTCAGGTACACAGCATAGGTCAGTCATTTATATAATTTATGAAGTTATCTCCCTGATTAGTTTAGTACCCACCTGGCAATATACATGATTATTATAATATTATTGACTATATTCTCTATGCTGTACTTTATATTCCCATGAATGTTTTATAACTACCAATTTGTACTTCTTTTTATTTATTTATTTATTTATTTATTTTATTTTATTTTTAAATTTTTTATTTTGTTTTATTTTTTATTTTTTATTTTTTTAGCTGAGCCATCCCTGTTGGCAACTCAGCGGCAGCTCAGCTTGGGCTGGGCATCAAGTTGCTGTTGCTCAGAACTCAGCTCGCACTCTTGAGTGAGCTCTTAACCAACTGAGTCACTAGGCTGGCCCCCAATTTGTACTTTTTAATCCCTTCACCTTTTTCAACCCAACTCCCCAACCCCCGCCCCATCTGGCAATGATTAAGTTGCTCTCTGTATCTGTGGGTCTGTTTCTGTTTTGATTTTTTTGATTATTTTGTTCTTTAGATTCTACACATAATTGAGGTCATATAATATTTGTCTTTCTCTGTCTGGTTTATTCACTTAGCATAATAGTCTCTAGACCTATCCATGTTGTAAGATTTCATTTTTTATGGCCAAGTAATATTCCATTGTATATATGTACCACATATTCTTATGGCAACTTTCTTTTTTTTTTTTTCTTTTTTTCTTTTTTAGCTGAGCCATCCTGCCACCTGTTGGCAGCTCAACGGCAACTCAGCTTGGGTTGGCCTCGAACAGCTGTTGCTCAGAGCTCAGCTCGCACTCTTGAACGAGCTCTTAAACAACTGAGCCACTCGGCCGGCCCTTGTACCACATATTCTTTATTCAGTCATTTAATGATGGGCACTTAGGTTGTTTCCATATCTTGTTTAATGTAAATAGTGCTACAGTGAACATAGGGGTGCATATATCTTTTTGAATTAGTGTTTTGGATTTCTTTGGATAACTACCCAGAAGTGGAATTGCTGGGTCATAAGGTAGTTCTATTTTTAATTTTGGGGGAGACCTCCAAACTGTTTTCCACAGTGGCTGTACCAATTTACAATCCCACCAACCATGCATAAGGGTTCCTGTTTCTCCTCATCCTCACCAACTTAATTTTTTGATTTATTGATGATGGCTATTCTGACAGGTATGAGGTGATATACTGTGGTTTTAATTTGCATTTCTCTGATGATTAGTGATGTTGAGTATCTTTTCATATGTCTACTGGCCATCGTCTATTGGAGAAATATCTAATGAGGTCCTCTGCCCATTTTTTAATTGGATTGTTTGTTTGTTTGTTTTTTGGTGTTGAATTGTATGTGTTCTTCATAGAAGTGGAGTATTTTAATCTACCTTCGTGGTACTCGTTTAATAGCAAGGAAGTAATGCTGGAGATGAGACCATTTCCCTCATGGAAATTTAGAAATAAAACATCAAATTTATTAATAGTTTAGTAAATCTTGCTTAAGCAAATCCTAGGTGCTGTGTCATCTTCAGATCTTGCTTCTGTGTTACCTTCCCCTACTCACCAAAATTAGAGAAGAGAAAATGAGTGTGGGGGCAGAATTTTTGTGTTAAGAATACCAGAGAACTGGTCTCACTGTGACCCCTATAGAACTTTTTCTTGATTTTCTAGAGTTTTAAACTATGAGGCTTTCCATTTATAATTGTGTTTTAGTATTTCCTTTAATTCTTTTTGGAATCTTTGCTTTTTAATTCCACGAAATAGAAGTGATATCTTCTACTTGATTTTTTTTTTTATTCTTTCATAGATTCATCTGAGAACTACATTAAGACAAAGACTTTTGAGGGCTTCTGTGCATTACATCTTGCTGCAAGTCAAGGACACTGGAAGATCGTACAGATTCTATTAGAAGCTGGGGCAGATCCTAATGCAACGACTTTAGAGGAAACCACACCACTGTTTTTAGGTGAGGTATGCTACTTGTGGTACAGATGCAGTTTTTAAGTTTTAATTTTCTTTTTTGCTAAAGAAACTAAGCTTAACCCCTCCTCCCCGCCCCCCCCAACCCCAAGCTGTTGTATTTACAGTATGTTTTTTGGCAAATATTACACTGCCACATCTTTGATTCTGAAACCGAAAAGGTATTTTTTAGGTGCCGCCCTTGTTTTCTACCCTTGGGTGATTGCATCTGGGAGTATCTTTAAATGTTTATTTAAAGTTGTAAAATCTGTTCTGAATTATAGTTACTATCATCGTCATTCTCAGTGTTATTCTGAAAATCAGGTAAACTTAAATTGTAGTAATAGTTACAAGGTTACTTGTGAATGTTTTTATGTTTTTGTTTTTCTTTTTCTTTTTCTTAGTTATTAAGATATTAAGAAGATTTTATGGAAGAAATCACCAGCTAATACTTTAATGCCAGCTAATTTGTTTCCTCTATGAATCATTATTCAGACTTCTTCAATTATGGGCTATTTTTTAGTTTTTGGAGGACAAAAGCCAAATTCTAAAGGGCACACTTCTAATACCTGTCTCTTTCTTCCCTTCCTCCTTCTGTCCCTCCCTCCAGCCCTCCAATCCTATTTGTCTCCAGGGACATTGTGGCCCATAAAGTTTAGTGGAACATTAGAAAATGAAGAGAACAAAACATTTGCATAGAATCAGTATATCTAGACTAAAACTGTCCTGCCACATGTAATTTGTATATTCATTTACAAACTGAATTCTTCAGTTTCCTCACTTATAAAATGAAAATAATAATGCCTACCTAGTCTTTTGGGCTGAGAATAAAATGAGAAATCTATGAAAGTACTTTTTTCCTTGTGAACTTAAAAATATATATTCTTAAAATTTATGCACAGTAAGCTTCATTCTTTTTTAGTAAACAGTTCTGTGGTTTTGATGTATGCATAAAATTGTATAATGACGACAATCAAGATACACACCATTCTGCCATTCCCCCAAATTCTGTCATGCCGTTTTTAACCACCAATCTGTTTTCATCCCTGCAGTTGGCCTTTTTTTGAAGAGTGTCATAAATATATATGGAATAGTATTATGACATGTAACCTTTAAGACTGACTTCTTTCGTTTAGCTTAATGCTTTGGAGATTCATATGTGTTGTTGCATGTGTCACGAATTCACTCCTTTTTGTTACTAAATAGTGTTCCATTATATGAATGTACCACAGTTTATCCATTTACTAGTTGACAGACATTTGAGTTGTTTTCAGTGTTTTATGATTATGAATATATTGCTACAAACATTTGCATGCAAGCTTTGTTTGAATAGAAGTTTTCATTTATCTTGTACTAATAGGATTTTTGAGTGATGTGGTAAGTGTATGTTTAACTTGGAGAAACAGTTTGGAAGTTTCTTATAAAGTGACTCTACTGTTTTGCATTCCCTCCAGTAATGTTTGAGAGTTTCATTTGTCCCACATTTTGACCAACACTTGGTATTGACAGATTTTTCTTTCCTGCTTTTACATTTTACCATTTTAGTAAGCATTTAGTGGTCTCATTACGGTTTTAATTTGCATTTTTCCTGATTGCTAATGATGTTGAACATCTTTTGATGTGATTATTTGCCATCCTTTTTATTTCCCCCCCATTACTTTTGTGTTTAGACATTTTGTTTTGAAATAATTTCAGACTTATGGAAATGTTCAGTAACAGTACAAAGAATTCTCAGATACCTTTCACTCAAATTTTGTTCTTTTGCCATCTTTACTTTATCTTTTTATTTCTCTCTATATATTTATCCATGTATTCTTTTTTTGAATCCTTCTGAGGTTAAATTGTAAACAGTAATTCTTCTCTACCCATAAATACTACAGTGTGAGCTTCCTAAAAGCAATGAAATTCTTTATAACTGCCATATAATGATGAAAATCAGGACGTTAACATTGATATAGTGTTGTTATTTAATCCACAGATCTTATTCAGTTTTGCCAATTGTTCCACTAATGTCCTTTATAACAAAAAAAAAAATTGTTGTTGTTCAGGCTCTAATCCAGGCTCACTTGTTACATTTAGTTCTTATGGCTCTTTAGCCCACTGTAATGTGAAACAGTTTTTCAGTCTTTATGTTTTATGATTTTAAAATTTTTGAAGAGGTCAGACCATTTATTTTGTAGAATGTCTTTCAGTTTTGGTTTTCTGATGTTTTTTTCTTGATAAAGTTCAGGTTATGCGTTTCTGGCAGGAATACCACAGAAGTGAAATGGTATCTTAGTGCATTTTGTCAGGAAGAATATGACCCATTACCGGTGATATTAATATATACAAGCGTTTTGAATATGTGAAATGTATCATCATGAAGATGTTGCATGAAAACCTTGATGTAAAATGGTTTGAGTTTCTTAGAGGGGAGGTTGCCTTTTTGTATGAAGTGCCTGCCTGCCTGCCTCCCTCTCTCCCTCTTTCTCTCTCTCTTTCTTTCTTTTAAGATTGTTTTGGGGAATTGGGAGGGGGAATAGCGTTGGGGGACCAGGGAAGGGGAACAGACAAGTTGCCGTCCTTTGGTTCTTCAGTCTAGTTGTGGAGGACGACGCTTCACTGGCCCATGTTGGTATTGTGATCATTGCGCTCTTCCCGGATGAGGCAGTTGCTCGCCTGCCATTGGACAGCTGCACACGGTGGCTCATGGCTGCTCACTCTGGCTGCCAGCCACTCACGGTAGCTTATGGCATCCCACTGCTGCCCCACTGCAGCCTACACTGTCGTCGGTGACTCACAGCAGCCCAGATCCAGGTCAAGCTGTTGTTCACCATGTTAGCAGCAGAGGGTGCAGCGTCACTGGCCCTCACATGTGGGACCGAACCGGGGTCGCTGGCTTCCGAAGCCAGCGCTTAACCACCGCGCCACTTGGCCGTCCCGAGCTTTTTACTTTTCCACATCCACATTTAACCCCTTTGGATACTCTGTTCAACTGCATAGTAGGTTTCACTGAGTCCCAACTGTGTGCAGTCTCTTTGCTAGTTGCTGTCTTCAAGGAACCTGCCATATAGAGGAGTGAACAAAATTGATTAAGCCCTGTAAACGGTAAGTAAAGTGTGCAAGATATTAAAAGAGGGAAAAATAAGTCACCCTGGCATGACAGAAAAGACGTCATGTGCAGAGTACTGTATTAATTGTAACAATAACGTTTATTGAGCAGAGAGTGTATACCAAGCCCTGTGTCAGGTGTTTTATATGGATTAGCTCATTTAATTTTCACCATGATTCTATGAGATAAGTGCTATTATTTCCACTTTTACATATGAGGAAGCTATAAAAACACTGTATTTAGGATCAGAGGAGCTGTATTTGGATTTTGATCCTGTTGTTGTCTGTGTATTGGTTAGAATAGCATTTCCTGAATTGATTCATTGAGCTATTATTGGTAAATGTTCACTGATAAACTTATGTTTCGAAAATGCTATGTACTGTATTCCATAATGTAGGGAAAGAAGCATTAGCCATGTAGCTTACTGTGTCCACCAAGTCTCAAGTATTCTGAGTACTCAGTTATTTTAGTATTTTTATAGCTCTTAGTGGACTACAGTTATTTTATTTATTTGCTTTTTTGTTTGTTTTGTTTATTGACTGTCCCTTCCACTAGAAAGAATGTTCCATGAGAACAGGAATTTTATTTATCTTGTTCACTGTTACAACTCTCAAACCCATATCAGTGTCAGGTATGTGGTAGGCATTCGGTAAATTAGTTGTTGAATGAAAGAATGAAAGTCTCTGAGAAGGCCTCTTATAAAGCAACACTTGTTTTAACTTTAACCCAGCATTTTGAAATGTGTTTGACCGTAATATTTTTTTTTTCTTTATGGAACATTTAAGATTACCTCAAAGAACAGTAATATTTCATGGGGTTATTTGAGAAATGCTAGTTTAGTTCTGTAATTTACAGTTTTAAAATATAATAGTCCCATTTATGAAATTCAGTGTTGTGTTTACTTATGTAAGTATTTGGAGAAAATTAGAGGAGAGTTTTAGTGATTTTTATTCAGGATATAGTTAACTTGCAATTTTTTTTTGTTAAGAATTGCTAAGATAATTCAAACCAGTGAATACCTTTAAATCACTTATTTTTTTCCCCATAATCTTCTTTCATTCTAGTTTACTTTTTTTTGTCTTTTTAAAATTTTATTTTATTAGTTTCAGGTATTCAAAACAATATAATAGTTAGATATTTTCACCCCTCACAAAGTGATAACCCTTCTCCTCCAGTCTATTACTTCTCTGACATCATATATAGCTGTTACAATTCCATTGACTCTATTCCCTATGCTGTACTCCACATCCCGTGACCACCATATATATATATTTAATTGTAGTTGACATTCAATGTTATTAAGCTTTAGCTTCAGGTATACAACACATTAGTCAGACATCTACACCATTCAGGAAGTGGTCTCCCTAATAAGACCTTCTGACCCCCTATGAAATCTTTACAACATTATTGATTATATTTCCCAAACTGTATTTCATATACCCATGGCTACATTGTGACTTCTAATTTGTACTTTCTAATCCCTTTACCTTCTCCCCCTTCCCCACCTCCCTTCCCATCTAGCAACCATCATGTTTTTTTCCCCCTCCATATCTCTGAGTCTATTTCTGTTTTAAATCACTTATTTTTAGTAATAGGATTTATTTAGTTTCTTTGACAGTAAACTTAAACTTACCATCCTAATTACATTTTGTTTTGGCTAATATAAAAAATAATTTGACTCAAGCATGGGTTTAAGCCCAAGGAGATGTAGTGCATATTGTGCTTCCACGTGCTCATGTACTGAGTCAGTTATATTACATCCTTGCTTGGAAGTCGATAAAGTATTTTCTAAAAATTGGAAAGTACAGTCTAGCTTTTGCAAGAACAGTGTTGATGAATGGACATATGAATCTTTAGTTAGGTGATCTGGGCTCCAGTGTCTGCTCTGCTCATAAATAATATGATAAATTAGCAATCTGCTTTGCTTACCTGTATCTTTCTATCTCTTTTAAATAATCATAGTGATCCATTTTTCAGTCTAATGAAAGAGTCTTCATTAAAACAAAATCCAGAACACTTCAAGGTTTGCAACAAACTATAGTTGGTAACCTCTTAGGTAAGGAAGAGTGACTGGACCAAGTGAACTTAAGTGAGAAAAGGAGACTCCTGGTCTACTCTAGATAGTTTCCTTCCCCATCTGTAGAGTTATCTTCCAAAACTGTTCTCTGCTGAAATTTTTTGGGTATGTTGCCCCCTTTCCCCCAGGGAAGCTGTATTCCCTTGCACGTTGTGGTACCTGCCCTGATAGATAGCCCAGTTACCACCTACACTGTTGCTAGAGGATCAAGGGGTAGAAAATGAGTACAGAACTGGGGAAACTTGCCAGAAGACTGGCGTGGTCATTGACATCAGTGATGGGTGATTACGACTGAACTGAAAGACAAATTGAGAGTTAGAAAATTTGCTGCTCCACTGTTGACAATGGGAACATTTTCCCTACACACAGCTCACGAAGATTTTCATAAAAATGAGTTCAGAAGAAGGGAACTCTTCAGTTTGATGAATAAGAATCAAAATGAGAAAGCCTCCAAAGAAAGGGGAAAGTCTGGAAACTGCTTCTTACTTTCCATATGAAAAGTGTCCTTCTGGAACATTTTTTTGTTAACATGCAATTTAAAGTTTATATTAACAAGAAGTCTGCCCCCTTATTTCTTTTACCCTTGCATCTTCCTCTCCCCACTCTCTTTTCTCTTGCCTCATAAATGCATACATAGTAAATATTCTAAGGATAGATTTGTAAAACTGCTTTGGAAATAAGAATGTTCTTATTTATAAATAGAGTGGATTCTAAGTGAAAATCCAGCTAATTATATATAGGAAATAGGTTTTCTTTTTATTTCGCTATATATAAAACAACACTGATAAATTGGAGGCTCAAATCTAACCCAGTGTGACTTCATAAAACAATTTCTGTGGGAACTGCACAGCATGCAGTTTTGGCTTTTGATGGATTATTTTTCTTTTTTTTCCTGAGTCTCTGCTTATTCTGTGTAACCTTCAATGTTAAACATAGCAGTAATGTTTAATAAGAACAAAGTGTTTTGTACAGAGTGTTATGTGAGGCTGCCTATTTCAATACTTAACTGTAAAATGTGTCATTTTCAGCTCTCTGACTGCTGATGTACTCCAAAAGAGAACAAACCTCCATGCATTTCACGTCTCACTAGTATTTTCATGGATCAGCGATCATTCATAGGATGTTTTTTGAGGTGCTAGGAATTTTGAGGGTTTAGTATTCATATATTTAATATATATTTTATTAATTAAACTTTATCTGGAGTTATTTTTAGCTTTTTCAGTGGAAAGATTAATCATCTTCCTCAAGGAATGTAACATAAGCATTTTTACTTGAGGCCATATTAGTTCTTGAAAATGTGACTTTGAGGTTTCCCAGATCAAAGAATAACATTCACTAAAAAGTTACATTTAAAAAAATGTTAATTCCATGTTTTGTTCACTTTTATCTATTTTGATATAGTTTTATGTTTCTTGACATAACTTATATTATACCCTTCTACATTTTAAGACAGTATGTTTTTGTTGATTAAGCAGTTGGAAAGCTAGGCTTCTTAATGTTTCTGATATATACCTTCATACAATTAAATGTATTTATACAATCTGTCATTTTATTTGTCATATTTGATTGATATATTTAAACTTCTAGCTTTAAAAGATGTGGAAATCAGTATCCTTGTATTGGCCTGATGTAATTCTTTTTCTTTCTCCTTTTTTTTCCCCATCTCTTATTAGTGAGTTATATCATATTTGCATTGTCAGTGGAAATAACATTTTGCATCCTGTTCTGGTATCTTATGTCCTTCATTTTGTTTTATTCTTAGTTCTCTGGTAAAAAAGCTCAGGAGTTGGTTTATCACCAGTTATTTTGCCATGGTTTTTCCAGCTTTGCTTGATTAACTAGATTCTTCCTTTAATAGAGTTCTCTAAAAGGATTTTTGGAAATAATGTTCAATTATGCATGTTCATAATTGAATAATGATTTTATATTTGGACATCAGTTTAGTTAGGTATATAATCCTTGAGTCATACATTCCTTGAGAAATTTTTAATGGTAATCTGTTACATTATAGAGTTGAAGTTGGAGGCCCACCTAATTTTCTTTTTTCTCTTTTTTTTAAATTGGGGAATTGGGGGAGGGCACCAGCCAAGTTGTTGCTTTTCAAATCTTAGTTGTGGAGGGTACCAGTTGCCATCTGGCTGCCCATCAGCAGTTCTTGGCCTCTAAGCTCAAGGTACTGTGTTACAGTCTTAGTTGCAGGTAGGCGTAGTCACTATCCCATGCAGGAGTTGAACCAGCAGCCTTGTTGTTAAGAGTGCACGCTCTATCTACTGAGCTATCCAGGCAGCAGCTCAGCTCAAGGTGCTGAGTTCAGTCTTAGTTGCGGGTGGGCATAGCCCACCATCGAATAGGCAGTCTTGTTACGAACGTGTGTGCTCACCAGCTGAGTCATCCTGCCTGCCACCTGTTGGTAGCTCAGCTCGGGGTGCAACGTCACTGACCCATGTGGGAATTGAACCGGGGGCTCTATTGCTCAGACCTCGCACTCTTAAGCCAACTTAACCAGTGGAGCCACTCTGCCAGCCCCTTTTCTTCTATTTTTTGTGACATTATTTTTTGCATGTCTGTTCTAGATCAGTTTTATCTGACATGGTGTCAATATATAGATTCAGATTTTCTTTATATTAGTAAATCTTTTTGGAATTATATCTTTAAATATTTGTCTATCCTGTTATCGTGATGTCTTCTTGGGCTCCAGTAATTCATGTATCCTATCTGTTTTTTCATATCCCATATTTTTTTATTTTTGCTACTTTTTCTGTTTTCTTTAAGAAGTATTTTATGTTCCTTTTCAGAAATGTTTATTCTTTCTAGTATTTTGTCCAGTTTCAGCTGCATTTTTATGATTATCTTATTTTTTCCAGGTCTTTCCTTTGTTGTCCAAGTTTATATTCCATCATTTCCTATCATCCAGCCATCTATTATCTGAGCACTTTTATCTCAGTGTTGTGCATTTTTTCACTAACTTTTTTTCTTTTTAAATTGTGTAACAAGGAGAACGAGTCCTGCTTATCATCCATGATCTTCTTCATCATGGCCAATCGGTATCTCTACACATTTTCAAACTAACTGTAGGTGGAAGAGAGTAACTCCAGACTGACTGGTGATTGTGTGGGTGACTACTATAGTGCCCTGAACTGGAAAACCACTCACTCCCGTAATTCAGGTTATGCTTGTTTTCAGAACTGTTACCACATTTATTCATTTCATGTTCCAAACTCTAAAATTGTCCTGTATTCCCAATAAAGGGTGAAAATGGAACCAAAGTCCTAACTCCAGTGTAAAAAAAAAAAAAAAATTGCTTTTGACAATGTTTTTATGAGAGAGAGAGAGAGAGAGAGAGAGAGAGAGTGTGTGTGTGAGTGTGTGTGTGTGTGTGTCTGTGTCTACTAATAGTTTTTCCTGTAACTTGCTCTCCCTGTTTTCTTTTTTTTCACCTTTGTATGGATTCATGCTGCTTCTTTTGATAGCTCATCTGGAAATGTGAGTTTTTGCCCAGTCAGCTATTTTCAGGAGATTTTATTTTTAATTATTTATTTATTTTTAAAGATTTTATTGGGGAATTGGGGGAGGAGAACAGCATTGGGGAACCGGGGAAGGGGAACAGACAAGTTGTTGTCCCCTGTTCTTCAGTCTAGTTCTGGAAGACATTGCTTCACTGGCCCATGTTGGTATCATCATTTGTGCTCTTCTTAGGTGAGGCAGATCAGTTGCTGGCCTCCGGACAGCTGCTCACAGCAGCTCTTGGCAGCTCACACCGTCTGCCAGCCGCTCACGCTGGTTGCCAGCCACTCACTGTAGCCTATGGCAGCCCACTGCAGCAGGGGCTGCAGCTATGCCATCCTGGGGACTCAAAGCAGCCCAGCTCCAGATGGAGCTGTTGTTCACCATCTTAGCTGTAGAGGGCAGTGTCTCTGGCCCTCATATGTGGGATCTGAACTGGGGCCACTGGCGTCCCAAGCCAGCTCTCAACCAAAGCACCACTTGGCCAGCCCTTTTCAGGAGATTTGAAATGGGAGGGAGTTAAAACCACATTCGAGACAGGTTAGTTTTCCTTTGACTCAGAGTTTTGGGTTGTGTGTTTATTTAGCTATTTTCTTTCACCAGTCAGTAGGCATAGGCAGCTGTGGGCTTTTGAATGCATTTTCCCTTCTATAGTCACAGAGACCACCTGATCTTGAAAATACAGCTTCTTTTTTTTAAATTGGGGAATTGGGGGAGGGCACCAGCCAAGTTGTTGCTTTTCAATCTTAGTTGTGGAGGGTACCAGTTGCCATCTGGCTGCCCATCAGCAGTTCTTGGCCTCTAAGCTCAAGGTACTGTGTTACAGTCTTAGTTGCAGGTAGGCGTAGTCACTATCCCATGCAGGAGTTGAACCAGCAGCGTCTCACTTTCAGACTTTAAGTGGATCCAGAGAAGTTCTGCTGTCAGCCCATGAGCCTATCCTCTGCTGGGAACTTAAGTTTTGCCCCCTGAGGGAGCCTCTCACCTCTGAGAACTTTGCTTTGTTTGCCAGCTCTTTCTGAGATGTCCAATTGAGACAATTTCTCTCCCCTTCCTCCTGCAGGTACTCAGGATTGAACTCTATTCTTTTGGAAGCTCGTTTACCTATTTTTGACCTGGGGTTTCAGCCGGATCTTAGTTTTGCTAAAAATGGAGACTCTGCTTTTATTTCTTTGCTGATGTAGATTAATTGCTTTGCAATGCTTTTCCTTCCTTCCTTCCTTCCTTCCTTCCTTCCTTCCTTCCTTCCTTCCTTCTTTAATTTTTTTATTGGGTAACAATGTGTTTTTTTTCTGGGACCCATTAGCTCCATTTCAAGCCGTTGTCCTTCAATCTAGTTGTGAAGGGCACAGCTCAGCTTCAAGTCCAGTCGCTGTTCTCAATCTAGTTGCGGGGGGCGCAGCCCACCATCCTATGCAGGAGTCAAACCAGCAACCTTGTTGTTCAGATCATGTGCTCTAACCAACTGAACCACCTGGCTGCCCCTGCGATGCCTTTCTTAGAAGAGTAAGGGGGAATGCTTACTTCATGCAACAGTATTAAAATTGGACGTACTTATTTATTTTTTTAAAGATTTTATTGGGGAATCAGGGAAGGGGAACAGACGAGTTGCTGTCCTTTTGTTTTTCATCTAGTTGTAGAGGACGTCGCTTCACTGACCCATGTTGGTATTGTGATTATTGTTCTCTTCCTGGGTGAGGCAGTCGGTCACCTGCCATTTGACTGCTGTTCATAGTGGCTCACAGCAGTTCGCACTGGATGCTGGCCATTCAGAGTAGCTCATGGCAGCCCACTGCAGCCCCACTGCAGCCTATGCTGTTGCCGGCGACTCACAGCAGCCCAGTTCTGGGTCTAGCTGTTGTTCACCATCTTGGCTGTAGAGGGCAGTGTCACTGGCCCATGTGGGATCCTAACCCCGGCCCTGCTGCTCAGAGCGCATTCTCCCAAGCTAACTCTTAACCAGTGAGCCACTTGGCCGGCCTGGAAGTACTTATTTTAAAAGTAAAACAGAAATTGTTGATTGTAGTATTTTGCAATAATTTAATCTAGTGTATGGTAGAAATTAGACCTAATGAGCTCCTCCCCACCCGCACCCTGTGCATACAGTGTAATCTTTGTTCCCTTTAGATATCATATAGAGCAGTGCCACTCAGAATGTCAGTGTGTTGGTATAAGGGACTTGAGCCAGAATATAAATCAATGTACTGCTTCCTTCATCAAAGAAGTATTGTTTCAGGAAAAATGTCAGCTGGACTAAACAGTGTGATTAGGGACATAATTGATTTACATTCTGGTCAAAACTTCTTCCTCCGTTGAAGACTGGTAACAGTTTGCAGATTGACAGCCAGTCTGTGAACGACGTTGAGAAGCACTGCTGTACAATACGTATGTGTGGTTATTACATAGTTAATCAATTGCCCCTTGTTTCTTCATAATTATTATTGCTATTGGCCAGTTGTATGTGATTATCACTGGTTAGTATGGCTGAAATAGATGTCTTGTTCCCATAGAAATAGGCGTCCTTGGGATGAAGGATTGTTTGCCATGTACCTTCTCTGATAGGGATTCCTCAGTGTAACGATTTATTTCTCTAA
This sequence comes from Aselliscus stoliczkanus, assembly GCA_033961575.1. Classification (NCBI taxonomy): domain Eukaryota; kingdom Metazoa; phylum Chordata; class Mammalia; order Chiroptera; family Hipposideridae; genus Aselliscus; species Aselliscus stoliczkanus. The sequence continues at coordinate 66,532,786 of CM066730.1, read as the reverse complement.
GCCATACTATGGAGATCATACTTACAGAGGTGGCTCTTATTAAGAGAATATTGCTTTATGAATGGTTCCAAAATGTGAATTGGGTAATTACAGAGAGTGGTAGAATTCAATGTAGCTTTGGAAGAAGTTGTAAGTTTAGGAATGTGCTATCTAAATCAAATGTTTCTCTTGACTCTTGTTGGGGAGATCATGAAATAATAACTAGTAAATAATAAGACATTGATTAGATTTTTGTCTTCTAAAGCTTTCATGTGATTGAAGGTTTTTTTTATTAGATATGGTCTTTGATGTCTAATTGGACATTAGATCTACTTTTCTTATGGTTTTTTTTGTTTGTTTGTTTTTTGTTTTGTAAGCTGAGCCCTCCTGCCACATGTTGTCAGCTCAGCAGCAGCTCAGTTCGGGGCTGGAAGTGAACCGGCAACCCTGTTGCTCAGAGCTCGCACTCTTGAGTTAGCTCTTAACCAACTGAGCCACTCGACTTTTCTTTATCTGTCAGAAACCAAGAATCATGCCATGTTGTCAGTGGCAACATGTAGAATTGGATTGGGGTAGTCACCAAATCCGTTTTGTTCTATTCCTATCATAATGAATTTTGCACATGAGGTCATGGTTTTTCTCATCAGTATGCATCTTTAAGATTAATATTGTTAGTAATTGGGCAGACATGAAATACTTTATAAGAAAAAAGTGTAACTTTTCATTATAATCTTGGAAAAAAATTTCCTAAATATCAGTGAAATACTACATTTCACACTAAAGATTCACAGCCAAGACACAGTATAAGAATCTGTCTGAACAGATAGCATGATTTGAAATTATGTATATACTTGATAGGAAAGCCTTACTTAATAACCATTCTGATTATAAACTTTAATTATGAAATGAATTAACTGTGGGGCAGTCCTACATACCCAGTGACAGTCTTTAGATAATTCTACATCCTTGCCAGCCACATTGCCAAACTGAAGGGTTACAGCTAATGTATTCTGTCAATGGAGTTAGCATAGTACTTTTAATAGTTCTGCTGTCTTGCGTATAGGTAAAGCCTTGGAAAACACTAGAAAAAAACAACAACCCATGTTCGTTGCACTCTAGTTTCTTTTCTAGTGCCACCAGATGTCAGTATAACCACAGGACCAGAGAAGTATTGCAGTAGATAAATGGCTTATGAACTTTCTTTTTGCTTCATGAAAGAGGTAGGGGAAAAAAAGTTTTATAGAAATTAGGTATAGAATGGAAAGATTATTTTATTGTTGAATTTTATGAAAAATGGAGTGCATAATGGAGGGTAGAGTACATATGGAATTTAAAGAGCATAGATACAGATAAACATTCATATACAATAAATGTGCTAATAGACTATACAGATGATCTCCCACACTCCAGAATTTCCCACGGACTGCTATAACTAGAGCTGATGAACAGCCTGTGGTTAAACAGTTCACTACAACCTCACTGACTATGATGTTTCTTAGTAGAATTACAGTCAAAATGTGAGATCCAAAATGAGTGTATTTCTAGGTAATGGATGGAAAATTCAGCTCACTGCAATTTGCATTTGGTACAGAACTTGTCTCCATGTCTCCAGTAGTTCCTTAGAACACATAGTCAGAATAGGCATTTTTCCAAAAGGACATTCAGTAGGATAATCATTTTTATTTATTTATTTATTTTATTTATTTATTTTTGTGGGCAGTGTCACTGGCCCTCAAATGTGGGACCCGAACTGGGGCTGGTGGCTTCCCAAGCCAGCTCTCAACCACCGCGCCACTCGGCCGGCCCAGGATAATCATTTTTATAAGATCCCCTTTAAAAAATTTATTCTTTAATGAATGCTGCATTAAATGATGATCATTGTTTACTATTCCTACTTAAAATGATCACTTACATATTATGTATAGGTTTGCCATATTTGTCCCACTTGAGATTCCTACAATGAGTTCATGCCTTTAGGAGGTTTTCATGTGGGGCTTGTGACTGTACTCAATGTGCTACATGCCTCAGCCGAGTTTTGATTATAGTTGAAGCCTTGTGTGGGTCAAAGGCTGCTTCCAGTTTTTTTATTTCTTCTTGTCAAAAATATTTCATTACTCAGGCTGTTTTCTCAGATGAGTTCTTTTTACTTCTTTTCCCTCTAATTTAGGAAATGGGAAGACTTTTTTCTTAAAAATATAAGATGTCCCCTAGAAAGTATTGCAGGAAATGATGTTCTCATGTCATTCTTTCTTAAATTTTGGCCTGACAAGTTTCTTCAGTACTATAATGTGACCTGTTGTGAGAGGGGCAGTGTCCCTAGCCTCAGAGCTTCTGGTTTTTCTTTTCTACTGTCTCAGCTGGAATCTTGTATACAATACCTGTTTGGATTGAAGGGAGGAAAGGCCTTTCTCCCATCTCTCTGTGTGCCCCAGACACTTTGAGCTCTGCCTTCCAAAGTGGGGTATTTTATTTCGACCTTATTCTTTATCCTTAGGCTCTGGTCTCTATTGGATGCCGGTATAGTGCCAGATCCTACCATTCTGCTTTCTTTCTCTCTCTGGGAATCCACAGTACTTTTCTAGGTTCTAGGATTAATCGTTTTCTTTCTCTCCTTGAACTCTTACCTGAAGACATAGGAGCCATACGTAATGGCTTGGCTCCCCATCCCCATTGCCAGGCATGCATCTTTGAGATGGATATGCCTAGGCTTCTAGGCTAAATTCCAATTTAGTTAAATTCTGAACTCTAGACAAGTGCTGTACAATAGGAATTGGAAATGTTGTGTATCTACACTCCCCAGTATGATAATCAATAGCCATGGGTGGCTTTTGAGCACTTCTAATTTTGATTGAGGTACTCAAAATTTAATTTAATTTAAATTTAAATAACCACATGTAGCTAGTGGTTTTTATATCTACAGTTGCTGCTCTTCATACATCCTTAACTGAGCAGTAGTCCTCTTCTACCTTTGAAGCATTTGTCTCCTTTGCCCAAGCATGCAGTATTAGGCAGGTCCCACAGAGAGATTAGGAAACAAAAAACCACCAGTTTAGCCAACCAGCTTTGCTTATCAGTGGGATGGGAGAAGTTGCTGCTGAATTTCCCTCATTATCCTTAATTGGTTAGGTGATTATCATGGTTCTACGTTCTTTATTAGGCTTAGTTCCTATCAAGGGCTTACCATCTAATTGGCAATAGTATAACTGGAATTCAACGCAAACTGGAGTAAGTGCCCTGGGAGGCACAAAGTATTATGAAAGTTAGTTCTGTCCTAATTACTGTTATTTTTCTCCTGTAGATTCATCTACTTTCTTGTCTCTTCTCTCCCTGTTTCTGTGGGATTTAAAGCGTTTTTAATTAATATATAAGATGTGACTTTAAAATAATACTTTGAGAAAGTAGGACAAGGTTCAGTTAAATTTTTATTCTGATTTTTTTTATAATTCACATTTATGCACTTTAGGAGTATTTCAGATAGTGTTTTTGGAATTCCCATTTGAAATTCTCTTCAGTGTTAGTGGCAGTCTTTTTTTTTTTTTTTTAACTTCACAGACAATTTCAAACGTATACAATAGCATAGAGAAAAATATAATAAATTGCCTGCCATGTACCTAACACTCAACTTTAATAGTTACCAATTCAGGGCCAACCTTATTTCACTTAAAACTATACCTACTGTCCCCATTCTATTATAGCAAAGGAAAACCCCATTCGTCATATAATTTAAAACATAGTAAATATTTGTGTATGTATCGCTAAAGGTTAAAGGTGTTTTTTTTAAAAAAACAACACCACAATACAATTATTGCTCCTAAACTTAACAATAATTCATTAGTATCACCAAATATACAATCAGTGTCAAACTTCCTGATTGTCATATATATTTATTTTTCAGTTTGTTGAATTCAGGATCCAATTAAGCTCTCTATTGTAATTAATTTATGTTTTTTTTAGTACAGTGTTTCATCATTTCTGCCTCATATAATGTTTGTTACTGGTTTATATATTGATTCTAGAACAAAGTATTGGATGGATGAGTAGCCAATGATCTTTTCAGTATTGATAATGGTGTTCTAAAAGAACGTGATGTATATTTGCAGGAGTTGAGTCAATTTTCCTTTGTCCTCCGGATGCCGTCTTGTGTAGATTGTTACTGATATTCATTTGAGCATGTGTTACTTGAAGATTCTGATTGGGAGATATGATGTTGCTCTAACTGACATAGACACAGAATATAAGGGGACATACAGTTCGATGCTGCTAAAATGCCTGGTCCTAGTTATTTGCACTCATGAGCTAGTTTCTTTTTCTTTTTCCTTCTCTTCTACTTCTCTTTCTTCTTCATAATATCCTATTGAGTAATTCTTATGTATATAGTCATCCTAGTATCACATAGAAATTTGTTTTATTTGATAATATTTACTTAGAATCACTTGAATTGTGGAAATGCTTCTAAATGAAAGGTTGGTATTACCACATTGTTGTGGAAGAGAAATTTTAGTTTAGTGCCTACTGTGCATATAAATACATAGGTATGGTATACATTCAAGTTTGATAATATTCCCTGAAAAGTAAATAATTCTCCAGCCTTACCATAATGATTAAGTCACTAAGGTATTCTGCAATAAAACATGTTGGTAGACTTCTAGGATATGATTGACAACATACACTTAAATTAGCTGCATATTCTAAATTTAGGTGAATAGAAATTAATTTCCAATGAAGACTTTGCTGGTATTGGATCATGGGAAAGTATGGAAAATCTGTGAACACTGATGGAGTGTGAGGGGTTTTTTTGTTGTTGGATTGGGAGGAGGGCATTTGAGTCGCTGTAGTTGGTGACTGTCGAGTCCAAAGTCAGTGACTGTATATAGCCTCCATATGGCTAGGAGAAAATATGCTGTCTGTCACAGCACTGTTTGATGTCTAGTTAATTCTGTTTCATTTTGAACCCTTTAATGGTATCTCTTGTAGGCATCCATCTTGCCTTACACATGTGAAACCCAGACCACGGCCAGGGATTTTTGGAGAACTTGCACAATGGGGCCATCCCACTTTTTCTTTGGGACCTTGCCCCAAAGATTTCAGCTGCTTAAATTTTAATCTCTGCGTCCTTAGCTCAGTGGACTGGGGCGCTCTGTCTGCTTGGACTGTTTACTCGAGTCACATGTCACCTTTGCTCTGCTTAGGCTTTAGCTCAGTGCACCATAATCAAGAAAAGTCCGTGGGCAGAGAGCTGAGGTAATTATAGGGCTCACCACATGTGTTTTCCTTCTCTCAGGAGTCAGCCTTCTGCCTGTTGTTTAATGCCAGAAAATATCTTTATATATTTTATCCACTCTTATGATAGTTTATGGCAGGATGGCTACTTTAGTATCAGTTATATTGTTATATCCAGAAGTGAAATTCTGAAGCCTATTCAGGTTAGAGAGGGAATGTGTTTCTCAAAAGAGAAAACCTTATTTTCTTTTAGACATTTTTTCCCTCATTCATCCAGTCAACGATTATTTATTGCCTGTCTCCTGTTTGCGATTGGCACTGGGCATACAAGGGAATGAGAGATAGTTTCTTTCCTCAAGGAGTATACTTAGTGGATTAGGAGTCCAAATAGCAAGATTGAGTCTGTTTTTTTTTTTTTTTTTAATAAACTTTTATTGAAGCATAACATACATTGTAATGGTCTGGTTCTCCTCCACCCTTTCCAATGTGATAACTTATTATATAAGGACAAAGAAGTTAGTTCTGCTTTTCCAAAGAAGAGGCTTTGGTAGTAGGTGTAAGCTTTAACTACACTTTTGTAAACCACTGTTTTAAAATTATTAACCATTAAATTTGATTTATTTTGAAAAAAATAGCATGAGTATAAAAATGCTATTTATCTGCTCATATATTGGTTTCACTCTTTGCCATTGGGAAGTGTTTTTACTAGAGATGCAGAAATCAGATATCTTAATGCATTTATGATATTAAAAGTGAAAACAATTTTTGTCTCTGTCTGACTTCCATATTGTATTTAATAAGTGAAACAAATTTTTTCGACTTTCATTTCTATAAGGTCAGCCTAACTCATGAAAAAGAAACTTATCTTCACTCTCCTTCATATATCACTGCTGACAACCTGATAATCTTCAACTCAAGGTCTGGCTATAGGATGATTTTTGCCAGCAATCACTGATAATGATGTATGAATTGGATATGAAACAGATTTTCTTACTTTTCTATCATGACCTTCATTCACAATTAGATTAACTTTAGATTGATTATAGAAAAATAACCGCTTGAAAAACGGTTATTCTTTCCCTAGTAAAATACCCTTACATATTAACTTAGAAATAAGCTAAGCCATGTTAAACTTCTACTACAGTGATACGGTTTCAACCGTGGTGGTTAAATTTCTGAAACCTCCTAGGGTAAGAGAATTTTTTTAAGGTTTTTTTTGGAAACTGGGGAAAGGGAACAGTGTTGGGGAATTGAGGAAGGGGAACAGCCAAGTTGTTATCCTTCAATCTTAGTTGTGGAGGGCTTTGCTAGCTCAGCTCTAAGTCCAGTCAACATCCAGCCGCCTGTTGGCAGCTCGTGGCTGCTCAGCTCGAAGTGCCACGTTCAGTCTTAGTTGCAGGTGGGCATAGCCCACTGTTCTATACAGGAGTCAAACCGGGCAACCTTGTTGTTAGGAGCACGTGCTCTCACCAGCTGAGCCACGCTGCCACCTGTTGGCAGCTCAGCAGCAGCTCAGCGTGGGTGCAGCTCACTGGACCATGTGGGAATCGAAAGCTTATGCTCTTAACCAACTGAGCCACTTGGCCGACCACAACAGAATTTTTATGTTGACGTTTGTATGAGTAGCTACATATTTGGATAACTGTGACTTCTCTCTCTCCTGTTCACGGCTACATTGTATGATATGGGTCAGGAGGCCCAAAGCCCAGCGTAGAATCAAGAGAAGAAGCAGCTCCAACCATTTTTTCATGCCAGGACCCCATACGCAGGCTGCAAAAGCCTTTGAGCTCCTTCTAAGAATAATTTTTTTTTTTTTTGAGGGCAGTGTCACTGGCCCTCATATGTGGAACGGGACCAGGGCCGCTGGCTTCCGAAGCCAGCGCTTAACCACCGCGCCACTCGGCCGGCCCTAAGAATAATTTTTTAAGGCATGAAATAAAATAACGCAGGATTACAAAGGAATTATATAATTTTGAAAGCGTGCTATCAAAATATTGAAAAAAACAAATTTGTGATATAGCAATATATATGCTTTTTAATTAATGATCAAATAGCAGGTCTAGTGACAGGTTTCATAACTGCTGTACTTTCAGAGCAGCGATGAGCATCATGGTATTTTGAGAGATCGGGAACAATGGCAGTGTGATACAGAAATATCCATGATTTCTTTTTTTTCCCATTGCTCTCAGAAGTAACTGTTTATGTTTAAAATGCAAACAACTAGTATTGCAAAATGATTTCAAGCAGTTGCTCTCTCAACATCACAGCACATCTGAATTCCACACAGGCAAGAACATTGAGGACTGGCCGAAGTCTGGTGTGTAGCTGACAGTGTTTGTAGCCTCAGGATTTACACCACCTGTATCTGGTCAGGAAGTCACCATCCCAAGTTACTTAGTGTCCCTGTTCTTTAAGTTACTTAGTGTCCCTGTTTGTTTAAGTACATATTTTAAGTAACAGTTAAAGAGCTGTCTGGCTTTGTGGCCTCCAGTATTTGCCACTGATCTCAAAAGTAACTTTATTTTTAAACATACAAAAAACTTGATGTCTAAAATTACATGGAATCAGTGTCTATTCTTTTTTCCCGTTAGCAGCAACTTACAAAAATGCATTTTTCATTACCTTTTCTTTTTTCAGGTTTTGTCTTTGTTTTGTTCATCAGAAGTCTGACTTCTCGCTAATCCAGTTTACTGTGGGATTTAGGAAAACTAGGTATAAATGCCTTTACTGGTCTTGGTTGAGTTTCAGTCTGGTACTGTTCTTAAACTTAGTAAGGCGCTCTCTGCAATTTTGTATATGATACAGTATTTTGAAGGTATGGAACCTTATGAAAAAAAACCCAGCTAATCGATTCTTTTTTTACCCCCAGAGGGGAAAGGTGTGTTTTGCAAATAGTGTGTGTCTTATTTTACTGTTGAACAGCAATTGCTATTTATTTATTTTTGTTTTCCCCCCGTCCTCAATCCGCCGCCCCACTCCCCCCTCCCATTATCTACGTATCTATTACAATTCCATTGATTCCACTCCCACACTATACTCCACATCCTGTGGAGTGTGTGTATGTGTGTGTGTGTGTGTGTGTGTGTGTGTGTGTATATATATATATTCAATTATAGTTGACATACAATATTATGCAACATCAGCTTCAGGTGAATAGTGCAGTGATCAAGCCTCTACCCCATCCATGAAATGGTCTCCCTAACAAGACATGTGACCATCTGACACCCTACAAAATATTTACAACATTATTAATTATATTCTGTCTTTCATATCCCTGTGGCAATATTGTAGTTACTGATTTATGCTGGTAAGAGAATTTTTGATTAAAGAACTTCTGACAATCTTTATGGGGAAATAATCTTTGGTATAAAGTCAATATATAAAATTAATAGAATATCAATGGCATGTTATCATCTTCAATAATAATGAGTACATTTATCATTTCTTATTTTATACTTTTAAGTATTTTACTTTCCCATATTGTTTCATCTATAATAGCATTTTTCAAGTGTGGCCCTTTATGCAAATGTCCAGTGCCTTTCTAATTTTTGACCAAGAGTTGTTGATTCTCATTTCCTGCCTCCTACTATAGTAGAAGATCATAGAATAACTGTATGCTTGAAATTAAATAAAAAATCTTGTTTGTTTTCTAAAACTCCTTTCCTACTACCAAGTACATGAGTCAGACCTTATATGTATCTCTGCTCTCTCTTTTCCTATAGATGTTGATATTTCCCTACACTTATAATTCTGTGAAGTCATTGTAATAGCCTCACGTTTACAACATTCACAGTATACCTCATTTGCTAATGGCATATATGTGCACTTACTTATATATCTCTCTTCTGGCATTCCGGTTTTTTCATGAACTCCTGTAGAATTACTGCCACCTTTATAGCAAAGTTTTATGGTAGATAACATTCTGGAAAGTTTAGCTCTACTTATTTGTTCTGTTAACTTAATAATATTATACCTATATTCATCCTCATTAGGTAGGATTTATAAACTGTTATATGTACATGATATTAGACTACACATACCTTGTGCTAATGTTATATTAGATATGTAAAAGAAAGTAGAATAATTTGGTAAAATTAGTAAAAGGGCACATAATTTTTAGGTATTTGTAGGCAAGCAAACTGTTCCTTCAAAGTATCTATATTGGCAGCAACCTGGAAACCGTTAGTTTCTTTTTTTAAATTTTTTGTTGTTTTTTGTTTTGTTTTGAGGGCAGTGATACTGGCCCTCATATCTGGAACCAAATCGGGGCCGCTGGCTTCCCAGGCCAGCACTTAACCACCGCGGCACTCGGCCGGCCCTTCTTTTTTTAAATTTTTAACTATTTTATTTTTTTAAATTAAGTTTATTGGGGTGACATTGATTAGTAACATTGTGTAAGTATAATACATCATCTGTATGTTGCATTGTGTGCTCAGCATCTAATCTCCCTCCGTCACCATAAATTTGGCTCCCTTTACCCTCTTCATACTCCCCCCACCTCCCATTCGTCTTGGAACAACCCTTCTGTTTTCTGTGTCTATGAGTTTGTGTTATTTGTTTTGTTTGTTCATTTGTTGCTTTCTGTTTCATGTCCCAAATATGAGTGAAATCATACGGTTTTTGTCCTTTTCCGTCTGACTTATTTCGCTTAGCAAGATACTCTCAAGATCCATCCATGTTGTCGCACATAGCAGCATTTCATCCTTTCTTAATGGCCGAGCAGTATTCCATTGTGTATATGTACATCTTCTTTATCCAATCATCCATTAAAGTATACTTAGATTGTTTCCATGCCTTGGCTACCGTGTATAATGTTGCAGTGAACATAGGGGTGCATATATCCTTACGAATAAATGTTTTCAAATTTTTTGGGTAGCTACCCAGAAGAAGAATTGCTGGGTCATATGATAGCTCTATTCTTAATTTTTTTTTTTTTTTAAAGATTTTATTGGGGAATTGGGGGAGGGGAACAGCGTTGGGGAATCGGGGAAGGAGAACAGACAAGTTGCTGTCCTTTGGTTCTTCAGTCTAGTTGCGGAGGATGTTGCATCACTGGCCCATGTTGGTGTCGTCATTGTGCTCTTCCTGGATGAGGCAGATCGGTCGCCGGCCTCTGGATGGTTGCTCACTGCGGCTATTAGCAGCTCACACTGGCTGCCAACTGCTCACGCTAGCTGCTGGCCACTCACTGCAGCCATGGCAGCCCACTGCAGCAGGGGCTGCAGCCCACACCATCGCCGGGGCTCGCACAGCCCAGCTCCAGGTGAAGCTGTTGTTAGCTGTAGAAGGCAGTGTCACTGGCCCTCATATGTGGGATCCGAACCAGGGCCGCTGGCATCCCCAAACCAGCTCTTAACCAATGTGCCACTTGGCCCGCCCTATTCTTAATTTTTTGAGGATCCTCCACACTGTTTTCCAAAGTGTGAGCCATTAGTTTTAGTGACTATGGTTAAGTAAAATGCATTGCTTTAACAACACTGTTTAGTTTATCTGGAGTCCCCTTTTAGTTCAAACAAACAAGGTTTTACTGTATTTTCATTGGTTGTACAACACAATTTTAACAATGATTGTTATTTATGGTGGCAGGAAATATCTAAGGTGCAGAATTTGCAGTATTGCTCTTTCAGTTTGTCAGTGACTATTGTCATTTGTGATCAAATGGTAATGATAGGAAACCTTTCAGTCTTTTTGAGACTGCTTCTTCTGACCCATTCGTTCACCCCATTCTCTTCCTATTGCATTTTTTTTTTAATTGGGGAATTGGGGATGGGGAACAGCGTTGGGGAACGGGGTAAGGGGAACAGATAAGTTGGTATCTATTCGTTCTTCAGTCTAGTTGTGGAGGACATTGCTTCACTGGCCCATGTTGATATCATCATTGCGCTCTTCTCGGGTGAGGCATATCCGTCGCAGGCCTTTGGACGGCTGCTCATAGCGACTCTTGGCAGCTCATACTGGCTGCCAGCCACTCACACTGGCTGCCAGCCACTCACTGTAGCCTTGGCAGCCCACTGCAGCAGGGGCTGCAGCTATGCCATCCCGGGGACTCACAGCAGCCCAGCTCCAGGTGGAGCTGTTGTTCACCATCTTAGCTGTAGAGGGCAGTGTCACTGGCCCTCATATGTGGATCTGAACGGGGACCGCTGACGTCCCAAGCCAGCTCTTAATCAACGCTCCACTCGGCTGGCCCCCATTGCATTTTTAACAAAATAGAAACATACTGTCAACATTATCACAGAGAATAAATATTTGCCTCTTGCTTCTGTCCTTCTCTAATTTTAAAAATAATTTGTGCACATAAAGGATGGAGATATATATATATATATATATATATATATATATATATATATATATATAAATAAATGGTTTGGGCTAAGACAATGGTGATAAATGTTTTAGCATTGCATAGTGAGTATTTATTTTAATTTGTTGATAGGAATGGTCACAGCATTGTGAGTTCCAAGGTGAATTAGTGATGAGAACATCTCTAAAGTGTCCAGACCTACAAACATGCCATTTTACTGACAATAATTTTTTTGACTGCTGTATTGCAGCTGTTGAAAATGGACAGATAGATGTGTTAAGGCTGTTGCTACGACACGGAGCAAATGTTAATGGGTCCCATTCTATGTGTGGATGGAATGCCTTACACCAGGCTACTTTTCAGGTAACTTCTGAATTTATTTCATCTTCATGTAAATTGTATGTTTTACCCTTTTAAAATGACAGTTCTATACAGTTTTTGCTTCCTACTTGCCTGTGATTTATGATGGTTAGTGCAGTACAGAAAGGCAGTCTAAATGCTAATGATCATCCTGAATAAGCCAACTGCTCTAGTAGTTTCAGCAGCTTTGGGCTGCAGGGATTATCTAAGTTTTTCAAATGTTGATAGCATAGTTAAGAGACCATCAGAATACTTGGGATATAAATTGATAAGGAGCAATGCCTTATTTTATATATAGCAGTATATTTAGAAACTGATAATTCAGCATTTGAGCTAGCCAGCTAATTTTGCAGGATTTTATAAGGTTTATAATTCCTAGAGATCAATGTTTCATCTGTTTGTGTTTAATGGGCTGGCTATAGGTATAGAGTAATTTGATTGTTTACTATTTCCATCCCATCCAACAATACACTTAAAAAAAAAAGAAAAGCTTTCTTGTAGTGAGGATAAAAAAACACAAAAAAAATAACAAAAAAGCAATTAGAAAAGAGATACCTTCTGTTTTCTTTGTTTTTGCTTATTTAAAATATGAATCTGTGCTTTAGGGAAATGCTGATATCATAAAATTGCTTCTTAAAAAAGGAGCAAACAAGGAATGCCAGGATGACTTTGGAATCACACCTTTATTTGTGGCTTCTCAGTATGGCAAGCTAGAAAGCTTGAGCATACTTATTTCATCGGGTAAGATTAATCCATTAGCCTTTGAACTGTTAAGATCATGAGTTTTAACTTTGTATCGTCCCAGGGAGAATAATTCTTGACCAGATATAAATCAGGTTGTGCAATTTATGGTTTTACGTTAGTGGTAAATAAGAGTATATAACAAGTTGATTTATAATCCTGGATACTAAGTGTCCATTATTAATACTAACATAATGTAGCACACAGCTACTAATTTACCTGAGGAGGAAAATAATCTATTACTAAAGCAGCTTTATTGGCAAATTGAATGATGGGCTGTGCTTTCTTATAGGGACCTGAGCTGCTCCAGCTTTCCAGGGTATAAGACTATTTTAGGCTTAATTTATTAGATAGCAATTTTGTATATTAAACCTTTGAGTTGTATGTTTTGATCAATTGTATGATTATTTAAATGGGTTTATTTCAAAGCATGTTTATACTTTATTATGTTAGTAGCAGCATAAACCTGCTAAAGGTTTCTCTGTGACAGCCATTTCACATTCAGCATTGCCAGAGAAGATGGTGTTGAGGTAGCATTCTTACTCTGTGTGACATTTCTGTGACAAGAAAAATGATGTAAGGGCTCTTAAATTCCTCCTCCAAGCACTGTGTATGTTCTCACGAGAGCTAAGCTGACGAAGCATGGATCGTCAAAAGCAGTTTACCATTAGGCAATTTTTCTTTAATATTTTTTTTTTTTTAAAGATTTTATTGGGGAATTGGTGGAGGGGAACAGCGTTGGGGAATCGGGGAAGGGGAACAGACAAGCTGCTGTCTTCTTGTTCTTCAGTTTAGTTGCGGAGGATGTTGCTTCACTGTTGGTATCGTCATTGTGCTCTTCCCGGATGAGGCAGATCGGTCGCTGGCCTCTGGATGTCGCTCACCGCGGCTATTGGCAGCTCACGCTTGGCTGCCAGCCGCTCACGCTGGCTGCGGGCCACTTACTGTAGCCTATGGCAGCCCACTGCAGCAGGGGCTGCAGCCCACACCATCACCGGGGCTCGCACAGCCCAGCTCCAGGTGGAGCTGTTGTTAGCTGTTGAGGGCATTGTCACTGGCCCTCATGTGGGATCCGAACCGGGGCCGCTGGCATCCCAAAACCAGCGCTTAACCGATGCGCCACTCCGCCGGCCCTTTTCTTTAATATTTTAATTGCAGCTGACATTCAGTATATATTTTTTTGAAAATACCTATGCTTTTCAGATACCGTCTATACGGTAATTTATAAATTACTCCAAATATACAAAACAAAATTTATTTAGACAGCAGACCACGTCTTATTTGTAATTTTTCCTTACAAACCTTCAGATACTCAAGTTGAAATAGGAAGCAGAAGAAACAAACATTCATGAAGCGCCAAATTAAGATATGTTACAAATATCGAGTCTGCATCTTAGAGTTGAGAGGAATTTCCAAAATCATTTATTTAAACGTGTGTGTCTTAGAGTAAGAATTCCAGGTCCTGAGTGTTGAAGTGTCTTCCAAAGACCTAAAAAGTATTTCTTGGCAGAATCAGGGCTTGGAGCCAGGCCTTCTGACTTCTCATCTTCTTTCTTCTTCTACATAGTACCTTCCTGAGGACTTTCTTATTTCATTTTATGGCTTCCAGCCCCATAAATTCCAATTATTAGTGTATTACTAATATTTAGAATAAAATAGATTCTACTGCACCTTGATGACTCCCCTCCTGCCTAGCCTATCTCCTGAAATGCTAAGCACCTATTTTGTTTGGCTTCGTTCTTTTTTTTTTCCTTCTCTCCTCTCTGAATAGTTATGAACCGCAAGTTGAAAAAGTATGTGTAGGTATGTTTATAATATAGCTATATGTGTTTCTAACTCCTTTAAATAACTTGCAGTGAATTATGTTTTTTCCCCAACTTTTCTACCTGTAGTTTTGAAGGGACTTATTCTTTATTCTTTCTGATACTTTGAAATTATCAATGAAAATGAAACATTGCTTAAAATAAGTTGAGTAGGTTTCTTTCTGGACTTAGTCTTTTCTCAGTAATAAAGTTTACTTCTTTCAGAGACCGATAGTAGGTGAAGCATCCACTTTATATTAAGATTTTATTTGTTTAGATATGTTGAATGTCCAGTTGGAATTTCTGAAGGTTCTATAAACTCTTTAACTTACCATTTATGTTTTGCATAGTTTTTACACATCTCATGGCTTTGTTTTAATCAAGGTGCATTTATGGAATATCCTTTTAAATAAAAATTAGTCTTTTTCCCCTCAATAATGATGATTTCGCCACTGACATATATTCAAGAAATTTAAAAATTCTTACGGTCATACTTAGCATATTTAGCACATTATTTGTCAATGAGAAAAGTTTGGGAAAGTCTGCTATTTTTAAAACCTTCACAAATATTGAAGTCACCTTCAACTTCTTCACATCTTTACACACTGGCATCTAAATAATTGGTTAGATTTATGCTTAAAAAATTGAGCTCAGAAACCCATTTAAATAGACACTTTTCCTTTTTATTGTAGGCTCTATCATACAATGATCATGAAGAATAAGGATGTAATGAAGAGCATAGTCAACATTAGCTTTAAAGCATAACCCTCAGGCCGGCCGAGTGGCGTGGTGGTTAAGAGCTGCCTTGGAACGCCAGCGGCACCGGTTTGGATCCCACACATGAGGGCCAGTGATACCTCCCTCTAAAAAAAATAAAAAAATATAAAGCATAACCCTCATGTATGTCCTATCTACTTTCGGACATGTTTTTCATAAAACTTACCCTGAATTGAGTGACATCTATAAAGGTTCATAATTTAGGATTTTTCTTATCCTTTTCAGTAATTACCAGAAATGTTATCCATATATGATTGTTTGCTTTTTTACCCTTTTTACCTTTTTAAATGATTACTTGTTGGAACCTCAGAGTGCTTGTTGGAGGACAGTTTGGGATGAATTCTTTATTGAATAAGATATTTGTTTTAGCTTAAAAATGAATTACAAAATATTTATAACTTGCTTTCTTGCTAATATAAAAGCAAAAACACTTTAAATGGTTACCAGCAAGTTAAAAAAAAAATCAATATGTTTATACAACAGTATCCACTAAGGGGGAACTGTAGTATGGTTGATCTTTGAACAATGCAGGGTTAGGGCTCTGACCCCATGTGCAGTCGAAAATCTATGTATAACTTGATTCCTCCCCAAATTAACTACTAATAGCTTACTGTTGACTGGAAGCCTTACTGATAACATTAAGTCGATTAACACATATTTTGTATGTTATATGTATTATATGCTGTATTCTTACAATAAAGTAAGCTAGAGAAAAAATATTATTAAGAAAATCGTAAGAGAAAAATCATTTACAATACTGTATTATGTTTATCAATATTGTAAATTTACATCACCTGTTTAGAAGATGGAAAAAAAATCTGTATATTAGTGGATCTGCACAGTTCAAACAAACCTGCATTGTTCAAGGGTCACCTGCACTATGAAACCTTTTCAAGGCAGCTGCTTTGAAATGTGTGTTAATTATGTCCCCCCCCCCATGCATGAGGATTATCTGTTAAATGTTTTATTTTGTATTAGGTGCAAATGTCAATTGTCAAGCCTTGGACAAAGCTACTCCCTTGTTCATTGCTGCTCAGGAGGGCCACACGAAGTGTGTGGAGCTCTTGCTGTCCAGTGGGGCAGACCCTGATCTTTACTGTAATGAGGACAATTGGCAGTTACCTATTCATGCAGCTGCACAGATGGGCCACACAGAGTAAGTGTGAAAAATGGAAAATAAAAAAGTCTTATAATTAAAAGATTATAAGGAATAAATCTTCTGGGACAAACAGACCCTTTATCCCCAGACAAAATCCATGGTATTCCCTTCTCTACCAACCTGCTCAGTGACTAGATCTCCCTCCACCGATGTCGCCAGCGTCATCCCCCACTCCTCTTAGCCTTGCACTGTCCTCGCGTAAGGCACGCACAGGGCCTGGAAATTGGACAGCTCCAGGGGCTTTCTCAGGGTAAGTCTCCACCCTGATTTCCCAAGCGATGGCTATTCCCTTTCGCTGTTCTCTAGTTTTTCCCAGGCATCTTTAATTTGCTATCTGATGGCCTTATTCAATTTATTTATGTTACCTCCCTGACTCCAGAAAGTTTTTCAGTCAGTGACCTCTGTTGGTGTACAGTTGTCCTTTTATATATATGGGTAGTTCTCCCCTTTTGAACCCTTTGACTAGACTTTATCTAATCTCAAGTGTAACTCTTTATTTTCCCCACTTCTATTACTGTTCTTCCTTAGCCAAAGGTTCCCATGAGATTTTTGGTATTTTCTGGAGAGAGAGAGATTAAAAGAAAGTTGTAACTACCTGAAATTGGAGGTTCCAGGAATCTTGGAAGCTAATAACCTGGTTATACTTACGAGAATATGGCAGCTTAATATAAATTGGCACTAAACAGTTTTTTAAAAATATATGTTTAAAATCTTTAGAGACATAATTCTACAATAATAACTTTATAGCTATTGTTAGTATTATTTAATTTAAAAAATAATAGTGAAGTCAGTATGTTTACATAGTAGGAAAACAGATTCTGCAATATGGTCATTATGCCACTAGGTGGCACAGTATTTTACTGTTTCCTTAAAGATATTTATAAGCAAGTTTGTAACTTGTTGAAGAGTATAATTTTTCCAACCCATTTAAAAAACTTAAACATGTTTTTTAAGTTTCAGACATTAAATAAATTATTTTAACAAAATACTTAGGTTTTAAAATTTGGTATTTTTCTTCATTCTTGATTGTTTAAACATAAATCTTAGGTACAGTTATACTCTGGCTTTAAATTGATACCAAAACTCTCTTGGGAATTTGTCCTCATTTGTTCTCAATTTTGAGAATTCTGTTTGTCACTGATGATTTCCTCCATAGACTGCTTCTAAGGTAAGTTCTCCTTGAATACTGTTACCATCTTAGGCCTACCCTACATAGGGAAAGTAGCAAAGAGAAAGGATGTTATAAGGATACTTTGAGGTAGCCTTGCCTTTTTCTTTTCTCAGAAAGGGGAGGCATTTCCTGGCTTTCATTATCCCTAGTTTTATTTTTGATTTTAAAAAGTAGACTAGTCCTTTTTCTCTATTTTAATGATTTTCTTTAGAATTTTCTCTACCTAGAAACCAATTTCTTTGTGAATCTGTTTATAGAACTTACATTCTTTTCAGAGAATAGAATATTTCAGCAGAAATTCTGATTTCTTACTGATGAGAATACTATTCACCTCATGTTACTCACCATCTTTAAAAAGTCTTATTAATTAGAAAAATAAAACTTTAGTTTGCACCTTTTACGAAGGAAAATAATTTATTGATACAGGTTTATATTTGCCACAATGACGTTTTAAATAATTGATTAGATCCTAAAATATCTAAAAATTTGAATTTTGGGGAGTAGGGTGATAGTGCTAAGGTAAATAGGGAAAAAATACGAAAGGACAGCCTGGTAGACCTATTTACTTATAGGAACATTATTCTGTTTTAGATATATTTAAGGACCTTGTATTAAGCAACAATAGTAGCTGAACATTTTGGAATATATAGCCTGTAATAATTTAATATAGGTAAAAGCTAAACTGAAGACAGAAAGACTTTTATTAAACCAGTCAATGGGTGACTCAATATATGTGTTGTAGAAATGTTGCTACACTCATGTGCATATAAAAACATTAAATTATTCTATATTTGTGTACTTGCAGAATCTTGGACTTGTTAATACCACTTACTAACCGGGTTTGTGACACTGGGTCAGACAAAGTGAGCCCTGTTTACTCAGCAGTGTTTGGAGGGCATGAAGAGTGCCTGGAAATGTTACTCCAGCACGGCTACAGCCCAGATGCCCAGATGTGCCTCGTCTTTGGATTTAGTTCTCCCATGTGCATGGCTTTCCAAAAGGAGTATGTATATTTGCTATATGGAGATGTGTTTCCAGCTGACTTTCTTTTATGATGCAACAATAATACCTTAGTGCTAAATTGCTAACTTAAAAACAAAAAACAGAAAAACAGGAAAAACCCTTTATGATGAACCTTGTTCAGTAAAAATGAGATGATACTGTCAGATTTGTTTCCTTCCCTCTTTGAATCTGGATTATATATATATATATATTTTTAAAAGATTTTTATTGGGGAATTGGTAGAGGGGAACAGCGTTGGGGAATCGGGGAAGGGGAACAGACAAGTTGCTATCTTTTTGTTCTTCAGTTTAGTTGCGGAGGATGCTGCTTCACTGTTGGTATCGTCATTGCGCTCTTCCCAGATGAGGCAGATGGGTCGCTGGCCTCTGGATGTCGCTCACCGCGGCTATTGGCAGCTCACGCTTGGCTGCCAGCCGCTCACGCTGGCTGCGGGCCACTCACTGTAGCCTATGGCAGCCCACTGCAGCAGGGGCTGCAGCCCACACCATCACCAGGGCTCGCACAGCCCAGCTCCAGGTGGAGCTGTTGTTAGCTGTTGAGGGCATTGTCACTGGCCCTCATGTGGGATCCGAACCGGGGCCGCTGGCTTCCCAAAACCAGCGCTTAACCAATGCACCACTTGGCTGGCCCCTGGATTATATTTTTAGGGTAGCAATTTTAGGGAATACTATCAATGTATTAAATGAATGCAAGAATTCTCTGATATCCTTGGTCTTCAAAACAATTCAAGAATTAAAACATACTTTCAGTTTTATGTTGAACAAGATCTGAAGATCTAATGTATAACATGATGACTTATAGTTGATAACACTATTGTGTAACTGAAATTTGCTAAGAGACTAGAATTTAAATTCTTTCACTAAATAAAAAAGGTAAATATGTGAGGTGATGAATGTGTTAATTAGATGAGGGGAATCCTTTCACAATATATACACATGTGGAATCATCATGTTGTACCCTTTAAGTATCCTACAGCCTTATTTGTCAGTTACACCCTCGATAAAACTGGGGAGAAAGAATGAAAAATGACTTTATCAAGTAAGGTATTGTCTGTGCTTCAGGTTATTTACTAATTGAAATTTATATTTACAAGAGTTGTTACAAGCCTAAAAGTAAAACTTTAGTTTTGTAGATATTATTGTATTTTTAATGAATTTGGCATATAGCATTCTTTATGTGATTCAGCATAATTAAATTAGAAAGTCTTAAGAATTTTTGTTTCACTACTCTGCCATGATCCTATGAAGTTCAGTAAATGAAGAATTACTGCTACTTCATTAGGCTTCTGGCCAATACTTGTCTGTAAGTCTCCCAAGGTTTTAAAATAGTAAGAATAGGGCTATATGTGTAAGAAAAACCGTATTGAGTACTATCTATGGTCCATCCAATAATGTAATAAGTTGTGCAGATAAATGCTGTTGTTTTTAATGACTCAAAAGAGGTTGCAGTCATACCTCAAATTTCATTGGCTTTCCTGAATTCACTATTATGAGTTGCTATCCACAATTTAAATATTTATTAAAAAGACTTATTGGGGCTGGCCGAGTGGCGTGGTGGTTAGGCGCTGGCTTGGAAAGCCAGCGGCCCCGGTTCGGGTCCCACATGTGAGAGTCAGTGACACTGCCCTCGAAAAAAAAAAAAAAAGACTTATTTACTAAGCTTTTCAGCCTCTACCTACCATCTCCTAATATTTGCTGTGTAAAATACTTCATTGGATAATATTTATTCCATATTTAAGCTTTCAGTTATATATGAGGGTCTTAATATTTAGGTTTTAGTTAATCTGAGTATCAGAGACCCACTCTGTTCATAACTTTCATGACTCCTTAGTACTTTGTTGTAACTTCTCAAGTTTTGTCTTTCTAAATACTTCAGTTTACCTTCAGAAAGGCTGCCTCGATGACTAGTTGTTTCGGTTGTCTTTCTCCATACATATCTAACGCCATTATATTTTATTAGGTCAGAATTGAATGTTTAAAAACTAGATCAGAACATACTGATTTTGGATAGTTTGTATGTGTGTCGGTCCAATATAATGATGGTCTTTTTTGACCTTTATTTTACCTTTTGGAGGAATGATATTTTTGGCCTTTCTGGTTGTAGTAGCTAAGCTAATGCCTTGTCATTTTATGAGAGTAGATTGAATTAAACCATATAACACAGTGTCCCTGTTAACCCTCTGAAACACTTTAATGTCTTTCTGGCCTGAGGAATCAGGTAAATAGAAACTTGTGTGACAGAGAGTGTGAGAGGAATCCTGAAGAAGAGAAGGCTGGTTGGTGATGGGGATCCCCTAATTCTGTGTATGAACCTACATATGTACCAAGCTCAACCCAGGCCTTGAATGCACAGGAGAGATCCAACTTGTTAAAAACAAGATTTAAATTGTCACCCAAGTCTCAGGTTAACCCTCTAAGTGGCACATTTCATGGGACCGGGCCCAAAGGCTTTAAGAACTGGACAGACATTGGAACCACTCTCTGTAGAAGGTGGAACAAATTGCCATCTGGTCTTTCCGCACTACGCACAGTGGGGTCTATACAGTGCTGCTCTGTGTTCCCATCATAACATAAAGGGAAACTGTTACAATGCTTAGAGCCCTTGATGTCCTACAAATGAAGGAGGAAGATGTCTTCATATTCTTTGCAGCAGGAACCCAGTTAGGTGGCACCAACTTTGACTTGCAAGGGCAACAGTGATGGTATCTGCATCTTAAATCTGAAGAGAACCTGGGAGAAGCCTCTGGTGGCAGCTGGTGCTGTTATGTCAATGAAAACCCAGCCATTGTCAGTGTCGTATCATCTGGGACTACTGCAACTGAAGTTTGCTGCTGCCTCTAGAGCTACTGCGTCACTCTTGGAACTTCCCTAACCAGATGCAGGCAGCTTTCCGGGGGCCAAGACTTCCGGTGGTTACCGATCCCAGGGCTGACCACCAGCCTCTCACAGAGGCACCTTATGTTAACCTGTCGATCATTCTCTGTAACACAGACTGTCCTCTGCGCTATGTGGCTATTCCCATCCCATGCACCAGCAAGGGAGCTCACTCACTGGGTCTGATGTGGTGGATGCTGGCCAGGGAAGTTCTGTGCAATCATGGCACCATCTTCCATGAACACCCATGAGAGGTCATGCCTGACCTCTGCGTCTACAGAGATCCTGAAGAAATTGAAAAGGAAGAGCAGGCTGCTGTTGAAAGTCTGTGGCCAAGGGGGCATTCAGGGTGAAGGGACTGCTCCAGCTCCCCAGTTCATTGTTGTTCAGCCTAGGTTGCAGGCTGGTCTGAAGGTGTGCACGTGCCCTCTGTGCCTACTCAGCAGTTCCCTACTGAAGCCTGGCCTGCTCAGCCTGCCTCAGGTCTGGTCTGCAGCCCCCGCTGCACAGGCCACTGAATGGGTAGGAATAACCACTGAGTGGTCCTCAGCTGTTCTTACAAACTCTTGAAATGGAAGAAACAGTTTCTACAAAAAATTGCAGTCTGAACATAACTAGGTTGTACGTCTGCTAAAATAAACTAACAAATAAAAGTCAGTATTCTTCAAAAAATTATAATGGAACCCAGAGTCTATACAACATTAACATTCACAATGTCAGGGATACAGTCTAAATTACTTGACATATGAAGAACTAGTAAAATATGACCAGCTCTCAAGGGAAAAGGCAATAATAGGTGCCAAACCTGAGATGATCTACACGGTGGAAATAGCAGATATGAAAGCACCTATTAAAATTGTGCTTTATGAGGTAAACATACTTGAAGTAAATGGAAAGGTGAAATTCTCAGCTGAGAAATAGCTATAAAAAAGAATCAAATTAAAATTTTATAACTGAAAAATATAATATCTGAAATGAAAAATTTATTACATGGGCTCCATAGCAGAATGGAATTGACAGAGTCAATTAACTTGAAGATAGACTGATAAAAATTACCCAAACAGAAGAATAGAGAGAAAAACAGAAGAAACCCAGAGCCTCAGGGACCTGAGGGGACCATATCAGTGGTTTGATATTTATGTATTCGAATCAAGGAGAAGAGGAGAAAGATTATGTAAACTAATAATGGCCCAAAGCTTCCCAACGTTGGATGAAGACATAAGTTTATAGATTTAGGAAACTCAGTAAACTGATACAGGATAAAGCCAAAGAAAAGCATGCTCAAAAATAATCAAACGGCTGAAATCCAAAAGTGAAGAAGCAACAATATGGTGTATAATGGCCCTTGGTCACAGACATGAGCTAATGAGCTTTGGTTTTTGCTATTGGAATTTTTGTTCTGTGAAGGGGCCATGTAAAGCATAGGTTGCCTCACAGAGCAAAATTTGTTTTGGTGACTTTAAAAGGGCTTATCAGCCTATTTTCTTCCACGTGGGAACTTGTAATTGGACCAGATGTATTCTTTTTTTTTTTTTTAAGAATGTAGCTTTTTAAAAAAAATTTTTTTTTTAATCAACTTCAGAGCATTTTTTTTTTTTAAAGATTTTTATTGGGGATTTGGGGGAGGGGAACAGCATTGGGGAATCAGGGAAGGGGAACAGACAAGTTGCTGTCCTTTTGTTCTTCATTCTAGTTGTGGAGGACGTTGCTTCACTGGCCCATGTTGGTATCGTCATTGCTCTCTTCCCGGATGAGGCAGATCGGTCGCCAGCCTCTGGATGGTTGCTCACTGCAGCTATTGGCAGCTCATGCTGGCTGCCAGCCGCTCACTGTAGCCTATGGCAGCCCACTGCAGCAGGGGCTGCAGCCTACACTGTCGCGGCGGCTTGCACAGCCCAGCTCCAGGTGGAGCTGTTGTTGGCTGTAGAGGACAGTGTCACTGGCCCTCACTATGTGGGATGCGAACCAGGCCACTGGCATCCCAAAACCAGCTCTAAACCAATGCGCCACTCAGCCGGCCCTAAAAAATTTTTATTGGGGTAGGGGAACAGCATTGGAGAATCAGGGGAGGGGAACAGACAAGTTGCTGCCCTTTTGTTCTTTAGTCTAGTTGTGGAAGATGTCACTTCACTGGCCCATGTTGGTATCGTTGCACTCTTCCCAGGTGAGGCAGTCGCTCGTCTGCCATTAGACGGTGGCTCACTGTGGCTCACAGCAGCTCACGCTGTCTGCCAGACACTCATTGTAACTTATGGCAGCCCACTGCAGCAGGGGCTGCAATCTACGCCGCCGGCCACTCATGGCAGCCCAGCTCCAGGTTGAGCTGTTGTTCACCATCTTAGCTGTAGAGGGCACAGCGTCACTGGCCCCCATGTGGGATCCGAACTGGCGGCCCTGATGCTCAGAGCTCGCGCTCGCTGCCAAGCTGAACTCTTAACCAATGAGCCTCTTGGCGGGCCCCTGACCAAATGTATTTTTAATTAGTAAGGGAGTTTTTCAGTAAGAAAAGTCGTTGGGGGCCGGCCGAGTGGCGTGTTGGTTAAGAGCTGGCTTGGGATGCCAGCAGCCCCGTTTCGGATCCCACAGATGAGGGCCAGTGACACTGCCCTCTACAGCTAAGATGGTGAACAACAGCTCCACTTGGAGCTGGGCTGCTGTGAGTCCCCCGGATGGCATAGCTGCAGCCCCTGCTGCAGTGGGCTGCCATAGGCTACAGTGAGTGGCCAGCAGCCAGCGTGAGTGGCTGGCAGCCGGTGTGAGCTGCCAAGAGCCGTTCTGAGTGTTCTTCCAGAGGCCAGCAACCGATCTGCCTCACCTGAGAAGAGCGCAATGATGATACCAACATGGGCCAGTGAAGCAATGTCCTCCACAACTAGACTGAAGAACGGAAGGACAGCACCTTGTCTGTTCCCCTTCCCTGATTCCCCAACACTGTTCCCCTCCCCCAATTCCCCAACAAAAATCTTTAATAAAAAAGAAAAGTCATTGGAAGATATTGTTTTTTTGGCCTGTAGGGAAAAAGCTAAAACATTAAAATATCTCAGGAGGGTACCTTCTACTCTTTCTAATTGACTGTTCATTTGTTTGCCCGGGACCCATGACAATAGACTTAATCTGATACATCTTTGCTATTATTACCTATTTTGTGGGGAATTTAATTGAAGGGGAAATCTTTCCCAAGGGCTAAATCTAAAGGATGGTGGTTTAGCCACCATCAAATGTGGTTATCATAATCACATATGCTCACATTTAATGTGTGTATATAAAGAAGTTGACTTAAGTATAGTATGTAGGCACCATTTTTGGCATATAATGGAAAAATATCAAGATTAATTTTCCACTCCCTATTATCCACCATTTATCTAGAAAGCAATATAGATTAAATTTTTAGTCTCTATACTGCATTTGTATTAGCTGATGTCTAGCTATTAGTTTGTATGTCAGTCACTGTACATCTAATTTGAAAATCATTTGATTATTTTGGAACTCTGTATAAAACTTTGCTGATTGAGCAAGCAAACTAACATTCTCACAGTAGGTTTTATTTTTTTATTTATTTTTTGAGGGCAGTGTCACTGGTCCTCGTATGTGGGACCCGAACCGGGGCCACTGGCTTCCCAAGCCAGCGCTTAACCACCGCGCCACTCGGCCGGCCCTCTCCCATTAGGTTTTGTTTTAGTATATCAAGAAGGTAGGGGGCCGGCCGAGTGGCGCATTGGTTAAGCACTGGTTTTGGGATGCCAGCGGCCCCGGTTCGGATCCCACATGAGGGCCAGTGACACTGCCCTCTACAGCTAACAGCAGCTCCACCTGGAGCTGGGCTGTGCGAGCCCCAGTGATGGTGTGGGCTGCAGCCCCTGCTGCAGTGGGCTGCCATAGGCTGCAGTGAGTGGCCCGCAGCCAGCGTGAGCGGCTGGCAGCCAAGCGTGAGCTGCCAATAGCCACGGTGAGCGACATCCAGAGGCCAGCGACCCATCTGCCTCATCCGGGAAGAGCGCAATGACGATACCAACAGTGAAGCAACATCCTCCGCAACTAAACTGAAGAACAAGAAGACGGCAACTTGTCTGTTCCCCTTCCCCGATTCCCCAACGCTGTTCCCCTCCACCAATTCCCCAATAAAATCTTTAAAAAAAAAAAAGAAGGTAGTATAGCCAAGTGCCTGGGGGAAAAAAAATCATATTTGAAATTTTTGTTAATTTTTGTTATATATTTCAATGAATATGCATCTTAAAATTTGGATTCTCTTCTGTCACTTTCCTAAAAATTAATTAATTAGTATTTCCATTTAAAAAGCAAGGATATTTTAATAAAATTTTCATTTGAAATAATTTTCATGTTTGTTGCTCCTTAACGAAACAATGTACGAGTTTTCTGTATTCCATTTACCAGTTATTAATACAAATTTGAGTTTTGGTCACAATAATGGAACCAGGGACATTGGAAAACTCCATTTTCTCAAATGAATTATTAGATATTCAAATTTTGAAATAGATAATAAGCTTAGTGGCATAAGTGTTAAAATTTTATTTTTATATCTACAATTTATTTTTACAGCAATGTTAGTTTGGTGTAAGATTGTTATATAAAAAGATTTAATCAACATTTAGGTGTTAATGAGTTAAAACTTGTTTTATCATTTGTATGTTTTCTGGTATTTCTCTGAGATCTAGAAATTTAGTAATTGTGTGCCTTCTTGCACTATGGGCCTGTTGTGTTCTAGTAAACTTTTATGTGCTTTTACAGACAGTACAATTAATATCGAAAGGTGATGGAAAGAGTAAATATAAATAATGGCTCTGGGTTTTATTGTTCTTTATTGTATTATTCAGTCAACTTAGCTTTTTACCTCAGGATTAGCATTCTGAAACTTTTTGCTGGGTGTCCCTTTGAGAAGTGAGCTTCCATTTGAAGCAGTGACCGTTAGCTCTTCTGACCACTCCGAGGCGTGATGGAAAGGTGCCTCCTCCACCACTGTACGAAAGTGGTCTTTACCCTTTGGGGCTAAAATGTTAACAGCAACAGTGACATGAAAGCCAGTCTTCCAAGGACACAATTGAGTAATTCAGCTCAAATGAGAAAACATGAAAAAGAGACTCATTTAACTGGAATGTGGAAGAGGGGGCAAGTTGAGAAATTTCAGGACAATTTGAACAGAGTTTAAGGCCTTTTATATATGACTGTAGGAAGAGACCATGGCTTAGCTGACCTGATTTTGTCTGTCTTTGATGATACTGATCATTGTTAACATATTAGTTTTGTAGACATTGTTATGTCCTTTCTCATCATATGACACATGGGTGCATCTGATAAGATCTAATGTCTTCATTTTGTTTTCAGCTGAATAGCTGAAAGCCATTCAGTAAAACTTGGATAATTCAGTTAAGTTGGTTACATATTAAGTTGGCTAATTGAACTTAAATTGCTCAAGATATTTGCCCATTTCTACATGTTTAAAATAAATCTTGTTAACATGTTGAGTTTCCTTTTACTGTACTGCTTTCATCTGGGCACTGTTTCTGTGCACATTTTTTTTTTTTTTTTGAGGGCAGTATCACTGGCCCTTATAAGTGGGACCCGAACCGGGGCCACTGGCTTCCCAAGCCAGCGCTTAACCACCGCGCCACTCTACCGGCCCTCTGTGCACATTTTTTGACTTGAAAGAGGCAGAATGATGGAAACATACAAGCCCAAAGATAAGGTCTAAACATTGGTTTTTGAGGTTTTAAACCTCTCTTCTTTCTCAGTATCCGATGATTTTCACTGTTTATATAACATGTAGTCTCTTGATGTGTCACAATTAGCTCTCAATATTTATGTTAAATAGATTAGTGGACATTAAGTCCTGTCCAAAATGGCCACGCTTAGAAAACATCCTGGGTTTAGATAGCCTATAACATTTGTTTATACTTTTGGTTTACAGGATTCATACATAAAATATACTATCACTTTTTATTGATTCAGTAATTGTGTTGTCAGTAATAACCCTTTTTGCCTTGGTAGCCTAGCTGGTAATGATACATGGGGTGAGGTAGGTGGGTGGCCATGACCAAAAGTCTCTTTGGACCTTTTGGTACAAGACCAAATATCAAGGACCAAATGTCCTGCGAAGGTTAAATAGGATGGACTGTTTCCTTTCCTTTTATTTTATTTTATTTATTTTATTTTATTTATTTTATTTTATTTTATTTTATTTTATTTTATTTATTTTATTTTATTTTATTTTATTTAAGAGGCCAGTGTCACTGGCCCTCACATGTGGGATCCGAACCCGGGCCGCTGGTGTCCCAAGCCAGCTCCCAACTACTGCGCCACTCGGTTGGCCCTGGACTATTTCCTTTTAATCTCTAGGACTTGAAGAGTTTTTTCAGTTCTTCATCAGGGCTTGAGAGAGAATTTGTTTAAATCTTAAGAAAAATACATACATATGTTATATAATTTATTTTTTAAGCAAAGGTTATCTAAGCCGTAGCGTCCACTGTTGCTCAGTGACATGTAATAATGCAGGTTACATAGAGCACTGGAGTTGCTTGCGTTTCTGGACCCTGCACATATATATATATATATATATATGAGACCTTTTTAATAGCCTGCCCAGAAGCTCAAGGCATGCTGACAAAGTTTTATGATTCTCAGTTATTTTGTGTTTATTATTTGCCATATAATAAATAGTTTTGTTGGAAAAGGGTCTATAATGTAGCACTAGGCAATTTTATAAGCCTATGTTAGGCGTGTGCTTTGATTCCTTCTAACACAAGGCGATGTGATAATTGGAAGAGTTAGCGCTGGATTTTCCAAAGTGTGTTTCTGTAGAATACTAATTCTATAGATTGTTAATAGATATTACATGGGATAAAATAGCTAATTAAGTTTGGGAAACATAGGGTTAAGCAATGTTAAGTAGGTTTCTTTCTTGAAGGGCTTCTAAGAATTTTTTTGTGGTAGTTTGTGAATTCCTAATAAGGGAATGTATCTACAAATGTTTGGAAACATAGGATGAACTTATGTTCATAATAAACTGTTGCTCCCGTGTTTATAAACTTTTGAGGTTTATACTCTTTTGTATGCTTTTTTCAGATTATTAATTGGATCCTTTGCTCAATTTTAAAGTGACGACTTCTGAAAGGTTTTGGAGGTTGAAGAAAAACGTTTGATTATATAATTTGAAAATGTAACTAGCATACTATTTAAAAATAAATTTATCCCATATTTCTCCCTTTTGTGGACTCACTGTGTAGGATTTCTCAAATATTTTCATTGTGGAGCCTCTTTCATATGGATCATTTTCAGGGACTAGTGTTTCATGCAACATACTTTGGGAAACTAGGTCTGGTCTTAAAATATTCCTCAATTTGACTATTTCATGAAGTGTTCAGTTTTCATAATAGAGGAGAGATATTTCTGATATTTGCTGTGTCATATTCATTGTTAGATTTTGACTTTATATTATTATTCCAATTCTACCAATTCCTAGCTCTGTGACTAAGCTTTAGTTTTTGCATCTACAATAGAATAGATAATTAAAAAACTTAATTCTCAGGGTTATTGTGACCATTAAGGTACATCTTCCATGTAAAACATTTAACATAGTGCCTGATACAGAATAAATACTCAGTGAAGTTTGTTATTATAGGGAATTATACGTGCACAGGCTCCTCTCACATTTTAGAGATGCATGCTTTACCTTTTGTACTTGTTCTTAAAATGTTCTTAGCATGAGCTACATGTCTGAGTGCCATGTTGAAATTTTAATAAGAAATATAATAAGGTTTTGTAGTTTTTTTCTAAACAGAAAATCTGTAGCACTTAATCTAATAAGGTTCATTTAGCTTGGTATTCTGTAGCAATGGTATGTCCTCTTTAAAAGCTAAATCATTAAGAGCTAAAATATCTATGGTTAGGCTATTGATGGTTTCAAAGCACTAAGGATGGTTTCAGAAGGAAGAATTTAACCACACCCTGAATTATACAGGTAAACACACATGCCTTGACAGTTGCCAGGCTTCCTGAGGATTATATATCACATATGTAATGTGGCAATGTCTTGAGCTTTTCTTACAGTTTACCCGCATATTTTTTAGAGTATGTTCAACAGTCTATATGTAGTTTGTCTCTGCTCTGTAGTGCATTCAGCAAGCAATAACTGCAGGCAAAATAATGAGAACATGTGCATAGTAAAATGAGGTCGAAGTGGTTGAAATAAATTGGTGATAACTGTTTAGAACCATCAGTCAGAAGTATATTCTTTAGCATTTCTTGTAGTGCAAGACTGCTGGCAACAAATTATCTCAGCTTTCCTATGTCTGAAAATAGCCAGAGGGAAAAATACAAACATAGGGCTGTTTTCAAGAACAGTGATGTGAGTGATGGACTTCTTATCAGGAACAAATAGCAAGATAATGGACAGACAACGAAGTTATTAATTTTTATAAAGAAATTTTATAATTATAGATTTTTCTTTTCTAATTGCCGTGTACGTAATTCAAAGTAAAAGAATACTGTTTAATCTTTTAACTAAAGGAAAGAAGCACAAATTGGAGAATAAATGCAATAGATTTATAAAACTATACATGGGTTAGGTGACATTTTAGTAATGTACAGTCTTTTAACTGCTTTAGAACCTTGCTTTCAAGCTTTGTACATAGCCCTCAGAAGTAATTGGTCTTATATGACAATGGTTTAAACATTTTCTATTTGTTTTATCTATAATGTCTGTTATTTATTTAGATTCTACAATATTATGATTAGTGAAATATTCCTTGCTTATTTGTACTTGTTTTAAACAGCATTAATGCCAATTTCAAAAGAATAGTTTTTTTTATTTTTTTTATTTACTTTTTATTTTTATTTATTTTTTTAAATTAGTTTCAGGTGTACAACACAGTGCAATAGTTATACTTTTTACCCCTCAAAGTGACAGCCCCCCGCCCCCATTTAGCCACCTCACTCCTCCCCCCCATATCATATATATCTATTACACTTCCTCTGACTCCCTTCCACATTATAATCCACATCCCGTGACTATCTATATATTCAATTACAGTTGGTATACAATATTATACAACCTCAGCTTCAGGTGTACAGTGCAGTGATCAAGCCTCTACTCCATCCATGAAATGGTAAAGGGAGAATAGTTTTATTCTTGCGTATTTCTTTCACAGTTGTCTACATAGTGAACATACATGTTTAATGAGCTTTGTTACAGTTAAAATTATAATCAGTTTTTTAAATGCGGTCACACAACAATTATGAGTGCAGTTTTTGATGACTATCATATTTTGTACTTATCTACTCTTCTGTTGAACATTTAGGGATTTCTTTTTAAAGTCTGTTATAGATAATACTATGGTTAATATATTTGTGCAAATAGGATATAATTTAAAAAATATATCCCTTGGGTAAATTCCCAGTATTTATGTTTATTGTATTTTATTTTAATTTATATGGTATTTTACTTTACATATTATTTATTTTTACAAATACTTAAATAGTGCTAGTTCTGTGTGCCAGAAAAGTTAAGTGACTTGCTCAGAGTCACAAAGCTAGTAAATAAGTGGCTGAGAGGCTGGCTCCAGAGTCAGTCAGCTCTTGCTAATTAGCTCTCTCAAAAGAGGGTTACACTTATTTTCAATCAGTTTAACCACAACTTACCAGTATTAGATGATAAAAATTTTAAAAAGAATAACCAGTTTAATAGGTACAAAATGATATACTTTTATTCTGTAAAAGTACTAGATAAAGAAGATTAATTTAGAAATAATAAAGCTATAAGTTAAATTTTTGCTAATTAAAAAGCTTTTCTTTATGATTGTTTTTTACCATTAGAAATTTTAGGGCCGGCCGAGTGGCGCATTGGTTAAGCGCTGGTTTTGGGATGCCAGCGGCCCCGGTTCGGATCCCACATGAGGGCCAGTGACACTGCCCTCTACAGCTAACAACAGCTCCACCTGGAGCTGGGCTGTGCGAGCCCCGGTGATGGTGTGGGCTGCAGCCCCTGCTGCAGTGGGCTGCCATAGGCTACAGTGAGTGGCCCGCAGCCAGCGTGAGCGGCTGGCAGCCAAGCGTGAGCTGCCAATAGCCGCAGTGAGCGACATCCAGAGGCCAGCGACCGATCTGCCTCATCCGGGAAGAGCGCAATGACGATACCAACAGTGAAGCAACATCCTCCGCAACTAAACTGAAGAACAAGAAGACAGCAACTTGTCTGTTCCCCTTCCCCGATTCCCCAACGCTGTTCCCCTCCACCAAATCCCCAATAAAAAATCTAAAAAAAAAAAAGAAATTTTAAAATATAGGGGCAAATTAACTTAGATTATTGTTAAAGGAAATGGTATTTTAGAGATTCTCTAGAATGAGTCATCTGTCTTTAGGGACAGATCATGTTGTTTAATAACTTTGTTGCAAGTATTTTGTTGTAGAGATATTTAATTGTATAAAAAAATCCCAATTTGAGAAAAGTTTTCTATTTGTCAATGATGATTTTAAAAATTACTTATTTCTTTAAGATGAAGGTTTAAAATTCTAAGGGCACTGCTGTTCATAGTGGAAAATTAAAAACCATGCAGGAGGGTGTAAATTAGAAAGTAAAATCCTCACTTCCCCTAGACTCAAATCTACTAGACACATAAAAACCGTCCACTGTCCCATCTACTGTGCTTATTTTCCAGCTGTAATTACTATTATTTGTAACAATTATTTATTATGTAAAAGTCTAACTTCTCTTTGTTGTTTTCTTGTGGTGGAGCTGTGAATTCTTTGGAATTGTGAATATTCTTTTGAAATATGGAGCCCAGCTAAGTGAACTTCACTTGGCATACTGCCTGAAGTATGAGAAGTTTTCAGTATTTCGCTACTTTTTGAAGAAAGGTTGCCCATTGACACCATGGAACCATATATCTGAATTTATAAATCATGCAATTAAAGCACAGACAAAATACAAGGAATGGTTGCCATCTCTACTGCTGGCTGGATTTGACCCACTGAATCTACTGTGCAGTTCATGGTGAGAAATACTACCCTTGTAGACCTTACCTTACCTTTTTTTTGTTAAAGTTTTCAATCAAGCTTTTAATGAAAAGGACATAAAATAACAGTTTCTCTTCCCTGTATAGACCTTACTTTCTTGAGTGAATATATTATCTTTAATTTCCCAAATTTCTTGAGACCCTGTTTTGGGGGTGGGTAAGAGGAGGAGAAAGAAGAGGGGAAGGGGGAAAGGGAAGGGGAGGCCGCCTCGGAGGGTGTGTGTCTGATGGCTGTGTTGGGGTAAAGGTGTTGGGCAGCTAATAGTGAGATTGAACTTAAGGATAGATTCCTGTGTAAAGGTAAGAGGTGACAGGAAGGGACTAGAAAGAGATGGATGCCAGTGAGCATTTCTTATCTTAGGCCATCCCTCATGCTTCTCTTAAAATGCCTGTGACAGATGGTTTGTAGCTGCTTTGGAGTTTTCAGTTACCCTTAGTCAACTAGATTGAATACTCTTGTTCTACAGCATCATCATTTTGAACTCTGTCTTCTTTAATAAATACTAATTTCTGAAATAGCTGAGAAAATAACTTGTTTACTTTAGGTAGTTTCTCAGAAGGGCAGCCGTTGTGAGTGATTATATAATAGTTGGATCAGGACTTTTCTTGGGCAAAAAGAGGAAAACTGTTTCTACTCACCTCCAGCCTTTTCAAAACTTGTTAGTGTCTAGTCGGGGTTGAAGAGTTAATTAGAGCAGAGAGACCTGTTTTGTCCTGATAATTCAAATCCAGTGAGACAACAGAATAAAAATTTCCAGGAACATAGAGGACATGAGTATTTTATAAAATTTCAGTAAAACATCTAGGGGCTTAGTTTTTGTGCTTCAAAAACTACCATTTACTAAAATAGTGTTTAGACAAATACTGAGATTTTGTGTCTTGGTAGAAAGGTGCTTCGATACCTTGTTATTTGAATTTATCTTTTCAAAAGAGGTACTCTTTGGGGTTCATGCAGGCATGCTAGTGGTCTCTACTTATACATTTAGTTTGCATTTCTGGGGACTCCATCTTCCACCTGGTGGCTTCTCCATCTGTATGTGAAGAATGGGTCCTTATTTGGCAGTATCCCAGCATCTCACCTTTTTATTAGTCTACCATTCTATAGAATTCAGGAATTTTCAGTAAGCAGAGGTTTTATGCTTAGGACCATCACCCCTTTCCGATACAAAATGTTTCAGATATGTAGTGTACAAGGAAAAACTGATGTGTGATAGGTGGTTTGAGGAATATAGAAGTAAAAGCAAAGTTTATATACACCTTTTGATCTCCACTTTTTGTTTATAGCTTACAATAGGTTGAGTCCCTGATTGTATTTATTCCCTTCTTCAGCGGCTAATTAATTCATAGTTATCTATGAAATACCCATTGTTGCAATTCTCTCTATGACTTTTCAGTAAATTTTTACAAAAAAACATTTTTAAGATAATTGAATAAAATATAAAGATTGACAATTTATTGAGAACTCTGATTTTTAAAAGCTATTTGTATATGTATATTTTGTCTTAACAAATATACACACACATAACTAATATATAAATACTAGCTAATGAATGCTGTATGTAGCTATTAAAACTATTTGAGTACCTTAACTTTTTTTTAAGTAATCATTTTTTTCTCATTTATTTATTTATTTATTTATTTATTTATTTATTTATTTAAGGAGGGTGCAGCTCACAGTGGCCCATGTGGGGATCGAACCGGCAACATTGGTATTATTAGCACCACGCTCTAACCAACTGTGCTAACCAGTCACCCCTGACTTTTTGCATAGGGAGTTTCATTGTTGTGTCTGGGCTCCTGACAGCTGGCAGCAGCTGCCCCCCACCATCCTAAGATTCACTCCCTGACTGCTGCTGGAAATCTAACCAAACATGTAGGATAGCTGTGTACAGCCCTGACAGTGTGTTCCCTTTCCTGTGTCACCTCACTTGGTGCTTATTCCAAAGAACCCTCTTTCTTCTCAGCCACACGCTTTTTTTTTGTTTTTTTTTTGTTTTGAGGGTACTGTCACTGGCCCTCATATGTGGGACCCTAACCGGGGCCGCTGGTGTCCCAAGCCAGCTTTTAAACACTGCGCCACTCGGCCGGCCCAACACACTCTTTTTTTTAAAAAAGATTTTTATTGGGGAATTGGGGGAGGGGAACAGTGTTGGGGAATTGGAGGAGGGGACCAGCCAAGTTGTTGTTCTTCAATCTTCATTGTGGAGTGCGCCAGTTGCCACCTGACTGCTGTTGGCAGCTCATGGCCTCTAAGCTCAAGGTGCTGTGTTCAGTCTATGTTGTGGGTGGGTGTATCTACCATCCCAAGCGGGAGTCGAACCAGCAGACTTGTTAAGAGCGCATGCTCTATCCACTGAGCCATCCAGGTGGCAGCTCAGCTCAAGGTGCTGAGTTCAGTCTTAGTTGCGGGTGGGCATAGCCTCCATCCCATGCGGGAGTCAAACCTAGCAGTCTTGTTGTTAAGAGCACACGTCCTATCCACTGAGCCATCCAGGCGGCAGCTCAGCTCAAGGGGTCGAGTTTAATCTTTAGTTGCGGGCAGGCATAGCCCACCATTGAACAGACAATCATGTTTTTACACCATCCTGCCACCTGTTGGCAGCTCAGCGACAGCTCAGCTTGGGCGCGCAGCGTTCACTGGCCCATGTGGGAATTGAACTGGCTTCCCTGTTGCTCAGAGCACGTGCTCTAACCCAACCCTTAACCAACTGAGGCACTCAACCTGCCCTCAGCCACACCCTGTGTTCCTCTGTTGAGGCTACTAACTTGACCCTGTATTACTTTCCCATTACTTTCACCTTTCACACCCAGTTCTGATTCCACACTCCGTTTTCGTTTATTTCTTTAACTCACACTTAGAATACTGCTTAACACATAGTAGTCAGTATTTTAAGTTCTTTGATGCATTAACCCATTTAACATAAAACACACGAGATATTATTATGTTTTATTTTACAGAGGAGGAAATTGAGGCACAGAGTGATTAACGTACTTGCCCAAGCTCACACTGCTAATTAGTGCTGATGCTTAGATTTGTACCCTAGCTGTCCTGTCTAGGCTCAAGCCTATCTTTCTAACCTCTGTGCTGTGCTGCCTTAGCCCTGTGTTTCCATAGGGAGGTGGTAGTTACATCACTTAATTTCAGGTACCTTAATCCCTTGTCTAACCTGGGGGTTTCTGTGCCAACTTTTCTTGCTCTTTTCTACTCTTAAGTTAGGAAGAACTTATGCAGGAAAAAAAATAAAATATTGCCTTTTTTCCTTTGCTCCTCAGCCGACTATATAAACTGCTGGAAAGAGAGGGGATTATTTAGCTTTATTCTCCTAGAAGGTTGTAAAATATACTCTTCCCTCCCAGAACCTGCTTCCCCAGTGTGAATAGCCCATTTGAGAATTAAGCCAGTGGGTGTGAGCTATATTTATTGGATGGGTTATGATAGAAAAGAGTGAAGACCCAGTAAAGTACAAATTATTTATAGTAAATTGTAAAACTTGCAGGTATCTGAATTGAGAATGCCAATTGCATATAGTTTACTCAGAAGGATTAACTTTAGTCACTTTATATTCATTTGAAAAAATACAATAGAAAATTTCACTTTAGCAAAAAAAATGCTTAACATGGTCAAATTTTTGCTCACTAATATTTTATTGAATGGATAGAGGCAGTGTTTACACTGAATATGATAAATGTTTTGCTTTCTTTGATGAAATTTACAGTCCTAGAGCTGTTATAAGAAAAATTCTCCCATAAAAATTCCAATATGTTGTTAAAGTGGATTTTGGTTGTATCTTATTTATATCACATGTAAATCTGTTGCTTAATCTTTGTCATGTAAATTATAAATGTCTTTCTAGGTACTGCTTGTCCTAGACAGTCTTTAAAAATGTATCTGGCTGAGTAATTGCCTGTCACAATATAATCTACCAAGTTGAAATATTTTTTCAACTTTAAATGCAAGATCAAGTGCCCCCCTACCTCCCACCAAATGTAATTAGTAAGTAATAGAAAATAAATGTCATCCATGCACTTTGTTGATTGTCACTCATTTATGATTGTACAACTGCTTTGTACAACATAATGGTCAGTGTAGTACAGCAACAATACATCTTTATTGGCATCAACATTGGTAAAATAAATTCACCATCATATTAACCAAAGCTGTGTAAACAGTTTTATTTCTCATGTGTTTAGATAACTGCATAAAAATGACATTGTACTTGGTCCCAGTGAGCCATAATGCAGAAAAATAAAGCCATTATATAAGACATAAGGAGGGCCGGCCGAGTGGCATGTTGGTTGAGAGCTGGCTTGGGATGCCAGCGGCCCCGGTTTGGATCCCACAGATGAGGGCCAGTGACACTGCCCTCTACAGCTAAGATGGTGAACAACAGCTTCACCTGGAGCTGGGCTGCTGTGAGTCTCCCGGATGGCATAGCTGCAGCCCCTGCTGCAGTGGGCTGCCATAGGCTACAGTGAGTGGCCTGCAGCCAGCATGAGCGCCTGGCAGCCGGTGTGAGCGGCCAAGAGCCTCTGTGAGTAGCTGTCCAGAGGCCGGCAACTGATCTGCCTCACCCGGGAAGAGCGCAATGATGATACCAACATGGGCCAGTGAAGCAATGTCCTCCACAACTAGACTGAAGAACAAAAGGACAGCAACTTGTCTGTTCCCCTTCCCTGGTTCCCCAACGCTGTTCCTCTCCCCCAATTCCCCAATGAAAATCTTTAAAAAAAAAAAAAAAAAAAGACTTAAGGAACCAGAACCAAGTAACCTTTGGTGTAGGGTTCCTAGAAAGACAAGGAGACTTTTTTGCCTTTGAATATACTTTATGATTTCATTTATTCTAAGCATTTCCAGAGAAGTTGTGATTTTATTCCTAGCTTCTTGAGAAGTAAAATGTTTTCCCAAGACATTTGTGCAACACTAAGCTCTTTGTTACATAAGTTTGCATATTAGAGAATTAAGAATTTGAGAAATAATTTTTATACTCTAATTAGTCATTTCAGGATACTTTGACCCTGAATTACAAAAAATAAATTTTCTTTGAGGTGAAAAGTTTATATCATTCGGTTTCTTTTCCTTCCTTCTACTTTTTTCCCCTTCTTTGGTTCTTGCTCAGTACTGTCTCCAAAGAAACAACTTTGAAAAGAATTTCTGTTTTTGACATAATGACTAGAGGCCCTCCCCTATCATTTTCTTTTTTTGGGGGGACTGTGTGATGGCAGGGGAGTATCTAATTGAGTATGAGATGGGTAATCTTCTTAGAATCTATAGTTCTCTTTAAGCTTTGACTAAATTTCATGTTGTAAGGCCTACTGAAAATGTAATACTCAAAATTTCAAACTAGTTCTAGTAATATCAAATATTTATATAACATTTTATAGTTATAAAAGTATGTGTACTATATTTTCTCATATTATTTTCACAAATAGTCCCCTGAAATAGGCAGGTTAAGTATTATTCTCATTTTAGAGACCAGGATCTAGGGATTAAAGAATTCCATGTTTGTAAGTAGTAGAGGTGGTATTAGAATTAGAACTTTTGGGCCGGCCGAGTGGCTCAGTTGGTTAAGAGCTCGCTCAAGAGTGTGAGCTGAGCTCTGAGCAACAGCTGTTCGAGGCCAGCCCGAGCTGAGTTGCCGTTGAGCTGCCAACAGGTGGCAGGATAGCTCAGCTAAAAAAAAAAAAAAAAAAAAAAAAAAATTCTAGAATTAGAACTTTTCTGAGACCTGTGCTCTTTCCATTAGGTTTCAAGAGCTTATAAAATTTGGGGAAGTCTCTCTTGGGTGGGTTGGTGGGGCATCTGACATTATTTTGAAAAAATAGGGAGAACTGTTTGTCTTGAATACCGTGTTTCAGTTCTTAGAGACGAAACTTGTTGTGGTACATCCTTTAGAGCTGAATCTGTAAAGGGAAAGGTTCTTCGAGGAGAACAGTTGTACATCTCTGGGACTGGGCAGAAACAAGCCATCCCTCTCATATACTCATTTTAGGGGGAGCTTTGGGTGTTTGGGCTTTATCCTTTCAGAACTGTTAAATTATGTGTCTGTAAGGATGACCAGTCTAGATGTGCTTATGGTCCAGTTGGGAGGAGATAATGGCAAATCCACAGATGACACTGGTGCTGTCTCCATCTCCCTAGTGCTGCTGCTGGGGAATGGGAAGGAAAGGTCCCACCCTGTACAAGAGTGGAGATTCCTCTTGTTACCTACTGGACAACTCACAGTCTGTTCAGTTTCCTGTAGGAACCTGTAGATGATCACTCATATCCACTAAACGTGCCTCCAGTTATTGTGAATATTTTCTATGTCCCAGCTTTCTATCTGCCTTCCATATGAAGATATTGTGAGAATAGGTATGTGGTGTTTGTTTTCAGGGTGAATCCTTGGTGTATTTGGTGTCTAATGGTGTGTTAACATCTTCCTGATACAGGATTGACTCAGTCAGCGATGACGCTCTCACCTTTGCTTTGGAGTTTACTAATTGGAGGAGACTTCCTCTAACTGTTGAAAAGATGCTCTCTGCTCGTGCCTCAAACTCCTCTTGGGCTCTACAGCAACATATTGGTAAGAAAGTACAGTTTTTAAACATACTTCATGCTACTTTTTCTCCTCCTTTTCTAGCTCTGTTGTAATTTTAAGTGATAAGAGTCGTTGGAGAACATGCACTAAATTGGGCATCATTTGCATTTTCTTTGTGTCTGCAAAGGATGGGACTGTGGGGAGGATCATAGTACTTACCTTCAACAAAAATCATACTTGGTTTTATAAGTTTAGCCTAAAGAGCATATAAAGAAAAGGGAGTATGTACTGATTTTTTAATTTAATGATATCCTTTTTTTTTTTTTTTTAGTAAGGATTATGTAAACAAAAGTGAGTCCTAAGAATTTTGTTAGTGACTAGTTTGTGGTCAGAGAAATGCTAAACTTAATTTTCCTCTTTTGGGTGTATGTTTATTTGTCTTCTGTCTGTGTATTCTGTGTATTCTTGTGTATTCTGTCTTCAATATTTTATCA
Organism: Aselliscus stoliczkanus; assembly: GCA_033961575.1. NCBI lineage: Eukaryota > Metazoa > Chordata > Mammalia > Chiroptera > Hipposideridae > Aselliscus > Aselliscus stoliczkanus. Next base: position 66,493,341 of record CM066730.1, on the reverse strand, counting down.
TTTCTAAAAGGAAGTATTACCATCCTTTATTTATACCTATCCTTATGTATGCCACGATGTTTGTGTAATATAACTGTGGAGGTGAGCAGAGTGAAAACTGTGAATTGATTCATGTTTTAAAATAAATTCTCATAAAATAATATTGAATATGAACTGTGGTTGAAAAATAAATAAAAATGGAAGATTAAAAAAACATTTTAAACAAACTTCCACTTATTAAAAGGTTTTTAAGCTAGTTAAAAAAATTGAAGAGCTGGGCCGGCCGAGTAGCGCGGTGGTTAAGTGCTGGCTTGGGAAGCCAGCGGCCTCGGTTTGGGTCCTGCAGGGCCAGTGACACTACCCTCAAAAAAAAAAAAAAAAATTAAGGAGCATTCAGATTTTACACAAGGAAACCAGTTTAAACATAATATATGTAAAATAGTCCCATTTAGGTATTCAGATTTATTTTACTGTAACTATATTTGTTAACCAGATTATATGTGTTAAGTTAGGAAAATTATTTCTTCACTGCTATTTTTATATTACATGTAACTCTTCATAAGACATGTTGAATAGGCTTTAACAAGTGAACTTACGCATATGTAGAAATGTCTTCTAATTTTTTGGGAAATTACATTTAAGTAAGTTTTCTCAGTCAAAAACAGACATTCAGGAAAATATGCTCTTGAACTGAGGTGTATTCAAACTGTTTGAGAGGTTCCTATTAAAAAAAAAAGTAATCTGGAATCTGAGCCATCTGGTACCAGAATTCTGTTAGTTATAATGTTGGAAAACTCAGTTGCCTGTAATTCTTTTTTTAAAATTTTTTTAGCTGAGCCATCCTGCCACCTGTTGGCAGCTCAGTGTCAGCTCAGCTCGGGCTGGGCATTGAACTGCTGTTGCCCAGAGCTCAGCTCGCACTCTTGAGCGAGCTCTTAGCCAACTGAGCCACTTGGCCAACCCATTGCCTGTAATTCTTAATGTTGAGAATTGCACCTGTTTTTACTATCTGTCTGCAGGAGAACAAATATCTATTCAGAACAGATAGAATTGGGACAATGGATTTGGAAACCAAAAATCAAAAAAAGGAGCATATACCAAATGAGAAAATTATTGCAGCATAACAATTAGTAAAGATAGGTGCAAGTTTACTCGTAAAACTTACATATGGAGAGTATGTCCAGACGAAGGTAAAAATTGTGCATGAGTACATTACCCTGCAGTAGACCGATCCATCAGGAGTTTCTTGTTTAATTAGGCACTCTGTAGCGCTTGTGTAGGGTAGTGGACTTTATTTCCACTGAAGATTTGCAGAAGCCTTTTCAGAGCTATTAATGTAGCTAATGCTTTTCTGGGCTATTTTTCTAGCTAAGACCTCTTTTCTTGGTTCCAATCCCATATGTCCAACTGCCTTTTGGATACCTCCGCTTGGGAGCTCACATTTTGATATATCCAAAATTTGAATTTGTAATTTTTCCTACAGCTCTTTCTGTTCCTTCTGTTTGTTTTCTGGTAAGATGGTTTGGGAGTACTGTTTACTAAGAAAGTGAGTTATTCCTGGCAACTGTTTTTTGTTTCATTCATAGCAAGGGATATTTGGCAATCTCTGCAAACATTTTTTTGGTTGTCACAACTGGTAGAGGTGCTACTGTCACCTAGTGGGTAGAGGCCTGACATGCTGCTAAACAGGCTACATAGAACAGCCCTCCACAACCAAGAATTATCTAATGCCAATACAGAGGGTGCCAAAAAAGTGTTTACACATTTTAAGAAAGGAAAAAACTGTGTTAAATTGGTAATACTCAATATAGACTGATAGCAAAAGATGAATACAAGTCATGTGTATACATTTTTTGCGCCCCCACTCCCACCCCAGTAGTACCGAGGTTGAGAAACCCTGATCTACGTTGGCTCTTGTATTGTCCAGTCGTAAGGGCTTTTCCTGGAGACTTTTTAACCCTGTTCTTATCTAAAACTACTTAGGAGAAGTGTGTTTTCCTCCTACTTATATTGGTCTTTCAGGGTATTATCCAGTGCTTCTTCTGTAGATAATGGGATCCATTACAATGTTGGGTGTTGGTAAAACTGGGAGGAAAAGATATGCCCATCTACTCAGTTGCAGGAATTTCAGATGGGATTCTGAGTCTCTTCCTTTCTGTATTTTCTTCAATTTTCAGGACATTCAGTTTCTGCATATTGGTCATCTGTACTCTTTTTCTTCCTTTATTTAGATTTTGAGCTTCATGGTTTCTATCAATGGGAGTGAGCCCAGAAAGACAACTCTTTGACTACCTCTCTAAATGTATGACAGTCTTGCTTTCACCTCACTTTCTCCAGTAACTTATCATGGTATTAAAAAATGCCTTGTCAATACATTCCTTGAAATGTTTTGGAGAAGATGCTTCTTGCAGCTCTACCACTATTAGTAAGCCCCTAGATAATTGCAGCTCCTTGGCTCCTTTAGGCATACCGGTCTCTATCCCTAAAGGTATACCAGGAAAGACTTTCCCCATTTTTTTTTTCTAAGTCCTTTTCAAGTCCTCGAGATGTCCTATACTTGATCAGAATTCCTCCTTTCTCACCTTTTCCCTCCCTAAAGAAATAGCAACTTTCCCTGGTAATTTATAAATAAAAGAGACAACCATTTTTCTTGCTGCTCATTTTTAAATCATTGAATCAGATTTGTCTTTAGAAAGTTTTCTTGCATCAGAAAGGAAATGTATACAAGGTAAAATTTAGTGACTGGTTGCAGCTTTAGTAACAGTTTTGATCATGTGCCTTATATATACCTCTTAGAGACATCAGTTTAACTACCACATAGTATTCCCCTACTTAAACAAAAAATTCACCAGCCCCTGGCCAGCTGACCAAGATAAAGTCTAAGTGATTCAGTGGATAAAAAGCACTTGGCTTTAGTTCATCCTGAACCTTTAGTGATCAAATATGTACAATTCTATTAAGAGTATTATATGGATGTCGATCCTATTGTACAAAGGATCTTAAAAGGGCCCCAGGAAACTCTCTTGATCTATTCATGTCAGTGTTCCTCTGCTTTGCTTTAACAAGGATTTAAAACAGTTATAATGTGGATTATCACAAAATAGTAAAACAGAAGTTTAAAAGTGGAAGCAAAAGAAAAATGAAAAGGTGCAGACGGACATAAAATGGGGTCAGGGAAAGTATACCACGGTAATCTGAAACATGCTAGGCTGTAAATTTGGCTCTGACCGAGCCTCTCTAGTTGTTGATACTGGGTTACAGAGCTCATATGATAGAACAAACTCTTTGCTCAGAGGTCAGGATCTTCTTGGATGTTGTAATAGACAGTTTTCTAGACAGTATCTTGGTAGCTGTGGTTTCTTGGGACTTTATTTTACCAATCTTCATACCAAAATATAATTCAGTAAAAGCAATCCCTACATTGTCAGTACAGTGTGGCCCTGGTACTCAGGTCTTTGCTGCTCTAACTTCATCAGAGCTAGATTTATAACATCTGGAGGAATGGATAACTCCTGTGCACTTTGAACAGTTTTTTCTAAATAGTGTATCTCTCAGCTCAATTTTTTTTTTTTAAGATTTTTATTGGAGAAATGGGGGAGGGGAACAGACAAGTTGCTGTCCTTTTGTTCTTCAGTCTAGTTGTGGAGGACGTTGCTTCACTGGCCCATGTTGGTGTCATCATTGCACTCTTCTCGGGTGAGGCAGATTGGTCACTGGCCTCTGGACGGCCGCTCATGGCGGCTATTGGCAGCTCACACATGCTAATAATGGATTTGGTAATGATAGAAGCAATTTTGGAGGTGGTGGAAGCTCTAATGGTTTTGGCAACTACAACAATCAGTCTTCAAATTTTGTACCCATGAAAGGAGGAAACTTTGGAGGCAGAAGCTCTGGCCTCTATGATGGTAGAGGCCAGTACTTTGCCAAACCACGAAACCAAGGTGGCTGTGGTGGTTACAGCAGCAACAATAGCTATGGCAGTGGCAGGAAGTTTTGACTACGGCCAGGAAAAACGTAGTAGGAGAGGAGAGCCAGAGAAGTGACAGGGAAGCTACATGTTACAAAGATTTGTGAACTCTACCAAGCTCAGTGGTGGCAGGGCCTAGCCGCTACAAAGAAGACATGTTTTAGACAACACTCGTGTATGGGCAAACAACTCAAGGACTGTATTTGCGACTAATTGTATAACGGGTTATTTTAGCTTCTGTTCTGCAGAAAGTGTCAAGCATTCCAACAAAGGGTTTTAATGTAGATTCTTTTTCTTTTGCACCCATGCCATGCTGTTGATTGCTAAATGTAGTAGTCAGATCATAATGCTGAATAAGTGTGTCTTTATTAAAAAAAAAACACACACAAAAACACTGTAGGGTAAACACAGGGTCTGTGCCCATAGAATTAAAAAAAAACAAAGCTAAATATTTGGTGAGACTCACAGCCTACTATTCACAATGATTTTTATCTCCAAAGGTATGTCCTTTAGATATTATTAATCTTTGTGAGAGATTATCACTAAGAACCCCATCAGTGACAACCTTTCGTCTTCAGAAATTAAACGTGACCTTTTATTTGTAGTGTAGGAAACTTTTGACCTCTGACACCAGCCGTGTTGTAGGCCTTCAAAGCTTTGTACTCATGCCTTAATTAACAGCATCCTACAGACTGCCCTTAATATTAGATTTAAGAACCAGATTTAATTTTATTTTTTAGTGAAAAATTTAGAGTTAACTTAAAATTTTAAGAGTTCCATTTGCTCATTTTTAATTTTAGCTTTACTCAGCCTCTTACTAATCCAAGTGGTTGTTTTATTTATTATTATTCATTATTATTATTATTATTATTTTTAGCTGAGCCATCCTGCCACCTGTTGGCAGCTCAGCGGCAGCTCAGCTCGGGCTGGGCATTGAACTGCTGTTGCTCAGAGCTCAGCTCGTATTCTTGAGCGAGCTCTTAACCAACTGAGCCACTCGGCCGGCCCTATTATTATTATTATTATTATTATTATTATTATTGTGGGGAAATCCTTACTAAACTAGGTACTAATGGGTTGTATGTACATTTGCTGAAACATTTGCTGTTAAAACTATTTTTATGTTGTCAGCAGTCTGTTGGTAAGCAAGCTAAGAGAGGAGAAAATGGTGCTCTAGAGCAATAAAAACAGAGTTTTTTTAAAGTGTCCTAAGTATTAGGACACCAGTAGTATTTGAAAGCCCATCTTACTCTTGTACTGTTTAGATATGAGTGCCGGCAGACCCCTGGGACAGCTATATTCCAATTAAAACAAAAAATTATTTTCCAGATCCCAAGTATCTATTTTGAGATGAAAAGGCAGTGAGGACAGAGCTTTAGCTTCTGATAACTTGTTCATTTGAGAACTTTTAACCGCCCACTCTATCATTTTAATTAGTTCCAAACCTGGACCACAGGCAGAAGTTTCAGTGCGGAGAAGAAGCTATCATGGAAGTATTTTCATAGGCGGGCATTTACAAATCTAGGTGTTTATACCCATTAATTCCTTAGTGAGTGGATTCTTTAATTACATGTCAACTGTGTATCAGATGCTGATTTAGAATCTATGAATGAAATAGGAAGTGAACATATGGGGTCGTGGCAGAATTTTCTTTTTAAGATGAGAGAGGCTGAATATGTTTTATAAATCAAGGGGTCTCAGTTTATTTAAAAAAACACATACACAAACATTAGATTAAAGATTTGGAGATAGATTGTTTATGTAACAAGATTTCAGATTAGTCAGAGGGAGATGGCATTAGCCTCAAATAGGCCCATTCCTTTTAGAAGGAGAAGAGAGATGAGGATGGATAAATTTATAGCTTGAGGATTAGAAACTCAGAGAAGGAACCTAGACTACCCTTGTTTTTACTAAGTAGGAGGTAAAATCTTGCTAAGAAAGGGATTGAAGTAAGAGTTGGGTAGGGGACTTGCTGAGTTAGAATAGTTGTTTTGGGGAACAAATTGGGAACCAGTGAAGGATTTGCTGAGTAACACTGTGGGCCTGGTGGAAGTGGTATTAGTTATGTGGATATATGATCATTTCTTCCCCTGCATGGCTTCCCTTTCCCTGTATTGGGTGCAGAAGGAAAATGGTTAAATTGATCCTGTGTATTGTCAGAGCACGTACAGAGAATCGAGATGATAAAATAGCAATCTAAATGATGGGCCCAAGGGATTCAGCCTAGATAGGAAAAGAAATGAGAAAAGAAGGGACCTAATAGACTAGATAGTGGGAGGAGTCAGGGGACGTGAGGTCTCAGTGATATTAAAGATTGGGGTAGTGGCAGTAAGGGAGAGCAAATTCTAGAAGGATAGGAAGTGGTGTATGTTGAAATTTAAGGACAGAAAAACATCGCTCTGAAAGTGGTGCAGAAGATCTATGAGAATGCTAACATTGCCTGCACCACCTGTGATAGGTGTGGAAAAGTGAGAAAATTCTATTTAATAATCGGTTAAGGAAGATCAGGCTTTGATGAGGATAAGGGTGGAAAGAGTGTTTTGTGCAGTGTTCTAGATACAGGCAAACTTGTTTATGATGGAGTGGGGGTTCCTGAGAACTTTATGGAAAGGTTTTAGAGGGTGTTTAATTTTGCTTTATAGTGTTGAGTTTAATTTTTCCCTATCAGATTTCTGTGTTATATTTTCCTAAATAAGTCACTTTTTTTTTTTTTTTTTTGAAGGCAGTGTCACTGGCCCTCATATGTGGGATCTGAACCGGGGCCGCCGGTGTCCCAAGCCAGCGCTTAACCAAGTCACTTTTTCTGAGAGCCACTAAAGGAAATACGTACCAGAAAGGATATATTTGCAACAGTAATGACTTAAAAGAAAAAAATTTTTTTTTTTTGACAAAGTTCTGTAACAATGACTGCTGATGCAGTGGCTTACTTTTTCATAAATGTATGGAAAGGGAGATAACCTACATGAAATGAGTTTATTGCCTCATTAATAGTCAGGCTAATACAGGAAACCACAGGGGTTGAAACCAGCATTGCATGAAATAATACTGTTGTAGATAATTTGATAAAAACACAACCTTTAAAATACATTAGAGTCTTTGTAGTATTTTATAATGAGATGGGAATGACCATGGTTATTGTTTTTGTTTTTTGTTTTTTAAGATTTTATTGGAGAATTGGGGGAGGGGAACAGTGTTGGGGAATCGGGGAAGGGGAAACAGACAAGTTGATGTCTTTTTGTTTTTCAGTCTAGTTGCGGAGGACATTGCTTCCCTGGCCCATGTTGGTATCGTCATTGCGCTCTTCCCAGGTGAGGCAGATCAGTCTATTGGACGATCTTTGGATGGCCGCTCACGGCGGCTCTTGGCGGCTCACGCTGGCTGCCGGCCACTTATGCTGGCTGCCGGCCACTCACTGTAGCCTATGGCAGCCCACTGCAGCAGGGGCTGCAGCCTACACTGTTGCTGGGACTTGCGCAGCCCAGCTCCAGGTGAAACTGTGGTTCACCATCTTAGCTGTAGAGGGCAGTGTCACTGGCCCTCATATGTGGGCTCCGAACTGGGGTTGCTAGCTTTTAACCAACGCGCCACTCGGCCAGCCCAGTTATTGTTGATTTAACATAAAGATGACTTTTTTTTTTTTTTTTTTAGAGATTTTATTGGGGAATTGGGTAAGGGGAACAGCCAAGTTATTGTCCTTCAATTTTAGTTGTGGAGGGTGCAGCAAGCTTAGCTCCAAGTGCAGTCGCTCCGCTTAGCTCAAGGTGCTGTGTTCAATTAGTTGCAGATGGTCCTAGCCACCATCCCATGCGGGAGTCGAACCAGCAGCCTCGTTGTTAAGAGCTCACGCTCTATCCACTAAGCCATCTGGGGTGGCAGCTCAGCTCAAAGTGCCATGTTCAGTTTTTAGTTGCGGGCAGGCGTAGCCCACCATCTCAAACAGGCAACCTTGTTGTTAGGAGCACGTGCTCTCACCAGCTGAGCCATCCTGCCACCCAATGGCCCATGTGGGAGTCGAACCGGCGATCTCGTTGCTCAGAGCTCACACTCTTGAGCAAGCTCTTAACCAACTGAGCCACTCAGCCGGCCCCCTTTAGATGACATTTTAACAGAGAGAAAGAAACTGATTTATGAAAGAAACTTTGCATGGGGAGATGATTTTGAAAACATATTCCAGGGAAATATTTTTATTGTTATGTGATTTTCTTTCCAAAAATAACTTGTGTTAACATAGAAAAACTCTCATGTTGACACATTTAAAATACTTGGGAACAGTTTCCATGGGTTTGGAGTCCTTTTTTATTTTTGACACATTTTGAGTCTTTAAAAATTACATAATTTTATATCTTGAACTTTTCCACTTCAAATCTAACATAAACACTTTATTCTTCAACTCTATGGTAATTTCATTGACTGCACACTGGATGCACACATCCCATGACTGACCCAGTATTCTCTTCTATTTGGTGTTTAGTTTCTATTCACTGTTCACGTTAAACAATGACAAATATCCCTGAGCATCAAGCTTTGGGAAAGGCAGGTGCTGCTTTTAAATGTTTCCCCTCAATTTATATGATGTATTATAACGGGAAAAAGTGAGCTGAGCTGACTCTTAAAGTGTACTGGCCTATAAAATATAGCAGTAGGGCATCTCCTGTGTCCTGGACTTTAGTCTCAAGTCACAACAGTGCAGGGGCTTGAATACTTTTTTTTTTTTTTTTTTGAGGGCAATGTCACTGGCCCTCATATGTGGGACCGAACCAGCGCTTAACCACCGCGCCACTCAGCCGGCCTGGGGCTTGAATACTTTTAAGAAAAATGTAAAAAGGGTTAACTTTCTAAATAGCTTATAAGCTGATTGATATCAGGAAAAATAAAAATTTACCATATGAATTTTTATAAGAACTTTTGCATAAGTGGTAGATGGGATAGGGATAGTATTGTGATTAGTTCAGCTAAGCCGTGACTGTTTTTCCCATTTGGTTCTAAGGTTTTTTTCAGCTGCTTCAGCCCTTACAACCAAGTGTCAAAATAAACTAGACCTAGAGCCAAATCTTGGAATTGCCATGTCAATAAAGCTTATTCAATCACCTTGCTCTAGTTATTATTAATATTTTTAGTAAAAGCAATAGTTTTATACCTTTAATAGTTATTTAAAATATAAATCTTATTTTAGCTTATTCTTTTAATTTTGTGTTTTGTAGTACAATGTTAATAGTATACATATATTATTTATTTGTAAGTAAATATCCCTACATTGGGGTTATTTCCTCAAAGCCTTCACTAACTAGGTATGTAGTCAAAATAGTTGAAGATCACTAGATTAGATAGTATCTAAGATTTGTATGACATTTTACAGTTTACAAAATGCTTTTGCTAATGTGTTCTAACTTGAACCTCATCAAAAACCTTTGATACACAGAGGTGCCGTTATGTCCATTTTACAGATGAAGAATTGAAGGTCAGAGTGTTTAAATGACTTTCCCAGTGTCGCACACTAGTTAATAATTGCTTCTCAGTTCCAGCCCAGATCTTATTTCTGCATGGTGCCCTTTCCATTCATTACATTCATTGTGATTCTACTGGTCATCACGTTTTGATTTCCAGCCCTATTCTATTGTTTATTGTACAGAGTCTTAAAGTACTTGCTTTTTGTATTTTGTTTAGAGGTTTTAGTTGTAATCAGAGGGAGAGACAGACTGTACATGTAGATTAAGAAAGGCTGGAAACAAAAGGATGGAAGCCAATCAGAAAGACAGTATATTAATGATCAAAATATAAATTGCAGTAGATGACCCAGAATGAATACATTTGATGTGGAAAGCCATGCAAAGGAACCATAGAAATACAGTTCAGGCAGATAGATCATTTGAATATTGGCATGAGGGCATGCCAGAGATGAATGGTTGTGGAAAATATAGACAGTGGGTATGCATGATGTATTATGTAGTTCTGTGCTATAGTAAAGTTTGCATTAATAAGCATACTGAATTAAGAATTGGGTTTATTTTGATCATTGTTTTAATTTTAATAAAACTTCATATAACAAGTAGTTTATTTTGGTGGTTTTGTTAGTATATACAATAAAATAAAGAAAATTGAAGAATTCTATATAAGAATGAAAAGTTAAAGGTTGTTTCTCCGCTAATATATCTTTGGATAAACTTAGGTTTAACATACTAAATTGAAAATGACTGGGTCAAAAGTAAATAAAAAGTATTGCATGATTTCATACATCAATTTCCGAGGTATTGTCAGTGCCATAATCGAAGAATGGAGAGATTTGTTTAACAAATTAAAATCTGGTTTCAACAGGTTTTCATGAAAGTATGTTTTACCGACAGCTTCTGAGCTTTTTCACATTATAAACTCTGGGCATAGCTTGATTTTTTTTTTTCACTAGTGGCAATACATCCGGAAATACTATGCATCACTAAAACTTTCATAGGAATTTTGTGTGCTTTGAAATATTGCATATATGATTATAAAATTCCCCTAGTATTCACTGGCATATTAAACTAAGATGGCACTGATGGGTATATTATTGCCTGTGTTAATAATCTACAGATGAAAGATTCCCTCAGTTCAAATGAATACAGTGCTTACCTCTAATTGCTCATCAGGCCAATGATCTATTGTGCCCACGGGAGGAAAACCAAAATGGTACAATTAAAGTTGGAACCAATACCTGAAGTAACTATATAACCTCTTTTTTTTAGTACTAAATGGAAAGATCTTTTGAAAGGTTCAGTTGTTTGGAAGATGTTAGAGAATTATCTGGGGCTTACCACAGTGTAAAGAACCCTGGATTCTGAGTCAAATCACTAGGGTCTAGTATCAGTTGTGTTGTTGGTGTACATTGTCAACAGGGGCAGGTCACTTAGCAAATGCACAGTGGTCCAGTTTGGCTTATTCACAAATGTTGACTACATATGTATTAGCATAAGCAAACCAATGCTCTATTTAGCTTGAAATATAGAGCTACAGTGATGTAGCCAGATGACCAGGAAAGACTTGTCAGCGCTGCAGGAGGCAGTGGGCACCCAGAGGACCCCTCCTCAGTCAGCTGGGAGTTTGTAGGTCAGCGTAGTTTGTCGGCGAAGCTGGAGGAGCATTAAGGATCCCTTAGCCCTGAGGGAACAGCTGTCCTCCGGGTTGCACAGCCATCCTTTATTTTCCTGAGTGTGTAATAAGATCTATATTATACATTAACAAGAATGTGCAGGATGAAGAGACGTCGGGTTAGCAAGATGCATATTAAACGCCAACTGAATGTAAGTAAATATTCTCTTACCCAACCTCATTTCAACCCACGCACTCGTCAGTCCTCTGTCAGCCTTGTCTCACCATGCCCATGGGATGCTCAGTGTTTGCAGCTGATAGGCTCCTCTCTAGTGTGCCAGCAGGCTTTTATCCCACTAGTTGAGTTGTGAGCTTACCAAGAATTATTGGGTTGTCGGAAAAGTCATGATGTAGTTTTTCTACGTTTTTTGTTGCAAAAATGCATCATGACTTTTCTGACAACCCAGTAGTTTTGCTTATTTCCAAAATTTTTATTACATTTGCGCATACCCAGTGACATTAAGACCAATTGTTGTTCCTGATCTTATTAAGGCGCCTTCCTTATATGTGCTAGTTGAACATAGTCAACCTACTTGTTGAAATTGAATCTGCTTACTCCTTTGAAAACTGGGGGATTTTGCAGTTCAGGCATGCTCTCCGTATTTATTCCTGCAGATCTCTCCACTGCTCCCTTTATTTGTGTTTTCCTGTGTTGGAAGTGAGAATGATGATTCTTTTATGTGTACAGAAAAAGGTAAAATGTAAACAAGATATGGATATGAAAACACTGGAAATAAATGTGCTACATATTGTAGATGTCACGGTCTTATTTATCATGGGGAGTCTATGGCTTATGGTTTAAGAAAATACTCATATTTTCTCAGACTCAGGTTTTATATACAAAATCAGATAACTCTCTTGCTTTTCTTTTTTCTTTTTTTTTTTTTTAAATTGGGAAACTGGGGGAGGGGAACAGTGTTGGGGAATTGGGAAAGGGGACTGGCCAAGTTGTTGTTCTTCAGTCTTCATTGTGGAGGGTGCCAGTCGCCACTTGGCTTTCTGTCTGCAGCTCGTGGCCTCTAAGCTCAAGGTGTTGTGTTCAGTCTTAGTTGCGGGTGGGCGTAGCCACCATCCCATGTGGGAGTCGAACCAGCAGCCTTGTTGTTAAGACCGCACACTCTATTCACTGAGCAATCTGGACGGCAGCTCAGCTCAAGGTGCCTAGTTCAGTCTTAGTTGCGGGCGGGCGTAGCCCACCATCGAATGACAGTCTTGTTAGGAGCACATGCTCTCACCAGTTGAGCCATCCAGCAACAGCTCAACTGGGGTGCAGTGTCACTGGCCCATGTGAGAATCGAACTGGTAGCCCTGTTGCTCAGCGGTCGTGCTCTTAAGCTAACTCTTAACCAACTGAGCCACTTGGCCGGCCCTGCTTTTCTTATTTGGCATTTTGAAACTCTGTTGAGGAGTTCCCCAAACTCAGAATAAACTAAACTACACTGAAATCAGTAAGCTTAAAGTAAAATGTAAGATGATGGTTTAACTTCAGTGGTTTGGAAGATGTTGAAGATGTTAAGAGAATTAGCATGTCTCAGGCCCTGTGGGATGTTGCAATTTAAAGAACCCTAGACTTCTGGAGTGGTCTGGAATCAGCTGGGCTTGTGACACTGCTTGTCTTGGCCCGCTGATCCTAGTTTTTTAATCATTGTTACAGTTCGTAGGGATTTATAAAAAAAGTTCTTGGACTGATAAAAAGGTGTTACATTTGATTCACATAAAAACACTAGCTGTTTTTAGGACTCTCAGTTTCCATGGACATTAAGTTCTTTAGTTAACACTTTTCATCTTGGAAAATTAAATGACTGTCTTACGATTTTTAATTAACTACCTGTGGATTATCCTTTGAGCAGTAATTAGCTCTTGGCAGCAGTGTTGAGTGTTGTGCATGCACATACACATTCTTTGGGGTCAGGTGCACTTGAGTTTGAATCCTGGTTCTACCACATACTAGATGTATGGCCTTTGGAAAGTTACTTAAATTTCTGTTTTCTTAATTCTGTAAGAGCAGATAATATATATCTCATAGAAGTAATGAAGATAAAAAGAGAACGTGTGTGAAGTGTATGGGCATATGGCATAGTAGACACTTAATAATATGTTCCTTTTTTGATGTGTTAATTTAAAAATTTCATTCTATGTTACGGATAAAAGGAAAACTTTTGTACATTACATGGTAGGTCTGGAGACCGTTTGCAAAAAAAACTAAGGGATATAGCATTTGCTGCTGTGAGCTTCTATCATTTCTAAAGTTAATTCATTCATTTCTTAAGTGCCAACTGGTATTGCCAGATCTTTAGAATTTGAACATCTAATTTCATATCACTCTGGGTACTGACTTTGTGTGGCCAGTAACTGGAAGGAGAGGAACCCGGTGAAAGCTGTAGAAAGAATAAAGTTTATTGTGGTCATCCTGGCCCAAGTAACCTTCTTTCCAAAATAAGTCTAAGTAACATACCACTTTTACTACACAGAGATGGGGGGGGGCATTTACTTACCTTAATGTTTAAAACATTTCCATCTTTTATTCTTGGCTTGTTTCTTCAGCCGCGGTTCCATCCCTGACCCACCTTTGTCGTTTGGAAATTCGTTCCAGTCTAAAACCAGAACACCTACGATGTGACAGTTTTGTCTGTCAGTTGCCGCTTCCCAGAAGCCTCCATAATTACTTGCTCTATGAAGACGTTTTACGGATGAACGAAGTTCCGGATCTGGCAGTTATTCAAGATGGAGATATCAGCGAAGCTTCTTAACACAGCTCATGCCTTACTCTGAAAACCACCAAGACAGAGAGCCATGGAGTGCAGAGTCTCCATGATTTTACTGTCAGAAATGATGATTTTTGTTTCATTGGTTGGTTAGGTTTTTGGAGAGGCAGTAGTTTGATGCAAATGTTTATAAGTGGGTGAAAAAAAAATATTGTGAACTTCACTTATGTTACTTTATTGGCTTTATCACCAGTACATTTGATGATGTAATATTCGTTTACCTATGGTATGATATTACCTATGTTGTAATGTTCATTTCTGCTTTATTCTGATAATATGCTGCTTATAGTGCTAAACATAGTGTATTTCCACCTGCGATTCTGTTTTCCTAGGGCTAGGCGCTTAGAATGGAATGCATGAAACCTGGAAGTGCACACACAATGGGGTTGAAGCTGTTATTTTAGTTGAGGTTGAATATTTCATGTTTATAAAAGTATTATTTTATAGTCCATTCTCATCTCTTAATTCATTCACTTTTATGAAGAATTGATATTTATTGGCTTTTCACAGGTAAACTCAGGGGAGAATTTTTTTAAAAAAGAATATAAAAAGTGAGTTATTTTGCTGCTTTTTTTTTTTCTTTCCCCATCCAGTTCCTTGATACTCACTTTGGCTATAAAAGACTCCATTTCTGCAAAAGGCAAGAACAGACTTAACCTCAAAGGTATGCTCAGGTGAAAAGAAGCTAGGTTGGTATTGAGGTAAATGAACACTTCTCCTTATTTAGAATACTAATCAGGAGACTGTGAGGGAGCTTCTGTAGTACCATTTTTAAAGAAAGAAAGGCGCATATTCCTGAGTCACTTAGTACCAAATAAAAACATTCAAAATTCATTCAGCCTCCAAATCAGAGGGCAGATTTGATCATATGAAGCAGTGATTGCCAGTTCTGTTAATATTATAGTGTTTCTTCTTTTTATTATCTAGAGAAGTTACCAAATAGTCCATGAAATTTTTAGACCTTAGAGTCCTAGGCTAATGAGACACCGCCTCACAGATTTTACAATTGCTCGATCTGAATCTAGAGTCACAGAGGACTAAACACTGGATCAAGTGAGCTATTATAAGAGGCCTTGGGGACCAGCCTTGAGGGAAAGGTTATGAAACATTTCTGTCATTTACAACTAGAGATGGGGTCCAAAGGGAGGACAAGTCTTCTGTCCTGTTGGGTTCCTGTGGCTTAAAATAGATGGGACTAAGTCAGCCAGGTCCATCTCCGATAGGCCTTTGCTGTTTGATAAAAGCAAGTGATGAAGGCAGACCCAATGGTGACCGCATTATTGAGGTCCAGAGGACTAGATGATGGAGGCGTTATTGAGGTCCAGAGGACCAGTGATGGGGGTATATTGAGATGCAGAAGACCAGAGGTATTATTGTGGTTTAGAGGACCAGATGATGGAGGTGTTATTGAGGTCCAGACTGAACTATGCACAGATTAGAGTTATAGTTGCTGCCTGTGGGGTGGAGATACAGGTAGAAATAAGTGTAAATATCGAAAACCAGGTGGAAATTCCAATAATTAATAAAAAATTTCAAGAATGTACGTATGATATAATATTTTTTAAATGTCCTAATCTTTATTTTTCCAAACACGAAGTCTGATTTTTAACATAACCAGTGTTTTGTTAGGGCCAGTGTACATAGGATGTTTGTTTACATGTGAGGGTGACTCTTTTCATGTGTTTTTGTTCATGTTCAAATATGTCATAAAAATTCAATTATCCGTAACTTATCATTGAGCTCTTGTTCTTAAAAATCTGAAAATATTTTGGACACATTTAAAAGACCTTGGTATTTAAAAGAAATGATTTTACTTAACTGTGTATAATGTATCTTTCTTTTAGACTATTTTAAAATAAAATATTTATGATTTTTATGACCTAGAGCTATAACTCAGTGAGATGAGTTATAGCTACAGCTTCTGCTCAAAATGATACATCTAGTTAGTGTGAACCTTAAGCCCCGCCCTACATGCACCATGGCGCTTTAGTACTCTGTTTAAAGTTACAGTGAGTCAATGAAGAACCCCATCCATTGTGTATCACTCTCATGTTGGTACATATGACTAGAGCAGGACATAAATCAGCTATAATAACAGTTGCCAAGAGTTCACTCTTCCTTGATCTGATGTTATCCTTTAAGTACATTTCCTGCTGATCCTTCCGGTTACAGGATATCTTACTGGGGAAATTTGATGTAATAATGGTAACTGGAATGAACGT
The DNA here is from genome assembly GCA_033961575.1 of Aselliscus stoliczkanus. Lineage (NCBI taxonomy): Eukaryota > Metazoa > Chordata > Mammalia > Chiroptera > Hipposideridae > Aselliscus > Aselliscus stoliczkanus. The sequence goes on along the minus strand of CM066730.1, from coordinate 66,477,289 downwards.
TGTTCCTTTAAATTTCCCTCTCATTTTTGCCAAGTAGCAGGTGTCTTGATACGCAGCTTTCTGGTGGCTGTACTTCCCAGAGATAAGCTAAGACAGTGAGTAAGTGTCATATTTATATCACATGACCAGTTGATATCTCTAACTTTAAATCTGTTCTTCCCACCTCAGTCCATTTGTAAATATGTGTGAAAATTGTGATGTTTTATGGATCCTTAAGTATTGTGTCAGGTACAGTTTGCAGACATATGAGTATTTTTGATTGGTTACACCCTAAAATTCTATAATTTTGTTGGTCCTCCAAAAGTTATAAATAATAACTAATAAGAATGTAAATAACTATGTCTTCTCTGGAACAGTGGGCTTAATATGTTCATCAGCATGGGATATAGAAAGAAGCTGAGTAAATGATTCTAAAAGTTTGCCTTTCACTTTTATACTCATCGTATATTCCCCTAATTATATTTCTTGAATAGTCATAGAAATATTTCTTTGAAGAGGAACTAACTCTTGGTACAACTAGCGGGTGCCTAGTCTATTGTGAAAGATTTTAAATGGTGAAAAAGATTGAAGGACTAGTGAAGTTGCTGGTAATGTGGCCATTTTCCGTTTTATGATCAAGTATTTTAGGTCTAACAATTTGGGGGAATAACCAGTAAAGCTACACTTTGCCTTCTCCTCATTTCACGAGTTCACCCTCTATATAAAGCAAGTGGAAGCTCAGCCCACTGGCTTCATCCAAGTACTCAATTTAAACAATCTCTTTCAGCCAAAGGGATCTCTAAAGCTTTTTCTGTGAGCTGGAAACTTAATAGCATCTCGGGTACTATTAATTCCCCTGAATTTTCTGTCCTAGAGCACTTGCTTCCTTCCTTCGTTCGTACCCCAAGCAGCCAGTCATACAACTGAGGTATTAAGACTAATGGGTAGATGAGAGCCCAAACCAAGGGATTCCATTACTCGTGACTCTATATGACCTGACCTGGAGTAGTCACCTGAAAGACAATTGAAAGTGTGTACCTGCATCAGGAAAGGTACACATGAGAGCTGTGTTCCAATGTTGACTCTGCGTTTATACTTACACATTCCCTCTAGAGAAGGTGGTGTTTATAACTTCAGGTAAATATGGCTAATGTTTGAGGACTTAGAGACTATCTTGATAGTTTTACAAACACAGTTGGTTTTTTTTTTTTCTCTTTATCCTTTTTCATTTTTTAACAAAACATTTAAGGAAAATGTAATATTCCTGTGTGCAACTGTTGAGATGTCTTGTTTGGCTTTCTTTCATTGTTTTTCTCTTTGAGGTAAATTAGTCTGTTTATCCTCATCTGTATTTATTATTATTGCTATTAAATGACAGATGGTTATTAAAACAATACTTTGCAGTAAGTAAACTTTTTTGTTGGAGTCAATCAAAACCTGTGGTTTTAATGAGACAGGGAACTGATTATGCTTAGTATTTTTGTCACACCCCGGTAGAAAAATATATTGCTTTATTTGCAACAACTATACTGAGAGGAGGCCAGTATGAATTATAGTTTTTATGGAAACATAGGCTTTGGGCACAGATTTTAAGTACATATCTTCATTTGCTTTAGTGCATAAAACATTTAGACTGATGCTTTTTTTTTTTTTTTTTTTTTTTTTTTTTTGAGGACAGTGTCACTGGCCCTCATATGCGGGACCTGAACCGGGGCCACTGGCGTCCCAAGCCAGAGCTTAACCATTGCGCCACTCGGCCGGCCCAAAACATTTAAATTTTAAGTAAAGGACATTTATTAACCTGTTCCTATGCTAATAAAAATCTTTAAAATTTTTTCATATAGCAGTAACAAAATAGCACATTTTGTCTCATTTTAAAAGAAAAAAATATTTTAAAATTCAGAAAAAAAGGGAGGAAGAGAGATGGAGTGATAATCCTGTCATCTAGTATTAATGTTAACCTGTATATTGATTAATTTATTAATATCTCGGGTTTTAAAAAAATGTGTACACAAGTTTGAGGAGTGGGTTTTTTTCATAGTTAAAAATCAAGCCACCTTTACAGTTTTGTAGCCTGATCAAGCCTTTTCTTTATCACGTTAATGATACCTTTAGCCACGCTCAAGCCACAAGTTATCACAAATTGTGAATTGGTAAGAATGAGAAATAATGAGGGATTCTGGGTTGTTTACCCACACACACCAGGACATCTGCATAAAGCAAACAACCCCTCTGTTTTAGGAAAGGTGTAAATGGAGATGAGATTTTTGTGAACTTGTGCTAGTCATCTGGTCTCAGCTCAGAGTAGTCATGCGATTGCATATCCTTTGCATTACTCGATTATGACTGTGTAGCATGTATTTTTAATGAAGGAATTTAAAATACCATTATTGCCGTAAAGATTAGAGTCTTCATGATTTTTCTGTCTCTTGGCTTCTTTTCCATGCATGGCACTATTAGATGAAGCAGAACAGGTGGTAATTGCCATTGGCGCAGTGAGACTTGTGAATAGCATCTGTTTATGTCTCTTTTACCATCCAATGGTTAGCATAACCTCTTCAGTGCTCTCCTATGTGTATGATAACAGTCCATCATCAGTCATTATAAGGTGCTAATTTACACTTTTTCTAGCATAATGGAATAGGTGAAGAAGAAAGTCCATCTGGTGACTAAGTATGACTATGATTGGAATCAAACAATTAAAAAGGTATAATACTTGTGAGGTTATTACAGAATATTGCATCAGATAATATGTGTTGAAGATATCCATTCCAAGCCAGAGTAGTTCCATAAATAGACATATAATTAGTAATGTTATAGTCTGGGTTTTGGTTTTAACACATAAAAGTTGTTTACTGTTGGGGCCGGCTGAGTGGCGCAGTAGTTAGGCGCTGGCTTGGGAAGCCAACGGCCCTGGTTTGGGTCCCACATATGAGGGCCAGTGGCACTGCCCTCAAAAAAAAACCAAAAACAAGAAAAATGCCAAGTAATGAAATTGTTTCAAAAAAAAAAAAGTTGTTTACTGTTTCATATAGTAAAACACTCAAATTCGTATGGTCTTCATCTTCCTTTTAATTGTTTTTCTTAAGTTTACTTTTAAATGTCACAGCGTGGTATTTATATGTGTTGACATAAGTGCATGCTTTTAAAAAAAATCTTTATTATGGAAAAAATAGAGAATTGTGTAATGAACTTCCATGTTCCCACCACCCAGCTTATTTCCTTTTCCCCACCAATTTCCTCTCTCCCAGAGCCATTTTGAAGCAAATTCCAGCCATATCATCTGTAAATATTTTAGAGTGTATCTCTGGAAGTTAAGGACTCCCTTTTAAAAACATAACTATGATACCATCTTTACACGTCCCTTAAGAAATCACATGTCCAGTCAGTATTTACATGTTCTTAATTGCACTACAACTTTTTAAATGGTTTGCGTAAATCCAGATCCAAAAATATCACTGCGGCATGATTTCATTGCTTTGAAATTTTTGGTTGAAGATGTTATTTTCCTGTAGACTTTCTACAGTCTAGATTTTGCTAACTATCCCCATGCTGTCATTTAACACCTTCCCTGTTTTTTCTTGTGTTAATTATATATTCCTGTGTAATAAAACTTCTGTTTGCCTGAAAACAGCAGCTTAAAACAACAATTTACTGCACACAGTTTCTGTTGGGTTAGGAATTCAGAAGTGGCTTAGCCGAGTGGTTATGGCTCAGGGTCTGTCATGAGGTTTCATTCAAACTGTAAGCTGTGACTGCAGATCTGAAAGCTTGACTGGGGCTGAAGGATGCTCTCCAGGATGGCTGACTCACATGCCTGTCTCCTGGAGGCCTCGGTTCCTTCCCATGTGGACCTCCATACAGCTGCTTGTCTCCTCACATGTCAGCTGGCTTCCCCCTGAGCAAGGGATCTTAGAGATGGAGCAAGGTGCCTTTTATGTTGTATTCTTGGAAGGCACCATCATTTCCAACACATTCTGTTAGAAGCGAATCCCCAAGTACAGGCTATACTCAAGGAGAGAGAAATGAAGCTCTACCTTTTGAAGGGAGGCATATCAAAGAATTTGTAGATTTCTTTTTAAGCCACCACATTTTTATTTCCTGTAAACTGGTAGTCAGATGTAGACAATTTTTCCTGTCTACATAGTTTGTAGGTCCCCATGCAAAATAAAAAATGGGGGACCCCTGTTCAAATTTCAGGATGGGGGCAGCAGAGCATTAAACCAAACATGGGGCTCTTCTGAGCACAGAGCTCTGTGATTGTACAGATGATACCCATGAAACCAGCCCTACAGGAAAAGGCCTGATCAGATTCAGATTTGATACTTTTTTTTCTTACATGCTGCTTCATCTCTCCAAGTGATGTTAGCAGCCATTAATGATCATTAGCTATATCTATTCATTATAATTTTGTTTAATAGCTATAGTATTTTCAAAAAGAAAACTTCCCTTAATTAACTATGCCTAGTACATGTAGGAAAAATTATAAAATGTTTCATTCTTTTGGATAATGAATTGATGCTCTAATATCCTTTGTGGATGATCAATACCTTTTTTAGTATTAATATTTTTCATGTGTTCTAACACATTTTAGTCATTACCCTTAATGATACTCAAATTGTCCCATCTTTAGCTAGCATTTAATAGTCTTTTGATAGCTTTTTTTGTTTTCTGGTAATAAGAGATTCTAGGCTTATCTTGTATTTTCCTTCCTCAGACCTGGAATCAGCCTTTTTCCCAAGGAGCTTTTTTTACTTTTTTAGAAATGGTATTATATAGAGTATGTCACACATTACACACACACACCCCTCCATATTACGGGTTTTCACCTCTCCTGGTTTGACCGTTGTTCAGTTAACAGCTAAGAAAGAAGTATATAGTAACTCTGTTCATATTGATATTTTAAATTTAAGACTACCCTTTTAAAATTCAACTTCATACCATTTCTTTCCTTCACAAATGCTCTTTGTAAACAACAGAAACACAATGTCTTTATCACATTAACAATTCCTTAGTAATTGTCACATATCCAATCAGTGGTCAACTTTCCCTCATTTTCTCATAGTTTTTTAAACAATTTGTTTGAAGTAGGATCCTATTAAATTCCATATATTGCAGTCAATGTGTCTTTTGATCCCTTTTAAAAAATCTATAGGTCTTTTCAACATTTTAAATGGCCTACTTTGTACAAGGGCTACAAAGCTTGTAGAGGAATATAAATTACTAGGAAAGAGATATGCATACACAATGACGATGGAACAAAGTATAATGTGATAGGAGTTGGATGAATAAATTATTGGGAGATTGAGAAAAGGAAGAGAATACTTTTATGATCCTCAGGTCATGACTGTGGTATTCAGAGAGGCCTATCTATGCAGGACAAAAAAACAGAAATAATGGAAACCTCCACCAGGTTCCAAAGGACTTCACAGATGTCAAGACTGGTGAGCCAAAGGAATAAAATATCTGTTTTTTGGGGTTTTTTTCTTCATGATTTCCCTTCGAACAACTCTACTTGAGATTATTATTGATCCTTGCAGCCAATTTGAGCTTTCATTCTGTTATTTGTTCTGCATCTGCAAAAGCTCCTAAAATAATTTACACCACAAACTCTCCACATTACTGAGTCCTTTAAAATTGAGATTTTTCTGTGGGGGCAATGGATGTGAGAGAGTTTTATGATAGCAAGAGTAACCATAAATGTTTTAAGTGTGATTGATTCAGACAGAGGGGAAAACCTCAGCGGAAGGAATTTTTGCCCATTCAGTTCTAGTGGTGCAGTTTGGTAGGCAATACAAGAGAATCAAGCTTTATTGTTCCTGTTGGCAAAAAAAAATAAAAAAAAAATTACAAATAATACTGGTCTTAACAATCCTTGGACTATCTCTCCAGAGTACTTATAAATCTAAATGAGATGCTTTTAAGTGGTTCAGAGGACAATTTAGTCATTTTGTTCTATTTTAATCCCCCAAAGACCCACTGCAAGAAATAGGGGATATTTATGACCTGTGACTAATACCTAGTATTGATGATGGACAATGACTTTTGTCATTTAAGAGCTACTTGAGGAAGAACAAAGATGTTCAGTGATCAATAGGGCATTTTAAAAATCTAATAAACTGCTATTACTGCTTTAGTAATAAAAATGTAATGGCTTATTAGACATAAAAATTGCATGAAATTTATTTAAAGACAGTGTTGAGGGCAGAATGGGAGATTTACACATGTAATTATCCTGTTGATCAAGGTGAAAATGAATAACTTGCTTTTAGTAAAAAATGTAAGAGGGTATGCTTACATTATTCTTTTCATGTGTTATGAGCCTTGGGAAGATTTAGATATTGGTCGTTGCTGCAATTTCAGAGCAGTTATTTATGGTGATAGCTTTTCTTTGCATATTGTTCAAATAGGTTGGCTTTGGAGGAGTTTGGAGAGGAGGAGGTGGGTGGAGAACTCAAGAGAACACTGCAAGTCAAACAACCATTCTTCAGAAAGCCTAGATAATACCGTGTTTCCCCGAAAATAAGACCTAACTGGCAAATAAGCCCTAGCATGATTTTTCAGGGTGCTTGTAATATAAACCTTACCCCAAAATAGTCCCAGTTAAGATCGTCAGCCAGACATGACTGTATTTGAATAAATGTAGATTTTTTTGCACATGAATAAATGAATAAAATGCTTCTTTTGGAGCAAAACTTAATATAAGACCCGGTCTTATTTTTGGGGAAACACAATAGCATATTATCTAGGCCAGGGGTCGGCAAACTTTTGAGACAGAAGAGCCAATCCTGTCCCTCACAACAATTTAAAAATTATTCGAGAGCCATAAAACAAATGAAATCGCCATTATGTGAGTAATATCCTTTAAAAATTTTATAAATGAAACTATGATAGTTTTATTTTCATTTTCAATTTTACTTCAGAGCCACATATATGTACCCAAAGAGCCGCATGTGGCTTGCTGACCCCTGGTCTAGACGATTTGAATAGTCAGAACTTCTTTCCAGGCTCTGGGGCAGCCACATACTCTCTGGCTGGTGCCTTAATTTTATCCACAGGGCAGAATTTTGCTGATTCATAAATTTATTCATTTTTCTAGTGTCATAGCCGCCATCTAAAAAAAAAAAAAATTGAAGTTGCTTAATTACCCCAAAGTTGCTATTTTCTTCTTTATATATTATTCAATATAAATAACTGATATTTGAATTAGTTATCTATTGCTGAATAAACAAATTGCCACAAATTTAGTGCCTTAAAACAACATACATTTATTATCTCACATTTCTGTGGGTCTGGAGTCTGCTCATGGATTAGCTGGGTCCTTTGCCTCAGAGTCTCATGAGTTTGCTATCAAGGTGTCAGTGAGGATTAAGGTCTTGATTTAATAGCATTACTAGAAACGGATTTGCTTCCAAGCCCATGTGATTGTTGGCAGCCTGTTGAAACAGGGGTCTCAGTTTTTTGCTGGCTGTTGGCCAGAGGCCACGCTCAGTTCCTTGACCTGGGTCTCCCTAACAGAGCTTCTTGCTTCATCAAAGTGTGCAAAGCTAGTGGGCAATAGAGAGAGTCTACTAGCAAGACAAAAATCACCATTATGTACGAGAGGGACTTTTGCCATCTTCTATTGTTTAGAAGCAAGTCACAGGTCACATCCACACTAAATGGGAGGAGATTACACAGGTGTGATCACCAGGGGGTGAGAACAGCTGGGGGCTATTTTAGAGTCTATCTGCCACATTATTATTTTATTAATACAAAAACATACATTCTTTTAGAAAATGTAAGCAATATGGATAAGGTTTTAAAAACCTTAGAACCTTATCACCCAGAGATTAAAAACCATTAATGTTTCAGTACATATTCTCCCAGTCTCTTTTTCTATTTTATATATTATTAAAATGAACAAAAATGGCCATAACTTGGCATACTCTTGTATGATTTTTCTCATTTAATTCCTTAGGCATTCTTGTAAGCTAGTAAAGCCACTTTAAATGGCAGCATAAATTTATGCTATGATTAAGCTATGGTTCTTCTAACCCGGAGGCTGGGAAACTTTTATGCAAAGAGAAAGATAGTAAATATTTTAGGACGGGGCTATCCTGTCGCAATTAACCAACTCTGCTGTTACAGGGCAAAAACACCCATTGGTAATACGTCAATGAGTGGGTGTGGCTGTGTTTTGGTAAAACTTCATTTATGGACACTGAAACTTGAATTTTATATATTCTTATGTGTGTCATAAAATATTCTTTTGATGTATTTCAATCATGTAAAATGTCAAAACTATTCTTAGCTCACAGGCTAGATGAAAAAAGGTGGTGGGTTGCATTTGGTCAGTGTGTCATAGTTTGGTTTATCCTATTATTTTTAGAAAGATATTCAGATAGTTCCCTATGTTTAGTGTAATAAATGCTGAGATTAGCATCTTGGTAGCTACATCTATGTGCCTATTTATGATTGATTACTGAGGACAAATACTTAAAAGTACAATTAGTGGACCAAAGATTATGCATGTAAACCTTTATACTTATTGGTAAATTATCCTTTACAAAGGGGGTGTCAAGTTTATACTTCTACCAAAGCATATGGGTGTGCTTATTTTTTGTGTTCTCTCCTACACTGGGTATTATCTTTTTAAGTATCTTTGTCAATTTGATAGGTTAAAAATGTTGAAGATTTCTCTTTTCAAAAACAGTTTATATTACATTTAACATTAACATTTAAAAACTTACTTAAATCTGTGATTTCTTTTTTTCCACCTATAGATCTAGGTGTCCTAAGATAAACTTACCTATCTGAAATGACATGCAAGTATAGTCCAGCTGAAAACCACTTGACTATTAAGAATTAATACTGTGCTAATGCTGGTTACAGGAGATTATTGATTAGAAGGCTGACTGGTAAAGCCTCTGCCTATTTGTGCCATTGGCATTATTATGTCACCAAAAAAGAGTAAGTTGGCATATAGACATTTTGCAGTATTTAAGATAAAGAGTTGATTATACCCAAGAAGGAAATATACTACTAGTTTTGGGCCATTTTGAGAAATGGACCAAATGGACATTAAACAATCTTAATCTATATCTATATCCATATTTATATTTATTTCTATCAGGGTTTGATTGTGTTTTCTTGCCAAAACTCAGATATGATCATGTCACTCCTATTATTAAAATCTTTTCTGATTCCTTTCTTGCCTTCTGAAACCAGACTCCTTAGTATGGTATTTAATATTCAGTAAGATCTGCCCTAATCTTTTTAATCTCATATAATGCTGCTTTCTCATAGGAAATAATAACAAAACAATAATAGCAAGAGTGTTTATTAAGCCTTAAACTATATACCAGATATCGGGGTAAATGCTTTGAGGTAGGTATTATTGTTCTCACTATTTTAAAAATGGGAAACTAGGTTTAGAGAATGTAAGTAGCTTGCCCAAAATCAAACAATAAGCAGTTTCTCCCCTCCAGGCTTCAAATACCCTAAAATATTAATTTTTTCTTTGCTAGTGTGAGGTCCTCAGTTGGCTGCTCTAACACAATCCCGCAGGGTCTCAGGAAAAAGGCGTTTTTTTCTTCTCTGATTTGGAGGAGTTTTAAGAGTGCCAATTACACCAGCCCTCTTTATTCCAAATAATAGTAATGGCGATTGCTTTGGAACAACATGTTAATAATTCTCCTCTTCTGGATACTAAGAGCATAGCAGAATCCCCGAGAAGGGAAATACAGCTCCCTTCAGAATATTCCATTGGATAATGAAATTCTTGAGCCGTTTGCTTTGAGTTGATGATCTATGGCAGTGTGTATATTTTATTTTTATATTCCATGGGAAAATATAGCAATAGTAATTCAGGGCATAAGGGATTGTCAACTATTATTACCTTTAATGAAATGTAAGTCTCATTGGAAAATGATGGGGAATTAATGACTTAAGCAATAAGCCCAAATCACTCCACACTATACAAAAGAAATGGCAGGAACATCTCCCTTCTCAATAACTTTTCTCCCTCTGGCTTAGAGGAAATGATTTGGAAGCTGAAGAAATGCCTAAGTTTATTGGGGAGAAGAATGTGGCTATACCATGTGCTGGGAATCCTGAGTCCCTGCTGTTGTATATGAAGTAACTGAGCTCTGTTGAAGGTGCCAGTGCAGCAAGGTTGCCAGTGGCAATCTTTGGCATCTAAATAACTATTCTTAGTTCGTAAATCTGAAGGTCCTTATTAGAAGGCCCTAATTTAAACAGCTCGTATGGCGTTGCTGTTCCCTGTCTTCGCTTCCCACCAGCAGAGGACATGTCCTTAAAAGGAATTGCCCAAGGAGCCATATCACTTTCACTCATTTTCTCACACAGGATTCTTCCCAAGCTGTCCGTCAAGAGGCTCATATGGGAACAGTGTCTGAAATGCCACTTACCACTTAGTTCAGGAAAACCTGGCCAAAGAACTATAATCGTGTTTATTATTTTTGGCAACCAAACTATGCAAAAGTATATGATTTATGCATTACTTTTTGTCACTAAACATATAGAAGCAAAAAAGTGTATCAAATTTTGCCCTCCCTCTTTTTCTAAATCTATGTTTCAATTATAATTGACATACAATATTATATTAGTTTCAGCTCTACCATATGATGATTAGACACTTACATACCTTATACAGTGATCACCATGGTAAGTCTAGTAACCATCTGTCGTTATACATAATTATTACGATATTATTGATATTCTCCATGCTGTACATTACAGCCCCATGACTTATTTTATAACTGGAAGTTTGTACTTCTTAATCCCCTTTCTTTTTTCCACCCATCCCCCACCCACTCCTCTCTGGCAACAATCAATTTATTTTCTGTATCTTTGAATTTGTTTTGTTTTGTTTAAAGATTTTATTGGGGAATTGGGGGAGGGGAACAGCTCTGGGGAACTGGGGAAGGGGAACAGAAAAGTTGCTGTCCTTTTGTTCTTCAGTCCAGTTGTGGAGGACATTGCCCCACCGGCCCATGGTGGCATCATCATTGTGCTCTTCCCGGGTGAGGCAGATTGGTCACCGGCCTCTGGACGGCCGCTCATTGTGGCTCTTGGCAGTGTGGACGTTGGCTGCCAGCTGCTCACTCTGGCTGCCGGCCGCTCACTGTAGCGTATGGCAGCCCACTGCAGCAGGGGCTGCAGCTATGCTGTCCCAGGGACTCAGCAGCCCAGCTCTGGGTGGAGCTGCCGTTCATCATCTCAGCTATAGAGGGCAGTGTCACTGGCCCTCATCTGTGGGATCCGAACCAGGGCCGCTTGCATCCCAAGCCAGCTCTTAACCAATGTGGCACTCTGCTGGCCCTCATACTTAGTTTTGTAATTTAATGTTTCAGTATATCCTATATATACCCAATATACCTAATGGAAAAAGCTCAAATTAACCATTTGGGGTTTTTGTTTTATTCGTTAGATAACAAATTACACAGTACTGAGTATGCTTTAATCTTGAATGATTCAGAAGGCATATTGTGAGCTTGCATAGCCTAAGGGAAGATCAAATGAGGCTGTATATACATTGGAATTTAGGAGCATTTACTCAAATGTGAGTGGATTTATGGTAAATATGGTATTGGATAGGCTAGGAAGTGAAAGTACCTGGTAACAGGGAACTGCAATTAACAGCCTGCTGAATTTATCCAAAGTTTAACTTTATTTGGGGGTGGAAAGCATATGATCCCACCCAATTAGGGAAAGAAAACAACTTGTGTAGAATCCTATTCAATACAAATGTATTGAATACAGACGGTGCCCAAAAAAAGTATACACATTTTAAGAAAGGAAAAAAGACTGTATTAAAAATGAAATAATGTATACTGATAAAAAAGATGACTATATAAGTCATGTATATACTTTTTCTTTTGTCACCCCATGTATAAGCAATATATATAAAGCTCTTGATCTTGCTGACAAGGTTCATAGGAGGCCCTTTAAATAAAGGTCCAGGAGAGTATTAACTGTTCACCAAGAGTTTCAATGTGCCAAAGAAATAAGACAAGGACTTAGGTAAGCAGACTGTGAAGAGCTAAAGTGTGAGGGTGGCAGGAAGAATTGCCTGCATGGGGAATTGGATAGCCTGAAGGAAGTACAACTGCCAGGAGGAAGGGAAAAACTGCAAATTAATTTGTTGGCAAGAGGTAATCTTATTCTGGTCTGTGTGAAGCAAATATTTTTACCTGGTGGTATAGAGGCTAAGATGGAATTATGTTCAGAGACTAAAGTGCACCATTTGTTTCTCAAGTTCATACCCATTTTGGAAAGCAGCGTGGTGCTTCAGTGTTCTGGAGCCTTGGTCATTTAATGTTTTATGTAGAATGTGGCATGTTGAAAAGTGTGGAAACCCAAGATGAAGGGAAGATGATGAAAGCGTTTTGGGGGGATTTCTCTTTCCTGCCCTCACAGCAAGCCAGGACTTCACAGTCAGAGGGGCCCAGATTCTAGTGCTGCCTCCACTGCTCACTCGCTGTGGATTTTAGGAAGTTCATCTAATAGCGATAAACTAGTGATGGGAAAAACAATGCTCAGCTGCAGTCTGATTCCTGCTGGATTCATGAACAGAAGCCAGAAAATGTCCTTTGATCTCCAGCAGCACACACCCCTCCCCTCGTTTCTCCCCATTGACCTGGATAAGTAAAAGGTGAATGTAGACCAAAGAAACAAAGAAAGCAGGTCCTGGGAGTTGATAGGCTGCCTTTCTTTGGGGGCTTTATCCAAGCTTCTAGTGTGCTCCCATGGGCCTGTCAGAAAAAGGGAAGGGAAACAGTTTCCCATTCCATTTATTTAGTGTTTCGTATTTGCCTAAGAGCCATTTTCTTATCCCCCACCCACCTCACAATGTAGTAAAAAATGACCCTGTGTCCAGTACCTTTGTCTTATACAAACACTGCAGCAAAAGATAGGGTTTTCCTGTCCAGTCTGTACTCTTAGCAAAAGGAACATTCTTTAACTCCACATAGCTGATTAAGACCATCTGGGTTATTCTACTAAAAATTTCAACTTAAATATTTTATTAGTACATTTCTAGTTATGTACCAGTATTTACTGATTCCAATACATTTCTATTGGACATTTTATCCCCTTCCCCCTCCCAAAAGTTAGTACTCTTATGAAATAGACTGTATTTTCATAAAATGTTTTTTCCTTGTAAAACCACTTTAAAATATGTTTAAATGTAAGTACATTGAAAGTACTTGAATGTTTTCCCCACGGAGATTTCTTTGTAAGGGTGGTGTGTGTTATACATGGGTGCATCTGCTATGCAGGTAAATAGGATACCAGGGTAGCCAAAGATTGGTGTTGGGAAAGGCAGTCCCATGCACACAGTCTTAGCACCCACTTGGTTGCATAAGAATGGGCTTTGGGCTTAGAACACTTCCTTACCTGGAGCTAAGGAGTCCACCCAGCCTGCTGGGCCTATTACCTTGTGTGAGAACATCATTCCCTGTTTCATGCTCAATGAATGCTCTTTTGTCTCTGCTTAAAGAGTGTGCATCATTATATTACCTGGCCAACCCCACTGCTATATCTGTCCTCTGTGGGGACGAGACAGGGTCTTTCTACTGTGGCACAAGATAGGTATGCAGAGGTAAACTGCCCTGCACGGGCCTCCAGGAGAGACCTGCTGGCCATAGGGGAGTGATGCTTCCTATTGAAACTGACCTTGTACTGTCTCTCCTGGAATTGGTGACCACTACACGGAAAGCTGCTAGGCAATCTGAGATTGAACTGGAGGAGTACAGTGATTTATCAGAGGTTAACTTGCTGGGATGGACTGAATATTTGTCCCCTCCCTCTGCCCCCCATTCATATGTTGAAGTCCTAATCCTGGATGTGATGGCATTTGGAGGTTGAACAATTGGGAGATTATTAGGTTTAGATAATGTCATGAGGGTGGAGGCCCCATGATGAGATTAGTGCCAGTATAAGAAAAGCAAGAAATCAGAGCCCTCTTTCTCTCCCCTGTGTGAGGATACATCAAGAAGGCTAGGGAGAAAGCCCTCAACAAGGCTTGAATCTGCTGGCACCTTGGTCTTGAACTTTCCAGCTTACATAACTATGAGAAATAAATGTTGTTTCAGCCACCCAAACTATGTATTTTGTTATAGCAGCCTGAGTTCAGACATACTCTCTGTTCTGCTACACTCTTCTCTGATTCCTGTGTGTGTGTGTGTGTGTGTGTGTGTGTGTATACTGACAAAAATAAAATCTTTTATATGCCATTATCTTAAAATGATGCATTTGAGCCACTGATTTATTTAATTCAATCAGTCATAAAGGAAAATGAGTGAGACACAGAGATTTGAGGTTCTTCCTAACTAGCAAAGGAATGAAGGAATTTTCTATGGCATTTGTAGACACGTTGACTACAGTTTCCCATGACAACCAATTAGTATGTTTGAGATTAATGGCTACATTCCTCAAGACATAACCTTAAACTTTTGAAGTCTTGATGTCTTAAGGGGACATATTACAAATAATCTAGCAAGGAAACATTTCTTTTGGTTACAAAGTACTAAGTAGGATGGTTATAGGGTATGGAACAGGTTAAGTCTACCCCAGGGCCTGCCTCTGACAGGTGGTTTAGGATTCCTATCCTTGTGAATGTTCCCAGCCTTTGTCTTTATCTAAAAAGCTCTTCCAGGGCCGGCCGAGTGGCGCATTGGTTAAGCGCTGGTTTTGGGATGCCAGCGGCCCCGGTTCGGATCCCACATGAGGGCCAGTGACACTGCCCTCTACAGCTAACAACAGCTCCACCTGGAGCTGGGCTGTGCGAGCCCCGGTGATGGTGTGGGCTGCAGCCCCTGCTGCAGTGGGCTGCCATAGGCTGCAGTGAGTGGCCCACAGCCAGCGTGAGCGGCTGGCAGCCAGCGTGGGCTGCCAATGGCCGCGATGAGCGACATCCAGAGGCCAGCGACCGATCTGCCTCATCCGGGAAGAGCAATGACGATACCAACAGTGAAGCAACATCCTCCGCAACTAAAACTGAAGAACAAGAAGACGGCAACTTGTCTGTTCCCCTTCCCCGATTCCCCAACGCTGTTCCCCTCCACCAATTCCCCAATAAAAAAAAAAATAAATAAATAAATAAAAAGCTCTTCCAATGGTGACACCACCAGAAATTTGTCTCCATGCTGCACATGTAACAACTACCACTGGTCTTAGCAACTATTTTTAACATGGTCCAGAGACTGAAGAGAGTTGCAGGAATTCAGAAAGTTCTTGTCCTCACTATCTGTTTTCATGGTTTTTGTAACCCTGAATATGTCATCTAATTCCTCATTCTTATTTGAAAAAGCGTCTTTTGAAGACTTAATTACTATAAATTACATTGAAAAATGAAGTGCTAAATAAATGATGAAGCATATATGTATGCATGTTTGTTTTAAAACTCAATCATATTTGGTCATTGTTTCACAATGTGATTTTACAGTTTTCTCTGGGCCACTTCGTTTCTTCATTCTGATCAAAGCTTCATGCCAGGTTTCTAAAATTCTCATTTCCCCAAATTAAAGATTTTATAGTGTGCACTACTGTACTGTAGTTGATTTGAAGGTTAAAAGGTATGTATTTGTGGGCCAGGCGAGTGGCTCAGTTGGTTAAGAGTTAGCTTAACAGTGCAAGCGCTGAGCAGCAGGGCCGCCAGTTCAATTCCCACATGGGCCAGTGATGCTGTGCCTGAGCTGAGCTATCGCTGAGCTGCCAGCAGGTGACAGGATGGCTCAGCTCGTGTAACAACAAGATTGCCTGTTCAATGGTGGGCTACATTCACCTGCAACTAAGACTGAACTCAGCACCTTGAGCTGAGCTGCCGCCTGGATGGCTCAGTGGATAGGGCGTGAGCTCTTAACAACAAGGCTGCTGGTTCAACTCCCACAAGGGATGGTGGCTGCACCCACTCACAACTAAGATTAAACACAGCACTTTGAGCTTAGAAACCATGAGCTGCAGACGGGCAGCCAGATGGTGACTGGCGCCCTCCACAACGAAGACTGAAGAACAACAACTTGATTGGTCCCCTTCCCCAATTCTCCAACACTATTCCCCTCCCCCAATTCCCCAATAAAACCTTAAAAAAAAAGTTATGTATTTATTCTGAGTACTAAGAGATACTCTTCCACTATGTAATACAGGTCCTCACATGTCCAGCTCCTCTCCACAGAAGGATTTATCCCCCAACAATGTATTCTTTTGCCAAAATCCTTCATAGTTCTTTAATAGATAGGGCCCAAACATGGTAACCAGCTGCCAGCTAAATATGACTTTTGACTTACAAATACTCTTGAGCTGCTCATGATTTCCTATTCCTCTCCAGGTTTAACTCTGCCCTAGTTGGCCTAAGCTACTCACTGCTATCCATGTGTGTTTGGCACCTGTGGTCACCCCATTTCCCCTCTTTGGAACCTTCCCCTGCCCTCCTCTCGTGTCTGAGGGAGGCCTCCCATTCTGCAAAGCACCGACCTCATTGACTCCATGTGTCAATTGACTCCAAGGTGACCTCTCCTTGTTTTGAGGCCCTCTTTTCTCCATCCATCCTCTTCCCATCTTTGTTTTGTTTCAAGAATGGATTGGGGCCGGCCGAGTGGTGCGGTGGTTGAGCGCTGGCTTGGGAAGCCAGCGGCCCCAGTTCGGATCCCACATATGAGGGCCAGAGACACTGTTCTCAAAAAAACAAAAAAAAAGAATGTATTGGAAGATCCATTTTGGGTACAACTCTGTTTTATACTTTGCATCTCCTCAGTTTCTAAGTATTTGCAAATCTATGTATGATCAGTTGGCGGATAAACTACTTGATGCAATCCTTTAGTGTTGGAAATAATGTTTAATATTTACCTATTGGGACTATTTCAGGCAAGTCATATAAGTAGTAGTACTAAAGGATGACCAAAAGATAAGACAGATCAGCGTTTTAAAGGCTGTCTCTGGTGAAATTTATGTGTAAATTTATAGTTTGAACTGCTCAATGTAAAAAAGGCCTCAAAAATTGCCTGTGTTTATTAGTAGCATGACTTTCTTTTTTAGTAGTATCACTTTTTTTTTTAGTAGTGTCTTTAAGCAGATAAACAAAAAAACTGCTCACCCATTGTAATTTTTAGTGCAATTAAAAAGTAGAAATTGTAGCTCTGAAAGGGGCTAGTTCTATTTTGGCAGACAATTGTAAGTTTACATCTGAACTTCCCTTAAGCTATTTGCTTATTTATGTCAGTGTTTCATGAATTCACAGTTTCTTAAATATGTTATTTCCTTTACTTAATATTTTTGTTTTCACTGAAGGCTAAAACAGACCACAATGAGTAAACAAATTAATAAAATGATTATCCTGCAGGAAATAAGCAGGGGACTGAGATATCAGAGCCTTCCAGAAGGAAGAAATAGTAAGCACAAAGCGCTACAAGTAGAAGAGATTCAGGAATGGAAAGGAGACTGGGTTGGGTCCACTGTGAGGGAAGGCAAGAGTGGAAAGAGGCGAAATTGGTCCGGAGCTCAGAGGCCAGATCAAGCCAGGCCTAGTAGGCCACAAAGGGCATTTGGGTTTTATTTTAAGGGTGATGACAAGCCAAGGTCTGATGCAGAGCAGTGATATGATCTGATTACATTTTCAAAAGGGTCTCTCAGCCTTTTGGGGGAAAAGTGACTTGGAGGGGGCGAGAGCAGAAGGAAAAAGGCCTGTCAGAAGTTGGTGCCATGGTGGCTTGGGCCAGGCTGTCGGCAGGGGTACGAGTGTATGATTTTGAGATAAATTTGGAGATAGAACCTACAGAAGTTGGTGATGGATGGCATGTGGATGGTGAATCCCATGATTTTTCATCCATATGCCTCCTTTCCCTCTAGGTTATTTTTGCTTTTACTAAAAGCTAAGTCTTTCAGATCTTAAAGAAAGAATAACAGCAGGCATATAGGAAACAAAAATGCATTCATGGCTTTAAAAAGTATTGTATAGTTCTTGCTTAGAATTCTGAACACGGGGCTTTTGGCTGAAAGCAATAAAATTAAACATGCACATTGGGTGCATAGCTGGCCAGAATGTGGGATCATTTAGAAAAGTATATTGAAAAATGTTTCTGTCTCTTGAACCACTTCCGATTGTAATATAAGTTTTACCAGTCCAACTAATTTTATATGCACATAAAGTGGTACAACTCCACAGGAAATATAAATTTTTCATTGACTAGCAGCCTGTAACTGCTTTAAGTGTAATTACACATTTTTCATTTAAGATCAATTTCACAAAATCGTTTTTATGACCTAAGGCTGCCTTCTTAATAATTGGGTGCAGCTAATTTATTAGGGTTTGCATGTTTTGGTATCGGTGTCATTCTCGCCTGGCTTTAATAGAAACAGTCTCCATGTGGATGTAAGAAAGACTCTCTGGTTTCATATTTATTTCCTTTGTACCAATCCAGTGAACACTCTTTTGTTTCTCAGCATATGCAATTCTGTTGAGAGCCCAGGATAACCTGTTCTTAAAACAGCTCCGCAGACAAAAGAGGATATTTTCCATTGAATTCTAGGAAAGATGCCCCCTCAGAACATAATTATATCTGATCTCTCTCACTTGAAGCAGCATGAATAATTCATGGAATTTAGGCAGGGTTCTAGTCTTTGGGAAATTTTTAGTTGATGTGTAAAAGTTTATTTATTTATTTTACTATTAAAGGAAAAGATGTTATAGAGCTGTCCTTTTATGCCAAGATGCAAGTGCTGTGGAGATTCCAGTAAAAGAGTGTAGGGGTGGGGTGGGAGCTGTGCCACTTTACGTGGAGGGAAATGTACTTGTGTACACACTTAATTCAATAGGCTTGTTTTAACCTGCATCTGCCCTCTTCCATACATATGAGCAAGAGGTCTGACCCCATTGAGGGCTGAGAGTCTGGAATGAAGGGGTGCTTCCCAAAGCTCGCGCTCTTTGCCATGCGGGCCGTTAAGGAACTTGGCACTTGGGATTTTGTCGCCTGGCTGTGTTGAGTCAGGAGTCTCCAACAGGGTTGCCCAAGGAAGCTCTGTGTGGACTCTGACTCCATTGTCTCTGTTTTCCTTTAGAGGGGACAGCCTGGATTTCCCAGTCATCTTTCGGTGAGAAACATAGGTCCTCCCCTTTTCTAAAGGATGTCAACAGGGCATCATTGTAGATGCTAAACATGTAAATGATAATACTACATGGTTCCTGCATTCAAAAGGAGCTTGCAATTTAATTAGGAGATCAGACAGGTACATGAGAAACTGACCAGCAGGATGGTCTGTAATGAGTGGTACGACGACAAAGCTGATGCTCCTGGGACGAAGAGATCACTTTATGTTGGTAAGAGTGTATAGGGAAGGCCCCTTAGCCATGGTACTTTGGGTAGCTTTGAGTGATTTAGGAAATTTTGATGAACGCTGAGAAAAGGAGAGGGCATCTTAAAAGGATCATGATGGGAATAGACATGACTTGTTAGGTAATAGTCGGGTACCAGCTTGAGAAGCACAGGAGGTTTGTACCAGGGATATAAGTTTGGGGTTTGGGGTCAGGTTATGGAGACCTTGAATGCTGGAGTGAGGAACCTAGGATCAAGGCAATGTGGGGCTTGGAAGGCTTCTGAGAGGGGAGAACATATGACCTAAAAGGCATTTAGAAAGCAGAGTTAGTGGCAGGATTTGTAGTTAATTGGTGAAGGAAGAATGCCAGGTGGGGGTCTAAAATTGTAGGCCATTGCACTTATTTATAATACAAGAGAAATGGACACCACAGGTAGGGAAAGCCAGTGTTTGTTTTCTTCTTATGAATTCCAGTAATATGCCCCATTTTCTCAAACTCTGAAATGAGGTGCATGGTCCCTGCTGCATTTTTCCTGAGATATAAATGGCAGGATAGCATTTGTGGCAGCAACTTGGACAATATTATTTTAGAATGGATTATAATGGCCTTATGGCTCTGTGCGCATTCTGTGGCATGACGGAACCTACCTCCTGGAGCTTAGAGTCCAATGGGCTTTCTTCATCTTTGACCAATCCACGTACCCACAAGATAGCTTGGAGATCCCTAGACACTGGCTTTTTGGGGTTTTGTTCCGAAGCTGCCTGGGTTCATAGGGAAACTGGGGAAGTGGTACTAATGTTGAAATTGTGGCAAGAGCTGCTAATCAGGGGACTGTGAACTTTCCGAGGGCGTGAGTTCATTCACTGTGCACATCGATAGTGCATATGCAATAGTGAATACCCATTTTATACACTCATTGGTACAAGGTCTGGCACATAGTTAGTGCTTTTAAATGTTTGTTGAATGAATAAATGAATGTTGTTGAATATCCTGCAAATCCTCTCAGCTGCCTCACTGGATGAGGTATATATCTCTATATATTTACATATGCATCTACCTATCTATTTGTCTAGAGAGAGACAGAGACCCATCAGACTATGTCCTCAAGGAAATCAATAGGACTAGAGTAAATGAGGGCCCTGTGAGACATAGCAGGGAGAGCTAGTCCCTTGAAGGACTGTGTGTAATCTAGCAGCAGCTTGAGGGCAATAGTGGGCTTGCTTTCTTGGTCTGGTCCACTGAGCTTTGGAGGATTCACTGAGAAAAGAGCCCTTGTAATGGCTTTAAACATTTTTGTTTGTATGTTTTTTACAACATTAGGCTTCCCTCCACTCTGTCGTTGGAGAACTGGCTGTGTGGCTTGGTGACCTGTCCAGGAATGTGTATTTATTTACCTTGTTTGTGGACCAAGTGAGGAGCAGTGTAACATCCACCCAGGGCAAAAGCCATGCTTACAACGTTAGAGATGAGGCTGGTGTCTTAGGTTTGGGTCTTAATGTGAAGAGTCTCCTTTGCTAAGGAGCCTGGACTCTGTTACTATAGAGGTAACGAGGGAGCTGTTGTAAAATTTTAAACCAGGGGAACTGTAATTCTCTGATGTATGTTTTAGAAACAACACAGTTGAAATGTGTGTGGAACTGGAGAGGAAGGAAACGAAAGGCAGAGAAACCATTACCATGCCCAAATAAACAGCACTATGGACTACAAGTGGTTTTTTTTTTTATAGGCTTTTTATAATTATTGTAGTATCTGTGCAGATGCAATTTGGCCCATGATGTAGTTGAATATGCAAAATGGCAGAATTCTTCTGTATTTCCATCAGAGTTTAGTAAATTATGAGATTAAGAATACCCATCCCATCCATCAATGAATCAACAGGTTGCAATTCTGGCATTTTGTCATCTGGCAGAATTGCATCTCCTTTCATTTTGTTATTTGCCAGAAGACATGTTTTTGGTTATCTTGCTTCTTGTAGAAGTGGAGGTGGAATCACGTAAGAATATAGTGGAACATTACTTATTGAGAAGCACCAAGGAGATGGGCCCCTGGTGCCTCGAAGGAGGTGGTTTATCCATCAGAGCACTTAAATAACACCCAGGAAGGACATTAGAATTGGGCCCACCTTCACAGGGGGTAACAAACATACAGGCTCTGTAACTTTGGTCAGATGCAGCATGAGAATTGATATTTACTTAGCTAGTTAAAAAGAGATTCCATTTTCCACCTGAGTACCCACCCACCTTACATCATCACAATTCCTGTGATTGCCTGGATATGGCCTGAGTTTATTAGGGCTAGGTGTGTGGAGTAGCTTTTTTTTTTTTTAGCTGAGCCATCCTGCCACCTGTTGGCAGCTCAGCTCTGACTGGGCATCGAACTGCTGTTGCTCAGAGCTCAGCTCCCACTCTTGAGCAAGCCCTTAACCAACTGAGCCACTCGGCCGGCCCTGGAGTAGCTTTTTAAACATGAGTTTGGATGGAAGAATCTGAGAACTGTGTTTTAGATAAAAGGAAGGAGCAGCCACCATATCTCCTGTATTTGTTTTTACTCCATGAATCTCTTGTTTCAGCAGTTACAGCTTCTAGTTTAATTGTGACAGAAAGAGAAAGACATAACCCAGTGTTGACACAAGCATGGTGATTAAGAAATGGAATTTTCTTATTCTTGGTGAAGGGATCAGCTGCCAGCCTTGGCTTATTGCCAAGCAGGAGAGAGAGCTCATGTAGGGTCTTAGTCTAGGCCAGGGGTCAGCAAACTTTTCCTATAAAGGGCTAGTTGGTAGATATTTTAGCCTTTGTGAGCCATATGATTTGTCATGATGACTCAACTCTGCTGTTGCAGTAATCAAAATAGCCACAGGCAATCCTTAAATGAATGAGCATGGGTGTTCCTGTAACACTTTATTTACGAAATAGGTAGTGGCAAGATTTGGCCTGGGAGCTGTAGTTTGCTGACTGCCGGTCTAGGTGATAACTAATATTAGAGAAGTGGCTTGCGATGGAGAGGATTGCATTGTTAGACTATATACTACATTCCACCCCTAGTTTTTCATTTTATTTGCCTCTGGGTACCTTCCCACAAATATAAAGTATTGCACCGTCGAAACTCTGCAACTTATTTTATTTAAGAACTCAATGCCATGTCAAGGTGAATAAAGGAAGTGCCGAGTCATTATGGGTATGTCAGCAAATACCGTATTTGTTGATGGATTGGATAAATGCTACTCATAGGGCAGTGGTATTTTCATTGTTCCAGTATACGTAAAAGAAGACTGGTTCTTTTCTGCATGGCTGTGAACACTTGAATTTCTCTGTTTGTGTCCCAGTGGCTTTCCAGCTCTGGTTTTATCAGTGCCCGAAGGTTATGATGCTGCCCTGGGAACCATTAGGTGTTAGGCTGCGTTTCTACTTTTTTTTTTACCCAAAGTTTAGAAAACCCGTGGTATCAGACCTCGCTTATGTACTTGTTTGTGTTTTCCCAGTTTCGCCTTCTCTTGTTCCAGGTTGGCAGGGCCCTGAGTGACTTCACCCAGGGACACCCTGATAGTACCTTGCTTCCCACCCAGGGCCTCCTAGTTGAACTTTGCAGCGGGCACCCATGCCCACTCCTCCACAATCCACAAGTAAGCGGTGAGCTTTTAACAAATGGGCATGGAAGCCCGTGGACAAATTCTTGATCTTTCTCTCCATGTGGCATGCTGCTGACATGCTGCTTATACAACTTCTCAGGAATTTCGTCCTGCAAATCGAGCAAGCAGGCACGCTTAGTGGTGGCCAGTTCAATGATGCCTCAATCTATTGGCTGTCAGTCGTTCCAAGCGCCGCTCGGCTCGTTCCCCTCTGCTGCCCTTTGGATTTGTACTTTCTGATTAAATGCTAGCTGCCAGCAATCTTGCTGAAGCTCCGCCTTCTTGGAGAACCCAGGTTAAGTGTGCTGAAGGAAGAAATGGATTATGTGTCCAAGGAACTAAGAGAACTGGAGCAGGAGGAGCCCCTGTGGATGTTTGGATGGAGAGGAATGTGCTGAATAGAAGCCTGAGGGAAGCAACCCCTGAGCAGGATTACTCAGCCAGCTGGTGGCACTGAGCGCCCCGTTGTGCATGGTAAGTGGTGGTCACCCAGGGGGGTCACCGTGGCATGCAGCAGCCTTGCAGCTATCCAGGCTGTCTTTCACCTGTGCTTCACTGGGATGCAGTGCAGGTGGAAGGTGAAGTCCCTGGTCATGTGGGGACCATGCTGATGGGACATGGCAGTTGTGAGGATGGGGGAGTGCTATTCTGTTAACTGCACTGTAAGTTTTAAACACACATTTTAAAAGGACAATTAGAGTCCTTTTAAAGTACAATCAACTTCCAATCCCTGACATGCTCTGAAACCAGAAGGCCTCTTTGGCAGCTCTGAGGGAGACTGTCATCTCCTGTGGCTTCAGGGAAAGCTTCATTGAATTGCAAGGATCTAGCTGGAAAGGTGGCAGAGCCACAAAAGAGGCTGAATGAACAGGCCCAGCAAGTGTCGTGTGTCACAGTCCAGGCCCTGAGTAGAAACCATGGGCTCCCAAAGCTTGGGATGAGGACACTTGGGGGATGCACCAGAGAGCAGTAAGCCCCACACCCTCCTGAAGGCCCCTGGGTAGCAGAACAGCCCTGTCCTTTTGCTGGCAGACCGTGCGATGGCCTCACCTAAGGCAGATCCTTGAAAGACATTCTTTCTCAAGGTGTGCTCCTTCCACTCTTGTTACTGTCAAGCTGATGAATAAAGTGAGGTCTCAACACAGCCTAACGGAAAGAAATGGCTTAGATGCCCAAGGCATTGTTGGTCCTGGGGAACCCCATGTAGGACGGGGCTCGGTCCGGTGGGTATCTGACAGGAGACGCTGGATAAGGAGAATTTGTTGTCATGGGGTACTCACCTGTGACTCTGGGCTCAGTGTTCTGGCAGTAACTTCTGGAATCAGCATGGAAAGCCATGGTAACTTCCTCTGCTTTACTTCTCCTAGGGCCTCCCACATCACTGATGATTTCACTGATACCTGGAATGCTCATTCTGCCTTTTGGTCTCACACCCTAGGAGTTTGCCCGGAATGCAAAGTAACCACTGACTGATATTTGTTCTGCCTTATTTTTTCCAAGTCCATATGAGGGAAGAATGGTGTACTCAGTCCTGCATTTTCTAAGACACCCTCATCTCCGCCCTGGCAGGATGCCTCCCTTCTCTTGTAAACAGCCTTGGCTGGCAGCCTTGGGAGGTGCTGAGGACAGAGCTTATAGCCAGCAGAAGGCGGCACTTCACGGAGGCTCAAATTCCAGCTGGGTTTTGGCATCTCAGAAGGTGGCAAGAATTCTATTCCAAGTCTGAGCTCAGGCTTGGAACCAGGTCCTAGCAATCCCTCTGACCACACCATAGGGATGGGTGGATGGGGACATGAGGAATATCACAGCAAAGCAAGCTGCCCTCTCCTTGCTCTGACTTGGTGCCTTAAAGGAAAGGTATGCCGCCCACAGCTAACCCAAATCTCAGCTAATGTCGATGTGAATAATTATTACTTTCCCTCCAGCAATGGTCCTTCCAGCTCATTTACCCAGCAGTAAAGATTCTGATTCAGCATTGCCATTTTTTTTTTAAACCAGCCTCTAGGATTTTTCTATTACTTTTTTTGATCATATTAGTTTCATGCTTCAGCTGTTTATGCTTCTATAACTGCATCTGCATTTTTGTCTCCAGTCCCTGATTTCAAACAATATCATCAGTGTTTGAGCATTACAAAGGAAAAAAAAAAGAAAAGCTCCAAGTAGATTGAGTGGCAGAAAAAGAATGAGACAACATCTGGGCCATCAAACGCCCCTACTGCTCAAACCTCCTGGCTCGCAAATGAATTTTTAGTGAGATTATTCACATATTTTCATTTGCACGTGTCCCCTAGTCTCCTTTCTAGTTCTGAGGCAATGATAAAAGATACTTTTCCCAGCTTGGTTTCCTTCCTGATGAGCTTCCATTAACACCCCCAAGTTTTTCAGGACTTGTTGAAAAGGGTGAACTTTTTTTTTTGAAAAGTATTTGATGAAAATAGAGGAAACTGCACTTCACCTTTCTTAGCAGCTCTTCAGTTGCTTTTATTCAAAGGCTGAATCCTGAAGTCGGCTGTCATAGTGAGAAATCACCAGAGAAGAAATACAAATGGGTCTGCCATCCTGCAAAGGCATGCCAGGGTCTGAGGACCATGACACAGAACTGTTTTCATCTCTATTTAATGGCAACCCTTGTGGAAAAGAGAAGATTAGGTAAGAGAAGCAGTGAAATATAAAGGAATGCTCGGAATGATAAACACCAAATTCAGGTTTGTGGTCACCTCTGGGAAGGCGGGAGTGAAATGAACATAGGGGCCTTGAGTTTATTCTAAAGTTGGGTAGTGAGGACGTAGGCGTTTACTCTCTTATCCTTGATTACTCTGTTTTCCCTTGTATAATACTTTATCTTTTTCTAATGAGCAAATCTTTCATTGATCAATGGAAAATATTTTTGATAAGGCTCAGGTTTTAGAGTGGACTTGAATTCCAATCCTTGTTCCTGTCTTTGCCAGCATGAGCAAATACCTTAAATCCTCTGAGCTTCAGTTTCCCCATCTATAAAGTGAAGATAGCAATTCCCTTTTCCACAGGGTTATTTTATGATCAAGTGAGATAATACGTATAGGTCAAGTAGATAGCTCAGTGTCTGGCACAGGCATTGAGCATTCAATTAATATTATCTATGATAAATTCCAGAAGGCCCTTGAGACATGCTTGTTAAATTTTAAATAAAATAATGTCAGTTGTGTCGGGTGGGAGGAGAGGTAAATGGGTGAAGGGGAGTCAAAGGTACAAACTTCAAGTTATAAGATAAATAAGATCTAGGGACCCAATGTACAGCATGGTAACTATAGTTAATAATACTGTATTGTATATTTGAAAGTGGCTAAGAGTACATCTTAAAAGTTCTTATCACAAGAAAAAAAATATAACTATGTGAAGTGATGGATATTAACCAAATGTATTGTGGTAATCATTTCACAATATATACATATATCAAATCATTTTGTCATATACCTTAAATTTATGCAATGTTATATGTTAATTATATCTCAACAAAACTGGAAAAAGATAATGTCAGTTGTGCATAGTAAATATATCATCAGTTCCCTTCCTGCTACCAGACCCCAACCCCACCATGCAGTCCATCCTGCATTTTCCATCACTCTACTTGCTTTAAAGTGTGTAGGGGCTTTTGGGTTATGGCCAGTAACTTCAAGCTGAGTCCTGCAAACTGAATCCCCTCAGCCTACATCAACTCTGTTGCCTGCACTACCCTACCTGGCTCAGTTGCAGCAAACCCAGCGACGTGTCCTGCCACCACCACAACTGTGCTGCAGCATCACAGCCAGGTGTCAGGACGGCCTTGAAATGTGCAGGCCTCCTTGTCAGTTTGACCTTCCACAGAAGAGATGAAGGAACTAAGGAACCAACAAAGGTCTCCTGTGCACACTTACAGAGAGGAATGATGTTAAAAAACTGTGTGGTAGGAAGGAGGAGACATCAGAAAGCTGGGACAGAGTCAGGATTTTTGTAATAAAATTTGTCATAATTCCCTTCCACCATTAAAATCACATAATAGCTGGAAAATCAATTATGAACATATGACTTAATTTTCTAACTAATTAAAACCATGTGAAGACTCTAAAAGTCTAGTAAACAAATTGTTCTATGCTGCAAATCCTGCCCAAATATTCTGGACCCAGAATTCCAGGGTTCAAATCTCAACTGTGCTTAATCCAGAGGTGAAGTAACTTGTGACTTTTGGCAAGTCACTTACCTCTGTGCCTCTTTCAAATGGGAGGAATAAGTGCCTAATTCATAGATTTGTTGTGAAGATTGTGAGTTAAGATGTGTAAGTCAAATAGTGCCTAAGAATAGAAAATGTGCAATAATTATGAGCTATTATTGTCTGCCTAATTTGATTGGAGCAGAAAAGGTCTTCAAATAAGTTGTCAGTGTTTAAAAAGACAAGCATGAATGGTATGGAAGTAATGATTTTGCAGTATGTAAGTGTATCAAATCAGCACTGTACATCTTATATTTACACAATGTTTTATGTCAATTTTATCCCAATAAAGCTGAGAAAAATTAAAATTAAAAACACAAGCATAATTTGATTATGTTTTAATAGGATTACTGTTAAATAAACAGAAGAGGATCAAAAGAAAAAGCAGGAAGACCAGCTTAGAGACTTTTGCAGGAATCAAGGTATGGGATGACAATGGTTTGGACAGGGTAGTGACAGTTAAGGTGTACATGCCTTAGTGAAGTATACACGCCATATAACTAATCTGTACTTTGTGGTACCCATTTTTTTATCACAAATCAGTGCCTTTGTGTGTGTGTGCATGTATGTTGTGTGCATGTGTGTGTGTTTGCATATCTCTGAGCTCTATTCCATTCAATTTACGTATTCCTTTTTCTGTGATCATATTATTTTTAGTACTAAGGCTTTCTGATATGTGTTAATATCTGGTAGAGTGAGTCCTCCCTTTTTGTTCTTCTTTTTCAAAGTTAACTTGGCTATCATATTCTTTTATTCTGCTACATACATTTGTAATGAAGTGATCAGGTTCCTTGAGCCAGAATTTTTGGTTGGGATTATACTAAGTCTGGAAAGTTAATTTGGAGAAATTGGCTTCTTTACTACGTTGTTATCACATCCATGAATATGGTTGAGCTCCCCAATTTATTCATATGCTTTATATCCCATAGAGTCTTAAAATAATCTCTTAAATGCCCTATTGTGAAGAATATATTATTTTCTATTTGATGATGACTGGAATGAAGAAATACTATTGGTTTTTAGAAATTGATCTTGTTTCTAGAAACCTTGTTGAGCTATCTCATTAGACCTCATATCTCTTTATTTTGTTGGGTTTTGATATTTTCTATAATTTAGTACCGTTTGGAACTGAAGTTCTTAATTTTTGCTTCAAAGTTGAATTTGTAATTTTAATAAATATTAATAATTTAAGATCTCTCCTTTTCATAAGGATAAACAAGAATGTACAATTCCAGGACCTTAACAAAACCACTACTAAGAGTAAGTATTTGTCCAGTTAAAATCACACAAACTACATTGCCAAACAGTATCTTTCTTACTAGTAGTGATAACAACAGTAACAACATAAATACTAGTCTTTCAGCTCTTATATATTCTCAGCATAGTGATTCAGAAGCAGATATGCTATCTTCATCCCTCACATGTTTAAATTTATTACACTGCAGGTAAATATTGTTTTTATTTTTTGTTCCTAATACATGTCTTAACTGATAATCTAAGCATTAATATTATGTTGCTTTCAATTCTGTTCGTATATTGTATACATCAATTTAATACAAGGCAGGATTTAGAATTATAAATCAATAGTAAAATTCACCAGATATTTAAATATTTAAACACAGGATGGTAAAAAGAATTTATTTTCAATTTTGTTTATTTATATCTTCTCTTACATAGAAGGATGCAGAAATTAATCAGGTTTCAAACAATTCAGAATTATAGCTTTTCTGATTTAAAAAAGATCATTCATTTATATGGATTTACAGAGAAGAATATCTGAATTTCTGTGAGCTACTCAAATAACGGTTTATTTAGTCACATCACATTTCAGTCAATATAAATATGCAAACTTGGTGATTCTGATTCTTGCTACAGTTTGAGAACCTCGGCCTACACTTTTAGGTCTAAATTACTTGGCGAAGGTACTCTAATATATCCTATATGCTGACAACATGAACATTAGTGTTCTATTGTCTGTATGATCGATCCCTTCTTGACAATACATATACAAACATTGTATGTTAGTAGCTGCAATGAGAGGTATCTAAGGCTTGTCCTTGATGATCATGACAAAGGGGGTATTGGGTTTTTCACTGTTAGAGAGAGCAGCATGGATACCGGAACCTGAACTGTTTGCATTTGAATCCCTAAGGCTGTGTGATCTTAGGCAAATTTCTTAGTCTATCTGTGCTTGGTGTCCTCATGTATAACAAAATAGAAATAATAAGAATATCATTTAAAAGGGCTGTTAAGAAGATTAAAGCTTTTAGAACCTTTCTTGACACATAGTAAGCACTATTTAAGAGCCTATTAAATAAAATACCAAAAGGCTTCATTAAGTCAAAGGAGTGACTTTTTTTTATTTTTTTAAAGATTTGCGGGGAGGGGACCAGTCAAGTTGTTGTTCTTCAGTCTTCATTGTGGAGGGCACCAGTTGCCATCTGGCTTCCTGTTGGCAGCTTGTGGCCTCTAAGCTCAAGGTGCTGAGTTCAGTCTTAGTTGCGGGTGGGCGTAGCCACCATTTCCATGTGGGAGTCGAACCAGCAGCCTTGTTGTTAAGAGCGCATGCCCTATACACGGAGCCATCCAGGCGGCAGCTCAGCTCAAGGTACTGAGTTCAGTCTTAGTTGTGGGTGGACATAGCCCACCATCGAACAGGCAATCTTGTTGTTACACCAGCTGAACCATCCTGCCATCTGTTGGTAGCTCAGCGACAGCTCAGTTTGGGCACAGCATCACTGGCCCATGTGGGAATCGAACTGGCCTCCCTGTTGCTCAGAGCTTGCACTCTAAGCCAACTCTTAACCAACTGAGCCACTAGGCTGGCCTCCCAAGTAGTGACTTTTTTAATGGTTTAGAGAGCAGCTGGAGAGGTTTGGGTAGGCTTTGGAGACTCCTTTTGGAGTCAGTTCATGATGGTGTTTCCATGCTTATGTGTCCACACCTCCTAAGGCTGGCTTGCCAGCGAGCACTTGATAATGCTTACCTAGCAAGAAGGCCCCTTTTTTCAGGGTGTTCCTCAGAAGCCCCCACAGAGCAACAGCACACACCAATGCCCTTGATAAAAAAGCTGTTACAGAGTGTTCCTATCAATTGTCTCTGGTCGATCATGGTTAAAAGTTGTAGATCTTCCTCCATAGAAGATAGTTTCTCAATTAGGGATGGATCAATGCAAGCATCTATCTCCAGGCTGTGGCGAGGGTTTTTTTTCCTTCAGGAATATTTTAAAATGACCTCTTCCTGGTAGAAGACACTGACCAATATATATACAACAATTTCACTAATGCTCATGCAATCTGTGTTTGTTCAGAAAGAAAGCTTTACCTTGTCAGTTCCCACTTGGGGGAACTTTTAAAGCTTGAATTTCAGAATGTTCATTCCAGTTTAGAAGTTCTGTAATTTGTTATGCTTCCCTTTATGCCTGGAACTGCATTTTTAATATCTAGGCAGATGGCGTGTAAACACTCAGGAATTTTACACCCACATTTTGCTTGGTGCGCTGGTGTAGGGCATTTCTTCAGAGGAGATTGTCTTTGTTTTGATTATAGCATAACTATAAGATTTCCATCAACCAATTTAGAGGAATTTGGGTATATCCTGTCTGGATTTGCACTTAAGCTGTAGTTTCCAGCTCTTATTCTTTGTAATTTGATATGTATTTCTTTTCTCTTTCAACCAACTCTTGCAGTATTTTCTATAGCTACTTCATTAAGGGGGAATAGACATTCTAAGTCTGTAAAGAATAAACTTAGGCCAAATCATGCTCAAGGTCTTTGGATGATAATGTATAATTGTTTGTTTGTTTGTTTGTTTGTTTATCATAGAGAATAAGGTTGCCCGGTTTTAGGTCAGGTCTTTTGGATATGACAATCTGACTTGGGACCCAGCTCCAAACTGGTCAACCAATGGATGAAGCAGATTAGAATTTCTAAGGTTTCATTGTTTTTCACAAAATTAACTTTGCACATCCCCTGCTCTTATTATCAGCCCTTTAAAAGACAAATATTTATTAAATACTCATTTACCCAGCACTGTATTTGTAACTGTGAGGGATGCAAGACATGTAAAATATGGCTTTAGTCCTGAAGAAGCTTAACGTTCCAGATAAAGGAACAGAACTAACATGCATGGGAAAATTTAATGCAAAACTATGCGCAAATTTTTCCTCTCTCAGGGTTTTTTGAGGATGAATTTTCCCGAGTGCACTACAGGCTTTTCTCTCCTTTTTATTCACTCTACCTCCGTGGAGGGAACGAGTGATCCATGTGATTGGTGAAACATGCTCCCAATGGTCCCATCCTTTTTCCTCCTTTTGGAAGCTAGCTTGTTCACATGGAGCTACCCTCAGTGCTTCTCTTCCAAGATATATGTCTCACCTGGGCATGTATCTATCCCTTACCTGGCCCAAGGCTGCCTGAGACTGGGGACAAGTCTGCCTGAATAAATCTAGGATGAGTCTTAGCAAAACTACTTGGTAATAGAGTTGATATTTTGGCCTTCATATTTATTCTTTGTTTTAATTCTTTGTTTTAATTCTACAGAAACCAGGCTAGGAAGTGTCCTAAACAACATGCGACACTGAAGCTCATGTCTGAGGTAGATCAGTGTGGGCTGTGAGTGGCTGGGGAAGACATTCCCCATTTGGAAATTCAGAGACTAGGACTTGGAAATAGAAAGAAGGTAAGAGCCTTTTAAGCTTAATTTGCAGTCTCTTTCATTTGCAGACTAACATTGTAGGGAGAAATAATAATGATTTTTCTTTTTTTATTGCAGTAACTTCATGGTGCAAGGAAAAAGATTTTCAAGAACATCACAACGGAAAAGAAATTGAAAAGAGAATTCCAGATTTTTATAATTTCCGGGTTCGTGGATAGAACCAAGACTTTATTTATGACTGGCCTAACTGCAAAACGTTCTCCAAAGAAATGTTTGCCCAAAGCCACTAGTCAAACTTACCCACGTCCATGGAGAAATGGGTCAGTCTGCCAGAAGACATGGATGCCTTCAAGTCCTACCAGGCAAGAGCAGGAGGGATAGGGTGCTGTCTCCTGGTGACACTCAGCATCTCCAGGGCTACCCACTGCTTCAGGGTCCTTACGGCCAAACAAGGAGCACAGGCTGCTGAGGGTGTGTTGGAAGGCGGCTCCTCGCACACCATGTGATTGTAGGCAAAGCAACTAAGTGCTTTGGATCTTACTCCTCATCCATTGTGCATCAGTCGGTTGGAAGGTCGGAGTTGGGATACTTGCATTGCCAGCTCCTGGACAGAGCTTTTGCTAGAAAATCTGAGTTAGCCAACAAATTCCTGGAGCCCTATAAAACCTTGTGAATTTCAATACAAACGAATAGAAAAGGTCTATTATCTCCAAATTAGCCCTCCTGCTGTGTTTTCAAATGGATCTGAGATTCCCATTTACATGCAGCTAGGCTAGTTTATTTGACATCTGAGCTGATTGCAAAAGGATTGATTTCCAGTAAACATGGCAAAATGACTAAGAGAGATTCAGGACAGCAAAGGACATTGCCTGAATGAGATTAAAGATTCCTTAGCATGTTGTCTTCACCATCCCTATTTCCCTTGTCCTCCGCTCTCCATATCTCCCCCGCTGCTCTGCCCAGGCAAATGACCCACTGTTGAAAGAGGAAAGTTGGAGTCCTGCTGTGTTTATTTTGTTTATATGTTCTGGATTTAGAGTTAAGACCTTCCAGTAGATGAACTGTATCGAGGGCTTTTTCATTTCATATTGAGAAGTGTGTTGTTCTGCACAAGTCATGCTATTAAAAAAATGAAACGTGTAAACCTCAATTAAAATGCGTAGTGTGGATCCCTCAGACGGGGCTTCTGAAACACCCAGGCATGAAATGTTGCTTAGATTTCTTGTTAACCAAAAAATTATTTTAGCAAGCGACCCTCTCTAGCCTCCGGAAGGAGCTGGGGCATCGTCAGCCTCTGAAGCTGTAGGGTGGATGCTTGATGTTGTGTATATTTATGCCAGGATTTCTACGTTGCCATCTGTCTCAAGCTTTGCCAGGAGCTACCCGTGGTTTAAAAGGCTGGTAAGGTCTGGACCGCAAGGGGCTTGGGGAAATAATGTGGAAATACAATA
Organism: Aselliscus stoliczkanus; assembly: GCA_033961575.1. NCBI lineage: Eukaryota > Metazoa > Chordata > Mammalia > Chiroptera > Hipposideridae > Aselliscus > Aselliscus stoliczkanus. The sequence continues at coordinate 66,444,035 of CM066730.1, read as the reverse complement.
TTTGTAATTTTTTTCATTAATTCTCCTCTTGACACACAGTGTGAGGTATTCGGCTTCTTTCTCAGGTTTCATGCTGTAAGGATACGTGCATGATGTTTTTGGTTTGTTTGTTTTGTGTTTTCTTTTTTAAAAGACAAAACCAACTTCTTATGGTGGACACAGTCATAACATGGTGTCTAGGAACTATATCCCTCTGTCTAAGGATATAGTTATCTGCCCTTATATTTGAGGTATTTGCTAGTGTGCTAGATGGAGAAGCGAATCTCTGGGTGAACAGCTCTCCCTGAGAGGAGTCTGAAATTGTTCACCAGCTCTCAGTGCCTCTATAGCCAAAGGGAATAAGAGAACTGAAGTAGGCATTATCAGTAGAGTTCAGAGAAATCCTCTCTTAGGCTACATTTCCCGTAATTGTCTCAATGCACTGGCACTAATACTGCCCCTTCTGTCTTCTGCAACTGCCTTCTAAAGAAACAGCTTTGGGAATCAGATTTTAAATTGTGGCTATTTAATGAACTGTGGACCACTAAGGCCTTAACGAGGTATGTGAAGGGGAAATGGAAATTGCCCAGGTGAATGAAAATGTCAGAGTAAATCTGTCGTGTTTTTATTTCAGCCTTAAAAAGCAAAGCCTAACACATGCAATATAATCTGAAAAAATAAAGCAGTGAGTCTAAATGGTAATTGGCCAGCGGTTCTAAAAGATCAAGTCTGGGCCAGCTACTTTGATTCTTGCTCTGTGACCTTGGCCTACTCAACTCCTGTTTCCTGATTTCAAAAATGAAGAGTGATGAGTAACCTATGATGTAACTCACCAAGCCCAGGGCTGGGCACACTGGGAGGTTCACTATTTCTACCTTTTCATTTCCATCCCTTTTCCTGTCCATATTTTATGTTGTTTTTAGTATGACAAGGTTAAACGGTAGAAATAATAAGGTAACATCAGAAATCATGCTTTCTTGTTCATTTAAAAACAAAATCACAAAGTGAAAAAAGATTTTCTTTGATGATATCAAGTAAATAAATTGTTCAATTATGGAGTATCATCACTATAAAAATAATTTTTCTTTTTGCATGGTTGCGTGATTAAGATGTCCTGGTCTGACCCATAAAACTTTGCCTATCCTTCTGCGTTTCCTCCATGACATTCCTTAGTAGTCTCTTGGGTCCTTCTTCATCAGTAAATGCTTACAGAGTATCCAGTTGGTTAGGAGTAGAGGTAGCCTTAGGCTCTTTGGAAGAGCTGGGCACTAGGAAATGGGGAGACTATGTCTTGGGGCTCCCTCTACCTCTGACTGGCTGTGATTTCTTGGGCACTCTCAAGTGAAAAACTGAGTGTAAAAGCATTTGTCATGGATGAGTTCTCCCTTTTCTCTTTGTTTTTGCACTCTTTCCTTCTGGATGGAGACAGTATGAGCCTATATCCTTGAAGGCCTTTCCATTTTTAGCTTGGTGATAGCAGGAGAGTAGTATTTCCTGAGTCCTTGAAAGGCAAGTGCATAGGCCAAGGGTCGCAGGCCCACGGGATGGGTAAGTAAATAAGTGGAGGTGAGAGCCCAAGAAGATCAGGAATGGTGGAGACTGGTGAGTTGGCAAGCACAGCCCATGTAACCTTGTCCTAAATTCTTCTAAACTTATTTGAATATAAACCTATAAAAATGGCATCTGTGGTTGGATTTGGCCTCAGGTTGCCACCTGACAGATTCTAGTGTAGACAGTGGGTTGGAGACTCAGGCAAATTTGAGAAAGGTGCTGACCGACCTTATCTGGGTATTATTCTTTTTGGAAGTAGTGGGCCCTAGTCTGAGTTGTCATACTTTTTTTCTGTTTTCTAAAGGATTTGGCCTCATTAGAGCCTCTCATCCTGGAAAATCAGCAGAATTTTAACTGTGGAAATTTCCCTGAGTCAGCCTGGGATGCTGATGTGCCCCCCAGTCACACCTTCGGTTTGTTTTGCAGTTCAGAATTGGGTTTCCCTGCTGTGGCTGATGCAGTTGGCTTTGGTTAAAGTGCAATAAATTCAAATAAACATTTATGAGGGTAAGTAATCATATTTTATGCAAACAAATTATTCTTCCTAAAAGTTACTTTTTAAAAATGCATGCTGTTTCTTTTCTCAGTCAGCATCTCAAGTTAATAAAAGTTATTGTATCATCAAAATTCCCTTTATGACTGTTTATTGTTCCATTTATGTTAAATTTAGATGATTGTTCTCCATTTTCTTTCTCCCCTCCCCCGTTAAAATTTTGTACTCTTCCCACTAGAATAGGCAATCATGATTAGTTCACGTTGTTGCATAACTACGGCAAAAAAACTAGAGGTAGCTACTTCCGAGAGAGGACAGCGTCCATTAAAAATTGTGTGTCGGCTCCAAATCCAAGGAAACACATGAATTACTAGCTCCTTAAAATTGGTATTTAATATGAAAACAAAGAGCTTTGTGACACAAAGTGTCTTCCTGGTCAAACGATATATTCTCCTGACCCACTTTAGGTATCCATGTTGCTTCCTTATCAAGAAATGCCTGTTTGCTGCTGAGGAGTTTATGAAGAATGGGATGCAGGAGACCATTGCTCGGTTCCCTTCTTTCCCATTGAAGGAAGAACATAATGAAACTCACACTTGTTACCTGATGTACTTATTGAATATGTGCATTTGAATGCAGGAAGTTGCCTCTGGGGAAGGGAGTGGGAGATGCTTTAAATTCCAAGAGAGTCTAGAGAAATTAGGAAGAGAAGGTTACAGGATTGAGGATTGTTGGGGAAAGGGGGAGAGTCACTGCAGGGCACAGCCCTTCTCAAGTGTTTTGTCAGGAGGGACCCTAAGCAGATAATCTGCATTTATTAATTGTTCTCATTGAGCGGCCCATTCTGTGCTATGTACAATGTTCTCTAAGGAGTGTGTAGTCTGCTGGGGGAAACATCCAAAGCCACTTGAACCCACGGGCTGAACCAAGTTCCCGGGATATAGCAGTGGTGTAGAAGGCTCTTGCTGAGGATGCAGTTCATTTGAAAAGAAACCCTCTGAAACCCACATGAGTTTGGCTTGCATTCCACATGAGGGACTATCCAGTCTGGTTACTTCTTGGGGATGGAACACAACTCTCTAGTCTTTGCTTCTTACTCTCTGACAGGTTCTAAAGATGATGGCATTTGATGGGGCAAAACCTTGTACCCAGAATAAGCATCTACATGTCATCCCTCTAAAGCTTGGGATGGAAAAGATGATGTCGAACACGAAACACATACAGGCTTGTGCCAGACGATACAAGTCTCAGTCCTGTTTGGCCACTTCCTAGTGCGACCTTGGCCAGGTGACTTAATCTTTCTGCACCTGGTTCCTCATCTACAAAATAGGGTTAATACCCATTTCTTGGGGTTATTGTGGAGAATAAGGGAACACATATAAAATACCCATCATAGTAGTTGGAATAAAATAGGTACTCAGGAAACAGTAGCTATATTACTTTTATTATGGTGATTTCCCATCATAGTAATTCTAACATAAAACAGTTAAACTTATTTGCATGTACTACTTAGATATGCAGTTCACTCTGGTTATTTAAATCCATTTTTATTCCATATTCAGTCTGAAGTATAGTTCATGTCATGAATATTACTTTCAGTCTTTATAATAGAAACACTCAGAAAATTATTGCCAGCAATGTATAATAATTATAACATGTTTGACTTTGTGGTTTAAAAAATAACCAGTCAAGCTTATAAATATCGAAGTGTAATATTTCCCTTTCTACGGAAGGGAAAATATTTTTCATTTATTGCAGTTTTACCTCTGAAAATAAACACCACAGCGTAAACATACCAGCAAGGCTGTCTGGAGCTTTAAAATCAGGGAAAATAAATTTAACTTCAGGGAAAGATGAATGCACACCCCAAACTCCTATTTGAGAAGATGTATGTACTAGGGGGCAAAGGTGTTGAAAAGTAGCTAGCCAAAATGAGATGCTGTCTCAATTCTGCCTATAGACAATATGTTATCATCATCATCATTATCGTCAAGGCTTGCTGGGCTTAATGTATCATAATTTGTCTTTGGCTTCCACAGAAATGAGTTTTCACCCTGTAAAAACATGAGTGATTTTCAAATTCACAATGGATTTTCTGGCTCAGGAGTTTGTTTGCTGCTGATGGGTTGAAAGGTGTGTTGACATCTGTAAGAAGCTGGCTGCATCCATTTCCCACAGGACTTGTAATTTCTGGTTCTGGGAGCAGGGTAAGCTCCACTTCATCTGTGCAGTTTCCTTCCCTTTCTGCCCAGCTGGTCTCTCTTGCTGGGGCCTTTCTTCCCTCTGTCTTTGCATCAACCGCCTTTCCTCCTCCATGTCAACACTGACTCCCTAGTGTGGCCCTGTGTATGGTTGTGGTCTCATTCATTCTATCTACTGGTATTCTCTCACCTTGCATTTCTGTGGACCACTTGGGCCACTGGATTCTTACTCCATCCCTGGAGATGCCATCAGTCACCCTCTGAATGGCTCTGGTCTGGCCCTTGGCCTGTTCTACCTTTGGCTGAGTTTCAAGTTCCTCCCGCTGAAAGGAACTCCTTCCCATGAACTGGTTGCCATGTGAATGGATGCTATATCATGAGCCTCACCTGAGTCAAGAGGGTGAAAGATGGTGGTCCCAGAACTCCTGAGGTACAGGAAGCAAAGTGTGCCAGTTAGGATCCAGACAACAGCCATGAAGTGAGGTTGACCCAGGTTTGGAAGTTAAATAAATGCTTTTCCCTCAGATACACCAGGGGAAGATGACACTTGAAAAGGCAGGAAGGGTAAGTACTGGTATTTGATGGTGTCAACATCCGTTAGCTACACACCACCAGGAACACATATGTAGTTGAATAAGTTGGGTCTATTGCTTTATGAACTCCGGGTCATCTCAGTGAAAGGGTGTACATAAGGATTTACAGGATGTAGGCCTGTGTTGGTGATTTGAGGGAAAGTGTTAAGGAAGCGGGCCTGTCCCTTGATTGGATGCTGTCAGGAAGTAGAAATAATTCCATGATTGGGTATCTTAGCATTCTGATCTATAGAAAGGGTGGACTAGAGCCAGGCAGCAGGTGTTACTGGAAAGAGGGAGCAGATACCCATATTGTCTGAGCAGGAATGGGTTGGTTTTTTGTGGGTTGAGAGTAGTTTTGTTTTTGTCTTCATCCAGCATGGCCACAGAGTGGCCTTATCTGATATTGATTTTCTATAAAATTGTTTATGTTCAACAGAAGAACACCCATGCCTAACTGTGTGTGCCAGGCCGGTTCCTGGATATCAGGGGCTGCTTTTCCTTTCCCAGTAGCATGGTCGTTTAAGTAATTTTACTTGAATATTAAGACATGCTGTAAGATTGGGGACACCAATATGACAAACACGTATTTTATGCTCACATATGTGATGTATTTTATATATACATAAAGATTGCTTAGGTGGTTGTTGACTATATGTTGATATGTATGTTAAGTACTAAGTTCCCTCCCTAAAAGGAGGGAGATTCACAGCTTCCTCATTAATTGAAGGAAAGTCCACAGTCTCTCTTGTGACTCCCATTCACTGCCATCAAACTTGCAAATAAACATATTAGGAAGCCAGGGTCCAGGCTTAAAATTTTCTGGTATAATTTGAGTGACAAGGTCAGGTGTCTTTAATGATGGATGGAACTGATTACCTCATAAATTATGATGGGATCTTGCAGATATAGAGTTCCAACATTCTTCGCTAAAAGCCAGAAGCCCTATGGCTAGTCTGAAACAGCTTCTGTGAGACAGCTGCTGGGCTAGGGAATAGTGCTGGCAACATAACATGTTTGTGCAGTTAAATTTAGCTGAGCTCCATTTGAAAGACAGCCACCTGGGCTGCAAAAGAAAACTTAGAACTATAATGAATCATTGCACACCAGAGTGGGTTAATACCATCATATCACTGAGAAATCATTTATAATGATGGTGAATTGTACAATGCAACAATATGCTGACTTTAATTACAGTGCCATATGGCTTTAGGTTTACGTTTATGCCTTTGAGGGGTGGGATCGGATGGTTTAAGGCTTTCTGCATAGAAAAGATCATAAAAGCACGCTGTTATTTTATTAGGAGAATGGAAATCTCACTAAAATGTAGACCTAGGACAGAAAATGGAGATGAAGGAAGAGGATATAGCAAATGCACAGTGACTTTTATTGTTTTTGTAGTCAGTGAGATCTGTGGGATATTTATGGTTTCTTTTCATGGTTTCTGAGGCAGTGGGTGATGTCACAAGGCTTGGCCTCCATGAGGCACTGTAGCATTCAGTGCAAGCCTGTCTCTGTGTACTTGGATTAGGGGTGGGCTTAGCATACATAAATCTGAGTCAAGGACCTTGCCAAGACAATGGCTGACTTGAGTGGTGATCATTCTAATAATAACTAGTATTTTCCAAGTACTTATAATGTGTCAGGTATTAGGCAAAAGATTTTCACACCTAATCTGATTAATTCTCATAAAAAAACCTATTCGGTAGATATTACTAATGTTCCCCATTTTATAGGATGGATACACTGAGGCTTTGAAAAACTAAATCATTTGTCCAGAGTCACATAGCTGACAAATACAAGGCTTACACTGATGTAAACTGAAGAGAAAATAAAAATATATAGTGTTTAGAATACCAAAAAGTGTTTTAAAAGGAGGAACATCTGTTTAGATTTCTTAGTCCAATTAAGGCAGCAAGCATTCATTAAGCATCCAACCTGTTGGGTCCTGGTACAGGCACTGTCCTGGAAACAAGTCACCTTCATGAACAAGAACATGAAGGAGCCTCAGGGTGAAGCAGGGTGACCTGGGAAATGGAAGGACATGGGACCCATGTCAGTAGTGACCATTAAGTAATGGGAAAATAATGGGTTCCAATGAAGACAGTTGTAGGCCATATTCCATTCCTTTTGTATATATCTCATGATTTAAAATTCTGCCTACTTATCCTTACAAAGAAGGTTATGGTCTTCCATTTTTTAGAGGAGAACTTTGAGGATGAGAGGCATCACCCAACTTGTTTAAAGAACACAGAACTGGGCCGACCGAGTGGCACGGTGGTTAAGCGCTGGCTTGGGAAGCCAGCTGCACTGGTTTGCGTCCCACATATGAGGGCCAGTGACACTGCTCTCAAAAAAAAAAAAAAAAAAAAAAAAGGAACACAGAACTAAGAACTGTGCCTTCCAAGTGCTAAGCTCATTTCAGATCACGGCAAGTGTAGATCAGCTGGCACTGCACTCGGACAAGTAACTTGACCAGTTGTCCTTCTCTGTACCTTTGTCCCCCAGCCTGGCCAAACGCTCACCCCTGAGTCACCTGTGAGATGTGGGTCAGCCAGGTGCTGGGCTTGATGCCCCTCAAAGTCCTGCAATCAGCAGGACTATGTGATCAGTTAGTTGTGCATCAGCTGGTGCCTGGCTGGTAAATGTCTAGATTCTTGGCCTGGGGTCCTACCTCAGGACCCCTTGTCTGCCTTCCTAAGCTTTAGTCTGTGCTACCCTCTGACCTGGGGCACCTGTGCATCCATTAAATCCTGCCTACTTCCTGTTTTCCATGTCAGGAACTCTGCTCCATTTAGAACTTTCCCCCACGTCTCAGGCCATCGTTATTTCTTTTAGCTCTCCAGGACTAAATCACTCTGTTATCCTTTATTTTTTGGGTAGTTTATAATATTAAAAAAACAAGTTTTTAATTTTTCAAAAGTAAAGTTATATTAAAATATTGAATATACGTTTAAAAATACATGTATTTCCCTGCAATTAGATCCTGAGGCATCCCTGATGTTCCACAGATATGCCTCTCTGAGATTTGACATTGCAGTCAGTACAGTTCTCTAAGTGTAGTGCTTCTGAAACCTAGTCGCCCATTAGAACCCCTGTGGGAGCTTGAAAGAATGGCTGGGCTCCACTCCAGAGACTTTTATTTAGCTTCTCTAAAGGGTGGGCCCAGGAAAGCATAGATAATTCTCATGTGTAGCCAGAACTGGGGACTATTGAGGTAGCAGCATCAGCATTTTTAACGTTAGGTGAAGCATGGAGATTTACATTTTATGTAGAACTCTACAAATTGCCAGATTTAGCAAATAAGATTATAAGACGCCAAGTCGAATTTGAATTTCAGATAAATGATGAATAATTTTTTTTACTGTAAGCCTATCCACACAATATTTGGGACATATCTTTACTAAAATTATTTGTTGTTTATCTATACTTCAAATTTAACTGGGCAGCCTGTATTTTATTTGGTAACCCTATTTTTAGGGAGACTCCCCAAACTTTGGAGAATTTTTTTTCCTTTTCCTGGTTTGATTGATAATAAAACTAATACTGTTGTTTGTGCTCATGTTACATTGCAAAGGCACCTGAAATCAAGTTTGTATGCCTAGACTCTCCCAGAAATTTTACAGAAGAAAGACTTATATATCCAAAAAAGCTAATGTTCAGGTAGCAATGGATTTCTTACTGCTCCCTCTTCCTTTTGCATGCTCTGGTTGGTGGCTTATCCAGGCAACTTTGTAATCATATCATGGTGCTTGTTTCTTAAGCCCTTAAGTCCATATTCTTGGCTTGGAACAAGAGAGGATTTCAAAGTGTTCTTTTGAAGAACTGTGGAAGACCTAGGAACAAAGCATTGTAGCTGAAGAGGGAGGAACAAGTGGTGGGATGTGGAGAAAGCATGTTGCTGTATTGGCTTTGTCAAATGGGAGCAAAGTGATTGTGAACCAAGATTTCATCAATAATGCATTACTATTTTGAAGACATTAGAGGTAAGTAAGTGTTTGTAAGCTTTATGATAGTTCTGACATTTTAATGGGCCCTTAAATGAAGTGAATTATTAAAAAGCATACTTTGGATGAGGTCATGGACTCTTTAAGTTTTGGGATCAATAGAAATAGCCTGTGCATGCCAATATGGCTAAAGCTATGGCAGTAATTTGTGCTATCAAGTTATTATAATGGAACCATGAGAACCCGCCTTTCCCTTACTGCTTACCCTCCTCCAACGTACATCAAGAAGACCAGATACAGAGCAAGGATCCAATACTGAAAGCCTCATCATTTTCAGTTCTCATATGGAAAGTATCCATATATGTTCATCTATCATTAAGTTATACTAAAAAATAACAAGAAGACAAAGGTGTTTTCTCTTTCTCTTCCTGCCTTTTCCTTAATAATCTGGTTGCTTATTTTACCTGACTGCAAACATCTGGAAGACTCCAAACCTCAAAAATGTTGACTAGTATTTAAAGACTTAAAAAAAAACAACACAAAAAAAACAAAGCACCTTTTCTTCGAGTGGAATACTCTGTACAAGACCAATATATATGCAGTATAGATAAAAGTAAGGCTGTTCATTGGAAGAAGGAGCAGCCAGAACTGAGCTCTCTCTGCTCAGTTCTCCCCACTTCTCTTGAGGTATCTTAGTGGAAGCTCTAAGGTTCTATGGAGCTCAGTTTGAAGACCACTGGTATAGAGCAACCATCTGATTTATTCAAACTTTTCATTTAGCCTTTGATTGTTTGAATATTTGCAGTCACTAAGATGGTTGTCAGTAGGGCCAACCCTTGTTCCTCTGTGGCAGCATCTGTAGAACAAGGCAGGGTAGGACTCTTACTATTAGGTTGTCGGAAAAGTCATGACGCAGTTTTGCAATGAAAAACACAGAAAAAATACGTAATGACTTTTCCCACAACCCAATATCAAAATGTTGTTAGGGAGTGCTCAGTTTTCACTGTATTGTTGCAGATAAAGAAGTGTTGAGGGATTTGCATTTCATGGCAGTGGAAAATAGTGCCTGCCATTCACTGCAACTCATCCTCTTAAATCAGAGGGCTGTAAGTACTTAGGGTTTTGTACTGGTAATTGAAAAAGAAGGTAAGGAGCCCTGAGCTCAGAGGCATTTGGCATATGGGACAGAAGTAGTTGGCAAGCTCTTGGGTCAGTGAAGATGATGCCCTGCTAACAGGAAAGATACCCTCTCCTAGGCGTTAGCTTTTGACCTCGTTCACAATTCAGGAATCAGATCTTAAACCTGTACCATACTTTCTAAATGGTCTGAGAGAAATAAATGGGCAAGGCAAAAAATACCAAAGAGGTTTTTTAATTTAGGATACCTTCAGCTGAATATAACAGGAAAGACATATAAAAGTGGCTTAAAAAATAGGAATATATATTCTCTCACAAAACATGTTCTTAGGTAGGGCAGTTCTAGAATTGAATAATTCTGTGGCTCAACATCACCTAGAACCCTAGTCTTACCATGTGTCTACTCCGCCATCTCTAGCATTTGTGTTCTGACACGTTCTCTCATGGTTGCAAGATCCCCAGCCTGTTCTAGGCATTACATGCAGATGGCAACTTTGTTGGGAGAAGAGGAATCTTTCTTCCTGTAAGTCTCTTTTTGTTCAGTGAGAAAAACTATCCCTAGATGCCCCTTGCAGATTTCTCCTTACACATCAATGGTTAACACAGTTAGATAAGCTGAAGCCTAAAACAATCAGGAAAGGGAAATATTTGGCCTGGGCCAATCATGATTCGCCACCTGGGGCTGAAGAAAAAAGGGAAGAAATTTCAAGCAGTAGAATCTACCAGAGGTCCCAGGTTTGTCACTCCTTGTTATTTGTTTTTGGACACTTATTTCTAGTAAGCCACAAGAATACTGTAAAAATTTTAAAACCAGGTTACTCTGAACTATTCTTATAAAAAATAAATAAGCTGAAGAACAATTTTGAAAAGAAAATCTACATTTTATAGGATACACCAAGACAAACTCCAGATGGATTTGAGGCAAATACAAAAAATGAACAGAACAAAACACCACTTCACAAACTCCAAAGAAACTACAAGAAAACAGCAGTTCATATCAGAGGAAGAATGTAAACTCTCTTAGTTTTGCAGCAATAGAAGAAATAACACAAACGTATTGATATATTTGAACACAGAAAATTATGGATTTTTATATAATGAAAAAGCAAGCTAATAACAAGTGGCTGGAAAAATTTTTTAATCAAAGATTACAAAAGGTTAATATTGCTAATCTGTTATTTTCCATTCAAATTTATAAGAAAAAGTGTACATAAAGACTAAGATAAGCATAAAATACAGGAGATCATTTACAAGAGGGGAAACAAATAGCAATTAAACACATAAAAATACCCATACAACCTCATTAGGAAGCAAATAAATTGAAATGAAAGCAAACTTGAGATGCAGTTTTGTACCTTCAAGCAAAACTTGAGAAAATTATCATACAATTATGGTTGCAATATAGCTGATACACTAATTCACTGCTGATAAATTGATATATCTTTTTGAAAAAGTAAATGTTACAATATGTAATGAGAGTCACAAAGCTGTTCAGACTCCTTTTATCAAGAATTCAAATATAGAGAGTTTATTCTAACCAACTAAATCAAGAGAAGCAAGAAGCTATATATTTAAAGATATTCACTGTAACAAAAGCTCTAGTGGAAAAAACTGGAGACCAGTGAAATGTGCAATGTATGGAAATGGCTTAATGAATATGGTCAAATTATTCAAACATCTAAAATATTAACTGTGAAGACTTTATAACAACAAGGAAAGTGTTTATGATAAAACATGAGAAAACGGATGTATTTGCATTATAACAATGAAATAAAACATTTACATGTGGAAGATAATATGCAAAGATGGAAACCATATTAGGAGAATGGGCTGTTGATAATATCTTAATTGTACAAAATATTTCTCTAAGGTAGTTGTATTATTTATTTCTATGTAATACATTATCCCCCAAAATTAGTGGATTAAAACAACAAACTTTTTTTTAATTGTCAAGAAGTCTATTCAATGAATATGAATCATACAGTCACAAAAAGCCCCCAAAATATAAGTGTGTAAGTTATAATTTTATGGCTTCAGCTCCATTTAGGTTTTTGCTCTAAATCCCAGCCTACATAGATGATCAATGTTGGATTTGTCTAGTGATTCCTCCATTAATTCAAAATTATAATTTAGACACTTGCCTGTTAAAAAAAATCAGAGAGAAAGGGGAAGAGAGAGAGAGAGAGGAAGGAAGGAAGGAAGGAAGGAAGGAAGGAAGGAAGGAAGGAAGGAAAAGGAAGGAAAGGAAGGAAGGAAGGAAGGAAATGAAAGGAAGGGAGGGAGGAAGGAAGGAAGGAAGGAAGGAAGGAAGGAAGGAAGGAAGGAAGGAAGGAAGGAAGGAAGGAAGGAAGGAAGAGAGGGAGGAAAAGAGGAAGGGAAAATCCCCTTTATCCCTTTTTTCTTGGATAATTACAAATGTTTTTAGTCTCACAGTTTCTGTGGTTGTAAATTTGGGAGCAGCTTAGTTGGATGGTTCTAGCTTAAGGTTTCTTATAAGTTGCAGTCAGTAGGCTGAGGCTGTGACCTGACTGAGGCTGGAGGATGTGCTTTGAAGCTCACTTGCATGGCTGTTGGCAGGAGGCCTCAGTTCCTCACTATGTGAATCTCTCCACAGGGTTTCTTTCTTTTTTTTTTTTTTTTAAAGATTTTTATTGGGGAATTGGGGTAGGGGAACAGCGTTGGGGAATTGGGAAGGGGAACAGACAAGTTGCTGTCCTTTTGTTCTTCAGTCTAGTTGTAGAGGACGTTGCTTCACTGGCCCATGTTGGTATCGTCATTGTGCTCTTCCCGGGTGAGGCAGATGGGTCTCCGGCCTCTGGACAGCTGTTCATGGCAGCTATTGGCAGCTCACTCTGGCTGCCAGCCACTCACTGTAGCCTATGGCAGCCCACTGCAGCAGGCGTGGCAGCTATGCCATCCGCTAGGACTCACAGCAGCCCAGCTCCAGGTCCAGGCATTGTTCACCTATCTTAGCTGTAGAGGGCAGTGTCATTGGCCCTCATATGTGGGATCCGACCTGGGCTGGTGGCATCCCAAGCCAGCTCTTAACCAATGCACCACCCAGCCGGCCCTTCACAGGGTTTCTTGAATGTCTTCATGGACACTTTTCCCAGAGTGACTGGTCCCAGAGTGGAGGGTGGTGGGGAGAGGGAGAGAGGAGATTGTGGTACTTAAAATGGCCCAGTCTCCAAGTCATACACCATCATTTCCATGTTATTCTGTTTGTCAAAAGTCAGTCACTAGGTATAGCCCACATTCAATGGGAAGTCTCCACCTTTTGAAAGAAGGCATATCAAAGCATTTGTACACATATTTAAAATCACCACATTAGTTAAACTTTATTTTTTTTTTTTTTTAAAGATTTTATTGGGGAATTGGCGGAGGGGAACAGTGTTGGGGAATCAGGGAAGGGGAACAGACAAGTTGCTGTCTTTTTGTTCTTCAGTCTAGTTGCGGAGGATGTTGCTTCACTGTTGGTATCGTCATTGCGCTCTTCCCGGATGAGGCAGATCGGTCTCTGGCCTCTGGATGTCGCTCACCGCGGCTATTGGCAGCTCACGCTTGGCTGCCAGCCGCTCACGCTGGCTGCGGGCCACTCACTGTAGCCTATGGCAGCCCACTGCAGCAGGGGCTGCAGCCCACACCATCACCAGGGCTCGCACAGCCCAGCTCCAGGTGGAGCTGTTGTTAGCTGTAGAGGGCAGTGTCACTGGCCCTCATGTGGGATCCGAACCGGGGTCGCTGGCATCCCAAAACCAGCGCTTAACCAATGCGCCACTCGGCCGTTAAACTTTATTTTCATTAAAGATATGCTATAATGGAATAGTAGATGACCCATTTCACATGTATGAGGTATAAGTGTTGAGTGGAGGGAGTATGAAAAAAAGGAGAGGAAATGGCCTATTGTGACCAAACTAAAATGTCAAAGAAGACTTAGACTGTACTCCCAGGTGAGGGTAATTATTCCTGTCACTGTGGCGGCCGGAGTGGTGGCATTACTAGTTTGCCTTTCACATGGGTCCAGAGGGAGTAGGAGGAGTGGTGTCTTGCCAGCAGATGACAAGAAACTTCCTTTTTTTCTAACAAGACTGCACAGGTTAAGTATAACATTTCTTCAGCCATCTCTGAGGGGCTTTGTCCACTTAAAGGCTCTGGTTGTTAGGTGAACATTTCATCTGAATAACAGTTACCTTCGAGCCATCACAATACATTTATATTTCATAAAGTCACAGAACATGAGTTATGATCTATATGAGTAAATAATAAACACATATGGAAAAATGAAAAGGAAATGCCAGTTAGTGCTAGAGCTACAGTTAAGTAGATCAGAACATCCTGCTTGATTTCTGAAATACTTTTCTTAGTTCACCTTTCAGTTTTCTTGGAAACTGGGGACTGGACATGCTGTTTGGCTTTTTTTCAGGCTCATTTTATTCCTACCCAGCTTTTGGTGACTCAGTGTTTCTGGGTCCTTGATTAGAGAGTAAGTGAGGAGTGTGATGATGATGATAATAATAAAAGTCCAAGGTGATTCTGAGGGGGAGTTTGAGAATTTTCTATGTATTTTTTAAAATGTTTTTTATTCTCAGAAGTCAGTGTTGTCTAGTGAATGGAGCATGGTCTCTGGAATTAGAAAGGCCTGAGTTTGATCCCGTGCTTTATTCACTGTATTCATTCAATAAAGACTTATTGTGCCAGGCATTGTGATAGATGCCAGGGATATTGTGATGAAGATGATGTGGTATCACCTTCAAAAATTTTGGTCCAGGGCCGGCCGAGTGGCGCATTGGTTAAGAGCTGGTTTTGGGACACCAGCGGCTCTGGTTTGGATCCCACCTATGAGGGCCAGTGACACTGCCCTCTACAGCTAACAACAGCTCCACCTGGAGCTGGGCTGTGCGAGCCCCGGTGATGGTGTGGGCTGCAGCCCCTGCTGCAGTGGGCTGCCATAGGCTACAGTGAGTGGCCGGCAGCCAGCGTGATCTGCCAATAGCCGCGGTGAGCGACCATCCAGAGGCCCGCGACCGATCTGCCTCATCCGGGAAGAGCGCAATGACGATACCAACATGGGCCAGTGAAGCAACGTCCTCCGCAACTAGACTGAAGAACAAAAGGACAGCAACTTGTCTGTTCCCCTTCCCCAATTCCCCAACGCTGTTCCCCTCCCCTGATTCCCCAGTAAAATCTTAAAAAAAAAAAAAAAAAGGGCGGGCCAAGTGGCGCAGTGGTTAAGAGCTGGTTTTGGGATGCCAGCGGCTCTGGTTTGGATCCCACATATGGGGGCCAGTGACACTGCCCTCCACAGCTAACAGCTTCACCTGGAGCTGGGATGTGTGAGCCCTGGCAACGGTGTGGGCTGCAGCCCCTGCTGCAGTGGGCTGCCATAGGCTACAGTGAGTGGCCAGCAGCCAGCGTGAGCTGCCAATAGCCGAGGTGAGCGACATCCAGAGGCCGGCGACCGATCTGCCTCATCCGGGAAAGAGCGCAATGATGATACCGACATGGGCCAGTGAAGCAACATCCTCCACAACTAGACTGAAGAACAAAAAGACAGCAACTTGTCTGTTCCCCTTCCCTGATTCCCCAACGCTGTTCCCCTCCCCCAATTCCCCAATAAAAACTTTAAAAAAAAAACACAAAAAACAAAAAAAAAACCAAAAGAAAATGTTTGGTCCAGTGAGGAATACAGACAACAAAAAAGTCAGGCAAGTGGGAGGGCACTTACCCCCTCTTGGTGGTGAGGTGCTAAGTCAGGAAAGAATTCAAAGAAGAATAAACATTTACATTTAATGGAAGAGAGGAGAAGGAAGAATAGGTGCAAGTCTCTGGAAATGAGTGAGCACCGCCAGGCTCCGCTCTGAATGAAGTTCCGGATAGTGGAGGAGCAGACTTTCTGCTGGGCTGGCCGGGGGCAATTATTACCTTCTTTTTTCTTTTCCACTTTCCATAGAGGCCTGTCTTGCAGCAAAGGATGGCCATGTTCTGAACAATAAGCTATTAGCCTGGTGTGCCCGAGGGATTCTGGAACAGTTTTTGTTTTCATGATTAAGGAGGAAAACTTGGCTGGCACAGACGTTTGCCTTTCCTTCTCCTCTTCCCTTTGAATACTGATAGGATGCTTATAAGAGAAGCTGCCATTTGGGACCAGGAAGTGATAACACAATATACCAGAATAGTGCAAAGAGGGAAAATAGAAGGAGCCTCTGGGTTCCTTGCTAACATTATGGAGTCATCGTAACAGGCCTGCTTTTCCTACCTCCAGACTTCTTAGGTGAAAAGAATAAATGTTGTTTAAGCCACTATATACACGTTTCTAACTGATAGAGAATGGAGCATCAGATTGGACTTTGAGACAAGAAAAAAGATGGGGTTGGAGTTATAAACCATGTTAAGAAACTTAAGCCCCAGCTTTGCGCAGTAGCAGTATCGTAGCCAATGAGGTTTATCTGAGGCGCATTTATTGCTAATTGTTAAGAAAAAAAAAAAAATGAAAAGAAACTTAAGCCCTATTTCATGGACAATTGGAAACCTTTGGCAAATAACTTTATTTCTCTAAGCCTCAGTTTCTTCATCTGTAAAGCTGGAATGATAACATCTACTGTGTGGTTTGTGAAGATTAAATGAGGTAATGTATATAAAATGCCCAATAGCATTGACACTTAATAGACAACTTAATAATCCATAGCTATTTTAAGGATGATAACAATGAAAAAATTTTCAGTTATCTGTACAATTTTGTTTTCTATGGCTCCTTTGTTCATTCGTTTATTCATTCACCAAAAATACCGGGGGTGCCAAAAAATGTATACAAGTGGACACTTTGGTCAATGTTGCTCCAGCCGTAGTTTGCCTTAATCAGAAGTGTGTGGACACTGATGGTAACCACTTTGAACACCTCTTGTAATTGTAGAAGTCAAACGTGACTTGCATTCATCTCTTGTTATCAGTATTTATTGAGTAAATTTACAATTTTAATACAGTTTTCCTTTCTTAAAATGTGTATACATTTTTTTGGCACTCTGTATATTAAACAATAATTGTCAGGTTCTATGTTAAGCTAGGACAGAAATGATCCTTGCTGTCATAGAATTTAACATTTTTGTGGGAGGTGACAAAAATAAGGAAACACACTGGGAAACAGGATAATTTCAGGTATGATTGACTTGTTCTCTAGGTTGTGTAGTAACTTGGTGACAGAGATCTACTTCTTGCAAGTGGGTCTTTTGTTGTCAGAGAGAAGAGTTTCTAATGAATCTAAGAACACCAAGGAAAGCACATGTGGTAAAATGAATGTGCTTCCTTAAACAGTATTAATAGATGGTATGGAGTGTAGACTGGGGCCAGAGGAAGGATGCAGAAAGGAAGAAAGAACGGGCTCCGTGAGCAGCCCTCCCAATAGACGGTGAGTTCCATCTCCATCCTCAACACAGACCACAGCCCAGTGGCACCCCTGGTCAGGGAGCCCAATGATACATTCACCTGCAGGAAGTAGCCTAGATGAGCACAAGCACTTTGTAGGCAAAGAGGGATACTTTTCATGGAGTGTAGTGTGGGTCCTGGGAATAGACTGTCTTGAGTTCAAACTGAACCCCACCCCTTAAGACATGTGTAGTCTTAAGAAAGCTACTTAACATTTCTAAGTCTCAATTTCCTGTATAATGATGAACAATAATAGTAATTACCCCCTAAGGTCATTTTGAAGATTGAATGGACTAATCTATGCAAAGTGTGCAACCATAGTAAGCACTCAATAAATACTCGTATTAGCTAGTTTTGT
This sequence comes from Aselliscus stoliczkanus, assembly GCA_033961575.1. Classification (NCBI taxonomy): domain Eukaryota; kingdom Metazoa; phylum Chordata; class Mammalia; order Chiroptera; family Hipposideridae; genus Aselliscus; species Aselliscus stoliczkanus. The sequence continues at coordinate 66,426,378 of CM066730.1, read as the reverse complement.
TATTGTCAGTTTCCCTAGTGGTAGAATCTCATCCATCAAACTCAACCATCAGTTTTGTAGAATTCACAATCTCTCTCTCCCTAAGTATACTGGGATATAAGCCATTCAGTCCAGGAGACATGGATTTACAAAGTAAGTGAGCTCCCCTGTAGCCCTCCATTGGGGTATTCATCAGAAACCAGGTCATCTCACCATGATCTCAGTAAAATGTCATTTCCATGTGCTCATATATTTCTTCTTTAGAAGCTTAAGTATGGCCAGTGTCACTTTGCAGAAGCTAGGGGCTATCTCTCCCTTCAAATTCAGAAAATGTTCATTTATTGAACAAACATGTACTGAGTACTTACTATATGCTGGCAGTGTTTTTCAGAGCACACAGCACTTAACTCTCCTGGTACCTCCCTCAGAGAGGTCATGAGTTTAAGTGGTCACTTGATAGCTGAAAGTTGTCTGTGGTCGATGCAAAACTGTTTATAACCAGATGAACAACTTGTTTGCCTGTGAATAATCAGTTGCTGAAAGATGTCTGCCTCTCATTCAGTTAGGCAAACTTTTCTTCCCTTTATGAGAGGATACTCTTGCATAGACTTTCCTGCTGGGATACCATGATTTTATGATCCAACTTCTGCCTTGCCATGGAGTTAACTGGCTGTGAAAACCATTTCTCTGTGTGCAGCCAGGGCAGACCCAGGCAGATGAACCACCCTGATTTCCTTTTCTTGATTTCTTGATTAAGACAGTTCTGAGCTGTGAAGGTAAAACACTGTTGTCACCTCTTTATGGGTTGGTCCTTTGCTAAAACACCAGGTTCTTGTGGACCTGGTGTAAATATGAATGTTAAAGTTAAACAAATAATGGGTTATAAAGGGAATCCCAAATCAACAGAAAGACAATTGAAGCATTAGTATTCCGCAGAAGGAACCCTCTGCCCACCCCAGCTCTGTAGTCTTCTATCAAAGCAAGAGAAGGTGAGCAGATATTTTAATTCAGGAATGATTTCTACTGTGAACAACAGAAACCCTGACTACAGGCTTATTTTTCTCGTGTAACATGCTGGCATTATTAGCTCAGTGGTTCAATAATATTAGAGCTGACAAGTACCAAACATGCTTCTTTCTTTTATTAGGAAAGGAAAACTTTCCCCAAAAGGCCCCCACCTGACTTCCCTTGACAGGTCATTACCGGGACTGGGTCACATGGCTATCCCTCCATGCAAGGATATCTGGGAAAGTGAGTAGTGGGTGGTCATGACTGATTTATACCCATCAAAATTCATTCCTTGGGATGGAACATATTTTCACCCCAATCAAAATTAAGATTTTATTAGCAAGAAGGAGAAATATGCAGCTAACCACGTATGCCCCGTAGTTCATTTCCCCCATCATCTTTTTTTTTTCATTCTTTTTTTAAAATTTTTTTTTTTTTTAAAGATTTTATTGGGGAATTGGTGGAGGGGAACAGCGTTGGGGAATCGGGGAAGGGGAACAGACAAGTTGCTGTCTTTTTGTTCTTCAGTTTAGTTGCGGAGGATGTTGCTTCACTGTTGGTATCGTCATTGCGCTCTTCCCGGATGAGGCAGATCGGTCGCTGGCCTCTGGATGTCGCTCACCGCGGCTATTGGCAGCTCACGCTTGGCTGCCAGCCGCTCACGCTGGCTGTGGGCCACTCACTGTAGCCTATGGCAGCCCACTGCAGCAGGGGCTGCAGCCCACATCATCACCGGGGCTCGCACAGCCCAGCTCCAGGTGGAGCTGTTGTTAGCTGTAGAGGGCAGTGTCACTGGCCCTCATGTGGGATCCGAACCGGGGCCGCTGGCATCCCAAAACCAGCGCTTAACCAATGCGCCACTCGGCCGGCCCTTTAAAATTTTTTAAAAAAATTTTAATTAGCTTCAGGTGTACAACACAGTGCAATAGTTATACTTTTTACCCCTCAAAGTGACAATCCCCTCCCCCAATTCTCCCCCCCACTCCTACCCCCTATATCATATTATCTATTACAATTCCTTTGACTCCCTTCCACCGTATAATCCACATCTCATGACTATCTATATATTCAATTACAGTTGGCATACAATATTATACAACATCAATTACAGGTATACAGTGCAGTGATCAAGCCTCTACTTTATTTATTTTTATAATTCAGGAGCCACATGGAAGAGGATGTTGGAAAGGACCACCATTTTCAACTTTATTCTCACTGTGATTCAGAGCACAGCAGGAACCAGGAGCACTCACCTTGTAAGTAGGGGAATGTTCTCATGTTGTAGGTCATGTATTTTCAGGGGCACTGTTTTCTCTAATTCGCTCCTACATGGAGGCCTACGGGCTTACTTCATCCCCCATTCTCCCTCTAAGCTTGGTTCCTAAACCTTTTGATGGCTGCAGAGCAAACAGGAGAGTTTTTCTGCTTGTCACATCCCTGCGCACTTTTGGGGGCTGATCAGAGAGGAGTAAAGAGGATGTTAGAAACAGATGACTATGTTAGCCAACAGATGCTCTTTCTGTTTAAAATGAAAAGCAAAATAAATCTCCAAACCCTAAATATTAGAGACCCAGAGATAATGCATGATGAAAAATAAAGTTAGTATCACAGCTCTACCCAGCAGAGAAGAAACACAGTTCTTATCACTGGTGGCAGATTAGTAGAGTGTCTGCACATCGACTTTTTATTTCAGCTTTGTCTTACATTAATGTTCTCTTGTTCTAGAATGTTTCCTGCCAGATGATTTGTAGTCCTGTTTCAGGGGTTGGAGATTGGAAGCAGTTATAGGGAGGTGGGGTAAGACAGAGAGGGTATATTGGAGACACATTTGTCCCCAGGTGCTTCCAAGGGGCACCTATTCATCAGGACCACCCTTGGATCAGTGCTGGCAAGAGTCGCCATCTGCTGTGTGCTGCACATGGTTGGCTTTTTGACAGTTAGAAAAGCTTAAATTGACTTAGTGTTTGCATTATCTTTCCAGAGTGGAGGTGGGCCTTGCATTTGGTATGACGAAAAGCCTTCTCAGAACCTAGGAAGGATTGTTCATCTTGATCACTTTCATGTGTAATTTCTCCCTCCCTGCTTTGGGACATCCATGTCGGACTCAACCAAAGGAGTTCTGTGTAGCAAATCTCTTATTTTTCTGTTCTAGTGGATAAATAATTTCATTGGCCTCCAAAGTTTGAAATTATATTTCCTATGTGCAAATGGCCCTATTATTAATGTCCTAGGAGGAGGATGGACAGTTTGTTGTGCGTCTCTTTTAGAGTCAGTTGTGTGGCTAAGGATTAGCCAGAAACAGCGGATGAAGGTGGGGCCCTGCACTTCTCAGGACAGAAGCACATTCATCTAAATTGAAATCTAAGGTGAGCTGTCAGCCTTACTCTCAATGACAAAGAACCAGAGCCTACAGTTAAATTAGAAATAAGTGAAGGATTTGAAGGAAGCCCCTAGGCAGGTGACCCATTCCTAGGTTTAAAAGCATAGAGGAAGTTTCCTTCTGCATTTATGCTCGATCTCACAGGTGAGTGAAAATGCAAACTCTGGGTTTTTAGTAAAAACGTTTTGATTATTGTTAGGTGTTTTATACATTTACTGGGAAGCAGTAAGAAACCTGGAATTTGTCCATTGTTTTTGGCTGCAGGTACTTTTAAATGAAAAATGAAGTTGGTGCTCTTCCCTCCCTCCTCTCCTTCCTAAGATGCCCATAGGGTTAAGAGCTTGTAATGTAAAGTGAGAAAAAAAGTTGAAACAAAATGACCGAAAGGCAAAAATACAAACAAAAACCTAAACAAAACACCTAGTGTCTTCTTGATTCTCGTGTCTCTCAATTCCTTCAGCTAAGTTTTTCCATATCTGCCTTGCAGGTGAAAACCCTAGAATGGCAGAGGGAAGAAATCTTTCTGTAATTCCAGAAGAAGGAAGTGTGTGGTCTCTGACGGAGCTGATGGACTCCACCTCCCTTCAGTGCCTGGTGGGGCAGGTTTACCAGCCCCGATCTGCTGCCTGAACTGACGCTGGGAGCGCAGGCCTGTTCAGCTTTCACAGGAAAGTTGGCCCCAGGGGCTTTGTGGGAAAGGATGCTGTGGGTGGAAATTGTCAGTTTTAACCTTTCTAGACTTGATTGTCTTCTTTCTATTGTCCGTTATTTCCTGAAATGAGCTTTTACAAGTGTGGTTTCCAGAATCTTTTTAACTTGACCTTTTCATGGAAATCGCTTTCACAGGAGCCTTCCGTGGGAAAGTGCTTTCAGCGGCTCTGTGGTTTTGTGGTTATGGCATCCCAGTTCACAGATGAAGAAATTGAGGGAGTTCTCTTGGGGGAACTGATATGCACTGTAAGGGTGAAGGTGCAGCAAAAGTGAGATGAGGCTTGTGACACCAGTTTCTTGTGCTATAAGTTGTTATCTTCACTCCTGATATGGCCATGAATAATACCATTTTCTTGGGGATATTTTCTACTAAGCTGATTGAGGAGGAATTAAAAAAAAATGTATTTTTTTCCATCTTGCAAGGTGGGAACGTTGCTACTGTTGGGGAAATATAATTAAAAAACAAATCTCTCAATCCAGAAATCCTCTCCATAAAGTAGTAGAGAAAGAAAATGGTTTTATTATTGAATAAGCATCAAACCAGAAAGTGATGCATGTCCCAGACAGTCTGCTAAGAGCCTGCAAAGACAGAAAGGAATCTCACTCCTTTACAGAGCCAAGCAGGTACAACCCAACACATACAAGTTGCAAGATAAACAACAACAGTCCTCAATAAGACTTGATGGTGACATTTGTCACACGTAATTCATCCTAACTTTACCTGGTAATCGCAGTAACCATCTGTGTTAACTCATTGGCTTTATCCAGAGGAAAACAAACCTCATATTTTTATGACAGGAGACAGCTTTGCAAATTGGAGCTAGGTACCCACCAAGGTTGGGCTGCTACTTTCCCGCAGAAAATGGGGGATAAGGGTCTTATTTTCCTGGATATTTACTTTTCAAAGAGATGGCTCACAGGCCCTGAAGGACATTGCTGGAGCAGAAAGCTGACAAAAGGCTTATGTGGTTTTCAAAAAGATTTATGTACATGACAAAGAAAGGAGAAAGTACTTAAAATTATGTTTTCTAAGGTAAATGAAGAAAAAATGAGGTGGAAGAAATCTCCTTTATTACTTCAACAGGGAGAATTAAGCTTCTTATTTCTAATTGTTTGCCTTTACACTACTGCTGCTCACCACTACATTTTTTTTTTTTTTTTTTTTAGTGAAAAATGCCAGCAGTCACTGACCCCGGGAGTGCTAACCACACTAACCACGCTGAGAGGAGAGGCTGTGCCTTACAGGCTTTTAGCGTGATTTAGAGGAGGTCATCAAGAAGATGAGACTGCAGGTTGACACTCGAGCTGGACCAAAGAAATTTGTGGCTCCTCATCCTTCCCTTGTCCTTGGAGTGTACTCTCCCCTCACTGGTACCCCAGCTGGAGCCCATATCAAGGATGAATCCTCAAGAGAGTAATGTGCTGTTGAGATCATTTGGACTGAATACAGGCTGAACCTAGTTAAGTCCTCTTTATAACCTTAAGATTCTGGTGGTCAGGTGCAGAGATCTACCTGTCTTATGGTCGGAGAAGCCTCAGAAGTTCCCTTGCTTTTTAAACCTGCCACTTTGCAGTCTGGAGTGGTCTGCCTCTTCCTTGGTCTTTTCTTGCCCTCGGTGTACGGGGGCCAGTTTCACATCTCACCCAGGAGGCTCCTGAGGTCTCGAACCAAAAACATGGAGCAGAATTAACCAAGAAATTTGTTTACGCTGAAGAATCTTGAACTCGAACCACCAGCTCCAACCTCAGAGAGTCTAATTCAGCCTGTCTGAAAAAGAATTCAGGAATCTGAATTTTTAGCAATACTCAGTGTGCGTTCAATACAGATGGCCCTCAGATCACACTTGGAAAAACCTGAGCAGAGTGGACTGAGTGATGGAGTCCGACCAATCTAGCTTTTGGTTATTACTAGCTGCCCAATCTCTGGAAGTTTGCGTCTCTGAGCATCAGTCCTTATGTATAAGGGCATTTACTTGTCAAGACTGAGTGTGCCTGACAAGACATGAATGGAAAATGCCTTAAGTATAGTGTGTGCTCAATAAATAGCAGCTGCCATTCCTATTATTATCGTGTAAGCCTTTAACTTCAATTTAGAAATGGACCTCTAACATAAAGCTGAAAGGCCGCATAAACGCTGAGGTGTCTGCGTGATTTAACAGGTGTACCTGACCTCACAAATGCATTAGATTGGGCTTTTTTTTTTTCTCCCAAGTAACAGAAACGAACTTGAGCTAGTATAAATAAGACAATAGAAAATGAAACACATTTCTTTTAAGGATGCTGGATGTTGTCAGGAATGTGTGGATGGGAATTGGTTGAGTGTTTGGGAGACCTGGGAAGCTGAGAACCTCCCAGGTATCTGCTTTTGTCTTTGCTTGCTTTTGAGAAGCTGCTTCGTTCTCTCTCCTCTTTGTAGACTACTTTCCTTCTTGAATGTGAACCTGAGGCCTGGGATGGGCTTGGGAGCCTGCAAGCTCTTGTTGACAACCATGAAGTGACAAGCATGAAGATGAAAGCCAAGACGCTGACAGTGGAGGGGGCAGAAGAGCAGCATCGTTTGTTGAGCCACTGCCATATCCCTGGACTGCCCACATTGGACTTCCTGTGATGTGAGCAAATCCACCTTTCTGTAAGACACCAAAAAGTCGGCTTTTCTGCTACGTATGGCTGAGCTCTCTCCCTACTGAAATGGGAGTTTGGGGAGTTAGTCATGTAACAGTCATTCCCACATGGCACTGGGATAGTTGCATTTGCTCTCCTTTGGCCACAGAGGAGAAACTGTCAAATTGTTTGGAGGAAATGGTGCCAGATTCTAACTTGATTTGCTTGTCGAGTTTTACTGAGCCTCTGTGGGGGGAGCAGTCTTTCCCTGAAGGTGGGCCCCCTCTCCTCCCTGTCATGACTGAGTGGCAGCAGAGAACTTTTGTCAACGCCAGTATGAGTCCCTGTGCATAAACTGTCTTGTCTAGGGTCTTACCTGCCAATGGGCTTCCCGAGACCTCTGCCAAGTCTGGTTTCAGTAAGGAGTGATACTCCCCTAGGGAACCATTTTTTCCCTGCCCAGTTAATTTTTCTGTTTTATACTCTGGGGGCACTCGAGTTGAGCCAAGGTCACCCATACACTGTGTAGGAGGTGTGCTGGGGAGATGGTACTGGGTTTAGGTACCCACTGTTCTATTTACACCATTTGTTAAACACAAACTATTTTCATCCCACCTCGATGTCAAGGGATGCCATTTGTGTTGGCCTATTAGTCATGAATGTCCTTGTCACCAGTCTCACCTTCCCAAGCCATCTTGTTTACACTATCATCAGGGTTCCCTTCCTGAAGGTCTTTGGCAGAGGGGCACTCAAATTCCCAGACATGGATTGGCTCACTTTATTAATAGGTAGAACCACGCCTGTAAATACCTTCTCTGTCCTGTGGCCTGTCCCAGGTGATAAGCTGAGTCAGAGCCTGCTTTCCCTGACTGGGTGTGACCTCCATCTTCTTCCTCTTCCTTTGAAGCACCCTGTAGGGCTGTCATTAGCAGGAAGAGGCCTGGAAAGGCCAGCCTGTGTTAAGTGTAAGCCTTGTGCTTTAGCCCAGTTTGACAAAAATCTCTGCAGTGGAAGGTGGGGCACAAACCCATCCTATCCTAATGAGATGGGTCACATTTTCCATTTTCTCTTGTTCCATGGGAGTTTATGTCTCTGAGGTATATCACAGGGAAGAGAATCCAAGACGGGATTCAGGGTTCCTGAGTCCTCGGGTCAAATAGCACTTAATACTCCACATTTTTTCAGAGCTCTACAGCTTACTAGAAAAAAATGTGTTGTCCCATCAGTACATTGATTCTCTCTATCTAGAGCAGGGGCTACAGACCCAAGCTTGTAACCTTTGGAAGTCAGGCAGGTAACATAAATGAACAAAGCAGGCTAGGGAGTAATCACGTGTCCCTTCACTTTCTCTTGTTTTCCCATCTGTGATAGATGTGGTTACAGAGAAACATTTCTATCTACTACAAGGAAAACAAAGTTAAACTCAGTTATAAATGGCAGCTGATATTTGTTCTTAGTACTGGAAAGACTATAGGGAATGGTGGGGACTGTGCCAAACCAGAGAGTGCATGTCCTGTGTGGGAAGCCAGCTACCTACTAATACACGCCTACTGTTGCCAGAAGTTCTATGTTTTCAGATGTCAGATTTTTGAGGGGGAATCCCTGAGTTTGAAACATTAGCTCAATGTTAAAAAAAACAAAACCCAAACCAACCATTGTGTGGATCAATTTAAAATGGCTGGAAGCCACCAGATTACAATCTTGGGCTCAGAAGAGGAAGCTCAAGCCACTTAGCTTGACCCATAAACTTCATGCTTCTATTTGTATTGGCTCTTGCCTCGTTTCCTACTTCTCTTTAGACATTCCACAGCTACTCAACACTATGCTCCCTACTTTCGCCTGGGTACACCTTCCCCTTTTCTGATCCCATATTTTTGTACATGCTGTTCCTCAGAATGTCCTTCCTTGGTTGATTAATTTTGTAAATAATTCATTCTTAAAAATCCATACAAAAATCATCTCCTATTTCAACTCTTTCACAACCTCCGTGGCACTTTCCAACCAGATGTAATATAATGTCTCATTTTTTAAAAAAATTTTGTTTTGTTTTTTTAACTAAGTACACAGCCATCTAACAGAAATTACCAGTCTCATGACTGTCAGTTACATGCCCATCTTCCCAGCTCATCGCTGAGGCTGTGTCTATGCGTTCCCAGCACTCAGCACAAGGCTCTGGTTCAGTTACTCAGCAAGTATTGTTTGAATGGCTGAATAAAAAAATTCACTGTGCACCACACATATGTTAGATTTAATTGTCTTGCAAGATACCTTCATATTTGTTGCAATGAAATATTTGTTTTTTGTTTGTTTGCTTTTTTAAAGATTTTTATTGGGGAATTGGGGGAGGGGAACAGCGTTGGGGAATTGGGGGAGGGGAACAGACAAGTTGCTGTCCTTTTGTTCTTCAGTCTAGTTGTGAAGGACGTTGCTTCACTGGCCCATGTTGGTACTGTGATCATTGCGCTCTTCCCAGCTGAGGCAGATTGGTCGCCGGCCTCTGGATGGCTGCTCACAGCAGCTCTTGGCAGCTCACACCGGCTGTCAGCCACTCACGCTGGCTGCTGGTCATTCACTGTAGCCTATGGCAGCCCACTGCAGCAAGGGCTGCAGCTTACGCTGTCCCCGGGGACTCACAGCAGCCCAGCTCCAGGTGGAGCTGTTGTTCATCACCTTAGCTGTAGAGGGCAGTGTCACTGGCCCTCATATGTGGGATCCCAACCAGGACCCTGCTGCTCAGAGCTGGCGTCCCAAGCCAGCTCTTAACCAATGCACCACTCAGCCGGCCCACAATGAAATATTTGTGTAAGTGTAATACTAGTTATTACATACAGTGGTGCATATTTTGAATGGTTAAAAATATAACTAACTTATCTTAGAAGTATTTATACATTGCTGATTTCTCAGGGTGATACTACTCTTTTCCAAAGGAAAACATCTGAAGTGGCATCCTTACTCCTGAGTTAGACTATTAAAATTTAATGCAATAGCTTCATGCTTTGTTAAGGGCCGACCTGATCAGGCAGGAGTAAGAAAAGGAGGAGGGATGATATGGGGGCTTGCTTTTTACATTTTTTTTTAAAGATTTTATTGGGGATTTTGGGGAGGGGAACAGCATTGGGGAATTGGGGAAGGGGAACAGACAAGTTGCTGTCCTTTTTGTTCTTCAGTCTAGTTTTGGAGGATGTTGCTTCACTGGTACATATTGGTATTATCGTTGCGCTTTCCCCGCGTGAGGCAGTTGCTCTCCGGCCATTGGATGGCTGCTCATTGGGATTCACAGCAGCTCATGAAAGTGCACGCCAGCTGCCGGCCAGCCCCACTTCAGCCTACTACGCTGTCACTGGCAGCCCAGCTCTAGGTCGAACTGTTGTTCACCATTTTAGCTGTAGAGGGCGCAGCATCACTGGCCCTAATGTAGGATCTGAACCTGGGCCCTGCTGCTCAGAGCTGGCGTCCCAAGCCAACTCTTAACCAATGTGCCACTCCGCTGGCTCTATTTTTTACATTTTTTACACCACTCTTTTTCCAAAGCTATGGAAGGGTTAACAGAGGAGTTGAAACAAGGATGAATACATGCACTGTATCCACTGATGGGGGTGTGGGGAGGAAGCAGTTAGCTGTGAAATTCCATTTGTATTTAAGTTTACAATTCTAAGTGCACCTCCAATCCTCTCGCCACCCATGCCACTTGACATTTTTCTCATCTGACAGCTCAGAGATAGGAATTTTGTAAATGTTTCTCTTGGGGTGAGTTTTAAAAGAAAAGGAAAGCGTGCTAAGTGCAATGGCTAAATTATAAATTTAATCAAACCTGTAATTTAAATAAGCCCCAAGTAATAATAGGCTAAAAGCTTGTCAGGCTGCATTGGGTCTGGTTTGTGTTATATGGATTATGACAACGGAACCACAAAGCATAGCCTTTTAAGTGCTTTTACCCATTAGCTTCATCAAGTAATTTCAGGCTTGTAGGCATCAATAACACCAAAGGTTGACACCTTGGGAGGGAGAAGTGAATCTTTCCCCTAACAGATCTAGCAGGAAAGAAAAGTGGTGTGATGAATGCACTGCAGGCTTGTGGCTGTTCAGAGCCCAGAGGAAGGAGGTAAGAATTGTGCAATCGCGTATCTCTGAGTTGCTGAAATGAACACCCCGCTTCATTTCTACGTGGAACCCTTGACTCATTCAGTACAATAGGACCTCAGTAGGCTCACTGCTGGTCATCTCAGCATGAATAGTCTTCAGAAGATGCTATTTCTTGAAAATATAAATAAAAAAACAAAAACCAAACACTGGTGACAAGAGTGGGAAAGCAAATAGCAAGAAGTGTCCTCCTAATTCTAGTTGAATCAGGGAGAAAGCACAAGGGAAGAAAAACCCACATATCTGAAACCAAGAATTTTTTCTCCCAAATCATTTTTTGTGAAAAACTTTGTGTTCTGGGTTGACACACATTTTGGAAAGGTCACTGTTTTCTCTGGTTAGAAATATTTATTTATTTATTGTTTTTTTTTTTTTTTAAAGATTTTATTGGGGAATCGGTGAAAGGGAACAGACAAGTTGTTGTCCTTTTTGTTCTTCAGTCTATTTGTGGAGGACGTTGCTTCACTAGCCCATGTTAGTATTATCATTGCGCTCTTCCTGGGTGAGCTCACGGGGCTCACAGCAGCTCAGGAAAGTCCACGTCCGCTGCTGGTCAGCCCCACTGCAGCCTACGCCATCACTGGTGACTCATGGCAGCCCAGCTCCAGGTTGAGCTGTTGTTCACCATCTTAGCTGTAGAGGGCGCAGCTTCACCGGTCCTCATATGTAGGATCTGAACCGGGGCCGTGCTGCTCAGAGCTGGCGTTCCAAGCCAACTCTTAACCAACGCACCACTCGGCCAGCCCAGAAATATTTATTATTACAAATATTTATTATATCTTTGGAATGAATAGTATAGAAATCTTTTGTGTAAGGCAACTTTGAAGCCAGTAAAAACAGGAAATATATATCTAGATTAACTTTAGATTAACAAATGTTACTTTAGAGGTTAAATTGTCAGATATTTTTCTTATGGGTGAAATAAATTGCTGTCAATTTCCTCAGTGTTTTTACTGTCTGTTCAATCTTTACTGAAGGAACCAGAAGAGTTTGAGTTACCTCTTGAAATTAATTTACTCTGGCTTGGAGGGGACACATTTTGGAAAAAGGAGGTCATACTTAAAGCCATTTTTAGTAGTTCTTCTTGCCTTTAGCTATCCATATCATTCCTTAAGGCTGTGAGGGGATGCTGGCTGAATATGAGAATTACCTGGAGAGCTTTAAAATACGCAGATGCCCATGCTTCTCCGAGATAATAAAACTTAATGTATTTCAGTGGGGAGAATGGAAGAGGCCTTGGTGGTTTGTTTTGTTTTGTTTTTAAACATTCCCTCAAGTGATTCTAATGGTATTTAGCGTTGAGAACCGTTCTCATCATGAAGGTGGGGTGACCCACTGTTACGGGTTGAATTGTGTTCCCCCAAAAGGAATGTTGAAGTACTAATCCCTGATGTTTGTGAATGTGATCTTATTTGCAAAAAGAATCTTTGCAGATGTGATTAGTTAAGTTAAAATAAGGTTATACCGGATCAGGGTGGGTCCTAAATCCAATATGACTGATAATTTTATAAGAAGAGAAGAGACATAGAGAGAGGTACACTCACAGGGAAGGCGACCATGTGAAGACAGCAGCAGAGACTGGGGTCACGCTGCCACAAAGTAAGGAGCCCAGAGGATTGCCTACCACCACCAGGAGCCAGAAGAGACAAGATGGATTATTCCTTAGAGTCCTCAGAGGGAACATGATCTTGATGACAGTTTGATTTCAGACTTCTGGCCTCTTTCAGAGCTGTGCGTGACCACGTATCTGTTGTTCTCAGCCACCACAGTGTGTGGGGATGTGCTACGGCAGCCCTGGAAAACAAATATACCTGTTATTCTCCATCATTGAGTAGTATGACATGAACTCCTAGGCAAGATATGAAAAGGAGAGCCCTCTTAACAAGATTTGTTAGGTCTTAAAAAGAGGTTCCAGAATGAGATTTTGGACTGTTGGCTGTTAAAATAGGGTGACCAAGCATACCAGTTGTCCCAGGGGTTTTGGGAATGTGGAATTTTTAGTGAGTGTTAAATCTAGGAAAGTCCCAGGCAACCCACGACAAACTGTGTATCCCAATCAGGATGGAGGCTTGTTGAATCAGATTGTCAGAGGGTCCTGGATGACAGTCACTATGCTGATGCGATTTCTTAAATTTGAACAGAACTTCATTAAAAGCAAGTTAAAAACAAATGCTTCTGAACTACTCTTGGCTTTGGCCTTTTATTTCTAGGATTGGACTTGTGTGTTCAAGGCCAGTGTGCTTTTATGGACTTTCGAAACAAAGATCAGCAAGTAGCCAGATATCTCTCACCAAAGAAATCTGCCAATGGTGAGCAATTCTTCTGTTTCCTGGCTCTAATGGAAACCAGGAATCAGACAGGGATTCGGGAGAAGCCTGATGAGCAGAATCTGGCCAGCTGAACTCCTTTCAAGAAACACAAGGTCATCTCAGAGGGGTCAGGACTTCTATTCCACAAATGAGAAGTGATGGAAACCAGGACCCAAGATGAGTGAGAGCACCACTCAGGACATGGTGGGGATGAGCCACTTCTTGTCAAGTCTCACGACGGAATAGCCATTCTTAGGCCTTTTAGGCAAAACTGCCTTAGGGTGAAATCATCAACACAGGAGCCAAACCTCTTTGAGCTCTAAGATCCACAGTTCTTTACACTGCATCTGGCTATAGGGTGAGTTGTCTTACACTTGTGTTTCCTAGTGTCTGTCAATCATGACAGTACTGTAAGACTGTGTTAGGTTGGAACTATGATTCTTAAAAGAAAACAAATGACAGGGGTATCAATGGAAGAAACAAGTCTGCTTTGAAATAATAGGCTGTTCATTCTATTTAATGGAAAGTACAAACTTTTCTTTAGTTAGAAAGTACTTTCTAATAGCAAGTGGCCCATGCACTCAGGGAAAAGTTCTAATTAAATATCTAGTCCAACTGGGTTATTACCAAAAGGAAAAAGGTTTGCTTTTAAGAACTCACATTTCAAGTGCTACATTGGGGGAAATGGTGATATTATGTTGAATATGCAGGAATAACTGTGGGGGCCAGGATAGGACAAATTCCATCCTATTTTTAATGTTCCACATTCCATTTTTTGTTGTTTCTCAAAATGGAGGGGCTGGCCGAGTGGCGTGTTGCTTAAGAGCTGGCTTGGGACGCTGGCTCCGATCAGCAGGGCCCAGGTTCAGATCCCACATATGAGGGCCAGTGACACTGCCCTCTACAGTTTAGATAGTGAACAACAGCTCCACCTGGAGCTGGGCTGCCGTGAGTCGTCAGCAGTTGGCGGGGGTGCAGCCCCTGCCGCAGGGGGTTGCCATAGGCTACAGTGAGTGGCCGGCAGCCAATGTGAATGGCTGGAAGCTGGTATGAGCTGCCAAGAGCCGCCATGAGCGGCCATCCAGAGGCTGGTGACCGATCTGCCTCATCCGGGAAGAGTGCAATGATCACAATACCAACATGGGCCAGTGAAGCAACGTCCTCCACAACTAGACAGAAGAACAAAAGGACAGCAACTTGTCTATTTCCCTTCCCAGGCTCCCCAACGTTCCCCTCCCCCAATTCCCTAATAAAATCTTTAAAAAAATTTTAAAAATGGACACTCATTTTATGTCATTTTGGGGAGCTATTATGGGACATTTCAGAGACCCTTTGCAGAGACTCATAGTCTTAAAAGTACTAAATTTGGTCAGGACTGAGAGCTGGCATTCTTGAGGAGCAATGTTTGTCTTTATTATTTGTGTGACTTTTCTATACCTGGTTATCTTCCCCTTCTCAAATAAAATAAGAATAAAAGGATTGACGTAGCCTCTGAGGAATATGCTGCAAATGGACTGACAGCTATAGTGCAGCTTTCCATTTAAAAACAAAAAGCATTATTCATGCAGAATACGACTATTAACTGACAGCATGTAACTTCCAGGCACCGAGCCATAATTACTCCATTAAACAAATGAGACTACTCTTGCCTTTGAACTAACTGGGCTGGAAACTGTACTGATATTCACAATTCTGTCTGTTCTCTTTTTGTAACATGTGATTTTAGCTTATGAATCTCTACCTGACATGACATACTCTTCCCTATCTTGGTTCTTTTTGGCCACAGTGGTTTTGGCCACAGTGGTAAATGGGGATGACTGACTGCCAGCCTCATTAGGCAGCACTCATTACTCTAGACACCTTCATCAGTGTTCCACTGACCTGTTTCTAAAAAAGAATAATTGATGCTATGTCAAAAGGCCACAGCATGTTCTTCAAAGCCTTTCCTTTTTCTGAGCAAGGGATGGAGGTGGAGACAGGATTTATCTCTCTGATTTCTATGTCATAGCCAAAGCTGCCAATGTTACTGAGTTTTAGATTCCATTTGAACTTGGCTTTGTGCAATACAAAAAACCCTCTATATTTAAAAACCACTGCCACAGAGTAATAGATAAATCCAAAGCAGATAATCCTCCCCTAGCACACAACTTAATAAACAAGCCAGGCAACTCTCTGCATACTCATACTGATTTTTCCTAAGAAATCCATTCTATTCAGGCTTTTAATTTCCCCAGTGTTCACAGCCAGGCTGGCATTTTCAAGAGATAAGCCCACACACATTTTCCTTAGGAAAAAAAAAAAAGGTTTGACTAAAGCAAAATATGTTCTGTGGTAAATCATTATTTTCAAGCAGTGCCCTTTGTTTGCTTGGTTTTCATATTGTCAAAGGGATGACTCTTAATCCTGTGAAGAGCATGGCTGCTGATCACACCCAAACTGGAGGAGTCTTAATGGAAACAACTGATTTCCTTCCCCTAATGCTGGTGCCAGCCATTGAATGCCACCCAAGAGGATTTGGGGAACCCAAAATCTCCAAAGCAGAAACAAAGGGAAAGGCTTGTCCAAGATTACCTTAGGAACAAGCAGCTAATTATAATATTAATTTGCATAATACCCTCCTTTTTGCAGTGATCTCACTGCCAAAACCAAGTGGTATGAAATAAAAGATGTTTCCAGCTGCCTAAGCTCGGAGACGAAACCAGGAATCGACTCCCCTGCAGCTGTGAGCATAGCATCTTCCTGGCAGAGCCTTTGAAGGCCTGGTTTGGGCAGTTAGCACTTCTTTAGAACACTCTTTTTCTTACCTCCCCTAATCAGGGTCAGTCACACTCCTTCAGTGATTTGGATTGAGTTTTTAAAACTCTTCCTGCCAATGACAATCAAAGTTGCCTGCCAGAACAGAAAGAAACATAGAAAACCAAAATATTAAATTATGCATTATCTTCTTTTGAATGGGCCTGTGGTTGGGGGCTGACATGTGGGCATCAGTGGAAGAAAGTGGAGGGGGTATTCATGTGTAAAAAAAAAAAAAAATGCTCAGCAATTTCTTATAAAGTTAAGCTCTATGACAACCCTACAACTTGACAACTCTTCTAGGTATTTGTTATACCTGAGAGAAATAAAGTGTATGTTCATCCCAAAACTGGTGGAAGAGTATTCAGAGCAGCTGATTTATCATAACTATGAGCTGGAAACAAGCCAAATGTTCATTACCAGGAAGGTAAAAAAAACAAAAACAAAATCAAGCAAACTGCGGTATAGTCACATAAGAAAATAATAAAATGCAAATCCACACAATGTGGGTGAGCCTTGAAAACATTATGTTGAGTCAAAGAAACCACATGCAAAATCATACATACCGTATGATTCCATTTACATGAAGCTCCAGAACAGGCTAATCTATGACAATAGAAGTTAAGACATCAGTTTCCTCTGAGTGGTGGTTGTGGGATTGACTGAAAGGGTCATGAGGGAACTTTCTGTGATGGTGGAAATGTTTTATATCTTGACCAGCATTATGGTAACATGGATATATACATTTGTCAAAACTCATCAAATATACACTTATGGCCTATACATTTCATTATATGTAAATTATCTCAATT
The DNA here is from genome assembly GCA_033961575.1 of Aselliscus stoliczkanus. Classification (NCBI taxonomy): domain Eukaryota; kingdom Metazoa; phylum Chordata; class Mammalia; order Chiroptera; family Hipposideridae; genus Aselliscus; species Aselliscus stoliczkanus. The sequence continues at coordinate 66,409,645 of CM066730.1, read as the reverse complement.
TGAAAAGAGAAAAACAAACCAAAAAATAATTCAGACTTTCATATTGTTCAAGTCCCTAACTGATTGATGTGGCAGTAGTCAGGTCATTAGCAGATGACAGGTGGTGTAGAAAAATTTTGTTCTCAACCTAATGGTTTGTTTAACTTGCTCACCAGCAACTCTTAATCCATCAAAAGGATTTTAAAACACTAATAATTAGGTTTAGTAGTGCAGGAGGACACACAGACACAATTCATCTTTTTGCCAGGATTGACAGATGCTATTTTGATAAGCACAGGAAACATTAGTTTAAGTAACCAGCCATTAGAGCAAAGTAGGGTTTAGATGAGTGGAATCTCCTCATTTGTGACAAGCTGACAGTTGGACACACCATTTTTTCTTCACTCTTCATTTGCACTACTTCTATATCTAAAATTATGGAAGAGTTAGAAGTGCCTCCACTATAGTATGCATTTTTCTTTTGAAAGTCATGTCTGAAAACTCTGCTACAGTTGCTTTGGCTGACAGGAACTACGCAAGGCACTTGGTCCTACCTTGAGCTGATGAGGTCAGCTAGTCAATCTCTCTGAGTCTTGAGAATTAAGGAAATTCTGGAATAGAAAACTAGAGGTGCAGACAAGCTTCGGCTGTGCTTAAGTTCCAGTTTTGTGACTGTAGAAATCTCAGGATGCTAAGAGGAAACCTGAAGAGGACACAAATAATTTAGTAATGTTTCAATTCCTTATTTAATATTTGGCTAAACTTGTCAGTGAAATAAAGTTATGTATCTGTTGGACTCGGAAAGATTTGCTAAACTATTTTCTTTCCAATTTAGTACATAAAAAACACTTATTAGTCTGTTCAGGAGTTTCATTTGGAATTGTGGGTGTGAGCTGAAAGACAGACATAAACTAAATGACAGCATATGCAGAATGGACCCCCTGCAAATGGAAAATGCATATTTTCAGCTGACCTGCTCCTCAGGTAACAATAACATGTTATGTTTTTAGAGCTTCCAAATTGTAATCAAACAGTATTGATGGGATTGAGTAGCAGAGAAAGAGAAAAAGGGAGGGAAATTTGATCCAGAAGGCAGTTCATTGAGAAACACGTGGGAGGCTCTTGGGAGCTCAGATGAGCTCTACTTGCTGGGGTAAGAAGGGAAGGCAGGAAGGGGAGAAGTGAAGACACAGACGGTGACATTTACTGGAACACACAGAGAAGCAGTCAGTGGGATAGGCAGAGGCCAGTCTCAACACCAGCAGAAACACCTGCAGTGTCTTAATATTCATAAAACGGAACCATTGTGGTGATTGGTTGTACAACCAACTTGCAATTTCAGGTCATTCAATATTTTTAAATAATAACTATAGCAGTAATTCCAAGAGACTAAAGGAATTACAATTAGAGAGATTACGATTAAAGAACTGAATTATTAAAATATTTGAATAAGTAACTTGTAAAATTTAAAAGTAATGGAGGGCCGGCCGAGTGGCGCATTGGTTAAGCGCTGGTTTTGGGATGCCAGCGGCCCCGGTTCGGATCCCACATGAAGGCCGGTGACACTGCCCTCTACAGCTAACAACAGCTCCACCTGGAGCTGGGCTGTGCGAGCCCCGGTGATGGTGTAGGCTGCAGTCCCTGCTGCAGTGGGCTGCCATAGGCTCAGTGAGTGGCCCGCAGCCAGCGTGAGCGGCTGGCAGCCAAGCATGAGCTGCCAATAGCCGCGGTGAGCGACATCCAGAGGCCAGCAACCGATCTGCCTCATCCGGGAAGAGCGCAATGACGATACCAACAGTGAAGCAACATCCTCCGCAACTAAACTGAAGAACAAAAAGACAGCAACTTGTCTGTTCCCCTTCCCCGATTCCCCAACGCTGTTCCCCTCCACCAATTCCCCAATAAAATCTTTAAAAAAAAAAAAGTAATGGAAAACATGACATGTATATGATAATTCACAATAGACTTAAAAGGAAGTTTATGATTTTCCTGAGTGGACCTGATCTGCATTGGGTTGTTCTGATGCTTTTCTTTTATTACAAGGCCTGGTAAGAAATAATGAAATACCTATTAAGAATTCTAACACGATGAAAGCAAAGCAAATAATACAATTTAGTAAATTCATCAGATTTCAAAATATGTAGCTTATTTTATTAAGGTATAAGTTATTCAAGCCTAACTCAGCATTCAACATGATAATGAGTAGGTGGGTGGGGAATGAGTTTGTGAGTCTTAAAAATGTTTTTTTTTAAAGCAAAATATTTATGTAGTAGAAAGGATTTATCAAACCTTTAAAGAACAGATAGTTCCCATCTTATGAAAAATGTTTGTTTAAAAATGTTTTAAAAGATGATTTATGCACAGGAAAAATGAAGTATATAGTTTTATGATTTTTTTTGCATACTTAAACATATATTCATCACACCAGAAAGTTCCTTCATATCTTCTTATAGTTAAAATCTCTTTACAGTCAACAGTTATCGCTATTCTGATTTTTGTCATCATAAATTAGTTTTGCTTTTACTTGGACCTCATGGACTCTCTGTAGTGTTTTTAGTCTGACTTCTTTTGCTCAATGTGATATTTTTTAATTCATCCATATTGTTGTATCAATGATTTGTTCTTTTTATTTTTATTGCTGTCTCTTATTTCATTCTATTGCAGCTTATCCATTCTCTTATTGAAAAGTTGGATTGTTTTCAGCTTGGGGCTGTGAGAAATGAAAGTGGAGCATAGTGGTATGAATCTTTTCGGGAATTATGCACTCGTTTTCAGTCCCACCCTAGGGATGGTGATTCAGTAGTTCTTGACTCTTTTTTTATTTTATTTTAGTGGGGAATTGGGGAAGAGGAATAGTGTTGGGGAATAGGGGAAGGAGAACAGCCAAGTTGTTGTCCTTCAATCTTAGTTGTGTAGGGTGCAGCTAGCTCAGCTCCAAGTCCAGTCACCATCTGGCCACCCGTTGGCAGCTCAAGGTGCCATATTCAATCTTAGTTGCGAGTGGGCATAGCCCACCATCCCATTCAGTCAACCTTGTTGTTAGGAGCACATGCTCTCACCAGCTGAGCTATCCTGCCACCTGTTGGCAGCTCAGCAGCAGCTCAGCTTGGATGCAGCTCACTGGCCCATGTGGGAATCAAACCGGCAACCCTGTTGCTAAGAGCTCATGCTCTTAACCAGCTGAGCCACTCGGCCAGCCCTCTTGACTCTTTTTTTTGAGGGCAGTGTCACTGGCCCTCATATGTGGGATCCGAACCAGGGCCTCTGGCATCCCAAGCCAGCTCTTAACCACCGCGCCACTCGGTCAGCCCTTGACTCTTTTTTTTTAAAGCCGTCCCCACTCCGCAAATGCCCTTCTATCTGCGGTTCTAGTTTTTGGTCAGGTTTGGGAACTTCCACCCAAGATGGTAGGTGCCAAACGTAGAATATAATTCAAAGAACCAAATTATGATCTTGAAAATGAAAAGTCCATAAAATTTGCCTCGGCAAGCTGAGATACTTTATTTTATTTTAATGACCACCTGTGAATAGCTGTTTGGCCAGTTGTCCTGAGGTGGAATTCAACTAGCCCTTTGACCCATATTACAGAGCCCTAATGCAGGTTCTGAAGGCTGAATCTGTAATAAGGAGGGAGGAAGGGGTACTTGTTTTACTTCCTGCTGGGAATGGGAGTGCCTTGAGAATGGCACATTGTTTGTCCTCCTTTCCATGCCTGATTTCAGAGGACTCTTGCTGGCTTTGGTAAGTAGCCACTAACACCCCTTACTGAAGTGGCTATAGAGTTGAGTAGCTTTTGTTCCTCTTGAGACTGCTAACAGCTTTGTGTCATATTTGATTTTTCAAGAAGTGGCCCCCAGATCATGAGTCCTTGAGGCCCTTATTTGCCCTGTCCTGTGGGTACAAACCTCAGGTTTTATCTTTGGAGCCTTCCAGGGCATTTTCTATGTGTGGTCTGTCAACATCAGACACCTGTTAGGCCTGGGCCAGTCAATGCTCTGCAAACTACAGGGCAGCCAGATGCTGCTACCCCTAAATCAAGTCTTGTTTCCTGAGGCACTCTGCAAGGACTGCTTCTGGGGACACTTTCCAGTTGTCCTCACTTTTCATAACCCCCAACCCTTTAAATAGCTGTTGTTTTGTTTTTCCTGCTCAAAGAACTACTTTGTGTCCCTCAGAATATATATCATTGTCGCCTGCACCTTTTGGGTTGTGGAAAGCAATTTATCTGCCTCAATTAAGGAAATGAATTGATCTTTCCAGATTTTTCAAATTTTCTTTTCTCCATTCCATACTCTGAGGGATTACAATTTCTTTTATTTTAATGAAACATTAAAATTTCTCTTAAGATGTTTTCCTTTCCAAGTATGATTTTCAAATAAGTGATGTATTTCATTTCTTCCTGTCCAGGTGGTCACATTAAAAAATGCAGTGCCATTCCTGTTAGAGGTAAAGCAGAAGGTTCTCCTAAGTGAAGTGATTTCATAATCTGAAGTGGTCCTTTTCAATCAATTAAATCAGTAGCCACCATGGGAGGCCTGACCCAGGTAAAACTATAAAGTGGCTGGTGTCCGCTGATTTTTGATTCAGTGTGTATTTTTCCTCCTTGAAAAGGTAACTCATGCCCACAAAAAGATGGGACACTTATGAATATTAAGCTGCAAATGACTGTAACCTTTAACATATAGCCTTTAAGAAGCATTTTGCATTTTAACATCTATCATACCAGAGGATGAGTTCTAGGATGTTGATTATCAGCGAAAGTGAGTATTCTTAGGGCAGTGGGAACTCTTATCACCCAATATGCATATCTGTTGGAGCTATGAGGCCTTTTGAGGTATGCCTGTTTAAGATGCCACAGGATATTACAGGTGTTCTGGATTTTGAAGACTTTGAGGCAAATATTCTATTAATGCCCTCTGGGGAAATAATCTATTTTGAAGGGTCAGTTGTTTTCCTTGATTTTCATTGTTCATCTATTGCAGATGTAATATTTTTCCAGGCATAGAAGAAAACCCAGTCCTGACTCTAATGGACCCCATTACAGAAAAATGATAAATAGGAATTGCCAGACTTGAGTTTCAGTCTTTGCTCCTTAGCTGGGAGGTGACAGTGGTAATGAATGGTAAGAGGACAGGTAATATTGTGAGGACCCAATTCTGGTTCCATTTTGTGGTCTATTTGCTCGCTTTAATTCTGTGCTGCCAGAAGTGAGGTGTCTTAGTACCCTCCCTGCCACAGGGTTACATTCTGTTTTCCATTTCTACAAAGCCCATCCCTTCAAGGAGCTTTACACCCCTCACTTGGCACATCTGTCGGGCCAGTGCTATAGAAAAGTCATTAGTATTGTAAATTTTCAGATAGGGAACCGAAGGTGTTCTATTTTGGGGTCCGATATGTTTCCCTTCACCTTGCTCCTTCTCAAATTAGGGAACAACATTATTATTATTATTGCTACTAGTGGTTCACATGAAATAGTACTTTAAACCTTCCAAATCAATTCCATATTGATTATCTGTTTATTCCTGAGGATAGGGGACGAGGCAGAGCGATGTTAGATATCCAGCCAACATACCACAGATAATATAGCAGGGTTACACTCACATGTGGGTCTCCTTTCTTGGCACCTGCCTGTGCACTGTAGACCATCATGTCTTCTCTGTTGTAATCTAGGCCCCATGAAAGATTTTATGTATTTGCATGGGGTTCAAAATGTCAGAAGATGCTCTCTGGGTGTTGAAAAAACAAAAAATAAAACAAGGAAAGGAGAGATTGAAGGGCTGATGGTTTCAAGAGGCAGCTGAGTACAGTGAAGTGAATGCTGAGCTGGGGTTAAATATTAACAAAGGAACTAGTATATATTGAGTGGTTTCTGTGCTCTAGGCACATTGTGACGTCCATGTAGACTTTTTCCATTAATTTTAACAACAACCCTATGATGAAGATCCTATCATCCTCCCAGTTGTGCAGAGGAGGAACTAAGGCTTAGAGAAGTTAAAGAAGTTGCCCAAGGTTACATGGTCGATTCAGTGCGGGAGCCAGGAGGGAAAGCCCGACTTCTTAACCGCCTCTACTGCTTCTCATTATTTGCATCCTGGTACAAAGTCTACTTGGTCTTAGTCCATGTTTACAAGCAGAAACTAGACTAACAAGAGTTTATGAACTTCCTCGGGACATGTATATGCTAACCTTTATTGAGCGCTTATTGCATGCTGGGCTTTGTTCCAAGTACTTTGCATGTAGTAACTCATTTAATCATCACAACAATTTTTGAGGATGGTATTATTAAAATCTGCATTTTTATAAACAACTAAATATAGTCCAGAGAGTTTCAATACTTGGCCCAAGTTTGCAGAGCCCACAAATGGTGGAGTAAGAGTGTGAATCAGGTAGTCTGGCATTGGTGTCTAAGCTCATAACCATTCTCCTGTACTGTCTCTGCATGAGGGGGTCTTAGGAGTCTGGGTCATGCAAGTCCTTCCTGGGAAACAGCCTACTTGTGTGATGGCACGTGTGGTGTCTGACACTGCAGGTCTAGGAGACAAACAGTGGACCAGGAATTATTCATTAAGCTGAAAAATGGCACCCTGTGAGGTTTCTGAGGAGATAGCCTGCTGGTTTCCCTAGGAATAACGCTGGGCCCAAATTGGCCATATTTAAAATCACTTCACATACGCTCTTTGGGATATAAATGAGTGCAAAATACGCACTGCAGATGTGGTGCTACACAGTCCTAGAAGGACATCCATGTCAGGAAAGTTAGTGACGGCTTCACTTAGGTGGAGGTGTTTGAATGGAAAGGGAAGGGATGAGGCATGAGGAGAGGATGAAGCAAAGGTGGGTGAGGGTGGGGGAAATGGGCTTGGAGAGGGAGGTCACCTCAGAGCAGAAGTCTCTGCTTGGGAACAGTGAGAACCGGTGAGCAGGTGAGGACAGACTGGACCATGGAGAGAACTGAGAGTTCACAATTCATGCTGGAGATCGTAAGGCACTAATGTTGAGACAAGAGGGTGTTCAAAGGAAAGGCTTCGGGTAGGAGAGTCTGGTGTATGTTTTTGAAAGGCAAGTCATGTGCTTGAAGGGATGTTCAACTGAGTAAGTTTAGAAATTTGAGCATAGAAATGCAGAGGTTGAAATGCTGGGACCGTCTTCATTGCATTTCATTTTATTTTCCCTTTTCATGGGGTTGTGAATTTTCTGAGGTTAAACCAGGGTGGAAGGGAAAGGTCCAAAATAGAAATAGAGGTGTCCTGAATTCCCAGGCAGGAAAGAGCTACCTACCCCACTTCCCTTTGGGAGGAACCTCGCTAGGTCTGTGTGCCCAGTGAGGGCATCAAACCTTGCATTTATTTGACAACTGAATATTCGTAGTTCCATACTAACTTAGTTCTAATGGGTCACCAGCCCTTCACTTCTAACCCTTCCGCCCCACTCCCAGGGTTCCACTGAGAGCTGCCCATATTCGATGGAGCACTCTCTGCCTCAGGGCCTCTGAAGGGAGACCCACGGGGAGGAGCTACTCAGTGACAGTTTGCACTTGTGCTGTGGAGGAGGGGATGTGTCAGTTGTTTCTGAAATGGATCCTAGGCCGTGTGCTTCCCTCTCCTCCTCTCAGCATCTGTTTGCTGGATGGCCAAGATGTGGAGCCAGGGCCTGCCTCTCCCATCCACTTGTTTGTATTTCTGTGGGCACATAGTCAGAGAAGCAGACTCTTTCTGGAGAGAATGTACAGCCCTGTTAGAGCAGCCGTCTCCTAATTTTATGCTGTGCTTTCACCTGTCTGACTGCCCCTTTGCAGCCTTTTCTTAATTTATTCTGGCACCTTTAGGTCTATGCAGTCTTGAAATGCTGGCATTTATCTATTTAGGATTCTTGCCTCAGCCATCGCCTCCCTATTTCCACTCACACTCTCACTGTGAACTCCTTTAGAACCAGACCATGGCTTCAGCGACCATCCATGTGTGCATGACTTCCGTGGCTGTATCTCTAGTCCAGACTGCTCTCCCAAAATGCTGCAGCGTAGGATAGGCAGTCAGAAAAGCTGGTCCCAAAGCACCATCGGGACCACTCCTTTGTCCTTTTCAGGGACAGACAGCATCTCCATCTTTGATGAGCACTATAAAATACATGGCCGTGATTACTGGTGGGTGGGTGGTTGGGGTGGCAGATAAGAAAATAGAGATGAATCAGTGTGAATCCATTTCCAGTACTGGAAAGACAACTAATTCCTGTGCTGCTATTTGCAAAGGAGGCACATTGATTGTGCTCAGGTGGGACATATCTGAGAGTTCCCAGTAATATGGACCCTGACAAAAAATAGGTCAGTGGGCCGTCTTGCTGATTCTGCTTCCTCCTGAAGAAGGGCCACCGTGACAGAGACCAACCAATCAACAAGATGTTAGCTCTAGAAATTCTTCAATAGATATTTAATCTGCTTCCTTGCAGCATCTTCCAAAGTAAACACTGTATATGAGGTATAACACTCATATGTATATATACATATGTATCTATACACACACATATGTATGTATGTTATATAATATATATGTATATTAGCTTGAAATTTTTACCAAATAAACACACCCTTATTACCATCACTTAGATAAATAAAATACATTACTACCAGCCCATAAACTTCCCTCTTGCTCTTTTCCACTCATTACCTTTCCCAAAATGTAACCTATTCTGTCTTTATATAAGATTTGTATCAAGGGATTCGTACAGCAAATACTCTTTTGTGTCTGAATTCTTTCAGCATTATGTTTTGAGATTTATACATGTTGTTTTGAAAAGCTGTACTCAACTTACATTCATTCTGAACATTCCACAATTTACTTATCCTGTTTGTTGTTGAGGGACGCTTGTACTGTTTTTAGTTTCTGGCTATTTCAAATAATGTGCCATGAACATTCTTGCAAGAGTCTGGTGTTTGTAAGCATGTACATATTTCTCATTCCAAACCCAGCATTTCTGGAAATGCTGGGTCAAAGGATATGCCTGTTTTCAGGTTCAGTGGACAGTAATAAACTGTTTTCCAAAGTGGTTGTATTAATTTGCATTCATACTAGCAATGTTGGAGAGTGTCCATTATTCTATATCCCCTGGAATTGGTGTGTGTGTATGTGTGTGTGTGTGTGTGTGTGTGTGTGCGTGCGTGTGTCTGGTATGTGATAGAAATTAAGGTTCATTTTTAAAAATAGGGATATAGCATTTACTCAAAAACCATCTAATGTAAAGATCATGCCTTTCCCCAATTGTTGGTTTTCAAGATTGCCATCGTTACTGTTGGACTCTTGAATTTTCTTTTCTTTTCTTTTTTTTAAGATTTTATTGGGGAATTGGGGGAGGGGAACAGTGTTGGGGAATCGGGGAAGGGAACAGAGAAGTAAGTCACTGTCCTCTTTGTTCCTCAGTCTAGCTGTGGAGGACGTTGCTTCACTGGCCCATGTTGGTATCATGACCATTGTGTTCTTCCGGGCTGAGGCAGTTGGTCGCTGGTCATTGGACTGCCGCTTACCGTGGCCCACAGCAGCCCACTGCAGCAGGGGCTGCAGCCTACGCAGTTGCCAGTGACTCACGGGAGCCCTGCCCCAGGTTGAGCTGTTGTTCACCATCCCAACTGTAGAGGGCGCAGCATCACTGGCCCTCATGTGGGATCTGAACTGGGGTCCTGATGCTCAGAGCTGGCGTTCCAAGACAGCTCTTAACCAACGCACTACTTGGCCAGACCTGGACCCTTGAATTTTCATATCAATTTTAGAATTACCTTGTCATTTTCATTAAAAAAATTCAGCAAGGATTTTGGATTGCGATTTCATGGTATCTATAGGTCAGTATAGAGGAAAACTGGCGTTTTGCAGTGTTGAGTGTTGCAATATTTAATTAGGAAATTTTTCTCTACATCTAAGTCTTATTTCCTCTCAGTAATGTTTTGTTGCTTTCTGTATTGAGTTCTCAACATTTTCCATTAGATTTATTTCTCGGTATTCATTTCTTGAGTAAAAATATTATTTAAAAATAACATCGTATTAAAAAGTTATATTTTCAAATATACTAGCTTTTTGGCTAGTATATAAAAATACAATTTGTTTTTGGACCTATATCAGTGACTCACTTATTAATTCTAATAGATCACATATATTCTTTTAGATTTCTGTTGTATATAATTATGTCATATGTGAATGCTGACAGCTTTATTTCTTCCTTTGCATATCTTATACCATTTATTTCTTGTTTTGTTTCATTGGCTGGATCAAGGTTGAATCAAAGTGGTGATGACTGACATTCTTGTTACATTCCAGATCTCAGGGATAAAGCTTCAATATTTCATCACTAAGTATGTTGTTTGTTGTAGGTTTAAAAGTATATACCCTGCATTAAATTACACAAGTTCTTTTCTATGCCTAGTTTTGCTGAACTTTTTTTATGAAAGCATGTTGAATCTTATCAGATTTTTTTTGCATCTATTGAGATGAAAATATGAGTTTTTACCTTTATTCTGTGAATATGGTAAAAGCTACAGATAAACTGAATTAATGTTCAAATATTAAATCAACCATAAATTTTTGGAATAAACTCAATTTGGTTGGGATGACCTACCCTTTTCATATATTGCTGAATTCCATTTGTTTAGAATTTTTGTATCTATATTCATAAAAGAGATTGGCACGTTTTTTTCTTTTAATGTCCTTGTGAGGTTTTGGTATCAAAATTGTGCTGGCCATGTAAAAGGAAATGAGAAGTGTTGCCTCTTTTTCTAGTTTGTTAATATTATTTCTTCCTTAAATATTTGGAAGAATTCACCAAAGTTCTCTGGGCCTGGAATTTTCTTGGGGAAGATTTTTAAATTATGGGCTCTTTTCATAGATTTCTGGTGAAATTCTCCACATTGCAATTTATTTTCATGAATATATTAAACAATTATTTCAATATTTATTAACTTCATTATCTGGATGGCTGGTGGGTCTGTTTCTATTGTATTTTCACATGTTTTATGCTCCTTTGGTCCTCCCTTTTGCCATGCCTGCCAAGCTTCCATTTAATGCCAGACTTGTGTATCAGAATTTACAGGTGATCTGGATGATGTGTTATTCCTTGTTAGAGGAGGTAATTGAGAGGACATGACTGCTGGTTGACCCGGGAGCTGGACCTAGGCAATCGGAGGCTCCTCAACCCCCCTCTCCACCTTTGTTTGAAATAAATGTTCATTCCACCCACTGTTTCCACAGCTGGAGCCATTTCAGGTATGCAACCTTGAGATAGTAAGGTGTTGTTAAGACCGTCTGTATGGTATACATAATTGAACCTTGTTAAGGCCCCTATCTAAACCTTGAGATTGTGATGGGTGCAGAGATTTACTCATCTTGCACTGCCCAAGACAAGCCTTGTAAGTAAGATCGCTTGCTTATTAAAACTGCCAACTACCAGTCTGGAGTGATGTGCCTCTTTCTCCAGTCTCTTCTTGTCCTCTGTGTACAGGACCCAGTTTCTGATTTCACCTGGGAAGTGCCTGAGGTTGCAAACCAACATTCCTCTGTAGAAGATTTTTTTTTCAGTTAGCAGTTAGACTCTGTTAGAGCAGGAGCAGATCACCTTGATCCAGTTAGTGGAGCACACGATTTAAGGCTAGATTTCAGTCCCTGTGACAGTGGCTTATTTATCTCACCTAGAGTATAGCCTTTCAGGGATTTCAACTGAAAATCGGGTGTTTACAAGCGCTATTCATGCTTGAGGGGCCTGAGCTTCAAATTTTGTCTGCTATATGCAATGCTTGGATTTTTAGTTTCTTCACTCCAGTTTTCTGTTTCTCTTCTTAGCTTGTTGTCCTGCACAACTTTGAACTTGACAGTTACCTCCAGGGAAAAGCTGTGCAGTTACTTGGGGTGGGAGGGGGGTGTCTTCATTTTGTGGTTTCTTTTTCTCTGGTACCTTGGCTTCTCAAACCGTGGTTAAAAGCTTTAAGTTACTATTTTGTGCTCCAGTATCTACCAACACTAAAAATTGGAAAATGCTGCCAGGAAAAAGCAGTGGAGAATGTTAGGATGTTTACTTTCTCCCAGGGATCTTGGTTTGATATAGGTTAACCTTGACATAGCTGGAAGTAATACTACCTCCCTCCTCCAGTATTTTGTTGTTTCTCTGAGTTAATAGATACTAATTTTGTCTAAAGCATTATCTGTATCTTTTTTAGATGATGAACTTCTGGAAGTCGGATGACTGCTCATATTTCCCTTTTTTTTTTTTTTTTTTTTGAGGGCAGTGTTACTGGCCCTCATATGTGGGACCGAACCCGGGCAGCTGGCTTCCTAAGCCAGTGCTTAACAACCACGCCACTCGGCCGGCCCCCTTCCCTTTTTAAATAAACAGCTTTATTGAGATAAAACTTAATAAATTCACCTAGTATAAGTGATTCACATAATTCAGTGATTTTTTTTACTGAATTTATAAACTGGGTAACTATCACCACAATCAAGTTTTAGAACATTTCCATCACCCCACAAAGTTCCCTCATGCCTGTTTGCAGTTAATTCTGCTCTCATTCCCAGACCTAGGCAACCATCGATGTGCTTTTTCTCTCATTGAATTTACTTTTCTATATATTTAATATAAATGGAATCATACTATATGTTGTCTTTTGCATCTGGCTTCTTTGCCTTAGTATATATAATGTTTTTTAAGTTTATCTATGTAGTAATGGATACCAGTTTTTATCTTTTTATTGCTGACTAGTATTCTGTTGCGTGGATATGCTACATTTTGTTTATCCAGTCACTAGTTAATTTGGGTTGCTTTTAGTTTTTGGCTTTACGAATAATGCTGCTATGAACATTTACATATGTCTTTGTATGAACATATTTTTCATTCCTTTTGGGGTAAATTCTTAGGAAGGAATTGCTAGGTTATATGGAAGTTGATGCTTAATTTTTTTCAAAAACCTGTCAAACTGTTTCACACAGTGGTGACACTACTTCACATTCTAACACCAGTGGATGAGCGTTTCTGTTTCTCTACAGTCTCACCAGCATTTGTTATTGGCAGGCTTTTTGATTACTGGCATCCTAATGGGTGTGAAGTGCTATCTCATTGTGATTTTAATGTCTTTAACAACTAACGATGGATACTAACCCTCTTTTCATATACTCATTGACTGCCATTTATATATATTCTTTAATAAAAATGTATGCTCAAATCTTTTGTCAATTGTTAGATGAAATTGTTTATCTTGCAAATCAGCTATCAGAGCTTTTTACATATCCTAGATACAAGTTCTTTATCAGATATATGAAATATAAATATCTTCTTCCAGAATTTGGCTTCTTTCTATTTTCTTAATGGTATCCTTCAAAGTGCAGACATTTTTAACATTGATGAAGCCCAATTTATTGATTTATTTTTCTTTATGGATAATACTTTTGATACTATATCTAAAACTCTGCCTAATTCAGTATCATGAACATTCTCTCCTTTGTTTCCTTTTAAAAATTTTTATAGGCTTAGCTTTTTTTGGGCTGATGATCCATTATTAGTTAATTTTTTGTACATGTATGAAGTAAGGGCCTAAGTTTATTTTTTTTGCATATGCATATCCAATGACTTAGCACCATTTTTTGAGACCGTCTTTCCACATTGTATTGTATTGGCATTTTTGTCAAAATAAAAATTTATCTTTAGAATCTTTAATTCAATTTCATACATTTTTGTCTATCCTTATGTTAGTACCATGGTCTTGATTATTATAGCTTTAGAACATGTTGTGAAATTGACTAATATAAGTCATTTAACTTTGTTCTTGTTTTTTTCAAAATTGTTTTGGCTATTTTAGCTTTTTACTTTTCCATATGAATTTTGGGATCAGCTTGTTAATTTCTACAAAAGGGAAAGAAAGAAAGGAAGAAAGAAAGAAAGAAAGAAAGAAAGAAAGAAAGAAAGAAAGAAAGAAAGAAAGAAAGAAAGAAAGAACCCTGCCGGGATTTTGATAAAAATTGAATTGAATTTATAGGTCAATTTGACAATATTGAGTTTTCCAATCTATGAACATGGGAAGTCTCTCCATTTATTTAGATTGTCTATTTTACAGGAATTATAGTTTTCAGTGTATAAGTTTTACATTTCTTTTGCTAAAATAATTCCTAAATATTTTATTTTCTTGATGTTATTATGATGCTATTTTCTTAATTTCATTTTCAGATTGTTTGATGATTGTATATAGAGGCGCAATTAGTTTTTGTATATTGATTTTTTTTTTTAATTTTATTTTATTTTATTAGTTTCAGGTGTACAACACAATGCAATACTTATACTCTATACCCCCAAAGTGAAAACCCCCGTCCCCCAGTTCGCCACCACACTCCCCCCCCATATCATATATATCCATCACAACTCCCCTGACTCCCCTCCACAGTATACTCCACATCCCGTGACCATCCACATATTCAGTTGCAGTTGGCATACAATACTATACAACATCAGCTTCAGGTGTACAGTGCAGTGATCAAGCCTCTACTCCACTCTACTCCATCCATGAAGTGGTCTCCCTAACAAGACATGTGACTGACACGCCACAAAATTTTTACAACATTATTATATTCCTGGAACTATGTTTCATATCCCTGTGGCAATATTGTAGTTGTCTATTTATGCTGTCTAATCCCTTCCCCTTCCCCCCCATCCCCACCCCCTTCCCAACTAGCAACCCTCAGTTTTTCCTCTACATCTACGAGTCTGTTTACTTTGATAGTTCACTCAGCTCTTCAGACTCCACACACAAGTGAGATCACATGGTACCTGTCCTTCTCCGACTGACTTATTTCTCGCAATATAATAGTCTCTTCACAGCATTATCAATTACATTCCCAGAACTGCCCCCATATCCCTGTGGCAACATTGTAGTCCCACATGCACTGTCCAAAACCTTCCCCCTCTCCCTCTTCCCCACTCCCTCCCAGCCAGCAACCATCAGTTTTTCCTTTATATCTGCTTGATATGACTTCAATCTTCTTAAATTGTCTCTCTGGGTTAGCTTGTTTACCCCTTTCTTTTGTTTAAAAAAGCCCTTTTAACATTTCTTGAAATGCTGGCTTGGTGGTAATGAATTCCTTAAGCTTATTCTTTTCTGAGAAGCTCTTTATTTCTCCTTCAATTTTAAGTGATAGCCGTGCTGGGTAGAGCAATCTTGGTTGTAAGCCTTTATTTTTGTGTCCCTTTGAGTATCTCCTGCCACTCCCTTCTGGCCTGCAGAGTTTCTGTAGACAAGTCAGCTGTTAGTCTAACAGGAGTTCCTTTGTATGGAACCTGCTGTCTTTCTCTTGCAGCCTCTAGGATTCTGTCTCTGTCTTTAACCTTTGCCATTTTAACTATGATGTGTCTTGGTGTGGACCTGTTTGGGTTCAGCTTGTTTGGAACCCTCTGCATTTCCTGGGCATGTATGTTGATTTCCTTCACCAGGGTAGGGAAGTTTTCAGTCATTATTTTTTCAAATACATTTTCAACCCCTTGCTTCTTCTCTTCTCCTTCTGGTATCCCTATGATTCGAAGGTGGTTGTGCCTCACCTTGTCCCATAGGGCTCTTAAACTATTTTCATTCTTTTTTATTCTTTGGTCTTTTTGCTGTGCCAACTGGGTGAGTTCTGCTATTTTATCTTCCAAATCGCTGATCCACTCCTCTGCTTCATCTACTCTACTGGTGATTCCTTCGAGTGTGTTCTTCATTTCAGTTATTGTATTCTTTAGTTCTAACAGGTTGTTTTTTATGGTTTTCCTATCTTTCTTTATGTCCTCGCTAAGTTCCTTAAACATTCTTATCATCAGTGTTCTAAACTCTGTCTCTGAAAGGTTGGATCCCTCTGTTTCATTTGGTTCCATTTCTAGAGGTTTCTACTGATCTTTTACTTGTGACATCTTTTACTTGTGATGTTTCTTTGTTTCCCCATTCTGGCTGTCGCTCTGGGATTGCTTTGATGTATTAGATCACCAGGACAGCCCTGGCTGGATCACGCGGGCACACTGCTCATGGCCCTATACTCCCAGGAAAACTCCCAGTCTCAGCCTGTCCCAATCAGCCGCTCGCAGATCAGGCCAAGCAGCCCGACAACCAATCACCAGCCTGGCAACTCTGCAAGCGGAGTGCGGAGAGCGGGGACCCGAGGCGGCTTGCGCGCTCCCACGTCTCAGTGAGCAGCCTGTTGGAGCCGGATCACTCCCACTAGGCGTTTCCCTGGCAATGCAGTATAAGCCGGGCAGAGGGTGGGGATCCAAGGCCAAATGCACACGCACACACGTACTTCTGCGCCAATTCCACCAGACCAATGAGGTCCCGGACCTGATCCTTCGTGGGAGGGCCCAAGCCCGACAAAATGGTGTCCTCCCTACACCACTCGCGTGCAAGCTCCGCACCACGGGAACTATAGTCCAAAAACCTCTAGCCTTTGCACCAAAGGTGCTCAGTTCAGTCCATCCCCGCAGGCTCCCGGGTCCGTCTCATGCAGCCACTCCCTCCACCAGTAACCAGGTAAGTGCTCACCGGCGAGCAAGCCCGGGCGCCGGCCCCACTGATTCTCCAGCCGCTCTCAGCCTCACCGAGCTGAGCAAAGAGTCCTCACTAATTTACTGCCGGCTGTCTTAGAACACCTCTTCCCGGCAAAGGAACTCTGGGCTGGTGAGCTTGGAGTGCGGCCGGAGGGTCTCTCCCCCAACCAGACAAGCTTCCCATGGCTGGGGCTTCCCTCACGAGGCTCGCCCTCTCTCGGCTCCGCCCATCCTTGTATATTGATTTTGTATTCTGTTTATTAGTTCTAATAGAGCTGTTGTGGATTCCTTAAGATTTTCTACATGTACAATCACGTCATCTGTGAATAAAGACAGCTTTACTCCTTTCTTTTAAATTTGGATCCCTTTAATTTCTTTTCATTTCTCTTAATGCAGTGACTAAAATTTGCAATACATTGCTTAGTAGAAATGGAGAGAGTGGACATCCTTTTTTTTTTTTTTAAAGATTTTTATTGGGGAATTGGGGGAGGGGAACAGCCTCGGGAAATCGGGGAAGGGGAACAGACAAGTTGCTGTCCTTTTGTTCTTCAGTCTAGTTGCGGAGGACGTTGCTTCACTGGCCCATGTTGGTATCATCATTGCGCTCTTCCTGGATGAGGCAGCTCGGTCGCCGGCCTCTGGATGGTCGCTTACCAAGGCTATTGGCAGCTCACGCTGGCTGCTGGCCACTCACTGTAGCCTATGGCAGCCCACTATAGCAGGGGCTGCAGCCTACACTGTCGCCGGGGCTCGCACAGTCCAGCTCCTAGGTGGAGCTGTTGTTAGCTGTAGAGGGCAGTGTCACTGTTCCTCATACGTGGGATCCGAACCGGGGCCACTGGCATCCCAAAACCAGCTCTTAACCAATGCGCCACTCGAAACCAGCTCTTAACCAATGCGCCACTCGGCGGGCCCCTAGCCATTCACTTTTAAGTACTCTGTTACCTATGGGGTCTCTTATAGATGCTCTTTGTCAGGTTGGAAGTTCCCTTACATTTCTCCTTTGCTGAGAGGTTTTTCTTTTATTTTTTTTATTAATTTTTTAAATTAATTAATTAAAAAATTTGAAATTATGGTGTTGGATTTTATCTAGTGCTTTATCTGCATCTGTTGAGATGATCATGTGGATTTGTCCTTTATTCTATTAATATGGTGTATTACACTAATTGATTTTCAAATATCAAACCAACATTGCTGGGATAAACCTCACTCACTTGGTTATGATGTATAATCTTTTTTTTTTTTTTGAGGGCGGTGTCACTGGCCCTCATATGTGGGACTCAAACCGGGGCCGCTGGCTTCCGAAGCCAGTGCTTAACCACAGCACCACTCAGCCGGCCCTGTATAATCTTTTTTATATGTCACTGGATTCAGTTGCCAAGGATTTTTGCATCTATTTTCATGAGCAATATTAGTAGTAGTTTTTTTTTCAGGGCACTTCTCTTCATAAACAATGAGGTGAGCAGTGGTTAAGAGCCACTATAGGTGGTTTAAATCTGATCTTGGATCAAGCCACATCACTAGGTGTTGTCTCTGACCCTATTTTCTGAATTTATAAAGCATTTTTTTTTTTTTTTAGCTGAGCAATCCTGCCACCTGTTGGCAGCTCAACGGCAACTCAGCTCGGGCTGACATCGAACTGCTGTTGCTCAGAGCTCAGCACGCACTCTTGAGTGAGCTCTTAACCAACTGAGCCACTCAGCTGGCCCAAGCATTTTTTTTAATTTAAATGTTTGGTATAATCTACCAGTGAAGCCATTGAGGCCTGGGCTTATCTTTTTATTGAGGTTTTTAATTATTGACTTCTTTTGTTTCTTTTTTTAGCTGAGCCATCCTGCCACCTGTTGGCAGCTCAGCGGCAGCTCAGCTCAGGCTGGGCATAGAACCGGTAACCCTGTCGCTCAGAGCTCGCACTCTTTTTTTTTTCTTTTTAATTTATTTATTTATATATATATTTTTAATTAGCTTCAGGTGTACAACAAAGTGCAATAGTTACACTTTTTACCCCTCAAAGTGACAACTCCCTCCCCCAATTCTGCCCCCCTCATTCTTCCTCCCCATATCATACTATCTATTACAATTGTAACAGAGCTCGCACTCTTGAGCGAGCTCTTAACTAACTGAGCCACTAGGCAGGCCCTTGACTT
Source organism: Aselliscus stoliczkanus (assembly GCA_033961575.1). Taxonomy (NCBI): domain Eukaryota; kingdom Metazoa; phylum Chordata; class Mammalia; order Chiroptera; family Hipposideridae; genus Aselliscus; species Aselliscus stoliczkanus. The sequence goes on along the minus strand of CM066730.1, from coordinate 66,390,998 downwards.
ATTTTCTTGTTATAAGTTGATTCAGATTTTATGTTTTTTATTGAGTCAGTTTTGGTAATTTGTGTCTTTCTAGGAATTTGATTTATCTAAGTTTCCCAATTTTGTGGCGTAAGTTATTTATAATATTTTCTTTGCAGTGTTTTTATTTTCTACAAGGTCAGTAGTAATGCTCCTTCTTTCTTTTCTGATTTTGGTAGTTTGTATTTTCCTTTTTCTCTTGATCAGTATATTAGTGTCCTGTGGCTACTGTATAATAAGTTATAAAGTGGATGGCTTAATAATATCTATCTATCTATCTATCTATCTATCTATCTATCTATCTATCTATCTATAGATATAGATATTTTATTAGTTTCAGGTGTACAAAACAATACAATAGTTACAGTTTTCACCCCTCACATAGGGACAAACCTCCCTCCCCCAATCCACCTCCCCCATATTATACATATCTATTACAATTCCATTGACTGTACTCCCCACACTATACTCCATATCCCATGAATATATATATATATATATATGTATATATATATATATATATATATATATAAAATTATAGTTGTCATACAATATTAATTCAACATCAGCTTCAGGTGTACAGTGCAGTGGTCAAGCCTCTATACCGTCCATGAAGTGGTCTCCCTAACAAGACATGTGTCCACCTGACATCCTACAAAATCTTTACAACATTATTGATTACATTCCCCAAACTGTCTTTCATATCCCTATGGCAATATTGTAGTTACCACTTTATGCTGTCTAATCCCTCCCTTAATAATATTTTATATTAATTACATGTTGAAATGATAATTTAGGTATGCAAAATATATTATTGAAATTGATTTTGCTTTTTTAAAAAAGATTTTTATTCGGGAATTAGGGGAGGGGAACAGCGTTGGGGAATCGGAGAAGGGGAACAGACAAGTTGTCATTTTGTTCTTCAGTCTAGTTGTGGAGGACGTCACTTCACTGGCCCATGTTGGTATTGTGATCATTGCACTCTTCCTGGGTGAGGCAGATTGGTCACCCGCCACTGGACGGCCACTCACTGTGGTCTTGGCAGCTCATGCCGGTGGCCAGCCACTCACGCTGGCTATCGGCCATTCATGGTAGCTTATGGCAGCCCATTGCAGCAGGGGCTGCAGCATATGCCATTGCTGGCAACTTATGGCAGCCCAGCTCCAGGTCGAGCTGTTGTTCACCATCTTAGCAGTAGAGGGCAGTGTTACTCGCCCTCATGTGGGATTCGAACTGGGGCCCTGCTGCTCAGAGCTGGCGTTCGAAGCCAGCTCTTAACCAATGTGCCACTTGGCCGGCCCAGTTTTGCTTTTTAAATGTGGCTTCTAGAAAATTTGACATGATATACTCGTATGTGGCTCGCATTATATTTCTATTGCACAGCATTGCATTAGAGGGCTTGTTTCTTTAGAGCCTCAAAGGAGTCTGTGACCAGATATGGTTAAACGCCGCTATAGGTGGCTTAAATCTGACTTTGGATCAAACCACATCACTAGATGTCCATATAATAGGACCAAAATTTTTTTCCTTATTTAAAAAAAAATTGGGGGGTGACATTGGTTAATAATATTATATAGGTTTCAGGTGTATGTATTTATAGTACTGCATCTGTATAGTCTATTGTGTGCCCTCCAGCCTAAGTCCAGTCTTTCAATGACAATATATTGACCCCCTTTACCCTCTTTGTCCTTCCTTCACCTCCCTTCCCCTATAGTAACCACCATTCTGTTGTCTGTACAAGGTTTTTTGTTTGTTTGTTGTTTTTTGTTTTATATCCCACATATGAGTGAAATCATACAGTTCTTGTTCTTTTCCATCTGACTGATTTCACTTAGCACAATACTTTTTTTTTTTTTTTTTTGAGGGCAGCATCACTGGCCCTCACATGTGGGACCCGAACCGGGGCCACCGGCATCCCAAGCCAGCCCCCAACTACCACGCCACTTGGCTGGCCCAGCACAATACTTTCAAAATCCGTTCATGTTGTTGCAAATGGCAATATTTCATCTTTTTTATGATTGAGTGGTGTTCCATTGTATGTATGTACCACATATTCTTTATCCAATCATTCATCAAAGATAGTTTTCATGTCTTGGCTAATGTCAATATGCTGCCATAAAAACAGGACCAAATTTCTTGTTCAGTGGAATTACTTCACCATTGGAAACTATTGCATGTCCTAATAATATTGTTGAGAATTTGCCCATTTATTCATTTCTCCAATAAATTTGCTAGATACTGTTATAGATACTGGGATATAGTAGTGAACAAAACAGAGAAAAATTCTGATATCATAGAACTTATATTCTAGTAGGTGATATGCCTGGAATTATAGACAATGAACAAAATAGATATGTTTTATGTTTTTGGTAAGTTCAAAGATGGTAAATGCTATGCTGAAAAATAAATCAGAGAAAAAAGGGGTGAGGAGTGGAGGGGTGAGAGTGAAGGTTTACAATTTTAAGCAAGGTACTTGGGGAAAGCCTCACTGAGGTAATGACATTTGAGCTAAGACTTGAGGCAGTGAGGGACTGAGGCATGTAACTGACGGGCGGCAGGGAGGGTGTGTGTGTGTGTGTGTGTGTGTGTGTGTGTGTGTGTGTGTGTTGGGGTGGGGCACCGGTCAGGAAGCATTCAATATAGCAGAACAGTGAATGCAAAGTCAGAAGCAAGCCTGGCATGTTTGTGTAACAGTAGAACAACAGAACACCCCCGCTATAAAACTAAACATCAGCATTTTGTATAATACCGTTGGTAACTTAGAATTTTGCTTCTTATGAGGAATTGGGGTGTTTTATCCTTTATTGTAACACAAATGTATGTGTTGCTGAGAAAAGTTTACTTTTTTCTTTCCTTTGGCTTTCCGGAACTTTGGAGGCCACTTGATAGGCCCTTTTGAGCATTTATTTGCGTTTTTATCTTCACCTTATTTTGTCTTTCTATTTCAGTTGTTTTCATGCTTTGTCTTCTTATTTTTATTTCACCATGATTTGTGTGTGTGTGTGTGTGTGTGTGTGTGTGTGTGTGTGTGTGTGTAGGAAACAACCTCAGCTGCTTTATAGAAGGAGCAACGAGCACTTAGGAAAGCAGGAATGACCAATAGCAAGATCTACAATTTGTCAGTGTTAAGTTATTCATTCATTTCAAATATTTAGCAGATAGCGACTGTGTGCTACTCTCTATGGAATGAAATAAGCTGCCACATGTAAAAAAAAATGTGTTTTTAGATAATTGTAACTTAAAAATGTATTTAATTGTTGGCTGGCTTACCCATACATTTGTATCTTTATATTGTAATATTATTGTGGGTCTGTGAAAGGTCATTATCTGTAAACTACAATGTGAAAATACTCTGTAATGTGTTTTCCCCTGTATGTTTTTTGTGGTGGCTGCCTGTAGAGTTTGTAGGAGTTGCATCCAGCTTTAGAGCTTGGTGCTGGCTGTCTGCTGCAGGTGACAATCAAATTAATACAATCCAAATTAATCTTGCCAAAGACATTTAGAAATCTTTCTTGGGAGTTACTGGGGACTCCTTATCCCATGTTTACACATGAAAACTACTCCATTTGGTTGGTTTTTCTTTGGTGAATTGAGCAGATGGGTTGCTAAGGAGTAAGGCACCCTTGTGCCTATGGGTATTTTCTGTATAGACATTCTGCATCTCTGAGATGAATTTGTCTCTTTTACTCTTGTCATCCATGTGTTCTCTCTTTCTCCTTCTCAGTGGCTCAGGCATATTTTTTTGTGGTCAAAAGGAGAAAAAATAATGATAGTTTTGGGTTTATGGAATCTCTGAGGTCATTCGTACCTAGACAGATAAGACAGTTTATTACGTGAGTACCTGCTGAGGTACTAAAGAGAGGCAGAAAGTGTTTGTCCTTCATCTTTATTCATGAAGCCCTTGAGGGTGACAGGAAAGGAGACTGGCGATTAGGAGTGCAGGCACACGCAGTCAGCCTGTGCAGACATGTTTGGTCAGGCTGGCAAGTCCCGCTGCCTCTGTTGATGTGCATTCAGGGCCATGCCAAGCCGTCTACCTGTGCTCTGCATTATTAATGCTTTTATAAGGGCACTCATTTGTATGCTGTGGGGGCAGCCAGGTTGGCAGCCTCACCTCTACCAAATCCTGCCTATTCACTGCTGTGACACCAAGGCCCCCAGAATGAAACAGAATTGAGCAAGCACAGCTGGAAGACAGCAGATTGTCTGGAACTGGGAAAAAACATGCGTTTAGTCAATTTTAAATTAAGAGGCTTTGTTTACGTTTTCTCAGTCCCTGTTACAGAGTTAGTCAAATTTTAGATTCCCTCCAAAATTAAACAAGTGTCAGGAACAGATGGTGGGTTTATTTTTTACTTCATTCAACCTGTTCAAGGAGTGTGAACTTAGGGACTGATCAGTGTGACACAACTTTTCATGTTAAATTGTCAAAAGAAAGCTTGATGTGCTGCTTCCTCCAAGAGAACAATTTCTATGCATATGGGGTGGTGACCTGAGGTTAGACTGGTCTCCTATCGTCATCCTGCCCTGGGAAGCCAGCCTGGAGGGAATGCTGCTGAATATGGAGATAGAGACACAGGTCTGGGCTTAAGTTTCTGGCTTATATTCTATCAGATTTCATGTAGGTGTGTGTCGGGGGCGGGTGGGGGGGAAGATTTTGTAAATCTAGATGGTGTGGCTAAGATAAAATGCTTTGATGATGTCAGTGATCTCTGTATTAGTGATTCCAGCTTCCACTTTCAAACCAATTTTGGATTGTCTTGTCTTAATTTTTGTGTGTCTTCTCCACCCACCATGATCTCATGGGAGGGAACTAGGAAGGGAAGCTACTTCATGGCCATTTTATTATTATTTTTTTAAAGGTTTTTATTTTATTTATTTTTTCAGGGCAGTGTCACTGGCCCTCATATATGGGACCCGAACCAGGACAGCTGGCTTCCCAAGCAGCTCTTAACCACCGCGCCACTCAGCTGGCCCTTCATGGCCATTTTAAACACATTGAAGACTTTGGGCAAGGCAGACATTGTGGGTAAACGTAAATAATTTAGATAAAGTTTTACTTGTGACTCCAGAGACAGAATTCCTCTCTTTTTATAGATATGAGTAAGTGTTTTTTGAAGCATTTGAAAAACAATTAGACATAATCACATCAAAGTTTTTTGTTTTTGTCTTTTAATTTTTGCTTTGGAGATTCTTGTCACCTAAATGAGGCATTTCATTTGGAAACTAATAGTGGTTAAAAACAGAGGCAATGGTTTTTTAATAGATAATTTGAGTTTCCATTCCCTATTTTCCACCCTTTCCCCTTAATAGCATATCATGAGTTTTTAAATTATCCAGATAATTACTTCAGTGCTTCACTTAATATTGCATTTGTAGAAACAGCATATAATATCAGGTTTTTAGGTAAATGCTGGAATACTCCAAATTTCTCCTCTTGTTTTAATCTATTGTTAATGTAAAATGACTGCAGAAGTCAATTTATAATTAAAAATAGAGAAACATCTAGATCAATAGATGCTCAGTTGTTTGGTGTTCAGCTCTGACTTTTCTCAAACTTTTCCAATTGTTATTGAATCTGAAATGGCTGATCTTCTTAGCTATCAGTAAGGCTTCAGTTATAATTTAATTTAATAAATTACCAGATAATTCTTATATGAGGTAAGCGATTGTCCAGATACCTCAAAGCTTTTCTTAATCTTGTTAAGTGATTATAAGTCTGTGACAACCATAAAAAATGTGACAGTCAGTGTTAATGAAATATGTTCATTGATAATAATAAAAAGAAAATGCTCACTAATGTTTTAAAGCATATGATAAGGGAAATGTTCTCGTTGGTCACTGTTGCAGATTTGTGGAGGAATGGTAAAGTAAAAAGATGTAAGACAAATAGTTGGTGAGGGATGTTAAAATTGTCTATGGAAAGTCTCATCTGACAATATTAATTAGTCATTTGTCACAAAATGATTATGGTGGTGTATGTTCCTAGTTACATCCATTTGTGTGTGGCATGACCTCAGCCTGATACTTAGTCAGATGAAAAGAAAGTAAACTCCTCAATTCTTTTAAGAAAGAAAAAATAAGCAGTTTCAGAAATAATGAACTGGTATGTACTGAACTTTTGGAAGAGCCCAACACATGGTATATAAAGGAAGCAGGTGTTTCTAGTTATTTGCTTTCCTAACCATGAATCTGGAGTCCATCATCATGAAACATAGTTTGACATTCATTTCATAAATGTAAATGTACTACACTGTATATATTCATAATTGACATTTCATATATTTTGAGCATTTATCCTACACAATCAAGTCAATAATAACAGTTACTATTTTTTGAGTTGCATGCTCTGCACCAGCTACTGTTTTAAGTGTCTATTTGATCCTCATGGTTACTCTAGACCTAATCATTTTTTTTTTTTTTTTTTTTTTAAAGATTTTATTGGGGAATTGGTGGGGGGGAACAGCGTTGGGGAATCGGGGAAGGGGAACAGACAAGTTGCTGTCTTCTTGTTCTTCAGTTTAGTTGCCGAGGATGTTGCTTCACTGTTGGTATCGTCATTGCGCTCTTCCCGGATGAGGCAGATCGGTCGCTGGCCTCTGGATGTCGCTCATCGCGGCTATTGGCAGCTCACGCTTGGCTGCCAGCCGCTCACGCTTGGCTGCCAGCCGCTCACGCTGGCTGCGGGCCACTTACTGTAGCGTATGGCAGCCCACTGCAGCAGGGGCTGCAGCCCACACCATCACCGGGGCTCGCACAGCCCAGCTCCAGGTGGAGCTGTTGTTAGCTGTAGAGGGCAGTGTCACTGGCCCTCATGTGGGATCCGAACCGGGGCCGCTGGCATCCCAAAACCAGCGCTTAACCAATGCGCCACTCGGCCGGCCCTAGACCTAATCATTTTATGGCTGAGGAAATCCGAGCTCAGAGCAGTAGACGTTTGTCCCAGGTCCCACTGCTTGTCAGTATATGAACTTAGATATGTGTGATTCCATTATGTTACTTTGATAAAAATCTAATCCTAGTTGAGAATTAGTTTTACTTTTGTTTTAGCTAGAAATATTCAGAATCTAATTTTTGAGCGTTGCCTGTCCCCATTTAAATTTTTTGAAGATGTTGGCCTATTTTATCTAAGCCACTAAAACAACTCTTCTCAGCTGGTGGCAAGGAGTTGAGGGAGAAGCTAAAAGTTCTAACTGGACTTTAACTGAAAAATCGTATCACAAATATCTTAAAATCCTAGAAAAACTGGGAAACCGAGTTATAAAGTTTAAAAAAAACCCAACAAAGTTAATTGAAATATGAGGAATTGACAAATAATATGTGAAAACCAAATGTTTTTATGCAATTATCAGTTTAAAGGGTGACTCATTTTCTTGGCAAACTAAATTACAAGCACTTAGAAATGTTGTTGTTTTTTTAAATGGTGATTTATAAAAATTATTTCACACATTTAAAAATCTCATCTTCCTTTTATAGTTGGGCAGACCTGGTATGACAATTTGCAACTAGGTTTAGTTTTTTGCTCTAAGGATCTTACTATACGTGTGTAGTAAGTTTGTTAGAAAAAGAAGAGGACAGAATACTTAGGAAAAAAAATTCACATTTTTTTGTTTAGGGATAATTTTCTTTAATTTTAAAATCATCATTCAGAGTTTTGGAAGAGTAGGAAGTGAAAGATAAATAGAAAAATGAAGCATGGATATTTAGAACTTTTGGAGGAAATTCAGTTTTATTAAAAATAGTCATTTATTATTATAATCATCATTCTGTTAAAATTATGAGCAACAAGAGATAGTATGTTCTCACTGATGGGATTCAAGGCTGAGAGAGATGGATTGCTCTCAGCATTTCTGGGGTAGCCACGAGGAAAGGCATGACGGTTTAGACAATAGAAAAATATATTAATTAATCCAAGGAAAATATGGGCAGCTCTTTCAACAAAGGTTAACATAAAGAAGGAAGTAACTATGTTCAGTTGGCTATAGATTGTGGAAGGCCCTGGAGGTCAGACTGAACCCCATTTCGATTCTCGAAGGCTATTTATGAACATCTGCTATATGAACTGTTTTTTGTTTTTTTTTTTAAATTGAGGAATTGGGGGAGGGGAACAGACAAGTTGCTGTCCTTTTGTTCTTCAGTCTAGTTGTGGAGGACGTCGCTTCACTGGCCCATGTTGGTATTATTATTGTGCTCTTCCTGGATGAGGCAGTCACCCAGCTGCCATTGTAAGCCACTCATGGTGCCTCACGGCAGCTCATGCCAGCTGTTGGCTGCTCACGCTGCCTGCTGGCTACTCACTGTAGCCTATGGCAGCCCACTGCAGCAGGGGCTGTAGCCTATGCCATTGCCGGCGACTCACAGCATCCCAGCTCCAGGTCGAGCTGTTGTTCATCATCTCAGCTCTAGGGGGTGCAGTGTCACTGGCCCTCACATGTGGGATCTGAACCGGGCCCTGCTGCTCAGAGCTGACATCCCAAGCCAACTCTTAACCAATGAGCCATTCGGCCGGCCCATAAATTGGTTTTATTTTAGAGATATTGGGATAAAACAGTAAGGAAAAGGTGCAAGTGTGCCCTCAAGGACATTTTAACCCAAAAGAATATATCAAGTGAAATACCAAAAACTGGTAGATACTTTCCTTATAAGCATAAAGATGAAGACCAGAAATATGTAGAAGGGCACACGCAGAAATAGAGAGGAAGACGGAGAAACAAAATGACTATCTACACACTAGGCTTCTGTGTGAACTCTGTGCCTTCAGCTCTCTTTAGAGATGGTATCAGTTGAAGAAAACTGCCTCATTCAAAGTCAGGCTCCTTCCAGAGGCAACCCGTGTCCAATAATTGATTGGCATTTGAGTTTAACGACCTAGCTTCCTTGTTCCAACTTAGGACAAATCAGAAGGGCTTTTTCAGCTCCAGAGCTTCTTGTGGGGGAAGGCGGAAGTCGTTGTTGGTCTAGAATTGCAGCTTAATTCCTACCTCCGTCTAATCCCACCTCCTTCCCCATGCTTCTACAGGTGTTGGTTCCCAAGAGCCCTCCCTATTAAACATACTGCATGCCAGTCTCCATCTCACCATCTTCCTTCTGGGAAACCTGATCGGTAATAGCTTCTTAAGTCTATTTATGGAACCACCGTCCTTTTCGGCTACTCTGTTTCTCTGATTTTCTTTCCATTTGCCATTCTGTTTATCTGTCCTTTTCCTATCTATTCACTCTTCTTTCTTTCTCATCCCCCTTTCTTTCACCAAAATGTAGATCTAAAGCAAAGTTATTTTACTACATTTAATGAGTAGTATTAATTGGACTATATTCTTGAAAAAAAATAAGTGTTTTCTATTTCTTTCAGTTTGTACTCTCCTTTCATTCCTTTTCATTTCTCTTAAAAATATCTAGAATTCAACATACTTTTTCATCACAAATAAACAAAACATTGGCCAAACAACTGCATTGCATTTTTGAAATTACCTACATGGTCCTTAACTAGGGTGACCATGTATTTTATTTTATGCTGTTGTTTCAGTATAATTGTTAATAATGCCCCTTTCACTCTCAGAAATATCTTGTTTTAGATGAAAATTATTCAGTCACTTTATTCTTAATTGAGTTTTGTGGGTTTCCTTTGATTTGCAATTGAAAAAGTTTTCCCTTTTCTCGTTTAGGTGGACATTTATCTAATAAAAGTTTAATTTAAAAATGCAATCAAAATTTATATGTCATTATCTCAATATAAAACAAAAAATAGCTTTCAACTGATTCAGAAATAAGCCATTTTAGAATTACATACTTTAAATGGCTAGGAAGGAATCTGATTTAAAATAGTAACCCAAGCTAAGACTGCCAATAGCCTTTATATTAGTGTGCTACTTTCTCTGAAGATCCATACATGTTAATTAAACTCACAGGGGGTTCATTGAACAGCTGCTTCACACACTAAATCTGAGGACAAAATGCATTAACTCAGCAAAAATTCACTGGGCAAATAACTATGGCCAGGTACCGCTGTAGACACTTTGGGAGTATAGTGGTTCCCCAGCTCAAGCAAACGAATGCACGAGTTACTTGCCAAAAGGGGTACACTAGCTCGCTCCTCAAAAATCAGTAAATCAACTTTGCAAGTATTGTCCTCCTTCGTTGCCCGAGTCTCCTAGGCTGTACGGGTGAGAGAAGAGTATTGCTTGTGCTTATCGTATGTTGTATTTATTATCGTAGGTTTATGCATACCAGCATTGTGAGATACTCCTTCTACTGACCCTAACAGAAATTTCTGATTGTGCAGATAAGACAGAAATTCAAATGGGTAGATTTTCTTACATAAAATCAATATTGGAATCTTAGCATTGATAATTGTATCGAATGTCCTCAGTTTTTAAATAAGCTAACAGAGGCCCAAACTGTCACTTGATGTTCCCTAGGTTATAGTCAGTGAAAGGAGGAGCCAGGCCTGGGACCCACATATCCTGACTCTTGGTCATGGCTCTTGGCTTAACTGTCTGTTATCATGCCAGGGTGGAGGGAACAAAATACATTCTCACTATTTTCGGGGGACTATTCTTTTAGAAGCTGGCCTGGGATAAGGTTATGAAAAGGTCTTTCTTGTCTTTTCTCCATTGCTCAAAGATACTTACTCTCTACTTCTCTGAAATTTTTCAGTGTGGAAATTCTTTGAGATTTTTATTACATAGAAAAAAGTAATTGAAATAGTGCTGCTCATGTATGGCATCGTCTCCTTCCTTCATTTCTCTTTTATGTCTTCTCCTCTCCCCTCCAACCTCACTTTTTATTTTTATTTTTTGTCTTGCTGGCAAACTTCTGAACCCCACTATGTTAAGTACCTTCTTCCTAAACTGTGCCTCAGCTGCCCCTGGCCTAGAAAGGAGAAGGAAATACCATGTGTGTTTCACCTTCACAATGACATATTTCCCTTGGCATTGTATTTAATTAGATTATAGTGAATGTCACGCTGTGTGGTGCTGTGTTTTATTAAGGCCAAAATGTGGTTCCATGATAAAACATGCTGTAAGTCCCGCAGTGCAGTGCAACATGAAATTTGTAGCAACACCTGTGTCTGTTACATTATAGATGGCAAACACTAACCCAAATGTCTGTGTAAGGGAGAAAAAGGCCAGAGGAGACGCTGTTATCTTAGTGAAAACACTCTCAGCTTGAAACATAAAAGCTAAGTTTATAATAGAAAATTTCAACTGTTCTAGCAGTAGCCAAGTAGAATATTCCACTGTGGTTATAGGTTTGTGGTCTAGGGCAGATATTGCTGTAGGGCTGAGGTCACTGAAGGACTCAAATGTTCACCTGTTCACTTACCCATTTGTTTAATAAGTATTTATTGATCACCACCTTTTACATAGCATTGAGGGATTGCGTAGCATGCTTCCTTCCTCAATTAGCTTGCCCTGCCAATCTACTTGTGAGCCTTGTTTTTCTTACTATTGAAGTGGACCCCAGCTACAACGATATGGCTTCTAAGAAAGATTCCATTCAATCCATGTTTGTTGAACACTGACTATGTGGAAATAATTAGACTCCATTCTTTCTAAGTTCTATTCAGAATCTTGGCTGTTTTTTTTAAAAATCAATATTTACCTATCCCCCCTTATTTTCACATTTTCTTCTTTTTGCCAAATAGAGGAGGTTTTTTTGATTTTTTTTTTTTGTTGCTGTGGTTCATGCTAAGAGGTATGTGAACATTTTCTACCTGAGGTTACTTTATCCATTGGCTCTGCTGTATCTCCTTCTTCCATGCCTAATTGGGTAGTCATATGGAAATATGCCAAGAGACAACAAAATAGCATGGGAAGAAGCCACATATTGGAAATGTCTCACGTTCTTAGTCCAAGGGCGTAAAGCTGGTTGCTGTATCCATGCAGCGTACTCTGAGTTTAGGTAGCCTGTGTTCAGTCCTGGGCTGAGCCAGCCATTCACAAGCCAGATTTGTTTGTCTGATGCCATTAAGAAGTCAGAGTGAATGCTGATTATTTGTGTGTGTGAGTTTTCACTTCAGGAACCAAACCCAGTTAACCCAGATGACAAGATTTCCAAGAGATTTTAAAAAGCAGCGCTGAAGTGAACGTAATGAAACCATCATTTCCGGCCTTCTTCTCTAGTTGAAACCTTAAAAGATTACGAAATGGGGTTGTATTGCTAGCTAGCACCTCCCCTGCTATGTATTCTGAAAAAAAAAAGGTTTTCATGGACTGAGAATTTTTCCAAATGTGACAGAATCCAGTTTTCTTAAAGGGCTGTGGGTCTACTCTCCTAGAATGTTTCTGGGAAGTTAGTTGGTAGCTGTCTTCATGGGAATTACAGAAACTAGATAGTGATTCACAAGACTATTTAGTGATGAGGCCCCATTGCTGAATTACTAGGACAACAGAGTTTGATCTATCCAAGCAGTGAGCCCCCAAGGTTAACACTGAAGAGTAGCTAAAGATGAGCAGTTCTGGTATTTATTCATGAGAGGTTTCGTCCCGGAAGATGATCTATTGCTGTGAAGCAGATACAACTAGAAAGAGGAGTTACTGACAGAATATGATAAATAACACAGCTAGATTATACAAGAGAAGAGGCTTAAATCTTTCGAAAGCTAATGAATAGATGACAATGATAGCTCAGTCAATGCTGATAAATAACGACAAGTTGCTGGATAGTGGAATATGGGACTAATTTGTGCACTATTCAGCATATGAAATTAAAAAAAAAAGTCAAAGAGTCAAGTATGTGTAACATTAAATATGAATGATTGGAATGAAGATGGGGCGAGATGAAAGTCAAATCTATATGTACCATTAAATATGAGCTGGCAGTACCTAAAGGCATTTTTTTCAATCTCATGGAGGATCAAAGGATACCCACCTCTTAAAGGAAATGTGTATATATTTTTTAAATGTGAAAGAGTCAGTGTAAATAAAAAAAAAAAAACTTAAAAAAAATGGACAGCATACTCAGAAAGAATTGCTAATGCAACTTTTGATGCTGAACATTGGAAACAATGTGAAAGGTATTGATGGTTGGCTCTGAGAATGAAAGGAAAAGAACGAAAGAACAAAGAGCAGCTCGAGTTGGCAATGGATGAGCATGGATGGCAGATAATGAGAAGAGGAGTTCAGCCAGACACACAGGGCCTTAGATCTCTGAGAGGATAACAGATGAGAAAGCACAGTCAGGGCAGAGAATGTAGAATCATGAAGTCTTTGATGAATCTTCTTCACATCAGTCTAGGTATGCCCTAAAGCAGAGCGAAAGAAATAAAAAGCACTGTCCAAAGGCCCATCTTTGCGTTCTGCTAATGCTGACGTGACAGAAGACAAAACACATCCATATGCAGACTTTTTGAAGACACCAATGAGAGATCTGTCACTGAACCTTTTCTGTGTTTATTAAATCATATAGAATAAAGTGTTTCTGTTCCAGGCTAAGATGTATGTCTGGCCAGTTAAAAAATACAAACTAATTTGTATTAACCCAGGAAAAATTTGTTGTCTGCAACTAAATGACGTGGTTGGAATGGGTCTTCTTTTTTTTTTTTTTCTTTTTTGAGGGCAGTGTCACTGGCCCTCATATGTGGGACTCGAACCAGGGCCGCTGGCTTCCCAAGCCAGCTCTTAACCACTGCACCACTCGGCCGGCCCTGGAATGGGTCTTCTTATTTAGTCAAATAGGCATCATTGCCCATGTCTGGTTACCCTCGCCTCTCTTTAGACGTGTAATTGCTGTCACCTATAGACATATTTTAATGAATTTTGTCTTCAGGGGTGATCAGAGGAGACTCTTAGGGGACAAAATGTTTAAGTATGGGGAGATCTGACTCTTGTATTTATGATGCTGTTACTGCTGCTGCTTAACAAATAAAATTTTCGTTAAGCACTTGTTTCTATTCCTTGGTTTATAATTAGCTAAAAAATCAGTTTGGAGGAGTTTCACAATGGAAATAGGATAGTTAGAAGTAATGACTGTTTCTACATACAAAATTGTAAAGCATTTTTTTTTTATTCAGCTGAAAAGTGACTGATGTAATCATTCTGCCTCCTTTCTTTCTCCTTTGTCATTTCCCACCTTCTGAGAAAGGACCTCAGAGTTCAGAATGCCGCCTTCCATGCCCTCATCGTCTTTGAGTCATCAGCAGCTTCCTTTCTTCACAGACAGAGATCTAGAATGGTGGGCAGGACAAGAGAGTCTGGGTAGGTACAGGAGGTGCTGGTGCCTCGTTCACTACCCATAATAAACCTTAACCACCTGGCCTCATTAAGCAAAACAAAACAAAAAACAGCACAACACAACAATCAAATAAGCTATCTGTAGCGTTTGTGCAGGCAAGGGAAGCTTTTTCTTTGAAAAAGTGTGTTGTCTTGCATTACTGAGGTTGCTTCTCCTGACCACCTGGAAGAAGATGGAAGGTTAGATTTTAGGAGTGACAAGACCACAAGGGGTCATCTAGTTTTTCTGAGAGAACATATTAAGACGATATTTCAGTAACTTAAATTGTCTGTTCACGCATTTGTTTATTTATTCAGTTGTTGCTTCTCAAGCTCCTGGGGCTCTAACGTTGAGAAAAAAATAGATGTGACCCATGCCCTCATAGAGCTTATTCTAGTTTAGGATGTAACTAATTGTATATACAGCTAGTCACACAAACGAGGACATATACCATAATAACGAAGGTGGTCTGACAGGGCACCAAGTTCTATGAGCACATATAACAAAGAAATTGAATCTAGACTTGTGGGTTAAGTAAACCTTGATGTGAGAGCTGAAGGATGAATAGAAATTAATTAGATGTGGTGGGATGAGGGAGTATCCAGGTAGGCGGAATCTCAAGAACACCAGCCTATGAAGGCAGCAAGATTTTCTTCAAGTTCTCTAGATACAGTACTTAACAGGCTAGGTTCTGGGTCTCCCTGCTGCATGAAATCTTGGTTCCATTATTTACCCAGTGAACACAGGTGGTTCCTTTCTCTGAGCCTCAATTCCTGAGGGGAAGATAAAAATAGTAAGGGATAAATGATAAGACCAAGATCATAAAGTTGTTTTGAATTAAATGAGCTAGTGATGTAAACCATTTGGAACAGCTCACAGCATGCTGTAACTAATTATTAGTTATTTTTATTAGGTGTCAGCATTCTAAATCCTTATCATTTTTAAAGTCAGGAAAATTTGTTTCATGTAGTTTTAAACTTTATTGAAGTAATACACATGTTTAAAGACTTAGATTTCTACGGGCTTGTAATGAGAAAAAGCTGACCCCAGCATTTTGCATTTCTGGGATGCCATAGTTTTTACTTCCATATCTCTAAATAACATGCTTATTTGACTACTTCTTAAATTTTCAGTTTTAGATGTTAGCTATTGACTTTCTTCTATGTAAGACAAGGATTTAACTCTTTCATGCTCTGCTTGCAACTCTACCACATATATGTTAGAAGTAATGACTAATTTCTACATATGTGATATATAGAAAGCATCCGCCTCCCATTGTGTTCACAAAACTATGTTAATGTGAGTGCAGCTGAGCCAGGTAGTATGCTATAATTAGTTGTGCTTTCCTCCATAATATTTTGTTTTTCTTAAAATTAAAAATAATTGTCTTTTTTGTTTATATTTTTGCTTATTTTTCTATGTGTTGATCACTAATTCAATCCCAAACCCTTCTCAATTGTGTACATCTTATTTTAATACATTTAAATACTTCATACCAATTTAATTTTTTGAAAAAGAATCTCTCTTGGAGCAGCTGGGTCTGCATTGGTCTGTACTGCTTGCTCTTTAGGCCTGATGCACAATTCTCATCTGCATCTACCTGCACTATCATCCTGGGGGTTCCCCTTTACTTCTCTGTCCTTTAAATATGCTTTCCCCTTGATTATTTTCACTATTCACTCTTGACTTGCTGTCTCATTTTGGTGGAGCACATATTCCAGTATTTTCCTTTGAAAAGGTATGTGGGTTTAAATTTTTAAATGAAATGTTTATCTGAAATGTTGAATATTATTCTACCCTTACATCAAATTGACAATTTTGGGGGGTATAGAATTTTAGGTTGGAAACCTTATTTCCCCAGTATTTTAAATGCATTGCTTTATTTTCTTTTAGATTCCAGGAGATGCTGTTAAGAAGTCACTGCCATACTGATTTTTTCTTTTTTTATCCTGTACATGAAAACTTTTTTTCCCTCTTGCTGGAAGCTTGTAGTATTTCTCTTTGTCATGCAGAATTTTTATGATGCTAGTCATATATCTGGTTGTGTGATTATTTTCATCCCTTGTACTGGATACTTTCCATCTGGAAAAGCATGTCTTTTAGTCATGAGAAATTTCCTAGAATTATGTTTTTTATTTTTTCCTTCTGTTTTCTCTTGTCTCTATTTCTCAAATTCTTTAAAAAATAAAAAAAAGTTTTCAACTGCAGTTGATATGCAATATTATATTAGTTTACAGCATAGTGGTTAGACATTTATATAACTTACAAAGTGATCACTCTGATAAGTCTAGTGCCCTCCTGGCATCATGCATAGTTAATATAATATTATTGACTACATTCCCTATACTGCATTTAAATCCCCATGGCTACTTTGTAATAGCCAATTTGTACTTCTTAATCCCTTCATCTTTTTCATCCCAGCCCCCAACCCCTTCCCATCTGGCAACCATGAGTTTGTTTTCTGTATTTATGAGTTTGTTTCTGTTTTGTTTGTTCATTTATATGAAATCATATAGTATTTGTATTTCTCTGTCTGACTTATTTCACTTAGAATAATACCCTCTAGGTTTATTCTTGTTGTCACAAATGGTAAGATTTCATTTTTTTTTAGTGGCTGAGTAGTATTCCATTGTATAGAGATGTCCCTCATCTTTAATTGTCTATTGATGGGCACTTAGGTTGTGTCCATAGCTTGGCTATTGTAAATAATGCTGTAATGAACATAGAGGTGCATATATCTTTGAGTTAGGATGAAGACCCAGAAGTGGGATTGCTGAGTCATATGATAGTTCTATTTTAATATTTTTGAGCAAACTACATACTGTTTTCCATAGTGGCTGCCTTAATTTACAATCCCATCAACAGTGCACAAGGGTTCCCTTTTCTCCACATCCTCACCGACATTTGTTGTTTGTTAATTTATTGATGGTAGCCATTTTGATAGGTGTGAGGTGATATCTCATTGCGGTTTCAATTTGCATTTCTCTGATGATTAGTGATATTGAACATCTTTTCATATGTCTATTGACTATCTGTATATCCTCTTTGGAGAAATGTCTATTCAGGTCCTCTGCCCAGTTTTTAATTGGATTTTTTTTTTTTTTGGTGTTAAGTTATATGAGTTCTTTATATATTTTGGATATTAACCAATTATCAGATTTGTCATTGGTGAATATCTTCTCCCATTCAGTAGATTGTCTTTTTGTTTTGTTGATGGTTTCCTTTGCTGAACAAAAACTTTTTAGTTTGATCTAGTCCCATTTGTTTATTTTTTCTTTTGTTTCTCCTGCCCAAGGAGACATATCCTAAAATTTATGTCAAAGAGTTTACTGCTTAGGTTTTCTTCTAGGAGTTTTATAGTTTTGGGTCTTTTTATTTGAAAGTTCAACATCTTGGACTGATGTGCCAATTTTCATTTATTTTTCCTTCCATTTTCCACCTCTTTTATTTATGTCTTTTTGTAACATCTCCTCAAATTTATTTTCTGTTTCTTCTTTTGAATTTTTCATTTCTGTTATCATGCTTTTAATTTCTAAGAACTCTTGTTTTTTGAATATTCATTTTAAAAATTAGAATACCTTTCTTGTTTTGTGATGCAGCATATTTTATCTTTCTGATGATTATTAATTATAAGATTTTCAGAAGTTTTCTTTGTCATAGCCTCCAAGTTGATTTTTATTGTTTTGTTTTATTGTAGTGCTAACCTTCATACAGATGCATTCTTCAAACATCTGCTGATTCTTGACTGTGTAGATTTGTGTGAGGCACTAGAGCAGATTAAAAACTGTGGTTTTTTGCTGTGGTTTTCACTACAGGGAAACCTGGCTGGGCTATTACCTTGGGAAACTTCTGTTACCAGTTATCAATGTTATTAGATCTGTTCTCTTTGATTAATCAAATTTCCAGAGACAATCATATGTCGTGTGTGTGTGCGTGCGCGCGCGCCTGGGTGTGGGCATTCTGGGAACCAAGTAAGGGAAGAAGTCTTGGGATCTTAACATTAAGTATGTATATATTAACTAAATCTCTCTTATTTTAGGATAGTGGCCTTTTCCTAAAGTGGGCATGATGTTTCCCAATCCAAAGGCCCTCAGATGAAATAAAACTTTAGTCTTCTACAAGGCCTAGGGAAAGAGAGCACCCAGTTGCATTGAGTGAAGGAAAGAAATCATGAATATCAGTTTATTTGCTTTTAAGCAGATTTTCTATCAGTCATCCTGCTTTTTTCTTCACCTTCACCTTGATAGCCACAGGCTCAGCTACTTTCTGGGCCTGTTGGGGTTTGTGCTATAAAATGGGTTTGTTCTTTGCTCTTGTGCTGGCTTAGAATTAAGTTTACTTGGGGCCTGCTAAACCAGATAACTAGAATTTATTTGCAATTCTTATTTCTAGTTTATGAAATATATTATCTTTTTCCCCATTGTTCTTTTGAATTTGTACCTTAAAATTGTCCTGTACTGTGATTTTAGAGAGCTTAAGGGAAAGATCAGAATTAAATGCATGTGATCAATCTATCATCTTTTGCTGAAAGTGAAGAAATTCCGGAACCTCAGCATTTTCTGGTGAAAAGAGCACCTAACTGATTTGAAGTTATTTTTTTCTGCTCCTTGCCCACCTTACTTTACATATTTTCATCTAAAAAAACAAAAACCAGTTTTAGTAATATTTCAGTATAACATTTTTATTATTATCAGTACATGTAGTATATTTTCTAATGTGGACTTCAGTATATTTAGACTTGATGAAAAGTAAGTTCAAATTACATTTTGTATGTTCTTCCTCAGTAGTGATGGTTAGTCTTAGTAAAGCTGTAATAGTAGTTAAAATGATGATATTTAATTTTCTATTCTCAGAGATTCATTCTCTAGTTTGGGATTATTTAGGTTCCTTGATCTCTATTTCCTTTATTTAATGCTGCTTTGCTTCTGAACCTTTCAGTTCTCACTAAGGTCTTTCTCCATTAAATTAATAAAAAGATAGGAAGTAGAATAAAGTTGTACAATTACCCTTTTTAGTTCAGTTCAATAAACATTGCTCACAATGTGTACAGTATTGTGCTAGGCACTGAACATAAAGAAATAGGGCATGGTCTCTACGCAGCCTATGTCCTTATTAATAGATATTGAGTTAGTTAAAACTAAAACGGACAAGAATTAGTTTTTGATTATCTGTATATTTGATTTGATATACCCTTCCTACTCATTTAAAAATCTGATTGTAATTTTAGTTGAATCTTTTTAAACAATGTCAAAATATATGAAGAAAAACTCAGTAGTGCCTACCTTCATGCATTAATTTAACAAATGAGTGAAATGCACTGTTAATTTCATGCCTTTCATTTAAGGGTCTGAACCCCATTATAATGCAAAAAATACATTGTCCAATTACACCTCAGTACTTTCAGATTGTTTTCCATCAGTAAGTTTGAAAGGCTTGGAAATGGAGAGAATATGAGGCTCTTGGTAATCTGTAGGGGATAGTGAATGATATATTGGAGGGGATTAAGGGAGAACAATACACCTGAAAAGGAAGGCTAGTAGTGCCAAAAAGAGAGCACCAGTCTCTCAATGTTCTTAATTCATTTGGATTAAAAAAAAAAAAAAGGTGATCTCTTTTGTTTTATTCTAATTCTATAATTTTAACAATCCTTGAGTGGTCTATGTAGTAATTTTCGACTAACTAGCAAATTTGATTGACCAGAACAAATTTGCTGCCAACTGTTATGGACCATTGAGATTTTATAGTGGATCATTAGTTCCTGGAGGGAGGAGACCTTGTGTGCTTTTTATTTCTCTTATATCTCTTCTCAACACCAACACCTGCCCTCTCAGCAGAAGTGGTGGGACCTCAGCTAAGGCTGTTGATTGACTGAAGATATTATGCCATCCTGCTTCATTCCACCCGGCACATTTCCTCTTGGCTTGAATGTCATTGAGGTTGTCTTTCCCTTCTGAACACTCAGCTCCGCCCTCTTCCCCATTCCAGCTTATTGGCCAGGCCCTTGTTACCTTTTGCCCTTGGAATTGATCCCTAGAAGCTGCAAATATCTCTAGTTAATGGTTCAGAGATTGCTAGATTGTCAGGCCCTGAAACCTGCATTTATAACATTATGGGAAGTCTGGATATCAAAGGGGCTAGGGTGGCTTCTCAGTGTGGTTAGAAAGATGGAGGGGCTATAATGCCCATCACCTTTGCAGAAAAGCAGAAACCCTGGGGAGAATTGCCAGGACTTGATTCTTTAGCGTAGGTTTTGTTGAGGGGTGATAGAGAGGTTCACACAAGATGTCCTTTCAAATAACCCACTATTTTCACTATTTCCTCTCACCCATTAAAGAAAAAAAATTATGGTACCAGAATGGTTAGTGCTCAGGCTCCAGAGTCATTCTATTTGGGTTCAAATTCAAGGTTTTATATTTGCTAACTGTGGTTTTTAGAAAAACCATAGAAAAGTTACTTGACCTTTCCATACCTCGGTTTTTTCATTTTTTCTCATTTGCAGAATGGGGATAATAATAATGTCACCTCATAAGGTCATCGGGCAGGGATTAAATGAGTTAATACGGGTTAAATGCTTAGAATATGTGTCCAGTATAAATTAGTCATCATCGTTATTACTATCCAGATGAGCAGATCAAAGGTGTCTGCAAGAATCCAGGGGATTTGGAGAACCCCTGACTTCCAGGTCCCTCTGAATTGCTCACCACTAGGAAGA
Organism: Aselliscus stoliczkanus; assembly: GCA_033961575.1. NCBI lineage: Eukaryota > Metazoa > Chordata > Mammalia > Chiroptera > Hipposideridae > Aselliscus > Aselliscus stoliczkanus. The sequence continues at coordinate 66,370,057 of CM066730.1, read as the reverse complement.
AAATAATGATCTGCTTTGTGTAAAACCTCGTTGTCACTAGCTCACTAATTAGGTTTCCAACTTTTTATAGCCCAGAGGGTGACAGACAAAATTTGAGTGTAGAAGAAGGGAGTTGTACCTAAAATTAATGAGAAAATTGCTAAAATATATTGTTGCTATGGAGGCAGCAATGTGTGTAGAAGCAGCTGTGGACATGGTGATAGATGACCTCTGCCCCTTGGCAAACCATTTAGCCTGTCCGACCCTCTGACTCCTTGCCTGTAAAATGAAGATAAAAATATCTACTTCAAGGAGCATTTTGAAGATTAATTACACCCAGATGTGTGTGTGTGTGTGTGTGTGTGTGTGTGTGCGTGTGTGCGTATGCATGCTTGAGCATGAGTACACACACACTCATACCTAATACTTATTGAGCAGTTAGTATAGTGCCTGGCATATCATAAGGATTTAATAAATGTTAGCTGCTTTTCTTATGTTACATTATGAATAGGTATATGTCTTTCACCCTGAGTCAGCCTGACGTAGTAATCCCTTATAAGAAGGCTCGGTGTATTTGTGCTTGTGAAACCATAAGACTTCAAGGAACAAAAAAGGCAAAACAATGAAGAACGCACCAGAATTGTGTGGCAGTGGCAGCTGAGGATAAGCAGGCATGGACGGCCATGTCTGGAGTATTAACCTTACAGGCCCCTTTGACAAGGTGGAATTTATCTAACTATTGAATTTAGGGCAATCCTAAGCATGGGCAGAGTATAACAAAAGAAATTGTCTCTGAAGTTTTGCTTTTTAGAGATACGTTTTCTATGGACAGTTGACTTATCTTTAATGAACATTTTTTTCTGGCCTCGTCATACCCTTTCAACCATCCCCTTAGTGTGAAAAATCCTCCCCTTGCCTTTCTTCATTCTCTTCAGGATTTCCCTGTGATGGCTTCTTCTCAGGCTCCTCTGTAGGTGACTCATCCGTTGCTTATCTCTCAAATGTTGATGATCCTCAAAGATCTGCTGTCACCCCTCTTTACACATTTGTGGCCAAGAGAGCTAATTGTGTACCTCCACATCAAGTCTCTCCTTTGTTCTTAGCCACAGACCCTGCATTTTAGATGGGCACATGCCCACCTGAGATAAAGGCAACATTTCCTAATCTCCCTTGCAGTTATGTGATAAAGAAAAGGTTATTTTGTGTGGCACTTCAAGGAAGAGAGTTTTATTTCTGTTTTCTTCTTTCTTTTTGCCTCTTGTGCTTGTCATCTTCCTTCTGACCTGCAGTGAGGAGGGGTTGGCAAAACTCTAGCAGCCCTTTTTGGACCACAAAGTGACCTTGAAGATGGAATCCATGTTTTAGGGTGGTGGGGCAGAGGCAAGGTCCTGTTGTGGTACTGCCACACCAGCCATAGACTGCTTACCTCTGGACTTCTTTTATATGCGAGAGAAGTAGTCCTTTCTTGTTTAAGCTGTTGCTATTTTAGGTTTTTCCCATTATATGTGTGGCATGCTTCAAGGAACATGCAAGCATGGGCAATGAGGTGATTGGAGGCGAGGATGATGCACTGGACAGTAGAGGCCATATTTTGTTTTCTGGGCACCATCTAAGGTTCTGAGATTCTTGTGCAGCTGTAGGAATGTGATGTAGGATGTCCTTTTGTCAACCGAGATGGAACTTTCTTACAGATGGGGATCTTAAAGTTAGATCCAAGTTGGCACGAAGAAATAAAATGTTTCTTGTACACGTAAGTTAGTGGAGTGGAATTCATCTTGATAAACCCTAGATTATCTTTTGTATGAGACGTTCATTGACCTATATAGTTTCCTCCTTAAAACCTTGCGGACTCCTTTTCATGTCAGTAAATATACATGTATATCATTACCTTTAACAAGTGTAAAATAGTCTGCTGTGCTGGTGTGCTGCAGTATATTTAGCCAGCCTTCTTTCTTCTTTAGCAATCCTTCCCAGCTAGTATCTCAGATGGTATATTGGACTCGGGTGCTTGCTGTCACTTGTGCATATGTTAGTGACTTATCGCTGCCCTTAGCCCCTCTTGATGGCTTTCAGTCTAATTTGCTGACTTCTCTATAATTCTTGACTAGCCTATGGTAGGCGTTCTCTTTACCCCCATTTAGGCTTTGCTGGTCCTATGATGGCTTATACCCTCTGAAAGCACCCAACCCTCTTTGTGGTATGAGGTAATTACATCCAGGCATGTTCCCATCTTATTTATCTAAAGGCCAACTCAAATACCATTGCTCAAAATCTCCTTTGACCCACTCTACCAGACGGAAGTCATCTCTCCCCTATCCTAACAGTTTAGACACTTACCTGTGCTTCCTGTGTGACCTCGTCATTTCCTGCCTATGTCTTTAGGTTCATAGCCTACCTTATCACCCCTGCTCCTTAGGCCTTGAGTTCCTTAATAAAAAGATTGATGTTTGCCTCATCTCCCAACCCCAGTGATCACAGTATTTTTTCACATCCAGGGTTCAGAGATATTTCACATCCAGGGGTGAAGGTTATTTCTGTTGATTTTCCTCATAATAATTTACTATTCTTGGTACCTTGATTCTCAATATCATTTAGAGGCTTGTCATTGTAGTAAAATCTCAAGGCTCTGGAATTAAAACTTTTGAGTGTCTTAAAACACATCTGCCATACTGCAGAAGTAGGTAGCAGGAAATCAGCATAGTACACAGCATAGCTGTATTGTTTTGACCCTTCAAGAAACATGATTAAGGCAGGAGGAGTAGCTTTCCCATTGTCTCAGCAGCTGGAGACTCCCTGAGGTTGCTTTTGGCCTGAACCCATCTGCCTGTGAAAATCTTTAGCCCTAAAATATTTAATAAGAACTATAATGTCTTCAAATGCTCAGGCAGCCAGACTGACCCAAGCCAAATCCTTTCAACTGGCTAACACACTGGGAATCTAGGGCACCAAGTTTGGATGAGGTTCCTTTCATTGTCATGCAGAGATTCAAAGAGCTAGAGGAAAAGTAGATTGCCTTTTTGCTGGGTGGGGATGTCTAGAAAGCTTAACAAGGCCAACTCTGGGTTTTGCAGTCTACTGATGGGAGGCCTGGTGTGACAGGCAGTTAATGCTTAAGGACAATGAGCTGTCTTGCTGTGTGATCTCGGCAAGACAGTCTTTTATGGTTTCATTGATGAGTCATCCTCTCTGAGCAATCAATTTTAGTTTGCTATCCTCGCTCTGCTTTCCCTATGAATACGTTTATTTATAATCTTCAAATCCTCTATCCCTGCTTGGTCTCTGATTTTGAACTTTGGCTGGGCACTGGCTGGGAAACTTCCGGCTGTTTGGTTTTGGGGTATATATTTCAAAGTCAAATCGTCTAGACATCTGTTACAGAAGTTGGTGCAGCTCTGCTGAGCATGTATGTCACTTGGGAGATGAATTTCTTTATGGCTGGCCTGGCATCGTTAATTTTAGTAAAAAGTTTTTGCATTGTAGTTTTATATGCTAATAGTCTGGAAGTGCTCTGCATTACTAATCCCACAGGCCTGGGAAATGAAAGCCTCTGACAGAGTCTATGACAGGAAAATACCACCAGCTCTGACACCTGATTACCCATTGATGTTTCCAGTGAATCCGTCAGTGAGCCACCTGCTCCACCCAGATATTCTTTTCCCACTTAATATGAGGATGTACATCTGCCAATAATGCTGAAGAGCATAACAACAACAGTGACGACAATGATAATGGTGCTGGCCACCATTTATCAAGTATCGAGTATTGACCAGGCACCGAGCTAGGTGCTCTGAGTATATCATTGTTTCCTGTCCCTGACTGCACCTGAGAACCACCTGGTAGTTAAGAAAACAAAAATGTGCCAGGGTCCCACCCCAGTGCAATGAAATCAGAAATTTTTTTCTCCAGTCTGACTCCCAGAGCTCTCTTTATAAATCCTTTTAAAAAATTACCATTAATTTTCCATGATTATTAAAGCAATGTATAATCCTTATAGGATATTTAGATAATAGGAAATGAAATTAAAATCATACATGATTCCACCAGAAATCCTCTGTTAACATATTTAAACAACTTTACTGAGGTATAATTAATATGTAATAAAGTGCTCATTGGAAACATACAAATTGAAGTTTTGACACTGTGAATATTTGGATATGTTTCCTTCTGATCCCTTTTTTCTTTCTTTCTCCCTCCCTACCTCCTTCTCTCACTTCCCCCTCCCCACCACACACATAATCGGCATTATACAGCATACACATTTTTATAGCCTGTTCTTTTTTCATTAACACTTATCATGAGCATTTTCCTGTGTTATATTATTTTCAGTAGATGAATTTAATGGCTGCATAGTATTCTATCATATGGTTCCCTTATAATTAATTTAACTTTCCTTTATTGTTGGATAGTTACATAATTTCTACCTTTTTTACTATTAGAAATAAAGATATAATGAACTGTTAAAAAAGTATTCTTGCCAGATTAGACTATTGCAGTACAGGACTTTGGTCAAGTTAGAAAGAAAAATTTTTGTGCCTCAGTTTCCTCATCTGCAAATGGAGCTAATATTAACCCCCACCATACAAGAATGTTGGGATGAGTAAATAAAATATTACTTTAGCCTAGCAATATTTAGTACAACATTCAGCACTTGATATGTGTTCAATGTATATTAGCTGTTGTCTTTATCATTATTGGCTTTTAGTTGTATGAGCATGTGTCTATGCCTTTTCTGTCATATTACGTAGAATATCTTTGAACACTAAAACCATGTGTTATGCTTTTTTGTCTCTTTTGGAAGTGATTCCATAATGGTAAGCATATGACAAAGTCCACACACATTTCTGAATAAAGTCACTGAATTAATCCATCATTCAACCAATTCAACCTTTTAAACTGGGTTTTCACCATCCTTAGGCTCTTACAGCTCCCTTCCAGCCTGATATATTGGCATACATATTTGCTATATGCCTCCTCTTCTGTTGTGCTCATCCTCTCTTACTTAATGCATCCTGGTTACAGGGGACCGAGGTCACAGGTGCCCTGCAGCAGGGGTGCTCAGGAGGATCCGGTGGCCTCTCCCAGTGAGCACCTCAGTTAGTTATCCTAGAAAGGAGTAAGGGGCCTGGAGAATCAAAGAAGACAAAGGAGAAGAATACTTGCTTTTGCTTGTGTAAATCAGCATTGGGAGAGATGCAGGAAGATAAGGCAAGGGAAGAGCCAATATGGGGGTGTGGGTCAGGTCATAGTGTACTCTAGTCTGATAGGAATAAGTGTGAAACTATATTGGTGGCAGGGGGCTGGTTTGGGGATGACTGCTGGATGCATGTGTTCCCTCTTCGTGTGGCTAATTTATGTTAAGTTAAAGAAGGTTTCCATCAGTTCCATATCATTGCAAGTCTCAGGATACGTTGGTGGATGGGAGGCAGCCATGAGCAGCAGGCAGCTTCCACCATTTGCCACCACATTTGCAGAGTGTATGACTCTCCTGGGACTGGAGGTGGAGCCCAAGGTGATGGATGTTACATCTTCCAGCATTTGTGTTTCTTTATCTCTGTGCCAGTGTAATATATTTGACTGCTAATTAGTATTTGTTCTCTCTTTATTTTGCTTCTTCCTTTTAAACAGGTCGCTAGGCCCTTAGTGAGCTTTGGAATCAGGGATTCAGAAATTTTTGGCTGTGTGAAAAATAGAAGCTGCTGGAAGTCAATGTCTTTGTTCTTTTGGAGAAGCTAAGCTGAAAAACAAGATTATACCTGGTGTTTTCAACAGGGATGGGAGAGAGGAGGGAAAGGTTTCCAGAAATTGGGATGTTTCACCTTCATCACAAACCCACATTGGCTTCACAGCAGCACCCTGGAAAGTTGCAGTAGCTCAGTGTGGGGGGGGCATGTAATGAGCCTGGGGAAGGAAGGGGGTCTCTAGACACCAGGACTCCCAGTCTCAACAAAGATTTTTGGGCCCTATATGTGACATGGAGGCAGAGGACCACTTATCTCGAGGGACCACGGTGGGTTTGATCAATGAGGATGACATCGACAGCCACAATGGGCTAAATATTCATCTCTGCCACCATTTTCCTAGTACCACATATTGGCACGGTGTCTGACTGAATTTCCCTCTGGCCTGGCAACATGGAGATTTGCAATTGGACTTACCTTGATTACCACAAATGAAAGAAATGTGTGTTTCTTACAAGCCCATGTTTTCATACCCACTGAGATTTTATTCTGTCTGCATCTTGAAATTGAAGTTGACATTTCCTTTGTTACATGGAGGAGTTATAGTCAGAATGAAGCTGAAAGGCTGTAAGTTCCACGGGGGCAGGGAGCTATCCAGCACCTACACTGTACCTCTAAAGTGTGTGCTGATTAAATAACCCAAATGTAAATGGTTATTTTTCTTGACAGGTTCAGGAAGGAGAACCAGGAGATATGCTGACTGCCTTACTCATGTAAGGTGACATCACTCTCTATTTCTGTGGCTGCTCTCTAGTCCTGATGATTACTCTCACCTAACACACCTGACAGTTGCACCGTGGACAATACCAGAAGCCAGTGAATGTCATCTGAGGTCTCCATAATCACAGACTGCCCCAACACTGGAGAGTCAGAGTAGAGTCAGGAAAAGCAGAAACATTCAATTACATTGCTTTAGGCTCACTGACTTGTCATTAGGCCTATTGCCTAATTTCTTTTATGCTGTGCCAGGCTCTTTCTAGACACTTGATCTAGGACATATACCTGCCTGATAAATATCCCCAGGTGGCAGAAAAGTTCACATCGTGTCCTGAGCCCATCAGCAGTGACATGGCTTTTCTGGGACTCAGTGTCCTGTGACTGGCACAGAGGAGCCTTCTTTTTCTTATTGACCCTTCCTATTTTCCAAACTGTGTGATACGTAAAGCCTATATTCAAGACTTTTTCCCCATTAGCACTACCTGTGCATGAATGCCTCATTGCATTCCAAATGTCAAACTCTAATGGAATAATAGGCTTTAACCTAGAGCAGACAGCCAGGCTGATCAAGTGTTAAAGAAGGGTTATTAATGAAAATGAGAAAAACGGTATATTTAAGAGAGAGTATCCAGTGAAGAGAACAGTGGGCTGGGATAATGGCTTCCTGCTGCTCGTGGGAAGCTGCAAAGGCACAGCTTCCGCTTTCACAACAGACCTGGGGATGCTCTGTCTCAAGATGTAATGAAGAGTGCACCTTTCATCACAGGAGGGCAGCAGACTTCCTGCACATTAGCTCCTTGCTTCTCAAGAGTCCCTGAGACAGATGTTACAGAGGGTGGGGATAGATTCTGACAGGAGGCTGTGCTCTGGAACTACCAAGAGTGTGGGGTTGGAACCTAAAGTGAAAAGTCAGGGGGAGGCAAGTTGCTTTGGGACCAGAAAAGGCTCAGACAGACTGAGAACAGTGAGTGCAGAGTTGAGCAAAAAAAGCCCCATCCGTGTAGAACGCAAGGGCAAGTGAGTTTTGTTTATCTACCACAGCCTTCCAGAGAGATCTAAGGACAGACAGTTCCTTAACCTTTCTGCTCCTAGTATTACAGGAACAAAAGTATCAGTTCTGCCTCCCTCAGGTGGTGGTTTTGACATGGTAATACATGTGAAAATGCTTTCAGACTGAAAAGTAGGTGTTATCCAACAAACATTTATTTAACAATTTATTCAGCAGTTTTGCATCAATAATGCAGGAGGCACTGTGTTACATGCAAGCTATGTAAAACATGGCTTTTGAACCTAAATGATTACAAGGTAAATCACGCGATGATAAATCCCCCAAGTGCAATTTAAATTATGAGCTATGAAACTTTAGAGGAAGAAGAGCTCATTTCTGGCTTGAGGCCTGAATGGAGAGCTGCTCATAGAAACAGGTGGCAGGGTGGCCAGCTAAGTGGCGCAGTTGGTTAAGAATGCAAGCTCTGAGCAACAGGGTTACTGGTTTGATTCCCACATGGGCCAGTGAGCTGGGCCTGAGCTGAGCTGCCGCTGAGCTGCCAACAGGTGGCAGGATGGTTCAGCTGGTGAGAGCACCTGCTCCTAACAACAAGGTTGCCGGTTCAACTCCTGCATGGAATGGTGGACTATGCCTCCCCTCACCCCTCCCACCCCACAATTAAGATTGAACACAGCACCTTGAGCTGAGTGGCCATGAGCTGCTGATGGGCAGCCAGATGGTGACTGGATTTGGAGCTGAGCTAGCTGTGCCCTCCACAACTAAGATTGAAGGACAACAACTTGGCTGTTCCCCTTCCCCAATTCCTGTTCCCTTTCCCCAATTCCACAATAAAATCTTTAAAAAAAGAAAAAAAAGAAAGAAAGAAATAGGTGGCAGGAAAGCTAAGACTAAAGGCTGGGCAGATAGGGTAGAGGTAGCATTCTGCATTCAGGGAACAGAATGAGGAAGATGTGGAATGGAAAGCCCTAGTGGTGGGCTGGACTAAGATGATGACAATGGAATGAAAAGAAAAAAGGCAAGACATGGGAAGAAGGGAAAATCATCAGGTGCCTATTGGACATAAGGATCCAGGGAGAGAAGGTTAAGAATAGGAAGAAGAGGGGCTAGGAATGAGCCTGAAGATAAGGTAGAGTGGGACTCAGAAGGGCCTTTTGGGCCATCCTACGGCATCAAGCATCATTTAATGGGCATGTGGAACCTGTGAACTCTCAAGGGAGATGATATGGGATCCAATTTGACTTCTGGGAGAATCCCTGTCTAGACTGGAGTTCAGAAACACTGGTGACCAAGAGAATTGTCAAAAAACTTTATAATCTATTGTTTAGATAAAAAAAAAATGATGGGCTGGGATTATGGGCAACAGAGAGGGAGTTAGAGCACAGAGAGAGGAGTTGAAAATTACTCAAGATCTGTGGATAGTGGTGTCTATTACTGGAAACCAGGAAGAGAGACAAGGGATGACTTTGTGGAGAATGGTGATTAGTTCAGCTATGGATGTGCTGAATATGAGGTGGTTTTAGGACAGCCAGGCAAAGGTGTTCAGGAGGTAGCTGGAAATAAAGACCACGAGCTCACTGTAGACACAGGAGACGAAAATAGAACTGTGAACATAGACGTCTAAATAGAAGCAGATTTTATAGGATGAGAACAGGACCTAAGATGGACTCCTGGGTAAACTCAACCTTTATGAGACATTTTATAGTCTATACACAGCTTCTACAGCCATTAAATCTTTTGATCATTATAACCCTGTGGGGTACTGGTGAAGGTTTCATTATAGGCTGGGAGTCTTGGCAAGACAAATATATGAAGTTGAGAGGATCCAGTGGCCTGATATCATAGTGATATCCTAACCTACTTGGAGGAAATTTGTCCATTTTGCTGTATCGTCTCTGTATTGCTTATGGTTCTTTGGAGGAAACATTTTCCTCTCTACTTTTTTAGTTGAACTCTTTATCTGAACAGATCACCAGGAAAGAAATTTCTCATAGAAGACAAAGGGCCATGAAGTAGATAGGATATATGTTGTATCAGTCAGAAATGCTTTTTGGTGCAGGTAACTAACGGAGGTTAAACAAGTAGGAATTTCCTTTTCCTCTATAATTTGAAGTCTGGAGAAGGTGTCCTGTGTTCACTCCTTGTTATCTGAGTATTTAGGAAAGTGAGTATTTAGCTTTTCCAATCTCCACAGTGGAGCCAGGCAAGGGAGAAAGGATGGGAATGGATGTTTGTTTGGCCAACCAGTAGGGTCTGCCACTCATATCGCCTAATTATACCACCTGATCTCAATCACAGTATTTATTGTTGTTAAAAACTGCAACCATAAAAATAGTAGAGCAATGGGAGTAATCCCTTGTCATTGCACAGCATTGTTTTACTTTTAAAAAGTTCACCTTTATAAAAGTTTGCATTTGTTCTCATTGCAATTCTAGTATTCTGGTATTCTTTGACAGATGGGGAAATCAAGTCTGAAAGTGGCTCTGTGAGTCGCATGATGTCATAAATTTGGTTAGCAGCAGAGCTGGAGTGACCTGATTCTGGTAACCTGCCTATATGACCAGGGCAGAAATGAGTCATGACAAAGACCTTGAGTCTCCTACCCTTCCAGGCCAGAGTGCTTTCCATTGGACCATAAGGCCTTTGGTTCAGATGCTAAAATGGTTATTATTCCAAGTTCTGAGGCCTGTGTGCATCTTTACAGATGAGCTAAAGTTTGTGATCTGAGTGTCAGGATATCCTTCATGGCTTTCCACACTGTCCTTGTTCATAGATGAGTAGAGACAATCTGAGGCTAGAGAAACACTACACCACTACTGAGGTCCTTTTCCTCATTATTGTCATAATTCTTCCTCCTACCTCCCCTTACAGCTGAAAGGATGCTGTAGGCTGAGGGACAAAAACAACTTTTTTGATCATAAGCGTGTAATAAGGCATCCAGAAAACTTGATAAATAGGAGATACTCAGTTGTGAATACAAAGGATGCCAAAAAAATGTTTACACATTTTAAGAAAGGAAAAACTATTAAATTGTAATACTCAATATGTACTGTAACAAAAGATGAATAAAGTCACGTTTGACTTCTGCAATTACTAGAGGTGCTCAAAGTGGTTACCATCAGCATCCAGGCACTTCTGATGACGGTGAACTATTGCTTGAGCAGCACTGACCAAAGCGTCTACTTGTATACATTTTTTTTGGCACCCCTGGTGTATAACCACAAGACCACACATGTAACTATAGCCAATTGCCAGTCACTTGGGTGTCCTGAGACTTTCCAGGTGGCCAGAATCACTCTGTTAATTAAATTTATCTGCAAATCCCAGACCATGAGTAGTGGGACGCCCAGTGTCCCTCTTCATATCGCTTGGAATTCCTGGGGGAGGGACATATGTTTTTCCAGTGATCTCTCATTCTGGTTTTTCTCCTTTTGCTAAATTATTTTAGTTTCTGATTCACTTCACCAAATGAATATGTATGTGCTAAACAGTATGTAATCCTATTATGGAGCTTATCACTTTGTGCTAGTTCCTGCTCTAATTCTTTCATTTTCTTGAAATATTGCCTACACAAGGCTGTGTGTGTTTCAGGCTTTACCTAAGCTTTGGTCATTTCTAATTAGAAGCTGAGGTAATTTCTAATTAGACTATTCTGATTGGAATATACTTTGCAACAAATGCTTCAGTGCCCTGCAGGTAACGACCAGGGAAGGGACTAGGGTGAGGCCAGTGACGCATGACTCTGAGAGTGAGTGCCTCCTGAAATTTTGCTCCATAGGTTCCTCTCTTACCTCATCCTAGTCTGACTCTGGGGATAACATCTGGTTACAGAAAGGCAAACAACATCACACTGAATAATAAACATTTCTGTTCTTTAAATTTCTAAGCCATTCATCCCCAGAGTAATATTGATCATCTCCTGAACAGAGACTAGACCACCTCCCTCTCGGCTCCTCTCTCTTTGGGGCTCATTTCTTATTGTCCTTCAATATATTGTCCCACTCCCCTATCCCTCTCTTCTTATCTCCCTTGAGACCATTTAGGCCATGCTTCCGGAGACTTCATCTTTCATTTGTGAGATGTCGTTAAGATTTTTGGCTAAACAAAGACCTTGTTCTACCTAAGAAGAGCTCTGGTGCCTCCCATAATTGCGGACTGTCAATCTACAGAGAAATGGCAGATCAAAGTATCCAGAGCATGCCTCTGAAGATGTTAAAAGTCTGGAGTCAGCTGACCATACTTTGAAGGGGACCTTCTCACGGAGAAGTAGTGTGGTGAGGTGGATAGAGTCTTAACCTAGAAACTGACTAGCATGGGGTTGTGGAGCTGAGCAGATGCTTCCAACTTATATGTTGTGTGAATTACAACAATATGTTGTAAGACTAGTCTCTTAACTGTCTTGAGTCTCAATTTGAGATGATACGAGATATTATCTATGAAATTGCTTTTTAAAAAACATAGTGCTTGAAAATGCTATTATTGTAACAACAGCACAAATAAAGACAAGCGCAGGAACATTTGTTAGAGTAAATTTCTGGTTGTATAGGCACAGCTGGTGTGTCTGGGGTGGTATGACCTGGTCTGAGGTGAGGTTACCTGAGATTTGGTGGGCAGAGGAGCCTTCCTGCAAAGGGAAGGATGCCATGTTTTCTGCTGAATGATCCACCGCAGGAAGTGGTCCCTCACAGATCTCCTCTCTCAGGAGTATCAATTAGGAAGGGGTTGAAGTGGCAAGTCCAATTATTGACTAATTGCCAAAAGTGCTAGAAGAATTTCAACCAGACTCCTAATTATCACTTAAGAGACCATTTGGTGTATATACAAAGTGGTGAAGCAGCCTGAAGAACACACACAAAAACCTCTTGTCTCTTGCGGGGGGTGGGGGGGAGGGCGAGGGGGTGGTGTCTTTCATTCAAGGACATTTTGAAAGCATTTCTTGATTTGGAGTCTGCAGAAATAATGGTCAGGACTCCCTGTCTATGTCTTGTGTGTGGATTTCATTTTCAGTGTGAGCAAAAGAACAGGGTGGAATTTTATGCAGTATTCAGTACAAGTTTGGTGCTGGGAAAATGGTTGATACTTGACTCTGTGGTGTTCCTTTTATTTTGTTTATTTTAATTTTAATTTTTTTTTTTTTTTGAGGGCAGTGTCACTGGCCCTCATATGTGGGACCCAAACTGGGGCCGCTGGCTTTCCAACCCAGCACTTAACCACCACACCACTCGGCCAGCCCTGGTGTTCCTTTTATTTATGAGTGGGTATCAATATACTTTAAAACAAATACTTTGCCTACTGTGGCAATCTTTTTTATTGGCTGATTGAAAACATGGAAAATTCTAGTTAAAAAATTCTCTCCCTAGTTCTTCCAATCAGAAGAGCTGTGTTACAGGAAGCTAATCCTAATGAATGGAGCAAATACGTTTGTTGGGAGTTATGGTGGGAACATGGCTTCTTGAATGATGGGAGTATTCTTCAGAGCTGCACGTTCTAGGAGATCTGGAAATCATCCATGTATTTCTCTGACATGTATAAGGGAGTCTCAGAGAGCGGTGGCTTGCTGAAATGAGAAAGAGACTTTTCCATTGTTCTGCTTTTATTTCAGAAGCTTCTAATCAGAAATGACTGGGAATATTGTTTTGGGGATAATAAAAAAAAGCACACATCTTATTTAATTCATAAAAAAGGGGAATAAAGTATAATTAACTAAAATCCTGAATTAAGAAAGTGAGATAAAATATTAACCTTTCAGTTATTTTAATTTAATGTTTCTTAACAGTAACAGTTAAATATTAGCTTTTTTAAAAAAGATTTTATTGGGGAATTGGGGGAGGGGAACAGTGTTGGGGAATCGGGGAAGGGGAACAGACAAGTTGCTGTCTTTTTGTTCTTCAGTCTAGTTGCGGAGGACGTTGCTTCACTGGCCCATGTTGGTATCGTCATTGCGCAATTCGGTCGCGGGCCTCTGGATGTCGCTCACTGTGGCTATTGGCAACTCACCCCAGCTGCCAGCCGCTCACACTGGCTGCCGGCCATTCACTGTAGCCTATGGCAGCCCACTGCAGCAGGGGCTTCAGCCTACACCGTCGCCAGGGCTCGCACAGTCCAACTCCAGGTGGAGCTGTTGTTAGCTGTAGAGGGCAGTGTCACTGGCCCTCATATGTGGGATCCGAACCGGGGCTGCTGGCATCCCAAAACCAGCGCTTAACCAATGCGCCACTCGGCCGGCCCTTAGCTTTTTAATTTTGTTTTTCTTAATGCAGAAAAATTCTTTCTCTCTGTTGTTTGGGAAAACCTATTGGTCTGTTTGCAAAGAAGAGCATTGATATTTGCTCTAAATATATCCCTGTCCAAAGGTAGTAAGGTGGCACATTTCCATTTATGGTTCAGGACTTAATAAGTGAGGCAAAATTCTTTTATCATCCATGGGGAATTGAAGTGTAAATTTTAAAAAATCACAGTAGCAAAAGAGTCAAATGCATTTTTCATGGTCAGCCCTGCCTTATAATTAGGGTGCTATACTTCAGTTACATTTTCAATAAGTGGGACTGAATTTGAGAGCATTGGTACAATCTATCAGAAAATGCTTGAAGCTATGATTCGGTAAAATGCCCCCATATGGAGGAATTGCATATGCTGCTAGAACCAAGTCCTGGTGACTTGAGAATAGTATATCATATTTTACTGTAAATGTCAATGTCCGTGTGTAATTCACTTTAAATATTTCAGCATAGATCGGATAACATTGTGAATGTGTGTGTTAGTTTCAGTCACAGTTTAGGGACAACCAGTTGACTTGATCAGAAGTTATTGTTCCAGGAGTGTCCAGTTAGCAATTCATACTCTAGGCCATACTCCAGATAGGGCTACTGGGGACTTCTGTTATATTTACTTTTGATCAACCCCAGAGACTTTGCTGATTAGCATAATAAATATTAGGAATGAGTTTTAGCAGGTGAAATTAGTGGATTAGTATTGTAGATGTTTGGAAGGGGCTCACATTGGTGAAATGAGTGTTATTCGAGAAGTATGTGTCAGTTAGCATATTTTAAGGATACTTTCCACCTTGGTACAAATAAGGTATAAAAACCTAGCAAGCCTTCTAGTCTGTACCTTTAGGGATGTCGTATTACCTGATGCTTCTAGTATAAGAATTGGCAGTCTTCTCTTTCTTTTTTTTTTTTTAGAGGGCAGTGTCACTGGCCCTCACGTGGGATCCGAACCGGGCACACTGGCATCCCAAGCCACCTCCCAACCACTGTGCCACTCGGCCGGCCCAGCAGTCTTTTCCTGTAAGCAACCAGACTGTAAATATTTTATGCTTTACCAATCATATGGTCTCTGTTCCAACTACTCAACTCTACCTTTGTCCTATGATAGCAGCCATATACAATATGCAAAAGAGTGGACATGGCTGTTTTCCAGTTGACTTTTGTTTACACAATCAGGCAGAGTCAGATTTGGCTTAGGGGCAGATATTTCCTGACCCCTGCTCTAGACTATTGTTTCATCTGCCCCAGGTGAATCTTCCAAGCTAAATTGGATCTCCTAAAATGATGGAGTCCTGGGATGTCACTAAATGAACAGACCAGATAGTATGTACGATTTTGTGACTACTTGCTAATCAACGTTAGTATGTGTGGTCAAATTGGGTTACAGACTTCCTTCCATTTATGCTCATAGTAGGGAATTAGATAACCTTCATACATCTAAAAAATGTTGGTGGCTACACTCACCTACGAACTTAATGGTTGTATAGACAGAATTGACCTGTGCCATGACCTTGAACACGTTGGGCAAAATCAGGATGCTCCTGTTAGTTGGTAGCCCCACTACTGCAGTAATTCCTGATCATGTTGTCCTGTGGTAGGTGCTCTGCAGATTTGATGGATTGATTAGTGAATGAATTGATTTCTGCTTGGCAATTTAGCTTGAGGTGGGCCATTTCTGAGGGTCCTGATGTGCTTAGCATTTAACTCTCTCAGTATGAGTATGGGAATTATATATACATATGGATTAAAAATTGTGCAAATTTACAGTATCAGCTATAGAGATGTTAAGCCATCAATTTAGCACTCTCTGGTTATAGTCTGATTCACATGAGGTTACATGAAGTAGAAAAATGAAACAAAAGATTATGAGCATTGTACACAAATTATATTTATGCCCCACATTGCTTAATTATTCAGTATGACTTGGAGATGAAATTTTAATTTTTTTCGGTGAGCTAACCCTCTTTGGAGATAATCCACTAAAGATAATTGAGATAATCAATTACTGACTAATTGGTTGAATGGGGGTGACTCTTTTTTTCTTATTTAGCTTTTCTTCTCCTTGCCTTCCTCTATAGGTTTTCCCATTACAATGAGAGTTTTCTTGTTCTAAAATCTACCTTGACATTTGCAAATATCAAGCAAGTATTTTTTAAGCAACACTTATGTGCATAGCATGGTGCCAGTTACTCTGAAGGCATAGAGATGAAAAAGGCATAGTTCCGGATCTTAACATCAGAGGAAATGAGGGAGACTTTTTCCTTTGGGGAAAATTATGGAACACTTCATTTGATGTGGACCTTCAAGGACAGGTAGAATTTTGATGGATGGTAAGGGCTTGTTGGTAGAGAGAACTGGATGAATTGAGATTTATAGGTTGGAAAGTTCTGGGTGTGTTTGCATAAAGGTAAACTGTCCAATGTCAGGTCTTGAGGTGGTGTCATTTTCCCAGGAAACCTGGGAGTTGTGAGGGGTTTGGATCACCACTACTCCATGATGAGCTCTTTTGGAGGGCAGAGGAGAATACCACTGCTGAAAACGAAATGCTTGACAGGCAACACAGCTTGAGTTTTGACATCCGATGTTCTGATCTGGGAGGACAAAAGCCAGAGTCATGAATGATGTTGAGTGGTTACCTGGAGTGACAAGAAAGCTGTACCACTAAAGGTGGCCCCTTGTCTAGAATGGAGGTGCTATTTTGAGAAAGCCTTGAGGGAGAATGAGCTGGGGTGCTGGTAGATTGCTGAGACACAGGCTCTGTTCCCCTGCATCCCTCTTGTCCCTCACTAGGAGGCTGGTGAGGTGTAGCTAATTCCCTTAACAGTGTTTTTTACTTGCATGAGAATCATCCAGGGTTGTTTTGAAAATGCAGACTTTCCAGGTCCACTCTAAATCTACTTAGTGTCTGGGTGTGGGATCCAGAAATTCTCATCTAACAAATTCATCAGTTAATTCTTATGGACCCCAAAATATTAAAACCACTACTAGGTAGAAGATATTAAGATGAAGAGTTAGTTGATATTTCTGGTCAGTTTCACTGATGATGTTCTAGCCACTATCCTAGGAGCTGAGGATATGAGAAGACCAAGACTTAGCTCCAGTTTTCAAGAAGCTTATGGTTTCATGAAGAAGGTAGATGTGTAAATCCATCATTGAAATATGGTAATTAAGGTATATCCAAAGGAAGGAAAAGCTATAGAAGATAATTTAAATCTGAGTGGGAGAGTTAGGAAGGCTTTCCAGATGTGATGATTTTTGAGCTGGATGGGTTTTGAAAGATGAATAGGAGTTCATTAAGAGGACGAGAGAGAAGGACACAGAGGCTTAAAGCTGCATGGTGCATCCAGAGAACTGATGGAGCAGAAAGGACAAAATGCAGAATGGTAGTGTTAACTAAGTGGCTTGGTTAAGTAGGAGGAAATTATTCTATGACTGAAGAAAAAGCATAGAGATAATGATAAACAGGGCATACTAACAGACATTAATTGCAGCTACTACATGTAGTCACACACGTTACAGGCACTCATTCCAATGTTTCCATTTGTGGCCTGCATGCATGACTGGTCAAACCTGTGTTTGGGGAGCTGGAGGGAGTTTTGCTAGTGCCTTCTTACAGAATTGCTATTCTTCTTTTGCCTTCTTCCTCCCACCTTATCTCTTATTGGAGATGAATATAACCTAATCAAGAACTTAACCTATGCAGGGGTCATGGTTTGTCTAGTTCTCATGACCAGGTCACAGTCAACTGTGGTCTCTTTGCTGGTTTTGTTGTCTATGTTTACTACACAGATAGTTTTCTCCTTCCAGTTTTATTATGGCTGTGGTCACAAAGATCTGAAAACAGAGACTCCTGTGACAGTAGGAGATGAGCCAGCGATAGGAGCCATGGTGGGTGAAGTAAGGCCTTCTGTGCTATGCTGAGGAGTTTTAATCTGTAGGTAAAAAGGAGCCAGTGAAGGGTTCTGCATGCAGGGTGGCGGATGCACTGGTGTAGGGTGTAGTATGAGCTTGGGAGTCAGAGTGCTTGGCTTTGAGTCTTGGCTTTACCATTTACCTTGGTGTGCCCTTGGCAAGTCATTTAACTTTTCTGTGCCATTGTAAAATAGTGGTAATAACAGTACCTTCTCCTTTGGTTTGCCATGAAGATTAAGTAAGATAACACATGGCATAGCTAGAATCCTGCCTAGGTCATGAGTGGTCAGTAAGTATTAGGATCAGCATACTTTATATACACATGCATATTCTTCAATGGTATGTATGTAGCCATATATGTACAAAATTTAATCCTTGTAATGATATTGTGGCAGCCATGTTGCATAACTCCAAGGGGGCTCAAAGTCAGTAAATGATCTGAACAGGGAGCAAAGCCAGGTATAGCAGTAAAACCATTCAGCTCCTACCTAGTCTCTTGCATTTTCTGCCACTGCTGCCTCAGCAATGAAATCTGTTCTCCTCAAAGCCAGTTCTGAATATGTTCAAATCATGACATGTCCTGGCATTTTTGAATGAACACATTAGCTCCTAGGGACAACATTACAGCAAAGACTTCAGCACATGTGGATGAGTACTTGTCATTGAACAGTTTTCAGGAGAGAGGAGAGTATATGTAAAGTTTTCAGGAGAGAGAAGAGTCTGTATACACACACACACACACACACACACACATACACACACACATATATGTACTGTACAAAAACTATTAAAATTGTAATACTCCATATATACCAATAATAAAAAATGAATACAAGGGCCGGCTGAGTGGCGTGATGGTTAAGAGCTGGTTTGGGATGCCAGTGAACCTGGTTCGGATCCCACATATGAGGGCCAGTGACGCTGCCCTCTACAGCTAAGATGGTGAACAACTGCTCCACCTGGAGCTGGGCTGCTGTGAGTCCCTGGAATGGCACAGCTGTAGCCCCTGCTACAGTGGGCTGCCATAGGCTACCATGAGTGGCCGGCAGCCAGCGTGGGTGGCTGGCAGCCAGTGTGAGCTGCCAAGAGCTGCGGTGAGCTGCCTGCCGTCCAGAGGCCGGTGACCAACCTGCCTCAACCGAGAAGAGCGCAATGATGATACCAACATGGGCCAGTGAAGCAATGTCCTCTACAACTAGACTGAAGAACAAAAGGACAGCAACTTGTCTGTTCCCCTTCCCCAGTTCCCCAATGCTGTTCCCCTCCCCCAATTCCCCAATAAAATCTTAAAAAAAAAATGAATACAAGACTTCTGCAATTATAAGAGGTGCTCAAAGTAGTTACCATCAGCATAATTTTAATACAATTTTTTCCTTTCTTAAAATGTGTATACATTTTTTTGGCACCCCGATACACACACACACACACACACACACACACACACACACACACACACACGGTGCCAAAAGCATGTATGCAAGTTGACACTTTGGTCAAAATGGCTCAAACAGTAGTTCATCATAATCAGAAGTGTCTGGACACTGATGGTAACCACTTTGAGCACCTCTTGTAATTGCAGAAGTCAAAGGTGGCTTGTGTTCATCTTTTGTTATTGGTATATATTGAGTATTACACTTTTAACAGTTTCCCTTTCTTAAAATGTGTATACATTTTTTTTGGCACCCTCTGTATATATAATATCCCCTGGCTCCTGTTAAGATTACCTTGGGTTTTGGAAAATTTTCTTCACCTGTCAAATCTCCTTTTCCTGAGGTGCTCATCTGGATGGTCGAGTGAGGAGCAGGAGGGTTCAAAAGAAAAAATGTCACATTTCAGGTTTGCTGCTTAATGGTGTTCAAAAGTGATTGGAGTTTGAACCCACAGGCAGGGTGCATTTTAATTTCCATTTAAAATGGGGAGCACACTGTGGGGAGCCAACCTGACCTCATTTAACTGCCAAAAGACAGGTTTATGCATACCTAATAATGAAAGTATCTTACATTTGTAAAGGGTGTTATGCTTTGAAAAGTTCTTTGACACCCTTTATTACATTTTGACCTTCCCAGTAGTTCCAAGGGGATGCCACATTATCATTCCATTTTGGGGTACGTGGAAAATGAGACTCAGAAAAATGTAGCAATATGTCCAATGTCACTCATAAATTCACGATCACGTTGGCACAATTACAGCTCTTGAATTCACTTCGAGGGCTGTTTCTGTTACAGTGATACCACCCATAATATAAGATAGGGTGGAATCCTTCTTTTAAAGGTAAAATTAAATTGCTTTTATACTAGATGTCACTCTGACTGCACAGGATTCATGGTCCAATCAGGTAAACAAACATTTCATCTCCCTGGAACTTAAAATCTTTTTTGGAAGGAACTCAAAGGAGCCTATGTTTCCTCCATGTCTTAAAACTGTGTGATTCTCTTAGTTGCTTACTTTCTGGAACATTTTGTTAACATGATTCTATACTCAACTTCCAGGGAAGGACAAGGGCATTTTAATTTGCTTCCTAGGAATGGCTTGGCTAATTTGAATTTTGCAAGTATGCTTAATATCCCTTAAGACTGTTTTCCTTTATTCCAAGGACTGGGAGGAAAATTAACTCAACTACTGAGGGACACCTTTTTCCTTAGTTATGTGAGTAAACGAAAGCGTAGCTATGCTACTGTGTTGTTAAAAAAAATGCTTTCAAATTATTTGGCAGAGATGCTTGTAGGCATAGTGGAAAGATGGAAGAAAGGAAGAAGGAAAAAAATAGACTATTCTAGCAGAAGTTATAAAATAGAAATATATGCATTAGAAAAGTAAAAGACATCAATAAGGTGGAGAAGCAGAGAGGATTAGAATTGGGAGGCCTTTCAAATCTGTGATTCTAGCCTCCTTATTTTATAGGCATGGACCATGTGCTCTGGAAGGCTCTATAAGTCCCTTAAAGTTATATGGCAGGCAAGGGCAGTTCCAGAACTGGGGAAAATCAGGAGTCAGAATTTGAATGCCTGTTATGACAAGGGCTTTAAAGATGTTATCTCCCAATGTTATGGGTTGAATTGTAATCTTCCCTCCCCCAATCCATATGTTGCAGCCCTAACCCGCAGTACCTCACCCAGAATGGGACCTTATTTGGAAATAGGGTCTTTGCAGAGGTAATCAAGTAAAGTAAGGATTAGGGTGGGTTCTAATCCAATAGGACTGGTGTCCCTATGGAATAGGAATTTGGATATGGACATGTATACAGAGAGAATGCTATTTGAACAGAAAGGCTGCCATCTATGAGCCAAGGAGAGAGGCCTGGGACAGATCCTTCCCTCATAGCTCTTGGATGGAACCGCTGCCAACAACTTGATCTCAGACTTGTAGCCTCCAGGGTGGTGAGACAATACATTTTTGTTGTTTAAACCACCCAGTGTGTGGTGCTGGGTTACTGCAGCCCTCACAAACAATTGCACTCAACAATCCTATTAGGCAGGTTTTGTTTTCCCATCTTGTAGGTTAGGAGACTAAATGTTGTGAAATTGGGGAGTTGGGGTTACAAACTAGGTGTGTAGGACTCCAAGGTCCACACCTCTTCTGCTGTGTGACATGGCTCTGCTGGGAGGAAGAGAGTTTACAAGGCAAATGGGCCTCCCCTCTCCCTCCTTGGCCCCGTAGTATTTTGGCATCAAACTGCCCATGTCAGCCCTCAAAGCATTTAGTGACCACCCAGCTTTCTTCACAATGGAATCATGTAGTTTTTCTTTCTTTCTTTTTAAAGAGAGGTTTTTTTTTTTTTTTCCCCCTGAAGTGTTTTCAACTGTGAGAAAGAGGTAGGCCCTGCCTATACATAGATAAGCCCTTAGCTTTAGCAGCTGGAGAGTTTAAACACTTCCGTGTATCAAGTGGTTTGTTTCACTTTGAACCCAACTACCAACAGTAGCAACTAGAAATAGTATAATCAGTCAAGTGTCAGGTCATGGTTGTGCCGAAGTTAAGATGCTGTTTTTCTTTTCGCACCAGAAAGCCCACTGTGAACGGGGAAAAAATGGGAGGTTACGAGGCCCACTGGAGTGATATTAAGCAGTGTTAAAAGCAGCTTTGGTGAAAAAGCTGTGTGTCTGTACCTAGGCAGTTCCACTTCTTTTAAAGAGAGTTCCAAAAATAGTTTCTCCTCATGTGTGAATAAACTCTTGTAGTTTGTTTCCAAAATCAGGGTAACTATTCGTAGAAAAGTTATGTTTTTGTAGAATCATGTTTTATAAAAAAAAAAAAAAAAAAAGCAACTTTAAGCACTCAAAACCTTTTCAATTTGTGTTTTAAAATCTCTAAACTTCAGCTTCCTTACTGTGAAATGTGGTAAAATCTGCTTTAGGAGGTTATTGCAAGGATGAAGGGAGATATGCGTTGGGCATTTTTGGAAAGCAGAAAGCCCTTCCCTAAAGTAAACTGAAGTATTTAACCAGGCTATAACTTTACCCAGATAATGAATAAAATATCCCTGAAACCCATTTATTCCGAAGTTATCGCAAAGGCTCCATCCTCCTATTTCTGAGTCTGGAGTGAGTGTATTTGTGTGTGGCATACCTTGACACTTGGGGGAAAAAGTGCTAAGTGAATTCAAGGTCTTGATATTATGAACTGGTATGTTCCTCCTCTCACACTTGATAAATGACTTTCAGCTACATCTAAAGGTTTTCACTCTATTTGTTTTTGTGTTTCTGGCTCTACTGAATCAGGCTTGACTTGCACTGGCCACAGTCCAAGGTTTGAGTTAAAAAAAAAATGTTAAGAAGACAAATAGCTGCATTATACCTGTAGAGCCAAACCCAACCACATACCACCATTCTCACTGTTCTCTCTTCTAGCCACCTGGATGGGTTTATGGGAGTCAGGGGGAAAGAAAGGAGAAAGATCATATGAGATTTGGGAGACTTGATGAGAGGAGGTGGCAGAAGTGGGGAGTGTGGGACTGAAGTATAAGGTCACTGTGGCTGAGACTGTGGTTCTGGGGATGGACTTCCTGGGTTTGAATTCCAGTTCCCTTTGTATACCTCAGTTTCCTCATCCATAAAATGGGAATGAGGAAAGCTTGATGATGAAACGAGTTACCCGTGTAAGCCACGAGGTCAGTGCTAGCACACAGCAGTGCTCAATGCTGGCCGTTGTCTCTCTTTCCTTGTGATGACCTATTTGTGTGTCTTCTACTCTGTTAGACTATGAGCTTGGAGGAGCCTCCAGCATGTCTTGTTCATATTTCTGTCTTCTAACGTGAATATTCTAACATGAATAGTGTGTGAGCCTAAGAGTGACAGGAGTAGTGTTTACCTTCACCCCCTCTTTCAGCCCCATTTGACCTTACTACCATTGAGAATAATGTGGAAGTAAGTGGGAGGGGGTTATTTGGTCAGAAAATGACAGGGGTTAGGATGGGTAATGACTGAAGTTTTGAAACTGTTTGATTTTAAGTGTAGACAAGACATACACATATAATGGGCCCTGGAAAGCACCTCAGCGTCAACAGCAGCAGTTTTAAAAGCTAAGGTCACAAGAAGTGTTGGAGGTTTGTTGCTATTTAGAGAGTATAGCGAGTGTCTGCCTGGAACAGAATAGCTGAATATAAATTTTGCCTTGAAGGAGCAACAGCAAGGGTAAGTCATTGCTCTACAGATATTGAGCAGCTCATTTGTTCTCGAGGTCCTGTGCTGTCTGGATTGTGTGACCTCGTTCCCATCTTTCCTCTCCCTCATGTCAGGGCTGTTGGTGTCATGCCAGTCCCTGTACAAGGGAGGGACCACTGGTCCTTACACTTCCCACCTTTCATTCCTTCCTTATCCCACATCAATCAAGACAAAGTAAGCACTCCATAAATGTTGGCCAAATTGAGTTCCTGCCTGCCTTCCTTCTGCCCTCTCTTTTCCCCAAATCCAACCAGAGCCAAACCTAGTTACACGTCGTTTTGAGGCTCATATATTTCAATACATTTGCTAGGGTCACAAATGACTTATTGGATCGCTCATGTGCTATGAGGAATCGTAAATAAGCATATAATTCTGTAGTATTTATTTCCACTGGGGATTTACGTTTTCCCAGCTCTCAGTTTTGAAGCCTTATTGATCTCTAACAGGAAACAGAGGGCTATTATCATAAATTCCTGTGGAATACAAGGTTCTGCACATAGATTCAGGGGCATGATCTTGTATGCTGTAAACATCAGCACGGTCCGAGGGCGGCTGGACTTGGGAGCTGGGGGTGGGGCTGCTTAGTGGGGACAGTCTCCTTCTCTGCTGTCACTATTGTATCTACCAAGAGGCAGTGAAGCCCATGTTCTGTGGATTTCTGTGTCTGTCTTCTCACTTCTTGTTTATATAGGATTTTATGAAAATGGTCTATTGGAGGGTAGACTCTGGTTGTTCTTTAGAAATTATATTTTTAAAATTGCTGGCTGTAAGACTTGGAGTTTTATAGAAAGGTGGATAAAACTAAAATATTAACTGTGTGTGTGTGTGTTGGGTAGTGTGCCAGGAAAGGTTTAGAACCAGTTCTAAGTTCAAGAAAAAAAACAAGCAAAGAACAATTTACCCTGGTGTCCTGGAAGGGTAGGTGGGAAACTTGTGTTCTGTACCTTTGTTTGTTTTTGGTGGCCAGACAGCCTATTCCTTTGGCGTACCTACCACAACTAGTGGATTAGGTTGTGGGCATTTGCTTTCTCTGCCTTCTGGAAAAATTCCTGAGAGGCAGAGCTGTGCCAAATAGTACTTTGTCAGCCGTGTGCATTCTTGCACAAAGTGGGGAACTATGGGTGTCCCTTTCTATGTGAGTGGACAAAACAATGATGGACAATATAATTCCATGTAAGGCACAATCAGAGATTTTAACTAAGCTGAGGGAACATTTATTCTAAAATATAGTAAGTATCCATTAAGCAACATTTCCCAATGGGAGTTCCATTTAAGATGTTTTCCAAAGTGCACAAAAAGGGGAGAAGGTCAGGTTGGAGATCTGTGGTTTAGTATGTTTGAGAAATGATATGAACCCTATCTTTTTCTTAGAAATTCACCATGTACACTAACTTCTTAAAGGCTCTGAGAACTCCTGCAATAAAGACAGTTGAACTTTTTTTAGTCCAGTGTTTCCCAAACATACTTTACTTGAGAGTACTTATATATTTTTATTGCACAACACCTATTAACACCCTGGATAACGATGTTTCTTGTCACATGCTTTTGAAAGTGCTGTAGTGAAGTATAAGCCTTTGAGCTAGTGTGTAGGGAATTATTTTAAATTGTACTGATTCTGGCAATTTTTTTTCTTCTTATCCAAACCTAGAGAAACCTACGAAATTCCTTGTACTCTATAATGCACAGAAGTCAACATTTTATGGTAAGCATTCTTTGCAGAACGAGCATTGGGGAAGAAATGCATCTCAGAGTTTCTGCAGCGGCAGTGAATCTGTGTAGAAGCAAATAGAACAAGAACTGGTTTGAGTTGCAGAACTGTAATACAGACTGAACTCTGAGCTGCTGCGTAAGTAGAATCTGAGGCTTCTCTTTAGCCACTCAACAGGTATGTACTAATTACCTACCAGTTTCCAACACTGTGCCAACCTCTGAGGATGCAACTCTGAGCAAAATACAGCCTCAGCTTTCAAGGTCCAGCGAGGAAGACCTGAAAGCACACAGGGAATGCAATGTCACCACAAGGCGTGCTGTGATCAGGGACATGCAGCAGATTGGGGAACCACAAAGGAAAAGCAACCAATTAAGCCTTGTTAGGACTGTGAAGTTTCCCTAAAGGAGGTGGCAGCCAAATAGAGGTGCAAAGGATGGAAGGGAACTAGGAAGAGTGTCATGGGCAGAGGCAATGGCCTGTGAAAAGCTCGGGAGGAGAGGAAATTGGCACGTTTTAGAGAACTTAGAGTAGATGAATGGGGCTAGAATGCTGTGTTTTAGGTGCATGATTGACTGGAGGAGGGGGTGCTGTGCAGGGGGTTTGCTGGATCGGAAGGACCCTGACTACCATGCTGAAGGGTGTGTGTTAACTCTGTGTAATCACAGAGACAAAGGACTGGTACAAAAAGATGAGCAGCCGGTACAAAAAGGGGACACTCTGGCATGTGGACAGCTGAGGGACAGGAACTGGATCAGTGGGTGACTTAGGACCAGACAATACAGAAGAGAAATTCTAGGTTAAAGTATCTTCCTAAACCCAGCAGTCTATGTGTGGCCTCACAGCAGCCTCGCCCTCTGCCTCCTTGCATTTGCCCATAACAGCAGGGCCTCACGGGGACAAGATTTTCACTATGTTTATGGCAAAACACCATGGGACCCTAAGAGAGAGGGCGGGTCAGTCAATGACAGGCAAGACTGTAGATATGCACAGGATTCTAAAAGAGGTGCAAGATCCTATATAAAATATGCGCACTAGGGTGGCCTAAGCCAGGCGCCCTTGTAGGGTACCCTGGGAGGAATCAAGGCAGTGAATGAAGCCTGTAAGCTTATCTGCAGAGCTAACAGCCTGCCAGAGAGAGAGAGAGAAATCTTCCTAAGAAGATAACATCAGTACTCCTTGTATTCTTGCCTCTAAGTGTCATAGTGAATCGTTAACTGTTCCAGTAGGAGGCAATGTTGTATAGGTCAAGGGTCTTTTGGCTGAGGTGGTCTGTGGGACATAGGGAGATTTGGCTAAATTCTTGGGTGACGCATGTGATTTACAGACCTCAGAAAGAACAAAGCCCCTTCCCTGTTTGTACTCAATAAAAGCTGCAAGCTGACCAGATTCTGGGCTCCTGTCCATCAGACAGAGTCCCCTGGCTCAATTGCATTTTTTTTCTTTCTTTCTTTTTTTTTTTTTTTGAGGGCAGTGTCACTGGCCCTCATATGTGGGACCCGATCCGGGGCCGCTGGCTTCCCAAGCCAGCACTTAACCACCGCGCCACTCGGCTGGCCCCTCAATTGCTTTTTAAACTATCCCTGTCTCTTGCTCTTTATTTCTTTTCTTTTTTTTTAATATATATTTTTAATAGAGACTATTATGTTGAGTGAAATAAGTCAGTCGGAGAAAGACAAATACCACATGATCTCACTTATATGTGGAATTTGAAAAACTGAATGTATGAGCATAAGAAACAGAAACAGTCTCATAGATATAGAGGAAAAACAGGGCTGCTAGTTGGGAGGGAGGTGGGGATGAGGGAGAAGGGTAAGGGATTAGACAGCATAAGTAGGTAACTACAGTATTGTCACAGGGATACGAAAGACAGTTTGGGGAATATAATGTTGTTAAAATTTTTGTGGGGTGTCAGATGCTCTTTATTTATTTTTCTGAGTCCCCGCTGGTCCTCTCAAGGAAGCCAGACCCAGTTGCGCAGAGACGCGACATCTATGGATTTCACTGACTCTCTAGTCAGGAGAATAAGTGATTAGGCCTGAAGCACCCCAGAGCCATACTGTTAGATGATTGGTGGTTTACAGGAGTGTACACCTCTTTATGTGTCCATATTATTTGTTAGCATACTGTGTATTATTTATGACAGAGTTTGCATTAATGTGCTCTCAACCAGTCTTTCTTGTTTATCTATTCATTTATTCTATAAGTATTTATTGAGTGTCTGACAGTACCATGTGCTGAGGATATGATACATGACAAAACAATTACAGTCTGTCCTACAGTCTAGAATGGGAGACTGACATTACTCAACTAATAATACTAATAAACCTAAAGTTATAACTGTGATAATGCCATAAAGGAGGAGTACATGGTGTTAAGAGATTATAGGTTTGAGCATCAGGAAAGGCTTACCTGACAAGGTAGACTTTAGGCTGACAGCTGAAGAATTAACAAGAGTTAACTAAGTGTACAGCAGATAACATCTATAGTAGGTGAGAGTATGGTGCACTTAGAAAAACTGAAAGGAACCAGTGTAGCTGGATTCTACTATGTGAGGGGGAGTGGTAGTGCAGTAGAGACTGGGAGTTAGCAGATTCCAGTCTCTGCAGAGACTTATGTTAAAGAATTTGCTTTTGTTCCAAGAGCAATGCAAAACCTTTGGAGAATTTTAAATAAGAGGTTACATCATAAAGTTTGTGTTTTGGAAAGATCATGCTGGTTGCATTGTAGAGAATATATTAGAGAAAGCAAGAGCGGATGTGGTGTAGACCTGGCTACCATGGAAATCCAGGCTAAAGATGGTGGTGCCTTGGACTAGAGTGGTGGCAATGGAGATGAAGAGAAATAAAAGGATGCAAGAGCCATTTAGGAAGTAAGCTTTTCAAACATTGTGACACATTGTGTATGGAGCAGGGAGAGAGAAGTAAGTCTACACATTGTGCAACCAAAGTAGAGACTATTGGATCAGATTTTAGGGACAGAATTATACAGTCAGTTTTGGTCATATGGATATGAACCTGAGAGGAGTTCTGGACTGAGACATAATTTGGGAGCACTGGCATTTTGGGAGTGATTGATGCAATGGTGTACATGAGGAGTGTAAAGGAGAGAGTGAAGGCTGAGGAGAGATGGAGCTGAGGAAAGCCTGATGTGCTCCAGGCCTTCAGAGGAGCCTGAGAAGAACCAGCTAGGGAAGCAGGAGAAAAATCAGGAACATGAGGCATGAAAGGAAAGGGAGAGAACAGAGGAAAGTTGTGGTCATCGGTGTTGATTTGCCATAGAAATGTCAAATATGATGAAAAACGAAATGAAAATTGGATTTAGCAACATGGGGGTGATTATTGGCCTTAGTCAGAATTGTTTTGTCAGAAAGGAAGGATGGATGCCTGAATGAAATACCTTTTATTAAGTCAGTAGTAAGGACTCCTTCATGTACTGCAATGCAGAGGCAAGTAAACTGATGGATTCAGCAGTTGTGTGTATTTCCAGGTAAGCAGTATGCCTTATAGAATGCTATGGAAATAAGCCCTTTCCTGTGGGCCACATTTTACACAAACACTGAATGTACTGTATTTTAAGTACTCTGAAGGTAGCGTCATATTTACCTTATGTCTATCCTATCTTTGACTAGAGGATACTCAATAAACAGTTGTTAAACTAGTATGTTTAAAAGCATTTAGGGGATTTCTGGTCAAGATGACAGAGTAGGTGAATGCCGTGCTTACTTCTTTTCATGACCCCATCAAAATTATGACTAAACTACAGAACAACTATCATTGAGAACTGCCTGAAGTCTAGCTGAACAGAAGTCCTACAACTAAGGTCATACAAAAACCACTTTGAGACTGGTAGGAGGGGCAGAGACATGCAACGGGCTAGTTCCATACCCGTTTGACTGTTAAAAATTGGGAGGGATATCTCGGCTGTGGGGGTACTCAGAGAAATGACACACACAGCCTGAAAGTAAAGGGATGGAAAAAGATATCCCATGAAAATGGAAACAAACAACAACAAAAAAGCTGAGGTAGCAATACTTATACCAGACAAAATAAACTTTAAAACAAAGGCTAAAACAAGAGACAAAAAAAGGACCCAGTACTCCCTCTTCTGTGTATTTATCTGAAGAAACCCAAAACACTATTTGAGGAGATGTGTGCATCCACATGTTCATTGAAGCATTGTTTACAATAGCCAAGATGTGGAGGCAGCCTGGGTGTCCATCGATGAATGCATAAAGAGTAGGTGGTCCATATATACAATGGAATACTGTTCAACCATGAATGGAAATGGGTTCTTGCCATCTGTGGCGGTATGGATGGACCTGGAGGGTATTGTGCTGAGTGGAGTATTTCAGACAGAGAAAGACAGATATAATGGGATTTTGCTTATAAGTGAAATCTGAAGAAAAAAATGACAAGCAAAACAGAAACAACCTTATAAATACAGAGAACATTTTGATGGTTGCTAGATGTGTGGGGTTTTGGGGTGGGTGAAAAAGGGGAAGGGATTAAGAAGTACAAATTGGGTGTTACAAAGTAGTCATGGGGATGTAAAGTACAACATAGGGAATATAGTCAGTAACGTGGTAATAACTATGTATAGTGCCAGGTGGGTACTAGAGTAGTCAGGGGATCATTTCTTAAATTATATAAATGTCTAACCATATGCGGTACACCTGAAATTGATATAAAATAATATTGAATGTCAACAGTAATTGATAAATTAAAAAAGCGGGGGGAAGGTGCAGGGGAATAAGAAGTTCAAGGGTCCAGTAATAAAACAAATAAGTTTTGGACATAATGTATAGCATAGGGAATATAGTCAATAATATTGTGATAGCGTGGTACGATATCAGATGGTTGCTGGACTTACCATGGTGCTCACTTCTTTAGGTATATAATTGTTGAATAACCATGGCATACACCTGAAACTGATATAATATTGTATGTTAGCTGTATTTTAATAAAAATCTTAAGAAAACAGAAACAAACTCACAGATACAGGGAACAAATTGGTGATCAACAGAGAGGAGGAGGATTGGGGCGATGAGTGAAAATGGTGAAAGGGATTAACAGACACAAACTTCCAGTTATTAAAACAGTCACAGGGACGTAAAGTACAACATAGGGAATATAGTCAATAACATTTGTAATACCTATGTATGGTGTCAGATGGGTACTAGACTCACTGGAGTGATCACTTTGTAAGTTATAGAAATGACTAATCACAATGTTGAAAGTAATAATAATATTGTATGTTAACTATAATGAAAAATAAATTAAAATTTTAAAAAATGTTTAAAAAACATTACAAATGCTGAAAGTGCTTCATTAAAATTTTCTTGCATTGGGGTGACATAGAATTATAAGACTTTATGTTGTTAAAAAATTTCTCTACTTTTATAGTTATACCATACAGAACCTGAAAAAGAAATAGAAATGTCCCAATTTTTTCCCAGAAGGCTGTAGGTGATTAGTTTTGGTAGATAGTGAATGCCTTCAAAATTCCTGCTAAG
Source organism: Aselliscus stoliczkanus (assembly GCA_033961575.1). NCBI lineage: Eukaryota > Metazoa > Chordata > Mammalia > Chiroptera > Hipposideridae > Aselliscus > Aselliscus stoliczkanus. The sequence goes on along the minus strand of CM066730.1, from coordinate 66,339,553 downwards.
TTGAACTCCTTGAATGTAATTTATCCTTTGTTTATCCTTTTGGGCAATGAAAATGAGAATTTGTCTCCAACTTATCTTACCCCCACTTTATTGAACCACTCTGCAAAAACTGAAGCATGATTTACAGTAATGTTTCATAACAACCACTCTTAATAAAATGGGTAAAGATTTTGCAGGCTCTTCAAAGACGGAGCTCTAAATTTTGGAGAGAAAAAAAAGATGAATTGCAATTTACAGAAAAACTGGGTTAAATTCAGTTCTCAGACACGAGGACTCTCTGTTTGCTTATATTATAATTCTGCCTTCTCTGTTTGCTTATAATTCTGCCAGTTGTGTAAAAAAAAAAACACCATTAAATTCTTCATGCTTATATAAAGGCACTTTAATTTTATGTGACCATTGATAAAATCGCTTTGTAGATTGCCCTTGAATTTCAAAAGAAGTGCCTACATTGTCTCATTCCGTAGGGCAGTAGTTCTGATTGTGTTTCTGGGACTAACAGTTCACCTGGGAACTGCTAGGATGTAGTAAATTCTGTGGCCCCACCCAGACCTGCAGAATTAGAAACTCAGGGTTTGGGGCCCAGTGCTGCTGGTGGTGCTGATGCACATACAATGAGTTTGAGAGCTATTACCCTTTGGGTAGCAATATCTTGGTGTATGTATGTGTATTTTCTGTACGTTTGTGTTGACATTGAAATATTGCAGCCCCAAATCAACTTGCAAATAAACATCCAAAGCTGTCTCACAGGTAGAAGTAAAATCAGTATATTTTACCCACTCTCTAAATGTATGCCAGCTCACTTCTGGCTCTTGATGGCTGCAGTGGCCTGGCTTCTCCCTAAAGCACTGGCTTGAACCATCCCTTGGATTTGGCATTTTCAAGAACAGCATTGCTGACAATCCAGTCTCTGCTACACCAACCTGGGGGAATGGAGATCACTTCTTTCAAGGTTCCATCTGAAGAATACTTACCACAAGTCAGGCACTGCAGTAAGTACTTTATATTCAATATCCTTTTAACCCTTAAAACAACCCTACAAGTAGGTATTTTAATCTCCACCTCACAGATGAAGACACTGAAGCTCAGAGAGGCTTAAAGACACACATGTCACTCAGTTGGTCAGCAGTAGACACAGGTGTTAAACCCATGTGCTTCAGCTATTATATCCTGCCTATGGTGGATGGCCGCCAGCAGCAAAAGGATTTTCTCATTAGTCCTTCCTGTCAACTTATGCTTTGGAAACCCAGGGCTCCAGGCTTCATTCTCCAACTGTGGTTGGCTTGGAGCTTTTGATTTGATAATTCGATATACTGAGGTAAGGAAGCATGAGCAGGGTACACTAAGGTGCATTTGAGAATTCTAAAGAATCAAAAAAGGATGAACATGAACATGAGAAACATGTTATTAGAATCTGGAGGAAAAGGGGTCCTTGTTATACGGTGGCAGAAAGCTCAGCAGAATTGTATTCTGCAGGTGTGTAGACAGCAGAATGCGGAAGTGATGAAACTGTACCTTTAGCTGAGGAGCTTTCCAAGCAAAGTGTTGCACATGTAACCTGATTTCTTCTTGCTGCATAATAGTAAAATGTGAGAGGTAAAAGCAAGAGAGGGGAGAACTTCTAAACAAAAAGAAACCAAGACCTGATGATGTGGGAAATTCTCAACCTATCTGAATCACAAAATAAGCTAAAATTAAGAATGAATGGACAGAAAATGGTTGTTTTAGAAGGAAAAGTTGAGACTGTGGTTGGACCAACTGTTGCTAATACCTCACAAAGATCAGAAGGTCAGAGTATTTAGTTACCAAAGAGGCTCTTTGAGGAGATTACATCTTTTCAGAGAGTGATCAGGGCTGTCTTATTTTTCTGGGACCACCAATTATGCTTGTAAACCAGCAGTAAGAAGTTTGGGTGGTTTTCTAGTTGTTTTTTGGTTTTGTTTTGTTTTTGTGTTTTAGTTCAGGACCTTCTTCCATTGCTGTAGTGAAATACATTCTTTTTACTCAATGGTGCCTTTCTGGGGATAGAGTGGGTTGGTGTGTGTTCAGATCATGAGACTTTCTTTGCTGCAAGACCCTTAGTTTCCACATGGTACTGTGGAGTGGAGCCTTTTGGTCCAATACACTTTCAAAACGTTTCCTTTCGGTTTGCCAGATGCCACTTTTACCCAACTGCGACCTGTTTTCCTTAGGTTTCCACTTAGGGTGGACTTTCTCCTCCTGGGGTTTATTTTGCCCGGCACCTGCCATTCCTAGATTCTCTCTCCATTTCCTTCTTCCCCTTCTTTCCCCTGCCACGTCCCCCCTTTCCCTCCCCTCTCTCATACATTCTCTGCCCTGACTTGCCACTCTGGGTTTGGGCATTTATTTCCTATTTACAAACAACTTGAAGTTCATAATATTTTTTTTGACTCCTATTTATACTGTTGGGATGACTTATGAGCAGTTTTATTTGTTCTCCTTGTTAATTTGTATATTTTTGTAAGAGATGGAGAAATTCACATTTAGGTGGCTGCATTATCTTCTCACAGGGTTTCTCCACCTTGGTATCCTTGACATTTTGAGAAAGACAATTTTTTTGTTATGGGGGACTGTCCTATGCACTCTAGGATATCTAGGATATCTAGTAGCACCCCTGGCCTCTGTTCACTCAATGCCCATAGCAGCCATCTCCTCAATGTCACATCTTGTGACACCCCAAGATGTCTCCAGGTACTGCTAAATGTCCTCTAGGGGCCAAAATCACCTCCAGTTTGTCACCACTCTCTTCTTATAGGAACCTTTTCCAACTCTTTTACTTTACTTCTATACTTTCTTGGAGATTTTCATAGCTTTTTTATTTTTATTTCTGTCGTCATGATTTAATATTTATTTTTCTCAGAATGCTTTTTTTTAACAATTAAAATTACATCCTGTTCTTTTTCCATGAGTGCAGCTTTTCTTTTTCCTTAAAAATATTATTTATAGTTGTTAATTTTTTGTTTTGATTGTTGTCCAACTGGTTTATTTTGTTCTTTGTCTTCATGTTAGGTGAGTTTTTCTAATGTCTGATCTGCCTTGAGTGACAATTCATACTTAAGAGTGGGGTACTACAGTTCCAACTGGAACCTGTTTGTGTGAGTGTGTGTGTGTGTGTGTGTGTGTGTGTGGGGTATATTTAGTGGTTTTCAGTGTAGGATAATTGAATAGTGATCCCATTTCCTTGTATCTCTAATATCAATATCAATGGGTCTTTTCTCTTGGTCTGATTAGTTTCACCAGAGAGGGAGTTGTTAATTTTCTACTTACCAGTAGCATTTTGGGTAGGGCTCAAGGGAAGGAGTCAGAGGTTGAAGATGCTGCAGTGGTGGTGGTAGTGTGGTCTCACCTTCAGTGTATAGATTTTTCTTTTATGTCCCTAGCTTGTTAGAAAAGCACTTCCCAAGCTTTGCCAGGTCCTCTGACACCAAATCCTTCATGGTTTAATCTATTCAGATGGTAAACATGCAGTCTTCTGCTGGGATATAGAAGGAAACCTGGGACTTAAAAGTTCCTCCTCTTAAAGACTTTGAACAAATTATCCTATTTTCAGTCCTACCTCTCACCTTTTTCTTAAAGATACCTGATGCCTATGGGTCTTGAGCATTGCATACTTCTGTTTGATACCATCTGTTCCCAAATGGCCCTCAGCTTCCAATTTTCTGTGGTGTTCTATGCTAGTTGCCTCTTATCTATCTGTTTTCCAGCTCTTAAAACTTCTTAATGTGAGGGAGTTGAAGTAAGTGCAAATACTCAGCAACATTTTGCGCAAATAAATGAATACATTTAGTCCATTGTGTTCAACTGGAACTCCCAATATCTTTGTCATAGAACATTGGTTCACAAAATGTCCTTAGACATTTAGCAACATCAGCAATGCCTTGAAATTTGTTACAAATGCAAACTCTTGACTTCATCCCAGACCTCATGAATAAGGAAATCCGGGGGTGGGGTCCAGCAATTTGTTATTACCAGCTTTCCATTTGATTCTGCGGCACACTAAAATTTGAGAATTACATCATAGAAGACAATTACAACTTTCTAAATCTCAATACAACTGCTTAAATAACATGACCTAATGTTCTTTCCATCTTTTTCTTTTCTTTTTTCCCCCATTTCAAGAGAACAATTTTGTTTTTCAGATGTTTAACACCTATGACTTCATTTCTAAGATATGAGAACTAAAAGGACATTTTAATTTGAAATGTAGTGTTTGACTTTGCACATTTGCTATTTTTATAATGTCTGCTTATTTTTTTTTTTTATTTTTTTTTTTTTGAGGGCAGTGTCACTGGCCCTCATATGTGGGATCCGAACCAGGGCCGCTGCGTCCCAAGCCAGCGCTTAACCACTGCGCCACTCGGCCGGCCCAATGCTTATTTTTTAAACAAGTATTTTAGTATTCTCTAAAATGCTGCTTATATTTTTAGAATCATTTTTTATTTCTGTGTTTTTCTTTTATATCCTATTTAACTACATTGCTCTCTATAGCCCCTTAAATTGAATTCAAATGCATTTTAATTATTTCTGTTTCAATGTTTTTTGAATACTTTTCATTTTTATAGTTATTTCCTCAATACATTATAGAACTATAATTAAAATTCCTGTTTACTTCTATTTTCTCTCAACTCATTTTTGAAATGTTAATATTTTCAGCTTTTCTTTCCTCATTTTAAACTATCTAACGAGTAAATATTGAGATGATTTTTTTTCCCGTTTTGACCTGGAATACTTGTTATTATTTTCAGAGTTACAGAAAACGGGATGGGATAGAGAACCTTTTCTCTTACTCATACTTAATGTTTAATGATCTTTGTCCTCAGCTGTCAATGACTGAGCCAAGGAGCTCAGAAATACATAACTTGCAACGTAGCAGCTGGCAACCTCTGATTCATAGTGGCGACAGTGGGCATATCAGGGCCTCCTGATGCCATAGCTAGCTTCAAACACAGGAAACGGGGCACCAGGGAAATGCTTCTCATAATAAACTATCTTAGCAATTACATTTGTATAAACCTATTTGCACTTTAAAAAAATATATTGTAATCACTTCTCGGCCTTTTGGCTAAGATCAAACGTAGTATCTGTTCTTATCAGTTTAATATCTGATACATCCTCTATCTGAGGACAATAAAATATATATACATATATAGTAATTTACCTTAACAATTCTTTGTAGGTAGGGTCAGTTGTATCTATGTCCATTTTACAAATTAGGAAACCAGCTAATTTGGTAACTGGGAACAAGGTTTGATGGGACTGCTATAACAACATATCTCAGACTGATGGCTGTTCTTTAAGGAATTTATTTTCTTATAGTTCTTGAGGCTGGAAGCCCAAGACCAAGGTTTGCATTGGTAACACATGTCAAGGTGATGCTGCTGCTGCTGGTCTAAGGACACTTGGTGAGCCAAGATTCTATGATACAGATGTTGGAGTTCCAGTTGAACATGATGGACTAAATTTAGTCATTTATTTGTACAAAGTGCTGCTGAGAATTTGCATTTATCTCAACTTTCCCCCATTAAAACCAACAAGCTTTAAGATTTGGAAAACAGATAGCTAAGAGGCAGTTGGCAGGTTTAGTTTCTTCTGAAGCCTCTCTCCTTGGCTTGAAAATGGCTCCCTCCTCATCATGTCCTCATTGGTCTTTTCTCTCTGTATACACATCCCTCAATGCCTCTGTGTGTCCTGATTTCTTCTTATAAGGACACCAGTCAGGTTGGCTTAGGGCACACCCTAACAGCCTCATTTTAACTTAATCACCTTAACATAATTTTCTTCTATGACATGATTCTCTAAGGCCTTATCTCCAAAAACAGTCAGATTTTGAGGTTCTAGAGGTTGGAGCTTTGGCATATATATTTTGGGGGACATGATTCAGACCATAATAGCAATAGCAATCAATTATTTTTCTGATCTCAAGTCCAGTTCTTTCTCTTGAACCATGATAAGAAAGCACAGGATGAAGACAAAGACAGAATGAAGAACTAGGAAAATATTAAAAAAAAGAGGTCCATACCAGCACAATGCCAATTAAGATGGCTTCAGGCCACTCTCCAAAGAAGCTTCCCCTTGTCTCAGTGTTTCTGGATTTCTAATTTTTATTCTTCTTTCAAAAACCAAGTTCTTAACTAGGAGATATGTGTGCTGCCTTTTTTAACTCCATGGAAAAGCACCTAATACTGTTCTCTAACTGGGCTTGAGTTTTTGTAATGATAGATGCAAAGTTATTCTTTCAAACTCAAGCAAATCCTCATGTATGTATTTTTAGGATGTCTGTTTCTAAAAGCAATACACAGTTTGAGGAAACCTGTGATGATTGTGGCTTTTAGGTGTCGGAAAGTCTTGACTTCCCTAACAAAGAATACTTACCTCCACTCCTGTCCTTGTGTTGTATTGCTGAAGGCTTCAGGCTTATGAATTAACATAGCATCAGATTCACTCTCACTGTAAATTCCCAGCCAGTTTTCTTCCTAACCACTTTAGCATTTTAATAAAATAAGATCCTTCTTGCACTGGGGACAGTGAGAAATTGCCGTTCTTTTCCCCAAAGTACATAATAGAATTAAAGAATGACTGAAATTCACTAAGCCTTTGCACAAATACACTTCTGAGTCGAATTTTGCAGAAAGGAACATTTTTTAACTTTGTATGCTTTACTTAAGAAGCACAGATGTGCCTAGAGAATAAGGTTTGTTCTTTGGGAATATGAATATTTTCAGAAAGTTTTTGTCTCTTTAGATCTCTTTCCCCTTCCTTAAACCATGTACATGAGTCACTTGAGGACTGAATGAATTTAATGTATGATAGATTAGAGCCCAGGTTTTAAATCAGAATTTCTGAAAGTGTAGACCTTGCCACATCTGAATCCCATGGTGCTTGCATCAAAGTCACTTGGAGTGTTTGTTAAAAAATGCTTATATTTGAGGCCCACCCTAGGGCCCCTGATTCATACCCTGAGAATCTGCATTTAACAAATGCCCAGTAACTCTTCCACCCACAAAGTGTTAAGAACTACCGCTTTAAATGAGAGCCTGTTAAAATCAATCTTTTCCTTTTTCATGAATTTTGCTCATACAGGGAAGAGCTGAAGCCTTCCTTTCTTATTCCACAAATCTATACATAGTCTTGGAAGCTTCTGGATTTCAGGGATTCTGTTAGCAAATGGTAAGGGGGCCCTTGTGGAAGATTTGGTTTAGGAGCCCTGGTTTAACTAATCATTCACTGGACTGATCACTGAAAGAATAGTAAAAGGAGAATCCAGGGTCTGAACCTAGGTGATTGGGTCATGTTACTAGAGGGCCTCGAAGGCTGGGTGGGTTTTGTGGAGGATACACCCAAGAGGAGCTTTCCACCAGCTGTCGGGAGAGGAAGCCGTGGTGCTTGGTGAACTTAAGCTTTCAAAGATGAGAAAGGTTTGTAACAGCTGCTGGAAGGAATGGAACAGGAAATCAATATGGTCACTAAAAAATGATCAGTTCTGTTGCGCACTTTGCTGGGTTTAGATATCTTGGGTTTGGAGTGAAGCCAGCAGAATAATTATAGAGCTATCTCTTGTGATGCACCAGGGTCAGAACATGTGAACTATGATTCTCAAGACTTTTGGCTCATGGTTATTACTCTAATTGAAGCTATTGATGATAGTCATAGAGGTTCTATGTTTTCAGTCTAGTGTGAATGCCAAAGGCTGTTGGAATAGCAATAAATAGAAGATGAACAGGCCTTGGATACATTTAATTGATACTGAAAATTGCTATAAATCACTACTCTAAATTTTTGTAGTAAATCACTGTGTGAACTTAAATGAGATGAAACAATAAAAGAAAATCGAAGAAAAAATGAAAACAAAAACGAATATACTAAATTTTAGCATTTCCCAACCCACTCAGAGATACAAATAATTGACCTGGAAGCAAGCTGTTTTTAGAAAGCCATGAGGTAAAACAAGACAGAAATAAAATGACCTATTTTCCACAGGAAAAAAAAAAAAAGATACGAATAATTTAAGTTTGATCCCCTCCCACAGTGAGAAAAACATCAAAGAGTATGCAGTTTTCCTTTCTTATAGGACAAAAAGAAGATCTTGATCAACTGACAGATTTTATATTATCTGGAAATATTTCATTACTCTTAGTTAATACACAGGGTTTGGTCCTATATTATCTGTGCCAGTACTGTCCATAAAATATAAAATATAATGTGAACCACACATGAAATTTCAAGTTTTTTAGTAGCCCCATTTAAAAACTGAATAGAAATAGGTATATATAATTTTAATTATATATTTTATTTATTCAACCTAATATATTCCAAACATGATCATTTCAACATGTAATCATATAAAAATTATTGAGGTATTTTTCATTCTTTTTTTCATACCAAGTCTTTGAAATGTGATATGTATTTTATACCTACAGCACATCTCAATTTGGACATAACCACATTTGAAGTACTCAAGAGCCACAGGTGGCTATTGTCTATTATATTGGACAGCACAGATCTAGAAGAACCATGCATTTCATATTAACATGAAATATTACTGTGAGTTTACAAGCCCTCTTTCTTTACAGTTTGATAATATACTTTGGGATTTTCCCAGCTAATATCTCTTTGAAGTTTGCCTAATTAGGAGCATCTAAGCTACAGTATTTACCTTGAGGGATTTTTAGGGATCAAGTCTAAAACCATGTTTTTTTCCTGACTAAAATGATATTCCTTTGTGGAAGACAGGAAAATCACAGGTGTTTGAATAAATGAGTTTGTTTATCTTCCTGTTTGACTTTAGAGACAGTAAATTATGAATTTTAATGTAACATTTGCGTGGTGTTTTTTTCCTGTGAAATAGAAAAACACTAGTAGTTTTTGAAGACATGGGGAGTTGCAGCTAGAATAATAGCTCCATGTTGGATATGTTTACTTAATGACAACACTTGCTTTAGTATATCGGGTGGGAATACAGCCTCCCGGGGGTTTAGACCTGGAAGTAGTTGGATGATTTCCTGCTCGCAAGAATGTATAGTAGCAGAGAAATCCACTGGACTGACAGAGCTATTTGGACAGAAGCAAGGGACATCTCATGCCTAGATGGCAGACTAAGAGTCACAGGGGTTTCAGTAGATGCTTTCACAGCTAGATGGTTCATTATTTATTTAACAATTACTTATATAATGATTACCAAGCACCAAAAGCTGTCCCAGTGCTTAATATATGTTAACTCACTTAATAGACATGACAACCCTATGACATAGGTACTGTTATTATCCCCAGTTCACAAATGGGAAAGCTGAGGCCCAGGGTTAAGTGATTCACCGTGGTGTCATAGTTAGTGAGTAACAGAGCTGGGATTTAAACTCATGCTGTCTGGCTTTAAGTCCACACCCTTAACCACTCTGCCCCTATTATTAATAGCTGCTCCAACCAGTTGTCACCGAGGGACTCCCTCTGGACCCCTTGGCAGATGTATGTACCCCACTCTTCTGAAATTGTCTGTCACCCTGGGAAAGAAGCCACTGAGATTATTTTGTTTACCAACCCTCAGAATGGGAATTTGAAATAGGAAATTTAAGTTATCAAAAATAAAAGTGCCACATTTTTTTTTGCATATCTGAGTTTCATGCCTGCTACACAAACATAATTTCTTAACATCAGTCATTGCCTCTGGAGCCTGTTTTGTTTATGTGCAGACTCTTGAGTTCTTGAGAACTCTGAAGAAAAATGTGTCACTAATGCTGCAAGATGGGAGAGAATTTTCAGGGCCCAGGGCTGAGGAAGGCCTTCTGCTGTCACCACAAACGTTGCCCATCCTTGAGTGGCAGCTCTCCTTGGCTTTTCCCATCAAAGGGACAAACCAGGTGGTGTCTGAAGGGGAATTTCCTTCAGCGGCACATAGTGTTGGAAGAGCTCAGACTGTCTGTAATTAAGTATGAGTACAAATGTTGGATATGGGCTAGAAACAATTAGAATAAATTTAAAGTGTGACTTTAAAACAGAAACTCATGTGAAATACCCCCAGGATTATTTTTAACCGGGTTCTGTAGTTGCCTAATTGAAAGCGTGATTATTCATTTAGCCCGTATTTTGTGTAGGAGCTGTTTGTCCTCATGCAGAAGTATTTCACAGAAAGATCCAAATGCAATGGCCTTTTCACATCTGTTAGGAAGGGCTGCCAGTCACCTTGACGGAGCTCCCCTTTAGTGCGGTATTTTTCTCTGAAATCTTAGAATACAGCCTTATTGATAGTTTTATACTTGTTACTCTAGAGAAAAATGAAAGGCTGTTTTTAGATACATGAGGAATAATTTATTTCTGGGGTGGACTGTGGAACCAGAGATGGCTAGGTTTGGGGGGCATAAACCAAGAAGTGTACTGAAATAAATAGACTTGATTATTAGTAACTAATCTATTGAATAATTCCACATGCATGGCATCATCCTAGTTTCTTTACACTTCTTATGTTATTAAAGCTTTACAAAATTGTCAATTAGGTACTATTATTCTCTTCTAAAGACCAGGAAATTGATGGTTAGAGAAGTTAAATAACTTGATTAAGATCACAGAAAATAATATCAGAGCTGGGATTTGATCCCAGGTCTATCTAACTTCATGCTTTTAACCATTACACTCTACTAACAGGACCTAGAATTAACCTCAAGGTAGGAGATAATAATACAGAGAGTGTGTGTGTGTGTGTGTGTGTGTGTGTGTGTGTGTTGTGCGTGTGTATTGGGAGACAGTTGGTCTAGACAGGGATTGGCAAGCTTTTTCAATGTAGGACCAAATTATTTTAGGCTTTATGTATTATATATGGTGACCTCCGTATATGTGCCTCCCTGCCCCAAACTCACCCATCACCCCAAGAAAGTCAAAAGCAAGAAGTTTAACCTAAAATTTCCAACTAGGGTACTAGTTTTATTATGTAAAATGGAGACCCCAAATGAGGAATTGGTGCTCAGTGGTGAAAGGCACTGGTAGCTATTTTATTTAGCCTCATTTTATGGAAAACTAGATGAAAGACAGATGTCATTTCAGCTTTTCCTTAGCCTGAAAAGGTACATCTGATATGGCCATTTGTGTGTTTTGTCCTGGTAAGTGACATTAATGTCAATATAATGATTTATTGTACTACTGAAATGCTGGAAGTGATCTGGGCTGTGTCACTCACTCTGGTGGCAGCTTGTCACCCAGGGGTAAAGATGTCTGCCACCCAGCCCAGCATACCTGAGGAGCCCAATGACAGAACCGCAGTGATTGCCTTTAAATTTGTTCAGTTCTGGTAATCTAGATAAGTAAACTGACTGGTGGGGATAGAGGCTCATTTGGGTTAGCTTACATCAAAGTTTCAGAAGTCAAAAAGGGTTAAATTGGCCCAGTATTATCTCTTCCTAACACCAGCCACCCATGATGCAGAGAAATCCCTGAGTTTTCTCCCTTATCATTCCCAGCTCGCTGCATTTACTGTAGAACTTGAGTGTGGGAGTACAGGAGGGGAAGAGCCATTTTCTCAAAGTCCTGTGGTTCTCTTCACCCGTCCCCTTCCCTCCCCAACCTCCCCTGTTTTCCTTTCAGGTTCCTCCCTCCCTCCTTCCCTTCCTCCCACATACCAAATATTGGGTAAGTATCACGCTGTGGCATCATGCATGGCGCTGAGATATACCAGCAAAACAATTCAGGCACAGTTTCAGCCCTTATGGAGCTCACAGACCACAGGGCAGCCCAGACATCCAAGAGGCTGAAACCTCTGTTGTAGCTTTTTTTCTATTTGAAGTTCGTTGGAAGTTCCTGAATGTGTAGATTTAAATGTTTTCATCAATGTTTTTTCAGGAAACTTAATCCCATATAGTATTTTGTTTGATTTGTGAATTTCTTTATTTAGAAAGCACTTAAACGTTATAAGGTTGCAGTTGTTTCACATTTAAGGAATTACTTTTGTTACCCTGTATTAAAATAATTTTTTAAAAATAGGGCCGGCCGAGTGGCATGGTGGTTAAGCGCTGGCTTCGGAAGCCAGCAGCCCCGGCTTGGGTCCCACATATGAGGGACAGTGACACTGCCCTCAAAAAAAAAAACAAAAAAACCCAAAATATAAATATATATATATATATATATATATATATATATATATAAAATAATATATATATCTATAATTATATATTATATAATAATATATATATTATTTATATATATATATATATATATATATATATATATATATGAAACAACAATGTAGAGAACCAGGCAGGGGCAGAGGTCCTGTTGTGGTTAATAGCTACTGACCAATCATCCTTGTACCACAGAGCAGTATCCATGCTCCCTGAGAAGGGGAGACAGGCTGCCTTCCTATCAATTTCCTGTGTATATTTTTTTTTTTTTTTTTTGAGGGCAGTGTCACCGGCCCTCACATGTGGGACCGAACCGGGGCCGCTGGCTTCCCAAACCAGCGCTTAACCACCATGCCAGTTGGCTGGCCCTTCCTGTGTATATTTTTAGCCTGCAAAAATGTAGTGTTTTTTGTTTTGTTTTTTTTTGTTTTTTTTTCTTTTTTTTTGAAAATATGGTCAATAAGGAGGAAAACATTTATTCTGAATAGCAGGAAGGCTGTGTATAAGGCCTGAGAGCCAGAGATGAGATTTTTCTTATGTCATTGAGTAACTCACAAGAAGTTGGGGTGAAGAGCACCTGATTTGGGAATAGAGGTGTATCTGGCAGAGTTATCACAGATATCTGATGACAGAGATATCAATTCTATCACAGAACTGGTAATCGATCCTACAGGAGCTTTAGAGGGCTGGAAAGTAGTTGTTCACAAGGGGTGTGATTTCAGAAATTCATGTTTGCTTATGTGGCCATAAACCACACTAATTACCCCTGAAATCATGGCTAGCTCGTGTGTTCCCTCAGTCCTCTGCAAGTGGCTTTTCCTGTTCTCTACACTGCCTGCCACATCTCTGAAAACTGATTCACACATGACAGTTCCCATATTAGTAATGAGTCAGCCTGAGATTGTCACCTCTTTCCTCTTTTCTCTAGTACACTGTTGGAATTGATGTACCTTAATTTACAACTTCTTATTTCACCCCAGGGCATAAATGGCTCATGGCTGATCAGGCCCCCTTCAGTGGATTTTAAACCTTTCTATGCTTAATATATTTATGATAAGGGTCAGAGACACTACATTGAAAAGCAGCAGGGGCCTGGATGGCTTCTGGGAGTAAAAAACTCTTTCTTGTCTTCTCATTTAAGAAAGATAAGACAAGTTAGCACTAGAAGTTGGGCTGGGGAACAGAGCAAACTGAGGTTTGGCAGTATTACCTGATTAGCCAGCAGGCCTGAAATGATTCAACAAAGTGCAGATGATGTAAAATAATAGGCCAAAGGATCAATTGATAGGTTATACCCATGAAGGTATGCAGCCCTCCTGGAAATGGGTGTCCTCTCTCTCCATCCTAATGGAGAGGATGAGGTGTCATCTAGCTCTCACATTGAACTACGCCTCTTGGTAACAACTGAAGAACTGTAGGCTATTTAAGTATTTTGTGTGAGAACATCTCACCCCTTTCTTCTTCTTCTTTTTTTTTAATTAAAGTTATTGGGCTGACAATTGTTAGCAAAGTTACATAGTTTTCAGGTGTACAATTCTGTAATACATCATCTGTATATCACATTGTGTGTTCACCACCCAGAGTCAGTTCTCCTTCCATCACCATATATTTGAACCCCTTTATCCTCTACCACCCACCCACCTCCCCCTTACCATCTGGGAACCACTAAACTATTGTCTGTGTCTATGAGTTTTTGTTTCTTCATTTGTTATTCGTATTCTTTTATTGCTTTCAGTTTTATATACCACATCATGATTGGGAATGTAGGGTGAGTTATAAGCAGTAAAAATGATAAAGAAATGACAGCTCCACCCATCCCTATCACATGTACCCTTTGTACAGACTCAAAATGGTGCAGCTATTTCACAAAGTAGAATTAAATTCCACTAGCTGCAGAAATGAAAATATTATGCATGTTGTGGGGGAATAAGTCTGAATAATTGCTAAAAAAGCTAGTCAGTCTATAGGAATTTCTCTTTAAACTATATCTAGTAATATAGTATATATCCAGTAATATAGCATATCTGTTTATTGTCTATGAAAATATGTGATGATGTATGTGTCAACAGAAAAAAAGTTACCAAATGGATGTATATTGTGATTCTACTTTGTAAAAAGCATACATTGCACTTTGGAAATATGTATGTCAAAATATTAACAGATATTAATACTACTTATCAATAAGTGGGGGGATTATAAGAAGTTTTCAAATTTTTCTATAAAGGAGATGTTTGCGTGGTAAGAATTATTAAGTTAAAACTAAAATTCCTAGTAAATTGAGTCTGCCTGTGAATGTTTCATACATCCGAGCTTCCTTTATGAATTCTGCCGGAAGCCAGAGCCTTTGCAGTTTCCTGAGGCTTTCTAACTGAGGATCACCATTTCTGATGCTGCTGCCTCCTTTAAGGGCGTGAGGCCCAGAAGGCCTGAACACTGCTAAAGCTTCAGAGGTTCCCCAGGGCCCTGGTCAGGGCTCTTACTCAGCTGTTTGTCCTTCTTGTGATAAACTAAGTCGTATTCAATAGTAAGAAGACAGGAGCTCGGGAGGGATTCCTGGTGAAGACCTTTTCACCTCCATATGTGATTGAATTTCAGTTTCTTTACCTCCACAAAGCCCTTTTGTCCATGTCTCTAGAAAAGAGAGAAGTAGTTATTGTCATAATAGTTTTTGTCTATTCATTAAAATACAGAGGGTGCCAAAAACATGTATACACATTTTAAGAAAGGAAAATTGTATAAAATTGTAATATTCAGTATATACCAATGTCAGACAAAAGAAGTCATGTTTGACTTCTGCAATTACAAGAGGTGTTTAAAGTGGTTACCATCAGTGTCCAGACACTTCTGATGACGGCAAACTACTGCTTCAGCAACATTGACCAAAGTGTCCACTTGTGTACATTTTTTTTGGCACTCCCACTCCCAATATATGTATATATGATGACTATGACCAGCTCAGGAATGAGGGTGTACTTGGCTATTTAAATGCATTTATGTCTCTTTACATTTGCTAATCACTCACTCAAGCAGCTGCCTTATAGAGCAGGAAATACATTATGTTTTTTACTTGGGAGTTGCTTATTCTATCCCAACAACCTGCAAGAACTCTGGGGCTCATTCAGCCCTCTCTACAGAGAGCCACACAAAAGAGCTACACTGAAGTCTATCATGGCCATCGTCCTGGGAGCCACAAAGCATCATCACTGAAGTTAGTTCCTGAGGATTGTGATGCCTGTCCCTGTATAGGACACAGTGTGCCCAAGCTGGGACTCCACGATGACTGTTCTCTTAGTGCTCTCTCACAAGCATGGCCATTGTTCCCCCAATGCACAGGACATAACCATGTGCTCTTCATAACCAGACCTGCCCACCCCAAACATTTAGTTTTTGTCTTAAGCCCAAGTCACCAGCCTGCACTGTCCAGGGAATTTTATTTCGTGGGGCTTTTTGTCTTTTCGTGCCGCTGTATCTTGTTCAGACCCGCCCTGGTCCACTCCAACAGGTAAACCGAAAGCAGGAATGACACATGGGTACTTCTCATCTCCTTCCTCCCTGTGTTCTGGGATCCTCATGTGATACAATCCAGCAGGAGGCTGGTCAATGTGACAAGGCCATCTGTATTGGCTGATTTTCTATGACCAAAGGTAGGCACCTACCCTCCCAACAGAAACTGGGAGACCGGGGCCCTAGCTTTCTTGCTGATTACACTTCCAAGCATTGGCTCCCAGGTCCATGAGGAAGACCTCCCGGGGTTGTAGAGCATTTACATCTAAAAGGGGCAGAGAAATAATCTATAATCGCAAATTTCTAAAGTAAGCGCTCTGAGTAAAAGGAGGTCAGGGGCCTGTGGTCATAAAGAAGCCTGACTAAAGTTTAGTCAATCTGAGGGGAATGTCAAGGCTGCCTTGGTGAATAGCAGACTTGGTGCAGCCTTGATATAATCACAAAAGGTTCTGATTTATTCCTCTCCTCACTCCCATCCTTCAAGGGGGCCCAGCTTCCCCAGTATTTACACCACTCAGGGAGACTACCAATGTTTTTTCTATAGCAGGGGACAACAGAGTTTGGCTTCTTGCAAATCTTGTCACATAATTGACCATGCTATAAGGTGCTATTCCAGATGTGAAGGTAGTCTTCTATGTGAGGAGTGGGCACTTCATATAATGGGTACAAAGGGAATTAAGAAATTATACCTTTTTAAAAGGATGCTAAACTGCAAGTTGGGGAGCCTATGTTTTTTTTCTTCAGAGACTACTTTGTAGTTTTTCTGCTGCAACTTTATAAACAAACTGGTATCAATGTCCCCGCTACACCCCCAGATCACTAACTCAGACAGAATTTACTTCCCTAGAAGTCACCACTCGTGTAGGACAGGAGTTTAAAATGTATTGCAGTGTTCCGTCATTTGTTCTTATTGAGTGGTTAAAGGTACATATGAGGGAACTGGTAAAATTTATTAGGTTGATAGATTTTTAGAGACTATTCTAGGTAACTATCTTAAGATCCACAGGAGGAATTATGACCAGAATTATTAACTCTGTTTAGATCAAGACATATTACAGACACCTCTGTCCATTGAGGAACTTACTCTGTCATCTCTCTGCCAAACAAGTCATATTCTACAAACAAGAACATTTCCGAGCACCTTTGTAATGGACATGGAGTGTTGCTGTTCTGTCATCACCAGTGAGAAGTAACTTGACATTTTCATTGCTAGTAACTCCCATGCAGAGTGTATTGACACTTCAGTTTTGAATCAAATCAACAAATAATGAGCACCCATTCTGTGAGACCCACCCACACAGTTCTTGCTCGTGAAAGACTTAGGCTGTTGAAGAGCCAAGATATAGACATGTGCACAGTGAAATAATGATAGACTACTTAAATAAATGTCAAAATATCAACAGATTTCATCTTGAGGTATGCGAGTAATTACAAAACAAGCTCTGCAGACATTAATTACTACAGGAGGTGAGAGGAGGGGAGGAACACATATAAAATGGATCTCACATTTTTCACTAAGCCTGCTTTGTCTTACCCTCAATCTCTTTGCATAGGGTATACATCCTTAACATTTTTCCCCATGCATATCCCTTACTCTTAGCTGCTTTCATATGCCCACCTTTCACTGCAGATAATAGATCTATTCTTAATTTCCTAAATTCCCCATTATATGTGGCGCTCCTGCCTCCACACCAGCTCCCCTCTGCTGGAATGCCTGTTTCAACTCTTTCCCTCTTTTTTGTTCCCTCTACTTTGGTAACTTCTCCTAGTTAAACTAAGTAATGTAGGGCCTTCTGCTTTACTCAGCTTGCAAATTCAAATGCTAATCTTTCTAGAAGCACCCTCACAGACACACCCAGAAGGAATATTTCACCATATATCTGGGCATCATCCCACAGCTCAGTCAAGTTCACAGATAAAATTCACCATCACAGGCAGCATCCGCGTCTTATGCACATTGTTAGCAATACAAATCCCTGGGCCCCACCCAGAGCTACTGAAGCTTCATCTCAGGAATCTGTGTGCTAACATGCTCTCCAAGTGGTACTTCCATACATAAATATTCGAAACATACTTCTTTAGAGGGCCTTGCTTTGTCCTCTTTCTGTAATGCCCCCTTCGATGAGGTCCCTCCATCCTTAATATGCTTCATACACAAGCTCTAAAACTCTGCCCTGAGCCCTGAGTTCTGTTTCCAGAACTGTGTGAGTCTCTTTCCCAGGTCCATCAAGGGACAGTTCTTTGAGGGGGCTGTGAATGAAGCGTGGACATGCACAGATACCCACATACATGTGTGCCAGACCCCTTGCCAGGCAGCATGGAGCAGAAGAGAGACGGACAGTGAGTCACAGGCTGGGGCTGGTTATATTCTGTTCTAGTTCTAAATTTGAACCTCCTTTCTGAGTCATTTTGAACTTGTCTTTAGTAACATAGCAGTACAGAACATATTTTATTTACTTGTTTGCTAGCTTGATTTATACGATTTAGAAATTTGGATTCATGATATGAGGACATCTATTTGTGCCCTCTGCCCAGACCTGCAAATGTTAAGGCAGAGCCTGCTCTGCAGTTTTAATGCTGGGGTCCTTTCAGTGTCCCCCACTGGGTTAGAACTCCTCGGGAGAAAGGATTGGGTTTTATTTAACCTTAACTCCACTGCCTTGTGCAGTGGCTGGCATAAGTGACCTAGCAGATGTGTGCTGGGTGGTTTGGAATGCTTTTATGAAGGTTGTGGCTGTCAAGGGGAACCTTGTGTGGGAGACGCTGGGCCCATGTGGTTGTTCTTCAGCCAGGATCAGTGAGACAACTGCAGGCAGACAGTGTCCTCATGCAGGCAATGCTCTCTATCATCACATAAATTGTTGGAATTAGGAAACATAAAGGGGGCATAACATTGACATGATGTCATCTGGTGGAACTGATTCCTCAGACCAAACAAAGCCATGTGAGCTTTGAAGTCCAAGCAAGGTGGGAAAGAGAACGAAAAGCTGTAGATTAATTAGAAATAATGAAAACAGCTGTCAAACTAGTCTGAAACCTTGGCTTACTACAATTAAGTGTTCAATACAAACTAATTAAATTAGCAGTTCCCAGGTGTTGGCTTTACAGACAGTATAAATTATGCATGGAGGCAGGAAGCTTTGTCTATACTGTTTTGGTGGTTCTTCTCATTTTATGGTTTTCTGGGTGGCATTTGTTTCTGGTTTTATTGTAATGCCTCATGTCAGATATATCACAAAATAGCAGCATAATTGAACACTTGCACATGGATGCTGAATATTTAAATAAGTTCATGTTTTCCTTTTTTTCTCTCTCTTTGAAATTCTTCTTTTACTAACAAAGGCTGGATTCCCATAGATAGTCTCAAATCTTGTTGGCTCAATATATATCAGGGAATGTTGGAAAACAAAAGCTTTATAAATATAAGATGTATTATTAATGCTTGCTGCTGTGAAATGTTGACAATAAATAGGAGCTGATTGCATCCACTGCAGTGTCTCAGTCAATTTTGATGGTTGGGGAAGAACATAGATTTCCAAGTAGGGTGACAACAGGTTTTCTCGGATTTTGCTTTTCTTGTCAATGCCTGGATGAGGTCCCATTCTTGTCTCATGTGTGTGGTGGCATAGCGCATTTCTCTGGACTGCTGTTCAGTTGTCGTTTTCAATGGGTCATCTGGCATTTGGACGGTCCTTGAGGGGGTCATTGATTTATTTTTTTCTGTAGATATTTTAACTGATTTTCTTCATAAAGTTGGTAGCTTGTAAGATTCAGCCAGTCAACCACTATTCATTCAGAGCCTACTTTGTATGTCTGACTCTGGGCCGGGGTGGGAGAACACTAGGAAGTGGAATGAAGCTTGTCCTGGTCCACAGAGTGTCTAGAGTCCCATGAGTAGCTAGGACACATACATGAAATCACACTGAGTCGCATGAGCCGGGGACCAAGTGTCAATTACACTGTGCAAAGGAGGCGATCGTTTCAGAATGGAACTGCTTCCAGCTGAGGAGAAAGGGGTTGTCCATGAGAAGTTTCCAGCTTCACTCCATCTCTTTGAGCAGCATTTTTCAAACTGTGTTGACCCTGAGTTACAGTAAGAAAAGTTCTTTATATATTACAACCATACACATTTATGGGTGTGAAATCACTGAAACTGAAGTTTCACTAAACAATACTTAACTCTTACTACATGCTGTGCACTTTGATGCATTCTGTTCTATTCTATTGTTTACACTCTATTCTATGAAATGCCCTATTTTATGAAAAATAGAGCAGGCTGCAGTCTCAATAAATTGTTAAATGCCCCACTAAATAGTTACCATCCACAACCTGAAAAACATTGCGTTACAGGCCTGACTTAAAATCTTTTAGGTTCTCCCCTACTCTCCTTCCTATACCTCCTATAATAGGAAGCTTATCAGTCTCTGTAGTGGAAGCTAGGGAAAGCTCTTGGTGTCACGTAAGATAGGTATCCTTTCTCTAGCAATTGGAAGACTTAGCTTCTCCTACTTACTCCCCACCCCAGCAAGCCAGGTTGGGGTTGCTTGTGTGGAGTAGACAAGTAAGGGAGGTCCATGGAAACCCTTTGCCAAACTGACCCATATGCAGTTAGTTGTCTCATGCCTTTTTGATCAGGTTCCAAATTGTTATTCAGGGTAGAGTAGTAGGAGGTGTGAAGAAATAGGTTTGGGATATGGTAGGAAAATTTTAATAATATTCCCGTGCCCTTGAGGAATTTGTTCTTATTGAAGATTAAGTTGATTGTTCCTAGAGTCACATGAATATTAATCTATCTTCAGAAAACCTTATTCTGGACATATTTATGTGATGGTAGTTGTTTTTAAGACATCACCAGATATTTGGCTGGAATGATGTTTCATTGAGTGTTATCATTTGTTTATACACTGAAACATTCACAGAAAGCCTTTCATCTTCTGGGCCCTCTGCTTGGTTTTGCATTATTATGAACTGACACCTGAAAGCTTCAGAGTCTGGGGAGAGAGACAGACATGGAAAATCATTCCCATAAAAGCGCTATGTAGAGGTTCACATAAGGGACTATGGGCCACAGAAGATGCAACCCCTGTTGCATCTTGTGGCTGTCAGGGAAGTTTCCTGAAGGAGGTAATATTATGAAGGAGGAGGCAGAGTTTGCCATGCAAAGAGGTTTACATTTCCAGGGGCAGGGAACAGGATGTGAGAAGCATTGAAGATGTGAAAGAGCCCAGAGCTGCAAGAAGTTCAGTGAGGATGGGGAGATAAGAGAGAGGAGGCTGGAGAAACACACACAGGGGAGAAAACAGAGGGGCTTTTATGCCTTGCTGAGTAGTGTGAGCTTCATCCACAGGAAACTGGGGAGGGATGCATTTGAGGATTGTTAGTAGAGGAGGGATAATAGAATTTACATTTTGGAAAGATGACTCTGGTAAACAATGCATTTCTAAGGAATTTAATTGTTGGGACATACAAAGGCCTCATCTACTGACCACACACTTTTAGAGTGAAGAAAGAGGATGCAGAAGGTAAATTGGTGTTTTGCAAACTTGAAAGTGCCTTACTTGGAGGGCTTGTTAAAACACAGGTGGCTGGGACGCCCTCCACCCTCCCCAGCTCCCACCCTCCAGAGCTTCTGGATCGGTAGGTCTGGAGCAGGTTCTTGGAGTTTGCATTTCTAACAGGTTTCCAGGTGATGCCGGTGCTGCTGGTCCAGATACCACACTTTGCTTATTAAATGCTGTGGTAGAAAAAATAATGGGCCCCAAAGATGTGTCCTAGTCCCCAGCACCTATGAATGTATTATGCTAGATTGCAAAAGGGAATTAAGGCTTTGAATGGAGTTAATTTATAATTAATTTATTAGCTAATAAATCAGTAAATTAAGGTTTCTAAAGAGCTGACCTTAATTAGGGAGATTAGCTTGGATCATTCAGGTGGGCCCAATGTAATCACAAAGATGCTTAAAATCAGATGAAAGAGGCGGAAGGGGAGAGTGAGAAGGCAATGGAACTGTAGCAGGTCCTGGAATAATGTCGTTTCTTTCAATGTTGGTTCATTATAATGTTCATGAGATGCCATAGGGACTTACCTTTTGTTTATATCAGTCAGCCTATGGTAAAAGTGATTTCATTGTATGTCAGTTCACTTAAAGTCATGGAACCTATCGAGGATACTAAGTGAGGACTTATCTGTACAGAAGAACTGGCAAAGAGATACAACGTAGCTGGCTTTGAAGATGAAGGAAGGGGGCCCTGAGTTAAGGACTGTGAGCAGCCTGTTGGAGCTGGGGAAGGTAAGCAAATGGATTCTCCCCAGATCCTCCAGAAGGAACTCTTTGAAAGCAGGAACTGTGTCTTATTTTTAGTAGTCGTTCCAGCCCCTAACACAAGCACCAGCATTTAAGGAACACACAATACTAGTGTAATTAATATGGTTAGGTTGCAGAGGTTCTGGAGTTTGTATTGTCTTTGTCCAATTGCAGCTGAAGGCCACATGCTCTATGACCAAAATACAACACTAGGCCAGCTGACACCTGGATTACAGTCTACTAAAACACAAATCAGGCTTGTAACCTACAGAACTGTTAGATAACACCATTGTGTTGTTTTAAGCTACTATGTTTGTGGTAATGTGTAAAGCAGCAAAGGGACACAAATACACATCCCTTGAGGTACTGTGGTGGGTACTGAGCCCAATGCTGAAAACTGACTTGGTCGCTGACCACGGCCTTCCCTATATATTTGCCCTCACTTCCAACTCAGGACCAGCAGAGAAAGCCAAGTGTGCCTCACAGATCAACCACATATGAGGCCCTGCCTCCCCCTTTCCCAGGCCAACATCCTCCAACCAGAGCACATCTGAAGTCTTTTCACTCTGCCGCCTGCCTTTGAGTCACTGCCAATCACAAGTGAAGGTGGCTGACTCCCTTGCTATAAGCAAGCTCTGAATAGATAGCCTCTGTTTGTTCTCATTTGGGGGGGGTCTTCCTTGATTTCCATGAGAGTCCTCTATTCTTTTTCCTTCTTCACTGATTATTCTAATGTAGTGGTTCTCAATGCAGGGGATTTTGTCCCTCAGGATCCTTCCCTCCCAAACCCAGGCACATTTGGCACTGCCTGGAGGCAGTTTGGTTGTCACAGGTGAGGGATGCTACTGGCATCTAGTGGGTAGAGACCCTTGTAGGAATCTGTTAAACACCCTACAATCCCAAAGGATTCTCTGGACCCAAACGCAGATGGTGCTGAAGTTAAACAAATCTAATGATAGGAATTTTCGGCCCTCATGCCACCAGAGGTATGTGTGGAGGTATCTTTTTAGGTAAGTGGGACAGTAATACTAACACAAGGCAGAGGTGATCAAGCTATCTGTCTTTATTCACTCTAACCAGGCTGGTCTTGTAGCAAAGATAGCCCTTTCTTCTGCTTCCCCTAAACAGCATGACCTCCCTTGCTCTGAAGGAGCAGGAAAGTCTAGTGTTTCATTTTGTTCCTCTGCTTAGTAACTCCTAGAGATTTATAGTGTATGTAAAAATATGCTAATATATTTGCATCTAATCTTTATGTATATATATGAGCTATGACTATAACATGAAATTTCCAAGTATGAATTGTGGAAATGATCTCTTTACGTCATAGCTATATCATACACACAGACACATGCATACCTTTATTTTGTTTCTAGCTGGTTCAATTTTTAAAACTACTTCCCCAGTTCTCTCCCTCCACCGGTACCCCAGTAAAATGGGGTTTCGTTTGCACTTTATATAGCTGAGACACTCATCTCTGGATCTTCAGAGCTGATTTGGAATGCACGGTATTGAAGCCTCCACATTCCTCATGCATTTAAAACAGAGCTGTAGTTGAAGATTTCTTCCACAGATCAACCTCCAGTGTTTCGATTGACAAGCTCAGGAAGAAAGAGGAGGTAAGGCATGAGCTGGGGAGAGAGGCAGTTTCAATCCTTTTGCTTTGACATTTTGCAGTCTAATTAATCAATTTCATTAAAAAGAGAATGTTACCATGGTATCCTTGAGGCATGTTTACACTGCCACATTAAGATTTCAGGATATTTTTAATCTTTAATTACCTATTTCCATTTTTTAAATTTGAATTGGCAAAGGCCTTACATTTTTTTTTTTTGTTTTTTGATTGGTTTTCTGTCAGTGTTTTCTGAGATTGAGATACTAATTGAAGTGGAGCTGCCTCTCTTCTTTGAGAAGAAATAAGATCACCTCTGGAGCCCTGGTTCTGTGCAAGATTTGATTAAAAGTTCCATGGAGGTCATTGCATCAGCCTGCCCTCAATGCACGTGCTATGCACAAGAAGCCACTAATTTATCAAGAGAGACATGACACAGAAAGAGTTTTATCTATAATATGTAACACATGCTGGCAAGGATTCTAAATATTTTCAGGAACATATTCAATTCTAGCTTTTTCTTTCCCTGCAGCACAAAAAAGTTGAGTGTTAATGATAAAACAGGCAACTTTTGCCCTGGATAGTAGTTTTCTGGGAGTGTCAAGAGAATTTAAAATGCCCAGTTTCATTTAACAAACATGTTTTAACTACTTGAAGTAACAAGTAACACTCTGATTATTTAAAGAGCCCTGTCTGGCACGCTTTCTAACTCCTAGTCGTTAAAGGGATGAGTGAAGATATGAACAAAGAAGGTACAATATAGCTTTTGAATTAGATCAGACTGAAATCTTTTGTAGTGAAGTAGACCAGGAATAACATAATAAAAACAAGTCAGACAGAACACTAATCTGCATTTTATGAAGGATGTGAAAATGTATGCAGTAATTCTTCTCCTTTCCTTTTTTTTTTTTGGATTTACTATAAGTGTCTGTGCTTAGGGGGATTTGAAAACTTATTAAAAAAGAAAAAATGAATACCTGGAAAATATAAATGTGTCTGTCTTTTATAAGGGGCAGTCTAGCTAGTGTTTCCTCCCTCTGGGTCTCATTTATGCATTGTTATTAATGTTTAATCTGTGGCTTAAATCATAACGTTCATTTATAAGGTGTGCCCATTTATAAGATATATATTATTGAAGCTGACACCTTAGGTTTTTCATGGATCTCAGCACTGTTCAGTGGTGCTCCTGCAAAAACCCACTTCTTCAAGGACAAAGGTCGTGTGCCAGCAATGCTATCTACAGAGAACATCTCAGAAACAGAGTGCCTTTCAGTACAGAAACCTTATACACCACCATAGGAATTCTTATTTCTCTTTGCAGGTTGTCTTGTGAGCTGCTTTGTGACTTGGGCTGGTCACTCTCAAGTTTGACGTGCCTCTGTCCTCTTAGGCTCCACATGCGAAAATTGCAGTTGGCTGATAGCACAATTGGATAGCCAGTCTAGGTGACTAAAAGTTCAGTGCTGCGGTATAAAAAGTGCTATATTTTCAGCTATGGTCCTGTATTCAAAAAAATCACACACAGCCAAAAGTATGAAGAAGTCGTCAACACATATCTTGGTGGAGTAGTTTAAGTATGATTGCTGAGCTATTAGCGTTTGAGATAAGATGAAAGTATTATTGTAAATTAGACTTTTGGCCCAGATGATTAATCTAGGCAAAACCTACATTGTGTTGTATTTTGGTCATAGAGCGTGTGACCTTCAGCTGCAAAGACAATACAAATTCCAGAACCTTTGCAACCTAACCATATTAATTAAACTGGAATTTAGTGTCTTAAATGTCAGTGCTTGTGCTAGGGGCTGGAGATCCTACTAAGAGGAGTAACTAAGTTTCAGTGTCCATATAATTAGGGTATTTTAATTTTGGATTGGAGTCAGGGTTTACTGCAAATCTATTCCATTTGCAATTGGCAATAGGAAGTTCTCCAAAGAACTGAATACTTAGTTCCTTCCCAGTTGTTTTAGGAACACATTGGAGAGATACTCTAGCACAGCCTTGGGGAATCCACTTTCTAGGTAAATTGATATCCTGAAGGGCTGGTTGAGGTTAATGATGGAGGAGGGATTGGGGCTGAAGAGGGAAAGGATATAGATACAAAGGCTGAGTGGGGAGATAGTCTGGTTTGTGGGGAGCTGGGCTCAGATTGTGCATTTGTCATAGTGGCAAAATAACATGGGGTTAAGAATCATCTGTTTATTGATTTCCACAGGCAGAGGCTTTCCCTGGAGTGTCTCAAATGCATGTGATGTGCAGGAATGCTGGACTTGGATTAGTGAGCTGAAAGATGCAGAGCAGCACACTTGGCCGGGTGAGTCCCTAGGGATTGTGCACCGGGGAGGAACTGTGAGTACTGTTCATTTTAGAAGGTAGGCACAGTGGGTGTTTGGCAAAGTTGGCAGGCTGGCTCTGAAGCCAGATTTAGCTGTGGCTGAATGACCTTCCATGAAAGTCATTTTGTTTCGTTTCTCAGCATAAGATCTAGGTCTGTTAAACATAGTCACATAATCCCAGTTCTACTGCTCACTATCAAAGCAATTTGAAGTCTTAAGATGAAGGTGTACTAGGTAAACCACAAATACACCAGGAGGTCAGCTTTCATCCTACTTTGAAGGAAGATGTATATGAGAATGTGTGATGAGGACTCAGTGAGCTAGGCAAACTGACAGAACAGTTTACCCTCATTTTCATAGTTCATAGGGAGTCTATTCAGAGAAAGCAGTGATATTTTTTCCCTTGACAATTACATTTTACTTTCCCATAAAGAAAAATGATGCTGAGCTTGTGTGTGGTGATATCTCTACTCTGATGTTGGTGTGTAGGCATTTACCCTAGGCCCTGGGCAGTGTGCCAGAAATTAGTATGCTGGGCTCTGGCTTGGAGGCAGCATTTTCTGGATACAGAGCCCTGTCCCGGGAGTGATGAAGGGGACAGAGGAGCCAGTGTTTCCTTGAGGGCAGGGACCTTCTCCCTGGGAGAGACAGCAATGCTGAATGACATAGCTCTGGCTGGCTAGGAGCCAGAAACAGGTTTTTTTGTTTCAGCCCAGGTATAGTTATTTGATGGGTTGTCATTAATCTCTATGCCTCAGTTTCCCTCTCCTCTTATCATTAAATAGAGCCAGTAATATCTGCCTGACCCTCAGTATAGAACTACTATAAGTTCCAATGGGATGATTAAAAGTATGGTAAAAAAAAAATGTCTGTGGAATTAGCACATGTAAACACACCTCAGTCATATTCTATCATGGCATGAAGGGCTCTATCAATTATTTTTACAGATAATTGAACATGATAGATTTAATTCAAGCATTTAAAAATTACCACCCTTTAAATAAAAAACCTTTCAAAATGCATGATGCTTTACATGGCCATTAAAACTCAGGTGACAGTAAACATGATAGTCTCAATGAGTTGCTAAATTGTTTTTCTGTGAAGAGCCAGATAGTATTTTAAGCTTTGCAGGACATATGGTCTCTGTCTTAACTACTCATCTCTGCCGTTGTAGCATGAAAATAGCCATGGATGGGGTGGGGGCAGGCTTGTTCTTCCCAAGTCTGTCATGGGCCAATACTTTTGAAAAATATAATAAAAATGAATTTTAAAAAGTACCATAGACACTTTAACTGAGTGTGGCTGTGCTCCAATAAAACTATATTTACACAAACAGGCAGTCAGTTGAATTTGGCTTATATGGGCTATAGTAGTTTGCTAACCTCTGGCCCAGCCAAATGTAAAGGAGGTGGGGAAATATAATCAAATTATTTTCCCAGGAGAAGGAGAACTGGACTATTTGTGAAGAAACGTGTTTAGCTGTTTGAGTGCAAGCATGGGATAGGCAGCTGGTTGAGTTTAGTCAGGTTTGGAGTTTTTGCAGGTGATTGTAATGAATGGAATATAATGAATGAGAGTAACTCTCATGTTTTAGAGAGAGTTATTACTTAGACCCTAAGCTGGGTAATCCAAAGAGTGAGGAGGTAAGGGGTGAGAGTGATGAACATTATTGGAACAGTGGATTGGCAGTTCTGATGAAGCCAAGGAATCTTGAAATGGGAATAGTTGAGTGCACTAGAAGAATAGAAGATGATGGTCAGTAAGTAGAAACTTAAAATTTTTGGAAGTGGTTCAGCTGTTATGGGATTGTGGGGATAGAGGTGAAATAGAAAGGAAAAGCTTACTAGAAGTGGGGAAATCAAGGAACAGAGAAGCCAAAATGTCAAATGGCTTATCCATGGAGATATTGAAGGCATCAAGAATGATATAGAAGTATAGAGTAAACCAGGTGTCAAATTCATTGGTAAATGAAGGGGGCTTCCTGCCTAAGAGGTCTGTGGGGATAGTGAGAAAGTTTGGAATTAAGGACTTCAAGTCTATTGGAGTGAAGGAAGAAAGATGACAAATGGCCTGGAAGGAGATCTACTGTAGCAAACAAACACTGTTTAGATATGCACCGATCCCATTAATGCTTCTTCCTTGGTGCACAAACTACATTTCTTAGACTTTTTGTAAATAAGTTTGGTCATGTGATACAGTTCTAGTCAACAGAATGAGGATGGAAGTAATGCTCAGTATTTCCAAGCCTGTCCCATAAAAACCTTCCATGTGCAATGCTCCACTTTCTCTCTTCTCTTGTCTGCTCAATGCATATATAGGACATTTAGAGAACTCCCAGGGCCTGGGGAATGATGAGTCACCAATGGAAGGAACCTGTGTTCTTGAATGTTTGCTGCTTTTGATCACTAGGTTGGACTTGACATGAGCAAGAAATAAACTGCTGTTAAGTTCTTAGTGTTACTTACTCTAATACACATATCCTAAGAAGCCTAGGCTCTAAATATGAGAGAATAAAAAAAAAATTAAGCAAATAACAACCCAAAACCTTAAGAGGGCCGCATGGGAAGTGGTATCATCCAGGGACAACCAGGTGTCAGATTATGATAATGTCGATGCTGACAATGTTATTGATTATAACAATAGCAGCAATAACAATATCACCACCACCTATCTGGTACCAAAGGCTGTTAGGGTTTGAGACACCTGTCCTAGGTACTGGGAATACAGTTAGAAATCATTATGGCTTTTTGGGTGTTGACTATATTGAACTCATTGCCTTTGAAACCCAGGCATTCTTCACATGAGCTGCTGTTTTCCCTGGTCTCCTTCATCTTCCCCTTGCTCAGTTGGATTTTCAGATCCGAAATGCAGAACCATTCATTATTTTACCTGGTCCCTCAGATTCCTTGGAGATCACGGGACTTTGTATTTTTACTTGATATTCTCTTCACAATCTCCTTAAACTTCAGTTTCCTCATTTGTAAAATATGAATAATAACAAACAATACCTTAAAGGGCTGGTATGAGGATTAATTAAAATGATTCCTGTGCATAAATCACGTAGCACTTAGTGTCTGGTACATAGTAAGCCCTCAATAAATGTTAACTATTGTTGTTGGTTCAGTCTAACTTATCCAAGCCTAGGAAAGGAAGTTATTCAGAGCAGTCATTCTCAAAATGTGGTTCCAAGATCAGCAGCATCAGTACAGAAATTCTTAAGAGTCCACCCCAGTCTCACTGAATCAGAAACTATGGAGGTGGGGCCCAGCAACCTGTGTTTCAAAAAGCTCTCCACTTGGTTTGATACACGCTGAGTTTGAGAACCATTTCTTACACATTTTAGCAATGTTTATTCTTTTTATTTTATTTTTTGACATTCAGTATTCTTTTATTTCAGATGTACAGCGTAGTGTTTTTTAAAAATATAATTTATAAAGTGATCCCCCTGACTAGTACCTACCTGGCACTATACACAGTTATTACCGTTTTATTGGGTATATTCCCCATGCTTTACTTTACATCCCCATGACTATTTTATAACTACCAATTTATATTTCTTAATATCTTCACCTTTTTTACCCTGCCCCAACCCCCTCCCACGTATCACCCTGATAGATCTAGTACCCATCTGACTTCATACATAGTTATTATAATATTATTGATTGTATTTCTTATGCTATACCCCACATCCCTGCGACTACTGTGTAACAACCAGTTTGTACTTCTTAATCCCTTCCCCTTTTTTATCCACCTCCAACTCTCCTCCCATCTGGCAACCATCAAAATATTCTCTGTATCTATGAGTTTGATTCTGTTTCATTTGCTTATTTTGATCTTTAGATTCCACTTATAAGTGAAATCATATGACATTTATCTTTCACTGTTGACTTACTACCCTAAACACAATACCCTCCAGGTCCATGCATGTTGTAGAAAATGGCAAGATTTCATTTTTTTTTTTTTTATGGCTGAGTAATATTCCCCGGTATATATGTACCACCTCTTCTTTATCAGTTCATCCATTCAGGGACACCAGGTTGCCTTCATATCTTGGGTTTGTAAATAATACTGCAATGATCATGTGGTGAGCACATCCCTTCAAAGTAGCGTTTTGGGTTTCTTCAGATAAATAACCAAAAGTGGGATTACTAGGTCCTTCTTTGTCTCTAGTTATAATCTTTGATTAAAGTCTATTTTGTCTGGTATAAATACTGTTACTCCAGCTTGTTTGTTTGTTTGTTTGTTTGTTTCCACTTCCAGTAAATATCTTTTTCCATCCTTTTACTTTAAGTCTCCGCATGTCTTTCAATCTGAAGTGAGTCTCTTCAAAAGTGAGTAGGCAGCATATGTAAGGGTCTTGTTTTCTTACCCATTCAGCCCCCCTCCACCCCCTATTTTTTGATTGGAGCATTTAATCCATTTACATTGAAAGTAATTGTTGATAGATATATAGTTATTGCCATTTTATTGCTCATATTTTTGATTTTTTTTTTTTTTTTTGTCTTAAAAAAGTCCCTCTAAAGTTCCTTGTAATACTGGCTTGGCGGTGATGAACTTCTTTAGCTTTTTCTTGTCTGGGAAGCTCTTTATCTGTCCTTTGACTCTAAATAATAGCTTTGCTGGGTAGAGTAATCTTGATTGTAGGTCCTTGTGTTGTTTGTTTGTTTGTTTGTTTGTTTGTTTTTAACACTTTGAATATTGCCTGCCAATTCTTTCTGGCTTGCAAAGTTTCTGTTCAGCCAGAGGTAGGGGACATGCTCAAGCCAAATGCTGCTTGTCTGGGTTTTGTGAACCTTTGAGTTCACATAGGAAAGTCTGCAGCATGAGCCAAGGCAAGCAATTTGTACAAAAAAGCCATTCGAAATGGCTTGGGGTGCCCAAAAGTTAGGTGGGGCGTAGTGTCAGATCACCAGGGTGTGGGGAATGAGTGGTATTAGCCAGTTTGATGGAGACTCAGACATGGAGGCAGCCTGCAACTGCATGCAAGGAATGGGTAGGGCTCAACAAAGAAATAATAGCTTCTACCAGCTCCTTCATCTGAGAGAAAGCTGCCCCTCTAGTCCTTGTCCTGAAGCCAGATAACTCATTCCCTCCCCCACTCCCTGTATGTCAGCTGCTGCCCCAGCACTGGAGCTCAGAATCAGTGTTTCCATCAGCGGATAAGTCTGTGCTTGGTCCCTTTAAGAGGAGAGCCTGGGACTCCAGCCACCCTTCCATCTCACTCAGCCACAGTCTCCACTGGTTTTCACAACCAGAAATTATGGGGACTTCTGTCCCTGGCACTGGAACCTTGGGCTGAGAAAGCACTGGTACCCCTTGTTGCTTTTGGGGGAGGGTGTGGGTCCTCCACAGCTGAGATATCCCTCCTGATTTTTAATAGATGTGTGTGAGTGTTTATGTGTATGTGTGTAACCAGTCCATTCCACATCTCTGCCTCTCCTACCAGGTAACTGCTTCTGTATATATTTAGTTGTAGGGCTTCAGTTCAGCAAGATTTTAGGCGATTCTCAATGATGGTTGTTTTATAGTTTAGTTGTAATTTTGATGTGGTTGTGAGAGAAAGTAAGCACAGCGTTTACCTATTCTGCCATCTTGACTAGAACTCTAGTAATGTTTATTTTCATTCTGAAAAAAAAAAATCTTCTGGGCCGGCCGAGTGGCGCGGTGGTTAAGCGCTGGCCTGGGAAGCCAGCGGCCCCGGTTTGGTCCCACATATGAGGGCCAGTGATACTGCCCTCAAAAAAAAAAAAAAATCTTCTAAGGAGAGTCAATTTATTTTCTTAAGACTAAAAGCAGAAAAAATCATCCAAACCATTGAATATTACTGTCTTCAACTGCCAGGAGAAAAGTGTCAGAGTGTCAGAAAGTGTATGATTCTGGCATCTGACCCAGGTGCTTCAACCACATATCAACCCCCAGGGTCTGCCTTATTTTTGCTGAGACAACAGAATGTATTTAACAGGCAAGTGACCTTGCAGTCTCTATGCCAGTAATGCCATGGGGCTGGTGGCTTTACATCTATAAAAGGAACTATAAAGGGAACTGTTAGATGGAATTATTTTTCTGTTTGGAATGGAGATACTGGTTTAAAGGCAGCTTTGCTCTTGAAACCATCCTCTTAAATTTCTTGGTGGATAACTTTTCTATGACTTTTTTGGGTTGCTGCCCCCACTGGTACTATCCTCTGCCTTTGGGCTTGATTAGATCTTGAGGTATATCTTTTTTGAATCCCCAAATATTTACTGGTCATTCTGAATCCTATTGGTCCCATCATCCTGTTTCTTTCCAGTTTCCTGCCTTTCCTTGTGCCTTGGTGCCTATTGGAGCTGGGAAAGAAAGAGGGGACTTCTAGCCTGACTCTCTTAATAACAGGAGGGGAAACTCATTCCCTGATCTGTGACAGGACTCACTCAAGGCCACACTGTAGCTCTCATTTCCAAGGTTGGAATGTTGTCCTCTCCTATCCTCTCTCTTCATCTTTTCTAAATTGACTTTTCCTTCATGCACTTTATTTCGGCATAGATATTCCTCTTTGGAAGTGGGTTTGTTTTGGTAAGTAATTATTTTTCTTCTGTAAGAGTCAAAATGACAATTTTGAGCCCATTGATTTTGGTGGTGGCAAGAATTTCTGCATTTTCAGAAATGTGTGGCTACAGTCACACAGTTAATGTGTTGAGGTTCATACATTTAGGCTTCATGACAAACATTTTCTTTAGAGTTGGGTTACTTCCTTTTTTAAAAGTTATGATCACTTCAGGTGAGGTGGTGTCATTGCTGGGGAAGAACTGGGAGCTTCAGTGGATTTTCTGACATCCAGAGCTATTTGGTGTGGACATCAGAGGGCAGGCCTGGTCTCCTGGGCCATCCAGCTGTAGAACACTCTCAATTAGCAAATATGAAGGCCAGCACTAGCTTTTCAAAGATGGCTGCTAGAGCCAGTTCTGGAACCAGGGTAGGCAGTGGGTCTCTAACTTCCTTTAACAGAACCTCCTTATCTCTAACCTGCCCTCTTTTCCCAGTTGTCTTTTCATGATTGTCTCATCTAAGTTTTAATTGATTGACTGAAAAGTTCAGGACAGAGTTGCTATAGACTGAATGTGTTGATGCCTAATCCCCAATGTAATGGTATTTCTAGGTAAGGTCTTTGGAAGGTGATTATGTCACAAAGGCATAGTCCTCATGACTGGGATTAGTGCCCTTATAAGAGACATGAGAGAGATCCAGCCATGTGAAGACACAGTGAGAAGATGCCTTTATGAACCAGAAAGTGGGTCCTTACCAGATACCGAATCTGCCAGCATTTTGATCTTTGGACTTCCTAGCTTTTAGAACTGTGAGAAATAAATTCCTTTTGTTTATAAGCTACACAGTTTATGATATTCTGTTAAAATCCTAAACAGAACAAGACATAGTAATCTCAAAATCTATGAGCATTTTTAGTTAGTAAGATCTTTAAGGTCCAGAGGAATGAAGTTCTAATAGTAAAATGACAGGTACAATGTTTGAAATTATTCCAAGATGGACTCAGGTATGTGTGCTGAATAGCTAGTTTCTGGCATCAAGGATATACCCCTGTGGTTCACCTCCTGTGATAACATACTCTGTTGTTGTGCCCAGGAACTACTATGGTTCCTGTGTGAGAAAGAGGCCTTTAAGTAGTTGGGGACAGGCAACATTTATATTGGCTTTAGAAGGACATCAAACCAATACATGGTCAGTGTAAAGTTCTGGTATGTGTCAATGGGTTAGAGAAAATTCGTACTGGCTGGTGAATGTCTAAAAAACTGCTTAAAAATAAAGAAAAAATAAGAGAAAAATGGAGTAAGATAGAGGAAAAGAGAGTAGCTTCTAAAATTCAATGGCAAAACTCCCCTGATAATCTGATTTAAAAATGGACTAAGAACTTGGATAGAGATTTCTCTGAAGAAGACATACAGATGGCCAACAGGTACATGAAAATATGCTCAAGGTCATTAATCATCAAGGAGTTACAGCTCAAAACCACAATGATATATCACCTCATACTTGTTAGTTATTATAAAAGAAGGAAAATATAAGTGTTGGTGAGGATATGGAGAAATAGGAACCCTTGCACACACACTGTTGGTGGGAATGCAAAACGGTGCAGCTGCTATGGAAAACAGTATGGAGGTTCATCAGAAATTTAAAAACGGAACTACCATATGATTTAGAAATCCCACTGCTGCCTATTTATTAAAAAAGATTGAAATCAGGATCTTAAAGAGATATTAAAAGTCAGGATGTAGAAACTAAATATCCATTGACAGATGAATGGATAAAGAAAACTAAACCTAAATATCCATTGACAGATGAATGGATAAAGAAAACATGGTCTATACATACAATGAAATACTTTTTAGCCTTTAAAAAAGGAGATTATTGCAAGTTGTGACAAAATGGGTGAACCTTGAAGATGTTATGCTAAGTGAAATACTCATAAGCCAGTCACAGAAAGACAAATATTGCATGATTCCACTTATAATGAGGCATCTAAAATAGTCTAATTCTTTGAATCAAATAGTGGAATGTTGCTTGCCAGGGGCTGAGGGAGGGGGAAATGAGGAGTTATTAATCAATGAACATGAAGTTTTAGTTAAGCAAGATGAATAAGTTGTAGAGATCTGCCATACGTTGTACCTATAGTCAACAATACTGTGTTGTACACTTAATGAGATCTACACTCTTAACAAAATTTTAAAGTATAGTCTTACCACAAGAAAATAAAATTTAAAAAAAATTGAAAATATAATTTAAAAAGCATATGCTGCCCTCAAAGATTGGCAAAAAGAGTACATATAAGTTCATTTATATAAAATACTGGAAAATGCAACTTAGTTTCTAGTGACTGGAAGCAGATCATATTTGCCTGGAAGTGGGCAGAAAGAGAAGGAGGGGTTCCCAAGGGCCTGAGGACACTTCTGGGCGTGATGGATAGGTTCATTATCTTGACTGTGGTGATGGTTTCATGGTCTGCCTATATCAAAACATTAAATTGTGTATTTTATATATGTGCATGTTATAGAATGCCAGTTGTATCTTCAAGTTCTGAAAAAAAAAAAAGTATACGCCATCTTAATTGTGTGACTGAATCTAGTAAAGAACATTTGTTCAAATGACAACCACATCTCTATACGTAGGACATTCCATTATTCTCTAGATACTACGTGTCTCTGATAGAGACAGATGAAAAATGAGACAAAGTCTATTACGTTTTTTATTTTTGCTCTGCCATCTCTCTACTTCTCTTTTCTCCATCCCTCTCCTCCCTCCTTTTCCCTCTTCCCACCCCCTCCCCAAAGTCACCAGAATGTGAAAGGCTACATCTGTTCCTGCAAAAGCTATTTTGCAGTGCAATTAAGCATTCCTCACCTTAGATCCCCAGGAAGCTGGAGACTTGTGTGATCACTGGCATAATGGATGGTGCCGAAATCCCTGGCCCAGGTGTGTGGAGGCTGAATACACATCCAGGTGGGCGGGAGGAAACGACTTCCTGGTGCACACCATGAGGCTGCCCCTCCTGACGTGGGCCTCTTCAGAACTCAGAGCAGCTGCTGCCCTCCAGGTGACCGTCATGTCCTGCCATTGTTGACCTGCTCAGGCCAGCTGACAAATGGAGTTGGCGCATTGCAGACTGAATAAATGGTTCTGTGGCCATTTCTGGCTTCAGGCTAAGAGAAGAGACATTTTAGCCCTGTGACCTGACGGGATTCTTTGAGGCCTGAGAGAAAAACTGTTTAGAATTCATATCCATGCTTCTTTCAGGTCCTTTCAGAAAGCTGGAATGGCTCGTAGACATTTTTTGATGTACGGTATCCATTTCCCAGTGTGGATAAAACAATTAGCTGGAGTATCCAAATCCTTTGCAAATGTTTATTTAGTTTCTGTCATTTTAGTTATTAAAAAATAATGCATATGTGTCTGTAATCTATAGAAATACTTAAGTGTATCAGCAGAAATAAATAGTAGTTAAAAAGCAGTGCATTAATTAATTCAGTTTGATCATTCTATAGCTTTCTAGAACGAATTGCTAATAAAACAGAGACATTATTAAAATTTTGGATGGCAAGTCCACAGTGAACATTTTTAAACTACTGTGTCCTCCTCTGACTGGTTTATCTCAACATTATTCCATCTGAGACCTCAATTTGTTCTCTAATGAATACCTCTATAAGAGGAAAAATTATATAGACCAACTCTCTTTGTACCCTTCCAGCTTAATTGTACAACTATATTGTTACAAGTGGACTGAAGCAGCCTTTTTCAGTTTTTTTCCTCCATAACCAGCTCTGAATAGATGAACAGAAATAGCTCTCTTCATGTCAGAAACTTTAATTAAACCATTCTGAAAATAAGCATGTGGAAGTAATGGCAGGACCTTAATTTAATCACATTTCCTGCTCAACTGTTCCTGTTGCTTACTTGAAGGGTTGGAGGTTGGGCTTAGCTGTGCCCCTGCTCTTGGAGGCATGGATGGGGAAAATCTTGGGGATTCAGAAGATTGTTACCTCCGATCCTTTGGACTCCCATACTAAATTAAAATCAGTGTTAGAAAAAGGCATATGGCATACAGAATGTTCTAAGAGATATTCGTGTGAATGGGTGACACGAAACTAATCCTTACATCTAATAAATATTTTATTTTATTCCATTTTATAATTTAGTGAAAATGTACAGGGTCATATATTTGCCAAGGACTGCTCTAAGCACTTATAAATATTTACTTCTGTAATCCTTAACAATCTTATGGCAGTAGATCCTCTTGTTACTCCCATTTTATATATGAAGAGACTTAAGTTACTTGCAGATAGATCATTGCAGCTGGGTTTGAACCCAAAGAGCCAGGTTCCCGAATCTGGGTTGGTCAACACTGTTTCATCAAAATTTAGGAGTGCTTGTTTGGAAGGAACCAGATTCTTCAAGTCTTTTCATATGCTCCCACCTGCCTTCACCTCAATATTCAGCTTTCCAAATCAATCTTGCCAGGGTGATTGTTCCAACTCAGTCTACTGGCTGCACAAGTTGCATGCAACACTCAGCTTTCTGTGTGTTTTATCCCGAATTGTTAGAAGATCCCAACTTGGGGGGCTGATTTTTTTTAAAATGTATTCTTCTGCTTCTTGGATATTGACTTCTGCTTCTTGGATATTGACTCTTAGGCTTCTTGCCCTTTTCTTCCCCTCACCAGCAGTCAGTTCTCCTGGAATGATGTAATTAGTCTATTTCACAAGTCATTGAGGTAGGATGAAAAAAAATAGACCTGAAATAGAAAAAAACACATTCATACTATATTAAAAGATTATTTTGTTTTTAATCCTCTATCCCCCTCCCCCAGGTCCCCTACCACACACACACATATAAAGAGCTTTCCAATGAGACATACCATATTTCCTTCCAGGTATACATTGGCTGCTAGGCAACATGTAGATCTGAGATTTTCCATTTTTCAGTTGGGAGATATAATGACATCTACGTGGTGGGATCGATACTTCCATTAGAAAAACAATATTAAAGAATTTATAATAGATGTTAAAATCAAATGCATTGAAAAGTCAGGGAGAAAGAGTTTTCCAATAGAACTGAATTTAATTAGCTTACAAACTGTCCTACTGGCACACGAAACCTTGTTCACAGAATGATTCTAAAATAAAATTTTCATTGTCAGATATATATTTACAAAGATCAGAGTGCTCACAAGATTTATTGAATTACAGAGGTTCCCTTTATTCTTCTATTCCCGGTGCAAATGTGAAACTAGGTTAAATCAGAATGAGGGTGATAAAGCCATTTAATCCACTTTTTAAGATAGTTTGCTGAATTTTTCTGAAAAAGCACCTTTTGTTAGCGATCCATTTATATGGCTCTACAAGTCTTGGCGATTCATCTTTTTTCTTAACCGTCTGTGGTTATCTCACAAGAGTTCAGTTGAGCCACTTCCTTAAACATCTTTAAAACAAATGGTGTGATGGGTTTCTTACAAGGAATCTAAAATTCAGTAAGAGGCTTTGGCTATTAAAAGCTCTACCTTAAATAACTATTGATCAATATGTCTTTTACAAAAAGGTTGGAGAAAGTTTGACAGCATTGAATTAATTTGCTCTCTTGTCTTTACTTAGAATAATGGGGGAACAAAACCAAACCAGAAATGGCACCAGCCTGTGTACTGTGGTTGAATTTTGTTAGCACACCCTTGCACAAACCATTTGGCTAGAAGGGATATGCAGGGCAACTAGGTGGCATCTGTGCTCCTCAGGACTCCAGGCTACCCCAGAACCCTCCCACCTTCCCTGTTTTCCTCAACTTTGCAAACTTCTAGGCTAGAGTCTCTCCTGCCTCCCAGGGCTCTGCCCTGTTTCTTATAGTGTCCACTGGTTGTGTCTTCAACTAATAGGTATACCAATGTGATAATTGGTTCTAATACCTTGAGGAGTTTCTCACTCAAGTCATTTGCATTTAAATGGATTCCAAGATTCTCCTAAATCTGCCCTTACAACTGTATTTTAATGCTGGATATTTTATTTTATTTTTATTTTCATTATTTTTTTAAAAAGAAATTTTATTAGGGAACAGTATGTTTTTCCAGGACTCTACATCAAGTAGTTTTCTTCAATCTAGTTGTGGAGGGCACAGCTCCATGGCCTATGTGGGAATCGAACTGGCAACCTTGGAGTTATGAGCCTGTACTCCAACCACCTGAGCTAACTGGCCACCTAATATTGGGAATTTTAGGCAAATTCATGCAGGCTGGGCATTTCCATTTCTCTGATTTTCCATCCATTAGGGTACATGTTTGGAAGGAAGCACTCTATGGCTTTACTGGTTATTAAGATATAGAAATCAGTTTTTGCTTTTTGGTAAATAGCCACATGAGCTTCCTGGGTGATGCCCATCACCCAGTGGTCATCCTGACCTTCCCCTTGCCCACCTTCCCAGGGCTAAACAGCTGGAGGCAGAGCAGGGTTGTCTCCAGAACCCAGCTTGGGTGCTGGGGTCAGTGTCCTTTCTGGTTGGTTGCTGCACTATACCATACTGGGTGTTAAGTATTTTGACTCTTAACCCTGCATATAGGAAACTAACTTCAGGTGAAATTGGCTTTCGGCTGAGCCAATCAATGATCAGTGCAGATGGACAATCATATTTTGAAGACCAGACCATAGTGAAGTTTATATGACTTAGAAATTTTCCAAAAAGCAATATGAGAGTAACATTAAACTTCAGAGCAGGCTTCTGGACAGAGGAATTAATCATGAGACGTTTATTTAAAAGAGGCCAAGCTGCCAAAACCAGACTGTTCTCAATTGTCAGATCTGTTTTTATTCTCTCCTCTATGAAAATAGGGAAGGTTATGTCCTAAGTCTAGAAGGTGATGAAGCATTAGCAATTTATATGTTAATAAAGTGATTCTTACTCATGTGTGTAGGTAGCTGATGGTTCAGGAGGAGACCTTGTCTTGATCACAAAACGATCCATGGCAGTCAGGTTGGAAGTTTTCAAAGAGGATTTCTATACTTCAGATATAGGGATTGACTAAGATTGTGTTATATATACAACTACAAAAGCATGAATATAATGTAAATCACTCATATTTGTAACTTTAATGTGTGGCAAAACATTTTGCTTTTGGCACGGTTTTGAGGAAAAATGTTTTTATTAGCTAGACAGTTATATGGGAGAAAGTTTCAGGTCCAAGTCAATGACTCAAATTATATACCATATATAGACCAGCTATTGTTGTAGACATTTTCACATTCTCTCCTTTGGTCTTTCCAATAGCATTTTGATGCAGGTATTATTAACTTAATTTTAGAAGTAAACCTCAGAGAGGCTAAGTGATTAGATTTTCAAAAGCCTTTTACACAGCAAATGTCTTGGACCATCTCACCCTGTGTGTATCTTTGCTTCCATGTTGTAAAGACTAGTAAGTCACATCCACTGCTCTTAGGAAACTTCTGCCTTAATTCCTAACACACCTTTGGTCTTTATTTGATGTTAAATGGATGTCTGAGGCTCTACAGAAACGCAGAAATGTTTGCTAAATTTATCTGTGGTGATGTATATTGTATGGGAAGCCAAAAAGATGAGGAGCAGATTCAAGAAGTGAAGGGTATTGAGGTCATAAGGCTGCCCCTTTCTGGGTGGAAAGATAAATCCTTGGCTTTATCTGTTCTCCCAGCTTGAAAAGTT
The DNA here is from genome assembly GCA_033961575.1 of Aselliscus stoliczkanus. Classification (NCBI taxonomy): domain Eukaryota; kingdom Metazoa; phylum Chordata; class Mammalia; order Chiroptera; family Hipposideridae; genus Aselliscus; species Aselliscus stoliczkanus. The sequence goes on along the minus strand of CM066730.1, from coordinate 66,299,482 downwards.
ACAAGTAGAAAGGTTTAGGTTTAAAAATATCGAATGAGTGCTCATTATCATTAGGTTTCTTTACATGCAATTTCCTATCCAATCCTCAAAACAACCCTATGAGAAAGATGTAAATCTTGTCTTTCTAATGAGAACCTGAAGCTATGTGATGTTATAGAAATTGCAGGGCTGGAATTGAAGGAGATTTGGGTCCAGTTTCAAAGCTGCAGCCTACTGTAGGATTCTGTGGAACAAAGCTTGTTAGGTTTCACTATTATGAATATGAAAAACTAAAGGGCCAGTTTTGACTGGAAACCGGTTCTTTCTAGTTTCCAATTTAGTTTAGTATTTAGAAATGAATATTGAGTTTTTAAATATTAGCAGTTCACTTCATTTAAGTCAATAAGCAACAATGGTGCCAAGGTGTTTATAATACCATATTTTAAAGATTTCTTATATTATGAATACATTGCCATATTTTCTTATGCTGGAAAGATTTACTTTAAGACAAATCAATTGAAAAATAATTGAAGTTTCTATTATGCATAGAGCCCTATGTCTGTGAGACAATATGTTGAGAACAAATACTCTATAAATGAAAAATCTTCATTTATGAATAAATAATAAATTTACAGGTTTAGGAGTCAGACAAGTAAGTTTTTATTTTTAACACATTTTAGTCCAAGCTCCTAGTAAACATAGCTTATTGTCTTGACTGCATAGAAGCAGCTCCTTTTTGCAAACCACTGACTCTGACAGGAACTATCAAGCCTTTCTAATTCAGAGGTCAGCCACTGCAAGGTGATTTATTAGCTCCTTAATCATACAAATATGGCCAAAGCCACACTCCCTTGATGCATATAATGGCTATGCCAAACAAGTTTTGCATGCACCACTGTAGCTGACCTTTGAAAGAAATCTATCCTTGTAGGGTGAGGCTCCGTGTTTCTTTTTTTTTCTGGACTGATGATGACTTTTGCCCTTATATAACAGCTCTGCTAAATACTACTTTTAGTCTAGTGGCTTAGAGTTTAGTTGTAGACATTAGAAACAATCAGATGAATCTTGCAAGTTATTTAAATAAGATGCAAAAATATGATTCAGCCTGCAGAATTCCCATGGGTTTTGCCCTCACTTCTACTTAGCTCTCACTGACAATCATCTTCCTCATTGACTAGAGAAACAGCAAATTCACACTGTCTCTCTTTGAAAAGAATTACAGACCCACAATGAGAAGGGCCCACGAACCTACCATGTCTTCTAGTATGTGGCCATTGGGATGCATCCGTACATGCACATAGCAACAAATAACAGGTGGGGCCCCATTCCCTATCTAACTTGTCAACGGGAAATGCTTCCTTCTTGCCAAAAACATTTGAAATTCAGAATTGTTAATACTTCCACAGAGTATTCTTTCAGTGGCTTTCTACAATAATAGTATCCATCCATCTACATCTCCTTTTCTTTTCTCTGTGAATTTTCTTTAATGACAGCCTCTTCCTTTGTTGGATATAGAATTATTGAGAAGAATCAGAAAGCCGTTACTAGAATTTTAGGGTTAAGCAGAATAACACAACAGTGGCACACGTGTCCCTCCTCCACATAATTATGTCTGCTACGTGGACACATCTGCCAAATGATGGGTTAAGCATAGGGTTGTGTTCAGAAAACAGTGTGACATGAATATTGTAGAGGTGGCATTAGCCTCATTAGCAACATGCCGTAGAAGGTGAAATAAGAGCCTGAGTATACAGGTCATGGCATTCTTCTTTCCACAAAAGCATTCAGAGTTATAATCTACTCTCCCTATAGAATCAAGCAGGAGAGACTACACCTTTTTCACTGCTCTGAGGTCTGCTACCAGCATTTAATAGTGCTGTATGCTGAGTGTTGTTGTGTTTCGAGGACATGGAAGCACGGAACTTGTAATGCAAAGGCATGTCTATCCAAAAGTAGTTATGTATTCTTTACTATAAACTTAAAAGGTGGAAATCAAAAGCATTCACTTCTGCATGGGGCAAGCAAACTCCTGTTTTCATGCAAAAGCCAAGGGAGTAAACATAGAAGTATGCTTTGCTTTGGCTTATCTTTGATGGTTTAATGAGTCTTCATGAAATTTCAGGTGCATTTCCAATTCTCAGCTTTGCCCACAACTGCATATTTTAATTACCCTGGAGCTTAGAGGGAGATTTTGTTAATCCTTAGCTATAACATGCTTCAGTGATTTGAATACTTCAGCCCCTTGGTCAGTAGCATGCATATTCTATATTGAGGCCACATTAACTATGCCAGGGGCCAAATGAGGACCCATGAGAATGATTTTCAACACGTGGTCTCAGCATAAGGGGTATTTTATTGTTAAGTTAAAACAGCTTCACAAACTCTCAACAAAGCCCAAAGTTTCCTCTAACCTCAACCCAAGTATTCGTGGATAAGTCTCTCAGGATGTTACCATCATTACTGATGAGTTTTGGGGGTATATTTGTTAAGTTTATTTTTTTAAATTATTAAAAACAGACTGAAATAAATTTACTGTCAAGTAGAGATGTCATGCACTGGGGTTTCATCTTTGAAAAGGCAAAGTTTGCATCATGAATTCAATTAATGGCTATTTTCCTGGATTCCAACTTCATGCAACAATTTTGATGATTCTTTCTCTGTCCCCACTGTGTTATTTCTTGGGTTTGAAAGGCTGTTCATATTAGTAGGGGGTGAAGGTGAGGATGATTAGAAAGGGAGCTTGGGAATTATCATGCAGCTTGTTCCCAAAGCAATCATATGCATGTTGTCTTCTAGCAGAGTTAGCTTAGAAACCCACTCTCCAATTCCAGTGATACTGTGGGGGGCTAACACATTTTTGGGTCTCCTTCAGACATGGCTGTAAAGTCAGTTTATAAACCACACAAGATTTCTTCACTTATTTGTTTATGTTAGCTCCTTTTGGAAAATAAATTCTTTTATTTACCTTACTAAATTTTATTTCAAATGATGTTTGAGTGCTTAAAAAAGACAAACTTGGAATAGGAAAAGGATATTGAGGAAAAACTGAGGAAATCTAAATAAACTGTAAACTTTAGCCAATGATAGTGTGTTGATTTATTAATGGTAACAAATATATCATACTTGTAAGAGGTTAATGATTTGGGAAACTGGGTGTGGGGCATACATAAATTCTCTGTACTAACTTGGTAATAATTCTGTAAATGTAAAACTATTCCAATATGAACAAATTTTTAAAAAGGACAAACCTCCTACCTGTGATAGGTTTCTGATACATCTCATTGACTGAGAAGAGGAAATGAGGAATGAAAAAATAAAGAGACTAACCTTTTCTGAGTATCGATTATTTTCCAGAATCATATGTATGTATATATTCTCAAATCCTCTCAATAGCCCCATGGTAGTTGTTTTTATTTCAATCTTAAAGAAGGAGAAAAAGGATGCCCAGAAAGGTTAAATAATTTGGCCAAGGACAAACAACTGATGTGTGATAAGTATTAGAAATCAAACCCATTTTTACTGGGCCTTAAATTCTTTTCGTTACATAATCATGTTTCTTCCTTAAAAATGTCATAGGCTTTGAAATTAATTCCCAAAGAGCAGTTTATAAAACAATATCAAGTACAAATTTCCAAAAACTGACCACCTTGAAAAAAGTAATACTCATGTGGATATAAAATTTCTTGTATATTTATCTTCAAAATTAGTCACATTATTTTATAATTTTAGTTATTCGTTTTCTGATGGAGTCCATAAGGGTGACAGATCTTTCACATTTCGGAGAATTGAGTTTTCACTTCAGGCGCAGTCGCTCTCTTGCACCAAGCCCCTTTTTGAACTTGTCATCAGGCCAAAAGATCCATTTGGTGGAAAGGCCTAACGTGTGAAAATCAGATTGGTTCTAGGAAGTGGAGGGCCCAAATAAATGCTTCTGTGTTAAAGGGAGATTCAGGACTTTCGGCAACACTTTGGCTGATGCAGCTGCCAAGATTACCATGGAGAAATAGAAAGGCTTTGTTGATGAGGCCAAAGAGTGACCTGTTAGCAGTGGGTTTTCATGCCTGTGGGGAGGCACTGCCCTAATGCTTTGTATTTTCTCAGCGGCTGAGAGTGTTGGCTGCTGGCAGTTCAGATGGTACCTCTCCAGAATTACCTCACTGCCGAACACTTCCAACCTTGTTTTTTTCTCTGTTCTGCCTCTCTTACCCCTTACAGATGTTGATTCAAGACTGTTGCTCAGTAAACCATCTCTGTACAAATCTCAGAGCCACTTTCCTGGGGAGAGCAATTGATGACAATTCTCAATGTGTCACTGCTCTCTCGCCCTATGGGAGCAATCCAATACTTTTAAAGTGCACTCTTTACTTGGAAGTGTAGACATCTCTCTTTCCAGGAAACCTTCTCTGACTAGGTTGGTTCCCTCTCAGCAGTTCTTTTAGCCTTAGTTAGGTACCTGTTTGCCTCAGTATGGCATTTATGTCACCAAATTGTAATTGAATTGTACTTAAATACATCAAATTAGCCAAATTCCTTTAAAGATCTTTTATTGATATTGTTTTTGCTCCAGTTAATTTGTCATATAAACATACGCATTGATGGGGTTATCTTGGAAACTTTATTTCTTATTTTTCAATGCCAGTTGATTTTTAAAAATGGGCAAAGAATGGAAAAGCATGAAATCCTAAAGAAAGAAATTGAAGGGCCAGCCGAGTGGCGCGTTGGTTAAGAGTTGGCTTGGGATGCCAGCTCTGAGCAGCAGGGCCCTGGTTTGGATCCCACATGAGGGCCAGTGACACTGCCCTCTACAGCTAAGATGGTGAACAACAGTGCCACCTGGAGCTGGATTGCGGTGAGTCGCCAGCGATGGCATAGGCTGCAGTGGGGCTGGCCAGCAGCTGCCATGCATTTTTGTGAGCTGCCGTGAGCCACTGTGAGCAGCTGTCCAATGGCCGGCGAGTGGAAAAAAAAAAAGAAAACAATCAAGAAAGGAATCATGAAAACAGAAAATAGAGAGGTACTTATAAATAAAATATTTTTTCTATATTACATTTGATTCTGAAATAAAGGCATACATACTATAGAATACTGATTCAGAAATTACGATGTTTCCTTCCAACTAAGAAATGACTACCTAGAACTAGGGGAAAATTTACTGTACTCCAAATGAGGTAACTTTCTTTTTAGAGGCAATGAAATTGTCACATAACATTTAGTGGTCACAAATAGACATGGCATCCTCTCAGATTCCTCCATTTCATAGCGTCTTTCCTCTTTCAAACTGTCCATTGCCATGTTTGTGCCATAGAAAAGGAGTTAATCATGCATGGATAAGGATACTTTGCAGACAGGCCATTGAAGAGTCTTGGGCCATAGTCATCCTGAACAAAGAACCAGTTCAGCCTAGAACTGAGAGACTTTCCAACCCAGAACTTATCTCTGGTTCCCCACAGAGTAGCAAAACTTGAGTGAAGATGTGGACTTCAAAGGCTCACGGTGGACTTTTGTGGGCTCTCTAGCTGCTCCCTACTGTGGCCAATGGGCTTGGAGTCCTCTCTGATATTTGTATTATTTCTCTCTCCTGAGGCTGTGATAGGTGTTTTATCTCCTCCCTCTGAGACCACTCTCTTATCTGTCATTCATTTAACATCCCAAATTTCCTTACTGCTTTGCTTATTGATCTATATTTTGTTGTGGTTTTCTCATTGTGATAACCTTCTAACCCCAGTAGAAGGGGAGAATTTACTTTGTAATGATGAAATGTCTGTCTGCCCAATTGATTGCTGTTGAAACTTTCACCTGGTGTGAGAGCTACGTAGATCTACTTGGAGGTGTGTGTCTGCTTTACCCCTGGAGGGGTGTTAAATCCCCACTCAATCCTCTTACACTAGCAATCCTCTATTCATTACTGAAGTAATTTAGGAGCTAGTCAAGAGTAGTTTGTGTCTTACCTAACACAAAGCCAATTTTCTTAGTGTTTTTCATACTCATGAAAATTTATATTCAGCCCCATAACTACTTTTCTGCTGTGTTGAATACCAGTAACTCTTCTATTGATATTTAACTCTTCATAAATGTATCTTGTCTTCTTAGCTGGAATAAGTACTCACTGAGGAAAAGGTTTCTGCCTTATATATATTTTTTAATCTTTCAAGATGTTTAGAATACTGCTTTGCATATCACATGTTGGGCTAATATTCTTTATTATAGTCACTTCTACTTCCTAGGAAGGATAATTCCTACCAATTCATATAAAAGAGGCTGGGAGGCTAGACATGACATTTCTTGGACTCCTTTTTAGCTTGTATGATGAATGTGATTCACATTCAGCCAAAAAGATGTATACACATAAGATTAGAAAGGAGGTAGAGGACCTCTTTCTACACAGGGGTCAGCTGGCCACTAAACTCCTAAGCCTAGAGCCACTTCCAGCACCCAGGTGCCACATTCTACTCTCTGAATGCCAGCTTGTGAGTGTGGGGCACACAGGTGGCCACAGCATTAGTTCAGTAACCTCTGGGTCACAGCTGAGGGGATGTGACTTTGAAGCAAAAAAATCCAGTAAGTGGCAGCTTCCTGGCTTTCACTGCTCCAGCCTTTTCAATGATTTTGAACATTTGTAACTCCCTATAAATCCCCTTATTGAAACACTTGGTTTTTTCTGTTTCTTACATTGAATCCCAACTGACACAATTGCTCCACATCATTTGTTGATGTGGTAAAAACATTTCATTCCCGTTCTAGATTATTAAAAACAAAAACCAAAAAACAAAAACCCTTTTACATTAGAGTTCTATTTGTTTTTATGTTTCTAATTTCTGATGGACCAGGATGGTTTTTAAAATGCTAAGGATTCATCCATATTCCTTTAGTCACTTTAAGGGTGGCAGAATGAAAATCTGGATTTTCAATACAAATGAAAACATATTCACTTGGTCAGTAACAAAAGAATCACAGCAAGTGGCCAGTTAAAGAGAGTAGAAGTTTGAGCTTTCAAAAGCATGGATTTTTATTGGTAGGTGAACCTTTTCAAGAGAATCTGAGATTATTTACTCAGCACCCCAGTTTCAAGTGAGCAATTCATTTCATTGGTCACTAGGTTTCTGTAAGACCACTAAATCTCACGTTAGTGCTTTTGATTGTGTGGCACAAATCTACATTTTGAGGTTGACTATTGTGGACTGTTTAATTTTCTGAATGTAAACTTAAGGAAATGATATCTTGTACATAGAGTCGGCTTACTGTGGGAAGAGCTCAAAACACAAGGAAAGATGAAGATTAATCTGGCATGAACCATATATCATTTGGCTCTCTCCAAATTGTACTTCTGGTTTTAAAGGTGGGACCACAAGTCCGTTATCTTGATGCTCGTTATTGTGCTCTCTCCACTGTGCTGCCTTTTGCCCTTGGTGTTTTGGGTCTGTGATTGACTGAAGAATTTGAGCTCTCTGCCATTCTTTCTCATGCATGTCTTCCCTGTGGGCCTGTAAATGAGAACTACATCTACTGGCTTGGCAACCTTGGCTCTTGTGAGGGTCACAATGGCCACTAACAATAACAAGGCACTTTACTATTTACAAATATCTTCCATAAATTTTAATTATTTGAGCCTCTCAAGACCTTGTAAAGTAAGTAGGGCACGCAAGTATTATGTTATCCTAATTTTATAGACAAGGGAAGAAATATCTTAGACACAAATATTTTTAAATGAAGGATGGAATTAATTTGGGTTTCTTTTAAAAAGTTACTTTTGTATTGTTGCTTCCTTTAAAAATATTTGCTAAAGCTTGAATTATTGTGTTAAAAAAATAAAAGTAAACAGTATTAAGATGCCTAAACCTTAAGCCAGTCTGTGGTAATGGATGATGTGATAATGTATTTATTCCATAGGAGAGTCTTTCATTAACTGACTTTTGCAAGTATGCATGGTTTATAAGCAAGCCAGAAGGTAAGAAAGACACTTCGCAGGAGAACTTAAGAGCTTTTAACAATTTTAGCAATCTAGATTTTTACCCAAAGGCAAAGGGGTTATTCCAGTCTCTAGTTTTCTGGACTTTCTGGTAAATGAGCTGTGAATGATTCTAGGGCAAACAGATCATACCTTATTCATTTGTGAACCAAGTGCCTTGAACAGCGCAGAGCACATGGTCAACTCTCCAATAAGCTATGCTAGTGAATCTTATCCCAGAGTTCCTCTGAATTAATTCATTATCTTTTGAGATATTGTTTTGAATGCTTTAACCTCAAATGCTAATGTGTATCCCCAGCCCTTCATTTGGTATTCTTTCCTGGTATAAAAGCAATCAATTTTCCTTGGCATGATGGCTCTTTATAAATGCTTGCTGTTTATTACATCTGCTCCCATTATTCTCTCTCCTTACACATTTAATTCACTCATATACTTCATTTTCCTTGTGTTAGATGCTATTGGTAATCACAAAGTACAGATAGAATATGAGTGGAACATTTTCTCCCCCTCTCTGTTCTAAAAACATGCTCTTTAACCAGAATGTTTTAAACATCAAATTGATGTTTAGATGGAATATCTAACATATTCCATCTAAATGGAACACTGGGCTTTGGGAAAGCCTGGTACTGTGGCAAGCACTCACCTTTCCTCTCTACACCTGCTATACCTCTGGTCACATTGGGATATAACTGCAGAGGCAAGAGTCAGGGTGCTGACTGCATTGGCTCTTCCAGTGAGTGACTAGAATTGTTAACTAGGTGATAATTCTGTGAAAATTTCCAGGGAACAAGGCTCTATCACCTTACTGTTGGTTTTCCATTTTCATGCACCCTTTTATTTTCAAAGAAAAAAAAAATATATATATATATATATATATATATATTAAAAGATTTTATTGGGAAATTGGGGGAGGGGAACAGACAAGTTGCTGTCCTTTTATTCTTCAGTCTAGCTGTGGAGGACATTGCTTCACTGGCCCATGTTGATATCGTCATTGTGCTCTTCTCAGGTGAGGCAGATCGGTCGCCAGCCTCTGGTCGGTCACTCACAGTGGTTCTTGGCAGCTCACACTGGCTGCCAACCACTCATGCTGGCCGCTGGCCACTCACTGTAGCCTATGGCAGCCCATTGCAGCAGGGGCTGCAGCTATGCTGTCCCAGGGACTCACAGCAGCCCAGCTCCAGGTGGAGCTGTTGTTCACCATCTTAGGCAATGTCACTGGCCCTCATATGTGGATCCCAAACGGGGCCACTGGCGTCCCAAGCCAGCTCTTAGCCAATGTGCCACTCTGCTGGCCCCAAAGAAAAATATTTTTGAGAGGTTCACCCAGAAGAGAATTCCTTTTTGGTACCTAAGTTATAAATATTAAGAAATAAATTTCTTTTTTAAAAGTTTTTATTGGGGAATTGGGGGAGGGGAATAGTGTTGGGGAATTGGGGAAGGGGATCAGCCAAGTTTTTGTTCTTCAATCTTTGTTATGGAGGGTGCCAGTCACCATCTGGCTTCCCGTCTACAGCTTGTGGCCTTTAAAGTCAAGGTGCTGTGTTCAATCTTAGTTGCAGGTGGGCGTATCCACTGTCCCATGTGGGAATTGAACCAGCAGCCTTGTTGTTAAGAGCTCACGCCCTATCCACTGAGCCATCAGGGAAGCAGCTCAGTTCAAGGTGCTGAGTTCAATCTTTAGTTGCTGGTGGGCATAGCCCACCACTGAACAGGCAATCTTTTCATTACACCAACTGAGCCATCCTGCCACCTGTCGGCAACTCAGCGACAGCTCAGCTAGGACTCAGCGTTCACTGGCCCATGTGGGAATTGAACCGGCGGCCCTGTTGCTCAGAGCTTGCGCTCTAAGCCAACTCCTAACCAACTGAACCACTTGGCCGGCCCCAAGAAATAAATTTCTTACTGCCCACATCCATCCAAAGTCTAAGAGGAACTGAATTGGCAGTAAGAATAGCATCTATTTGCCTCTCTCTTTCCTGAGAAATCCCAGAGGACCCTTTCCTCAGAAATATAAACTTGAATCGTGCCCACTGCTTGTTACTAATGCTCACTAAGAGATATGACAACACTAAAGCCAGCAGCTATCAGCAATGAATTTGGGCTTGGAGTGGTTTGCAGATGTTGAGAGTGCAATATTTCAAAATGGGACTGAGTGGAAAAGCCAAATTCAAATTGATAAGGGGGCAGTACATGTGCTTCATTTAACTTCAGACAGATTTTTGACTACTTGTGTCATATGCAAATGTGTACAACAATGCTTGAAATTGGATTTCCATTTTACTTAATTAGATTAGTGTGAGACCTGCATCATAATCAGCAGTTAGTAGCCTTGCTACTCCAGGGTTTCAGAATCTCAAAAAGATTGCCAGTTCTGAAATTTGGTCTGTTCTATGGGAATGAGGTCAATTGGTTGATTTTAGGTGTAGCTATGGGTGGTTTTACTTGTATTTGTTTGGTCCAACTAAAAGACCTCAATTTCCTTTAATTCGGGTAAGTGAACATAAAAATAGAATATATTTTAACAATTTTGAGGAAGTAATTAAGGATTTTTAAAATTAAAGATTGCCTGCCATAACAAAAATCAGTTCAAGTACTATTTTTTCCCCAACTTTTAAAGAAAATAGGTAATGAAACCTCACTGCATGTATTCTTTCCAACATGAATAATAGGAATTTGAAATCCATTATAATTACAATTAGGGTGTTTTCTGTCCAGGTTTTAGATATCTACAGTGTGTAGCCTGCAAAGAGAACAGCTTTACATAATTACAAAAGACAAGGACGATTGGTTTCAGAAAAGCCAATGGTGGAACAGACAATTACACATAAAATTCTGGGCAAGAAGACAATGACAATACCAAGAGAGAGAGAGCTCAAGAGAGCGATACTAAGAACTCATTTAGAAATCAAGAGAACTCAAATAGCATTTACCCAAGCAGTGAGCAGCTCTGCAGTGTTCTATTAAGCAAAAGGAAGGCAGATGTTCCATCTTGTCCCTGTTGGGGAGGTTTTCATTTGTAGCTGGGTGATGTTTTTAAATAAGACTTTCCTAAGTACTGCTTTGTAGAAGGAAATCAAATTTCATGACAGGCTAGAGGAGTGTGCGGCCACTCTGGTAGCTCTCAGGTGTACAGTTCAGACTTGGACTTAAAGAGAACATGTAGGTATGGAAAAAGTTCAAGGCTCAGAGTTAAGGAACCTATGCCTGCTTTTGCCATTAAGTAGGCTATCTACCTTTTTATGCCTTAGTTTCTTCATTGCTAAGCGAGATTATAATAACACCCAGTGACTGTGTGAAATTAGCTGGTATACCTCTTAGCTTCCCTAGTTTTATCTGTAAAGTGAGATCATTTAATGGCTTGAGAGAATATCTAAGTAAGGGAAGTTCATTTATCTTGTAAGTTAATTCTCAATTACCTTCTTGTTTCTCACATTTTATGGTCCTGCTTTTGCCTTTCATGTTTCAATGGAGTGTTTATAAAGACTAAATGAGACCATGTACAGGTAAGTGCTTTGAAGGGCTACCTAAAAATCAAAGTGGGGCTCATTGTTAATACAACATCATATTTTAAAACAAGTTACAATTTTTGATCAAAATGTCTATACATCATAAATCCAAGCAGATGTAAGATCTGTAGGGGAAATTTCTTACCTCCACCTCAGTAAGCAGTGGAGATGGAATTTGGACCCAGGTCAGTATGATCAGGGCCCGTGTTCCTGATGACTAGCTATACTGGTAGATGACTAGTAAATAGGTGACTATTGTTAAAAAATAAACTGAGGGCTGGCCGAGTAGCTCAGTTGGTTAAGAGTTTGCTTAAGAGTGCGAGCTCTGAGGGCCACCAATTTGATTCGCACATGGGCGAGTGACTGCGCCCAAGCTGAGCTGCCAACAGGTGGCAGGATGGCTCAGCTGGTGAGAGCATGTGTTCCTAACAAGACTGGCTGTTCGATGGTGGGCTATGCCCGCCCACAACTAAAACTGAACATGGCACCTTGAGCTGAGCTGCTGCCTCGATGGCTCAGTGGATAGAGCGTGCGCTCTTAACAATAAGGCTGCTGGTTTGACTCCAGCCATGGGATGGTGGCTACGCCCACCTGCAACTAAGATTGTAGCACAGCACCTTGAGCTTAGAGGCCATGAGCTGCCAATGGGCAGCCAAGTGGTGACTGGCTCCCTCTACAACTAAGATTGAAGAACAACTTGGCTGGTCCTCTTCCCCAATTCCCCAGCACTGTTCCCCTCGCCCAATTCCCCAAGTTAAATAATAATAATGATAATAAATAAATAAAATAAACTGAGGCATATTAAAGAAAATTGAGTTTATTTGAGCAAAAATTGATTTGGATTGGGCAGCATCCAATCTAGCAGATAGAAAAGAGCTCCGAGGAGATGTATAAAATGAAGACTTTCCCCCCTCTCCCAGTATATTATTTATTTTTAAATTCTTCAATTACAGTTGATATATAATATTATATTAGTTTCAGATGTATAATACAACATAGTGATTAAACATTTATATAACTTACAAATTAATCACCTTGGTAAATCTAGTACCCATGAATAGATAAATGGATAATGAAGATATGATACATATATACAGTGGAATATTACTCAGCCATAAAAAAGAATGAAATCTTGCCACTTGTGACAACGTGGATGGACCTAGAGGGTATTATGTTAAGTGAAATAAGTCAGACAGAGAAAGACAAATACCGTAATTTCACTTATATGTGAAATCTAAGCAAAATAAATGAATATACAAAGCAGGAGAAATAAACTCATAGATACAGAGAACATTTTGATGGTTACCAGATGGGAGGGATGTTGAGGAGATGGGTGAAAAAGTGGAAGGGATTAAGATGTACAAATTGCCAGTTATAAAAACAATCATGGGGATGTACAGCATAGGCGAAATGAAAGACTTTTATAGCCAGAAGGGAGTGGAAATGAGGAAGTTATACTAGGTGAGTTGATTATTGCAAGGTTACTTTTTATTTGGGGGATGGCAGGAGTCTGTCAGAAAGATTATGTAACTAGTGCTGATCAGGTGATTTCTGATTGACTGATTTAATTTTTTATGGGAGAGCTGAAATCGTTAAGTGTCAGTTGGGTCACATAAGGCTTACTCTAAGCTACTCCTTTGTGACTTAAAAATTTTTTTTTTAACACTATCTATAATGGTGGGAATGCCCAGTACTCAAACTAGTTTTGGGGAATGCTGATAAAGGAGTTTGAAGCATTTTCACCCTTTTCCATTGAATTCTTTCCATCAAAGGTGAAATGTCCATACCTCCTTTATTGCTACTCTCAGTAGGCCTCTGTAACATCATGTGAGAAGTGCTCTGAAGCAGTTTGCTTTTACTGAGGGGTCTGATGAATTACAGTTCTCTTGATTGGGCTATTGATATTAAATGTGCATTTTCCCTTATCGGTTATATAAGATCTATGTATTTGAGTTTTTTGATTTAACAATGCTGGGAGTTTAAATGCATTCTTAAAAATCTGTGAATGGCTGAGGTTTCCTTAAATTTTATAACCTAAATTATTGGTAATATAGCTCATAAATCTCAGGAAGATAAGAATCTATGAAAAGATAAACTTTATTATTAAAGATGAAGTGTTTATACTGGGCTATAAATTGCGGTTGCGGTGGTGGTGGTGGTGGTGGTGGTGGTATGTGTGTATGTGTTTTGTATTTAATTGGGAAGACATGGCATTGTAGTGATATATAGGAAAGGCTTTCTTGATAACATGTCTGCTGTGTCTTCTTTTCTGAGTCAGATTGGAAACAGGGTCTTACCTGCTCCCATGGCAGCTGATAGGCACAATGAGATCAACAACATTTGCAAGGATCCTATGAGTTACACTTGGCGTCTGTGCTTAGGACCCATAGGTACCACGTATATGAAAGGGAGAATGTCTTGATGCTGTGTAACAGACTGGATGTGTAATAAAAGGAAGTGGAAGGAGACTTGGATGTATCAAAGGGTTTCCAAGCTGAGTGACTGAAATGGTGGGGACAGGCAGGCTTGGCAAGAAAGATGAGTTCGGATTTGGACATAATTGTTTGTGAGGTGGCTATGAGATATCCAGCTAAAAATGTCAGTAGGCTCTCAGAAGTATAGATGTGTACCTCAAAAGAGGTATCTGTACTTGATAGGTAGAATTGGGGTTCATCAGCTTTGAGAGTAGGGGGTTACTTATGGGAAGAGATGGGCTTTGTAAGAGGATGTGCAGTAAGATTCCCTTTTCAGAGCTGGTTTTCAACAAAGGCAGGCAGAATAAAAAGGAGAAACACCAGCAAATAACTCAGAGTGCAACGGTACCTGAGTAACAACCACAAACTTCAGGGCTTTATCACATTTTGTATTCTTTGTCTGAAAAATTCTTTTCTTTTCTTTTTTAAGCTGAGCCATCCTGCCACCTGTTGGCAGCTCAACAGCAACTCAACTCGGGCTGGCATCGAACCACCTTTGCTCAGAGCTCAGCTCTCACTCTTTAGCCAGCTCTTAACCAACTGAGCCACTCGGCTGGCCCTTGAAAAATTCTTTTCTTATATAACTCTGTGGGTCATTGCCTCATTCTTTTTGGAACTTTGTCACCTCAGTGAAGCCTTCAGTGACTGCCCCATTTAAAACTGCAATCTCTCCCATGCTCAGCATTTCCCATCTTCCTGCCCCGCATTATTTTCTCTAAAAACACTTATCACATATGACATGCTATAAGTTTAACTTAATGATTTTTTTTTTTTTTTAAGATTTTATTGGGGAACTGGGGGAGGAGAATAGTGTTGGTGAATCGGGGAAGGGGAACAGACAAGTTGCTGTCTTTTTGTTCTTCAGTCTAGTTGCGGAGGATGTTGCTTCACTGGCCCATATTGGTATCGTCATTGCGTTCTTCCCAGATGAGGCAGATCAGTCGCCGGCCTCTGGATGGTTGCTCACCGCGGCTATTGGCAGCTCACGTTGGCTGCCAGCCACTCACTGTAGCCTATGGCAGCCCACTGCAGCAGGGGCTGCAGCCTACACCATCACCGGGGCTCACACAGCCCAGCTCCAAGTGGAGCTGTTAGCTGTGGAGGGCAGTGTCACTGGCCCTCATATGTGGGACCCGAACCGGGGCTGCTGGCATCCCAAAACCAGCTCTTAACCAATGCGCCACTCAGCTGGCCCACTTAATGATTTGTTTAATGTTGGTCTCCATGTACTAGAATTGCGAGCTTCATGAAGGCAGGGATTTTGTTTACTTTGCATCACTAGAATTGCTCAGATTGCCTGGCACAGAGTAGGAGCTCCAAAAATACTTCTTGAAAGAATAGATAGACTCACAGAACTCATGTGATCATCAGTCTTGAAATTGTGGGAAGGCCCAATGTGAAAAAAAGATTATATAACTAAAACTTGATGGCAAGAAACTTGAGGTCACAGTTTGTGACTAGAAAATGTTTAAAGAGGACAAATAATAAAGCCATTTGTCTTCCAGAGAGGATAATTTAGAATATTAATGGAGCTGCTGATAAGTTAGCCGAGAAAATTAAGGATGTGCTTGCAGTGTTTGTGAAGGTGGAGATTGATGAAAAGAGAGCGGATTTGGAGGGACGTCAGTGGATCTGAAAGCCAGCCTGTGACTTGGCTGAGCTGGGTGTAATGATCTCTCTTGTATATTCCAGGTGGTTGCAAGTGGTAGGTCAGGTTTGATTTCTTAAAGTGCTTTGTTTAAATGTCTCTATAACTCAGAAAAATTAAGAATTAGAACAAAGTAATTCCCTGAGTTGATAAAATGAGAATGAATATTTTGGATTCCCTAGAATTTGAAATGAAGTGGTTTTAGAGAAAAATACAATGTTTCAGAATTATATAACTGGAAATTTTAAAAATGATTTCAAGATAGATCAAAATATATGGAAGACTCAATTTAACTTACAATTTTTTATTGCAGAGTTTTTAAAGAATACAGACCAATTGTGGGGAAGACCTTTCAAGTTTCCCTCTTGAAACCTGAAAAGGTCCAGTTGGCTCATGGACTTTCTAGGAGTATAACTTTCCATACTGGGAAGTCACCTGGGCTGCCAGGACCCTATTTCAAGTGGCCAGTACATGGTCCTAGGAAAAGGCCTGTAATGTGGTGTGATGTCTGAAAGACAAATGCTTGCTTCAGTGCTCTTCAAATGATGAGCTGACCAACATGATCTGTACTTAAAAGCTTATTTTCTAAAACACTGATTGTGTACTATTGCTAGTCATCAACTTCTTCTTCTGGAAGGAGAGTTTGGATAATTGTGCCTTCTCAAGGGGAGTAATACCTTGGGCTGATCATTTTCAGTGATGCTTTTGTTTTTGGATCTAGTCAGTAAACACCAATTTGAACAGCAAGGCTGACAAGGCTGGTCCTTTCTTAAATAGAATAGGTCTTCTACTCCGCTTCTCTTCCTATTTTTTCCTCTAAATGCCTTAAAGCTCTTTTCTTTATCTTTTTTTTTAAATTCTTTTATTGTGAAATAAACACTTTTTTAAAGAAAATTACTTTCAGGTGTACAATACAGTGCAATAGTTATACTTTTTACCCCTCAAAGTGACAACCCCCCTCCCCGAATTCACCGCACTCCCCCCACCACATCATACATATCTATTACAATTCCTTTGACTCCCTTCCACAGTATACTCCACATCCCGTGACTATCTATATATTCAATTACAGTTGGCATACAGTATTATACAATATCAGTTTCAGGTATACAGTTCAATGATCAGGCCTCTACTCCATCCATGAAATGGTCTCCCTAACAAGACATGTGACCATCTGACATCCCACAAAATATTTACAACATTATTATATTCCCTGAACTGTCTTTCATATCCCTGTGGCAATATTGTAGTTGCCTATTTATGCTGTCTAATCCCTTCCCCCTCATCCCCAGCCCCCTCCCAACTAGCAACCATCAGTTTTTCCTCTATATCTATGAGACTGTTTCTGTTTACTTTGCTTGTTCATTCAGTTTTTCAGATTCCACATATAAGTGAGATTTGTCTTTCTCCGAATGACTTATTTCACTTAACATAATAGTCTCTAGGTCCATCCATATCGTGGCAAATGGTACAATTTCATTCTTCTTTATAACAGAGTAATACTCCATTGTATAAATGTACCATAGTTTCTTAATCCAGTCATCCACCGATGGGCATTTCGCTTGTTTCCAAGTCTTGGCTATTGTAAATAGCACTGCAATAAACATAGAGGTGCATATATTTTTTTGAATTAGCATCTTGGATTCTTCTGGGTAGATACCCAAAGTGGAATTGCTTGGTCATACGGTAGTTCCATTTCCAGTTTTTTGAGATACCCCCATACTGATTTCCATAATGGCTGCTGCACCAATCTGCAGTCCCACCAACTGTGCATCAGGGTTCCCTTTTCTCCACACCCTCACCAGCACTTGTTGTTTGTTGATTTATTGATGATAACCATTCTGACTGGAGTGAGGTGGTATCTCATTGTGGTTTTTATTTGCATTTCTCTGATGATTGGTGAGGTTGAACATTTTTTCATATGCCTGTTGGCCATCTGTATGTCCTCTTTAGAGAAATGCCTCTTCATATCCTCTTCCCATTTTTTAATTGGGTTGTTTGTTTTTTTGGTGTTGAGTTTCATGAGTGTTTTATAAATTTTGGATATTAACCCCTTATCAGATATATCATTGGCAAATAGCTTCTCCCATTCAGTAGCCTGCCTTTTTGTTTTATTGATGATTTCCTTTGCTGTGAAAAAACTTTTTAGTTTGATGTAATCCCATATGTTCATTTTTTCTTTTATTTCCCTTGCCCGAGGGGATATATCAGTAAAAATATTACTCAGGGTAATGTCTGCAAACTTACTCCTGATGTTTCCTTCCAGGAGATTTATGGTTTCAGGTCTTACATTTAAGTCTTTAATCCATTTAGAGTTTGTTCTCGTATATCGTGTAAGTAGGTGGTCCATTTTCATTTTTTTGCCTGTGTCAGTCCAATTTCCCAGCACCATTTATTAAATAGAATATCTTTACTCCAGTGTAAATTCTTGCTTCCATTGTCATAGATTAAATGACTGTATATGGATGGATTTATTCCTGGGCTCTCTATTCTGTTCCATTGGTTTATGTGTCTGTTTTTATGCCAGTACCATACTGTTTTGATTACTGTAGGCTTGTAGTATGTTTTGATGTCAGGTAGTGTGATGCCTCCCACTTTGTTCTTATTTCTCAAGATGTCTGTGGCTATTTGGGGTCTTTTGTGGTTCCATATAAATTTTAGGATTATATGTTCTATTTCTGAGGAAAATGTCCTTGGCGGTTTGATTGGAATTGCATTGAATCTATATATTGCCTTATGTAATATTGACATTTTAACTTTATTAATTCTTCTTATCCATGAACATGGTATGTATTTCCGTTTATTTGTGTCTTCTTTGATTTCTCTCTTTAGTGTCTCATAATTTTCTGAGTACAGTTCTTTTACTTCTTTAGTTAAATTGATTCCTAGATATTTTATTGTTTTGAAGCAATTGTAAAAGGGATTGATTTCCTGATGTCTTCTTCTGATAGTTTATTATTGGTATATACAGATGCAACTGATTTCTGAATATTAATTTTGTATCCTGCTACCTTACCAAATTTGTTTATCAGTTCTAGCAGTTTTTTGGTGGAGTCTTTGGAATTCTCTATGTATAGTATCATATCATCTGCATATAATGACAATTTTACTTCCTCTTTTCCAATTTGGATGCCTTTTATTTCATTTTCTTGTTTGATTACTGTGGCTAGAACTTCCAGAACTATGTTAAATAGAAGTGGTGAAAGTGGGCAGCCTTGTCTTGTTCCTGATCTTAAGGGGAAAGTTTTCAGCCTTTTCCCATTGAGTACGATGTTTACTGTGGGTATATGATATGTGGCCTTTATTATGTTGAGATATGATCCCACGATTCCCATTTTGCTAAGAGTTTTTTTAAAAATCATAAATGGCTGCTGAATTTTGTCAAATGCCTTTTCTGCATCTATTGATATGATCATATGATTTTTATTTTTCATTTTGTTAATGTGATGTATTACATTAATTGATTTGTGGATATTGAACCAACCTTGCATACCAGGAATGAATCCCACTTGATCGTGGTGTATGATCTTTTTAATGTTATGTGGAATTCGGTTTGCTAGTATTTTGTTGAGAATTTTTGTATCTATGTTCATTAGGGATATTGGCCTGTAGTTTTCCTTTTTTGTAATATTTTTGTCTGACTTTGGAATCAGGGTGATAGTGGCTTCATAGGAAGAGTTTGGGAGCCTTCCCTTCTTCTGTATTTTTTGGAATAGTTTGAGGAGAACAGGTATTAATTCTTTTTTGAATGTTTTGTAAAGTTCACCTGTGAAGCCATCTGGTCCAGGACTTTTGTTTGTTGGAAGATTGTTGATTACCGAATCAGTTTCTTTGGCAGTAATCAGTCTGTTCAGAGTTTCTGGGGTTTTTTTTTGACTCAGACTTGGTAGATATGCTTCTAGAAATTTATCCATTTCTTCCAGATTGTCAAATTTGTTAGCATATAGTTGTTCATAATATTTTCTTAAAATTTTCTGTATTTCTGTGGTATCCATTGTCACTTCTCTTTCATTTCTGGTTTTATTAATTTGGGTCGTCTCTCTCTTTTTCTTGGTGAGTCTGGCTAAGGGTTTGTCGATTTTGTTTATCTTTTCAAAAAACGAACTCTTGGTTTCACTGATCTTTTGTATTGTTTTTTTGTTCTCTGTTTCATTTATTTCTGCTCTGGTCTTTATTATTTCCTTCCTCCTACTCCCTTTAGGCTTGTTTTGCTGTTCTTTTTCGAGTTCCCTTGGTGGAAAGATAGTCTGTTTTTTGTTTTGTTTTGTTTTTCCCTTGAGTGCAGTGTCACTGGCCTTAACCATGGCGCCAGTTGGCCGGCCCAAGATGGTCTGTTGATTTCAGATTTTTCTTCCTTCTATGGGTAGGCCTGCACTGCTATGAACTTCCCTCTTAGGACTGCTTTCACTGCATCCCAGAGATTTTGGGTCGTGGTGTTTTCATTTTCATTTGTCTCGAGGTATCTTTTGATTTTGTCCTTGATCTCATTTTTGACCCATTCACTGTTTATTAGCATGTTATTTAGCCTCCATGTATTTGTAAGCTTTCCAGATTTCTTCTTATAATTGATTTCTAGTTTTTAAAGCTCTTTTCATGTTTATTTCTGGTGCCACTCAGATCTCTTTTAGGCAAAAGACACCAGTTCTGACCAATTTACAATAAAAAAGAATTTTTTTTTTTTTTTTTAATAAATTTTTTTTTTTTTAATTGGGGAATTGGCGGAGGGGAACAGCGTTGGGGAATCGGGGAAGGGGAACAGACAAGTTGCTGTCTTTTTGTTCTTCAGTTTTAGTTGCGGAGGATGTTGCTTCACTGTTGGTATCGTCATTGCGCTCTTCCCGGATGAGGCAGATCGGTCGCTGGCCTCTGGATGTCTCTCACTGCGGCTATTGGCAGCTCACACTTGGCTGCCAGCCGCTCACGCTGGCTGCGGGCCACTCACTGTAGCCTATGGCAGCCCACTGCAGCAGGGGCTGCAGCCCACACCATCACCGGGGCTCGCACAACCCAGCTCCAGGTGGAGCTGTTGTTAGGTGTAGAGGGCATTGTCACTGGCCCTCATGTGGGATCCGAACTGGGGCCGCTGGCATCCCAAAACCAGTGCTTAACCACCGCGCCACTCGGCCGGCCCTAAAAAAGAATTTCTTAAAAGCTGAGAGTAAACACAGCTGATTGGAGAAAAGGTCCAATGATAAGGCTTGGAGGTCTAAGGAGCAGACAAGAACCATGCAGCTCCAGCGGTTTTTGGTGACAGAATGTCTATAGTCTTGCTCAGTCTGAGCTCTGAAATTTTCTTTAGCTCTTTTCAGCATTTGCACCAAAAGGCTCATGATTCACATTCCAGGAAAGGAATGTCTGGTTTGTCTAGCTTTGTTAAGAGAAGATAGGACACCTGATCCAGTAGGCGAGAGGTAATTCTCCCCTCCAAAACTAAGGAATATGAAAAAGGTGATGGGCAATGAAAAAGCAGCTAATATCCCAAACCCCTGTGGATTAAGAGAGCACAAAAAGTGAAGCCGACTTCCGTGCCCCTGCATGTGGCCACAGCAGTTTGACTTCTGTGCCTGACATTTTATTCTGGACACTTCTAGCTCTTTGATGCTTTCTTCCAGTTTATCATAGTGCTGGTAGAAAATTAGTGGACTCCTTTTAGATGTGTCATATGATGAAATTATGGGCTCTGTAATAATCCTACCTGCTAATCTGCATTCTATAGGTGAATGAAAATAGGATTTGGAGAAAGAAATTTAGGGCAGAGAGTTATTAAATAGTAATCTAGGGCTACCACTTCACAGAGTTTTAATGTTGTAGTTTTATTAGAGTGTTTATTGGAGTGTTTTCATCATGATACTTCCTAGTGGGGATCTGTTTTTAGCTTGATACATATTTAGGAAGAGACTTGCTTACCAGAAGGTTTTTTTTTTTTGTTTCTTTTTTTTTAGGTTTTGCTATAATAATGCTGTGTAACGAATAGCTTCCAAATCTGAATAGCTTTCAACAACATTTATTTCTCACTTGGTTTGAAGGTCCAGCAGTTCTGATGCTGTGCTTTGTTGGGCTTAGATGGGATTGGCTGAGCCTGGCTCCAGGCTGCAGGTTGATTTTACAGCTGGTCTAACAGTATGCTTATTCTGAAATCAGTGGCTACCCAAGCTATGCTCTTCTTATGGTAAATATAGGAATGCAAGGGGCTGGTGAAAACTTGCCAGGACTCTTAAATCTTCAGGTTGGATCTGGTATGGGTCACTTCTGCCCATATTCCATTGGTCAAAGCGAATTATGTGACCAAGCTCAGTTGTCCAGGAAAGTTGTCAGGGAAGCAATGGCAAAGGTAGAGAGCAAAGGACAAGTTGTAAACAAATAACACTGTCTTCCATACGGTTTAAATACCCCCACTATCTTCACTGCAGCTGTATATGGACTCCTGCAGAGTGGAGGCAGCTGAAGTTCTGGTTAGAAAGGATGTAGAAGGCTGCAGAGTACTACACAGGCAGTGTTTGTTGTGGGAAGGAAGGAAAACTTTATGTAGGAATCAATCAATTGAAAATTTGGTATGTAAATACACTAAGCAGGTGTCTAAGCAGGGATCAAGTACTCAGCAATTCGAGGTTGGAAGCCGAAAGGGAACATAGTTTGTGTAGCTGGCAGAGGGTCTGAGCAGCATGGGTCAAACATAAAAGGGGTCAAGATCAAACCCAAAAGAATAGAGGCTTTTATGATGGCCAAACAGGTCAGATTTTAGTCAGATCAGGGAGAAGGAGTTGAGTATCAGTTTTAGGACTAAGTGTTTACATTGTATGGTTCATATATAAACTTACATAGTAAAACATTTGATTTAGAGACTGCTGAAAAAAAAACGGCATCTACATGACAATATCTGCTTCAATATCTTCCAAATTCACTATTTTTGTCAGGGTGGCTCATCAGTCATATGCAATGAAATTCCCATTATGAAGCCCTTGGTTGTGGATACCACAGCTGAGTGGGCACTGCTTAATTGTGAAGGTCAAAATCCTGGTGCTCAGACCATGCAAAGACAGGGAAGCAAGCTTTTTACAGAATACCATATGTGCATATGTGTTTATGAATATGTCATATTTTATTCTTTTATATCCCCAAGAATTAAAGTCGACATACTCCAAATAAAATCAACTTATTTTAAATGTAAAGTTATTGAGGAATACGTATAGACAGGGAACTAAATTTCAAGCACAAATGATATAAAGGTAATTCCTAAATTGTGTCATAAATCACAAGCTTTTAATTAGTCCTTCAATGTCTCTGCATGACATCTGATTCATCCAGCCCTGTGAGCCTAGTTAGAATCTGAGATCAGAAGGTACCACGGGTAATTATCCCAACATATTTTCTAGGCACATTCTATACAACTATCCACAGGCTACGCTCAGAACTTCATCTCAGTTTCTGCGTACAGAACGCTGCCTTAAGTTTGTTTCTGTCTTGGGTGGTACATGTTACCTCGCCTCTCTCCCTTACCAGTTGTGTTTGACTCAACTTAGAAAATGGAAAAAACAAGAAAAAACAGTAGTAGTAATAACTACAATAGTACAGGGTAATAAAAAAAAACACTACATGGTATTTTTCTAAATATAAAAGATTTTGCAAGAGAAAAGAGCTTTGTAAACGATAACACACTATTACTAGTTATGAAGAAATAACTTGGGCATCAAACAGTTATAGGTTGAACAAAACAGGCAACATGAGTGTTTCAACAGTTGAATATACATAGGAATGTGGAATAATGTTTTGTGATGTATTACAATAGTTTCCTAGGGCTGCTGTAAGAAATGACCACACACTTGGCAGCTCAAAATAACAGATATTTATTCCTGCATGGTTCTGGAGGCTAGAGGTCTGAAAGCAAGGTGTTGACAGGGCCATGCTCCCCATGAAGGCTCCAGGGAACAATTCTTCCCTGCTACTTCCTTGCTTTTGGTGGCTCCTGGCAATCCTTGTCATTCTTTGACTTGTAACTGCAGTCTCTGCCTCTGTTGTCTCACCGCCCTCTTCCCTGTGTGTGTCCGTGTTTCCAAATCTCTCTTTTTTATGAGGACTTCAATCATTATACTTAGGCTCCACTCTAATCCAATATGACCTCATCTTGACTTGATTATGTCTTCAAAGACCTTCTCTCTAAATAAGATCACATTCATAGGGGGTAGGACTTAAATGTACCTTTTTGCAAGACACAATTCAACCCACTATATATATATATATATATATATATATATATATATATATATATATATATATATATATATATATATATAGGTGAAGTAATAAGGCGACAGTCTCCTCAGTTGACAGGATGTTATCAATTGATCAGCAATACACTGAAGTGGATCACTGATCACTCATTTTTAATGGATAGCTAGAAGAATAAAATAATTCCTAAATATTTTTAAACCAATGGAAGATGCTATAAACCAGGTTTGGAAGAACAAGGCAAACTGATTATGAGAGGTCATATTCTCTTCATTGTTTTCAGGTAAGAAATTTTCAACCTGGTAAAAATAAATAAAAAACTAGGTAAATCCAACTTTCAATAAACCAGTCTAAAGAAAAATAATCAGATGATCATATGGCATACTAATCAGGAGTGGGTTCAGTATATAAAAATCCTTGAAATTATCAGGCTAAAATATTCTTCCTTTTAAAAGAAGAAATTGATTAGAACACAGATATTCCAGCAAGAGAGGAGATTATAAATAAGAAATAATGTTGTTACCATATAAGCTATCTGAACTGACAGGTTTGCAAAGTGTGTGGCGTTTAGACCTACAGGTATAAGGCAATAGATCCATTTCAGATGTTAGCTTCAGTAGCCTGAAATTCTATCCCGGTTTGACTTAACCCAGTAAAAAATGCCTAAATGCTTTTTAAAGGTCCACAAATATCTAAGCTAGTTTAGCAGGCAGTTTCATCCTCCATCCTAATTAACAATAAAATATTTTAAGTAAACTGCAGGGGAGATGATTTCAGAGCTTCCTATTAATCTGTAGAACTATTACAATTTTACCACTTAGAGGCTCAAACCTATACCATATAGAGATGGTATTTTAGAATGCCAGTATATGTATAATGGCAAACATTTTTGTAAAGCATCATCTATGTGCACTCCATATTCATATAATCATGGACTCTGTTGATAAAGTTAGTTTTGCATTACTACAAAGAGTTGTTAGAAATTTAAGGATTTCATGGGTAGATGTCAGCTTTGAAGCTCCAGCCTCTGTTGGTTTCTGTGATGGTTCAATTTTGTGTCAACTTGACTAATCTGTGGTTCCCAGTTGTTCAGTCAATCACTAGTCCAGATGTTGTTGTGAAAGTACAGTTGACCCTTAAACAATGCAGGGGTTAGGAGAGCCGATGCATGGAGCACTCAAAATCTGTGTATAACTTAAGTTGCCCTCCCCACATATGTGGATTTCTAACCATAAATTGAAACTGCAATTGACCCTTGAACAACATGGGTTGAACAGTTCAAACCTGTGTTGTTCAAGGGTCAACTTTATTTTACAGATGTGATCCACACCTATGATCATAATCTCTTTTACTTAAAGGAGATTACTCTGTAATGGGGGTGGCCTTTGTCTGGTCAGTTGAAAATCTTAATAGCAAACACTGAGGTTTTTCCAAAGGAGCAGGAATTCTGCCTCATGATTATAACACAGAAATCCTACCTCTGTCTCCATCCTCCCCTATAGAGTTTCGACTTGCCAAATATATCCTCCTGGTTGTGTTTCTCTGGAGAATTCTGTCTAATACATTTGCTTCAGATAGCATTTGAATATCTTCAGGTTTGAAATTCAGAAATATTTTTAATCATGGTAGTGCTGAATATGTTGCAACAGCTACTCTGACCCTATATCCACTGTAGGATAGTATGTGGGGTACTCAGTCCCAGACAGGAACAAGTTAATTTGAGCACCCTATTATAAGTAGCAACAGAATTGTAAAGGCTGTTATTTATCCTGTCTTCTTGCCTCAGCCGTCTTCTCTTAGGTAGTGTTTAAGGGGCTCTTTAATTTATGGCTTTATAATGATAATAAAAGGATAAATTGAGAATGACAAGCTGTACTCTAGAAAGTGATTACATATAAAATAAACACACTAATATTATTCACATATAAAGTAAACATGATCACATATATAATAAACTACAAAAATGATATTCTGTGGTTCTAATATCTACCTTCCAACCTTGTTATGCAATGAACCGATGAAGCCTCACCAGTAGGAGTTGTCTCATTTCTGGTCCTGTGTAGACTATCACTTTCATCGTCCTGCTTCTGTATGTGGGCAGATCAGTGTTTTGTTCTTATAATCTTCCTTCCACAGCATTCATTGTCTGCCTCGGCAGGGTTTCCTTATACATTAATGTTCTTATAGTAAATGTAGATAATTCTCAATATCTCTGTAGTTTCTTAAAGAAATAGACAGTTTACATCAGCTGTATTCTTTCTCTCTTGCTATTCCTGATTGGCATTTGTTTACTCAACTATTTCTTGAATGCCTATATTGAATATTATGCAAGATAGTAGATGAAAAAAATATATGTGGTCCTTGCACTTGTCATGTTCACAACTCCTGAATAAATAAAGGCCCCGTTGGAATGGAAGGCATATTTGTCTTCTTCAACATGCCACCTTCTAAATGCCTGTGAGTCACTTGAGAAATGGTCACTCTATGCATTGTGTCTCTTTGTTATGTTGGGGGATTGGGATGGGAACTAGTCTTCCCTTTTTAAAGTAGTTTCTGTGCGACATTATCAAGATTCCTTTTGTTGGTTTGGGATAGGTGCCTGTTTACAGTTTAAATATTTCATGCCTGCCTGTATAGAATAAAATTCCATTTTCTTCTCTGAATTCAAATACTATTAATAAATGGACTCTTTAGGAACTTTGTAAACTCTTACATTGAAAAGAAGATGGCTTTTAAAAATGCTATGTCCTAGGTTGTCAATTATATTTTGGCATTCTCCTCTGTGCTAGAATCCAAATTACCAGGTAGAAGGAGGGTAGAGTAGTTCATTGAAATTCTTTCTTTTAAGGGAAAATATTATTGCATGTGCAACCATTATAATAGTAAAATTTGTTCTTATTAAAAAAAGGAGCATTTGAATGAAGATTCAACTTAATTTTTTTTAAGAAAAGTTACAAAATTTGAAGGTAAAATGGAAGATTACCTTTAAAAATGTTCTGGAAGTTTTTAGTTATATTATTCCAAATTGGTGAAATTAGTATTTTAAAATAATACTTTCATAGTTTGTTATCCTCCATCTCTGAACATGGGAGTTGTGCTCCTTATTGATTAGAGCTGGAAGTGAAAAATGGGCACTGAGAGTGAAAATCCAAAAGTTGCTGAGTTTTCCCTGAGGTTTCCCCGTTTATGCATAGCACAATGGTTTTAATTGCACATTCTATTTTTTTCCCATCTTATTGCCAATATCTACTGTGTGTTTGTACAAACATTTATTTGTTTCCTCTAGAGAAACCCTATTTCCAAACAGTGTCCTGTATTTGTGTCCCCAAATTTCTTTTAGAGCTTTTTCTCTTCATTTCTAGTTTGCATACTTTCATTTTTTTTCTTTTTTCACTGTCAAATGTCTTGGTTGAAATTTTTATACTCTCAGTTTTTCACTCTCCACCAGTTTATTGTCCTTAAAAATACTGATTTGATTCCTGGTGCTCTACAGAAACTACAGTTTATTCATCCCTGTATCTCCTCAAGCCAAACTTAGCCATTTCTCTCGATAGCATTGTATTCCTTGTCTATTGCCACATAAAAAATTATCACAAACTTAGTGGCTTTAAACAACACACATTGATATCTCACCATTTCTGTGGGACAGGAATGTGGGCATGGCTTAATGGGTTTCTTGCTTCAGGGTCTCTCACAAGGCTGCAATGAAATCATTGGTCAGGGCTGGGGTCTCATCTGAAGGTTTGGCTGGGGAAGGGTTTGCTTTTGTGATCACATGGTTATTGGCAGGATTCAGTTTCTTGAGGCTGTTAAGCCAGAGGCCTCAGTTTTTTGCCTGGCTCTTGACAAAAAGCTGCTTTCAATTCATTGCCATGTGGATATTTCCATAGGGCAATTCACAGCAAGGCAGTTTTGCTTTCTCAGAGCCAGCAAGGGAACAACTTCTGCTAGTTGCTTGTGGTCTAGTCACAGTTGCTTGTGGTCTAATGATGGCAGTGCTACTCCATCACCTAGGCTATATTGTATTGATTAGAAGCCAGTCACTAGGCCAGGCCACACTCAAGAGAAGGAGATTACACAGAGCATGAATACCAGGAGGTGGAGATCACCCGGGTCATCTTAGAATCTGTGTGTCAAAGGGATCATTTCCTGAATATCTTTTATCTGACAGTGATGTGATTATTTTCAAAATCATTCTGACCCAAGACCTGAGGGTTATTTTCTATTCTGGTTTTGTTCTCTTTGTCTTCCACTTTCCATCTATTTCAGTTGGAATAGTGGAAATAATAGAAAACCAAATTACAATCTTAGCAATTCTACCAGCCTTTGGGAAATCACTTAAATGGCCTGGGCTATAGTTTCCTCATCTGTAAAATGAGGTCTAACACAAAGTGATCCTTGTAATTCTTTTTAGTTCTAACATTTTTTTGATCTCAAGAATGCTGAGTTTTCCTATGTGGATCTGTTTTTGTTTTTATTTTTCTCTCCGTTTCCCCCTCCAATCCAACCAGACCATCACTTTAATTTTGCCATTTGCCAACTCAGGACTCTAGAGTAACTTCTAGTTGCCTACAAGATAAAAGCCAAATATCCCTTAGTATGCTCTTAGAGGCTCTCCCTAACCTGACCAAAACTCTATCCTTAACTTCATTTTGGATTCTACTGCTATAAAGACCCCCTATCTATGGCTAGACTAAGCCATCTGTGCATCACACCTTGATTTTCTTCTCTGGTTTGTTCACACTAATCTCCCTGCCTGATTGTTCTCCATACTTTGCTTCTGCTTATGTAATTCATACCTATTCCTTGGAGCACAGTTAAACTCTCCTCTTTGTAACACAGACATTAGTATTACTTACTGGTTTTAAATTCAGAAGGCTAGGGTTCAAATGCTGGCATCCTACATATAAGCTTTTACTTGGGCACATTTAAACTCTTTGAGTCTCATCTTTAAAATAAGGATATTAAAACCTTGCTCATGTGTTATTGTGAAGATTACATAAGATAATGTATGTCAAGTGCTTAATACTGCCTCTGGTACATAATAAGCAATGAAACATTATTGTGTGTTATTTTTTTCTAATCTGAGTTAATTTATCTTGATGGCATTTTTGTTGGTTCCACTCCTTTAACAGATTTTTTTCTGCCTTTCACGGTTAGTTGACTATTTTTTATTTTGCATAGGTCGTATTATGTCTTCGATAGTATGTTTCTTAAGGGCAACGACCATGCTTTATACTCCTTTATATTCTCTCATCACCTAGATCAGTGCTCTGCAGCACACTGATTGCTTTCCCTTCCCTGAATTTGTCATCCATGTTTATGCTACTGGGACTATGTGCTTTTCCCTCAGCACTTCTTTCAGTCTTAACCTATCAATTTTTTTCATTCTCTTTGGCTCAACCCTGAGCATCTCAATTATTCATTCAATAGATATTTATTGAGAGACTACAAATAATGCTAGGCATTGTGCTCTGCTCTGAGAATACATCGATGAGCTCAAACCAACATATTTTCTGGCTCTTGGAACTATCAACATAGTGAGGGGAAATGGACATTTTCCAGATATTCACAGAAACACACAAACATGGCTCCATGAGAAAACTGACATATTATCAAATTATCACACAAAGTTACATGGTGTCACGGGCGACTATAATAGGGAAATTTGACAGGAATATTTGATACTTGAAAAGTGAGTGAAAGTCTTCTGGATGAAGAGATGATGGAGGAACGCAGTGTGGGAGGGAACATGGTAACTAAGATCAAGGTCAGGGGTAGGTTTTAAATTAAGGGAATGAGCCTATGAGGGGCCAGCTGAGTGGCTCGGTTGGTTAAAAGCGTGAGCTCTGAGCAACAGCGTTGCCAGTTTGATTCCCACATAAACCAGTGAGCTGTGTCTGAGCTGAGCTGCCGCTGAGCTGGGGATGGGCAGCTGGTTATCTCAGTGGTTAGAGTGTGCCCTCTTAGCAACAAGGTTTCTGGTTCAACACCCGCAAGGGATGGTGGGCTTTGCCCACCTACAACTAAGATTGAACACGGCACCTTGTGCTAAGCAGCAGCGAACTGCCTACAGGTAATCGATGGTGACTGGTCTTGGGAACTGAGCTAGCTGCGCCCTCCACAACTAAAATTGGACAACAACTTGGCTTTTACCCTTCCCCAGTTCCCCAACATTGTTCCCCTTCCCCAATTCCCCAATAAAATCTTAAAATAAAATAAAATTAAGGGAGTGAGTCTAGGGGTGGGCCAGGCCAGGAGTAGGGGAGGTGACATGTGAGAGCCACTTTTTGACCACCTGCTTTACATGTATCATGATCTGGCTTTCATTCTGTTTTCTCTCATAATCTTAATTATTGGCAGGCTAAAGTATTACCTTAAAATCAGTCACTGTTTCCTAAGAAATTCTAAATTCCCTATGTGTAGGAACAGTATGGGATAAGTTTCTTGATTAGCTACCTGAACCCCTAGTTTTTAGGAGGAACTCCCTTATCCATTATCCTCTTTAGTTCTAGCTTTGCTCCTGTGAATTTTTATTTACATTTTCCTTCAAGGACACCGCAGAGGACAACAATGGATAGTAAGCCCCTTCTGAGGGCCTCAGAACTTTCGCAGATCATTTAATGTTTCTGCTGTTTTGGGGAGAGGCAGGAATTAACATTTTTGAAGGGTAGACAGTTTTAAGCTTGTATTTTCTTTCTTTTTTAAAAAAAATCTTGTATTTTCTAACAATGGCTTTAAGAATACCTCCCATCCCACCAATTCTATTTTATAACCTTGCTGTTTCCCAAGCAGAATGTAGAATCTATTTCCCTTTCCCTTGAAACTTGGGACTTTTTGACTGCCTCATCCAATAGACTATGGTAGAATGGCACTAGGTAATTTCCAAGGCTAGGTCATAAAAGATGATACAGCTTCTATCTGACTCTCTGGGGTGTTTTCCCCTTAAAAACCAGCTACCATGTTACAAGAAAGCCGAGATCACATGTAGTGTTCTGACTCACAGATGTAGCTGAGGTTATAGCTAAAAGTGAGCATCAACTACGAGACACGTGAGTGAGGAAACTGTTAAGATGGTTCTAGCACCAGCCACTATCTGAATATGGGTATAACTACATGAGCGACTCTTAAGTGGGAACCACTTAAACACAGTCATCTTCCAGGCTGTAAGAGATGACAATAATAGCAATAAAGGATTGTTGTAGTTTCATACTACTAAGTCTAACATAGAAGACTCCAGAAGTAGGTAACCCAGGATTTGTGTGGCAGTTCCATGATTATCAAGATTTGGTTCCTTCTGTCTTGATGCTCTGACATTCTTAACCTGCTGCCTCATGATCCAAAATAGCTGCTTGACCTCGAGTCCTTATACCCACTTTCTGGCCAGTATAAGGAAAAAGGGAGCAATGAAGAGCATGCCTTATTTTTTTTAAGGATACTTATTGGAAGTTGCACACGCAACTTGTATTTATATCCCATTTGCCAGCAATTAGCCATTTGCCAGCAATTAGCCACCTGGCCACACTTCACTGGGAGGGAAGATGGGAAATGTCTTTATCATGGATGGTCGTGTCCTCAGAGTAGCCTGTGTGTACGTTCTCTTTAAAATCACTTAGCTCTGTTTTTTACATTTTTTATATAGTTTTCTCATTAATTTAAACTTTAAAATGACCTGTGCAGTATGAGGAAAACATTACTGGGACTTAATCAGAAAGAAGGCATTTGGGATGATGAAGTTGAGAAAATTAAGCCTTGCATGGTTCCCTGGGATCTGGCCTCCCGGGACGTCACTCGCCCCGGTAACTAAATCTCCCTTACCCACCCTCATTGACTATTTTCATAGAAAGCATGGATCTCCCCAGAAGGATTTGTTATTTGAGGTTTGGGGAGGCAATCAGAAGTTTATAATAAGATTTAAATTTGATAAGAACCCCAGTGGCCTTTTTTATATTTCAGCTCAATAGCCTGACCAAGGAACCTCTCCCCACCACCAGTTTAACAAACTTTGTCAAATCTGGCACTAGAAGAATAAGCTCTGTTGGCTCAAATGAAAGCTTCTTTTTGTTTGTTTATCAAAAAGTTGATAGGAAATAATGGCTTTTCTTTCATTATATCTGAAAAGAAAGTTAATGAGTTATTCAGGTGATAGTAGCTCATCACATTCATTCATTCCAAAATGTTACTGAAAATTTATTATGTAAAAGACATAGCACTAGCTGTTGGGGATATAGTGAACAGAAGTTAGTCTTGACAGTGATAGGTGGAATAATGGGTTACAAGGATATCCAAGTCCTAGTCCCTGGAGCCTGTGAGTGTGTTACCTGACATGACAAAAGATACTTGGCAGATGTGATGAAGTTAGTCACATTTGTGATGAAGATAATCCCCTGAGCAGAGGGGATTATCCTGGATGATCTTGGTGGGCTCTATGCAATCGCAAGTGCCCTTATAAAGAAGGCAGAAGGAGATTTGAGAGAAGAGGATCAAGGAAACAGGAATACAAAAGGCTATGTGATGCAGAGTCATGAGCCAAGGCAGAAAGTAGCCTTCAGAATGGGGCAAAGGCAATGGAAGTGTTCTCCCAAGAGCCTCCAGAGGAAGGCATGGCCCTACCGACATTTTCATTTCAGCCAAGTCAGTCTGATTGCTGACTTCTGGTCTCCAGGACTGTGAGAGAATAAGTTACTGTTGTTGTAAACCACCAAGTTTGTGGTCATTTGTTACAGCCATAGGAATCAATACAGTGCCTTTCACAGAGTTTATAATGTAGTGGAGTAAAAGGCAATTAGGATCAAGTATGATATATCCAGTGAGAAACTTGAAAGAGCAAAATGAGTTAGTCTGGGTAAGGCAGTGGGACACGGCAAAATTGAAGCCAGCTGGATGCACTGGGTCCATTCAGTGTTTCTGAAGTGGAGAACGCTTCGGTGGAAGTGAGGGAGTGGTGGGAATGCTGGGCAAGAAATGAGGCTGAATGAATCATGGAGCGGGGTGTAGATGATGAAGGCACAAGTCATGCTAAGGACTTTGGGCATCATTCTTAGGATATTGCACATTCAAGAGTTTTGAGCAGGGTTGTAGTATAATTAGGTCTGCATTTTAGAAAAGCTCAGGCTGTAGGGTGGGTTACTGGAAAACTTCTAATTCCACATTACTCTTTTAAGGACCCATTCTTGGACCTTTGGGATTTATATACATTCAGACATTTTGTATTATTCCGTCTCTTAAAAATGAACTTTCAATTTCAAGATTCTCTTGGTTTCATACATTTATGCTTCTACAGATCTCTTTCCTGCTTCCTCTCCTTCTGAACTGGACACATCTCCATCACTCTATATCTATCTATCTATCTATCTATCTATCTATCTATCTATCTATCTATCTATCTACCATTTAAAATTTCCACTTGGATAGTAGTAAGTTTCTTAAATTTAGCATTCTAAAACTGATATCCAGATCACTTCCACAAACCTGGTCTGCATCTCAATAAATAACAACTCTTTTTTTTTTTAAAGACTTTTTTAAAGACTAGTTTTAAAGTTACAAATAAAATTGAGAAAGAGGCACAGAGACTTCCCACATACCTCCTACCCCTACACATGAAGAGCCTCCCCCATTATCAACATCATTCACCAGAATGGTACATTTTTAACTAAGAATGAACTTACACTGATACATCATAATCACCCCAAATCCATACTTTGTCTAAGAGTTCACTTTTGGTGTTGCACATTAATTAGGTTTGGACAAATATATAATGGCATATATGCATCATTATAATATCACACAGACTATTTTCACTGCTTTAAAAGTCCTCTGTCCTGTGCCTATTCATCTCTCCCCACCACCCTTCAGCAACCACTGATCTTTTTATTGCCTCTGTAGTTTGGCCTTTTCTAGAATGTCATATTGGAATGATACGGTATGTAGCCTTTTCAGATTGGCTTCTTTCACTTAGTAATATGCCTTTAAATTTCCTTCATATCTTTTCTTGGGTTGATAGCTCTTTTTTTTTTTTTAACACTGAATAGTACTATTGGGTTGTTAGAAAAGTCATGACACATTTTTGCGACGAAAAACATAGGAAAACTACATTATGACTTTTCCAACAAACCAATATATTGCCACATTTTATTTATCTTTTCACCTACTGCAGAGCATCTCGGTTGTTTCCAGGTTTTTGCAATTATGAATAAAGCTGCTGTAAACATTTGCGTGCAGGTTTTTGTGTGAATATAAGTTTTGAACTTCTTGGGTAAATACCAAGGAGTGCAATTGCTGGATCATATGGTAAGAGTATGTTTACTTTTGTAAGAAACCACCAAACTTTTCCAATGAGGCTGTACCATTTTGTATTCCCTCAGCAATGTATGAGAGGTATTGTTGCTCCATATCCTTGTCAGCATTTGGTGTTGTCAGTATTCTGGATTTTGGCCTTTCTGATAGGCATGTAAATGGTATTTCATTGTCATTTTAATTAGAAATTCCCTAATGACATTATTTTAGAGTCTTTAATATGCTTATTTCCTATCTCTATATCTTTTATGGTGAGTTGTCTACTAAGATCTTTGGCCCATTTTTAATTGTGTTGTTTCCTTGTTGAGTTTTAAGAGGTTTTTGTATATGTTGGATATAAGTCCTTTATTAGATGTGTTTTTGCAAGTACTTTTCCCCAGTCTGTGGCTTGATATTGTGTTTCACAAAGCAAAATTCTTTAATTTTAATGAGGTGCAGTTTATAAGTTATTTCTCTCATGGATTGTGTATTTGGGATTATATCTAAAAAGTCCTAAGTCATGGTACTCAAGTTCATCCAGATTTTCTCTATTGTTATCTTCTAGGACTTTTAAAATTTTGCATTTTGCATTTATGTCTGACCCATTTTCAGTAAATTTTTTTGTGAAGGGTGTAAGGCCTATGTCTAGATTATTTATTTATTTATTTATTTATTTATTGCATATGATGTCCAATTGTTCCAGCACCATTTGTTAAAGAGGCTATCTTTGCTCCACTGTATTGCCTTCACTCCTTTGTCAAACATTAGTTGACTATATTTATGTGAGTCTATTTCTAGGCTCTCTATTCTATGCCATTGATCTATTCTGCTGTTCTTTCACTAATAAGACACTGTCTTTATTACTGTAGCTTTATTGTAAGTCTTGAAGTCAGATAGCATCAGTCCTTTAACTTTGCTGTCCTTCAAAAGGCAACTGCTTTCCCGTTGTTTAAGTCAAATACCTTGAGTTTGCCCTTGACTACTGTGTTCCTCCCAGACCCTATATCCAGTCCAATCAGAAATTCGGGATAAGAACAGATCCAGAATCTGATCACTTTTGCCATCTACACTGCTATGTCCATAGTCCAATCCATTGTAACTTCTTAGGATACTATTGTAGCACCTCTGAATTAAATAGCTTCTCTGATGCTACCCTGATTACTTCTGGTTTATTCTCTTAACAGAATGTTGCTGTTAAAACTTAATTCATATATTTCCTTCCCTTCATACCCTCCAGTAGATCCCCTCTCATGTAGAGTAGAAGCCAGTGGCCTACTTGGCTTTATACAACTTACCTGCCACACCCTACTCTGATGTAACTTCATCATCTATTGCTTCAGTTCAGTCACACTTGCCTCCTTGCTGTTTCTTGAAAATGCCAGGGAGTCTTTCACCCCAGGTTCTTAATAGTTCCTCTCCCTGTAATGATCTCCTCCCAGACATTGGTGTACCTGGCATCTTTATGCCCTTCCTAACTTTGCTCCATCGTCACCTCAGTGAGGGCTTTTCTGACTACTATCTTAAAATGGAAAACTACCCAAAGTTTTCTTTCCTTCAGCATGCTATAGTCCTCTTTCTGTTTTATTTTTCTCCATAGGATACACTATACTTTAATACTACTTACTTTCTTTCTTTATTATTATTTTGAAGATGTATTTCTCTCCCCCATGGAAAGTAAGTTCTATAGGGAGAAATTTTGTCTGTTTTGTTCATTACTTTCTTCCTAGTGCCTAAAACATTTCTTGGCACATAATAGGTACTTAATAAGTGGTACTTGAGTGAATGAGTGAATGCTCTGTTATGACAGTTTTATTTTGATGTGTTTCTGTGTCTCTCATGCAGGTTTAGAAACTCATTTTACATTCACAACATGCAACTAAGAACCATTAGGTCTGCTGCACCGTTCCATCTTAGGCAGAAGAAAGTTGAGACAGTGAAAGGCTAGTGTATAAGTAATGAACACCAGTACATCTAAACATATAGTGAAAGAATAAACTTATATAACATACCTATGAAAAGTGACGGTGTTTACTTTCTAGCCTAGAGATTCCTGTTGGGTTTGCCATGTATGCTAAGACACTGATTCCCTCATCCCTTAAGAAGACTTAGGTGACTGGAAACTCTCTCAGGAAGATTTGGGTGACTGGAAACTCCCAGGCAGCAGTTCCTGAAGGGAGCAGTCTTGTCTGGGACTTCTCAGAGGGTGGCCAAGAGCAGTGGGCCTGGCAACTTATTCCCCACATATGCTGAGGTTGGTGAAGGACTTTAGGTAGTCATCTGGCTTGGCTGCTATACTGGAGTGCACCTACCTTTTCAACATCTTCAGCAGCCTGCCACTGATCATTCTGTGCCCATCATGCATAAGAAGTCCATGCACCACTGGATGATCTCATGCTGTAGATGCCCTGGGGATCAGTTAGGGATGGGACTCAGAGGGTGAACTGAGGGTTCCTTGTGGCTGCACCTCCAGAAAGGAACCCAGAGACTTTTCTTGTCAAATACCAGATCCTTCTGTCCATTTATCATGGATGGGTCCTTTAGTTGTAACCAATCAGCTGCAGGGTTCTGGCCTACTAATATACATGTTCTATAAATAGGACTTCAATATTATTTTGAAATATTGATATGAAAAGTACAATTGTATTTAAAATCTCCTCATGTTATTATAAGAACTTGCACAATTTGTCAGTGGAAGAGCTCTTAAATTCTTTCTTTCCTTCCTTCCTTCCTTCCTTCCTTCCTTCCTTCCTTCCTTCCTTCCTTCCTTCCTTCCTTCCTTTCTTTCTTTCTTTCTTTCTTTCTTTCTTTCTTTCTTTCTTTCTTTCTTTCTTTCTTTCTTTCTTTCTTTCTTTCTTTCTTTCAGCTGAGCCATCCTGCCACCTGTTGGTAGCTCAATGGCAACTCAGCTCTGGCTGGGCATCAAACTACCGTTGCTCAGAGCTCAGCTCGCATTCTTGAGTGAGCTCTTAACCAACTGAGCCACTCGGCCAGCCCTTAAATTCTTTAAATGTATTTTATATTGTTGTAAAGTTTTGAATGATTGCAGAAAAGGATTTACATTTAAAAATATCATCTACTAGTAAGAATAAAGTTTTCCACTGATGATGTCTATAAATATTTGATCAGCACCATTAAAATGTCTTGAACAGGAATTGAATAAAATCATTCAAACTATAGCCATGCATATAAATTGTTAATTCAAGTTTTTTTCAAATGGTTAAAGTGGCTTCAGGAAAAATGTTGGAGGATTTTAATTGGAAGTTTTATAAAAATTCTATGTTTAATACCTTCTCTAACTTGTTGCATTTTAGTTTTCTTAATTATATAAGAAAAAGGTAATAATTTTTTTAACTAGGCCCCATATAGAGGTCCCTCAGTCCTCTCCAATTAACCTCAGTGTGCAAATATCATTTTTTTTTTTTTTTTAGTATTTTATGGCATGAAAAAAGTTGGGCAGTACAGTAAATCCTCACTTAACATTGTTAATAGGTTTTGTGACTTTAAGTGAAATGACATATAATGAAACCAGTTTTACCATAGGCTAATTGATGCAAACAATTGTTAACTTCTACCAGCATTTCATCAACATTATAATGAAATGATTTTGAATGAAATGAAGTTATTCAAGGACCTGCTGTATTGTGCTATCTGTTCCTTCTCAACCAGGTAGATCTCACTATGTTGCTTATACGGAGCAACTTGACTCGACTCAACTCCTGAAAACTGCCAGGAGAGTTGGTTCTGCCATCTTCAGGTCTAAGATGCTGCCAGGTGGGACAGACAAAGCCATTTTAGCTTATTGTTTATGCATACTATTTACAGTTTGGCTAATGGAAAGCAGACACCATGCCCTCAAATTCTCAAAATTCATTAGTACAATCCATCTTTAAAATAGTTTAATTACAATGCAAATCTTTTCTTACGTGATCTGAGTAATTGTTCTCTGTATTAACTTATCCCCAATGTTTTCTTTCTACTTGTGATTACAAAGATGTCAAAGCTGAACACTCGCTTCCTTTTTATTATGCCTAATTCTTTTTAAGATATGTATTCTTCTTGAGGTCTGAATCATGCTTATCTAATTCTGTTGATTTAACACATTGTAATTCTATGAAAGAAACATGCAAACTATTCCCAAATAGGCATTGTCTTATAACTATACCTTTTAAAAAAAAGTTTCTAACCAAATACATTTTATACAGTCATTACTTAGCCCAATACATTTGCCTTCCCTGGATCAGTACGTTTTTCTTTGATTAGCGCTGCCATTCAGACTCTATCTTTAGTCCTGGGGAGAGAGAAATCCGGTTCCTGGTAATATTCAGAAGTCTAGTATATAGCCCTTAAGTTTTGATCTAAAATTGTGTTCTGAATTTAATAATTCCAATGAAAAGAGAACCAAGATAGAAGATAGTCAAACACCTTAGGCAGTGTGTAACTACTAAATGTTTTTTTTAAATCCAAAGATTATCTCAATTATTTTCTTTTGTCTTGTTTTTTTCTAATGATTGCATTGCTCTGTATAGTCCTTGTTCTTCTAGATCAGACTGACATTCAGTTTCATAAAGCAGCCTGCCTCTGATTACACCTAAATGCTTGACAAGATTAGAATACATTCTCTCTTGTCATTACCCGTGTCTGAAAGGGAAACTCATTTTGTGAAAGATGTAATTTTATTTTTTCTTTTGAGGAACAAGTGAAGATTCATTGAAACGTGGGGAATGGCAACATCATTTTCTCTTATTATCTAGAGAGTCTTTGCAGCTAAATTATTTTCTGGATACATGTTATTCACAAAGGAGACCATAGTTTGCTTTCCACATTTTCATAACCTAATAAGACACAGATGTTCCCCAGTGCATTGTTACAGGAATGTCTGCAAGAACCAATTCCTTTACCTAGAGCCCCACACTCAGGGCAGTTTTTTATGGAGGAGGCCCTTTGTCATGTGATGAGGACATTGGAAAGCAGCCTATTGGTGACAGAGCAGTGCCTGGACATATTGGCTCTGATTCCCAGGAGTTTAGCTTTTTTTCCAGATAGTAGGAGCAGAGCTGACTTATAGGAAGCAATTTGATTGGAGGCATATTCCATCAAATCTGAGTGTGACTTCCTGTCCCACTATTTTTCTTATGCAGTCTATAGACCATGCTATCAGAATCACTGGAGAGTGTGTTAAACATGCAGATTTCTGAATCACATTCCAATCTGAGTGAATGAGTCTCTCTGGAGGTGGAATTCGGGAATTGAGAACTTTCAGAAGTACTTGAAGGGATCCTTTTTTTAATTATTATTTTTAAAAAATTTTGAGATAATTTTAGATTGACATGCAGTTGTAAGAAATAATATAGAGAGAATCTCTGTGTCTTTTCCCAGGTTTTCCCAAAAATAACATCTTGCAAAATATGACAACCAGGATGTTGACACTGAGGCAATCAAGACAGAAGTTTTCTACTGCCACAAGGATCCCTCAAGTTGTCTGTTTAAAGCCACACCCACCCCTTCCTTAACCGCTGGAATCCATTAATCTGTTTTCCTTTCTTATAATTTTCTTATTCCAAGAATGCCATATAAAAGGAACTGTTGCTGGAAAACAGGTTCTTAGTGTTTGTCACAGGGACGAATTCAAGGATGCACTGAGTAAGCCAAGCAAGCAATAGGTTTATTAAACAAAAATACTCTCTCAAGATGGAGAGAGTGGGCAGGCTTGGAGAAGAGCAGTTGCCCCAAAGAGAAGTGGGGTTTGGGAATTTATTACATTAAAAATGCAAGGGTGGGATACTCAGGACTAAAGGGTGACTTGATAGGTGTTTCCCAGGCAGATCCTTGCTGACTACTCCTTCCTGTGAGGAAGGGGCATTTTTGTCCTTATTTAGCTCTCTTGGATCTATCACGGCGACATAGTGGGTGGAGATTTTCCTCGGCTGAAATGCTAATGTCATTATAATCTATTATAATCAGTTAAAGTTCACCTAAAGTGAAAAGATGGCGTACTGGATCCTTTCTCTGTCGCTGAAATCTAATTCTGGCTGGATTGTAGTGGCATTTTCTCCTTAATGGTTGGCCTTGCCTTGTCCTTCCTTTTCTCCCCTCTCCCTCAGGAACCTATTCTTCCTGCCTGTGGTAACAGAATGCCATTTTATGTGTCCTTTTGGGATTGGCTTTTTAACTCAGGATAATTCTATATAGATTCATCTAGCTTGCTGCATGTAACAGTAGTTTGTTCTTTTGTATTACTGAGAAGTAGTCCATGGTATGGATATACCATAGTTTGTTTAATCACTTGCCCATTGAAGGGCATCTGGAATGTTTCCAGTTTTTAGCTTTTATTGAAGAAAACTGCTATAAACATTTGTGTAAGGCTTTTGTATGAGCATAAGTTTTTATTTCTCTGGAATGAATGTCCAGGCTTGCATCTGCTGTATAGTATAGTAGTCACAAGTTTAGTTTTTTTTAAAAACACAAAAGTTTTTCAGAATGATTGTTACGTATTTATATCCCCACCATCAATGTATGAGTAATCTAATTTCTTTGGATCATTGCCAACATAAAGTATTGTCACTATATTTTATTGTAGCTATTCTGATACGT
The DNA here is from genome assembly GCA_033961575.1 of Aselliscus stoliczkanus. NCBI lineage: Eukaryota > Metazoa > Chordata > Mammalia > Chiroptera > Hipposideridae > Aselliscus > Aselliscus stoliczkanus. The sequence goes on along the minus strand of CM066730.1, from coordinate 66,258,814 downwards.
GTGTAGTGACATTTCACTGTGGCTTTTAATTTGCATTCCCTAATAGCTAGATGTTGAAACTTTTTTCATGTGTCTGTAATCTGTGTATTCTCTTTGGGGAAATATCTTTTTATGTCTTTTGTCCATTTTCTAATTGGATTTTTTAAAGACTTTTTCTAGAGAGATTTAAGGTTCATAGTAAAATTGAGGGGAAGGTATAGAAATTTTCAGTGTACCCCATGCATCCACACAGGTATAGCCTCTCCCATTATCAACATTCCCACCAGAGTGGTACATTTGTTACAATTGATGAACCTACATCGACCCATCATAATCACCCAAAATCTATACTTTACTTTATGGTTCACTCTTGATGTTGTACATACTATAAGGGTTTAGACAAATGCACAATGACATGTATCCATCATTATAATATCACAGAGTATTTTCACTGCCCTAAAAACGTTCTGTGCTCCATTCCTTGCCTCCCATCCTGATCCTTAGCAATCACTAATTTTTTTTTCTAGAGTTTTCCGTTTTAAAAAATATCATGTAGTTGGAATCGTATAGTCTGTAGCCTTTTCAGATTGGCATCTTTCACTTAGTAAGATGTGTTTAAGTTTCCTCTATATGTTTCCATGGCTTGATAGCTCATTTCTTTTTAGCTCTGAATAGTATTCCATTGTCTGTCTATACTACAGTTTATTATTTATTCACCTACTGAGGGGCATCTTGTTTGCTTCCAAGTTTTGGCAATTATGAATAAAGCTGCTGTAAACATCTATGTGCAGGTTTTTGTGTGGATGTAAATTTTCAATTCATTTGGGTGAATACCAAGGAGCACAATTGCTGAATCATATTGTAAGAGTATGTTTAGTTTTGTAAGAAACCACAAAACTTTCTTCCAAAGAGGCTGTATTTTGTATTCCCCAGAAATGTCTGAGAGGTTTTGTTGCTCCACATTCTTGCTAGCATTTGATGTTGTCAGTATTCTGGATTTTGGCCCTTCCAATAGATGTGTAGTGCTATATCAATTTGCAGTTCTCTGATTACGTATGTTGTAGAGTATATTTTTATATGCTTATTTGCCATCTGTATATTTTCTTTAGTGAGATGCCTTTGCATTGTTTTTTTTTTTCCTGTTGAGTTTGAAAGTTGTTTATGTATTTTATACAATAGTCTTTTGTCAGCTATGTGGTTTACACATATTTTCTCCTAGGCTGCAGCTTGTATTTTCATTCTCTTTCCAGGGTCTTTCACAAAACAAATTTTTTTTTTTTTTTTTTTTTTTTGAGGGCAGTGTCACTGGCCCTCATATGTGAGACTGAACTGGGGCCGCTGGCTTCCCAAACCAGTGCTTAACCACCATGCCACTTGGCCGGCCCAACAAATGTTTTTAATTTTGGTAAAGCTGAACTTTTTAACTTTTTCTTTTGTGGCTCGTGCTTTTGGTATTAAGTTTAAGAACTCTGCCTTGTGTTAGATACCGAACATTTTCTCCTATATTTTTTTCAAAATGTTTTATAGTCTTGCTTTTTATGTCTGTGGTCTATTTTGAGTTTATTTTTATGTAAGGAATGAAACTTAGGTCAATATTTTTTCCTATGGATGCACCATTTTTTGAAAAGGCTTTCTTTTCTCCACTGAATTGCTTTTGCACCATTGTCAACAATCAGTTGCAATATTTGTGTGGGTGTATTTCTGTGTTTTCTGTTTTGTTCCTTTAATCTATGTCTATCTATCCCTCTGACAATACCACACAGTTTGGACTACTGTAGCTATATAATAAATCTTAAAATCAGCTAGACAGATTTCTTCCACTTAATCTTCCTTTTTCAATGTTGTTTTAGTAATAATAGCTCCTTTGCCTTTCCATGTAAATTTCACAATAAACTTGTCTATATCTACAAAAAATCTTGCTGGGATTTTGATAAGAATTGCCTTAAATATATACTAATTTTGGGTAAAATTGACTTCTTTACCATTTTGAATTTTCTAACCCATGAACACATTGTCATGTTTAGTAGTTTTCAGTGTATGAGTTTGTACCTGTTTAGTTAAAACTTACACCTAATTTTGTTTTTTAGTGATTGTAAGTAGTATTGTATTTTAAATTTCATTGTCTACATGTTCATTGTTAGCATATAAAGATGCTATTGATTTTCTTATGTTTATCTTATATCCTGTGATCTTGTTGAACCCAGTTATTTGTTTTAGGAGGTTGTGTGTGTGCGCGCGCGCACGTGTGTGTGTGTGTGTGTGTGTGTGTGTGTGTGTGTAGATATTTTAAAATTTTCTATATAGGCAATCATGTCTCTTCAAATAGGAACAATTTTACTTCTTTATTTCTCATTTGTTTGCCTTTTATTTCCTTACTACAGTGACTAGGACTTCCAATACCGTGGTAAAGAAGAGTGCCGAAAGTGGACATTCTTACATTATTCCCAATCTTAGGGGAAAAGCATTTCAATTTGGCACCATTAAATATGTTTACCATAGCCTTTTTGTAGATGCTTTTTATTAGTTTAAGGAACTTCCCCACTATTCTTGTTTTTCTGAGAGTTTTTATTATTAATGGGTGTTAAATTTTGTCAAATAATTTTTGTAATGGAAATATAAGTCAATTATGTCTCAGAATTTTTCTTCATTGATTGATATGATCATTGTGATTTTTCTTTAGCCTGTTTTCAAATATTGAACCAGCTTTTCATTCCTCTATAACCCCCACTTGATCTTGGTGTTTAATTCTTTTTTTATTTTGTTACATTCTGTTTGCTAATATTACATTAAGGGGCTTTGAATCTATATCCATGAGGGATATTGGTTTGTAGTTTTCTTTTTTCGGGTGTTGTCTTTCATTAGTATACTGGTAATACTAGCTTGCAAAAATGAATTGAGAAATGTGATCTCTTCTACTTTCTGAAAGAGATCGTGTAGAATTGGTGTTAATTCTTCTTTGAATGTTTGGTAGGATTCTCCAGTGAAACTACCTAGGCCTGGAGATTTCATTTTTTGTGAGTATTTGAATTATGACTTCAATTTCCTTAATAGTTTATAAGGCTAGCCTCATGATCTCTTTCATATTGGGTATGTTGTGGTAGTTTGTCCTTTTAAAGAAACTGGCCAATTTCATCTAAACTGTCAAATTCATATGTGTAGAGATGTTTGTAGTATTTTCTTAGTCATCCATTTATGTCTGCAGGGTCAACAGTGATATTCCCTGTTTCCTCCCTCATGTTGGTAATTTGTATCTTCACTTATAACACGTGTCAGTTTTGCTAGAGGTTTATCAAATTGATTGATCTTTTCAAAGAAACAATTCTCTGTTTCATTAATTTTCTTTAATTAAGTTTAATTTAAGTTTTCCTACTTTCAATTTTATTTATCTCCGTTATTTGTCATTTTCTTATTCTTGCTTGCTTCAGGTTTATTTTTCTTTTTTTCTAGGATCTTGAGGTGGGAGTTTAAATTGTTAATGTGTGGTTTTTATTGATTTCTAGTCTATGCATTTAGTTTATAAATTTGACTTTTAATACTGTTTTAACAGTGCCCCACAAGCTTTAATACATTATATTTTCATTGATTTCAATGTATTTTTTTCAGTTCCCTTGAGACTTCCGATTTACTCATAGGTTATTTATAATTGTGTTTATTAGTTTCTAAGTGTTTTAAAAACTTCCTGTCATTTTCTGTTATTAATTTCTAATTTGATTTCATTGTGATCAGAAAGCACACTTCCATGATTTCAATTCTTTTAAATTTGTTGACAGTTGTTTTATGGCTGGGTATATAGTCCATCTTGGGCCATGGTCACTGAAAAATAATGTATATTCTGCTTTTGTTGGGTGGAATGTTCTATAAATATTGATTAGATATTGTTGGTTGATGGTGCTGTTGAGGTCTTCTATATCCTTGCTAATTTTATATCTAGTTGTTCTTTCAATTGTTGAGAGACGGGTGTTGCTATCTCCAACTACAATTACAGATTGTCTATTTCTCCTATTAGTTTTTTTTTTTTTTTTTTTTTGAGGGCAGTGTCACTGGCCCTCATATGTGGGACCTGAACCGGGGCCGCTGGCTTCCCAAGCCAGCGCTTAACCACTGCGCCACTCGGCTGGCCCTCTCCCATTAGTTTTATTAGTTTTTGCTTCACATGTTTTACAGCTCTCTTGTTTAATGCACACCCATTTAGAATGACTATGTTTTCTTGGTAGACCGACACTTTTATCATTAAATAATATCCCTTTTTATCTTTCCTAGTTTTCTTTGCTATGAAGTCTATTTCATGTTAATATAGCCACTTGTGCTGTTTTTTGATTAATGTTTTCAGGGTACATCTTTTCCCATTCTTTTACTTTCAACCTTTCTGTATAATTATGTTTGAAGGGAATTTCTGTGGAAATATACAGTAATTCATAGCATATGGTTGAATCACATATTTTTAATCCATTCTTTCAATTTCTGCCTTTTAATTGGCATATTTGGATCATTTACATTTAATATAATTATTGATCCATTAGAGTTCAAGTCTGCTATTTCAATTTGTTTTCTGTTTCCTCTTTATTTTCAGTTTCTCTTATTTTTCATGCCTTCATCTGGTTACTTAAACATGTATTAGAATTCCATTTTGATTTACTGATAGTGTTTTTGAGCATATCTCTTTATATAGTTCTTTTAATGGTTGCTTTAGGTATAGCATTATATTCACAAAACTTAATCAGAGTCTAGTGGTGTTATTTTACCAGTTTGTGTGCAGTATAGAAAACTTTGGTTTTTTTTGCATTCTTTATCCTCCCTTGTTTATAATATAGATAAATGATTATATTTTAGATTAATTAATTATCTTATAATTGTTTATAATTTATCTAAATATTTCCTTTATATATATTTAAAACATCATACAATTATAATTTTTGTTCCAACCATCAAACATAATTTAGAACTTTAGAAGAGAAAGTGTATTTACCCATATTTTTGCTAATCATGTTCTTTATTTCTTCCTTATTATTTTATTTTTTTGATATTGAATATTATTTTATATTAACTTTGGGTGTACATGATAGTGGTTAAGCATTTATATGATTTAAGAAATGATCCCCCTGGGGCCGGCCGAGCGGTGCGTTGGTTAAGAGCTGGCTTGGGATGCCAGCGGCCCCGGTTCAGATCCCACATATGAGGGCCACTGACACTGCCCTCTACAGCTAAGATGGTGAACAACAGCTCCACCTGGAGCTGGGCTGCTGTGAGTCCCCAGGACGGCATAGCTGCAGTCCCTGCTACAGTGGGCTGCCATAGGCTACAGTGAGTGGCCGGCAGCCAGTGTGAGCGGCTGGCAGCCAGTGTGAGCTGCCAAGAGCTGCTGTGAGCGGCCATCCAGAGACCAATCTGCCTCACCGAGAAGAGCGCAATGATGATACCAACATGGGCCAGTGAAGCAACGTCCTCCACAACTAGACTGAAGAACAAAAGGACAGCAACTTGTCTGTTCCCCTTCCCCAGTTCCCCAGTACTGTTCCTCTCCCCCAATTCCCCAATAAAATCTTTAAAAAGAAAAGAAAAGAAATGATCCCCTGACTAGTTTATTACCCACCTGGCACAATGCATACTATTGACTATATTACCATATTATTGACTATATTTTGAATGCTTTACTTTACATATTTTCTATGCTTTACATCTTCATGACTGTTTTGTCACTACCGAGTTGTGTTTCTTAATCCCTTTACCTTTTTCACCCTGCCCTCAATCCTCCTCCCATCTATCATTCCAATAAATCTAGTACCTATCTGACACCATACATAATTATTATAGTATTATTGACTATATTCCTTATGTTATATCCTACATTGCCTGACTGTTGGTTGTGTAACAAACAATTTATACTTCTTAATCTCTTCTCCTTTTTCACGGATCCCAAAACCCTTCCTATCTGGCAACCATCAAAATGTTCTCTGTATCTATGAGTTTGTTTCTGTTTTGTTTATTTATTTTGTTCTTTAGGTTCCACATATAAGCCAAATCACATGCCATCTGTCTTGCTCTGTCTGACATACTCAACTCAGCACAATACCCCCAGGTCCATCCATGCCGCTGCAGATGGCAAGAACCCATTCCCATCCATGGCCAAGCAATATGCCACTGTATATATGTACCATCTCTTTTTTATCCATTCATCCATCGACAGACATTAGGCTGCCTCCACCTCTTGGCCATTGTGAACAATGCTGCAATGAACATATAGATGCACATGTCTCCTTGAAGTAGTGTTTTGGGTTTCTTTGGATAAATGCCCAGAGGTAGGATTATTGGGCCCTCCTTTGTCTGTTGTTATAGCCTTCATTTTAAAGTTTATTTTATCTGGTATAAGTATTGCTACCTCAGCTTTTTGTTTGTTTGTTTCCATTTCATGAAATATCTTTTTCCAATCCCTTTACCTTTAGTCTGTGTGTGCCTTTCGACCTGAAGTGAATCTCTTCTAGGCAGCATATGTAAGGGTCTTTTTCTTATCCATTCAGCCACCCTATCTTTTGATTGAAGCATTTAATCCATTTACATTTAACAACTGCCAGTGATGGCTGGGCATGGGCCAGATGCTCCAGCACCATCCATTTTTAGGGCTAGTTGGTTTGGCAGGTGAGTTGTTACATACTTCTTAATGGATTCTGACTTCCATGGCCACCATCCTACTTTTTCCTGATTATTTTAGTTCCCAATTGCTGTTGTACTAAATCACCACAAATTTACTGGAATAAAATAACACAAAGTTATTATAAAGATTATAATAAGATTATTATAAGATTATAAAAAAATCTTATAGTTCTGGAGGTCAGAAGTTTGAAATAAATTTCACTGGGTTAAAAGATGAGGTATCAGTAAAGACTACATTTTTTTTATTCCTGGAGGCTCGTGGGGAAAGTTTGTTGATTTTTCCAGCTTTTAGAGGCCACCTGCATTTTTTTGGCTTGTTTTGTCTTTTTAATCTGGCAAGATTCAACTGTAATATTTTGTTGTTTTCCCTAACCCAAGTTAGGATCTATAGGGCTGGAATAAATTCTTAGGTAGATATTATATCTTTGAATTTTATTTTAGTTTAACTTACCTGGAATTCAGTCCCTCCAGTTATGATCAATGTTATTTCCATCACTTTCTTCTAAGTCACAGTTTATCTCTATATGTTCTAGTTCCTAAGACAAGATTCCTTCCTTCCTACCCTCCTTCCTTCCCTCCTTCTTTCCTTCCTTCCTTCCTTCCTTCCTTCCTTCCTTCCTTCCTTCCTTCCTTCCTTCCTTCCTCTTACCCTGTTTTTCTCTAGCCACCACACAGATATAATATACTGGGAGTGTTAAAAAAAATTGTACAAGTGCACACTTTGGTCAGCGTTGCTTAAGCAGTAGTTTGCCTTAATCAGAAGTGTCTGGATGTTGATGGTAACCACTTTGAACACCTCTTGTAATTGCCAAAGTCAAACGTGACTTGTATTCATCTTTTGTTATTGGTATATATTGAGTATTACAATTTTAATACAGTTTTTTTTTTCTTAAAATGTGTGTAAATTTTTTTGGCACCTTCTGTATATGGATACCTCTCCATGATGATACTTGTCTGTTGGATGGACTCCTGGTTATGTCTAACCCTGGATGCCCTGTCTGTGTGCTACATCCACCTGCTGGGACCATAGATTTTCCCTTGAAACATTGAAGGCTTTAATGTATCTTGACCATGGCTGAGCTTTCTAGGCCCTTTGATTTCCTTACTGTCACTGCCCAGGCACCATTTTGCTCTTATAGTTGAGTTTCATCTAACAGAATTTTAAATTTCATATAAAGTGGAGAAAATCTTGCAAAGAAATCTAACCTAAGGATGGCCAATTCAGTTCCATCAATTTTCTATAAACCAAGCTTTCTCTTTTTAAATTTATAGTGGCCTAACCATGGCACATTCTTGTGGCACAGTGCTATGGTGCCTATGTTCATTTCATAAATTATGTCACTTTTTGCTTTTAGAGTTTAGAGTTTCCATTTGGGTTTAGTTAGAGTTTGAGATTATATTTTCATTGTAGAAAGTCACAGTATTATTTACTCAGGAGGCTGTAGAATGTGAGTCAATAAAGCTCCAACTCTGGAGTCAGACTTCCTGTGTTGAAACTTACTTCCATCACTTATTAACTGATTTAATATCACTAAGTGATTTAATATCACTAAGTAAGCACATTTATTATTATAAAGTGGAAATAACAGTAATAATGACATTATATATTAGGTTTTTAATGATGATTAAATGAAATACTATATATAAAGGAAAATATTTAGCACAATTCCTGGCATATACTAAATTTTCAATAGATGCTATGATTTTTTAAAATTATATATTTATAGCAAAAATTGAAACTTGGAATTCTAACTAAACTATCAATTAATCTTAACAGCCATTAAATCTTGATTAGTTTTATATTTGGCAAATAACTAAAAAGGTTTGTTTGTTAACTGTCCACCATACACCTGAAGGGTAGCCCTCTATACACAATGAGGCTACTTATTGATTATGAGTTGTACATGGAGCTTCACTTCTAAGACCAAGCCTAGATGTGGTCTCAGAGGGCATTACCAGGGAAGGTAATGGAAATGCAAGTTCTTGGAACTCACCCCTCACCTATTGAATCAGAAGCTCTGGGGGTGAGGTCCACCTGTGCTTTAACAAGCCGTGTAGGGGATTCTCAAGTTTGAGAACCACAGTTAGATTAAGGTTTGACCTGCTCCATGCAGTTCCTGTCTCATGGCGCTTGTTGCAGCATTCACCGTTCTTTCTGCTGTCATGCTCATCATGTGCCTTTAGCTGGTTAGGAACTCAAAAAGCCCAACATAAAATTAAATAGATTAGATTTAGGGGAAAAAGAAACATTTTTGATCTAAAGGCAGGGAAAAGCTATAATGGCTAAACCATGCAGTCTCTTCTGCTGTCAATAGTCACTGGAACTACCATGATTATTTCAGTCGATTATTGGCTTTTCTGTCGAGTAGCAACAACCCAGGCCTCAGGATCTTCATCTTCCTTCCTTGAAAATCACCCCCGAGAAACCAGGATTTGTTAGTGTCTAGCTGCCTTGTGGATTGTTATTTTGAAGAGCCTCTTAATTTAATCTTAGTATAAGAAGCTTTTTTTTTCTTTTTTCTTGGTTAGTGTTCCAACACTTATTCCAACTCATGAGTAAACTTAGAGTGACTGCTTAAAACCATTTTGGGCTGATTAAAAGCATTTGGGGTACAGCTTGGGAAGTTGTGAATATAATATCATTTATTTTAAACAGATAATTTCTGGATAAATAGTAATTTGGTTGCTAAAAGCTATTATTGTTATATTTTCACATTTTTCTAAGCATGCAAAGTAAAGCATAAATATAGAACTGAGAAAGGAAACACTGGATCTTATGGAAATTTTGTGTATGAATTCACAAGAAATAGCATTTGCTTTCCACTTACTTATGTGAGAATCCTAATGTTTTGGAAAATCCAAGGAGAGAATTAGATTTAGGGCAGACAGAGCGGAATCACTCCTGCCACTTCCTGGCAATGTAAATTGGGATTTCTTTTATTATATCAAACATCTGATTCCTTATATTTAAAATGTAAACAAGAAGACCAATTTCAGAGGTTGCTGAGGATTAAATAAGATAATATATGTAAGTATCTGGGATAGAGTAAGAGCTCAAGACATATTGTCATATGTCTGAGGCATTTTGAACCTTATGCAGTTTTGAATTGCATGGAGTAACTTTCTAATTGATAAGGCAGTTTATATACACCTTCATTTCTGGTTCTTTGTTTGGGTCTTCCAATTTTTTTATGAAGTGTACGGAACAGATATATTTATTAGTTTTTATTTTGTTTTGTTTTTGTTTTTAGCAGAGAGAAGCATTTTAATGACACTTATTGACAGCTTTGACTCTGCTTCATAAAACTTTAGAATGAGAATTAGGAGTGATTGATTTTGAAGGTCATCTAGTTTAAGCTCCCCTTTTAACAAATAAAGAATCTGTGGCCCTGGCAGCGGAAATGATATACCCAGTGCCTCATAGGTGTTTGTTGGCATGATGTCATCTGTTCTCTGTTAAGTTTGTAACCTGTTAGAAGGCAGGGAGAAGTACATCGTTTCAAATGTCCAAAGCTCTTTCGCTAAGCCTGTGAGGCACTCCCCGTGATATGGCCTCTACTTACCTCCAACTTTATCTTCACCACTTCTTACCTCACAGTTCATGATTCTGCAGTGTGCATAATACTCAGGGTTTTCTTTATTCTAGCACTGCTGATGTGATTTTTTTTTTTTTTTTGAGAAACCCTTCTACTCTTCTCCATTTTTTGCGGGGGACCAGCCTCCGCTGACCAGGGTTCGAGAAGGTGGACACGGCTTAGGTGATAAAATAAAGACAGAAACGAGTTAACAGTAAAGACAGAAAATGGAGGAAGAGCTCTCTGGTTTATTTCTCACAGGCTTTATATACAGTTATTAGGTAGGGGGTACGTGCAAGGGTACATGTAGGAAAAATATGCATTACCTCAGTAGATCATTAACTGTTTACCAATAGTCTAAAGGTCAGTGAAACCTTGGTTAGTTTCTTAAGCCGTTTTCTTCCATTAACCCAGATAGCCATCTTTCTTTTGTGTCCCAAGGATCCGGCCATCCTCACCACATTCCTTAGTAAATAGTGAGCACCTTCCAGGTGCAGCAAGGAAACAATAGGAGCAGATAGACAAGTTTATGATTCACCAAGCCCACTAAAGCCAGCCTGCATGCCCCTCAATATTGGGGACCATGGCCCTCAACAATTTTTAATTCATTAATTCTAATTGTGAGCCACAGAATAGGAGTCCTTGAAACCCTCAGAAGCCTATCTCTACCTCCCATCACCACACCCCTCAAGACTTCCCAGACTATGCTTCGAAAGAAGAGGGAACATGTCTGATTTATTTCTTTGTTTGTACTATGTAGCTTAGGGTCTAGCACATTTTTTTTTACGTTCAGCCAGTGCTTGGTGAATTGAGCTGTTATTTGGCTTCTGTGAATTGTATTTTGGATTATACGTGTCATTGTGATCTTCATTGTCTAATGCATTAAGACCCTAATACCTGATATTCAAGGTCCATTTTTGCAAGCTGCTATAAAAATGGGACCTATGGTCCAGAGGCCTGAGTTTTCTGGCTTTGCCACTTAAAAGTTATGTGAATACAGAAAACTTACTTCTCAATACCTCGTTTTCTTCTTTTTTTACATTCTTTTGTTGTGGTAAAAAATAATAAACATTCAGAAAAATGCAAAACATAGAGTTACCCTTAAGTGATTAAGATAATGCAAATACCCCTGTTTCCACCACAAAGGCTGGGAAAACAACATTGTCAGCTCGCCAGAAGCTACTCTCTGTGCCATCCCAATCACAATCCCTCTCCCCACAGTAAACGTAACCTTAATTCTGACTTTATTCATAATTATTTATGTACTTTATATTTTTACTATCTAAGGACACATTCTTAAAGACTTTAGATCAATTTTTGCTTCTTTTTTGTACTTTATATAAATGCAAGCATATATTGGACATTATTTTGTGTGTGACTGATATATAGAAATACAATGAATTTTTAAAGTTGTAATTAAAAACTATAAAACTTACCATCTCAGCCATTTTAAGTGTATAGTTTAGTAGTGTTAAGTATGCGTAGACTGTTGTAAAATGAATCTCCAGAGCTTTTCCATTTTGCAAATCTGAAACTTTATACCCGCTAACATCTCCCCTTTCCTCACTACTCCCAGCCCTTGGTAACCACTATTTTATTTTCTAGTTATATGAATTTTACTATTTTAGATGCCTCATAAAAGTGGAATCAGATAGTATTTCTCTTTTTGTGACTGGCTTAATTTCACTTAGCATCATGTCCTCAAGGTTTTCTTAGTTGAAACATGTGACAGGATTTCCTTCCTCTGAACTGCATAATATTCTATTGCATGTATCTGGCACATTTTGTTTATCCATTCCTCTGTGGATAAACATTTGGGTTGCTTCCACCTCCTGGCTATTGTGAACTGTGATACTATGAACATGAACATGCAGATATTTCTTAGAGCTTCTGCTTTCAATTGTTTGAATCTGTATCCAACAGTGGAAACTTGAATCATTTTCTTTGAATTAGGTTTAGTTTTGCAGTTTCTGCAGAAGTGTTACAAATCAAAATAGCGCTGACCACTAATTTATTAGTCAGTCTGATGATTTACTTGCTAGTAATTAGACTGGGTGAAGTCAACTATTTGCTGGATTTCAGGCAGCAGAGAAAACTAGGACTGGCTGCTATCGTTTTCAACATTGATGGGCTTTGTAAATAGACAGGAGAGATATTGGGGAAAACTAAGGGGATATGAGGTCACATGAATCATTTGAAAAATAGAAGGGCCAGGACGTTTATTCCTAAATTGTAGTCTGCAGACTCCTTGGGATCTCTGAGACTCTTTCAAACAGTTTGTGAGGTTAAGACTACTTTCATAATAACACTAAGAGGTTATTTGCCATTTTTACTGTGCTGATATTTGCACTGATGGTGGAAAAGGAACAATAAAACTGATGGAACCTTAACAAACATCAATGTAGTAGCTTCAAACTATATTTTCTACCACCATGCATGCGCTATTAAAAGGAAAAGAGACTATCCTCAATGAAACAGTACAAAATATTAATTTTATTAAATTGTTGATCCCTGAGTACATGTCTTTTTAATATTTTGTGTTAAAAATAGAAGGTACACATAAAGCACTTCTGTTGTACAGTGAAGTATGATGGCAGTCTTGAGAGAAAGCATTTGTATGATTGTCTTGGGTTGAAAGCTGAATTACCCACCTATTTAGAGAATGCCATTTTTACTTGAAAGAACTACAGACAGACAGACTATGGTTATTCAGACTTGTGCATTTGGTGGACAGCCATTTTCATGAAATTTAACAAAGTGAACTTGTTTCTTTAATAAGCAGCTCACAGCAATTATTGCCCATAATGAAATTTCAGATTTAACATGAAAATTAGTTTCAAAAAGCTTCTATTTGTCACTGTGAACTTGATAGTTTCCCAATAGTTGAAGACTTTTTTTGGATGAGCTCAATGATATATTGATGAATTTTATTTTTTGAGTATTATATGATAGAAGACACCAACATTTAGAAGATCTGTATAATTCCTGAACTAATGACCAAAGCACGATGTTACAAAATCATACATAGGTAAAAGACCCTTTCAAAGCACAAGATAGATCAATGATTTTAATGTAACAGAGTATGAAAAGTTCATTGATGTAGTTCCGAAGTTGACATTGCAACTAAACTTTTAGAAACTATCACTTGTTGAGTTTGGATATAGATAAAAAAATTAATGTCCACATTAATTAAGGTTGTTAAAATACTCCTTCCTTTTCCAGCTACATATCTCTATAAGGATTTTTTAAATATATCTTTTATTCAAAAGTACATAGTGCAATAGATTGAACGAGAATCCAAAAGTCTTCTATTAAGACTATTATTAAAAGACATTTGCAAAAATCTAAAACAATGCTATTCTCATTACTTTTATGTTTTGAAAATGAAGCTATTTTTTAGAAAAATATTTATGTTAATGTGTCATAGGTTCTTCCTGCTATTTCCAAGTAAATTATTAAATAAATACATTTAAAATGTCTAATATGGTAAATATTAATAGATATAACCCACCAACTCAAAGCTCTTTTTTGTTGTTACTAATTGTTAAGATGTGAAGTGGTCCTGAAAACCACATGTTTGAGAACTGCTGGTCTAGGGAAAACAAAACACATCTTTTTCTTATATCCTTCCCAGATGTTTCCCTGTAATCTCAGAAGTTTTGAGAACCATGGCTTGCCTAGAGCAAAGATACTGTGGATGTATAATTTTGGACATTTAGAATGGTAAATTCCAAGCTTTTTTTTGACATTGCAGTAAACATGCAAAACAGATATTACATGCCACTGAAGAGCTTTCATCAACTGTGTATTTCCTTGGAACCCATTTGGAAATAAGACCCTGCTGTCTGACAGATGACATGGTGAAGAGGGACAGACTCACTTGGATTTTACCAAGTGACTTGTTATATTAGCAGGAATTTTTTATATTTATACAAATATACAATATCTGTTTGCAAGTTAGTTTTTTGGGGTGGTGGTGGTGGTGGTTGTGATCGTGATGGGGCTTCTTTGCAGCCTGCTAAAGTGGTTCTCAATTTTTATCAACTAGGTAGCTTTATCTCAAATATATATTCAAGAAAATTCACCCACTTCATCTTTCTTCATGGCTTTCAGATTTCAGAGTATCTGGGTAGAGATTTGATCTTTTATTTTGTGTTTAACCACCTTCCAAGCACGGTGTATTTTTATTTATGGCTTGAAGATTTTTTTCAGGTGCATCAGAAGAATTTCTGGAATATTTTATGAGCATTAGATAGGTGGATCATGCTTTTATTTCCAAATTAGTTAAAAATGTGATAAAAATCGAATATGATCTAGTCCTACCCTAAATTGGAAGTATTGATAAGATGATAACTAGTACATAATGAATCTCACAATTCTACTCACAAACCCAAAGTTCCTAAAGGGTCTATATTTAAATCATTATTTAAGATCTGTATTAAGTTTAAATTCTTCCTATGGACATTTTTGACAGGTTTCCTGATATATCAAGCTATGTATTTCTGTAGCTGACATTTATAATTCCATAGAAAGAAACTTTGTGTAGTGAATGGAAATACAATTAGTGTATGAATGAAATATTGATGTAAGTAAACTCAGGGTTATTGGGGGCCAACAGTCCCCCAGTGTCTGATAAGGTCACATTGCCATGCTCAGCACTGGATGTTTGGGGTACTGCCTTATGGTTGGTCATGTAATATCTCCTGCCTCTATGAACCCATGTGCCTTTCCTCTACATCAGATCCTATAGGAGACAGTACTTTCACTGCACTTGTGGCAAGTTCCTGTGGTACCCCAATGAGAGATGGCTGTGTAAGTCAATGACGGGGCAAGGTTTCTAAAAAAAAGGAAACTACCTAAGACAGGCTACAGCCCGATGGTGACCTCAGGACTGAGAAAAGGGGGACTCAAGCTCCTTGGAAACAGAGGCACAGACCCCTGGCCACATAGGCCAAAGGCCTGTCTGTGAGAAACTGATGATAACAGCAGTCCCTGAGCTCGCTTGCTTAAGATTAAAAGTCTCCTCAGAGGCCAAAGGTCTCCAGGCCATGAGAGTTCTGATTAGAGACACTTACTGACCATGACGTATGTTAATCAACAGCCTTGTGTGAATTCTTTGCCTTGTACCTTGTTGCAGCAACAGATACTGAAGGTTTGACTGAGAAACAGATGCTACCTCCATAGGATAAGAGAGGTGTGAAACCCCTTTGGTTCCTAGGTATGTATTTACATAGGAATAGACTTTATATATTTTACCCTAAACATAGCCACTCCTAGTCTTTTAGTAATAGCTCAAGTACACGCCCTGTGAGTCTTATGATTGTGTTTAGCTGCTAGGCTTTAGGATAATTTCTAGATAGTCAAGATAGTTCTGGTAAACATTTTTTAGACAATATATAGAGATAAGTCTATCCTTAACATAAGATAGCCTTGGTAAACAAACATAGACGATATACAGATATATGTCAATCCTTAACATAAGATAGTCATGATAAACATTTTTTAGATGATAGGCAGAAACTAAGTCTGGGTCTCATAGAGGTTATCATAGTAAAAGACAAGATAATTCTTTAATGGAACAGTAGGTCACAGTGCACCCTGGAGAGAGCACTTACAGGGAAGTAAAGAATGTGAAAACCCTGAGAAAAAGAGAACATCAAACTCATGTGAAACGTAACTTGTAATTGAGGTAATGGTCAAGAGTCCCTATAAAAAGGACATGCTGCAACAATAAAGGGTGACACTCCTGCGAAACTCTTTCTGGTGTCTCTACTCTCTTCTTTTTCCTAGCCAACTCTGTCCCACCTGAGGGAATCCCTAGACTCTGCGGAGGCTGGACCCCCACACAGGGTATGTCTAGCACTCACAGTTTTCTGAGATTTAAAATAGAAGCCCAGGAGCAATACAAAAATATTAAAATTCAAAGTTAACCATTTAGGTTTTACTGTTTGAGAACATTGAAACTACCCATGTAATCATGTGCTTTTCCGTGTAAGCTATTGAAATTATTACCTACCTGTAAGTTTAAAACAGATTTAGAAAATTCCTACATTTAAGATCTACATTTTTGGTGTAATTTCTACATCTAACACCTACATTTCTTGCACCTATGAAATGTCACATGGGAACCCAGATAAATATTTTCTACCTCTTAAATCTTTTAAATGCCCTAAACAATGTTGCAGAAAGCCTTCATGAAATAGCCATCTGCATCCCTCTGGCCCTATCTTTCTCCACCCCTCCAGGTATACCCAGCATTTCAGGCATGTTGAACTCTTTGAAATTTCCTAAACACACCTCTTTGAAATTTCCTAAACACACCACTCTATGTTTATATAGAAAAAGCCACTTTATATATGTTGTGTTCTCTGCCCAAAATGCCCCTCATATTTTAATTCATAGCCAACATCTAGCATTTTTTCAGAATAATAATAATAACACCTTAGTTGTGCTTAGTATGAAGAAGTTACAGTTCTAAGGATTTGTACATATTTTTACTCATTTAATCCTCACAACTCCTCCGTGAAATAAATACTATTATTTCCCCCAGTTTAAAGAAGTGGGAACTGAGGCACAGAATTTCTAAGAATGTATCTCCATTGTTAAGTGAACATGGCTGTATATAATACTGTCACCTTTTCTAGAAAGGCTACTATGATTGCCTCTGGGAAGAGAAAAGCTTTCATCTCTGGTCCTGGTTCATACCTTGGTTAGCACTTATCATTTTGCTGCCATGATTTGTTTTCACGTCTCTTTCCCTTATAGTAGACAGTGGAACTATGAAGAGCAGAAAAATGTGTTTTATTCAACTTTGTATTGAGGGGGAAAAGAATACATGACCCCAAAACATGCCCCTTTGGCATGTGGATTACTTTGAGCTGAAGGCAACCAAGTCCCAGAAGATTTAAGAAAAAAATTTACCTCTTCCTTAACTAATTAAAAGAATTTAGGTAGGGGGACATGCTCAAAGAGAGCTATTACCAGAGATAACTTTTATCTGAATTACCTATCTCTATGGCAGGGCAAACATCTAATTATCAAACATCTGCCTTTCATATTGTCCTGTAAATTACCTCCTCCTCCTCCTCTTTGAAATTTCTTACACTTATCCCATTCGTTAGCTCGAGATGGCATACAAGCCTCAACTGCGTGACTTGTCCTTGGGTCTCATATCTTTTGGAGGGCCCCCATACATACAAAATTAAATTTGATTTTGTCCTGTTGATCTGGATGTCAATTTTTTTTTTTTTAGACTAGCCAGATGAACCTAGAAGGGTAGAGGAAAAATTTTTCTCTCGAGCAGTATTCTCAAGAGATTTCAACATTAAATAGGTCTTTCCTACTTTGAAATTTGCCCGTAGAATTCGAAATCCTGTTTACAGACAGGTTTTCAGCAAAACTTCACTTATGTGATCTAGGTAGGTTTGTTAGCAGAACTGAAGACAACTGGACATCCATCATAATTTATAAAAACATTAGAATAATAGAGTCAGAAGCAACGTTATGAAGCAGAATGTCAGCCACTTCTTTTTACTTTTTTTTTAAATAAGGAAACTCAACCAGCCTAATGAAGAGATTTGCCCAGTGTCAGAGATTTTTAGCAGGGTAGGGATCAAAATCTGGTCCTTCTGACTCCCAGAGTGAATTTTCCAGCAGAAAACATGAAACTTTTTTCCTAAACTCTGCAATTGTGAGTCAGATTAATATTCTCAGTTTCTGTGCTCAGAGCACATTTGAGCTGTACAATGAATGCAATATGTGCATTTTTAGAAAATAGTTCTGAAGGATTATGTGTTTCTTTACAGGTCAAACCTGCTTTGTTAAAATTTTCCTTTCTGTCAAACAAGTTTCACATTTACAAATGAATTCCTTTTTGATTACACAGAAGTGCTTCCATGCTATCTCATTAAAGATGAATATTTCTCCCTTTAAATTTTAAATGTAACTGGAAGATGAGCTACCAAAATGCTGTTACAGAAACAGATTTTTAAAATTCAGAGTCAACTAGAAAATGCTACCTTTTTAAAAAAAGGGGCTTTTATTCAAATTACCATTGATCATTAATTTTATTAAATTCTTCATTGATGAGGATACTTTTGACAGCTAAAGTATGTCAATAAGAATGTGTAAAGAGTAGAAAGAAAACTGGGGGTGGTAAGAAAGAAAAGCCTGCGAGAGCTTTCTGACAATGCTAAAAGGAAAAGTATTGGAATAAATTGTACATTTGATAAGAGCATAGGTTAGAAGGTGTTATTTGAGAAGGCACAGTTACTATGCTGTCTTTTTATGGCTTGGTCAATGTAGCAGCTACAGTGGTTCAAAGTCACTTCCTTAGAATTGGCAAAGGTATGATTTAAAATAATTAAAA
This sequence comes from Aselliscus stoliczkanus, assembly GCA_033961575.1. Taxonomy (NCBI): domain Eukaryota; kingdom Metazoa; phylum Chordata; class Mammalia; order Chiroptera; family Hipposideridae; genus Aselliscus; species Aselliscus stoliczkanus. Next base: position 66,240,244 of record CM066730.1, on the reverse strand, counting down.
TATTAAAGTGCTTTTAAAAAATAAATGAGAGTTTGCTGATGGTAAAGCTTTTTCTGCCTACCACTTTAAATACTCCAAAAGATTTAAATTAACCTTAAAAGTCTGATAGGTTTTGATGCAATGGGAGGACCATTTCTCTAAGCCTAAGATATCTAAAGAGTATTCAGGTTCCTTACAAAAATCTGTAAATATTAAATCAAAGAAAAGAATAAAGTCAATGGCAATGTAAATCCCCAGTTTTTATGCACACATGCATATATTTCAGTTTCAGTAAAGTGTGACTCATTCAGCTGTCCTCAACTAAATGTTTTAGCTCCTGAGTATAAGAGGTGGTATAAACACTTTCCTTTTGTATTCATTAAAATAACACCTTTGTTTGAAGACAACCCTTCCAAGTAGATATCTATTCCTTCATTTGGTACTAGCAGTAGATAGATCTCTCTTTCATTTGAATTATTTAATCCTGTGGATTTAGAAAAGCCCTTTCCCCCCTCTTCTTCTTTCTCTTTCTCTTTAATTTACATTTCCCAAGGTGAATTGAGTTGAAGTCCATTTTGGGACAAAAGTCGTCTATATTGTAATGGAAAGTCTGCTATGGAAATTCTTACTCCAAACTATTTGGATAAGTCAAGAGTGTATTTTCAGTGCTATCTCATTGCCTAAGGGCAAGAGATATTTTCAAACATGTTTTTAAAAGATACTATTTGAAGGAAGGATTGAGATTTTCTTGCTGTGCTGTGTTCTGTAAAAAGGCATAACTTACTGCTGTTTCAGATGGATACCCCTATAACAGCAGAAATAAATAATGGAGATATTCTTATAGAAACACACAGGCAATAAGCATATGTGAATAAAGTTTGCTGATTGTATAAATAATTTAATTAAAACTCATCTGTATTGATTGAGTGCTTTCTATTGAAGCATTGAATTAGGCATTTTAACCCTAAATGGTCTGCATTGATCCAGAAAAATATGGGAACCAGAAAGAGGAATAACAATATGATGTTTAAAACAGAATTTCATCAGGTAAATTTGAAGATCTAATCAAACAATTCATTAATTGGACAGCATCCCACTTTGCAACTAGAAGGGTACTCTGAGGAGTTGCACAAAATGGAAAGTTTTTATAGGCAGAAGGAGGGTCGTGCAAGAAGATAATAATTTTATTATTATTTTATTATTTATTTATTATTTTATTATTTATTATTATAGAAGCAAAAATAATAATAATTTTAGCCCAGGGCATAGTTATTTTTTCTTTGTGGGGGGAGGCACAGGGTAGGGACCCCAAGGGTTTTATCATGCAGATTGTCTCTTCTTCCTAAAGGGGAGGTTTGGTTGGAGAGGCCCCATGTGACAGAGTATTTCATTGGTATTGATCAGAAAATTCCACGACTGGTTCATTAAGATTGTTTGGGAGAGGTTGAAACTGCAGTTAGGTATTAAATCATGGTTGATATCATAGGCTTTAGCACTGAGTGACATCATTTTGGGCTGTAGTTTTCTCTTTAACAGTGGAAACCAAGAGAAAAAAAAAGGAACTAAAATAGGAATAGCTACATGGGAACCAAAAAAAAAGGAAAAAAGAAGAGGCTGGGATTTAGTACCTCTACCTCTTCTTTCACCAGCCATGTGACCTTAGATGTCTCTGTGAAGTGTAAATAATTAATCTACTGATGCCATGGGATAATAAATACAGAGATACCCTGAAACATAATGGGGTGTAAATATAATTTTTTTTTAGTTTTTTTGGGGGGTAATTGGGGGAGGAGAACAGCATTGGGGAATCAGGGAAGGGGAACAGACTAGTTGCTGTCCTTTTGTTCTTTGGTCTAGTTGTGCAGGACGTTGCCTCCCTGGCCCATGTTGGTATCGTTATTGCGTTCTTTCTGGGTGAGGCAGTTGCTCACCAGCCATTGGATGGCTGCTCATGGTGGCTCATGAAAGCTCATGCCAGCTCTTGGCCAGCCCCACTGCAGCCTACATGGTTGCTGGTGACTCAAGATAGCCCAGCTCCAGGTTGAGCTGTTGTTCACCATCTTAGCTGTAAAGGGTGCAGCGTCACTGGCCCTCATGTAGGACCCGAACTGGGGCCCTGCTGCTCAGAGCTGGCATTCCAAGCCAACTCCTAACCAATGCTCACCACTTGGCCAGCCCTAAATATACTATTCTTAATTGTTATTTGTTAGCTATGCTTTTTTCTTTAGTGATTCAAAGAACATATTCTTTGTATACAAACTAAAGATTTTCAATGCCAGATAATGGTCACTACAACATAATTCCAGAGAAAACTTATTCTGACAGCATTTGAGCTGTAAAAGCGAAAGTAAATAGCACTCAAGAACAAGTTTCATTAAATTTAATGCTGAAGTAGAGATGGACATGTCTCCTAAGGTTTATCTGTATCACACTGATCTACTTCAGGACACAATGAATGTGCTCAACATTTCAGCAGCTTTACCCTCTCACACTGCCCTGTTTAAGTAAAGCTACAGATTAAAGTCACTTCTGTAATATAATCAGGTGAGGCAGTAAAAGCCAAGATGATCATTCTTAATGGGATTCTAGGCTGTTATATGAAAAGGGTAGAACAGGTAGCCCAATGTACTTTTTTATAACCTAAAGCTAGACTATTTCTTGCTGATTTGATATGAAATAGAATTTGTTTTCTGCCTTTGAATCTCTTTTTGAGTTTTAAGCATTTGAACAATTCTCAATTACCAAGGAAATATTTTGAAAAAAAATCTAAGAACTTGAAAAACGAGAAATGAAAAAGAAAAAAGAAATATATACTCAGGAGAGTTATGTGTATATTCTCTTATCAACAAATCCACCCTTTTGGATAGGACAACACAAAGTGAAAGTATCTACAAGCAGATCATTTCCAGGAACCAAAGATGGACAGTTGTGAGGAAGAGGTGGAAATAGCTCACACTCCTAGATGAAAGGAAAGTTAATGTTAGTCTTTGTATAAATGATCTCTTAATCATTTTATGGATTTCTCTTAAGGGAAAAACACACTAAAGATAAAGGCTCAGGTTGAATTACATGAACCCTACCTAGGTCCAGGGATTTGGGAAGACTAGAAAGGAGGGATTGTACTGCGTGTCTGTCCCTATGTGCTATCTCATTATTAACTAATGCTATTAATGCTTTTATGAACTAAAGTCATACAGCCAAAACACATTAGTACCATACAATGAATTTGGAAAGGGAATACTTAATGCAGCTGACTGAAAAAATCAGTGCTCCTATAAGGAAGATCAGGGTTTCACTTGGTCGGCCCACGCCTCACTTTTCTTAATGCAAGGGGCTGCTTCACCTGATATCTTCAAGGTAATAACTTCCATCTCTTTGATCTATTCCATGTCTTAATCTGGGTAAAAGGCCATTTTCATTATGCTAAAATTAAGTCAAATATATTAAGAATTTTCCCCCCTTGACCATAGTCTGTGAACAAAGGTAATAGTCCCAACTAGAATGAAACTGGAGAAGATTTTCTGAGAATTGACTGTCATCTGGCCTACCCATATCAGGCTTTTCTGGCTGAGATAGGACATGTCATTAAGTATACACTTGTGGAATATGATTCTTTAAGTCATCAATTCTCAGACATTTTGTGGTTAAGACCTATAATAATTTGATATTGTTTTAAAAACTGCCTATTATGGATTGGTTCATTTGCTTATAATTCTTTGGTGTGCCTTGAGCTATTTAAAATTCTGCAAAACCACAAAGATTGGTATTCTGATTAGATGATTAGATGCAAGCCCCACTCCATTCTAACAGCACATAGTTCATTATTAAATGAATTATGCACAAATATTCGAAAGTTTTGTTTAAGCTCAACAGTTAACAAAGAAAATTGTATATCTTTTTACTTTAGCCATTTGATAAAACCTATTTCAGTTATTGTACTTTTAACTGTAGTATCTTCTTTTAGTAGTGCAACTGTACTGGTAATGATTTTTTTTGAGTCGAGGCAGGATTCTTATTTTTCTTTCCTTATTAAATGATACATTCTGCTTCAATTTACTCTTCCCTTGGTTCAGGATTTTATTGCCAGTGAATCAAAATTTTTAAAGAAAAATGACATTCAAAAGAATAACCATTTGTTTTAATGAATTTCATAAGAGAATTCATTTTTGAAAGACCTGAGTTTTTAAACTTTCAGTCTACAATATAGGAGCCAATAAGGTGGCAGCCCTTAACCCAGCTAAGTGGTGTTGGCATAGAGATGGGGAGGTAGGGCCCTATGGTTCAGATTGGTTTACTTCCTGCTTCACACATATCTTTGGTTTGTTTCATTTAGGTTTTAGAATGGCTTTATTGTCCGTCTATATTTACATAAGTGAATAAATTCACTTCTGTTTTACTTATGCAAAAAAGTAATGAATACATTCTTGTTAAAAATTATAGTCCTCCCTTGTGCTTCCCTTACTCACTGAGAAGAATCCTGATTTGGGCTATATCATTCCAGATTTTATATACATGTGTGTGTGTATCTTGAAAAACAAAAATAAATGCATGATGACTTGCATTTTAAAATGATGTCTAGGGCTTGGAAACATTTTCATGTTACAACTTATACAGAGAGATATTCAGTTTTTTTATTTTAAATAAAAAAAACAGTCATATGCATTGCACTGATACTTGTTTTTAGTCAGGTAATATATCAGGAATATCTCTTCAGGTTAGTGCATATAAAATGAATGCCCTATAGTTCATGTAGCCATTTACCTGTTTAAGGGACAGTTGTTTCCAAGTTTTACTGTTATGTAATGTGCAATGACAATCTTTTTACATGCATCTTTATTACCAGGTAGAGTAATATGTTAGTATTAGATTATTCCCAGTGGAAATCAAGGGTATAAACCAAGGTTATAAACATTTTAAATTGTGTTAGAGAATGCCATATTGTTCTGAGAAGGGATTTACTAATTTACATGCCCGCCATATATGGTGCAGGAAAATGATCAATCCCCCACATCCTCACTAATACTGACATCAATAATCATCTTAATTTTTGTCAATGTGATAGGACAGAAATGATATCTTATTATTGTTTGAATTTGCCTTTTCATTATTTTCAGTGACCTTGAGGATCTTTCTCTTTTATATTTCTCCTGTGTGTTGCCTTTTCATAACCTTTGCTCATCTTTGCTATTGAATTATCAATCTTATTTTTGACTTAAGCAAGTTCTTATACAGTTCACATCAGGTTGACACTTCTTTTTAATTACAAATGATTTCTTTTAGATCTCAAATAGTCAACTCTTCTCCTGGAGTTTGTTTTTGGGTATGGCCTTAGAGGTCTAGGTATAGATACGATTTTCAGATGTGATTATTAAGTCTGCTATGTTTTGTCCACAAGTTGATTCTAAAAATTAAAATCCAGTACACAGGCTTTACAGTATTATGAGTATGTAAGTGTTGTTTACTGTAAAACCAAATAGTACTTTGGGCCTTTAAGAAAAGAAATAGAATCTATTGACACTAACCTCATTACTCTCAAAGGAACATGATATTAAAGGCAAAGAATCCTCTCTCTTTCTCTTTTAATACTTCAAAACTTGCTCAAAAATGATACCAAATTTTAGTTTGCTTCATATATAGACCATTAATTTTTGTACAATTTTTGTTTTTCTTGTTTTTGTCTCACACATGAGAACTTTCCCCTGGTAACGAGTGGGAAAGAAAGTTATATCGTGAAAATTAAGACAAACTTAACTTTGAGATATCTCACTTTAATTTTTTATATGCCTATCAGTAGGACTCAATTGGTAGACACATACAAAGTATTTCATTTATTAAGATGCTAAAGATTTCGGATCTGGAGGTCTGCATGCAAGGAGTGTGATTAAAAGCAGGGCAGGATCCTCAGTTCTTCTTGGCCACATTTCAAGAACATCTCTTTAGTTCTGAATCTGTATTTATGAGGACATAATCAGTAAATCATCCTGAAATCTAGGGTTCAGGTAGAAATGAAGCTTAGCATTCCTTCCCATTAAAAGGTGAGTTCCAAATTGAGTGGGATTCTACAGAAGCTATTCATTTCTTGGTGGGGCATGAGGAAAAGGCATTTTGAATGTACATTCTCCCCAGGTGGCTCAGAGAAATGAGGAAGAGATTTTTGTGAAAGCCATTAAGTCTCTGCAAAGGCTTGTTATCCATACAGCAAAGTGACTATTATGTGACACAGAATAATGTACAGTAAGACCTTTCAAAATCAGGCAATTGCACAGTTAGACTTATTTTAAGATACTGGAGACTTCCTTAGGTTTTCTCAGTGCAGCAGTATTTTTAAAAGGATAGGTTACATGTTTAGAATGGGACAGGTGGGGAGAGAAATGGGCATGCCATCTTTAGAGCATGTACTTACTAGAAAAATATTTCTAAAAGTTTTGCTCTGCAAGCTGAAATGAACTATTATAACATGGTTTCTAGGCTCATTTGCTGCGATTTTCTCCTCTGGTTTTCCATTACTGAATGCTTTATTAATGTTTACCACCTGCGGATTGGAGATCCTTGTCAATATTCAAACCTAAGGACTAATGTCCATCTCATTTACATCTCTTTCTTGCTTAAAACAAACAAACAAACAAAACCCCTTGCATTGACACTCATTGTCTTTTGGATGGGTTGGGAATCTTGTGTCATGTGTTCATGACAGCAACCGACATATCTAGCCCTGACATCAAAGTCTACTACAAAGCAAACATGGATTCCAAACTTAATATTGGTATATTATTACTCAGCATGATTGTGATCATTCTCTGTTAGGTAAATCTGCCATGCTGAGGGCTGGGTGCACGTGAATTGTAGTCATAAAAATTATATTGAGTGGCTCCCATGGTTGTCTAAGTTTATATGCTTATTAAATCCTGGACAAACCGCCATTAACTATGTGGCTCTGTCGTTTGAAATAACATCAAATTGATAATCTAGGGGAGGAGTGGATAGGGTTGATAATATACTTTAGTTAATAAATAGTCCATTTCAGCATGTCCTTTGAGTTTAAATACTTGGGGTTGGCTGTGATTGAAATTACATAGCAGCAGGATTGAAAATATTTTCTGTAAAAAATGAATGGCTGAGAACATTAAGTAGTTTTTATGAGAGAAAATGTTTTCTTTCACAGAGACCACTGTTGATCACTTTAAGAATAACCTGAATAATGGAGTGACTTGTCAAATTTTTGACTTAACATTTAGGAGTATTTTTTGATTTAAGGGTGACAATTAAAAGGTGGTTTAATGCTATGTTAGGAAAAATAGAGCCTCTAATCTTATGGTATACAGGATTGTGGTTATAGAAAAGAAAATGACTTGAAATTAGAGAACAAATTATGTTTACTTTCAGACACCCTCTGGGAAAAATAAAGCAAGCACTGGCATTGTTAGGTTTGAAAAACTGAGAACGAATGTGTGAGAATTAAAGTGACCAATTACCATTATTTCTACCTACAACTTCCACACATTATTGTTACCCCTTTAAAAATACTTAAAGGCACCTGCAGGCTTAACATTTTGTCAGAATTTATTTATCCTTAAATAATTAAATATTATTGTAACCATTTACAATATCATAGCTGTTTACAAAAGATGGTCATCTCTACAAGGGTGCCATACACATGGTTTATGTGACAGCCCCTCTGGGGTTGTGAGGTTCAACCTGTGCAGTCATATACAGTGACTCTGGTCTTCCCTCCCTGAGGGACACTTCTTTGAAGTAACTCGCCTTCCGGACTTTAGATGTGGTTGTTTGATGGATTGGTGCCTGGAGTGATGGCAGCCATACTTGATCTTGATGTGATAGACTTGCAGACGAAAGCAACATTCTTGAGGATGACAAAGTGGAGAGAGAACCCCCAGGTCCTTGAGTATGAGACTGAAGTACTGAATTAACCAACTCAGGACCGATCTCTCCAGATTCTTGTTAGGTGATGTAATAAATGCCCTTATTCTTTAAGATCCATATAGTCTTATTTTTTTGTTGCTTGTTACTAAAAGACATTGTAACTAGCCCAGTCGGTGTTTTCTTTGTCTTGGACTTTTCCACCTCACTTGGCTAGTATTTGTCCTAGACACAGTTATAGCATGGCATTGTTTATTGCTAGCCACTGGCATGCCTTGAAACTCTTTTCATTTGGAATTGGTTTCATGTATTTGAGGTGAGAATGTTGTAGTACCGGCAGCCCTTGAAAATATTGCAACATGAATTTCAAGTCTTGTGAAACATGTGCTTTGACTAAAGGCAGCTTTGGTCCAAATGCCAGTTTGCTGCATCTACTCTCCTTCCCTGAGGTGCACACCATGACTTGAAAGCTGATGGTAAAGATACGTTTGACATTTTGAAATCTTCTCAGCAACTCCCACATGAAGTCACTCAAGCTCTGTGATTATCAAGAGCTTCTTCCACCTGTACTTCCAATTGGGTTATGTCTTCATTAACCAGAGCAACTCAGACTATGTACAATGGAAGGTCAAAACTAAACTGATTTTCTTATTTTCTTCCTCCCACATTATTTTTCAAACAAAATTGGTTCTAATAACTTTTAAGGAGTTTAATATACTTTAATTTAGTTTTTAATTTCTCAGAAATAAGCAGGGTCTCATACACTTACAGACTCTAAAGTCAACTACAATTATACAATATAACTAACACAGCCAGTGGTCATCTCCTAATTGTTTTGAAACCCCTAGGTTTATATAATAATAACAGAGTTATTTTTGCTTCCTTTAGTTGTCTAAAGTTTTTGTTATTGTGATTAAAATCTTAGTCAAGTCGAGATTTACTTATTCAGTTAAAATCATTGTTCATTCCTTATTGTATTGAGTTGGGTTATGCTAAATAGGCAATAACTATCTGGTCTTCAACAATAATCCCTTATTGAATGTGATCTTTCATCTCTGAAGACCATGTTTTTTCTACCAAGGAATGTTCTCTTGCACTGGGTCCAATTGGAAATATCCTACTTATTCTTGCAACTCATCTTAAGGTATTGTCTTTTATTTATTTATTTTTTAGCTGAGCCATCCTGCCACCTGTTGGCAGCTTAGCGGCAGCTCAGCTCAGGCTGGGCATCGAACTGCTGTTACTCAGAGCTCAGTTCACACCCTTGAGCGAGCTCTTAACCAACTGAGCCACTCGGCGAGCCCTTAAAGTATTGTCTTTTAGACGTAGGTTCTACGAATTATTTCTTTTTCTACTGTGTAAGATTGACATGACTGATAGTAGCAAAGAGTATATCCTCAACAGCAGCTAGTTTCTCTGCCCCTAGACTTTTCCCTTGTTAAAGGTGGGATGATGCTCTTATTCATTGATATTTAATGTACTTTATAAATATTTGTTGAATGAGCTAAGAAAAATGTCCTTTTCCAGGTCCACTCTGAATTCCAGCAACATACTGTATTATGCAGTTATTATAATGAATCAAAACAACTGTCATGTGTCCAGTTGTACACATACCATCCTTCTAAGTCAGGCAAGTAGAACATGGATGGAGATCAAGTTCTGCACTGGTGGAGAGTGAGCCAATTGGTGACTTTACTGACCTCAATCTCCCATAAAAATAAAGGAAATATGACAAAACAATGAAAATAACCATTTAGAACTCTGGGAATCAACCAAAGACACAGAACAAACAACAAGGCATCTGTTCAAGAGAAACTATTGAATTTAGGTAAGACAGGAGGGTCTCTGATATTTTTACTTGGGGTTGCTCCCATCTCCTCTCCTTTCCCAGCTCGGTGGCATGGTAGTTGCCAGTAGCCTTGTAAACAATGAAGAGTGACATCTTTTGGAACTCCGTTAAATGTTCTATCTCCAGAGCACAGTCAGTACTTTTTACCCCCACAAATTTTCAGCTTCCTGGAAAATATGTATTTCCAGGGTATTATGGTTATATGATTTAACTTAGAGTTCAGCTCGATGGAAATGCCCTGCTCCCAGGATATTACTGAAAATAGAGGCAGTCTGCTAGTAACATCAAAGCTGCCTAATACTGTAGTTTCAGTTGGAATGAACAAGATCCTGGGTGAGAATTTAAAAGGATTATATACCATGACTAAGTGGGATTTATTCCAATGAGTCAAGGTTGGTTTAACGTAAGAAAATCAACTTATAAAATAGAAAAAAGGACAGAAATGACAGTCATTTCAGTAGATGTATATAGTGACCATTAATTTGTTAACCTAACTTGGATACCTCGGAGAGTGAGATAAGCCACGATTAATAATTACAGAGAGACCACAATCATAACATGGGACTATCCTAGGCATCCAGGAAATAATGTCAGTCTGCTTATGGGTAGAGGTCAAATCATACTATCAAGGGTGAACTGATGTCCTCAACTATTTAATTTAATGAAGAATCTGTGGATTGGAACTACTCGGAGAAAAGGGAGGTTGTCTAGAGTTATACTTGGTTTAAGTCCTGGTTTTGCCATTTATTACTTGGGTAAATGATACAACTTTTCTGAGGTTTAATTTCATATACAGCATGTATATCATATGGGAGTTATAAGATATCTCACACTCTTTTAGTGAGGATTATGTAGCAAGCCTGATAGAGTTCTTCCCTCGTAGTCAATAATAGCAACTGCTATTACTGCAATCATAAATATTTTTACAAGAGATGGCTAAGGACGCAATATTCAATATTATGCTTTCAGAACTTGCAGGTAATACAGGTCACTCAGCAACTTGAAAATGACATAATTAAGAAGGAAGATTAACTGTTAAAGGTGAGGCTGTGATTAGTACCATTAGTAAAAGTACAGGTGTAGATGTAATCATAAAACTTCTTGATTCTTATCATAAAAACAGCCCATTTAAAAGAAGTCACTCCTTTCCTTAGATCATTGCTTTATAAACTACTTCTGGGCCCCTTAGTCTTGAGGCAGGAGAAAATTGCAGTTTAAAAAATGGTGCCTTTATCAAGCTGTTTTTCTAATTTGTAAAATTTACATATCTGTTTGGTGAGTCCTGATAATTCATTACTTTTCCTAGACTTGGATAAATCCAAGTGCTTTGAGAAACATTTTAACACATATCCAGGCCCCTTTGATTTTCAAGGGTTCTTTATCTATTTGCTTCAGGATAGAATAAAAGCACCTGAATTTCAGGAAGAGGCTAATACCAACCATTTCAATATGTCTCAAAGCAGTAATTTGATACATAAAGTGGGAGTCTGCAGTAAAGTGTTTAACAAGTATTTGAGAAGGTTTATACTGCTATCATTTGGCTACTTAAAAAAATTTTATTTGAAGGAAATGCGTGTTGAACCAACATTATCAAAAACACAGTAATAAGAATTTTAAAATTAATTTATTCACTAGTAATTAATATGTTTATATTTTTAATATATGTGGCCTCTGTATACTCCCATATGTAATCTTTAGGTGAAGCAATTATAGGGTAGACAGTTTTGTATCTCATACTGTGTGTGACATAGTGTAATTTAATTGTTGTGTGGACCTTTCTCACTGTGAAAGGAGCTTTTTATCATTAACAGTACCTCAACCTCACCACCATTTCAGGGACCAACTATACTTTCAACAACTGCCCTGCATTAAAATGGAAATGACTGGGAGTAATCCATACCTCTCTGTAAAATAAAACTACTAGATCTCTTGCACACATATAAATGACAAAACAAAACAATACTAAATGGCTCTCCCAAGGGATAAAAATACCAACATTGATATACAGTGTAGTTTGCATATAAATATGCTTCCAGGCATCTCTGTTGCAGAAATCAAGAGAAAGAAAAAACTCACTTTAACTTATTCTCTTTCTTTCTTTCTTTCTTTCTTTCTTTCTTTCTTTCTTTCTTTCTTTCTTTCTTTCTTTCTTTCTTTCTTTCTTTCTTTCTTTCTTTCTTTCTTTCTAAACAATGAGCTTTTTGAGAAATGGCTTGCCTTCCCCATCTAGTTTCTTTCCCCAGCTGGCAGTGTTCAATGCCAGATGCATCTAGCAAAGCCTTCAAAACCCATCAGTACACCGAGTTGTCCACTCTTACACAGCAGTAATGACTGGATATGTAGTGGTAATAATAAAAATAAAAAAAAAAACAAGCTCATAATCTCTGTGTGAAACTTGAGGGTGAGAAATGGTGGTCTTCTCAGTAACAGCCCCTTTGGGTCAGTAGCAATTTGAGGGCAAGCGCGGTACATTGTGGTTGTCACGTCCTCCTCCTCCATCTCTAGCACCTCCTATTTCAATATCAAAGGATTTGAGCTTTCTGATTTTTGTCTTCTATTGACCTCTCAACTATACCATTCAAATCTTTACTGAAAGCAGTTCAGTAGTTCTGGGGCTCTTGCTAAGCTGTTTGATTTCGTACTACATAAGGGTATAGGAAAGCCCTCACATTAATTACCATGCCTTGCATATAAACAAAGGTTCTTTCTTTATTGGCTTTAAATTTAATATTATCTCTTATTCTTCTCAAATAGAGACAAACAACCAGGAAAAATCTTAACAAATTTCTTGTCCATCATTTTGAAACAAACTTTTCCATGTTATCAGCTATTTAGCTTTTGTGATTAAATAACCATTAGTTGTTTTTTTAGTAAATCCTTTATTACCTTATTTTCTCAAAAATAGTAAATTTCTCTATCAAGAATATATTTCTACATAGCAAATTACCCCCAAACTTATAGCTCAAAACAGGGGTGATTCTGTGGGTTGGCTCTTGTGTGGAGCTCACTGGGCTGTGCTCAGCTGGTCTGGCTCATGGGTTTGAGCTCAGCCAGTGGGTAGCTAGGGCTAGCTGGTTTGCGATGCCTCGGCTTGGATGATGAGGGTGATTGGGGCTCTCCCCATGTAGTGTCATTCTCCAGCAATCTTGTCCAGGCTTATTCACATGGTGACCAGCTTGCAGGAGAGTAGGAATAGAGCAGAAGCAGATAATCTCCTTGAGGCTGAAGGGACCCAACCTCACCAGAATGGTATAAAGTTTACTTTAAACTGGAGATATTTGAGATTACAGCAGATACGGAAAGAAGTATTTTCTGAGCCTCCTTTATCTGATTAAAGGCAGAACTTTGTGAGAATGAAGCTGCTGTAAATCCACTTTCTGAGGGCTGCTTCTAGACAGGAAGGAGGCTGACCATGTGCACTGGGGTGAGAAATTGTGTAAGCAAACTTTATCAGAAGCTTCCATATCTTCCATTTGTTTCCCTTAGAAGCCCATATGTTTCCCCAAAGAAACAAGTATTTCTCTGTTAAACTGGTATACAAACCTTTACTCCTAGCTGTCTGGCAATCCATTCCTTATTGAGAGATCTGACATACATATGAATTAAATTTTTCTCTTGATAATCTATCTGTTGTCAATTGATTCACAGGCTCCCAAGCACCTAAACTGGTAGAGGAACACTTTCCCTTCCGACAAGGCCTAGGTTCTGAACTGACACAATGTTAGCTTTGCCACATTCTATTGGTTAAATCAAGTCACAAGGCCACCTTGGCTTCAAGGGATGAAGAAATAGACTTCATGTCTTGACAAGAAGAGCTGCAAAACATTGCCACTATTTTTCCAGTCCACCATTGTATTTCTAGTGTGGGATAAAGAGAAACTAAATTGCTTAAAAAAAGAAAAAAGCCTCTATACTCCTTCCATGCAGAATTAATGATGATTAATGTCATTGTTTCTTCATTAAGGTCCTACTAGACTTTTTCTATGGGTCTTTTTCTTATTTATAAAAGATAGAATCATGTACACACTAATTTCACTTAAAAATATATTGTGAAAAATGTTCAGTGTCAAAATTTATCTGCAGTTGCATGTTTAGTATTGGCATTCAATAATATATAAATTGAAGTAATCTCCTATTTCTGGACATTTTGATTGTTTTGTGTTTCCTAATAATGCTATAATGAATGTGGCTATAGATGTACTTTTGTGTTTGCCCTTGATTTCTTTCCCTTAAGATAATTTTTAGGAAGTGGACATGAGCCTTAAAGATTGTGTACATTAACTTGCCATTTTTAAGGTTACTAAACAGTTTGAAAGTCCAACTGTGGAATTCTTCTCTCAAGCCTCATTTCACCAAAGGAATTAGTTAAAACAATTTTAGGTGTTTCATTTGGTGTTTACATATCTGTACATAATATGCCTATATTAGTTAATATGGTTCTATTTCTATTAGATTTCTTAATTATTTGATTAGATTTATTGATCTAATCAATTTCTGTTGATTTCTATGAAGTCATTATTTTTAACATAAATTCCTGGAAATAACTCTAAAACACCTATATTATGGCTAGATACATCAGAATATCTATTTACATATTTTTTCTTGTATACACTCTTCTTGAGGTTTTTCCTAGGCTTTTTATACATCATCATCATTCATTATCCCAGAAATCCCTTTTTCTTGAACTTCAGTTAGGATTACCTCTTTCCTGACCCTATGTTTTTATCTTTATTGATTTATTCACCTTTTTTGAGTGGAACATATTCTCTAATAGTTTCCCAAGAAATAATTCAGAGAAGACAAATTTTTGAAAATCTCTCATAATTGCAAATGTTTTCATTTTGTGCTCACATTTGATAGCTGGCTTGATTTGGTATGGAAATATCTTGGAAATAATTATTTTCTTCACAATTTAAAAGCTATTTTTCCATTGTCTTTTAGCTTCCAGTGTTGCTGAAACTTATTTTACCATTTTGATTCCTAATCTTTTGTATGCACTCTTTAACTTCTCTTTAGAAGCTTTTAGAATATTCTTTTTATTCCTGAGGCCTTAATATTTCATGATTACATGCCCTGATATAGGTCTTTTTAAATTTTATATTTTGGATCACTCTGTGGGCTCTTTCAATCTGTAAATTCATGACTTTGTGATGTGGGAAACTTTTAAAAATTATTTCCTTGGTAAGTTCTTTCCCTACTGTTCTCTTCCTATAACTCCTGTTCTTCAAAGGCTGGACTACTTTGCAAGATCCTTTTTATTAACATCCTTTCACTAGTATTTCTGAACACTGTCTTCATATTCTTTTTTATTAGAGATTTTATTAGTGTTATGTTGAAATATTTATTAATTTTGCTTTATAATTTTCTACCATCTACCTTTTCTATTTTCTCAGGGCTTTCTTTTTGTCTCTGAATCTCCCCTCCACCTCTCTCTCTCTCTCTCTCTCTCTCTCTCTCTCTCTCTCTTTAATTTAATAACATTTTATTCTCTTCCTGCTTATGATAATACTTTTGTCTTTTAAGTCTCTGTCTTTATTGCCTCTGCATCATCTATATTCCTTTTCTGTGTGTTTTAGTTTCTGCCTTATGTGAGAGGTGTGCCTCAAATGTCTCATGACTCTTGTCTACATTATATTAAGGAATGGAAAGCTCCAATATGACAGATATATTTCTCATAAAATGAGTCTGGTGAGGCAGAGTAAAAAGACTGTTTTCTTAGGGAATCTCCAAATTTTAATCTCAGTATCTTTTCTTTTAGGTTAGCCATTTATTTTCCCAGAGAAGATCCCTTAATCTCTTTTGTGGGATAAGCATAAACAGTAGAGACTGTTTTCTAGGATTCAGATGGGTTATCGACCAGAGGGTTCACTGTCCTGCATGCAGACTTGTGATCATTTATCCTGTTTTTTTTCTGTAAGGAGACTTACTCCTATCTCCAGCTGTACTGATTGTCCCCCAGCCCAGAGACACTGAAGCTCAGTTCCTCCAGGACACTGCCCTGAAATTTTCAATTATTATTTTTTAAACTGGATATACCCTTTTGGTGTGAGGATTCCAAAGAGCTGTTGCATTCATAAATTGTTCCTGCAAAATATTGAGGTTAGCCACATAAAGGAAGTATATTTTTGGGGTACCTTTCCAATGATCAGAGTCCAATTTATGGTTTTGATGTTTAGACAGTAACAGATTTTATATATGTAGATTATACAAGCTCTGTCACCTTTGAATCTGACTAAATATAGATAAAATATTACATAAAATATTATATTTTAGGTAAGGGTTCATGTACCTGTAAAGTAGAAATCAAAGCAGGAGGGAAATTTCCACATCAATTTCCCTCTCTTTGTTCCATTTAAAATAAGAGCAATTATTCTATAGATATATTTATAACTGTACTGCTATTATCAGATTCTGTTGGTATAACTCATTATAAGCGTGAGTCCTAGTTTGAACATACAAATGGTAGAATTATAAGTATTTTGAAGCAATATATTTAAAATAATACAGATGGACTAAGATGGGAAATCTGACTGGAATACTGAGGAGATGCATGCTTTGACCTCCAACAGCTAGGCCATGGGCACAGACTCTTCCAATATGTTAGGGGATTAGTGGTCTGAGCCAGGTTAAAGAAGAAGTTGCTGTATTTCTATTCCCTTTCAGTTGGTAGTAGAGTTAGAAAGAATATGCCTGGAAGGTGCATGATTTAGTTCAGATTATTTATTTAACTTTATTTTGTTAGGATCTAATGTGTTTTGATTAAAATTAACAAGAGATCTTTCATCAAAGACTTCAACTTTTGGTTAAATGCTCAAATGTCATACCACCCTTGAAAGCAGATAGATGAAATGTTTCTTAGAATAAATGGATAAATGGTGAATGATATTCAGCTTTGGAAAATTTCATATTCTTTTGAAATATTTGTCTTTACTTAAAAAAATATTCAATAGTACATTATCCTCTACTTTTCCCAATGGGTGAAAAAAATCAAGTCTTAGGAAAGAATAAAATTATCTTAGATTGAATGAACCATTCATATCACAGTTTGGTCTTTTTAAAAATCTGGTAGTATCTTATTCTCAACATATTAAAGAAATTATGGTATTTTAGAAGTCTTAGGTTCAAGCTGCTAAGTATTCTGAATATATTACTGAAGTATGCTACTTAATCAAGTCTTATAAAATAATAGAATTATTCTTTTATGTAGTTATCAATGTTATGAGGAAATACTATTTTTTCTTTTATTTAAAAAACTTGTATAAGTACCTTTCCACTCAACAGTCAGCATCACGCAGTGTTGGTCAGCAGTCTCATTTTCCCAGACCCCACTAAAATGTCATAGGCTCGGTGGCTTCAGTTTGATTGTACTTATATCTGTGCTATTATTTCCTTTAACAGTTGACAAAAATCTGTTCTTCAAAAAGGCTGTGTATGGAATAACATTCAGGAGGGATTATTAATTCACTTAACACTGTGGTTCCTTTACTGTATACATAATTTATGCTCATCAGTACTGGTCCCAGTGTATCTATCCTCAGTCTACACTCCAGCTCATGGATTTTTAGCATGACTGACATAAGTTGGCTTTCTAGACAAGATGGACAGGGAAGGCCTGTCTTATGTTATATGTAGCCGAGACCTACAGCAAGTAAAGGACCAGGTCTTCACATATCTGGAGGGAGAGCAGAGGAAGTGATTTGAATAAAGAGCTAAATGAGTATATGATTGACATGTACATGGGGCAGCTGTGGGGCCAGAACTGATGGAGGGGCAAGGGTAGGAGATCAGGTCAGAGAGGTAATGGTGGCCAGATTATGTAGGGTTTTGTGGACCATGGTAAGACATTTATATTTTATTCTAAGTTTAAAGGGAAATTTGTGGGGAAGGAATTTGAAGAAGAGTGACATAAACTAACATTTTTTAAAAGATCACTCTAACTATTGTGTGGAAAATAGTGTGTAGGAGGCATGGCTGGAAGCAGTGTGGTGCCTTAGAAGTCTGTTAGGCATAGTGTGGATTAAAGTTGCTGATGGCTTGGTCTAAAGCAGTGGTTTCTGATCTGAAGTGGTTTAACTTCAGAATTACCTGGAGGACTTGTTAAAGTAGACTACTGGGCTCCATCATCAGAGTTTTGATTCAGTGAGTCGGGGGGGGGCGGGCAAAGAATTTAAATTTCTAGCAAATTCCCAGGTAATTCTGGTACTGCTGGTGTGGGGACCTTGAGAACTATTCAATGGTGGTTAGTGGAGAAAGTGTTGAGAAGTGGTTAGATTCACGATATATTTCAAAGGTAGAGCCAGAAATATTGGATGATTATTTGAATGTAGGATATGAGGTAAAACAGTCATGATTGATTGCAAGATTTTTAAAATTTTGTTTGTTTTTGCTTGAGAAACTGAAGAAGGGAGTTGGGGGAGAAGCAAATTTTATCTTGAAGATTGAATCAAAGCAGCATCCAGTATTGAATATGTTAAGGTTTGAGACTCCTAGTAGACTTCCAAACCCAGGTATTTGGTAGGGACTTAACAAAATATGTCCAACATTCAGTTAAGAAGTTAGGATACAAGGAGTCTGTAGCAGATAAATAGCATTTAAAGCCATGTGACTGAAGGAAATAATCTATGGACTCAGTTAAGACGAGAGTAAAGAGAAGAAGCTTGCAGACTGAGATCTGGGATGCTCATATCTGGAGATCAGGAAGATAAGGAAGCTCTAGCAAAGAAAACAGTAAGGAGTGACGAGGCAGAAGAAAACCAAATGAGTGATATCCTGGAAGCCAAGAGGCGAAACTAGAAAAACAAGTAGAGAAAGAAATAGGATATTATCAACTGTGTGGAATCCTATTGATGGGTCAAATCAGGTGAGAATCTAGAATTGACCAGTGAATTAGGCACAATAAAGGTCATTGGTGGCTTTATTAGGTGTAATTGGAGTGAAGGAAAAAAAAACAACAACTATTTGGGGTGGTTTTAAGAGAGAATGAAAGGAGTAAAAACAGCAAATGTAGGTGGTACTTTAAAATTTGTTGTAAAGGAGAAAAGAGAAATAGGGAAGTGGTTGGAGAGGGATGTGCTTCTCATGGAAGAGGTTATTTTTTTCTTTTAATATGAGGAATACTACTCCATATTTATGATGGGTGGATCATCCTTTGTAATATAAAAGAAGGCCAAGAATATGGGTTTAATGCAGATAGGATGGCATAGTTAGTCATAAGAAGTGAAACAATTTTCCTTTTCATTCTACTTTTCTTATTGTAAAGGCAAAGTTGTCATTGGAGGGAAGGGAGCATTAGAATTTGAATGGGGAGGAGAGATTGGAAATAGAAATGACTAGGAAAACACAGCAGGACTGTCAGGCAGCACAGAGGCTTATAGGAGGTTTGTGGTCCTGAATTCAGTCAGTCTACTCAACATGGTTGTGCATTTCTTAAGCCTCATGCAACTCCTTGGGCAGGAAAGAAGAGGACAGAGCACTAAATGTAGTCAGAGGGTTGGGATTTTCCAGTCTTGTAGCATGAAAGGAGAGAAGGGTATGGGAATTGAGGGTATACACAAAGAGGGATTATAGTGATAAGCTATGGAATCGAAACTAATTTAGAGGAAAATGAAGACCTACAAAGTGTGATGGAGAGTGAAAAGATAGTAGAATGAATAGATGGTCATTCTCAGTATGAATAATTCGGGCTCTTGAAGGAGTAAAGTGTATTGATAGGAGAAGTTGGTTGCACTGTGGGATTTTGAAAATGAGATTTTGAAGGGTGTTCAGTTATGATTATAACAAAGCTTAAGATATAATCACTGAGTAGGTGACCAAGGTAGGGTGGAGGACAAAATTACTGGAAATAAGGAGGTCAAAGAACTTAGAGGGTAGGATGTTATTAGGACAATTTATGTGGATGTCGAAATAATAAAAAATTATCACAAGAGGAGTGGTAGAGCGACAGTGAGGGCCAAGAACCAAAATCTGGGAATGAGGGAGAGTAACTCTGAGGTCTGTATTTAATGCAATAATGAAGGGTCAATAATGTTGTTATCTGATGGCACAAGACTTTAGGAGGATTTATGGAGATTTTAGGAAATTACAGAGGCCCCATACCTTTGAGTTTGGAAAAAAATGACAACCACCAAATTAGGTTGTTGGTAGGAGACAGCAAGATTTTGTTTGGAGCAAGAAGGTGAAGTGAATATTTGGAAAGGGGTTATGATAGAAGGCAATTTGCTGATGGCAGATGATTACTCTGAAGGTCAAGGATTTTAGTATGTGTGGGGTATGTCTGGTCCATATCACTGTACAGAGCTGCTTGGAGATGAGAGTCGAGTTGAGGAGGGATGGCCTGGGATTCCATGGCTTCTGTGATGGCTGAGTAAATAGGGCTGTAAGGAATAGTTTTTAGTGGGATGGTAAGATTCATAGCTATGGCTGTGGCAATATCAGCAAGAGCCTCTCTCCTGCAGTGTGACCTTTATAACAGGAACACTCAGTCCCACATCTCATGGTTCCATGTAGAGAAATCTTCCTGGCCTTTCTCGTGACACTGTATGTACTCTCATTCCTCTTAGAAAGGAGAGGACCCTACGATTTGCGAGTTTGGAAGGAGAAAGTGGGTATGCTCAGCCCAGCCCCATTTTCTCTTCTTCCCTCCTGTCTGTCTACAGGAGGGCTGCATCCTGCTCTGTTCCTACCTCACAGCAATGGCTATGTCTCTGTCAAGGGAGACCTATGGCTGTGTAACTGTGGCATAAGAGGGGTAGTAAGTCTATTGGGGAGGCTGCTCTGTCTAAAGCCACCATCTCCAACCAGCTTCAATACTAACTTTGATACTGTGCTCCCCATGTCCTTGACTCAGGAGGGGAAGGAGGGTATTGTTTCAGCCTGAGCATCTAAGGCAGAGCCCTCTGAGGTGCTTTTATTTCTACCCATTTTCAAGTCTGTTCCTTGGCCTTGTGCTGATTCTGCACTAAGCTCTTAATTGTCCATCAAATAAACCCCCATTTTCTTATTATAGATAGAGTCAGTTTCAGTTGCTTTAAACCAAGCACCACAACCTGTACAATCATTTAATCCTTGTTCGGGACAGATTTCATTGGTTTGCCAGAAAGGTTGTTGTGCTGTGCTTAACAATGGCTAAAGTGGCTGCATGTTATTCTTCGACATTTCATTACAGACAGCGCATAGGGGAATGAATTACCAGTCCAGGAAAACCCAATTTTCAGATAATTATCATCGTACTTTATATTCCCACTCTGCTGTTTTGACTATTTATGCTAAACCCTTATACTCAGAGATTCACTTGACTGAGTATGTACAGATTCACTTTGAGTCTATCCGGAATCAAGGTTCAACTATGTTTATGACATTTTTATGTATTACTTTTTATAATATTGTTTCAACTTATGTTTATTCGTCCATGCACAATATTAGAGCCATTGTTCCATTTTGGGGAATTGGTGGTACAATGATAGACTATAGTACCAGCGAAAATATAAATTTAACAACTGTAAACAACTATGTAGAAATGTGAAGGGGCCGGCCGAGTGGCACAGTGGTTAAGAGCTGGCTTGGGACGCCAGCAGCCCCGGTTTGGATCCCACATGAGGGCCAGTGACACTGCCCTCTAAAAAAAAAAAGATGTGAATACATTGATTCAGACTGACTGCATGTTGTCAACAGACATCTGCCCAAATAAACAGGCCAATGTGGTCTTTGAAGCACTTCTGTGACCTTTACTGCCTTAATGATTAGCAAGAATCTCACATGGATCCTTTGAAAATCACTAATCTTATTGTTCTGGTTATCTAGAGCTCTGTAACAAACTACCCCAAAACTCAGTGTCTTAAAGCAACACTAACTACATTTCACAGTTCTGTGGGTGGGAATTTGGCTGGTTGATTCTTCTGCTCCCTATGGCACTGACTGGGATCACTCAGTGGTATGTAGTGATAATGGCTGGTTGAACTGGGAACTTCAAGATGTGTCACTCACATGCTTGGTGCTTTAGTGGGAATGACTGAAAGGCTGGGATCAGCTGGGGCTCCCTCTCTTTCCAGACAGTCATAGGGTCTCTCCTTGTGGTGTATAAAACAGAGTAGGTAGATTTCTAACATAGTGGCTTAGGGATCTAAGAGTGACTGTCTCAAAAGATGCAGGTGGGAGCTTTAAGGTTGTTTTGTAATATACACTTGGTCCCAGAAAATCAGTTTTACATTCTATTGATGAAATAAGTCACTCAGACCTGGCTGACTTCAAGGCCAGGGAAATTATACTATTTCTCAGTGGCAGAAATGTCAAACTGTTGTGGCCATCTTTAATGCACACTGTGAAATTCATTAAATGAATGTGAACAACATTGTTCTATTGCTTTTGTCTCTGAAATAAATTGCCTGCAGACTCCATGTTAGATTCCTTGAGACTAGACCACCAGTGCTCCATGGACCACATTTTGAGGAAAGATTTGTCTAGAAAATAAGGGTGGTCCTAAAGAACTTCTAAAACTCCTTAGTACAAATGCTAATAAAAACATACGATATAATTTCCAGCCCTAGTAGAGAGGCAGTATAGCATATTCAAAAGCCAGGTGCTAAGATTATTAGTTGTATCATATAGACAAATGTCTTAATTAGTCTGTTTTCTGTTTCTTTCTATCTGGAGATAATATCTCCCATTTCATCAGGTTGTTTTGAGAATTAAATGAGAAAAATGGAAGTATTTAGTATGTGCACAGGACACGTTTTCTCTCAATACATGTTAATTACAATGATTAATATTGATAAGTTTATTTAGGCTCCTGAGTGTCACTGGTGTTGGGCATTTCCTTAAGAACAGCAGATAGTTAGAGGATGAGCTATTGAAAATGTGTGAATCTGTGCTTTTCAATGATTCTTTTATGCTATTAGTTAGATGTTGTTCTCTTCATTTACAGAAAATTGAGGACCAAGAGAGAGTTGGACAATAGGGACTCTTGGGCCAATAGAACAGTATGGAAAAATGAAAATAATGAGTCAATAAATTAAGAAATAAAAATCAAACTAAACCAAAACCAAATAAAAACAAAGCATATTCTATTGTTTCTGGCAGCCTCTCTGTATGCCTTTCTTTTCTTCCAATATGAATTCAGTCATGGACTTTTGTTCTGTACTGAATACTTTGAAAGTATCATGGGTAGATCTTCCCATAGTAAGATCTCAAAGCTTTCATTCTAGAGTTCATTATATCCGTTGGGTTTAGATTTGGCTCTATGTGTGACACACATCTATACAAATACTGGCTTAAGGAAGATAGAAAGTTCTTTCCATTTGACGTGGAGTGGGGGAATAGGCAGTCCAGGGCTAATACAACAGCTGTAGTTTTTGGCCCTAGGTTCCTTTCATCCTGTGACTCTGTCATGTGCAACTTCCATTCCTAAGGACAGAGTCTAGGAGAACTTCTGGAGCTCCCACCATTACACCTGCTCTCCTGCATCACCAAAGAAGAAGGGAGAAGAGAACAGGAGGATACTTTCTGGAAGATTCAAATGACACTTTTTTTATACCCTCTGAGGTTCTTTCTGACACCAATTCTCAGACATCAAGTGTCCTGAAATTTAATTTGATTGTGTCAATATGTACCTGGAGTTAGTGTTAGATCCCATAAGACTGCCCCTACTTCAGATGCCAGCTGCAAATGAGGTGCCTGGGCCACCCACACTCCTGTGTGGTTGACCAAAAATTTGGAGATTTCTCAAATCCCCCCTCAGATTTGATGATTAGCTAGAATGACTCACAGAACCCAGGAAAATACTTTTCTTACTTTATTGGTTTATTATAAAGGATACAAATGAATAGTCAGATGAAGAGGTACATAGGGTGAGCTCTGAAAGCTTCTTAAAAGCAGGAGCCTCTGTCCCCAGGGAGTTGGGGTATATCATCTTTCCAGCATGTGGATATGTCACCAACCTGGAAGCTACCAAACTCATTGTTTAAGAGATTTTGTGGATCTCAATATTCACTCCCCTCTCCACCCCGCCCCCCAGGAGGTCTCCATGATTCTGGAAGTTTCAACACTCTAATCATATATTTGTTTTTTTCTGGTGACTACCCTCAACCTGAAGATAGCCAGACCCCCCCCAACTCATTAGCATAAACTCAGGTGTGGTCAAAATAACAAAAAACACTCCTATCATTGAGGAAATTCCAAGGGTTTTAGGAGTTCTGTACCAACAACTGGGCTTGAAAACCAAATATTTATTTTTCATTCTACAGCAAGCCCATTTAGCCATTTGACCTCACCTAGTTATAGGAGAGCCCAAGAATGTGGTCGATGGGCATTTTATTACCAAGGATGATGCAAAGATTGGGGGACAACTTCCCTGTTCCCTTATGAATGAATTTTCCATTCATTGATGAAAGCCTCTGGCATCAGTCTTTATGCTGTAGCATAGACCTGGGTCCTGTTGGAATGGTTTTCCCAATGTTGGCATTAGCCTCATAGTTGCTATAGTCTTGAACATTGTTAACCAGTCTGGACTCCTATCTGGGATTTTGTTCCTAAGTCAATTGTTACCTCATTCAGTTTATTTCTCTCAGGCTGTAAGCCCTGCAAATAAGGACTATATATAGTTCTAAAGGCTGTGCCTACTTCCTTGACATTTTTATTGAATGTGCATTTGTCTAAACATTTGTCTAAATATTTAGCATTACTCCTAATAAAATAACTCATTTGGGGTGACAATTGTTAGTAAAGTTACATAGGTTTCAAGTGTACAATTCTGGAATATGTATTACTTTTTTTTTTTAATTTTTTTTTATTAGTTTCAGGTGTACAACACAGTGCAATAGTTATACATTTTACCCCTCAAAGTGACAACCCCCCACCCCCAATTCGCCACCCCACTCCCCCCCCATATCATATATATCTATTATTCTTCCTCTGACTCTCTTCCACAGTATAATCCACATCCCGTGACTATCTATATATATTCAATTACAGGAGGTATTCCACCTCCGTTTTAGTAATACAGTGCAGTGATCAAACCTCTACTCCTGGAATATGTATTACTTTTTGAAGTTGAATTACAGTAGCGATATGTAGTATGACATTTGCTCAAAAGATGGCGTTAATCAAATGAATGCTAGTGTCCTTCATTGTATTACACTTTTTTTTTTTTTTTTTGAGGGCAGTGTCACTAACCCTCATATGTGGAACCGAACCGGGGCGCTGGCTTGGGAAGCCAGCGCTTAACCACCGCGCCACTCGGCCGGCCTCTGTATTACACTTTTAATACAGTTTTTTTTTCCTTTCTAAAATGTGTATATATTTTTTTCCACACTGCAGGAGGTATAAAAATGCCATTTTTTGGCACCCTCTGTATGTATGTATTACAAAATGATTATCACAGTAAGATTAGTTAACAGCTATAATGTTGCATAGTTATCATTTTGTGTGTGTGGTGAGAACTTTGAAGACTTTAGTCTTTTAGCAACTTTGAAGTGTACAACAGAGTATTGTTTACTATAGTCACCTTATTGTATATTAGATCTCCAGAACTTATATATCTTATAATTGGAAGTTTATACCTTTTAATCCCCTTCATCCATTTCCCTTGCTCCCCACACTTAGCAACCATCAATCTAATCTTTGTCTCTATGAGTTCTGTTTTTCTATATTCCACATTTAAATGATATTATATGGTATTTATCTATCTCTGTTCGACTTATTTCACATAGCATGGTGCTGTCAAATTCCTCTCATGTTGCAAATGGCAGAATTTCTTTCTCTTTTTTGTTAAATTCTTTTATTGTGAAATAAACACTTTTTTTTAAAAAAAGTTAGTTTCAGGTGTACAGCATAGTGCAATAGCTATACTTTTTACCTCTCAAAGTGACAACACCCATTCCCCAATTAGCCACCCCACTCCCCCCGCATATCATACATATCTATTACAATTCCCTTGACTCCACTCCACACTATACTCCACATCCCATGACTATATATATATATATTCAATTACAGTTGGCATACAATATTATACAACATCAGCTTCAGGTGTACAGGGCAGTGATCAAGCCTGTACTCCATCTATGAAGAGGTCTTTCTAACAAGACATGTGACCATCTGACACCTGACACCCCACAAAATATTTACAACATTATTAATTATATTCCCTGAACTCTCTTTCATATCCCTGTGGCAATATTGTAATGACCTATTTATGCTGTCTAATTCCTTCCCCTTCTTCCTCATCCCCACCCTCCTCCCAATTAGGAACCATCAGTTTTTCCTCTATATCTCTGAGACTATTTCTGTTTAGTTTGTTCATTTCGTTTTTCAGATTCCACATATAAGTGAGAGCATATGATATTTGTCTTTCTCCAACTGACTTGTTTCACTTAGCATAATAGTCTCTAGGTCCATCCATATTATTGCAAATAGTACTATTTCATTCTTCTTTATAGCGGAGTAATACTCCATTGTGTAAATGTACCACAGTTTCTTAATCCAGTTGTCTACTGATGGGCATTTCAGTTGTTTCCAACCTTTGGCTATTGTAAATAGTGCTGCAATAAACATAGGGGTGCATATATTTTTTCAAATTAGTGTCTTGAGTTTCTCTAGGTAGATACCCAAGAGTGGAATTGCTGGGTCATACGATAGTTCCATTTCCAATTTTTGAGATCTGCACACTGATTTCCATAATGGCTGCTGCACCAATCTGCAGTCCCACCAACAGTGCACCAGGGTTCCCTTTTCTCCACAACCTCACCAACACTTGTTTGTTGATTTATTGATGATAGCCATTCTGACCGGAGTGAAGTGGTATCTCATTGTGGTTTTTATTTGCATTTCTGTAATGATTAGTGAGTTTAAACATTTTTTCATGTGCCTGTTGGCCATCTGTATGTCCTCTTTAGAGAAATGCCTTTTCATATCCTCTGCCCATTTGTTAATTGGGCTGTTTTTGAGGTGTTGAGTTGAATGAGTGTTTTATAAATTTTGGATGTAAC
The DNA here is from genome assembly GCA_033961575.1 of Aselliscus stoliczkanus. NCBI lineage: Eukaryota > Metazoa > Chordata > Mammalia > Chiroptera > Hipposideridae > Aselliscus > Aselliscus stoliczkanus. Next base: position 66,213,559 of record CM066730.1, on the reverse strand, counting down.
CCCTTATCAGATATATCGTTGGCAGATATCTTCTCCCATTTAGTAGGCTGCCTTTTTGTTTTATTGATGATTTCCTTTGCTGTGAAAAAACTTTTAAGTTTGATGTAATCCCATATGTTCATTTTTTCTTTTATTTCCCTTGCCCAAGGGGATATATCAGTAAAAATATTCCTGGGGGTAATGTCCACAAATTTACTCCCTATGTTTTTTTCTAGGAGTTTTATGGTTTCAGGTCTTACATCTAAAAGTCTTTAATCTTTTGAGTTTGTTCTCATGTATGGTGTAAGTAGGTGGTCCATTTTCATTTTTTTGCACGTGTCAGTCCAATTTTCCAAGCACCATTTATTAAATAGACTATCTTTAATCCAATGTAAATTCTTGTTTCCATTGTCATAGATTAAATGACCGTATATGGATGGCTTTATTCCTGGGCTCTCTATTCTGTTCCATTGGTCTATGTGTCTGTTTTTATGCCAGTACCATACTGTTTTGATTTGTAGTATGCTTTGATGTCAGGTAGTGTGATACTGCCATCTTTGTTCTTATTTCTCAAGTTTGCCATGGCTATTTGGGGTCCTTTATGATTCCATATAAATTTTAAGATTATGTGTTCTATTTCTGAGGAAAATGTCCTTGGTAGTTTGATTGGAATTGCATTGAATCTATATATTGCCCTATGTAGTATTGACATTTTAACTATATTAATTCTTCCTATGCACGAACATGGTATGCATTTCCATTTATTTGTATCTTCTTTGATTTCTCTCTTCAGTGTCTCATAATTTTCTGAGTACAAGTCTTTTACTTCTTTAGTTAAATTGATTTCTAGATGTTTTATTGTTTTTTAAGCAATTGTAAAAGGGATTGATTTCCTGATTTCTTCTTCTGATAGTTTATTATTGGTGTATACAAATGCAACGGATTTCTGAATATTAATTTTGTATCCTGCTACCTTACTAAATTCATCAGTTCTAACAGCGTTTTGGTGGAGTCTTTGGTATTCTCTCTATATAGTATCATGTCATCTGCATATAATGACAATTTCACTTCCTCTTTTCCAATTTGGATGCCTTTTATTTCATTTTCTTGTCTGATTGCTGTGGCTAGAACCTCCAGAACTATGTTAAATAGAAGTGGTGAAAGTGGGCACCCTTGTCTGGTTCCTGGTCTTAAGGGGAAAGTTTTAACTTTTCCCCATTGAGTACAATGTTTGCTGTGGGCTTATCATATGTTGCTTTTATTATGTTGAGATATGATCCCACTATTCCCACTTTGCTAAAAGTTTTTTTTATCATAAATGGCTGCTGGATTTTGTCAAATGCTTTTTCTGCATCTATTGACATGATCATATGATTTTTATTTTTCATTTTGTTAATGTGATGTAATACGTTAACTGGTTTGTGGATATTGAACTAACCTTGCATACCGGGAATGAATCCCACTTAATCGTGGTGTATGATATTTTCAATGTGGTGCTGAAGAATTTCCTTCTCTTTATGGATGAAGAATATTCCATTATGTTTATAACAAATTACATTTTCTTTAGCCATTCATCTGTCAACAGACACTTAAGTTGTTTCCATTTCTTGGCTATTGTAAATAATGCTGCAATAAACATGGGGGTGCCAGGATTTCTTTGAAGTAGTGGTTTAATTTCCTTTGTATATATATCCAAAAGTTGAATTGCTGGATCATATGGTAGTTCAATTTTTAGTATTCTCTTTTCTGATTAAGATTCTTTGTTGCCCCTATACTGTCATTGTCCTATTATTGCATTTTAGTTATGTGGTCAAAAGATAACTTGTCCTTTTCCTGAATCAAAAGGAGTTACATTTGTATTTGATGTTGAGATTATCATAAGATCCTTATCTTTGTGCCTCGGATTTTAACTGGTTAGAACTTCTGTATATTTGACTTAGAGAGAGACTTGTAACTTTCTGATATTGAAAGGAAGTCATCAAATATTTACAAGTAAGATCATGAACTGTGGTAGATTGCATTATTGACTCCAGTTACTTGCTGACTTCCTTGAAAAATAATTATATGTATCTATCATTTGCAATGAAATTTGTAGTGCCTCAAATTTGTAGTGCTTTCTATGGGAGGTGTTTGTGTTCCAATTCCATTGATGTAGAGTTTTTTTCAATGAGGTTTTCTTTAGTTGTGAAATATAAGTGCAGGAGAGTTTATAATAAAAATTTAGATGTGGAGCATGACATATAACATAGGTGAGAAAAAAAACCTTTGCTGTCACAAGCCACTAAAGTTTTGGGTTGTTTGTTACTATAGCATAATATAGAAAAAGCTGACTAACTTATGATCAGATTTATGTTTTTGAAAGAACACTCTGGTTGCCATGTGGGAAATGAATTGAAGGTGTAAAAGAGTGATAAAAGGTATAAAAAAGTTAGAAGACCATTTCAGTATTCTGAAAGAGGTGATGGTGCCTTGGATTTGGGTAACAGTGATTGATGGGATCAAAGAGTGAGAATAAACAGGACTGAGTGATTGATTGTATGCGATGCTATAAGAGATGTGTCGGAAATTAATTTTTTGGTTTTTGGTAGGAATAGCTGAAAGGATGGCAAGAAGATAGGAAACAATGAAATAATAGATATGGGGCAGGAGAAGCAGTTATGAAGACATAAGTTTAGTTCTAGATGTCTATGGGGTATCTTACTGTAGAAATTGATTAGGAAGTTGTACACATAAGATGAGTTCAGAATAGGAGTCTCAAATACAGATAGATAACTGGAATTCATCAGCATGTATGTGAAGGCCATAAGAGTTGTTTAGACTTCTATAGAAAAGAATGTAGAATGAGAAGTTAAGAGCCTATGAAAACACCCCCAAAAAACTCCAATATTTAAAGACGAGTGGAAAGTCGCTTTTAAAAGTGAATGAGGATTAAAGAAATGAGGGTTTCTTGGAGAAATGGCTGATTCTAGGAAATGTACAAAATATACAGGATGAACCTGGAGTGTTTTGTAATGCTATAAAGTACAGACATGCTCAAATTCCTCTCCCCCATTTGATGGGAACATATCAAATCCTTTATACAGGAGCCAAATGAAAGTGCTCCGAATGGCTACAGCTGGAAGTTTGAGGAAAAAACATCAGTATAGTAGTATTGGATTATATATCCATGAGTCTTCTATACTAACATAAATAAATGATTGAATAAATAATTGGGGCAGAGGAGATAGCTTTCCTGTGCAGAAGAATTCCAAACAATTTATGTATTTACTTTGCCATCAAAGATGTAGAACATAATTCCCCACCCCACAAGCATTCGCTGTGTTTTCTTTCCAAAGAATACAAATTGTAAAGAGAGGAAAAAGAATAACTTTGCAGTGGAGAAACTTGACCAACACTATTTTAGCCAGCTGATTAAGGTCAACATTGAAAGATAAGTCATGTTGACAGTATGTACATTGATATGATGTGATAAAAATGTCACTTTACCTTTCTGGTCCTTTTCCCCAGAACACATAACCCCAATTTATTTATGAGAAAAACATCAGACAGATCCAAATAGAAGGACATTCTAAAAAATACTGTCAAGGTCATCAAAAATAAGGAAAGTCTGATAAACTGACCCAGTCTAGAGAAGTCTAAGGAGACATGATGACTAAACGTATGTAGTATCCTGGAAGGGAAGAAGATAAAACTAAGGAAATCTGAATAAAGAATGGACTGTAATTATAAGAATGTATCAATATTGGTTTATTAATTATAACAAGTGCACCTTATTAACAGTAAGGGAAGCTAGTTATGTGGTATACGGGTAATCTTGGTACTATTTTTGCAACTTTTCTGTAAATCTAAAAATGTTATAAAAATTTTTATTTTAAAAGAGCTGTCCAACAAACAATCATATGAGGAAGATTAAAACTAACCGATGGAAGCCAAGTGAAAAGAGTAGCCCTGCAATTTGCAAATGATAAATTTTCTTCCCAAAGAGTATCAATGATCAAGTAAGTTGATGAAAAATTGCTTAGATTTAGCAATATGGTCAGCTATGACTTGAACCAGAGTAGTTTCAGTGGAGGGGTGGAGTGGAAGCCAGATTGGAGTAGGATGAAGAGTAAATATGATTTGAAAGCAAAAAAGCATTATGTGGAGACATTGTCAAGAAAGGTGACAGAGAATTGGAGGAGAGAGATAGTAGGAGGCTGTAGGATTCAGGAATGATGGGCCCCCTTCTCTTTTTTTGGTAAACCCAAGATGGAGGGGAATGTGGGTGAGAAGCATCCAATTAAAAGGTGGAGGCTCAATCAATGGAGTAATACGGAATGGAATTAAGAGCACACTTGAACACATTAGCTGGGAATGTGTGGGAGGCTGGGCAGGCCCTCCATTAAAACAGAAGACAGGAAGGAAGGATGGGTATTGAAAGGGGGATGCTAGTGGAAATGATAATTCTAGGTTAAAGGAATGCCTGCATATCATGGATTCAATTATATCCTTCCCCCCTCCAAATGTTGAAGTCCTAACACCTGGTACCTGTGAATGTGACTTTATTTGAACAATCTTTACAGATGATTAAATTAAGATGAGATCATTAAGGAGGGCCCTAATTCCATATCACTGTGTTCTTACAAAAAGAGGACATTTGATCACAGAGACATGCTCACAAGGAGGATGCCATGTGAAGATGAGGACAGAGATTGGGGTAATGTGTCTACAAGCCAGAAAATCATTAGAAATTAGGAGAGAGGCATGGAACAGACTCTCTCTTACAGCCCTCAGAAGGAACCAACCTATCTGACACCTTAATATCAGACTTCTGTACTTCAGAACTGAGGCAATACATTTCTGATAACATACCCAGCTTGTGGTACTTTGTTATGGCAGCTCTAGCAAACTATACACTGTCTATTGGTTTTCATTTTCTCTGTGAAATATTTGGCAAGAGAATCCTCTGAAAGTAAAGGGGATGGGGCTCAGGGTAGGAGTGGAGTTGGAGATTTACAGAGAAAGGAGAGGGAATATAAGAAAATCAATTTTATATTTCTTTAATAAAATGTTTGAATATGACTTTTCACTAATTCAAACTGACCTTTCTCTTAAGAATTGATGACAGTGTGTGAAATTTTAGATTTATATTTTTTCACTCTAACATTTATATTCCATTGTAGCAATGTAGGGTTTACACCAATATGATGGTTAATTTTCTGTGTTAGCTTCGCTGGGCTATGGTGCCCAGATATTTGGTTAAACATTATTTTTGAATATTTTTGTGCAGGTATTTCTTGGATGAGATTAACATTTAAATTGGCAGCTTTAAGTAATGTGGGGGGGGGGGCTCAACCAATTAGTTGAAGGCCTTAGTAGAACAAAAATTGACTTTCCCTAAACAAGAAGGAATTCTGCCAGGAATGACTCCCTTTGGTCTTGACCTACAACTCTTCCCTGGGTGTCCAGCCTGCTGGCCTACCCTGCAGATTTCGGATTTACCAAGCTACCATAATCATATATTACCAGATAATAAAAGATGTCCACTTTAAAAAAAATATTCTAATAAATTTCAAAAATATACAATATACTTCCCTGCTTTCAAAAATATAATAGAATTTTGTCTTTTCCTTATGACAAAAGTTTTAACTCTCATTATCATACTCACATTGATGACCTCAAAAACAGAACAAAATATTTAAAATAAATTTTTGAATTAAAAAAAATTTAAAACTAAAAAAAAAAACACCTACAGTTGAGTATCATTTCATTTTTATTGTCTCAGCTGTCATTTATCAAGAGAGCTGCCAGCTATAACTTCTGGCAGTTGCTGATAGGTTCATTTTCATTTGTTTTATGCTAAGAAACTAGACCAGGTCCAGAAGTATCATACTGTATAATACAGTAAGCAGATTCTTATCTCTAGCTCTATTACAGCAAATTTCACACTGCATTCTAGTTAGCTACAAATATATATTTCTCCCACCACTGTACTCTCCTTGGGAGTAGAGAAGGGTTTCCCTCCATGGATGTTTGTTTGGTACATGAAACAAGTCCAGTGATAAAGTATACATCATGACTTTCTCTCCTATAAGTGCTCTAGGTTGATCTCTGTTGATCCTTTCTTCTTTTCCTCTGCTATGCCATAGCCAGGGAGGGAATTCTTAGTCCTTAAAGTCTTCTAGGAGTAGTTCCTCAAATTTATTTCCCTTTTCTAACTGGCCTAGTCATTTTTGATAAAAAACTCCAGGATTTAATGAACTACTCCTCCAATAACATTAGGACTCTGTAATCATGGGAGCCAATTCCTTGAAATCAATCAATTAAACGTTTTCTCTCTCTATTCTGTTGGTTCTATTTCTCTGGAGTACCCTACCTAATACACCAACAGACATGTGTTTCATTCTTTTTTATTTATAAACACAGTATTATAATTTTTGAATAAAATAATTTATACTAGACATTAAGAATTCAAATAATACAGAGAAGTAGAAGCGAAGTGTAAAAACCACCCCAAATATCACAAGTCTGTGTTAACCATTGTTACTATTTTGATGAACCTCTTTTTGGAATTCTCTCTCTCCACACTTTTTATGAACTGCTTTTTTTTTCAATCAACAATGTGTCATGAGCTCCTTTCTATGACAGTACATACAGGTAATTTAAAATAATAGCTCTTCATGGACATGAAGGTTCTTATCAGTTTTTGATGGTGTATGCCTGAGGTTCTACTCGGAAATTCTATCCCCTAAAACTAAAGTTTTCTTTTCTGTGGTTTCTCCTTATGCTGAAGTCTCTTTAGTGGGAATTCTGGATAGGGTTATTTTTGAAATGAGAAAATTCAGGGTCACAAAGATTTTTTTCAGGTGTCACAAAAAGAGGATAAGCTTGGTTAGAACTCACATCCAAGATCTCTAAAGATTTTGTCTAGACTACTAAGTAGTTTTTTCCTAATACATGTCTCACTGAAAAAGTTCCATTCACTGGAGCAGATTTATATAGTCTACTGAGACTACAGCTTTGACAGAGCCTCGAATTTTATTTACTGTAATTGCCCACTAGAAGAGAGAGCTAAATCTGTTGGTGGACTGGTTTCCTATAGCATTTTTATTTATATTTCAAAAGATGATAGAAATACAGAAGGGTTGCTTATGACCCTCATTTAGATTGAACACATGTGGAGTGATTGGGTAGCTGCCCTTTGATCATTTTAATGGCAGCTTACATATAGAAACATAGATCTGATCACCAGTGCCTGCTGTTGGGAAGTAAAATTTTGTGAAACAATAACATTCACATGGAGAAGGCTATATAGAGTCTGTAAAGAGAACAATAGATATATGTGGAGCTAATGAGCAAGTTTTCTGTCTTAATCAGGATTTTAATGGTATTAAATAGAATTTCTTGCATTTCATTTAACCAGATAATCAATATGTATTATAATTTTAATCTAAGTACTTTGATTTCTCTAAATGAAATGATCTGGGTAACCAGCCGTCATCTTACATAGCACATTGGGAATATTTGAATATTTATTTATTCTATAAATATTTATTGAAGGAAAGAAGAAATTAATGAATATTGTAAGGCTGAGTTATTCATATTCATTTATATTATAATCACAAAACTATTGGTCTTTCTTGTAATTGAGAGTTCGGTAGCAAGCATATGTACATCTTTCCCTTAGGAGATAAAAGTAGAGTTAGTCCATAGGCTGACATTATTTAATATGGTAGCCACTAGCGACATGTGGCTATTTAAGTTTAATTAAAATTTAAAAACCAGTTTCTCAGTCATAAGAACTACATTTCAAGGGCTCAATGGCCCTACAGGGCTAGTGGCTACTGTATTGGACAGCACAGGTATCATGAAAGTTGTATTGGATAAGGCTGTCAGGTATCAGGCATTTCCATTATTTCAGAAATTTCTGTTGGATAAGGCTATTTAGGCTATGCTCAATCATTAACAGTTTCTTTATATAGCAAATGAAAAGGAGTCTTAATAAAGCTATGTCAACACAGTTACTCACTAACAATGAGCTGTTTGTGTTTTTAATTAAAAAAATTTTCAAGCCACTTTTGTTGAGGCTGTAGATGTTTAAACATGTAATTAATCATTTTTAGATATGGAAAAGTTTTATTTTATATCCCAATTTATATCATGTCTGCCTATGCTTGTTACCACTTTTCTCTTTTATCTAGCTGCCTCTTCCCTTAAGCTTCTGTGTACAGTAAATACCATTTAAATTGTACTGCCACTCACCCCCTTTGAGAGTCCAGTGCAGTCAGAGAAGAGGCTGAGCTCTTTAAATATCTTGGGAATCCGGAATCTGAGTTCATGGGGCCCTTTCTAATCCTCTATTATAGGGTTCTTTTCATGTGGTCTTTTATAATTACTCAATTTGAATTGTGGCTTATTCATGCATCTATTAAAAAATATGTCTTGGACCGGCTGAGTGGTGTGTTGGTTAAGAGCTGGCTTGGGATGACAGTGGCCCCAGTTCGGATCCCACATATGAGGGCCACTGACACTGCCCTCTACAGCTAAGATGGTGAACAACAGCTCCACCTGGAGCTGGGCTGCTGTGAGTCCCTGGGATGGCATAGCTGCAGCTCCTGCTGTAGTGGGCTGCCATAGGCTACAGTGAGTGGCCGGCAGCCAGTGTGAGTGGCTGGCAGCCAGAGTGAGCTGCCAAGAGCTGCTGTGAGTGGCTGGCTGTCCAGAGTCCGGCAACCGATCTGCCTCACCCGGGAAGAGTGCAATGATGATGCCAACATGGGCCAGTGAAGCAATGTCTTCCACAACTAGACTGAAGAACAAGAGGACGGTGACTTGTCTGTTCCCTTTCTCCAATTCCCCAATGCTGTTCCCTGCCCCCAATTCCCCAATAAAAAATCTTAAAAAAAGAAATGTCTTCTTCACTCTGGATTAGACATTTTAAATGGAAGACTTAAGTTATAATTGGCATAGTAAAAAAAAAAAAGAAAAAAAAAAGGACAAATGTATTAAGAGAAACAATTCTAATTTCTAATTCATTTATATATTTTGTTTGGGCCCAAACAAAACCCATGACCTTTGTCAAGGGATAAAAAAGCAAGGAAATTAAAATTAGCTTGCACTGTAAACAAGTAGTAATTAAAAAAACTTCTGTACCTGAATTATTTGTACTTTTTAATGTTGAAATCATGTTTCACCTCTTCGTAGTCCTTCATAGAGTTTTTCAGAAAGCAACATTAAGAAAGGTGTTATTAAGTTTAAGATGGATCTACCTTTACGGGGAACCATTTTATTGTGCTGCTAGATTTATTTTCCAGTTTGAGTTAGAGATAACCCAAGTGAATATTGATTGCCAAAGTCCTTTGTCAGAATTACTTTCCTTTTGGGACCTGAGTTTGAGTTTATTCCTTGAACAAGGTTGTGAGTGAAATTAGGCAAAGAGTGGACGTGTTATTATATTTTTTCATTCTCAATTTGTCTCTTTGCTTATACAAACAGGACTTGGGAATGCATGCCCAGACTTTGATTTCCCAGGATACTCTTTGTTATGTTCTACCTGCCATGGTATAGCCTTTGAAATCAGAGACTTGTTTTGCCTTTTACTGGCTGTTCAACCTTACATAAATTATTTAATTTCTCTGAGCTTCATTTCTCTCATCTCTAAAATAGGGATGGTATATGTACCTTGTAGGTCTGGTGAGACGATTGTACGTAATAAATAGAACATATCTGAACAGACTCTGGCCAGTGGTATGTTCTCAGTAAAGGAATGTTGCTATTTTTAAAGAGGTTAACTTTATACAATGGCACTGAGGCTTTAGTAGTGCAAAAGATGAAAATTTCCCCAAAGATTTCTTTTTAAAAATTTGAAATGCTTTCATTATGGTAGCAGTAAAAGTGGTGGAGGCACACAGAAACATCATTATCTGAGGCTAACATTTTAGCTGGGAAGAGTAATTAGTGAGTGAGGCATCAAGATGCCATCTACACATCTATTGTGGAAAATGCCAATTTGTTAATTTAAATGAGATCCTGTGTAGTGATTACAGTCATTCTTACATGAAAATATTGACTGATTCTGGATCCTGGCTGATAAGTGAAATTTGGGCACATTAATATAAATTGATGACCACTGAGGATGGAATCAAAAGTATAGGAGTGTTACTTAAAATAAATGGTTTAAGTTGATTAGTGAAGTATAAATATGATACTAATTCATGTATTTATTTGTCATTTAAACTTTTTGCTATTAGCTTTTAGGTATGTTATAGCTCTTTGAAAAATATATTTAGGTACAGGTTAATAATTCTGAAACAACTATACATATATAGTGGAATTGAACAATTATGTAAGTAAGTGGCTGGTGGAGTGGGAGATTGCAGACAAAGGATAAGAAAAAGGCTAGAATGGTACAGGTTGTCATAGATTAGAGTTGGAGACATTAGAATAAACTCATGTTTTGCTTATTATAGATACATATGAATATATATATATATATATATATATATATATATATATATATATATAATTTATTTATTTATTTATTTTTTTGAGGGCAGTGTCACTGGCCCTCCTATGTGGGACCGAACTGGGGCCGCTGGCTTCCCAAGCCAGCGCGTAACCACCGCACCACTCGGCCGGCCCAGTATATATATATATATATATATATATATATATATATATATATATATAATTTAATATAATTTAGTATATACACATTTGTTTCCTTGCTCTGTCAGCTGAGAGTCCCTAGAAGCAATGACACCCCAGTAGTAGTGAGCATAACCAATGCCCGGATTGTAGTTTCAAATGCCATTCTCCAATAAAAAGAATCAGGGCTTCTTAGAGAAATGGTTGATTCAAGAGTTGGAAAATGAACACATAAGATGAACCTGGAGTAACTTGTAGTACCAGAAAGTAAGGAAAACTCAAAAAACAAAGCAAAATAAGCAAAAAAAAAACCCACACAGATGGTGGCATATCAAAAGGTCATAGAAGCCAATTGAAAGGGTTCCCAATGGCCAAAGCTGAAAAAAATTGAACAAAATAAAGCAGTATTGCATTATATCCAAAAGTATAAAATAAATATCTCTGAGTCCATACTGATATAAATAAATAATTGAATAAATAAATAGGGGAGACTCTCCGATGCACACGATTTCCAAGGAATTTATGTAGATAACTCTGTGCTCAACCTGTGCAGCATAACTCCCCATGCTATACGCATGGGCTCTGCATAGTGACTTCCTTCCTGAATACAATAAGGAAGTGGGGAGAATAATTTTATACTAGAGAAACGTAACAAACACTACTTCAGCCAGGTGCTCAACGTCATCATCAACAGTGACAAGTCATATTGCTGGTATGTACTATTGATATGATGTATGTAAATGGCACTTTACCTTTGACTTTCCTCCCCAAAATATATGATCCCAGACTAATAATGAGAAAAACATCAGAAAAATCCAAAATAGAGGGACATTCTACAAATTAGTCATTCAGTACTCCTCAAAACTGTCAAGATTATAAAAAAAACAAAGGAAGTCTGAGAAATTACCCCAGTCTAGAGGAGCCTAAGGAGACATGATGCCTAAATGTAATGTATGCTGGATGGGATCCTAGAACAGATAAGGGACATTAGGCAAAAACTAAGGAAATTTGAATAAAGTATTTGGTTAGTGATAATATATGGATTTTGGTTAGTGATAATATATGGATTTAATTCATAATAATACATCAAAGCCAGCTCACTACCACTCAATCATATCAGCTAACTGGTGGGCAGATGGAGAATATATAATAGCTTTTCTATTGAACATACTTGATAAATTTTAATTTCTATAACACATTTAGTAATTTTCCCTAAATTATCTTGTTGATATTTTCTTCAGATTTTTTTATGTTTTCAAAAGACTAATCTTTGTTCCCTGTGATTCTAAATAATTTAAAATAAATTATAATGATCTGCTTATTTGATGATATATTTTCATGAATTTTTTATTTGCAAAATGGTTGAAAACAAATCTCAAAAACCAGTGAACATTTTTTAGTAACTTGCTTATCCTATGTTTTCTTTAGGGTATGTTACATAGTTATGTTACATAATTCTACAAGTTAAACAGAAACTGAATGTTTGTGTCTTTCCAAAATTCATATGTTGAAACCTAATCTCTAATGTGATAGTATATGGAGGCGGGGCCTTTGGGAATTTATTAGGTAATGAGGGTAGAGCCCTCATGAATGGTATTAGTGTCCTATAAAAGAGATCCCAGAGAGCTCCCTCACGTCTTTCACCATGTGAGGGCACAAGGAGATGACAGTAGTCTATGAACCAGGAAGCAGGTTCTCACCCAACACCGAATATGCTGGTATCTTGATCTTCGATTTCCTACCATCCGACTGTGAGAAATCAATTTCTGTTGTTTATAAGCCATCCCTGGTTAACTGTTACAAAAGCCCAAACAGACTGATGCCAGCCATGTAGATGTTTCATTTCAAAATATTTTTCAGTTAAATCTCATTTTTTGTTTTGCTCTGCTTTGGCATTATTGCAAATATTCATTTAATTAGATAGTCTAAATTTGCCTCAAAGAAAAGAAAGGAGCCCAACTGTATTGTTGAAGTATATAACCTGAATTTACTTCAAAAAAAAATTTATCAAGCATATACAGTGCCAGGCATTTGATGTGGCACTGTGAACAACACAGTGTTTTTCCTCATGGAGCTTCCATTATAATTGAAAAATAAGAGTTTGAAAAACAATTACAATTCAGGCAAGTGTTGTGGGTGGATGTCAAGAGAGCTTAACAACTGAGAGTTGGAAATAAGGTGGAATCTAAACCTGTCTACAGGAGCCATCCTTAAAGGAAGTAATGACATTTAATCTGAGGATGATAGGCATTAACTAGGTCAGTGGTTCTTACCAGGGCTGTTTTGGAAATTTGTGGGAGTATTTGATTTGCCACCATAATGGGCGTTGATACTAGCACTTAGTGGGTGGGTCTAAGGATGACACATGTATTACAATGTGTGGGAAGGTTCCACACAACCAATAATTAGCTCTTTTTTTCTATATATCTTTCTAATACCCCACTGGACATTTTTATATAGATTATATAACTTGTCTGTAAGAACACCATATTACCTCTGTAATTTGTCTTGACTTGTTATCCCTATTTTAATTAAGACAGTTTGTTCTTTCATCATATGTAAATAAATTCACTTTGTTATGACTCACTCTAATGCAGGTTTTTATTTGAGTGTCTACCTTTATATTTGCTTTCATTTTCTATATTCTCCTTACAAGTGACCTTTTGAATTCAAACTTACTCATCAATGGCAGGAGTAAATATCAGATTCGGTCATGAAGGCTTCCAATATAGCCATGCTCAAGCATTTACATATAGAAATGAGTAATATTTTATTGTATATTACTTTCCTGTTGTTTATCCTTCATATTATTTGTTGGACATATATACTACATTGAATTTTTAAAAATTCATGTGTGTAAGAGGATATGTATGATTTATGATTTTTGTTCCTGGACAACAATGGGTATAAGATATTTGTTATATAAGAGGAAGATTAGATCTGATAGAGTTTGTGCTTGTCACTATAATCGGGGGTACTTCTAACATTTCTTGTGTGGGAGCTATGGATACTGAATACCTTGCCATACGTGCAACAGTTACACATACTAAAGATCAGAGATTTAAAAATTTTCATTGGACATTCATATCAGCCCTATGGTGTCTCTGCAAGAATATCAGATATGCTCATTCTCTCTTCTTGACAATCTATAATTTGCTTTGGCATTATCCCTATTTCAATTCAGTGCAAATAAATTAACAAAAATAATATGATAAAAGAATATTCAAATAAGTCAAGTATTGTGACTCATTCTATGACTAGATTTTATTCTCATGCCTACTGGTAGCCATGTATTTTCATTTTTATATTCTTCAATGTCAATATAGATTTTGGTTTCCTTCTCAAATTCAAACTTACTAATTAAAGTAAGTTTAAGCACCTGAGAGTACTTTATACATCTAGTAGACACACATAGGCATTTATGCATATTGAAATGTATATTATTTTTGTTAATTTATTTGGACTTTCTATTAATATTCTAATGTATTTTTGATACTTTGGAGCCTCAAGTGAGAGAAACAGCAAATTGTTCACTTTGCCTGAATTCAAAGAACCTAAAAAGTTGACTTTCCAAACATTCAACGGGTTACAAAAATTACACACTTGAATCAAGAGCTTCCCTTTGTCCATCTGAAATTAACTGAGGCGCACTCTTCAACTCTGTCTCACTGATAAATAAAGGTCATGTCTACATATATATAACTCAACTGATGGCATCCCGTACCCAATAGGAAATTCTGATGTCAGAAGCTATAGCCGCCCTGCTAAAAGGAAAACCACCTTAATGGTGCTCCTGCACAGAATCTGGGCAAGTCATCTCTAGCTCAGTGAAGCAGGAAGTCTGTGCGTTAATATGCAACATACTGCAAGAGCCTCATTTCATTTACTCTGTCGAGTGAAGTTAGATTTGGAAAAGGTTATTGGGATTTACTCATAGTACTTCTATATTCTACAGGTGAGAGGACTTAAGCTTAGTAAGGAAACCAGTTTTCTTACAATACCTACTTTTCCCGATTCCCAAACCCCTTTTCTTTCTACTTTTTGAGCACAACTGTTTTGTGCAGGTGTCACTTTAGAAAATGATTGCATAAGACATAAATTATTTTTTACATAAAATCTTTTATATGACTTTAAAAGTACTTCATGCTTATTCAAGAAAGTTTGGAAAAGTTAGGAAATACTAAGCAAAGTTATAACTGGCTCCTTTCAGGCTCCCACCTAATGATATCCATTTTGGTATATTTTTTTCCCAAGGATTTCATATATTAACATATCTCTCTTTAGATGAATATATTCTTTGATTCATTTGTTTTTCCATTCACTGATGATGTGCCAGTGAGTGTTTTATTTGTTGGGAAGCTAGTGGGGTAAGACAGTCAAGATTTCTGTTATCCTGGGGCTTAATCTTGAGGGAGGGACAAACAAGAGGTAATCATAAAAATATTATAATTGCAAATGCAGGTTAGTGTTGTTAGAAAAATTAAAACATGAAATGGGAGACTATGATAGAAAGCTATGGGCAGTAGGCAGGGAGTAGAGACATGAATAGGTAAAAGGAAGAAAATTGGCCCCTTTGAGGAGGTGACATTTGTTTTAAGGCCTGGATAGGAAACAGCAGGGATAAAAATCCTAAATAGGAACAAGCCAGCTTGGCATGTTTGAGGACCAGAAGAAAGGCCCGTTCGGCTAGATTATGGCAAATAAAATGGAGAATGACTTGAGATAAAGCTGAAGATATAGGCAGGGGTGAGATTGTGCAGGGCCTTGTAGGCCTGGAAGGAATTTGGATTTTAATTGTGATGGTAAGCTATTGGGAAGTGACATGGCCTGATTTCTGTTTGAAGATGCTCATTTTGGTTGCTCTGTAGGAATGCATTGTAGGATACCAAGAAAAGTGTATTAGGGCAGGTTAATGGTTGTAACAAGTAGCTCCCAAATCTTGGTGGCTAAAGACCATGAAAGGTCAATGCTCCCTCATTTCATAGGCCCATACAATTGGTGGGGGAATGCTGTACTCCACACTGTCTTTTAGGGACTCAAGCTCCCTTCATCATGTGGTGTTACCATCTCAGTACAATGCAGGGCCAAGGTTGTTGTAAAAGGGGAAGAGAGTGAATGGGAGATCAGAAGGGGCCTGCAAGAGGACAGCACATGGTCACATACCATTGCCCAGAATTCAGGGCTGGAGCCTACTTTCATAGAAACTAGAAATTGGAGTCCTCCTGTCTGTGTCCTTCCCTATCTCTGCCACACAGGAAACAAGCTAGGAGGCTGTTGTAATAATCCAGACAGAGGCTATAATGGTTTGGGCTAGTCACCAGACAAGTATTTATTGATTACCTTTTGTGGACTAAATACTGCTCTGGGTGCTGGCAACACAGTGGAGAATAAGACAAAATTTCTTCTCTCGTGGAGCTTATACTTTAGCGATAGAGATGAAACAACAACAACAAAAATCTAAAGACACGCACACATGATTTTCGGTAATAACTAAGTGTTATGAAATAAAAGAAGAGCAGAATAAAATAAGAGAGCAGGTAAAAATATTTCTATGGCTATATACTTATTTGTGTATACATTTCCATATATATATATGTATATCAGGCTTGTTTAATGTATATGTATTAATTAATACATGTTCTCTTCTGCCTGAAAAACAACTCCAGAAACCTGTTTTCATTTAAACAGTACATGTCTTAAAAATATCAACACCTTCTGCCATTTTTTACAATCCTCTTGTCCTGGATGCCGAGCCTCCAAGGTACTCAGATCATTCACTAGGGAAATAGCTCTGTAGCTTTTCCCTTGAGACAGAGAGAGCTCCCTAAACACCCATTTTCTCCAACAGCATTTCTTACACTGCCAAGGACAGTGTGCTTCCTGTGTGCGTGTGTGTGTGTGTGTGTGTGTGTGTGTGTGTGTGTGTGTGCTTATGGACAGGGATAGTAATGCATGTATTACTATAATATAATAAAATTACTTAATAGATCAATATTTCATAGATCAACAAAATTTTCACGGAAATGTAATAACTGGTTTTGATGCATATTTATATATTTATAAAACTTTATAATACTCCTCCCTAATCTCAGGTTTATTCTCATGGACATTTTAATTCATGTGGCTTTATTTCTAACTATCTTTTTAGCTATAAGAGTCTCAGTTTTAATGTGTTCCTTGACAGGTATTCTATTGAGGGCTGCTTCACTGCCACACAGAAAGTTATAAAATGTGGTCCAGAATTGGCTTCTTCATTGTCCATTCCCCTTCCTCCTCCTTTCATAAGACTTACCTTATATTTGCAGGACAGTGTGAGTGGATGACAAAGGCTGAACTCTTTCAGAGGGGTTTGTATTTTAAAAAGAAGATGTTTGATATCTCAAATGTATATTTATTCAGTGGAAATTCAGATCAATAAATTAAAAAGAGATTATATACAAAGCACTGAGCTCAGTGCCAGGGACTTCCTAAAAGTTATTTCTCATCCACTAGTAAAACAAAATGAAAATTAAAAAATAATATTGCAGTGTGGGGAGGAAATTATGATGCATGGGGAGAAGGTATGCTCATATTTTAGATGTTGCAAGAAGCATAGAATCAGGGTGGAAAAAATGGCTGTGTGCAGGAAAAGGCGGGGCTTACATTGTTTGAATAGAGTGATAGATTTCTTTTTTCCTTTCTCATTTTCTCAGTGATAGATTTCTTATAAGATAGCACTAATAATCTTTCTTTGTTTCTATTTTCCTTGAAATAGAGCCATATATTACATGGCTATTTTTATATTTCTGACAAAATGTTTTATTTGGTATTTTTTATTTTGTATTTTAGGACATTCTATTAGAATGTTAGTTGGGTTCTAGAGTCCCAGTGTTCTTCTACGTCTTAATTATTCCTTCAAGTTTACTGCAAGCTTTGAACTTCTTCACAACCTCTTTGGAACCCACAGAAATTTACAGTTCATATTCTTGGATGGTTTTTGATGGGTTTAAGTAGAGATGTAAAGAGTCATTTTTTATGAGTTATGTCTAAGCTGGAAATGTCTTATATATTTTGCTTTTATGGTTTTGTTTTCTTATGCACATTTAAAAATCTGAGTACCCAGGTACTCAGTAACATGTAAACTTAGACCCAATTTGTGAAAATAATTGTGAATTAAGGGGAAGCAGTGATGCACTATTTTTACATTATGCACTGTATATGAAGGGCTATATATTTTTTTGACATGATTCTGCCTTTTGATTTTTTTTAGAGGACACTCCACTGTCTCTGGATAAGTTGCATTTTCTTCTCTACAAGTTTCTTTTATGGATCTTAAAATGTCATAAATATATTATTAATAAGTAGCACAATTCAGTATTTATGGGTCTTCCACATTATACAAGTCAGAGTGCATATTGTTTTGTATTTTCAGTTTTATAGGAAACAATTTTAATTTTTTCACTTCACTTATCTTCTCTCAATTGCCCATTGAAAGTTTGCTCATTCTATTAAGCTTCATTCAATTTTCTATTACAAATTTCACTTTTCTTCAAAACCCTTCCTCCAAAGTCCATCATTTCTCATGTTATTGCTCTACCTACAGGCACTCATCAATATTTGAAAACAGTAATATTAGGAATTTTGGCCGCCTTAACTCTCCAACATAGAGCACATCTGGTCCATTTTAGTTATAATAGCGTCTGACCCTCTGACTTTTCAGCCGTCTGGGTAAGGAGAAATCTTGTATTAGTCTCATAAAACTGCTTTACTTTGTTTTGTTTTTTTCTCATTAATAAAGAGATATCTCCAAACCAAATAATCATTTCTTGTGGATTTTTAAATGAGGAAGCACTAGGAGAGTAATCTTTAAAAATTTCATGGGCATATATAAATATTTTTCATTAAAATATTAAATCATATTGTAAAGAGCAGTCTTTTTAAACTCCAAAGTCTGTCACTATTTGAATGTGTAGCGTAGAATGTTCTTTACATTTCTAAGATGGAGATTATATCAAATGAGTCAATTAGGAACTTGATTAGGGAGTATGTGTTAATATGAGATTAGAATTTATGATAACTCTGTTATGCTTTAAGATATCAAAAAAGAAGGCTCACCACTAACTAAAGTCTTTGGTTTTGATGTAATTTGTAATGAAACAGAATATCTAGAAAATGTGAGATATATAGAGATGATGGACTATGTGCCCATATGTCTGGCTATGCAGGCCTGAGCTAAATGCTTTGTAAGTACCATGTAAGAAAGGCTATATTAGTAATAATATCATTGAGGAAGGTATTGAGCAATGTAGTAACTCTGTCTCACTTTATTTAAAGGGACATTCTCACTAAACGTTATTCAATGTAAGTAATCCTATGCATTCCTTTTATTACTATTGGGATTCCTTGGTTCTGAAGAGCTCTTTGTTCACCAACAACATTCTTTATGGCAGTTTAAATTGGTTTTTATCATTTTCTTAAATTCTACTGACTAAGAAAATTGTGCAATGTCATGAAATGTAGAGATTCTATCTTTTTCCATTAAAGATGCATTATATGGAGAACAGAGGAAATGAACATGATCAAGCATGTTTCGTGCCTGTAAATCCTTTTTTTGTCATAACATAACATAAATAACCATATATATGTTTGTTTTCATGGTTGTCAAACCTGATGCTTATTATAATTACATCATCTAAGTAAATTCATGGTCATGTCACTTATTAATTCTTCTGTGCTATGAGAGAAAAATTCCTCTATTAGTAGGTTTAGCCAGTTCTTTAATAAATAAGAATGGGGCTAACATGGCAAAATCTAGTTTTTAAAATTCCAGCTACATGATTCTACACAGTTGTGGATAAATATCTTATGACAACTTTCCAGATATAATATTAGAATGGTGACTGACTGAAATGAACTTAATTCCCACTTGGCATTTACCTTCTAATTGTTTAACAGTTCATCAGTAATATCCTTTATAGGTAGAGTTTCTAGAATACAGTGCATAGCTCAATGTAGATTAGCTTCTGAAATGTGTTAGCTAAAATGTTTCTGAAATATTTGGAAACTGAGAAAATATTGTAAGAGATTTAGCATAAAATTAGAAAGCATCAATAAAAACCAAAGGCAACAAATTAATAGTGAAATCAGAAAATTGTTTAGACAAAAGTGAATTTCCTGAAATAGAAAATTAACCATTTCTTTTCCTGTTTTAATGTTTGAAAGTCAGGAAATATTGCCTGCTTTGTTTTAATATCTGCAAGAAAAAATTGGACTTTGTCATTCATGTAGTTGTATGACTACAAGGTTAAGGGAGTTTCAGTTTTTAAGAGAATGCCAGTTATTGAGATCCATAAGGAATTTAAATGGGCATGGTTTTCTTGTCTGTTCTTTAAAGCTGTTGAATTTATAGTTACTTCTGAGCTTCTGTCCTGAGTACTTTCTGAGTCCCTTGTGGTTGTCAATTCAGGGCAAATTTCATATCTCCAAACCTTGCCTTGAATAAAGTAGGTCTGGATCCTTCAGGTTACAAAATTTATTCTTGTAATATTAAAAGATGCCTGGATGAAGAGGATTCCTCAAGTGCAGGACTGGGCCAGGAAAATTTCTTATGCCTCTATAGTCTTTAAACTCGTATACAAGATATATAAGATTGATGTGAGAATATATCATTAATAGAATATATCATTTACTGGGCACATTGTATGCCCAGTTAGTTCTACAAATAACATAATGAAGTATTTTATAGAAGAGGAGATGCTCAGAGTGGTTAAAGGTACTCTTCATGGTTTTACAACTAGAAAGTAGCAGAATTGGGATCAACTCCAGGTTGAACTGAGTCCAAAGCCTGTGTGTATTTCTATGCTACCTTCATTTGTGAAGGGAGGATGTATGCAAACTGGAATAGGAAAGGCCTGGAAGGCAGGTAATGATGCATATTATCACATTAAAACAGGCTTCCTCTTTGGAGGCTAGATTGACTTTGACTATGTGTGCATCATTAAAGATATTGTTGAACTGAAAGCATGGGTGGGTATTTATGTGTGAAAATCCTTAGAAACCAATACATCTGCCAACCACGCTTTTGGTTCATGAGTTGGTGCCAATTCCATTTTGAGGCAGGCACAGATACCATAATGTGACAGTCTGACACCCAGATTGTATTTCATTCTAGAAAATGTGGCCTAATTGGTCTAATTAGCCTAATACTTCCTAATTTATTTCTGTAAAGTGGTTTTAGACTTGACAGATAATACAGACACCAGTGCTTTGAAAATGTCATTGTGAAAACTCTTTTCTTTAGACTTTCCATCCACCAAAAGGTTTGTTATTCTCACATGCAATTTCTCAATAAAAAATCTTCTACAGGGCTGGCCGAGTGCCTCAGTTGGTTAAGAGCTCGCTCAAGAGTGCGAGCTGAGCTCTGAGCAACAGCAGTTCGATGCCCAGCCCGAGCTGAGCTGCTGCTGATCTAACAGGTGGCAGGATGGCTTAGCTAAAAAAAAAAAAAAAAAAAAAAAAAGCCTTTTACAAAGATGGATACAACTGTTTAGACAGAGACAAGCTATTTTTTTTTTTTTTTTTTGTGAGATGGACACCAAGACAGTTCCAGAAACGAAGTGGACTCACTGGTTCACCTTCCAGTAGTTGGTTGGCAGTTGGCTCTGCCCCATAGAATAAGAGCACAATTTATCATGTAGATGCTGGTCCTGCCTTGAAACTTGTGCCTGTGCTTAGAGATGAGCCTTATTGGTCAGATAGCAATTTGGGTAAATGAATTCAATTTGTTTCTCTATAGGCCTTACCTAATTTCATTCTCCACAGGGAAAAAATTCTGGTAGGGGCACTTTCGTAGTTTCACCAAAGTGTTTGGCAGGAGAAATTTTCATCCCTAGACTAAAGAAGAAGGTCAAGAGAACAGTGATCAGTTATGTTCAGAAGAGATTAATTGACCATGGACTTGCTTTTGTGGGGAACGAATTCCATCACTGAGTGCATAGCAGGAGAAGTGGGTGAGCTGAATCTCTGTCCTTTCTTGTGTATATCTGGAATGAGAATCCAGACATTATGTATCTTCTTTAATAAAGAATGATCTGTAAGTAATGCACTCAAATTCTTCATAGATATCGAATAACTTAGAACCCACCTGCCCAGAAAGCTTATAGTTTTATTCCAAATAATAAAAGTTTGAAACCAAAAGAATAAATTACTTTTGTTAATGCACCAGAGTGTTTAGGGGTGCAGACATTTTCACATGCATATTATACATGACTAGTGTCTCCTACAAATAAAAATTACAATTGTTGGAATCTTTAGACTTTAATATTCCTGTTTAATTACCCTCTTCACCCTGGTTTGGGGTCTTGATCTATCAGAGGTCAAATTGGATTTAATTGAACTTTTACTTCAGTAGAAAGAGTCCTGTAGAAAATAGAAAAATAGATATGTGGATATTGATTCTTCATTTTTCTTTTCCCTAAATATTTATTACATCTCTGCCTCAAATCCCAAACTGGGTACATAAGTGCCCTTGTACACTGCAGTAAATTCACAGGGGTGCTTCAGGATTTTTGAAATCTTTAAAGAAAACAACAATACTCAACATCTGTTGAATAGTGCATGAACTACTGGATCAAGGTAGTTCAGTTTCAATTTTAGATTGCATGCCATTCTTTTAAATTATGTCATATGTTTGCATATAGGCAGTTGGCTGTGGTTTTAAAAAATAAGGACCTCAGGAAAATCAATGTGGAGCAGTATTGGAGGAGGTCACTCAGAGAACATGACTACTGGTTGACCTGTGAGTTGGATCCAGGCAATCAGGGGCTCCTCAGCCCCTCCCCTGTCCTTGAAACATGAGTTCCATCCACCATTCTCACACTAAGAGGTGTTTTAAGGGTGTTACCTTGAGAGAATAAGGTGCTGTTGGAACCATCTGGACAGTATATGTGACTGACCTCAGTTTAGGCCTCTACATAGACTTTAAAGATTCTGGCAAATGTGGAGATCTACTCATCTTGTAGCTGCCCAACATAAGCCTCTTATGCAAATTCCCTTGCTTCATAAACCTGCCACCCACCAATCTAGAATAGTCTGCCTCTTTCTTTGGTATTTCCTTCCCCTCTGTGTCTGCGGAGAGGAGGGCCATTTGCAAACCACCGAGCAGCACATGAGGGTCCAGAGTCTGATCTGATTTCACAGTTTGAGAAACTCTGTAATGCCCATGATGTGCACACCTCACATTGGTAAACGTGAAAAGTTTCATTTTTTCTTAATGTTATATGTAGAATTTTTTCAAATGTCTAATAAATTATTAGAACTTAAATATTTGTAAAGTCATCTGGACCTAACCTGAATAAATGGAATGATTAGATATTTCTTTTGGACTACTGGTGCCATGAAATTACTGAGACATGAAGGGTGCTGTGAATCAAGAAAGTTTGGGGTCCTTTAATCTGTGCCAACAGTACAGTGGTTGGTGGGATCAAAATATCTTATGGAGGGAAAATAGTTTTGAGGCTTGGTTTCTTATTGACCATTTTACCATCATTTTTTTCTTAGAAAATTCATTTTAATATTCTTGTGAAAGACCAAATTGGGAAATTATAAGAGACTTGTTTTTAAATCCTATTTAATTCACTAGGAATAGTGATCCAATGGCAGGCATGTAATAAGCCCTCAAAATATTAGTGGAATGAATTAACAAAAGTATATAAATTATATTTAATTACAAAATAATTGTTCCAAACGATGAAACTCTTTCAATTGCCATTACTTTAGCTTTTGTGATCAGAATATCCCAAAGAATTTAGGCCTTTGTCCAAGTAACTGAGTTCAAACAATGTGTGTTCTCCTGTATGTCATTAGCATATTGTTTTGATGGTGGTGGAGAAAAGGACTTTATGTGTATACTTTCACCTTATGCCAAGAGAGGTGATAGTTTTTGTCTATGGAAACATGCTAATTTCATCTGCCTCTGTTAAAGAGAAAACAATATGAAAATATTCATTAAAAATAAAAAGTGTGGATTATACGGTGGATTATACGGAGGATTATACGGAGGAGTTGGGGGGAAAATTGGGGGAAGGGGTTGTCACTTTGAGGGGTAAAAAGTATAACTACTGCACTGTGCTTTACACCTGAAGCTAATTAAAATAAAATAAAATAAAATAAAATAATTCAAAAAAAAAGTAATACACATAAGGGATCAAAATGCAAATTACTCAGAAGGATGTAAAATAAAAGGGAAAACCTTCCTCCCCAGACCCTGTTGCCCTCCACCCAAAAGTATGAGCCATTAATAATTTTTTGTTTTGTGAGATTCTAAGATGGCTTTCAGTGACCTCCATAAGCTGGTATTCATGTCCTTATGTGCTCTTCCCCCCTTGAATGTGGACAGCATCTGTAACTTCCCTCTAAACAACAGAATATGGCAAAGATGATGGGATGTCACTTTTGTGATAATGTGTTACTTAAGGTTATAATTTCTGTTTTGCTCACAGGCTCTCTCCATAGATGCTCTCCCTTGCTGGCTTTGATGAAGTAAGCTGCCATATGGAGAGTCCCGTGTGGAAAGAATTAAGGGCGACCTCTTTCCAACAGGCAGCAAGGAACTGAGGCCATCTAGAAAACCTGCAAGGAACTGAATCCTGCCAACAGCCATCTGAACTTGGAAATGGATTCTTTCCCAGTCGAACTTCAGGTGAGACCCCAGCCCTGACTGACAAGCTGATTGAAGCTTTTAAGAGACACTAGAGCAGAGGACCCGGATAAGCCAAGCCAGGATTCCTGATTCACAGAAGTTGTGAACTGATGTATGTGATTCAAAACTGTGAAGCTTGTGACAATATTGCTATGTAGCAAAGGATAACTAATATATGTATTCTTCCATAAATAATCACACATGGAAACACATTATATGGGCTCTGGCATTTTGCCTCTTATTCTTTGAAGAAGGATGTATTTCGATGGAAAGTAACAAAAGAGAAGTAGGAGAGAAAAAATGTTTTTAGGCAACACTAATATTTTAGGACAAGACAGCTATTATCAGTACATGGAGAGAATGAGCTTTCACTTTTCTCTCTGATTATACTCACACTGGTCGTCTCTAAATTTTCAAAATATTCCATGTTTCTTGCTACAAACCATTTCCTCTGACTAGTATGTGTTCATCTACTCCGTGGTTTCCTGTCATCTAGGCAACAGCTGTTGTTGCTTGCGATCTCAGGCTACTCCTTGCTGCTGCTGGCTGGGAGGCACTCTCAGCTCTGAGCTCTCTGACTAGGTCACATCCTTCCATTTCACACTCTCACTTTCATAGTGTGTAGCACTTAGAGCAGTGGTAATTTCGCACTTACTTGTGTGAGTATAAAAGAAAGGAATCTCCTTCATATTTCTATAGTGCTCTGGATAATTAGTCTCTTTCAACAGAGAGCACAGCCAATTCTGTATACCTTATAAAACCTTTATGGATATAAAAAACCCTAGGTAAAATGTACTCTGGATGAATTTGGTTTATTCAATAAAATATTTATGATTTTTCTATGCGTCCTTTTTAGCCTCACCTGGGCTTTTAAACAATAGGATTAAAATCAGGTATATGAGGCCAAGATTCTGGTTTTACCTAACTGTTAAAGAACATAAACTTTTCAAGAGGAAATATGAACCATTCTCTAAAGTTCCTCTTTGAAAATACTTTAAAGAGCATCGTTCTTAAATCAGGTCGTGGATGGTTGCAGTTTCTGATATCCAGAAAACTCTGTTTCCAGAGTGGATAGTGCACATATTTGTGTGGGCTCCTTCGTACTTCTCCTTATACTGTGGTAGAGGTGAGTGGGGGTTGCCAGTCTCTATCAGGGAAGGAGCACAGCGGACCTTAATTCGTCCTTTCTTTCCCTTTTTTCACTCTAGTCCCTGCAACTCACCTATATACTCATGAGTTATAGAATGGGGAATGTGTTTATACTAGAAAATATTTTATTAGTTTTGTTATCATGCAGAAAAAGCTAACTACTCAGGGGTTTGACGAGATAGAAGTTTATTTCTCTTTTACATTTTATGTTCTTGCAGGGCTGGTAGGTGGCCAAGCCCCACATTATACCTTTGCAACCTAGGCTCATCACCACCTTCTGGCTGCCATACCTGGAACACTCAGGCTGCTGAGTTCCTCAGTACCCATGGCAGGTAAGAGAGAGGACTAGAATTTCACATGGGTTTTCATCGCCTTGGACCTATGTCAATGTCACTTCCTCTTCACGGGTAAGAAACAGATGCCTGGCTTCTCCTAATTGTAAGGAGACTAAGAAGTGTAGAGGACACCAGGGAACAAATATTTGTAAGTATGTCTGGCATAAAGTTCTCTTCCTAAGCATAAATAACAGGAGAATATTTTTAAGGATATGCATGAGGCAGATGATTCAAGATAGATAATAGGAACGGAAGCATTGGTGTTTTGTAAGTTGAATGCTAAGATGGGCATTGTTATTAAAACATGTTATTATAATATTTGGAGATTTTGTTAAGGACTTGTAGAGGATTGATTGTGAACTTTCAGGTTTACGTCCCTAGAAATGGAATTATGTTATGGCAAGTATGCCCCATCTTTAACAATACAAATTCCCATGTTCTTCTTAAAATGAGGCCCTGTCGCTATTTCATTTGGATGCATTCATAATGGAAATGGGTCTTCAAATCTCATTTTTACTCATGTTTATCTTATCTATTTAAATGTAAATCACTCACGTAACGTGTTTTAATGTATAATTTTATCTACATAAGCATTTATCGTTCTTGCTATAATTGCATTAATTCCTCAAATTATGGAATTCTTAACATTGGCCATTTACTTTTCACAAGTTCTATTCATATGTCACAAGTTGAAGGTCCTTTAAGAAAACTGAAGGCCAGAGGTATCAAGTGACTTGTCTAGTGTTTACTAATTTTGTACTTTGTAACTACAAATACTCTTCTAATAGTTATGGATTGGGGTTGGTGGGCGCAGACATAAGTAAGAAATGGTCCTGACACTTGAGGATTTCAGTTAATGGCAGTGGCTCCCAAACTTGACTGTTTTTAACAAACCCCTGACCTCTTGTTAGAAATGTAGTTGCTCAGGTTACCTACAGGGATTTGGTTTCAGTGGGTCTGGGGTGAGGCAATCTGCATTGTGACAAGCCTGTTCCACGTGACTAATGCAGGTGATCTACAGACATTTTGCTAAATCCTGGTTTATTGGATCACATGAGCCAGTCTTATTTTTTCTTTATTTCCTCCTCTCTCCTCCTGTTCTATTCTACTGAGGGAATAATTTGGAGGGATTTATCATACACAACTGTTTATTTCTATATCAGGGCTCTTTGTTGCAAACAATAAAAATAAACTCTGGCTGTTGGAAGCAGAAAAAGAATCTATTAAAGGGAATTAGATGGTTCAGAGTACCTCTGGGAGGACTGGGGAAAGAAGCATAGAGATAAGCAACCAGGAACAATGCCTAATCTACCTCAGAGCTGCTCCAGAAGATAAACCATTGTTGGATGCCCAGACACAGTTGCTGTGGCTTATCCAGATGATACCCCCAACTCTGAGTGTTACCAGCCAACTGAACAACAGCACCTGCCCCATTACCAAGGAACTTTTGCATTCTCCTTCCCATAGAAATGTTAAGTCTCCTCCCTAGTTTCTCAGTTCCTTAGCTCCTACTCTTCTAATCAGTTTCTGAACCATAAACAGTAGATTGTTCATAGAAACCTCCTACCCTTGCTTCAGATAACTGCTTGAAAGCCTGTGACTCCCTAATATCCCCCAGACCAGTAAGCTAAATGCCAAACCCATTCTGGATCCAGACAACTGACGCCACTTGAGTGATGGATTGAATGGCCACAGGTTTCATGAGAGCTAACAGGTTTATTAATTAAAATCTATTTTTTGTCTCATTTAGGGGCTTTGGGGATACAAGGGACACCCCAACAAGATTGCCAGTCACAACCAAGCCAGCACGGTCTTCCAGGTGAAGTTCGGAACCCCTTCCTCTCATCTGAGATCAGCTAGGGTGTGAGAGTTCTATGAATTCCCCAATTGGCAGGGACAGCTCTATGCCCTTGCCCAGCAGGAAGCAGCTAAAGAAGAGACCTCCTGTCCCTCAGCTTTCCATAAAGATTTTATGGGGATCACGTCTCTCAAAGGGAAAACTAGGTAGGCAGTTAGAGGCAGACATTGGGTCTCTGCATTCCTGCACATCTCACAGAATGTGATCACTGGGTGACCTCCCCTTTGTACCCAAAACTTCCATTCATTGTAATTATCTACCCCTAAAACAAATGGGTACAAAAATATCCGACTGGATTAGACCCACATCTACGCAGTAAAGGCCATAATGACCTTTGTTTCACCTGGGCCTCATTATACCATTATTATAATATCATACATATGCCCGGAGGTTTATTATCATTATAATAGACTGAACTCTGGGAAGGAACATACGCAAATGAGGTACTAAGACAGGTTAGTTAGTGTAACTATTAGGTAGTTAGGAATTCCCTGGTAGAATGAATATAATTAACTCCTTCCAACCAGAGACATCAATCACACACTGAGACAACTGGACTTACAAGGCCTCTGCCCTCCCAGCCCTGACCCCAAATGGACAGAACTTTGAAGATGACTTCCATAGACTATCCAATTACATTCTAAGGCAACTAGATTGTCTTTTGAAAAAGCCTCCAGGCTGAAATGGCCAACAAAATAAATCCAACCTGTCCAAACAGGTGCCAGTTTTCTTCCCAGATAGGCTAGGAAAAGCATATACACAGAAGCCTTTTCCCCCTAGTCAGTGGACACTCCAGTTTCGGATGCTCCTTCTCCGTTAGAGAGCTGTATCTCTTTGCTCTAATCAACTGTTCTTTTCTACAAACTTTGTCTCTCTGGTCCGTGAGACTCCATTCTTCGGTGTTACGAGACCACGAATCCCAGACATACACAAATTGTCCTGCATCAGTAATAACATCTTGTCAATTGTGGGTGCCAATCAAGTAGACCCACGCCCAGGGGGGAACAGCCCATTCTAGAGAAAAAGGAATAAAAATTCCAAGTCCTGGGAAGTCGGAGTGCTCTTCTTTTCCTTTTGACTGTTTCTCCCTTTTGACCACTGCTCTTGTAACCTTTTGACCCTTTCCTTCCTTTTCGAGCCTTTGGGCCTTGCCTTTGCGCGTGGCCCACTCCATATTCTCCAAACTTTTTGAAATAAGTTCTCTCTTCTAATAAACTACCTATTTATTTATTTATTTATTTATTTGTTGTGAAATAAACTTTTTTTTTAAAAAAAAATTAGCTTCAGGTATACAACACTGTTCAATAGTTATACTGTTTACCCCTCAAAGTGACAAGCCCCCCCAGTTCTCCACCCCACTCCTCCACCTCATATCATATATATCTATTACAATTCCTTTGACTCCCTTCCACCGTATAATCCACGTTCTGTGACTATCTATATAATCAATTACAGTTGACATACAATATTATACAACATCAGTTTCAGGTGTATAGTGCAGTGATCAAACCTCTACTCCATCCATGAAGTGGTTTCCCTAACAAGACATGTGACCATCTGCCACCCCACAAAATATTTACAACATTATTATATTCCCCGAACTGTCTTTCATATCCCTGTGGCAATATTGTAGTTACCTATTTATGCTGTCTAATCCCTTCCCCTTCTCTCTCATCCCCACCCCCATCCCAACTAGCAACGCTGTTTTTCCTCAATATCTATGAGATTGTTTTTGTTTCCTTTGCTCATTCATTCAGTTTTTCAAATTCCACATATAAGTGAGATCATATGGTATTTGTCTTTCTCCGACTGACTTATTTCACTTAACATAATAGTCTCTAGGTCCATCCATATTGTTGCAAATGGTACGATTTCATTCTTCTATTTCATAGAGCTGCAGTAAACATAGGGGTGCATATATTTTTTCGAATTAGTGTCTTGGATTCCTCTGGGTAGATACTCAAGAGTGGAATTGCTGAGTCATACGGCAGTTCCATTTCCAGTTTTTTGAGATACCCCCATACTAATTTCCATAGTGACTGCACCAATTTGCAGTCCCACCAACAGTGCACCAAGGTTCCCTTTTCTCCACACCCTTGCCAGCACTTGTTTATTGATTTATTGATGATACCCATTCTGACCGGAGTGAGGTGGTATCTCATTGTAGTTTTTATTTGCATTTCTCTGATGATTAGTGAGGTTGAACATTTTTTCATATACCTGTTGGCTATCTGTATGTCCTCTTTAGAGAAATGCCTCTTCATATCCTCTGCCCACTTTTTAATTGGGTTGTTTGTTTATTTGGTGTTGAGTTTCATGAGTATTTTATAAATTTTGGATATTAACCCCTTATCAGATATATCGTTGGCAAATATCTTCGCCCATTCAGTAGGCTACCTTTTTGTTTTATTGATGATTTCCTTTGCTGTGAAAAACTTTTAAGTTTGATGTAATCCCATATGTTCATTTTTTCTTTTATTTCCCTTGCCCGAGGGGATATATCAGTAAAAATATTACTCAGGGTAATGTCTGCAAACTTACTCCCTATGTTTTCTTCTAGGAGTTTTATGGTTTCAGGTCTTACATTTAAGTCTTTAATCCATTTTGAGTTTGTTCTCATATATGGTGTAAGTAGGTGGTCCATTTTCATTTTTTTGCACTTGTCAGTCCAATTTTCCCAGCACCATTTGTTAAATAGACTATCTTTACTCCAATGTAAATTCTTGCTTCCATTGTCATAGATTAAATGACCGTATATTCCTGGGCTCTCTGTTCCATTGGTCTATGTGTCTGTTTTTAAGCCAGTACCATACTGCTTTGATTACTATAGCCTTTCTAATAAACTACCTTTACTGCTTCACTCTGGTATCTCGTTCAATTCTTTGCTCGAGTTGCCAAGGTCCTGGACTCTGAGCCAAGAAAGGGCCCCCTCTCCGACAACATATTTTGGCAAGCCAGCCAGGAGGTAAGCCCCCTTATTGGGGACCCCAAAAGCCTCTTGCTTGTTCTCCTGTGACTCTTTTGTTTGCCATCCTTTGCGGGCATGGGTCAGACAGTTAATTGGCCGCTAGGGCGTCTGCCGCTTGAAGACTCCCATGTTAAGATAACCCGGTCTTGGAACAAGTCATTTAGGACTTGCGGGGTGCAAGAAAAATCCAAGCACCAGTCAGGTCTGTTTGTACGGCATCATGTCTCGCTGGAGACTTAATTTTACATCTCTGTTTTTTTCTTTTCTCATTATCTCGCTGTACTTCTCTGGGCACCCTAGCCCGACTGCTTCCTCTGTCCCAGTATCTCATCTCCTCCTCTCTGGGGTTCAGGGCAGGATGTAACCACGGGGTACATCTCTACCACAGCGGTGAGCCTCAACTCACTCGGGAGGGCAGGGAAGGCCAGTGGGGAAGGTGGCTCCGGGTGCAGTTCAGCCTCTCCCTGCTTCCCCTGGGAGAAGGGGAGAGGGACGAGACCAGCTCCTCAGCGACAGCGCTCTCCAAATCCCAGGGCCTGGGCAATAGACCATGGGCGCACCCTTCCCCCAACCCAGCTCTGCCCTGCTGCAGCAGCTGAGAGGCGGGCTGTAAAAATGCGGGCTCCGGAGTGCTGGGCTGCCACATCCCCCTTTCAGCCAACCTTCTTCGAGCAGCCCACACATCTTCCCTTTTGTCTAACCCCCGTAGTCTCCTCAACTCAGAGGATCTCCTCAAACCTTTTCCTTCTCTTTTGCCTCTTCCTGTTTAGGGTCATTATGGGTTTTCTTTGCTCACCTCCAAATTTTAGAGCGGCACCTGAAACATATTGAGCCATTCCCATTCCCTTTGTTTCGAGCTTCCCTACGTTGGCCATTCATAGAGTCATAGTTAAGCCTTAACTGGCAGGATACAAGGAGCCAAGCACTCCAACCAGGGATACCAAAGGTTGTAGTGTAGGACATAGCCTTCGGAGGAGTTCCGCGCCTAAGCCTAAGTCAAAGTGGCACTGGTGCCCACCCAGGGCCAGAGATGTCTGGCATCTCAGTTAGGATCTCTCAGGAGGACGCTCCGGAGGATCCCCAGGACTACCTACCTCTCATGGAGGGATGCCTCACAGGGGAGTTTTGTCCTTAATCGCCCAGGCTCCGGGTATGACCCCAGTCCTGAGGGCTCTTTTTGGCCGGGTATGACTCCCGGCACTGTGGACTCTCCTTAGACTCTATAAGCCATCAAACTCAATCCCATTAGACTCTCCCTGCAACCTTAATCCCATACAATGTGGCTTGGCCCCAATACAAACTAGGGAACCAAAAAAGTTGGCCAATTAATGGAAGCTCAAACTATGATACTATCTTACAGTTAGATTTATTATGCAAAAGGGAAGGTAAATGGTCAGAAGTCCCATATGTTCAGGCTTTTATGGCCCTCTATCGAGACCAGAAACAAAACTTAGACCTTATTAATGACGCCCTACTCATGCCGCCCCCTATCCCTTAAGGACCACAGGCTCCTTTAATCTCTCAGGAGGAATCACATCCTCCACCATATTCATCTTCTTCTCCTAGTGCTTCCTCTGAGGCCCCTAAGGCTATCCTTAGACCTCCTTACACCAAGAGTTGGACACTACCCTACAATCCCACCATTTACCTCTGCTTTCTTTCCCCTTAGGGAAGTGGCCCGAGCAGAAGGTACTATAAGGGTTCAAGTCTCCTTCTCAATAATAGACATTCAGCAGTGTAAAGAAAAACTAGGGAAATATTCTGAAAACCCTGATAACTTTGCAGATGGGTTTCAAACTTTAACTTTAGCCTATGACCTCTCATGGAGGGATGCTCAGTGTATTTTAACCACCTGTTGTACTGCTATTGAAAGGGATAGAATTTTAGAAGCGGCCTGCAGAGAGGCAGATGAGGCATTTGCCAGAAACCCACAAGGCAGTGCCCCAGGGTCTGACACAGTACATTTTGCTGATCCTAACTGGAACCATAATACTGCAAAAGGGATGACCAGATATGCCAATTTCCTAGAAGCCCTCATTGGGGGCAAGTAAAAAGGAATTCAGAAGCCTGTAAATTATGATAAACTTAGAGAACTAACCCAAGGAAAGGATGAGAACCCGGCTAACTTTTATAGCCAACTAGAAGAGACTCAGAAAATATACCAATCTAGACCCTGTTTCCAGAGAGGGACAAGTCCATTTAGGACAATATTTCATCAGCCAATCAGCCCCTGACATCAGATGTAAGCTTCAGAAGCTACAGATGGAGCCACAGACTAATCGAAGTCAGCTATTAGACATGGCCTTCATGGTCTACAACAATCTTGAGGAGGGAAAAAGAGAACAGATTAAAGAAAAACAACAAGCCAGGGTTATGGCAGTTATGATTGGCAAAGCCCTTGTTATCCAAGGAATGTCTAACAGCCCATCTAGAGGATCTAGAGAAAAGGGTTCCTGCTTTAAATGCAAGAAAGCTGGACACTGAGCAAAGGAGTGCATCAAGCAGCCTCCGGACCCCTGTCAACCATGCCAAGGCACAGATGCTGACCCCTGGCACTGGAGAGTTGACTGCCTGCGTTCCCAGAGAGGAAAGCGGCCAGCCAGTGCTCTGGTAGCACATCAGGGGAACTAAGTGACTGAGGAGGCCTGGGGCTACCTTCACCGCCCCTGTCTAGAAATGTCATCATCATAAGCGAGGAACCCCGGGTAACTCGAGACATCATGGGTAACAAATTCAATTTCTTTTAGATACGGGAGCTACTTACTCTGTTCTCCCTGCGTTTGCAGGAAAACCCTCCCTGTGGACTACGATTGTCATGGGGGTGGAGGGACAACAAAAGCTTAAAAACTTCACCCCAATTTAAAGGCTAGATATTTTTAAAGCCTCTATGATAAACTCTAAAAAGAAGGAAACTAAACTAATAGTTCAGAGAAAAGGGAACTCCCCCACATCTCCTAATCCACTTGTAACCAGGAATGCCGGAGGCTAAAGTAACTGAAGGAAAAAAAGGACACTTTTATTTGTTTGGGTATTTTTGTGTGTTTGTTTTTTTGAGGGCAGTGTCACTGGCCCTCATATGTGGGACCGAACCGCGGTCGCTGGCTTCCCAAGCCCCGCTCCGCCGGCCCTAAAAAAAAAAAAGAAAAAAGGACACTTTTAAAACCAAGTGGCTTATCTTCAAGCCAGACCTCCCAGTCCTTGTTCCATCCTCTTTGAATTTGTAGGGCAATTGTAAGATTTTAGAATGTCTCTGCAATTGTTAATAATTCTGTTTCTCTAATATCTGTGCTTTCTGTTTTATATATATATATAATGCAGTGTTTTTGCCTCCTGATGGTATTACATATAGTGTGGATGCTTGAATGAGGTTTCTCAGCATCTGTTAGTAACTTAAGATTTCATTTCTACCCCTCTTGTCACAGAAAAGCTAAAAGATTAAGATCTGTTAATAAATGTATCTTGTATTTTATTTCAAAACCTATACTTCTAAAAGTCTTATCTATGCCTTAATATTGGTTACTTTTAGTTGCCAATAGAAATTAAGGTTCTAAAGGTTATGGGTTAAGTTAAATACAACTAAGTTTAAATATCAAAAGTAAGCAGGTACAAAATTTAATTTAAATTTTCTCTCTCTGCTAAATAAGATAAAGTTTGTTCGAGTATTGGTCTACTACCAAAAAAAAACAAAAACAAAGAATATGTGTCATCAAAATAATTATCTGTCTTATAAACTTATGGATTTTGAAACCAGTAGAGTTCATGTGCATTCCTTGGTATCAAATGTAGGCCAATATAAGGCAGCTTAATAGTTTCCCCCTAACTGGCAGGGTATTCTAATAAACCCATTAAACAGGCTCAAAACCTAGAGAAGGCCAAGAATTTGTTTCAATGTCTTTAACAACCAAGTCAGAAAAACAAGGAATAAGGGAACCATGAGACCAGACCCAGGCCACTTTTGGCCACAGTTATACATAACCCAGGGCTGAAACTACCTCAGGTCACCCAGCGAGCCTCAGAAGGGGAAACGCCAGGTAAAAGGAGCCTGCTTTTTGGATGCGGACCACTGGGTCTTGATCCTTCTAAACAGCTGTGCCCCCTATGCAAAAGGGAGCTAGAGGAAGGATTGCCCCCTGTTCTGAAGGGAGCAGGGAGCAAATCCTTCCCCACAAGTAGCTGTGATCGACTAATGGACCTGAGGCTCCCAGTGGCTCCCAAGCTGTTCTCACCACGGGTAAAACTGCGGGTGACCCTGACGTGACAGGTAAGCCTGTTAATTTCCTAATTAATATCATTATATTTATTCTGTCCCAACTGCTCACACTGGACCTTTTTTTTTCTCTGAGAACTGCTTGGTTGTGAAGATACAGAGAGCCCCCCAGATTTAGGCTTATTTTACTCAGCCTGTTCCTTACCATTGGTCAATATCTTAGAGGAAATGTAAAATGAACAAATTAGACTTAAAAGGACTCTGGAAAAGTTTTATCAAAAGACCTCTAAACATAGCCCTAATTGCTGTCCATGGCTTCAGGTTTTAACCTCAATTCTGTTGTCTCCTATGGTGTTAGCTTGGGAAACTCTGAACAGTCACTTATAGGGGACCAAATACTATTAGAAATCCTAAAGAGAAAAGTCTCTAACAAACCTAGGTCCTATATGGAAGGAACCCTTTACAATTTTCTGAATACCCCAAAGGTTGTTGGGCTTCAGAAGGTCAGTGACTGAGTCCACTTCCCTCAAATTAAACTTATTTCATTTAAGTCTCCACAGGACTCCCCCAAAAGGAATACTGTTACTCCTGTTCCTGTGGGCCAATTGAAGACCATAAGCTTCTCTTCAAACAGAGCTGCTGGAGCTGCTCATGACTGCTGTTGTCTTAGAACCCTGGATTTCCTCTGCAGAACTAGGTTTTATCTGTGCCTTCCAGTTAATTGGACAAGGACCTGCGCCTTAGTCTACTTGATTCCAAAGATCAACATACCCCCCAAATATCAATGCCAAAAAGGGGAACTATGCTTATTTTAAAAACCCATTGTTTCGTTTTTTTTCGTTTGTTTTTGTTTTTTTAAAGCTGAGCCATCCTGCCACCTGTTGGCAGCTCAGCAGCAGCTCAGCTCGGGCTGGGCATCAAACTTCTGTTGCTCAGAGCTCAGCTCGCACTCTTGAGCAAGCTGTTAACCAACTGAGCCACTTGGCCAGCCCAAAACCTGTAGCTTCTATGTTAATCAGTCTGACATTAATAGAGACGCTGCCCAAAAGATTAAAAATAGAACTTACAGGATCTGCCAACAATTAAACAAATCTT
This sequence comes from Aselliscus stoliczkanus, assembly GCA_033961575.1. NCBI lineage: Eukaryota > Metazoa > Chordata > Mammalia > Chiroptera > Hipposideridae > Aselliscus > Aselliscus stoliczkanus. Next base: position 66,177,664 of record CM066730.1, on the reverse strand, counting down.
GGGGATCCTGCTCTACTAATTCAAAAATCCTACTCTCACATTTAGACCAAATAGGGTGGGAATTTCATAGTTCACCAATAGTCCCATAGATATGAGACCTTACTACTGTCAGGGGGGGAGTGTTACTGGCCAACTGAACAGCACCCTCCCACCACTAAGACACTTTTGCATTCTCTTTCCCATAGAAATGTTAAGTCTCCTTCCTAGTTTCTCAGTTCTTTAGCTCCTGCTCTTCTAATCAGTTTCTGAACCCTAAACAGTAGATTGTTCATAGAAATCTCCTACCCTTGCTTCAGATAACTGCTTGATAGCCTATAACTTCCTAATATCCTCCAGGCCAGTAAGCTAAATGCGAAACTCATTCTGGGTCCAGACAACTGACGCCACCTGAGTGATGGACTGAATGGCCACAGGGTTCATGAGAGCTAACAGGTTTATTAATTAAAATCTATTTTTTTTTCATTCAGGGGACTTGGGGATACAGGGGACACCCCAACAAGATTGCCAGTCACAACCAAACCAGCACGGTCTTCCAGGCAGAGCTTGGAACCCCTTCCTCTCATCTGAGATCAGCTAGGGTGTGAGAGTTCTGTGAATTCCCTAATTGGCAGGGACAGCTCTATGCCCCTGCCCAGCAGGAAGCAGCTACAGAAGAAGAGACCTCCTGTCCCTCAGCTTCCCAGAGATTTTATGGGGATCATGTCTCTCAAAGGGAAAACTAGGCAGGCAATTAGAGGCAGACATTGGGTCTCTGCATTCCTGCACATCTCACAGAATGTGATCACTGGGTGACCTCCCCTTTGTACCCAAAACTTCCATTCATTGTAATTATCTACCCCTAAAACAAATGGGTACAAAATACCCGACTGGATTAGACCAGTCACTCACATCTATGCAGTAAAGGCTATAATGACCTTTGTTTCACCCGGGCCTCATTATACCATTATTATAATATCATACATATGCCCGGAGGTTTATTAATATCATTATAACAGACTGAATTCTGGGAAGGAACATGCGCAGATGAGGTGATAGTGTCTTGTCAATTACCGGTGCAAATCAAGTAGTGATAGTGTCTTGTCAATTACGGGTGCCAATCAAGTAGACCCACGCTCAGAGGGGAACGGATTAAAAACTCCAAGTCCTGGGAAGTTGGCTTTTGACCTCTTCTCCCTTTTGACCCCTTCCTTCCTTTTTGAGCCTTTGGGCCTCGCCTTTGCATGTGGCCCACTCCATATTCTCCAAACTTCTTGAAATAGGTTCTCTCTTCTAATAAACTACCTTTACTGTTTCACTCTGGTATCTCGTTCAATTCTTTGCTTGAGTTGCCAAGGACCTGGACTCTGTGCCAAGAAAGGGCCCCCCTCTCCGACACAAGAGCACTAGATGCTGCTCTCAGGAGCTCTGTCCAGCTGCCCCAGCTGTGTCCAGAAACTGCACATAGCCGCCACCATCCTCACTAGAAGGAATTACATGTGAAGCTTGCTTTACAGGATTGATTCAAAGACCAGCCCATCTCATCCCATTGGCAGCTCTTAGTGACATCCTGCAGCCAGCTCCAAGGCAGGCTAAGCAGGCTTCCATAGTAGGAAGCAGTCTCTGTCTCCCACCAGGAGTCGGGAGACAGTGGTGCTCACAGATATTGTGCTGCCAAAAAGAACAACAAAAGATCGACTCCACATTTAGCATATTTGAATGTGGGAATATTGGCAACTTTCTTATCTTGCTGATGGTTAGGTTATAGTGTTGAATTCATTAATGGTCCTGTGATGGAAAAATCAGTTTTTGTTGCAAGTAAATTTCAGCATATAATTTATAAAGAACTGTTTTAAGAGAAATGTTCAGTTTTACATTCTTCTGAGTTAGGAATATTTTAATGACCAACTCTAATATCCATGTTGGTTGTAAAAAATTCTCTCTTTCACCTCAGGGAATGTTTAGTAAAGAAAGAAAACCTTTTCTGAGATTATTGTGGGAGAAATTAGTGTGAAACAGTAGGAAAAAAAATTTCTTCTTCTAGAGGAGAAATACTACTGAATCACAAAAGGTTTTCTCTTATGGCAGAAAACCTTGGAGGACTGAGGGTGTGTGTAATGTTTCTTCTCAATGTATTGCTTACATAAAAGAGCATGTGAGAGGCTCTTGATTCCTTTGGACAGGATATGCTCTGCAGATAGGTTTTATCCTTTGCCCTTCAGTTTCTTTATTGCTAGACACTGCAATAAGAAGAGACTGGGGAAAGAGACTCTAAATTTGGTATCTTTAAAACAGGAAAAATGGAGCAATCAGTAAAAAGTGATTTATTTCTTCATTTGACAAGTATTTATTGAGTGCCTACTCTGCAAAAATGTTTATCACATGGTCACTACCCTCAAGAAGCTTAGATACATGTGGGAAGCCAGCAATAACTGGATGCTACAAATATATAAAAGAGAACACATAGGCTACTATGAGAGTAGAGATAAGGCATAGTTAACTTAAACTGGCTTTCTAAAATGATTAATTCCTTTGAGTGTCTTAAAGACTGAGAAAGAGTTAGCCAGATAAATGGTGGGTGTGGGAGGTATTACAGAGAATAGCATAAGCCAGAGGCAGGCACAGGGCACAAGACATGAAAAGCATTTAGGGAAACTGTACAAGAAGGAGACCATGACATGGGAGTAGCAGAACTAAGACTGGAGGGGCAGGTCAAATGCAGCTGGGTTCATTGTCCTGAAGACGATGGGAGACCACTGAAGGAGTTAAGTTAGGCATGTGTTGGTGATATATTTAAATACAGAGAAATGGGATGATGAATGATAAGGGTGAAAATGAATTTGGGAATGTTTCAGTAATCCTATCAGGGAATGATGAGGGCATAAATTAGAAGATGGAGAAAATGGAATGAATTCCAAAGACACTTATATGATATGACTGATGAGACAGACACTAATTGGATGTATGAATTTCAGGAAAGTGTTTAGTCAAAGATAATTCCTAGATATATAATTTGGACAACTGAATGGATGGGGTTGCCACTCACCAAGACAGGGTGGTTCTTTGAAAGAAATAAAATGAATTTTGTTTTGGATGTGTATTAAAGAGGGCATCCAAGTAGAGATGTACAGTTGCCAGTTGGCCACGTGGGAAGGAAGTTCAAGAGAAAGGTCTAAGACCAAAGACCTGGATTTGTCAGGTTTTAGATTGTAGTTGAAGCCATTGGTGAGGATAAGACTGCACAGTGAGATGATGAGAAAGAGGGCCAAGAGTGGAACCGTGAGAGTTACCAGATATGATGAGAAGGTTGAAATGCAGCCCATGAAGTAAACTGGCCATATCAGTATAGAGAGAAACCTTTATCACCATCCTGTTTGCCTCCTCACTCATTCATCCCAGGGAAATTGGCCCAATCTCTACCCTCTTTCTTTAATTTTGGGATCTGCTTCTCTTTACAAGGTGAGTGTTTCTGTCTGCTCTCTGCCTTATGGTAAGAGCCTTTTGTCTCTGCCTCTCACCCTAAAGCTGTTCAGCTATATTGGAACTTTATGAGTAAATATATTAACTCAAGGTAGAATTTTTTTTTTTGAGGGGAGTGTCAGTGGCCCTCATATGTGGGATCTGAACCGGGGCTGCTGGTGTCCCAAGCCAGCACTTAACCAACGTGCCACTCAGCTGGCCCATAAGGTAGAATATTAATAGACCTCCTTGACTGCATACCTAATGGGTGATTCTCAACTGGAAGAGATGTTACCCCCACCTCCAGAGGGACATTTGGCAGTATCTGGAGACATTTTTTGTTGTTCAAATTGAAGGGAGGAAGAGGGAGCTATTGGCATCTAGTGGGTAAAGGCTAGGGATGCTGCTAAAGAATCTCTAGGGCACAGATAAGCCCCCTACCTCAACAAAGATTTATTTGGCCTAACATGTCCATAGTGCCAAGCTTGAGAAATACATATCTAAACCATATTTTTCAGTAGTGTATATTTATAAAAAGGAAATGTTTTTATCTCTAGCTGTTTGGCTCCTGAGTTTGTCTCTGATTTTGGTGGAAGAGAATGGATTATGCATTGGGTCCCCTAACACACCATCAAGGAGTGGGCAAGGAACAGACAGGGGAGATAGCAATAGAAAGAGGGTCATGGAAACGAGGATAAGAGGGTGGTTAAGAGGGAGAGGCCAGCATGGTCAACTGCTTCTCAGAGGTCTAGGGAGGCAGGACTAGAAGGAGTTTTTAGCATTTACCATCTGTGACTTCTCCACTGACCTTCAGAGGCATTTGGGTGAGAAGACGAAGCTAGTGCAGATTACCTTGAGGAACAAATGAAAACAGCCAGTGCTACGTTCTCTTTCTCTAGCTGTTGAGGAGACTCGCGAGAGAGGGTGGTAGCTCATGGGGAACGTAGGAAAGGGGGAAGGTTGAACATGTTTATGTAATAAATGGGAGGCTAATAGGAGGTAGCTGAAGACCAGGCAAAAAAGGGGAATTGTGTGCAGCAGCATCCCTGAGGAGGCCCAAGGAAGAGAAAATTCAGAGCACTAGTGGAAGGACTGGCTTTGTTCAGAAGACATTTCCCTTCCATGAATATAGAGGCACAGGAGAAAGGAAAACCATGAAAATGGTTGTGTATGAAATAGGCCTCTCAGAGATGAGGGGAGAAGGGAGAGGCAGCTGCTACAGCTGTCTTTGACAGCTTCTTTTCTGACCTGCTGAACTAAAAGTTGGTGCCATTTTCTGAGGCCTCAGAAGGAAGAGGTGAAATAGGGAGCCTAAGTAGACTGTGAACATTTGAAATAAAAAATCCACTGGGAGAAAGAATCAACAAGGAGCTATTTCATTACCCTTACTTCCTTTGTTTAATGTTGGCTTTACATTTTTTAAAAATTGAAATATATTTGCCATATAGTATTGTGTTAAGTTTAAGATATATAACATGTTGATTTGATACACTTATATATTTCAATATGATTACCGTTGTACTCTCAGCTAGCACCTTTATCACATCGTGTAATTCTTATTTCTTTTTTTGTGGTGGAAATAATTAGGATCTGGTCACTTCACATGTTTGTTGTTTACAATATTATTGTCTATAATCACTATACTGTGCATTAGATCTTCAGGACTTGTTTATCTACTAGTTGTAAGTTACCCCTTCTTTATTATATTTCAGAGTAGTTTCTGGGGGAGGTTGGGTGTGAGAGATCTGGTCACTCACATTTACAACAAAGTCAAGCAAGAAATCTCCGGCGCCAACATTCTGTTGTCCACAATCTGTCCTCCCAGATGTCAAGTAGAGGAGGCCAGCAGGGTGGGATGGCAGTACTCCCACTTCCTGCTTTTTTCTTGCCTACCATGACCAAATTCCTAGACCCGTAATCCTGGGTGTCTGGCTTTTCTCCCAAACCTTAACATTTCCCATGTGTGATGTAAATGTACCCTGCTGCCTTCTCATACTTTGTGAGAGTCTTGGTGCCTTAGCAGATAACCCATCTTAGACCTAGATATATCATTTCTAGTACCTGGACTTTGGGAAATAAATAGTACCTCTTGCACAGGTGGTTCAGAAAGTATGGTTACTAAATGTGATGTTGTTTGCATCCCATGCTGTTCCAATTTTTATGAGTACTTCAAGGCCTGTAGAGACAACAGAATGGAACATTTGAAATAGATGTCATACTGGGATGCCCAAGAAAAGGCAGCCCTACAGCCAACCACCTGCTTCACCTCCTTGCAAGAATGGCTTTAGAAGTCTTTGTTCCACTGACTTGAGTTTCTGAAATGCCCATGGTACTCACCTTGATGCACAGCCCTACAACAGAGGGAGCTTGAATGTTTTCATTTGCATCTCTAAATTCCTGCAAAGGTTTTAAAGTTATTTTACCCACTGGTAAATGTAATAATGATATTCAGATAGTGCACATTTAAGCTTGCCTTTCTCTCTACATAAAAGCGCATGCTAATGGTCGCAGGATAATTAAAATTAAACCACATTCAATAGATAAGCAAATTAAAGCAGAGCCAATTGTGTGCATGCCTCCCTAAACAGCACTCATGTTATCAGAGAGGGCAACTCTAATTATTCAAGGATATAGCAAGAGCTATGGAAGGAGCTATTGATTTTTTTTTTATTTGTATATACTTTTAATTAGCTTCAGGTGTACAACAAAGTGCAATAGATATACTTTTTACCCCCTCAAAGTGACAACCCTCCTCCCCCAATTCTCCCCTCCCACTCCTCCCCCCCATATCATACTATCTATTACAATTCTTTTGACTCCCTTCCACCATATAATCCACATCCCATGACTGTCTATATATTCAATTACAGTTGGCATACAATATTATACAACATCAATTTCAGGTATACAGTGCCGTGATCAAGCCTCTACTCCATCCATGAAGTGGTCTCCCTAACAAAACATGTGACCATCTGACACCCCACAAAATTTTAACATTATATTCCCCAAACTGTCTTTCATATCCCTGTGACAATACTGTAGTTACCTATTTACGCTGTCTAATCCCTTCCCCTTCTCCCTCATCCCCACCCCTCTCCCAACTAGCAACCCTGTTTTTCCTCTATATCTATGAAACTATTTCTGTTTCTTATGCTCATTCATTCAGTTTTTCAAATTCCACATGTAAGTGAGATCATGTGGTATTTGTCTTTCTCTGACTGACTTATTTCACTCAACATAATAGTCTCTAGGTCCATCCATATTGTTGCAAATGGTACGATTTCATTCTTCTTTATAGCAGAGTAATACTCCATTGTATAAATGTACCAGTTTCTTAAGCCAGTCATCCACCGATGGGCATTTCGGTTGTTTCCAAGTCTTGGCTATTGTAAATAGCGCTGCAATAAACATAGGGGTACATATGTTTTTTCAAATTAGCGTCTTGGATTCCTCTGGGTAGTTTCCCAAGAGTGGAATTGCTGGATCATACGGCAGTTGCATTTCCAGTTTTTTGAGATACCTCCATACTGATTTCCATAATGGCTGCACCAATTTGCAGTCCCACCAACAGTGCACCAGGGTTCGCTTTTCTCCACACCCTCGCCAACACTTGTTGTTTGTTGATTTGTTGATGATAGACATTCTGACTGGAGTGAGGTGGTATCTCATTGTGGTTTTTATTTGCATTTCTCTGATGATTAGTGAGGTTGAACATTTTTTCATATGCCTGTTGGCCATCTGTATGTCCTCTTTAGAGAAATGCCTCCTCATATCCTCTGCCCATTTTTTAATTGGGTTGTTTGTTTTTTTGGTGTTGAATTGCATGAGTGGTTTATAAATTTTGGATATCAACCCCTTATCAGATATATCATTGGCAAATATCTTCTCCCATTCAGTAGGCTGCCTTTTTGTTTTATTGATGATTTCCTTTGCTGTGAAAAAACTTTTAAGTTTGATGTAATCCCATATGTTCATTTTTTCTTTTATTTCCCTTGCCCGAGGGGATATATCGGTAAAAATATTACTCAGGGTAATGTTTGCAAACTTACTCCCTATATTTTCTTCTAGGAGTTTTACAGTTTCAGGTCTTACATTTAAGTCTTTAATCGATTTTGAGTTTGTTCTCGTATATGGTGTAAGTAGATGGTCTATTTTCATTTTTTTGCACGTGTCAGTCCAATTTTCCCAGCACCATTTATTAAATAGACTATCTTTACTCCAGTGTAAATTCTTGCTTCCATTGTCATAGATTAAATGACCGTATATAGATGGGTTTATTCCTGGGCTCTTTATTCTATTCCATTGGTCTATGTGTCTGTTTTTATGCCAGTACCATACTGTTTTGTTTACTGTAGCCTTGTAGTATGTTTTGATGTCAGGTAGTGTGATGCCTCCCACTTTGTTCTTATTTCTCAACATTGCTGTAGCTATTCGGGGTCTTTTGTGACTCCATATAAATTTTAGGATTCTATGTTCTATTTCAGAGAAAAATGTCCTTGGTAGTTTGATTGGAATTGCATTGAATCTATATATTGCTTTAGGAAGTATTGACATTTTAACTATATTAATTTTTCCTACCCATGAGCATGGTATGTATTTCCATTTATTTGTGTCTTCTTTGATTTCTCTCTTCAGTGTCTCATAATTTTGTGAGTACAGGTCTTTTACTTCTTTAAATTGATTCCTAGATATTTTATTGTTTTTGAAGCAATTGTAAAAGGGATTGATTTCCTGATTTCTTCTTCTGATAGTTTATTATTGGTGTATACAAATGCCACTGATTTCTGAATATTAATTTTGTATCCTGCTACCTTACCAAATTCGTGTATCACTTCTAGCAGTTTTTTGGTGGAGTCTTTGGGATTCTCTCTATATAGTATCATGTAATCTGCATATAATGACAATTTTACTTCCTCTTTTCCAATTTGGATGCTTTTATTTCATTTTCTTGTCTGATTGCTGTGGCTAGAACTTCCAGAACTATGTTAAATAGAAGTGTTGAAAGTGGGCAGCCTTGTCTTGTTCCTGATCTTAAGGGGAAAGCTTTCAGCCTTTCCCCATTGAGAACGATGTTTGCTGTGGGCTTATCATATATGGCCTTTATTATGCTGAGGTATGATCCCACTATTCCCACTTTGTTAAGAGTCTTTATCATAAATGGCTGCTGGATTTTGTCAAATGCCTTTTCTGCATCTATTGATATGATCATATGATTTTTATTTTTCATTTTGTTAATGTGATGTATTACATTAATTGATTTGCGGATATTGAACCAGCCTTGCATACCAGGAATGAATCCCATTTGATCGTGGTGTATGATCTTTTTAATGAGATGCTGAATTCGTTTTGCCAGTATTTTGTTGAGAATTTTTGCATCTATGTTCATTAGTGATATTGGCCTGTAGTTTTCCTTTTTTGTAATATCTTTGTCTGACTTAGGAATCAGGGTGATAGTGGCTTCATAGAAAGAGTTTGGGAGCCTTCCCTCCTTCTGTATTTTTTGGAATAGTTTGAGGAGAATAGGTACTAATTCTTTTTTGAATGTTTTGTAAAATTCACCTGTGTAGCCATCTGGTCCAGGGCTTTTGTTGGTTGGAAGATTGTTGATTACTGATTCAATTTCTTTGGCAGTAGTCAGTCTGTTCAGAGTTTCTGTTTCTTTTTGGTTCAGACTTGGTAGATTGTATGCTCCTAGAAATTTATCCATTTCTTCCAGATTGTCGAATTTGTTAGCATATACTTGCTCATAGTATTGTCTTAAAATTTTCTGTATTTCTGTGGTATCTGTTGTCACTTCTCCTCTTTCATTTCTGATTTTATTAATTTGGGTCCTCTCTCTCTTTTTCTTGGTTAGTCGTGCTAAGGATTTGTCGATTTTGTTTATCTTTTCAAAAAACCAACTCTTGGTTTCATTGATCTTTTGTATTGTTTTTTTGTTTTCTATTTCATTTATTTCTGCTCTGGTCTTTATTATTTCCTTCCTTATGCTCCTGTTAGGCTTGTTTTGCTATTTTTTTTCGAGTTCCCTTAGGTGTAGAGAGGTTCTGTTGATTTGAGATTTTTCTTCCTTCTTTAGGTAGGCCTGTACTGCTATGAACTTCCCTCTTAGGACTGCTTTCGCTGCATCCCAGAGATTTTGGGTCGTGGTGTTTTCATTTTCATTTGTCTCGAGGTATCTTTTGATTTCCTCCTTGATCTCATTTTTGACCCCCTCACTATTTAGAAGCATGTTATTTAGCTTCCATGTATTTGTAAGCTTTCCAGATTTCTTCTTATAATTGATTTCTAGTTTCATAGCATTGTGGTCAGAGAAGACACTTGATATGATTTCAATCTTCTTAAATTTGTTGAGACTTATTTTGTGGCCTAACATGTGGTCTATCTTGGAGAATGTTCCATGGGCACTTGAGAAGAATGTACATTCTGTAGCATTGGGGTGAAATGCTCTAAAAATATCAATTAAATCCAACTGGTCTAAAGTGTCATTTAAGGCCACTATATCCGTGTTGATTTTCTGTCTGGAGGATCTGTCCATTGGTGACAACAGGGTGTTGAAGTCCCCTACTATGATAGTGTTACTGTTGATGTCTGCCTTTATGTCTGTCAGAATCTGTTTTATATATTTAGGAGCTCCTATATTGGGTGCATAGATGTTTACTAGGGTTATGTCCTCTTGTTGAATTGATCCCTTTATTATTATGTAGTGCCCTTCTTTGTCTTTTATTGTAATCTTCATTTTAAAGTCTATTTTGTCCGAAATAAGTATTGCTACTCCAGCTTTTTTCTCATTTCCAGTTGCATGAAATATGTTATTCCATCCCTTTACTTTCAGTCTATGTGTGTCTTTTGATCTGAGATAGTCTCTTGTAGACAGCATATGCATGGGTCCTGTTTTCTTATCCACTCAGCCACTCTGTGTCTTTTGATTGGAGCATTTAGCCCATTCACATTTAAGGTAATTACTGATAGGTGTATATTTATTGCCATTTTGTTATTTGTATTTCTTGTCTTCCTGGGTTAGCTTGTTTTCCCCTTTCTTCTGTTTAAAAAAGCCCTTTTAACATTTCCTGCAATGCTGGCTTGGTGGTAATGAATTCCTTAAGCTTATTCTTTTCTGAGAAGCTCTTTATCTCTCCTTCGATTTTAAGTGATAGCCGTGCTGGGTAGAGCAATCTTGGTTATAGACCTTTATTTTGTGTCACTTTGAATATCTCTTGCCATTCCCTTCTGGCCTGCAAAGTTTCTGAAGAAAAGTCAGCTGTTAGTCTTATAGGAGTTCCTTTATATGTAACCTGCTAACCTGCTGTCTTTCTCTTGCTGCTTTTAGGATTCTGTCTTTGTAAACTTTGCCATTTTTACTATGATGTGTCTTGGTGTGGGCCTGTTTGGATTCAGCCTGTTAGGAACTCTCTGTACGTCCTGGGCTTGTATGTCAATTTCCTTCTCCATGGTAGGGAAGTTTTCAGTCATTATTTCTTTAAATACATTCTCAATCCCTTGCTTCTTCTCTTCTCCTTCTGGTATTCCTATGACGTGAAGACTGCTGTGTTTCATGTTGTCCCAGAGGTCTCTTAAACTATTTTCATTCTTTTTTATTCTTTTTTCTTTTTGTTGTTCTAGCTGGGTGATTTCTGCTATTTTGTCTTCTAATTCACTGATCCGCTCCTCTGCTTCATCTACTCTACTGGTGATTCCTTCGAGTGTGTTCTTCATTTCAGTTATTGTATTCTTTAGTTCTAACAGGTTGTTTTTTATGGTTTCCCTATCCTTCTTTATGTCCTCGCTAAGTTCCTTAAACATTCTTATCATCAGTGTTCTAAACTCTGTCTCTGAAAGTTTGGATACCTCTGTTTCATTTAGTTCCATTTCTAGAGTTTTCTTCTGATCTTTTACTTGGGACATGTTTCTTTGTTTTTTTTTCATTCTGGCTGTCGTTCTGTGAATGCTTCGATGTATTAGATAGATCACCTATAAAGAAGAGAAAAGAAAAAAGAAAAAAAAAAGAAAGAGGTGGGGGGGCTCTCTATCCTCTTTAATCCGCAGACCACTTTCTCAGGGTTGCAGTGAGCTTTCCACAATTAGCTGCTGTGTGCTCTGAAATCGTGCTCACTCCCCCCCACCAAAAAAAAAAAATTCTTCACAGGTTGTTGCAGGTTGTATGCTACTGAGTCTCAGTGAACAGAGTGATGCAGCTGGAGAACACCCGCCCTGTGTTTCCCTGGCAACGCAGCTGGAGCAGGGCGGAGGGTGGGGATCCAAGGCCGCTTACGCACTCCTGCGTCTCAGTGAGCAGCCTGATGGAGCCCGAGGGCACCCACCCGGCATTTCCTTGGAAATGTAGCACAAACAGGGCAGAGGGTGGGGACCCAAGGTGGCTCACACATGTTTCAGTGAGCAATCTGATGCAGCCTAAGGTCACCCGCCTGGTGTTTCTTTGGAAACGCAGCACAAGCAGGGCGGAGGGTGGGGACCCCAGGCCACTCAAGCACTCCTGTGTCTCAGTGAGCAGCCTGATGTAGCTGGAGGGCACCCGCCAGGTGTTTCCCTGGCAACGCAACACAAGCAGGGCGGAGGGTGGGAATCCAAGGCCGCATGCGCACACACGCACGCACTCACGCACTCCTATGCCAAGTTCACCAGACCAATGGGATCCCGGCTCTGACCCTCCGTGGGAGGGCCCAACCCTGAAAAAATGGCGGCCTCCTGTATGCCGCTCGTGTGCAAGCTCTGCACCAGTGGAACAACAATCCCAAAATCTCCAGCTTCTGCACCAAAGATGCTCAGTTCAGTCCCTCCCGACAGGCTTCTGGGCCCGGATCATGCAGCCCTCCCTCCGACAAGAACCGGGTGAGTGCTCGCCGGCGAGCGAACCCGTGTGCCGGCCCCACTGGTTCTCCAGCTGCCCCCAGCCTCACCGAGTCGAGCAAAGAGAGTCCTCACTAATTTCTACTGCCCACTATCGTGGAATTCCTCTTCCTGGCAAAGCAACTCTGGGCTAGTGAGCTCGGTGTGGGGCCGGAGGGTCTCTCCCCCAACCGGAGAAGCCTCCCTGCACAGCTGGGGCGTCCCTCACGGAGCTCGCCCTCTCTCGTCGGCGCCCCTCCTACCAGACTTGACGTGGCCTCCTCTTTAGGTCCTTCATTTAGAGGTTCTGTTCATCTAATGTTCAGGGGACTCCCGAGGTTAAATGTTGCATAAATTATTTGTAATTTTGATGTGATCCTGGGAGGCAGTTCGGAGAGTGTTCGTCTATCTGATTTTTTTTAAGATAACAAAGTGTCTGCATTATTAATGAGTTGTATTTGTTTACAAGCCAAATTCTTTGCAATGCTGTAGAAATAAGAAAGGAAACTGGATCAGAGCTACCCAAACCTTACACACTAATCAAAACTTACCAAAAAGTAGATCGTGATCTGCTAGTTATTATTTATTTATTTTTAATTTTTATTGGGGAACAGTGTGTTTTTCTAGGACCCATCAGCTCCAAGTCAAGTAGTTGTTTAAATCTAGTTGTGAAGGGTGCAGCTCTGCAGCCCATGTGGGAATTGAACTGGCAACCTTGGTGTTATGAGCACTGTGCTCTAACCACCTGAGCTAACCAGGCTCCCCTGCTAGTTTTATTTTTAACTTTTATTTTTAATTCAAGGTAATGCATGGATTATTTTCTTTGTAAAATGTTACACTATTTCTGACCATCCCCAATAATCCATCCTTTCTTCAGAGGTAACACTTGCTACAGGTTTGATGTGGGCACGTCCCAATGGTTTCTAATACATTTTAGTTCATTTATCTATAGTTACCCATACGAGTTTTACAATGTTGTTTGTGGTTTGTTTGTTTGTTTTTTGGTTTCCAAGGTGAATGAGATTATTACTTGTATAGGCATGGTTCTTGCAAATGCATTTAACCTTGCATAAGGTGCAGTAGAGATTTTTGATAATTGCACATATACAAATCTACTTCAATATTTTCCCCCTTTTTGTTCCCTCATTAATATATTTGTATCAAAGCAATGAATGCTCTTGATTAAAAAATAAAAAAGGGGCAAGAAAGGCTTAAAATAAGATGTAGCAATCTCCTGCTCCTTGGCCAGCAGTCCGAAAGTTCCACTTCTCACAGGCAGCCACTCTGAGCAGGTGCCTGTGGTTTTTATCTCCACATGTCTAAATACTCTCTGGCCACATCTTTATTAATGAGTTACCAGTTTTACACACTGTATTGACTTTCTGCTTGAATATGATTTCCCTTACTTATACTATTGTTACCTTCCCTCCCATCTTCCCCCAATATAGTCTGAACACTGCACTGAGTTCTTTACTGGTTGTCTTTATACTTATAATAAAACACTTAAAACTTTATTTCCTGTCTTATCAACTATATATATTTTATCTGGACTCCTGACTTTGCATAATGATGATGCTACCTCTCCTTTCAGCTTTCCTTTCCTTTCATCCTTCCAATTTATTTTATAATCAATATCTTTACAGTATTGACTTGAATTATGTGTTTTGTTTATCATCTGACTCTAAAAGCTGAAAATCAACAAATGACATTTACATTATTGTAACTATGCAGATATGCCATGCCCAAATAGTACACTGTCTGATTTTTAAAATATAGCTTTTGGTTTTTGTTTTTGATGGCATTTTGTTTTCTTACATTATTTGTCATTATCATATTCTTTTTAAAAACTTTTTTTCAATAAAGTAATTATTGATCCTTCCCAGAAATTTTCCTCTCAGGGCCATCCATCATATTATTCCCATAGGACTATTGTTCTCTAGGACTGTTGTGCAGTTTTTATACTGGATATCTCCTCATTGTGCCTCTAGAAAGTTTCTCTCATTTTCTGTTCTTATATCTTTTTGTTCCAGGCTATTCTCAAGTAACTTATTCTCAAGAAATAGTGTGTAAGAGGTAAATTTTCTGAGCGGGTCTGAAAAAATTTTTTTCTACCTTCAAACTTAATTGATAATTTTGTTGGGTAAGAATTCTAGTTTCAAAATTATTTTCCCTTACAATAATAAGGCATTTTGTATTAATGTGAACTGGTTGAAGGCAATTAGCTTGTTATTCATGTATTAGTGACTTTGTTTCTTATGCTATCTGAACACTTCACATCAGTATTCTTAAAAACTTTACAAATATTTTTGCCTAAGGTTTTTCATTCAAAGTGGGTCTTTAAATTTGAAGTCTTGTGCCTTTCACTTACGGAAATTTTCTTGTATTATTGCTTAGATAATTTTTCTCTTTCATTTTCTCTCTTTCTAGATTCCCTATTAGATTGGAATGTCCGATGTTTGGGTCATATGGATTAATTCTCCACTTATTTTTTTGTTCGTTTCTCTGAGTTTTTGTTCTGCATTTTGGGGTATTTCTTTGACTTTATTTCCACACTACCCACTGATTGGTTTTTTAACTTAAAACATTTTCAACAGATAAGAATTTCTGGTTGTTCCCTTGCTCTTCCTTTTAAGTAATCTCTTACTATTTTATGCATAAAATATCATCTTGAGATTTCTGTGGATCATAGAGGTTTTTAACATTTTTGTCTAATTCCCCTAAATTTTTTTCTTCATCTAGCATCAATTTTCTTTTCTGTTTTTAGTCTTTATCTGTGTCCTCCCTTTGGAAATTTTCCTCAAATGTTAGGTGATCTGACTATTAAGGTCTCCTTTAATCTTTTTAGAATGAGGGTAGAAAAAGCAGGCTGCTCTGTCTGTGTATGGGTGGGGCTTATCCACTGGAGGCCTCTGCTTTAGGACAGTTGCTCAGAGAACTCTGACTGCTGGAATGTGGATGTCTTTTCTTTGTGATAGTTCAGTGAGGGTATAGAAGACTGGCTGCTCTGTGTGTTGTAAGGCAGGTATATTAACAAAGATGGCTTCACAGGACCTTCTCTGCCCTCAGCCTCACAGACGGCCCCCCCTTTGGTTTAATGTTTTGTGTTCTTTGTCTTGAAATTATTAATAATTTTATCTTTGAATTTGTGTTTTGTAAATCAACTTCAATGAGACAGTGGAGCATGTGCAGAGGCTTGTAGCCTGAGCTCAAGGGGTCCCACCTCCCCAAGACAGGTATTTTTAGTCTCAACTCTATGCCCTCTGGATCCCCAGTTTGCCCAGATTTTCCTGCACTGCCATGGTTTGGTAACCCTTGAGAACTTCCACTCAGGGCAGTGACTGGAAATATGTATTAAGATGAAACCTTGGATAATTTGAGTTCCTGAGTGACTATGATGAATAGAGCTGACCCTTCAGCCCCATACTGAATATGTAGTGTAAATGAGAAATAAAATTTTAAACAGTTGTTTATCACTGCAGTAACATAGCCCACACTGACAGAAAAAGATATTGAAACTAGACATGGGGATTGCTACATTAAAGTCTATAATATGTGGCATTGTCTTATTGCTTGGTTGCTGGTTGACAGAAAACTGTTATTAGAGGCTAGACAAATGGTAAACTATCCCCTGTGATAATTTGGAAGGAAGTTGATGGACCTACTTAATTTGTATCTCTAGAAGAAGAGATAGAAAATAGAATGGCAGTAATGCATGTTGATTGCTGTTTACTCTTTCCTGTAACACTTCAAGATACTTCAAGACAAGACACCTCAAGAAAAATGAATTCCGATAAGAACAGGCCAATTTACTAGCAGGAATAAAAGTAATAGATCCATAAATTCAAGGAATTGTAGGGTTGGAAGAGACAACTTTTTCTCATTATCAAACAGTAAAAAATAAAATTGAAAAAGCTTTTAGTCAAGAAAGCTGATTAAACTCAAATGTATGGCTATTACATTTATTATAAAATCCTCTGAATGAATAAAAGGTATCTCCTTCAATGTTCAACTAAAGGTATGGTATCAAGTCAGTCTTTTCAGTTGAACAAAATAGCTTAGGATAAGACTAATATGAACAGAGCCCTCTGCTATATTTAGTTGGACATACAGTAAGAATAAGAAATGAACTTTTTTTTCTAAGTCACTGAATTCTTGGGCTTCCAAGACTGATATGTTGACTTTGACTTTTTGTCTTTCCTGCTTTGTGACTAGAGGACAGTCATTTGAATATACACTTGTTTACAGTCAAGAAGAATTGCATTGACTGTTCCTGCTATGAGTTGAAATAAATCAACAAAAATTTTCAAAGAGTCAATCCTGTAAATCCCCTATGGAAAAGGAAGTAACCCCCATGTCTCTCACTCTGTGTGCCCTGGACCCTTTTATGTTGACCTGACACCTGACAGAAAACTGTATCTTAGTCAGCTCAGGCCTCCATAACAAAATACCACAGAAAGGGTGGCTTAAACAACAGACATTTATTAGTTTGTCGGAAAAGTCACAATACATTTTTGCAACAAAAAACATAAAAAAATATGTCATGACTTTTCCAACAACCCAATATTTCTTACAATTTGGAGGTTGGGAGTTCTGAGATCAGGGTTCTGGCATGGTTGTATTCTGGTGACAGCTTTCTTCTTGGCTTGCAGACTGTCGCCTTCTTGTTGTGTCCTTGCATAGCAGAGAGAGAGGGAGAGAGGGAGAGAGGGAGAGAGAGAGAGAGAGACAGAGAGAGACAGAGAGAGACAGAGAGACAGAGAGACAGAGAGAGAGAGAGAGAGAGAGGGGAGAGGGGAGAGGGGGAGAGATAGAAAATGAATGTGAGCGAGCAC
Organism: Aselliscus stoliczkanus; assembly: GCA_033961575.1. Classification (NCBI taxonomy): domain Eukaryota; kingdom Metazoa; phylum Chordata; class Mammalia; order Chiroptera; family Hipposideridae; genus Aselliscus; species Aselliscus stoliczkanus. The sequence continues at coordinate 66,160,553 of CM066730.1, read as the reverse complement.
CCATATGTGTGCTTTCTAGTGTCTTCTAATAAGGACATTAATTTCATCATGAGGACCCCACCCTCATGTCCTCATCTAAACATAATTAGCCCCCAAAGGCCCCATCTCTGATTACTATCACATTGGAGGTTCAGGTTTTGACATATAAGTTTGGCAGGGAGGTATAAACATTCAGTACATACCATCCTATGATCCTGGAAGACTTGCTTTCCTTAGAATAACCCATTCCTTTTTCTTTTTTATTATCGAGTTAAATCTGAACCTTGGTGATCTATATTACCCAAAAGTGTTCATGTAATTTTATAGTTTTAAAAGAATACGGTGTTTACAGTTATTTACTAAATCCATGTGAAAACCCATTTGTCTTTTCAAATCATTAAATTTCCTTTCTCTGACTTAAAATGACATTATAAAATACATACTTGTGCACATTCAGTCAAACATGACATAATGAATGTATGTCTCCTGTAAACTCCTAAGTCTTTGGACTTTATCGCCTACCTTTTGGGCAGCCTCTTTTTTGTTGCTGTTAACTGTTGTAAAAGTTTTTGCTATTCCCTCACAGAGATTTTTATTATTCTTCAGGCAATATTTTCTAAAATCAGAAGTAGAGTTTTTATTGGATATTGCTTGCCTGTTATTTCTTTAGAAAGCTGTTTTTCAATCTGCTGTTGTATATCAAAACAGCATTGTAAACAGCTGAATTATTGAAAAGTTTAGGGGTCACTGGGGAGCTGGGAAAGGTGCCCTACAGAGGCTGGGTTGTCTTTTGGGAGAGCAGCACCGTGGGCTACCTAGAGACAGACAAGGTTGTTCCAAACGAGAGGTTTTCCATGCTTGTTGCTGGCAAATCCATAATATCTGAGTGATCTCTGATGACTACTCAAGATAACATGGAAAGTGTCTGAAAATTCGGCCCTATTATTTGGTGGGAAAGGCCATGTTGGAAGAAGATTTTGAGCTGCCTTTTCCCCCTCAGAATTAAATTGTTTAACTCAGTAGCAAACATTTCCCACTTCAATTTTACTGTGATAAATACTTAAAAAGCTGTGGCCATCCTTTACCCCTGCCTCTTGGCCAATAGTGCAGGCTTAGTGTTGAAACGTACCGCTGGGAACAATGTGTGGCTCAGTGAAAGGCTTGGAGGAGAAACCTGGGACACTGGGTTTTGAGTCCAACTCTGTCACTAACCAGCTTAAGACCTGGCACAATTCATTTAGCCTGTCTGAAACTCAGTCTTTTCCTCTATGGAAAAATAATTTGGATTAGGTGATATTAAAAGTAGCCTTCTCAATGCATAGTTTTATGATTTTTATATATTTAATGCAAATGAAGGGAATTTTATATGAAACTAGAAAACTCATTATTATGCAGTTTAGTAAAAACAACCACAAAAAAACCCAAAACAAACAAAAAACAAAAACAAAGAAACTACATGAAGCTAACAAGTGATACTTGAGTTAACAGGAAGGTTACATTTGTGTTCCAAAAGATTAATAGTAGCAGGAGAACTAACTTGGGGGCTCCAGTGTGTTATATTGATTTTCTTTTGGGATATCATATATGGTTAATGACTGGATCACATAAGAATGTATATAATGAAATTAGTGTGACCAAGAAGTACCAATTTTCTTTTCTTTTCTTTTTTTTAAGCTGAGCCATCCTGCCACCTGTTGGCAGCTCAATGGCAACTCAGCTCGGGCTGGCCTCGAACAGCTGTTGCTCAGAGCTCAGCTCGCACTCTTGAGCGAGCTCTTAACCAACTGAGCCACTCGGCTGGCCCTCAATTTTATTTTTTATCTGTACTGAAACTATAGTTGTTTTTTTGTGTGTTTTATTGTAAAGTTAACTTAGGCCAATGGAATGCCCCTAAAGTTAACACTTAAGCTAACCAGCACATATATAATATTGCTCTATCTATGTTAAGTTATATGAAAGTAAATTATAGGCATTTTTATACCAATCCAGTAAAGTATCATATAATTGGATTATATTGGGAACTCATTTCAAAAGATAATCATGGCTCTATCTAGGATAATTTTTTTGAGATCGGGTGGACAACTATTGAGACTAGTGACTTGTTAGGCTCCTAAACTGTTCCAAGAGGATGCCAGCCATATTTCTGCTGGTACATATTTTGAGGTCTTTGAACCCTTAGACAACTGGAATTATTTAGTAGCTTTTCAGGGAGTACAATACCAATCTTGTCATTATGGTGTGAAACAAAGTAATGTAGAGGTTAGTAGCCTGGAGTTAGATTCCCTGAATATAATTCTGGTAGCACTCCTTACTGAGTGACCTTCAATAAGTCGCTGTTCCAGTTTCCTTATCTGAAAATTAGAGATAATAATAAGGATTAAATGAATCGATATATTGTAAGGATTAAATGTGTTAATACATTGAAAGGGCTTAGAATAAATAATACTGGCACATAGCAAGTGGTTGTCCAGTGTTAGGTATTATTGTAATTATTATTATTAATGTTATTATTACATCATCATTGTCATCATCATCATCAGTCTCCAAGATTTATTAATAGTCAGCTGAGCAAAACAGGATTGAAGGGGGACTGTGTGAAAGATTTAGAGTCTATCTATTCTTCTATATATTCTTAACTCTACCCCATCTATCAAATTATATCTACAGAGAGCTAGAATTTTGTACCTTATATTGACAATTTTGTTTCAGTCAGAGAAATTAATACACTAAGGTTTTGTTTCTTGCCCATGTCATGGTCTAATTCAGGTTGAACGGCTCTCCTTGGAGATATTCCTCTGGCTAAGTATATAGGCTCCTTCCATTGTATGGTACAGCCATCTTCAACATGAGCCTTCAAGGTCACTGTGGAAGAAGAAAGGGAGGCACAGGCCTACATGGAGGGTGCATTGCTTTGTAGTGTTTAGAACCAAGTTACAAGGCTCTAACGTCATCTCACATGGCTAGGAAGTTTAGAGCTTCTGTGTGTGCAGGAAAAGGAAAGGTGGTTAAGGCAGTTTTTGTGACATGTGGTCCTGTGGACTGACTCATTTTTACAGGGCTCTGATCAAATCAGTGTAAGAAATAGTTCAGTGCCACATTATCTCATTTTTATTGTGTAAATGCTATTGAATAGTGTCTGCTTCATGTGAATCCCCAGTGGAACGCTGGGCCTGATCTTAGTTTAAGAATAGCTGTGCCTCTCCTAGGAAAATTGCTAATATTTCTCTTATGGAAACTAAATTGAGACCAGACTTCCCCTTTCAAATTGTCAGGCTACTAGAAAGTTTAGAGCCAAATTTGTTGCCCATCTGTAGCAACCATATTTCTTGCTTAATTTTATGTCCCATAGACTTAGTTTTCTTATATTGTTTCTTTCATAACTAGTTCATGTTATTTTTGTTGTATTTTATAAATCCTTATAAGTCATAATAAATATACTTTTTTAATGGGGCATAGATCAAGAGATAAGCAAACTGCCTTATGTAGAGGTATATCTCCTGGAAATAGTTATCACTGTGTCCACTAATGGATGAAGATTCTCTTGTTTAAACTCCTTGAGAGGTAAGACACACCCATCGGTAACAATGGCTTCATTTCATAGTGATTCTCTACTCAGGAGGTAGGGATAGAACCCACAAGAAAGCTTATCAGAATGTTCTGGGAGGGAAGTAGGAAGATGAGATTCACCCTCCTACACACACACCTCCAGTGCCACAGATACAGACAGATATTAAAATAGTAACGTACTCTTTCATTGCAGTATTATCATAACTCTATTCTTTCTTCATATTCTCATAGAATGTTTTATATTTATCTCACATTTCAATCTTTATCTAATAAGAAGGAGAGTCCCCTCTTCTCAGAATATCAGGTTACCTTACTGGAACCAAATGTTGAATTGAAGAGTGGTTCCTAGGCTGAGGAAGATATCTTCTTGACTAGAAAGGTGCTAATCTGCTATGCACAGTGTTTTGTTTTCTTCTGGGAAAAACATTGATTGAGCTATCTTTTCTCTAATATCACTACTAATGATCCTAAGAAGGTTTTGTTTTCCTCTCTTTGCCTCTTTCCCCCAGGAAAACAGTTTCATACTGTCTAGGGAAAGGCAGAGTACTAGAGAGGGAATGTAATACTTTGAAAGGCAAGCACTTTTAAAGAAATTGTGTCTTGTCTTTCTCACCACACTACCTGTTTGGTGAATTTGAACTAGGAATTGGAAAAGACTAAAGTGGCTTAGCTAATTCTTTATGCAGACTTCACAAATGGAGAGGACACAGGTTTACCTTAAGGATAAAAATAGGCGAAACTGTGTGAAAGATGGTGCATTTATGGTTAGTTTTTCTTGTGCCCAGATCCCACCAGCTGAGCCTCTGGCCATTTTTGTAGTTGACCAGTAATGCTTTCTTGCAAGTTTCTTGTAAGTTAGGTGATGCAGTGGCCAGCCTTCAAGATGGCCCCCAACGTTGCCCACCTCCCTGTAGTCATATGCTTGCATTGTGTCCTCTCACAGTGGACCAGGTTTGGTCTATGGGAACAATAGCATAGGACAGATGTGATGGTAACTCACTTCTGAGATTAGACATTTGTAACTTCCATCTTGGGTGCAGTCTCCCTTTTGGATCTCTTGCTCTTGGGAAAGTAGACAACCATGTTGTGAGTAGCCTTATCCAGAGGCTCATACAGTAAGGAACTGAAGCCTCTGGTCAATAGCCAGTAAGAAAGTAAGACCTACCAACAACCACACGGGTGAGGTTGGAAGCAGATTCTCTTGCCTCAGTTGAGTCTTCAGATGACTATCATTCTAGCTGACAGCTTAACTGTAACCTAGAGGGGAAAGCTGAGCCAGAATCATCCAGCTAAGCCCCTCCCAGATCCTTGATGATCAGCAACTGTTGGAGATAATAAATGCTTGTTGTTTTAGTCTACTAAATTTTGGAGTACTTTGTTATATGGCACTAATACAGATGAGATGGAATGAACATAAATCCTTTCTCCCAAATATCAGAAAATAAATCATTTGGTTTTCTTGAGCATCAAAAGATACCTGAATTTTTTTTCTTCAATTTCTTTCCTCCTTTCTACCTTAGGAAACCCCTTATCACCTGGCACAGCAAAGGAATTAGATTCTCTACTAATGTTGAAACCCACTTGACAGTATCTTGGAGTGGTGAATGAAGAGATGAGATTGTTCCCAATGCTTAGTGTAAAAAGATTCACCTCCAATAAATCTTGCAGTAATGGCCATTATTAATTATCATCGAGGCATCTCCCTCTTTTTTTCCCTCTTCTTTTGGAGATTCACAGAGGTGTCTCTTCTGTTGGGAATCACAAATGGATTAAAACAGAATTTGCTTCTGGCCTGAAGTTAGCTCTTTCTCTCCATATGTTCTATTTTCCTCCTTTATTATTTAGGAATGAACAGAGAACACTTTTAAGGAGCCAGATAGTCTGGCTTAAATTTTTCCATGAGATACTACAAAGAATCATGGATCAGAATGGCTCTCACTTTTTTTTTTGACAGCCGAGAGCTAAGTAGGAAACTTTGAGATACCTGGAGCCTGGTGTCCATTTTAATGTTCTACTTAAGTGAAAGGTTTTTAATATTTTACTAAGGTTTTAATTCATAATACAGCTTCTTTTGTATAGCATGATAAACATAGTTTTAGTTCCATTATCCCAGAGACTCAGATAATATTACCCTAATTTAATAAAGTGAGAAAGTACCAAAAGGATCTATGATTTGTGTAGAGCTCCCCAGATGGTTAGAAGCATTCATGACTAGAACCTCCATTTCCTACCTTCAATCTAGGTCTTATTTAAAAAAAAAAAATAAATACAAGAGTAGTCAGTCAGTTAGTTGAATTCAAATCAATTTCCTATGTATGCAAAGGGTGGCCTTCATATATTAAGAATGGCCTAAGATAGAGAGATCCTGTGAACTTTCTTAAGTGAGTGTCATTAATTCTCTGAGATAGTAAGTATGTATTTTAAACAGCACAAAACAGTTTGGACAAGTCCATGTAATTTTATTATTTAATAAAATGCATTTTACTTAAAATAACACTTCTGCTAAAACTGAATGGTACCTCTTTATTGTGGACACCACAGTGTTGTCATCTAATATGGCAAAAATATTCAGAATATGTTTGAGATTCAGCCATGCAGGATCAATGAAACAGATCCAAGAAAAATCACTTTTATCTGAATCGGCCTGAATTTGCCCAAGCCTGTCTTTGCAGCACCTCTGCTGAAGTGTGTCTAAGGGGGCAACCATTTATTATTCACAGGGCTACATTGTGTAAGCAGGGGCTGAACACAGTTAAAAGCAGAGTTAATCTTCATCTGGAATGTGCCTTCCTTCTGTTCTATTTGTCCATGGAGGACATTAATCAGTGCTTTCTTGGAAACAATGTTCTGGTATATGAGTTAAAATTATAATGAATCTAAAGAGAGGCAAATGAATAATCCTAAAAATAGATTCCTATTCAGCAAAATCCACACCTCTCTTCCTTAGACACAATTTTCCTGGTTAACTATCTACAGCAGTCAAGGGCATGGAGCTTTGTAAGGACTGTGCCCCTGGCCTTGATTCACATACGGACACACCCAAAACCCTGCAGGACTGCTGGTTTCTTGTGCAGAGCAATTAAACTGCCAGGTTCCAGTTGTGCTACTCCTTTCAGATTTTCCTAATATTAATTTCTACATGAGCCAATGCAAAAGAGCCACTGGGAAATCTGATTATTCTTCTCAAGGCTTCTTCTGTAGACTATCTCATTTCTCCCCAGTGAGAGGAGTGTTCTACAATGCTGTGTGCATACTGAACATTCATTGATTACCTTAAGAAAAGGAGTACTCTTAAATAACATACACAGAATTCCCAGTTAGATCATTTTAATTTTGATTGTTATGCAAATCTAATGAGGCACCTTTAATTTTTGTTACTCCTTAAGTTGGGTATCTTTCAAAAATATTTAAAGAAATGCCATTCCATACACAATGTGATATATAGAGGATGTATTACAGAATTGTATACCTGAAACCTATGTAGCTTTACTAACCATTGTCACTCCAATAAACTTTAATATATATATAAAAAAAAATGTTGTTCCAGAATACCTGCAACAGTATAGAATACATTTCCTCATGAAGGCTGACCATATCTGTAGTAGGTAACCTCAGGGATTCCATCATTTACAAATAAACACAATTTGGAGCTGTAATGTATTAAATTGAAAATTTGCCAAGGTAATTTCTGTCATCATTGATTGGGTCAGGACATGTTCTAACTGAGGGACTTTCACATCTACCACTCTGCTCTACACGGGTCTTTGGAATTTATGCACCATACCCATCTAGCATGTGCACACTCTGTTGTTGGGAAGGAGGTGGGCCTTACAGTCTATCCGCATGCCCATACTGGTGAGATGCCTTGGACCATGAGATGTACCATTGTCTCCAGATGCAGCCAGGCACCAGTTGTCCATTCCACTCTGTAGCATAGGTCCTCCCGGGACTGTTGAGGGGCAGCAGGAGATGGAGGCCTAGAGTAGGAACTTGGTAAAAATGTTTGTTAAATGAGGGACTGAAGCTTGCAGAAGAGAATTCAAGAGAGAAGTGAACATTTTCCCAAATCTAATTCTATTGGTAACTACTTTGTGTTTCTGCTAAATGTTCTCCCTCTTAGTGACACGCGCCAGTATGCGTGTGTCTGCCTGTGTGTGTGTGTGTTTCTGAGTCCTCCATTGTCCTTGACTTTCAGAGTGGTTCCTCTGCAGAAAAAACCTAGGGAGGGAGAAAGTCTTGGGTTCTTCTCAGAACATGAGTTATTTAAAAGGACTATGGGAAACTATGAAACAGGTAGGGCTTATGAGTGAACTTTGGGGCATTTGTAACTCCCCTGAGATGTCATGGAAAATTTGGGTATTTATCCATATATACGTATATGTATGTTTTAAGAAAGAGGATCCATAGCTTTTATCAGATTCCAATCAAGGTTTGGTTTCCCAAACTGTCAAGAATCAGTGCCAAAGAAGTTATCAGCAGTAATTACATACAGGCTTTGTAACTGGACTATTAACACCACCAGTACCCTAGGTGATGGGGTTTTAAAATGCAATTCTAAAAGTGGTTAGAAATAGTTTACTATTAGATACACACACTACTATTTGAGTACAAAATCATGTTATCCAAATAATCAGGACTTTGCGGAATGAGTTTCCCTTAAACTCAGAGCTGACTGATTTTTTTCTTTTTTCAGATATGCAAGTTCTTTATTTGTTCTGCTCACATGGACTCTGGAACAGAGTTTCAGTGATAATGGAGCATTTGCAAATTATGTTTTTTAGTACAGTGGAAATGGAGGTTTCATTTTTCATTCTTTTTCAGTCCAGTAGAGTTCTGGCCTCTCATGCCTGAAATATATTTTCTTTTGGAATGTATCTAGTCTACTGGCTAAGAATTCATGATGAAAAGGAATCTTCTAGAAGGCAGAAGCACATTGTGTTTCATCTTTATGATGAAATGCAAACTTCCCATTAAAAGGCAAATCCTTCTTTTGAGAACATTGACTAGAAAGGCACTTAAAAAGGGTCTTACAGATTAAATTTGGAGGATAAGAATAACTGAGAAAATTTATTTGATTGTGAATTGGATAAATTTTGACTTATTTTTTTTAATAAGCTCTGATGTATGTGTGTATATACACACACACACATTATATATATATATATATATATATATATATATATATATAGAGAGAGAGAGAGAGAGAGAGAGAGAGAGAGAGAGAGAGAGACAGAGACAGAGACAGAGACAGAGACAGAGACAGAGAACAGAAGGCCAGGCCACCTAGTGTTTGTATAGAACTTAATAAGTATTGTCTTGTTTTTACCAAGAATATTTAAAGCAGCACATAGTTTAGCAAACATTCATTCATTCATTTATTCATTACCCAGACATTTGAGTTTCTACAAGGTGCTAGGGCCTTTGTTAATCTCTGATGTGAAAATATGAATAAGAAGCGATCCCTTTTCAAAGCCTGCCTTTCAGCCCAAGAGACGGACTAAACACAACCCCATATTGCCAGGGTGATTATTGTCAGTGGAAGCTATGTAATTGGGAGGGATCTAATGTGAGATCTCCTGGATATAAACTTGGTACCATTAACATGTTAGCTTTGTGACCATGGCCAGTCACCATGCCACTGTAGGTCTCAGACTCTTTATATTAAAATTAAATAGTACTACCTCACAAGGTTGCCATGAGCATGTGAAGGACTTAGTAGAATGACAATAAATTCTGCATAAATGTTATTTGTTATGATTAATTTTATTAATAAAACGCAGTGTGAACAAAGTACTTGGGAGCACAGAGAGGGGAACTATGAAAAATTACTAGAAATGTTTTGGAAAGATAATGAAGGAGATGTGTTATCTGAGCTAAGTGGGGTTGGGTGTAAAGGATCTTCAAAGAAACACCAATGGCATGAAAATGCATAGGTACTCAGGGGAGGAGGATTAAGGCTGTGGAGAAAGCTTTCTAGAATGTTTATATTGTTTTCATTCACATGGTCAACTTAGTTTTTTAATCTCTCTTATAGAAGTCTTAAACCTGTGGTACTTGAAATTTGAATTGATATAGTCATGCAGGTAACATGGCAGATAACAGCTATTTTTGTTGTTCTTACTCTGAGGGGCACATATGTTTTTGAATAGGCTTAGAATTTAAAATAAAATCCTTATCTGTTAATGTTTTCAAAATCAGCTCATATCGTCAGTGCATTCAAATGCTTTTATAGAATATAATATTTCCTCTGCACACAGGGGTACTCAGCAAGTGTTAGCTTTAATTTTCAGATAAATTAGAAATCAGTGTACTTGAAATACGATTATTTTAGCAAAACCAATTCTCATGTTTAATGAAATTCTTATCTATGAAAACATCTGCAAAGAATTCAATGCTATTAATCGAATTGAAACTATTTGATTACTAGGAGATGAATGTTAAAATGACTAATATTTTTGGGAGACAAATTTAATTTGCTTTTAAGTACTATAGCAAATGACATTCTTCTAGATCTCTGAATGGTATTGATGTTTATGTGTTCAGGTATTGCACAAATTAAGGAACTATATCATTTTCATAGGTAGGAGTTAAATGTGGTAGAGGAGTCATTAAAGTAATTTACAGCTGATGATATGTCAAAGCAGTTTCCTATGAAATCTTACAGAGATGGGAGGGAGTATGAATCATTGAGAATTAAAGATTTTTCATCTCTAATTACTTTTGCTCTCTCAGAAACCATACATAAATCTTTAATGTAAAAAAGGAAGACAACAAACACCGGAGAGGGAATCTTACACTTAATGCTGGCACACTTTTTGTTTTCAGTATTCTGGGATAAGCTGAATTTGTGTACTTGATTTTTAGTGTCTCTTCATCTTTGCTACAACAACATCAGCAACAAATTGTTCATAAGGCTATGAGATTGCATTTGTTTGTCCTATTCAGTTGACTAAAATGAATGGGGAATGCCTAGAAAGTTTTCCTTCAATATAAATTTTTATTTTTTAATGCAAGTTAAATAAACCCTTATACTAAAAAAATATTACAGGTAGCCCTGAATTTGTATATGAAATCCAAGTATGTTAATTGTCATTATTTAATTTAATCAAAGGTTGCAGTGGGTATCTATTGTTTTGGTCATACAGCATCTACTCACTATTCTCTGGATAAAATGATGCCATCATCATCATCTTTCCTCTGGGAAATCCTCTGTCACCCATCTTCATTGGGGGTGGGGAATGAGTATCTGGCTGAGATCTAGCCAATCAGAGCATGATATTCTCATAGCCACAGTGGTTGGTCCAGGGATGGGTATATGCGTACAGCTATTTTGTTACTATAAGGATCTTGAGAATGAAGTTAACATGGAGGAAAGTAGAATAAAAATCAGGGAGAAAGGTCAAGTCTCAGTGACTCTTTGAACTTCTGGAAAAAAGACCTAGATTTTTTAGTTATTTCTTCCAAGCGACGCCCCTTTTCAGTTATGCCCGTTTGAGTTGGGTTTTCTGTCCCTCAACAACTGAAAGAATCCTAACCAAATATGCACAGAATTTTTTAGTGGGAAATCAATGAATTGCAAGAGTGGCGGGGGTTAAAATGAAGTACAGCTTCATTGCTATAGCCTATTTCAAAGGCATGGCTTTTTTTTTCTCTCTCTCAATATAATTTCTTTGCAAATAAGATTGCTAAAACTTATGCTTAGATGTAGGCATGTATAAAGAATCAATCTGGCAGTTTTGAAATAAAAATCCTGACAAAGTAATCCAAGTTCTTTTATGTTTTCTGAGAGAAATGATCTTTTTGTGTACCGGGCCTCTGAGATGAAGACAAATCCAGGTTTCAATTTTTCAATAACCCCAGGGGAATGAGGCACTATCAATGCCTGCTGTACCCAATGCCAAGAACAGCAGAGAATTGTTGGAGGCTGGCTTTGACCACCCAGGCTTGGATGCAGAGCTAGGCAAGCTGTGGACTTGTGCATGCCCTGAACTCACCACTGGGCCAGGCTGGCCAGAGAAGATGCCCACGCTTGTGGTGAAGTGGAGGTTTACATGAAAACCCTGGGATAACATCAAGAAAAGGAGGCAGCTGCCTGATCTAGCCTCAACATCAGCTTTCTAGAGGTTTTTTTGCAGGGATCTCTCATCCATGGACCACCCTCCTCAGCCTATGTAGTAGTTTGGGGTCCCTCTTCATGTTTTAGTCTATGCATTTAAATGTTGGTTATATTTTGATAAGATCAAGGTGTCTAATAGGTCACTCTACCAGACTGATGTAACCTGAAGTCTGCGATAAGGTTTTAAGAATTTATTCTCCCTAGTGGTTGTCATTGTACCAGGTCATTGTAAGATTATCAGGTGATGGTCAGACAGTGTGTGAAATGGTCAGCTCAGAGACTGGCCCACAGAAGTGGCTACGTGCGTGTTGGTGTGAGAAGAGGAAGGGATGGATGTGCCTGCAGCCTAGTAAGTGTCTAGTTAGCTAAAAGTGAGAAATCTTTCTGGAAAGAACAAGGGTTTAGAGCTTAGAAAATCTTCTCCACTTCCTCTTTGGAGGAAACTGATAGCCTCTGTCCATTGGTCTCACAAGCACCTCATCACTGGGAAGCACCCCCAGAATACTTCCAAGAGCTCAGGGAAAATAGTTGTCAACTTAGAACTTCAGACAGCCAAATACTCTTTCAAGAATGAAGGATAAAAGAAAAAAAAATTAGACATAGAATAGGAGAGCTTACTATCCACAATGCTTTATAAAGGAAATAGACATAGCTCAGCAAGAAGAAAATTGAATCCATAGGTGAAGCATGAGTTAGAAATGAAAATATAGTGGAAATGAAATCTAACCATTGATGGTGCTTTCCCCCTTCTCCCCCTAGTACAAATAAGGTAAAAGTTAATTTTAAGACAATACCAAGATATATTAAAGTTCAAAGGTGATTAAATCGTATATTCAGGAGGAGTATATAAAGTTGAAGATTTGAGAGTTTTAGAAAAATTCAGGGGCCGGCCAAGTGGCTCAGTTGGTTAAGAGTGCGAGCTCTGAGCAACAGGGTCGCCGGTTCTATTCCCACATGGGCCAGTGAGCTGTGCCAGAGCTGAGCTGCCACTGAGCTGCCAACAGATGGCAGGATGGCTCAGCTGGCGACAGCATGTACTCCTAACGCCTCCCACATGGGATGGTGAGCTACAGCCACCCGCAACTAAGATTGAACATGGCACCTTGAGCTGGGCTGCTGCAAGCTGCCAATGGGTGGCCAGATGGAGACTGGACTTGGAGCTCAGCTAGCTGCGCCCTCCAAAACAACTTGGCCGTTCCCCTTCCCCAATTCCCCAACACTGTTCCCCTTCCCCAATTCTCCAATAAAATCTTTAAAAAAAAAAATAGAAAGAGGGCCAGCCGAGTGGCATATTGGTTAAGAGATGGTTTTGGGATGCCAGGGGCCCCGGTTTGGATCCCACATCTGAGGGCCAGTGACACTGCCCTCTACAGCTAACAACACCTCCACCTGGAGTTGGGCTGTGTCAACCCTGGCGATGGTGTGGGCTGCAGCCCCTGCTGCAGTGGGCTGCCATAGGCTACAGTGAGCGGCTGGCAGCCAGCGTGAGCGGCTGGCAGCCAGTGTGAACTGCCAATAGCCGCGGTGAGCGACATCCAGAGGCCAGCGACCGATCTGCCTCATCCGGGAAGAACGCAATGATGATACCAACATAGGCCAGTGAAGCAACGTCCTCTGCAACTAAACTGAAGAACAAAAAGACAGCAACTTATCTGTTCCCCTTCCCCGATTCCCCAATGCTGTTCTCCTTCCCCAATTCCCCAATAAAATCTTAAAAAAAAAAATAGAAAGAAAAATTCACAAATTGAGGTATATTAATACTTTAAGATGACATTAGGAAAAATTACAAGCTTTACCTTTCAAACAAAGACATAACATGATAGAGAAAAATAAAATTATCAGTGTAATCAAAGGCAGGACAAGGAGAACAAGAGAAGCAAGGAAATGAATGGTAAGGAGAAAGTACAAAATAAGATAGTAGAAATAGTTGCAAATCTATAAGTGTTCAGAATAAATATTGTCAAGTAACAAATAATTACTGTCAAGTAACAAGCAAGTATTATCAAGTTACATCATGTTGATTTTAAGTGATATCAACATGGTAGACCAGCTAATAGACACCTCGATCTTAGCCAAAACACAAATAAATATGGAAAAATATTTATTTTTTATCAATAGATTAAGTACACACTGTCCTTCCTACTCACTGTTGTTTTATAATATTGACATTGTGTGAGCACATCTCTCTACCTTGATCATCTTCAATATTTTGTCTATTCCTGATCTTTTCTCCTTTCAAATAAATTTTAAAAGTAGCTTGTCAAATGTAATTAAAACATATTGATATTTTGTTTGAATTGCATTGATTAGATTGCTCTGATAATTTAGGGAGTATTGATACCTTTTTGATATTGAATCTTTCTACCCATGAAAATGATTGTTCTCTCTGTTTTTAAATCATCTTCATCAACATATTTTGATAGTGTCTAACTTTCTCCAAAAATATATCATGTATCTTTTGATATCCTGGGTACCTTCTATATTTGTTGGCTACCTATTCTATTTCCCCCCACATTTACCACGTATCTAATTAAATATTGTTTTTGTTCTTTAAAAAATGAAGCAGCTCTCATTTTTGGAGATGAAAGGAATTCTATCTCCTAAGTTCTTCCTATTATTAATGATGTATGGATAACTATAAGACCATTAATATGTGCAGATTCTGCCATGACTGCTGGTCAGAAGTTAAGGGAAATTAATTGCAGAGAATACACTTTTGTGGCAAATGTGTCAGAAGCCATGATTTACTAGCTGTGTCTAGACTGTCTGATAACGGTTGGCAGGGCAGCCAGGGTTATGACAGATGTGGCTGATCATCATTTAAAAACAGCATTATTAACTTGCTTTCAGAGAATGTAAACATCGTGACGTGGAAGGCTGCTCTTCTTCTTCCCAAATCTACTTATATATAGGCCATTCGAATCTTATGATTTCGAATCAGCCAAGTTCTGGGAGTATTTTTGCATTACTAACTTAAAGTTACCCTAAACAGCAGTAAAAACTTCTATTCATAAACCACATCCCAACGAATACTATTTATTACAGATACCAGTGTGGCCTTTGCCAGCATCTTTGCATCTGTCTATTTGTTCAGAATCAAGCAGCTAAAAATAACAATGACAATTGTGCCTCAAATGGATGTTAAGGCCAGCTGTCTTTAGGACTTAGTATAGTCTAGATAGTTACTTAACACAAGGAACAATAGGCAAATAGTAACTAATAGGTAGTTTTAGCAAAGCTTTGAATTTGGATCCATTGTTTATTTATGCACACGGAGAAACCCATTTGGTACCCTGTGGGACCTTTCGAGAGTGTTTGCTTCTGCCCATTGGTACCACTAGGATCTTTGGCTGGTTTCAGGATCGATGAAATAACACTCTTGTAGAAACCCTAAATTATCCTAGCTCATCTCTGTATTTCATATCAGATAGCAATGAGTTGGAGAGACCCTGGCTGCTGGTTATAAGTTTGGAGCAAAGCTTAGTGCTTAATCATTTAAAAAACACATTGTTTTTTCTCCTTAGAGAATTATAGTAACTAAGGTCAAACAAATCATCGGAGTAAAACATTCACCTACTTATTGTGGATTTTTTCAACTATTATATTTACACATTGGATTACACATTCCTTTGCATTCCCTGAATGCATTTTATGGCTTACCTGTCTTGGGCTATAATTTCCAAGAGGACAGCACCCATGGTGGTTAATTGTTATGCGCCATATTATAAGCAAATGGTTGTGTAGCAAATGTTTGAAGATGATAGTGGTAGTGCTAACTCTATCTCTATACATTTGTCTTCAGCTATAACATAACTGACTCAATATAAAGCTGGATATGATAGTTTTGGATGTAAACGTGGAAGTGTCTTTGATATCTCCCCATACTGTCAAAGAATCAGTTTCCAGCTTGAATGCCAAACAGGAAGTCATTTTTGCCAAAGAGTCAGAGGATGCACAAAAAGAACCATAGTCTGAAGGTGCAGGGTAGAGGCATGGCTACCACACCAGGAGGTCATTGATAGAGGAGGAAGCAAGGCCAACAAGGTGCACCTTGCAGAGCCTCCTGGAGAAAAGCCCAGCTCCCTAGCCATGCCTCTGGGGAAGGCTCTTACCCTAAAATGAGTTTTCAGCAAGAGCATAAGACCAAGAACAGTTTAGAAAATAGTAGTACAGTGAAAACTTTGTCCTAGCACACCAAAATAAAGGATGGAAGATGAAGTTGTCAGAAAAAGACAGATCACATGTATTTCGAAGATAGGGAATGTTAATTCATGAGAAAACAGCTTTGTGTATAGGGAATTGCATAGTGTACAGAGACGGTGAGCTGGGTCGACCTGACACCTAGGGTATAGGGATTCCTGAAACTTTGGGTGTGTGGCAGGTGGAAGATGGGAAGGGAAAGGAATATATCTGCGAGAGTTTCAAGGGTCTGACATAGGAGTGGGAAAGTGCTCTGGTACCCAACACTAGCACAATGGAAATGAGGGGAACTCTCCAAGGAATTTTGATGAATGCTTCATCTACTGCCCATATTCTTTCTGTCACACATCAGAGCATTGCTTGGTTCCTCGCTCAGTTTAACAACATGGCTCCGCATTTTTATTTTGTCCCTTTGAATTTGGTCCCCTAACCCTGATGTTTACTCTCCTGGAGCCTCCATATAATCTTGGTTTTATGCACAGAACAGTGTAATGAGGATCATTTTTGTAAGTATTTAACTTATGCATTTAAAATTGCTTGCTTAAATCATCG
The DNA here is from genome assembly GCA_033961575.1 of Aselliscus stoliczkanus. NCBI lineage: Eukaryota > Metazoa > Chordata > Mammalia > Chiroptera > Hipposideridae > Aselliscus > Aselliscus stoliczkanus. Next base: position 66,144,139 of record CM066730.1, on the reverse strand, counting down.
ACTGAGCCAAGGGGTTTATTCTCCAAGAACAGATACCTGAGTAGAGCAGAACAGTGTGACTAGAATAGTGATTTTCACACTTTTTGACTACCATGACTTGCAGGAGGAAATTCATTGTATGTCATGACCAGTTTCACAAGCCTATACATATAAATAGCTAAAAGGCTTAACAAAATAATAGTGATGCTAGCAGTGCGCTATGTGCTATAAATTTCCTGTCTTATCATCTTATCCAATTTCTCTTTTGAAAATGCCTTTTGTAATTTGTAAAACTTACCTTGTAACACCCAGTGTGGAACTATCTGCATTTTAGAAAATACTGATCAAGAACAAGGGTCAGCAAACTATGGCCAGGGTCAAGTCTGCTGACTGTTTTTACAGAGTGGTATTGGAACACAGCCCTGTGCATTTATTTACACTTTGGCAAGGGCTACTTTTGTGTCGTTGCCACTATAGTCCTACAAAGCCTAAAATATTTACTATCTGTTCCTTTACAAAATAAGTTCACTGACCCTCACTCGGTAACAAAGAAAGGCAGTTTAGGTATATACATGAGTATATATGTAAAATTTATGTTCACATTTACATTCACATTCATATTTTTATACATATTCATATCTATGAATAGCTCTGTTTATATTTATTCTCAAGTAATTTTTTTATTGCAGTCAAAATATGTCAAAGTCACTTAGAATGTCCCCTGATAAAAAGGGGCTGTTTAGTGGCTTCTGCCATTAAAGTGTGTGAATGACATAAAGATTTTAGTGTTGCCTATAGGAGGGGCAATATGGGTTCTTATAACAATGCTGGATAACTTAAAGAAAATGTGATAATAAAGAATTCCTAAAATTTTGGCTCAAAATATGGGCTATTCACAGGGACCTTCTGTACCAGATTTAAAGAAAAAAAAAATCCTGCATTTTAGAGCTTAAAGACTAAGAGAAAACTAATTTGATCTTGCAGGTTGCTAACATATAACTTCAGGTGGGATCATGGCTTCCACAGATCTATTAGAAAGTAAGAGCATTGGTTGTTACACATATTGTGGTAATTTGGAACAGCTGCTATTGAGGTTCACTTTGTGCTGATGCTGTAGGGGGAACCTTACAGTCCAGGTGGGGGTATTGGGCACACATATGACCACAGAGTGAAAACTCTTGTGGTGCATACTGATTGCCTAACAAATGCAATGGACATTCAATGCCAGGAGAGATTGGGGAAAGGAGGAGGTTGCTGAGCTGGAGAAATCATAGGCTGCCATGGACTAAAAGTTAGGGGGATGTGGGCTTGGGAGCCAGTCTATACCTGCTTCATACACTTGAATAATCACACAAGCTTTCTGGAATTCCTGAGTCCTTATCAGTAAAAGTTTGGTGACAGATGATTTTCAGAAATATTGCATAGTTCTTTCTACATTTTATAGTAAGAATTAAATCAGACCTTAAGAAACGTAGGACTTGGTTTTGAGGATAAAAGCACAGGACATTTCAGGAGCTGGGACTAACATGAACCAAAGTGTGTGGAACAGAAGAGGGGATACAGAGTGGTTTGCCCTACATGTTATAAATAAAATGGCAGGAGAGAGAATTTGGAATTGTAAGTCATCAACACTTCATGGTGGAGGAAAGGACTATATGATCGTATTTGGGCTCAGGGTGAAAGATGTAGATTTTGAGCTATCCTTTTTTAATTGGTTCACTTGGATCTTTGAAGTTTCTTATTCTGGACTTTGGTCAGTATCATTCCTCAAACTCTAGCAGAAACAGACAGAGTAAAGAATTATACTGTGTTCCTGTATTTTTATTTTTTTTTAAAGATTTTATTGGGGAATTAGGGGAGGGGAACAGTGTTGGGGAATCGAGGAAGGGGCACAGACAAGTTGCTATCTTTTTGTCCCCAGTCCAGCTGCGGAGGACGTTGCTTCACTGGCCCATGTTGGCATGTCATTGCGCTCTTCCCGGACGAGGCAGATTGGTCACCGGCCTCTGGATTGTAGCTCACTGTGGCTATTGGCAGCTCGAGCTGGCTGCCAGCAGCTCACGCTGGCTGCCGGCCACTCACTGTAGCCTATGGCAGCCCACTGCAGCAGGGGCTGCAGCCTACACTGTCGCCGGGCTTGCACAGTCCAGCTCCAGGTGGAGCTGTTATTAGCTGTAGAGGGTAGCATCACTGACCCTCATATGTGGGGTCCAAACCGGGGCCGCTGGCATCCCAAAACCAGCTCTTAACCAATGCGCCACTCAGCCGGCCCTGTGTTCCTGTATTTTTAACATGAAAGGGAATGTAGCTATATCTCTGGTTAGTTTATGAAGGTTCCCGATCCCTAGAGACCTGTAGTCTGTAAATAAGGATCACCACCTACATTATATACATATAATATTCAGTGTCACACCAAAGTGACAAATGAAAACTTGTAAATTTCCTCAGCGCCTCAGGGACACACATATACATATATACACACAAATGTGTATTTGTGTATATTCTCAAATATACACAATTCTAACTTACGCAAATTAGCAGCCGCACTCTTTTGGAGGGTTAACAGCTTTTGGGCAGAAATGAGGTTAAGTAATTTGTTTTGGTTTTGATAAGTCATCCTCATAAGATTGTAGTTTTCTCATTAGCTTAGCTGCCTTTTAAAGATAGCATTAAAGTGATTATTTTGATTAAAATACCAGATAGTTGCTTTCTATTTATAGTTTTAATCATATTTCCAAATGATTCATGTTTGGCATTAAATTCAGTATAACAATGAGTATTGAATATTGACATCTCAAAGCTGCAGCATGGTTTTTCTTGCTATTTCCTCTCACAGAAATATATCTAAATAAAAAAAAATAAAAATAAAAATAAAAAAAAAGAAATATATCTAAGGACTATTGTAATTGTGTACAAATAATCATCCTGTAAATGTTTAAGTGTTACTTTCCCCTTTCATATCAAGGATCTTATCAGTGGAAATGGGATTAACTTCAAAATAGCAGTGCTTGAATAAATAACTTTAGTAAAGAGAATATTTCTATTATACTTCTCAAGAGAAGTAAAATAAATAAAAAGTAGCATAGGTTATCATGAGTAATGTGTTATATTATCATGGAGTAACATACCAGCTTCATGTACTTGCCTGATAATGGAGGCATGTTATTATAGAACAATGCCTAAGGTTTCATATTAACTCATTAACTACTATTTATAATAGACTAGTTGCAGGTGGATTTTGGAAAAAGGCCCACACAGATTAGGTAGATTACATGCATTTTTTTCTTATCTAGAGAAGTACTAGTTAGACTTCTCTAAAGTCCTAATTAACATTATCAATGCTCCCTATTCTACATATGCACCCGCCTAGCTAGTCTGGCAATCTGCAATATAGTTGATGTATCATACAACACATGGCAATCAGAAGATTCATCTGGATGTTGCAGTTAATGGGTGTTTTATACCCTCTTGAAGTTATTATCCTTGTAGACATAAATGGAAATACTATAATACTCAAGTAGCTTCTGAATCACAGCACTCCCTTCATTCCTCCTCTACTTGGTGATAGTCATTTTCCATGTTGAGTGGAGTATGATTGGGGATGGTTTCTGATATTGTCTATTGATAGATTATCATGTGAATATGATTGAAACACAAGCAGTCATGATGTGAATTTGGTTTCAAATCTGTTTTGTGAAACAAAACAGAGAAAGGTTGTCAATGTGAACTATGGGGAAAAAGAGAGAAATATATTATGAATGATGCTTAGAAGAATTAGTGGTCCAAGAAACAGATTTGTTCAGTCTGACATGCTACAGAGGGAGCTGAAAGATAATAAATGACCTTGATTAAGACATCTGAAGACACTGTAGAAGTGGAGATGTAAGAGGGAATAGCCTTGATCCCTTGTAGTTGTTACTGATGAGAAACTCATGGTGCCTGAATCTAGCATGAGTTATTCATTCATTCATTCACTTATTCATGCATTCACTATTCATTATCACTTTTTAACTGAGTGCCTTTTATGTTCTAGGTCTAGGCACTATATGTGTTTAATGTAACAAAACAGACACAATCTCCCACTATGAAATTTACATTCTAGTTAGGACATATAGATGATAAACAGATAAATGTATAGTTTCTTTCTACATGTTATAATAAGCACTATGGGGGAAAAGGAAGTAGGATAGATGGAGTAGGATGTGACAGGGAGAGAGAGGTTTTGCTGTTTTATAAAGCTGGTAGAGGAGGGGAGATCGAGAAGCTTCCTTTAAAGTGGGAGGTATTGCAGCATGTGAATATTGATAGGAATGATCTAAAAGAGAGGGGAAAATGGAGGATTCAGAGAATAGAGGGAAACATCATGGGGGGATATTCTTGATTAAGCGTGGAAAGTGGGGTCTAGTACAAAAATGGCGGCTTGGGTTTAGATAGAAGCATGGATAACGTAGAATGATTAAAATGGAGGTTAGTGGAGAGGTACAGTTATGGTAATGCCATGATTTGGCCATAGGAAGAGGTGCTGAGGTTTTAGATCAAGGACAAGTTTCTGGGGCAGAAAATTCAAGGAATGAGGAACCAGGGTATTACTGGATAGCTATCTTGTGGATACTGAAATCACCAAAAATGATGACAGAAGGGGTGTTGGAAAGAGCTATAGTAAACCAAGTGCTAAATTTTTAAGGGAATAAGGGATGTGATCCAGTGGATCTGTAGCTGATGCAAAAATATTTAAATGAATAACTATAAACCCTTCACCACTTAGAAGATGGGTATTCCTATCTGAATCCTTTTCCCTGACTGAAAGGCTGAGGAACAGTACTGGTTTGCACTGGTCCATGGGACTATCCTTTATCTGGAATTTCAGAGACATTGAAAGCCAGAGAGTGTACAAAATTGAAACTTAAATGGAATCAGCTGAATCAATCAACTGGAGACATGGGTACAATTGAGTCACCAAAATAAGGCAGTTCCTCAGCACTGCCTTATTTTGGTGACTCAATTGTAGGAGATCTGAGGACCAGGGAGGACAGCAGAGGAACTTGTAGGAATCAGGTGATTGGAAGGCTTCTTCAAGATGGGAAGGATAGAGCAGAGAAATAGGTGGTGCTTCTTATACATGGGCTTGTGAGATGTCCCCAAAGTGAGTGTGACAGCTTGTCCAGCTTTACTTATTTAAAGGGTCAAGATCAGAGTAGACAACATCCAAGTTCCAAAGAAAATAATTTCTCCTACAAGAATATATTGATTTTTTTACAATTATGAACACCCCAACCAACCCAGAACCCCATGTCTGCATTCTGACCTTGCTTATAAAAGCGTGTGTGTTTATCATTCCATCAGCCTCTTTTATTTGGTCATATTGGTACATGGAAGCTTAAAAAGCATTTTTCTTGGGTTAGAAATGTTAAGTCAGTTTTACTGGAAGAACTGAGGCTTCTCATTCGAGATTACCCCACTGGAGGGCATTGGGAGCAGCAAGGCAGCATATGCTTCCCACTTCAGGGTGAATCAATATTAATTAATGTAAGCAGGAAGTGGGCATGTAGGGATGTCCTGTTTACCCACTGATGCTCTTGGGGTCCCAGTGGCTGCTGTCATTTGCACTGACATTTAAAATTCTCTGCTTTTTCCATCACGTGGTCTGCTTCCCTCACGGAGTCTCTTTCTGTTCACAGCCTGTGTAAGATTTTTCTCCTGTCTAAAAAAAGCTGCTCAAAATGCAGAACCTTGCTTCTTGTCTCTCTCTCTTTTTTTTTTCACTTCCTGCTGCTATTCTTGAAAATAATTGTGGCATATAGTCAATCCACAAAACATGAGAATAGGTAGAACCTTTACAGAGTCTGCTTTATAAATTTAAGATTGTCATCTCTTCATTTTCACAAATGCTAAAGATGAGGGTCTCTGATTTCATTTCTTTCTTGCTAAAAAGACTAAATTTAGTTGGTTGATTTACTTTTTATTATCCAAACATTAATTTTGCAAATCAAAGAAACTTTTCCAGATGGTCTTTAAAAGGATAATATATCTGATCCCCAGAGCCCCGAATCAGAGAGAACACATTAGGGATTTTTTCTGGGAGTGAGCTGTTTTTTCCTTTTTACATTCCCATTTATCATTTAGTAGATTTCCTCTCTATATGGAGAAATAAGATGTGAGAGTCTGCTTCATCTTTATTTTCTGTTAAACAGGTATATATCTTTAATATTTTATGGTACTGTGCAAATTACAAATGAACTTTGAGAACTTTGACCCTTGGTCTTGACATTAAGGTAGTATCTATTTATTTTACTTAATTTTGCTATTTGATTGTGAGACAGATGAGTTGATTGGAAATGAGAACACTGGAGGTTGGCTGTGTGGTGGTAGTAAAATAATTCTCAGTTTGGTGCATTACATAGCTCTCAGCATGGCCCTATAGTTATGGTCATTCATTTCCTCCACTCCCTAGTGAATTTTCCAATAATTGTTCCAAACCTTTCTTACACATATCCAGCTTTCCTCCTCCCATTATCCCTTGCCTTCTCCATACTTGGGGAGATTTTGAAACCATTTGACTACCTCAATTTCTTCCTACATTAAACCCCTTTTATCTTTCAAGCTAAACCAGTGTTATAACATGGTCATGATTTTGAACCATTTTTAACTGACTGTTTTCCAAGCTGATTTTAGAGCTCTTCAACTGCAGTTGGTGCTTTTGAGGAATCAATATAAAGAAGAATCTCTATAATAATAAAACTTGTTTAGTTTTGGTTCTATTGTTTGTTTGTTTATTTATTTATTTTAAAGATTTTATTGGGGAATCAGGGAAGGGGAACAGACAAGTTGCTGTCCTTTTGTTCTTCAGTCTAGTTGTGGAGGACGTTGCTTCACTGGCCCATGTTGGTATTGTGATCGTTGTGCTCTTCCTAGCTGAGGCAGATCAGTCACCAGCCATTGGACGGCCACTCCCAGTAGCTTATGGCAGCCCACTGCAGCCTACATCATCACCAGCGACTCAAGGCAGCCCAGCTCCAGGTCAAGCTGTTGTTCACCATCTTGGTTGTAAAGGTTGCAGTGTCACTGGTCCATGTGGGATCTGAACCGGCATCCCTGCTGCTCAGAGCTCGTGTCCCAAGCCAATTCTTAATGAGCAACTCAGCCGGCCCTGATTCTATATTTATATTCAACCAATGCTTACTGTGAAGCATTTTAACGTATTTGTTACATTTCTGAGTTTTTATCTTTGTTCGTTTTTAAGATAGATTTTTAAAGGAATCATGAATATTGTATTTACTGATCTAGTATGCTTGAGAATGTGTTATGTTGCAAATTGGAAATATCCTGATGCCAAGATTTGAAATCATAGTTTTCAAAGTTCTTTTATAAAGTGTATAGCAGGTAGGATACTGAAGATGAATATCTGGAAAGGTGACACAATGAAATCTTAGCAGTATGAACTGGAAATTCAATTCACAATTATCCCAGGAGCATAATATAGATTTAGTTGTTCATTAACTTAACAGATACTTATTAAACACTCACAAGCATTATTGTAGGCATTGGGGATACAGCAGTGAAACAAAAAAGGGCAAAAATCCTTGCTCTCAATGAACTTATTCTCCTGGACAATGTGGTTTCCATTACTAAAATGGAGTGATAAATGCTAAGGAGAAAGCAACAGAGGAAAGGGGAGAGGGGGTAACCAGTGTTGGTGTAGAGACTGAAACTTGAGGTTAGCTAGGGAAGTACTCATTGACGAGGTGATTCTGAAGACCTGGTATAGGAAGAAAGTAAATAACTTGCTTGTTAGAGTGAAGGCTAGTGAAATAGCAACACTCCCTATGAACACGTAAATAGAGGTGCTTTCTTTACTCTGTTATTTGTTGAGTTAGAAGTGGAAAATAAGCAGCTGGAAACTTCCTAGGAGGTCATGAGCCAATGGAGCAAGCTGTGTGCTCCAGGTTCGAGTGCTTCTTGCCGATGGACTTGTGTGTGGTTGGGTTAGATAATGGTGATCTGGAAATTTATGTTACAGTTGGAAATGGCCCTAGAAACAATATGATTCAGCCCTCTCACTGTATAATGAGGAAATGGAATAGGCCCCCAAATGCTTGTTAACCTGAATTGACTAAAATAATATTTCTGAAGACCCATACTAAACACACATATCTTTTGCCTGATGGAATGTTTATTCCTAATACCTCACTTCCATCCAGTACCACCACTGCAGTGGTGGTAATTAGAGTACCATTTTAAACTCAAGTCATAAAATATGGCCATAAAATAAACCTCAAACAACCATTTTTCTTCTCCATCATTCCTATCCTTTAAAAGTGATGAACTTTGGCATGGCATGGATTTCTGAAGACATTGACAATGTCACACAATTTCTATAATAGGAGTTCTGGGTTTCCCAATTCTTTTTATGATACTTTTTTTTTCTTTTTTCCTTTTAGAGGGCAGTGTCACTGGCCTCATATGTGGGATCCGAACCGGGGCCGCTGGCATCCCAAGCCAACTCTTAACCACCGCGCCACTCGGCCAGCCCTTCATGAGACTTTTAAGTGTTCTTTCTCTCTCTCTCTCTCTCTCTCTCTCTCTCTCTCTCTCTCTCTCTCTCTCTCTCTCTCTCAGCAGCTGGTTCTTTCTGAGCTATTGATTTGGATTTGGCTGCAGTGATTGTTTAATGCTTTATGCATCATTCAGCTCTAGTTTGTTCTGCTCCTCAACAGACATTTGTGGGTGAATGTAGGAGCGCTTCAGCAAGGGCCTGTTTTGAGCAGAATGGTCCTGGAAGCTCCTCTATTTAATGTAAAATACCCCCTAAACTTTGTAGTGATGAATGAAGTTTTAGTCTGTTGTACACCTCATTTCATGGGTCCACAGGCACTGGGGTTGGGATTCGTAACATTTTAGTCTGGTGAACAGGTTAATTGTGTGTGAAGTAAACCTTCATTAATGGACAAGCTGTGTCGTCTTTCTTACATGCACATTGCATTACAGAAATGCTTTATACAATGTGCAATCATAGAGGACATCTTCAGAGACTGTTTTCAGCCAGGCCTACAGAAAAATTGACAGGATGCTTGTGAGAATCACAATCATGGTGATGAGAAGAAAACATATTCTGTGATTCATGGAAGGCTGTTTATTTTGTCTGAGTGAAGAGGTGTGTTTTGTGTACATGTGTTTTGTGTGCATTTGCACACAAGCACGTGCACGTGTTTGAATAATATCTAGTTCCTTGGTTTTCCCTTTCATTGTTTCTAGAACTATATAACCTTCCATTACTATCCTAGGACTTTACTTGTCAGAGACAAAAAAGAATAATTAAAAATATAAATACCTTTAAAGGAATCATGGTTTTAGAGACTGATGTTTTAGAGACTGAAATTATTTCAACTATTTGAGATGTTTGTTTTTTTTACATGACCAACCCTAGGGAAAAATGTTTTTTAATATTTAACCATTTTAAACATGCAAATTGTGACTTCTCCAGTTACCTAGTATGAAATCAAGTAGCAGGTATGTCTAACAGTGGTGTTCTTCAAAAGGTTCAGCTAGTGCAGAGCTCTATACCTAGCAAATGCTCAACAAACAGGTGTAGACTAGTTGAGTATGGATGTTGCCAATTTCTATTCATTTGTTTAAAAAACTCACTTGTCCAAGCATGAATGCCTGTAGAACATAACAAATACTTATTATGTGTCTGATAGGCCTTAGGTTCTGGGGTATAGAGTAGTGAACAAGAGATAGTTTTTGCCCTCAAGAAACTCGATTAGCATAGAATGATAAACTTCAAATAATAAATTATATACATCATTATTGATCATCCTGAATGCATGGTCCTATGCTTGGTCCTAGGGATACAAAGTAAATTAATGAAGCACTCTTGTCCGCAGGGAACTTACAGATCAATTAGAGGGCAAGATCTACTCATATGACTGGATAACTAGCAAGTTAAGGTCATATGAGGTGACAGATTAGTGTTGTTCACCTGGCCCTTTCCTCTGTATTCCAGATACATGGATATTTCCCTCATACACTTCATGGATGGGGCTTCCTAATTATTCCAGTGACTTAAAGTTCTTCCCTGCTTTACTTTCATCTTTATTTTTAAATTTATTTCTCAAATTCTCTCATAGTTTCAAAGGGAAAATATTTAGTCCCACTATTCTCAAAGAGTCCTTTTTGCTTAGAAGAATAATCATTTAACATAGGGTCTGGATTTTTTCAGGTACATGTATTATTTTCATTTAACCATTTGAGTCCCTTTTTACTCTCAATATTTTTTTTCTTTTTAAAGATTTTTATTGGGGAATTGGGGGAGGGGAACAGACAAGTTGCCGTCCTTTTGTTCTTCAGTCTTGTTGTGGAGGACATTGCTTCACTGGCCCATGTTGGTATTATCATTGCCCTCTTCCCCGGATGAAGCAGATCGGTCACCGTCCACCGGACGGCCGCTCATGGTGGCTATTGGTAGCTCACTGTGGCTGCCGGCTGTTCACGCTGGCTGCTGGCCACTCACTGTAGCCTATGGCAGCCCACTGCAGCAGGGGCTGCAGCTCACAGCATGGCGAGGACTCACGCAGCCCAGCTCTAGGTCAAGCTGTTGTTCACCATCTTAGCTGTAGAGGGCAGTGTCACTGGCCCTCATATGTGGGATCTAAACCTGGGCTGCTGGCATCCCAAGCCAGCTTTTAACCAATGAGCCACTCAGCTCTACTCTCAATATTTTAATCATTGTAGATTGCTTCTGCACAAGACCCCATTATTGCCACAAACTCTTTAATCAACGCAATGACCTTCATTACATTACAGGCAAACCCATAGAGGTAATTTGAGCAGAAGCGAATCCCTCATAGTTGATTTGACAAAAGGCTAAAAATCACTCTATTCAACCTAAGTGACCCTATTTGGACTTTTATTTAACAAAATCCTGGATTAGCTTAGCTTGTCAGTGACCATCCTTGCATAAGATAAAATACAATTACAGGGCAATGTTAACCTCTTGAAATTGGTTTTAGAGGTAAAAAGAGATATAATTAGGTAGAATAAGTGAGAGGAATGGAGGGAAAGAGAGTTTTAGAGTAGATTTTATTTTTAGTTTCTTTATCGCAGATGCTAAATTCAGATTTCGAAATGTGAATACAGTATGTCAGACTGCTTTGTCATGGTGCAGAATGCATCAGTTATTCTATAGAGAATTGAAAAGGAATGCTCTCAGCTTGTATGACTAAATGAGAAATGCATTTCCTTTCCTGTAGATGCTTAAATAACATCCACTCCACAAAGCCCTCTGATCAAACATTTCTTCCATGGAAAAGGGATATAATCTTATAAAAGCATTAGTTGTTTTGGTTTGTGTTTAAATACAGAAATATATTTTATTCTTTATTGTCAGAACAATTGGAATTGCCTTTAACTGGTTTCATTTACCCTAATTTCTCCCAATTTCAATCGATTTTTTATTTTGCTTTCAGATTACTCTCTGGGAAACTCTTACATCACTCTTCTGCTCAGAACTTTGAATGGTCTCATGTTGTTTCAATAACAAGGGTCAAAGATTTTATCCTGATATTGTAAATTGTTTAATTCATCTTTTGAAATATTACTTACAAGTGTGGTTTTTTTTTTATTGGCCTGTTTCAATCAAAGAAACTATGACGATTTGCCACGTTCAACATCCAATACAGACTTTTCTATTTCTAAGTACTTTTCTTGAGTGGACTCCCCATTTTCTTAAAACGTGCTTTCTCTGATCTCTTTACACCTAACAACTTTCTTATACTTCAAGACTGAAAGACCTTTTACAAAGGAGACTTTTACAAAGTCTCCTCAGTATCTCCACTACCATAAGTCATCTTTCTTTTGCTTAAATTCCCAATGTACTCTATTTGTGCATTTTGATGGTATAGAATTTTCTATGCTAATATATAGTACATAGTATATAGTATATAGTATATATAGTATAAATACACACACATATAATTTATACCTGTGTTTTATTTACTTTACTAGATTAAACCTGCTAAAAGAAATAATGGTGTAATCTTCATTATACCACTTCTTTGTAGACTGTCTTTCATACAGTAGGCATCTAATAATTATTTGTAATTTAGAATTTGGTGTGAGGCTTGAATGTGTGCATCCATGGCCAAAAATGTAGGATTATGGAAATGCAGAGTAAAAGGACCCTCAACATAAATAATTTTACTGTGGAGACTAACGATAGTTACTCTACTTCATGATGAAACTACATAAGAGGGTATGTGATAGTAAATGGCCCATCCATGTCAGTCAGAATTTGTGGAACAGGAATAGAAGATCATGAAAATAGCTTGTATAGTGAACTGGCAGTCCTGCAAAACTTATTAATATGTGATACAATTGAAATACCATGGTTTACATTCAAAAGAGAAAAAAGTAACAGCATGTGATAGACCACAATCCGTGGTCCTAGTTACTAAACAGGAGGAATAATGGGTCACCAATCAAAGACTACACAGAGTTCAGGCAATTAGAAATGACTGGATTTGTGGAGGTGGCTCTCATTTTTCATGATTTTCAACTAAAGAGTTAAGTGGGTATGTTCAGTATTCAAGATGCAGGATACATGTATTTGGTGCCCCTGGAGAAGAAAAGAAAAAGTGGGGCAGAATGAATGTTTAAGACCATATTCAAGAAAACTTATTGAAATAAATAAAGATCTGAATTTACATATTACAAGGGTCATTTGTATCTGAAAAAATGGACCCAAGATGATTATCTCTAAAACATAGCAAAGAACGAACACAGTCGTTTATAGAGAAAAGGCAGTAGGTTGACATAAAAATTTCTTAACATGTGTTCAAAACAACAAGTAAAGATTGAATAACATCTTCAAAAAAATCAAGAAAGGAGGTGAAGGATGTTATTCCATTCAAGTTGTCCTTCAAGTCTGAAGGATATAGGAAAACTATAGAACATGCAAGAACTCAGGGGCTATTGTTCCTAGAAGCTCTTCCTAAGAAAAGGACTGGAGGATGAGCTTTATAAAAAAATGATAGGGAAGACTTTGACAAAGAGATTCGTAGTGAGTATTTTATATATCTAACTGTAGATTGATGATCTTAAAGTTGTAGAGAGATCTAAAGAAGAGTTTGTTAGTGTTAAATTCAACACCAAGGTAAAAATAACACAAAACACAGGGAAAGGTGGGAGGAAGAGAAATTAAATGATGTCTTTGAATATTATTTAAAGCTAATAAAGAAAAGCTTTAGCATATTTAAGAGTATAAAGGTTAAGCACTGAGGCAGATATTAATATTGACTACAAGTGCATGGTAGAGAAGAGAAAAGGGTGAAGAAGGTAGTATCAGTGGATTTTATTGTGACTCATAGCAGTGAAACGCTATATCTTGTCTGAGGGAAAAGGGGGGCTATGGACCTTACCAAAAATATTCATAAAATTGTAACCAACAGAACAAAATGTGAACTTCCTTGATGCCAAAGAACACAAAAAAAATCTAAGCGGCCTATCGTCAAAGGATGAAAAGAACTGCAAGAAAATCTTAAACATCATTTAGTAATGTTATTATAAATAGTAATATTGAGTTTTATTTTGTTGTTTTTGTATACTGCAGAACAAGCCAATAATTAAACTGAGTTTCTCAAGGTGTGAAAAACAAATACAAGTATTGAATCAAAGAAAGTCAATGAAAATTCTGTAATGTTAAATTTGCTTTGGGAATATCATCTGATTTATGATGGTATGAAGTATGACATATTTCCTATTTATATACAGTAGAAGGGCATGGGAACAATGGCATTCTATCAGGAATCACCATTCTACTTCCCAAATTTTGTTTTCTAAACCTATTCTTCATGAAAAGGAATCAGGATTCCTTGGAGAAATGGCTGATTACAGGTCTGAGGCAAGGGAAATACAAGGAGAACTTAGGATACCGTGCAAGCAAGGAAACACAGACTAATGGGTTAAATCAAAGAATCTAGGAGACAAGCACTCAGAAATTTTCACTGGCCAAATTTGGGACATTTTGAGCATCCAAAACAATAATGACTTTAATCGTCTGAAACACATGAACACATAAATATCTAAGAGGCCATAGAAATATAAAAGGAGAGAAAGTTTTAAAAATGAGTTATTTGCTGGCATTGGAGGTGACTCTTAAGTCAACCCCTTCTGAAAACTGGCAATTAAATAGAAATGATCATATGTTTATCCTGATTGTTCAGTGGGAACTATATAGTTCTGGGAACCAAATAGCCTAATTCATTAGTGAAAGTGTTCTCTAAGAAGACTGTTAGCTAATAAATATTGAACAAATGATAGAATTTAAAACATTCATAGTTATAAATAATATTATATAGTATATATACATATATATATATTTGTATAATATTATATATATTTATATATGTTTCATATATATGTTTCTAGGGAAACCTATTATTTTATAGGAATGTTTCTTGTTGTAAAAAAATATTTTTGCAAAGAAGCATTAATTCAATAATCATCTGAGGGCCTAATGTATGCCTTTGAAGAAAATGCTTAATGTTTAATATTTTTGTATTATTTTTCTCAAGCCAGGTCATTAAAAGGAAGTTATGAATGTCATTAAACTATACAATTTAAGAACTGGAAGATCCCAAAGGGGTCATTTTGTAACCCCCTGCTCCACGCCACTTGTCATTTTATAAACAGGAATCATATTATTCACACTTATAACATGAATACTTTTTGGCCTATCAATAAGAAATTTACAAACCTCTAAGAAGCTAAAACATCATTGCAGCATATCCACATTTGACTTATATTTTAAAATGCTAAGCACTTCTTTCACTTATTTGTTTTTAACCTTCAGAAAATGAAAACACACAGATGGGCAATCTGGATCATTATGAATTTTTTTTCTTCCTTTGACCGAACTGATATTTCCTCTAGACTGATCTCAGATTTGAGCTGTGTGGCTGAGGCGGTAGTTCAGGGACCAGGGCATATAAGTGCCCTCTCCACTCAATAGCCAGCAAACTAATTTGATGTTCCTATTGACTTGAATCTGTCTGCTTTGTATCTTGAACCTATGAGTGTGTAACCCCTTCTGGAGAGATCTGCTGCTTCTGGGTATTTTGTAAAGTGCTAAAATCATTGGAAAAACTACTCTCTCTGCTTTGCAAAATAATGGAAAGAGAGAGCATTTCCTATCCTCTCTGCTTCCTGCAGTGATTTCCTAATAATGAAATTGAAAATGTGTGTTTTAATTTTATTTCCATTTAGTTTTGAGAACCATCTTGAGGTATTATGTTCCCAATTATTACCCCTTATCTGTCATCTTTTATGATTGTTTCTCTTAGCTGTAATTTCTTTTAGACTCTGCCTCACAAAAAAAGGCTCCATATTTTCCCGAGTCACTCTATTTTTTATTTTATTTTTTTGAAACAAACTGAAAATACAAAAGATAACATTTGGCCAGAATCTCAATCTTGACCATTTCCTAACGTATTTAGCAACCAAGCAATTAAGAAACTGGGCTTCCTTTTCATTATCTCAGAAAATTAGATAGATTTTCCTCATGGTTAAATTGTATCCCTGAAAACAATAGAGAAGGCTCTTTGTAATTTATGCAGAAATTTTGTTTTCCTTGAGCTCTTGTGTATACATTAGTCATTTAAGGAAAAAGAGCTTAATTTTCTATTTTTCCTTTCTTTTTCTTACTTTTCCAATTGTCCTTTTGAAATCTTGCCAGGACCAGGATGCACTATTTTAGTGCATAGGCAAATATACTTTTGTTTTAGCCCTTTAAATAGCAGAGCAGCTTCTAAGGTTACAGAATTGTCTAGCAGTTTGTTCCCTGACTCTTAGAGCAGGAGGCTTTGCTTAGAGGCCTTAAACCACTTTCTGGATACATTTATTGCCCCAGGTCCTGGGTCTTTATAGAAAGCAAGAAATCTAGGATGGCTTAAAGAGGAATAACCTTTGTCCTAGGATTTGCACTCACATCACAGTCTTCTCCTCGCTAAGACTGTTATTTCTGATTCCCTGACTAAACTGAGACCTTGGGGCTTACTTATTTGGATCGAATTGCACTGTCAGATGTCTTCTCTAACTGAACTCCGCCTCCAGACCCCTTCTGATCATCCGGCCTTTGTGCTTCCCATGCGTTTGTTGCAGTCTGGTGCTGTGTTTTTTTCATGCCTGTATCCTCTCACCTAGAATCTTGCCCAGAGTAGAGGCTTGATAAATATTTGCTGAACGATCGTATTGACTGTAGCACATGGTGAGTTTTTCGGAGCTGAGTTAGAAATGCTGGGTTGCTGAGAATTTGTAAGCAGTCCTAGTGTGAGAAAGCCAAGATAGATGGAATGGGGACCTGAGTTATTTTCCTATGCACTTCCTCTCCTCTTCCTCATCTGTAGTTACTCACATTGAGCTTACGTAAGTGTTGGTCAGTGTCAGACTGGAAACAGGCCATTCTTCTGAATCTTATTCTCATTGGCTACCCCACTTTTCCAGGTTCTACCCTTCTTCCCTTTAGCAGAATGATATGACTCCCTTTTACCAGAATAACCATGGAGGGGATTATCCGCTTTACTCATTTTAAAGATATAGTGTGACATGTCTACATGCCTCTGGGGTAGAGGGAGAAATTTGGATCATAAGAAGTCCAAAGCTCACTGAAATGTGACACATTCAAATCTGAACTTCTTGGATGGGGCTAAATGCTTTAGAAGGATCAAGAGACAACATTAGTTGTGCCTTCAGTGAAGAGGACTGTAGGGTCAGAGAAGCAAGGAGAAAGGTAAGAGAAAGGCACTGAAGATTGAGAAGCCTGAGTCCACTGGGTCCCTGACTGATTCCAGGCAGCTGTTCAGTTGGAAGTTTGCCTACAGGAAGGCCTTGGGGGCTTTCTTCAAGACTTGAGTAACTGGTGGCCTTAGAAATGAGCTTTTGTGCCTGTTCTGCTCTTGGCACAGGGCTCCCTATTAAAAAAAAAAAAACAAGCATGCACTTCACCGACTGCTCAGCTGATGGGTCTAACTCTGCTCTCCTGGAACCACTGAGAATCCCTTCTGTGAGCCTCCTTCATGAGCCAGGATATGTCTTTCACTTTGTACTTTCAACCGAAATGCATTGTTTGGATTCATGTGGCTGCTGTAAGATAGGAACTTCTTTTATTGTTTCCCCTTTCTTTCGGGGCACCTTATCTTGCTTAGCCTTAGACTGGGAAAATGAAAACCCCCGGGGGCGCTTGGGAGCTTCTGCAACCCAGACAGCAGGAGCCTGGAGAGCTCTCTCCTCTCTGTGTTTTTGTGTCCTTTCAAAATGTCAGTTAGCACCTTTAAAATAAAGTCTGCCATCAAAGGCACACTCGTCTCCTCCCTGTCTGGCGTGCCAAAGATAGACATTACTCTGTCTGCCTCAGCTCTCAGCTTCCTGTCATGTTGGGCAAAAATTTAATTGCCTCTCTTTTCAGAGCAACTTTTATTTGTTTTCTCAGCTTCAACATCTCCTCTAAAGGAGAGTTTTTGCAGCCGGGAAATGCAGAGAGCTTTTGTTTCTGCCACTTCATGATTGGCTTCCCAATGTCTTTTAAAATGAAATTTTGTGCCCAGAAGAAGCCACGGGAACCAGGCAATGTTGTTTTATTCAAGGTTGACAGTTCATGTATCCAGCCAAGTTTACTCAGGTGTAACTCCAGGCTGAGTCTCAGTGCAGGCAGTCGAATTTTTTACTGCCTTCTAATACACTTCATATACTGCCTTGGCCAATTGAATTAAATCATAATGATAATAATAATACTTCCTCTCAGTTAGCTTCTCTTATTTCAAACTTACGTTCCTTCTCATCGGAAGGCTCTTGCCCTCCACCCTGGTGGTTTTATACTAATCTTTCAAAACCTGGCTCCAATGTCACATGGAATTAATGCTACTTTCTTCTCTGTGGCTGCAGCACTTTTCACATATATTGATTACAGTACTAGTGTGTTCACTGCATGGTAGAATGACTAATTGTCCATGTACCTAACAGCCTAGCACACCCATTCCCCACACCCAAACATGTGAAATGCTCAAGAGTAAGGAATGTATCTCTTATCTTATTCATTCTCAAATGCTAAACATCTAGCCCAGGGTCCTATACCTAGTGGTCACTTAAAAGATATTTGTTAAATGGCTGAAGATTGTGAATGGTACTTTTTGTACCTAGATCCCACAGTTCATTCTGTCCTCAAGTATTGTACCATTGGATACAAGTTGATGTCCCAGACAGGAGCATGAATTTAAAGGGAACTGATTATGCAAGTATTGACATGGGACCAAAGATTAAAGGGAAAATGTTGAGAATAAGTAAAGGGAGGTGACTAGCTGTCTGCTTTTGTGAAAGAAGTCAGAATCTCTTGAGATTGATAAACAAAGTGAATGCTAAGGCTTTATACCTGAGAAAACTAAAGAGAATATATTCAGAAGGGTAATAATGATACACCAATGTGACAAAGATACTCTGAGAGGGTATGGAAAGTTCATTTTTTTCTGGCGAAGGATTTTGAAGCAGGGATGAGGACATTGCCACTGTTCTTTCATAGAAAGGTAGAATGACCCCATGTGTAGAGAAGGCCACTTGGGGAAAAACATCTGGAGAGGTTGTAACTAGAACTGGGGACTTTGATGTGTCTGAGAGAAACTGGTTTGGAAACCCAGGAGATAGATGACCCATTCATGGGCCATGTTCTTTACACTCTCCCAGACAAGTCGACAAGGAGAGCATCTCCAAATTCATGACACTGTTGTATCTTTCATTGTCACCTATGAGGCAGGCAGTGTGTTGTGGCAGGAGGAGTTCTTTTAAGGGGAGGCAGGCAGGTAGCATGAGTTTTAAGTCCTTTCCTCTCACACATTAGCTACATGACCTGGGGGAAGTCACTACCCTCCCTGGTCTCAGTTGATTTATTAGTGATATGGTAATAATGGCATTTTATTTGCCTGAAGGGAAAGGATTGCACTGAATGATTTATTGAGCACTTCAGCTACTATAAAATACATTATATCTCTCTGGAAAATCTACATTGTGTCAGTTAACATGGGTTTTCTTAACAGTCTATTGTTTAAATTATTTCATTATTGAAGTTCACGATAAAGCGATGTCACATATCACACATAGGTCATGTGACCCTAGGTCATGACCACCTTGGAAAGGACTTTCTCATTTGTAGTATTGAAAATCTATATTTAAGCCAGATGAGCTTTATGTTTCAATAAGACAATGTTAAAAGTTGATTTTTCCTTAAGATCTGAAATGGATAGGGTTGAGATTATATTCGAATATAACATAGTGGTAGAACTTTCAGATAAATATAATTTTCTTTTAACTTGAAAAGATCTTTTCTCTTTTGAGCTCATCAAAGGTATGTCTAGTTTCTGAATAATTAGAGGCTCAGGAATGTTAAATAAAGCTATTCCTTATAACCATTTTTCATTTTATCACAAGAGATTCATTTTAATCAGGTAAATAATTTATTTTCATTTTTATCCTTCTCAAGTACTGTATAACACAACCACACTGTTTCAAAAAATATTCTAATGACAATGATGTATACTTTTATTGTAAGAAAAATAAAGCCTGAATATGAAAATTAAAATTATCCCATAGAAATAACTATAGTGAGCATTGGCATCTCTCTTTTAGTATATCTATGTATCTATCTTTTCTTTCTGTCTTATGGAGTGTATTCACACACACATACATATATACAAATATGTATCCAAACATATACACATACACAAATACGCATACCATTTTAACTTGCTTTATCACTTATCATTTTAGAGTCATTCAAATTATTTTAAATCTTAAGAGAAAAATTCAAACAATAAAGAAAATAAAGCATACAAAAAATTAAATTTTTCTTTACCCTTCTTTCTCTTTCAAAGTTCCACTCTCCAAAGGTAACTGCTTTCAACTATTTCAGTTTTAGCTTTTCTAATCAATATACTTTAGTATCTGTTTCTTAATTTTATTTCAATATTTTTACTCCTTTTCATATAGAAGATAGAAGATGAGAAATCAGGACTAAATTCCCACCTTTCTCTTTCCTCTACTTCATAATTTTTAAAGTTATATTATTGCTGTCTTTTATATTTTGGTGGGTTCATTTATAAATGCAATTAATATACTGAAAATCACATTTTATAATAAAAAAAACTTAGGAAAATATAGAATATCTCTCTTCTATGTAAGATGAGGAATGAACACACCTTTTCTTTAACCTTCTCCCCCAGTCCATTGGTTTTGTATCATCCAGGTGTATAACATTGATATTCTGACCTGTAACCATAATTGTGTTTTCTGTGCTTGGTTCTGTGCTTGATTATAAAAATTAAAAACCAATGAAATGACATAGTTGGTAAAAACACACAGGCCCTGGAACTATACCACCTGACTTCAAAGACCTGTTCTCACACTTTCTGTGGGGAGCCAGCCCCCGCGAGGACCAGGGGTTCCCTTGGGTGGGACGGCGTCGACGAGGAGAAAGAAGGAGGGAGACACCGGAAAGAGGTTCACAGGAGCATCACATACACACTTTATTATTAAAGCCTGGCCCCTTTTATAGGGGCGTCTGACCAATTACCTCAATTGCAAGTTATGTTTCACATGATCAGGATGTTTTTCTCTTTCTCAGAGCTTTTACCTTTTTGTAATTGTATCTTTCCAGAGTACACCCGTGGTCCGTTCAAGGATGGACTTATCGGCTAAAGAGTGGTTACCATGACTATTTTACAGGGCGTATACTTGAACTATTGCCAAGAGACTAGCAGTGGCTGAGTTTAGGGCAAAACCCATCTAAAGTCTATTTTTATGTGATTAATGACATTTAGTAGCAAAATGAGTCTCAAACTTTTCCTATCCTAGGAAGAGCTGCATATTATTGCAATAGAGGGGAACATCTGTTTCTCAGTCAAAGCTTCAGTTTTTGTTGCTACAGCAATGTACAAAACAAAGAGTTAAAACAAGGCTTGTTAATTAAAATACCTCATGGTGAGTAAGTTGTCTCCTATTAGAACTCTCATGGCAGAGAGACCTTGGTCTCCTGGTCTCCAAGGAACCTTTCACAGCTGCATAGGCCAAGGGGCTTGAGTCCCCAATATCTCAGTTCAGGGGTCCCCTTGGGCTGTAGCCTGTTTTAGGGAGTTTCCTTTTCTTTAGGAAATCTTGCCCTGTCATTGACTTACACAACCAGCTATCATCAGGGTACCCCAGGAACTTGCCATGAATGCAGTGAAAGTGCTGTCTCCTATAGGATCTGATGTGGAGGAAAGGCACATGGGTTCATAGAGACAGGAGATATTACATGACCAACCATAAGGCAGCACCCCAGACATCCAGTGCTGAGCGTGGATCTTTATTTCAATGTGGCCTTGTGGATCTTTATTTCAATGTGGCCTTGTCAGACACCGGGAGACTTTCGGCCCCAACAACTTTCTGTCTTGGCTTTTGTAATTTGGGGTAAGTTAGTTAACTCCTCTGAGCTATAATTTCATCATTTGTAAGCTAGTCATAAAATAGAATCTACCTGATAGTGTTGTTAGCACTAAATATGTTGATTCCTGTAGAGTCCCTAGAACAATGCATGGCACATAGTAAGTGCTTACTAATACTATTTTTTGGAGAGCTGTGTTCTGGGAATGAACCTGTATCACTTAAACCTGTGCTGCTCAAAGGAGAATGTTCTAAGAATCAAAGTCAAATGGTATTTCTTTTCTTCGTATGCTATCAGTTATTCAGAATCATGCAGCATATTAATTTACTTCACATTTGGGCAATGACTTTCTTGTGCAATTTTTTGTTTTGCTTGGAAATTCTAATTGTTTTTCATGTTGTCTACTAATGGATGAGAGAAATGCCCTCATCACATTGTTAACCTCTTCCAGAAACTTATTTATTAAGTTAATTTAAATAGAGATTGAAAATCTAGCAGCAACATAGAGAGGTTTTCTTGTAGATTACTGAATTTTATTTGATGTCTACCTTGAGGCCTTTTAAGAACCAGATTTGATTCTCTATTTGGCCTCAAAACCAGCTCAACATGGCAATCACAAGTAGAATTAGCTGACTTTTTTCTTATGGTACATTTTCCATCTGTCATTATTCTATTTTAGTGTATCAGATTAGGTAGCTGTGACCCTGACTTCCCAAAGGTTTTCTTCCTCTGAAAAATTTCTCAGAGAAATAAACTAGGTGGCATTTTTCACATTCAAGTTGGTGCTTCAGCTTCTGTTTTCTATGTACTACCTCTCTAGTATTATACTTTGTTCAAGGTCAAGGCTCCTGGTTTGGATTTTGGAAGTTGTTCAGATAACCTTAGTGATCTGCTTCCCTGAAAAGAGCTGTGCAGGAAAGCCCCAGTCAGAGGCTTTTATGTTTTTGGATAACCACTTACGTTTGGGGAACCGTAAACAGTTCAGTGTGTCTGCAGTTAGGGGAGTGTCTGAGGGAGTAATGAAAGGTGAGGCTGGATAGATAGTGGGGGGCCATGAAGAAGGTATAACAATTTGCCAAGGAATTTGAAATTTATTCTGTGCTACAGGGAATGATGGAAGGAACTTTAGCAGAGGAGCATCATCATTGGATTTGTGTTTCAGAAAAAAAAAATTATTTGGTGGAAGTTTTGAAGATGATTACAACAAGGAGATGCTAGAGAGAGAGAGGGAAGGAGAGAGAGAGAGAGAGCTGATTGGAGGCTAATGCATTTAAATTTTTGGCAGTGGAAACTTAACATCAAAACGATTTTAAATAGAATTATTGGGATGTATTATTCAGTTAGATGTAATAGGTGAAAAAAGAGGAGTTTGAAGACAAGGTTATAATGTGAGCATAAGAGCAAGTTTGGGGGAAGAAGATAAAGAATCTAGTTTTGGATATGGGTATTTGTTTGCATGTGGGATATTCAGATAGAGTTACTTAGTGGGTAGCTGGAAGCCAAGGACTGGAGATCAACAGAGAGGGGCCCTGGATATGTGGATCTATGGAGACTATTGTCAGTGAAACTGGATAAGCTCCTTTTATTTTTATTTTTATTTTTTATTTTTAGAGGGCAGGGTCACTGGCCCTCATATGTGGGATCCGAACCAGGGCCGCTGGCATCCCAAGCCAGTTCTTAACCACTGCACCACTCGGCCAGCCCAATAAGCTCCTTTTAGAGAGACTATTGCATAACAAGAGGTGTAAGGAAGAAAAACCCATGGTCTGCAAGTGTTTAAGAGATGATTGAAGGAAGAGGAATCAGTGGTAGGGAAAGCATCTTTATGTCCTCAGTGTCTCACACAAATGTTTATAAATGGATTAAGAGAAGAATTTCAGGGCCGGCTGAGTGGCGCGGTGGTTAAGCGCTGGCTTGGGAAGCCGGTGGCCC
This sequence comes from Aselliscus stoliczkanus, assembly GCA_033961575.1. Classification (NCBI taxonomy): domain Eukaryota; kingdom Metazoa; phylum Chordata; class Mammalia; order Chiroptera; family Hipposideridae; genus Aselliscus; species Aselliscus stoliczkanus. Next base: position 66,120,771 of record CM066730.1, on the reverse strand, counting down.
CAGTTCGGGTCCCACATGTGAGGGCCAGTGACACTACCCTCAAAAAAAAGAAAAAAAAAAAAAGAGAAGAATTTCAGACTGAAGAAATGAAATCAAGAGAATTTGGAGACCAAAGGCAGAGAGAAATGCAAGGAAGGAAACATTAAATAAGATGAGAAATGTCCTTTGGGTTGACAATAAGGAGGTCATTTTCTACCTTAGCAAGAGTTTGTATTTTAGTGGGATGGTGAACCTACAGCCATATTGCATGAATTGAGGGGTTCGTGCTAGACAAGGAAGAGGCAGAAGCTGTAGTATAGTCTTTGAAGAAGCTGGACTGTGAAAGGAAGAAGGTGATGTTTCTAAGATAAAGGATAAAAATTGTATCTACTAATAAGCGTTCATATTTGAAAATTTTGTGGGAAATGAAAGGGCCTGAGAAAGAAAAGACTAGAATGGAAAGCAGAGGGAAGGAAAAGTAAGAACAACCTCTCACTTGGTGCTAGGCATTCATTATCTCAGGTTGATTGATTGTGTGTGTGTGTGTGTGTGTGTGTGTGTGTGTGTGTGTGTGTGTGTCTTTGAGAGAGAGAAGGAGAGAGAGAGGTGGGGGAGGGAGGGTGGATGTCATTTACCCCGATGAAGACCAGCTGTTAAAAGGCAGGGGTCTTACCCTATACATCTATTTTTTCTCAGTCTGTTTAATACTTGGCATGTAGATGGTGGTTATTGTTTGAGTAGAGCCATTTAATATCACCAAATAGGAATGTTTAGAGAAATTCCCTGAATAATCCCTTCAGTCTTTGTTTTTAAAGTAGACCTAATGTTGGAGCAGTGCCGTAGGTCCCTGAGCAGTCGGCTCCAGGCCTCTTGCCATGTGAGTTCATATGTAGTTGCACACTTAAATTGGCCTGCTTACTTCTGGTAGATTTGAACACTGTTACCTCTTTCTAAATAGAAAAATTGGCTCAGTTTTTGGTAAGATTAGGGACTTGGTAATTTTACACTTTGAATCAGGATAACATGTTCTCTTCAAAAGGAAACAGGGAAGTGTGACATTATCCTTGTTTTTCTCCATTTTGCCTGTTCTGAAACCTTGTCTCTTCCAGGGGGAAATCCAAGGATTTCCTGAAGCTCTGGGCCCACGTAGGCTTCTTGTATGATTGACTAGCTTTTCAATCTCCTACATATCTTTGCACAACCATTTTTCTGGTTATATTTAGGAAAAGAGGAGAAATGTTTTACAGTTATGCCTTGAACATGATGATACCAGTAGGTGTCACTCTGGACAGCAGGATACAGTTCTATTCTTAGCTGTGGTTCAGAATGGGCTGTGGTATTCCTGCTCCCTTTCAAACTTCCCAGCACTGACACATCTGAATTATGACATTCTCTGCATTGCCAGTTTTACTTCTATGTTGTGAAATAAGAGTGCTGGGAGAGCTGCCATTTCATCTCGTTCTCATTCAGCTAGAATGCCAAATGCTTACACAGTTACACCAATCAACTGGGCAAGAAGAAAATGGTTCAGGGAAAAATGGAGGGAATATATATTTTAAAGGAGCATATCTGAATTCAGTGTTGAGGTACATTAAATTCTGCTGAGACTTAAGGCAGAGGGTAAGCAGTAAATACTTACCTAACTATGTGTGTCTGGACCCAGACGGATGTAAGCTGACCTCTCCCAATATATATAATATCACTTTCTACGATTGCCCTAAATCAGTAATTCTCAACCAACCTCTTGGAATAGAGAGAAAGAGGAGTCTTCCTAAAATTCTCAGAAAACAATAACGTTAGTAAATAAACTTACCTCGAATTCATTTTTTCCCCTCCATGCTACATTTCCTCTCCACAAACCTTTTGAATCCACTTCAGCACATGACAAGGTCAATGAAAAAATAGCAAACAGGAAATGTTGAGAAAAGGGTGAATCTAGTTGTACAGATTTATATATTGTAGACATATGTATGTGATTGTCATGCTGTGTACAGTTTTATTTTATCATATTTTCTTTTCAAATGTTTTCCATTATGGTCATTGTATGTATTGTATGTGATAGTATATGTATCAGTTTATGGCTTCTGTCACCTGAACAAGAGTGAGGACTGTGCCTTGCATGAACCACCCTCCACACTTAGTCTTGGATCCTCATTTTACCCCGTGTAAGCCCTGCCCGGACCTAGGTCAAAGGTCTTGGTTGAGCTTTTATTCCTGACTTGGAATTCCCTTCTATCTCTCTTACCAAATGTATTCAGTCCAACCAATGCTCAGGACCCATCTCAAACCCCACCTCCCCCTATAAGGAACCTTTGGACAGGCAATAGGAATTCTTTTAAAAGGGAGGAACAAGACAGTGTGTGTGGGAAGAAAACTTTTCCTGGGGAAGTCAACATGGGACAGGTTGGGGGCTAGGTTCGAGGGCTCTGGAGACCCATGGGAAAGGAAGATCATTTTTAGCAGGTATGACAGGGCACATTTTGTTGAGGAGATAGAATAAAAACTCAGCCTCTTGAAGGCTGAGAATTGTGTGTGTCTTGCCAATGAAGAGCAGGGGGGGAGGTCCTCTAGGAAGAGAAGACTAGGAAAAACTCAGACAGGGCCGAGGTGTAAGAAGGGAGGACAGGTGACAGTGAGGCCAATTTGTCTAGAACCCAGGACTTATGATTGAGAGTTTTTTGGGATAAGGCTAATATGACTTTCTACCCTCATTCTTCCTCTGCTGAGTCTGAAGTCCAAAGGAATCATAATAAATACTTTCTTGAGTTTATGTGACTTTCCTTCCCTATGTCAGTGGTGATCCCTCCATATGTCCCATCTTCCATAGTCTCTTTATATTGTCATCTTGAATGTGAATCAATATGAAGATGCATGGTTAATAATAACAAAAAAATAATACTTGGCTTCTTTATGAATCTTGTTTGAGGGACTAGGATGGCTACTGGTCTTACTGGTGGGGTGTTAGCTGAAAATATGTTATGAAAAACAGGCATATAAAACTCAAAGGGAAAGGCGCTTAGATAAAGATGTAATCCTTTCATGAAAAAGTGGAGAAGAGACACAGATAATGCTGCGTTAATTAAGGTTTTTTTCCTTCCTGAAGGGTTACATAGGTGTTAAATCTATGACATTGTATTGAATAAGTGAATTCCTTTCAATACCAGAAATAATTTTCTCTCTAATAGCTATATTTTCAAAATGTCATTTTAATATTATTTTTCAAATATTAAAAATACGTTTCTGTTTTCCCATCTTAAGATGACCATAGCATTTTATAAGATGAGAATTCATGTGCTTCCAGGGGCTTTCTTTTAAAAGTCATATTATTTTTTTCTCAGAAATTAATATATTTACTTATTTGGGAAATAGACTACAAAGTAAGCTACAATTTAGAGCTGCAGAGAAAGAAAAGGATGGCTTTCCAATATGTGAAGAGTTATAAGCTAAATCTTTTCCAATCCTCAGTGTTCAATACCCAGCTCTATAATGTAGTTATTGGATTTTCTTATAAGTTATAAAATCCTTATTAATCAAATCATGTTGGTGCAAAGCAGAGGATTAATTGTTTGCTTTGAAAATTAAGAAAAGGGCATAGAGAAGAGAAAAAAGATATTAAATAGCATGATATTTCATTCTGTTTGGAATTAATGAGCTTCATGATCACCTTATTTGAATTCCTGACCTTTACCATATTATCAAAATTCATTATGTGCAGAAAAATCTATGGAGATTTCAGATCCATTTGTTATGGACCTAGATGACTTGAGAAAATGATGGTGAACTTTAAGAAATTTTGTTATAAGGATTGTATGATGTCATTTAAATTAGGGCACATGGGCAGTATTTTTTAGTATTGATTTGTACAGTTATAATATGAAGGAAGATACAGGGTAATTTAACTTCCATTGGAGAAGAAAGGTTTTTCTTCTCCCTTTTTACAGAGCTTGCTGTTTAATAGAAATCATCTCATCTGTTAGACTCATAGCACTTTTTACCCTTTTTTTTTTATTGTTAGCAATCTGTATTTTAGTCATTCCAATACATGTACAATGATATGCCATCATGGTTTTAATTTGTATTTTCCTAATGAGAGCATTAGTTTTTTTTTGTTTGTTTGTTTTGTTTTTTGAGGGCAGTGTCACTGGCCCTCATATGTGGGACCGAACCGGGGCCGCTGGTTTCCCAAGCCAGTGCTTAACCACTGCACCACTCGGCCCGGCCCTGTATTTTCCTAATGACTAAGAGGTCAAACATCTTTGCATGGAGTGACTGACTAGTCAGGTCTTTTGTCCACTTCTAAATTGAGTTTGCATTCTTACTGTTGTGTTTTAAGAGTTCCTTATGTATTTTGGATACAAAGTTAAAATCTTGCAAATGATTTGCAAATATCTATTTCCTGTCAATGGCATCCTTTTTAATTGTTTTTTTGCCTTTAAGTTCTATTGTATTATCTAAAGTATCTCAAAAAAGTGACAATCAGAAAAACAAAACATATATACTTTTTCCTAGAAACTTAAAATGAATTCAATTTTATATGCAAATTAAAGTCATTTTATTTTCTTCTTTAGGGTTTTAAATGTTTGGCTTAACTAGAGTTAAGGAAAATTACAAAGGAAAATTACAGTGTAATTTTCATGGCTACTTTTCTTTTTTTGTTTAAAGATTTATTGGGAAATTGGGGGAGGGGAACAGTATTGGGGAACCAGGGAAGGGGAACAGACAAGTTGCTGTCCTTTTGTTCTTCAGTCTAGCTGTGGAGGACATTGCTTCACTGGCCCATGTTGGTATCGTCATTGTGCTCTTCCCGGGTGAGGCAGATTGGTCGCTGGCCTCTGGACAGCCGCTCATGGCGGCCCTTGGCAGTTCACACCAGCAGCTTGCTGCTCACGCTGGCTGCCGGCCACTCACTGTGGCCCATGGCAGCCCACTGCAGCAGAGGCTACAGCTACGCCATCGCTGGTGACTCCAGGTGGAGCTGTTGTTTATCATCTTAGCTGTAGAGGGCAGTGTCACTGGCCCTCATATGTGGGATCTGAACCGGGGCCCTGCTGCTCAGAGCCGGCATCCCAAGCCAGCTCTTAACCAACGCACCACTCGGCTGGCCCATGGCTACTTTTCAAAATCAGTTAAAAATGCTATTGATTTTGTTATTACACTAAAATTGCTTTGATAAGGGAATATATTTCTAAAGGCAGTAAAGTGTTGTAAATGAACTTGTTCAATTTATTTTTTTGAGCTGATTCAACTTTTAACACCGAAAGTATAGTTCTCAAAAACGCTCTTGGCTTCTACTAGAAGTTTATTTTCTCTGTATAATTTCACTGAAAAAAATGTTGAACTTTTGTGGCAATCCTATACTCTTTTTTTTCCCTGTTTTTCTTTTTCTTTTCTTTTCGTTTTTTTTCTTTTTTTCTTTAGTTTCAAGTGTACAAAACAACATAGCGATTAGATATTTACATGCCCTCACAAAGTGATAACCCCAACAAGTCTACTATCCGACACTGTACATAGCTATTATAATACCATTGACTATTTTCCCTATGCTGTACTTTACATCCTGTGACTATACATTTTTTAAATTATAGTTGACATTCAATGTTATTTTATACTAGTTTCAGATATACAGCATAGTGGTTAGGATTTATATAATTTATGACCCATCTGACACTAAACATAGTTTTTGCAATATTATTACTATATTCCCAATGCTGACTTTACATCCCCATGACTATTTTCTGCCTATCAATTTGTACTTCCTAATTCCTTCACCTTTCTTACCCATGCCCCCAACACCCCTTCCATCTAGCAACCATTTGTTTTCTGTATCTCTGACTCTATTTCTGTTTTGTTTATTTGCTTATTCTGTTCTTTAGATTCCACATATAAGTGAGATCATATGGTTTTTGTCTTTCTCAGTCTGACTTATTTCACTTAGCCTAAAACCCTCTAGGTCCATCTGTATTGTTGCAAATGGTAAGATTTCATTCTTTTTATGGCAGAGTAATACTACATTGTATACATGTACCACCTCTTCTTTATCCAGCTGTCTATTGATGGGCATTTCAAGTGTTTCCGTCTCTTGGTTATTGTGGATAGCGCTGCAGTAAACATAGGGGTGCATATATTTTTTTGAATCAGTATTTTGAATTTTTTGGATAAATTCCCAGGAGTGGAATTGCTGGGTCATAAGGTAGTTCTATTTTTAATTTTTTGAGGAACCTCCATACTGTTCCATAGTGGCTGAACCAATTTACAATCCCACCAACGGTGCACAGGGTTCCCTTTTCTTCACATCCTCACCAACACTTGTTTGTTGATTTATTGAGAATGGGCCTTCTGAGAGGTGTGAGGTGATATTTCATTGTGGTTTATTTGCATTTCTCTGATGATTAGTGACAGAGTATCTCTTCATACGTCTATTGGCGAATATCTTCTCCCATGTCAGTAGGATGTCTTTTTGTTTTGTTGATGATTTCCTTTGTTCTGTAAAAACTTTTTGTTGATGGTTTCCTTTGTTTGATGTAGTTCCATCTGTTTATTATTATTTTTTATTTCCCTTGTCTGAGGAGATGTATCAGTAAAAATATTACTAAGAGTAATGTCTGAAGGTGTACTGCCTGCATTTTCTTCTAGGAGTTTTATGGTTTGGAGTTGTTTTTACCCCCATGTATATCTCGCTTCCTTTGTCATAGATTAAATGACCATATAGACATGGGTTTATTTTTGGGCTTTCTATTCTGTTCCATTGACCTATGTGTCTGTTTTTATCCAATACCATGCTGTTTTGATTACTATGGGCTTGTAGTATAATTTGATATCAGATAGCATGATACCTCCAGCTTTGTTTTTCTTTCTCAGGATTGCCATGATATTTAGGGTCTTTTATGGTTCCATATACATTTTAGGGTTATTTGTTTAGTTCTGTGAAAGACGCTATTGGTATTTTGATAGGGATTCTATTGAATCTGTAGATGGCTTTGAGTAGGATGGACATTTTTACTATATTAATTCTTCCTATTCATGAGCATGGTATATGTTTCCATTTATTTGTATCTTCTTTAATTTCTCTCTTCAATGTCTCATAATTTTCTGAGTACGAATCTTTTATTCCCTTGGTTAAATTTATTCCTTGGTATGTTTTTAATGCAATTGCAAATGGGGTTGTTTTCTTAATATCTTTTTCTGATAGTTCATTATTGATGTATAAAAATGCAACCAATTTCTTAATATTAATTTTGTATCCTGCTACTTTACTGAATTCATTTATCAGTTCTAATAATTTTTTATGGAATATTTAGTTTCCTATCTATATACTATTATGTCATCTGCAAATAATGACAGTTTTACTTCTTCCATTCCAATTTGGGTGCCTTTTATTTCTTGTCTGATTTCTGTGGCTAGGACTTTCAATACTATATTGGATAAAAGTGGTGAAAGTGGAATCTTTGCCTTGTTCTTGATCTTAAGGAGAATGCTTTTAGCTTTCCCCCCTTGAGTATGATATTAGCTGTGGGATTGTCATATATGACTTTTATTATAACCTTTATTATATTGAGATATGTTCCCTCTATTACCACTTTACTGAGAGGTTTTTATTTTTTTATAAATGGATGCTAGATTTTGTCAAACTCTTATCTGCATCTACTGATACAACTATATGATTTTTATTTTTCATTTTGTTTATGTGGTGTATCAAATTAATTGATTTGTGGATAGTGAACCAACCTTGCGTACCAGGAATGAATCCCACTTGATTATGGTGTGTGACTTTGTAATGTATTGCTGAATTCAGTTTGTTAAGATTTTGTTGAGGTTTTTTGCATCTACGGTCATGAGGGATATCTGCCTTTAGTTTTCTTTTTTTGTAATGTCTTTGTCTCGTTTTGTATTCAGGGCAATGGTGGCCTCGTAAAAGCAGCTTGGAAGTCTTCCCTCCTATGGAATTTTTTGTAGTAGTTTGAGGAAAATAGGTATTAATTCTTTTTTTGAATGTTTCATAAAATTCACTAAGAAGCCATTTGGTCCAGGACTTTTGTTTGTTTGGACCTTGTTGATTACTGATTCAATTTCGTTCTTAGCAATTAGTCTGTTTATATTCTCTGTGGTTTTTAGTTTTTGTTTTTGTTTTTTTGTTTTTTTATTTTATTTTATTTTATTTTATTTTATTTTATTTTATTTTATTTTATTTTATTTTATTTTATTTTATTTTATTTTATTTTATTTTATTTTATTTTATTTTATTTTTTAGCCTAGGAAGATTGTATGCTTCTAGGAATTTATCCATTTTTTTTCCAGATTGTCCTATAATTGCTCATAGTATTTTCTTAATTTTTTTTTTTCTACTTGTGTGGTGTCCTTTGTCACTTCTCCACTGTCATTTCTGCTTTTATTTATTTGAGTCCTTTCTCTTTTTTTCTTGATGGGCCTGGTTAAAGGTTTATCAGTTTTATTTGCCAGCTGTTGCTTTCACTGGCCCTTCGTATTTTTTTTTCCCCCCTCTATTTTGTTTATTTCCACTCTGCTCTTTATTTTTTCCTTCCTGGTACTCACTTTGAGCTTTGTTTGCTGTCCTTTTTCCTCTTAGGTTTTAAAGTTACACATTTATTTGAGATTTTTCTTGTTTCTTTGGCTAGGCCTACGTTGCTGTGAATTTCCCTCTTCCGACTGCTTTCGCTATTTCCCATAGATTTTGGGTCATTGTGTTTTAATTTTTTGTTTGTCTCAAGGTATCTTTTTATTTCTTTCTTGTCTTTGTTCACCCTTTCATTGTTTAGTAACATGCTATTTATCAATCATGTGTTTGTGTGTTTTTCAGTTTTTCTCTTGTAATTGATTTCTAATTTCATAGCACTGTGGTCAGAGAAGGTGCTTGATATGATTTCAATCTTCTTAAATTTATCAAGACTTGTTTTGTGTCCTACATATGGTCTATCTTGGAAAATGTTTTGTATACACTTGAAAAAGATGTATATTCTGCTGATTTGGGGTGAAATGATGTAAAAATGTCAACTAAATCTTTCTGGTGTATCATTTAAGGCCATTGTTTCCATGTTGATTTTCTGTCTGAAAGATCTGTTCATTGGTTTCAGTGGGGTATTAAAGTCTGCTACTATGATTGCACTTCTGTTAATATCCACCTTTATGTCGGTCAATATTTGTTTTATTACATTTAGGTGCTCCTATGTTGGGAGCATAGATGTTTACTAAGGTTATGTGCTCTTGTTGACTGACCCCTTTCTCATTACATAATATCCTTTTTTTTTTGTCTCTTATTATAGTCTTTGTTTTAAAATCTAGTTTGTGTGGTATAAGTATTGCTACCCAGTTTTTTTCTCATTTCCATTTGAGTGAAATATCTTTTTCCATACCTTTACTTTTTTTTTTTTTTTTGAAGGCAGTGTCACTGGCCTCACATGTGGGACCCGAACCGGGACCGCTGGTGTCCCAAGCCAGCTCCCAACCACTGCGCCACTTGGCCGGCCCCCATCCCTTTACTTTTAATCTATGTGTTTCTCTTGATCTGAGGTGGGTCTCCTGTAGACAGCATATGCATGGGTCTTGTTTTCTTATCCATTCAGCTACTCTATGTCTTTAGATTAGAGCATTTAATCTGTTTACATTTAAAGTGTTTTTTGATAGTACATAGCTATTGCCATTTTATTATTAATATTTTTGATCTTCATTTGTTTTTAAAGGAGTCCTTTTAACTGTTTTTTTCTTTTTCTTTTTTGGTCTGGGAAACTCTTTATCTCTTCTTCAATTTTCAATGATAGCTTTGCTGGGTAGAGTAGTCTTATTTGTAGGCCCTTGTTTTTCATCACTTTGCATATTTCCTACTTTCCTGTCTGGCCTGAAAAATTTCTGTTGAGAATTCAGCTGATAGTCTTATGGGAGCTCCACTGTAAGTAACTCATTGTTTTTATCTTGCTGCTTTTAAACTCTCTCGTTGTTTTTAATCTCTGCCATTTTAATTTTTTTTTTTTTTTTGAGGGCAGTGTCACTGGCCCTCATATGTGGGACCCGAATCGGGGCCGCTGGCATCCCAAGCCAGCGCTTAACCAATGCGCCACTCGGCTGGCCCTCTGCCATTTTAATTTTTTTTTTTTTTTTTTTTTTATTTTATTAGTTTTCGGTGTACAACACAATGCAATAGTTATACTCTTTACCCCCCAAAGTGAAAACCCCCCTCCCCCAGTTCGCCACCCCACTCCCCCCCCCGATCATATATATCCATCACAACTCCCTGACTCCGCCTCCACAGCATACTCCACATCCGTGACCACCCACATATTCAGTTGCAGTTGGCATACAATACTATACAACATCAGCTTCAGGTGTACAGTGCAGTGATCAAGCCTCTACTCCATCCATGAAATGATCTCCCTTACAAGACATGTGACTATCTGACATGCCACAAAATTTTTACAACATTATTATATTCCCCGAACTTTGTTTCATATCCCTGTGGCAATACTGTAGTTGTCTATTTATGCTGTCTAATCCCTTCCCCTTCTCCCTTATCCCCACCCCCCTCCCAACTAGCAACCCTCAGTTTTTCCTCTACATCTATGAGTCTGTTTACTTTGATCGTTCACTCAGTTCTTCAGACTCCACACACAAGTGAGATCACATGGTACCTGTCCTTCTCCGACTGACTTATTTCTCACAACATAATAGTCTCTTCACAACATTATCAATTACATTCCCAGAACTGCCCCCATAACCCTGCGGCAACATTGTAGTCCCACATACACTGTCCAAAACCTTCCCCCTCTCCCTCTTCCCCCCACTCCTCCCAACCAGCAACCATCAGCTTTTCCTTTATATCTACTTGATATGACATCAATCTTCTTAAATTGTCTCTCTGGGTTAGCTTGTTTACCCCTTTCTTTTTGTTTAAAAGCCCTTTTAACATTTCTTGCAATGCTGGCTTGGTGGTAATGAATTCCTTAAGCTTATTCTTTTCTGAGAAGCTCTTTATTTCTCCTTCAATTTTAAGTGATAGCCGTGCTGGATAGAGCAATCTTGGTTGTAGGCCTTTATTTTGTGTCACTTTGAGTATCTCCTGCCACTCCCTTCTGGCCTGCAGAGTTTCTGTAGACAAGTCAGCTGTTAGTCTAACAGGAGTTCCTTTGTATGTAACCTGCTGTCTTTTCTCTTGCAGCCTCTAAGATTCTGTCTCTGTCTTTAACCTTTGCCATTTTAACTATGATGTGTCTTGGTGTGGACCTGTTTGGGTTCAGCTTGTTTGGAACCCTCTGCACTTCCTGGGCATGTATGTTGATTTCTTCACCAGGGCAGGAAGTTTTCAGTCATTATTTTTTCAAATACCTTTTCAACCCCTTGCTTCTTCTCTTCTCCTTCTGGTATCCCTATGATTCAAGGTGGTTGCGCTTCACCTTGTCCCATAGGGCTCTTAAACTATTTTCATTGTTTTTTATTCTTTGGTCTTTTTGCTGTGCCAACTGGGTGAGTTCAGCTATTTTATCTTCCAAATCGCTGATCCGCTCCTCTGCTTCATCTGCTCTACTGGTGATTCCTTCGAGTGTGTTCTTCTATTTCAGTTATTGTATTCTTTAGTTCTAACAGGTTGTTTTTTATGGTTTCCCTATCTTTCTTTATGTCCTCGCTAAGTTCCTTAAACATTCTTATCATCAGTGTTCTAAACTGTGTCTCTGAAAGGTTGATCCCTCTGTTTCATTTGGTTCCATTTCTGGAGGTTTCTTCTGATCTTTTACTTGTGACATGTTTCTTTGTTTCCCCATTCTGGCTGTCGCTCTGGGATTGCTTTGATGTATTACATAGATCACCAGGAGAGCCCTGGCTGGATGATGCAGGCACACAGCTCACGGCCCAACACTTCCAGGAAAACTCCCAGTCTCAGCCTGTCCCAATCAGCCTCTCGCAGATCAGGCTGAGCAGCCCGACAACCAATCACCAGCCTGGCAACTCTGCAAGCAGAGTGTGGAAAGCAGAGACCCAAGGCGGCTTGCGTGCTCCCGCGTCTCAGTGAGCAGCCTGTTGGAGTCAGATCACTCCCACTAGGCGTTTCCCTGGCAACACAGCACAAGCCGAGCAGAGGGTGGGGATCCGAGACGGCTCGCGCACTCCCGGGTCTCAGTGAGCCTCCGTAGGAGCCGGAGGGCACCGCCCTATGTTTCCTGGCAATGCAGTATAAGCCGGGTGGAGGGTGGGGATCCAAGGCCTCAGGCGCACGCGCACGCACGCACGCACGCACTTCGCCAATTCCACCAGACCAATTAGGTCTCGGACCTGATCCTTCGTGGGAGGGCCCAAGCCCAACAAAATGGCACCCTCCTTACACCACTTGCGTGCAAACTCCGCACCACGGGAACAACAATCCAAAAACCTCCAGCCTTTGCACCAAAGGTGCTCAGCTCAGTCCGTCCCCGCAGGCTCCCGGCTCACACAGCCACTCCCTCCATCAGGAACCAGGTAAGTGCTCACCGGCGAGCAAGCCCAGGTGCTGGCCCCACTGATTCTCCAGCCGCTCTCAGCCTCACCGAGCTGAGGAAAGAGAGTCCTCACTAATTTATTGCCAGCTATCTTAGAACTCCTCTTCCCGGCAAAGGAGCTCTGGGCTGGTGAGCTTGGGGTGCGGCTGGAGGGTCTCTCCCCCAACCAGACAAGCTTCCCACGGCTGGGGCTTCCCTCACGGGTTTTGCCCTCTCTCGTCTCCGCCCGTCCTACCAGACCCGACGTGGCCTCCTCTTTAAGTTCTTCGTTTAGTGGTTCTGTTCCTCCAGTGTTCCGGGGACCTCCAGGGTTGAATGCTGTATAATTTGGTTGTAATTTTGGTGTGATCCTGGGAGGCAGTTAGCACAGCGTCTGTCTATTGCGCCATTTTACCCTGCCATTTTAATTTTGATGTGTCATGGTATGGGCCTGTTTGGGTTCATCTTGTTTGGGAATCTCTACTTCCTGAGCTTGTATGTCTATTTCCCTTACCAGGTTAGGGTAGTTTTCAGTTATTATTTCTTCAAATAGATTCTCAATCCATTGCTCCCTCTCCTCTCCTTCCTGGACTCCTACAATGCGATGTTGTTATGCTTGATGTTGTCCCAAAGGTCCCTTAAACTATCTTCATTTTTTTTATTCTTTTATTCTTTTTTCTTTTTGTTGTGCCAATTGAGTGTCTTATGATACCTTGTTTTCTAAATTGTTGATTCAGTCCTTTGCTTCATCTAATCTGCTGTTGATTCCTTCTAGTGCATTCTTCATTTCAGTTATTTTATTCTTTATGTCTGACTGGTTCTTTTTTATGGTTTCTATGTCCTTTATGCTTACTATCTCTTTGTTGAAGTTCTCGCTGAGATCATTGTTCCTCTTTATAACCAGTGTTTGAACTCTGCCTCTGGTAGATTGGCTGCCTCCATTTCATTTAGTTCTTTTTCTGGAGGTTTCTCCTGTTCTTTGATTTGGGATATGTTTCTTTATTTCCTCGCTTTAGCTGCCTCTCTGTTTTTGCTTCTATGTAATAGGTAGATTTCCTATGTCTCTCAGTCGTTGCTGGGTGGTCTTATATAGTATGTGTTCTGTGTTCTGTGTTCTGTGTGGTCCAATGGTACAGTTTCCCTGATCACCTGTGTGTGTTCTAGGAGTGTCCCTTGTATGAGTTGTGTGTATTCTCCTGTTGTATTTGAGCCTTGGTTACTTTTAGCATGTCAATGGGTGTGATTGACTCCCAGGCTGACTGGCTGTGAGGACTGTCTATACCCATGTTGTATAAGTTTCTGTGTGGGATATACCCACATTGTATAAGTTTCTGTGTGGGACCTCTCAGAGGTAGTTTTATCCCAGCAGGCTCTTGTGCCTGTTAAGATTATCCTTAGGGTGTACTGCTTGTGGGGCTAATTGGGCAGTGCTCTGGTGTGGTCTAAAGCTGTCCTCTGGGTGTGTTGTTTCTAGTGTCTCTTGGGAGGGGCTCCCATTCAGGTCAATTTCAGCTTTGCCTGTGACTGGCCTGGGGCTGCCTAGTAGGAGCTACAAAGCAAATGTTGTTGGCTACTGACTGTGCTGGACCTGGAGGCATGTGGGGGTGGCTTTGCTGTGAATTGAGGTTGACTGTCACCAGTATTGGGCCTAGGGAAGCTTAGAAAAAGGCCCAGTGTCCCCCTTGGCCTGCTGACACCTGCCAGTCATTCTTAAAGTTCAGCTGTTGAAAGAGCTTCCTTAGATACATGACCTGGTGTTGAGAGTATCCCTGGTGATGAAGCACTAGTTGGGCATGGCAGGCAGCCAAGGCATCATCAAAGTAGTGCACACATGTGGATTTTACCAGACAAATGTTGTCATAGATTTGTTTCTTCTGGGGAGAGTTCAACACAGAAAAGATGGCAACCTCTTGTAGGCTACATGTGAGACAGACTCCACATAGAGACAATGGAACCTGTATCTCCAGCCCTCGCCTTGAAGCCACATAACTCAGTCTTTCACCTTATGTCTCTGGCACTTCTTGAATTTCTGTCCCTCCACTGGAGCCCAGGAGAGTGTTTGCAAACGAGTGAGTCTGTGTGCGGGCCCTTTAAGAGGATGTCTGGATTTTCAGTCATCTTCTGTCTTGTGGGTTGGACAGAGTCCTTGCTGATTTTCACTGCCATATATTGTAGGAACTCCTCTTCCAGGCACAGGACCCCTGGGTGGGGAAACGTGACATGGGGCTGGGCCCCCTCCTTTTTCAAGGGGGACCTCCACCATTGAGGTGTTTCTGTTAGTGTTCAGCCACTACCTATATGTTTGGGGTCAGCCCCCATTTGCATCTCCACCCTTCCTACCAGTCTCAATGTGGCCCCTTCTTTATATCCTTAGTTATAGAGGTTCTGTTTAGCTAGTCTTCAGATGATTGTTGAGGTTGATTGTTCTATATTTATTTGTAATTTTGATGTGATTTGGAGGCAGCAGGCAAAGCGTTTACCTAATCTGCCCTCTTGGACCTTCCACCTCACACTTTGTACTTCTTATAGTAGGTGACATCTGCCATCTAATATGTGTGAACAAAAACCATGGTTTTTCCAACTTCCTATCAACAACAGAGTCAAAGTAGACTGAACTCAAGCATTGGTAAATAAATATTCATAAGATAAATATCATGGCCCTCTCCACTGTCAAGTATTTAAAACCAAAAAGGTTAAGCATAAAATTACATTTTGGTTAAAAGAAACCAGAATCATATTGCTGTGGTATCCTTTGTATTGTAATTTGATCCTTTTGGCTCAAACTTTTATTGTTAAAAATTGAGACTAGCATAAGTAAGGATGTAGATAATTTTCATCTTATTCCTTACATGTTAGTACTTCCCTTTCTTCCTTCTCTACACCCCTCTTGCCAAAGTAGCATATGAATATAAACCTTCCTACTATGCTTCTGATTCAAATCTGAAATCAGTTTTTAAGATCCAAGTACAAATGCATATGGAAATTCCAATTTTATATTGCAAATGTATAGGGAAAAAAAATCACCTGTGAATTATCTACACCCCATCTAAATTAGATTCACTATTTCAGTGATTTTCTGCATACAGGTTTTACATTGGGAAAATTCATGTTATGACTATCAAAGAGCAAAAATTCAGTCTTTCCAGATAAAGATCAACTTCTTTTGTAACTTTCTGTATAGGGCTCAACAGTATAAGCTAGAGAAGACCTGGCAGTACCAATGTGGGCTCTAATAATGTTCTTCAGTAAAGCCACATCTGTTAAAAATATTAATATTTGCTCTGCTGTTTTAGATGTACTTCTGAGATACTCCCAAGACACTAATAATACTAATATTCACTAATATTTGAGTGCTACCTATGTGCAAGGCACTGTACTAATCTCTTAACAGGTATTACATCATTTTAGCAAACCAATGAGTTAAGTAATTGTATTATCTTATTCTCTCAATGAGAAAACAAAGGCATACATTATCCAATCTTATTGCTTCATGTCTTTATTTTAAAAGCATGTGTAGCAACTAATTATTCTGGCCAAGGCTAACCCAGGCAACATGTATCAGGGCCTAGACTAATATCTCAATAGGATAGACATATTTTAGCTTGAGAAAAATGGGAAAATTTTAGTAAATTTCTGAGGATTCTGATCTAATGATATGGATTCTTAATAATATCAAATTAATTAATTATGATCTTTGCTCCAAACTGTAAAATCAGTTTAGTGTTATTAAATACTCTAATCAGCTAGCGATCTTTAACTGAATGTTATAAACCAAAGTGTTCTGTTTAATACTTAGGTCTGATCTTTTATATTGATTTAATTTTTTAAAAGAAATTGTATTGTATGGATGTGCTTATTATGCTTATTTTTTTAAATATGCTGAATCTGTCTGAATAATGTAAAGTTTGATTTTTAGAAAAACTATTAGATCTTTGAATTTTGAGCTTTGACTAATGTAAAGTAAATACCAACCCATAGACTTGACAGAGATATTTTTGTAAGTTAATTTTATAAAAATTTTCACATTTAAAATGATGCTTTGGAGATAGCAGAGTAGTGCAGCAGAAGTATGCTGAGACCAAAAAATTATGCTTTGGTTTTGCTTAACTGTTTGGCTGCTGGAGTTAGTATAGAAAATTGAAGCTATTTGATACATACAACTCAGATGTTTCTCACTAAGAAAACTTTAAAAATTAGAATCTATGTGAATAAAAGGAAAACTGAAGTAGGATACAAATTTGAGCTTGAGATTTCCGCTAAGACAGAGGTTGCATATAGCTAATTTCTGGGTAAACAATTTAATGAGACCTCCTGATAGTTCTTTGTGAAAGGTCATTTCTGCTCTTAAATTTTGGGAGTCCAGAATCCTGAATTCTATTTTTGTCTTTACTGTGACTTTGGACAAGATACAATGTCTTTGTTTCAGTATCCTCAATCATAAAATGGAAGGAAGGAGTATTAGATTATATTATAGCATTGTCAAGTCCCTTTTCAATAATAAGTGGGTGATTTTATTCTATTCTAAGCAGGCCCAGATAAGCTTTATCCCAGTCTGAAGGGGAGTAAACCAATCTGAAATTGCAGTAATAAAAATGTAGCTAGGGCCGGCCGAGTGGCTCAGTTGGTTAAGAGCTCGCTCAAGAGTGTGAGCTGAGCTCTGAGCAACAGCAGTTCGATGCCCAGCCCAAGCTGAACAGCCGCTGAGTTACCAACAGGTAGTAGGATGACTCAGCTTAAAAACAAAACAAAACAAAACAAAAAAACCTAGCTAACAACTGAGCAATCACTATGAGCCAATTAATGTTCTAAGGGTTTAGCATATAATCACTGATTCATTCTTTATACAACACTGAGTTACTGAAATCCTCCCCCTATAAAAATGAGGATGTTGAAGCACAGAGACATAGGGACCCTTGTCGAAGTTCTTTCAGATAGTTAGGCATGGAGCAGAGATCCCAATCCAATGAGCAGGATGCTCAGAGCTCAGAGCCCAATCCACAATGCTCGCCATTGTAGAGGAATCAGAATACTTCCATGTAGAATAGTTTCTTCTCTGCATTTTCATCTTCAGGAGGGATAATGGAAAAGATGGAGAAATACTTAATAGCTAAAAAATCAACTCTAAATCTCTTTTGGGACTGCTTTATCACCTTAAGTGATTTTTGGAACATTCTTCCTTCATGCTTAAGCAATGAAAGTGTTATATTGGCAGAAGTTATAAAGTGTCTGTTAGTTTGGTATTATAGTGCTACCCTGGGCTTTCCACTGTCCAGCTCAAAGTGATAGTTATATAAAAGATGACAGAGGCTGAATTGAAAAATCTTTGTCATTCATGTCTTGCTAGTGGCACTTGAATGTGTCATTTTTGAGCAGGCATGGGGCATGATCAATAGGTGGGGAAACAAAAAATTCTGTAAAGATGTGCTCCTTTTTAAGGGAATTATAAGTACAAAAATACAGTTCTTCAAATCATTTTGTAGAGATATGTTTATGCATTGTAAATGATGTCTTAGTTTTAAATTAGTTGCTACTTAGTTTTCTTCAGTATAGAGATTTCCTGGTATCTGACACCCTTGTTTACAGATTATGATCTATTTTTAGAATCATATGAATTTAAATTCAAATAGAAATATATAGCCAGTTGGTTAGTCACAATCACACAGAAGTAAAAATAAAACATAGCTTCACCCAAATTTAATGTGATTTATCATTTCATCTGGAAGATCTCTTTTTATGTGTGAAGGGAGGCCTACCTCCACTGGATCATGCCACCTGTCCTAACAATCAGGCTGCAATTTTGATTTTCTGTTAAATTAAAAAATATATATATTCTAACTAAACCAGTGAAAAATGTTTGTTCTATTAAGTTGGATATTTTGATTATCTGTAGTGGACAAATCCAGCACTATTACCCCATTAGTGAACAAAGGATTTCCACCCTATGGTCATGGGGATGGCTGAACACATGACACCCAACACTGGACAGATGAGATTGACAACACTTATTAATCCTATATACTTACCACCCAAGGGAGGAGGGCACCACATGACAAGCAGAGCCACATAAAGGACAGAGTGAACAACCAGGAGCTGTTGTAAAGCAAGCTTTCTAGTATCAAGAAGTTGGAATGACCCTTTGTTTCTATGGGAGGATGTGATTGGCTTCTTGAATAATTCCGTGAGCTAGAAGGGAACTGGATCTCACTACTCTGGGATACATAGGAGCTGTGCTTGGTCCCTTTAAGGAGGGCTGTTTGGATAGGGGATCTTAATCTATGGGAGTGGAGTGGGGAGAAGAACTTACAGTTAGGTCAGTCAAGGCCTTTCTAATTTCACCAGATGTCAAGACCCATAATATTGGGTCTTAACTTTAGGCCTTACACAACAAATTGCTGAATTCAACCATTAAACTTGGCGTCTATGCCTTCCCTCCTGTATTAGTTCGCTTGGGCTACTATAGCAAAATGCACATACTGGGTGGCTTAAAACACAGAACTTGATTTTCTCACAGTCCTGGAGGCAGATGTCCATAGTCATGGTGGCAGCAACTCAATTTCTGATGGGGACCCTCTTCCTGTCTTGTAGCTGGCTGCCTTTCTTACTTTTTCTTCACATGGTCTTTCCTCAATGTGTACATGTGAAGGGAGGAAGGGGAGTGGGAGTGGGAGGGAGAGGCTCTCTGGTGTGTCTTCTTATAGGGGCTCTAACCTATCAGATCAGGGTCTAACCTGCGTTTAACCTAATCACTTCATAGAGGTCCCAAATACAGCACACTGAGGTTTAGGGCTTAACATATGAATATGGGGGGGACACAAACATTCAGTCCATAACACCTCTTCCCATATTTTCAATACTACTCACACTTTTAATAGTCAGTTAATATGTTTCTTTTCTAGGGCTGGCCGAGTGGCACGGTGGTAAAGCGCTGGCTTGGGAAGCCAGCGGCCCCAGTTTGGTCCCACATATGAGGGTCAGTGACGCTGCCCTAAAAAAAAAAAAAAAAAAAAAAAAAGAAAAGAATCCTCCTTAATATGTTTCTTTTGTTCCAGGCCGGCCGAGGTGGCGTGTTGGTTAAGAGCTGGCTTGGAACTCCAGCAGCCCCAGTTAGGATCCCATATATGAGTGCCAGAGACACTGCCCTCTACAGCTAAGATGGTGAAAAACAGCTCCACCTGGAGCTGGGCTGAGAGAGTCCTGGCAATGCTGTACGCTGTAGCCTCTGCTGCAGTGGGCTGCCATAAGTTACAGTGAGTGGCTGGCAGCCAGCGTGAGTGGCCTGCAGCCGGAGTGAGCTGCCAATAGCTGCCGTGAGCAGCCCTCCAGAGGCTGGCGACTGATCTGCCTCACCCGAGAAGAGCACAGTGATGATACCAACATGGGCCAGTGAAGCAACGTCCTCCGCAACTAGACTGAAGAATAAAAGGACAGTAACTTGTCTGTTCCCCTTCCCCAATTCCCAAACTTCCCAATGCTGTTCCCCTCCCCCAATTCACCAATTTAAAAAAAAAAATGTCAGTTCCACTGTCCTACACTAGACTTACTGGGTTACAGTGTCTGCTGCGGCCCAGGATTCTGCATTTTAAGAGAATTAATGCACATTAAAATCTGAGAGCCAATGGACTCTGTTGAATTGAAAGCAGTTTACTAAAAACATCTGCCAGTGACACATAACCCTCAAGTTTACAAGGAGATATTAGTTTTTAACTGAAAACAAACAAACAATGAAATTTTGTCAACATCTCACAAACAGCAGGGAGGCATTGGGTGTACCTGGTTTGTGCCGTGTATATGCTCCACAGTCAGAGCTATGACTTTAAGTGGCTACAAAATCTGAATTATTTCAGAAAAACATGGAAGCTTTAAATATATAGAGTCCTGGGCCCTTCTCCTGAAGAATTTGATTCAGTGGGTCTGTGGCAGGATCAGGAAATCTGTTTCTCAAATGTTCAGATGATTGAGGTTTGGGTACAGACCACTGAATTATGGTAAAATTTAGTGGTTATAAAGTCAACCCAATTTACAATTCACATAAACTTTTAAGGTAACAATCTCAGTGTTGAATCATGTAATATGACATTCATTAGTCTTGATACACAAAATATAATTTCAAAAAAGTGACAAAGCTTACTGTAGTCCTTGCATCATTTTGTTCAACATTGATTTGTGTATGTCTACTTGGAATGAAGCCACATTTTTGTTTTGATTTAGATTGTATAACTGAAAGCAAGAGACTGACAGAGTCTGGGAGTTCTGACTGAATGAGTTTTGGCTTCTGAAGTTTTATGGTTTTTATTTAATTTACGGTCGTCTCTTTGATACTGAGGTTTGAGAGAGAATCTGAACACAAAACCTATTTAGTGAAATAGATAATTAATAGTCTTCATTCAATTCCAGATAAGTGTTTTAAACACTTCTTCAAACTTTCACCTACTCAAGTACATGATATCATGTTTATGCTCAAATCATATTGAAAATATTAAATTACTTGTCAACAGTGAATCCATGGCATACACAAATTAAATTTATAGATTAGGGATATCATTGCTTAGCTTAACACTGAAGCATGCATGTGGGGGAACTTTTTGAAGTTGATTGAAGCAACACAAATATTAACTGAAAAATCAGAGTCTGATGAAATAATATTTCAAAAGAGCTATTACAAATTGTTGTATGACTGAGGAGTGCATCTTCAGAGGCTTTCAAACATTCTCTTTATTCTTACAAACAACCTAAAAACTGGGTAGGATTGTGTCACTCCCCTCCCTTGAGAGAGAAAGGAGTGGAGAGGGCTTGGCAAACCTAGAATGGGCCATGGACTTAATTAGTATTAGAAATTGTACTAAAACTCAAGTCTTTGGATCTTAGTTCACTTCTCATTGACTCAAGTGGGCTTGGGTACAAAATATATAGCATCCGTGTATAGAAATGAGTTTAAATGTGTTGAATCTTGTGGGCATCAAGAACCAAATAATTTTTCCATCTTTCCTAGTTGGACTTTTGGAATTCAGAAATTAATGGGGTCAAGAAAAGATTGTGCTACTTTGCCTGGTGTGTGTGTTCTCAAAATGGCGGTGCATGTTTCCTCCTCTTTGGTTAATTTCTGGGAACATGACTGATGAGAACAGTATAGGTTTCTAAGAACAGAAATACTTTAAAGGTACTAAATTCTATTAGAGACTAATTTTAGATAAGGGCCAGAAAGTATTTAGATACATTAATGAAATTTACTTTATGGAATCAACTAGATACATATAATGTTTTCTTGATGTGTATTCATTAAAAAACAATGTACAACACTGAAGCATGGACAATTATTGTTTTGAGAGCTCTAGATAATTAAAGAGCAATCTAAGTTTATTAGCAAACACGTCTTTAAATTCATTTTGTCTTGGTTACTAATTATGCTACATTATAAAACCCTTAAAAAAGAGAAAGGGCTGTTTTGAGTCATAGAATACTTCAAGAGACCCTTTGACTGGAGAGGTCATGAGAGAGTAAGAGAAAGGAGTTCATTCAGTAACAAAATATTTGTAGTTAGACAATAATCATTCTCTCTAGGTATTCCCCCACCTGTGTAGCACTTGTCACAGCTGCCAAGCAAACTAATATAATGACACATATATGGATATATTCTCTTACCTTCTTCCCATCTTATAAGGATCTGGGAATCTCTTTAAGTTGTATGACAAATATTTGTAGGAGCAGTGCTGGCTTGCATCATTTCTTAGTTTCAGGGCAAAGTGAAAATATGGGGGACCTTATGTTCAAAAAGCAGGAAATATGTGCTTGTTTTCAGAAACTGTAGTACCTTTAAGATACTAAAATGTAGTTTTTTCCTTTCTTCCATGATTTGTCTTTGGACTTGTCATTTTTAATTTCTAAGTAAAGAAAAGTGAAAATAAATTACTAACATGTATTTTATCATTCATATTTATATTATGCAATGAAAGTTTTAAATGCAAATATAAAAGCATTTAACCTGTACACAGAGTCAACAAATTTGCACAATTCTTTTTTTTTTAAAAGAAAGATTTTATTGGGGAATGCGGGGAGGAGAACTGCATTGGGGAATCGGGGAAGGGGAACAGACAAGTTGCTGTCCTTTCGCTCTTCAGTCTAGTCATGGAGGACGTTGCTTCACTGGCCCATGTTGGCACCATCACTGTGCTCTTCCCAGGTGAAGCAGATCAGTTGCCGGCCACTGGACAGCTGCTCACTGCAGCTTTTGGCAGATCTCGCCAGCTGCCGGCCTCTCACGCTGGCTGCCAGCCACTCACTGTAGCCTATGGCAGCCCACTGCAGCAGGGCCTGCAGCCTACGCCTCTCTGACGACTCACAGCAGCCCAGCTCCAGGTGGAGCTGTTGTTCACCATCTTAGCTGTTGAGGGCACAGAGCACCATGGCCTGAATGTGGGATCTGGACCGGGGCCCTGCTGCTCAGAGCTGGTGTCCCAAGCCAATTCCCAAACAGCGCGCCACTCGGCCAACCCTGCACAATTTTTATTTCACAGTTTGTTTGTACATTTGTATTGGGTTGTCGGAAAAGTCATGATGTATTTTTCTGTTTTTCATTGCAAAAATGCATCATGACTTTTCCGATAACCCAATATTTTGTTCTTATCAGAACAGCAGAAACTCTGCACAAACCTAGCTCAACTGTTTGTACTTCACTGTTTGGTACACATACATTCTAGCAACACTCATTACCTATGACTTTCTGACATGTAAGGAAAAGGAACTATGGGTCATTCTATCTTTTCCTTCTGTGTCATCATTTTCAGAGTAGGTGAATAACTGGGAAGTGACAGAAAAAAGAAAGGATAAAATGGAGCTCCATGGTCCTTTTTGTTTCTTAGAACACTGTTGCCTTCCTTGTCATTTGAAACAAGTTCTGGTTTGATCTGACAGCATGGCCTCTTGATGCCCCTGCTTACTTATGTACATGTTTAGCTTGTCTTTGCTTTGAGTCTTACTGAACTCCCACACATTGTGGGTCCACTGGAATTACAGAATTACAGCTCATGGAGCAACGCAAATTCTACATGAAAATTGAGCGGCACAGGGGACACACAGGTTTCCCATTCTTTGCTCATGTCAATCATCCCATTGGACTTCTCTTATGAAACCTAAGTTCAAAGGTAAAACTAAGTATTTAAGATGGCGACATCAGAATATTAAAACAAGCATGAGACCCTTCTCAGCAAGGGACCCTGTGCAACTGCACAGGTCACATGCCCATGAAGTTGGCATGTGTAGGTTGTGTGTGTGTGCACACATGACTGTCTTATAATATTTTTCTGGAAAAGAGGTATAGACCCTTTTTCAGATTTTTAAAGGAGTATCAGACCTTATAAAAAAGATGAGAAGACACTTTTTAGAAGGATTGTAGCTTAGAAAAGAACCTCATCACTTTGCAGGGAAGTGGGAACTCTTATTTCTCTCCTCTTTCAACAACCTAAGGAGCTGATAGGAAGCAAGTGGATTGGTGGTGCCACTCACAGTGCATTCACAGAGCCATCAAACTTGGAGCTACAACTCTGAAGGTTTTACTGAAAGGATGTTTGGGTGTAGCAATATCATGAAATATCTGAGCTAGAATGCCTGTCAACTCTATCTTTATATATGAGGAAAAGGGACTCTAGAAAGGCTCATTGCTCAAGAGCTTGTAATGTTTAAAAGCATATCCTGACCATTATCCTTTAGGGCTGTAAAGCTAGAGAAGAAAGGAACTCCAGGATGGTCAAAGGAAAGAAAGTGGAGAGTCTCTTAGGTTTTTAAAACTAATGCTTTTGGCAAAAATGGTCACTGTTCAGTCATGAGTGACATCTTGGTTCATGTGTGCCTGACAAAATAAGTTGCCTGCATCCTACCTTGTCACCTGTGTTAGGCATTGATGTCATGCAGTGTAAAAATGGGTGTTTGAGGCACAGAAAGGACACCAACATTTGTATGCACCATTCTTGGGTCTTTGCTGGTGGTGGATGCTGTGATAATTACACACAAATATTCATTCAATCTGCCAACTATTTCTTTGTAATTGACAGTTTCTGACTCCTGGGTTTACTGGAGAATTGTACCCTAGGTAAAACCCAATAAAAGCCAGGAATGGGTTTCTATACATTGCTCTGTCAGGTAGACACAGTTCTGGGATGTTGGAACCGTTCATTATAGCCTTTGCCACATCCACCCACATGACTTGCAGCCAGGGTTCAGTTGCATGTAGGATTGTTTTCAAGCTTTTAAACTATGATGGCGGCACTCTGAGATTAAAAACGAGGAGTGTTATGAATTTATGATTCTAGCAATATTTTTCTTAACCATTTAGCAATGTGAAGACTTTTAAGTTATTAATCCATACTGATAGGCAGAAGCAAATTATTTACTTCTTTGATTTTGCCCAGTAGTAATTGAAATGAATTCAAGAAAGACACTACAGTAGCCGTAGGTGGCAACATGAAAACGGCTTCTTTCTCTAAAACAGGGAAAGAAAAGTTGGGAGTATTTAGAGGGTTTTTCTTTTTTCCCGCCTCTTAAGTTTCAAATACAATATGTCAGAAATAGTCAACATAATGTATCATTGCTATTTCACAAATGAAACAGTCCCTGTTTACAATAAAAGCATATGGTAATTTAGAAACATCAAAACACTTGTTATAAACATTCTGGAACCGAAATATTTGTCTAAAGGCTTGACTGATCAGTTGCATTTTATATGCTTTATCAAATACTCCTTTTCATTATGTCAGAAAATAAAGCAAAGGATACAAATGAGTGCATGTCATCAGCGGCAGGGAAAGAGAAAGATCACCAGCACATTGAAATACAGGACCACACATGCATTGCCTACCCCCTGTTAAAAAAAAGGGCGGGGGAGGGTAAATGAAAACTCTGAGGTCCTTACAAGGGTCCAATTTTCTGATAAGAGGTTTATTAATTTTTTTCTTTTATTACTTGGTTACAATTTCAATCCCATTTTCTCTTCTGCACCCAGCCCGATGAGAAATGGATATTTGTCAGAAACCCCTTTTCCAGGCGGCATGCCCTATGAGCTCAAATAAAAAGCCCAGGAATTGTTGGCAATACTATTTTTTTCCTTATCGGGCTTGCTGTTTCTACTCTGTAGTTGTTGAATACTGCCATGTTCCCTTTGAACAAGGAGATATTATAGTAGAATGGCTGAGAGTTTTCACCGTAGAGGCTGGGGAACCATCTGCACTGATTCCTGCATTCACTTCTCCTCTCTGAGCATCAGGGTCACAGCTGTAAAGGGTGTTCATATTTCATATTTCCTACCTCGCAAGATTACTACGAGCATCACATGAGTTAGTATACATCCTCAGCACCATGCTAACTTCACATTATCAACAGCTATAACTGTAATATTCACAAGTAGAAAGCAAACTTTAATATAAAAAGTTTTCTAACCTACTTAAGAAGTTTCCCAAAGCTTTTAATTGGACCTATTATATAGTCAGTGGCCTGACTTTACAATCTCAGTCTATCTCTTGATACTTCTAAAATTGGCCCTTAGCTTCTTTTCCCCTTAGTATCTTCCTGCCTCTTGTCCTTGCTTCCTCCCTATGGAAATTCTCTTTCCTTCTCCTAATAACATACATGATTTTGTTTAAGGCAGTTCAAAATAGTTGCCCTTCGATGAGTTCGCTCTGCGTGGTCCATGTGACAATGACCTCTCTGGACTTTTGTCCCCTCAGCCCTTTCTTGTGTGCTCTGTTGTTTTTTATGTGCTTATGTTTGTTGTAGTGTTCTGAGATTTGCTCACATAAATTGTAAGTTTCAAGGGACTACTAGTCTCTACATCCTACTTCTTAAAACAATGCTGAATATCTGTCTGTCTATTGATCGATCTATTGATTGATCTATCCATCCGTGCATCCATATGCACAGATAGATGGAGCTTAATAAATGCTTGTTAAACAAATGAACTATCATCCGTATGCCTTATTTAGGAGTTGAAGTAAAATAATTTAGATTTGGAGATCTAGTTTTATTGTCTATTTTTATTAGTCTATCTCTCTGCTTCAGTGTTTCCATATATGCCATTTAGAGTGTTTTCAATCATGATTATATAGAAATGCATTTAAGGGCATTTCACATTACTTGTTTTAAAATATCTTAATAGTAATATATAAACACCAAATTGTTGGAGATTTCTCTACTATCCAACCTCAGATGCTCACCATCTAGGTTGGAGTCATTAAATGTTTTCTGTTAAGGGTCAGAGTCAGATAATACATATTTTAGACTTTGATAGCCTTACATGGTCTTCATTGTCACATATTCTCTTTGTTTTGTTTTAACAACCTTAACAACATATAACAATTATTAGCTTACTATACAAAAAATGCAGGTCTGGCAGCCACACTTTGTGACCCCTGATTTAGGTCACTGTACTTCAGCTGTTCATGGCTCCATTGCACAGACCTTCTGGTACATTCCAACAGTGTACTTTATGCAATTTTTAAAGGGTAGCTATTCCTTGTGGAAAATATTTAAGGGTATGAAATGAAGTATGGCCAACAACAAACTTGAGGAATAGTCGTTGGGTACCAAGTTGTTACTGTCATTGCTGGTTTAACAACAGTCTTGTTAACGGTAACAATTTGTGACAGATAACTAATTCATGGATGCCTCACCAATTAACCTGTGTCTCCACAGGTCCAGGATAATTGTGTTTGGACTAAATATTCCAGGTAGAATCTTGACATACCTTTAGTGATACTTCTGACTCCTTAGGGGGGATTCTAGGCATGGCGCCCTGAGGGTTAGATCCAGAATTTCCTTGAAGGACAACTCAAATGCCAAATTTTTCATAAAGCTTTCCTTACTCCCAAGATTTCCTATTTTTCTGAGCCCCATGACATCCGATTATCACTTTCGTGCCTTTTAACACTTTTCTGACTTTTTTTTTTTTTTTTTTTTAGCTGAGCCATCCTGCCATCTGTTGGCAGCTCAGCGGCAGCTCAGCTCGACTGGGCATCGAACTGCTGTTGCTCAGAGCTCAGCTCGCACTGTTGAGCGAGCTCTTAACCAACTGAGCCACTTGGCTGGCCCTTCTGACTTTAATAATAGCTATTCAAATACTGTTTTGAGCCTTGGAATTAGAGTTTTTCAGGAGGAACTGTGTTTTGTGTCTCACAAATTCCTTAACACAATGCCTCTCACATGGTAGGTGTTCAAAAACACTGAACTGAATTAAAAACCTACCTGATACCCAATTAACAGATTTTTTTTTTTCCTGAGCCTTCTGTTGGCTTTTAAAGAGGCAATGAACAAGACTACCAAATGATTTAGTGAGAGCCTTTTTAATTCAAACAGAACCTAAGGAGAGACGGCTTCCCCACAATTTATTTTTCTAGGAATCTATTCCCTTGGCAATCTTGTCAGTTTTGATACATTTAACTCTTTTTGAGTTAATGATGAATTCCTAAAGTCTGGCACTTAAGTTTTCAGTAGTTAGTTTTAGTCAAAGTGTGTCAAAAATGACTTAACAGTTTTTAAATTTTTTCTTAAAATGCCTCCTTCTGATTTGTAACCCGTTGACGCTCTTCTAAAGGACTATCACTATGGCTCAAACTTTCCATTAGAACTTGAAAGCCCGTAATATTCCTCCTGCCTACTCCCACTCCCTTAGAGGGTTGCTTTAAGTTTTCCCCAGGCAGCCACACCTTCACCAGGTTGCCCTTAGCAACACACAGGCTCCGCATCAAAGGATGGGATTCAATGAAGATGGGCACTCAGTGGTCAAAACAGCATGAGGCAGGAAGAGCTACAGGCCCATGGTTTGATTTCATTGGCTTCCAGGATCAACCACTTTCCTTACTTTCTAGGAGTATGTAATCCCAAGTCCTCAGGCAGTCACCTTCCTTGGGGTGCAGTAGAGTGACAATGTAATATTAAAGAATTAAAAAAAAAACACAACAACTGATATCTAGAAATGGCTCTGCTAATGAAGCTAAGAGTGGAATGGGAATATTCGAGAGTGGGTGAGAGGGGGTACTCACATGGTATGGTCTGGTGGCTGCTGGTAGGATCAATTATTTGTTTATGTTTAAGTATTTTTTTGGTTGAATAATGGGTATTCCTTTCTGACAGGGTCATGCCAGGATATAGACAAAAGGATTTAATTAAAGTGCCTCTGATGGCAGCATGTATTAACTAGTAACTTAACTTTATCCCTAAGTATATATGAATCATGAAAACACGAATGGGAAAAGAACTTGAAAACTCTGGAAGTAACCAGAGAAGAAGATGCTATGAAGAAGGGAGAAAGGAACAAAACAATCACGAAAAATATTTGGTTAAGTGCTGAATTATCTATGGATATGGATTGAACTTGAAACCTGAACTACCACCTCTTCCCCCAGTAAAAGCAGATTTAAATCTAAAATTCAATTGTGAAGGGCCGGCCAAGTGGCTCAGTTGGTTAAGAGCTCGCTCAAGAGTGTGAGCTGAGCTCTGAGCAACAGCAGTTCGATACCCAGCCTGAGCTGAGTTGCCGTTGAGCTGCCAACAGGTGGCAGGATGCCTCAGCTAAAAAAAAAAAAAAAAAAAAAAATACATAAAATTCAACTGTGATATTAATGATTTTGTTTCTTGGTTTTGGTAATCTAAATGCCACCTTGACTAATTATAATTAAAGTTGCAAACAATGATAATTAAAATTTGCCCTATAAAAATTAGATTATTTTAGTCCTGATGCTACTGAAATTCCCATGTGACCTGATATAGTCTGGCGGTCACAGAAGTTTTTATGGGCTAAAAAACATTTATAGATTGTGCTAAACATCAGAATACTAAACTAAAGATGGCATTTACAAAACAAAAACAAAAAGCTTGTTTTTAAGAATGTAGAGAGGTGGGCCTGGACGAGTGTCTCAGTTGGTTAAGAGTTGGCTTAGAGCATGTACTCTAAGCAACAGTGCCACTGGTTCGATTCCCACATGGGCAAGTGAAAGCTGCATCCTAGCTGAGCTGTTGCTGAGTTGCCAACAGGTGGCAGGATGACTCAGCTGGTGTAACAAGATTGTTCAATGGTGGGCTATGCCCACCCGCAACTAAAGACTGAACTTGGCACCTTGAGCTGAGCTGCTGCCCGGATGGCTCAGTGGATAGGGAGTGCACTGTTAACAACAAGGCTCCTGGGTTCGACTCCCGCATGGGATGGTAGGTATGCCCACCCTCAACTAAGACTGAATTTGGCACCTTCAGCTGAGCTGCCGCCTGAATGGCTCAGTGGATAGGGCATGCGCTCTTAACAACAAGGCTGCTGGTTCGACTCGAGTCCACCAGCAACTAAGATTGAACATAGCACCTTGAGCTTAGAGGCCATGAGCTGCCAACGGGAAGCCAGATGGCCACTGGTGCCTTCCACAATGAAGAATGAAGAACAACAACTTGGCTGGTGTCCTCCCCCAATTCCCCAACACTGTTACCCTCTCCCAATTTTCTAATAAAATCTTAAAAAAAAAGAATGTAGAGAGGTAAGGGGTATTCTAGCTATGGGAGGCTGACACAAATCATAGGACAAGACAAAAATCATAAGGGGGTATGGCTTAAATTAGATCCTCTGATTGTGTTTTCTATCCTGAAAGCAAAATGGCCACCCTGACAGAAAGGACTCCTCTAGGATTCCTGTAGCTGGGAATGTGGAATGATTAAGATGCCTTTGAAGTTCCCCTCAGCTTCACTAAACTTTAGACAGGTTTTTTCCTGATGAGAGGTCCCTGTCCTCTCTTTTCCTAGAGCAATTACTTTAGAAAACTTGCCATCAAAAATTATTTCTTTGCCCTTGAAGATGGAAATCTTCTTCCAGCCTCTTGCAAGTTTAAAATCCAGGAAGTTTCTCAAGGACCTGGGAACTCTCTCTGTGAAATGTAAACATTGATGGAGATAGCACTCAATCTCTCAGTCTCTGTGGAGGGGAGGAGTCTAACTTCAATGGACACCAATAAGCAAACACAGACTACTTAATCACAGAGAAAAACATTTGCAAACTCAGAAACAATTCAATATGCTGGACACATCCCATTGATCAATCTCTGCCTAGCATCCTTCAGTACTTTTCCAGTAGCTCATTGCAACACTTAAAATCCTCCTGCCTTTTGTATCAGCAGAGCTGAGTATCCACTTTTGATATGTGCTCTCACCCCTATTTCTGGTGATAGTATGGAAATGAAATTATTAATAGCTTGTCTGGTTATATGGTCCTGGGTAAGTTTCCTTGAACAGTAACCATACCACCTGCCAACATATATGTCTTAAGAGTGATTTTGCATCATGGAAAAGAAGGATGCTGCTTTTTTGCAACTATTTCTTGAAAGCATATCTCATTTTGGAGAACTTGCAATCTTTATATTGCATTTAAATCAAACTTGATGTGGGCGAATGTATGTGTGATGTGGGGGCATGTGGGTGAATGTATTTGTGAATGTGTGTGCATTTTTAAGCAGGACTTGGGTGTTAGAAAAATTACTGTGGAAAATTATAAAATTTTTGACGTTTTTCCCTTTGGGGTCAGTTTCCTATATCCTTCTTTTCTCTTCTCTGCTCTTAGAATGTAATCCAGAGAGACAAGCTCTGTCCCAACACTAGAGCACCAGCTCACAGCCACTTACCCATCCCTGTGAGGTAGATATCTTCTGGGGCCTGTCTGTCACAGTAGGTGAAGAGAAAGCTGGCTTGCTCCAACGCTTTCTCACCAAGCTGGAATATGACCTGACTGCTTAGAGAGGCTTCTGTACATGCAGTCAACAGCTTTCCTAACTTTCAACCATAAAGGAGGAAGAAAAGTATCCCACAGAAGACTCATACCTTAAAATGCCTTTGGAGATAGCTGCTGGGTCTTCCCATGAATAAAGGGGAACTCCCTGGTATACTTACCTACAGTGGTTTGTAGGGGCACACAGAGAAGGAGATGTCTTAAATAAAGTGGCTGTCCTAGCAAATAAAGGAGAACGAGGTTTATAGGAACATCTGGAAGTTTTTGTTGGTGGTCACCCAGAGAAAGTAAAACTTGCCCATCTGATGTGTGAAAAGTATTTTCTTCCTCTCTTTGCTTTCCCTGTGATAAACCAGTGAATTTCCCCAAGCTTTTCAGTTGTACTGTGGGGATTAAATATAGTTTCTAACCTTGTAAATAGGGTGAATGTGAGGATGGCTCATGGGTCCCACAGTGAAAGGAACACAGTTTTGGGACTTTCCTTATACAGAAAACTTGGAAATAAATTGCTCCATTTGAAAGAATGAAAGGAGGTAAGTCCTTTTCTTAACAAAATTAATATTAGCATCCTGCCTAAGGTATGATGGGGATAAAGAGAAAGAAATGTTGATTATACCCTGCCATTTTGTAGAGAGTGTCAAAAAAAAAAAAAAAAAAGAACCCTGCTGTTTGCATAAGTGACAATGGATCTACTTCAAAATTATAATTTGCAGTGCAACAGAGATGGTGTAGGTGAATTCTTCCCATCAGC
Organism: Aselliscus stoliczkanus; assembly: GCA_033961575.1. Lineage (NCBI taxonomy): Eukaryota > Metazoa > Chordata > Mammalia > Chiroptera > Hipposideridae > Aselliscus > Aselliscus stoliczkanus. The sequence goes on along the minus strand of CM066730.1, from coordinate 66,088,847 downwards.
TAAACCATTTTGTGTATTGGGTTCACCTTTAAGCCAATGCACTTGTGGTCCATTTTCTCTGTTGTCCATTTCAAGTTGAGGACAAAGGTAAAATCAGCTTAGGGAGGAAGCCAGCAATCTGGTAAATAGCTTTTGCTTTTCCCTTTTAGGCAGTAGGAGAGTACCAAGGGTCAAAGCAGCGAGTAATGCTTCTCCAGGAAAACACGTTTTCTGATTTTTATCTCAGATGGTCTTGAATATTTAAAATTGCCAACCAGATGGAATGGCCTACACACTCATGGGGAGACTCAGGGAGGGCTGACCTCCCTACCTGCCTGAGGGTCTCAGCAGCAGAATACAAGCTTTACCTGGCTGGGTGGCAGCGAGGCTCAGGGATGCCAGTGCATGCTGCTCTTTGTTTCTCTGTCTGCAGAAAATCCCAGGGGGTCTTGTCTCCTTTCATGGAAATTCTATCTTATAAGAGGAATTGAACAGATTAGAAAAGATAAAGCTTTATATTTTGATGAGTATATAGACAGAAAGAGAAAAAGTTTTGTTCTTTTGTAATATTTCTTTAATTAAAGAGCATGATTTTTTTTACATATTCCAATAATTGGCCTATTTTATACATTTTTACTTTATTTTTGCACAGAATAACTTACTGTATAAATTTTTTTTCTTAAGTTCCTTCTCATATAATGTCAATCCCAACTAGTTTGGTCTATTTATGAGTTAAGTAATTAACACATTAATGCTTTTAAACAATTACTGATAGTATTATATATCTGTCACTGTGCTAGGTACTGTCAGACAGGAACCCAGATAACTTTTTCCCCACTAAATTCTTATACTTTTAAGATACAGCTGTAATCATGTGGTTGTAAGTTTTTATTTTGTTTGCAATTGTACTGTACACACTGTTTGGCTTTTTAACTAAATTTTAATTTCTGAGCAGTTAGTATTTAATACTTTTATTAAATTTTCTGTGACAATTAAAACATTGTAAAGCATATAACGGATACTCAGTTAAGTCCTTTGATTGTCCCCTTTGGTCAACTTTGAGAGTGTTCTTTATATATTGAGGTACAATGACTGTTTTCATGCCTCCAGGCTATTTTTCTTCTATTCTGTCTCTTTCCTTTCAACCTGAACTCAGATCATGGCTTCGTATGGGAAAGTTGTCAAATTAGACCTATCTGGAGAATTGGGAATTTTGGAAAATGCAAGCAGATAGGTAAGAAAAGAAGACCTGAGCTAACACCAGGAGGGCAGTAGCACAAATGGGTGTAGTACAGGCACGGGGACAGTGACATATCCTTGCACATGGCCTCCCTTCATGCCCCATCTTGATAAGTGGCATTTCTGGAATCATTCTTTTTATTTTATTTTATTTTATTTATTTATTTTTTTGATGGCAGTGTCACTGGCCCTCATATGTGGTACTAAATAAGATTTGCTGAATGGATTAATAAAGAAAGTAATAAATTCCACAGCCATTTCTGGGGTCAGGTGTTCAGTGCTGGTATAATGGCCTTGATTTGCTCCACACCATTTTTATTCATTGAACTTGACCTGTTGTTCATGACTTTTAAAGAGTCAGGCTCTTCTTTTGGTTACCCCTGGATTAGGCATGGGGCCCACAGTCTACTCAAAGCAGGACAGAAACAAAGAAATTGCTAAATCACAAGGTAGAATATCATGGAATTATACCTGAAACACTCTTAGTTGTCTCAATTTACAAGTGACAAATGAGGGTCCATAAAGAATAATAACTGGAAATGCTTGTATGTTCTTGGTTGTTTGTCAAGAAGTTTTATGTGTATTAAATCATTTGATCTTTACCTCTATGAAATAGGTATTATTATGTTTTATACTTTCTAGATGAGGAATGAAGGCTCAGGGTCAATTACCCAATGCCTCTCAGCTATCAGTAGATCATGGATTCAAAGCCAGGTCTCATCATGCCCACTTAAGTAATCTTTAATGCTTTAATTCCTTGGGGGCGTCATGTTTTAGTCTAAAGAAATGGCTTTGCAGATAAATCCAAACCAGCTCTGCTAATGACTAGCTGAAAAAAATCATTTATATTCTAAGAACCTTATTTTTTATTTCTATAAAATAGGTATTATGCTATCCACTTCATATTATCAAGAGGAGTGAGGAACCATATCGTAAGTGCCTGGCACATGCACATGCTCATAAATATTAACTCTTTCATCTAACCCTTCAGTCTCATTTTTGAATACTACATTATCACAGTTACTTTTTTCCTAGAAAAAAACAAAAACAAAAACATTCCCCAGACATCTGGGGACCTGAGGGACCTGTACCATCATCTTACCCTTGCTACCTGGTGAAATATAGGCATGATTTTTTTTTTTAGAATTTTGAATTTGTTTCTTACAAATTGCTGTGGTAGTTAATGGAAGGTACACACCACGAGTTTTGGCCAGGACCAACCTTCTAACTGGAATCAACAGTCCAGTGAATCATTCAACACAATTTTAAAAATAACCACTCAAGAGCAAATGGAAGCTTATCATTTTACTTTTGAAGTCATGTACATTGCTGTGTTTTCCGTGGGCTTTTGCTGTGCATATATGACTTTTGAAATGAAAATGCTATTTGGGCAAAGAGAATGGTCAAGGTAGTCTACAGTGGATTGTCCCTGCAGTAGTCTGGATGTCAGTAATTCTTAAGCTAAAAGGAATGCTTTCCTGATTCCACAGGATTCTTTTAATCATCATATTTCATATTCCTGTTTTGGAAACATTTACCAACTGTGCTGATCAGACTGTGTTTGATTCCCATGGGGAAATAGTTTGTCTTAAAATTGGTGATCCAAGAGGGAGAGAGAAAGAATTCGTATTTTGATTTCAAAGCATAAACTTGTTTATGTGCTGTGGGCTTTTGTATTTCATCATTGTAGGCCGCACACTGAAAAAACTACTTTGTGCAATTGTTTTTTTCTGAGAGTCTTGATCAATGAAGCAAGTTTAAAGTACTTTTCTATAAGAAATAGTTACACATAATTAATATGAAGAACTCAATTGGGCCTATTTATTCATCTCTCCTTATTACAAGAATATATTTGACCTTGGAAGTAACAACAAAGTTTCTTTGATGTTACTTAACAGAATCTCTCGATTATATTCGAGGTATGATTAGATAATGTCATAGTACTTACTGTATATTAGTAGCTACTGTAACTGTCATTCCCTGGGGTACCCCATAGCAAATTGGAATAGGAGTTTTCAACCCGAGAACAATGATATGAAATGTATGATTCTCAGATGCATGGCCCTAGAATATTATCTTTTGATTGATTTCTGAATTTTGTGAAGTTGCAAATACTATGAATAGACATTGGAAGTATCTATGCATAATAAAAATCCAGATGAAGTTTTTTGTCAGATTGCCTGAAATGATGAGAAATCATCAATAGGCCAATTGTTTGTATCTGAAATCCTCAAGGTAAAAAATTCAGCTTGGAAAGGGACCAATAAACCTGTCCATTTGCTAGAATCTCAAGAGACCATTGCCCAAAGGAGGAAAATGTACTTTCATGCTCTTGGACAATAAGAAGTATCAAAATCAAGTACAAACAGGACATTCCAGAAACCTCAAACAACAAGAAGAAACAGGTGTAGTGATGTGAATCAAATATTATATTTCAGTGGGGGAAACAAAGGACTGTTTTCTAAACTGGCATTTGTGGATTGGTCTCGCCAGCACTTCAGAATTGACTTAGAAGAAAAAAAATCATCACTTTTATTTGTGATTCTTTTGACTAGTGCTTTCTAAAGTTTTTGGAGTTAGATCACACTGGGGAAATTGAATAAACTCAGTAGCTCTCAAAGCATAGAACATTTCATCAGTCAACGTTGCTGGGCTGGACTGTAACTCCGATGCCCATGCAAATTTCTTGGTTTGGGAGAAGACATCTGAGTTACTAAGGCACAAGTATACCAACCAATGAATTCAGGGCTCTCTTTCATCAGTGTGTAGCACTGAGGGTAAATTATAGTAAACAAGACTTAGCCCTTCACTGAGGCCATCTTAAAGCAAGTCTGAAATGAAAACTCTTTTTCTGTTTTTGTTTTTGAGGGCAGTGTCACTGGCCCTCATATGTGGGACCGAACCGGGGCCGCTGGCTTCCCAAGCCAGCGCTTAACCACCGCGCCACTCGGCCGGCCTGAAGTGAAAACTCTTAAAATGTATTATTTAAGGCACCATAACTTCCCTAAGAATCCATAGGCTAGAAAATTCCCAGGTATAGCACTTAAGGATTCTACAAATATTTTCTCTATACATAAGCATGCTTTGCACAAGTGCTGTGCAATTAAAGCTTAGCAGGAAGACATAGATTTACAATGTCATATGCTATTGCAATTCTCACTAGCCACTTTGTGGAACTTTAGGCCTGGCCATTATCCTTCCTACTATTTAGCTTTGTTGCTTTCTTTTTCTGCTTTACTTTTATTTTTAAAAATATTTTTAATTACAAATATAGCTAGGATATAATATTATATTAGTTTCAGGTGTATGCCATAGTTATTCCATTTATATACCTAAAGAAGTGATCACCATGATTAAGTCCACCATGGTAGCTTCTTGATGGTGGTGATTTTCTGTACGTAGAGCTTTTAGTAATTTATTCTTACACCAGTTTCCTCCCCTTCTTTGTTTATTTACCACAAAGATTGCGAAGCTGAGTGACATTTGATTCTGCTCTCTTGTTGGCTGGGTCATGGATTGCAGAAAGCATGTATGTATCATTAAGTACAACTCTGAGTGATGGTCTGGCATTATGTCAGATTATGGGGTCAGCCTCTCTCATTATGTCACATCACATCATGCTTGACATCGACACACAGCTCAATTCTGAGTAGGAGTAATTGGAAAGCAAGTCCTCACAGCAGTCTGAGCAGTGCTTTCTGAAACAGTAAGTAAAGAAGATTGACCTTTCCATTTTCTATTTTCTACCACAGCAGATATAATGACCTCTGGTGGAAGTTTTGTATATAAACGTATTCTTATAATGAAAAACAAAACATCTGTACAAAACAGGAGTTTCCTTTGTGCATTTTTCTCATGATACTGAGGCAAGTGACCCCCCCTGTGTTTATTACTGTTATTGGCAAGATCTAATTCCTGGAACCAAGTATTAATCTAAAAGATTCTATTGATGGAATGAGCTACATGATAGTTACTAGGAATTTGTAATGTGACAATCAAACTAAAGCTATTCGAGGAGAGCTGGACTGGGCCACTGAAAGATTATTTCTGTCATGTGTCTCCACTGTAAATTCAGTGCAGCCTAATACTTTAGGGTTCTGTTGCCTGATGAATCTGGAGTGTAACTCCATAGCCTGTAGCACTGAATACATCCAGCTTTTAATCTTGCCTTGGCTATGAACTCTTAGTTCCTGAATATGAGTCCTCCAATCCCCCTTCTCCCTTTACTTCTTTATCTTTAAGTCTTTTTCACATCAGAAACTAGTAAAAAAGAACAAGTAATCTGAATGAAACAAAATTCTTGGAAATTAACAGTTTATAGGATCCAAATAATTCCTTTTGTTGTATCCCAATGATACCCAGGAACCCACAAGAGTGAGAGATGAGCACGTTTCCTCTCCCATCATTAGATTCTGAAGCTTTCACCAACAGAGAGTTATTTCATCTTCCAGGAATGTGGAAATTATCATCTGCCTCCCTGGGAAGCTCAGGTGGAGGTCTTACCTTGGTCCTCAACAGAATTAACTGTAATGAAAACGATCCAGTGAAGTTTTTCTTAGCGTTCAGTAGCCTTTGTTCTCATATTAGATATTGTGTTCTTCTTTATGCTTCTCTTTCATTCCCTACCAAAACTCCCTCTCCACGTTATGCCCAGCAACTGAATCTGCTATTATTCTCAAGCAATTTAGTAAGATTCAAAACCTTACACTCAAAAATGAAGTAATGGTCATTGGCTAAGTGAGGGGTATGTTAGGAAACAGTAGGCTGAATTCTATGGGTTAACCCTGAAATTATAAATATGGTAAAATTGTTCTATTTTTATGCAAATTTAGCCCTGGTCTATAACATTACCATCATTTAATAGCATTTGTCACACTCTCCATGGCAGAATGCTGCTGTGAAAAAGGCTTCATAATTTAAGTTGATTACTGATTGAGCAGGGGTGTGTCACCACTGCTTAGAAAGCTCATGCAAACGTAGTTACACCCATAAAACATTGTGTCTTGATCAGGGGCAGTAATATTGTCTCTGTTCTTGGTGTTGATCCTACTATATCTGGAATACCGCGTTCACTTCTAGATACCATTGCTTATGATTGTCTATCTGAATATTTCAGTTAGATTATAAATAAAAGATCAGATTTATACATGATATACATACACTCGTATTTTTTTTTTGTTTGTTTAACCTTTAAGGATGTTGTAGAGTTTACTAAAAAGGGTCAGTTGATCCTGAAAAAGCCTTTCTGATGCAAGGTAGAAGTGAGGATAGGTAAGAATGAGAGAGCAGGGAGTGAGCATGGGGTATGCCTGGGTGATGTTGGGAAGATCACAGGGTGGGCTTTGGGGAAGTTGAGAGTATTAAGGGGATGAGAGAATCCATCAATGAGTCTAGAGAGGCCCAAGAAACTCTCAAGCTTGCACAGCAGATGGATATATCCTAGTGGGTGTGGGGCACAGGACACACAAATCGATATAACAACACCTCAAGACATAGTCAACTTAACAACAGATATAATCAACTTTAGCACCTGAATTTTTTCACCATACTTATTATATTCAGTTATCTGAGCATGTCCTATGCCTGAACCCTCAATAAATCCTCAAATGCAGAAAGGGAGTTGAACAGGATGATAAAGAATCAAGAGTTGTCCAAGAAATGATTACATAAACTGGAGGTTTGTCTAGAAAAAAAGAAAAATTGGGAAACCACAGTTCTTGTTACCTGATAGTTGATATGAGGGGCATGATGTGGAAGAAACAGCAGTCTTGGTCTTTGTTTCATCAGATAGCAGAGTTAGAATGGGTACATGGAAGTTGGCAGGAGATATTTGAGAAAAGCTTCCTAATGATGAGGGCTGTGCAGTGATGATATGAACCCCTTAAAACCAGGAGCGTGCCCATTTCTACAAGAGTTCAGGAAGAGGCTGGGGGAGTCTGCCTTGAATGGGGAATGCTGCCAGAGAACATTCTAAGGTCCTTTCTGAAACTGTGGCTCTGAGCAACGTTTTTTTTTTTTTCCAACTGTTTCAGTTCCTAGGTTATCTCCTTTTGAAGAGATCTCTGAGTTTTCTTATTGAAGTAAAAACAGAAAGTAAAGAAGTTAATGTCTCTAAAGCATTTAGCACATACCCTTTTTCCCTAATCAGTGTCTCCCCTTGACTCTCAAAGAAAACATGTTAGAGAAAAACTGAGTAATTGAATAGGATGTGCTGACTAACACAGAAGTATTTCTGTTGGATGGGAAATATTCAGCAAGGCAAAGGAAGGTTTATAATATGACTAACAACCACATTTTATTGAGTATTCTTCAAACTATTGCTGACCACCATTTCTTTGTACTTCTATTTTTGCTCATTTTTAAAAAGCAATGCGAGGCTCCAGGTGCTAAGCCAGGGATGCACTTTTTCACTGGCAGCATTTTCCCTTGTTGGCAGAATCCACAGGCAATCGCTTTGATGTTTTTTGGAGTTACACTTGGTGTCTGTCATAGTTCATGCAAAGATAAGCTGATTGGGTTGTCTAGTCGGTCCCAGATGCTTTTGGCTTTAATGCTCCATCAATTCTCTTTGAAAATGAAGTCCTGGGCCAATGTCATCTCTCAAGGGACATTTGCAGATGACTTGTTCATGATCAAAAGGTAACATAATTTCCTGATGTCCATATGTTTTCTCTGGAACTTTTTTTGGTGTTCTTAAAACTGGTGGGGTTTTTTTCTTTTTCTTTTACTTTTTTTTATAAGGGGACAACAGATTGTCATTTAGAAAAGGTCTAAACTTCAGAAGTGTTTCCTCAAGAGTTCCTGCAAGTGGGAGTCAAGAGGTCTGAACTGATTTATAAGAACTCCAAGGAGTTCTAGATCGTAGAGTTTTATATAAAATCATCCCCCCAAAAAGACCAAAAACAAAGACCAAATAGTATGGTTTACTACTGCATCATGATTATCGTAAGTGGGTATTTGTAGGGTAGAAATTGTGCCCATTTCTCAGTTTAAAAAAAAAATTATTTTTATTCTTAAAAGTAATAACTGGTTCACATATTTTCTCACAGACAAACTTAAGGACAATGATTTTGTTACAAAGAATTCAAGGGGCTAGGTAAATTAGTGATGTGATCATGTACAACATAGACTTGTTGGAACTAAAGCTTTAGAAATGGACCAAAAATTATCCAAGTGACATCTTTGAACTCCATCCTACATCCTATATGATACATGCTTCTCTTTAGGGTCAAGCATGGAAGGAAGATAAAGATCCTTCTGTTTTCTGATTGTTTTCCAGAAAGGACGCATCCAGCTAGAAGAGAGAATATGGAGACTGACCAGCAGGAGAGCTCTGAGAGCCAAACTATTCTTTCTGGGGGAGGTCTCAGTGGAACACTGTGGCACTTAAATAACAGACTTATTTCAGCTGAGCTTCTGAGTCTCATTTTTCCTCTTCACTTCCAAACAAGCCTTTTAAAAACTATTTTGGTGAAGAGCTATTTGAACTAGCTCTGTGTATAGCCCTGATTGAAGTGGTTCCCACCTTGTATGTGAGGGAGAAGGAATGATAAAATCCCTAATTAAAAAGGTATTTAGGAAAACCACATAAACTTCTGCAATAGTGCTTTCATTTACATAAGGGAGAAAGATGAAGATGACGGTGCAAATTCATGATGCTTTTGGATGTGTTGGGGGCAAACCATTCTTCCACTGTTTTCTAGTTTAAATAAAGCAATTAGAGGTCTATGAAAAACTCAGAAGTAGAAATGGTGAGAACAAGGAGCCATCTGTCAGCTCTCTGTTCTTTTCACTTATCTAGTCATCAACTAGCTCAACCTTTGCCTTCCAGGGTTGTGAATATTGCAGACATTGAAAGACGTGTGTGTCCTGTATGCAGCCTTCATCAGGAAGCAAGCTTCTGGACTGAAACTATAAACTAATCACAATGATTAATTTTAGATAGTATTTTTAGAAAGGGGAAGGCTCTATGCTGGTGCTTTATGTACATGATCTAAAATTTTTATTTCAAGAAGGCTAAGTGTGATATTACTATCCTTATTTTAGACAAAATAAGTGAGGCTAGATAAATTGCCTAAGCTCACATAGTTGGTAAATACCAGAGCTGGGATTTTACTCAGTTTGACCCCAGGCTGACTCTAAAATCTAGCTTTTATTCAGTGCCTGTTTTCCTTCTGATGAACAAGATAAATTACATTCTAGCCATCATAATTGTTCTCTCTCTCAGCAAGTTCCATTTATATTTACTTTTGTGTTAAGTGTGAACTTGACAGAGCTTCCTGACAGTTATCTATTTCTGCGTCCTAGAGATATATACCATCACAGAAATAATTTAAAATGTTCAAATGTAGAAAAGTAGGTGTTACTTCAATATATCTAATTTCAATGGGTGTCTCTCTTGAATATTCTACAGGAACTTCAAATACAAGAAGTCAAAAACTGAAGAAATTTTACACCACACTCTGATATTTCTGTTTTTTTAAAAGATTTTATTGGGGAATTGGGGGAGGGGAACAGCTTTGGGGAATCCCAGAAGGGGAACAGACAAGTTGCTATCTTTTTGCTCTTCAGTCTAGTTGCGGAGGACGTTGCTTCATTGGCCCATGTTGGTATCATCAATGCGCTCTTCCCAGATGAGGCTCACGGCGGCTATTGGTAGCTCACGCTGGCTGCCAGCAGTTCACACTGGCTGCTGGCCACTCGCTGTGGCCTATGGCAGCCCACTGCAGCAGGGGCTGCAGCTATGCCGTCCCAGGGACTCAGAGCAGCCCAACTCCAGGTGGAGCTGTTGTTCACCATCTTAGCTGTAGAGGGCAGCATCACTGGCCCTTATATGTGGGATCCGAACCGGGGCTGCTGGCATCTCAAGCCAGCTCTTAAACCAACTTGCCACTCGGTCGGCCCTGATGTTTCTGTTTTATTTTTCCCTGTTTCTGTGTGTCATAAGCCTCCATCCAATCTGCTAAGCTCCAAACTCAGGTTTAATCCTAGATACCTATTCTTTAACTTTCTCTTATCTGTTTACCCTTCATATTTCTACAACTAGTACTTTATTTCGAGGCTTTACCTTGTCTCACATGGATTATTCAGTGTCATATTGCTGACCTCCCTATGTGCAACCTTGTACCTCCTTTATACAAACTCTCCACTGCTCTAGAGAGAGCTTTCTAAAAAGTAGTAATGTGATGTTTTATTTCCCTGTTCAAAGCCCTTCAAGACTCCAAACACTTTAGCATGGCATGCAAGGCCATCCGTGGTCCTGTCTTACTTACTATTTCCAGCTTTTCATTGCATCATCTCTTCTGGCACCCAATTCTGAAGGGAAATACATCTACTTATAAATCTCTAAATTTGTTATTTTTCTTTATTTTTTGTAGTAGGGCTCATTCTGGCAGGCCATCCTAGCCTTCCCATATGTTTACATAGTAGGAGATACCTACTTGTCTTTCAAGATTCAGCTCAAGAATACACTCCTTCCCAAAGCCATGTTGATATGTGTATGCGTATATGTATATGTATACATGTATATCTGTATCTACGAAGTCTGACAATTACATTCCCAAACTTGTTGCTATGGTGTTGCTAACTTTTTTTGATATCAGAGGGATTATTCATTATGAATTTGTATCAACTGGACAAACAGTTAACCAACTTTACTATTTGGAAGTGCTGAAAAGGCTGCATGAAAAAATTAGACGACCTGAAATTTTTGCCAACAATTCATGGCTCTTGCATCACGACACTGCATCAGCTCATCCGGCACTATCTGTGAGGAAGTTTTTAGCCAGTAAACAAATAACTGTATTGGAACACCCTCCCTACTCACCTGATCTGGCCCCCAATGACTTCTTTCTTTACCCGAAGATAAAGGAAATAATGAAAGGAAGACATTTTGATGACATTCAGGACATCAAGGGTAATATGACAACAGCTCTGATGGCTATTCCAGAAAAAGAGTTCCAAAATTGCTTTGAAGGGTGGACTAGGCACTGGCATCGGTGCATAGCTTCCCAAGGGGATTACTTCAAAGGTGACCATAGTGATATTCAGCAATGAATTATGTAGAGCTTTTTCTAGGATGAGTTCACAAACTTAATTGTCCAACCCCGTATGTATCTATGTATCTCTTTATCTATATCTATATCTATACCTATAGATATATATCTCCAGTCATCTAAGCATTCTCCTTTCTGCTTCCTCTCTTGATTCAGATGTCTATCATTGCAAGCATAAATTATTTCCTTCGTTACTTTTCTCTCTTTCTTGATAGAAAGTTCCTGATGATAAGTTTTGCTTTATTTCTCATAGCAGCACCAGGATATAGCATAATGTGTGGCTCATATTCAGTACTCAGAGGCTTTGTTGAAACGAATAAATTGAGAGTGAAAGAAAAATCTCGACTCTAGACTCAAAGGACATCAAATTGGCAATGATCTAAAGGAAAAGATCAATAACAAACTGAATAGTTTGGACCTTACATATTTTACATTTATTTTAAGTCAAGAAGCTTTTTGTAGGGGAATCTATAAATATATTTACAGAACATACTCTGAAGCTCCCTTTGCAAGTGGCTCTGCATGAATTGTCATTTTTAATGAATGTGCTTGAATGTTGGTCTAGAAGAAACTTGGTTAGCCTAAAATAGTGGCAAAAGTAAGAAGTATATCCCCTAACAAAGTGAATGAGATATTATCTTAACAAGAACTTGACTTTAATTAATCTAGTTGATAAAACGTAATATTTTCTCATGTTTGTTATGGAATTATATAACATGAACCAATGTAATGGCAAGCAGCTCAAAAAAATTGCAAATAATTCATTAAATGAATGAGGTACAATTAAAGGACAACATTTTAGAAATATCAAGCATCATCCAAAACCTGGTCAGCTGAATTGCCTGTATTTACAAGTGTTCATAATTTATTTTCCCCAACTCTCTGTATTTAGCTCATTTGAAAATCATCTACGAGTTGCAGCTGTTGCCTAAGTCATCAGTGTTTCTATATTCCGAGGTAATAAGAATCAATTTGGATTCCAGTGCTCCAAAACATAATCAGCTTGTATATAAACTTCACTGCTTAAGGGTACTTTGGTAGTTGAGAATGTATGGTCATAAAACTTGCTGAGGAATTATAAGTGTTATTATTCTTTTTTCCTCTGTTTCTTCTTACATCACTCTGTTCGAGTGCACCTTTTATAGTCTACTATTGGATAGTCTTTTTTTTTTTCTTTAGACCCATGTTTATATGATTAGAATAAAGAGCATATAGACTCACAGATGACAATTTTAAATTGGGAGAAACCTCGATTAGATAAAACCAGGGCACAAACACCATTTTCTCCAAGGCTTTCCCATATCTGGGCTTTAGGAAGGGGAATCACAAAGACTGGAGCCCATGTGCAACCATGGTGATGGAGGATGGCTTCTGGCACTCCACTGTGCAGACATCTTATCCAACACATGGCTTTAAACGTGGGCAAGTCACTTTAATTTGATAAATGGTTCTGAGGCATTGTTAGAAGCATGTTTATCCTGTTTAGTCTTTAAACTGTATTTGACCCAATCTATATTTCTTAGCATTTACTGACAGTGGTGACCACCTGTGCCCCAGTGGCGTGTACTTAATTGTTCCACATGTGTGTGAGTGGACTCAGCACACTTTTCCTTTTTTTCTATCTCTTTCTTTGTCTTTTTTTTTTTTTTTTAAAAGAGGGCAGTGTCACTGGCCCTCATATGTGGGAGCCAAATCAGGGCCGCTGGCTTCCCAAGCTTAACCACTGCGCCAGTCGGCCGGCCCTTCTTTGTCTTTTATTTGTCTTTTAGTTATTTTTGTTTCTTCCATGCACTCAGTCAATCAAATCACATCTGAATGCTGGCCAGGTACTGAGTTCCTGATTTCTCCGCCTGTGACTAGACCATTTATGTCATTTCTGGAAGAAAACTACGCCCTTTTAAAAAATTTTTTCTCCTCATACTTCCAACCTTCTTCTTCATGCTACTCTCCATCTTCTCCTCCCTGAAGTTGTAGATGTTATTTATTGAACAGATATTATGTGCCAGACCCCTGGATTAGTCATGGCATATATATTATTACATCAATTCACACAACTGCCCTGTGAAGCAGAATGACTTCCATAAAAAAAATAGAGTCCGGAGTAACTTACCTAAAAATTTAGAGCTAGTAAGTAGATGAGCTGTGAACAGAACCCAGTTATGTCTGACTCAAAGTCCATTTTCTTTTATTTGTTTCCTTTTTATTTCTTTTGATAGATGTTTTAAACTTAATTTATATGTTCCAAAAGTTTTGGAAATCAAGATGATGAAGTTGTTATGAGTTTTTCTTTCTTTCTTTCTTTCTTTCTTTCTTTCTTTCTTTCTTTCTTTCTTTCTTTCTTTCTTTCTTTCTTTCTTTCTTTCTAATCTGACATCTCTAATGTTGGTTTGGCTTTCAGAGAGATTACTTTTTAAAATGAATTTGTAGAAAAGTGGGAAGTGCACATGTAAGAGTAATTATTTTCAGAATTCAATTGAATGCTGATACTTTCATAATTAAAGCAATAATAGGAACATAAAATATTTTGACAGAACTTGTTTTTTTTTTTTTAGAGCAATACATTTTTAAATAAAGAACCTATTAATAGAGACCATTCCAAATTGAAAAGTGCAGAGGTCTCTCTCCTAGTCTGACTAGGATGTCAGCCATCTGCACTCAGAGTCTGAATGATGGGGCTGTCATTTAGGTTGGTATTTGAAATCAAACTATAGCTGTGAATTTCTAAATTACAAAGTAAGGAGGGAATGATTGGTATATCAGGAAGATCTGGAAAGTATCTTCAAATTCTTCCATCTACATGTTCTAGTTTAGAGGTCATGAAGTATTTTCCCTGATTTTGAGCAATACTGGACCACTTTTTAATTAGACCAAAAATTAAAATGATTTTCCTTTTAAAATTAGTGAATATTCACTCATATTCCAGTGTGTATTTAACACTGTGCTTGATATTTTGGAGAGTATAAATATATTTTGAGATATGGTACTTGACCTTAAGAACTCTACAGTGTGTTTGGGCTTATAGTATATTGTTGAAATAAATATGTATCAGTTTCAATAGATTTCGAAGATCAGGAAGAGGAAATCTCAAGTGTAAACTCCACAAATGAAGTTCCTTTTTACTTTGTGGAAAATTTTCATTGGGATGCTTTTGTTTATCGAGAGCAGCACACTCATATCCTCAAGTCGAAATTAAAAGACTGACATAAACATGATGGCTCCCACTCGTAGCATGTGATACCAACTTATCAAGTAGTCTAGTTGCAGTAATAAAGGACATGTTGAATCTAGGAGAAAACTAAAAGGTTCCTAGTGTAGCATACATGCTAATGAAGTAGGCAGACACTTCAAGTATCATTTAAACAGTCTTAGTATAATAGAGGGGATATATAGGTGTGTTGGGAGGTAGTGTTTGTGGAGCAGGGAAACACAAATGAGGCAGAGATTAGCCTGTGGGGAAATATATGTGAGAAGTATCTCACACATATATGATAACACGTATCATTAGATGAAATAAACGGCATCACCTTTAACTCTTCACCTTGAAACTATGTATGGATTCATAATAAGAGTTCCATCTTAGATTTTTCACCTTCCTATAATTACTAGGTAAAACTATGTTAGATTGTTGGTTGGTTGTATTACCTGCTGCTGCTAGATATTAGATAACGTGTTAAGATAGAGTTATTTGGTGATGAGAAGAAGGGAATTATACATCATTTTACAATGTGGAAGGTATTTGATTCAGAAAGGCTTCTGTGAAAGCCTCTGCAATTGGACTGATACATCACATTGCCTACTTCCATCATGCTGGCATGTATAATGAAGTCAACATATGTTCCAAATATCTGGGAAGTCAGAGTGGTTTCTGTCCATATTACACTATCCTCATGACTCTAGGTGAGAGGAACTAAGGGAAAAATATTTCTTATATGGATGAGATATATATTGGCAATTATAGTTTTCCACTCAGTCAATTTCAGTTATACAGTTGGATGCAGCCTTGAGATGATTTTGCAAAAAATTAAAATTCTTGGAGTAGATTCTCAATGAAACTGTATTTTATTTCAAATGTGTTAGCATTGTGATAGGAAATCGAATGAACCTGATCTTTTTCATCCCTTTGTAAAAGAGGGAGCATTATATATGACATCTTGGCTTTTGATGACTAGGTAAAACTTTCTGAAGTCCGGTTAATACTTTCCTGAATTGCCGTGTTGTACACATTAAAGATCAGTTTGCTAGGCAATTGTGAGATATACCAGACTCATTTCTGATCACTAATAAATTAGATAAGTTCATGGGTGAACTAAGTAGTCTAAAACAAAAACTAGTTTTTTTTCTTTAGCTAACCTAAGTCCTATTTTTCCTAGAAAAATACATTGTGTGATGATTTACAAGTTAAATATATATAGTTTTGTTTTGTTTTCATTTCAAAACATCTATAGCTTTTAGGATTTTATATGAACATAAGAGAACAACCACAATGTATATTAAAAACCACTTTAGGAGAAAATTTTGTTAATTCATTTTCAAGATAGAAAAGGATAATAATTAAGATGATCATAAACATAGGTAAATTAGATTTCTTAAAGTAACAATCTCTCTCTTAATCTCATTTCCCTTTCTATCTTTATCTTTTGTAAAAAAAAAAAATGGCGTTTAATAATTTCTGACTGCTTTCTTCCCTTTCTCTTATTACTCCCATTAACTAAGTCAATCAGAAATTAATTCCTCTAATCTCTTTTGCAACATTTCTTGACTCTTTTGCTTACCTTTTTGTTGTCCCTTGCTGCCAATTAAATCTAGGCTTTTGCTTCCTCATGCTTAGATTATTGCTTTGTTCTCTAAAATAATTTCTTTCTTACTAATATTGTTCCCCTCTAGTCATATTTTATATAGTTGCCAGATTAATCTTTGAAATGTACAGTTTTCATTAAGTCCTTCTTTGTAAAAGCAAATATTCTTTTATAATCAATTATAATAGCAATTTGCACCTTAATGATAAAGGCCCACTTCCTTTTCCTAGTGTACATGGTATTTTACCATTTCCCTTCATTTTGCATTCCCAACCATATGCTCACTTTAATCCTTTCCTAGATTCTGTGCTACAGCCAGAATGTTTTAACAACCACAACATCCCATCTTCTAATGTGTTGTTTACCTACTCTCCATCTCCAACCCTCTAATTTGTAGCATCTTCATTTCATTCTATCAGAATCTAAGGTCCAATGCAAGTACTACTTCCATGATATATTTTGATGAGGCTATCTTTCAATGCTTTTGTTTACTTCTGAACTGTCATAACACTTACATCTATACAACTTTATGGTAGTTGGGAGAATGCATATGTTGATATATGTATGTGGGTGTGTATTTATACATGTACGCATACAATATATTCAAACATATACATTTCTTATCATAGATAGATAGACAGACAGACAGACAGACAGACAGACAGACAGATAGATAGATAGACAGATAGATAGACAGATAGATAGATAGTTAGATCGATAGATAGATATTTGGGTTTGGGGTCAGGCTCCCTGAGTTTTCATTGTAGTTTTGCTGTTTACAAGCCATATGTTCTTGGATGATTTCCCTAACTTACCTGAACTTCAGTTTTTTCATGTATACAATGGAATAACAAAGAGTGCTTACCTTTATTAGTTTCCTAGGGCTGTCATAGCAGGTACCCCAAACTTGGTGGCTTAAAACAACAGAAATTTATTCTCTGACAGTTCTGGATGTTAGAAGTCTGAAATCAAGATGTTGGCAGGGTCATGCTCTCCCAGAAAGCTCATGTTCAGAGGATCTATCCTTGTCTCTGGAAGCTTCTGGTAATTGCTGGGAATCCTGGCCTTCCTTGGCTTTAGACACATCACTCCAATCTCGGCCTCTGTTTTCATGTGGCATTATCTTTGTGTATCTGAGTGTTACTGTTTTCTCTTCTTACATAGAGACAAGTCATAGTATTAGGGCCCATTCTAATCCAGTGTGACCTCATGTTCACTAATTACATCTGCAAAGTCACTGTTTCCAATAAGCTCACACTCTGAGATTCAAGATAGACAAGAATTTTGGGGGGACATTATGAAACCCAGCATACTACCTCATAGTTGTTTGAAGGATTTAATGATAGCTTATGTAATGTGCTTGATGAAGTGCATTGGTGCATGGGAAGTGCTCACAAAATTTAGATATTAATATTATTATTATTATTACCATTACTATTTGACAAATTTCCTTGATATATCTAAGGAATTATGTATATGAAATTAGAGTATATAGCCTTTTGATCATGCTGTTCAAGAATTTTTAAAAATTTGAACCACAAATATTTAATGAAGAGAAAACCATCCTCTACAAAAGGCAATAGTTACCAAGACTTTGAGAACTTCTTTTTATCATGATATAGTTACTAGAGATATATCATATAGTCAATGATTACCTGTAGAGAGTCTTTCAGAATTCTCATGCTGGTTTTCTATAAAGCTAATTAATTGAACTGTATTAGAAGCTCTTGACTGAGCACATATTTATAAAAACATAGGTGCAAAATATAGAAAAGGGGTAGAATTACAGAAGAATGATTGGGGTGCTTTTAGTCTGGTTGTTATTTTTAGCAGTGTTATCAGGAGTTTTCTTTTACAGATCTATAACAATTGTGAATTTAAACTTTTGTTAAAATTAATTTCAGAGAAAAATATTGTTAACACAGAAGTTAATAACATGTGTAAAATGTATACTGACTATAGAATAACATTTTTAAAAGATAAATGCAAAACACTGGACAAGAATTAAAGGAGGCAGGAGAATAATCTTCAATGGGGTTATACTATTTGGATCTGTGATATGTTTAGGATGAATTGGAAATTTAGATGAATTTTTTCTGTGTTATAATAATTTATAGTTAAGTATGAGCATTAGAAATTTAAGGACAATTACCATCTCACATGCATAGGATGACTACTATGAAAAAAAAGTGTTGGCAAAGATGTGGAGAAATTGGAACCCTTGTGCACTATTGGCAGAAATGCAAAATGGTACACCTGCTATGGTAAACAGCATGAGTGTCCTTCTAAAAATTAAAAATAGAATTACCATAGGATCCAACAATACCACTTCTGGTATATATCCAAAATAATTGAAAGCAGGGTCTTAAAGATATATTTATACATCCACATTCATAGCAGCATTATTCACATTAGCTAAAGGTGGAAGCAACCCAAATGTCTATTCACAGATGAATGGATAGGCAAAATGTGGGCTATACGTACAATGGAATATTATGAAGCCTTAAAAAAGGAAGGAATTCTGACAGATGCTGCAACATGGATGATTCGTAAGGACATTGTGCTAAGTAAAATAAGCCAGTAATAAAAAGACAAATACTGTATGATTCTACTTATATGAGGTACCTAAAGTAGTCAAATTCATTGAGACAGAAAGTAGAATAGGGATTTCCAGGGGCTGGGGGGTGGATGATGGGAAGTTGTTTAATGAGTATAGAGTTTCAGTTTTGCAGATGAAAAAAATTCTGGAATTTGATGGTGGTGGTGATTGTATAACAATATGACATATGTTTAATACCACTGAACTGTATATCTAAAAATGGTTAGCATGGTAAATTTTATGTATATTTCACCCCAATAAAAAATTGGGAATAAAGTGTAAAATAATTACTGAAAGAAGTTATTATATAGATGTATAATCTATGACATCCTACCAACAAGGGAAAATATAATCCTTTATTAATTCCAATAGAGGAAGTGAAAAGGAAGAATAAGACAAATGCGAAGTTCAATTAATAGAAGAAAAATAGGATGATAGAAGTCATGAGATAAATATGGACACATTATCAGACATGATGTTAAAATACCCTGCTATATGATTCTAAAACAAAACCATGCAGAAAATTTGAACATAAAGAGATGAAAAATAGTACATTAGGCAAGTAAGACTTAAAAGAAAGCTGCTGTGTCAAAGTGAATATTAGACAAAATTTAAGGCAAAAATCATGTACAAGAATAAACAGAAATACTACACCTTAATAAAAAGTAATCCACAAAGAATATAAAACAGGGCCGGCCAAGTGGCTCATTGGTTAAGAGCTGGCCTGGAACGCCAGTGGCCCCGGTTCGGATCCCACATATGAGGGCCAGTGACACTGCCCTCTACAGCTAAGATGGTGAACAACAGCTCCACCTAGAGCTGGGCTGCATAGGGATGGCATAGCTACAGCTCCAGCTGCACTGGGCTGCCGTAGGCTACAGTGAGTGGCGGCAGCCAGCATGAGCAGCCGGCAGCCGGTGTGAGCTGCCAAGAGCCGCTGTGAGCAGCCGTTCAGAGACTGGTGACCAATCTTCTTTACCCGAGAAGAGTGCAGTGATGATTCCAACATGGGCCAGTGAAGCAATGTCCTCCACAACTAGACTGAAGAACAAAAGGACAGCAACTTGTCTGTTCCCCTTCCCTGGTTCCCCAACGCTGTTCCCCTTCCCCAACTCCCCAATAAAATCTTAAAAACAAAACAGAATATAAAACAGTTGTTTATCCAATAATTATTTATTATCTGCTAGATGCTCAGCATCATTTGCGTACTGGGGAAGATAAATGAACAAAAAGTAAAAATCCCTGTCCTCACAGACAGAAGAGGGGCAAATTTGAAAAATCCACAATTATAGTGGGTGATTTTATCACATCTCTATAAAATGGAGAGGTCAAGTATTTGAAAATTACAAGGATTTACAATGTTTGAACAAGAAAACTAACAAGCTTGATCTAAAATATATTTAAAATTTTATATCCCATTAGTACAGATATAGTCTTTTCAAGTGCCCACAGAACAAAAAGCTAAGTAACTAGGAATAAATTCAATGAAAGTACTTAAGATTTTAATTGAGAAATGTATGAGGTATTAATAAAGAATACTTTAAAATCTGATTAAGTGTAAAGATATAAAATTATCATGTATGGGGTCACTTAATGTGAAAAATTGCTCTTTATTAAGCTATAAATTTAATGCAATTTCTTTCTAAACCACAGCAGGAATTTTGTTAGACAAACTGATACTAAACTGTACATTGAAAAGCATAATACTAAGTTCAGTTAAGGCAATTTGAAGGTGAGTGTGTCAGTATGGGTTCTACAGAGAAATAGAACCAACAGGTTATATACACAGGGAGAGATTTATTATGAACAATTGGCTCATGCAATTAGAGAGACTGAAAAGTCCCATGACCTTCCATCTGCAAGCAGAAGACCCAGGAAAGCTGTTGGTGTAATTTCAGACCAAGTCCAAACACCTGAGAACCAGGGGAGTCAATGATGGAAAACCTAGTCCAAGGGCGTGAGAACACCAATGGTTCAGCTCAAGCAGGCAGACAGGCAACAGAAGGCGCAAATTCTATTCAGGCTCTCAACATATTAGATGATCCCCAGTCACACTTGGGTGATGATCGACTTTACCAAATGCATTGATTCTGATGCCTATGTCATACAGAAATAACCTCACCGATAATGTTTCATCTGGACTCCCCTCGGCCCAGTCTATTTAACATATAAAATTAACCATCACACAGAGGAACATGATGGGGGTTCCTCTCTACTAGACTCCAATTATAATATCAGCAATCCAAACAGCATGAGGAAATGTGGCATTATTTCAGGGGTTAAATGGAATAATGGAACAGAATATAAACCACTGAAATATGAAAATATGACAGGTGACATTATGAATCAGTGGGGAAAGACTGGGGCAGTTAATAAACAGTACTGAACAAAGCTTATCGTTGTAGATAAACGATAACATCAGGTTTTACCCTATATACACAGAGATATGTCCCAGGAAGATTAAAAACATAAATGTGAAAACCAAAGTGTTAAAGCTTTTCAAAGAAAATACAGGTTATTGTATGATCCTATGGCAGGAAAACAAACTGTTTAGACAGTAAGCACAAACCATAAAGAATAATGTTCACAAATTTTACTACATTAGTGCTGAAAATATCTGTACAACTATAGATCAAGTTATAAGCTAAGTCACACATTGGAGAGGTTTGAGTGATTTATATCAGAATTTATGAAATAAAAATGAAAACAGTTCAGAAACTCAAGATGAAAAAAAAGACAAAGTATATAAACAGGCAATTCATGGACAAAGGAAACTGAATGGCCAAGCACTATAAGCAAAGACGCTCAGACTTGTTGGTAATTAGGGAAATGCAAATAAAACTACAATGACATATAATTCTCATCAGACTGGCAAAAAATACAAAGTCTCATAATACCAAGTATTGTCAAGATAGTGGAGTGATGGGTGTACTGAAAGTGTATAAATAGGCTCAGTCCCTTTATAGTGCTAATTGTTGAAGATGCCTCTTTTCTACCGCAAGTACTTTCATGTCTGTGTTTTAACTGTGGAGAAACTCTCTCACATGTGCTCAAGTACATGCATTTTCTCCTTGAAGCTTTTAATTTTTTGTTGTTATCCAGGAATTAAAATGAATTGATTAGAACTATATGTATCAACCCAGACAAACCTCAGCAGTGAAATAAAGCAAACTTTAGAATGACATTTTATGTGTGTGTGTGTGTGTGTGTGTGTGCGCGCGCGCACGCATGCACACACACAGACATATTTATATAGAGGGATATCATTTATATAGCATTTGAAAGATATTCAATATTACTGTATTGTGTGTGTGTATATATATATATATATATATATATATAGAGAGAGAGAGAGAGAGAGAGAGAGAGAGAGAGACTATAAAAATGCAGAGAAGTGATTCAAAGCAAATTCAATATGGTGTTTAGTTCTGGGGAGAGAGGGAAGGAGATAGCATTTGGAAGATCACACAAGGGAGTCAACAGTATTTTTGAAGTTTTTGGTTGTTGTTTGATTTACTTTGCTCTGATTTGCTTTGTTGTAATATTTAAAGCAGCATGGCAAACATGAAGATCATTAAAGTTAGTTGGTACATGAGCATTTATTTTATTATTTTAGGGTTTTATGAATGTTTAAAATATATCATGATAAAAATGTATTGCAATTTATTTTAAAGCACTGACCTAAATTAAATGAGGTACAAAGCAAACTTGCGAGCTAGGCTCCAAAAGTAGATTCAAGAGACTGGTTGACTTAAGAGTTCAAGTGAAAGAGTCTCATGGCATTTAATTAACTGTAAATCTCTAGAGATCAAAACTAAAATAAATGCAGTCAATTCAGTAGAAGATAGATTTGAGGTTAAAAAAGAAAAAATTTGATTGTCCAAATTGGATAGGCTCATGGCAGAAAGTGACCCCCTTGCTCTCAGAAGTGTTCAAACAGAGCTGATGACAGTCAGTTGAGTGGGGGTTGTGGTGGTACATTGGGTGCAAGAGTGAATAAGATAAGCATTAAGGTCTCTTCCAACTACTGATAAAAATGATTTTATTTTCTTTGCTGATTAAACAGGAACTCTTGTAGGGTTTTAAGGTCATCTCTTTCCACATGAATAAGTCATTATTCTGTGACTGTGCAAACTTTTTATATTCTTATATTCTTATTTTATTTTATTTTTATTTTTTTAAGAGGGCAATGTCACTGGCCCTCACATGTGGGATCCGAACCGGAGCCGCTGGCGTCCCAAGCCAGCTCTTAACCATGGTGCCACTCAGCCGGCCCTCTTATATTCTTATTTTAGATGGTCTCAAATTTTGATCAAACTTTGTAGCAGTCAAAAGTTATTCTTACTTTAATGAGCAGATTTTTGGTTTAGAAAAGTTTGGTAAAATTATTGCTATTTATTCAATAAAATTTAATAAGCACTTTCTGAGTTCTATACTATGTATTACTATACTATTACTCTCTAAGCTTTGTCTAAATTATCTCCTAGATTCAAATTTTTAAGTCAGGCGTATTCAAGTTTTATTCATTTATATTATTCTTCGGTTGTTAAATCAAGTTATTTAATGGTATTAAAAATTGGCAGCATCAATACTATTGCATTGTTTTAGAGATAGAAGTATAACACCTAACATTGCTTGTAGCTTAATTTGCAATTTATTTTCCTATTTGGGTTCGAAATAGAGAAGCTGACCTTGGCCTCTGTCTCTAGAGATTACTTGAAAAAAACAAAGGCATGGTCTGCTAAGGTCACCCTAAAAATCCATTAAAAATTTATTAAAGACTTGAGTCAGTAGTAGCCAGATGGAAAATATAAGTATCCAAATAGAAAATAGAATATTGTGGTGCAGCAGGAAACATAGGTGTATAGCTATGAGAAATCAATGGAGGTAACTTAAAAAGGTAATAAATCTCTCTTAAGGAATATTGTCATGTTGTCTGAGCCTGCAACTATAAACTTTTTATCTGACGAATTAAAAGTTCCTTGCACTTTCGTATCTAGTAACAAATTAAGAGTATTTTTTTTTCCTTTTTAGTGATTGAGTGATGAGATGGATTTTTTTTTTTAAAAGAAAAATCATTGATTGAAGCCCTGTGTAATTGTTCTGATACTATCTTTGCTGCAGCAAAAACAGATGGAACTATATAATTGGTTTCTAGCTTCTATGAGCAAGGATGTAGTGAAGTGACCCCACTGGTCATTTCCTCTTTAAGTTGCATGATTCAGAAGGAATGTCTATCTGTTCGCAGCCCTTATCTCCAGATCATAAATGCATAATTAGGGAGGTATTAGCTTCCTGTTTGAATCAGAAAACAAAAAGGGTAAGGTGATAAAAGTGGAGTGGATATCAACGTGTACTAAAGAGTGAAATCTAAATAAGAAAGAGAAATAATTTTTGGAATGTCTGAAAATCTGGTCCTTTTACATGCAAAGTCCAAAAAGAGGTTTGTTCATTTTGCTTGATTGAATTCGTGGGTGTTTTTTATTCCAGCCAAGAATTGTGAACACAGTTTCCACTGGAAACAATTTTAAAACTTGTAGAATTTGTATCCAAATGAGAAACGAGAGCCTTCAGGAGTGTGCTGCTTCTCTCGCTACCTAGGCTGCTTATACAGCATTTGTGTCTGTGAAGTTTGGTACTCGTGTTTGCAAGAGTGACTTACCTATTCAGAGAGCTACTACACTACAGACTTTTGTTTTGTTACTGATTTTAAAATTTATTTGATAAAATGTGATATCTTAAGAGCACTCACCACTTCAGAACCATTCTTTGTGTCTAGAGTTTCCAGGTGGCTCTAAGCTGTTTCTAAATTGCTTTGGATCACAAAAAACCTGGTGGCTGTTTTGAAAGTAATGGAGTGAAACCTTCCAAATAGTTTGACAAAATTGGCAGTGCTTCAGAAAGAAGAGAACCAAATGGAAAGGTCCCTGTGGAAAATGTACTGCTCAGAGAGTTGGAATATAGTGGATCAGGCCAGGACATTGCATATCACGTTTTCCTTATGTATCAAGGCCTGAGAAAGCACATGTTTTGGGATCTTTTGTTATGAACCAAATTTGTCCTGTACATTGACAGCTCCAATGTAGATACATGGACATAACAGATTCATTACCCTTTCAGGTTCCTAGTCTGAAAATAGCCTAAAGATGTTTTCTTCAATATTATTAGAATTAGGTTGCTTGTTAATAAAACACATGTTGGTTTTACGTGAATACATTGTTTTGGCGAACACACCTATGATTCATAACTTGAGATTTTGACACTGAAATGTAACAACTATATTTCTATTGTGTCCAGAAGTTATTCTAGATAAACAAATGTTATTAAAAGGTACTTCCTATTCTATCCATTTGTGACAGAAAATTTATCAAAGTTTTATTATTTTATATTATGTTTTGGCATGTCATTTTCAAGCAACGCTTTCCAGTTGATAATTAAAGGTAAGAGAGATTTTCTAGTTGTCTTATGATATTTAATACATCCTACATGACCTGCTCTTTGGAGAGCAAAATTGCCAATATATATATCTTCATATTTAAGTGGAAAACAAAAACACATGCTTTGTTTCAATTCTTCTATAGCCCAGGGAAGTAAAACAAATTATGGAGTGGTCTGGGATTGAATTTCTAGCACTAAAATAAAATTTTGTAGAAATTTAACATCTAATTCAGAGGATAGATTCCATGCTATTGTATAAGTGCTTTAAAAAGAAACTTTTTTTTTTTTTAATTCTTGGGCAGGAGAGGGAGAGAAGGAGAGAAGCACGAAAGTGAGAGCGGAGGATAGATTAGACTTTGTCCCCAACATGGCCAGAGTGTGATTCTTTGCTTTAGTTAGGAAAACTTACTTGAGGGTATACTGGAAAGGGCTAGTGGTCTCTGTATCTGAGTAGAAGTAAACATGGAACAGATGAGTCATTTTTTTCCTATTTGGTCTTGTTTACTTTTCTGAATTATATTTTTTAGTGTATACTAATAGACTTCAGTATTCCTTGTGATGGATATGGAAAGAAGATAAACTCCATAATGGCTTCCTTTTCATAAGTGTCTTCTCTTTCTTTTAAAGAGAAAGTTACACCCACACATTCACACACACACACACACACACACACACACACACACACACTAAATGCTATAGCAGTGCTTACTATACACACATAGTTGCCTAGCTCAGGCCTCCTCCGCTACTCTGGCTTCTGGCTATTTGTAATTTCTTTGGGTGCTTATTTTCATCTCATTAATAAATGTTTATGTATCTATTTCTAGATTTAGACATTAGGCTTCCTATTATGCTAAAAATTTAGCTTCACTATACTTTCTATCACTTTTTCCCCTTCTATTCCTGGTGTAGTTATAAAACTGTTCAGTTTCTTCGTTACTTTTATGTCTTCAAATGGTATCCTTAAACCTCTATGTTTTGTTTTACCAAATACAAAAAATATTTCTCCTCTATGTGTGTTCATTATAATAATCATAGTCAACTTATTCTCTAAGGTCAAAAGGGAAGGTTCAAAACAAATTGATTTAGCAGGTGTTTCTACTAATGCCTATGTAAATGTCAGCCTACTCAGTGTGCCGATTTTCACATGGCGCTCTGTGGATCACTGGGGACATTTTCAGGGCTTCACTAACAAAATGAACTTTTTCTTCTGCCATTCAGTGGATCATCTATCTTCTTGTTTTTCTGTGTCATACATTTGAATTTTTGTTTAAGAATGAGATGAGTTCCCAGGCGACTTCAGTTTTAGCCTAGTTCTTCTTCAAACTTGCTTTGTTATTTGACTAAGTCATTTGTGCTCTCTGGGCATCAATTTTATCAACAACAGGACCAAATAACAAGAAGATGGGATTAATCTGCTTAGACTGCCATTTCAAAGTACCACATACTTGGTGGCTTAAACAACAGAAATTTAGTTGCTCACAGTTCTGGAGACCAGAAGTCCAAAATCAATGTGGCAGCAGAGTTGGTTTCTTCCAAAACCTCTCTCATTTGCTTGTAGATGAGCAGCTTTCACTGTGTCCTCACATGGCCTTCCCTCTGTACAGGTCTGTATCTTAACCACCGCATCACTCGACTGGCCCTACAGGTCTGTATCTTAATCTCCTCTTCTAAGGACACCAGTCATATTGGATTAGGTCACGTGCTAATGACCTCATTTCAACTGAATTATCTTTTTACTTTTATTTTTTATTATTTTTTATTTTTTTTTGAGGGCAGTGTCACTGGCCCTCATATGTGGGACCGAACCGGGGCCGCTGGATTCCCAAGCCAGTGCTTAACCACCGCGCCACTCGGCCAGCCCTGAATTATCATTTTAAAGATCCTATATCCAAGTACAGTCATACTGTGAGGTTTTTAACATATGAATTTTCAACATATGATTTTTTTTGGAGGAAAAAATTCAGACCACAACAGGACTGGTAATCTCAAATTCCATTTGGCTCCAAAATTAAATGAATACTACTAACCAGGAAGCAGAAAGTTGTTCACATTTGTTTAATATTTTTTATCTAATTTGTAGAGAAAGACAATATTATGCAGAGAACAATCACTGGTCTTTTCACTGTCTTATTTATATGATAGGTATTCCTGCCTGTAATATTTTTTCCCCTGGTTTGGATACTCACTGTCAATCATATACTTTCATTCCTAGATCAGGACAAAAGACTATGAAATGCTGGGTGGTAAAATTCCAAATATGAACCAAGGATGATTGGAAACCCATCCCAGGTTTGTCTAACATAAAAAAATTATTTGAATGAACATTTGGGAGGGCAATGGATCACATATTTTTTACTGTAAATATAAACAAATAATTAAAGAAAGACTAATTTACCATATTTAACTCACCAGACCTAGAATATGGTCCTGAATTTTAGTCTGTTCTAGGCAAACTTTAACATCCTCTCCTTAAAATTATAGAGCTAGTTATCTTTTGGATATGCCCTGAAAATATAAGACAAACTGTCTATTTAATGAATTTGTGGGCATGGATCTCTTGCTATAACTGCATACCCAGTGTGAAGAAGAGTTCAAATATACAAAAGGTACCTTTCCCCATTGTTTTGTGTTTAATCTTACGCTTATTTATAAAAGAAATCTTGTTTTTTATTTAGTCTGATAATTTTAAGTGGGATATTTAGCTCATTAACATTTAATAAATTATTAATATAATGCAGCTGTGTTTAAGTTGACCCTCTTTCTATTTACTTTCTATTTGTCCCAATGATTCTCCTTCTTTTGTTCCTCCTTTCCTTAGGATTAACCAAATAATCTTGAGTATTTAATTTTTTCTGTTGGCTTTGTAGCTATACTTTTTTTTTTGTTTTGTATTTTTTTAAGAAGTTGCTGTAGGGATAACAATATCACATATAATTTAACACAGTTTATTTTAAAAAAACTATTACACTATTTACATATCATATAGCAAAGAGTATAATTTCATTCATCTCCTCCCTCATTTGTGTTGTTATATATTTCACTTCTAGATTTGTGTTCCATATAGTCTAATAGTTACAGGTGCTGGAGAATAGGGCTCAGATGTATCTTTTGGGGGCCACCATTCAGCAGCCCACCATACCATGTCCCTGTTTAAAACCCTCCCATTGCTTCCTATGTAACTCAGAGTAAAAGGCAAAATCCTTACAGTGGACTCACGTTCTTGTACACTATGACTTCTCCCTGTCTTTCTTCTTTGATTCATATCTAATTTTTTTTTTTTTCTCTCTCTCTACTCCAGGCACACTAGCATCCTTTGGTTTTGAAACACAGCAGGCATGGCCCTCTCAGAGCCATAAACTTAATGGAAGACTTGCTTCAAATTCCAAGTTCACTCTGTCATTTCAGGGCTTAAATCAAAAGTTTCCTTTGTATTCACGCTTTTCCTGACTTCCTTTTTAAAATTGCAACTTCTCCAAACACCCTTCCCTATTTTCCACAGTCAGCTAACTGTCTTTTCCATGTCTTTAAAAAAAAAAAAAAAAATTTCCACAAGATATCCCTTATCACTAATATATGTTTTATTGAGTATTTTGCTTATTGTCATTCTCCAACCATTAAAATGCAAGTTCTGTGAGGGCAGAAATTTTGGTTTATTTTGTTTAATGTTTAATCTATAGCACATAGCAAATATTAAATAAATATTTGTTGAATGGATGAATAAATGTCCTATCGCTTCTATTTTACCTGTTGGGAAATCTGTCAGTTGGCTGTTTCTATTTTTTTTGGATAAAAATACTTTTTGATTACTTCAATGAAATTTTTGTAGAGTTTCTGGTTTCACTACAAAGTACATATGTATTTATTTATTTCTATGTATTCTGATTAGTGTAGGTTATACTTCCTTACTTCTGGATTCATTTCTTTGTTCAGCTTTAGAAAATTTGTAGCCATTATTGCTCTAAATGTCACTTCTATTCTATCTCTTCTCACATCTCGACCTCTGAATGTATCCTCTTTCCATTCACTATTTTCCTCCATAACAACTATTATCATCATATTTACTGTCTGCTTCCTACTTAATTTATATCTTTTCTCCTTTTTCTTGAGGCTAGAAAATGCCTAATATACAATTGACACTTAATGAATGCTTGTTAAATGTTTAAGGAATGAATGAATTAAAAAATGCCAGCTCTTCTCTTTCTATCCTCCATATGTCTTAACCTCCCTTTCAAATTTTCCATCTGCTCTTCTCACTGGGATACATTTGGAATAATTTGTTTAGCAATGTCTCTGTATTAATGACTTTTGTTTTGCCTATTCTGATACATACTTATCAGTATTTTTATTTCATCTAGGTTTTTTCATTTTTTTTAAACAGCTGTATTGTAGTATAATTGACATACATAAACTGTCCATATTTAATGTATAGAATTTGATGAGTTTGGACATATACATACATGCGTGAAACCATCACCACAATCAAGGTAATAAATATATCCATTACCTCCAAAGTTTCCTTGTATCTTATCATTTGGTAAGAGCCCATAACATGAGATCT
Organism: Aselliscus stoliczkanus; assembly: GCA_033961575.1. Lineage (NCBI taxonomy): Eukaryota > Metazoa > Chordata > Mammalia > Chiroptera > Hipposideridae > Aselliscus > Aselliscus stoliczkanus. The sequence goes on along the minus strand of CM066730.1, from coordinate 66,059,180 downwards.
AATCTCAAAAAATTTTAAGTATGCAATGCAGTATTGTTGACTATAGGTACAAAGTTGTACAGAGATCTCTAGAACTTACTTATCTTGCTTAACTGAAATTTTCTATGAATTGAACAATTCCACATTTGCCCACCCCCACCCTCCTTAACTCGTAATAGCCACTGTTATTTTCTCTGCTTCTATGAGTTTAACTATTTTTGGTACCTTATATAAGTGGAGTCATGCAGTAATTGCCCTCCTGCAACTTTTGTATTTATTTAATTTATTTTATTATTATTTTTAAAACTACTGTCCTTTATATTCACCTATGTTGTTACAAATGGCAGGATTTCCTTCTTTCTTGAGGCTGAATAGTATTCTGTTGTATACATATACTATATTTTCTTTATACATTCATCTGTTGGTGAACCTTTGTGTTGTTTCTGTATATTTTTTTATTTCAAAAATTTCCATTTAGTTATTTTTTGTTCAGGTTTGCCTGCTTTTGATAGTATTTTATAGCTTGTTCATTCTAAAAATTCAATTATTTCTTTAAAGATTCCATCATAGGTATTTTATAATCTCTAGTTGACAATTACAATACTTCAAGTTCTTGGATATCTAAAACTGTTGCCTATGCTTTAGTTGATTTACATTCATGTGGGCTTGTGTTTTTGCACGTCTGGTGATTTTGATTGTGTGTGTGTATAATAGTTTATGATCTATCAAAGTGTGTGACATAGACTGAGAAAGGGAGACTTCCGGTAAAATGGCGCAATAGACAGACGCTGTGCTAACTGCCTCCCAGGATCACACCAAAATTATAAATAAATTATACAGCATTCAACCCTGGAGGTCCCCGGAACACTGGAGGAACAGAACCGCTAAACGAAGAACTTAAAGAGGAAGCCGCATCGGGTCTGGTAGGACAGGCGGAGACGAGAGAGGGAGAGCCCCGCGAGGGAAGCCCCCGCTGTGGGAAGCTTGTCTGGTTGGGGGGAGACCCTCCGGCCGCACACCAAGCTCACCAGCCCAGAGCTCCTTTGCCGGGAAGAGAAGTTCTAAGATAGCCGGCAGTAAATTGGTGAGGACTCTCTTTGCTCAGCTCGGTGAGGCTGAGAGCGGCTGGAGAATCAGTGGGGCCGGCGCCCGGGCTTGCTCGCCGGTGAGCACTTACCTGGTTCCTGGTGGAGGGAGTGGCTGTGTGAGCCAGGAGCCTGCGGGGACGGACTGAACTGAGCACCTTTGGTGCAAAGGCTGGAGGTTTTTGATCTGTTGTCCCCGTGGTGCGGAGCCTGCATGCGAGTGGTGTAGGGAGGGTGCCATTTTGTCGGGCTTGGGCCCTCCCACAAAGGATCAGGTCCTGGACCTCATTGGTCTGGTGGAATTGGCGCAGAAGTACGTGTGCATGTGCGTGCGTGCCTGCGGCCTTGAATTCCCACCCTCTGCCCGGCTTATACTGCGTTGCCAGGGAAACGCAGGGCGGGTGCCCTCCGGCTCCAACAGGCTGCTCACTGAGACCCGGGAGTGCGCGAGCCGCCTCGGATCCCCACCCTCCTCTCGGCTTGTGCTGCGTTGCCAGGGAAATGCCTAGTGGGAGTGATCCGGCTCCAACAGGCTGCTCACTGAGACGCAGGAGTGCGCAAGCCGCCTCGGGTCCCTGCTCTCTGCACTCAGCTTGCAGAGTTGCCAGGCTGGTGATGGGTTGTCGGGCTGCTAGGCCTGATCTGCAAGCAGCTGATTGGGACAGGCTGAGACTGGGAGTTTTCCTGGGAGTGTTGGGCCGTGAGCTGTGTGCCTGCGTCATCCAGCCAGGGCTCTCCTGGTGATCTATCTAATATATCAAAGCAATCCCAGAGCGACAGCCAGAATGGGGAAACAAAGAAACATGTCACAAGTGAAAGATCAGAAGAAACCTCCAGAAATGGAACCAAATGAAACAGAGGGAGCCAATCTTTCAGAGACAGAGTTTAGAACACTGATGATAAGAATGTTTAAGGAACTTAGCGAGGACATAAAGAAGGATAGGGAAACCATAAAAAACAACCTATTAGAACTAAAGAATACAATAACTGAAATGAAGAACACACTCGAAGGAATCACCAGTAGAGTAGATGAAGCAGAGGAGCGGATCAGCGATTTGGAAGATAAAATAGCAGAACTCACCCAGTTGGCACAGCAAAAAGACCAAAGAATAAAAAAGAATGAAAATAGTTTAAGAGCCCTATGGGACAAGGTGAAGCGCAACCACCTTCGAATCATAGGGATACCAGAAGGAGAAGAGAAGAAGCAAGGGGTCGAAAATCTATTTGAAAAAATAATGACTGAAAACTTCCCTACCCTGGTGAAGGAAATCAACATACATGCCCAGGAAGTGCAGAGGGTTCCAAACAAGCTGAACCCAAACAGGTCCACACCAAGACACATCATAGTTAAAATGGCAAAGGTTAAAGACAGACAGAATCCTAGAGGCTGCAAGAGAAAGACAGCAGGTTACATACAAAGGAACTCCTGTTAGACTAACAGCTGACTTGTCTACAGAAACTCTGCAGGCCAGAAGGGAGTGGCAGGAGATACTCAAAGTGACACAAAATAAAGGCCTACAACCAAGATTGCTTTACTCAGCACAGCTATCACTTAAAATTGACGGAGAAATAAAGAGCTTCTCAGAAAAGAATAAGCTTAAGGAATTCATTACCACCAAGCCAGCATTGCAAGAAATGTTAAAAGGGCTTTTTTAAACAAAAGAAAGGGGTAAACAAGCTAACCCAGAGAGACAATTTAAGATGATCTAAGTCATATCAAGCAGATATAAAGGAAAAACTGATGGTTGCTGGCTGGGAGTGGGGAAGAGGGAGAGGGGGAAGGTTTTGGACAGTGTATGTGGGACTACAATGTTGCTGCAGGGATATGGGGGCAGTTCTGGGAATGTAATTGATAATGTTGTGAAGAGACTATTATGTTGCGAGAAATAAGTCAGTTGGAGAAAGACAGGTACCATGTGATCTCACTTGTGTGTGGAGTCTGAATAGCTGAGTGAACGATCAAAGTAAACAGACTCGTAGATGTAGAGGAAAAACTGAGGGTTGCTAGTTGGGAGGGGTTGGGGATGGGGCGGAAGGGGAAGGGATTAGACAGCATAAATAGACAACTACAATATTGACACAGGGATATGAAACACAGTTCGGGGAATATAACAATGTTGTAAAAATTTTGTGGCGTGTCAGATAGTCACATGTCTTGTTAGGGAGACCACTTCATGGATGGAGTAGAGGCTTGATCACTGCACTGTACACCTGACGCTGATGTTGTATAGTATTGTATGCCAACTGCAACTGAATATGTGGATGGTCACGGGATGTGGAGTATACTGTAGAGGGGAGTCAAGGGAGTTGTGATGGATATGTATGATATGGGGGGGAGGGGTGTGGCGAACTGGGGGAGGGGGGTTTTCACTGTGGGGCGTAAAGAGTATAACTATTGAATTGTGTTGTACACCTGAAACTAATAAAAAAATATAAAATAAAATAAAATAAAAGGAATCACTGAGAAAGAAGGTAAGAAAAAATTCTTGAAGGTTTTAGAAGATGAGTTTGTAGATTAGACGGTTGTGGGATCTTAGTATAGACGATTGTGGGATCGTGGGATCAGCACAGGGAATAAAGTCAGGGAAATTTGTTTTGATTCTTTTTTTTTTTTTCTTTTTTATTTATTTTTTAGTTGAGCCATCCTGCTACCTGTTGGCAGCTCAGCGGCAACTCAGCTCGGGCTGGGCATCGAATCGCCGTTGCTCAGAGCTCAGCTCACACTCTTGAGCGAGCTCTTAACCAACGGAGCCACTCGGCCAGCCCTGTTTTGATTCTTTAATTCATCTATAAACTTCTTAAAGGGCAGAGATTTCATCTATTTGGTATCCTTGTGCCTATAAGCCCCATTATGTCAATGATATGCATTCAAAAAATATTCCTAGTAATTGTTTACCCAACCTCAAACCAATGAAGTGACAACATAACCAAGAAACACATGCTCTAGATTGAAGCAATGAGACTGGAGTTTTTGTAGTTCTTTCTAGGAGAGCTCCAAGAACCAATGAACAACAATTAGGATGAGTTACTTGGTGGTAGTTTGTTTGTGCCTAGCAGTCACTCTCAATCTGGTGATTTCATGAAAACATTAAATTTGGGTTCTGAATCCACTAACACAAAGAGTAATAGGACATGTAGCGGCAGAGACAACATCCAGGACAGAGGGCAAGGCATTTCCCCCCCACCCAATACTAATTCAAATGAACAGTATGATCCCCAAATCCTGGATACTGAGTAACATCTGTATAGATTCCCCTTCAGCGCTTTCTCTATGGCCAGGTCTGTAGTCATGGAGGCTGAGCCTCAAAGAACCGGCTGGCTACTTTTATGTATGTACGTGTGTCCCAACTAAACCTTATTTATGGACTCATCAATTTGAATGTCATATCATTTCCATGGGTCATAATATATATATATTTAACTATCTTCTTCCATTTACTCCATCCCCAAGTCCCTGCCTCTGGAAACCACCAATCTTGTTCTATTTTTTTAGTTCATTGTTTTTAGATTCCATATGTAAGTGAGCTCATACAGCATGCGTTTGTCTTTCTCTGTCCGACTTATTTCACTTAGCAGGATAGCCTCGAGGTCCAGCCATGTCATTGCAAATGGGCAGGATTTCCTTGTTGTTTTTTTATAGGTGAATAGTATTTCATGTACATGTACCACGTTATCTTTATTCATCCACTGATGGGTGCAGTTGTTTCCATGTCTTGGCTACTGTGAATAATACTGCAATAAACATGAGAGTGCAGGTAAAAAAAAAACACAAAAAAACAAAACAAAGTGTGTGACATAAAATCTGTAAGCCTACAATGCAGAAGCTTTCCCCAGAGAGGATTTGCATTTGTTTAACCTGGCAGCAGGAAATGTGCAAATCTTGAACCCTTTTTCAGGGTCCCTGGTTTAATCCAGGAATCTTGCATTCAGCTCTCCCTTTTTCCTTCTATAGGAAGGCTCAGTATCTTCACTGCAATGCTAACACTAACATTTCAGAGCAATTCTGATGTTCACATTTACTTACCGCTTTCTGCTCTGGTTTCAGTTCTCTTTTTTGTTTTTGTCTCATTGATGTATCCCTTATCTCCTCCAAGCCCAACAATGTAATAAGCACTATGGATAAATATATTTCTCTATCTATTTACGTCTCTGTGTGTGTGTGTCTATCTTTGTTCTGTCATGGGTTTTTACTTAGCTAGAAAAAATGGCTTGGTGTGCTTTCTCTACTTTTTAATTTCTAGTGGAATTGATAAGGATTTCAAATCAGGGGATATCAACACTCAGATAATATAATATTGTTAAAATAATAAATGTGGAAGCATTACTCCGCAAGCCTGTCAGTTATTTGCATCATTGATGGTTAGTACCCATGTGCTTCATGATTTCAGGTCTACCATGATAAGAACATTATAGTTCCATTTGTATAACTATAGAATATTCTTGAAAAGGAAATTAGAATTTATTTTTCTGTTAAACTTTCTAGCGAGATTTTTTCAACTATTTTCCTTTGGTAGGAAAAAGTAAATAATCAGTATGTCCCCTTGAAAACCACTCCGGATCTAATATATGTTGCTACTTGTTGATATGGAAACACGATCCTATAACTTTGTGATATTAGCTGAAGCTAAGTATTTCCTCCTCATATTCTATTTATTTTTTCTGTGTATTGTCTGAAAATGCATCCTAATTTAGCAGCACCCGTAAACCTAGTTGAGATTTTAGATTTGGGGGAAACTTTGGGATAAATTCCTGCTATGCAATACTAAAAGGTGTTAAGACCTGTAGAGGATGTCAATGGGTTTTTATGCAGAAGAATGCCTCCTGTTGAAATTAGAGGCCATAGTTGTTGCTGCTCCTGTCACAGTCATGGGTATTATAGCAATTTCACATTAGGCATTTTGTATAGTTTTGGTAAAATTATGCTTACCGGTTTCTTGACCTAAAATCGGTCTCTCTTCCATCATCTAAGAAGTTCACTGACATTTAATTTTATTTGTATTAAATAAGAGCAAGTAATTATGTAGGATGTAGCGTATGTAGTCTTTAGAAATCTTTTAAGCTTTACCCATAAAAACCTTTGACCTCAGAGTGCTTACTGCTAGAATTCAAATATGTCCATTTTTTTTTTTTTTTTTTATGTTTTACTTTGAGACCAAGATGATTAGGGGTGTGGAGTTTGGAATGGGAGAGGGTTGAAGAGCAGTAAGGAAGGAACTGCAAAATATTATACGGAGGAAAGAGCCTGCATTCTGAAACATCTGGCTGAAAAGTGAAAAAAAAAATAAATCTGGGGTCTCCAAGCTTCTGCATATTAAAAACATTCAGTTAAAATGGTGAAGTAAATGACATTTTTCCATTTTTTAGACAGATGGGTTATGTGTTTAAGTGAACAATCTTAATTTTTATTTAGAACTGTTAGATTGTGCTATCATCAAAACCTTTCAAGTAACACACTTAAAGATGAATTTTTACTTTTAAACTATGGAGATTTTGCTTTCTTGTTTAAGACTGTCATTCCCAACATGATACCTAATTTCATCCCACAGTATACAACTTAAAATGCCAGATTGTACCTTTGTTTATGGCTTTTCTTGGTGTTACCTAGAAGGAGGAAGTGTTGAATTTTTTTTTTTTTTTTTTTAACACATGAGAAGAAACTCAAGAAAGGGGATGAAGAGGATAGGAAAAGAAATGCAAGATTATGAAGGAGTCAGTGATTAAAAGTACTCTCTTCCTACAATTCAAAAGTTGAGAGCACTTTGGGCTTGTAGAAAATGTACTGTTAGGAAGAGAGCTGGGGCTTTTAGCCTGCTCTAAGGAAACCCTTGTTCTCTTTGGAATTCCAAAAGCAGATTTTATTTGGTAAATCTGGGCATATCAGTTCTTATTGATGTATCCATTGTTTGCATAAATGTAACTAAAATTCTCAATTTATGGTTCCAATCGCTAATTACAATTCATTTCCCCACTCGTGAAAACTTTTCCAACCCATTCTCCATTCATTATTTCTTCCCACTTCCTTTTCCTCCATCTACCTTCTGGGTTTTGTTGTTGTTGTTTGTTTCCATTATAGTCAGTGACTTGGAGGTTGTAGTCAAAGACAGGGAAATAGTAGGCAATGGAATGGGGAAACTCAGATTCTTTCTTTAAGCTTGAATTTGAATTCAACTTTGGGGAGGTTTTGTAAAAATAGAGTCAGTAATGCCTCAAAGACCATTTATTGAGATCTTCTCTCAATATTTTTAAAATTTTTATTTAATTTATTGGTGGTGACATTGGTTACTAAAATTATATAGGTTTTAAGTGTACAATTCAATAATGCATAATCTATATATTGCATTGCATGTTCACCACCCAGAGTCAGTTCTCCTTCCATCACCATATATCTGACCCACTTCTACCACCTCCCTGCCCCCTTATGTTCTGGTAACCACTAAACTGTTGTCTGTGTCTATGAGTTTTTGCTTGTTTGTCTTGTTCGTTTGTTGCTTTCGGTTTTATATCACACATATTAGTAAAATCATATGATTCTTGACTTTTTCTGTCTGACTTATTTTGCTTAGCATGGTAATCTCAAGATCCAACCATATTGTTACAAATGCCAGTATTTCATCTTATGACTGAGTAGTATTCCATTGTTCAGACATACCACATCTTCTTTATCCAGTCATCTATCAAAGGACACTTTTGGGTGTTTCCCTGTCTTGGCCACCAAGAATAATACTGCAATGAACATAGGGGTACATATATCTTTATGGATAAATGTTTTCAGATTATGGGGTAGATACCCAGAAGAAGGATTGTTGGGTCATATGGTAACTCTATTTTTAATTTTTTTTATAGACACATTTATTCAGCATCATGATCAGACTGTTTTATTTAGCAATCAACAGCAAGGGTGCAAAAGAAAAAAAACAACAAAAAAACAAAAAACTACATTAAAACCCTTTGTTGGAATGCTTGACACTTTCAATAGAACAGAAGCTAAAATTACCTGTTATACAATTAGTCACAAATACAGTTCTCATTTTTTTTTTTGCCCATACACATCAATGTTGTCTAAAACATGTCTTCTTTGTAGAGGCTAGACCCTGCCACCACTGAGCATGGCTGAGTTCACAAATCTGTTGTAACCTATAGCTTCCCTGTCACTTCTCTGGCTCTCCTCTCCTGATAAGCTTTGTTTCCTGGTAGTAGTTAAAACCTTCTGCCACTGCCATAGCTACTGATGCTGCTGGAACTGACATAGCCACCTTGGTTTCGTGATTTGGCAGATTGGTCTTCACCACTGCAGGACTCAGAGCTTCTGCCTCCGAAGTTTGCTCCTTTCATGGGTCCAAAATTTGAAGATTGATTGTTGTAATTGCTAAAATCGTTGTGGCTTCTACCACCTCCCAAATTGCTTCCATCATTACCAAATCTGTTATAACCATCCCCACTGCCACCATATTCTCACCACCACGACTGCCACCATGGCCACCTTGACCACTGAGTTTTCCTCCAGGACCAAAGTTGTCATTCCCACTAAAACCACCTTCTCGATCACCACCGAAGTTTCCAGAACCACTTTGATCTCTTTGGCTGGATGAAGCACCAGCCATCTCTTGCTTAGACAGGGCTTTCCTTACTTCACAGTTGTGGCCATTCACAGGATGGTATTTCTGAATGACAGTCTTGTCTACAGAGTCATGGTCATCTAAGGTGACAAAAGCAAAGCCTCTCTTGCCACTGCCTTGGTCAGTCATGATTTCAAACACTTCAATTTTCCCAAACTGTCCAAAATAATCTCTTAGGTGATATTCTTCAGTGTCTTTTGTAATTCCACAAACACAAATCTTTTCTACAGTGAAGAGAGCACCAAGTCTTTGAGAATCCTCTCCTGAGACAGCCCTCCATGGTCCCACAACTCTTTATCTACCTATGTGGCCTTGCCTTCATGGCTGCACCCACCACCTCCACGGTGGCACAGGTGACAAACCCAAAGCCTATGGAGCGCTTGGTGTTTGGGTCTCTCATCACCGCGCAGTCTGTGAGCATTACCCATTGCTCAGAATGGCTCCCCAGACTCACATCAGTGTCTCAAAGCTCAAACCTCCCATGAAGAACTTGAGCAGCTGTTCAGGCTCTGGGACACTGACTTGGACAAAACAACTGCAGGAGGGGAGACTTGAACGACACTTACTCAGCAATGTCCACTGACAGAAAGGAGTGATCTAACGCGCATACCTCTATTTTTAATTTTTTGAGGAACCTCTTTATTGTTCTCCATAGTGGCTGAAGCAATTTACATACTCACCAGCAGTGTATGAAGGTTCCTTTTTCTCTACAACCTCTCCCAACACATATTATTACTTGTGTTGTTGATAATAGCCAGATTCAGAGGTGTGAGGTAGTATCTCATTGTGTTTTTGATTTGTATTTCCCTAGTAGCTAGTGAAGTTGAGCTTGTTTTTCCATGTATCTGTTGGCAATTTGTCTTCTTGGGAGAAGTGTCTCTTCAGGGCCTCTGCCCCTTTTTTTAATTGGGTTGTTTTTTTTGTTTGTTGTATATGAGTTCTTTATATATTTTGGATATTAGTCCCTTATTGCAGGTGTTGTTTGCAAATACCTTCTCCCATTCAGTTGGTTGCCTCTTTGTTTTGTTGATGGTTTCTTTTGCTCTGCAGAAGTTTTTAGTTTGATATAGCCCCGTTCATTTATTTTTGCTTTTACTTCCCTTGCCTTTGAGGTCAAATTCATAAAATCTTCTCTGAACCTAAGGTCCATAAGATTAGTATCTATGCTTTTTATTTTTCTATGCAATTTATTGTTTCAGGTCTTTGATCTATTGCTTAGGTCTTTGATCCATTTTGAGTTAATTTTGGAATGTGATAATAGACAGTATTCCAGTCTCATTCTTTTGCACATGGCTTTCCAATTTCCCCAGCCCCATTTATTGAGAGCCTTTCTTTTCTCCATTGTATGTTTTTGACTCCTTTGTTGAAAATTATTTGCCCATATGCCCCGACCGGCGGGGCATTCAACAGGGGCCGAGGGGCAGCCTTCTGAAAGGAGAAAATAGGAGGCGCAAAGAAATGGAGGCAAGACAGGGTTCTGATCAAGCCTCGTTTATTGAAGAGTAGGAGGGGGCTTATATAGCCAAGGAACTTGAGGGGGAGGGAGAGTACGCAAAGGCGGGAGTTGCCAATAGCAACAGGAATCGGGAATCGGCAGGGGTGGTTAAAAGAAAAAAGAGGAAGTACCAAAGGAGGAAGCGCTGCAGCTGCAGGGGGTGACCTTATAGGGCTCTGCTGATCAGGTTGTGTTGCCAAGGTTTCTTTTTAGACTCTGAGCCAAACGATTTCCTGTATGCAGTTGGGGCAAGGTTCCTCATGCTCAGGCCCCAGCATCTCCTCCCTCTGTGTTTTTAGAGGGTGGGCCTTAACCGAGTGGGAAAACAGTGGCCCGATTCCTCCCCAGGGGTCCGGCAGGGCCGAAGACCCTTGATGCCCTTGGTACCTTTTGTGGGAGGAAAGGCAGGGCAGAGAATATGAGAGGGTACCAACCTTTATGCAAATCGGGCATGTAATCAGGGAGGTCTGAAGTTGGGTCTACAAGAACCCTCCCTTGCAGTACTCAATAGCTGCAGCCAACTCGGTGCCCAGGGCCCGGAGGCCGGCATGTCTTCAGCCCACATGCCATCTAGATATCAATATATCGGGGGCCTGGCTTGGGAGGTTCTTGTTCCTCGGCATCTGCCATAGCCAACCGATGGTAATGAACATGAATGGGTTTGGCCAGAATGTTATCAATCTGTTGTTTGATAAAAGTTGTCAGCGTTTTCCATGCCCAAGGCCCGAAGGAAAGGATTAGGAGCAGTCCTAAAAGGGGACTGAGAATAGGGAGGAGGTAAGGCAGGAGACCGTGAAACCCGGTCAGGAAGGGGTTTTCAAGGAGTTGTTTCTTGCGTCGGAGCAGGTCGTCCTGGAGCTTCTTGACCTTATCTCGGACTATACCGGACTTGTTAGCGTAGAAGCAGCATCGTTCCTGCAGGGCCAAGCAGATTCCCCCCTGCTCTGCAGTTAAAAAGTCAAGTCCCCGTCTGTTTTGCAAAACTACCTCAGCTAGAGAGTCAATTTGGTCCTGGAGATCACTAATGGTGCCAGACAGGGTGGTAACATCCTCAATAAGCTGGAGAGAGAGCTTCTGATAAGTGTGGACGGCTACTCCCACGCCGGCGGCACCGGAGGCCATAGCCGTGGTTAAGCCCAGCCCTGCCATGAGGGGAATAAACGCGAGGGCTCGCTTTGACCGTCCTGGGAATAGATCAAGGGCCGGTACAGGGACCGGCTGGTCTCCGGGCAGAATGTCAATGTCAGGTAGGAGGAGGGCCTGGGCACAGAGACCAGACCAGTTAGCGGGGAGAGCCGTGAAGGCCAAGCTGTTACCACAGATAAAAACGTGCTGAGGGGCGGGACAAGCGGGGGTGGTAGAATTGTGAATGGAGGTGCAGTTTAAGGGGAAGAAACCAACATCAAGGGTGTCATCATTAGTGGTGTTGGAAAATAGGCACGGACCATAGACCAAGCCCATGGGTTGAGTTCGGAAAGGGGATGAAATAGTGCAGTTTGAGGAGGTAATGGAGGGGGAGGACAGGTTGCTAGGGAGGGCAAGGGGTATTGGAATCCCCATAGCCATGCATAGCCAGCAGTCCTGAGCTAGAGTAGGGTTGCTGTTATTTGGGGCCTGTAGCACGGAGTTGAGGATGGACATGGTGTTAAAGTCTAAGTCAGTGGGCTTATGTTTTGGGAGAACTAAGGGATGATACGCAAGGGACGGAAAGTGGGCGGCAGCAAGTTCTTCTAAGCGCTTTTCAACCAGGATTTGTCTCACCTGGTCAGTGGGGCCTCCTCCGTCCGAGAGGTGGACGGGGGACGTTTGAGGCCAGCAGATGGTGTCTCCCACCTTTTTATCATGCCCGCAGCCGGCCTGACCGCGGTGATTGACTCCTGTGGTACTGGAAAAGTCGCCCTCTCCCCCCGTGGATCCCGTTGATAAATGGGTCAAGGTGGCCGTAAAATAAGTGACATTGTTTATCGTACAGGTCTGTGCTGTAGCATAGCAGGTACTATGGACGACTTGAGGGAGTGAGGCCCCAGTGGCGGTGCAGACCGTTGGGCAGGGACCAGGGCGAACACCAGAGAGCGAGGTAAGTTCAGCCTCAAGGGCATGGAGTTCTTTGAGTAGGCTAATGTGTTGGCGTTTTTCCTGAAGGGCCTCTCTGAGAGAGGCTATTTGTAGGGTTAAAGGGACGTTTGTCTGGGCCAAGGGGGTGATCGGGGGGAGCGGAGGAAGGGGTCATGTTAGTGGCAGGAGTGTTGACGATAGGGGCGAAAAATGGAAGTTGCTGAGGGGACAAATATGGGGGTGGCCGAAAAGGCGGGGCAGATGTTAAGGGGGGGTCCTCTTGATGGTAGCGGGCAGCCTCATCGTCAAGGGTGGCCTGGTCTTCGGGAGGGAGGATAGAGTCTGAGCCCGAAGGAAGGTTCTGTAAGCAGGGATATAGCCTTTTTGACGGTTGGTTTAGTGACTCAGCCGGACTGGTGGCAGTAGGGGGCTTATTTTCTTGAGAAGGAATATCTATGCAAACCGACCCACAGGCAGACGGGGGACGAGAGGATTCCTTTAAGAGGTTTTCCCCTGTTTTGAGTATCTCTTTAACATCTGGGTCGTGGGAGTGTACTTTGAGGATGTCATTAATGAGACTCCAGTAAGTAAAGGCAGAAACGGGGACCTTTTCGGGCCCGAATGACTTATAAAAATCCTGGAGAGCGTTACCGACACGCTTCCAATAACACACGTCTATCGTTCCCTCCTGGGGGAACCAGGGACAGATATTTGTCAGAAGACCGAAGAATTGGCGGAGGTCCGTTTTCCTAACCTTAATTCCCCGCACCTTGAGGGATGATTTTAAACCCGAGAGGAAAAGTTCGTGTGAACTTGTCGCTTGGCCCATTGTTTTCTCCTCGGCCCTTCAAGCGCTCCAAAAACACTCAGATGCCCGTCTGGCCGTGCCCCTTGCGGGACTAAATCTGTCTTGGCAAAGGCTCTTCGGTATAATCCCCTGAACTGGTGGACTGGAGGTGGCTCCGGTAAGTCCCGGAGCCGAAGAACTACAGCCCAGTCACCGTTGTGCCGTACGACAGAAACGGAACCGCAGATTAGGGCCCAATCAGATTCCGCGACCAAAAGTCTTGGAACCTCCACGCACGCACACAGACATTCGACCGAGGAGACTATCACACCAATTTGTCATCCCAGAAACGTCTATTTTCTGTCAGTCTGCTTACCTTACTCAGTTCAGGCTCAAGGATCGGCTTTGTCCGTGGAGATCAGGAAACGAGTCAGACTCGCGGGTCAATACCACGCGGCAACTCAGCGGTGTGTCCGGCCGGACTTGAAGCAGACAGTCTTCCGGAGGGCCTGCAGTCCTCTGGCCCCACGTTGGGCGCCAGAAATGCCCCGACCGGCGGGGCATTCAACAGGGGCCGAGGGGCAGCCTTCTGAAAGGAGAAAATAGGAGGCGCGAAGAAATGGAGGCAAGACAGGGTTCTGATCAAGCCTCGTTTATTGAAGAGTAGGAGGGGGCTTATATAGCCAAGGAACTTGAGGGGGAGGGAGAGTACGCAAAGGCGGGAGTTGCCAATAGCAACAGGAATCGGGAATCGGCAGGGGTGGTTAAAAGAAAAAAGAGGAAGTACCAAAGGAGGAAGCGCTGCAGCTGCAGGGGGTGACCTTATAGGGCTGTGCTGATCAGGATGTGTTGCCAAGGTTTCTTTTTAGACTCTGAGCCAAACGATTTCCTGTATGCAGTTGGGGCAAGGTTCCTCATGCTCAGGCCCCAGCACCCATATATATGTGGGTTTATTTCTGGGTTCTCAATTCTATTCCATTAATCTGTTAGTCTGCTCTTCTGCCAATACCATGCTGTTTTGATTATTGCTGCTTTGTAATATAAATTGAAGTCAGGGAGTATGATACCTCCAGGCTTTTTTCTTTTTTTTTTTTTTTTTCAGGATTGCTTTGGCTATTCTGGGCCTTTTGTAATTCCATATAAATCTGATGACTTTGTTCTATTTCTTAAAAAAAATGCCATTGGGATTTTGATAGAGATTGCATTAAATCTGTATATTGCTTTGGATAATATGGCCATTTTAACTATGTTGATTCTTCCAATCCATGAATATGTAATATCTTTCCATTTCTTTGAGTTTTCTTCAATTTCTTTTAATAATGTCTTACAGTTTTCAGTGTATAGGTTCTTCACATCCTTTATCAAGTTTATTCTAGGTATTTTGTGCTTTTTGTTGTACCTGCAAAAGGAATTTTTTTTCATTTCTCTTTCTGAAATTTCATTGTTAGTATACAGGAATGCAATGGATTTTTGTACATTAATTATGTGTCCTGCAACTTTATGTGTTTTTTGTTTGTTTGTTTTTTGTTTTTTGAGGGCAGTGTCACTGGCCCTCATATGTGGGATCTGAACCGGGGCTGCTGGCATCCTGAGTCAGCGCTTAACCACTGCACCACTCGGCTGGCCCTCTACTGTATGTTTTTATTGTTTCTAATAATTTATTTGATGGAGTTTTTAGAGTTTTCTATATAAAGTATCATATAAAGCAAAAATTACCATTTGACTTCTTCGTTCCCTGTTTGAATACCTTTTATTTTTTTCTCTTGCCTGATTGCTCTGGCTAAAACTTCCAATACTATGTTGAACAACAGTGGTGAAAGGAGACATCCTTGTCTTGTTCCTAAACATAGAGGAAAAGGTTTCAGTTACATTGATTGACTGCATATGTTGAACAATTCTCAAGCCCATGGAATGAATGAAGCACACTTGATCGTGATATATAATCTTTTTAATGTATTGTTGTATTTGATATGCTAGTCTTTTGTTTAGGATTTTTGCATCTGTATTCATCAGAGATATTGGTCTGTAGTTTTATTTTTTTGTGTTATCCTTACCAGGTTTTGGGATCAGAGTAATGTTGGCACAACTTCAGGTGTTTCAATGTGTGGATCTCAGACGTGTTTGTGTGGCGCACAGGGAAGTCTTTGTTGAATTATGACTGCTCAACTTGTAACTTCAAGGGGAGAGGTCAAGAGGGACCCCTCATACTGCCATATTTCTGATGTCACCCTACAACTCCGGATCTCCCCTTGATAAGAATACATTGAAGGTGAGATCAAATTGGGCTCTCCACAATTTGGAAGATGCGCTTGATGGCATAAATTGTATGCAGAAAATATATTTGCCCTCCTTCATTACATGATAACAACATTACCAATGAATTATGTCATGGACCTCAACTTCCAAGGCATCCTCCCTTTCGGAGATGGTATTTCTATATTATTTTAAGCATTAACATTATGTAAATACTTGGTTATTAAAAGGTCATTGTTTTGGGGGTCAGGACAGGGTAAAGTTAGCTTTCATCTTTATGAATGAAGTTACTTGACAAGTTAGTTTTCATCTTTATACCTTAGTGGTCATTTGTAAAATCAGGATGTAAATGCCCAACTTATAAGATTTTTTGTGGATGTTAAATGAAAATACGTATTTATAACACATAATTCATTTTAATAAATTAGTTTTATTCTTTTTAATAGGAGCCTGATCAAAGGGATGAGGTATAATAACACATAAGTGGAATGAACAAAGTCACAGAGCACAATTCTCTATAAAATGCCATATTTAAGGAGGAAAAATTTTGTTTTGTTTTAGCTATGAGAATGCAATCATGTGCCTTCATCACATTAGTGATATGGAATGTAAGTATGCCTGTGTTAAGCTGCTTAGGTCTCCTTAAGCTTAAATACACACTGTCTCTGTCCATACACAGTGCACAATGTCTGGATGAAACAGTAAAAAAGTCCAGTGAAAGAACTGGGCATTTACAAAGCTTAGACATTGGGATATTTGGCTAACTTTTTCATTTTTATGTAGAGGTGTCTATGACCACAGCTGTGTGAGGTCTTGTCTTTGCAAAGGATAGTCAAGCATTGGTGATGATCTGATTGAATTGTCTTAGTATGTTTCTAGATCTTTAGGTTTACCCAACTTATTAAGTGGGGAATATTTAATGTGTTTAATTGAAAAGAAATAAAATCTGTAGGTGTACATTTTTTTTTTTTGGTAATACTTGATAGACATTTAACCTCTGAGTATTCTTTCTACTGTCAAAACGATGTGAACTGCCTTTTCATGTGCTTTCAAAATCTTGACTCATGGGTTGACAGTGTTGGTCTTTTTCTAAAAATTTCCTAGACTTGCTGAAAGTTCACAATGACTGAAATTAACTTTATCCATTGAAAATTCCCTCTAGAGATATAATTTCATGCAGACGAATGTCAAATCTCATGCCAACAATAAATTGGAGGTGGTGCGAACCTACTCCGTTATTAAATTCATCCAAGTAGGGAGGAAGGTATGTACCTGACAGTGAATTATTTTGGTATATGACTTACTTCATAACAACACTTGGAAGAACTTCCAATGCTTCTGCAAAATTGTCATGTGTCAGGGTGACTATATTTTTAATTTTTTAAACATTTATCTAAAGTGAAGAATGTGAACGTCTAAATTAGTCAATTTAAGTTGACACATGCAGAATGAAAGGGAAGGAGAGCTGATGCAGAGATGATGAGCTGAAAGAAAAAAGCCCGGTGAGATCCTACAGCCTGTATTCAGTTCTATACCCTGCCACTTAGTAGCCATATTAACACAGATGAAAGTGATGAACCCATAACAAGCACCCAATTAATGTAACTCATGATATATACTTATCTGATCTGAATTTGATCAAAATCTACTTTTTATTCCTTATATATTTATACACACATATACATTTCATTTAAGGTGTAGCAGGGTATAGAAGGGCAATCTATTGGAAATGTGAAAAACATGTGCTGCTAAATAATTTATAGCAGTTTTAAGATATTGTTTCTATGAGCTTTAATAATACCTCCAAAATATAGGTATATGCTGATTCCTGTTTTTCCAGTGGCTTCTTGCACATAAGCTTTTTTTTTTTTTTTTTTTAATATCTTCCACAATACCTCTGGTACAATATTGAAAAGATACCTTAATTTTTTTTTCTGTCTTTCTATGAATATTTCTTTCATAGTACTGAAAACACACAGTATTTACAGTTGTTGAATGAAAGCATTTTTAAGTAAAAATAAACCAAAAAATGCTAATATAGAACTTTAAAAATGTTTGTAAAGCACCATGACCCATTAGTTGACCTAACACTCTCTTTTGTAACCTATTTTCTACCTTTGAGGTATGAATCTACTCCCTACCCCTCCCCTTGTGCCAGAAAGAATTTCTGGTGGCTCTACAGTCACCACATAACCTTGTAGCTGAGTCTAGAAACTAAGGAACCATCTTATTCCTAGCCAGGATATCTGCAAGATTCCTTCCACTTCAGTTTCCGAGAAATTCTCTCACACTCCAGAAAATAATATGCATGCAAATCTTAGAATCAGATAGATAGGAGGGAAAGTCACTAATATGCATCTCTTTTCCTATCCTCCCACCTTCCATTAAAGACAGTTTACTTTTGCTGCTCTCATGTGTCTTGCTCATTAGCCACCTGTCATTGTTTTAGGGTTTTCTGGTTTCCAGGCAGTATGCTAGCTTCTTGACGATGAAATAGGTAAACTATGCTGACTGCATTTAAGTCACTAATGGACAAGCTTTTTGAATATTCCTTCTGCTAAACTTCTGCTTATGTTGTGTACCCTCTTTTGAGTGACATCACTTTCTCCTATTAGATTTCTGACTTCTACTCTCTCTATTAGCCCACAGCTTTGAAATATTGTTGATTTCATGGCTGTATATACTCCCAAATATATATTGCTGTCCTCTTATTTCCACTGAGCTCCAAATTCCTGTATGCAACTTCTGACTCTACTTGTTATTCTCCATGCATTTAAAAATTAAATTGTCCAAAAATAGACACTTGATAACATCTCCCCCAAAGTTATCCCCATCTCAGGAAATAGCTTTTTCTTTTCTTGTTGTCCAGATAAAACATATTGGAGACCATCTTAACTTTCTCTTTGTATCAGTTATTAAATCTTGTTGCCTAACCACCACTACCACTGTATTAATTTTCTTTTGCTGAATAACAAATTACCTCTAAATTTGCATCTTAAAACAGTACACATTTATTCTTTCATAGTTTTGTAGGTCAGAGTGTAGGCATATTTTTACTGTGTTCTCTCCTTTTTTTTTTTTTTTTTTTTGAGGGCAGTGTCATATGTGGGATCCAAACCGGGGCTGCTGGCTTCCTAAGCCAGCGCTTAACCACTGCGCCACTTGGCCGGCCCCAACTGTGTTCTCTCCTTGAGTTTCACTTCTTCAGGCTCCAGTTCAGGTAATGGCCTGGGTAGCAGTCTCATCTGAGGCTCAAATGGGGAAAGAGTTGCTTCCAAGTGCCCTCCATTTGTTGGCAGAATTGATTTTCTTGTTGCTGCAGAACTCCACCATGGCCACTTATATCAAGGCAGCTCAATTCTTCAAGGCTAGTGAGGAGAATCTCTTGAGTGGCTCTGCTAGCAAGATGAAGTATTGTGTATATGGTAAGGTAATCATGGTAGTGACATCCTATCACCTTTGCCATATAACATAATCTAGTCATGGGGTGACATTTCATCACCTTTGCCATGTTCTATTGGTTAGAAGCAAATAGGTTCCACAACCAGAGGAGATTATACAATGGTGTAAATACCCCATGCAAGGATCATTGAAAGATAACGTAGGGATTGTCTGTCACAACTGACATCACTTGCCTAGAGTTTCAAAATAGCCTCCTGACTTATTCCTGCTTCTACCATCTCCAACCCTCACTCATTAGTTAGAATGATGTTTTAAAAAATTAAGCCACATAACTTCATTCCTGGGCTCAACACATTAAATAGCTTTTATTTCATTCTTCATAGTTAAAAGTCTTTATAAGGTCATATATGATCTGAACATCTGATCTCATCTTCAGAGGAAACTGGTTATTGTCAGTCTGAACTGTTTTTTCCTAGGCAGCTATATGTATTATACTTTTATTTATTTCAAGTCTTTGCTTAAATATTATTCTCTCAGTGAGGACTTACTAGAACCCCTATTCCCTATTTAAAATTGTGAACTCCTCTTCCTCTTCCCCACTCAGCCATTTCTTTTCTTTGCCCCATTTTCCTCCTTAGCACTAGTCACCATCTAATATCATATATAAAGTTTGCTTTTTAAATTTATATTGCCCACTTTTCCCACTTGAATATAAAATTTACGAAGCATGCCTCCATGAGAACTGTTCTAGTCCCTGCTGTATCTCTAGCATCGAATTGTATCTTTCATAGAGTGAACACACAACAAATATATGTTGAATAAATGAATTAATACATCTTGTCAGGCGTCAATTCCTTGATATAAATTTCTTATCCAAACGCATGGAAATACCTCATAAAATTCTATTGAAACCATTTTCTGTTCTAATTTTTCTTTCATCTTATGAGTGTGTGTGGGTGTGTATATATACATATACATATATATATATATATATATATATGTGGACAGTTTTATTTCTAACCATTTTGGGTATTCTTGGGGATTGGAATAATGGCTCAAATTTTAGTATGGGTTCTGTTGGTTTTTAGTAACTATTTATTGATTGATTTTGAAACTCATACATTAAGGACTGATAGAGTGATATTTTATATGCAAATATATGAACTTCTTTGTGGAAATCCAATTTGGTTATCATATAAAAAACTAAGTTACCTCATTCTGTGCTTTTAGAGGTTCACTTAGCCCTCTCGTTGGACTTGTTGGCTGATCAAGGGATTTTGCTACTTATCTGGCAGTTAAGGAGGGGTCAGATAAAGTTCTAGGTTTGATCTTAAAAATTCAGAACAATAGAGGCTTTGATTTTTTTTTGTTGAGCCTTTGATTTTTTTTGTAGAAAATATTCTGTTTTATTTTTTAAACTGCTTTGAGACAGAATTAATGTATAATAACCTTCACATCTTCACAGTGAACAGTTTTTTCATTTTTGACATGTGTATGCATCCATAAAATCTTTACCACAATCGATACAGAAACATATCCACAGACCTCCAAAGTTCCCATCTCCTTCTAAGTGTCTCTTTGCTCCATGGTTCCCCAGCAACTACTGATCTTTCTGTTGCTATAGATTTGCTTGCATTATTTGGGGTTTTGTATGAATAGAATCATGCAGTATGTACTTTTCAGTCTGGCTTCCTTCACTCAGCAAAATTATTTTCAGATTCATTCATGTTGTGTTCATAATCTCCTTCAACTGCTGAGTAGTATTCCATTGCATGGATACACTGCAATTTGTTTTTTCCATCTACCTGTTGATGGACATTTGGGTGGTTTCCAGTCTGGGGCTTTTACAAATACATATTCTATGTGCATTTGTTATGTCCAAGTCTTTGTATAGACATATATCAAAAATGTTTTCCAAAGTGATTGTATTATTTTACATTCCTAATAGCAATATATGGGAGTTCCATTTTCTCTACATCCTCTCTTAATACTTTATTGGTCAGTCTTTGTTTTTTTTTAAAAAGATTTTATTGGGGAATTGGGGGAGGGGAACAGCATTGGGGAATTGGGGAAGGGCAACAGACAAGTTGCTGTCTTTTTGTTCTTCAGTCTAGTTGCGGAGGATGTTGCTTCACTGGCCCATGTTGGTAGCATCATTGCGCTCTTCCTGGATGAGGCAGATTGGTCATGGGCCTCTGGATGATCACTCACAGTGGCTATTGGCAGCTCACGCTGGCTGCCAGCCACTCACGCTGGCTGCTGGCCACTCACTGTAGCCTATGGCAGCCCACTGCAGCAGGGGCTGCAGCCCACCCCATCCCCGGGACTCTCACAGCCCAGCTCCAGGTGGAGCTGTTGTTAGCTGTAGAGGGCCCTGTCTCTGGCCCTCATATGTTAGATCCAAACTGGGGCCGCTGGCATCCCAAAACCAGCTCTTAACCAATGTGCCACTCAGCCGGCCCTGGTCAGTTTTTTTAAATTTTAGACATTGTAAAAGGTGTAAATTGGTATCTCATTATGATTTTAATTTGCATTTTCCTCTTTGCTAATGATGTTGACATCTTTTCATGTGCTCATTTGACATCTGAGTATCTTCTTTGGTGAACTGTCTTTTCAAATCTTTTGCACATTAAACATGTTTTTTTCTTGTCACTGAATTTTGAGAGTTCTTTACATATTCTAGATACAGCTCCTTTATAAGATATATGCTTTACAAACATATTCTTCCAGTTTTTCAGTTGTCTTTTCATTCTCTTAACAGTGTCTTTTGAATAGCAAAACGTTTAATTTTGATGAAGTCCAATATATCAATTTTTTTATAGATCATGTTTTTGATGTTGTTATCAGGACAACATTTTTAATCTTAAAATGACATAATTTGTTTAAGATACACTTTAACATGGAAACATATACAAATCAAGAATTGAACTACAGCCCAGTTAGTGTTAGGTGCCTTTGCCCTCTAAACAAATCTTACTAAATTTAATTAATATATTGTGCTGGGAGCCGTCAGCACACCAATATATGACAAGGTTTCATGGTCGGTTATAGTCTCCATGCCTGTGAACCCATGTGCCTTTTCTCTACATCAGATCCTGTAGGAGACAGTACTTTCACTGTATTTATGACAAGTTCTTGTGGTACCCCAATGAGATAACTACGCAGCCAACGACAAGTAAGATCTCCTAGAAAAGAGGGGAGACAACATAAGCCAGGCGGTAGTTCTGTGGAGATCCCAGGACTAAGAAATAGGGGACTCAAGCCCCTTAGAAACAGAACCAGACCCCTGGCCACATAAGCCAAAAAGCCTGGCTGTGAGTAACTGATAATAACATAATCCATTAAGCTCGTTTGCCTAAAATAATCACAGTGAAAATTCTCCTTGGAGACTAAAAGTCTCCAGGCCATGAGAGTTCTGATAAGGGACAACTTGCTGACCATGAGTTATGTTAATCTATAGCCTTAATTGGATTATTTGCCTTGTACATTGTTGTAGCAACAGACACTGAAGCTTTAGCTCAAATATATGCCCTGTGAGTCTTACTGCTGGAATCCGGGACTAGATAGTCAAGGTAATCATGGTAACCATTCTTCAGGTGACATGTAGAAACTGAGTCTGGGTCATAAAGAGATTATCATAGATGAGATTATCCTTAAACGTAGAAAAAGTCACAGTGTGCCCTGGGGAGAACAATTATAAGGAAGTAAAGACTAAAAGTCTTAAGAAAGAAAACTACATCAAAACTTTGTGGAACTTAAACTTGTGATTGGATAATGGTCAAAAGTCCCTATAAAAAGGACATGTTATTGCAATAAAGTGTGACACTTTTTTCTCTTTAACTCCCCCGGTGTCTCCACTGTCTCCCTTCTTTATTTTCCTCCCCCGCTGACGCCGGGAAACCCTGGTCAGCGGAGGCTGGTCCCCCACAATACTGTGCACTTAACTTTAAGCTACCTATTATGTCTACATGCATATTCCCCTAGTCCAGGGCTTTTCAGTCTTGGTACTATTGATATATTGGGCCAAATAATTCTTTGTCATGGAGTCTGTCCCGTGTATTGTAGGATGTTTAGCAGCATCCCTGGCTGTTATTCAATAGATTCTTGTAGAAGCCTCCAGTTGTAACAAGCAAAAGAGGCTCCAGGCATTACCAAATGTCCCCTGGGAAGCAAAATCACCCCTGATTGCAAACTATTCTAGTGTATTGCACTGATGGACTTGATTCTGGTTCTGGCTGTCCCAGGCTACCTGATCTGTTCTTAAAGCCAGATGATAACCCCACAAAAATAACGTTCCTTACTCCCTTGATTTGGTCACTGATGGTATCAAGAGAGACAGATGTCCCTCTCTGAACCCATGCCAATGGGCCCTCAAACTACCTACTCACTAAGTTTTCTCCCCTGGGATCCCTTTCCCCTTCTCTACTTTAATGGGATTGGATACAGGAAATACACGTGAGTCCTTTTCTTGTGGTGGACACAAAGAATGCTGAGTGTAGTATTACTCCTAATTCTGGAGATGGTGACTTTCTACCTCATAATTTACTCAATTCTCTTGCTTTCTATTAGCAGTTACATGTGATACTAATTTGGATATGACTCTTTCTGACCCTTTACTTCAGATAGAGTATAGGTTGTCAGTTAAACTGATTCCTAGTTAATAACATTTGTGTAGTTTTAGCTCAAAGGATAAATGAGTTTTTCTAAATTATAAAGAAATAATACAGAAAAATTTGGAGGGCAAGCAGAGGTAGGAAAATACTTGTAAAATAACCACCATCATAGATATTATTTAGTGTTACTCTTTTCCGTTTATGATATCCACAGCAATATTTTTTTCAAAAATATATACTTCCTATTTCAGGCCATTTATAAGTTTTAGAAGATAGCTTGTATTTTAAGGTATTTTTATTCCTCCATTGCTAGGGTTGCCTTGGAGAAGATTGGGAGTATCTTCTTCCTACATGACAAGGAGATGATATTTCTATCATTACAGGTTTCAGAAAACAGCTGAGCTTCCTGTGTTATATCATAAAACTATAGGATGTGAATTTCTTATTTTTTTTCCTTTTGGGAATGCAATTTACAAGTGACACAGGATGGAGTTTGTAAGCAAGACAAATGCCAATAATGGGAGGAAATTTCTTGGAACAGGATTCTGCAGGAAATTGATGGCTGAGATTCAACCTCCACTTCCGGCCAATATATCACATTAAGAGATTATTGGTGAAGTTAAAGGAGCTCAAAAGGAAGATAATAAGAGATGTTGGACACAACTCATCTTATTTTTCAAATTGGCACCAAGTATTTTGGTGTCAGTATTGTGAGATGTACTATGTGCAGTAGTGATTCAAATAGTGGTAGTTAGGCCTTTTGGAAATAATGAATTTGGTGGCAAACCATTTATTTTCAGGGCAGGGAAGCAAGTGAATGGTGCTTTTAAATCTTTAGGTCACCAACAGGCATCACATTATTTTACTGGGTGATCCAATTGTAATTCACCCAAATTGCAAGGCGAGTGGCTGGAAGTCATTTTATTGTAACATCATGCCGAATGTGGGATGGCATTTTCCAATTCAGGCTGAGAAAGTTAGAAAAGAGTGGTGATTAAATGCTGGGAGTCATTGAGAATGTGATCTAATTCCACAAGCTGACAGAATTCAGAAGGAAGACTCCTATCATCAGTCCTTTCTGTATTTTAATTTTTTTTTTTTTCGAGAGTTGAGGGTTCTCCCTTCCTCCCTTCCTATTTCCTTTCTCTCTTGTCTTATTCAGTATATCAATGAATGGAAATTCTTTTTTTTTTTTTTTTTTAAGATTTTATTGGGGAATTGGGGGAGGGGAACAGCGTTGGGGAACCGGGGAAGGAGAACAGACAAGTTGCTGTCCTGTTGTTCTTCAGTCTAGTTGTGGAAGACATCGCTTCACTGGCCCATGTTGGTATCATCATTGCGCTCTTCCTGGGTGAGGCAGATAGGTCGCCGGAGTCTGGACAGCCACTCACCGAGGCTCTTGGCAGCTCACACCAGCTGCCAGCCACTCACGCTGGCTGCCAGTCACTCACTGTAGCCTATAGCAGTCCATTGCAGCAGGGGCTGCCGCTATGCCGTCCCTGGGGAATCACAGCAGCCCAGCTCCAAGTGGAGCTGTTGTTCACCATCTTAGCTGTAGAAGGCAGTATCACTGGCCCTCATATGTGGGATCCAAACCAGTGTGCCTGCATCCCAAGCCAGCTCTTAACCACTGTGCTACCTGGCTGGCCCTGGAAATTCTGTTTTAAAACTGTTCTCTCTCTTTGGTTTTAATTTGTTTCCTTATTTCTGCCTCTTTACTACTGCTTTTCTTTTCTTCCATTTCTCTCTGCCTTGTCTCCTTCTCTTCTTCCTCTTCGATCCTCCACAGATCATTTCTTGCTGTGTCATATTTGTAGTTTGTGATGGAAACACTAGGAAACGAAGTTCTGTTTCTGTCTCAAGGAATTGGCCCCTCTATCCCAGAAGCAGCATTGACTGTTTCTCTTCCAGTTAGCTATTCTGCACTTCTCTTTCAAAATGTTTTCCTAATTATCGAAACTAGTCCTGCTCAGCACTATGGGTCCAGTGTCACAAATGAGAAATCATTAGTCACATGCTGCCACGGAAAGCCAGAAACAAATACATGTTATTTCTCATTTCTTATTTGAGGAACAGAGAATCACTTTATATTTTGGGATAAATACATCATATGGCTCAGTATCACAAGTTTTGTTCATCAAGTTTGTATAAACAATTTTGATTTATTTCAGTGGACATATGTGTAGTAAAAAACTAAAAAGATGCCTGTGTCTCTTATTAAATGGAGGCAGGGAAGTACAGCTGGCAGAAGACGGGCTACTCCTGCCTGTGTGACCCTGCACACGACTTAACTTCGGGGCTTATTTTTCTCATGAAGGATAGAACTCATATCTCCTCCCTTGCAATTCTACAGGATTAATGAGGTAATGCATATAAGACAGGCTTCTTTATATGTTCTGGAATCAGAACTATGTTTATTTTTGGATCTGTCACTTGTAGTACATTATTTAACCTTTTTATGCCTGACGATCTATATAATAGGGGTGGTTTTCAAGAGTGAATGAGATAATAACATATTAAGTACGTGAAAGCCTTCTGGTACATGTGTGATTATAAATGCTACTGCACAACATTATCCTTTTAAAAAAAAACACACTTTTACTATAAAATATATGTAAAGGAAAATTGGAAGTATTAATGCATTTTCCTAATAAGTTTTCTTTTTCTGTAGGGCTTCTTTGCTCAAAGTTAGTTTGTAAGTGTCATCCATGTTTTTACATATAACTATTACCTATGAATTTTTATTGCTATACAGTGTTCTATTGAATGCATGCAATAAAATTAAATTATCCAATCAACTGTGAATGGACATTTAGGTTGAGTCCAGCTTTTGGCTGTTAATAATGGGATTGCTATGAATATTCTTTTATCTATCTCTCAGTGCGTGTGAATCAATTTTGGTAGAGTCTACGTAGGAATGAAATTGCTGCGTCATAGAGGGTGAGTCCTCAGCTTTAGTAGATCATGCCAAATTTTATGAGAGTACCCATATCTCCTCTTCCAAAGACTTACATTGTCAGTCTTTTTAATCTTAGATATCCTGGTAGATGTTTAGTGATATATCATTATGGTTTTAATTTGCATTTCTCTCATAATTAGGACCAACTTTTCATCTGACTGTGGGCCATTTGAATATATCATACTGTGTGGTATCTTGATTCTGCATTTATATCTCCTATATTAGTTCTATGAATTGCAAACACCATCTCCATTCTATGACTTTCAATTCTCTTGATAACCTTTGAAGAAAAAGAATTTAATTTTAACACAGTCAAAAATATCAGTCTTCATCTTTATGGTTAATGCTTTCAGTTTTTTCTTTAAAAACAAAATCCTTTCCCTTCCCTGTGGATTTTATAATATTCTTCTCTATTCTTCAGAAAGCTTCATCATTTTGGTTCCAAAATCCATCTGGAATTAATTTCTTTGTATCGTAGAAGGAAAGAGTAAATAAAGTCTCATATTCTTCTCACATGGATGTCCAACTATCCTAGCAATATTTACTGAAATGACTATCTTTTTGCCATGGCTCTATAGTGTCACTTGTGTCATCTATCAATGAAGAGTCCTTGTATTTCTATGGTATGTCTAGGATCTTTATTTTGTTCCATTGGTATATTTTCTCTTTTTCTGCCAATAGCATACTGTAGTTGTAATTGCCACTTTATAACAAATACAGCAGGCCATCACTCCCTAGTCATTTAAAAATTTTTCTTGGCTAGTACTTCCCAAGATGTGTCTGAGGCCCATGAGGTCCCCAGAATCCTTCCAGGGGCACATTATCCCCACTGCCCCCACCCCCACGGCTGGATCTTCTTCATATGCTTCAGCCAAACAGATTTATTTCTGAAGAAGTTATGAAAAAGCAGTAGAGGTTAGTAAATATGCAAAACAGGGCCGCTGTTTTTATCAATTTGTTTTGAAAAAATACAGTATTATTATGTTGAAATATGTCATTTCTGTTCAAACATAATGTATTCATTGTTATTTAAAAAGTAATATTAAATATTTTAATGTGTTCCCAGTTTTTACATCTAATATAGTAAATATCAATACATGTTACCCATGTAAATTGAAACTCTTAAAGGTCTTCAATAATTTTTCAGAGCACAAAACATTTGAAAATAGGTAGTCTTGGCTATTCTTGATATTTTGCATATTAATATGAATGACAGAAACAGCATGTCAAGTTCCACAAAAACAAAAATTCCTTGAATTGTGATTGCATTGAGCTTATAGTTCCATTTGGAGAGATTAATTTTTCATATTAAGTCTTTTGGTCAATTAAATGTTACATATCAATTTATATAAGATTTTTTTATATTTCTCTCAACAATGTTTTCTAGAGAACATATATTTAGAGTTTGTGTTAATATAAATAGTATCTTTTATTTTCTGCTTTTTGTTGCTGGTATATATGAATACAGTTCAATTTTTTATATACTGATCACTAATTAAGTCTAATAGTTTTTCTGCATTTTTGTTTGGATTTTCTACTTAGACCATTAAGTCTTCTGCCAATAATGGCAGTTTATTAATTTATTCATTCCCAATTCTTATACTTCTATTTCTTGAATATTTTCCTGCTGGGTTCTGCAGTACAAATGTTGAATAGAAATATTCGGAGAAGACATACTTGTCTGGAATCAATTTTCAAAGGAAATTTTCAACTTTCACCACTAAGTGAAAGCAATTTTAAATTTTATAGGTTTCCTGTAATTATCCTTTCTTCCATTAAAGGGGTTCTTTCTATTTCTAGTTTGCTAAGAGTTACAATCATGAAATTGCATATTGAATTTTATCTAATGCTTTATATTTATTGAGGTGACTATACGTTTTTTTTTTCTTTTGTTAATGTGGCATACTATATTGATTGATTTTCAAATGTTAATCCGACATTTTATTCCTGAAGTGAACTTATCCTTCTTGTCCCTTTATTTCTAAATTAGTTGTCAAATATTCTATAAATTTTCTTTCTCAAAATATCCTTAATATTTGTATTCTAGTTGAACTGATATTAAATATTTGGTAGAATTCATTCTTGAGGCTACTGGGGCTGGTTTTCCTTGTATGAATGTTTCAAATTATGGATGCAATTTCTTTAAAAGTTGTAAGACTATTCACATTTTGGCAATTTACATTTATTGACATGATTTTCAGAATACATTTTACATATATATTTAATATCTGTAGAATCTTCGGGTTTCCTTTTCTCTTTCTGAAATTGATTTTAAAAATATTTGTCTTATTTTCTTGATTATTCTCCTTAGGGGTTTATTAATTTATTGCCCCTTTCAAAGAATCAACTTCTCTCTTTGCCAATTCTTTCTATTGTGTGTTGGTGTCTATTTCATTAATTTGTGTCCTTAATTTTATTTCTTTTTTATCTACTTAAATTTTTTATCCCTTTTCTAACATCTTGAGATGGAAGCAGAGTTTATAAATTTTTCCTTCCTATCCCTTTGTCATGTATAAAATTTAGGCTGTAAATTTTCTGATACAGATTTAGCTGCTTCTCATAACTTTAATATGTAGAATTTTAGCTATCATTTAATTTTAAAAAATTTAAATTTCCTTTGTACTTCACCCTTGACCCATGGGTTCAAAGAATTATATTTCTTAATTTCCAAACATCATGGAAAGATATTTTTATGGATTTCTATCTTAATTCTAATGTGATCAGGCACTTTCTGTATGATTTTAATAATTAGAAAAACATTGAGATTTACTTTGTTCAGTTTTGCAAAAGTTCCAGGTAGCCTTTAAAAGAATTTGCATTCTATGATTGTGGGGTGCAATATTCCATCTATATCTATCAGGTCAAATTTGATCTTCTTACTCTTATTATTTTC
This sequence comes from Aselliscus stoliczkanus, assembly GCA_033961575.1. Taxonomy (NCBI): domain Eukaryota; kingdom Metazoa; phylum Chordata; class Mammalia; order Chiroptera; family Hipposideridae; genus Aselliscus; species Aselliscus stoliczkanus. The sequence goes on along the minus strand of CM066730.1, from coordinate 66,030,043 downwards.
CCCATATCTTTTCTATGTGATTGAGAAAGTTTTTGAGAAGTTAAAAATTCCTACTACTATTGTGGATTTGTCAATTGCTTCTTGTAGTCATGTCAATTTTGTTTTATGTATTTTGAAACCATTGTATTGTTTCATACACATTTAGAATTATTTTATTCTACTGGTAAACTGAACATTCACTCTAAAGATGTGATTCACTTTGTTCCTTTTAATGCCCGTTGCCTTTACATTTACCCAGTTTGAATTAATTTAGCTACTCCAGTTTTAATTTTTTACATAGTACATTTAAAATTTTCATCTTTTACTTTCAACTACCATTCTGTATCTTTGTATCTTATAGTATTTCTTGTAAGGAGCAAGCATGTGGGTTCTTTTTTTTATTATAATCTTGTAATCTTTGTCTTTTCATTGAATACTCTAGTTCAATGACATTTAATGTAATTACTAATCTCTTTGTAATTACTGTTTTTGTATGTGCTACTTATTTCCTCCACCTGCTTTTGTTCTCTTTTTGTTTCTTTCTTGTTTTCCTTGTATGGGTTTATCAGTTTATATTATTCCACTTTGTTCACTATTTATTTGGAATCTATACATTATTGTACTTTTTCTTAGTGGTTATGCTACAGATCATTAAATGCACATTTGACTTGCCAAGTCTAATTTTATTCTTCTTCCAGACAATGTAAAGCGTTTAGAACACATTAAATCATTTATCTATCTATCTTCTACCCATATACATGTATGTCTATATATGTGAAGATGTGTTAATATATATTTACATGCTCATGCTTATATATGTATATATTTTTCTTCTTTGTGAGAGTCTGCCTTTAATGAATTCTGTTTTCAATGAAATAAAAATGTCTTTACTTGCATTCTTATTTTCACAGAGTATGGAATTTAACATTGGTAGTTATTTTTTTTTTCTGCTCAGTGAAAATATCAATCTATTTTCCCTTGGTTCCATTTTTTCTGTTAAGAAGCCAGTGTAAAGAAAATTTGACTTTTTCTTTTTTTGGCTGTTCTCTCTCTCTCTCTCTCTCTCTCTCTCTCTCTCTCTCTTTCTTTCTGTCTCAGATTCTGCAGTTTTACTGTAAGGTATCTGTGTGCAGATTTCTTTAAAGTGCTTTGAGATGAATTGCATATCTGAATCAATGAACTGATGTCTTTAATCAGCTTCGGAAAACTCTTGGTTATTATTGAATATATCCTCAAATATTGTTTTTGCCCCATATGTTCCTCTCCTCCTGGGGTTATAAATGTACATATGTTGAAACTTCTCACTGCATTCAATATGCCTCTTACCTATTCTTATTTTTGCTCTTCCACTATGCTTAATTTTCAAGAATTTTTTGCTCACTTAACTTCCAGTTTTCTTATTCTCTCTCCAGATTTGACTAATTTAGTGTTAAATATATCTGAGTTCAAAATTTTAATATTTGTATTTTTAAAATCTGGAGATTTTTGGATCTTTTTCATATCTGCAAAGTGATTTTTATAGTTTCTAGTTTTCTAAAAAATTTCAGTTTCTTTTGATTCTTGAATAGAATAAGCAGTTATTTAAAAATCTGAGTTTGATAATTACAACATATTAAGTACCTCTTTAAATCTGATATTTGTGTGTGCTAATTTTTCTTTATGTTATTCTGTTTTCATGTTTTCTGGATATGATATTTAATAAATTGTTTGTGGAAACAATTAGAGGCCTAGAATGTTTTCTTCTTCCAGAAAGGTTTTTATTGGCTTTTTCCATGATATTTTTCCAATTTTTCTATTTGTTCTCACAGGAGGATTTTAGTCTGTATCACTTAGTTCTTCTTTGTAGAGGAAGTGCACCTAATTTCATCCTTTTTGAATATCGGAATGACATTTGTCTGTGTTCACCTTCTAACAGTTACCAAATCTTAACATTTTTTAAAAAAACAGTGGTCTAATGAAATGATTCAATGTTTTCCTTTGTACACTATTTAGGTATTCTAGAATGTAATTTATTCAAAGGTCCAGAGGGTAGTATTGTTTTATTGTTGTTCAAAGAATTTTTAAATGTATTAGCCAAGAAATATTTTCATTTGAACTCAATTAATGAGTTCTTTATCATACTAGTGGACAGTGATCCTTTAAGTCATTTTTAGGTGACACTATTGTGGCCATATCATAAATACTAAAGAAAATGTTTATATTCCTATCAGCTTTTATACACAAATCATCTAAAAACTTAGCTCAGGGTTTCTAATTCCAAAACTTTCAGACTAGGAAGATTATATATTATAGTGATAAGAACACAGGCATTGGAGAATCAAAAGTGGCTTTAAGTCATGACTTACCCCCTTCTAGATGTGTGATATTGGACGTATTAATTAACCTCTTTAAGCCTCAGTTTTCTAGGTTGTTAAATAGGAGTGGACAGTTTTTATCTCATAAAATTTATGTGAAAATCAAATGAGATTATAGATGTTAACTGCTTATCACGTTGACTGGCACTCTTTGAACACTTCATAGATCTTAGCTATTAGTTTTGTTGTGAGGATATGATATTACTGTATTTCATTTAAGAATGCAGCTTAAGGAAGACCTCATTTTCTCTGGCTCTGATTCTTTAAGTATCATTCATCTGAGCACGTATTTCTATAAGCAGATATAGAGCAAGCTTTCACAGGAGCTACTCCTCATGGTAATTTTCCCTAGAATTACTTTCAAGGCATGTCCTCTGACTCCATATATGTACACTTGTTCTTGAATCCAGTGTAAAGCATACATTTATGCATGTTCAATTTTATGAGTTTGGATTCTTTTGATATTATGTCTCTCTACCTTTCATTATTTTATCTATTATAGTGGTTATCATATTTGTCCATGAATAACAGTGTTCATTCAGGTCATTAATAAAAATGTTACACTCAGCAGAACCAAGGTAATATTGCAATTAATTATGTGTAATAAAATGTAGCTTGAAAATATTCATAGATAGTTCAGGGAAAAAAAATTTAATTGAGCAGGAGTGTTACTCTGGTGGCTTATAAAGATAACTGTAGTCTTTTCTAAAGGTAAACAGACTTTCATGTTCAGTAATATCTCCAGATTTTTCCTGGACAACAAATCAATGACTTAGCATGTAGTTTTCATAATTTGAAGACTAAGACATCATTTTCAAAATTTTGATACCAGAATATTTCTGGAATTTTCCCACATATTATTGCCATGAGATCAGTCTTATATTTTCCATAATATGGTCATTTATGGCTGGGAGCAATGCACTTATTTGAAGGGGTCATTTGCTTTTCCTTACATCTTCATGATTAACCCTATGTTCAGTCTTCCTTCTTAAAAATAGCCAATAGATATACTATATCTTTTAAATACTAAGAACTTTTTATAACTTTTGTGATCTAATTTTATTGATGCTATAACATACCTGCTTATGTGTTTTTATACTACTTAAGGTTGCACAAATTCCCTCCCTTCCTTTGTGTGACAAATGAATTGTCTTGAGGGCAAGAAATAATAGGTTTGGGCTGTGTGTGTGTGCGTGTGTATATGTTTGTTTGTGTGTGTGAGAGAGATTCTTGAAACAGATTGTTATACCTTCTACTTCAGTAGAGCAATTAAGCCATAACTGTTCTTATAAAATCAAAGTAGAATCAAGTGCATTTAAAAACCATCAGTAAAGTGTTATTTAAGATGACAATATATGGTGTGTTTAAATGTATATTAAATATGCACATATATAAACTGCTAAGTCAAATAAGTGAGGACTATTATTAAAAAATAAGATGACTATTATTCAAAAATCATTATTTCTTTAGCATACCATATGGCTAGTTAGAGAACATAATTTTATAAATACTGGGGACATTAACAAGCATTCTTATTATTCTTTGGACAAAACAGAAACCCAGAAAGGGGAAATAACTTGCCTTAGTGGTGAGAGGGACTGTATCCATTTCTTGACTTCTACTATGTTATGACCACATGCTCTTACAACCCAAAGGCTTACCATATGAAAATAACTGATTTCTTGGTGTGGCAGAAGATTTAGTAAGTGTGTACTGTTTAGTCATTCTGTGGGAGGAAAAAAGACAAAATAGAACTTGTGAAATAATTGCTACAGTAAGAAAAAGAATCCACTAGTCAGTTTCACCTTTCTTTTGATGTCTGAATTTGCAGAGGTAACCTTTGGGATCAAAGAAATAAAAGATATTTTCCAGTATCACCATGTGTGGAGGAGGTAGGATCAGGCTTGTGGCAATAATATGAAGTTCTCAGGCCTTAAAGGTTTCTTCATTAATTATCTTTGAAAAGTTCAGTTGTTTGCTCTGAACAAAATGAAAACATGGGCTGCAGGAACAGAATAAAATGTCCAACTCCTGGGAATTGCTTAAAATATTCCTCATAACCTTTACACTGGGCACAGCAAAATGTTAACAGCATTACTGGGTGGTGAATTTCACTTCCTTTTCCTCTCTATTTAAACCGTCTTTGTATCCTGCCTCTGATTCTATGTCTGTCTCTCTTTTTGTCTCTCTCTTTCTTGCTGTTCAGTGCATCTTCAAAATCCATCTCTGACTTTTTATCTGTATTACTGCAAGCCCTGTGCTCACACTTAGTCTGTTCCCTTTTTCACAGATACAGCCTTAAAACTGATTTCTCAAAATTCTTCCTGAGTAACCTTTTCTCTCAGTAGTCTAGAGGATCAGGGAGAGGGTATTAGAGCATTCAAGAGCTATGTCACTGCTCTCAAATGTCTTTCTCTCCCGGATTATTTGCCCTCACAGTTTTCTAAGTGGCAAGTGAGAAAAATGCGGTTTTAAGTCAACTGGAATATGCCAAGTTATTTATAAACATGCTGTTTCATAAAGCATCATATAAAATGAATAATCTTTATATCCTCATTAACAAGTCAGTAGTAAAATTTCAAGGTGTTTTTTTATCTGTATGCAAATATGTCGAGTGTTTCTTTTGGAATCTGTTTCAGAAGTAATTATATTTGGAATGTTGAGTGTATATGCCCTCATTCTTTTTATATGTATATGTCATTCTCAAACAGCATTGGCAGTTATGCTGAGGTTACAGATAATAGTGAAGGCCCAAGTGTTTTTCTTTTTTCCCTTTGACATACTTAGCAAAGCAATAACATTGGGTATATTGTAAACAGCAATAGTTTAGTTTAATTATATACATTGTTTTTCATATCTGTGTGGTCAAATAATCGATAATGCCTCTGTGGCTTATGTATTTTACAGAAGTGTGTCTTTCAATTATCCCATAAATAACCAAGGCCTTCCTGAGAAAAAGGTCATAAAAGTAAAAGGAAGCACATACCCAGTAGATTTTATTGTTCATATCTTCTCATCTATTGCCTATTTTATATACAGAAATGAATCCCATTTTAGCTCATATACATGGCTTTTTAGCCCCGTTGGGAAGTCAATTTACAGTAAAATGATCATGATTAAAAATCACTCCCTGTTAGTATTTTCCACTATGACAAAAGCCTTCAATATCTTGATACAGTGGAACAGTTCAAATCTCGTTCCATTTTGGGGTCAAAATGTGTTTGTTGCTACTTGTTTTATTTTATAGGAAGTCCTCTGTTGTGCCTCAAATCACAGCAAATACAAAATCATCTGCTTCGTTTGTAAAAATGGTGAAAATGGCAGGCCTTCTCCAGGATGTCCAAGTCCAGCTGTTGTGTAACCTTCGGCTCTCCAGCTGCTTTCTGAACTCTTGGGTGAGCAGAAATTCACTGCTTCATGAGGAGACTGTTTTTTTCCTTTTTTTTTTTTTCAACTATACTGAATATAATTGACATATTATACTGTATAAGTTTAAGGTATACAGTGTGCTAACTTGCTAGACATATATATTACTAAATGATTACCACAATAAGATTAATTAACACATTCATCACCTCACATAATTACCTTTTTTTGTAGTGAGACCAGTTAAGATTTACTCTCAACTTTGAAGCACATAAACTCTATTAACTGTAGAGACTATGCTGTACATTAGATCCCTAGGAGATATTCTTCTTATCAGTGGAAGTTTGTACTCTTTGACCAACATCTCTTCATTCCCCACTTCCACCCTCTCTGGCTCTGTTTCTATGAGCTTGCGATTTTTTAGATTCCACACATAACTGGAATCATACAGTATTTGTTTTTCTCTGTCTGGCTTACTTCCCTTAGCATAATGCCCTCAAAGTCCATCTATGTTGTTACATATTGCAAAATTTTCTTCTTTTTAGGTGGTACTTAGGTTGTTTCCATGTCTTAGGTATTATGAATAATACTTCAATGAAAATGGAAGCAGAGGTATCTCTTCAAGATAGTGATTTCGTTTTCTTCAGATAATTACCCTGATATTGGAATGGCTGGATCATAGGGTAGTTCTATTTTTAATTGTTGAGAAACCTTCATACTGTTTGTCATAGTAGCTGCACCAATGTACATTACCACCAACAATGTACAGGCTTCCCTTTTCAAACAGACTATTCTTAATTCCAGACAGTTTAGGCTAAAAGTGATTTGTTTTTTTAATCCAAATATCTTCTTCTCTGTCACTTCTCCATTCATTCTTCTTGTTTCCTTGCCAAGCTGCCCAAACCCGGTTTTTAAACTGAATGACTTTGGTGGTCTTGAAAGCAGCTCGCTTCATTTATGGAGCCGCCATTCTAGTGCCCCACTTCCAGCCTTCTCCAGCTAGTCTTTGCTCTTCCTTAGATGCCTCAAGAATGCTGAGTTTTCCTCTACAGTGACAGAAAAGAAGTGTCACAGAAAGAGAGAGGAAGACCGGGAGAGAAAGTTATGTAAAAAAGATGCACATAGAGAAAAAAAGAAAGAGGGTAGTGTACCAGAAAGGAAAAGCATAGCCAAGGGCTGCGTAGGCGCCTTCACATAGATTTCTCAGTCTTGATATTTTACTTCTTTTAATGAAGATCGTGGTCAATGTATTTTGGCATCTCTTAATACTGTTGATTCATATTGAGCTTTTAGCCAAAACAACGCCCTCCCTCCAGTTTTTAAACAAACACAATAGTATTTTAACATTCACTGAGGTCTGACTCTGTGCCTGAACATCCTTTAAACTCATTTAACCCTACAACATTCATCAAAGGTCAGTACTCTTTTTATTATATCCATTTTACAGATAAAGAAATGGAAACACACAGAAGCTTAGCAACTTGCTCCTGGGTGTACAATGAATAAATGGCACAGCAAAGAGTCCAGCCAATCCTGTGGCTGGGCTTACACAGTTTTGATAAAATGTACTTTTTATAAAACCCAGACTACATTTTACTATATTTGCTTTCTTTTTGATAAATTTGGTTCATTATTGTATCCTGTCATTTTTAATCCTAACTTGCCCCTTTTGTTGGCTATTTCTCTGTTTCTTTTAATGAGCAAATAATAAGCATATCATTTTTTCCTCATTCAAAGCCTTCATGGACTTGAACAGAGTGGTCATGTACCATGGGGATTCAATGGGATCTACACTGAGCCCTTTGTGATATTGGTCCATATGTCCATACCCTTTAGATCAGAATATTTACCTATTTTAATGTCATCTAGAATTAATTAGTATCCAGATATATTTTTCCTTCTTATTATCAAGAATATTAAGGTAGACTATTTCTAATACTTGTCTATAATCCATTTATACCAAGTGTTTCTATTCTATGGGTTTTACCAGTAGTCCTAGCAAATGATTTGGGTAAAATTATCTACACTTGAATATCTCCCAAGTAGTTTCAATGGGATAATTTTCAAAGGGAAATGACATTTCAGTGATTTCGAATTATGTAAAATAGTTTTCTACAATTAGAGATTCTTCATCTGATCCTGAAAATACAGACATAAAAATATGAAGAACTGTGTGTATGTAGTTATACACATGTATATGTATAAAAAGTTTAGATGTATACACTTAATCCAACTTTATAAAATTTGAACTTTATTTATAGTATTAATTATAGTTCCAATCCTGGCAGATTTTCAGAACTAGAGCAGTGAAAGTGGCTCAAGTAGTGAAGAACAGTATTTCTATCACTTATCTGTCTTTTAGAATCATCCATTGTATTATACTGAGTACATGGCCCTTTTGTCTTTGAGAAAAGTTTAGGTAGCTAGGAAGTGAGTTGAATTTCAAAATCAAAGTATAGGCTGTTTTAAGCTTCTACCTTAACCTCTCAATTTCTTTCCAAATCTACTTCTTTAAAAAGTAGATTTAAAAATCATTGATGTTGCAAGCAATATTGAATCCCTGGTTTTCAGTGGGGGTGTTTGGACAACTTATGGTCAGTAAGACAGGTGTTAAACTTTGCCTGGCTGTTTGATTAAATGCTGGGTCATGACGAGTACTCAGTGAGAAATGCTTGAGCAAGTGGTGCCTGTTAGATCTCCACTGGCAACTGCATAAATTGTCCAACTTCCTTATCTTTGCTTCTGTAGCATCTTTCTCTGATCCGAGAGGGAAAGGCCTAATCATTTTACAAGCAGAAGATGGTCAGAGGGTGAAACAAAATTAGTATGTACTTCGGTAATTGCTCAATCATCTCCTCCCAAAATCACTGCAAATGACTCTTTTTCTTTGCAGGAATAATTGCACACCTGCTTTTCAAAACACAAAAGCTGGGTTTGCCTTTGTGCATAAAATGTGATTTGGAGAATTTGGGGATCATGCAACCACATATTTACATAATCAAATGGCAAACTGCAATTTATTTTAAGCTCATGGATTCTTTGTTTTTCTTTACCCAACAATCATGTAAACAATGCCAAAACCATGGATGCCTGTCTGACACTTGGGGGGTTAGGTTTAATTTGTATAACACTGTATCAAGGACACATGGCAGAGTAATGGATACAAATGATTCTAGGACATTCTACTAAAAATACCTCTTATTTTCTGGTACATGTCAAACCCATTTTTAGATCTTTTTTTCATCTACCCAACCTTGTGTACATTACAATTTTTTGTGTTCCCCCCGAGGGAAAAGAAGTACAAGGTTTCTTGTTGATGATCTAAGAAATGTGAATAAAGTTGTTGGCAGATGGTTCACACATTTCATTCTGAAATATCTTATAGTGACAAATAACAAAGTGTATATAATTAGCTCTATGCAGATGGCATGCCAAGTGTTGATATTCATCTCTGCAGACTTTGTACAAAGGCACTATTTAAGAGTCAAGATGCAAAGACATCCTATGAACTTTCTAAAGAGGAACTAAGCAGGGTTTTACCATGGCTTTCACGTAAGTGTTTTCTAGACCAAGTTTCCCATCCTAGACCCATTTTGTATCCTATAGGGAGGAAACACTTACAGTGAGCTCTATATGGAACTGATTGGACTGTTTTGATGGAAATGGTAAAGGCATGCACCACGAATATAGGGGCTTATGTTCATTGCATTAAGCCTTAGTTCCCTTCTATCTTTCCCTCCATCCAGCCAAGCTTTTGCACCTGCAGTTCTCTTTACCAAGAATGTTCTTGGCTGTAGTCTCTTGACAATCAGGTTTTAGCTTAAATGTCACTCCCTTAAAAAGGCTTTCCCTGACCACCCACACATTTCTATTTCTTCCTGCTACTAATTTCTCTCATACTGTCCTTGTGTATTTTTCTTTTAGTTTTTATTGTTGTATTTTAGATAAGTGGTAGATGAGGACCTTGACCGTCTGGTTCACTGCCATATCCCTGGCCTCAATTACAGTGCAGGCCATATGAGACGTCCTTAAATATTATTTATGTGAATGGCTTTTGTAACTCTCTCCTCACTGGTCAAAGTAATCAATATGTTTAAGCTAATACCGTTTCTGCATTAATCTAGTATCAGTACATATGGCCAAAGTTAACACACTGAACTAATACTATCTCTGACATAATGATTTTATTACTTTTGTTTCAGTATTTGCTTTCATTTAGTTTGATAACTACATGTAGTAGAGAATGTGGAAGCAGAAGAGGACTGCATGTAAATGGAAACCAGAGTTTGACGTACTTGTTTATTTTTATAGTTTTCCAATAAATAGGTATTGAGTGTGTTTAACTTATTTATATATTGTCTACCTTGAGGCCATATTTAGCATATACTTTGGGCTATTAGTGACATACTGGATATACTGGAAAGGAAAAGTGTTGGCTTATTGAAGAGACTGGATGCCTAGCTCTTCCTTTTTATTTCTATTATACTATTTTAATAGTATACTATTTTAATTAAAACAATTTACTATTATAATTATCAGTTTACTATTATAATTAAAACAATATTCTGTGTCTGGACTCAATGTTTTATACATATGAAAATATTTATAATATATGTCTCTGGATTTGATAGGGTTAATGAAGAGAATGTAATCCAAGGAAATAGAAGTAGGCATTATTCTGCTTGTACTTTGAATTATTCTTTTAAAGAACAGAATCTCTGAGTTTCCATCTTGGTAAAATTGTATTTTCTTTTTTCTTTCTTTCTCTTTTTTTTTGTAGTTTCTTATAAATTTCATGGTGTGAATCACTTCTTAAAATGATTTTTTCTCCATCTCAGTCTACTGAACTTTTGAGGTTTCTGTTTCATTAAAGTAATTTGAGTGTTTGTTTTGATTCACAATCTTGTTCCAGGTCTCAAATATTTGCACCTCTGGTTTTAAGCAGGAACAGCTGAAAATTTTGAGAACTCACTCAGTGAAACATAAACAACAGGTTTAAAGTACCGAAATGGAACATTACCTTCTTCCCCAGTGTGTTCTTAATTGTTAAATTTAAAAGCTTTAGACGGAGTATCATAAAATGCAATGATTGCCCCAGCTGGGATTCTGCTGTTTTCCAGTTTCTTCATATATTTTTTAAAAATGCAACTGTTTTTGTTTTTAAAAATGTTGCAGGCTCTATGTATTTTCTCTGCTCCCTAAGCTTTCAGTGCACAAGGGATCCTTAGAATAGCCTTATTTTCAACTCTCAATGCAAAAAGTTGGGCCCATTAAAGTCACCAAATCTCCAAACTCTTAATCTCCATGGAGTCCATGGGCATCCAGCTGCTGTGAATGGAGAACAGCTGATCCTAACTGCTCCCTAATGGAAGGGCTTCCTGGAAAGCAGCTTTCTACTTCAGAAGCCGTAAGAAGCCCATCCACTGGAGATGGAAATGATAGCAGCCATATCTAAAGTCTCGTACACTACAGTGACACAAGTCAATTTCCAGGTCACAGCCACTTTGAGGTACTGATCTTAGCTCTGTGTTCTAGCACGATGAAAGACACACATATACACTAGACTGGCACTTAACAATACATGTTTGGCTTTAGTTGAAAAAAAACTTTGAAAGAAAACATGAGTAAATTACTAATTTCTTTTTCTACTTTTATGGATACCCAATTTAATTGATTTTCTCCTCATTTCTGTCATAATTTCAGGTTCAATTGCAGGGTCGTTGTCCCCAGAGTCTCTCCTAAGCCAATTGTGACCGGAATAAGATGAATTTAATAGATTGCCTGCTTCTTCTACTGATGAGCTTAGAAATTAATGGAGGCTTCAGAGGATCCAGTTGGATGCTAAAATGTAGACTGTCATTTAGGTTTTCAAAAAAATTATATAGTTTGTATACAATATTAGATTAGTTTCAGGTTTACAGTATAGTGATTTGACAGTTATATACCTTAATGTGATCACCATCCATGCAAGCTTATCACAATAATGTTGACTATATTCCCTTTTACCTTTTTCACTGATCTTCACCCTCCTCCCCACCTCTGCCCAGACCTCATCTCTCTGGCAATCACCAGTTTGATTTCTGTTGCTATGATTTTGTTTTTGTTTTGCTCATTTTTTCTTTTCTTTTCTGAGAAGCTCTTTATTTCTCCTTCAATTTTAAGTGATAGCCATGCTGGGTAGAGCAATCTTGGTTGTAGGCCTTTATTTTGTGTCACTTTGAATATCTCCTGCCACTCCCTTCTGGCCTGCAGAGTTTCTGTAGACAAGTTAGCTGTTAGTCTAACAGGAGATCCTTTGTATGTAACCTGCTGTCTTTCTCTTGCAGCCTTTAGGATTCTGTCTGTGTCTTTAACCTTTGCCATTTTAACTATGATGTGTCTTGGTGTGGACCTGTTTGGGTTCAGCTTGTTTGGAACCCTCTGCACTTCCTGGGCATGTATGTTGATTTCCTTCACCAGGGTAGAGAAGTTTTCAGTCATTATTTTTTCAAATAGATTTTCGACCCCTTGCTTCTTCTCTTCTCCTTCTGGTATTCCTGATTCGAAGGTGGTTGCGCTTCACCTTGTCCCATAGGGTTCTTAAACTATTTTCATTCTTTTTTATTCTTTGGTCTTTTTGCTGTGCCAACTGGGTGAGTTCTGTTATTTTTATCTTCCAAATCGCTGATCCGCTCCTCTGCTTCATCTACTCTACTGGTGATTCCTTTGAGTGTGTTCTTCATTTCAGTCATTGTATTCTTTAGTTCTAACAGGTTGTTTTTTATGGTTTCCCTATCCTTCTTTACGTCCTCGCTATGTTCCTTAAACATTCTTATCATCAGTGTTTTAAACTCTGTCTCTGAAAGATTGGATCCCTCTGTTTCATTTGGTTCCATTTCTGGAAGTTTCTTCTGATCTTTTACTTGTGACATGTTTCTTTGTTTCCCCATTCTGGCTGTCGCTCTGGGATTGCTTTGATATATTAGATAGATCACCAGGAGAGCCCTGGCTGGATCATGCAGGCACACAGCTCACGGCTCAACACTCCCAGGAAAACTCCCAGTCTCAGCCTGTCCCAATCAGCTGCTTGCAGATCAGGCCGAGCAGTTCGACAACCAATCACCATCCTGGCAACTCTGTAAGCAGAGTGCGGAGAGCGGGGACCCGAGGCGGCTTGCGCACTCCCGCGTCTCAGTGAGCAGCCTGTTGGAGCTGGATCACTCCCACTAGGCGTTTCTCTGGCAACGCAGCACAAGATGAGCGGAGGGTGGGGATCTGAGGTGGCTCGCGCACCCCCGGGTCTCAGTTTGCAGCCTGTTGGAGCCGGAGGGCACCCGCCCTGCATTTCCCTGGCAATGCAGTATAAGCGGGGCAAAGGGTGGGAATTCAAGGCCGCAGGAGCGCGTGTGCGCATGTACACATGTACTTCTGCGCCAATTCCACCAGACCAATTAGGTCTCGGACCTGATCTTTCGTGGGAGGGCCCAAGCCCGACAAAATGGCATCCTCCCGACACCACTCGCGTGCAGGCTCCGCACCACGGGAACAACAGTTCAAAAACCTCCAGCCTTTGCACCAAAGGTTCTCAGTTCACTCCATCCCTACAGGCTCCCGGGTCCAGCTCACACAGCCACTCCCTTCACCAGGAACCAGGTAAGTGCTCACCGGGTGAGCGAGCCCGGGCGCCAGCCCCACTGATTCTCCAGCGGCTCTTAGACTCACCGACCTGAGCAAAGAGAGTCCTCACCAATTTACTGCCAGCTATCTTAGAACTTCTCTTCCCGGCAAAGGAGCTCTGGGCTGCTGAGCTTGGTGTGCGGCCAGAGGGTCTCTCCCCCAACTGGAGAAGCCTCTCCACAGCTGGGACCTCCCTCATGGGGTTTGCCCTCTCTCGTCTCCGCCCGTCCTACCAGACCCGACGCGGCTTCCTCTTTAAGTTCTTTATTTAGTGGTTCTGTTCCTCCAGTGTTCCGGGGACCTCCAGGGTTGAATGCTGTGTAATTTGCTTGTAATTTTGGTGTGATCCTGGGAGGCAGTTAGCACAGTGTCTGTCTATTGCGCCATTTTACCGGAAGTCTCTCATTTGTTTTGTTTTTTAGGTTTCACATATAAGCAAAACGATAGAATATTTGGCTTTCTCTGTCTGACATATTTCACTTAGTATAATATCCTTTAGTTTCAAACATATTGTTGCAAATGGTAAGATTTTGTTGTTGTTTTTTATTGCTAAATAATGTTCCATTGTGTCTCTCTAAACATACCTTATATTCTTTACTTATTCATTTATCAATGGATGCCTAAGTTGCTTTCATATCTTGCCTATTGTATATAGTGCTGCAGTGAATGAAAGGGTGCATGTATCTTTTGGAATTAGTGTTTTTCATTTTCTTTGGATAAATACCCAGATAAGGGATTGCTAGGTCATATGATAGATCTATTTTCAATTCTTTGAGGACTCTCCATACTGCTTTCCATAGTGGCTGCACCAATTTGCAGTCCCACCAACTGTGTACAAGGGTTCCCTTTTCTCAACATCCTTGCCAACAAGTTATTTGTTGACTTTTTGATAACCATTCTGACTGGTGTGAGATGGTATCTTATTGTGGTTTTGATCTGTATTTCCCTGATGATTAGTGTCACTGAGTGTCTTTTCGTATGTCTCTTGGCCATCTGTATGTCCTCTTTGGAGAAATGATGTACTCAGGAGACAAGGTAAACACGAGACGTATGAGGCTGACCCCAGTGTAACATGACATACTTTATATAACTAGAAGGATTATACTATAAAGTAACAATAAAAGTGTAGTATAGTAAATACATAAGCCAGTAATGGTTGTTTATTATCATTATCAACTATTATGTACTTGATAGACTTGTATGTGCTATATTTTTATACAACTGGCAGAGTGGTAGGCTGTTTAACACCAGCATCACCACAAATACATGAATAATGAATTGTGTTATGACATGATAGCTACATCTTTAGGCATTTTCAGCTCCATTGTAATCATATGGGACCACTGTCATGTATGCAGTCTGTCTTTGACCAAAACATTGTTATGCAGTACATGACTGTGCCTGGTCCAATCACAGATAACTGGTGACCCATAGATGAAAAATATTGCTGACTATCCAAGACCTAAAAGTATTCCTGCTATATAATTACCATTTAATAAAAGCTTTTGAATATAGGCGTGAATTAAACAATGAATGCTTCCCAAAAAAATGTGCTATGAAATCTGGGCAGCCCTGTAATATGGTTTTTGAAGAACTATAGCAAAGTGACCAGAAAAGAGAAAATCCATTTCCTAAGAGTCAAGGCTCTTAAAATAAAGTGAAATATTTCATTCTCCTGGTGTAGGTGCAGACAGAAGTACCATTTCTTTCTTGAGTTTTGATAGCCACAGTTGTGTCAAAACTGCACCAGACCCAACAAGGTTCTACTGAGATTGTTTTTAAGACCATGGTTTAGCAGGATTACAGAGGTTACTCAGAGCAAATGGTGTTCTCATTGGGCTCTTTGTGATCAGCTCTCTATATTGGGCCACATGAGTCAGTCTCAACAGCACTCTGAGTTCCGAATAGTTCCACTGATCTCTTATTGCTGAATTTACCTTATCCTAGGATTTGTAACCAAATAGGGCTTTGTATAATAAGGTCGTTATACCAGGATCTTTGTATAATTAAGCCCAGTCTCTGTGTGTGGTATTTATACAAATATGCAATTTCATATGGTAAATACTTAAGACTTAAGTTTTTGTATAAGGTCATTAGACCTTTAGGTTTGAAAATATGCCATTTGGTAAATATTTATTTTTTTGCCATTAACCTGTTTATTCCCTGCTTCTTGCTTTGCTTTTGTTGTTGTCTGTATATACGTATAGTCTGGTTTTATATATTTTTGCTATTTCCAGGATTTTATTCTTTCTGTTGATTCTATAAGAGGATCTTTCATAGGGAATAAATGGAGGCATAAGCCAAATAAGTCTCAATTCCAATGCAAGGCAGCTCTGAGGGCTAATTAGACTGGTGACTAATTCATTAAAAGTTACTTGGTCAGGGTCGGCCGAGTGGCGCGGTGGTTAAGTGCTGGCCTTGGAAGCCAGCGGCCCCAGTTCGGTCCCACATATGAGGGCCAGTGACACTGCCCTTAAAAAAAAAAAAAAAAGTTACTTGGTCAAACTTCGCCTTGGGTCCCCTATAAATCTTTTATGAGATCCTTCCTTGTTTGTGAAAGAAGTTTACTTGGTTTAGTCTGCATTCCAGCATTACCACAGTCAGGTTGTTGGTCATATGGTCACTGCCTAGTATCTGCTTGGTTTGGGAACCCAAGACACTATTTGCAAGCACACACTGTTGACCAATCATAATGGCTTTTACATCTTGTCTGCTTTTGTTTTGTTTATGTCAAAGCCACAACCTCTTATTGGAAGAACTCCTTGCTCCCCCCAAATCACTTTATAAAACTGCAGTTTGATGTTCCTGATCAGCATAGCTCTCCCTGATTATAAAAATCAATAATTTGCAGAGGGCCGGCCGAGTGGCTCAGTTGGTTAAGAGCTCGCTCAAGAGTGCGAGCTGAGCTCTGAGCAACAGCGGTTCGATGCCAGACCGAGCTGAGTTGCCGTTGAACTGCCAACAGGTGGCAGAATGGCTCAGCTAAAAAAAAATCAATAATTTGCCTTTTTATTTCAGCTGTTGACAGGTAGTCTCATAATCCTTTGACAATTCTGGGTTCTTCACTATTTGGAATATAAATAAAAAGATAAATTTACTGCTTACTAGAGTAAGGCAGAACTATACTGGTCAGGCACAGTCTATCCAAGAAAATTTTAAATTTTAATTTTATGTTTTGAGAAGCACGGAGTTTGGGGATAGGCAGATATTCAGAGGTGTAAATTCTACGACCATATCTATGAGGACAGACAGTTAAGTTTGCGAACTTGATGCAACAATGTTTCTAGCCTTTTTTGATATCAGAGGGATTATTCATTATGAATTTGTACCAACTGGACAAACAGTTAACCAAGTTTACTACTTGGAAGTGCTGAAAAGGCTGCATGAAAAAGTTAGACGACTTGAGCTTTTTACCAACAATTCATGGCTCTTGCAGCACGACAATGCACCAGCTCACACGGCACTGTCTGTGAGGGAGTTTTTAGCCACGAAACAAATAATTGTATTGGAACACCCTCCCTGCTCGCCTGATTTGGCCCCTAATGACTTCTTTCTTTACCTGAAGAAAAAGGAAATATTGAAAGGAAGACATTTTGATGACATTCAGGACAACAAGGATAATATAACGACAGCTCTGATGGCCATTCCAGAAAAAGAAATCCAAAATTGCTTTGAAGGGTGCTGGCATCAGTGCATAGCTTCCAAGGGGAGTATTTCAATGGTGACCATAGTGATATTCAGCAAAGAGGTATGTAGCACTTTTTATAGGATGAGTTCGTGAGCTTAATTGTCAAACCTCATATATACTCATATGTGTAGTAACTATTGATTATTTGGCTTGAGTATTTTTTTGGAATGAGGTTATTCCTGATTGTCCAACTTTCAAAAGCAAAGGACTATCACTGATTGTTTGAGTTGTCAAAGAGTGTTCACATAGTTTTAGTGATGGATAAATGGGTTTAAAACTGGTTCTGGAGACTACTTGTTAACATGGATGCAGAACAATTAGTCATTTCCTAGAAGTGTGGGAATTTCTCTTTATTTTTCAGTTCCCTATTTTCTTTCTCATTCAGCCATAGCTGCTGCTGCCAAGAGAAGGGTTTCATGACTTCAGCTGCCAGTGGCACCGTCTCCTTCCAGTCATGACAACCAAAAATGTCTCCAGACTTTGCCAAATGCCCCCAGTGATGTGAAGGAGGCAATGCAACATCACCACAGTAAGAAAACATTGATGTAGGGTGATAAGAGTCTCTAGTGAACCCAGGCCTTAGGCAGGGACCACTATAGGCTAAACCTGAAGGGCCAAATTTTAAATAAGGAAAGCATGAAGACAAGAATAAAATAGAAGAGTATGCAAAGGATTGTGTGAAATACAGGAAATCTTGCCATCAGCAGCTTGTTATAAGGTTCTTGTGTAGGCAGTAAATTTCCACGGGACTGTCTGTTTCTGGGGGTTGACTGAAACCTTGTTTTTTATCTAAAAGGAGTAACTTTCCAGTTCTGCTACAGGTCCCTTCCATTTCTCTCCCAGACAATTGGATCTATAAAGACAGTAATGTTTCTGAATAAGAGGCTAAGCCTTGCATAATTCAAAATTATGAATAAGTGTCCCAGTTAAATATATCCTTGTATCACTGGATAAATATGTTGGGGTGTTCAAGGTAGGGAACACAAATCTAAAAGGATTTTTGTTTTGTTTTTGCCCCTATGAATAGTGTTGCTTTTTATAGGGACATGATTCAACCAATCTAGAAAATAAACACTAGTGATATATTTATAAATGATAGAGACAATTAAATAAAATCCACTTGGAGATACTCAAACATTCTTTATGTTATGGTTCTAATCCATGCTATACCCTTATAAATATATTAAAAAGTACATAAATTATGTAAAAGTTATAAAATATTAAAGTTACCTGAGACCCCGCTATTCAGATAAAATCCTGCTAACATTTGGTTGTGATTCTTTCTGTCCTTTCTCTATATTCACACACATACATAAATACATTAAATTATATGTAAATGGTATCATGTCTTGGGCAACTTCTTATGTCAATAGGTGTACTATGTGTATGTATGTGTGTATATAATCATAGTATCTAAGTGTTTTTCCATTACATATTTGTCCATAATTTAAATGATTAGTTATCTATTGATGGGTATGTAGGCTGTTTACATTTTTTTTACTCAGATGAATCACACTAACATAAATATCCATTTATCTGTGCCTTTTTATAGCTATTACTGTAGGGCCAAATTATCTATGTATTGAAATTTTGATTCAGAGTGCCAAAACAGTCTTTAGAATTTCCTATCTGAGTTAGTGCTCCTCAAAAGATGCAAGTTGAAAAACTTATGCCATGGGTGATTAAGGGCAGCTTGACTTACTCAGAGAAGATACCT
The DNA here is from genome assembly GCA_033961575.1 of Aselliscus stoliczkanus. NCBI lineage: Eukaryota > Metazoa > Chordata > Mammalia > Chiroptera > Hipposideridae > Aselliscus > Aselliscus stoliczkanus. Next base: position 66,011,283 of record CM066730.1, on the reverse strand, counting down.
GGAGAATGGACTCAATTAATTCAAAAGGAAAGAAACATTGATATGATTTGTAGGAATCCTTCTGAACTTCCATAACAGAAACCACCATTTATGCCAACTAGGAAAGCGATACATTGATATGGGCTGAGAAACATGGTGTTAGTGTAAAGTTGAATGAGCTAGTTAATGATTTCTTTTTTCACAGGTATGATTTCCTCAAGGAATTGGTTAGGGCCTTTGATTGCTAGTTTTCATTGTAATTACAGGGATAATAAGTGGACATAAAATGATTCAGGCACCCCAAATACATAAAACCCTTTTTTAAAATAATAATTTACATATTTAATCTTTTAATTTTACCTTGATTTTGGCTATAATGCTTTTGTAGCCAGACACCACCTGATTAGTCCATGGGGGGAAATCCAAAAAAAAGGAAACTATTATTATGAGGTATAAAAAACAAAGGAGAGGATGAAAAGAGAATTGTTTTCTATGGGGATGGGGTAAAAGGTCAGAAAGGAATTGGTTAAAGAAAAAGAAAACTTGCTGAATTTTACTGGAAGAAATTACACATTTATTACAGAAAAGAGAATGAAAAATTAAAATTTGACTCTCTGATCACTGTAATTATCAGTAATGGTCAATAGTAATTATTATAATTTAGAAAAATGAAGGAATCTCGTTGGCACTCAAGCATTTAATTACCATGTTATGACCACACCATTTGGAGCTTTCATTTACATTCATGGAGATGAATAATTTCTTTCTGATATAATGAGAAGAAAACAAATTTCCTCTGTTTTACTTATATCTTACAATTTGCTGGAGAAATTTCTCATTCAGATTCTTCTTCTGCAAATGATCTACATTATTATCATAGAGGTTTGACTTTTTCTCTCCTTTGTTGTAAATTCCTTTTTGAGGAAACCATTTACAGTTCTAATTTAGTGGCCTGTAGCTCACCACTGAATAGCAAGCTCTAGCTACAAACCACTCCCTAAAGTAGAGCAATGCATTCGTTACAACATGATAATATTTCTGTTTTGTATTTATGGATTACTTTATACTGTTCTTCTGATAAGAGCTTTCATATTCATTATGTCACAGCTTTACTGTATTAGTTTATATATCCTTACTTTTCAGATAAGAAATCTAAGTTAGAGAATTGAAGGTATTTTTCTTTCCTATTTTTTTTCATTTTTTCATTCTTGATCCAATATTCATTTCTATGATATGATGCAACTGTCTAAGTTTCTTTTCTTTTTATTATTATTAGTTACAGATGTATAAAACAGTGCAATAGTTATCCTTTTCACCCCTGACAAAGTGACTGCTCCCTCCCCAATATAAGTTTATTTACTTAGAGATTATTCTTTATACTAATGACACATTAAATAAACCATCTTTCCTCTTGGAGTTGAAATATCACTTTATTATATATTAATTTCTCCTGTGCATCTGGATCTATCTATCTATCTATCTATCTATCCATCCATCCATCCACCCACCCATCCATCCATCCAATTTAGTATGCATATATTGTTCATGGGCTCTCTACTTGTATTCTTTTTTCAACAAAAAGATCACAAATCTATTTTGATCACAAATATATAGTCAATTCAAGTATCATATAAAATAGATATTCTTCTAACACACTGATATGAATAATACAGAAGAATTTCTAAAGAATAGTATAAAAATTCAAATATGTAATAGACGATGGATAAGGATATATAAACTGATAAATCAGAGGGAGAATTGCTATAACCTCAGAAACAGTGAAATAACTATGAGTTAAAATTCAATGTAAACTCATTTTTACACATTAATGAAAGATGGAAAGAAGAAAGCAAGCATTGAAAAAAGAGAAAAGAAGAAGGAAAGAGAGCTAAGTGATGACATAGAAATTTCTAGTACTAATCCTTTCCCTGGACACATCACTTTGAACAACTATCCAAGTACAAAAAGACCTTCACAAGAACTAAAGATTCTAGGGGCAGGATTACAGCACCTGGGTGAAACAGAAAAAAAGAAAGATGCATTGAGATGGGTAGGAAAGATAGATTCACATTACCCCAGCACTCACTCCTAAGCTCTGGCAGCCCAGGCAAAGGAAAACTCCCTCCCAGTGGCAGAGGACAGTGAAGTCAGCACCCACCTTCCCTGCAGACCACAGAGTCAGCTCCTCCTAGCACCAGGATTACTCTTTTTTTTAATTGATTTTCATTTATTTTATCAAGTTTCAGACAATTTGACTGTCTGAAACCCATAAAGATGTATTATTATTATTATTATTATTATTATTATTATTATTAGTTACAGATGTACAAAACAATGCAATAGTTATCCTTTTCACCCCTTACAAAGTGACTCCAGGACTACTCTTGCAAGCTTAGGTAGGACTCCCTGCAGACCCCAGCTCACCATAGTGCCTGCCAATTCAGTAATCAAAATGTCCCCAACAAAGAAAAGTCCAGGACTAGATGGTTTCACAGTGATTTCTACCAAACATTTAAGAAGAATTAAGACCAATCCTTCTCAAAGTCTTCTAATAATTGAAGAGGAAGGAACATTCCTAAGCTCATTTCATGAGACTAGCCATACTCTGATTCCAAAGGCTGGTAAAAACACTACAAGAAAAGAAAACTATAGGCCAATATTTTTTGATGAATATATATGCAAAATTCTCATCAAATTATTAGCAAACTGAATTCAACAGCATATTTAAAAGGATCAGCGCTGACCGAGTGGCTCATTGGTTAAGAGTTGGCTTGGGAACTCGAGCAGCTCTGAGCAGCAGGGCCGCTGGTTCTGATCCCACATGAGCCAGTGACGCTATGCCCTCTACAGCTAAGATGGTGAACAACAGCTCAACCTGGGGCTGGGCTGCCGTGAGCTACGGTGAGTGGCTGGCAGCCAGCGTGAGCAGCCGGCAGCTGTCATGAGCTGCCGTGAGCAGCTGTGAGCGGCCATCCAATGGCCAGCAACCTCAGCTGGGAATAGCACAACGGTCATAATACCAACATGGACCAGTGAAATGACGTCCTCCACAACTAGACTGAAGAACAAAAAGGACAGCAACTTGTCTGTTCCCGTTTTCTGATTCCCCAACTCTGTTCCCCTTCCCCAATTCCCCAATACAATCTTAAGGAAAAAAAAAAAAAGGATTAGACACCATGATCAAGTAGGATGCAAGGATAGTTCAACATATGCAAATCATTAAAAGTGATATGCCATATTAATACATTGTGATCTATCTGGTGACACAGATTTGCGCCTATACATTTAAATGCCCTGCCCTCAATGTGTTAATAGAATGAAGGATAAAAATCATATGATCAACTCCACAGATACAGAAAAGCATTTGACAAAATCAAATATCTTTTAATAATTAAAAAGTCAACAAATTGGATATATTTAGAAGGTATGTACCTCAGCATAATAAAGGCCATATACGAAAAGCTGACAACTAACATTATATTCAATAGTGAAAGGTTGAAAACTTTTCTTCTTAAATCAGGAACAAGAGCAGGGTGCCCATTCTAACCACTCCTAATCAACATAGTACTTGAAGTTGTAGCTAGAGCAATCAGGCAATAAAAAGTAAAATACATCCAAATTGGAAACCAAGAAGTAAAATTGTCTCTGTTTGCAGATGACATGTTTTTATACATAGAAAATCCTAAAGACTTCACAAAAAATGGTTAGATCTAATCAATAAGTTTAGTAAAGTAGCAGGATACAAAATCAACATACAGAAATCAGTTGTGTTTCTATATATTAATAGCAAAATACCTGAAAATGATAAAGAAAGCAATACCATTCACAATAGCATCAAAACCAATAAAATACTTAGGAATATATTTAACCAAAGAGGTGAAATATCTGTACACTGAAAAGTATAAGACATTGATGAAGGAAGTTGAAAAAGACATAAATAAATGGAAAGATATTCCAAGTTCATGGATTGAAATAATATTTTTAAAATGTTCATATTACCCAAAGCCATCTATAGATTCAGTTCAATCCCTATCTAAGTTCCAATGGCCTTTCTTATAGGAAAAAAAAAACCCACAAAGTAAAAACCCTAAAATTCTTATGGAACCACAAAAGACCCCAAATAGCTAAAGCAATCTGGAGAAAGAACAAAGCTAGAGGCCTTACACTTCCTGATTTCAAACCATGCTACATAGCTAGAATAATCAAATCAGTGTGGTACTGACATAAAAACACATAAACCAATGAAACAGAATTGATTGCCCAGAAATAAACCCATGTATATATGATGAACTAATATTTGACAAGGGAGTCTAGATACTCAATGGGAAAAAGATAGTCTCTTCAATTAATGGTGTTGGGAAAACTGGGTATCCACATGCAAAAGAATGAAATTGGACACATATTTCACAACTCACAAAAATTAATTCAAAATAAATTAAAGGTATAAATGTAAACACCAATGAAGGGATCATTCTCATTTTACCAACAATAAAGCTGACTCATAGAAGTTAGATATACATCAACATCACATGGCTAGTGAGGGAAATCTTGGATTTAATTGCAGATCTATTGGAATTCAAAACTCAGGCTCTTAAGCTCTGCTTTCTTCCCAGTAAATCTTGCCCTTCATATAATTCTCATATGCTGTTATTACATCTTACATACCGGCAAATCTGATTTGCTTTTCTTGCATTAAAAACAATTCCACTTTGATAATAATGGCTTTTGCTTATAATTATTATCTACTTTGATGAAAATAACTACAGTGAGCTTAGAGTAATTCTTTATTTCTGAAACTTTGTGTTATATATGGTGCTATAAAAATTATCAATTACAAATAAGGGGAAAAAAAGACACAAAGGGGGTAAACTGCCCATTTTTGCATACTGATGGAATAAGCTGTCAGTGATGCTTCAATTCATTTGTTCTTTGCACCAATATATGCTGTCTCTTGATCACACTTTCTTCTTGCCTGTGAAATTTCAATGTGATTAAATCACATATGATAACTCTGGTAACTTTGACCTGTCACCTTCTGATCCATACTTCTTTCATTACCCCTTTAATTTGCTAAGCAATCACATATTTTCACTTACAATGTGGCAATGTGATTCATGCCAACTTGTCTCCTTAGGGCTGGTGTGACCTTAGTGTCTAATACAGCCTCCATCTGTTCCATTTCAGCCACTGTTCTCTGGTCCCAAACCTCCTTCCTCAGCTATTACTGGCTGACCTCAGGTCCCCTTGCACAGCCCACTTGCCATATGCAGTGCATTTCAGTTACCCACAAAGTCAGAGTTTAAAATACATTTTCATTGTCCTCCCTCTCCTACACTCTACCACAGCATCACCACCTGCCTGCTAGTCAGAGACCCTCTTCTGATCTCTGAAATGTGAATGTCCTGGGGAGAAGGTAAACCATACCTCTTCATTCTAGCCAGCCCTCTGGGGCCCAGTCCCCAATCATTAAAAACCTCAGCTTCATCTAGTATATCTATTAGGCATGAGGCACTGTGGGAGTCTTTAGAGAATATCTCACATTGACTCATTTGCTCCCCAGGCAACCAAAGAACCAGAGCAAAGTTATATATTGTCATGGCATTTATTGAGCCTGATTCTGTCCTCAGTTTGCAGGCAAGTATCATTTATGGTTAAGAATACCCCAAAGTTGCCATTTATCTTATCCTTTCTCTAAGAACTCTCATTGCTTCTGCTTGAGTTTTGTGGAATTTTTACACTCTTTAAAAATTATTTTCGACCCCCAACTCTTTATCTCCGTGTCCACTATCTATCTATTATTTACAGATTGAAACTGCACCCAGCACAATCAGGGCATCTAGGGCATACATTGAATACCAAACGCTTCATCCTTTGGCTGTCTGTGCAAGCGTGAAAGTCTGATTTATTGTCCTCTAGTCTCCAAGCATATAGCTTCATATTTTAATAACATTGACTATACCTGTTCAGGTTATAGCTTATTTGGGTGCAGTTTTGGTTTTTATTTTGAAAGGACAGCTATAAACAAAGCTGCATCACAGCATTGCTATTCCATAGGACAATGAACAGAGGATATATACTCTCCTTAAGCTAAAGGGTTCAATTTACCTCCGTAAAGGAGAATATAATGCAGCCATATAATTTTCATCTGTCAAATCAAACTGCAATGTCTTTCTTAGGGGCAGTGTCAAAGAACTTTGGGAAGAATGGATGTTTGGCTGTCTTACAAAAGATAACTTGTTCATATCACTAACCACTGTTAATTTTTATTAAGTTTACCAACTGGATTTGCTTCATTTTTATCTTGATTTGTTGTTTTCTTATTGAGGAGGTGACCATGCTTCTTAATTGAGAATGAGTATAGACCAATGCAGCCTCCTAATCTTCCATTTCTGAAATAGGACCTCTTGCTCCCTACTGGCAGCCATGGGCAAGTTGAATAGCTTCTCTAAACCCATTCAGTTTGCTCACATAAGAAAAGGAAATAGTAGTACTTTCTTCAATATGGTTGCTGTGAAGATTAAATGAGCTCAATTAAATAAAGTGCCAAGTACAATCCCTACCACAAGAAAGTGTCCCAAATATCTGACGGCTCTTCTGGATAATAAAGGAGAAGAGAGGAGCAGTGGAAAGTTTCCCATTCCCTTAAAACCTCTATCCAGGGTAGACTATGCCCTCTGAGGAAATGCTGAGAACATCCCAGCCTCCACTGGTCTGTTCATCCTGCGTCCCTCTGTGCCTGCACTTTGCAGCAAGTTGCTGATCAGATCACGAGGCTCGGCTGCAGTGGAATCTGCCAGTGGGTTCCTGCTCCGACTTTGCATCAGGGAAAGGGAACCACTTCTCTAGTAGGTTCCATCTAATCAAATTGTTCTCCCAGATTCTTTATATTGTTGCTGTCTTCCTGTAGCAAAATAGCAGGAAAATGCACCATTTTAAACAACCCTAGGAGTAAGCATGACAAATCTCTTGACCAAATCAGGTACATATGAGTCTATATCTTGAAATGCTCTCTAAGGAGGCTTCGTGGACTTGTTTTCACTGGTGGGTTGTAGGTCCCCTTGACATCCAGAGGCAGTCAATCTCCCCTAAGAAGCGCTACTGAAAAGAGCTTAAGGAGCAGGAGATATGGGTCACCAGGGGCTTCTTGAACTGACATGAGAGACAGCGGGATAGAATGAAAAGTGCTGGGCCGGGCACCAGCTTAACCTCTAATAACCTGCATGACCTTGACAAGTCACAAGGGCTCTGAGCGTCCAGTTGCTTGACCTGTATGTAACATGAGAAGACTAAGCTAGATCAGCCTTTTTCAGAGCATGTTTCATGGAACACCAGCTCAAAGGATGAGCCAGAAAAAATGAGATTTCTGTGGTTAAGTTAGTTTGGGAGATGCTGCATACATATCAAGCAAGTTTAGAGACAGCAATTTTTGGAAATCTACTGTGTTTATTAGGGCACAGTCCTTGAAGCTGTTAAGTTTTTTGCAATCAGTGTTTTTCTAACCTGATTGACTACTGTTCCTTTTTCTTTTTCCTCCTATGTACTGCTGTAAACACACCTCATACCTGGTACCCACACACCAGTCAGTGAGAGACACAGGTCATCTCTCGAGTGTCATCCAATCATGACTCCAAACCAGCCCCTGCTTTATGAGATTTCAAGTTCTGATATAAACTAATTTGCAGACCAAAGTATATGCCACTGAGGCAGGTGCAGTCAGTGCTCTGGCACTTATTTCTACATGCCTGAAAGCTCTTTGCTGGGGAACAACTGGCTCTTTGCCTGAAGGCTTTCCTTCCCACCCCCATTTCAGCTATGGAAGCAGAACCACAAACACAGGGCAAGCCAGAACTGGCAGAGTTAGTGTCTCTGGAATCAGCTCATGACAAATGACAGAAGGGGATTTGGTGGGCTTTGTCACCCTAGGAGAGAGAATGCAGAGGTGTGCTCTGTACTGACCGCCTGAATTTCCCAGTGGGATTAAATTCCAGTTGTCCTCAGCAGTAACTTTGTAGAAGAAGAATAGTGATATGTTTTGTGTCACTTACCCCCTTCCCTAATAGTGTTTTCTGGGATCACCTCCCAAATGAACCATTGTGCTAGAATCTTTGCACAAGGTCTGCTACTGGGGAAACCCAAACTAAGACAACCACCCTCCATATTGAATAATGTCCCCAGGTTATAGCACTCCATTGGCAAAGGTATGTAAAACAAATCTTCAATAGCCTGAAATTGTAAACTGAGTTCAAAAGTCAGGTTCCACAAGCAACCAATACCATTAGCGTTACTCCACATAGAAGTTAATGAAGAGAAAAGGTCCTTGGCAGGTTTTTAAACACTCTGTTAAACTGATGGACCCCAAGAGAGTATGCAACAGAGCTCATGGGAATGCATTGCCACATATCTAACACTTGTGCTTCTCATAAGTGTACACTTATATAGTAGGGAGGGTTGCCAGAATAAATTACAAGGGAAGCTTTAGTTATATAGGAAATTCTGATCAAAGCAGCAGTTAAAAAGACTAGGAGACAGATAAATTTTATGTTTTTAACGAAACAGCTCTTAGTTTTGTTGATCCTTTCTATTGTTTTCCTTGTCTCATTTATTTCCTTTCTGACCCTTATTATTTTCTTTACTCTGCTATGTGGATTAATTTATTCTTCATTTTCTAGTTCCTTGAGGTGTAGAGTTAGGTTGAGATCTTTCTAATTTCTTAACATATACATATATCCTGTAAACTTTTCTCTCAGCATCCCATAGTCTTTAGTATGTTGTGTTTCCACTTTCCATTTATTTTGAGATTTTTTTTAAATTTCTCTTTTGATTTCTTCTTTGACTAATTGTTTGTTCAGAAGTGTATTATTTACTTTTTACATATTTGTAGATTTTCCAGATTTCCTCTTATTGATTTATAGTTTTACAGTGTTGTGACTAGAAAAGATATTTGGTATGATTTCATTCTTAAACTTACTAAGACTTGTTTTGTATCTATCATATGATCTATACTAGAGAATGTTCCATATACATTTGAGAAGAATATATATTCTTCTGTTGGATTAAATGTTCTATATATATCTGTTAAATCCATTTGGCCTAATGTATGACTAAATTCCAGTGTTTCCTTGTTCATTTTCTGTATGGATGATCTATCCATTGCTGAAAGTAGAGTATTGAAGTCCCCTATTATTATTGTAATGTATATTTCTCCCTTCAGAGCTATACTTGCTTAACTGTTGTTGGGTGTATATATATATTTATGATTGTTATAATTTCTTTTTTCCCCCAAAGATTTTATTGGAGAATTAGGGGAGGGGAACAGCTTTGGGGAGTCAGGGAAGGGGAACAGACAAGTTGCTGTCCTTTTGTTCTTTAGTCTAGTTGTGGAGAACATTGCTTCACTGGCCCATGTTGGTATCATCATTGCGCTCTTCCCGGGTGAGGCAGATCGGTCGTCGACCTCTGGACGGCCGCTCACCGCAGCTATTGGCAGCTCACGCTGGCTGCCAGCCTCTCATGATGGCTGCTGGCCACTCACTGTAGCCTATGGCAGCCCACTGCAGCGGAAGCTGCAGCCTACACCGTCACCTGGACTCGTACAGCCCAGCTCCAGGTGGAGCTGTTGTTAGCTGTAGAGGGCAGTGTCACTGGCCCTCATATGTGGGATCTGAGTGGGGCCGCTGGTGTCCCAAGCCAGCTCTTCACCAACTCGCCACTGGGCCGGCCCCTCTTTTATATTTTGATGTCATCCTCTTTTAACCTTACTGCATATTTGCTAACAAGATATAGTAGCTATAGTTAGTCCTATTGCATTTTGCATTTCATTCATTGTGTTCCTCAGCTCAAGAATTTTTTTAATATTTACTATATCTGTCTCTGTAATATTTTTCTTTGGTTCATGTTTTGTTTTCCTTATTTCATTGAATTTTCTTTCTGTGTTTCCTTGTAACTCACTGAAGTTCTTTAAAACAGCTATTTTGAATTCTTTATTATATAACTTACAGATTTCCAAGCCTTTGAGATTGGTTACTGAAATACTTTTTTAATCCTTTGGTATTCTTATGTTACTTTTATTTTTCATGTTTCTGAACTTTTGTGCTTCTGTCTCAATTCTGAAGTAGCACTCACCTGCTCCCATCTTTACTGTCTTTGGAAGAGAAATACCCTCTAGGATTAAGGATTCTGAGGCTTTCCTAGACCTATGGATAAGTCTGCTTGACACTTAACATTATATGCACTTCAGGCATACAACATTGTAATTTTATATCTGTATACTCTATTGCTTGCTCACCACTGAAAATCTAGTTTCCTTCCATTACCATATGTTGGACCCCATTATCTGATTTACTATCGCCTCAACTACCTTCCCTTCTGGAGGTTGCCATTCTGTTGTCTGTATCTGAGTTTTTGTTTGTTTGTTTTGTTAGGTTTTTAGGTTTTTGTTTTATATTCCACATATGAGTGAAATCATGTTTTTCTGTTCATTTCCATCTGACTTATTTCACTTAGCATAATACCCTCAGGATCCATCCATGTTGCTGCAAATGGCAATATTTCATATTTTTTATGGCTGAGTAGTATTTTATTGTATGTATATACCATATCTTCTTTATCCATTTATTTGCTGATGGACACTTAGGTTTTTCCATGTCTTGGCTATTGTAAATAATGCTGCAATAAATATAGGAGGATATACATCTTTACAAATCAGTGTTTTTATTTTAGGGGGTAAATACCCAGAAGAGGACTTGCTGGATCATTCAGTAATTCTATTAAACTTTAAGAACCTCCATACTGTTTTTCATAGTTGCTGCAACAATTTACAATCCTACCAACATTGTATGAGGGCTCCGTTTTCTCTACATCCCCCCCAACACTTATTATTTCTTGTTTCTTCAATAATAGCCATTCTAACAAGTGCGAGGTGATATCTCATTGTAGTTTTGATTTCCATTTTCCTAATAACTAGTGATGTGGAATATATTTTCATGTGTCTGTTGGCCATTTGTATATCTTTGGAAAATGTCTATTCAGATCCTTCATTCATTTTTTAATCATTTTTTGTTGTTGTCAAGTTGTATATGGTCTTTATATTTTTTATTTTTATTTTCATTTTTTTTAAAGATTTTATTGGTGAATTGGGGCAGGGGACAGCATTGGGGAATCGGGGAAGGGGAACAGATAAGTTGCTGTCCTTTGTTCTTCAGTCTAGTTGTGGAGGACGTTGCTTCTCTGGCCCATGTTGGTATCATCATTGCGCTCTTCCTGGGTGAGGCAGGTCAGTCGCTGGCCTCTGGACAGCTGCTCATGGCAGCTCTTGGCAGCTCCGGCCACTTACAGTAGCTTACAGCAGCCCACTGCAGCTCTACTACAGCCTACGTGGTCGCCGGCGACTCACAGCAGCCCAGCTCCATGTCGAGCTGTTGTTCACCATCTTAGCTGTACAGGACACAGTGTCACTGGCCTTAATGTGGGATCCGTGCCAGGGCCCTGCTGCTCAGAGCTGGTGTACCAAGCCAACTCTTAACTAAAGTACCACTCAGCTGGCGCTTCTTTGTATATTTTGGATATTAACCCCTTATTGTAAGTATCATGTAGTACCAATTTATTTTTGCTTTTATTTCCCTTTGGTGTCAAATTCACAAAAAAACACCTCTGAGACCAATGTCCAAAAGCTCAGTGCCTATGTTTTCTTGTATTTATTTTATTGTTTCAGTTCTTACAGTTAAGTCATTCATCCATTTTAAGTTAATTTTTGTGTATGGTGTACGATAGTGGTCAAGTTTCATTCTTTTGCATATGGCTGTACAGTTTTCCCAACACCATTTATTGAAGAGACTTTCTTTTCCCCACTTTATATTCCTGGCTTTCTTGTTACGAATTAGTTACTGATATGGGTTTATTTCTGTGTTCTCAATTCTGTTCCATTGGTTTCTGTGTCTTTTTATCCTGCCAATACCATACTGTTTTAAATACTATAGCTTTGCAGTACAGTTTGAGATTAGGGAGTGTGATAGCTCCGACTCTGTTCCTTTTTCTTAGGATTGCTTTGGCTGTTCAGGATCTTTTGTGGTTCCCTACAAATTTGAGGATTTTGATAGGGACTGCATTGAATCTGTAGATGGGTTTAGGTAATATGGACATTTTAACAATGTTAATTCTTTCAGTACATGAACACAGAATATCTTTTCCATTTTTTTGGTATCTTCATTTTTTTTTCTACAATGTCTTGTAGTTATCAATGTATACCTTTTTTGTTAAGTTTACTCCTAGGTGTTTTAATTTATTCTTTTTGTTGAAATTGTAAAAAGGGATTATTTTCTTCATTTCTTGTCCTGATAGCTCATTGTTAGCATATAAAAATACAGCTGACTTTTGTATATTGACTTTTTGTTCTGCAATTTTACTGTATTTATTATTTCTAATAGTTTGTTGAAGTCTCTAGGGTCTACTGTATATACAAGCATGTCATCTACAAATAGTGACAATTTTCACTTCTCCCTTTCCAATTTGGTTTGTTTGTTTATTTATTTATTTATTTATTTTTGATTGACTGATTGCTCTGGCTAGGACTTCTAGTACTCTGTTGAATAATGGTGAGACTGGACATCCTTGTCTTGTACCTGTTCTTACAGGAAAAGCTTTCAGTTTTTCACCATTGAGTATAATGCTAGCTGAGGCTTTGTCTTATATGACCTTTATTATGTTGAGGTTCTTTCCTACTGTACCCATTTTATTGAGAGTTTTTATCATAAATGAATGCTTTACCTGGTCAAATACTTTTTCTGCATCTATTGAGATTATCATATGATTTTTATCTTTTATTTTGTTTATGTGGTGTATTGTGTTGATTGATTTGCAGATGTTGAACCATTCTTGCATCCCCAGAATGAATGCCACTTGATTGTGGTGTATGATCTCTTTAATGTATTGTTCTATTTGATTTGCTATAATTTGTTGAGCATTTTTGTATCTATGTTCATCAGAGATATTGACCTGTAATTTTCTTTTTTTGTGAATGTTCTTGACTACTTTTTGTATCATGGCAATGTTGGCCGCATAAAATGAGTTAGGAAGCATTCCTTCCTCTCTAGATTTTTGGCAGAGTTTGAGAAAGATAGGTATTAAATGTACTTTGAATGTTTGGTAGAATTAATCAATGCAGCCATCTGGTCCTGGACTTTTGTTTTTTGAGAGGTTTTTGATTATTGTTTTAATTTACTCACTAGTGATTAGTCTATTCAGGTTTTTTATTTTTTCATGATTCAGTCTAAGGTTTGCTTCCTTCTCAGAATTTGTCCATTTCTTCTAGGTTGTCCAATTTGGTGGCATATAGACTTTCATAGTATTCTTGTATAATCCTTTGTATTTCTGTGATGTCTGTTATAACTTCTATTTCCTTTCCGATTTATTTGAGTCATCTCTCTTCTTAGGATTCTAGCTAGAGGGTTATTATTAATTTTATCTTTTTAGAAGAATCAGCTCTTTATTTTATTAACTTTTCTTATTGTCTTTTTATTCTCTATTTCATTATTTCTGCTCTGATTTTTATTTCCTTCTTTCTGACTGGGCTTCATTTGTGCTTTTTTCTGGTTAAGGTGTAATGTTAAATTGTTTATTTGAGATTTTTTTTCTGTTTCTTGATATAGGCCTGTATTGCAATAAACTTTCCTCTTAGTACCATTTTTGCTGCATTCCTTGAATTTTGGTATGATGTATGTTCATTTTTAATTTTTTTTCTCTATTTTTTTTGTTTCTTCTTTGACTCAATAATTGTTCAGTAACATGTTGTTTAATCTACACATATTTGTGACTTTTTAAAGCTTTCTTCTTATAGTTGATTTCTAGTATTATACCATTTTGGTTAAAAAAAGATGCATGGTATGATGTCAGTCTTCTTAAATTTATTGAGATTTGTTTTGTGTCCCAACATATGATTTATCCTTGGGGATAAATCCATGTGCACTTGAGATAAATGTGTATTCTGTTGTTGGGGGATAGAAAGTTCTATAAATATCAACTAAGTCCATCTGGCCTAATGTGTCATTTAAGTCCATTTCCTTGTTGTCTTTCTGTCTGGATGACCTATTATTCATGTACAAGGGGTATTAAAGTTCCCTACTATTATTGTACTACTGTCAGTTTCTCCCTTGAAGTCTGTTAATAATTGCTTTATATATGTTGGTGCTTCTAGGTTGGGTTCAAATATATTCATAAATGTTTTGTCTCCTTGATGAATTATCTCCTTTATCATTATAAAATGTCCTCCGTTGTCTCCTGTTACCTTATTTGCCTTGAAATCTATTTTGTCTGATATCAGTATGACCACACATACTTTTCCCTGGATACCATTTGTTTGGAGTATTGTTTTCTACCCCTTCACTTTAAGACTATGTTGTTTTGGAACTGAGATAGGTCTTCCCAAAGCAATATATAGTTAGGTCTTGCTTTAACCTGTCTTGCTACCTTGTGCCTTTTGATTGGTGAATTCAGTCCATTACATTTAAGGTGATTATTGATCACATTATAGGACTTACTATAGCTGTTTTATCTTTTGTTTTCTGATTGCTCTGTTTCTCCATGATTTCTTTTCCCTTGTGTTTCTGTCTATTTTAGTTTGGTGGTTTTCAGTGATATTTTTCTCTGTTTGCTTTTATTTATTTTTTTAATGTTTCATGTCTCTCAGCTCTAGATTTGTTTTGTGGTTACCATAAGGTTTGTGTAAAATGTCTCATAGACAACATAGTCCATTTTCTTCTGATTGTATCTTATCTTCATTTGCCTATTCAAGTTTAGTCCTTTTTCTCCTCCCCTTTTATGCTTTTAATATCACAAATTATCCTTATTAATGTTGTGTGTTTGTTACCAAATTGCAAGTAACTGTAGGTATTTTAATTTTTTTCCCCTTTTTAACCTTTATGTTATAATTGTTTAGTACCCTATTCTGAGACAGAGTTGCAATTTCCTGCTTACCTGTCATCCTATTCAAAGCTTTGTATACTTTTGTCTTTTTGTTTCAAGTAGAAGAGCTCCCTTAAACCTATTATGTAGTGTAGATCTTATGGTTTTAAATTCCCTCAGCTCTTGTCTGGGAAAGCCTTTCTCTCTCTTTCATATTTAAAGAATAACTTTGTTGGATATATTATCCTTGGCTGGTGGTTTCTCTCTCTTTCAATATTTTGAATATACAATTCAACTCTACTGGCCTGTAAGGTTTCTACTGAGAAATATGATGATAATCTGATGAGGTTTCCTTTGTAGTTTACTGTCTTTTCTCCCCTTGGCCGTCTTGAAAATTCTTTTTTTTTTTTTTTTAGAGGGCAGTGTCACTGGCCCTCATATGTGGGATCTGAACCTGGGCCGCTGGTGTCCCAGGACAGCTCTTAACCACTGCACCACTCGGCTGGCCCTTGAAAATTCTTTATCATTAACTTTTGAGAACTTTAATGCAATGTATCTTGGAAAAAGTCTCTTTGCATTGAGATAATTAGGTATTCTGTTAGCTTCTTGGACACAAATGGCCAGCTCCTTCCCTGGGAAGTGCTCATCAATTGTTTCTTTGAATAGGCTCTTTCTCTGTTCCCTTTTTCTGTTCTTCTCCTTCTGGGATACCCATTATCCTTATGTTGCTCTTTTTAATGGAGTCAGATAGTTCTTGTAGAGTTCTTTCTTTTTTTTAACTCTTATTTCTCTCTCTTGTTCCACCTGAATTATTTCTAGATTTCTCTTTTTGAGCTCTCTAATTCGCTCTTCCATCTGATTTGTTCTATTTCCAAAGCTCTCTAAGGTATTCTTCATCTCATTTATTGAGTACTTCAACTCCAGAGTTTCTGTTTGGTTTGTTTTTATAGTTTCAATCTCTTAGGTAAAGTGCTCCTTTTGTTCATTAATTTTACTCCTGAGCTCACTGAACTGCCTTTCTGAGACTTCTTGTATCTCATTTCTTCATTACTGCAGTCGTGCATTCTCTGTCATTTAAATCAGTCTTTATTGACTTTGAAATTGGTTTCTGGAGACTTGTAATTTCCTTTCTGTGTTAGTATGTTAGCTGGTTGTTCATGGTATTTAACGGATTGCTCCTCTTCCTGTAGACTTTTTTCTTATTTAGATACTGTTTTGAGCTTAACTATTCAACAGGTTGGTAATTAGAGGTCTTTTTGGTTTTCCAGGAGATGATGCTATAGCATGTTTTCTTTTTCTCTTCCCTGCATTACATGCACCTCCAGGATCACAGTGGTGTGTGGTGGTGTCACTGTTTTCATGGAAACTGTGTCTTGGTTGACTGGGATGTCGCCATTATGTCAAATGTGCCTCAGTCTTAGAGCACCACTATCCTGTTGGGGGGATGTGGCACGTGGGGGGAAGCTGGCTTGATAAGCTTAGGGAACTGTCTCTGGCATCTCAGTTGTTAGATGCATTCCTGCTGCTGCTACTAGGATTCACCATACTGGGTGGGAGGCTGTAGTGTGGAAGCTACGCTCCAACTCCTCTGCCACCATCATGTCAGCTGGGGCCATAGCAGCTGCCAAACTGCATCTGTGGACACTGTTCCCACCCCATCTCCCCTATGCATTCAAATATACATACTTTCAGATGTACCAACTTGTAAATTTAAGGGAAAATACAAAGGGGTCTTCTCACCCTGATATGATGCTGATCTCTTGCTTCACGCTTTTATCCCCTCTTTTGTCAGAATTCTTGAGCTTGTATGCCCCTCTTGATCCTGCAGCACAACAGGCTAGGTGCTGAGAGCCCTGTTTTTGTTTTTCCAGAGGTGGTGCTAAAGCTGAAATTTATGGTCAGTATCTGCCCTGCAGATATGGGCCAGATTTCTGTGTGTTTTCACAAGCTGTCAGCCAAAGCTTGCTCTCACTGCTGCTGTTGGGGGCATGCACAGTGAACTGGCCAAATGTTTGGGGCTTGTATTGGTCAGTTGTGCAGAGCACTGAGGGTGCCCAATGGCTAGTGTGGGCATCCACAGCTAAGGCATTCCCATTGGCTCAAAGGCAAACTTCTTGTTAAAATACTGGCTCTGATTGAGGAGGCCTGAGTGGTACCCAAGAGTCTAAATTTTGAACAAAAATTAGGCCCATGGACCACACTTGACTATCAAGATCCTCTTTATACTCAAATAAATAAAATTCGAGGATTGAAATGTTTAATACAAAACCCAAAAAAACCAAAAACATACCGGAGGTGATCAGAAGTGAGAATACCTGTACAATATATCACATTATAATCTCATCGGCATTGGAGAAAAACTAACCAAACATCACTATACAATGACTTTGAATAATCTACACAGACAAGATGAAGACTGTATCTCTCATTAGGGTTTTCGGTGGAATGCTCCCTTAGAATGAAAAATTGTCTGGTTATAGTCATAAGTCTATTTGTGTGTTATTTTTGTTTTGTTTATGGAATGGTATTTTAAAAGTTCTATTCTGGATACTATTTTGTTCTGGATGGTGAGCACTGAAAATAATACTCTTCCATTTTATAAATTATTTTAACTTCTATTTTCAGGTAGCATTTAATATTTTTAATATGTCAGAGTTTTAATTTATTCCTTAGAAGATTATATGTTATATCTTTCTAAAGAAACCTTTTCCTGCTCTAAAATCATAAAGTGTTTATTTTAAAATAACCATTGAATGTTTTCCAGTTTCACGTTTGTCATGTGATCCATATAGCATTTATTCATATAAATCATGTAATGTGGGGAATATATTAAAGTTGTATCCATTCCTGATTATTTAATAATCCATTATGTCCTTACTGATGAGAAAACTGCCTCAGATATTTCAGTACTATATATGAATGTCTGTTTAGGGGCTACACATTCTGTTTCAATCTTAGGTTTCATAATATTCCATCACAGCCTTTTTAATTACTATTTCATTATAACAGATCATGATATCTGGCAGAATGAGCCTCTTACACATTGCTGTATTTCTTAAACTTGCTCATACCTATATTTGTCCCCGTATGCTGTTAAATTTTCAATGATCTGGTCATGTTCCCAGAAAAATTTCTTGATATGTTGATTGGAACAGATTGAGTCACACATTAGTTTGAGTAGGATTTATATTTTTTTAGCTTTTTTCCAAATAGGGATTTTGGTAACTCTCTACTTGGTTTAATATTTAAGACTTCCAGAAATATAATTTTCTTTATAATGCTTTGCATAGCTTTTCTGAGGTTTATTCTCAAAATACTGAAATATAGTTGCTAAATCATTTGAACTGATCGGAAATATATGATTTTCATAGATTGATCTTGCATCCCATAATTTTGCGAAAATATCTGCTAGTTCTAACAGGTTTTTTTTTATCACTTTTCCTTAGATTTGCTATATAGATAATTAGACCATCTGCCAATGATGAAACCATTTCCTCTTGACTTCCAAAATGACATGCTATAATAATTTTTTTTATTCCAGAGAACACTATGTCTGCCAAAACAATGCTAATGAGAAACAATGATTTGAGATCTATTTATCTGCATTTAAAAGCACTAAATTTTACTCTGAAGATTCATACCTGCTTTAAAAGGTTTTATTACAGTGAATATACAGTATTCTAGCAGTTTGTTTCTATTTCTTTCATAATTATGTTTAACTCTCAAATTTTAAAACTCTGCTTGTAGTAATTTGATATTTTCCTCCCTTTAAATAACATGAATATTATATTAACAGATTTTATGCTATAACAGTATAAAAATTCCACATGTCTTTCTGGTTATGTATGTTTTATTTGTATGTGTAAATATTTGTCATATTCTAATAATTTATTTACTTATTAAAAATTGAATATAACATTGTACAGTGATTTGAGGTCTATTTATCTGCATTTAAAAGCACTAAATTTTACTCTGAAGATTCATACCTGCCTTAAAAGGTTTTATTACAATTAATATACAGTATTCTAGCAGTTTGTTTCTACTTCTTTCATAATTATGTTTAACTCTCAAATTTTAAGACTCTGCTTGTAATGATTTGATATGTACATGCCACAGAATGACATTTTACTCATCAACAGGCCACGCATATGGCTTTTTGATTGTGGTCCCCGAAGTTTATAATGGATTATAAGCAAAAAAGTTTGTGATGTTGATTGAAAAAGCTGGACCCGACTATGATGTTAAATTTACAGCTAGCTCTGGGTTGTTTAATAGATGAGGAGGCTCTGCATGCTGTCTGCTCATCTTGTGCCCACCGGGGCCAGGAGTTGGTGAGGGAGTGAGAAGAACAGCCTAGGGAAAGGGGGAGCCCACTCCTGCACGCACACTCGTGTGCACACACTTACTTCCCTTTCCTGTTTCTCTTCATCTCTCCTTCCTCCCAGTCTGTCCCTCCCTCTCAACTACTCCCCTACTCTCCCCTTCCTCTGTCCCCCTCTTATTATTTCTCATCTTTATCCCTCTGGGTCTCTTCTGATCTCTGCTCTCCTTTCTCTTCCCTTGTCTTCTCTCTTCCTTCCCATCTCCTGATGTCTACTCTTCCCCTGATGCTGCCTCCCTCCACAACTCTCCTGTCCCCAACATGCATGGGCACACACACACCCTTTATCTTTTACACCTTTTCTATGTTTAGAAACACAAATACCATCGTGCTACAATTGCCTGTAGTATGCTGTCTAATAACATGCACTACACGTTTGTAGCTGAGGAGCAAACGGCTGTATCATAAAGTGTATGCATCTGGTAGGCTATTCCATCTAGGTTTGTGTAAGTACACTGTATGAATTCACACAACAATGAAATAGCCTTATTTTTGCATTTCTCAGAGTGCATCTCCATTGTGACATAATGGAGTGACACATGACTGTATTAGTTTGAGGTGTGCAACATAATGATTTGATATATGTACATATTGCAAGTTATTACCACAATAAGTTAACATACATCACCTCACACGACTACATATTTTTTTCTTATGATAGGAAATTTTTAGATATACTCTCTTTGCAACTTTCAAATATACAGTGCAGCATTGTTAACAATAGTTACCATGCCATACATTCCATTCCATGTCATATTTTATAAATGGAAATTGTAAATTTTGACCCTTCACCCATTTCATGTCCCCACCTGCCTCTTGCAATCACCAATCTGTTCTCTGTATGTCTATATGACTTTAATCTTATTTAAGATTCCACATATGAGATCATCCAATATCTGTCTTTGTCTGACTTCTGTCTGACTTATTATATTTCACTTAGCACAATCCCCTCACTGTCCATCCACGTTATTGCAGATGACAAGGTTTCCTTCTTTTTTATGGCCAAAATAATATTCCTCTGTGTGTGTGTGTGTGTGTGTGTGTGTGTGTGTGTGTGTGTATTTCTTTAATTATTCTCCCATTGATGGATATTTAGGTTGTTTTCATGTCTCGGCTATTGTAAACAGCACTGCAATAAACATAGGAGTGCAGATACCTTTCCAAGATGGTGAATTCACTATTTTCATATAAATACTCAGAAGAATTGCTGGGTCATATGGTAATTCGATCTTTAATTTTTTGAGGAACCTCCATACAGTTTTTCTAGTGGATGCACCAATTTACATGCACATATATTTCCTTTTCTTCACAGACTTTCCAACACTTATTTCTTTTCTTTTATAATAGCCATTCTAACAGGTGTGAGGTGATATCCCATTGTGGTTTTGAATTGTATTTCCCTGATAATTAGTGATGTTAAGCATTTTTTACTGTGTCTGTTGGCCATCTGTGTATCTTTTCGAAATTGTCTATTCAGATATACTGCCAATTTTCCATCAGATATCTTTTCAATTGAGTTGTATGAGTTCTTTATATATTTTGGATATTAACCTCTTATCAATATGTGATTTGCAATTTGCAAATATTTTCTGCCATTACCTAGGTTGTCTTTTCATTTTGTTGATGGTTTCCTTCACTATACAGAAGCATTTCCTATGTGTAAATATTTCAGGTAATATGAAAAAAAATTTCTTTCACAATAATTTACCATTTTAAAATCAATATTAATTTTATTATTGCCTTTTTTCAGCCTATGGTGGTAAAATTGACCACAAAATTGTATAAAGTGAACATGTGATGTTTTGATATACATATACATTGTGAAATGATTATCACGATCAAGCTAATTAACATAGCCATCACCACACATAGTTACCTTATTTTTTTCTTTGTGAGAACAATTAAGATCTCTATTCCCGTAGGTCAAGTACACAACAATATGGTATTGTTAAGTATAGTCAACACATTGTGCATTAGATGTCCAGGACTTATTCATCCTGCATATCAGAATTTTGGTCAAAGGTTACACACATCTCTCAATATCCCTCAACCTCCACACCTTAAAACTAGCATTCCACGCTCTGCTTAAGATGGCCCACAAAAGTGAGACTGTGCAGTATTTGTGTTTCTGTGCCTGGCTTGTTTCATTGCACATAATGTCTTCCACATTCATCCATGTAGTTCCAACTGACAAGATTCCCTTTTTTAATGGCTGAACAATTTTCCATTGTGTGTGTATACACACACGCACATACACAAACACACCAAATATTTCTTTATATAAATTTTATGTATTTTAAGCATAGCTGTTTTTTTTGTTTTGTTTTGTTTTTGTGGGCAGTGTCACTGGCCCTCATATGTGGGACCCAAACCAGGGCCACCGCGCCACTCGGCTAACCCTCTTTTGTCTTTTTGATAACATCCATTCTAACAAGTGTGAGGTGATATCTCATGGTGGTTTTAAGTTGCATTCCCCTGATGATTAGTGATGTTGAGCACCTTTTCATGTACCTGCTGGCCATCTGTATGTCTATTGAGAAATGTGTATTTAGGTTATTTGCTTGTTTTGTAATCAAGTTATTATTTTTTTTCTTATTGAGTTCCAAATGTATTTTGGATATCAGTCCTAAATGGACACGTTTTGTAAATATTTTCTCCCATTTTGTAGATAGTCTCTTCCCTCTGTTGATTATTTCCTTTGCTTTTTAGAAGCTTTTTAGTTTGATGCAATCTATTTTTTTTTCTTTTTGCTTCCATTGCTTGTGCTTTTGGTTGTATACAAAGCTATATTGCTCATACTGATGTCAAGAAGTTGTTTTCTTACATCTCCTAGTAATATTACATTTCAGACCTTACCTTTAAATCTCTAATTCTTTTTGAGTTGATTTTTGTATGTAGTGTGAGATATGGGTTCAATTTCTTCTTCGCACATGTGGATATACAGTTTCCCACATTGTTTTTGAAGAGACCATCCTTTCCCCACTGTATGTACTGGCACTATTATCAAATATTAGTTGGCCATAAATGTGTGCATTTGTTTCTGAGCTCTTTAGTCCATTCCACTGCCCTATATGTCTGTATTTATACTGCAATAGCTATAATACTTTGGTTATTTTAGCTTTGTAGTATAGTTTTTTTTTTTAGTGATATACTTTGATTCCTTTCTCTTTGTATATTGTGTATTTACTATAGTATTTTTATTTCTGTTTGCCATGAGGTTTACCTAAAACTACTTATAACTTTATAACTATCTAATTTAAGCTAAAAGCCACTTAATTTTGATCACATCTAACTGTAGAGATTTTGTACTTCTTTCTTTCCCCAACACTTTTATTGATGTCACCCATTTTTGTATTTTTTACAGTGTGTATCCATTAACATATTGTCGCTATCATCATTTTTAATACTTTTGTCTTTCACTTTTATACCAGTATAGAAAGTGATTTATGCCCATTTACTACAATATTATACTATTCTCTATTTGACTATGTATTTACCTTTACTAGTGAGTTTTATACTTTCATGTTTTCATGATGCTAATTAGTGTTTTGTTACTGTATGAAGAACTCCTAATGGGGGGGAAATCCCTCAGTATTTGTTTGTCTGGGAAAGTCCTTGTCTTTCATCTCTAAAGGACAGTTTTTCTAGGTATAGTGTTTTTGGTTAACTGAAATCACTTTCAGCAGTTTCAATATTCTGCAGTTTTTTTTTTCTTTCAGAAAAATCCACTGACAATTTTATGGGGCCCTTTTGTAAAGAAAATTTTCTCTTCGACTTTTGAAAATTTAATTTTAATGTGTCTTGGTATAGACACCTTAAATTTCAATCTCTTTGGGATCCTTTGGTTTTCATGAATATGTATGCTAATTTTTCTCCCCAGATTGCAAAGTTTATTATTTCTTTAAATAGGCTTTTTGCCCTTTTCTCATTCTCTTTACCTTATGGAAATTTTGAGATATATACAATGTTTATCTTGATATACCATAAATTTTTTAATAGCTTCTTCTCATTTTTTCATTCTTTTTGGTCCTCTGAGCAGATAGCAAATGCTCAAGTTCATTGATTCTTCTGCTTGATCAAGTCTGCTTTGAAACCCTACGTTGAATTTGTTTAGTTAATTTACTGTATTTTTCATCTCCAATATTTACTCTTTGTTCCCATCTCTGACTTGAACTTATTTTGTTAATATATTGTCTTCCTGATTTTGTTCATGTCTCTATCTGTATTCTCTTGTAAGTCACTGAGTTTCTTTAAGACAATTACTTTCCCCGGAGTAAGCCTATGCTTATACAGTCAATTTTTGACAAACTAGTCAAGAATATACAATATGGAAAAAGTAATCTATTCAATAAATGGTGTTGGGAAAACTGGATAGCCACACACAAAAGAATGAAACTGGACTCCTATCTTATATCATATACAAAAATAAACTCAAACTGAATTAGACTTGAATGTATGACCTGAAACCTAAAACTCTTAGAGGAAGACATATGGGGTAAGTCCCTGATGTGGGTCTTGACAATGACTTTTTGGATTTGACACGAAAAGCAAAGGGAAGAAAAGCAAAAATAAACAAGTGGGATTACATCACACAAAAAAGCTTCTGTTCAGCATTTGAAACCACAACAAAATGAAAAGGCAACCTCTGGAACTGGAGAAAAAAAGTGTAAACCACATATTTAGTAAGAGGGTCTTATCCAAAAAATAAGAGGAACTTATACAACTTAATAATAAAAAATTAAATAACTAAAAAATAGGCAAAGCATCTGCATAGACATTTTTCCTAATAAGACACACAAGTAGCTGACAGGTACTTGAAAAGGTGCTCATGGTGCTTAACATCACTAATCATCATGGAAACACAAATCAGAACTACATGAAATATTACCTCACACCTGTTAAGTTGGCCATTATTGGAAAAGACAACAAATGCTGATGAGAATATGGGGAAAAGGGAACATTTGTGCACTGTTGGTGGGATAGTAAATTGGTACAGCCACTATGGAAATGTGTATGGAGGTTCCTCAAAAAATTAAAAATTGGAACTAATGTATGACCCAGCAATTCCACTCTGGGTATACATCCAAACCGGGGGTGGGAGATGACCATTGTCAAGAAGAGATATCTGTACTTACTTACATATTCATTGTAGCATTATTCCAGGTATGAAAACAAACTAGGTGTCCCTCAACAGATGAGGATCAAGAAAATGATATATATATATATATGATAGAGATGAAAGACAGAGGTGTGTGAGAGACAGGTGAGAGAGAGACATAAGCAGAGACTCAGACAGAGGCCTGAGGGATGACAGGGACCCCTCCCTTCCCCCATAAGATAATCTGATATCAAGCCATTATCAGTAATTATACATCAGTAATAATTTATGCGAGAGGAAGATAGAAGGGTCATAAGTTTCCCAGATTATTAAGATTACTTGGTATAAAGGCAACAATATTGGATAACAATATCATAGAGTTGAAAGAGTCTAACCAAACCTTCCACACTATGACCTAACCTTTCTAAAGACCTTTCAGAGAACATTTGTGGTGATAAGCAGCTCACCATTTCACTGAGAGAGCCCACTTGACTTTTGTGAGAGGCTTTCTTTTGTATTGAGCCAAAATCTGCCTCTTTTTCTACTCATTTGTTCTTATTCTACTGTATAGTTAAGATACTAGTCTTCTATTTGACAGCTCTCATTTGATATAGGAAAAAAAACCCATTAACTTTCCTATTTTAATTAACCTGCTACAAATTATAATTATAAACCTAGGAAGTTAAGATCTACTTTATAATGAAAATACTATTCTCTTCTTATTCCTGAATGAGAGGTAATATTTAATGATGTTGTCTATTGCAGCCCATGACTGCTGATGATATCATTTTAAACTTATCATAGTAATTTGCACTAATTTTAAAGATTTCTAAGCAAAGACAAAAATGTCCTATAAGGTCACAGAGTTCTGAGCCTCTGTGATATGCTGGTCTCACTTGTCTCTAATGGTGGTCTAACTTGTCTCTAATTACCTAATTTGATGCTTTGCAATTTGGGATTCCAAAGAGGAACTGGGAATTATCGCTAAGAGCTTCATAGAAATAAGCAGAGTATGAACCAGGTACTTTAACCAGATGAGCTAACCCTCCACAAGTTCTATACTAATGATGAACTTTATCCTCTAAGCGCCATCATATTTTGAAATTTTAAAACCAGATGCCTGCTTGACAGTGTGGTGCCTCCATAACAGATTGTAACCTGGGTCGTTGCTAGTAGGATAATGGGAAGATCACCAGAACTGGTGGGGAATTTGTAGGATGAGACAATGTTTCTGACTGATGAATTTAAGTCCTTGTTATATGATGGAAGCAGCATAGAATTTTAAGACAGAATTCTTGAGGGCTGGCCAAGTGGCGCGGTGGTTGAGAGCTGGCTTGGGAAGCCAGTGGCCCTGGTTCGGTCCCACATATGAGGGCCAGTGACACTGCCCTCAAAAAAAAAAAAAAAAAAAAAAAAAAAGACAGAATACTTGACTTTGAGTTAGGATAGCATCCTTCACCATGTGTTTGTTTTTTTGGTCATTAATAAAGTTTAATAAGGGAAATGTACACATGAGGCATGTCTTGATATGCGAGCCTCAGTTTCCAGATCTGTAAACTAAAAAATGATTTAAATAAGCTATCTTTATTATCTCAAAGTGTTTTTTTTTAAAGCTTGTAGCTGAGGATAGTTTATTAGGAGTTAACATACATTTCAAAGAAGGAGAAGCAGGCCCGAGCAGTACAGAATGGCTCAAGGGCCATTATTAGAAAAGAAAGTACACTCCAAAGCGTTTGGAGCAGGCTGAGCAAAGAAAGCTCAAAAGACTCAAAAAAAGGCCCTCAAAGTGATTTTTAATACTTAAATTCTTCTGTAAAATCATTTTGTTATGAAGTGCTATGCAAATACCTTTAATATCATATAACCCATATAACTTAGCTTTTCTTAAAGAAAGATCTCACCGGATCTGAGACAAGAACTCCTCTTAAAGCTGAAAATCATTAGTTTATATTTTCTAGTCTCAGTATTTGGATTCCTTTTATCATCTCTCCTGACAGACAGCATTTACCAATCTCTGTAGTCACCCTGGCACTCTAGTACATTTTGGCCAGAACAGACATTAGAATGCATTCTGGCTTCAAAGATTATGGCTTCAAACCAAAAGGGCAAAACTCCCAGTGAAAGAGAGATGAATTTTTCTTTGGATCATATCCTCCAAGAGCCCTTTGAGGAGAAATAAAAACAACAAAAACCTCTACACTCCTACTTGAACAATTAAGTTTGGTAGTGTGTGAAATAATATTGACTTCTCTCTCTGCTCATGCTTCATGTGGCAGTAAAACACCAAAGATGTCACCTTGCTCTGGCATCTTCAAGTCACTAAGCCCAATCAACTAAGCATGTCCTTAGGGGGCGAGCAGATCACAGTTGCCAAAAATTGTTTTGGAAATGTAGTTTATATTTTAAGGTAGGCATAAAAAATACTAGAACCTTGAACATTCTTCTTCAGTAGGTCTGGGCATCTGTTTTATAAAAAGTCCTCTAGATGATCCTAAAGATCATTAAAGTTAAAGAATGATGTTTTTGGGTTAGCTACTACAGTTTGTTTCATTTCATTTTATAGCAAGTCTACTCTGTGATTCCGGTACTTTGCAACAAACTCTTCACTGTTTTTCATTACGAGCTAGAAGGACAGGTTTCTGCAGAGCTGAGATAGGCTTTCATCCCCCTTTTAAAATGCTATTAAGAGGGCCGGCCTAGTGGTGCGGTGGTTAAACACCGGTTTGGGAAGCCAGTGGCCCCGGTTTGGGTCCCACATATGAGGGCCAGTGACACTGCCCTTAAAAAATAAATAAATAAATAAATAAAATAAAATGCTATTAAGTAAGAACAAATGATAGCAAAGGGTCACAAGTTATCACAAATGGTGTCAAGAATGAGAAGGGTGTTATTAATAAAAGAGTTCTCAACACAATTTTAGATAATAAAGATGAAAAGGGAGAAAGGTAACTACTAAAGGAAGCAGAGGAAAATGCAGCCTAGACAATATCCAGAGGAAGATTAACTCAGTGAGACAGATGGTCAGAACTGATAAAACCATAGAGGTCATTGACACTTATAAAGCATAAGGAACATGGAAGGATGGAGTGAGAACTGATAATGAAAGGAAAGCTGGTGTTAATTTCAACTGCAGTTAAATTGTTCAAGTCTCCAAGCATTATTTCTCACAGCTGTCTTCTCCTCAAGGCAAAATAAAACAAAACCCACTAAGAAATCTGAATTGGTCCTAGAGAGAAAAGGAAGACCTTCATAATCTAGCATTGTACGGTATCCACAAGCTTCTTGCCTATACACTTTGAGGCAATGCCATCAGTGTACAAGCTTTGTAAATGTCTACAGATCCCCTAGTCAGTTCCCTTTTTATTGTCTCCCCCTAAATAGGAACAGATAGGCAAGAATTTGACAAAAGCATACACATTATAAAAGATTTAAGATGAATAAACAAGAAAAAAAAAAGACCCCATAAAACAGAGATACATCAAAGAATATAGAGAACTTAAGCATTAAAATATTCAAGGCAGAGCAGAATGATCCAAGAAGACATTTCGTCCATATATTAAGATCATGCTGGCATGTGAAATAAACAAGAAAACGAAGCATTTCTGAGAAAGATAAACAGCAAAATAATAAATTCATGACAACAGAAAATTAAGTCAACATAATTACCTAAAAAGTATGAGGGAGTGGATTTAAATAAAGGCATAGAGAAGCATCCTAAGAGTTACAACTTGTAGTAGGGATTCTTTAAAAGGAGATCAGAGGGACGGCCGAGTAGTGCATTGGTTAAGAGCTGGTTTTGGGATGCCAGCGGCCCTGGTTTGGATCCCACATATGAGGGCCAGTGACACTGCCCTCTACAACTAACAACAGTTCCACCTGGAGCTGGGCTGCGAACCCCGGCGATGGTGTAGGCTGCAGCCCCTGCTGCAGTGGGCTGCCATGGGCTACAGTGAGTGGCCGGCAGGCGTGAGCAGCTGGCAGCCAGTGTGAGCTGCCAATAGCCGCCGTGAGCGACATCCAGAGGCCGGCGACCGATCTGCCTCATCTGGGAAGAGCGCAATGAAGATACCAACATGGGCCAGTGAAGCAACATCCTCCGCAACCAGACTGAAGAACAAAAAGACAGCAACTTGTCTGTTCCCTTTCCCGGATTCCCCAACGCTGTTCCCTTCTCCCAATTCCCCAATAAAATCTTAAAAAAAAAAAAAAAAAGAACAGAGAAATAGGGAATATGATTATATCACAGAAATGAGAGACACATAGGGCATTCTTCTCCGCATTAAAAGATTATACCAAGTGCCAAAATAATGAAAAAATATACTTACATGCATGATTGTAAAATTTCAGGACACTCAAGAGGACAGTCATTAACCTTGGTGGCTAAGGGTGGCAGGTCATTTCTTAAAAATAGAAAATAAAAATGGAAGCAGCAATACTGTATACTAGGAAATAATGGGACTATTTCTTCAGAGTACTAAGAACATATTCTTAACCTATAATTTTAAAGACAGCCAAATCATTAATCAGCTGTAATGTTATGAGATTCACGAGTCAATGGATTTAATGAAGACTGTTGGGGAGGGAAGCCCCAGGAAGAGAGTTGTGCAGCAGGATTAAAGAGATAGAGACCCAGATTGAAGCAGAAAGCTTAATGGTCCTGGTATATATAGTCTGAAGAATAATGAAAGAAGGGAAGACACAAGAAAATACATGATATAATAGAGTGTTTGAGGGAAACAACTGAAAGAAGATGTAAGAAAAAGTAAAAGCATATAGGAAATTCAAGAAAAACAAAAACTTGTACAAAAAAAATAGAAAATCATGGCACACAAATTATCTCTTAAGTGAACCACACTTACTTAATAATTCTATTCTAATTATTGTTTACTGATTTAATTAAGCAGGGATATAATTTTACTAGAACATAGAGGAGGGGATATAAGAGGTATAAAAAGGTAAAAACAATTTGTCAGGGTAAGACACCAAAGATCTTGTCTAAAACCATTAAAATAAATACTGTAAAAGCCAAAGTGTTTAGGGATAAGAAGGGACTGTCTGTAGGAAATACTACCGGATTTAAAATGATTGCATTTGGACACAAAGTGAGAGACATCAGAAACTTAAGAGGAGACTTACTTGTCATGAAAAATCTTCAGTAATCTTAGATTTGTTTTAACCATGTGCATTTTAATCAGTTAGAAAATTAGTTTTGAAAATATAAAGTGTATATGAGAACTCTGAAAGAATGCGGGTAGAAAAGACTTCCAGAAGCTACTGTGGGCATTGGGAGGGAGGAATAGCGCTTTGATGATACTGTGTGACAGATTTGAAACACCATTCAGATGTTATTTCCAAAAAATATTTTTAGATACATTTATTTCAGTTATGTGATACATAAAGGTCTCTATTTATCCATGAAGTTTGTCTTATTCTTTCTATTTTAGCTTATTATTTGGAATGATTTTAGATTGACAGAAAAGTTACAAAAATAGTACAGAGTTCCCACATAAACTTCCCTGAGCTTCTCTAATGTTAAACATCTTATCTAACTATAGTGCAATAATCAAAACCAGGATATTAACACAGACTTGCTGAATCTAATCTACAAATCTTATTTGAATACCACCAACTCTCCCATTAATTTCTCTTTTTCTTTCTTTCTATTTCACTATCTTGATGCTTTTGAACAGCCAGCCATTACGTAGAGTGTCCCTCAAATTGGGCTTATCTAGTGTATTATCATGGCTATATTCAGGTTATGCATTTTTGAGAAGAGTACCGAAAAAGCTGTATTGTGCCCTTCTCACTGTATCAGAAAGAATATGATGTCCATGTGTGATTTTACTTAAGAGTGGTGTCTACTCTATTTTTCCACCATCAAGTTATGATTATTCCCTGTATAATTAATATTTTATGGGGATAGGTCCTCAGCCTTTCTTAAGTCATTAAATGTACAGAGCATACAAATGCCAGTTATTTAACTGTTTTTATTATTTGAAGCCTTTAAATTTTTTTCCTTAACATTCATTCATTTATTTATTCAATGAGTATCTATTTAATTAGTTAGGACATTCTCCATGCTGTTGACTGTGGTCTTGCCTAGGCCAATATAAATTTGACCCCACCCTGCATAATATCTATAGATAATCATAGCTTTTCTGCACAGGTCTTTTGGTTTGTCTATGACATGGGGATGTAGTTGATTTTTCTCCCTTCTCAATAGTATGGGGAGGTGGGGGTTGCTGCCCTCTGAATGAGCTATACATAGCTATTCATATATATGAAATCCATGCACAATAGAGCAGATCAGAGGTATGAAAACACTCCTTAGACAGAATATTCTCAGATCAGACTTCTTTGACTGTAAATTAACTGAATGCATTACAAAAAAGAATGTGTCAATCTGAAAGGGATGAACCTGGGTATGGAAGCACAGAGGAGTCTCTTTGCAGACATCAGTAGCATCTACCCATGCAGGGGTCAGAGGAGAGAGTCTTGGTACCCTTTAGAATACCAGCATTCAGGCGTGTTGCAATCAAAACTCCGAATACAAGAACTAGCTCTTCATGTTTAGAACCCAGCAGACCAATTGGGTGTTAAGGCCACCAACAAAGCAAGGTTACAAAAAAAACTAGTTTTGAAAGAATATGATATTTGATATTTCAATGAAAGTATAAAAGTACTCATCTCGTAGTCATCATGGGAAAAGTAAAAACTTGGTTGGACTTCTCACATTTTTATAGTTTTGTGTTGTTTATATTTTGAATAAGAGAAGGGAATTTGAAAGGCAAACTGAAATGCTATGGCCTCGGAAGGTCTTAATCCTGCCTGCTCTGATCCTAGACTCGCCAAGCAATCTTTGTGTTACAATTGAGTTTCCCATGCAGGAGTTATGTGCCTTCCTGGAATAGAAAGTGGACATTAGTATTCCAGCCCATGTAGCAGCTCTTTTATTCTCATTGCAAATCAATAAATAGGCATTCTGGTTTTATACATTGGTCTGTGAGCTTGTTTAATTTGAGTCTGCCCCTGACATATGAGGTACTTATAGTGAATGACAGTATCAGGTCTCCAGGTCTGTGGATCTAAAACCCAGAGTCTGGTCAGTGTAGCAAAACAAAGGGAGGCCTAGCTCCTCCTGGAAACAACTTTTTAATTACATTTTTGTTTTTTAAACATCCATCCACATTTGAGGATTAACTCTTCAAAATAAAAGCTCTTTATCAAGAAAGGACCATATGTTCATGTTCAAGGAAAAAGAAGAAATATTAATGCCCAGCAAGACAAAACAATGTAGATTCCAAGTCTACATCCACAGGGATGGAAGAAGTCTTAACTAACTTCTTAGGCGCAAGCTTAATTAGGAAAATAGACTTAGAAATAACATAATGACTGAAGTTAATATCCAAAGAGAATAATTCCTGTCTTGAATACTAGTCTGTCTTGTTTTTACTGGACATGATCATCTCTTGTTCCATAGCTCACTGAGAATATATACTTGCGAAGCTTACAAGGAGATATTTTCCTATCTGTGATGAAACATAGGTTGAGGGAGCAAGTGTTACGTAAATATATCTCTTTGTATTTACTGATCTTGATGCCCTTGAAGTGCCAGCCACTCTGTAGCATGTCCCCCAAATTGAGTTTGTCTGTTGTATTTTCATGACTAGATTGAGAGAGGTACCTAGATTGAGAGCTGAGTCAAGCATTTTGAAAGAGGCGAGTTCAGTCAAGGGAGTGAAATGGGAGACTCAGAAAGTGATACTGGGCAATCTAGAAAGGGTGAGATTGGGAAAATAATCAAATGATATCCAATATATATGAAAGCAAGAGACCAAAAACCTGACAGTAGTCTATAGGTGGCTAATGAGTGGTCTAGAAGTCATGTTTGTGATCCTGATGATTTATTGCAGAGATAAGTTGAGAGCGGAAAAAAAGATAATGGGCGCTTGCTGTAACATAAGTTCCCTTTTTTTTTCTCCAAAAGACAATGGTTTCTGCTAAGTGGAGGGAGAAAAAGGAGATTCTGAAGGCAGAGAGGCACTCTACAATTTTTTCGGTTTCATTTAAAAAAATAGTAAATACTAATTTTTTCTCTGAGTGCCCAAAGCACCCCTTCACCCCCTGCCACCTTTTAGTGGCAATGTATTCCAACGTGCCTTTGCTAATCAATCTGCAAACTCATATTAAGAACCGGTTATCTGAGCAATTCATTGAGATTGTGGAAGAGAACATAGAAATTAATAAAATGGACCTCAGCCCTTTACTCATTTATAATATGGTTGGAGAGACAAAATTTACACATCTAAAATGTTAACTAGAAATGTAAGGCAGAATGTCAAAAATTCTCAGCAAGTGATTTCATCTTTATGGGTTTTAGTTTCTTGACCTGTAAACTTAGAGCCTTGTTTAAAAGTCCTAGGATTCTGAAGTATCAAAGGAGTGTCTCAGACAATTAGGGGTTGAGAGAAGAGAGGAAAGTGTGGGCTGGGATAGTCAGAGAAAGGTTTAGGGGACCAGAGTGATTAGGCAGATTGAGGTTGGGGAAAGTTGGGATTATAGATTGGTGTTCAAGAGAATGCATGAAAATAACCTTTTGTAAAGGAAAAATACAACAGCTTTTTAAACATCCTATATCTACCCTGACTGAAGTTTCCTATGGAACATTCTTTTAAAAATAAACATGTGTCTACCATCTATTTTTCAAAACCAGACAGGTCTTCATAGTCAGCCTGCTCCATTTTTCTAACCTCCTGTCCACTATTTGCTCTGACTTCCTCTGCTCCTGCCATGCTACATGGCTTACTCTGCTTTGAACCCAAGCTGTTCTCTCCTGCCTCTATTTGCTCTTCTTTATGCTTCAAATGTCTCTACACTTCACCTTGCTTACCTGGCAACCACCTTCCAAATCATCCTTCAGGGGACCAACAGAAGACACATCTTCCTATACAACTTTCCTCCCACCATCTGAGTTCTTCTAGTTGCGCTAATAATCAAATTAACATGAGACAGATTAACTAGAGAAATGTCCAAAATTTATTATGGATGTATATGCGGGGGATGCCATAAGAATGTGACACCTGAAGACGCATTGGGCAGTTGAGGTACACATACAATTTTGGACAAAGGCGGGGGCGGGGCAGGGATTTGGGATTTCAAAAGAAAAGAAAAAGTAGGCAATTTACAGCTGGATGACAAAGAGAAAACATGTGATAAATCCTTGCTGGGCTACCCAGAAACAATGGGACACAGAGGGAGTTCTACCGAACAGGGTTTGCTAGATTCCTCCTTGTCTGCCACATGCAATATTTATTATGATGCTAAGGTGATGCTCCCTTCCTTTAAGCAGGTCTTTCTATCTGAACCACTTTAGGCAGGTAAGAGGAGAGGGTCAAAGATTCTTTAGTTTCTTAATTACCAACTTAAAATCAATATCCCAAAAGGCATATTTTGGAGTGACAAAACTCAAGGTCCTCTCAAAGTCTTCCCTTCCCTCTCTGCTCCTCCCCTCCCTGCTTCCCAGAGAAATCACTGTTGGTGCACATACACTGGAACAAGCATCCCAATTGCTTGCTTGCACAAGAGCTTCCCTATTCATCTGTGAGTTCTCTTATGTTAGGTGTTATGTGGCTCATGTGTCGTTTTCGCTTCAGTACCCAGCGAAGTCCATAGCATATAATAGATGCTCACTGAGGTAAACACATACTCACCTGTGAATAGTCTGAGTAAGTTAAGTGAATCCTTAAGGTGCCTGTTACTCATCCCTTTCTTCCTTGCCTTGAAAATTTAGACCCCATGACAAATGTAGAGGATAGATCAGAGACACGTGTTACTCTTCTCTTTTTTGCCATACTGAAATGTTTTGATACTGTGTTCGCCTTCAAAATAATGTTTCAATAATAGATTACTAAGTAGGCATAAATGAAAGCAAAATGAGAGCACTACAAAATCATGGCCTTTTTACAAGAAACAAATTTTATGAATCATTGCCATTTAAAGTTTATACCCTTGTATTTTGTCCTAAGGGCTCTCACTAATGACTTGGGGTAGGGGAGCTGCATAAAGAAAGTTATCACATCTATTGTGCTTGCCCTGAAAGCTATTGTCATGTTCCTCTCCACAAATGTTAAATAAGGGCCAAGTCAGCTTATAACTTAGCTTACATTTTTACTATCAGAATAAGCAAAATAGATGCCAAGTAGAGCATGAAGTATTTCTTTTCTCATTCTCTAATGGCCTGATGAGTGCCTGGGAGGGACTAACTAGCTTTCTGGAATTGGCAACTTTCTCACTGCCCAGGACACATCAGGCTTGATGCCATCCCTGCCATTTGAGGATAATGAACCATCATACTCTGTCAGAAATCAGAACTTACTTAATGAATAGTAAAGCTAGCAATCATAAGCAAGAAAAACGCATCACTAGCATTTCACACCATTAAAATGCATCTAACTTGATTCCTTTTTTTCCTTTTGTTATAGTCTCGCCATTCTTGTAGAGTTATTTCCTGGACCATAAATATTGTGTTGAGAATGGCGGGGATAAATAAAAGTGTAATATATGAGTCCTGTCTTCAAATAATAATTAAAAAAACCAATCCATGTCTTGTTGGAAGAACAAGAAATGCACACAATTGAAGAAGTGAGAGGTGGCAGAGGTAAGGAGTCATAGTAGGAACAACATATTGGGAGAATATGTGAGGTAAGAATGAGTACACATATTAAAAGCCTCTGCTGGAAAGTGGTGAGACAAAAGGCTGGACAAAAAAGATCTGACATCACTAGGGAACAAAGGTCTTTAACTATGGAATTTGCAATTGATCATCTACTGTGGAGCCATTCTAAATTTTCTAGATAAGAAGAAGCATGATAAATAAGAGTTTGTAATCAGTAGAGATTTTCCCAGAACTTCTCATAGAAAGGAACAAAATGAGTTGTTTTTGGGCAAATCTTGGAGGATAAAAACAATTTGGAGAATATTTTAATAATGTATGCCTTTACTTAAGTAGGCAATATCAAAATGGCATGAAGGTGTTTTCGGAATTCAAGATCACCAGGCTCAACCCCTGGATATCCAGATTTGTTAGTCTGGTGTAGTATCTGGGAATCAGATAAACAAGTTTGGAAATCACTAGCTGTGAGAGAAAATAAATGCCAGTCGAGAGTAATAATAGTAGAAATGGAGAACAAATTTATCAGAAAGAGTTTCCCAAAGGAGCCCTGGTAGTATTTGGATTCCAGACACGAAAAGTGAGAGAGAGAGAGAGAGAGAGAGAGAGAGAGAGAGAGAGAGAGAGAGAGAGAGAGAGAGAATATCAAAGATGATTCTGAAACTGGTAGCTGAGAAGTTCACAACACATCTTAATTGACTGAATCAGTGCCCTTACTATTCTAAAGTTAGATTTCAGTAAAATGATAGAAGAAAGAATTGCAGGATCTCAAGCCATTAGTTCTTAAACATATCCTGAGAATGGGAAAGAGCAAAATTACAACAGAATAGCAAACCCCCAAACTCCCCTGTGATGACTGGTAATTTAATTATCACTGGCAATCAACTACATAGAAAATAATTCTGTAATCAGGGAGGAACTGATTACATTTAAATTTCCCAGGATGCAAAGTTTAAGAAAGCAGGAATACTCAGGTATTTTTATCAAGTAGAAATTGTACCTGGTTTGATTTTTTAATGATTATCGTTCTAGAGGCATCTTCGGTTGTGTTAATCTTTGAAATAGGTAAGTCTGGAAGTAGTGACAATAGAAAGAAAACTCCGTTTGTAGTGCATGACCATGAGTGAGAACATTCCTGTCATTTTATTAACTCCTAATGAATGAACTACTTTTTGGAATGAGGGAGGAATAAACAAACAACCTCACTGGGTTACCTCAAGCAAGTTTCTTATTCTCCTTCAGCTTATTTCTTTATAAAGTGAGAGAAGGACTAAATACTTGTCTAAATCTATTTTGGTTCTAACCTGTTTCTGTAATGTGCTGGATGATCGACATTTTGAAATGATCAAATGTATTGTTTACATTAGAATTAAAGCAATAGGAGAGGCTCATAAAAAGCCAGGAAAAAAGATAAGAGAACTACATAAATTACTATCTAATTATTTCCTTTTCATGAATTAGTGCTTATAATTTCTTCTTAGAAGAGCACAAAAAAGGATATTATCATAATTATTAATATCATCACTATCATAACTCTTTTAGA
The DNA here is from genome assembly GCA_033961575.1 of Aselliscus stoliczkanus. Taxonomy (NCBI): domain Eukaryota; kingdom Metazoa; phylum Chordata; class Mammalia; order Chiroptera; family Hipposideridae; genus Aselliscus; species Aselliscus stoliczkanus. Next base: position 65,974,718 of record CM066730.1, on the reverse strand, counting down.
AAGACAGTGCAGCATCTGTCATTATTTTTGTAAATGCTATTACATAAAATTTCATTAGCACAAATAAATCTTGCATTTCCTCTGGGAGTTCCCAGATATAGAGTTTCCCCATGGGATGTTCAGCATGTAGCAAACGGTTACCTTTGCTCCAGCCACTGAAATTAATAAAAGATGATAAAATATAATTATCATGGTATCCTATCTTAAAGTTATTAATTTCCATGAACTATATAAGCTCACATAGATGTGACACTTAAACATGCACATGTCTTGCATCCCCACTTACCATTACATGACCATATGCACAAAGGCATCTTTATTGGTTGAAAGGGACGTGGACATTGCACAGATCCTGGCAGTTATTTGTTCTTAGATTTACCTCATTACTCCTCAGGGTCTTTCCTTCCAATGGCCACCTAGTATTCGCTCTTACTATCCATTAGAAGCACTGCTCACCACTAGCTTCTGTCCATCTCTCTTTAGGCTGCATGTGCACACCAGGAAACAAGACATGTCCAGCTGTGATTGTTTGGCCTTCTGACCATTGGTTCAGTCAGTCATTTGGAAAACACATAAAACATGCAGATGTACCTATTTAAGAAAACTCATAAAACACGCTGCTTTCACTTTGCTTGTACATGGAACATACTATTTTTGCTTCATTTATACAAAATACTTTGGTTGGGCCAAAAATGAGTTGATCCCCATCAGACAAGTGGAGTTAGGCAATTATTTCAAAGTATTCTGTGTACTCTGGGCCGACTAATCCCCTAATCGCTAGAATCTTCAGATTACTTGCTAACAGTTTGAAATGTTAGAGGACACTTAAACAGATGTCAAGGGTCCGAGGCAATCAATTGAAAAGACTGTGAGCCTGTTTCAGAAATGTTTTTTAGAGGTGTGCTGACTGGACTGAAAGACCCCAAAGGAGACTGGGATGAAAAAAATACATAAGAGTTCCTTGGACTGAAGTGAAGGGGGAAGAATGTGGTGGAGTGGACCACACATCAGAGCCTGGCTAATCAGAGGGGGCAGGGGAAGTTCCAGGCACTGTATGAGATTGGGCTATACCCAACTTGCCTTTGGCAAGTGATCTCTGGGAATTAGAGCCTTCTGCAATGCAGGAAAGAACTGTGCCACGAGGATTCAACAGCTATGCTGTTAGAATACTCTTAGAAAGAGCTGGTCAATAGATGCTCTCTCCTATGAAACTGGGGAAAGAGACTGAGTTCAGGAGTCTAGGAAAGGCAGGAAAGACGGGCAGAGGGGGCAGCTTGGGCTCAATGTAATAGAACTCCATAGAAAGTTCTACCCATCTTCCACACCTGAAAGAACTGGTAGAGTTACGGTTTTACAGTTATACATGTCAGCTGATTCTTAATATTCTCCAGACAAGGGGTTTGCAAACTTTTGAGAGGGAAGAGCCGCCAGGGGTCAGCAAACTGTGGCTTGTGAGCCACAGGCTCTGAAGTAAAATTGAAAATGAAAATAAAACTATCATAGTTTCATTTATAAAAATTTTAAAGGATATTCTTCACATAATGGTGATTATGTAAAAATATATTTGTGATTCTCGAATAATTTTTAAATTGTTGTGAGGGACAGGGTTGGCTCTTCCAGAGGTTGGCAAACTTTTGAGACAGAACGTACCCAAAGAGCCGCATGTGGCTCGTGAACTGGTGTGCTGACCCTTGCAAAAACCACTGGGAAATATTACCTTGCTGATATAAGGAGTTGGGACTGGCAACAGTGACATTGAGGTATTGTGACCTAAGTGTACATACCAACAGGTAATACTCAAGCCATATTGGTTATGCATATTCTATAACCAGCTTAGTCACAATATTAAAAGTTAATATTTTGGAGATTTTAAATGTGCCTAGAACTTTTCTGAGTGTTTTACCTGAATTATCTATGTAATAATCAAGATTAAGTGTTCACTCTTCTGTATAATGGGGTTATCCACATTTTCCAGGTAAGGAACCTGAGATACAGAGAGGTTAAATAACTTGCCTGAGATCACACAGCTGCTAAGGGAGGAGGTGAAATGTAAATCTGGACAGCCTGAATCCAGGGGTCATGCTTTTATTTATAAAACCCTCTGCTTTGACAATCGACTGGCTATGGTTTCAAATTAGAGCGGAAATAAGAACTGTTTTCCTAAGATCCCCTCTTACATGCCTGCAGGTTGCATAGAGCAAAGTATAGGTGGTCACTTTTTTCCAAGTTCTTTTCCTCACTGCCCCTGCCTATTATGTCTGCTTCTCTAGTACATAATGAATGACACTGCCCACCACATAATTGAAATGGCTCAGGTAGCCAGTTCACTGGTGGAGAAAGTAAATACGCCATTACCTCATAGGGGAGAATTAAAGTTGTCCATATTTATAAAGATGTCCCTATTTGCCCAGTGCCCATTGCTGTCCCAAGACATCTAGCACATATCTGTAACTCACGAATCACTGTTTCTCTAAAGGAGGTCTCAGAGTCATGCTAGATAATTGTTTCTGTTTGAAGTAGCATCCTTTTTTTTCAAATAGCAGTTAATTTAGGAAGCAGTATGCTATACACCTTTATTACACAACTCTCCTTAGTACACAGATTCCTTGGCACACGTGTTCTTGTCACTGTTGCTATCATTGCAAAGTAGGGAGTGGAGCCCAGGACTCTACACAGCCTGAGAGATTACAGAACCCCCAAACAACACTCTCTAACACCATTTACAAAAGCTCGAGGCCCTGTCAGTGAGGACACTCATATCACCTCATGCCCCATCTGTCATACATGTCTCTGGTGAGGCCAGTGGCAGCCATCTTTATGGGTAGCCAGTTTCCTCTGGACTCATGAAGATTAAAAAAGATAAATGTTTACTTTTTGTACCACATTCAAGTCTTATTGACAAAAGAAATTAAGGAATCCCAAAGTAGACTAGGTAAGGAAATAAAAATCAAATCACTGCACAGCTGTTCTAATTTCATCTCTTTCGTTTGTCCTGAGCTCGCATGAATGCCTATATCATGTATGAATTATTAATTATGGTAAATTAATGAATTAGAGAGAGCTCTGCTACCACTTTACCTTAAAAATCACCTCTCACTGGATGAGCATATCTGCTATGTCTCTAATGAGAATAGTGAGTTTCCTTTTTACTTCTAAAGGGACGAATCATATTGTCAGTTTGCAATTCAGAGTTGGTGTTGCTGTTGCTTACTGCCATATTCTTGACTGGCATTGATGTATTAGAAAGAAAAGTTACTGAAGCCTAGTTGAAGGCACTTCTGCATACTTAGAATGTGAACTGAATATATGAGTCAGGAAAAATCTCTTCAACACAAGGTAATAAAAAATACAATTTAGTATTGTTTCACTTGTAATCAGGCAAGGCAATAATACTCTTGTATTACATTCCTCCAAATCCCGTGTTAACTCTTTCAAGTGTGTGTGTGTTTAGGTAAAAGACTGTTTTTGCATTTTCTATTGAAACAAACAGCTCCCTAAAGGGATCAAATACACAGAGATTTACATTTACCCAAAGGGGGAAACTTTAAGTACAATGGTGATACTATTATCAGTAGAATTCAAGTTGTATGCTCCAGGGACCAACCAGAAGACACAATTCTTAATTTCAGAGGTTTCCAAGTACTGGAACAGAGATATCATTTCCTAAGGTTTTCAGATAATGTTATGGCAAATTTGGAATACCCTGTGATAGCACCAGATCCAGATAGATGTAAACTTGTGAACTAATAACAAAGATATTGGGATATTGCTTTTATTTTTAAAAATAAAGTGGTTCTATCCTGTAGGGGAAGATATAGTTCAGTACTGCTCAGAACAATACATCTTGCTCTTCTTACATTTATCATTACATTTTATAGCATTTTGCTGTTGTTGTTTCCTCCTCTGTCTTTATTCTCCCTTAAAAACTCATTTGGAATAAATTCATCTCATGGGCCCTGGGGTACAGAGTACAGACAGAATTCTGCACAGCCCGAGAACTAAAGAGCTCTTAGGCATTAAAAACGTGGTGGTAGAAATGAAGTTTAAAAGAAGGGTTAAAATCTAAAGATAAGAACATCCTCGGGAAATAGAACAAAAAAGCAAAGAGAAAACTATTAATGAATGTGGCCTAGAAATTGTATTCATGGTATGTGATGCAAGACAAACAGATTGTATTAGAAACATGGTGTGTGTTGAGTGCCAAGTACTGTTCTAAGAATTTTACATATATTACATTTTCACAACCCTTACTAGACAGATGCTATTGCCATCCGCATTTTCTAGATTAGGAAACTGAGTCATAGAAAAGTTAAATTACTTTTTCACACGGGCAGAAAATGAACATGGATTTGAATCCACATGGGCAGTTTTCAGAGACTGTGCTTTTACCTAGGGTAGCTATATACAATTTATCTTCCAAATTGAGAGAATTTTAAAATTTAAAGAGGACCCTACTAATAATTACACTGGGACAATAGGTGTAAACTGAGATGATCGCATGCAAACTAGTATATATGGTGACACTACTCTTAATTTCCATTCTGTGCTGTCCAAGTTTATTACCACAATTACTATGTTGTCAAATGGAGCACATATGTAGGGTAATTGTGGTAACTGTAACCCTGTAGTAAATACAAACATGTTATCATTTATGGAAGCAATATTCAGTAAGTCCTCACTTAACATCATAGACAGTTTCTTGAAATTGTGACTTTAAGTGAAACGATGAGTAACTAAACCAATGTTATCCTAAGCAAACTGATATAAATGAGAGTGAAGTTCCTACAGCATAATTCTGGTCACAGAAATATCACCAAACTTCTAAATAAAGACCCAAAACACTTTTTTTTTTTTTTAAAGATTTTATTGGGGAATTGGGGGAGCGGAACAGACAAGTTGCTGTCTTGTTGTTCTTCAGTCTGGTTTGCAGAGGATGTTGCTTCACTGGGCCATGTTGGCATCGTCATTGCGCTCTTCCAGGATGAGGCAGATCGGTCGCTGGCCTCTGGATGGTCGCTCACCGTGGCTATTGGCAGCTCATGCTGGCTGCCGGCCACTCACTGTAGCCTGTGGCAGCCCACTGCAGCAGGGGCTGCAGCCTACACCGTCACTGGGACTCACAGCCCAGCTCCAGGTGGAGCTGTTGTTAGCTGTGGAGGGCAGTGTCACTGTCCCTTATATGTGGGATCCGAACCCGGGGCCGCTGGCATCCCCAAACCAGCTCTTAACCAATGCGCCACTCGGCCGACCCTTGTTTGTTTGTTTGTTTGTTTGTTTGTTTGTTTTTTTAAGCTGAGCCATCCTGCTCCCTGGTGGCAGCTCAGCAGCTGCTGAGCTCGGGCTGGGCATCAAACAAAACACTTCTAATATTATACATGGAAATCAATGTGAGCTATAGCTACATTTAAGAAAGATTTAATAAAAACAAGTAAGATAATTATTTTCCAATCTGCATATTGCATTTCAGGATGGTGGGTGGTTGGAGCTTCTCTCTCACATTGGGACACAAGGCAGGTGCGTGCTCTGGACAGGACGTCCTTCCATCTCAGGGCCACTCACACACACACACTCACTCAGGCTGGGATAATGTAGACACAACAATTCACCTAATGTGCACATCTTTAGGACATAGGAGGAAACTAGAGTCCTCATAGAAAACCCACACAGACATGGCGAATGTGCCAACTCCACACAGAGAGTGGCCTTGCTAGAAGTCGATTTTAATTTCTCATCAATGTTATAACACAAAGCATAGAACAAAAGTACATTATTCAAGGACCTGCTGTATAGACAACCAGTAAATACTTTCATCTGTAATGAATCTATTTCTCAGTTTCCACTACAACGTAGAATATGAGCTGAGCTGCTGTTAAGGGTGGATCCGTAACTATACATTTTCATGTGTTCCTCAACTTCCTTGTCAGAGGAAATTAACTACATCCCACTGACGTAGAAAGAGTCACTGCTGTGGGAATGAAGTCCAATTTCCTAAATTGCATGGGATAGTCTCCCATCACAAAATAAAGCTGATGGTGACAAGTCAAAACAAATTAAGCCATGTCAGCTTTGTTAGTCTTCTGCCATACAAGATTGTTTCCAAAACACAGATGGGACTAAATGATTGACATCACAATACCTTCTTTTGATAAAAATATATTTAAACTTCTAACTCACTGAAAAAAGTAACATGCTACTGATGGAGTCTTTCCTGAGGACAATGAGGATTTAACTGGAAAAAAAATCTCATTTACAGAGAATAACTAAACCTCAGCTGATGCCTGCAGAACTCAACTATTCAGAATCAGAGCATATTTCACACATGGGGAATTTTATTTAAAGGAAACATATAAAGCAGCCATAAGTCAAATGCAGGGTCATTATGTGTGCAAGTTAGTTCTTGTAATAAACAGGATTAAAGGCTCTGAGCTTTAAACAAGCCCATTGCAAGAAATAGGCCCATGAAGGAACTTTAAGACTAATTAGAACTAATGTAGGGTCTCCATTCCATTTACAGGAATGTCTCTGGAAAAGCCTGCGTATATGCAACCATCATTTACAACCTGAACAACACTACAAACCACCTAGACTTAACAGACATCTACACTAACACACAACAACAGAATACATATTCTCAAGTTCATATTGTTATACCCAGCACAAAAATACAAACTAAGCAGTTGTTTGGAGGTTTTTATTTGTGGCCAGTGACTGTGAGCGGGCTCATGCCCTGAACAAACTCATAGCCCCGAACAAAAGAAAAAAGGTTTTTTTATAGACAAAAATCGCAAGCAAAGCAAGGTTACAGTTTACAGGTAGTTTCCATAAATCTTAGACAGTTTTGACAGTACCAATTATATCAAGTAAGTTACAAAGAGCTATACAATAACAGTACTAAATAAACAAGTGTGATAGCACCAAAATGTAACAAGTAACATAAATGAGTAACAATTAATTGATGGAAAACAGTCTGGCCTTGTGTTTATCCAGACAAGAGACACAGCTGGCCTATGTCACATAGGCAGTTTGGCCTTGTGTTTGGATAAGAGGTAGTTAAAACCTGTGGAGTGTAGCAAGTAGTTAGGGGAGTCTAATTCTTTGATCTATCTAAGGCAAGCTTTAACAATCTTTTATTACAGAGAGGCTGGGGGTGGGGGCTAGTAACTAAGGGTCCTGTTACTTCAATATGAAACATTACCCAAGACACATCATATGTTATCCCATGAAACAAGTCTTAATATATTTAAAGGATTGAAATTATACCAAGTATGTTCTCTGACTAAAATGTAAAGAATTTAGAAAATAATAGCAAAGGGAAATTTGGACAAGTCACACATATGTAGAGAGATTAAACAACACATGCCTAAATAACCAATGAATCGAAGAGGGAATCACTAGGAAAATTAGAAAATACTTTGAGATGAATGGAAAATAAAAAGACAGTATACAACACTTAGGAAATGAAGTGAAATGATTCCTGTGTCCATGGAACTCTGACAGCAGCAGGTGGAGACAAATAAATAAATGGTCGTATCAGGGGGTTCCCCTAGAGACTACCACGATTGTGGAAAATAGATCCTATCTGTGTCACGGTGTGTCTTTCATCACAGCTCAGGGCATTTTCCACTGTGTCACATGGTAGGGTTTGAGAACTAGATCTTTTTTTAGGAAAAGAAAAACTAACAAGATTTTGTCAGCAACGTAAGAAAAGTGCACTGGTAATGCAGGCTGGAGCCAAGTTACGCTGCTGAACACGCAAAACGCACCTGTATTCCAGGAGAGGGATTCCTTCCTTTGCAATTCTTCCTTTGCATTGGCAAGTGCAGAGAAAGCATCATTTTTAGCAGAGGGACACTCAGCCCGCTTTGGTCCCAGAAAGTCTTGCTTATTTTACTACCTGTTTGTAGAGTTATTGCCTGGGAAGCTGGAAATGGCATATTTCCAGTACTGGTTCTCTGTTCCCCGACAATGGGATTGACTGTCTCTGCCTTCCATTCCTCCATCTATTATCTGAGGGAGGGAGCCCCCAAGTCATGGGAAGCTGACATGGGTGCAAGGCCCGGTACTGGATACTGGTAGGTCATTATTCAGGCAAAATGGTGAGTAATTATATATCTATTGCAGTTTTGGTGCAAGGGATTTTGGCTATTAACTGAATCAATGTCCTCAACTTTATATTACTTTTTATAGCATGTCTCGCCATCCTGATTATCATATATTAAAATAAGAGAAAAACATACATGAGTGAACTATGGGGCTAAGGAAACCTCCTTTTCATCTTGAAATGAAGGGATGGCCCATGATGCAGACCACATACTGACAGACTAAAGCGATTCCAGCTTCAGACGCTCACTCGCTCTGGAAACACTATTTTCATGGTACATTTAGCAAATGCTTTATTATAATTGAACTTCCATGAAACTACATATTATACAAATAAATTAATTATCATTTGTAGCATTACAATGGCTAGTAAATCAATTTATAATTATATGACACTTAAAATAAATAGAATAACACTCTTTAAATTTCCCTGCTGAAGTGCTAATACGTAATATGCTCAGTAGCAAAGCCATAAAACAGTAAAAGGCAATGTAACATCGTATGCTGAATTGAGAGTACTGAGCGTAAAATGAAGCCACAGTGATTGCAAGCTTCACTCTCCATCCCTCTACACAGAAGCCTTTCGAACACTCCAAATACCCTGAAGAATTTCTTATAAGTATAGCCAATGTGCTCCTGTTTTCATAATCAGTAGATGATGTCTGAGGCCAGAAGAGAATGTTGGTTAAAATAACCTTCCGAACTTTTATCATTTTTATCTGGAATGTTGTTTCTGAGAATCCTCCTGTATTGAGGAGTTTGCTTTGCCAAAACAAGACTAATTTATAAGGTAAAAAAATAAAATAAAGGAAAACCCCTCCCTTAGCATTGCATTTGCTAAACACATAGGTTGGACACAATACTGCTATGTAGTGGTACTCTCTCTCTTTTTTTTTAATCTATAAATTTTTGTCAGTTTAGTCAATTTGTAGTATTCAATTTTTTTTTTTTTTTTTTTGAGGGCAGTGTCACTGGCCCTCATATATGGGACCCGAACCGGGGCCACTGGCTTCCCAAGCCAGCGCTTAACCGCCGTGCCATTCGGCTGGCCCTGTAGTGATACTCTCTTAAGCATTCAATGGTGAAAGCGTCTTCAGAAATAGAGATATAATCCAACTCTGAAGACAGACATCAGATGAATCCGAGGCTCTGGAGAGGCAGTGAGGATAGAGCATCAATAAGGAATCAGTTCTTATTTTCTGTTTATTTCCTTGTCAATATCTGAGACTCCTGTAATCCAAAGAGTGTCTCTAATCCAAATGACCAGGGAAGCGTTTCATGTTTCCCAGAGGTTGCATACACTTAGACCTTCAATAGGTAAAAGAGCCAGGTTGGCTTATTTTATTGCTACAATAGAAATCGTATATGTACATATACACAAGAAGCCATGCTCTGAAGAGCAAATGGAATGTATGATAAGATGGAGCTTTGGCATGCTTGGTTGGCAATGTTTTCTCCATTCGATAGTAAATTATATGAATAGTAACAACATGCTGTCAAAATGTAAGATAAATAATTTTCCTAAGTCCCAGGCACTCTGAACCTCTAAATGAGAACAAAACCAATTTAGAAGCAGTTTTATTTTTAGAGTGTGGTCACAAGAGAATAGTACTAACCACAGGGGGCCTGGAACTCTCCAAAAAACATATTTGTGGCCTTGGAGAATTTATTTAAATCTTCCTGTTTTAAAATCTGTGAAATGTGAAGATTTGGAATCTTACCAGTTTACCTCTGTTAAAACATTATAAGCTTGAGATGCAATAATATTAAAGTAGTAATAACTATTACCAATTGCCAGATGCAATAAAATTGTGAGTAGAAATTTTGCTAATCAAAATTTTTGTCCACTGATTCATTTCATAACTTTAGAAGCACCTACTGCACAATTGTTTCTAACACAATATTTGCCAGTAAAACTAATTTGAGTATATCTAAAATATAGTGGAAAAGATCTATCTATCTCCAGACTAGTAAAGGGAATAAACAAACAAACAAACAAACATACAAAAAAACTTCATCTCTGCAGGGTGCCTAAAAGCAACTGGACAGGAATTGGTAGAGTCTGGGAAAAGGGTAAGTAGTAAGCCTGCAGTGGTGGATAAAAACTGGGTTTGACTTTTAAAATTTGGGGGATAAAACAATAACTGGCTGTGTGTGCATATGCTTGTGTGTGTGTGTGTGTGTGTGAGAGAGAGAGAGAGAGAGAGAGAGAGAGAGAGAGAGAGAGAGAGAGAGAGAGAGAGAGAGAGAAGCATGCCTTTTCCTCTGCTGGGTGACCCTAGATGCGTTGGGGCCACTCTCAGTCAGATGAAGTTAGAGCCCCTTAACAGTTCAGGCACTAAACACTGCAAAATTGAAGCTCGGGGTATGTGACACAGTGCTTCTAAATTTCAGGAAGTCTAATGCTGACCTTTTGCACTGAAAAGCACTAATGAAATTCGCAGGTTCTCAACCCATTCACAGACCACAACTGAGTCAATGCTACTCCTTGATTTTGCTGAAACTACTGAGCCCCTCTACTCCCTCCCTTCAGAAAAAAGAGAAAGTCTCTTGAACACACACATATACATGAAGTGTCATAAAATTTGTCTCTTCTTTCTGTATTAGGTTTTTGTAGAATTTGCTTAATCCTCTCTTTTTTCTAAATCTAAAGTAAAAAGTTTGAAGCAATAACTGTAAGAACTATTTTTACCAAAATCTCTGTAAGTGATTGGGTCCAAAGCAGTGTAATATAAAAACTTGAGGGAGGCATTCTCTACAGAAAAGCCAAAGTGGTCTTTAAAAATGTTAAAACTGACTACAATATTACCATGCTTAAAATCCCTCTACGGCATCCGCTGCTCTTAGAGAAACAGCCTCTGTCGTCCTTGCTACAGCCTGGATGCAGGGCCTGGCCTGTAATGCTCCTGACCCTACCTCCTCATTTCCATTTCAGTCTCCACTCTCCCTGGCTCAGGGCCCCTGAGGGCCACCACTCCCTTCTATTTCCCAGATACAGTTAAACCTTTGAGACTGTACTCACTTCCTTGGCTTGGAATCCTTTTTCAGTTTATTCACACCCTTGTGATCTCAGATTAAATAGCTGTTCCTCTGACAGGTCTTCTTATTGGCCTTACCTAAAGTGATTTACTCCAGTTACTCTAGTTGTCGCTCTGTTAACTTCATGGCACCTGGTACAATCAGTAATTAATGTGTACATCATGTGTTTATATGTTTGTTATATTTATCCCCCTCTGGAATGTTCCCTCCATGAAATCAGGAATCTCATTCCTTTATTTCCCTCTGTGTCTTCAGTGCCTGCAACAAAGCTTTGCACATAATACACACTCAATATGTGTTAGATGAATGGAGATGCCCTGAACTGTACAATGTTTTTAGTGCTGATATTAACTTTGCCAGAGAGCTATACATGTTATAGAATATTAAAGGTAGATCATTTCTGGGAACTAGCCTACCTTCCTTATTTTACTAGAGATGAAATGGAATTTCATGGAGCCAAAAGCTTTGACTAATGTTGCCTACCTAACAGTTATGTAGTTATCCCTGGGTCTAAACTCTTACTATAGCTCTATTACCAAAGGAAACAAGCCTCCATAGAATTCTACTGACTGAAGCATATATACGTCTGGTCGATGTAAGCTTTTTGGTGGTTTAACACTATGTATTTATGAAGGACAAAAATGTCATCAACATTTATAACCTGGATGGGAAAATCAGCCTTGAGTCTTTGTTCTTCCCAGAAGTAGAATAAATTTTTCTCAACTGGTATCAGCAATTAGTTAAGGGGGTCAATGCCTCTTTTCCTGTCATCCCTGAAAGAATATTCAAGAAACCACCACAGATCACCATGGCAATTCTAAAATAACACAAGACCTAGCTCTTTTTATAGGGTATGTGTATCTACTGCTTTCTATAAAATTTTCTATGTTTCTCAGGTAGAACAAGGGAGAAAGGGTATATGTGTACAAAGCTGTAACCCTAGGTGAAGGCATAGAGGATGAAATTGTCATCATTCAGATGTAATTACAGTTGACATAAACATTCAAAGGGACACATTTACTTTCTGTGGATGTAACACTCAGTTGAATTCCTTGTTTTTCTTAGGAATCCTGCTGGGACAGACCTGGAATTGGAAGAATGAATGGGGATATCCTATGCTACTTATATATAGTTAATTGTACATTATTGTAATGTAATCAAACTAATAGATGGTAAAAAACTACTCATAATCAAACCACATCAACATTATTGAATCACCAACACACTGAAATCAAACATACATATAACTTTTCTTCAAATTTCCAGGAATGAAACAAATAAGTAATGTGGATATAATGTATAGCATAGGGAATATAGTCAATAATATTGTGATAGTGTGGTACAGTCAGTCAGATGGTTGCTGGACTTATGGTAATCACTTCTTTAGGTATATAAATGTGGAATAACTATACTATACATCTGAAATATAATATTGTATATTACCTATATAAAAATCTTTAAAAAAAAGGGCTTTCCATACAGGATAAAATGTATATCATTGCATTGAATTGAACCTATCTTTTCTGAATAATCTTTATTCTTTAAGAAGTTGTATCCTGGTGATCTGTTCATAACTCATATTTAGAATATATTGCCACCAGATTTAGCTTTTGGAAATAGAGATTTGGTCAAATCACTTCTCTCAATGATGGTCTTTAATGAATTTCTTTGGTTACAGGATGAAGTACAAATAATTTAGCAGTGTTTTCAAGACCCCTTATTATCATGTTCTATTTCTTTTGGTTCATACTTTTTTTTTAACATTTCCCCTCTACCCCATGTGAGCCATTAATTACAGGTATTTACTGGCAGATGGAAAGTGCTTTGTGTCCAAGAAACCTACTGAATGAACATGTTACTGTATGGAACATTGTAGAATAAGCTAACTCTTTATACTTCTCTGGGACAGTTTCAAACGATCATTTAACTTGATCCTGATCTCTCTCAGGAACAAAGGTTATGAGAAGAAATGCCTGAACCTCCTTCTAGGCAGCAAGTTATTTCAATATACTGCAGAATTTATTCACTGGTGGATTTAAGCTCCCATTTCTTTTCAGCCTGTGCCCAGGGTTCAGAGTATCTTCCGTGTAGTTTGGAATCCCACTTTTCCTTTTATAAAATTGTCCAATTGCGTAGGCCACCTCTACTAAAACTTACGGACTAAGTGCCTTTTAAATAGTTTTCCAAAAAATGATTGTTTAAAAAAGTTTAGAGGACTATACTTTAGGTTAAGATGAGTAACAGAAACAGGATTTTCCCCTTTGCCTGAAACAAATTTTAAAAATGTACCAAAATTATGATAAGAAACAGTTTCTCAAGATCTGAACATTAGGCATTGAAAGAATATGATCCCTTAAGAGACAGGAAACAAATAAGATGAACCCTATGATTGTCCCAGCTTACTCTCTGGAGAGATATAAGACAGGGATGTCCATCTAATCATTTATATACAGTGTGCAACAAATAATTAAATGGAAATACTCATAAATAGATGATATTAAGTGTAGAAGAAAAACACAAATATACCTAAAACTTTTCAATAATCTCTTATCTTTTAGTTTTAGAATTTATCCTTTTCTCTTTTTCATTTTTATTGTGCTTTCATAATGTATTTCTCAGCTCACCACACTAGGAGGGATTTTGTTTATATTAACATCCAACAGGGAAAATACGATTATACAATCTAATATTAGGTTGAAATTAAATTTAATCATTTCCTTCATCAAAATAACTATTTACTGCATAATGAAATTCCACGAATGCCACATCAGCTGCATTATAAAGACAAGCATAAATCAAAAAAATGACATGAAATTTGTGTAGATTAAAATAATTCTTCAGAAAATTCTGGATAGTAAAGCTATTAGAATACTAGTAAGTTTCTCTTTGGAACCTTTTTTTTTTTTTTTTTTTTTTTAATTTAGTTTTTTTAGCTGAGCCATCCTGCCACCTGTTGGCAGCTCAACGGCAACTCAGCTCGGGCTGGCCTTGAACCGCTGTTGCTCAGAGCTCAGCTTGCACTCTTGAGCGAGCTCTTAACCAACTGAGCCATTCGGCCGGCCCTCTTTGGAACCTTTTTGTTTCAGCAGAATCAGATGTCTAGTGGTCAGCCACGTCACCTCTGTGCCTCTAGACAGAATTCTAGAAAATACAGTGTGTACCACAAAAATTCAAGAAACATGTCTGGAAACTTGAAGAGCAAAAAAGGGAGGGAAATTTTACTACCTTAGTTACCCTCTGGAATATTGAAACCTCTAATTTCTAACTATAGAGCCTCCCATTGGGGTCATGACCAACTTGGTTGCTGTTCATGCTATGTATTAAAGAATCTCCCAATTACAAACATCACATTAAACTTGAAACCAGAGATAGATAGGTAGGGATCTGAAACTTTAAGCATTAAAAATAGGGATCGAATTGCATGCACATTTGAGAAATAAAACTTTAAAATTGTGAAAGTGTTAAATTTCATACAGCAAAGTGATAAATTCACAAACCTAAAAAGCAAAAGCAAATAAAGTACAGATGAGTTCTATGCACTTGGCTGGCACCCAATGGCTGGTTGGTATTCTAGCCTACTATTTCATATTCTATAAAACTGTCTGTACATGAATAAATATGCTCGGTGACTGTCATTCATTTACAGCAGGGCTTTTGTAAGGAATGGCCAATTAACAGTATCAGCCATTGGGCCAGCTGAGTGGCGCGGTGGTTTAGCGCTGGCCTGGGAAGCCAGCAGCCCTGGTTCAGGTTTTATATATATATATATATATATATATATATATATATATATATATATATATATCAGCCATTGCCACAAAATATCTGATAGCCTTTCCTATTAAATGCACAAAGTGACTAATAATTTTACTGTTTTCTTTTTTTTTTTTTTTTTGAGGGCAGTGTCACTGGCCCTCGTATGTGGGACCTTAACCACCACACCACGTGGCCGGCCCTAATAATTTTACTTTCAATTGCTTTTATTTGAACTTGTGGACTACCTTACAACATTAAATAGATACAAACAGTGAGAAATAGAAATGACTTATATATCCCGTTTCTAGAAACTTGGAAAGAAAACTCAAGTTGCAGAAGACCATTCTATTATTGAGATTACTCAGAAAACAAACTCTATACAATGAAACAACACTATCTTTATTACTACTACCCAAGTACAGGTTTTCTGGATTAAGATATTCAAGTCTGTGATAGCATTACATTCCGGTTCTGAGGGGAACCCTGCACTTCCATCTTGCAAGACCACCCTGAACATGAAAGACTAAGGGCTAGGGTCTAGTCCTTCTCTTGAATGTAAGAATAACAGTCTGACCTTTGTCTCCAATTAATCACAAGGTAGTCTCTTTTAACTCATCTCTCCATTGTAACCTACCACATTAGCCTGAGATGAATATTCGTCCATAATGTTCTTACAAGAACACTGGACTAAATTCACATACACTTAAAACTTGTGTCCTTCCCCACTATTCCCCATAAGAATAATGATGATGATAAAGAATTGAGAATAACTATCTACATTTTTCATGAAAAGATGCACAAGAAGCACAATGTGGACTTTCCCCCTTAACGTGAAGTGTGCAATGCAGGAAATAGCCAGTCTTCAGAGATAATATTTGAGAGAACCAGCTAATGCTAGCATGTTCCCCCCATACCCCTTCACCCCCAATTTGGCTATCCAAATAAGATGAAAAAACTATCTGACTTGGGAGAGAGCCTCTGAAAGCATGAACGATGTGATTGTTCCAAGTACATTTTCAACTAAACACACCATTACTCAACCTCAATATATTATATATAAAAAACGTCTATGGGGGAAATGTGGTTCCACCATTTGGCTGATGGACAGCATAGAGGAACAAAGCCCATTTTATCTTTTAGAGGAAAACAATAAAGGAGCTTAACGTCAAGAACATTTATTGGTAGAATGTCTTATGCATAGAGCTGGATTTCTGGAACTGATTCTAGGTCTTTATTTTCTCTGGAGGCTGATTACCTTCGATTCTTCACTTTCTGTCTCAAAAAAGCTGGCTCCCAATAGTCTTGTTTGAAAAATTCTCACTTACTAGACCAGATCGCTCCTTTTTTTAACCCCATTTTTCTTTTTACTTGTGTCTCCTCCCTAAAGAAATTTCCTTTATTGCTACTCCTGTAATACAATAGAGTGTGTGAGATGTTCTTTAGAATGCATATTACTTGAAGACAGAGAACTAGGTTTAAATGCAATAAAACTATTAGCCATCCTAGTGAATAATTATGGTTCCTGTATTGGTCAGTTTTGTAGAAATGAAACAGAAATTAAGAGTTTCCAAGGAATATACCGTTCTTACAGATATTGATTGAAAATCAATGATCACTTTATTTGTACCACAAAGCCTGAAATACGTTTTCCCTGTATATGATTTCTAATAAACGCAAAGGCTCTGTATCAGCCTTTCTCTGCTAAAATATAAAAATCTTAAAGGATTGTTTTTCGCTCTCTGTGTTATCTTTTCTCTTTTGAATTGTAATATCACAAGCTGCTTGAGCTGATTAGCCCTGAGCACATGCTGTCTTATATAGTTCATCTTTTTTTTATTGTTCTTATTTTACTTTTTCAATTAAATTATAAATTACTTGATGATAGAGATTTTAGGTAACCCTCACAGAATCTTTTACTATAACTTAGATTAGTAACTGTTCATTGGAGTGCGCTATTGCACTTTATTGCCTTATTCTTCTTCCAACTTGGACTGAGCCTCTCATTTGAGGTTACTCATGTCCTCATCTCTACTTAGAGTGCTTTACCAAAAATCTCTATGGGGGTGTTTAGGGGTAATATGTGCTTTTCCTCCCTCAATTATGATCCTGCTCTTTTATCCTTAGACCTGATCATATAAACATTGGCTGGTGAGTCAATGTTTTATTTTATTTTATTTATTTTATTTATTTATTTATTTATTTATTTATTTATTTATTTATTTATTCTTTTATTGTGAAATAAACTTTTTAAATTAGTTTCAGGTGTACAACACAGTGCAATAGTTATACTTTTTACCCCTGAAAGTGATAACCCCCCTCCCCCAGTTCGCCACCCTCCCCATACCATACATATTTATCACGATTCCTTTGACTCCCTTCCACAGTATACGCCACATTCCATGACTATCTATATATTCAATTACAGTTGGCATACAATATTGTACAACATCAGCTTCAGGTGTACAGTGCAGTGATCAAGCCTCTACACCATCCATGAAGTGGTCTCCCTAACAAGGCATGTGACCATCTGACACACCACAAAATTTTTACAACTTTATTATATTCCCCGAACTGTGTTTCATATCCCTGTGGCAATATTGCAGTTGTCTATTTATGCTGTCTAATCCCTTCCTCTTCTCCCTTTTCCCCACCACCCTCCCAACTAGCAACCCTCAGTTTTTCCTCTGAGTCTGTTTCTGTTTACTTTGCTCATTCATTCAGTTTTTCAGATTCCACATATGTGTATTTGTGGTATTTGGTATATGATATATGATATATTTGGTATATGATATATGGTAATATCATACGGTATTTGTCTTTCTACGATTGACTTATTTCACTTAAGCTAATAGTCTGTTCACAACATTATCAATTACATTCCCAGAACTGGCCCCCATATCCCTGTGGCAACATTGTAGTCACTCACCTAGCTATCCAAAACCTTCCCCCTCTCCCTCATCCACACCCCCTCCCAGCCAGCAACCATCAGTTTTTCCTTTATATCTGCTTAAATTTACTGATGATTTCAATCTTCTTAAATTTACTGAGACTTGTTTTGTGGCCTAACATGTGGTCTGTCTTGGAAAATGTCCCATGTGCACTTAAGAAGAATGTATATCCTGTTGTTTCAGGGTGAAATGCTCTAAAAATATCAACGAAGTCTCGCTAGTCTAAAGTGTCATTTAAGGCCACTCTTTCTATGTTGATTTCCTGTCTAGAGGATCTGTCCATTGGTGACAATGGGGTGTTGAAGTCCCCTACTACGATAGTGTTACTGTTGATCTCTGTCTTTGTGGCTGTCAAAATCTGTTGTATATAATTAGGAGCTCCTATGTTGGGAGCATAGATGTTTATTAGGGTTATCGCAGCCTTCTTTGTCTTTTATTGTAGTCTTCATTTTAAAGTCTATTTTGTCCAAAATAAGTACTGCTACTCCAGCTTTTTCTCATTTCCATTTGCATGAAATATCTTATTCCATCTGTAAACAGCATATATATGGGTCCTATTTTCTTATCTACTCAGCCACTCTCTGTCTTTTGATTGGAGCATTTAGCGCATTCACATTTAAAATGATTATTGATAGGTGCATATGTATTGCCATTTTGTTATTTGTATTTCTGGTCTTCCTAAGTTAGCTTGTTTACCTCTTTCTTTTGTTTAAAAAAGCCCTTTTAACATTTCTTGCAATGCTGGCTTAGTGGTAATGAATTCCTTAAGCTTATTCTTTTCTGAGAAGCTCTTTGTTTCTCCTTCAATTTTAAGTGATAGCCATGCTGGGTAGAGCAATCTTGGTTGTAGGCCTTTATTTTGTGTCACTTTGAATATCTCCTGCCACTCCCTTCTGGCCTGCAGAGTTTCTGTAGACAAGTCAGCTGTTAGTCTAACAGGAGTTCCTTTGTATGTAACCTGCTGTCTTTCTCTTGCAGCCTCTAGGATTCTGTCTCTGTCTTTAACCTTTGCCATTTTAACTATGATGTGTCTTGGTGAGGACCTGTTTGGGTTCAGCTTGTTTGGAACCTTCTGCACTTCGTGGGCATATATATGTTGATTTCCTTCACCAGGATAGTGAAGTTTTCAGTCATTATTTTTTCAAATACATTCTCGACCCCCTTGCAAAGGTGCTCAGTTCAGTCCGTCCCCACTGGCTCCTGGGCCCGGCTCTCACAGCCACTCCCTCCACCAGGAACCAGGTAAGTGCTCACCGGCGAGCAAGCCTGGATGCCAGCCCCACTGATTCTCTAGCCGCTCTTAGCCTCACCGAGCTGGGCAAAGAGAGTCCTCACTAATTTACTGCCAATTATCTTGAAACTCCTCTTCCCGGCAAAGGAACTCTGGGCTGGTGAGCTTGGAGTGCAGCCGGAGGGTCTCTCCCCCAACCAGAGAAGCCTCCCCACAGCTGGGGATTCCCTCACGGGGTTCACCCTCTCTCGTCTCCACCCCTCTTACCAGACTTGATGTGGCCTCCTCTTTAAGTTCTTCGCTTAGAGGTTCTGTTCATCTAGTGTTCTGGAGACTTCAGGGGTTGAATGTTGTATAAATTGTTTGTAATTTTGGTGTGATCTTGGGAGGCAGTTAGCACAGCATCTGTCTATTCCACCATTTTACTGAAGTCCAGTGTTTTATTTTTAAAGACGTAAGAAATTATTTTACTTTAACAAATAATAAACTTTGTAGACAATGAGACTTCAAAACCTAAAGAGTATTTTCTTTTTATAATAATACCCATATTATATGAAAAAGAACACCAATATTTACCAACATGAAACTTCAACCTTGATAAGTTCTCGTGAAAATTCATACTCTTGATATCTTTACAGGTTTTACAATAAGGATTATCTGTCTAGAATTCATGATTTGGCATATATTACAGGAGAAGAAAATGATAATAAAGTGGTTCAATAATAATCCCAATGGTAGAAATAGCTTTTTGAACAGAAGGAGTTCAGGTCTGTCAGAGATGTACAGTAGATATACAACTTAGCAATATAATATCACAAACCAACAGCATTTCCTCAGTACAAACAGTAAAATGAATTGAGCTTGCATCAAACCTAGAATAAATGAGAAGGGACTATACACTAATTGAAGAAATTAATGAAAATAGCATTTTTGTAAATAAATAGAATTTATTTAATTACATAAGGCTATGTGACTATTTCATTTGGATATCAAATTGCATTAGTTTATAGCTTGTATTTTATCATTCTGGTAAAAATAAGAATGCAGAGCACTCATCTGGCTTACAGCATTATGAGAAAGAGGTTCTAAAATTGGGTATCAGTACAATTCCATACACATATATCTCTGATATTCATTTTCCATTGATTCTGTATTGGTCACATGAGTTCACAAACATTCCACTAAAATACAGCACTCCTCTCCCCAAAGAAAAATCCAATCCAAGAATTACTGGTATAACTTTGGCACCGAGAGCCAGAGACTCATATTCTATCACTTACTAAAGCAAAAACTCACTGGAGGTAGTGAGGAGAGAGGACATTTTTGTGTTATTAATATTTGAACCTTCATCCTGCACCTCAGGCATCTATTGGTACCCATTATATAGTAGACATATAAATTCAGGAATTAATAATTGATCTTGGGAAAATAAATTCTCTTTCTGGGGTTTAATAGAAGCTTAACTATAATAGTAAATATCAGACAAGGTGGGAAGGATCATTTGTCTCCTAATTCCTGATATGAGAAGAGACCATAGAACAGATTCACAAAAATTAGAAGACGTACTAGAAAATTTTTTTTTTTTTTTTGAGGGCAGTGTCACTGGCCCTCAGATGTGGGACCCGAACCGGGGCCACTGGCTTCCCAAGCCAGCGCTTAACCAACACGCCACTCAGCCGGCCCAGAAAAGTTTTATCTTTATTCTAAAAATTCTGTAAGGATTTTTTTTTTCTCTAGGAAATTGCAACTCAAAATGCTGAGATGTAAAGTCACAGCATCTCACAGTTCAGAGTGGAATTGTCAAATAAACATGATGTTTGTCCCCACTTGGGCCTAGCTGACAATATCAGATGAGTAGGAAAGTGATGGAAGATTTGGGGGTCTCTCCAAATAACACCAACATTGAACTGAAATCACTACCTCTTTTAGGTGACCTATAAAAGTTTGGATTTTGTCTCCAGCTTTCTCTTAACATTCCAAAAAACATTAATTGAATTCTACTATGTTCTAACATATTGCACACATGAAATAGTGGAATCTCAAAGGTGAATGATTCCACTTTCAAATAACTCAAAATATAGTGGAAATGACATTCACACAGCTACCTGTAATATAACATGATTAATTAATTAAGTATTTCATAATTTGGTTCCCAGGAGACAGAAATACTGGGACTGATGCAATGACCAAGGCAGGGCTGAGGGTGATGGCAGTTGTTTTAGCATCAACTGGCCATGGTGGAAGGAACCCTGAGGATGATAAATTGATAGCCAAGTCAAATGGAGAAAAGCAGTGCTGAGATAATTCAACAAATTTGTAGTTCTGGCTATGGTTTTTCCATATTCTTATTCTTATCAAAACTGAACTGTTGAAAGCTGTGAAATAATAATAAAACCCAAAAAGTTAAACTTCTTGAAAACATTTTGGAGGGTCAGGTCATTTTCTCAGAATTCAAAAATTAAGTTTGTTCTGAGTCTTGAGGGAGAGAGGCTTTAAGTAGCTGGCATAATATAAAGAAATTCTCCTTTTTTTATCTGCCTATGGGAGTGCTAAGGGTATGTATTTTAAAGACAAAGGGCAAAACTTAGAGTAGTAATATTAGTTTTCTTTCTGAGTGTAATGCACTACCGTTTGAGAAGAGTCATCCTTGTATGAGACATGTGTTAGTCATTGGCATTTTAATGCAGACTAAATAAAGAACAGTATTCTCAATTAGAAAAAAAGATAAAATAGATCTTCCTTCGTTAAAGACAGATCTTTTAGCATTTTATTCCCAATTCAGAGGCAGAGAAATAAGACAAAATGGCAGACTATATAGTTAATAAAATCAAAACCATTGTTTGGTTTTTAATACAATAAACAATTTAGACAATTAAAATTATCTAAAGGAAATATATGTGATGAAAGCTAATAGAACAATGCTATTCTGATACAGTGTTAGTTTCAGTAGTTATTTTGTAAATTTTTAAGAGTTGCTTGGGAAATCACATGAATCCCAACTATTTAGAATCTAATACCATTTGAACTTTACGACCCAGCTCAAAGTGACAGTGACAAAAGGGAATACTGACAAGGAACTAAAAAGACAATTGCATGAATGGCCATGAGGGTTATAAAACAAAGTCATGCCTTTTTCAAATAACTATGTGCTTTCAAGAAATCACTCCTGACTTAGAAGTGAGACAACATAGTGCAGGCTAGAGTTAAGAATGCAATCCTTGAAGCTGAATGATCTGAGTTTGAATCCTATCTCTCTCCCTTAGTAGCTGTGTGACCATGGACACCATACTTAAATGGTGCCACATTTCCTCTCTGAAAGAAAGGGACAATGATGGCACATGCTTCATAGTGTCACTGTGATGATTAAAATAATAATGTCAAGTGCTTATGAAAGTGTCTGACACATAGTAAATACCATATTCATGCTTCCTATTATCATTACAGCTGGATCCTGGTGGAAACTCACTGTCTGTCCTTGGAATACCAAATGGTCATGCAGCCTGAGCTACCTGACATAAGCTGGGTGTTATCTGACCCACAAATGGCTGTGGTGCATACATAATCAGACAGACTCAATGAAGGCCTAAAGAATGCACTTCCTCTTTTTTCTTTGCCACTTTTCCCTCCACTCTTTATGAGAAGTCCCCTAAAATGAATGAACTAGGAAGAGCATATCTGAACCTGGTTTAAAGATGGTTCTACATGATATTCTGGCCCCAGCTGAAAGCAGAGGACTGTAACATAGCTGATTGTTTTCTTTGCCAGAGCTTGGTCAGGGACTCTGAAATCGTAAGATTGAAGGTATGATAAAAAGGGATTCTTGAAAAGAGCTTTGTGGATGAGACTCCCCAAATAGGCACAGGGTGAAAAGATATCTATATCTCACAGGAATGTTCATCAAATGATACCAGCTACAGAAGAGGCTCTCAATAATCAGGAGGATAGTTGACCCATTCCCCAGATGTCTCTTTACCTGGACACTACTGTGCTTTCTCAAAGGCTCATAAACAAAGTAGTCATGATGGTAGAAATGTAGATTATGCAAGGGCCAAATAAAATGGATTTCTTCACAACATGGCAATTGTGACTACGATTACTGCCTGGTCTTCTGAAGGGAGAGATCAACATAGAGTTTGATATGGCATCATGACTCAAAGGAATATGGTCATAAATTTATTAATTTTTGACTCCAATTATCAAGAAGTTTTGTTCTTCCTGGACTTAAATACTTATTATAGATAGATAGATAGATAGATAGATAGATAGATAGATATTCAATAAAAATATTCAAATTGCATCCTGTTTCTGTTTCAGACCAGAGAATTTAATAGCAAAAAAAGAAAGGTAATGGGTTTATACCCATGGCATTCACAGATCTTAGCATATACTCAGTCATTCAGAAGCCATAGGCCTTATGAAAAGTGGAAATGACCTATAGAAGACCCAGTGATGGTGCCAGCCATGGAACAACATCTTACAAGGTTGGATTTGGTTCTTCTGGAAGCAGTATATGCTGTGAATTAGGAATCAATATACATTTTCTATTGAACCTTAATATCTACCAAATGAAACCACTAAAAAATATTAGAAAGCATTGCAGCATCCATGAAGTGGTCTCCCTACAAGACATGTGTCTATTTGACACGCCACAAAATTTTTACAACATTATATTCCCTGAACTGTGTTTCATATCCCTGTGGCAATATTGTAGTTGTCTATTTATGCTGTCTAATCCCTTCCCCTTCCCTCCCATCCCCACCCCCCTCCCAACTAGCAACCCTCAGTTTTTCCTCTACATCTATGAGTCTGTTTACTTTGGTCGTTCACTCAGCTCTTCAGACTCCACACACAAGTGAGATCACATGGTACCTGTCCTTCTCCAACTGACTTATTTCTCGCAACATAATGGATGGAGTAGAGGCTTGATCACTGCACTGTACACCTGAAGCTGATGTTGTATAGTATTGTATGCCAACTGCAACTGAATATGTGATGGTCACAGGATGTGGAGTATACTGTAGAGGGCAGTCAGGGGAGTTGTGATGGATATGTATGATATGGGGGGGGAGTGGGGTGGCAAACTGGGGGAGGGGGATTTTCACTTTGGGGGGTAAAGAGTATAACTATTGCACTGTGTTGTATACCTGAAACTAATAAAAAAATAAAATAAAAAATAAAACAATAAAAATTCAAAAAAAAAGAAAGCATCGCTGCTAAGCAAATTATTGATTCTGGTGACAATTACAACTACCTCTTATACACTGTATAACATTGTTTCTCAAATTATGTTTCATTGATCACTACTTACCTAGATATGTTAGTAAATGCCTTATTGCCAAATTATTTTGAAAAATTTAGGGTTAAACAAGGTTAAATAGGCTTTTTTATTATAAAACCTCTGAGACTACAACATGATCGTGTGCTTTGTAAATTTTCAAAAGGAGTATACAATATCAGCATATTTCAAATTTATTTGATCATGGAATCATATTTATTTTTTCTTAATACTTTTTTTATATTATTGTGCTATAGGGAAACATGTAATGGAAAATTTGAGGAGATGTTTTAAATAATGTATCTGGATAGGAACCAAGCAAGTGGTGATGAGAAAACTTATTGCTATTATGTTTATAAAGAAATTGCAAAAAATTGTAATGAAAAAGCCAAAGACAAATAGCTTTGTTGGATTTGGTATAAATATACTGGTTGGAAGACTTCTTTAGCTTCAGGGTAGCCAGTATCTACAGGTGACAAATTATCAACCAAAGAGCAGTTACAGTCCCACATTCCCAGTACCTCCATTTACTAGTATTAAAATCAAAACAGTGAGAAATGTGCTGTATTCTGGATTCACAGGCATTTAGTCAAGGATACTTAGCAGTTTCATGGGAATTACATCTGCAAAGTAAAAGCACATTTGTTTTTATTTTTAGAACATTCAGAAATGAGGAGACGGCATTCAATTCACAGAATCTAACAAGCTAGTAGGCAAAGAAACAAAATTGTCAGTCTTCAGTCTGTGTCAGAAGATATAAAATTAACTAATTGAACAATCCTATTTGATTTGGTTAGTTTTTGTGTTACAGAAAAATGAGGGGAAACTGAGTGATAGGGATGAAATGTATAAAAGAACAAGTACTTCAAATTCATGAGCTGATGGGCATTTGATTTTTGTCTTCAGAAGAAGAAAATCATTAAACACTTAATAGTACTATACTGGAGCTCACAAAACCTGACATGTTTAACAAGTGATGCTTGTATAGCCTATTCCGTGATGAAAGTATCACATATTTCATATTTCCATTCTCTTTCTTCTTTGCCTATAACAGTCTTTTTTTTCCCCAAGATCTGTCAGGCTATTTTTAGAGCTACATTACAGTACTCTCTACATTGTTTTCCTAACAAGAAACAAATTTAAACCTTTGAATGGGAAATCATGTCATTTAAAATAGGCCATGTTACTATTAACAGCTATTTCACACACCAATGTTGTTGCCTGTTGTGGACAGTTCCCTGGGATTTCTTGTACCAATACTCTAGTCAGGTTTGACCAAGTTACAAGCATTAATTTGTTAATGGTTAACCAACCATTATGGATCATGCTCAGCCAAAACTGTTCAATTTGTTTGCTCAATGAGCAGAGTATAGTAAAAGGAGAAAACATACAGCTTCCTTTGAAAGCTTCGCTTTGACGTTGTAGAAAACTATTCAATCAGCTTTCTCTTTAAAGCATTGTAGTAGGCCAAGCCAGGAGTACTAGCTAGAGGAAGGGGAAAGGGACTCTTTAGCCAGGCTATATTCAGCACCTTAAATTAGGCCTTCATCCTCTTTGGTTCATACGAACACTTCAAAAAAATAAAAATCAAAATTGTTATAATTAAGAAATTCAATTAAACCTATAGTCCTAAAGTTTTTTTTTTTCCTTTTTTTTTTTTTTTTTTTTTAGCTGAGCCATCCTGCCATCTTTTAGCAGCTCAGCAGCAGCTCGGCTTGGGCTGGGCATCGAACTGCTGTTGCTCAGAGCTCAGCTGGCACTCTTGAGCGAGCTCTTTATCAACTGAGCCCCTCAGCCGGCCCATATAGTCCTAAAGTTTTGATGTTGAGTCTTCTGTTTCTTGTAAAAGCTGTGGCATAAAGAATCATAGTCTCAGGACTTCCGGTAAAATGGCAGAATAGACATTCGCTGTGCTAACTACCTCCCAGGATCACACCAAAATTACAAACAATTTATACAACATTCAACCCTGCAAGTCCCCAGAACACTAGATGAAGAGAACCACTAAATGAAGAACTTAAAGAGGAGGCCACGTAAAGTCTGGTAGGATGGGCGGAGATGAGAGAGGGTGAACCCCATGAGGGAAACCCCAGCAGTGGGAAGCTTGTCTGGTTGGGGGAGAGACCCTCCGGCCGCACTCCAAGCTCACCAGCCCAGAGTTCCTTTGCCGGGAAGAGGAGTTCTAATATAGCCGGCAGTAAATTACTGAGGACTCTCTTTGCCCAGCTCGGTGATGCTGAGGGCGGCTAGAGTCTCAGTGAGGCTGGCGCCCGGGCTTGCTCGCCCGGTGAGCACTTATGTGGTTCCTGGTGGAGGGAGTAGCTGTATGAGCTAGGCCCAGGATTCTGCAGGGACGGACTGAACTGAGCACCTTTGGTACAAAAGCTGGAGGTTCTTGGACAGTTGTTCCCGTGGTGTGGAGCCTGTACGGGAGTGGTGTAGGGAGGGCACCATTTTGTGAGGATTGGGCCCTCCCACAGAGGGTCAGGTCTGGGACCTCATTGGTCTGGTGGAATTGGCGCAGAAGTGCATGTGTGTGTGCGCACGCATGCGGACTTGGATCTCCACCCTCTGCCTGGCTTATACTGCGTTGCCAGGGAAATGCTGGGTGGGTGCCCTCTGGCTCCAACAGGCTGCTCACTGAGACCCGGGAATGCGCCAGCCGCCTCGGGTCCCTGCCCTCCACACTGCACTTGCAGAGTTGCCAGGCTGGTGATTGTTTGTTGGGCTGGTTGGCCTGATCTGCGAGCGGCTGACTGGGACAGGCTGAGACTAGGAGTTTTCCTGGGAGTGTTGGGCCGTGAGCTGTGTGCCTGCGTGATCTAGCCAGGGCTCTCCTGGTGATCTATCTAATACATCAAAGCAATTCCAGAGTGATAGCCAGAATGAGGAAACAAAGAAATGTCACAAGTAAAAGATCAGAAGAAACCTCTAGAAATGGAACTAAATGAAACAGAGGGATCCAACCTTTCAGAGACAGAGTTCAGAACACTAATGATAAGAATGTTTAACAAACTTAGTGAGGACATAAGGAAGGATAGAGAAATCATAAAAAACAACCAGTTAGAAGTAAAGAATACAATAACTGAAATGAAGAACACACTCGAAGGAATCACCAGTAGAGTAGATGAAGCAGAGGAGCAGATCAGTGATTTGGAAGACAAAATAGCAGAAATCACCCAGTTGGAACAACAAAAATACCAAAGAATAAAAAGCAATGAAAGTAGTTTAAGAGCCCTATGGGACAAGGTGAAACGCAACCACCTTCGAATCATAGGAATACCAGAAGGAGAAGAGAAGAAGCAAGGGGTCGAGAATGTATTTGAAAAAATAATGACTGAAAACTTCCCTACCCTGGTGAAGGAAATCAACATATATATGCCCAGGAAGTGCAGAGGGTTCCAAACAAGCTGAACCCAAACGGATCCACACCAAGACACATCGTAGTTAAAATGGCAAAGGTTCAAGACAGAGACAGAATCCTAAAAGCAGCAAGAGAAAGATAACAGGTTACATACAAAGGAACTCCTGTTAGACTAACAGCTGACTTGTCTACAGAAACTCTGCAGGCCAGAAGGGAGTGGCAGGAGATATTCAAAGTGACACAAAATAAAGGCCTACAACCAAGATTGCTCTACCCAGCATGGCTATCACTTAAAATTGAAGGAGAAACAAAGAGCTTCTCAGAAAAGAATAAGCTTAAGGAATTCATTACCACCAAGCCAGCATTGCAAAAAAAAAAATGTTAAAAGGGCTTTTTTAGACAAAAGAAAGGGGTAAACAAGCTAACTTAGGAAGACCAGGAATACAAATAACAAAATGGCAATACAGATGCACCTATCAATAATCATTTTAAATGTGAATGGGCTAAATGCTCCAATCAAAAGACAGAGAGTGGCTGAGTGGATAAGAAAATAGGACCCATATATATGCTGTTTACAGATGGAATAAAATATTTCATGCAAATGGAAATGAGGAAAAAAAATCTGGAGTAGCAGTACTTATTTTGGACAAAACAGACTTTAAAATGAAGACTACAATAAAAGACAAAGAAGGGCACGATAACCCTAATAAACATTTATGCACCCAACATAGGAACTCCTAATTACATATAACAGATTTTGACAGACATAAGGACAGAGATCAACAGTAACATTATCATAGTAGGGGACCTCAACACCCCATTGTCACCAATGAACAGACCCTTTAGACAGAAACTCAACACAGAAAGAGTGGCCTTAAACGACACTTTAGACCAGCTGGACTTCGTCAATATTTTTAGAGCATTTCACCCTGAACAAACAGAATATACATTCTTCTCAAGTGCACATGGGACATTTTCCAAGATAGACTACGTTAAGCCACAAAACAAGTCTCAGTAAATTTAAGAAGATTGAAGTCATATCAAGCAGATATAAAGGAAAAATTGATGGTTACTGGTTGGGAGGGAGTGGGGCTGAGGGAGAGGGGGAAGGTTTTGGACAGCGTAAGTGGGTGACTACAATTTTGCCGCAGGGATATGGGGGCAGTTCTGGGAATGTAATTGATAATGTTGTAAAGAGACTATTATGTTAAGTGAAATAAGTCAGTCGGAGAAAGTCAAATACCATATAATCTCACTGATATGTGGAATGTGAAAAACTGAATGAATGAGCAAAGTAAACAGACTCATAGATATAGAAGAAAAACTGAGGGTTGCTAGTTGGGAGGAGGGTGGGGATAAGGGAGAAGGGGAAGGGATTAGACAGCATAAATAGGTAACTACAATATTGCCACAGGGATATGAAACACAGTTCGGGGAATATAATAATGTTGTAAAAATTTTGTGGCATGTCAGATGGTCATATGCCTTGTTAGGGAGACCACTTCATGGATGGAGTAGAGGCTTGATCACTGCCCTGTACATCTGAAGCTGATGTTGTATAATATTGTATCCCAACTGTAACTGAATATATAGATAGTCACGGGATGTGGAGTATGCTGTGGAAGGGAATCAAAGGAATTATAATAGATATGTATGATATGGAGGGAGGAGTAGTGTGGCGAACTGGGGGAGGGGAGTTTTCACTTTGAGGGGTAAAATGTATAACTATTGCATTGTGTTGTACACCTGAAACTAATTTTAAAAAAATGTTTATTTCACAATAAATGATTATTAAAAAAAAAAAAAGAATCATAGTCTCTTGGTCAAGGTCATTGGAAACCAAAATTACATGTATGTATACACACACACAAACACATACATACTATATTTTGTCTACATTCATGGTAAAAAATTGTTAGTCCTTGAAATATCTGAAAATACCAAAGATTAGAATTTCTTGATTGAAATATTCAGCAATTAACAATGCCTAGCTAAGATTTCAAATCATGTAGTTCTTCTTTTTTTTTTTTTTTTTTTAAGCTGAGCCATCCTGCTACCTGTTGGCAGCTCAGCAGCTGCTCAGCTCGGGCTGGGCATCGAACTGCTGTTGCCCAGAGCTCAGCTCACACTCTTGAGCGAGCTCTTAACCAACTGAGCCACTCAGCCGGCCACTCAACACATGTAGTTCTTGATAAAATTAATAGTAATAGTAATTGCTGACATTTATGAAGTCCTTGTTTCTGTCAGTCTTGATGCTAGAAATTTTTTTTTTTGCTGAGTAATTTCATTGTCTTCACAACAAAACCTTGAGATACATGTAATGATTTCTATATAACAATCAAAACTTGGAAAGACTATGTAGCTCATCCAAGGTAAAACAAAACAGAAGAAACCCATGAAACAGTGAATCTAGGATGAAAAGCTAAAGCAGTATAGTCCCTGACCACCTTTATTAGTTTATTACTATTCTAGTCTTATGCTGAAAGAGCACTGTATGGGTGCCTCTCTTATGGTTGCAAATATGCATCATTAAACAAAATTGCTTTGGGGGAAGTTTTTAGATTTGCTTATCTAGATTTGAACAGAAATTAAATAATGCCTTAGCATATTGTTCTGAGCCAGAGGCCAGTGAAAATGCTGGTGTAAGAGAATCAAAACACTTAATCTATCATTCATAGCCTCCTGCAACTTGTCAGAAAGAGTTTTCTTTCTTATAATATCTTTCACTGGATTGGAAAATATGATACCATCAAGTAGCGCGCCATCTGTATATTTAGAGTCCCTTACAATGGAATCGTGGGACTTCTCCCTCCCAGGTGCCTGACTTAGGGGCACATTTTTGATACATTATACATTAACAAGTAAAATAACTTAACAAGAATATTGTTTTTCATATTGTCCCTTTCTTTAGTTTTCAATTATGAGTGCACTTACAAGTTTGCATGTACAAGAAGGGAAGTTATTTTTGTTTTTCTTCTTCAGGGACAAAATAATTTTCTTAGAGGTAAATAGGAAAATATAAAACACCGGAACAAGTCAGCGATACTGAAAACACCTACACCACACTGAATGTGTCATCAAACAAGATATTTTTAAGGTATACAGATATGATGGATTCTCCCTACACCATCACTGCCCATTTTATTTCAAGGAACTTTGAATCTACAAAATTTGCTATTAGCAGCTCTTGGAATAAATTGAAGAAGCAGCTGTGAGCAAGGTCTGAGTTGTTCTCCACATTCAAATGCATTGTTTGTTTCCTGGGTGCTGGTGCAACCCTTTCTCATTCGCTAATTCACAATTAAAACCAGGAAACACAACTAAAATATCAGATAGCCAGCATGATACAATATCCACTCTGGGGTGAAAAATTAGAATTTTAACGATTATGGAAAAATCACCCTTATATGGAAAAATCAACTTTATATTAATTCTTTCTTTCTCTAGCACTACTAAAGTGTCCCACTGTAAAATGCGAAAAAAAGAAGCAATTGAAAATTAGTTACAAACATCTATAAATATCTACTGATTGCCTGATCAATGCAGATCATTTGCCAGGTGCTATCGGGGATAAAGAAATAATGTAAGGACTCCCACAGTCAAGAATTAGAAATTAAATCAAAGCATGAACACACAGATGTGCATCTTGGAATCAGTTCTCTGAAGCTCCATATACATCAAATATAACTAAAAACATTTAACCTCTCACACTTTCTTCCTTCCTGCAATTGGTAGCTCATAACCAACATCAAAATCTTGTAAATCAGGGATAACATTTCAATCGTAAAGGGATAAAGAGCATGGGAAAAAACAAACAAAAATGCATTTACCTTAATAAAAAAGAAAAAAAAAAGGCTTGTTATTTTCTTAATGGTAACAGTAATAGAAATGACAATGGTGATAAAAATGTTATCATTGCTTAAGCACTTATCATCAGGTAGGCATACATTTGGGAAATAGGGAACCTTGGGCCCCAAAGCACATTCTTAAAAACTACAATGCATATACATACTTAATGTATGCTTCTCTACATTTAAAAAATATCCAAGTAATAACATATTTAAATAGACTCTTAAATTGACTTATGTCAACTGCCTCCTACAGTGAGAGATCATCCCATTGACCATCAGTCATCTTCATCAGTAAATTTGGATCATATTACCTGTCATAACATTGCATTTCCCAAAGGTGGCCAAACCAATAAAGCCTACTGCACACGCTGTTTTTAAAATTCATTGTGGACTCCTTTTCATCAAGGAGTGTGCACTATATTTTCCTTCCTTAAATGTGACCACGTCTGTAACGGTGGCACAATTGACCCAATGTGAATTCCTGGCCTCACTCTTAAAAGGTTGTTTAGCTTCCACCTGATTCTCATGAGATCTCCAATTGCCATGCTGTGAAGTCAAGAAGCCACATGGAAAGGCCATGTATAGGTCTGCGACAGCCCTATCTGAGATGACAGTCACCTTCTAGCATTAACCATCAGACAAGTGCAGGCGCAAACCGTCAGATGACCCCATTTCTCAACATTTGAGCTGCTCCCAGTGATGTCTGGCAGAGCGGAGACAGGCTGTGCCCATTGTACCGTGGGTCAGTATGTTACACAACAATAGATAGCCATAACATCTAGCTTCCCAGTATTGTGTGTTGTAAATGAGATAACACATGTAAAAACATGTGGTGAAGAGCTAAAAAAATTAAATGATTTTCATTGCTTTTGTTTTTATTGTTATAACTGCCCTGTACTATCACTCCAAACAATTAAACTTGTTCCCATATTCTCTACTCTTATTACTAAAAATATGGTTCCTGTACCAGCAGCATCCGTATCACCTGGGAGATGGTTAGAAATGCAGACTACCCTAGACCTACTGAATCAGAATCTGCACTTTAACAAGATCCCTAGGTGATTCCTATGCATATTGACGTTTGAAAAGCACTAGTATAGACCACCTGAGCAGGTCTATGATTGTATAGGGTATGTCCATCATCAATCATATGTCCTGATTAGCCTAAGGAAGTCGTTACTCCTGTGACTAGACACTAGCTCCTTGTCTTCTACAGGGAGAAATGTTGAACCAGTAAAAAACCCTATCCATTTTCATGTGGAAATTCATGAGAAATAAAAACCTTCAAAAGTTCTGTCTGTCTTTCAAATGAGTGGAAGGCTGACAGAGGCGACCCAGCGTGATCTGACAGATGGTGTGTGTCAGATGAGTGGAAAAGAGAAAAAAGAGTCTTTCAAAGTACCCAATTGTAGTTTTAGCCAAAGCTGCCTTTAAACCTATTTTCCAGAGTCCAGTAGCTTTCAGATGTTTTGAATCAAGGGTTTCCTATTCCAGTATTTTGCAGGTAATTGGCTAGTTTGAATACTGACTACCTGCATAGGTAAAAGTGAACATCCCTATCTGTGCTTTTTCCTAATTAAAATAGTTGGTTTGAGAAAGAAATATTAAGTCATTAATATGGTGCTGTGAAATCAGAGCCTTTTCAATTTTAATTTAATCTGGTGTGTCAATGCTAAAATTTCAAATTAGATCTTAATTTCTAACTGAATTTGGTTGTTACCCTTAATTGAAATATTAGTTTATATATTTTTACTTGGAAAATATTGAATGTACAAGGCTTATATTATTGCTCATATACTCTAACCATTATTAGAAACAGCAGAAACATAACTAGGACTCCAAAAAACAACAAATATTTTTGAGTATGGGACCAAAGAAAAGCTAAGACCAGATGTTTTCTTTAAAATAGGTTTTAAAACATGACATCATCTTTAATCATCATAATCATAACAAACATCATAATTATGAGGGTTTTTTTCAGCTATCTGGTTGGTCCTTTTAACAGCCCTGTGAGATTAGCAGGCATCTATGTTCTTTGTTTTACGGATGATCAAGGTGAAAGACAGTGCAGAAGAGATCAATACAGGTAACATCATCAATTAGTTGTTTTATGGTGGAGGAAAAACTAATGTTCACATTTGCTAACTCCTTGTGGGAACATCCCTCTGTGGAAAATAGAAGACGGACTTTAATTTTGGGTAAAAGTTATAGCTAAAATCTACACAGTATGGAACATAACCACCATCTCTAGCACAGGGCTATCCGGTTTCAATTAGGACTTTCTGTGACAGAAAGAATGCTCTTTATCTGCACTCTCTAGTATGGTAACCACTATCCATCCACATGTGGCTATGGAACACCTGACATGTGCCTATTGTGACTGAGAAACTGAATTCTGGGGTCTATTCAATTTTAATTGATTTTTTTTTTTTTTTTTTTTTTTGATGGCAGTGTCACTGGCCCTCATATGTGGGACCCGGACCAGGGCCGCTGGCTTCCCAAGCCAGCGCTTAACCACCGCGCCACTCGGCCGGCCCCTAATTGATTTTTTTTAAAAAATAGTTAAATTTAACTGTGCTCTAAGGAGTAGAAGCATGAAGGGCTGAGAGCCTGGCTTTGGAAAACTTTTCCTTCAATAATGATATCTAGGCATCTCCTTCCACGAAGCTCCCTGTTACTCCTACCTACAGAAACCCCAAGCCAAAAAGGAAAATACTAGAGTGGCCAGGGGCCAATGCGATGGGAGGCCAAAGTACCAGTTTAGAATCTTGAACTCTGCTCTCTTGTTTGAAAAATAAGAAAATTGGAGTCCATAAGTTTTAAAGCACTTTCCAGTTACAAAATTACATATGTGATTTTAGCAAAATCCCAATTGGTTTCTCTCTACCCTCTTTCTGTCCCTATTTTCTCTCTTTTTAAATCATCTTAAGATTCCTTCGAACCTCAGCAAATTTAAAGATGTCATTTCCAATCTGCAATTTCATGTTCCCCTCTCATTACCCAAGTAAGAATACTTTTATTGTGGTTATCATTTCCTACTTTAAAAGAGCCAGGTAGCAGATTCATCCAGTTTCCGAGATATGGCAAAAACAATTAATTTAAAGCATGACTTTTTTTTTCTTCCTATTCTCCTGTCCTTTCAGAGTCATGAGTCAGGGTCCTTTGGAGTTGGTACTTGTACTCATTCTGCCTTAGGATGTTCCAATCTTCTTCTTTTTTTTTTTTTTTTACAATGGTCTCTTCCACAGCTACACTAAAAAAATATGCTCTATGCCCTAGGCAGCTCTCTTTCTGACTTCACATTAAAAGCAAAAGGGAAATAGTGATATAAAAATCCCCCATTTCCTGATAACTTCTCTTAAATTCTCCACTCTTCAATTATTCTAAGGCTACTTTTCTTTCCTTTATGTTTCAAACACATTTATAATATTTTTTCTTTAGTAAGAATCTTGTCTGAATGACATATATTTCCTTTCCCATCCCTAATTTTTCTTTTAACTTGTTTCTATTCATTTTCAATCCATCTCTTTTCCTACCAGTCTTCATAGATTAACAATAAAAGTTATTCATCAATTTCAATCAGATCATTTGTTTCCTATGCTCTTCTGCTAACATTCAGATTAAACCCAGTTTAAGAAAATTTGTATCTCTTCCAGTTGAAGAAATGTGCTTGGGGATTTAAAGTAATTTTGAAGATGTTTTAGTTTTTGAAAACAGATTTCTACAAGCTATCAAATTCTATGTAACATATTTAGGACATTAATTTTCTGCAAAGGACTATTGATCTGTTTCTTACAATTCTTGTTTTTTAAAATCTTGGTCCTTAAAAGCAGGAAATATATTTTAAAAAAGATCCAAGATTCTACTCCTATGCTCCTGATGGTTAGAGGACAGGATAAAGAGCATCTCAATTTAATCCGTGGAGTTTCTAAACATTCAAACTGACCTTAATACATGTCCAGACTGAAGGACTCTGGGGAGAAGTAAGGTATGTTTCATAGGTTTCTGGATCAAGCTAGGTCTAGGAAAGATCTTCAGGAAAAGTATTAATGGGCTCAGATGCCCAAAAATCATGAACCCAGCCTAGAGTTGACTGAGGGAGAAAAAACAAAAACCAACCAAACAAATAAAAAAACACCATCACTATGGACCCCAACTGCTTCTTCAGAGAACTGGACAGTGGAGATAGCTGTGGCTGAGCCTTCAGCTCTCTCAGTATACCTCATGTTAGCCTCCCATTCCCTTTATAAGGAGCTCATTCTAAATTGCTGAGAAGTTCAGAATTCCTTTAAGTTTGAATAATCAATAGCTATGTTTCTATGTTCCCCTATCTCACCACCACAAGAATTTTAGCTCTAGCAGGAATTTTCTTCATTCTCATTTATCAAGTTTTCTCTCATACTTTCTGAATAATAAAGAAATCCATGTGACCTTGTTTGCTTTCAGAGTTAGATCACAAAAATATTTTTTAACTGTCTCATACAACATTGGAATATGAAAAAAGTGCATCTAGTGAGGGCAGCTATTTTTATTGTTTTCCCCCTGGACCTGTTCTGTTTTGTCAGCCAAAATATTTGTATCCTTTTTATTCTTCCCTTTCAATATGGTATTCCTCAAATGGTATCACCTGTATCTTCTCCTTCCTCCAGGCACAGCCTGAGAGAACAACTGGCCTTTCCCAGTACATTTGGCCTGAGAAAAATGGCCACTACCACGCACTGAAGAAAAGGTTCTGGAACCACACTCCACATGTGACCACCCTCTCCTCTTCGAGTTGCTCTGAACCATTCCCCCATGACTCATCAAACTGTTTTCATCTATTACGACCCAGAAGCCAAGCTTCGTCAGTCATCTATTATCCCTGAAACTTTCATCATATCCTGCCTCCTATGTCTCCTGATGGGAGCAAATCCCCTGTGCTACTCTACCTCACTCCTAAACACTTTATCTGGATCTCTGGAACTCCTCTTCTCTGATTATTGGATGTTAGTACATTTTCAAGTTTTTCCTGAATTTATTGTTCATCATCAATGCTCAACAGAAACTTGTCTAACCTTTGGAAAGCACTCTCCCTTTTGACTAGGTGAATGCTGGTTTCCCTTTCAAAAGGTTGGCCAGGTTTTTTCCTTTCTCCCCCTCTGATATGCATTATTCTTCCTATCTCTTGCCACATCTCCTGTGAGACATGACGCTTACAGATCCAGACTCCAGACTCCAGCTGCTAGGGTTTGAGTCCCAACTCTACCCCTTACTAGCATCATGCCCTTCAAAAACTATTTTATTTAATTCTGCCTCAGCTTTCTCAGTTTTAAAAAAGATGCAAAAGCACCTTACTCAAAAAGATGTTAAAGCATTATAATATAAAGATTAAATAAGTTAACACATCCAAAGTATTTAGAAGAGTTAATGATATAGAGTAAGTAGATCAATCCCCTTTTATTATTGAATTAAGGGTTCTGAGAAGGCCTGCAATTAAATAAAAATACAGTTTTCTTTAATTCTACCCTTCAAATGTATTTGACCTCAGCACTTCTCCTCTGCAGGAAGACCAGCCTGGGAAGTTATATTATGCATAGTTATCAGTGCAGGGAAAGGAGACCATAATGAGTTTATGGCAAACCCCAGTGGGAGGATCACAAGACAAACTCTGTGCCATCCACAGAGGAGTGTTATACTGCTGGTACAGATGAGATGCCTGACCCTGGTGCATCAAGAGGTCATGCAGTCACACCTGGCCATCCCAAGTCAAGTTCTGTCAGAACCACCAGCTTCTGAGGCTAGTCAGGTCCCGGAAAAACCCATTAAAAGATGAAAATGGTACATTTGGGACTGAACACGAGGACAAAGGTAATAAGCTACAAGAGCAAGCAGAGCAGATTCCCATGTAGCCACCCATTGCAGCAGCACTTCTCCCTCAGACCACAAAGGATGTGATAGGAGCAGCTGTGGGCTCTGTAGACTTAGAGGTCCTTGCTCCCAGAGTGGGAACACTCCCGCCCGCTCCCAACCCAGCACACAACAAGAGTCCTTTCAATGGGGAGGAAATAAGTGCAATTCATATATCTACCAACAACTTGCATTCAGAATATATAAAGAACTCGTACACAACTCAATAATTAAAATAGAAACAAACAAACAAATAAAAGCCCAGGAGAAGATCCACCTAGTTTTTGTAAAAAGTAGACTACTAAATTAAATGGAGATAAAGGTAACACCACATCTGCATCCTTTAGAGCTGTATGAGTAGCACCAATGTTTGCTATCCCCCTAGGATATCTTGGTATTTTTATTTTATTTTATTGGCTTGGGATAAAAGGACAGGAGGGGAGAGGCTTCCACATGAATTTTTCTACTATAATAACTTTTGCTTCACAGACCAAGAAACTTTGTGGGTCTTGTGCCAACTATTAATACTAAGCAGATGTATTTCCATTATATATACAGAGAATGGAGATATAACATCTGTCAGTGTCATGAATTTGTCAAATGAACACTTATGAAGGGGCACAAAGGGTGGCGATAGTGAACTGCAGTTCAACAATAGACCAAAAGAGAACTGAAATGGAGAAGCTTGTTACTGGTTCTGGAGGCGGTCCATGGCAAGCCTCTAAGGGGCCACACAGGGAGGTCCAGGCTGAGTGCAGGCAGAGAAAGAGGGAGAGACAGGACTTCGGTCACATGCATTTATCAGAGTGTATCGGTGGAGTGCTTTGTGATTCTTGGGTTAAGACTGGATTGGTCAATCCAAACCAAAAGAACAGGGTTTTGGGAGTCCCCACAGGGTTCTTATCTAAAGGGTGCATAAGGGAAAAGCATTGAGAGACTACTGATTGCAAGGGAAGACTATTGACCGCAAAGGCTTTTGGGGAAATAATACTAGAAACTTACAAGCTGCTATGTAGGGCATGCACTTGGCTGAGTGGCTACTGCCAGTTTAAGTTCATTGCAGGCCATGTGACTGTAAAATGGATGCCAAGGCAACAATACCATGGAATAGCTTAGCTGAATTCTCAGTAGCCAGGACTTCATTTCTTATTTATCCCCTGTATTCCCTTATTCTTACAAGGGGATCATAATGACACTTTAGGTTTCCAGGTAACAACATCAACATGGATCCTGTGTTAGCCTTTAAAATGCTTGGATATTACTCTCTGCATAGTACATATTTTCTCCAGTGAATATCCAGTTCTTTGCGGAAGAACGAGAGGGGACCATTACTGTGTACGCTTGCTGCAGTATTGCTGAGTGCTTCTTCCTGGGGACCCGGGCCCTGTAGGCAGCATGTTCTGTGTTCTAATACCGGCTCAGGTCCTTTGGAGAAGGGATTGTGACTTTTTATTGGGCAACTTTTCTCAACTTCTGAATCATTCATTCTTGATTTATTTTGATGGTACAAATAAAATGGTAACCATTTTGGCTACTTTTCTATTTTGTTCCTAGGGTGCTAGGTCCTATGAACCATCTCCATAACTCTCTGTGAGTCAGGCTTCCTTAATGCCATTCATTAGTACAACTATGTCCACCTAGCTTCTGAAGGTGATGCGCTGTATTCATGCCTCTGCTGTTTCCAGTACATTCATCCCCATTGCTGTTTGTGAACTTCCTTTACAGCTGAGGCTGTCTCTGAAGGAACTGACAACTGAGGCTGCCTGTGCTCAGCACTTCCAGCAGTGGGGCTAACAAGCCCTTCACTGAAACGGTTTCTCCATCACTGTGGGGTCCACTATGCAGAAAACATTCTACTAAAATCATCTCCATCCTTTCTCTGGGAGCATGCCCTTCTATATAAATGGCTTACAATTCTTTGTATTGAAGTAGGTAATTTAATAATACAAGTTCTGTAAAATAGGAAAACTACCGGGTTGGAAGAATGGTGTGGTGGTTTGTCAGCCTGGATCTCTTGGAGCATTAGGAAGCCATGTAAGAAGCCTGGCTATCCTCTGGAAAGGTCATATGGAAAGACCTTGAAAAATATATGTAAGAAAAAGAATGGCCCAGCTGAGCTCAGCCGTTCAGCCATCTCTGCCGAAGTACCACACAAATAAGTGGTCACCTTGGTTCTTCCAAACCAACGCAACTGTACTGAATACTATCAAGAGCATCAGTAGTGACCCTGGTAAATGACATGTGGAGCACAAGAGTCAGCCAAATTCACAAGATATAAGAAAATGATTATTATTATAAGTCACTGTATTTTGAGGATAGTTTGTTATACAAGGATAGATACCCTGCTGTGTTCCATTTGTGTGTCAGCCACAGAACTTACTGAGGTGCTTTGCATTGTAGATAGTGGCTAATGTAGATAGAATTTACTAAGTGTCGACTACGTGCCAGGGATAGCACTTTGCATGTATTATCTCATTCAGTGCTGACAACATGAGTTATACAAAACAGTGCCAATCAATGATCAATTGTGTCTCAGCCATAAATACATCTTTCATGTTCTACTCTGTTCTGTGATGCTGGGACTCAGCTACATTTTCAGACTCATTTTCAAGTTAAATTCTGGTGATATTCTGCCATTAGGAGGCACCAGAGGAAGGCTGCAAGGTGGGAGAAGAAAAGGAAGCCCTGTCTGTTTTGCTACTCCTGTCAGCATCATTTAAACAATAGCACTTGTTGGCAGTGTCAAGTGTCTGAATTTCCACTCTCTTAGAATCAGCCTCAGTATACTCTCTCAGAAGTATTAGAGGGAGCAGTCACCCTGTGACATCTTCTCAATGTTCTGAGCACCAGCCCTGTAGGGACTCCCCTGCAAGCTCCTGAGGCATGTTTTTCAAATTTGCTTCAGGTTACCCAATAACAAAATAAATGATGCCTTACAGACAAAATTGAAGTACCATTTCCTCTCTTCCCAATATGATACCCTATTCTCCAAAGAACTTCTTCCATAAGGTTAGTGCATATCCTTTATTTGATAGCTACCCTTTAAGTTTAATTAAAAAAATATTTTATCAAAAAAAACTACTTACATATGATTCTATGAAAAATACATAGTATAGTATTTTGTATTTTTTTTTTAAAAGATTTTATTGGAGAATTGGGGGAGGGGAACAGTGTTGGGGAATCGGGGAAGGGGAACAGACAAGTTGCTGTCTTTTGTTCTTCAGTCTAGTTGTGGAGGATGTTGCTTCACTGGCCCATGTTGGTATCATCATTGCACTTTTCCTGGATGAGGCAGATCAATCTCCAGCCTCTGGATGTCGCTCACCGCGGCTATTGGCAGCTCACACTGGCTGCCGGCCACTCACTGCAGCCTATGGCAGCCCACTGCAGCAGGGACTGCAGCCTACACCATCGCCGGGGCTCGCAGCCCAGCTTCAGGTGGAGCTGTTGTTAACTGTAGAGGGCAGCGTCACTGGCCCTCATATGTGGGATCTGAACCGGGGCTGCTGGCATCCCAAAACCAGCTCTTAGCCAATGCGCCACTTGGCCGGCCCAGTATTTTGTGTTTTTAATATACTTACATAGCCCCTGTATCCATAATTTTCCAACATCATTTTTAAAGCTATCACTGTTAGTATATAGATATACCATTTATCTGATATAAAGAACTCCAAAAATAAATATACTACTATTTATTCATTCTGTTATTGCTGTTTTTAGGAGGCTTTCATTTAGAAAATTCTGTAAAATACCTTGATTGATGAAAAACAATTCACTTGTTTGGCACTATTGTCAACTTTAATTGGAAAATATATTTTGCTCATTTCTTGTGCTATTCTATCACTTTTTACAAATGTTAAGAAATTGCCATGACCAAAAGTTTCTAGAATGTTAAGTTTTCATAAAAGCAAAACGTATGTTCCCCCAAAGATGATCCATCTATATAATGCCCTGAGATCTCTGTGGTGTGTCTAAGCTCATTGGCTTAGTTATAGCAAGGAAAGTATTCAACAAAAATTAGACTTCATGCTTGAAACAGACATGATCAACTGATTGCTCATACTGTCTTTTCTGGGTTTTACTAACAACTTTACCTGTCCCCTAAACCACACCTATAGAATAAAATCTTACTTTCATCAACTACAAGAGCTCTTCTGATATCCAATACTGCTTCTCTTTCTAGAGGGACCAATTGCAAAATGGTTGTATTTGATTAAAAGCTAACAAACAGCTTTCAGTTTTGATTAATTCCTAGAAATTATAGGTAGTAAATGAAAAAAAATGTAGTCATAGCAAATCTATTTCCTATCAGATAACTTTTTATTTGAGTTTTCCCAGGACAATCCTGGTTTCCATGGGCTTAGACTTTATAAGTGTGACAAGAGAAAAATAACTTAAATTGGGATAAAGGATAAAAATCTTGATTTACCACAAACTATTCAGTTCCAGTATGGTGCCATGCTGCATATGTGCCTTCTGTTCTCTGTGCCATGGTGAGTATCTACTGAACAGTTGACCTTGGAACTATTCCCTGGTGCTCAAACAAGGCTTTCTAGTTCTTTGGTGTAGCAAAGTGATCATAAAATTAATCATTCAAACCAGGGCATTTTGAGAGTGAAAGAGAGTGCTACTAATTAATGTTTGTACCACAAAAATGCAAATGAAACATACATGTTAAATAAATGTAGGTAGCTTAAAAA
The DNA here is from genome assembly GCA_033961575.1 of Aselliscus stoliczkanus. Taxonomy (NCBI): domain Eukaryota; kingdom Metazoa; phylum Chordata; class Mammalia; order Chiroptera; family Hipposideridae; genus Aselliscus; species Aselliscus stoliczkanus. The sequence continues at coordinate 65,932,568 of CM066730.1, read as the reverse complement.
TATGGAACATACCTCTCCATGATAGAACAAGTTTATATTGTGTGTTAATTTAACTCAGTTAATCCTAACACCAATACCATGTTCTAGTAATACAATTTCTATCTTATAGATGAGAACATTGAATATTGGAGATGTGAAACAACTTGCCTAAAATCACATAGCTGGTAAATAGTAATATAAATCAAATATTTCCCATTCCAGAGCCTATGTTTTAACTACTACATTCTATTATCCCTCAAGATCTGCACCAGATCTCATAGCTGGTTAAACTGCCAATCACCTACAGGATGATTTGTGGTTTTATATGCGAATTACTCAACAGGTTCCCTCCAGTTTAAAATGGTGCCAAACACTATGCTGCTTAGTAAGCATTACTGAAGCTTCTTGAGTAAAGCAAAAACAAAAGCAACAGAGAGAAAGAAGAGATGTGTCTTCTTCAAAATGGCCCAATTTAAAAGTATATATTCATTCATTTGCAATCCTCATTATTCATGGATTCCATATATTTACAAATTCATCTATTCGTGAAAATTTACTTGTCACTTTAAAAACCTACACTTGGGGCACTTTCATGGTTATTTGTGGACATGGGCAGAATCATGAGAAGTTTGTTGCCTGGTGGAAACGCTCCCAGCTGAGGTCTAATAAAGTGATGTTCTGCCTTCTTGTCTCAGCTCTCATACCGTAATGTGAACAAGGATTCTTTTCATGGTTTGTTCAGTGCCACATTTTTCACATTTTTGTGCTTTTTCTTGCTGATTTTATTAGGTAAATGGCCTCCAAGCATTGGCTGAAGTGCTATCTTGTGTTCCTAGGCACAGGAAAGCTATGATGTGCCTCTGGAGAAAATACGTGTGTTGGATAAGCTTCTTTCAGGCATGAGCGGTAGCGCTGTTGGCCAAGAGTTCCAGATTATTGGATCAACAAAATATATTAAATATAGCATCTTTAAAAATAAATACACATAAAACAAGTCTGTACATCCTCCCTTGATGTAAATGTGGCCAGAGGCCCTGAGGAACTTAACCCCATATTTCCCCTAGAAGCAATGGTTCAGTGTTCACTATTTCAGTGTTTGTAGTGGCTTTATAGAACATAACTACCATGAATAATGAGGATCAACTGTATTTATCCATTTATTCATTCATCGGTGTTACGAAGGAAGAAAAACATGTTTATATTATGTGATGAGGAGCGTCACTCCACTTTTGATGTTTGACTGCTGACAGATTTTTAAGCCTCACAACTCCCTCTTCCCCTTGTGCCCCACATCGGACAAACTAATAAGAAAGCTCAAGTTCTCCTTTCAGCACTGGTGGGAGATTCAAACCATGCAAACCCCTGCCATGCGTGGAAATCCCTCAACTGGCCCCACCTGAAAACCATAATAAAAACCCAGGCCAGTCTCCTTTCTTTGCTCTTCAAGCCATTTTGGACTTGCTTGCAATGCTGACCCCATTCTCCCATCATCCCTCTCAATGATATAAATAATACACAGTTCTATACCCTCTTGGTATGTATGTAGTATCATCAGTCCTGATATGGAAACCAAAATTTGGAGGAGGGTCCATCTGCCTCTGCAGGTGACCATATGTATTAATACAAATTCATTTTCTGTTTTTAATGATCTTATGGAATACGTCACTTTATAGAACAGAGTGATCCTACTTTTGAGGGGCAAAGTACATACAAGACCCACTTCAGAGAAAGAATCAAAATGGTGAGTGGTAAGGCAAGGCTCTGAGTCAAAGATAATATCAAGTGATTAGGAAGTAGAGGCATATTTAACCAATGTGATATAGCAAAACACTCTCTCTATATAAGGCATTAAAATGATGGCTTGCATTATACTTCAGTCTTTATTTACTTACTACTCTATATCTTCCAGTCCCTGGTTTCTTTTCTTTCTTTTTTCCGGTCATGAAGGTAGGTAGAATTCATAGCCATCTTACAAGTTCCCCAGAAGAACAAGAATTTATCAAAATGGAAACTTGGCAAGTAACCAGAGAGTTTCCCTCAAACCCTGAAACATCCAAGTTTGCAGGGGTTAGAAACAACTCTTGATCTCAACACATGGAGGTCTTTGTGGTGCTCTTTAGGTAACACACTGCTCCCTGGCCCTAGGCATGGATTTCACCAGGCCTACAAATACTCACATGCATAAACAGACATCCTGAAACAATTTCCATTTTATAGGTCAATCCCTTTGGTCTCTCCAGGCCATTAAATCAAGCTTAACACTTACAACTCATTCTAAATTACAACCCACCCACAAGAACCGAGCAGGTGCCAGGATCCAAACTGTGTCTAAATTTCCCAATACCACCCAGAAGAATTTCTAAACAGTTTCTATCCTCATCAAAAAAGCTGGCATATCCTGCTGCTGCCATTGGAGAGGACAATTAAGAGTTGGCTAAATGAGGGGAAAAAAACACCTCTCCAGATGCATAATTTAGAGCACTGGAATTAAGGGCATCATTATCCAATTTTTTAGGAAGAAGGACTGCTAAACCTAGCTAGATGATATTGCTCACAAAGGTAGCAGGAGGGGCTTCTGCTGTCTACATCCGCAGCATGACTTGCTTCCTGGCTAATAGCATTATATTACTTTGAGCATTTATTTTGCATATATTACTAAGCTGCTTTCTGAACCATGATTCAGAGGTAAATCAAAAACATCAAAGACACTTATATACTGGATTTGAACCTCAGGAAGCCTGCTGTTTCTTCTTTCTCTATCCCTCTCATTTAGATGAATAATTTAAAGACATGTGCCTCCTTAGGGGTGTAGACAAATGTGGAGCCTGGATTTCCTTTAAAGACACTTTGCATAAGATACTTACAGGTCTGAGGCTGGGGGAAAGATGTGGGATACACAGTTTCAATGCTAGGCATTTTTTCCTCACCAAAAAACAAAAACAAAACCTTGAGATATACAGTGTTGTCTACCTTACAATCAAAACTTGGAAAGACTATGTAGCTTATTCCAGATAAACAAAACAAAACAAACCCACTAAGTAGTAAAGCTAGGATGAGAACCTAGTGAAGTGAGGTATCATAGGGGATTGGCTTTTCCCCTTCTACCAGCTTCATGTGTGCGGAAGATTTTAAGGCATATACAAAGATAAGGCTTTTTAAATGATAAAAGGAGCATTGTTCTTTATGGGTCCTTCATAGAGAGAAGTCTTGGACACTGGAAGTAGTCACATCTGACTTTTAAGTAAGCACCAAATCATCATGTACTGCATTTAAGCCTTTATTCAATTTTAAAATCTGTTACAGCAGCTAGATCTTCAGTAACTAATGCAAACATGTAATAGATGTCAGGAATGGCACATGTGCTTGCTCATGTGATTCTTACGGTATTCTGTGAAGCAAGTTCTTCTATTTCTGTAAAAACTATGGTGCGATGAGGTTGATTAGTTTGTCCAAAGTTGTAACTCGAGTGCCTGACTCTGACAGCTATACAACGTTATTACAATATGGTATCGATAACATGTGTCGTGTTTTTGACCTTTGGCATTACAAATCACAATACTTCTTGGCTGGCTTAGAGTCACACCATTTTGTACAAGAGAACTTCTTACCAGACATCCATCCCCTTGCTTCTTCCTGGCTAACAGAATCATGTTTGGTTTTGGTGCAGCCCCAGGTGATGGATCACACTGGGCCTAAATACGTTAAGGCAAAGGGTTCCTCAATTCCTACACTGCCTTGTTGCCCAGGTAACAGTGTTCATGTGCAGAGGTTTTGAGAATGTGTTTCTTTCCTTGTGAAGGGAACAGAAACAGCTGATCTTCCCCTTTTCCTGCTTAAACAAGAAGAGGACGATGGGGCCTTCCCCACCCATTTTGTGTAACCAGGATGGAAAAACCAACACCACTCTGGAGAGGTGTGAATCAACTTCAGTAATATTTTACCTCTCAATGACTTTTTATACAAAAGAAATCCTTATATGAGTATGCCATAGTGTTAGGTTTTCTATTATTGAGAGCTGAAAACAATCCTAACCAAGAAAACCATTCAAAATTTTTTTCCAGCATAATCTTTACTAAAATACAGGCGTACCTCAGAGATTTCATAGGTTTAGTTCCAGACCACCACAATAAAGCAAACATTACAATAAAACAAGTCACGTGCAATTTTTGGTTTCCCAAGGCATATAAAACTTGTGCTTATGCTATAGGGTTGTTTATTAAGTGTGCAATAGCATTATGTCTAAAGAAACAATGTACTTACATTAATTTAAAAATACTTTATTGCTAAAAATGGCTAATGCTAAAATGTTAATGCTAAAAATCGTAGGGTCCACACACCTTCAATCTGTAAACAATACAATATCCGCAAAGCACAATACAGTGATGTGTAATAAAAGTAGGTAGGCCTATATACCTATATCCCATCAGTGTACACTAGTCTTTATGATACTCCAAATGATTCTTTATCAATACTTGAAAATTTTTAGATTTACCATATATATATATATATATATATATATATATATATATATATATATTTACCATAAAGCCATTATTTTCTATAGATCTTCACAGAAGGGATCTGATTTGTGAAATATAAAGAGTTTAACTTAAATATGAATTCATCCTATATGAGGTGTTTTTTTTGTGTGTAATGAGAGATTAGAGAAAGCAGAAGAGTACAGAAATCTGTAAGGTAGGAAACACCAAATACTTTAAATTTGATATTTGAAATATTGAAATCAGATGAGTTATAGAATTCAAAAGGAGCGAGAGAGAACCTCTCCTATTTTTTTTTTTTTTTACCATTTTTACTATTTTTTAGCTTTTTTACTGTTTGGCTTCCTTACCTATAAATGATACTGATGACGAGATGTAGCTCACTGACAGTTTGACTTGCCAATCCCATGCACAGTGTCAGGCATATCGAAAGCCCTCAATAAATGAGAGCTGTTTTCATTATTGTTATCCTCATCTACTATGATAATGGCTCGGAAATGTCAAAATATCTTTGGTAAAGACACTGATGTGAGTCATTAAAGTGATTTAGGAGGCTAGCTATGTATTCTAATTTAGTTTGTGTGAAAGCTATATGGTAACTTTAGAACTAGCAATTGGACACATTCATTTACTTGGCTGCCTTTTAACTTTAAAACTATTTTAAATTTAAAACTACATCTTCATTTCAATAAAAGAGACAAAAACAATGTGCAGCTTATGGCACTGAGCTAGTAATGTGAATGTCAAGCAACTTTTTTTCTCTCTTCTCTCCCCAAAGCTATTTTAAAGTACATAGCAACATTTCTTCTAGAAAGAAATTGCAGGGTATGTAAGTTGGCAACTTAAGAAATTAGGATCTATAGAGAATCTTTGTCCTTTGTAAAAGTAAAAATACTTTTACTTCCATGCTTTCTCCTTCTAGGTTAAGGGTTATTCTAATCTCTATGGAATATGAGAAAGTTTCGATGGACCTAATTTCTACTAAATTACCTTTTCCTGCTCTTAATAGAATAAAATCGATCCTTTAAATGGATAAAACATCAGCTGGAACTTGATTAAATACTTCAAACTATTGGAAATAGACTCTGTAAAGTTATTTGATCTTTGCCTCTTTTTATTTTAATTTTAGTAAGTATTTTAAATGTCCTGCCTTCCAAATCAGGTAACTTTGCAACTTCAAAAGTTGTGTGGGACAACTTTCCATTGCTTAGATATTAGGTTACTAAATGTTATGTAGAAATAAGTTTATATCTAATTCTGATTCAAAATTGTCCACGTATTTACTGTGCTGGGCATTTAGAAATCCAGCTTTCATACCAGATGCTGCCACTAACCTCACTCTGTGACATGTGGAAACCCACTTTCCTTCTCTTCATTATCATTACCTCAAAAAATATATAAAAGCAAAAGGATTGAACTAGAACTCTATGGCTTCAGCTTTTTCCAGCTACGAAACTATTTCTTGAATGCTTATTATAATATAGTAATACAGAACATAAGAAGAATTCTTAGAGTCCTTAAGATAAATTTTCTCAGAGAAAAATCGCCAAAGGTTATGAATAGGCAATTTACAGAAGAAGAAACACATGAAAAATGCTCAGTCTCATTAGTAATCAAATAAAGAAAATAGGTAATAAACATTACATTGTGAACAGTTTAAAAATTTGATAATATTAAGTATTAGTGATGCTGTGGGGACAGACATCTTTTGTACATTGCCAGGAGGATGTATTGGCTTAGCCAACTTGGAGGAGAACTTAGAAATAGTTCTCTAAAATTAAACTGAACATAGTACACTATCTAGAAATTCTATATTACTATATTGTTACCAGAAAGACACTTTCCTGATTCATAAGGAGACACGTTACAAGAGCATTTATGAAAGCATTATATGTAATAAAGACATTTACGGGGGAAACTCTGGTTCTTCATCAATAGAAGAATAATATAATAAACTTTAATATACCTATACTATGGAATGCTATGTAGAAAAAAAATGAGGTGGATATGCTGTGCTAATTTGCATAAATATGCAAGATTTGTGTTCATTTAACATACAGAACAATATAGAGAGAGAGAGAGAAAGAGAGAGAGAGAGAGAGAGAGAGAGAAAATAAATTTCAAAGGATTTAGAATATTAAAGACCAAATAAACGACAGTGATTTTTGTAAGTATAATGTAATCATGTTACTTGTGAAATTAAACATGACAAAAGAGGATTCAGTTTTTGTATATTACCATGAATTTTCTCAAAAATGTCAAAATGAATTTTGTCAACAATCAATTTCCCATAGATTTATGGGTATATTTCTGGACTTTTAATTCTATTCCATTGATCTATACGTCTCTTCACACCAGTACAACATTGTCTTGATTACAGTACCTTTCTGGCATACCTACTACATAGCCTGTCAAATTTCAGTTTTATTTTTATATTATACATACAATTTGTTCTAAAACAAAGTGGTTTTGCTTTTCCTGTAATGTAAAGAGACAACAAAGATAAATTACTACTTTATTAAACTACTTTTCTTGAAAACATAGGGCATATCCTGATGTATGGGACTGTTAATGGGTGCCATGTTGTTTTCTTGAACTGGTTAAATGGAAATTTCAAAAGATTGTCCAGGAATGTTAGTCTTCCTTGGTATCTCATTAGCTATTTGAATGTCCTCTCTTTTTCTCCCTCTTTTTTTATTCTCTCTCTTTGCAGTGGCTGGTCTCTTGTGAATTTCTTTCTAAATTACTTATATAAAAATACTTGAATGGGCTGGCTGAGTGGCTCAGTTGTTTAAGAGTGCACTCAAGAGTGTGAGCTGAGCTCTGAGCAACAACGGTTGGATGCCAGCGGGAGCTGAGTTGCCATTGAGCTGCCAACAGGTGGCAGGATGGCTCAGCTAAAAAAACAACAAAAACAAAAACAAAAAAACTTCAATTTGCCACTGGAATAATGACAAACATGATAAGTCTCTTACATAAAACACTAGGATTTACAGAGCACTTTTAAGTTTTATCCTATGTATTCCTGTATTACATGCTATAACTACTTGACACATGACAAAACTGAGAATGACTGCATAAATAATTTGAACAACTTCCAACAACGAATGTGTGACAGAGAAGGAACTCAAAAATAAGTTTTTGATTCCCATTCCAATTACTTTTTCATTGTGGACTTACTAATGGGGTAAGTACATGAAAGTAGTTGGCAAACTGTAACCACCAACAGAAATTTTAGGTGGTTTTTATTGTTAATCTCATTACTGTTATGCAGAAGAAAATTAACCTGTAATACCAAACACATTCCTCTGTAGAAAACTGTGTAGGTAGGAAATCCTCCCTGAAGTTGGCTCCCGGACACAGCCACAATGAGACAGTTTTAGTAAATAGGTGAAAATGAAATAAAAGAAAGAGGAGCTAAAAACCTCTAACCCTATGGGTTACATATGAATTACGGTGCAATAGCTGTATAGAAAAAAATGGTCAGCTGGGCAACTAGTGGCTTTAAACTATTTGAACAGAGTCAGTGTTTCAAACTATCTCACTACTGAATACAAAATGTATTTAACCCACAAACTCCTGAGAGAACAGGCATTTTGTACAATGGTACAATAAACTATCAGCAAAATTAACATGTTTCCCAAAAGATTTAAAATACTTCTCATTTTTACTGTATGAAATCTATGTGAAATCAGTCACTTATATAAAAATACTTCAATTTGCCACTGGAATAATGACAACCATGAGAAATCTCTTACATAAAAAATGATGGATTTATTACAAAACATAAGTAAGCCTATTGCTTTTCTGGACACATCCAGTACATGAGATGACACTTTTTGCTCTGTAATGGTTGAACTGCAGTGCAATTTTCTTCTCTAAGTTATCCTGCTGTACCTCCTCCTGAACTTCTGACATTAACTATCTCTCAGCAGAGCTGTCTCTAGGCATGAGCCAATCTTTAAGCTAAGGATAAATGCGAGTTCAGTTGCACAGAGTAAAGTGTCTCTCTACTTTCAAAAAGATTGTCTTTCCATGGGCTCATCTTTCATGAGAAGGAAGACTCCCCTTAAGGAACAGTGTCTGAACAGTCGAGTCCATCTATCACTTCCATTTTCAGTCTTCTGACCATGTGAATGTACATAGCCGCAAAGGAGAAAACTAGTTCTTTTGAAGTTTCACATGAAGCAGTGAATGGCAATTCATAATTCCAGACCTGGAGCTCTCATAAAAAAGAGGAAAAAAAAACACGAAAAATAAACCCAAACAAACAAGAAGAGTGTTTAAGGATAATATTCAGAAAAATTAGCACAGAACATGGGAAAATGGCAAGTATGCAAAGTTCAATTATATATAGTCTCAATAGAAGCATTTTAAAGAATTGCTTATGAAAGCCTGAAATTGATAAACTGTGTGCTAAATAAGCCTGTTTTATTTGCCAAGCAAAGGAAACACAGGATGAAAGAAATTGTTAGTCGTGAAGTGTGAAAGGATGAGCATGAAGGAAATAAGAAATGGGCCAGGTGTCCCGGCTGAAATACACACGCCATAGCCCCTCTGTGTTCTCTTCCCTTTGGATATTACACAACGGATTCACATCCCTTATTAGGATGCTGATGCTAATCAGACACCATTGCCTGCCATTCCATTTGAATTCTGTCTGTAAAACCAGCCAAAATCACTTTCTATATTATAAAAACAAATCATTAAGCCACTTAGCTTTTGGTTTGAGAATTTCACAATTCCCATTTTAGTGTTGACAATCCAACAAAAAGTAGCTACATCTAGTTCACTTGGGCTAAATTAAACCATGGTTGTCCAGCTTCTCAGAATAAGAGAAAGTTGGGATTTTCTAGAATATTTCATAAGAGTAAAATGAAATCCTGGTGAACAGTTAGCCAGAAGTAGGGAAATTGATTACAGCCTTTAGTTAGTGAGAGTGAAATTAGATTAGTCTCCATCTGAGAAGTTGGACCCCAAGCTGGGTAAGAGGTTGAGTGGAAACCATATAAGGCAGGATGATTAATTTGTTTGTACATCTTGGTAAGCTGTCCTACCCTTTACCTCATACCCCTTTTTATTAAGCAGTTGCTCCTTGCTGTTCATTTCCTGTTTAAAGTAGATATATTTTTGTTTAATTTGCAATGGATGATGATGAAGCATTCAATTCTCTATTAACAGATGAACTAGTGCAGAAAATTAAGAATCCATCACAGTTTTTCTGCGCATAGATGATCATCAGCTTAATTCTATCTTAATGCTTGTAAGGGCAGTCTGATGCATGGAGAACCTCACAGGACAATTTAGAGTGATGAAATGAGGCTCTTGTGGAGAAAACAGGGATTTCCTAGTTTCAGAAAAATGCCAGGACTGGGATCAATACAATATTTTAAACATCAAGCTAGTTTAATATGGTGTTCTTGAAAACGTTTGCATTCAATTCCCAACAATCTATCTGCCTTCCCAATGCCTAGTCAAGTGTCCTCTAAGGCCTGGCATTGACATGAACTTCTGATGATTTGAATTCCCTGAGCCTGCCACTCCTACTACCAGGGGCCATTGGAATGTAGTATCCCATAAGATAGTGTCCTGCTTTTTATAGGCACCGAGTGCAGACAATGACAGAACTAGGAAAGAAAGTGGGATGCTTGCTTAACTCTCTCCATTTTGCTCCTACAGCTCATTGCTGAAAAGTTTTCACTAATTCTAGGGAGCCATATAATTGGATATTCACTATTAATCTATTCAGTTGATAACATAATCAGTCCTTAGGAAATGCTGACTTACCCATCATCCTACTATACTGACTACACACTCACAATCCAATTATCAAATTGAATCTTATATTTGAGTTAATAAACTCACTAATTCTGTTCTTGATCATGATTTTATAGAAACAAGCATCACAATAATTACATAGACTATTGGCTTTTAAGTTAGGACACCCAATTCTCCTGAGATTTGTATAAACTGGCATTCAAAAATATTTGGGAAATACAAATCACTGAGATAAGAAAAAAATGGAAAAAAAAGGCAAAATTTGACCCCATTAAAGGAAACATAAGCACAAATTAAAACACCTGAAATAAACATGTTTCCAGTAGTCAATTTAAAAGATTGCAGGTTAAGATTTAAGAATGCAAAATATGTGAATTTATATTTTCTGACAGTTTTGCATAATAAACACTGAATTTGGAACATATAATTAAAAATCATTGGTGCTTTCAGAAACAATCTACCAAGTGCAATCTAGAATACATTTGTATTATTTGTGAAAAATAAAGGAATGACTACACAAAAGCACAACAAATAATATTTTCTTTAGATATTTACCAACTGTTAAGGCTGACTCACATATGTTGAAAACAGTTGCACTTATATCAGTGTTCTTTAAAACCACTTGACATAAATTTTTTTTTAAAGAATGGATTTTAAGCATAAAACAACAGGCAGCAATGCCTAAAGTGTATACAGCAATGGAATAATAAGATGAAAGGAGGTTACATTCAAGAGGTTAATTTCTTCACTCAAGAACTTACTTTGATTTAATTTGAAAAGTGCTTCAGTAAAAATATACCTCCCTGACTGCATACCTTGAGTGGGAGAAGAGGAAAAATAGGAACAATTATTGCACAGCAATTGTGTGCCAATGGGGCCAAGACACCTGCCTGTATCTCCAGATACATCTTCCATTGTTCTTCCTTCTCATATTACACTCAGGACACATTAAACTATCTGTGATTCAAGAACACACTGTGTTATTTCATGTCTCCATGACTTTTATGTACTAGTTTCTCTGTCTACCTTTCCTATGCTTGACTGGTTGGCATCTCTTTAACACAGGGCAGTCTTCATCTTTTACATTAACCTTTTCCAGGGCTCTTGAGAACTGAATCACTTCTTCTACTCAGCTATTTCTCACATTACATTATAAATTTTTGTTTAATGTGCCCATCTCCAACTAGACTGTGATTTGGTTAGTAGCAGACTCCAGGTCTTTCAACTGTCTATCACTAGACACATTTACTGATATCTGTCAAAGCACTGACACCTAAGAGCATGTCTGGGTTGGTTTTCATTTACATGTGTCATCTCAAAAAATCCAGGATCTAATCTTAACACTAGTGACTTAGTGACTCTATCCTTTGCTAAAATGTGTGACCTTTAGGGGGAATAAAAAGTATACATATAGTATACATAACTTTGCACCGATAACTTTTATTTCCTATATTGTGGTGTCTTGTGGTATGAAAATACATAACTAAAATTAAAGTAAATGCCACACCTTCTTCTTTAGCAGATTGATTACAGGAGATACAGTGTATGGCAGACTTTTTCCAGTCCCTTCACATGCAAGACCTAATTTTTGTGTTTTTAATAACCCTGTTCATTTATTCAACAAATATTATCAAATTTTCTCTGATTGAGCCACTATCTTAGGCACTGGCGCTATAGGTACAAGACATATGATGCCCTTGCCATGATATTTACATTTATGTGGACCAGATATATTTTAAGCAAGTAAACGCATTTTTAAAGTGCTATTAAGAAAACAAAGCAAGACAGCAAAGAGAGTCACTAATGGGTTCTTCTATATAACATGGTCAGGAAGGTTTCTCCAAATGAGATGACATTTGAAGACACCTGAATCATGAGACAGGGCTGGGTATAAAAAGATAACAGTGAAAAGTATGCTATGCTGAAAGAAGAAGAAGCATGGCCCTGGAGAGGATGCAAGCTCTAAGAAATAACAAAGAAAATAGTAAGTCAATGACATGGGAGATGTGGGCAGGAGCCAGGTTGTGGAGGACATTGTAGATAACTACATGGTGTTTGAAAAGTATAAATTATATTTTTCAAAGTCTATTCATGTTATAGAGTGGAGAGTGGGCTTTATGGCATCAAGACTGCAAGCCTGAAAATGTAAAAGCTATGGCATAAGCAGACAGGAGGTGACAGAGGCAATGGCATAAATGATAAGATTCAAGATGTTTAAGGTAAGATTTCTGGTCAAGATGGTGGAGTAGGTAAATGTTGTACTCACCTCCTCCCACATCAAAATTATAGCTAAATTACAAAACAAGCATCATTCAGAACTACCTGAACAGAATTCCTACAACTAAGGATATAAAGAAGCCACGCTGCAAGTGGTAGGAAGGGTGGGGACATAGAATGGGTATGTTTCACACTCAGGTGTGGTGGTTAAGAAATGGAAAGATATCTGGGCTGAAGAAGGTCCCTCTTGAGGAGTGAGGGGTATCAGCCCCATGCTGGGCTAGGCCACTCAGGGCTTCAATGCTAGGTAGAGAAGTCCTCATGATACCCAGCTGTGAAAACCAGCAGGGACTGCAGCTGAGACAGAGAGCTTCTTGAGATTTAGGCACTACAGGTCTTAAAGGGACCATGCACAGTCAGTGGCTTTGAGAGCCAGCACTGGGGCAGCACTTGAGAAGCACCAGGGATATCCGGGGAGGAGCTGAACTGGCTAACTTCAGGGTGAAGAATGCAGGAGCAGGGTTCAGGGTCACTCTTTCCTGGAACAGAAGTGCTGGCAGATGCCTTGTTTCTTTGCTGAGCCTTTCCCCCACCCAGAGGGCAGGTGCTGGCTGGTGACAAATCTGAACTGTCCATTAACTTAGCTAATACCTTTGACTCCACCCAGGTGATTCCCTAAAACCATGACCCATCCGACATGTGTGGCCAGCCTGAACCTTTTCCAGCAACTTTTTCACACAAGAGTGGCCTTCCTCAGTTCATACTGTGGACTTTCCTAAAATCTCTCAAAGGCCCATAAACCCCAAACAAGCAGCAGCTGGCCTCTGTGTGCCCTTTACCTCTTGTTAAGCGGCCCCAAGCCCAGAACCAGTGGCAGCCAACCTCAGTTCACAGACCAGCCCTCCCAGGCACCTCAACCCCAGGACAGAAAACAACCAAATTCAGATTATTTTGTAATCCATACTAGGTTGTCCCAGATGGAGAAAGGCAGCAGCTGACATTGGCCTGCTTAAGGCCTGTACCAAGAGGCCTCAGAACCAATATTACCTATGCTCATTGCAGCATTATTTACAATAACCAAGATATGGAAGCAACCTAAGTATCCAACCACAAATGATTGGAAAAAGCAGTCAGTTGTTCATATATACAGTGGAATATTATTCAGCCATAAAAGAAATGAAATCTTGCCATTTGTGACAACATGGATGAACCTAGAGGGTATCATGCTAAGGGAAATAAGTCAGACAAAGAAACACAAATACCATATGACTTCACTTATATGTGGAATCTAAAAAACAAACAAACAAAACAGAAACAATCGCATAGATACAGAGGACAAATTGATGATTGCCACATGAGAGGGCACAAAAAGGGGAAGGGATTAAGCTGTACAAATTTCCAGTTATAAAAACAGTCACAGGGATGTAAAGTACAGCATAGAGAATACAGTCAATAATATTATAACTATGTATGGTATCGGTTGGGTGCCAGATTTATTGGGATGATCACTTTGTAAGTTATATAAATATGTAATCATTATGCTGTACACCTGAAGCTATTATAATATTGCATGTGAACTATATTTGAAAACTTACAAAAATATTTTTAAAAAAGCAGTTTTGGGTACGTAGAGCTGACCTGTTGTTGCAGTGGATATGTGAGGTGATATCAAAAGTGTTAGGAAAAAAAACAATGATGGGTACTAAGTTTTTGGCCTACCAATTGGGTAAATGGTGGTATTGTAAACTGAAATAAAAACTAAAGAGGAGGTTGATGTGTAGGGCAAAAAACAGAGTGACCAAGATGCTGGATAAGTGATCTGTTTTATGATACCTAGAATGATAACAGAGAGAGGAAGCGATAAAGAGAGTAAGCAGCTGCTCATATTTAAATAGCATTCTATTTAGGGGGCCTGATGGACTCACGTCTTGTTAGGGAAATGACTTCAAGGAAGGTGTAGAGGCCGGACCACTGCACTGTACATCTAAAGCTGCCATTGAATAATATTATATGTCAACTATAATTTAATATATATATATATATATATATATATATATATATATATATATAGTCACGGGATGTGGAGTACAGTGTGGGGAGTGGAGTCAATGGAATTGTAATACATATGTATGGTACTGGGGGTGGGGGGTGATGGATTGGGGGAGGAGGGTTGTCACTCTGTGAGAGGTGAAAAGCATAACTATTGCATTGCTTTGTACACCTGAAACTAATAATAAAAAAATTTAAAATAAATAAATAAATAAATAGCACTCTATGAGTAAATTGTCAACAACGACAGCAAGAAGGAGGACTAGTGAACAGCACAGCACAGTCCATTTCACAAAAGTACTTTGTTGACCTCATTCATTTTGATTCAAAACAGGAAAAAAAAATCTATGAAAACAGTTGGATTAAATCTATTGAAAAAAAAAATCCTGATATCCAAGTACATGGATTTTTTTGAAGTGCTCTAACTACACAGTGTATAAATCAAGATATATCTTAGAGAAACTACAATGTGATAGCCTCCATAAAGTTATTTCAAAGGGCCAGTGTTGTTTTATATAGGTAACTTCAGAGAGTAGGTAAAGTGGTATCCTTGAAACAAGATTAAGTTGATCAAGTGAAGAGAGAATTCTGTCTGAGGTTCCATTTAATTCTCACACAACATGACTCTAAGATATCTATTTGGGCTAAAAAGAAGCATTAACTATGTAAAAGATGGATGCTATTGTCCCAGATTTAAGGAAAGTAATGTTGATTTCTCCCAGCCAAAATATGCTTTGTAGCTCTGAACTAAGTAACATCAATCATACCGATTCAATCCTTATCAACAATGTGAATACATAATAGCTGTGGGTATTACAATTAAAACAAGGTATGCTTGAAACAGTCCTTGTTTATGCTTGTTTGGTTTAATTTGTACTAACAATGCCCTCTTTGCTTTCAAGATTGTCCTATTTTAGAAGATAAAGTATATGGTCATGCCAATTAAAAATGATATGTGGATCACCTTGCCAATTAAGGCAAAGAAGCGCACATTAAAAAAGAAACTAAGGCATCTCCAGTACCAAAAGATACAGTACCACAGATAATTTCCTATGATCCTTCTGAATGTATACCTACTACCAAAATAGGAGAAAGATGCTGAAGTAAGCAAAGTGTTCCGTTCAGGGATGAAGTGAATTCCCATCTGCCCCATTTATCCATATGCTTGATTTATGGCGGGCAGTACATATTAGTGATGAAGACATAGACACTAACAGCAAGCAGGGAGATATGGGTTTAAATCCAAACTTTGACACTTCATGGCTGTGTGGCATAAGTTACTTAACCTCTCTAAGCCTCACTTTCTCATTTGCAAGTAGGAATAATAGGATCTTCCTGGTAACGTTGCCCATTGTTCAAATTCCATACATGAGAGAAGATACCATGATAGTAACCATCATCAGCATCATCGTTATAGGCATCATCATGGTTGCCATCCCATCCTCCCCCAGGTCCCTAGACAATGTTTCATGTTACTCCCTCTTCTTTCTAAATGAACCATTAACCTTATATATTTAGTTCTTCAATTTTTCCAATCGAAACAGAAAATAAACAGAGTAAAACTATATAACCCAACACAGTCACCGTTAGTCATCTTTTACCAGGCAGAAAAACATTAGAAGATAGTCTTTTCTTATTGTCTCCTGTTTTTCCTCAGTTTGCCACCCAATACAATTTAGTTTGCATCCTTCTACAACACTGAAACAGTTCTCCATGAATAAACAAGGACTTAATGACTATCGAAGTGAATTGCTCACTCTCAGTTTACTCTTACTTGACAATCTGCAATGTTTGACACTGCTGAACACAGCCTTCTCTTTGAAACTGCCTTGGGTTCCATGACAGCACCAGATTAGCTCCCTTTATTTCTGGACCTGAGCTCGTATCTAAGTTGTGAGATATACATGTTCATGTGGATGTTTCATAAATACCTGCACCTAATGGATTTAAAGCTAAACTCACATTATTGGCTTGGCCTTTCTCCATTATCTCCTATCTAATTAATGTGGTTTGAGAAGCCCCCAAACCATCCTAAATTCCTCTCTGCATATAACTATCTACAGCCAATTATGTTCCACCCAAGTTTTCATCTTAAACATTTCTCAAATCCATCTCTTCCTCTTCGTTTTTACTATAATTACCATAGGGCAAACTGTGTTTCTCACCTGAACCACTGCCTAGAATTTCCTAAACTGTATCCCTGCCTCCAGTCTTGCTCTTATTTATATACATTCTCCATATTACTGACAGTAATATATCTAAAATGAAAATCTAAACATATAGATTATAAACTTAAAACACTTCAACATTTCTCATAACATATATAAGCCAAATTTCATAATTCTTGGAGTGGCCTACAAGAAGAGTTGCCATTGCTCATAGAGTACTTTCGTGTAAATTAGAAAAGTCTGACTTTCCTCAAATTAAAAACAAGAAAAAGAAGGACCGGCTGAGTGGAGCTGTGGTTAAGCGCTGGCTTGGGAAGCCAGCGGCCCCGGTTCGGTCCCACATGTGAGGGCCAGTAACACTGCCCTCAAAAGGAAAAACGAAAAACAAAAAAAAGATGTTTTTATTGCACAGCTTGCTCAATCATATGCCACGACTCTTAGAAATCAATGGGAGCCACTGCTGTGTAAATCACGTTCTCAGCCGGGCCAGAATCTGTCTGGGGAGCTTTCCATAAATATGTACACAGGTTTCCACATCACTCACCTGTTCTCCTACACCCTGGATGCCAAGGTGCATATGCCTCAGAACCCTGACTTTCCATGCCCACTGCTTTGCCTTGTCCTGCAGATGAAGTGACCATGTCAGGTTTGGGGTGGCTGGGTGAATAAAACATTAGCAGATGTCCAGAGTGAGGCTAGGAAATGTCACATATGCATGCAAATGTGTGTCTCCTTGCATGCTTTTCTGAGTTTATATATGGCTAACCTTCTCTGCTTCAGGTTGTTATGTGTTCACTGTGTGAATGTATTCCCTTAATACACCTTCATATAATAAACAACCAACAGCCATACAGAAAGATTCTCCATGCCTGGGTTCTAACTATGTTTCCATTCATTTTTCAGGCCACCAGCTGCCTTGGAATATATGTTGTAGTGTTACTGGGCAGCTTCTGAATTCAGCTCTCTAGCCACAATGGAACAGTCCGGTGTCGTCAATCATGATACTCCCTCTCTTCACAATTCCCTCACTCCTCTCTTTTATATTCAGTTATCTTAATTTGAGGATTAAACCCAGAAATCATCTGCTCTAAAAATTGTTTTGAAAGACACACCTACACACACACTTGACAGAGCAGGTCAGCCTTGTATTTTCCTCTTCTACATTCCATGGCACCTTGTTCTTATTTCTGCATGATGTTGTTAATTTAAAATTCTATTTATGCTTGCCTCCCAAAATTATTTTTCGTACTATTTGGATAGCACTCTCAGCTCCACGATAATGCTATAGCTATTAACGGCACCATAGCAGCCTACTTCAGGCCCACTACCTATCTTTTCCCCCAAAGGTAACTGTTCTTTAGATATACAACAAGGGATTAATTTTGCCTGATTTTGAATTTCACCTACTGGAATCATACTGTATGTATTATTTTATGTCTGGCTTTTTCACTCAACATTTTATTTGTGAGAGTTAATCAGGTTGTGTTAAATCATTCTCATTGCCATATAGAATTCTACTGTATGATTATGCCACAATTTACTTACCCATTCTACTCTTGTAGAGCATTTTTTTGTTGTTACCAATCTTTAGCTAGTCACAACTGTGACTATTCTTGTACATATCCTTTAGTAACTACATGTACCCCTTTCCAATATATATATTCCTAGGAGTTAAATCGCTGGATTAGAGTTGATATGTGGAGTATTAGATGTTGCCACACCATTTTCCAAAGCAGTAGTACCAACTTACACTCCTACCAGCAGGAGTGTAAGATATGAGAGTTACAGTGTCTTCATATACTCATGAGCACTTATTATTGTAAGTTAATTAATTTTCAAAAATAGACTTCACTTTTTAGAGTAGTTTATATTCACAGCAAACCTGAATAAGAAGTACAGAGCTCCTGGACACCCCTTGCCCAACACATGAACATTATCACCCAAAGTCCGTAGTTTACATTAGAGTTTACTCTTGGTGTTGTATATTCTAAGGCTTTATTTTTAGAGTAGTTTTAGGTTACCTGCAAAATTGAACAGAAGGCACAGAGATTTTCCGTTTACCACCTCCTTCACCACCCACCCGCCATATAAACAGCCTCTCTCACTATTGAAATCCTGTACCAAGACACATGAAATGAAATAATTAACAGTGTGGAAAGGCAACCTACAAAATAGAAGAAAATATTTGGAACCATATGTCAGACAAGAGGTCATCAATATCCAAAATATATAAGGAACACCAATAACGGAAGCACAAAAAATCAAATAATCCAATTAAAAAATGGGCAAAGGACTTAAATAGACATTTCTCCAAAGAAGACATACAAATCACCAACAGGTTTATGAAGAAAATGCTCAACATTACTAATCATCAGCGAAATACAAGTCAAATCCACAATGAGATGTCATTGTTAGGATGGGTATTATTAAAAACAAACAAAGATAATAAATGTTGGCGAGAATGTGGATAAAGTGGAACTCCTGTACATTATTGGTGTTGGTGGGAACCTAAAAT
This sequence comes from Aselliscus stoliczkanus, assembly GCA_033961575.1. NCBI lineage: Eukaryota > Metazoa > Chordata > Mammalia > Chiroptera > Hipposideridae > Aselliscus > Aselliscus stoliczkanus. The sequence continues at coordinate 65,913,363 of CM066730.1, read as the reverse complement.
GGGATAGCCAGTATAAAAAGACCAAAAACAAAAAACAGTATGGAAGTTCGTCAAAATATTAAAGGCAAATCATATGATTTAGCAATTCCACTTTATGATATTTATTCAAAAGAATTAAAATCAGAATCCCAAAATGGTATCTGCACTCCCATGTTCACTGCAGCATTATTTACAAGAGCCAAGATGTGGAAACAACCCAAATGTCCATTGGTGAATGAGTGTGTAAAGACAATGTGGTATTTACATACAATAGAATATTGTTCAAACTTAAAAAAGACAGAAACCCCACTATTTACAACAACATGGATGAACCTTAAGGACATTATGCTAAGTGAAATGAGCCAGTCACGAAAGGACAAATGTTGCATGATTCCACTTTTATGAGGTATCTAAAATAGTCAAACTCATAGAAGCAGAGTAGAATGGTGGTTGCCAGTGGCTGGGGGGACAAGAAAAAGGCAAGATGTTGGTCAATGAACATAGAGCTTCAGTTTTGTAAGATGAATAAATTCTAAAGATCTGCTGTACAACATCATGACTATAATTAACAACACTGTATCACACACTTAAATGTTGGTTAAGAGGGTAGATCTCATGTAAAATGTTCTTAAAATAATAATGATAATAATATCATCCCACACCAGAATGGTACATTTGTTGTAAATGATGTTGCCGTTTAACTTTTAATTTATCCATTCTGGTATGCATGTTTCTCATTATTGTTAAGTTTGATTTTTTTCTGATGAGGATGGTGAGCTACATTTATGTGTTCATTGGCAATCTGAATATCTTATTTTGTGACATATATGTTCAAGTCTTTCACTGAAATTATTCAATGGGTTATTCATTTTTTCCTGATTGATTTGTAGAAATTATTTGTATAATCTGGATATGAATCCATTTGGATAGATGCATTGGGAACATTTTTTTCCAACTTTCACATATTTATCCTATAATCCCAAATATCTGAATTTTCTGTGCACTGTATCATTTATCTCTGCTCTTTATGGTTGTCTCTTTTCTACATCATCTGGTCCTGCTTTTTGTCATGGCGAATAATCCTTTATTGAATGCTGTATACTATGTATAAAAACTTATAGTGACAATGAATGGATTTTTTTTCTAGGAAAGGTTTAATTTTCTTCTGAAAAGCAGACAGAACATGAGTAGATCACTTTGAATATATGAAAGCTGTTCTATTTCCATTCTTCTTCTTTTTTTGCCTAAAGCATAGCCCTTCTCAGATTTTAATTGAATGTCTGGGATGTTTACCAGACTCTCTCTCTTGGCTAGCCCTCCATCTAATTTCTGTCTCCCAAGCACCATGAAGCTGCTAAATTCTCTGCTTACACGTTCAGCCTTAGCAGTTGCTCTCTGCTTGGTTTCTCTGTACCTTAACCCAAGCAAGTGCAACCCTGAGCTATATAATTGTCTTGAGAAGACACTGAACGCAGAAATTTGGGTTCCCTTTTCACTTGTTCCCTTTGATCCAGGATCTTGTCTTCTAGAATCCTGGCTATCTTGTAGTCCTGAACTTGATAGTCATCGAAATTTTAGTTAACACAATTTATAGATTTTAAGCACGTCAAGTCTAGACATATGGTATAAGGGCCTGAATTTGTACTTTCGCCTAGACCCTGGAAATGCTGGAGGCAGGGCTGTTGCCTCTGCTATGGGACCTTTCCTGTAAGTAGTTATGTGTTAGTTACTCTACATGTACAGTTCAGTTTCCCCTACTAATCCATATCAAAATACCAAGAAGCTTCAGGGAAGAAACATATGCTTCTTTCCCTTCATCAGGATACCTATTATAGATGGAGATGCATTTTATAGATGATGAGATTGAGGCTAGGAAAATAAAGTGGCTGAGCTCGTCTTTCAGGTGTTAACAGTCTGAATTCAAAAATGAGAGAGTAAAGCAGATACTAGAGGAATTTCTATGTCCCTTTGTGCCTCAGTTACTTCATCTGTAAAAATCAGAATAATAAATAGGACCTCCTCATCAGTTATTAAAAAGATTAAATGAGTATATATATATATATATATATATATATATCAATGAGAAAGTTACTTGGAAGATATTTCGCAGTGAATAAATTTTAACAATTTTTTTTTGTTTTTTAACTTGGAGAACCACCTACTAGGATAGTTCTAACCTACCACACCTCTCCTAGTGTCAAAAATGTTGACAATTCGAACCTGGTTTTGTTCTTTTTCATGTCTCTTTCTGGAGAAACCCTGGAATTCCTTCTCTGTGACTCCTAAAATAGCTGCTCTGTGTTCCCCAACATCTCAAAAACATATTTTGGCTTCCACTTCCAGAGAGGGTGGCAAGTTAGAGGCATAAAACCTCCCAGCAAGAGGAATCAAGTATGTTTGAAAAGTTTGCATCTCAGTAATGTAGCTGAGGAATGAGACAAGGGAGTCTGAAAATAGAAAATATGCTTGCTTTACAGAAAAAAATCACTTGCTCCCCCAGGCGATGTTCTTGCTTATAATAGCTGTACATGGCTATCCTAATGGGCTTCTTTATACTTTGACTATAGCAGGTTTCTAAATAGATAAGCACTTATTTAAAGAGAGAAATGGAAATTACTCTTTGTTTCTCAAGAAATGCTGATAAAATCACTGGGTGACTGAGCTCTGCTAGGGTCTGAGCCTCCTTACTTGGCTGGTGTCTAGAGAAACTCAATCCTTGTTCGGTATCTAGTTTTCTGTCAGTCAGGAGGGATCTTTGACCCTGGCAACTGTCTGCCAAATTCCCTGAGGCGATAACTATTTTGCAGATTCCAGTTATTCTGAGAACACCATCCGCGGGGACTTTTCCTTTTCTAAAGGCTGCTGCCCTTCTTGCGCCCAGTACCATGTTATATGTCAAGCAATGGAAATGGGGGATAAAAGAGTGTAAACAACTATCTTTGTCCTCACATCCCTTGGGGTCTAATTGAAGACACAAAATATATTTATACCTGAAAACAATTTCAGCTAAAAGTATGAGGTTCAGTGTCAGAAAATAGCATAGAAAAATCATAATAATAATGATAATGATGATAATAACAAAGTCTAACATTTAAGGGTTTATGATACACCAGCAACTATTCTAAGCATTTGGATGTATTATTTATTGCAAAGGAGGGTGTACTGGTTTTCTAGGGCTGCCATAACTAACTGGGTGACTTAAAATCAGCAGATATTTATTCTCTCACAGTTCTGGTTGGTAGATGTCTGACATCAGGAAGTAGGAAGGGTCCTGATGTTTATGAAAGCCTCAGGGAAGAACCCTTCCTTGCCTCCTTCTAGCTTCTGGTGGCTCCCATATTCCTTGGTATTTCTTGACCTATAGCTGCATCACTCCAGTCTCTGCCTTTGTCATTACAGGATCTTCTTCCCTGAGTCTACCTGTGCCCTCCTCTCTTCTTATAAGGACACCAATTGTTGAATTTAAGGCTCACTCTAATCCAGTATGACCTCATCTTAACGAATGACACCTGCAAAGACCCTATTTGCTAAAAGAGTCAGATTCTGAGCTTTTTGGGCAGACATGAATTTTGCAAGGACACTCTTCAACCCACTTAAGGTTAGATTGAGGCTAATTAAGACAACAATTATCTTAACATTTTCATAGAGATACAAGCCCTGAAAGTTGATTGGCTTTGGACAGAAGAGAGTTGGAACAGGCATTTATTTAATAAATACTTTGTGTGCCAGCCATTGTGCCAGAAGCCAACAGAGATTCAATCAACACTTAGTCTATGTTAGTATTTATAAGACTTGATTTCATAGAAAGGAAACAGGGTAAATCTACAGAAGCTTAAATAAATCAAAGTTTTTTTTTTCTCTTTTCTAAATAAAAGAGGTTCAAGGGTTGGCTGACCAGAGCAAGTATAATAGCTACACAGCTCCATCAGGGACCCACACATCTATCTATACGGACAGCCATCTTCAGAGATGGCTTCCATATTCCATATTCTAAATCACTCACAGTCTAGGATGGTTGAGGGAGCTCCAGTAATCATCTCTGTGGTCAGATCAGCAGCAGAAAAGAGTAGGAAATAGACAAGAGTCACTTTTCCTAGCTGAGTTACTCTTTTTGGAAGGTTTTTTTCATAGCACTTCCCTTTTATAACTGAGTCACATGGCCACATTTAACTTCAAAGGAAGCTGGGTCTACTGCATTTCTGGGGAAAAAAAAATGGGAATCTGTTACCAAGAGGAAAGGGGAGAATAGATATTGGAAGTTTGCTTTTCAGTCCTGACCTCAAGGACCTCAAAGGTCTTTTCAGAAGATACTAAGTTAATAGATGCATTAGTTTTCCTTTGCTGCTGTAACAAATTGACACAAACTTAGTGTCTTAAAGCAAAGTAAATTTATTATCTTATAGTTCTAGGGAACAGAAGTTCAAAATGGATCTCCCTGGGCTAGAATCAAGATGTTAGCAGGGCTGTGCTCCTTCTGGAGGCTCTAAGGGAGGAACTATTTCTTGCCTTTAAACTTCTAGAAGCTGCCTGCATTCCTTGGCTCATGGTCCCTTCTTCCTCCTTTGTAGCCAGCAAGGTCCCATCTCACTGACCATTGTTCTGTAGTCACATCTCCCTTTGACTTTGAACTCTGCTGGGAAAAGTTTTCTTTTAAGAACTCATGTGATCAGGCTGAGGCTACCTGAATAATCCAGGGTAATCTTCCTATTTCAAGATCCTTAACATAATTACATCTGCAAAGTCCTTTTGGCCAAGTAAGGTAACAGAAACACAGGTTCCAGGAATTAGGACATGGACATCTTTGAGGAGGTCCATTATTTCACCTTCCACAATAGACAATTAAAATATCTTAAAATAGGTGAAACAATAAAATAAACACAGGTTGATATATATATATATATATACATATATATATGTATATATATATATACATATGTATATATATATATATACATAAAAGTCTAGCCTCATTAAGAAGCATGATTTGTTAGGGGAGACATTCTTCATGTACTAAACAGAAGCTTCATATAAGGATTTAGAAGAAATTTATATCTGAAGAAAAGAGAAGGAAAATTTGAGTAGGTCCTTAAATGTCATGCCTGCCATTGAACATTAACTTGTACACAATGGTAAAGTATAGGTGATTCTTGATTGAAGGATTGATTTGATGAAAATGATTTAGAAAGATAAATCTGGTAAAGTGAGTAGGAAAGAAAACAGTTAGATTAAGAAGCTGTTACAAGGATTTATGTTTAAATGAGTTTTCAATTAGGCTAGAGATGGAGAAAACAGGAGGGATTTTTGAAAGAGACAAGAGATAAGAAAAGTGAAAGAAAGTCAAAACTGACTCTGAGGTTTTAAATGTGACAGAAAGACTGGCAGAGAAAAATGTCTCACAGAGTGGGGAAAGAAACTTGGTGTATCAAGTAAATGCTTTCTTTTAGTAAAATTAATCCTCATCTACTAAGCTTTATGTAAAGACTGTCAGATATACTTATATTTAAAAAAAGACAAAAGCCTCCATCTTTTTGCATCTAAATAATGCGTAATAGTTAAAATACCTTGCATTTTTGGTGAATCAGTTGGGCTTGGCTGACTGATACTCATATATTGCCCCATCCCTTTTTATTTCCTCTAGATAAGCTGTCTTGTCAACAAAATACATATATATCAAGGCCTTGTCAGCAGACCTAGCCCACAAATTTACAGAATCTCTCAGGAAAGGGCCTAAAGTTTTGCCACCCCAAATATGCCTTTTGGGATGCTGATTTTAAACTAGTTATTAAGAAACAAGACTCAGAAAGAATCTTTGGTCCTCCCCCTCTTACCTATCTAAAGGAATTCAAATAGAAAAAAAAACGCTTGAAGGAAGGGAGCATCACTTTAGCATCATAATATAAATTAAATATGGAAGGCAGGGAGGAATCTAGCAAAGCCTATTGGTTAGACTTCCCTCTGTGTCCCACTGTTTCTGAGTGGCCCAGAATTTGTTTACTACATGTTTGCTCTTTCTCCTCTACATGTAAATTACCTCCCACCTTCTCCATTTTCCAGAATGGCATAAAAACCTTAATTGCCCAATGCGTCTTCAGGTCTCATATTCTTATGGCACCCTGTCATGTATGAGGTGTGATTAAAAGACACGGCGCATGTTTAAATTAAAAAAATGTATTACAGTAAAAGACACATTACCATTATTCCCCCTTAGAATACTCCCCCTCTCTTTGAACACACTTATCCCATCATTCTTGCCACTTTCTGAAGCAGTTCTGGAAATCCTCTTTTGTATCTTTACTTCATCCTCCATCATGACCATGCTCTGTGTCACACGTCATTTCTGGTACGGCAATTTCTGTTAAATTAAAACATTATGGTGTGTCCTCATACAACTTATTCACTGGATCTGGCACTGTGTGGCTTCTGGCTCTTCCCCAAAGTCAAAATGATTCAGGACATTGAGACAGCCATGACAATGCAACTAAAGACACTCATGAAAGAGGACTTCCAAACTGCTTCAGAAACTGGCAAGAATGATAGGATAAGGGTGTTTGAAGCGAGGGGGAATATTTTGAGGGAGATTAATGGCAAAGTGTCCTTTACTGTAATAAAATTTTTTACAATTCAAAACATTCACCGTATTGTTTGATCATACCTCGTATAACTGTAATAAAGTTTAAACATTCTCTTCTGTTAATCTGTTTCATGTTAATTGATTATTAGCCCAGGACAAATAACTTCAAAGATGGGAGCAAAATTATTTTTTGTGCCTCCACATTCATTAGGTACACATGGAAAAAATTCTAAGTCAAACAGGAAATAATTGTACATCTAGACTATAAGATAAGACAATACATAGGTGGAATAATTGACTAAGCCACCATTGTTAAAATAGTCTATCTTATTGGCTACAGTATATTCTTCAAAATTCAACTGCAGGGAGCATTTGTGTGGGGGACAAATCATAAATTCTTTATTTGATAAGCCCTGGAGAAAAATTATGTACATTAAATTGCACTTTGTGAAGTCTATGAATTATTTGTTATGCTTTGAGAAAGAATTTTGGTTATAATCAAATCTCAGCCATTTTGAAGTTAATATTTCTAGGATCATCTTTAATACACGTTGCGCTGGAAACTGTCAGGTTTTAAAGCCTGGGTAGCCTCCCAGCAAGAATAGAAATATTTAAGGGAATTTCACAGGGAAACTGCAGGAAGGGCCGGAAAGAGACTGAGTGCTATGCCTAGAAGAGTAAAGATGGAGTCCCCAAAGTACCCAGGCATGGGGGTGAGCACGTATGAAACATCTAGGGAGCTCTCTGAAAATCAATACGCAGGAATTTGAATGAAACTAAGATCCATTTACACAGAGTCTATAAGACAGAAACATTTGAGTGATCACCTTCAATATGAAGTCATTTCTATTCTTAGTTTAATACATTGAGAAAATTAAATATCTGTATAAACGCGTGCGCACACACACATACACTAAACGGCAATGAAATAGTGTAAGTCTTTAAAGAATGGTACCTATGACCTTTGCAATGTGCAAGCCAAGCTGTTCTTAGAAGAGAGTAAAGGGGATCAAATATATGGTGATGGAAACAGAACTGACTTTGGGAGATGAACACACAATGTGATACATAGATGATGCATTACAGAACTGTACACCTGAAACCTATATAACTTTACTAATAATTGTCACCCCAATAAATAAATAAATAAATAAATAAATAAATAAATGCCAAGATATTCTTAGCTACCTATTAAATAAGCTGAGCTTCTTTCATATTTTAAAGTTAGGGCTCTAAGGTCAGATATTTCTGCTTTGAATATCAGCTCCTCTATTGGACACATAAACTTGGGCAACTTACTAAACTCCTCTAAGCCTCAGTATCCTTATTTGAAAAATAAATATAAGAATATGTCCCTCATAGAGTTTTTGTGAGGAATTAAAAAGATAATCCATGTAGAAGCACTTAGTAGAGAGGCTTGAAGGATTGTCCTCAACAAGTGGTAAAAATTATGACATAAAAACTGAAGACAAATCTTCCCAAAGAATGATTCTACCCTGCACCCAATAAAGAGAAAAAGAGAGATAGAGAGACAGACAGAGAGAGAGAGAGAGAGAGAGAGAGAGAGAGAGAGAGAGAGAGAGAGAGAGAGAGAGAGAGAGATAGACAGAGAGACAGAGAGACAGAGAGACAAAGAGACAGAGAAGAGAGAGAAGAAACACAAAAATAGAAAAAATACATTTTTATTTTTATATTTCTGTATTATTTCATTCAACTCAAATGCACTTGACCCCTGCCAGCAGCCTTTGGCCCCGCTAACAGTTCACCACCAAGCTGACAGCCAGGAGACTGCAGATCCGGAGCTCTGTGAAAAATGTTTCCGCTGTCAGTATAAATGAATATTTACCAGCCGATGTCTGTTGCAGTCCTTTGGCGGGGGGCACACAGGGGTAAATATTGGTTTTACATTCTAAAACTAGAGGCTCTAATTATAAATCAGGAGTCCACATACCTTAGATGAGTAGATTAATTAATTATAAAGCCTCATTAAAAGTCAAGCTACCCATTAGCTTAAATAGCTATCATATGAACTCTTGATTTATTAGCACTGAGAAAGTCTATCAGAACTTTTTTTTTTTTTAATGTTATAGTGAAGTGACTAATTACCAGCTGAGGACAGATTATCCATTTTGGCTCTTATACGTTAAACAATTTGCCACTGATCGAGAAGAGGAAGAGTGAGCATTTTATTCTTATGATCGGTGTCACACTGGATTCAATATCTTCTCAGTATTGGGAAGCACATAATCCCATTACAATAAATCACTTTCACCTTTAATGAATCACTAGCAAATTAGGTACCTTATGATCAATGAGCTATTCCAAAAAGTAAGGCCAAGGTCCTTTATCTTTGGACAAGTAAAGAAACACTTTTATTTCCAAGACCCAAATGCTATTAAAGAATTGGAGAGTCAAATGAACTGACATAGTAGGATTCACTGCACAGAGGAATGGATTGAGAGCTGGCAAGAAATTCAAAGCATTGTATGATCCTGTTCCCTGCCTTGAAGGAGGATACTATCAAAGACTTGCCCAATTTAGTGGAAAGTCCAGTATGATCTTATATGGCTCTTCATTCTGTCTGCTCTAAGTGAGTGAACTGTGATGGATTACAGAAACAGATATCTTGAAGAATGGAACAGTACTAGCTGGAAACAGAATGAAAGACTCCCATTCCCTCCCATGGGAAGACTCTTAGAGATAGACCATAAAGATGCTTTTCCTGATTCAGAGAAAGTGGAATCATTAAAAAATAAATAAAAAAAATAAAAACAAAATACTGTAGTACTTTTTGCCCCTCTAATATCCAACTACATCTCTTTCAAAGTAGTGCCCTAATATTTACTCTTTTGGTAAGCTGACCATACATCCCTGTAATTCAGAGACCATCTTTGTTTATACTAGTTGTTCCTATGTAAATATTAATAGTGCCCTTTTCAGTCTTACATGTATACTAGCTTGAATAATATACTATATATAATTCTACTTTTAGGTGACATCACTGTTTATGGTCTTAATGAAAAGGAAACTTCCAGTCCCAGTGTCCTCTTGCCTCTTGATGCCTCCTACTATGTCTATATTAAAACAGAGGCAGGCATACAATACAGGCATAGTTGGTCAGACACTCATTCCCAGAACGTTGAATTCTGAGTGACAAATTTGGAAGATACAATTGATGGGATTCCTCACAGTCAGAGTGAAGGAGCATAAGACCATTCGGGTGCTGAGCTGGCTTTGACACTAATTTTGACAGCCGACCCTCCAGAGTTCACCGTGCACCTGCTATTCGTATCTGTTCATCCAGATGTCAGTATTGGGGGACCCCAATTTCTTCTCCAATAATCCCACCTTTTTTGGCTGAAAATGGTTTCTGTTGTTTACTCAAGAGAATCTATAGATGCAGTTGGCTAAAGGGCACCAAGAAAGAAGTAGCCTAGAGAATGTATACAATGCCTGTTCTCATAGAGCTAATGTTCTATGGCATGGAACAGAGAATAATACACAGAATGAGCGATTTTTATATCAGAGGAAAGAACATCTAAGCTTTGAAAGACAAAAAGAAAGAACCGAGAGCTGAGAGGAGAGAGACAAATGCAGATTGAAGGGTGGAGTGAAGGTAGGATAAAACTATGCTTGAGTGGTCTGTGTGGTCCTCATTGGGTAATACTGCATTATTGTAAGTGTGAATGTGAAATGGCAGTTACCTCAACATTTTTATATGTTAACAGTGATTTACACCATAATATATACTTCAAAATACCTGTGGGATTTTCCCAGCAGCACCATTAATTTGTGGGTATTTTTAAATATTAATTCCTTAACATCAGCTACTTTGACCATTTCAAATGGCATTGATTTAATCAATTAAAGAATATTTGTGAAGGCATGAGGAACCTGTTATGGACTGAATGTCTGTGCCTCCCACTCCAAATGCATATGTTGAAATTCTAACCCCAGTGTGATTGTATTAGGAGATGGGGTTTTGGGGATGTGAATGGGTCAAGTGGGTGGAGCCCTCATGAATGGGGTCAATGCCCTTATAAAAGGGACTCCAGGGAGCTCTGTGCTGCGTGAGGATACAACAAAACAGCCCTATGCAGCTCAGAAGAGGGCTCTCACCAGAACCCCACTTTGCTGGCACCTTGATCTTGGATGTCCAGCTTCTAGAACTATGAGAAATAAATTTCTGCTGTTTATAAGTCACCCAGTCATTGTTATTCTGTTATAGCAGACAACACTTAATTTGGAACAACACTGCCTATGTCATTCTCCATTGTAAATAATTTATTAAAATTATATATTGATGATGTCTGGTGGGCAGGGGATTGTGAGTTATATAGGAGACCTTCTCTGAGGAAAAATTATTTTTATTTTATATTTAACATTCTGAAGAGCTTGTTTTTACAGATTAGTTGAAATAGTATTAATATATAACAACATGAACAGATTTTTGAGTTTTTGACATATGTATACAACTGTGAAACCATTAACAAAATCAGGATAATTAACATATCCATAATCCCCCAAAGTTTCCAAGTTTCCATTTGTCATCCATTCCTCTATCCAACTCTCTTCCATCCCCAAGAAGTCACTGATCTGCTTTCTGTCTCTGTGGCTTGCATATTCTAGAATTTTATTCAATGGAATCACACATTTCAATAATAATTCTTGATGTGAGAGGGCCTGGGGTTTTGCTTTTATTGGGTTAAGGGTGGGACCTAGGTTTTTTGAGGGCTTACTCTTTATTGGTGTATTTCAAACATAAGAATGGGAATTTAAAGCAAGAAGCAAAAAAAAAAAAAAAAAAAACCTAAGCAGCGCAAATGGTCAGGTATCGAAATCTTCACATTTGTGAAAACCCACAGAACTAGCTGTATGTCCCAAAGACTGAAATTTAATGTATGCAAACTAACACAACAACAAAAGCCAAATGAAAATTAAAAACTAATCAAACCGTACACCTGAGATATTTGCATTTTGTCGTATGTCGACTTCACTGCCCCAGATTTTAAACACCGAGATGCCCTGAAGACCTCACTGTTTATTGGCTGACTTCTTAACCACACCTGTTTTATCATCAGGGTTTGTCAGACAAAAAGAAATTAACAGCATCACATGAAACAAACTCCCCCTTTGTGGCCTTTCCTGGGCATCAAGCCCCGTTCCATGGGCTCTCGGCCTGTTCTGTGAGTATCCTGCCACCCAGGTGTGGTGCAGTGCATCTTAAAGTTGGGTATCGTGACTGAACAGAACATACTAGTTAGGACTCAAGCTCACACTTCCAGAGATGCAAACGAAGGGGCTGACTAAGCTAAAATTGAGTCGCCAAGGGCTGTGGTGTAGATTCACTGGAACACATACAAAATTTAAAAATGTAAATAGAATCATACATATATACTCTCATTTTTCAAACACCTTTCCAGTCTCTGCTTCAATGAGCTTGCCTTTTTTAGATTCCACATTTCAGTGAGATCAAACAGTATTTGTCTTTCTCTGTCTGAATTATTTCACTTAGCATAATGCCCTCAAGATCCACGGATGTTGTCCCAAAGGGCAGCATTTTCTTCTTCCAGGCTCCTTGATTTCAGTCTGTCTAGTAGGTTTGTGATGGTATCTCATTGTGTGTGGTTCTAATTTCCATTTCCCTAATGGCTAAAAATATTGAGTGTTTTTCCATGTGCCTATTTATCTTTAGTACATCTTCTTTGATGAAGTGTTTGTTCAAATATGTTTTTTTAATCAGCTTGTTTTCTTTCTATTTTTGAGTTTTAAGGGTATTTTATATATTCTAGGCACAAGCACTTTTACTGACATGTTTTGCAAATATTTATTCCCATTCTGTGGTTTGCATTTTCTTGTTATTAACAAGTATGTTTTGAAGAGCAAAAGTTTTTAATTGTACGAAGTCCAATTTAATCACTTTTTCTTTTATAATTGTTTTTTGCGTTCTGTTTAAGATATCATAGGCTAATATCATATCACTAATATTTTCTTCTATATTTTATTCTAAAACTTTTATAGTCAAGGCTCCAACATTTTGGTCTAGGAACCATTTTGGATTATTTGTATATGGTACAAAATAAAGGTTAAGGTTGTTATATTATTATTATTATTATTATTATTATTATATTTTTATTGCATATGACTCTGTAACAGTTTCAGCAACACTGTGGTTGAAGACACATGTAACAGTTTCTTCCTCATTGACTTGTCTTGATAGTGTTACTGAAAATAAATTGACCATATATGTGGAGGCCTCCTTCTAGACACTCTTTCCTAGACTTTTGACCTATACTTTTTAAAACCAATACCATACTGCCTTGATCTTTGTAGCTTTATTATTAAATCTTGCAATCAGGTAAGCTGAGTGGCTATTCTTTTTCAAAACATTTTTGGTTATTTAAGTCTTTTGATTTCCATCTAACTTTTGAAGTCAGCTTGTCAATTACTACAAACTTTGCTGAGGACCTGCATGGGGTTGTCTTGAATCTATAGATTCCTTTGTGAAGAACTCCCATTTTAACAACACTGAGTCTCCCAACCTATGACCATAGTCACCTCCACATTTCTTTTGGTCTCTGTTCATTTTTCTCAGCACTGTTTAGTAGTTTTCAGTGTACAAGTCTTGAAACATCATTTGTCAAATTTATTCATATTATAGTTCATAAGTTTTGATAGGTTTTCTTAAAATTCAATTTCTACTTGTTATTTGAATACAGAAATGAAATTGGTGTTTGTTTCAGCATTTTCTAAAACATTAGCTCCAAATGAGGCCCACTCTCAGGTGTTCATCATGGCTTTGTGTGTCAGCTGGTTATAGTGACTCACTTCTAAAGAGCAGGATATGTGAGTACTGATGGGCTATCACTTCCAAGACTACATTTTCAAAAGACTGACTTTCCTCTTGTTCATTCTCTCTTACTGTCCTCTGAAGGCCTAATTCTGAGGGTAACCAGTTGCCATATGATGAGCTGTACTATGGAAAATATTCCCATGGCAAAAAAAAGGTAAGCCTCCAGATAACACTCAGCAAGGAACCATGACCCTCAGTACATTAGCTCACAAGGATGTGAATCATGCTAAGAATTATGTGAAAAAGTTTGGAGGCAGATCCTCTCCTAGCAAAGCCTTCAGATGAGACCACAACTTAGGCCAATGACTGATTGCCTCCTTATGAGATATCGTGAGGACAAGGAACCCAGTTAAGCCCTACCCAGGTTCCTGGACCTCTGAACAATTGGATAATAAATGTTTATTGTTTAAACTACTATATTTTGAAAAAAAAATTGTTTCAATTTAATAGATAAGTAATAAGATGTTTAGGTATTGATCATTTAACCTGCAATTTTGCTAAGCTCGCTTATCAGTTCTAGCTATTTTGTAGATTCCTTAAGATTTTCTATCTTTGTGATGTCATTTACAAATATAGAGAGTTTTTATTTTGTCCTTTCCAATATGTATGAATTTTCTTTTTCTTGACTTATTGGGCTGGCTAACATTAACAATAAAATGTTAAAAAGAAGTGGTGAAACTGGACACCCTTGCTTCATTCTTATTCTTAGAGGAACAACACGTATGATGATAACTGTAGGTTTTGTGAAGATTCTCTTTTCAGGTTGAGAGAGTTTCCATCCATTTGTAACTGGCTCATAGTATTTTTTTAAATCATGAATGAATATCGATTTCTTTAAATTATGAAGGACATTTTAAAATCATGAATGGATTTTGTCAGATGCTTTTAATGTATCAATTGAAATAATCATAGTTTTGTTTTTCTGTTTTTACTATTATTATAGTGGAAGGCTTTGATTAATGGTAGCTTTTAAAGTACAAAAGCTTTAATTTTTATGAATTCTAATTTATCTATCTACTTTTTCTCTTGATACTCATGCTTTTGGTGTCATATCTAAGAGTCTTTTGGCAAATCCAAAGTCATGAAGATTTACTCCTACATTTTAAGAGTTTTATACTTTTCCTCTTTATTTAGGTCTTTGATTCAACTAGAGTTAATTTTTATATATGGTGCATGGTGTGGATCCAGTGTTATTCTTTTGCATGTGACTGATTTATAATTTCATTTTACTCTGGTCAGAGATATACTTTGCATTTTCTGAATTCTTTTCATATTAAGATTTTTGAAGTTCAGAATGTGGTGTATCTTAGTAAAAGTTCTGTATGCATGTGAAATATGTATGAGTATTTTGCTTCATGTATTTTACTTTTTTTATTTTTTGAGTCTTTTCTCTTTGCTTTTCAGCTTTGGAAGTTTCTATTGAGATGACCTCAAGTTCAGAATCTTTCCTTAGCTGTGTCCAGTCTACTAATGAGCCCATCAAAGGCATTCTTCATTTCTGTTACAGTGTTTTTAAACTCTAGCATTTCTTTCTTAGTATTTCCATCTCACTGCTTACATAGCCCTTCTGTTCTTGCATGGCATCTACTTTATCTATTACCATCCTTATCATATTAACCATAGTTGTTTTAAATTTCCAGTCTGATAATTCCCATATCCTTGCCATTTTTGAGTCTGGTTCATTCTGATGCTTGCTCAATCTTTTCAAAGTGTGTTTTTGTTCGAATGCCTCGTGAGTTTTTTTCTTGGTAGCTGAACATAATATAAAGAATAAAAGGAACTTGGCACTGGTTCCCATGGAGGTTTCTGTTCATGAGTTTCTGCTCTGGTAAATTGTGATTCTCTTTATTTACCTGTCTGTCTCTCCAATTCTGGGGACAGCAGTTTGCACTATGAGCTCATTTATCTGATGGATCTAAGAAGAATTGTTGATTTTTCAGTTTGTTCAGCTTTTTGCTTGTTGTTAGAATAAGCCAGATTGGAAACCAAAAGTTTGCTTCATATATTTTGAAGCTGTTTTTTAGGGAAATAAACATTCAACATTGTTATAATCTTTTGATTACTAGACTTTTTTATTATAAATAATAATTTTCTTATTCATGGTAATATTTCTTGTACTGAAATTCACGTTATATAATACTATTGGGTCGGAAAAGTCATGATGTATTTTTTCTATGTTTTTCATTGCAAAACTGCATCATGACTTTTCTGACAACCCAATAGCAGTCATTGCAATTTTCTTTTGAACATTGTTAGCATGGTGCATCTTTTCCTAGGTATTTTTAAGTTTTACTCCAGATGTCTATATATTTAAAGTAAGTTTTATGTTAAAAGCACATAGTTAGATCTCAATTTTTAATTGAATCTTTACTATCACTACATTTAGTCAGGTGTTTAAGCAATACACATTAAGGGGTAATTATTGATATGATTGGATTTTAATCTACCATCTCGATTATGTATAATCCACTTTTCAGTTATTTTCTTTGTTCCCTTTTTTCTGATTTTTTTGTATTTTTTGGGTTGAGTATTTTTGTGATTCTATCTTATCTCCTTCACTGCCTTAGTTATACTTTTATTTATTTTTATTTGTTGCTATTTAGCTTACATAATACACCTTTATTAGATCCATTTTAAGTAGCATTACATACTTTTATATATACCTATAAGCCTAACACAGTATACTTCCATTTGCTCTATTTTGGTTTTTGTGCCACTGTTCTCATAATTTAACTTACACATATATTATAAACCTCTCAGTATATTATTTTATTTTAAACAATTATAAGGCATTTTTAAATTTGGATAAAGGGTTTTATATATTTATCCATATATTTATTATTTCTGTTACTCTCTATTTCTTTGTGGAGATACATATTTTCATTTGGTATGCATTATGCACTTCCTTTTTATAATAATTATGGTTATGTTTTGCTGGTGATATATTTTTATAGTCTTACATATTTAAAAAAAATATCTTTATGAGCCAGGAATTTTGTTCTAGATATTTAGCAATGTATGTACCAATTTATTCCTATACAACAATATGCCCTCGGAGTAGCTTTATTCATAATTATCAAAAACTGGAAAAACCCAGATGTTCTTCAGTAGCTGAATAGATAAACATAGTGTGGTAAATCCATAAATTTGAATACCATTCAGCAATAAAAAATGAATGAGCTATTGGTCACAAAAAGGCGTGAGTAAAATCTTAAGTGCATATTGCTAGTTGAAAGCAGCCAATACAAAAAGGCTACATGTTGTATGATTCCAGTTATATTATATTTGGAAAAGGACAAATTTATAGAGATTGTAAACAAATCAGTGGTTGTTAGCAGTTCATAAGGGAGGGTTGAATAGGTGAAGCACAGGGGACTTTTAGGATGGTAAAACTATTCTCTATGATATTATAAGGTTGTATACATGGCAGTATACATTTGTCAAACCCCATAGAAATTTACTGCACAAAGAGAAACCTTAATGAATATAAATTTTAAAAAATCAGTTAGCAGGTTAGGGGATACCAAGGTGGAATAAAAAATGTGGTATCAGAAATGCATGCTGGGTAGAGCAATCTTGGTTGTAGGCCTTTATTTTGTGTCACTTTGAATATCTCCTGCCACTCCCTTCTGGCCTGCAGAGTTCTGTAGACAAGTCAGCTGTTAGTCTAACAGGAGTTCCTTTGTATGTAACCTGCTATCTTTCTCTTGCTGCCTCTAGGATTCTGTCTCTGTCTTTAACCTTTGCCATTTTAACTATGATGTGTCTTGGTGTGGACCTGTTTGGGTTCAGCTTGTTTGGAACTCTCTGCACTTCCTGGGCCTGTATGTTGATTTCCTTCACCAGGATAGGGAAGTTTTCAGTCATTATTTTTTCAAATACATTCTCGACCCCTTGCTTCTTCTCTTCTCCTTCTGGTATTCCTGTGATACAAAGGTGGTTGTGCTTCATCAAGCTGATACTGT
Organism: Aselliscus stoliczkanus; assembly: GCA_033961575.1. Taxonomy (NCBI): domain Eukaryota; kingdom Metazoa; phylum Chordata; class Mammalia; order Chiroptera; family Hipposideridae; genus Aselliscus; species Aselliscus stoliczkanus. Next base: position 65,895,995 of record CM066730.1, on the reverse strand, counting down.
ATAATATTGTATGCCAACTGTAACTGAATATATAGATAATCATGGGATGTGGAGTACACTGTGGAAGGGAGTCAAAGGAATTGTAATAGATATGTATGATATGGGTGAGTAGTGTGGTGGCAAACTGGGGGAGGGGTTGTCACTTTGGGGGGTAAAGAGTATAACTATTGCATTGTGTTGTACACCTGAAGCTAATAAAAAAAATTGAAAAACAAAACAAAACAAAAAACAAATGTATGACACCATGTCTCTGAAGGGTGTGGAAGGAAAAGGGGATGGCCTAAGTTACTTTAAAAATAAGTAGAGTCTGTAAGATTAAAGGCAAAATGGACTGTAATAAGCAACGAACTGTAGTTGCTTTAGGTGTTTCCCATGGGTATGTGGAATAATAATTATGGAATCACTATTCACATATACTGGAATGGAATAATTAAGTAACTAGATGATTGATGGTGGGAGCCAGATTTTTCCCAATTAGAGTAGGAGGCTACAAGTAAAGAGACGGAAGTTATAATAATCCATGTGGTAGTAGATTAAAGTTGGAGATATCAGTATGAACTCATCTGGAACTTAATGTAGATACAGTTGGTTATATACAGAAATATTTATAGATATGTGAATATACACAATTTAATATACACACTACCAAGTGTGGTCAAAAAATATGGTGAATGCTGCTGCCAAGTGCCATCTAATGGAAAGGCAGGGATCTTCAATATGGGAAGCAGCACATCGAACCTTAGTAACTGTGTGACAAGTTTCAGCTAGTTCAGTACAGTCGGTCAGGTGTGATCTATGGTTGAAGAAGGTGTATTTTAAAGTATGCCATCAGTCATGGATCATGAACAACATATTAACATGAAATGGGCAAACAGTTTCATCCTCTATTATGACAACGCTCCATGTCACACATCGCTTCTGGTATGACAATTTCTGTCAAATAAAAATATGACAATGTGTCCTCATCTACCTTATTCACTGGATCTGGCACCATACGACTTCTGGCTCTTCCCCAAAGTCAAAAGACCATGAAAGGAAAATGTTTTGAATTGCTTCAGGACATCGAGGCAGCTAAAGACATGAAAGTGGACTTCCAGAACTGTTTCAGAAAGTGGCGAGAACGGTGGCATAAGTGTGTTCAAAGTGAAGGGGAGTATTTTGAGGGAGATTAATGGCAATGTATCTTATACTGTAATAACTTTTTTAATGTAAACATTCACCGTATTGTTTGATCACACCTTAAATATTTCTTTGCTGTGGCAGCTGAGAGGGCATTTGCTCAGATCTTGGTTTCTAATACCATTATCTAATAAAAGGGATCAGGCCTTTTTTTGAAATGGCTCATTAGAGGACTGGGGCAGAAAATACACAGTTTTAGCCTGGAGCAACTTGTGATATTATGATATCAGAAAGTAAGAAAATGCTCAAAACACTAAACAAATCCCTTCAATGATGAGGTTAAGTCAAGGAACACAGGGGCCAACTAAATCTGATCAGCAAAAGAAGAAAAAAAAAGAATTGCATTAGAATTCAAAGTATAAAATGAATATCCATGACTTTGTGCTGATATAAACAAATGATGTAATATATAAGTATTCTTTTATGTGAGTATGTGTTAGTATGTAATAATTCAAAATTCTCCCATGAAGAATAATTCTAAATTATTTACGTTAATACTCTGCCTCAAAGTAAAACATAACTCTCCACTTTTTAAAGTATTGGTTGAACATACTGAATTTCTTTCAGAGAATACAGTACAAAATTGGGGGAAAAACAACTTTACAGAAAAAGAAATCTTGACAAATACTATCTTAGCCAGGTTGTCAAGGCAAACATCACCAGTGACAAGTTATGTTAATGGTATATACCCTTGATAGGCTGTGATGAATATGGTGCTTTATCATGTGATATTTCTTCTAAGAACACAGAACCTCAGTAAGTGCCTTAGTCTGTTTGTGCTGTTATAACAAAATACTATACACTTACAAACAACAGAAATTTTTTTTCATATAGTTCTGGAGGCTTAGAAGTCCAAGATCAAGGCACTAGCAGATTCAGTAAATGGCTATCTTTTCACAGTATCCTCACATGGTGGAAGTGTCTCTCTTCAGTCTTTTTTTTTTTTTTTAATAAGGGCACTGATCCAAGTCATAAAAACTCTGCCCTCATGACCTAATAATCTCCCAAAGGCCCCACCCCAAACCATCACAACAGGAATAAGGATTCAATATATGAATTTGGGGGGGACACAATCAGTCAGTCTATTATAACCAGTTTAATCATGAAAAAATACCATTAAACAAATCCCTCTTGGCAGACATTCTATAAAATAAACTTACGATTATTCCTCAACACTGTAAATGTCATCAAAAATAAAGTTTGAGAAACTGTGACAGGCAGAGCAGAGAAAGGACATTAGACAAATACTAAGAAACTCTGAATAAAGTATGGGTTTTTTAATAATAACATACCGTGATCAGTTCATTAATTATGATAAATGTACCATATTAACGTAAGATATTAATAATAAGGGAAAACTGAGTATGGGGTTTAGCAATTCTTTATACTATAGTTGCAATTTTTATCTAAATCTAAAACTATTATAAAGTTTTAAAATTCTCCTAAAAAAGATCTCACCTTCATTTTGGAAAGATATTTTGTAGGGTATAAAATTCTACAATGGCGTTTTTTTTTTCTTTCAGTACTTTAAAGATTTCACTCCAGTCTTTTCTGTCTTGCATTATTTCTGAGAAGTCTGCTGTAATCCATATCTTTCTTTTGTGCATGTATTGGGTCATTTTTCTCTAGTTTGCTTATCACTTGTTTCAAGCAAATTTGATTATGATGTGCCTTGGTATAGTTATACCAAATTAAATTTGATTATGATGTGCCTTGGTATAGTTATATGAGCTCCTTTCTTGAATGAAATGGCATTCATACTAGAACATTAACACACAGATTTCTTAAAACTATCAATTTAAGTCTATAAAATAGAGCATGAAATCAATTAATATGAGGAAAAAAGAACCAAATATATTTTCATGTTCACTAGGACCAACACTTAAAATACCACCATTATTAGGTTAAAAGAGAAGTTAAATTATATGTGATCTTATTTCACAAATAAAGAAATTTATGACCAACGATGATTAAGCAATTTGTTTTAAATCTATTAAAAGCAATTTAATAGCAGAATGGAAACAGTTTATATTCCAGTGGTTACTCATTTGTACTGTAGCACCTGCAGGCCAGAATCTACCCCTCCAGCCTACTTGCTGAATAAGAATCCAGGATCAGATATCAGTAGCAGGCTACCACCTGGTTTGCTGTACCTAGCCTTTTATCTATACAATCAGTTTCACACTTAGAATACAGGAAATCAAGGACTTGGAGCCTTTTGAATCCTCTTGATAATGATACATTGGTTCTCAGCCTTCTACTGTTCCTCTTTGGATTGATCCTGACTGTGCTATGAACTTCAGCTGGATTAATGCCTTATCTTTTGACTCTGATTCATGCTGTACTGCCAGGCTGCAGTTCTGACTTTCTCTTAACCACCATCTTCATTCTAATTTTCAATCTTGACTCTGCATTACACACAAATGGTCTTCATCACTAATGCCTCAGGTTCATTTTTTTTTATATATAAAGAATACTGATGTGCAGTTCTGGCCATGAAACCTGACTTGTGGGGAAGACTGTTGGGAAGTTTCCCATGAAATACTATAACTTGCTGTGGGAAACGGCTTCTGAAAATTACTGCTACTGTGGTGCCAGGGCATACACTGTGATATTCCTTTGTGCCCATAATCAAATTTTTATAATATCACCTCTTTACTCATAAATAATAGCTATTTCTTATAGAACATCAGCCTTTGAGTTTACCTGATATTTACCTAAAGGAATTTAATAAAAAAATGTATCTCCGCCCTCCAGTACACATATTGCCTTTGCAAACTATCTTACATACACTAGGCGCACAATAAAAGTTAATGAAATGGATAAAAATAAGCAGACCAAGGAATGAGGTACTCAAAAAGAAACCAAAGAATGCAGGTGTTCTTGAGTAGTAAATGGTGTACAAGTACAGTCAAATCCATTCTTCATAGAGAACACCCAAAGCAGAAACAACTGTACCTTTTCCATATTCAATGAAATAGCAGCATGATATAGATCCATGCATGGTTTTTCATGGATGCAGGACATCTTAACAGAGCTATTGCTAGTGACTATGTCTGGAGGTTAAATGTTATGGCTCCACTGGCGGCAGACACCACTAAGCCAAAGATCTTTATAAGAAAGTAAAAATCAAGTCTACATAAAATATTATCTAGGTAATAATTTATTCACAATCACACTCATATATACACATACATTTCCTATGCTATGCTAGAAAGTTGTTGTAATTAATCTTAAAGTTATTCTTTTGAGATAAGAATGCTTATGCTGCATAAAGCAGAGAATTTTATGTAGACAAAGGAGTGGTTAAAAATGGAGAGGAAGAAAGAAAAGTATAAGGCGACATCTCTTTTTCAGCTAAGCAATTCAACAGCTAGTTACTAAATCTGCTTCCTGGAAGCTGCCTATTACTAAGCTCCTAACTACTGGACTCTGCATAGTTGAAGGTTATCTGGACAAATAACTATTTAATTACATTCTGTCAAACAAACAAACAAACAAACAAACAAACTTCAAAAAAAACAACCAAATTATTCTGCTGTGGAAAATCTGCAGAAATAAGATGAATGAATGTATTATTATGGGACTTGTATCACAGAACTCTGAAACTGGTAAGCAATAGGCAGCATATGTAGCCATACACATATGAAGATATGTGGATTCAAGGAGATTTATCCATGTCTATATATAGACAGCCTCAGTACTAACAAAATTGCTAGTAAGAAAATAAAATGAACTGTCCATTTACTGAATATCTCTAGTCTGCAAGGCACCAGGTTATATCCTTTTGTTGTCCACATAAATTTTTCAAGATTAAACAAACAGAAACTACATCTAATCCATTCACTTAATGGGGATGGCTACCAGTATGACACAGGAAGCCATTGTTTCTGCCACAAGGGAAATATCTGCTTTCACTTCAATACCAAATAGGAAGTGATTCTCTTAATTTACTGACTATCTACCCAAGGCACACTCAACATCAGTAAATTGATAATAGCATTTTATAAGAGTGGTGCAGATTCACAATTCCTTATTTGCAGTTATGAAATCCAAAAAGTTCTGAAAATCAAGTGTTTCTAACTCTTGGAAGCAGAACCTAACTTGAACCAATATTTTTTAGCCCTTTTAAAAAATTCCCCTCCATGTAACTATTCATCCACTCATTTAGTTGTATAAATATTAATATTTGTGGGATGCTGACCCAGAATCCCTAGAAGTTGTAACATTACATGCAGTTTATGTCCATAATAGTTTTCCAAAATCTAAAAATTTCTGAATTTTGAAACACATGTAGGAGTGATGCTGGTAATGGGGAAGGCAATGTATAGAAGCAGGGGGTTATGGGAAATCTTTGTACCTTCCTCTCAATTTCCTTGTGAACCTTAAACTGTTCTAAAAAGTAAAATTAGGGCCGGCCGAGTGGCGTGTTGGTTGAGAACTGGTTTGGGACACCAGCAGCCCCAGTTAGGGATGCCAGCAGCCCCTGTTTGGATCCCACATATGAGGGCCAGTGACACTGCCCTCTACAGCTAATAACAGCTCCACCTGGAGCTGGGCTGTGCGAGCCCCGGCGATGGTGTGGGCTGCAGCCCCTGCTGCAGGGGGCTGCCATAGGCTACAGTGAGTGGCCCGCAGCCAGCGTGAGCAGCTGGCATCCAGCGTGAGCTGCCAATATCCGCGGTGCGTGGCCTCCAGAGGTTGGCGACTGATCTGCCTCATCTGGGAGGAGCGCAATGGCAGTGCCAACATGGACCAGTGAAGCAACGTCCTCCGCAGCTGGGCTGAGGAACAGAAGGACAGCGACTTGTCTGTTTCCCTTCTCCAATTCCGCAATGCTGTTTGCCCCCAACCCCTAATTCCCCAATAAAATCTTTTTTTTTAAAAAAAGTAAAATTAAACACACACACACACACACACACACACACACACACACACGCACACACAGACCACATTTGATCTCAACCATTTCACACAAGGGATTTTGGATCTATACAACAAATGATTTGAAACCCTTGGGCTCTTCATTTATTTTGTAATTTTAAGAAATGGGATTATTCAAAGAAAAATGTGCAATAAACTCAATATTAGATTTTTGAAAATTCAGATGATAAAAGAAGTTGTAATCCAGAGACACTTTATTCTGTCTGCCAAATCCTTTATAATTACTTGTCAAACTACCAAAACCATTATTGACAAATTCCAAGTCCTAATCACATTCTTAATATCAACTTTCTGTCTCTTATACATCAGATGGCTTGTTGTTGAATTAAGTTTATTAGCAATAACTGATCTTTTTTTTTAAGTGGCAAATAGTCATTTGGTAAATTGCCATTTATTTCTTTAGGACGTAGGCATAGAGGGACTGGAGGTCGAATGACTCTTAGACCAGGAATTATACTTCCTACTTAACCACTTTGACAACGAGACAGTCTCTGATCAGTGTTATAGGCCAGGGCTATGGACCTTGAAGAAAGCAAATGAATATCGACTTGTGGTGATGGAGATGATATGTCTCGGGAGGATCTCCAGTGTTCACACAAGACAGAAACGGAGAGTAATGACACTGGCATCACTCTGTGAATACAAAAGAGCTGCAGGCTGTTAGGGGAGAACAGGGATTGCTAACTGGGCAGTACACCCTTCATACTGAAAGGATGAGAACTTGGAGGGTGAGCTCTCTCATTCAGAGGCTCTGAGCAGCAAGGCTGCTGCCCTCCAGACCCAGGGCTTACGTGGCTGTGACATATCACTCGGAAACTACAGTTCTAAACAAGGCCTATACCTGAGAAAATACACAATTTTCGACACTCATCAAAACACAAGATTGTAATGATTTTTCTATTCTCAAATAGTTCTATTTACTGATTTTTAAAATATAGGATAGCTCATTTTAGAATAGCAGCTTAGTAAAATAGACAATACAGTCTCTACTTTCCTCAATATACTTTCCTTGAAATTTCAAAAGCAATTGCTAGTTTACAAATAAAATTGATTAAATATGAGTCACTAATATATGGACCATTGGAGTTGATACTTATATTGTCTGGCAGCAGCCCTGTGGATCATGGGTAAAAGGAATGAGAAAAACTCCAATTGTCTAGGAGCACAGTTTGCCTTGAACTGACACAAAAGGAGCTGGCTGACTACAGGCACAGAATCTAAACGATCTCCACAACATAAATTAGACCAATAATATTTTCAAATAGCCTTACAGTCACTCTTCTTTTTCATAGCTTCTGTTTAGGTATTCAGAGACAGCTAGAAACTCCCAGTGATGACTCCACTGAGCTCAGTAGAAATAGGAATTGTCCTGTAAGGTTTCCTGTGTGGACTAGGAACATTAGGGTCACTTGGGAACTTGACAGGATTTCTCAGGCTCCATCTGAGACCCACAGATTCCAGATTTCTGGAGGTAGAGCCTAGTAATCTATAGAGATGCTCTGAGATATGCTCAAGTTTGCAAAACTTAATTGGGGACAGATGTAGATCAAGAAATCAGCTTACATGGGGAATTACTGGCTGGTTGGGGTTCTCTCTGCATAATAATCTAGAAAGTGTTCACACCTACACTGAAGCCAGTGTCCCCTCATACTGCCACTCTGCCCTGACCCTCACCACGTGAACAGAAAACAGGTTCCTCATTGAACTTCCTGTCATTGACCTCAGAGTTAACACTCACCATGCTAGAAGAGTGTCAAATGGTTTGTGTCTGCTCTGCTTATTCTTGTTTTTCTCCTCTGAGGGGCAATGTAATTACCTGAAAGCAGTAAAGAGTAGGAAGACATATGTAAATAACTCAATCCCTTGTACTGCACAAAACAGAGAGTACTGAGTCACACAGTTTTGTTTTTCTGATATTCTTGCTGATCAGAGCTTGCATCAAAACATGAATCAACACAGAGCTTTCTTTATTGTGAGTGTATTCCTACCATGCTTCTTCACTCCCAATATTTACTGAATTAATGAGTGTACTTAGAGATCATTTGTTTACATTATTATCTCACTGTGGTGTGGTAACAACAGGTTTCAGACAGGTAATGGTCCATGGACCATACTTTACACAGCACTGCTCAAAAGCATGCGTGTATTCCTTATAAAAGAGCCTTCATCCAGAGCTTAATTTGCTTTATTTAAATATGACTTTAATTCTGAATTGGGCAAGAAGAAAGGGATACAGCAGAGATTCTCAATGAGTAGGACATGGCATAGAGTTATGGATATACCTAACTATATACCCCCTCAGTCATTGCAGTTGCTTGGTGGGACCTGGAAGGCCAATATATATTGCAGAATTATCATTTCTCTATGTGTTATGAAGCAAAAATAGTTGAGAAGCAGTTGGTTAGAGATATAAGGCCATTCTCAGAAGATAGTCCTAGTGAGAGTAGCCAAGTGGTCCAAGGTATGAGCTTGCCTGAACGGATGTGAAGAGTGGGAGCTGGGCTCAAAGTGCAAGAAAGCCCAATATGACACACTTGGCCTTACAACAGGATTCTAAGTGGAAAGTAGTCAGGTGTGAGCTTAAGAAAAAGAAGCATACATACAGGACCCCAAATATGGGTTCGGGTGTAGTAGGCAGGAGCCAGTGTTCCTTTCTCCTGAAGAAAAGATACATATATGAGGGAACATATTATGTATAACCTGGTTTATGAGGAAGCTGTGGCTAAAATACTACACAAAATACTGTTACATCATTGCAAATAGTTTGCAATGAAGCATCACTACTTTGGACAAGGGATACTCCTTTGAAGAGGGACATCATTCTTGATTCAATCAATCGAGAGGTTTGCCCACCTGAATCTGAAACTGGACCTGAGGTGCAGGACTTCAGCTATTATATATGGATGAGACATTTCAGAAGAGTCAGTGTATCTGGGGTAGTGCTTAAGGGAAGTGGGAAGCAGAAGATCCGTCTCCTGTAAGCCAGGAAGCCTCTAGCTCTGGAGGACAAACCAATTAATGGGAATTAAGTCTCTTTAATTTGCTAACTAAATGATTACAGTCCTTGTGAGTTCTGCATTTACCTCTGGTTAAGGGTCTATTAGCTCTCGCAGTGTCATTTTGGTAGTTTTGGCTTATCTTCAACATGCCAAAGAGAACTAAGGACCACAATATTTTTAAAAAATAATAACAAAACAAAACAAAACAAAAAAACACCTCACCACCTGCGTCCAGCTTAGTAGTCAGAGGAAAACAGTGTCACAAAAATCTCAAGAAGACAAAATTCAAGAAGGCAGGTGTCACAAAGTGAGTGACTCTTATTTAGTAGATTTTTCATCCATGCCAACCTTGTCTATTTTAAGTTTCCTCCTATTTAGCACAGCAACATTCTCTTACATCTGACAAGGTCCAGAAAACCTGCATACCACAGTGATAAAGGTCAAATCGGCTTTTCAGTTCCAATAAGAACCTAGAATTCAGGGCAAAGGAACTCAGCAAGAAGTTGAACTATGTTCTTACCCACAAGCAGAGAGCAGGTCAGGTTGCCATGGCTCACCATAAACTCATTCCACCCCAGATCCATGACTACTTGATGAATGTCAGACTCCCTAGATACTGCCTGGTTAGAACTGACTCAGAAAAGAAGATTGAACCTGCAGTGAAAATGAGCACAGAAAAAAATAAGACAGAAACTTAAAAAGCAAAACAGTCTTGGACCACTTCATTTCAGAACTAAAAGTTCTCCTACACTAAAAGATATTATAGTGTCACAGGGCAGAAAAATAACACTTTGACAATGACTTCGAAATAAGGATTATGAGACATAAAAACTGTAAAATTCAAGAGGTCAAATGTGGGTTCCAAATCAATGTGTGCTCAGAAAATTAAGGTTTAAAATGATCAAATGAAATAATATAAACTTGGTCAATGATCAAATGAAATAATATAAACTTGGTCTTGGTATACATTGCATGTTACATCAAGAATGCAGTACCTTTGGAATTAAAAATCAGTGTAAAATCATGACCTAAAAAAATCATATTTATTCCAACTCTATCATTGAATCTGCCTAACAGCACATTCTTTGGTTTAGCACCAGCATTCACCCTTATGCTTATACGCAAATTTGATCTTTACTTCTATTTTCTACTAAAAGAAATCAGGTTCTTGGAGAGAATTTGTTACATATGCTGGTAAGGAGAAAAATCAAGATGATCTTGGAGTATGTTACTATTGTCATAATATAAGAAAAGTATCCAGCGGCCCTGGTTCGGTCCCACATGTGAGGAGGGCCAGTGACACTGCCCTCAAAAAAAAAAAAAAAAAGTATGATTTGAAGATGTTTAGAGAAGTGCTAAAGGGGAAAAGAAATCAAGTAAATGGATACGCACTTGCCAACTTTTGACAATTTGAACATGCACTTAATTGGAATAGTTATCTTGGTAAAAAACTATCAGTCGAAGTGATGTTTTTTTGTTTCAGATTTTTGAATATGCATTTGAAATTATTGTGTATATTTATGTATGCTTTCTTTTCAGGTATTTGAAATACTTAAAATAATATAGTTTACTAGTTTTATAAGACTAACATATTGACTTTATGAAATATATTTAAGTATTCATAATTAATTTAATTGACAATTTTGTAAGTTAATGCTAAGAGATAAGGAAAAATTGACAGACTTGTGATTTTAATTTAATAGGGTTTAATTAGTTAATTTAATGATCAGAGTTTAAATATTGAAGAAAAATTGATTCATTAGCTACATAATTATAATGTATTGATTTAGCAATTGTTTGCTGAATGCACATGTCCTATTCACTGACCATAAATCAAGGTACGGGCTATGAAGGGTCTCCTGGAAACACAAAAAGCCCTTGGGCAGTAAAGAGCTCTCCACAGACTTGATTCAAGAGTATACATATCTTTATACCTTCCGCTTTAAAGGAGGCAGAAATACAGAACATATTTTTGAAAAATATTTCCATAAAAAATGATATAATACAGATTTTTGGTTCTTAAAGGGTATGTGTCAATTATTGGGAAAATGCACATATGTGAAACACTTGATTCCCTCCCAATATGGGAAAAATGAAGTGTTGCTGTACTTGTTGGTTGGTTCATTGAAGACATCCATCATATAATGATGCTTTATTAATAGATTTGCACATCTGAAATGATAATTTGTTCCTTCTATAGCAATTTCCAGATATACCCTCAATTTCTAGACATTGTGAATCAAATTTCAAAACCAAGAACTAAGCTTGCTAGAAAACAGATACATACTTCTAGACTTACAGAATCATAAATCTGAAAGAAATTTTAGAACCCATCTTAACCCAATAACCTTATTTACAAATAAGGGAACTAGCTAAAGTTAGTTGAGTAATTTATCCATGATTTCACAACTACTTAGTAACAGAAAAAGAAATCAACATCTTATGACTGCCAATATTATGTTTTTTTTTTCCATCACACGTCCTTATTTTAGTTATATACAGCTGTCATTTTAGTTCAAAAATTTTTACTTAGCTATATTGACACGAAAAAAAAAATCTACTGTGAAAAAGACTGGAAATTTTCAGCAGTAATATGCATACCTTATTTCCAGTTCTTCACTCCTGCATTGTATGTCCAAATTTCATTTGAAAAGTGATGTGGTTATGATAATAATAGAATGGCTAATGCTATTTATTTCTACTGACACTATGACATTATGCTTCCTCTATGCATTCATGTCTCTGGCATCTGTCATTTAATTTTAGCCCCCTAAATTTCCCTTGAGATCACTAAGAGAAAGGCCTCATTACTTCAAAATTGTTTCAGAAACTGAGGCAGGGATGGCCTCTCTGGGAGGGGGTTTACAAACTCAAATGTTTGTGGGGCTACAGAGATTTAAAAAATGAGTGGTAACATATGAGGGCCAGGGATACTGCCCTCTACAGCTAACAACAGCTCCATCTGGAGCTGGGCTGAGAGCCCCGGCGATGGTGTAGCCTGCAGCCCCAGCTGCAGTGGGCTGCCATAGGCTACAGTGAGTGGCCGGCAGGGAGCGTGAGCGGTTGGCAGCCAGTGTGAGCTGCCAATAGCCACGGTTAGCGACCATCCAGAGGTCGGTGACCGATCTGCCTCATCCGGGAAGAGCACAATGACTATACCAACATGGGCCAGTGAAGCAATGTCCTCCATAACTAGACTGAAGAACAAAAAAACAGCAATTTGTTCCCTTTCCCCGATTCCCCAACGCTGTTCCCATTCCCCAGTTCCTCAATAAAATCTTTTAAAAAAAAAGAAAAAAAATTCCATTTCAATGAACCTATCTTATGAAGGTGATCAGACAGAATTACAGATGTATGTAAATTTATTTGTCTCTTTTTAAACAATACAATTGACTATACTGTTTTCAAGATATATCCCTTAAGCAAATAAAATCTCAAAAGCACTATTCACTTAAAAAAAAAATGAGTGGTAAGGCCAATTGAAAGAAAGGACTAAGTGGTGGCACCTTGGACAACAAAACAGTTTATGTACCTGTAAAATACATTCTCTCTCTCTCTTTAGATAGATAGATAGATGCTGTTCAGACCAAAGGCTATCGTTATCCTTTTCACTTATAATCTTCATTCTGTGCCATTGAATGTTGTTTCCAAGTAGCAATTCTCAAACATTTTGGTCTCAGAATCCTTTTATACTCTTAAAAATGACTGAGAATCCCCAAAAGCTTTTGTTTATGTGGGCTATATCTATCAATATTTATCATAGTAGAAGTTAAAAAGAAACTACAAAATACATATTATTGATATATTTAAAGTAATAAAATTTCAAATCAACACCAACAGTTTATGAAAAGTAACTACATTTTCCTAAACAAAAACATAGTGACAAAAGTCACCTTGCTTAAACTTTTGCAAATCTCTTTAAAACTTGGCTTGAGATAGCTAGATTCTCATATCTGCACTGGATCCAGTCTGTTATTTTGATTGACACATAAGAAAAAAATGTTGGACTCACAGCAGTAACTGAAAAGGAAAAAAGTTTCAAGGCCTCCCAGATGGGGTCTTCAGATCGCCCATTAGAACTATTATCCTGCAATAAGGGAGGAAACCAGCAAATAAATGCAACAATTGAACACGACATGTGACTGTCTTCGGCTTCCTATTTTGGAGATAGGTCTGCCACAGGATTTCAAGTTCCTGAAAGAGAGCCATATCTACCTTTCTTGTATGCTATACTTTACATCCCTGTGACTACTGAGTAACTACAAATTTGTATTTCTTAATCCCTTCACCTTTTTCACCCAGCTGTTTTTTTCTTCTAGTTTTGGCGCTGTGATAACCAATAGTCATTGCACACCCTTTGTCACTGTCTGAATCAGTCTTTATTTACTTACCTATCTATATCTGTATCTATATGTATACAATCTGTGGCTGCAAAGAACATATTTTGAACCAGGAGGATTTCTTTTAATTTAAACATAAAAAAACTCTCTGTTCATTGGTTCATAACCTTGCGAAAGTAAAGATGTAACCAAAATGAAGAAGAGTTGAAGAATGACAGCATAAATACATATCAGCTGTGAAGGCAAATACAGACATTGAGCAACAAAATCCAACACTGTCTTTAGCGGAGGGAGAACGTCTACAAATACATGATAGAAAGAATTGGCTACCATATCAAAAGCCAGGCAGACTCACAGACTTGCTCTTTCCTTCAGGGCTTTATGATGACAACCACAATTACATGCTTTCTAGGTCTCAGTCAAAGCTGTAAGCTTTCTGTACAGACGAGCTATGAAAAACTCCAAGACTGCTCAGAAATTGCAACAGATTGTTCTGCTTCCCTCCCTCCCCCAATAGATCATATATGTCAAAACAGTAGAATATTGATCTTTTCCCACTTCTCCCCCGCCCCCCAACCTTCACATTTAGAAAACCTATCTTTTTGTTTTGGGTAACTATATCAATTCCTTAAAAAAGGTTTCTAAAGGTTACCTGCTTAAATTTTGGACAGCACTGGCTGGTATTTCTAAAGAAAGTATATTTGTCATCATCAAACTTATTTACATGAATCAAGCAACAGTGTCACCCCAGAAGAAGCACGACCATCTTTTCTTCTTCCCTCCCTCTTCCTTTTCAGGTTTCAAAGAAAGGTCTTCAATATTGCAAACACATTTTTGTTGACTTAAAGAAAACAGCGTTTTCCTAAAAATAGGTAGAATTTAATGCACAAACCCTCAGTTCTGTAATGGGTATCATGTGCCTCTGTAAAGAGAAGTGAGATGGGGGGCAGAGGGTTGGTGTTGGAGAGAACTATCTGCATTTTTCTTTTTAAAACTGAGCTGACACTTCATAGTATTATTTACCTGTATTTATTTCTGCATATCTTCAGAAATGCAAACAACTTATGTATGCGGATTTTGCAAGCCACTGCTAAATCGTTATTTGTTATGTCTTCAGAAACATTTTTCAGCAGGTTTGGATGACATGTAAAAACTTGTTCTGCCCTTGACCAAGTCTTTCTGTGGCTTTTTATAATATCTGTGATAATGAGCAAGAATAGATTCAAATCAGATTAGTCTGCCCTAAAGTTTGAATATTTGGCCTGTAGGCTGTAGAATGACCTTTTTTGTAAAACCTGGGGATACACACCAGAAATGACTGTCTAAAATTGGTGTCAGTGAAAGAGACAAATGTTTGAAGGAAAGATACTCAGGGTAGCATCAATTAAAAGGAGAGTAGATTTTCAGTGTAGGCTGTTTTATAAGCACTAAGTGATTTAAAATAAACGAAAAGTTCAGAATAATCATTAATTCATTTTCACCTAATAGTGCATTATTGCTGAGCTAAATGACTGTGACCCCATGTACGTTATTTAGGTTCTTTGAAGCTCAATACAAAGGTAAGTAAGAATTGCTTAGGCTACTAACTAGATGTTTGACCTCAAGCAATAGTAAACAATTATAGTATGTTTTGTGGAATAAAATTACTTTTGCATTCATTAGCTTTGCCTATTCACATATTTTATCTGCCTTTGCCAGATAAAGTACAGGACGTCCAGTTCAATTTGAATTTCATAAAAACAAGAACATATTTAGTATAAGTATGTCCCAAACATGGAACATGCTGCATGTTCATCTGCTAAATCTGACAATTCCATTGTTTGGTGAAGCTGAGGCTGAAAGACATAGGTCACTTACCCAATGTCACCAGGTGTGGACTCTGTGTTTCTGACTCCAAATTCAGTCTTGTGTTATTATACTACCACTGCGCCGAGGCTCCCTGAATCTCAATTCTCTATCTTTTGAAAACGCACAGTAACAAAATGTGGTAGGAGCGGCTTTAAACCAGGTAACTGTTCACAGAGATCTGATGAGGGTGATGTGAAATGATGTTACATTATTAGAGAGACACTATTAATCAAGGTTTTTGGTTGTAATGAACAGACTACTTCTGGCTCATTTAAGCCCCACCCCCCACCACCCCACCCCACCCCAATGCAAAGATGCTAGGGAGCTTATAGGAAATCCACCAGAGCCAGAGGCTGCAGAGACAGGAGCAGGTCCCAAATTCACCATGAGGAGTGCCCAGTGAAAACCACAGTGCCACTGCCACCAAATCAAGCTCTGCAGCTCACATGGCTAATGCTGAGAATGAAAACACCCCAGTGGACACTGATTATGACTGCCTTTGAGAGCTCCATGTCTCTCCACCGCTTGTTGATGTTCATCCTCACCAGGAGGGAATCTGTGCATAGCCTCCTATTTGCTATCTTTCTTCTCAAAATGGAAATCTCAAATTATAAGTAATTGGTGTTGCCTAGGTCACATTCCTATGTGTTAACTGCAAGGGGAGCTAGAAAAGCAAGTCTCTGGCTGTTACCCTACACAGGAATGCCTTACACAGTGGAAAATTCCTCAGACATAGAAATAGTTGTCCAATAAGTACTGCATAGCAGAGGAAGTATGCCACAGATTAACTTTAGAAATGTGTTATTGCATGCTACACTCTTTGCCAGAATAATTGTGTTCACTCTTCACAAATACACATCATACTCCTGCCACACAAATATATGCATTGGCTATCTTAACCCGAGCTGTTTTAACTATTTTCTTTTCTTTTCAAAACCTAACAAAGAGCATACATATTTTATTACATACTGAATTGTCATCCATATAACCATTTGCCCCAAAGCACTGATAAATGCCACTTACCATTCTATCTATCCAAACAGGGACAAAAGTTCCAGAGAGTTTCTCAGGTGGTCTCCCAGGTCCCCAGATTTCATTTCATTGTAGGGTAGGACCATAACTCTCTACTCCCAGAGGAGTTCTAGAACTTTAAATTCCAAGATCCCATATGAGTTTGTTTCTCAATTGGAATCTTGAAACATTAAAGTACTGCGAGTTGCTAATCTTGACTGTAAATGAAGTTGATATTTTACATCCAAGGTCTATCATATGCGCCATGTAAAGTTTTCACAAATCTACTCTGTGGATCCTATAGGTTTATTATGCCTGTAGAATTGCCACTGTAAGTGCCATGCATGGTTCATGAGGAAAAAAACATACTGCAGAACACAAACTGGTTTTCTGGAGACTAGAGAAATCCTGAAAGGACTAGCAAAGTCTGAAACCCATATATAAACTATTCAGCCACCTCACTACTTAAGCTGACCCCATTACCTTGCTGTGGTCTAAAACTATATTCCTCAGAAAACCCTCTCCCCCTAGTGCTGTGGTAAAGAATCTTGGTTCAATGACATTCTTATTCCTCTGAGTAGATTCGTGGGTTAAATTAGGGTAAATAAACTATTTTATTTTTAATAAAACATGTACGTATTTTTGTTGCATTTTACTGGTCTCAAATTAATTTTGGATTCTTAGAAACGGTATCTGAATAAATGTTGAAAAAACGACTAGTTGGAGCTGAAAACAGCTTACAACTTTCTTTAAAAGGTCTCTATTTCTGGCTTCAAATGTTGTGTAGTCCTGCACTCTGAAAAGAAACAAACTTTAAATCAATAGTGTTTAAGGAAAATTCCAAGTTTTTTTCTAGAGCTTCATTCCATCTATTTCAATTTGGGTGTAAAGGGAGAAGAATAGCTTTTAGGGGAAATGATTTTTCTGTATGAATAAAGAGGAGGAAGCCATGCAGATGGTCCCAGTTAATGCATTATTTCTTTGCTAGCTCAAATTCAATGGGGGAATCTCCATCTCTTCCCATACAAATGGCTAGGATAACAATGTGTTTTAACAGCCCAAGTTTTCAAGTCAGGCACAATTGAGTGAATACTGCAATATTAACCTCTTTCCCAAAAAAACTTGGACGTTTTTCCTATTTTCTTTTTCAGGTAGAAAATAGGACATGTAAGAACTATTTATGCTAAATTTTTCCACTAGCATATATTAAGTGATCCCCCAGGATAAGTAAGTACAAGGAAATTAACATTAAGCATTTTTATTCCCCAGTATAATCTTGACTGTTAAACTTGGTTAAAATAAAAATCTAAGTCTAGCAGACAAAATAAGTTACTACAAAGTAATCGCTACTCTTTAACATATAAAGGAAAGAATATGGGTATCATTGCTAGTTAGCTAGCAAAAATGTCTGGGCAGTATGGTGAGGCGACTGTGGTTACGGGCTGACAGAATATGTATCAGTAGCCATTGCCTTCCTTCCTGGTGTCTTTTTGAGCCACTCCCAACCTTGGTCCATTTGTCTGTGTAAAGTTTATAATAATCTGACAATTTATAGGGATGTCTTCAACTATGTCATTTGGACACCTTGACAAATGCCTCACAATGAAAAGTATGCATGTAAATTTGTTTTCCTGCCAATGTCTGGCACTTGGTCTTCATTTGTGAAGTCATTTACTCTGATGCTTGCACCAGTGGCTCTGTATGTGAAACCGAGTAGAACTTGAGAGAGTCGGCATTCTCAGGTAGCTCTATTTCTCCGTAACGCAGGTGACTACCTACTCGGATGTACTTATAATTAACGCTTTCCGTGGCTTTGCTATATTTTCAGCAAAATGTCACAAAATGGCTTTCTCAGAAAGCCATTAAAACACAATTTAATTACTGATACCTGTCAGTGTTCATTCTCGTATCACATGTGCCAGATGTATTTATGAAGATGACACTTATTTATCTCAGCAAACCTGCTTCTGTTCAAAGAGCAATTAAGAATAGGAATGAGGCCACTGTATACTCAAACATGCAGTGACAGATGACACAGTTAAGTACGCAATACTTAGGCATTCATTTAAATGTTGGTAAGAGTACCCCATTTCTCAAGTTTGATATCATGTTTGAAGTTTTAAAGCTTTATTACTAATGGAGTTTTTACATAATCAATGATAATGTTAAGATATTTTTGTTCTGGTTGTTAATATTGAATTCAAGATATATTGATGCCCAATTGCTTTTTTTTTTCTTTTCTTTAAATATGCTAAAGGTGATACTGATAGCCAACAGGTCAATGGTGACAACTACTGTGATAACTACAGTGGAGACTGAGGGGCACACAGAGGCATTCAGGGGTATGCACAAGTGTATAGCTTGTCTTCTGTACCCGGCACACCCATCAATGACAGGCAAGGGCTGATTGATGGTTAACTGCAAAGTAATGATTTCCTGGGCCTCTCAGTCATTTGTCTAACTATTCTGGCTTGGTGTTTATCATCTGACTAGAAACAGAAGACCTGATTGAATGTGCATTTCTGGAAGCTCCAGAGATTATTAAAGTCCAATTGTCAGCCCATAAATCATTCTAAGGTTTTTGTAGTACGTGACTCTGAGGCACCCAGGCTACTAATTGCAGATTTCCTTCTAAAGCTTTTATGATAACCAAAGTGCAATTCTCAATTCCCCTGTGACTTAGTCTTACATTTACAGACTGAGTAATGTCACTATTCAGGCTTCAGAAGAAATTTAAAGTTTTTTGGAAGGCTAGCCATATTATGGTTGGCTGAAGGATCTGCCATCTGATCTCCCAATAATGTACAATATTAGCTATATAAATGTAATCTGTGTATTTCCAATCCCTTTATCTTTTTTGATTATTTCCAAGGCTTTTTGATTTCTTATTTTTCCCTAAATTATTTGCCAAAATATCATTTTATTCAAGATAACTGAGATTCAATTCAAGAAACATTTATTGTGGCACTACTATTGTGAAGCTATCTTATGGGATCACTGCTTTTTTTTTTTTTAACCCTTATAATCAGCTGTAAAACACATAGATCCGCTGATCACAGAACATTCTGCAAAGGGATGAGTGCCGTAATGGATGTACAGAGGGATACAGAACCATGGAAGCTTCCCTAGTGGTGTTTAACTCTAAGCTAGAAGATGAGAATTCCTCTTGGGGTCCAAGAAATATAAGAGCACTTCAAAGGGAACTTAAATCAAATATAGAGAACACTCTGTTTGGGAGAACAGTGGCCCAAAATAGAGGCCTTTTTAAGAAGGGAAAAGCCAGAATGGAAGCTTGAAAGGGAATCTGGGACTAGTTAAATTCAATTCAGACTCTTCTTGGTCCTATTCTTCTGGAATCATCCCAGTTCTGTGTACTCCTACCCCAAAACCATAGTGGGGTATTATTAGTTCCCAGGATGTCTATCTAAACTGGATTTCCTGTTTTCATACTAGTCACTTCCTTCCTTCCTCTAACCACAATTTTTTATGCCATGGGCAGAATGATGTAACCAAGATGCCAATCTGATCTCTGTAGCTCCCACCTGCTCCAGCCCATGTGTTCATACACAGTCCTCTATGATCTGGCCCTGGCTCTCTTTCCAGTTCCATTTTGAGGGAATGTTTCTTTTTCTCAGACTGGTGGTAATGAGGTACACTACAAAGTGAAATTCAGAAGTAGAAGAAATGAGATTTGGGTATTTAGGCATTTATGCTTTATATCTTTATTGTTTTTTTTTTCATTGCCTGGAAGATGATAATCATTCAATAAGCATTTTCTAAATAAATTTGAACTATATTTTCAGAAATAGGAGCTCACTATTGGCATATGAGAACCTAAAAAAAAAAAATAATAAATATTTGTAGAATCTAGAATAGTGTATCCAAGTGGTGGTTTGGGTGGAATAAAGTTTAACTCTCCATAATATCTATCAGGAACCCCTATAAAGTTCAAGTAATAATAGTAATAATAATAGAGATGGACTAAGGACTGTCTTTCAACCTTAGAGTAAGTGTGAAAGTATCTTTGGAAACTTTTGCTGTTTTTCTGAATCCATACTATACAAACTAAATAAGAAGAGAATACTATTATGTACATTTAAATTCAAACAAGTCTCCTTGTCTCCCTTTCCAAGCAGATCATCAACCTTATGTTCTTTCCATATAGATGCTAGAGCTGCCCTCTAAATATCCACTATGTGGAACAAGAGAGAGAACAGACTAAGGTGGAGTGAAAAAATTAAAAGCAGCAAAAGGATCCAATTGAAGGAGGACATTGTAAATCTGTAATGATATTAAATGGCAACATTTTCAAATTTTTTAGTTTGGGTTTTGGTAGGGCAAACGCCAATGGTCTAAAAGATTTGAGTGTGTGCTAAGGGTGGCTGTGGTAATTAATCCATGAGGAGAAGACAAAAGTCAGAGGGGCATATAGCAGAGTGGGCAGGCGAGAAAATACAGACAGCTAAGCCCAATTTATTCTGCTTAAACTGGAAATTAAGGCTTTGAGTTTCTTTGGACAGAATGTCAAGGAGGCAAGTTAGATAATATTTAGGAAGAGAATAGAATGGGTCTAGTAATGTTGTCAGTGAAAGCAATTGTTTGGGTCCATCCCTACCCTCTTTCTTCTAGGCAGTCAGTTGCTATTATCTACTATTTTTTCTCAGGCCATGCAAGCTTAGAAAGACCTCTTATCATGGTTATAAATCAAGAAAAGCACCTGAAGTTAGTTTAGAAAAGCCTGTGGATGCTCTCTCAGCATCATTTCCTTTTGGTTAGAATTGTCCTAACTCATGCATTATATCACTCATCCATTCAACAAATATTTGTAGAGAGCTGACTCTGTCAGACACTGTTTCAAGTGCCGGGTTATAACAGTAAATAAAGAGGCAAGATTCCTGTTCTTATAGAACTTAATATTATGGGCTGTGGAGAGTGATTCTAAATGACTATTCATACAAGTAAAAGTAAAAAAAATAAAAGATAATTTGTACAAACTAGTAAGATAGACTTAAAAAAAAATGGAAAGGATAATGTTGGGGTAGGATGGGACAGCTTCAATTGGGGTTTAGGAAAGACCACTCTGAGAAGTTCAAATGTGAGCTGAGAACTGATGGACACCAAAGAGCCAGCCATGGAACAATATGAATGTAGAACACTCAAGGCAGAGTAAGGACAGAAATAATGATCTGAGGCAGGAATGAACTTGCAATGAGGCTGGAGCACAGGAAAGATCTTACAAGAACAATAACGTGCTCAGGTGAAAGGGAGTGAGGGAGAACGAAGTATCAGTTAAGGGCAAACAAGAAGGCAGAAAACAATTTTCTTCTTTGAAAGGTGGTGCAGGTTATGGTAAATGGTCTAAATATATTCCTACCTAAAATAGGAAGCTATTGTTAGGGAGCTATTGCTGGTGGTATTGTCTAAGATAGAAGGGGTGTAAATGGAAAGAAGTAGATGGACTCATGATGTTTTTAGGGATTGAACAGATAGGGCTTTGTCTTTGGTTGATTTGGATATGAAAGAAAATGAGAAATCAAAAATCAGTCTAGGTTTTTAGTCTGACTAAATAGGGGTACAGTTTCTCAATGTGGGAGAAGACTTCTCCAGTTCCACCATGGTAGAATTTGAGCCCCACAGAAGAGATAGTGTCCAACCATTCTAAATACACAAGGATCTATCTGCAACTCAGAGTATACAAATTATGATTGTAAACTGAAGACTTTTCACCCCTGCTGCTTATCTCTTTAGCATGACCGAACATCTAGTCACCTCAGATGTAGTGCTGTAATCACCTGTGACTTCTCCATTTGCTTCCATACCAATCCTCTCTGACACACTCAGTCATGTGGACTGTACTTCTAAAATGTCTCTTAAAAGTGTAGCCTCAGCTATATTGCTATTGACATTGTCCAGGTCTGCTCAGAGTCTTCAATGGGCCATTGTTTCATACCCCCAATTCGGCTTCCAGGTTTTCCCTTCTCTGCTCCTTCCCATTAAGCTACAAAGCTGCTGCCATAGTTGTCTTTATAAATCAAGGATTGGATATATTTATGGACCTATGTGGAACAGAAAAAACTTAAAAAATGTGATGACATCCATCTTGTGAGTTAACACTGAATTCCTGAGCATGTAATGTAACAGACATTTCCAAGGGCACATGATTGAAACAATGCCATTCTATCTGATAAAATTTTAACTTGCCTGAAAAGGAATGAAAAAATAGGACCTCTGTATCTATATTTATATCTTATTCAATTGAGTGGCATATGTGTGCCAATTGTCCTTTCTTGAGACGGACTATACATTATGCATTTTGATATTGTGTCCTTTGGATCTGTTTAATGATTTCCAGTCACTGGTCAGAAGATACCTCCTATTACTATATGTCATGTCCAAGGGAGTTTTAAGCATCTGGGATGCCAGCAGGGCAGGTCATCTGAGACAATGCCAATAGTACCTACTCCAGCCACAACGGATACAAGGGAAAAGGACCATAGTCAAGTAGAGAATTCTTTGTCCGAAGAGCGTACAAAATACTGGAGAGGTTTCTTTTTTATTTTTTTTGAGGGCTGTGTCACTAGCCCTCATATGTGGGACCGAACCAGGGCCGCTGGCTTACCAAGCCAGTGCTTAACCGCTGTGCCACTCGGCTGGCCCAGGAGAGGATTCTTTGTAAGAAACTGAAAGACACCATAGGACTTAGGACCATTGTATATGTCTGCTCCAGAGATCTAATATAATCTGACATCATGTTTAAAAAAAAAAAAAATATATATATATACATACACACACACACACACACACACACACACACACACACATATTAATTGGGGAATCGGGGGAGGGGAACAGACAAGTTGCTGTCTTTTTGTTCCTCAGTCTAGTTGTTGAAGACATTGCCTCACTGGCCCATGTTGGCATGTCATTGCATTATTCCCGGATGAGGCAGATCATTTGCCGGCCTCTGGATGGGTGTTCACTGCAGCTATTGGCAGCTCATGTTGCCTGCCAGCTGCTCACGCTGGCTGCCAGCCACTCACTGTAGCCTATGGCAGCCCACTGCAGCAGGGGCCGCAGCCTACACTGTCGCCAGGCCTCGCACAGCCCAGCTCGAGGTGGAGCTGTTGTTCACCATCTTAGCTGTAGAGGGCAGTGTCACTGGCCCTCATAAATGCGATCCGAACTGGGGCCGCTGGCAACCCCAAACTAGCTCTTAACCAATGCGCCACTCGGCCGGCCCTGACATGTTTTGATAAAACTGTCCTTTGCTAAAACCTGGTAAATAGGCTCACCCATTCAGGGGGTGCCTGGGTGTTTTGTTGAGTATTTCAGAAGAGTATATAAATTACTATAAAATAACTAGTGTATTCTCAGTCATGGGGAACTAAGTTGCATCATTTTATTATATTCAATTACATTCTCACATTTTCTTGTGAATTTTTTCATATGTGGAAGTCCCGACTCTTCGAATAGTTTGTAAATTTGTTTTTAGGGCATGGATGTTGTCAAATATTCATCTATTTCCATAAACATCAAAAGAAAATTGGGGTTATTCATGAGCACTTGTTGAGCTTAAATCAATTGCTTCCAGGGTCAAATAACTTAAGCTAATATCAGCTATAGCCTTACCTAGAATTACCAGAGGAAAAAAACACCATATGGAGATGGGAAGAATACCCCTGAGTTATAGTAAGGGTTCCATTAAAAAGAAGGTGAAAGAAAATGTATCAGAGATAAATTTCTTTTACTGGACAAAGTAGTAAGGGGTGAGCCTTGGGAAGAGATTTACTGTCTGGTTTTTCTGAGATGACAAGGCACCAGCAAGGTCTATAAATAATAAACTCATAAGAAATTATAGAAAAAGCCAGACGAATTCAAAGCTAAATGGACTTTGAGTTCTTATGAATTTGTTCCCAAGTTAACCTCATAAAATTACCCTTGATTTAAAATTTCACAGTCACTCCCTCAATGGGCGCACATTAGAGGTGCGGCGGGTAATTACTATTTTTTAGCATTACATACAATTTAGATCAGATTCAGGCAATACAGGGTAAATTATTTCCCTTGAATCTGGCCTTAACCACAGAGTCTAATTATCTAAACAGGGCAGTTAGCAAGGCAGAGAGAACCCATTATCTAAAGCAGGTTTTTTGCAAAATGCCAGTTCACTTATTATTTATTGGCCAAAAAAGCAATCTGGCCTTGAGTATGAAGTCATTTTCTAAAATTCATCTTGGAATCTAGTAAACCCAGAGAAACTGGGTGGAAGTTGAGCATAGGAGCAGCAAACACATGTTTCCTAGACACAGCCTGACAGGACGGTGAAGAAAGCATTTCTTATGTTAACATTTTGATGCCAGCAATCTCTGCAGAGGTGTATTTGCATTCAGAATGTGAAGTCACAGAAGCAACATGATCTAAAAGCTTGTCATGTGTTAAATGGCTCACAGTGTTTTGCAGACAACAGGAAGTTTCACTTGCACAAAGTACTAGAATTAATGCGGTCGGGTAGGTGACAAGCTCTTAAACTGATACATATGTCAAGGAACGGAGCTCCTCATAACCAACCTGTCAGACTTGATTATGTTCGGGGAAAATACCCCACATACAAATGTGACTTTGTTTATTAAATCTAACATGTTAAATGCAGTCTGCTGCTAAAAATGACTCTCATTTTTATATAGGAGAATGCCTTTTCATAAACTAATGGAGAATAATTTAAACAACATTAGCTATAAAGAGTTGAGAATACATTATTATAGTTTGCATTAAAATGTCATGAGATCAGAGAAGCTTAGAAAAACTGATTTGATGGAATCTTATTTCCTTGCAAGTTCATTTTATTTCAAGTAGGGTCAACAGTGTCTTAAAATATTGTCTCTCGTAAACAGAACAACTCAATCTTAGTTCCTAATGCAGGTATTCGGAAACATTGGGTTGTTGGAAATGTCATGATATATTTTTTCCTATGTTTTTCATTGCAAAAAAGCATCATGACTTCTCTAACAACCCAATAGTTCATTGGGGCTAATGAAAAAGAATGAAGAAGGAGGGGAGAATCCTGTTTCTGAAGCAGAAGAACTTGCCAAGCGTTTGCTGTCTGAGGGCTTTGCTATTAAAACCAATGTGACAGTGTCATCTTGCTAATCTTTAGTGAATGAAGCATATTTGCACAGGGGCAATATCAAAGATGCCATCATAGTTTAAGCCCAGTAGTAGGTCTAGTGTCCAATGACTCTTCCAAAGGAATAGAGACAAACTCATGAAAGCTAAGTGAGTTAACAGTCAGGTATAAGGATTAAATATTGTGGCAGCATCTGAGTATGGACGATGCAGAGCAACAGGACTGTGTGTGGCCCAACCTTGAACTAGGCAAGTCCATAGGGGTAGGAGACATGTAGTGGAGAAGCCAGAATGGACCAGGGAACTATTATATGACTAACTAGTTAGTCTCTTGAGCCACTTGAGCAGAGTGACTTTATTCTGAGTATCCTAAATATAGGGAATCAATATAGTCTATGGCTATAAGAGGAGAGGTTGTAACATCACTGGGACTCGTTCTCTCAATTGATTCTTCTACAGATTTCAGAGCTATAAACCTCACATTGCTAGCAATAGCCTTGCCTCTGTATTTCTCATGTATTACCTCTATGATCTTGGGCATGTTATTTAACTTCCCAAGCCTCAGTTTCTGCATCTGTAAATTGAATATGAGCATTTTGGGTTGCAGTGAAGCAGCTACATAAGCACTTAATAAAGTAAGCGGCATATAGTGATTGAAGAACAATAATATTAACTTTTTTAGTATTGCCCTGTGTTCCTTATATCACCCCAAATCACAATGAATTAAGACAAGATTGTTGCCAACCTTGGGATGGGCCCTAGCTCTGTGGACTTAATAGCCTCAGATATGTTTAGGGGCATGTTGAGTGGCCCAGGCAAATGGTAGCTGTAAGGTCTTTGTGGGGACAGTGGATCTCCATAGTGTCTGCTCTTTGCAGACACCTTGGGAGCTTTATAAAAACGAATTCTGTGGTCCCAGTCTCAGATATTCCAATATGATTGATGTGGAGGGTGACCTGGGTATCAGATTTTTTTAAAAGCTCCCCAGCCCAGTGAGTCTAATGTGCTACAAAGACTGGTGTCACAATCTTGGACAAGAGCCAAATGAGTGAATGGACATCTGACAGGCTAAAGATTTCTCAAAAAGAGGCTGAGCTATGTGAATGGTTACTGTGTAAACCAGCCCTAATAGGGAGATGAACTTAGACCTGACTGTAAATTTTACACAAAAAGAATGAGCCAAGAGAGACTAGTATATTATTAATTGGAAAGTTTAAATTCCTTCAACATCCAGTAGGCTGATGATTTATGACAAAAATAAAATCAGTTCTAGAAAGCTTAAAACCTACAGTTTATATGAACACCTGAGTTGTATATTGAGAGAGGGAGAGGGAGAGAGGGAGAGAAGGAGGGGGGGGAGAGAGAGAGAGAGAGAGAGAGAGAGAGAGAGACAGAGAGAGCGAGACAGAGAGAGAGAGAGAGAGAGAGAGAGAGAGAGAGAGAGAGAGAGAGAGAGAGAGAGAGAGAGAGAGAGAGAGAGAGAGAAGAGAGGAATGGGGATGCAGTAAGGACAGAGATAAAAAGGAGGTCAGCACAGACAGCCTTATGAATGTGCAATTTCTGGGTACACCAAGCATTTCAAGTTCTATATCTGATGAATAATTATACTTCAAACCTGAATACTCCTGTGAGTTTATAAGTGTCGGATTGTCAGAAAATTCATGACATATTTTTTCTATGTTTTTCATTGCAAAAATGCGTCATGACTTTTCCGACAACCCAATAAATTTAATAGTGAAGTAGAAGGAAGCCTGGAAGTACTTGATGCAGAAGAAAAAATAAAAGAGGGATATTTAAAGTCATGAGTAGACTAAGCAATGAGAAACCAGTAAAATAAAGGAAGGTAGAGTGCAAAAAAAAAAAAAAAAATGAGCTGGCCGAGTGGTGCGGTGGTTAAGCACTGGCCTGGGAAGCCAGCGGCCCCGGTTCGGTCCCACATATGAGGGCCAGTGATACTGCCCTCAAAAAAAAAAAAAATGAAATTAATATGTTCAAAGGAAGGAGAAATAACAGAAAGGAAAGTGAATAAGTAGCAGTATAGGTAGGAAATCACTCTTGCTTTTGGAAGAGATTCTGATTATGATGGGCAGTCTGCCCTCTCTCCTGACAGGCTCATGGTACTTACACAAGTGTCTTCTCCTTCATTAGCAGGTGGCAGGGGACTTAGCAGCCCATTGCATATGTTCTTATCTTTGAGTCTCTAACCAGAAGCACTAATAGTGGAAAGACAATAAGCAAGCAAGGGCTGATGGATGAATGCTCCCTTAAGAGCAAGTAGGAGAGCCGAATTTGGGTCTCAGTTTTCAAAGAAGAAAGTAATCTAATCACTTCTTAATCTCTTATTTTGGCAGCTGGGACTTGTTCTCTCAATAGATTCCTCTACAGATTTCAGAGCTATAAACCTCACATTGCTAACAACAGCTTTGCCTCTGCAGTCCAGCGTACAGCACCAAGGTCATTTGTGATTTGCATAATTAGCAGTTCTAATTTATTTTTTTTTCTTTCAAAAATCAGAGTTGTGATAAAAATAGAAATATTATAATATTCTTGTTCTTCAAATGGTTTTCATTCTGGTTTGCAATTGTTTTTAGGTACTACACAAGTGTAATAATTAGGATTTATTATCAAGATGATTGGAACACTGAATCACTATAATGACCTCTGTCTATATAAATCATGGCAGCATGTTCCCATAAATGATAGTTTTATAGCCGTTTCTGGAATCTAAATGCAAGGAAACAAAATAATGCTATCTTGCTGAGACAGACTCTACCTCCAAGAATATTAAGTGGAATTGTCTTTTCTAGAGTGAAAGTTACAAGCATTTCCCTTCAGAGCAGCAAGTGGAGGGTGATCGCATTCAAATGGGGTCACCAGATGGCAGGGCCCACCCCTGCCAGATGTTCCAGTACCCGTGGCACCTATTGAGAAAGGAGATGAGAAGCTTTGTACACGGTTTACCAACTTCTCCACTAAATCACCAACTTCTCGAAAACCACAGCTCATTCACTCTCCCCAGGGAGCAAGAAATAAAAGAAAGCTTGTGTAAGGAATGGTTTTACTTTATCCTTTTTTAGGGGAAGGAGGGTTCCTATATGAATATTTTTTCTGACTTACTGGGTGCCCTGGGACTTATTTCACTGTTTTCAACACAGTGCTTTCCTTTGTAATCCATGTAAAGATGGCTTCGTTTTAGTTTATTTTTTTTCCAATTTTATTGAGATATAATTGATATATAACATTGTATACATTTAAAGTGTATAACCTAATAATTTGATATGTGCATATATTTCAAAATGATTATCCCCAAAGTTTCATTAACATCCATCATCTCACAGAGTTAAAATTTATTTTTGTTGTGATGAGAACTTTTAAGATCTACTCTCCTAGCAACTTTCACATAAAAATACAGTATTAACTAAAATCAGCATGATGTACATTACATCCCCAAAAGCTATTTATTTTATACTTGGAAGTCTGTAACCTTTGACTGCCTTCACGCAATTCCTCTACCCTCCACCTTACCCCTCTGGCAACCACAAATCTCTGTTTCTATGAGTTTGCTGTTTTTAGCTTCCACACATAAGTGAGATAATATAGTATTGGTCTTTTTCTGTCTGACTTATTTCATGAAACATAAAGTAAATCAATCACAAATGCAAATCAAAACCACAATGAGATATCATCTCACACCTGTTAGAATGGTTATCATCAAAAAGAGATAACGAGGGCCGGCCGAGTGGCGCATTGGTTAAGAGCTGGTTTGGGGATGCCAGCAGCCCCGGTTCTGATCCCACATATGAGGGCCAGTGACACTGCCCTCTACAGCTAACAACAGCTCCACCTGGAGCTGGGCTGTGTGAGCCCCGGCGACGATGTAGGCTGCGGCCCCTGCTGCAGTGGGCTGCCACAGGCTACAGTGAGTGGCCAGCAGCCAGTGTGAGCTGCCAGTAGCCGCGATGAGCAACATCCAGAGGCCGGTGGCTGATATGCCTCACCCAGGAAGAGCTCCATGATGATAGCAACATGGGCAAGTGAAGCAACATCCTCCGCAACTAGACTGAAGAACAAAAAGACAGCAACTTGTCTGTTCCCCTCCCCCAATTCCCCAATAAAATCTTTTAAAAAAAAGAGATAACGAATGCTGGTGAGGATGTAGAAAAAAGAGAACACTTGTGCACTGTTGGTAGAAATGTGAATTTGTGCAGCCACTATGAAAAATAGTATGGAGAGCCCTCAACAAAATTAAAAATAGAACTACCAAGTGTTCCAGCAATTTCACTTCTGGGTATATATTTGAAGGAAATGAAATCACTAACCCAAAGTGATATTTCCACCTCTATGTTTGTTGTAGGATTATTTACAATAGCCAATAAATGAAAACAACCTAAGTGTCCACTGACAGATAAATGGATAAAGAAAAATGAGATATATACTTGTGTGTGTGTGTGTATATATATATATTGCATTGCTGGACAATGGGGATAAATTCTGAGATGTGCAACATTAGGAGATTTCATTGTGCAAACACAGAGTGCACTTACACATACCTAGATGGTATAGCCTACTACACACCTCCGCTATATGGTACAGCCTATTACTCAAGGCTATCAGGCTATACAGTATGTTACTGTACTGAATACTGTGGGAAAACATAACATAATGGTATTTGTGCATTGAAACATAGAAAACGTACCGTGAAAATACAGTGCAAAATAAAAAATGGTAGGGCCGGCCGAGTGGTGCAGTGGTTAAGCGCTGGCTTGGGAAACCAACAGCCCTGGTTGGGGTCCAACATATGAGGGCCAGTGACACTGCCCTCAAAAAAAAAAATGGTATACCTGTGTGTGTCACCTACCATGGAAGGAGCCTGCAGGATTGGAAGTTGCTCTGGGTGAGTCAGTGAGTGAGTGGGGAGTGAATGTGAAGGCCTAGGACATTACTGTACACTACTATATACTTTATAAACACTTTAGCCTGCACTAAATTTATAAACAACACAAGATTAAATCAAGCACAAGAGAAAATGGTGCAATCAAGAGACGTGGAAAACATGTGACATATGAGACAATAGCCAGCATAGCGTGGCATACTGTTTTACGGCAAACATTTTTTCTTTTTTATAAGTAGCAAGAGTACCCTTTGAGGTATGATAACTATTATAGTATAGTAAATACATAAACTAGTAACGTGGTCGTTTATTATTATTGTCAAGTATTATGTACTGTATTTAATTGTATGTACTATACTTTTATAGGGCTGGTGGTGCAGTAGGTTTGTTTACACCAGCATTGCTACAAACACATGAGTAACACATTACATATGCTACGATATCACCATGGCAATTACGTCACTAGGTAATAGGAATTTTTACAGCTCCATTATAATCTCATGAAACCATCACCGCATAATCAGTCAGTTGTTGACAGAAATGATAATGAAATACAATTCAGTCATAAAAAGGAAAACAATCTTGCCATTTGCAACAACATGGATAAAACTTTAGGGATGACTATACATGCTAGTCTGCTATACAACCTGGTTTTTGCCAGTTGTTTTGGCATATTTATTAATTGTATTTCTGTTCCCTCTGTAAAAATACATATCCTTAGAAAACAAAGTATATGGTCACCCTATTGACTTCCCTTCATATCACCATCCCTCACTTCCACCTTCTCCACCACCACACAAATCTGTCAAGATATTCCGGATTTTACTAAATAATTGGAGGAACTTACAAAGAGCAAAGAGTGAATTAAAGAATTTCAAATGAAATACAGTATGTACAATTTTCCTTATAGTCCAAGGAAAAAACGACTCAATATACTTTTCCTTTCAGGGGTCCACCCATGGATGTACCTCAGTTCCTAATGTTTGCCACACCCTAAAGACTACACTGAGTTGCATACACTGGGTGTGTGTATGTGTATAGGTGTGCAAATAGAAGTGGGCTCAGTCTCCACGAATGTCTATTAAGCTATTCTAAATATACATGCAATCTTAATAATAGCTTGCTTATTACATATGAAAGGCAGAAACAATTTTAATAGAGGTCCACTGGGCTTCTCTTCCAACCAGCCTATCATGATGAGACCCTGCTGCACAGAAACTTTGGCCCCTGCACCTCCCACACCCACTCTGAGAGCACCATGAATTCTCCGCAGTGTCAGACCCAACACACCTCATGGGAGTCCGTCTCACTCTAGGGTCCGTCTCTTCTCCCAGAAGTTCTCAGTAGCAGACTAGTACGTAGTTATGCATTTCCCAAATCTGATTTATTTAATATGTTTTTTAAAAAATACATTGGAGGACGGAGCAGAGACAAAGTACTGTGGAGGCCAGAGCTGAACAGTTTATCCTGGATTTTGGTAAGCTACATCCAGTCTCCTCTGAGGACCTCTTATCAATATGAATTGACTTTATTGTCTCTCTAAGCATCCAGCAAATAATTGTTAAAATACATCCTCACACATGCATGCACATGTACACAAAACCATCCCAAGACAATCATCAGTTCTCAGAAACAGCACAATCTCAATTTAAAATGAGAGAGAAAAATGTGCATCTATTGCTTTATTATTGGCAAGATCACTGATGTCCCCACAGTGGAGGTGGCATTCTACATGTTTTATGCTGAGTAATATCAGCTGCATTTCCCTAGTCTGTCTGTTTTCACAATGTCCTCTTAAGCCTGCAAAGATTAAGAAACAGACATAAAACATTACAGAATCTCTGAATGGCTTCTCAATTAGATTCACAAAAATTCAGCTAATGGTTGATAATACAATCTGGGAAAACCAGAAAAAAAGTGCAGAAGGAATGCCTCTTACTTCCCAGCCACTGTCTAGAGGGGGAATAATTTCATTTCTATTGTTGTAATATTGAAAAAAAACAACAACAGTGAAAACATCTTACATTTCATTCTCTATTGTCTTTTTTATTTCTGCATTTTCTCTTGCATTTAAACTACTTCTGCCTTAAGCACAGTTACATTACACAGGATGTTATGTGTAGTCAATAAGCAATGCCATGAAAAAAAAAAACAATAAAAAAAGGCTTACAGCTACTTAATGTTTTCTGGTGCAAAAATACGATGATATTGAATATATATCCAAACAGGTGGGTCAGCCCACATATTAACACAGCCCACATATTAACACAGAAAATTTGTTTCTGTTTTATTTGTTTATTTTGTTCTTTAGATTCCATATATAAGCAAAATCACATTGCCTCTGTCTTTCTCTGTCTGACATACTCCACCTAGTACAATACCCCCAGGTCCATCCATGCTGCCACAGCTGGCAAGAACCCACTCCCTTCCATGGACGAGCAATGTTTCATTTTATAATGTATCATCTCCTTTTTATTAATTCCTCCACTGATGGACACCCAGGCTGCCTCCACATTTGGCTATTGTAAACAATACTGTGATGAACATACAAATACACACATGCCCTCAAAGTAGCATTTTGGGTTTCAAGTGGGATTACTGGGTGCTTCTTTGTCTCTTGTTATAGCCCTTGATTTAAAGTCTCTTTTGTCTGGTATAAATGTTGCTACCTGAGATCTCTCTCTCTCTCTCTCTCTCTCTCTCTCTCTCTCTCTCTGTTTCCACTTGTAATATAATTTTCCCATTCCTTTATTTTCAGTCTGTATCTTTGATCTGAAGTGAGTCTCTTATAGGCAGCATATGTATGGCTCTTGTTTTATTATCCATTCAGCCACCCTATTTCTTTTCGTTGGAGCATTCAATCCATTCACATTTAAAGTAATTGTTGACAGGTAAGTAGTTATTGCCATTTTATT
Organism: Aselliscus stoliczkanus; assembly: GCA_033961575.1. Lineage (NCBI taxonomy): Eukaryota > Metazoa > Chordata > Mammalia > Chiroptera > Hipposideridae > Aselliscus > Aselliscus stoliczkanus. Next base: position 65,862,745 of record CM066730.1, on the reverse strand, counting down.
ATTTATATTTTTTATCTTTTTTTTTTCTTCTTAAAGGAGTCCCTTTAACATTTCTTATAACACTGGTTTGGTGGTGAGGAACACCTTTAGCTTTTCATTGTGTGAGAAGTTCTTTATCTGTTCTTTGATTCTAAATGATAGCCTTAGTGGATAGTGTAATCTTGGTTGTAGGTCCTGGCTTTTCATCACTTTGAATATTTCCTGCTAATCCCTTTTGGCCTGCAAAATTTGTTGAAAAAGCAGTTGACAGTCTCATGGGAACTCCCAGGTAGGTAACTAACTGCCTTTCTCTTGCTGCTTTTACAATTCTCTTTTTGTCTTTAAACTTTGGCATTTTGATTACAATTTGTCTTCGTGTGAGCCTCTTTGCGTTCATCTTGCTTAGGGCTCTGTGCTTTCTGGGCTTGTATGTCTATTTCCTTTGCCAGGTTACAGAAGTTTTGGTCATTATTTCTTCAAATAGGTTTTCAATTCCTTGTTCTCTCTCTCTTCTCCTTCTTGTAATCCTATGTGAATACTGGCATGCTGGATGTTGTCCCAGAGGTCCCATAAACTATCCTCACATTTTTGGATTCTTTTTTCTTTTTGCTGTTCTGTTTCGGTATTTTCAGCTATCTTATCTTCTAAATTGCTGATTCAGTCCTCTGCTTCATTTATTCTACAATTCTTTCGAATGTATTTTTCATTTCAGTTATTGTATTCTTAATTTCTGACTGATTTTTTTCATGTTCTCTATCTTCATTTTTATGTTTCCTATCTCTTTGTTAAAGTTCTCTTGGAAGTCATTAAGCATCTTTATAAGCAGTGTTTTGAACTCTGTGTCTGGTGGATTCTTTGTCTCCATTTTGTTTAGCTCTTTTCCTAGAGCTTTGTTCTGTTCTTTTATTTGAGACATGTCTCTTTGTCTCCCTATTTTGGCTGCCTCCTTGGGTTTGGTTCTTTGTGTTAGGTAGGGCTGCTTTATCTCTTGATATTCATAGAGTGGCCTTGTATAGTAGGTTTGTTTGGGAACCAGTGCCACAGTCTCATTGGGCACTAGATCCAGGTGTTCCAGGTGTGTCCCTTGTGTGTGTTGTGTGTGCCCTCTTGCTGTAGTTGAGCCTTGGACCCTTTTCATGTCAATGATAGGGTTTAACCCTCAGGCTGATTTGTGAGGCTTAGCTGTAACTATGCTGGAGGAACTGTGGTAGGGGCTGACCCTATGGAGCAGGATACATTTTAGCAGGGCTCTGGTGGCTGCTCAGTCTGCCCTTTGAGTGTGTTGTCTTTGGAGGCAGACAAGTGATGCTCTGGCTCAATATGAAGCTAGCCACCACAACCCCCAGGCCTCTTGGGAGGGATTCCACCACAAGCCAAGTACAGCTGCAGCCTGTGCCCTGCCCAGGGCCACCTGGTATGAGCCACAAAGCAATCCACAAATGGCTACCACTTGCGCTGGGCTTGGAGATACTTTGAGAGGCAAAGCTACAAATCAAGGCTGGCTATCACTAGTGCCAGACTCAGGTCTGCTCAGACAGAGGTACAGAACATGCCAAAGCCAGATGCTGCTTGTTTGGGTTTTGTAAACCTTTGAGAGATTTTAGGAAAGTCTATAGCATGAGCCAAGACAGGCTATTTGTATGGAAAAGCCACTGGAAGCAGCTTTGCTGTGCCCCAAATTTGAGTGGTGTCAGGAAATCAACAGTGGGGAATAATGGTGTTAGCCAGGTTGATGGAGACTCAGATATGGTGGCCACCTGAGTCTGCATACTGGGAGAGGGGAAGGCTCAACAAAGAAACAATGGATTCTGCCAGCACTTCTGTCTGGGAGAAAGCTGCCCCTCCAGCCCTCTCTCTGCAGCCAGACAACTCAGTTCTTCCCTACATGTCCAAGATGCCTGTCAAGCTGCTGCTCCAGTGCTAGAGCTCAGAAAGTGAGTCCGTCAGGGAGTAGGTCTGTGCACAGGCCCTATAAGAGGAACACCTAGGATTCCAGCTGCCCTCGTCTCTCTTAGCCACAATATCCACTGTTTTTCACAGCCAGAGGTCATGGGGTCTTCTCTCTGGCACAGGAACCCTGAGCTAGGGAGCCAGGTGTGGGGCTGGGATCCCTTGCTCCATCAGGGGAACCTCCACAGCTGAGATAACCCTCCTGATTTTTAATGGCCACATGGAGATGTGGGATCTACCTGTTCGACATCTCTGCCCCTCATAACAGTCTTGAGATAGCTTCTTCTGTATGTTCTTAGTTCTTAGGGCTTTGGCTCAATTAGACTTCAGGTGATTATCAACGATGGTTGTTCTGTAGTTTAGTTGTAATTTTGATATGGTTGTGACAGGAGATAAGCACAGCATTTACCTACTCTGCCATCTTGACCAGAAAAATACCACACAGAAGCTTTTCATTTTCAACAAAAGTGAGACAGCAAGGATAATGAACAAGATACAATGATGTCAAGGAGAAGTGAATTAAAATCCTGGGACTGCCCCTTACTGCCTCTAACATTGGGTAAGTTACTTAAATTTCCCTGAGCCTCAATTATCTTAAATGAAAAATAGATATAATATTCCCTATCTTATACAGTTCTTAGGAAAATAAGAAGGCAAATTAAAAACAAATATCTAACATTATGTGTGGTATACTTCCACTTCCAAATAAGTTGCTGCCCAGTACCTAAGGGGCAGTCTCACCTGGTTGCTTGATCCTACCTCAAACTCGACATAGCAAAAGTGAGAATACCATCTTCCTTCCAATCCACTTTTTTTCTTTGAAAAACAAAGCAAAACAAAAAATAGTGACCAACATTTGTGAATCATCAGTGGTCATTCCATCTCTCTTACATTCAGTAAGTCAATGAATCCAAAGTCCACTTCAAAACAATTTTCATTTTTTTTCTCCTCCATTTCCCATGGCCACTGTCAGGTCTCCATAATCTCTCTTCTGGATGACTGCAGTTTTCACTGATCTTCCTGCCTCTAGTCTCTGCTGTTTTAAATCTATGCTTTCAATTTTCCTTGAGCAATTGTTTTGAACTACAAGTAAGATCGCATACTTGCCCTTCTTGAAATAATTGGGTGACTCACCTTTGCCTATAGAGTCATTTTCAGTTTCTTAGTTTGATATACACAGAATCTTCATTGGCCCTGTTAGACCCTCATTTTTCTGCTACTTCTCAGCAGGGACTCTCTAGGCAGCCACTAGTTATTTTTCCCTGAATGTATCACTCTTGCACGAGTCTCTGGGCCTTTGTACATACAACTTCCTTTAAAATGTTTTTCCGTTAACTATTGAATTGTTCTACCTAAGCCATTCTTTGAACTCAACTGGAAAGACTCCAACAGGGTTGACTGCTCAGTCTTATGATTCTAAGCTACTTGCAAATAAAGACTACTTAAATGTCTTCTGCCTAACTAACTCAAGAGCATGAGCATTTTGTCTTTGAATCTTCAATACCTAGCACAACACCTGGCACCTCGCCAGGATCACTGCCTGTACTGAATAAACATGTGAAGGAATGAGCAAGTGGAAATGGAAACACTCATTTATTTGAACTGACATGTGTTATAGGCATCATCATAAAAGAAGGCGGTAGTTGTGAAGTGAAAACGCTGTGGACACATAAACCTGAAGGCTGGAAAGAGTGATAACTACTATATCCGAAAAGAAATGTCAAAATGAATTTGCACTGTTTATTTTAAATGCACCCAGCCTGCTTTGGTTCTGGGAGATTTTACTACAGTGTTTATCAAAAAGTATATGTCTAACAAAGGAAGAACAGAGCTTCCATCAGTTACCCTATAGTGACCTCCTAGGAAGCACGATGCTAGTATTGAAAAATTTAACAATAACCCAAATGCTAGGGTGATCACAATTCATTCATTCAACAAATATGTATCTGAGAACATAATATACACCACATTAAATCAGGGATCTTCCTAGAAAGACTCATATGACTCAGCATATAAACATACCCATGGCTGAGATTATTACAGTGAAAATATACACAGCAAAAACAGCAAAGGGTAAAGGCACATCAGAGAAAAATTTGGAGGAAACCAGGCATAAGCTTCCAAGATGTGCACAGGATGCCCTTAACTCCTCCAGGAAAAAAATTATCAGACTGTGTAAGACTGGCTAACGTCAGTGTTATTAGCATTCACAAAAGCAGGGATAGTGGGTATATGGTTAACATGTTAACCAAAGGGAGGATAAAATGAAACTAATGTGGAAAAATTACAAAAATCTCACATTGCAATGCAATTCAGATCCCAAAGCTTCATAATTTGTGATTCCAATTCACTTTAGGTCACAGCATTTCTAATTCTAAGAATTACCTCTATTTTCCCATAATATATCTTTGGGAATAAACATGAATAGTATCCCTTGTTGATGCATTAGTAAATTTTGTCCTCCTTTTAGAAATGATATTTAGTGCAGTTATTTTTCACATGGTCAACAACAGATTCTATCAGAGTCCTCTTAAGGTAGTAAACACTTAACTGCTATTGTAGGGGTCAGCAAATTACAGCCTGTGGGCCAAGTCCAGCCCAGAATTTGTTTCTATATTAAATAAAGTTTTATTCGAACACTGTCCATTCATTTATATATTGTTTGTGGCTGCTTTCTTCCTCTACAGTAGAGTTGAGTAATTGTGATAGAGACTGTATGGCTTGCAACACCTAAAAGGTTTACTATCTGGTCTTTTTCAAAAGATTGCCAGCCCTTGTTCTATAGGCTCCAGGCTATAAGTGGAGCTTTATTTCTAGAAACTCATTTCATAGCGTAAAAATTCTACAAAAGATCACAGCAATAGACTAAAACAAAAAAAATATTTTCAATGTCTTTTTATAAATTTTATTCAGTATGTCAAAGCTAAACACAATATGAATGCTACAACATAAGAGCTCCCTTTCTTTGGAGCACATTTCTGAATAAACAGAAGGGGCCTAGGCTTTATAAAAGAAGAAACATTAAATATAAACAATGCTTTCGTTTCTAAAACTGCATAGCAAGTGAAGCCCTTCTTCATTGCTCCATTTTCAAGCTACACTCAAAATTAACACTGTCTCCTGAAAAAAATATTACTGCATGACTTGGTGTCCATTAATTACCTCATAAAGTTTTGAGGTACTAAATTCCAGTGAGATCGTTTCCTCATTGTATTCTTTAACTGTATCTTGGTTAAAATGTGGCAGCAGATTGAGTGTCACTCAGTACTGGTGTCAATTCTGCAGTCATTTTATGGACATATTATGGTGTTGGCTATTATTTTTGGGATCTCATCAGTAATTATAATTGTCCTAAGAACACAGAGGAACAGTTAAACCATAGAACCAAAAAGGGGTCACCCATTCAGAGCATCCACTGAGAATGGGTTTGCTGTTTGCTGTAACTTGAGCTTTTTAAGTATCCCCATAAACTAAATTATTCTTGCTAGAGCCAGACTTTCATCACATCCTTATGTATCCTATTAACTTTTTACTGTAATGGCTGTCCATCAGAAATACTATATCGTGAAATAGATGCTCTAGAAAATTGTATTTGTCCTAAAGGATAATTCAGACATTGCCCTAATGCTCTTTTAGTCTGCCCCATATTTGGGTCTCAGGAGAGAGAGATCGCTAGAATGATGCTGCCCACGCATTTTCACACTGCTGCTCTGGCTTCTCGCTCTCAGATCTGGGTTGGCATTCTTCTGTACTGGCTGCACAACCTACGGTGTTGTTTGAATGAGGGGAGCAAACGACAGTTTCATTTTACACATTCAACATCTCTGATCTTGAGCAGGAGCTGAAGTGTTGAGACCTGGTCTTAGGGATTGATTATGAAGCATCTTGTTCCCAGGAGGAGGCCTGTCTGCCCTCCCCAGAGTGCTTCACAGCATCCGAGAGAGGGACAGCCCAGACATGGGGGAAATTACCTTGCAAGTGGCGGTAAAGAAATCTCAGGATATAGCCCTAGGGAAACCAGTGAAAGTTTAATTTAAAAAAACTAAATATATGATTTCTTTTAATCATAGGCTTAAAAATAATAGTGACAATAACAACAAGAACAATAATTCCAGGTACAATGTTTTAAATCTTTACTCTGTATCAAGAATTATATCAAATTATATTGATCAGGGAACATAAAATTATGTTCCATGGATTGATCACTACTTTTTGTAAACAAAGTTGTGTTGGAGAACAGCCACACTCATTCACTTATGTATTATCTATCATCACTTTTCCTCTACAGTGGCAGAGATACAGAGCTGCAATGTAGACCATATGGAACACAAAGCTTAAAATATTTACTATCTGGCCCTTGACAGAAAATGTCTCCTGACCCCGATATAGATGATCTCAATGAATTTTGTGAGCACCCTATAAAGTAGCTACCATTATTATTCTCACATAAATGAGAAAATTTAAATTCAAAAGATTAGAGAACATTCCCATTGTCACAAAATCAGTGGCAGAACCTAGGATTTAGAACACGCCTATGCCACTACCCTATAAGGCCTCTGGCCAGGTTTTATAGTGATTTTAGGCACATCATTTCACCTCCCTAGTGGTCACTTCCCTCAGTTCCCTCCTGGACAAGGAAGGCATTGGGTTAGATGGCAGCCTTAGTATTTCCCATTTCTAACTTAGTGCATGTCCAACCTGCTTTGTTATTTTACACAGTGAATAGTAATTCAAGAGTTTGCTACGAAAGAGTGATATCCATTTATGTCAAAGGAGGTTTTCCAAATGCCACTCAAGACAGGAATTTCACAGAAATAACTAGAGTAAAATTAAATCATCACTGTTATACCAAGAAACGATGCCAGAAGCCTGTTCTCCACCATTAAATCACATGAATGCCCCGTACTCAACAGTACCATGAACGTCATTACTGGGGTTAGCACAGCAGTTCCCATCAACACCTATAAAAGACAAAAATAAGCCATGAGTGTCATGAGACACGTCATGAAGGAACCTTGTGATGGCCTCCTCAGCAGGGTTAGTTTCCTAAGCATCCCCTTTACTTTATTCCATAGACATTCAGGTCGCACCACCTGTGTAGCTCTGCGGCTCATTGCTCCAAGACCATTCTCACTCTCCCCCTGCCTTGTTCTGCCTCCCAGAGGTGCTGACCCCTGCAGGCTCTGCTTCTTGGGCCCAGCATACGTGCTGCTGGCTGGGTTCCCCAGGGGAAGGCACTGAGTAGGGGACAGGAGGAAAAAGCCTTCCATGTGCGCACAGCTCTCTCTCCCCGCAGTCTCTGCCTTGGGCAGCATCTCTGGCAGTGAGCGTTTCTTCTCCGTTGCTTCAGCTCACTTCCCACCAGAAAGACTGCTCACAGTTCCAGCTTCTTCCACCTGACATCAACCCCCAGGCTCTGGTAACCCTTTCTTGTTGTGGCTAATTACTGGTTGCTTCACTGTTTCTTTTTGGCCTCTGGATGCTTGTGTCACTTGTATAACTAGGTCCCTATATTAAATCCCCTTTGTTTTAAACACTTAAAGGGTCTTAGGTTTTCTTAGGTTTCCCCTAACAAATGCATGACACTTGGTCAGGTTCAAACCATCCAGGATTCTGTCACAAACAGAAATCTCAACAGATAAGCCTCTACCTGTGAGTGTTTTTCCTGCCCAACTTCAACCCACTCTTCCGAATGAGCCCCATTTCACTCAGCAGCTGAAACACTTGGCTGTTTATATGTTGTCTAAATCTGTGATCTAATGAAAAGTTTTCCAAAGAAGATCCATTAATTGTCATAACCAAGAACATACAAAAAATAGTATGTCACGCAATAATCGCTGTCTAGGAATTTGTCAGCCTTTCTAGGCAGATATGATAGATTCATATTAAAATAATTAAGTGATATGGCAAGGTATGTGATTAAGCATCTAAATGTAAGAGACAGTAATGGCAATGATTACAGTATGAAAGGAGAGAAATCACTGTATTTTGGGATAGTCAAGAAAGGTTTCAGGTCATGAGCCAGGCCAAAGCTCAATGCCCTGGATGGACAATGGACAGAAGAAAGGACATTCTGGTGAGGAGGATGTCATACACAAAAAGCACAGCTCAGTCTAACTTCAAGCTGGTCATTACTCATTTACATGTGAATAGGGACTATGCTGAAGTTGGATATAGGGATTAGATGTTGAATGATTTAATCATGGGCAAATGGAAAGTGCCCTCTGACCTTAGAAAAACAGCATTGCGTGGGGAAAGGAGCACTGGCATTGCAGTCAGGAATACCTGGGTTTAGATCTTGGCTCACAGTTATATCTTTACTGTTGGCATAAATATGTATCCTTTCCTTAAGCTGTCAGCATCTTAGTTTCCTCAAATATAAAATGGAGATGAGAATTCCTTACCTGATAGAAACATGAAATGAAGCAGTGTGTATAAAATACTCAACAGGGTATCTGACAAACCATAGGCCCTCAATTAACGATGGTGGTGGCTGGTACTGTTAGTCACTTCTGAGTTTCATTTACCAAATCAATCAGCCATTTTTCAAGCAGTACTCACAGATACCTTGTGATTCTCCCAGAATTGTTGTGAGAAGTAAATGAGAGGATGTATGTAAAAGCATTCAGTAAAACTGCTTGGCCCAGAGAAGGTGTTCCACTTGTTGTTTAATCATTGATATTATCACATTTACCTGATCTTTGGGGTGTTTTAACAAATATACAAGGTCACGGCTCTCGAGTATTATGCCTTTTAGCAAAAGTACCTGAGATGTAAAACAGAGAAAAAATGAGTTTGTGTGAGTGTGTACACACATGCATGTTGCTCTCAGTTAAGTCCTGTGCTGAGGCCATATCCTCAGAGCAGGCTGGGTTGGGCAGGGTATCTACTGGGAACTGAGGAGCAAGTCCAAATGAGAGTTGTTGGGAAAACCCTTAAGGAACAGCACTGATGTCAGGTGTATAGTGTGACCAAGAACTTAGAAGGCTAAGCATAACTCACTATGTTAAAGGCAGGCTGGCTGAGATGGCATTTGTTATATTATGGTTTGAGTTTGTCCATATATGAAAGTGGGTGGTGCAAAGGATTGAGGTGAGAGCAGGGGACAAAAAGTTTTGGGGCTCTAGAGACAGTTATTAAAGAATGTAAAACCAGCCTTTCTTTTGGGGGTCCTACTCACAGGTTGATATTCATACAGAGACATTCAAGGAGAAATGGCCTTTCTTGAAGTGTCTCTGAACATTCTATGGTCAAACCTTCTCAAGTGGCAAAGACAGGGGTAAAGAAATTGTTTGCAAACAAACTTGTGAACAGTACCCTCAACAGGAAGACCTCCTCTAGAATCTTCAAGACTAACCATTAAACAGAGGCATAATACTGTCTTTGCTGTGATGACTATTCTCAGGACCAAATGGACTGCAGCTCCATTATTGTTCATCTTGCCAAAAGCAGAAATTACTTGTGATTTTATCTTGCTCCTTTGTTAGTTAACCATACCTAAATGCTTCTTAGGTTATAACTATTTTTTTTTCCTTTTAGTTAGGCCAATTACTATGACCCCACTGCTGCAGCTAAGGACAAGATGACACTATTACAACAAAGACATACATTTTTAGCAAATAATAATAACCAAGCCAATCCCTGCCCATAAGCAGAACTAGTGATACCTGGAACATCAAGATAAGAACATTGTATGATAATTTTTTTTGTTTTTTTTTAGGGCAGTGTCACTGGCCCTCATATGTTGGACCCGAACCAGGGCCACCAGCTTCCCAAGACAGTGTTTAATCACCGTGCCACTTGGCCGGCCGAAGATAAGAACATTTTAGAATTCTGTTATACGAAAGATTTATTTAGGTCATGTTTTCATAATACTGTGGCATAAGTGGAGTATAAGCACAGAAAGCCTATATGAAAGTTTTTTTTTCTCAGTTATTGTCATTTTGGTTTATCATTTATAACTGAATCAAATTATGAGTTTTTCCAGTGGGGTATAAACAAAAAACACGAGTCCAGAAGTCACATAGTTCTATCTTGTTCTATCTTGTAAGAACTACAAGAAACAGAGTATTGCCATTGGACTTTATTGTTTTCTTTTAATTTTCATCTAAAAAAAAAAAAAGATAGCATTTGAATGAATAGTTGATATCAACTTTTCAAGTCCCTAGTGTTCTAAGAATTGCACTATTGAATAGATTGTATCTGAATGTAGTTCTATTACCTGAAATTTATTTCAAAAGGAAATATAAACTCTTTAAAATATTTTACTGTATATTCTACTCTATAATCATGTATTCATTCATTTATTCAATATGTGGGTCACGTAAAAATGCTTTATGAATGCTAATGTTTATAGCATTGTACTTAATGCTGTGGGATGGATTTTTTATTAGAAAAAAATCTTAGAGTCAAAGATTTGCATTGTAACTGTGAATCCCATTATTGGCACCACAATAACGATGTAGATATGAAATGTATCGACCACTTATTAGAAATGGGAAAACCACATAATGATAATGTTCCTATTAATGTAAAGCTAATGAGATGGGGATCATAACCTTGACCTTCAGCCCAATCTCTCTTACCCTGTCACATTTGTTTCCCCTTTAAACTGTGAACTGCTTTGAGACTATGGTTTCTATCCTTGAATGTTCAGTATATATGAAGCTCTTTAAAATTAAGTGACAAAAAAAGTGAATGAGTGAGTGGATGAGACAAAGATGGTTAGAGAGATGTTTGCCCAGCAACTTAAAGGAGTCTACTTCACAAATTCTCAGGAAAAAAAGAAAACTACTCACACATATCAAACTGTAAGCTCTCAATCAATTTGTCCAATAATTGAGCGTAAGAGAAGAAAAGTAGGTATTGTGATAATATCGACTTGTAGTACGTATTTAACATGAAAAATGTTAAAATGTAGGTGATCAAGACAAGAAATTCAAAATATAAATAAAAACAAGGTTAGTTATTTATTGATAATTGTTGAAGCTCATTGGCAAATATGTGAAACTCATTATACCACTTTTTTCTACTTTTGCATATGTTGAAAGATTCTCATAATAAAGAATTAGAAATAAATAAATAGATGTTTTGAATAGGTATTACTATGGTAGCTATCATGGTTTGCTCTAGTTATCACAATCCATGTAGCACAGAATTTATAAAATAGAAAATTCAATACAAATGATTCAAATATAGGGTTACCTTGGGCCTAGGCACTGCTATGTCACATATTGATACTATTTCAATTGAAATGACATGCACAGCCAGTAAGGCAGGATGATGTTTCATGATGACATATGTGGAAACTACCAGCCAAGACAGAAGTTCCAACTGAAATTGAAACATATTGATTAAGAGTTATCTAGAAAGCAAGGAGGGAAAGATAAAGGGATGGATATAGAGTCATATCATGGATTTTTGGGTGAGAGACTTTTCTTTGGCCAGTTTTTGATGTTCCAAATGGGCAGTAAGTGTCCTTCATGTCTACTGATAACCAGTATTAAAGGGGTCAACTTGAAGTGAACTATTGAAGAATCCATGATACATTGAACTTATGAAAAGCTAACTTCTACCTACTCTCTATACTCCCCACGCTGACAATTTTCTTAATCTATTAGAGTGGTAATTATCTTTCCTATGACACAGACAACATGTAGAAGCCCCAATTATCTGGAATGTTTATTTCAAGCCCCAGTCATCTGGTATGTATATTTCAAACTCCAAACCTCTTAACCTTCATTTGAAACACCATAGTTTCAAACAAAATGAAAATTTACTAAGTCCTCACTAATTATTTGGCTTTCCAGTGGAGTTCGATCTATTCTACGAATTAGGCAAATGGTGGCAGCTAATTCTTAAGAGGGATTCAATAAGGCAGTATTTCACAGAATGCTCAGTAAAAAGAAAGTAGGCTCTCACTGTCATTGTTCTGTGGGGTTCATGGACATACCAAGCCCAAATCCTTCCCACAGTCACCACTCTATGGCTTTTTCAGCTTTATATCCTTGTTAGAATGATTGTCCTTTGTTGACCCATTGTTTTTTCCCTTTAAGGTTGCCTTTGATCTCCATTTGAAGCCACTGTTCACCTGGAGACAGATGATAGATATTCAGAGAGACACATCTGATTTACACTAAGCACTGCACTCCTCCCTTCAACCATGACAATCCATAAAGATAAATGTTCTAGGGTCACAGTATTTTAGAAAATATTTTCTAATGTCAAATACATGATTTTGAAAATGGTTTGGCAATCTATCTGCTTAAAGAAACAAACGTGCTGAAACTAAAAGACAATTAAAGGTGTGAGAGTTTGTGTTTATGTACGGGAGGGGGTCGCATGACACCTTACCTAACATAGATTGTAGCAATAGATTTCACATTAGGATGATTACTTATCTGGAGTCACAAAAAGTGGTTTTCTCATGACAGACATTTCAAATGGTACGGTACTCTAAACTCCAGAGAAAAGTACTAAGGGAAAAGTTCCATATTCCATAGTCTTTTCCATCTCTCATCCCCTTCTAATTGATTCCTCAGTGAGGGTTAATGTAAATTTTGAAAAAAAACCATTTCAAAGGAAAACATATTAGGACCTTTCATTTTATGCAATTTCATTTTATAATTTCTTAGGAAACAACTTGGAAGTCATAGTTCCCATTTTGCAATGTCTCTGCTTCATGACTCTCCTTATTCCCATCTGTCGAGCTCCCAGTTGCTAGAATTATTACCCTAGCCTAGCATATCCCTTGAATCCTGACACTTCTCTGGTCTTTACTGCCTAACCTCACAATATGTTTGGCTTTCTGTCCTATGGACCTTCACAGCAAGGGCCGTTTAACACCCCCCTCTAGGTCTACCTCCATTCCTAGTCCACTCTAGGACTAAACAAAACCCAAATAAAACATTTTTATGAACACTGAAGAAGATAAAAGCATCACCCAACAGGATTAGGTCACTGATTATATTTGTAGAGTGAGAATAAAGATGAGGTTTGGAGTAATCTCTGGTTTCTCAGTGGGTGGCTGTGTCTTTGCACATATGAAACATACAGAAGAAAAAGCCAGGTAGACAATTGAATATATAGGTCTATATATTCTGGAGAGAGGACAGAATTGAAGATGAAGTGCATGTGATTAGCAAACAGATGAATGATGAAACCCACAAGTGAATGTTATAAGCCAGGGAAAATCTGTCAAATGAGAAGTAATGAAGGCCACAGAAAGAATATGGGAAAACATAAAATTAAAGTATGGGGAGACAAGAAGTCTCAGAAAACAGTCCATAATTCTCCTGAGATCCAACTTCACATACTCAACTATGTAACTACAATTTCTCAGATAGCTCACATTTTACAAACCACAAAATGAACTCTTGATCTCTCCCTTAGGCTTAAAAACACCATTTGATTGCTCAAAGAAAAATGCTTATTTTTGCTTCCAGTCACTCCATACAGCCAATACATCACAAAATTCTGCTGCTTCTAACTCCAAAACATATCTCAACATCCTTAGCTTCTCTCCATATCCACTGTCACCACCTCAATCCAATTCATCAGCATCTCTTGCTGCAATAACCTCTTAACAGTTCTTATCACTGGCTTTGGCATATTACAATCCAGGTTATGTTACTGTCCTGCCCTGCATGAAACCTTTCAATATTCTTTTCTTCTCTCCACCTTCTTTCTCTTGTTTGCTCTCTCTATAGCTTATTATAGTCCTTAGGGTTTTTGTTTTGTTTTGTTTTGTTTTTAACCGTTGACATCCCAGTTAGTTAATCCTTGCAAGAGTAGAACTGACAATTTATTGGGAAAGACAATGATATAAGTATGAAGTGAAAGCTCAAAAAAATGAAACAAAATGATAAACAGTGAGAGAAAAATAAAACAAAACAAAAAATATGGAAGACTGATGGGACTTCCCGGGCTAAACTTCCAATTTGATAAAGGTAACTTTAAGGTAACCTTTAGAAGCACTTAAATCTTTATGTATTTTGATTATCGATGCCATTTATAGAAGAACCATTAACAAAAATATGTAAGATGAAAAGAGGAAAGAAAAATTATGCTGGAGCTTCACTTCCAATAAAGGTGGGATAACAAGGGGCAGATTAATTCCTCCATCTTGAAACAACTAAAAAACAGGACAAAATGTGTAAAGCAATGGTTTGTAAAGCATTGGATATCAGGCAATTCAACACAGAAGTGCCTGAGATAGAAGAAACAAATCAGGAGGCCAAACAGCTGTCCCACTTACTGCCTTGAGAATGTTTTTTTTTTTTTTTTGAGGGCAGTGTGATTGGCCCTCATATGTGGGACCAAACCGGGGCCATTGGCTTCCCAAGCCAGTGCTTAACCTCTGCACCACTGGGCTGGCCCGAGAATGTTTTTAAGACACAGTAGAGAGAAGGGGAACCTGAGATGCCTGGAACTCCGTGATAGAGGAGAAGCAGATGTGAGTTCAGGGAAATCAAGGTGGGTAGAATTCCTAGAGCTGAGTAAGAGGAGAAAGCTGTGTTATCAGGGGCTGGCAAACTACAGCCTGAGTACCAAATCCAGCCCACAATCTGTTTTCATATAGCCCACGTACAAAGAATGGTCTCCACATATTTAAAGAATGTAAAGGAAAAAAAGAAAAATATGTGATAAAGTTTGTATGTGGCCTGCAAAGCCCAAAATATTTCTATCTGACCCTTTACAGACAAGGTTTGCAAAACCTCTGGCTTGAGAGAACATCAGAGATTTACAGAGGCCCTTCCTTAAATATTCATCTGAGCAGTTATGAGGGTTTGTGTGAGAGAGACTTGCTTGAAGCCAAGGTAAGGATGTCCTAAGAGCATTAGAGGAGATTGCTTAGAGTTTACACAAGACGAGGAATAATGCTGGCTCTCTGAAGCCCTTGGAAAACTTCATAATTTTCATGGCATTGGGTAGAAGATGCAAAAGCGTTTTGGGTGCTCATCAAATAAAGAAATTCCACCTGAACTGTGTCAGTAAATAGTTAGGAGTGGTAGTTTATTTTTTATTATTGTACTATTTTACCTCCAATGGACATTCAAAATTTGCTATTCTATTTTCCTTTCCACCATGCATGTCATTTTTATTTCCTTCTATTATCTACATTTGCATGTCAAGGTCTTCATTCCTTATGGTTATGTATACTTTTAGCCTTCACACCTTCTGCTTTCTGGTCAGGATTCCATGTGGTTTCTAAATACTCATGTGTCCCAGTTCCTGTAATAAATTGTTTTCAGAGTTCAGTTTGGTATTCACAAGGTCTTTATAATTCTTCAGCCAGTGCTATTTTCCTTTGTTCTGTAATATTTTTATTGGCCTTTTTGGTTCAATTCTTTTTTCTGATCTTTGATAAGGATAAGTCTATTCAGACCTTATAATTGGACCCCTGCTTTACTACATAGATATGAAAACAATAAACTCTCATATCTTCTTTATTCCACTTACAGAGGATTATCTAAAAATACTGGATGCATTGTGACCAAAGGCAGTGGAAAAAAGCATTCTTTCAGAGCTTCAACTATTTATCTGTATATACAGAAGATATGCAGCCAAAGGCAAAAAATGCTATTGTTTAAAATAGGCTTGTTAATGATTAAACCTGATGGACAGAATTTAGGTGACTTTTACTTTCTCCATAATATATTTCCATAACATTTCAATTTTTCACAGTGTGTATACATTACTTGTACAACAAAAAACATTAAAAAAATAGGCTTGTTAAAGGCCCCCATTTCATGAGCATCCATAGACCTTTGGACATAGTATAGAGGCAGAGGATGACAAAGAGGCATAATTACACAAAATTTTATCACTTTTGTGAGTAGCGGTACAGACACATTTTGCTAAATTTAGAGAAATATTTATTTTTCTTAATATTGGTCCAGATAGTGTTGTTTTTAAGATTTGTCCTTTGGGAAGGGCGTGTGTGTGTGTGTGTGTGTGTGTGTAAGCATATGCACATGCAGTCACAGTAAGATCTTGGTTCAGCCATTCATTATCTGATGAACATTCATCAGATGCTAAACAGCATATGAGCACTTCAAGCTAGTAATGAACCTGAAAGGACTTTGGACTAAAAGCTTCCCTGAAATACTCCACAGGTGCACCTCCTCCACTTTCCAAGGATTTTTGTTACACCAAATGCTCCTTGGAAAACTACCTGCCAGATGTTACTATGTCTAAGGCTTTGCACTTGTGATAGAAGATGAAGCCAAGCTCTATGGCTTCATAAGTATTAGAAGGTAGTGTCAATGAGCTCTGAAGAAGTTTCAAGAAGGACGTGCTTGGGGACCTAAAGACAGACACTACTGTGTGTGTCTATGTGGGGCTGTGCTGCCATGCTGTGTTTAACCTATGATAGTTCGTGCTTTTCCTTGTCATAGAACTTTAAAAATTTCTCCAGCGTCTTGTATTTATATTTTTTTTTTTGGTCGGGGGGGAATTGGCGGAGGGGAACAGCGTTGGGGAATCGGGGAAGGGGAACAGGCAAGTTGCTGTCTTTTTGTTCTTCAGTTTAGTTGCGGAGGATGTTGCTTCACTGTTGATATGGTCATTGCGCTCTTCCCGGATGAGGCAGATCGGTCGCTGGCCTCTGGATGTCGCTCACTGCGGCTATTGGCAGCTCACGCTTGGCTGCCAGCCACTCACGCTGGCTGCGGGCCACTCACTGTAGCCTATGGCAGCCCACTGCAGCAGGGGCTGCAGCCCACACCATCACCGGGGCTCGCACAGCCCAGCTCCAGGTGGAGCTGTTGTTAGCTGTAGAGGGCAGTGTCACTGGCCCTTATGTGGGATCCGAACCGGGGCCTCTGGCATCCCAAAACCAGCGCTTAACCAATGCGCCACTTGGCCGGCCTTATATTCATTTTTTTACTTTCAGTCCTGCAATAGAATTTAATATACCTACTCCCTTATAAACAGAAATTGTTCAAAATTAAGCAGAATAGGGAAGTATGGCTTGCCTGACTTTTATCCATCTGCTCAAGTTCATGTACAGATACCAGCACTGTACAAAGGCCACGTATGCTAGGTGCTGACTTGCAATAAAATTAGACATACTCTACAGCAAATTTTTCAGTAGAGGAACAGATAATATAGAGAGTCATCACCTAAATAACAAGGCCCTGCTTTCATAAATATAGTAAAATCAGGTAACCATTTGATGTAAAGTGAAGCAGTTGGAAGAGTTTGTGCTTGAGGTTTGGAAGAGTCTATTTTGCATGTCCCAACTTCCTGTCCTGTGGGATGCTAATGCTAATCCATTTTCTATAATTACATGGCAAGTTGGTCCAATAACATGGAATGTATCTGAATAATCTCTTAAAACCTAGTGTGGCTTTGCTGAGTCAGTATGGGATCTTCTCCTATTCCAAAGAATGGTGCTCTGACAAACTCAATATACCAAGTTTATTCAAAGTAAAATCCCCAGAGTGTCCTCTTTCCAAGGTTTTGCCTATCTTTCTATGACAGATCCTAACTTGACAGAATGACACACACCAGCATGAAAGGGCTCAGATCAGGCCCTACCTCCAAGTATCTGCCCATTTCTTTTCTGAGCATATTATATCCAAAAAATCGTAATTACAGAGAAAGGCTAGTCTGGTTATACTAAAAAGTACCTCCAGGGAAAAGAAGAATAATGACTGAATTTCCTATTTGTTAGAGATCTTATTTTGCTAGACAGAGGCAGGTTGTCTCAGTAAAAATATAGCAGAGTCTATCAATTAAGGTTTTCTATCCTTTCCCATTGGTCTTAAATTTAGTAAAAATTACTCCATAATTCAGAGAGTAGGCTGAATGTTATCCCTAATTTTGAACTCATTATGTTTTCATCCTTTTTTTTTTTTTAATTGAGAAGCTATGAGAATATTATAGGTGTAAATAATATGAGTCTGAGTGTCTGAGTTAGAGCTATGGGACTGTGAGAGGGGGGATAGGGACATAAGTTAACAAACGAAAGGACAGAAACTATGAGAATTAATATGTATCACATGTAACCATAAAGAGGGAAACAATGAAAAAAAGAAAAAAAAATGCCACTGAGATTTCAAACCTGAGAGGCTGAGAGAATTCTGATTGCTGTTAATAGGATAAAGGAAGAAAATGTGTTTCAAAAGAGGGAATAATAAAACCATAAAAAATGATTTTGCATAGGTTAAGGATGAATGGTCTGAAAACTTTCCTGAAGCAGTGTCAAGGTAGGGGATGTTTTACTAATCCCAGTGGGCTCTAGACACTGTAAAACTGTGGGGTTAAGGAATGATTTATAACAATATATCGAAGTTCAATCTCTTGTCCTTATTTTCAAAGGATTTTTGCATGATGATGTAAACATAATTGAAGCAATCAATCAAAAGGTAAAACTGCACAAATCCCCACCTGCCATTACTCTTCAAATTCCATGTAGCTTTATTTTAGATAAATAATTGACAAAGCCCATCCCCACAGTAGAGGCCCTGCCACTGAATATGAAAAAAATCCCTTTCTGTGTTTCCCTATTGCTACTAGGTGATAGATTTCATGTATGTTCCAAATAACATTTTATGATTTTCAGAAAGTAAAGAAACTACTTTCTAGGAGAATCATTTTTAACACATTTGATATGCAATAAAAAAAAAAAATATTCCAAACCCAGTTTCAGAGAAAAGTGCCTACATGATTTTCTGAGGCATATTCTTGGATTGAAAGTCATACTCCTTGCTGCTTTACAAATTACCTAATATTTTAATATTATGAATCATCAATAGAAAAATACTCACGCAGAAACAGAATGTGGTTGTTCAATGTTTATAACCTAAGAACTTTGAGTATAAAGTGTCATGAACAGACTGATATTTAAAAGAGCCATTCTGAGATTCAGCAAGAGCGAAACCATGTCTAATTCTGCAGTCTTCTTAAGGAGGAAGTTATTTATAGAGTTAAGATGTAATTTCTTTTATATGGTAACACAACATGGTCACTTTTCTTAAAATTATATTTCTTTTCAAAAATACACGGTAAAACAGAAAAACTGTAAGAAAAAAATAAAAAGGAAAAGGCTGAATGGAGACACAATTAAGCCTTGGAAATATTACTCAATGGAGGAATCAAAGGTAATACGATATTTAAGGAATTCTCTAAGGTTTCAAAAAAAAAACCAACAAACACCCATTTAAAACTAGGATTCCATAGACTTCAAATCAGAATACCTATATTTAAACTCTTGATTTATATTTTTGTGCAACTTTAGCTTCTTTGAACATTTGTTTTCTTTTGTATAAAGTGAGAACTACAGAAATCTGTTCACTGCATTTTCATATTCGAGGTGTGACAATTGAGTTCTCGAACTTGGTACAGCAATGTTGCTAACCTTTTTTGATATCAGAGGGATTATTCATTATGAATTTGTACCAACTGGACAAACAGCTAACCAAGTTTATTATTTGGAAGTGCTGAAGAGGCTGTGTGAAGTTAGGCAACCTGAACTTTTCGCCAACAATTCACGGCTCTTGCATCACGACAATGCACCAGCTCACACTGCACTGTATGTGAGGGAGTTTTGAGCCAGTATAAACAAATAACTGTATTGGAACACCCTCCTTGCTCACCTGATCTGGTCCCCAATGACTTTTTTCTTTACTCAAAGATAAAGGAAATACTGAAAGGAAGCCATTTTGATGACATCCAGTACATCAAGGGTAATATGATGACAGCTCTGATGGCCATTCCAGAAAAAGAGTTTCAAAATTGTTTTGAAGGGTGGACTAGGTGCTGGCATTGGTGCATTTCTTCCCAAGGGGAGTACTTCGAAGGTGACCGTAATGATATTCAGCAATGAGCTATATAGCACTTTTTCTAGGATGAGTTTGCAAACTTAATTGTTAGACCTCGTATATCACAAATTCATTGACTCTTCCCTTTCTCCACTCTTAACTAATCTACACCACCATTATATTTTGTGTGCATTTCCAAATAGTCTCTAAACAAATCTCCCTGCTTCTGTATCTGCCATACCTGCTCCCTCTCCCAGTTTCCACTTAGAAGTTAGCAAGAACTTTCCAAAAATATATAAATTAGATCAATTCCCTTCCCAGTATAAACCATCCAGTAGTTTTCCATTGAGTCTAGAATAAAATGCAAACTCCTTAGGCTGACTTAGCTCTCTGACCGTATCAATTACTATGCTTTAATCACAAAGGTCTTTCAGTTCCTAGCATTTTATTGCTGTTGGAGGGCCTTTGCACTTTTTGTTCTCTCTGCTTAGAGTGCTCTTACTTACATGTCAGGATTTTCTCAGCTCAAATATCACTTCCTCTGTAAGACATTTCCAGACTACTTAATCTACAATCAACTTTAGAACCCTCAACACAAGGAATTACCCAACACGTTGCTTTGTAATTTTTTTCCTTACAGAATTCACTATAACCTGAATTAAGCTTATTTACTTATTTGTTTGTCTGTTTACTGATTGTTTCCTTCCACCAGGATCTAATTTCTTATGAGCCAGGATCAGATGTATCGTATTTAACTAGCATTATATATTCTCTGAATCTAGAACATCAGCATAAACATAATACATGAAAAAATATTGGTTAAATGAATACTCAAAGTGTCACTGTAAAGACAATGTAGGTAACTGCCCAGAATGAACAAGAGAGAGATGTAAAACTGGTTACATCTATTGTAAGGATGTTGTTGAGAAGATCATTATGTGATTTTGTTTTGGTAACTCTGCTATAAATTTTGAGAATAGTTTTACTCTATATTGGTAATCGTTTTGTTTAAATTGCATGGCACTGCAAGTAGTATAATGGGCAATGTTTTTGTAATGTTTAAAAATATATTATGGTTCATTTATGGAAAGTTGCACCTTCCTCTCATCTACTTTTCAATCTTATTTCTGCTTTGCACTAATCCATATTTTCTTCTGTAGCCTCACTTTGAATGTGTGCTATCGTTTTATATTTTAAGAAATTTTATAAACCATCTTAAAATCTTCCTGGAATAAAGAGGAAGTATAACCAAAAAAGGTATTCAAAGCCCCAGTGGTTAATATTTAGTTAACATAAATTGAATCTACATTTGATGCTGAAACATAATAAGAATTCATAAAATTTAATTAGAATATCTATCACAGTGCCTTAAACAAGTAGGCACTCAAAATAATGTTTATTTAATTTGATCAAGCCCTGAAGGGTATATAATTTAAATAGCCACGTATTCTTTCTAAACCTATACGGTATATGAATGATACCTGTAAAATAACTTGCTAAATGTCAAGAGGAGATAATCACAAACTAGACCTCTTACCCTTCTAATTCGAGCATTATATCCAACAGAAAGATACATAAAAGCAAATACTTTAATATGGGGTGCAGATTATTCTTGGCAGCCCCACCCTGACCATGCTTGCCATTTCTAGAGCTTCTTTTTAAGAGATGCGTCTAGTCAATAGCTGTGCTGGAACTAGATGACACATATAACCGTGGCTGATTGGTCTAGGTTGGCTTTGATCCAAAGGCAGTGCCTCTAAACCTCAGGTTGGTCAGATCTCTCTAAAGTGATCTGATGGTAAAGCTTGGGCCAAAGGAAGGCTGATGACTAGTTGGGTCAATCAGATCCCATGTCTGGATGATTTTGAATTTGAGGCAGATAATGTAAAGGAGTGGTGGTTATAGCCAGAAACATAGAGAGAACTTGATTAAACAGGGCTTTGCAGTGAGAGCACGGGTTGACTAAGGATCAGAAATGTTCTGGGACTGAGAAGTCAACTCAGTACTTGTATTACAACAATTTTCTACTAATAGCTTCTGAGCATTTCATCTCCTTGAGACTGTAAAGCAACTTGTACAGTTATATAAGGAATTGAGACATGGAAAGAATTTCTGTCATTCTCACAATAAATTCCTATTTCTTAAGATGACCCAAATGGGTCTCTGTTCTTTGTACCAAAATAGATTAACTAAAATAAGGATATTCTACCCAACTGACATATAAGTGAAGATAAGACTGGGCTACAATCTGGCAAACGAGTGTACATTAGAACTGCTCCAGTTGAAAAATAAACTGCTCTTGCAAAGAGATTTTCTTTCCCTGTTAAAATCTTACAAAGATATATTCGGAAAAGCATAGAGCCTAAGACTTTAGAAATGACTTAGAAGTTACCAAATCTCGTAGACAGGAGTTTATAAGTCCTATCTGATCCCAGGCAGCTGATCATTCTCTTTTTGTTTAAATAATAAACTTTCAGGGACAATTTTACTCTGCTCATGTGGTAGCCCTTCGCATTGTTGTGAGAAAAGCATAGCTATGTGCTAATTGCGAGAAAGCTTTTAACAGTACTGTGTTAAATCCTGTCTTCTTGTCATTTATATCAATTAGTCTTTGCCTACTAGAATAACAAAGACTCTTTCCTCTCCTACATGACAATTTTCTAATTTTTGAAGGTAACTGCAAAGTCCCTATACTTTCTTTTTTCTGTAAACAGCCTCATTTCCACCATTAACCATGCCTCAAATAATACAGTTCCCTAATCCCTCATCATCCTGTTACACTCTAGTGGTTGCTTGCTGATGTATCACTGAGTAGACCCAAACAAAGCTGATATAATTGCATAGTTTTCTACATCCATATTAATAAGCTTTCAACCATAGTAATTTATACTGTGAAAGGTCAAAATTCCAATTTTTATATCTGCATATTCCATGGTGGACATTATACAAGACACAAGGATATTCAAATCCCACCAATTGTTTGCAAAGAGGTTATATCAAGTTAAAGGCTAATAAACATTTCATTTTATAGTCATTACCTCTCTAGGATCTGTCTCTTTTACATCTTTCTCATCTCTATGGGTTATATCACTTTACTCAAGAGAAATCAACAATAGAGTGTAATCAATAAGAAGCAAGAATTTTGGGTCATATAGACAAAGAAACACTGAGTTTTGTGCAAGTATGGTTGCAGGAGACTTCCAAATTTCCTCTAGAGGATTAGTGAGCATATTGAACATTTTTCCTTGATTTTAATTTAGGTTATATTCCCTTTACAAATTCTACTTAATTAGGGCATTTGTTCAAAATCCATAATGTTAATTCATTGGAAAAATTCCAATAGTAGTTTATTAGGTTTTCCGTGTTAACACTGTATACTTTTTAGAAATATGCTAAGTAGATACTGTTATTAAAAGTTATAACAATCACAATCCAATTCTCCATTTCATACATAAAAATTACATTTGTTATTATGCAGTGAAAAGCTATAAATGAACAATTCATTTAGAAGTTATATAGCATGCTGTGTGCACTTGGCTACTATGACAGAAGAATCAGTGCAAATTTTCTCAAAAAGGAAATGAAGACACAGTTTGATTTTTAGCTTAGTATATAAGAGGAGGTTTCTTTATCCACTTTACTATTGTGGTATAAGGTGTACAAGCCAAAAGCATGTCATACTATCAAAATATTAGGATATTTCTGAATATGCACAATTTGGGCATTGTAGAGAGAACTTATTTGAATACATGATGCTATATTCAACTTTTCATATGAATATTTTGATAGCAAGATAGGTAATAACATGCCTGACTTCCTGCCAGTAACCCTTCCTGTACTTAGCTGTAATCAACTTTAATCACGCAGCTCATATTTCATACTTATTTATTGTGGGGAGCCAGCCCCCGCGAGGACCAGGGATTCCATCGGGTGGGACGGCATCGGGGAGGAAAAAGAAAGATGGAGACACTGGAAAGAGGTTCACAGGAGTGTCACGTTTTATTGTTAAAGCCTGGCTCCTTTCATAGGGGCTTCTGACCATTACCTCAATTACAAGTTATGTTTCACATGATCATGATGTTTTCTCTTTCTCAGAACTTTTACTTTTTTGTAATATCTTTCCAGGGTACACTGTGGCCTGTTCAAGGATTTTACTTATAATCTAAAGAGTGGTCACCATGACTACCTTACAGGGCATATACTTGAGCTATTGCCAAGAGATTAGCAGTGGCTGAGTTTCGGGCAAAACCCCATCTAAAGTCTATTTCTATGTGATTAATAATACTTAGTAGCAAAAGGAGTCTCAAACTTTTAATAAAGGGGGACATCTGTTTCTCAGTCAAAGCTTCAGTATCTGTTGCTACAGCAATGTACAAAGCAAAGAGTTAAAACAAGGCTGTTAATTAAAATACCTCATGGTCAGTAAGCTGTCTCTTATCAGAACTCTCATGGCCGAGAGACCTTGGTCTCCTGGTCTCCAAGGAAACCTTTCACAGCTGCATAAGCAAGGACGGATGATAACACCAGTTTCTCACAGAGGCTGTCTGTTTCTCACAGACAGGCTTTGTGGCCAGAGGCCTGAGCCTCAGTTTCCAAGGGGCTTGAGTCCCCTATTTTCTCAGTCCTGCAGTCCCAAAGGGGGCTGTAGCCTGGCTTGGGTTGTCCCCTCTTAGGAGATCTTGCCCATCACTGACTTACACAGCCAGTTCTCATTGGGACACCACAGGGACTTGTCATAAATGCAGTGAAAGTACTGTCTCCTATAGGATCTGATGTGGAGGAAAGGCACATGGGTTCATAGAGACAGGAGATATTACATGACCAACCATAAGGCAGCATCCCAGACATCCAGAGCTGAGCGTGGATCATTATTTCAATGTGGCCTTGCCAGACACTGGGATGCTGTCAGTCCCTGGCATCTCCCTCCACTTTATTTATTAAATGAAGGCCATGTACAGTGGCAGCAACATCTTGAATACCGTTGTTCAAAAGTCTGAAGATGACATTATAAATTATATAAACTTACCACTCTATTAACATACCATAATAAAAGAGCAAACAAGGACATCTAAAGAATTATAGAAACATGAAGGAATATTTTGAATATTTTTGTTTCATAGATATACAAATTGTCTTGTCCTCGCGGTTGGTGAGAACATTGTGATTGCATTGTGATGACTATGTCTTGCTTAATCAGGGTAGCACCTTATTTACTCCTCAGTTGAAATCCTTGATTTCAAAGAGCTCCTACACTAGTAGAAGTGCCATCTCTGTAATTTTTCTTCTGTTTATTTATGCTTACATTGTTCTTTCATCTTCAATAAGAGTTTCTTTGCAGACATTTATTTTGGGACAGTTAGTTTATTAAAACCCAACAGTATAATCCAAAAATCCATTTGACCAGGCTTATGTGAAACTACAGTGTATTCTACCACTTGGAAGATAAACAAGGACATGGAGGCAGGTCTAGATTGAGGGACATTGATCTGCAGTTTTGAATAAACTCCCAGGTGATTCTTGGTTTTCAAACCATGCTTTGAGATTCTACTTCAGACTCTGGGATCAATCAAGACTTTACCTTAATGTAAAAAAATCTCAAGTTAAGTGCTTGGATATCTCAGCACCAAGGGAAATTTGATTTTTGTCTTGGACTGATTTCACTCTTCAATGATAATAAATGGACTTCCTTCCTCTCCATATGAAGCCAACCAACACCCCAATATATCAGTATAATGAGCAATTCTTCTTTCCGTCCTCCCTGATGCGGACGGCAGTCTGGCTAGATAACTGCATATTACCTATGACCTACTTGCTATATTCTGCAACAGCTCCCACTTA
The DNA here is from genome assembly GCA_033961575.1 of Aselliscus stoliczkanus. Taxonomy (NCBI): domain Eukaryota; kingdom Metazoa; phylum Chordata; class Mammalia; order Chiroptera; family Hipposideridae; genus Aselliscus; species Aselliscus stoliczkanus. Next base: position 65,837,210 of record CM066730.1, on the reverse strand, counting down.
CTGAACTTCCATGATGCCTGGATCCGCCTTATGAATGTAGAAAAGATAATAAGAAAATATGTAGAAAAGATAAAAAGATAATATGTAGAAACATAGTAAGATTTGGGTCTATTGTGTGTGAGACATGGTTTTTTCCAATTTACATTGATTATCCCAAGTAACCCTTATAACAGTGTTAAAAGGTAAACTATCTAAGACATAAGTAGGTGTGCTTATCCCTATCTTATATAGGAATAAATAGGTCCAGAGAGCTTAAAAAACTTGATTAGTGTCACTCAGGCAATAAGGAGGACAGCCAGTGTTCCTAATTCAAGAGTCTTTGTGCTTTGTAAGACACTATCCTACCTTCCCATTAGTCTTTCTTTACCTGGACAGTCTCAGTGCCTAACTCAGTACTGTTCAAATATTGAGATATTTATACCTATCTTGATATATCCTCTTTACTGATCCCTCAGTATAAATTAGAAAAAAGTACATTATAATACTTTCCTTCCTAAAAAGCACTCTCCATTTCATACTATGTGTTTAAAATTTATTACAACCAAAATATGGGACAACTCAAGAAAAACAATCCTTCCCTTTGCCCTATAATTTACTGTATGCAGAAAACCCATTTTCATAACCAACTTTGCCCTATAATTTACTGTATGCAGAAAACCCATTTTCATAACCAACTTTGCCCTATAATTTACTGTATGCAGAAAACCCATTTTCATAACCAAAGGAACATAGAACAGTCAGCAGAAACATGGATTGGAAGCATGCCTTGAAAAAGTCAAGGGTATGGAAGATTAATAATTAGCATTAGGTCCCAGGTGCAATTTTCAGGAACCCATAGTGAGAAACAGCCTAGAAGCAGAATGCAACACTTGGTAAAAGGTTACAAAATACAATCTGTACATAATACAAAAAAACTAAGAACTTATTATTAGTGGTATTGACTGTGTCACATAAAACTAGGCACATAATTTGATGGGATAAAAAGTAGGCCCCACAAATATACATACATACCTACACACAGATACACATACAGACTTTGCTATTAAAATGAAGAACTATGTAACACAATTTAAACAAGATAACCCAAATGTTTGCTTCCTAAACTCATAAAAATACCATTTTTACCAAACTGTTTTCATTTATACACTGCTATTATCCTCATGCTTTGTCATTGTCTATGATATACAGGCTTAAAGTAACCTGACTAAGCTCCTGTTATATGGCAGCCTTCTTTCAAGCACTACACTTCTATTTTGTAATCAGTGATTACTACAACTCTATGATAGATGTATCCCTTTTCTATTTTCCCACTTCTGTTGATGAACAAATAGTCTGAGTTTTCTCGACTTGCCCAAAGTCACACAAGCTACCAAGTTTTGATGGATCCCCAAATCCACCCTCTCTTATAGGGAATATAGTCAATAACATTGTAATGACTATATGTGTTGTCAGATGGGTACTAGACTTATCGGGTAGCCACTCTGCAAAGTATATAAATGTCAAATAATTATGTTGTACACCTGAAATTAATATATTATCACTGTAATTGAAAAATAAATTTAAAAATGTATTCTGTCTAATTATATTTGGCTATTATAGTAATATATCTGAGAATTAAGGAGAACATCTAAATAGGCATAGTACTTCTGAGAGTAAAGATACTCTGTAATAATTATACCAAAACAACAGCAAAAACCCAGAATTCTAAAGCCAGACATAAAAGTCATGACAGCAATTATTTCTAAAAATTATTACAATAATCCCTGTTCTTTGTGTAATGTGACTTTGCTAGTACTCCCATAAATTTTTCCCTCCGCTTGAAACTGGACTGGCTCTTTGACTTGGTTTGATGCCCATGCCCACCCCTTCTTTCACCCCCCCGCCCCCCCCAAAAATGATAGAAATGACATTCTAGGATTTCAGGTTCTTGGACATGAAAGACCCTAAAGCTCCTGTTTTTGTCTTCTTGGATGACAGCTGCCATATAGAGAAGTTTGGGATATCTAGCTAAAAACCCTGGAAGATAAGAAGAGAAATATCACAGGGAAGTAAATTGGAGCCCCAGACATGACTGAATCCATTGTGCAACCCAAGAAGAAGGGTGTGGGCTATCCCAGACAGCTCCCAGCCTTTTGGACCATCCTAGCTGATGCCCAAAGAAGTGGGCAAGGCCATCCTGGATCCTCTAATCCCAAGGAAAATCATCTCAGGTGACACCATGTGGAGCAGAGGTAAATGGCTCCTGCTAAGCCCCATCCAGATATCTGATACTTAAAATCATAAGGAATATTATGGTTGTTTTAAGTCATAATTTTTTTTAAGTTCTTTTAAGGCCAATTCAAATACCACTTTCTCATTGATGCCTTCCCCAAATACCCCAACCTATTTTGAACTTGTATGTTTTCGTTGGTCACACATAAATACCTAATTTGTATGACTTAATGTTTATGCCTATATATATGTATCATTTAGGATAACAATTAGCTGCAAGTGACAGAATATAAGTTAAATGGCTTAAGCATGTAGGAATTTATAATACTTTTCTCACCTTACCAGAGATGTGAAGATATTAATAGAAGATCCCTGGCATTTGTTTAGCTTCTTAACAATGTCAAAGGCCAGATTTTTAGTTTTCTTAGCCCTTCCCTCATGCTTGCAAGCATAGACAGAGTCTTCATGGTATCAATTTTTTTTTTTTTTTTTTTTTTTTGAGGGCAGTATCACTGGCCCTCATATGTGGGACCCGAACCAGGGCCGCTGGCTTCCTAAGCCAGCGCTTAACCACCACACCACTCGGCCGGCCCAACTATTTTTTTTTTTTTTTAATCATAACACCTGTCTTTCCCTTGACAGACTTCATTTTTTGCATGTGGATCCAATTTTCCCAAATTTTGGAAAAGACTGCCCTTTCTCTGTTGTCTGATCTAGGAACCCTTGTCTAAGATGATTTGACCATATGTGTGAGCCAGAAATGTGTCAATATATCCTTTTCCCAGCCTGTATAGTAGAAGCAGACAAAGAGGGAAACTAGAAATCTCCTGGATATCTGATAAAACATCCTAGGGAGTATACCATGATCTCCTTCATCATATGGATTGCAATCTAAGAGAAATAATAAGCACTGAATACATGCTTTTTCAATCAATGAAAAAATGGCAAACTACTACTTTGTCTTCATAACAACACTGTTAAGCAGTCTGAGTAAAGTCAATGACATTGACAGTTCCAGATAATTGTCTATTTAATAATAATAATAAAAAAATAAAGACTAATGAAGACCAAAATGTATCATATGTAGCTCTCCAGGAAGCTCAAATGAGAGAAGTGGAGTATGGAGAATGTTTCATTAAACTACAAAACTACATAAGCAAGTTATAAAAATGCTAAAGGAAGAACATGTTACATGGGTATTCATGAGCTGGGGAAGCCAGCAAAAAAATTAAACATCAGGAATGAATTTAAACTTAATTTTAAAAAAACCCCAATGTCTCAGAATCCCTGGAATAAGAAGGTAAATCAGAGAGCAGTGTTGAAAAAAAAAAAAGGAAAAACAATTAAAGGACATAGCCAAAACAATGAAACAATAATCACACAGTATTCTACTAGGGAATATGATGGGCAAGGAATATGATGGACAAGTTGTTACCTAAACACACTTTTATCTTAAGAATAGACATCTATATTTCTCTAAGATCCGGATAAGGCAAGAATGCCCACTCTCACCATTTCCTTTCAACATGGTACTAGAAGTCTTCGCTGGAACAATTAGGCAAGAAAAATAAATAAAATGCATTCAAGTTGGAAATGAAGTAAAATTATCTTTTTTACATATGATCTTATATGCAGAAAACCCTAAAGATTCCACACACACCAGAAAATATTGTTAGAATTCAGCAAATTTGCAGGATATAAAAATCAATACATAAAAAACCAATTGTACTCCTATACACTAATAATGAGCAATCCCCCCAAAAATTCAGAAAACAATTCCATTTATAATACCACCAAAAAGAATAAAACATTTAAAAATATACCTAACCAAAGAGGGAAAAGACTTGTACACTGAAAATTACAAAACATTGCTGAAAAAATATAAAAAGACACAAATAAAAATATAAGACACTAATCCTGTCTTCATGGATTAGAAGACTTAACATTAAGACGTGAATACCACACAAAACAATACAGGGTTAATGTAATCCTTATTAAAATCCCAATGGCACTTTGGGCAAAAATAGAAAAAAAAATCCTAAAGTTCATATGGAATCTCAAAGGACCCCAAATACCCAAATAGTCAAAAAAAAGCTTTAAACAAACAAACAAACAAACACACACTGGAGACCTAACACTTTCTGATTTCAAAATGTATAACAAATCTACAGTCATAAAAAAAAAAAAAAGTGTAGCACCAACATAAAGACAGAGATGTAGACAATCGGAACAGAATAGAGAGCCAGAAATAAAACCTCACATATAAGATAAAACTTCTATGCATCAAAGGAAACAATCAACACAATGAAAAGCCAACCTAGGGAATGAAGATAATATTTGAAAATTATATATCTGATAAGGGGTTAATATCCAGAAAAATAACAAATAACCTGATTTTTAAAATGGGCACAGTACTTGAATAGACATTTATTCATAAAATATACAAATGGCCAACAAGCATATAAAAAGATGTTCAACTAATCATCAGAAAAATGCAAATCAATAACACAATGAGATATTCCCCTCAGATTCATTAAGATGACCACTATCAATCAATCAATCAATCAATCAATAACAAGTGTTGGTTAGGATATGAAGAAATTTGAACCCCTGTGCACTGTTGGAAGAAATATCAATAGTGAAGTCACTATGGGAAACAGTACAGAGGTTCCTCAAAATCATTAAAATAGAATTACCTTATGATCCAGCAATCCTACTTCTTTTGATTATATATCCAAAAGAACTGAAAGCAGGATCTCAAAGAGACATATGCAGATCCATGTTTATTGCAGCATTATTCACAACAGCTAAGGTATGGAAACAGACCCCAAACATCCATTGACAGATGAATGGGTAAAGACGTAGTATATACACAGAATGGAATATTATTGAAAAAGAAGGCCTTGAACAAGAAGGAAAGCCTGTCACACACTACAACATGGATGAACCTTGAGAACATTATAAGTGATATAAGCCAGTCATAAAGACAATTCCACTTATACGAGAATTCTAAGGTCAAATGCATAGAAACAGAAAGTAGAATGGTCGTTGTCAGAGGCTGGGGGACATGGGGAATGACTTGTGCAAGGGGTAAGAGTTTCAGTTTTGCAGAATGAAAAAGTTCTAGAGAGATAGTTCACAACAATGTGAGTATAGTTAAAGCAATTGAACTGTACACTTAAAAATGATTAAGAGGGCCTGCTGAGTGGCGCGTTGGTTGGGAGCTGTCTTGGGACGCCAGTGGACCCGGTTCGGATCCCATATGTGAGGGCCTCAAAAAAAAAAAAAAAAAAAAAAAGATTAAGATAGTAAGTTTTATGTCACTTTTTAAAACAATTAAAAATAAAAATAAAAAATAAACATCTATATTTTATCCTGCTATAACATCATGAAGCATGTATCTTAATGAAAAGAAAAACAAATTAGTTCTGTTTTGCTGTATCACACCTCCAGCAACTATCCAGAGGCAAGGTATTATCTTTAAAATTAAATCTTCATAGATTTCAACTTCCTTAATATTTCTATTTGAACTCTTTTCTCACTATTACCCACTTGTATCATAATGACTTTGATTTTCCAGTAAAAATTAAAACTAGACTTTTCCTTGAGCCAAGAACTTACATTAAAATATAGATAGATATACAAGGAATACAATCTTTTTTTCTGAACTGGTTAGCTATTTCTATAGTAAAATAGTTTAGTAACAAACAGCAGTAATATTATAGGACTGTTAGTTTTGAGGTTAGCAAGTCTATGATTTTTCTGAGAATTAGTTCCACATACTGAATTATGGGAATTTACACTGAAGTCAAAGAGCTTCACTAATTTTTATTAATTAAGGAACTTACTTCTTCAGCCATCACAGTAATTTCTTTTAAATGACAACAAATTCCTAATACACTTGGTTGGTTTATTTGTCCTCTTGATTGCTTACAGTTGTGATCATTATTTTAGAAATTAAATTCTCTGTCTCAATCTTTGCATTTTTAAAACATCTCTTATTATTGAAGTTAGAAAAGCATGTTATAAACATATTCTAATCTGGAAGTGAAGTGGAAATCACCGTGGTATTTAATCAAGAATTATGAGATGGGTAAAGCAGGTAAACAATTTCTAATATTCAGATGCTATCATATAACTGATTTTTTTCCCCATCATTTCTGCCATGCTGAGTGAATTAGCAATCTGAACTCTTTTGGGTGTAAGGGTGAATGTTAAGACCCTTCAAAAGATGAGTTCAGTATAACCAAATATAAAGTGATATGAGACAAAGAGAGACTTCAGCAAAACAGCAGAGACAAAGCTGAAGCACATTTCCCAGAATTCACCTCCCTGTATGGTTCCAGATTATTGTTGGGTACAAGAGACATTTGCATGAGATTTGGACAATGGAAGTGAAGCAGTGGCCATACATTTTTATACTGTTGAGGTTGTAATAGAGCATCAGGCACTGAGGTAGTTCAGGTGTGAATTAGGGTAAAAATGAGACCAGCACCTCCTCCAGTTCCATCTGAATCTTTCATTTCCTTTGATTATTGGGCTAGTGTGTGCCTAACTTGTAGTGAAAAGCTCTGCCTTCCCTCTCAGGTGACCCACCACACCAAGGTCAGAGATGGTAAGAGACAGATATGGGTCTCCATTTTACTTATGTATTCTAGTTTTTGACTTCTTTCATACCCTGTTTTCCTTCCTGAGTGCCAGTGTGACTGACAAAAATGGCTTCAGAATCAACACTAGACAGAGAGGCCTACAGCCTACTTCAATAGGTCCCACCATTATATTAAGTTTAACTCCTAAAATAGATCCCTTTTTCTATATCAGTTGATGAGTTGTAGGGGTTCTGCTTCTCCAATCAGACCATGATTGATTAAAAGAATCTGTAAGAAAGGCTTGTAAGGGTGGTAGGTGGATTGTACTAATGGCTCTGAATATTCATGAACTTTGTCCTTTAACTTTATAGTCCTCATACTTGGATTCTGAGCTCAGCCATGTGACTTTCTTTGTCCAACAGGATATTAGCAAATGTGATCCACGTTTGGAAAGCACATGCTCCTTTTCCTTGCCTCCTTCCACAGTTGGAACTCCTTGCTTTTGAATCTCTACATTGGGGCTAGATTAATAAAGGGATAGGAGAGAGACAAGGAGCAAAGCCTAGTCATCATATCCAAAGTCATCCTAAACTTAGTCTTCCCCATCTGACCCATCATGGATTGCATGATCAAACCCAAGTGAGATCAGACAAGCCTAGCTGAGATTAGCAGAACAACGTAGCTCTATCTTCATGAGAAATTAAAAAACAAAAATGAAAAAAACCTAATTATGTAATGAGTTTGGAGAGCTTTGCAATGCAGCAATAGCTACCTAATGCAGTAAGCATAGATAAAGTTACCACAAAGAAATCTTTCCCAAAAATGGGGGTTAGGGAAGAAATTAACATTTAGGGACTATTTACTATGTCATGCCCTATTCCAGATATTTAATGTATGCTACTACATAAAACATCAAAATAATCATATAATATTCTTTTCCCCATTTCACAAATGAAGACAATGTGTTAAGACTGGAGCCCAGAACTAGTTCATTATAAAACCACGCTTTTACCATTGTCATTTCTTTCTAATAAAAGAAACACAGAGAAACACACACCCATATATGCACACACATAAGCATGCATCCACTTGTCATTACAGGTGAATAAGGAATAGATAACTAGTTAATAAAGACCTGCATAGTGCTCTTTCTAGCTCAGTGGCAGGGAATTAAGCATAGAATATATCAGTCACACAGATCTTCTAAAACATATAGTTTCACCTCTTCGTTCTGATGTACTCTCAGGAGACTAAAGGGTCGGTGAAGTTTGAAGGACGGCTCTGTCTTGATTCAGATACAGGAAGGGCCTCCCTTCTCTCTACTGCTGTAAGCTACTGAGCAAAGTCCTCTGTCTCCACAAACATCTGCAGAACAAATTCCCTCTTTAGGAATCAAGTCCCAAGTGGCTCTGGTTACCTTAGAAGAACTTCAGGAGACTGCATGGGAATCTCAGGCAAAGATGTATTCTCTCCCAACTGCTTCTGGCTCATCCCTCATTGTTTAAAAGACACTTATCCTCGGGGCCGGCCGAGTGCATGGTGGCTAAGCACTGGCTTGGAAAGCCAGCAGCCCCGGTTCGGGTCCCACATAGGAGGGCCAGTGACACTGCCCTCAAAAAAAAAAATTAAAAAATTAAAAAAAAGATACTTATCCTTAAAGCAATTGCTAACATCAAGAAGATAGGGAGACTATTATGATCAGGAAAGAAGACTTTCTGTGTTGGTAGATATGGGAAATAGAGGGGAAAAGGGTAGAGCAAGTCCTATGTTTGGGCTGAGACTAAAAATTGTTTAACCTCATACTCTAACAGATGTAGGCAATAAGGTGTGCTGGTGATAGGGATACAATAACATGTGAAGCCAAATGAAATAAAAATAACAGAAGCTTTGGGACATTTCATCTTTAGAATGTGATATGAGGGATGCTGCATTCACTTCCTGGAATTTCACCATTAGTGGAATGTTCAAAGATGCAGAACAGCAGGGAAAATATGGAGAATCCACCCTTTGGGACAATGCAGATAAATACAAGGAGGAATATTTAATTTTGGATTTATTTTGGCATTGTTCCAAGTCCAATTTGCTTCAAAATCAGCTTGATAAATTCAAGGCCAGTCTTTAAGCCAAGATCCATACTGTGACATCCAACATTTCAAATATTCAGAGGAAAAACTAAGACACACAGGGACTGAGTCATTTTTGAAAAAGGAATAACATTGCCTTGTATTAATGGAGGGTCAATTTTTTCAAGAAACTCCAAGCATTTAAAGTGATACTAATCTGATTCAATATTCTCAAAACACAGAAATCACAGATGACAAACCTAAGACAGATGACAGTAAGTGGCTAAATCTTTAAGATAGTCTCTAAAGGATAAACCAAATCACCTGAATGAGGTCGAAGACTGGAAGACTGAAAGTATAATAAGACAATGGTGGGGAGAGGTTAACCACATTTCAGATTTGTAAGGTGTTTACTTTCCCTCCCTTTTCACTAAAAAATAAAATGGTTTAGCAGGAATTTTCCAGAAGTGGTTGCCAGGACCACCTTGTTAAACTGTTAGGCTGCATTTGGACTAAGAGGTACGAGTGTCTCCATGCCTGTATTAGGACAGCCCTGGGCAGAAGATGAGGTATTGGCATGGTCCACACCACATACATGTCATCCACACAATGAATCCGATTTCTGCTGCTCTTCATAATTGCATTCCTTACTGGGCTAGACTTCATATTTAGAAGCAACACATTTTCTAGATAAAGTAATAAATATAGCCATAATAGTGAAATAAAAAAGCAAGCAAAAAAGTTATTGTTTTTCTGTGTCTTCCCATGTAGATCCTGCTGATATTCCCTGCAGAGATTAGAGCTGTTTATAATGACTGTGTAGTCTACTGAGTGGAAATCACTTGAACAACCAGACATCTAAACCCCTTGTATTCAGGAATTAGAAACTGAGTTACTGAAATTAGAATTAACACTATTAAGTTAATTCTTTAAAGGCTTATTTGTTTTGTTTTTCAGTCTGCCCAAAACCATAAAAATCAAGTCTTATTTGTGAATTCATTCAGCTTCATTTGGACCTTTTCAACACAGTCCACATATAAAAGTGTAGAAACCTATGACTTCCAAATTTTTACTATTTCATTACCATGTTATTTTGAAGAACATCAATACTGCATACTCAGCGCTCAGTTTGAAATAGATCTTCTTTTACCCCCTTATTTTTGTAAACATTTTTTATAAATTTATTTCACATACAAAAGAAGTATACGAATACAATAAAGGATTGTGAAACTTTAGAAAACAAGACAGAAAAATAGTTCTCCTTTCTTTTTTTTTTTTTTTTAACCTGGTCAGTCTCTATTTTTTAAAGTTTTGTTTTGTTTTGTTTTGTTTTTTTGAGGGCAGTGTCACTGGCCCTCATATCCGGGACCTGAACCGGGGCCACTGGCTTCCCAAGCCAGTGCTTAACCACTGCACCACTCGGCCAGCCCAAAATAGTTCTCCTTTCAAAAATATCATATTCTCTGTCTTTACTCAGATCTAAGTTTCACATAATAATGTTTGAACAAATAATTATTTAAAAAGTATACTGATCCTATTTTTTCCAAGAAACCCAGACATCCTCAAAACACCCTGTCCTTCACTTATAGAAATTACCACCCAAACTTCTAAAATGACAACTGCCCTGCATCTAGAAGATAATTATTGATGTTGTTGGAGTCTCAAAAGGAAATCCAGTAGGTATGAGCATCACCTCTTATTACTACACGATCTAAAGATATCGCCTCTAAAAGCAGATTACAGAAAACAGGACATTCTTTTCTCTTGGGTTGTTGAGTAGTTGAGTCAGGCCATATAAAGTCAATGGTTGCTATGACAACGCATGAAACAAAGAAGATAAAATGTCTGAATACAGAGAATTCATTACCTAAGATGATTCATTATTTTTCCTTGATAGAATAGACATGCTTACTTAGGAGGGTCAGATGTGCATACTTTAATTACCAGATAGCCATTTAAATTATATTAGTAAAAGTGGGTGCCCATCACTTTTACTTAAAAAGTAAAAACATCAAACCATCTACTTGGACTACATAAGATTTTTTTTTTTCACCTGATTTAAAGAGACATATGTAAATAACACATCTTTATATATTATCTTGCTCCTGTCAAGATGTGGAAATAGACCCATATGTTAAGAATGTAAATAAGTTTTCACTATGGCATATTGCAATAAACATTTTACTCATCAATAATTATAGGAGGCTGAAACATAGTGATATAAGCCAAGGAATGTAAAAATCACACACACCCATAATTCCCAACTGTTATAATTCAACTATATGATTTTGCCCTGGATAGAAATCAGTCGCACAGTATCTGTGCATACATAAATTTATTTCCAATCAATTTGTCCGAAATTATCTGTAGGTATTTTTTACTTTTATGACTACAAGTGATTAACCTACTCAGAAGATAATTACTTCCATTTCCACTCATATACTAGTTTATCACCAGACTTATCAAGATATGAACTGTGTCTACTGGTCAATTCAAAAATTTAAAAGTGAATATTTGAGAAAATATTCCCACAGGCCTTACCATTACACAATAAGGCACGAATCTCTGAAAATGGAGGATTTAATTATCTTCCTATCCTAGGAATTCATAACCTCCCCACCAAAAAAATTTTCAGTAATGATACTAGTAGCTGCCCAAATCAGTTTGCAAATACACACACAGACACACACACACACACACACACACACACACACACACACACACTCCTTAGTGTAACATAGAGAAAGAAACATGAAACTTGTGGTTTACAATTCTGCTTCTGCTAATTATTAACCTAGTGAAATAAGGTAAAGTATTTAACTTGGAGAACCAATAATTCTGATCAGTGAGGTAGGTATAATTGCAATAACATGAACACTAGCACAATGCCTGATAGAAATTGGTTAAAACAAAAGAAGATAAAAATAATAAAGCCTGAAATGTTATTTTTATTTATATTTTCATCTCTCATGTCACATTGTAAGTTCCTCTTGGACAACTGGGGAAAGGGATTCTAGGGAATTCAGTTCTGATTAACCAAGCTGACAATAAACTGATTCAGGACAAAGGAACTTCCCTTCATCAACTTTATAGCTATTCTGAGTTTGGTTTCATTTTTTTTTCATTTAGAACTCTGGTATATGGAGTGAAGTATGGATTCAATATTATCTTTTCCCAAATAGCCATCAGTTATTAAAAAATTTATTTTCCCCTACTGATTTAATATGCATCTTTATCCTATACTAAATTTGCATTTTGGTCTGTCTCTGGGTTTCCTATTTAATTCCACCATTTTTTTAATGCTTCAACAACAACATATAATATAGAGGCTTAATAATATTTTTTTAATTTTGGTAAGGCTAGCTTGACTTTCTGCTAATTTAAAGGGTTGTTTTTAATTTGTTCTAGTTTTACTGAGATATAACTGACATATAACACTGTGTAAATTTAAGGTGTACAACATGATGAGTTGATAGACATATATATTGTAAAATAATTACCAAAATAAGGTTAACACCCCTATCACCTTACATAATTACCATTGCTTTTTTGTGGTGAGACTATTTAAAATTTTAATCATTTTGAGGTTGAATACTAACATTTGGTGGAATTCAAGAAATACCTGAACTCTGTGGTGAAAATGGAAAGGCAAATGGGCATATGTGTTTACCTTCTATCCCCCTCAATCAGTTAAAAATAATAGAAGGTATTAAAAATAAAAGTAAACATAGGAAAACAAAGAACAATGCTACAGGTAGAACAAAATATTGAAGACATTACAGATTACATAAAGCAGAGGAAATTATATCAACAGTGGATGCCAACTGGGATGATAAACTTCACCACAAAATAATTAAACACAGGATCACTTAAAAGCTATGGTTTCCTAAAAAACTTGGAAGCATCCCAGTCAGATGCAGCAGAGGCTGAAAACCAGAGCTGGGCTGTCAGTGAGATAACTGATTAAAAGTCCATGGAACAGCTGCAACAGTCCCCTGCTCTCAGTGCTGCTGGCTCTGGTATTTTCTTTCGAGCTAAACACACATGAATAGGTTTCTGAATAAAGGAGTAAGTCTGCTGTTGAATATTCCGAAAGCCAATGATTGAGCCAAATTGAAGCTGAAAGAGATCTCATGCTGAGAAAGCAACTTACCTGATACCCCAAGAGAAAGACAGCCTGAGGACATGATTCCAGCCTATTTCACAGAAGTTCAAAATTCTTGCAGAATCTGAATTTGCTGCCAGGAAAACAGAAAACATTCATGGGTGACGAGAAATGCATTCCAGAAAAAAATATACAGCTCTATCAGGAAACTAACACAATGAAGAGAAGAACAAGATTTGCTGGAAAACATTTAATGATAACAACAGCATGCAAGAAAGACATCGTAATGAAAATAATACCAAGGCTAACTTTCAAGGCAAGAGAATGTAGGTAGGAACCAAACAAATGTTTAAGTACTTAAAATTAGGTTCCTATGAAAGATATGTAAAACAAGAACTGGCAGCTATAGAAACAGAATCAGAGTTCTTAGAAGTTAAAAATGTTATTTCAAAAAAAGAATAATGAATCAAAAAAATAAGTAGTAAAATTGATTCAACTGAAGACCAAATGACACCACTAAAAATCTGGGGATAACCTCAAAATTCCATGTGAAGCCACAAAGATATGAACGTTTTAAATACAGTGAAGAAGCATGAAAGTTATATTCAGAAAATACAATGCAAAAGCAATCAAAAAGTAAAACAAGATGGAGAAAAGGGAAAAAGCCCTTGCCTCCACTAGGTCTAGTCCTACATCATTTCCTGCCACAAGATTATTGATAGCAGAAGTGTACACTTCCTTCAGAGAAAGCCTTCCTCCCTCCCTCATACATAAATATACCTTCAAGATGTGGTTTGGTCCTCCTCATCCAGGAAAATCAATCACATAAAGTAATAGCACATTTTCCTAAATCTGGCTTATTTGGGAAATTTAATCCACTTATATTTATTGTAATCACTATGATTTTATTTTGAACAATATTAGTGAGATCAATACTAGCTGTATATAAAACAGACACAAAAATATTATGTAGTGATATAAATGTAATAGTTTATTTATCATGTAATAGTATGGAGTGGCCCAGCATTTTGAGGAGCAGAGAGGGCTGCTCCATACAATTATTGAAGGACTCACAATAGAGGATTTGCCACCTTCGACAAATCAAGTCCAACTTTATCATAGTCATTTCCACTCAGATTGAGGAAACAAAAAAGTATCAAGGAAACCTCATGAGGGAACTCAGAGTCCAACCATTCCTGGAAGTGACACATGCCACTTATCATATGCTGTATTGTCTAGAAAATCATATGGCTACAGCAAACTGCACAGAAAGATGGAACATGTGGTCTAGTGATGTGCCCAGGATGATGAGAAAGATCAGGTTTTGGTTAAGATTCTAGTACAGCCATCTTATTTTTCTAAGTCTACATATTTTTTCTTTTCTTTATTATTGCCCGTATTAATCATATGTTATTTTTTTCTGCTGCTGTTTTGTTGGAAGTTTTAGTTTTTATTGATATTATACTAATGTTTATATTGAAATTTATAGCTAATGTTTGAAAAGTTTCTTATTAATGTTAAAAAGTAATGATTTATCTAGAGTCCCTTCTTCATTTGACACAAGACCATAAGCATACTTTTACTTATTTTCTCCTTCCACCAGCCCTCCACTCCTTAACTTTCTTTTAATTTTCTGATTTTTTTTTTACTTTGTACTATTGCCTATGAATTATATCTATTTTTAAAACTTATGTAACAACTGATTCCTCAAAATTAAAAATGGAATTAACAGCTGACCCAGGAACCCCTCTTCTGGGTATATACTCCCAAAATTTGAAAACATTTAACTGTCAAGATATAAGTTCCTCTACATTCACTACAGCATTATTCGCAGTGGCCAAGACATGGAAACAACACAAATGTTCTTTGATAGATATTTGGATAAAGAAGATGTGATACATATATACAATGGAATGTTACTCAGCCATAAGAAAAGATGAAATACTGCCATGTGCAACAACATGGTTGGATCTTGAGATTATCACAGTAAGCGAAATAAGTCAGACAGAAAAAGTCTAGAACCATATGATTTCACTCATACGTGGAACAGAAAACTGAAAGCAACAAATGAACAAGACAAACAAACAAGCAAAAACTCACAGACACAGACAACAGTTTAGTGATTATCACAGAGTAAGGGAGGAGGAGAGAGAAAGAAGATAAAGGGGGTCAAATATATGGTGACAGAAAGAGATTTGACTTTGGGTAGTGAATATACAACACAATGCAATGTATAGATGATGTATTACAGAATTGTACACTTGAAACATATATAATTCTATTAACCAAAGCCACCAGAATAAATTTAAAAACAAAACAAAACAAAAAACCCTTACGGGCGAGTGGCGTGGTGGTTAAATGCTGGCTTGGGAAGCTAGCGGCAGTGGCCCCAGTTGAGTCCCACATGTGAGGGCTAGTGACACTGCTTTTACTAAAAAAAAAACAAAAAAAAACAAAAAAAACCACAACACCTTACCTAACAATTGTACTTAATTTCATAGCCTCTCTATTGACTTATTATTTCTTGTATTTTATATTTTTCTCGAACTATCACTGAGACTTCTCTTAGTATTTATGACAGGCTAAACTCATGTATGTCACATGCAAAGCCCTCATATGCCTTACATATCATTGTCATGGGGCTATCTAAACAATTAAGGACTCCCCAGGGCTAATACCTGATATATAACCCAGTAATGGGGTTCATGCCTTAGTTGTTTCCATTAAAAAAGGACATAAAATCTCTCTTTTTAAAATCACAAAGTACTGAGAAGCATTAAAAATACATTAATTATAATAAGCAAAATAATGACAACTATTCATAATCTTTACTGAACACCCACTATGTGTCAGACGCTATAGGAGATCTTTCATATATATTCTAAGATAATCAACAATTCAGTAAGGCCTGGATGACTATTTGTTTTATGCATGAGTTTATAGACTCATTGAGACTATATTGTTCAGTCACACTAGTAAATGGGATTCAAAACTAGCTCTGCACAACTTCATATTCCGTGCTCTTCCCTATAAAACACTTGTTTTCTTTTAAATCTAAAATTCTGCTTTGATTTTTATCTTTCTAATCAGATTTTGGCTGCTCTATAAGTGCACTGTCCAATATGCTATTGACATAGTACTAAAAATGCAGCTTGTCTCCATGTGCTGTACCTGTAAAATACACAAAAGACTTAAAAGACAGTACAAAAAAAAATGTAAAATATGTTATAATTATTACTTGTTGAAATCGTAATATTTTGGATATATTGGAATAAATAAAATATCTTACAATTTTACCAGTTTATATTTTTTAATATGGTTACTAGAAAATTTAGAATTACATATGTGGCTTGCATTGCTTATCTGTTAGTGTTGCTCTATAAAGAGTGAAACTAAAAAATGTGAACTACTAGGTAACCCAATTGGTCAAAAGCCATGGTAATTTTGTGATTAGTTCATTTATTCATTAATACTCTTAACAAATGTTTATCAAGAACTCGTTTGTCACTCGTTTGAAGCACTGAAAAAAGATCAGGAGGGAAAAGACAAAAAATGTTCTTGACATTGTATTACATTCAGGCCTTAGGTTCTGTCAACTGTTTTTTTGACATCCCCTTCTTGTGTGCTATATACAATATAGTCCAGCACCTTCTCTTCTATGACTCCTAAAATTAGGAACTGTAAAATTTGAAGTCACTATTCAACTCAGATTAGAAAATAGGTAAAATAGAAATGTGATAGGGATGGGGCCAAGAATATTTGTTTAAAGAACCAAGTAACTTTTCTTATATTTATACAACTACAGTTGCTAAGAACCTAGTCCTTTCAATAACGGTTTAGTAATCCAGTAGTTTTATAGGGGTTCTGCTGTGTAGTAAAGATTATTATTTCTGATGAAATGATGACTACACAACATTTTATAAATGTCTCAGAGGTAAAACCTCTTGAGATACTTAATTACTGCTTATTAGCTAGAGTTTATAGAAGGCACTGAACCAAAATGAAGGCTTACAATCCTATAAGTGTATTTGATGAGTTATCTCAAAATTCTTATATAGGGGCAGGCTTCTAGCTTTTTCTTTTTCTTTTTGTTTAAGCCAGTATGTATTGGGCACCGTGCTACTGTGCTTGTTTTCAAATGTTACTGCAATTATCCCACTTTGATGAGAAAACTAGCGATTCCAGAAGCAATATGCATTACCATATTTTCACACTATCATAAGTACATATACGTGCATACAATTCAAAAAAATACATTTTCATGTTTCTTTCCCTATAGTATGTTAGATAGTCTCTTTTTTATTTGTATATTTTTTCCAAACTAATTCCGGAAGTTTCTTGTAGTCAGGTTGTATAAGCTATTTGCCTACATGTGATTTGGTGAACTCCCCTCTAATTCAGTTTCCATACATTTTGGCCCTGATAATCTCCTTACCTGCAGATTCAAAACCATCTAATTACTCTTTGAATCTCCAAACTTCTGAAACATTTTTCCACTTCCCTCTCATTTCACTAGCTCTTGGCACTGCTTCAAATTCTCTTTCATTTCAACCTTCTTTAAATTTCTCTCTGAAACTCATTCTTCAAAGGTATTGCTTCTTCTCTCCCCTTGTTTCCCATCTCAGGTTTTTACTGTGGAGATCAATTTAGCCCCTCTAGATTCTATTTCCTTATTTCTTAGGACACAGATTCTGCATGACTAGGAAAAAATGTCCAGAATGTTGACCCAGTGAAAAAGAATTTTCTCTGTCCAAGAAAGAGCACAATAGGCAATAAGAAGAGATGGTAAGATTTTAAACACTCGTCACTCAGCATTTCATCTTTTATCTATTATGGTATATTGTGTAATGTCAGGACCACCATGGGTACTACACTCAATGTCCTAAACTGTAGGTTTGCAATTAGGAACCTAAGATCTTTCACTTTAACTGCCTGTATACCTGGACCTCTGTATGGATGCTCCATGACCAGGGGAGATATGTTGCTATTCTATCTTATAGGCTGGTTATTTATGTTCTGAATCATAACTAGACATTAATAAGACCCTTGGAATGCCAACCAGCATATACCCCAGGGCTTTGCAAGTGTGCCCATTTGAATATACTCTACCCTTGTATTAGGGCCTAGCATCACCCCTTACCTAATCTTGTACTAAGCACACTGCCAAACCCATCAACTGCTGTGTACCTCCAAGTCATTCACTTTCTTTTAAAAAATTACTTCATTAGGGCAAACCCACCTCACCACTTCCCACCCCTCCTTTTATAATGAGCTATAAATCTTGAAATAACAAATGACAAATAATTTGATCAGCTTTTTTATATGACTTTTAAAACTGTTTATGGTAAATGGGACTGTAAATAGCAAAAATACTAAATTATAGATCTACAGATAATTCCCCAATGAAGTCAACTGCTTTGAGACATCCCTCACTTCACTATCTAAAACAGATTCTAGCAAGCTTTTAAATAAAATCCATTTGAGCTTCAATCATTTTTAAAACTATTTTCTGCAGTTATGTGGTAAATGTCCAAAAGGCTAGGAGAAGGGAGACTAGAAAGGAAAAGCCTGGATAATCTCTAATCTATATATTAATTATTCATTTACTGTGTCTTTCCATTTCTATATTTTGTCACTCAATGCATCTAGTTCTTATACCAAAACAATGAATTCCTCTTATATTACATAAATTAGCTTGCATAAAATATAAAACTAACTGCTATTTCTGTGACAGGCTAAATTCTGGTTCTTACATCTTGAAAAAACAAATTTAAATCCTCTCTTAACTGTTCCCTTCTTCCTCTGCACCCTCCAGCATCTCTGTTTACATTTTGGCTTCTGAACAGCTTTGTTTCCAGTGAGAAGGCTGAGATGGTGTTTACATTTAAGGGATAATTGTCAACATTGTTTTGCAACAAAATAATAAATAAGAGCCGCTGATATTTAGTTTAGGGCATACCACCACGCACATACACACACATATACAAAAGGCAAAATGAAAAGGAAGAAAAATGAAGAACTGCTCAAAACTCTTAGGGATTTTTCCAGTAATTCTTATTTTTGTAAAGTCATTCCCACTCATGAAATACAAAATCTAGGAATTGAGTCGTGCATGCAGAATCAGCAACCAATTACAACATTAGGCTTCAGATCACTAGGCACCCTGTCACCCGCCACCTGCCGGGACTGGGAAGGCCCTGGCAGGTTGCTTCCTTGCTCTGAATGAGTCAGGATTTAAGTGACCTTCACAAAATCCAACAAGGAGTGTATACATCAAATAAAACATCTAATGAAATCAACACATTATTCAATAGGCTTTAAAAAAAAATAGTCCACAGACTATTAACCAACTGGAGGCATTACCTTCATTGTCCCTTCTCAATTGCATCCCTCCCTCTCATTTAATGTCCAAAATGCTTTTAAGCCAGGTTCTAATATGTAACTCTCCCACACAAAATGCAGCATGCATATACATAACATTTTCAGTTGTGGTCTCTATTTATACAATTTGTTAGAATACAGAAATGCCCTTCTCTAAGACATATGTTTAAATACATGGACGAGGATGATAGATTACCTTTTACCATGACTTTTTGAAAATTTAGTCAGGCAGTCAGTGAATATTTCTTGAGTTCTGACTCTGTATAAGATCTATGGTTAAATGTGATAAATACATGTACAATGAGGGTTGAAAAAAGAGCATGATTTCTAGATATCTTGATATGAAAATCAAATTAATATAAAATAAAATCAGACCAAACCCACTGATACATTAAAAATAGATAAGCCAAAAGGCAAAAATTAACCATGAAGTTACCACATAAGTAAATAATTATTAACATTTTTGTAAGTATCTTTCAATTGGTCTAATCCACTGTGATTCTCCCATTCCTGTGCATGTATATCTAGTATCTATTATTCTTATTGAGAAGCATGTACTGAACATTTCTCTATATCAACATAGATTCTCATATTTATTCTAAGAGCTTTATAGTAAACCATTTGATGAATGCCCCATAATTTATTTAACCAGTCCCTTTAGTGGCCCTGTAGGTTATCTTCAAATTTCTGAAAAAATACACAACAGTAAAAACTAAAAACAAATAAACACAGCTTTATATATAGGCTCAAGTCATTAGGACAAATTTCTATCACAAAGGCACAACTATTTTTTTAACTTTTAAAAGTTTTCATTAATATTTCATACTTACACAGATATGTAAATATTTCAAAGTGTAAACCTGTATGAATTTTCACAAAGGTTCACACCATGAACAGCATTCATTTCAAGAGACAGAATATTAGTGTAACACAAGGCCCATCTTGAGCCCCTTTTCCAGTTTTAATCTCCCTAGAAGGTAATTGTTATCCTGACATTATCCTAATGAGAAAACAGAACACTTTATATAAATTAAATGACACATTAGGTTCTCTTTTGTACCCAGCTTCTTTGTGAAATGTATCTATATTGTTGTGCTCAGTTGTATGTTAACGGTTTTCAGTGCTGTATAGTTTCCCACTTGGGGACTACGCCTCAATTTAGTTGTCTATTATATTTGGTAGACATTTAATGTAGTGGACATTTGGGATGTTTCCAGTATGGGCTATTATAAATAGTGCTACTGTGAACATTCTTGTTCATGTATTTTGTGAACATATATGCATGCATTTCTGATGGTTATGACAGGAAAGTCTGAGTGATAGGGTACATATAGTAGATCCAACCTGTAGCAGTTTTCTCTGACTTCATAACAAATTATCCCAAATTAGTGGCTTAAAACAATATTTGTTATCACAGTTTCTGTGGGGCAGGAATCTGCACACGGCTTAATGTTAAGGGCTCTGCAATCAAAGATGATCAGGTTTGTAGGCATCTTAAGGCTTGAGTAAGTCCACGCACTGACTAAGAATCTCTAAACCTCAGTGGGTAGCAATGAAGAATCCACCATGCTAACTTTGTTTAGATTTAGGTATGTAAGTACTAGATAAAAATCCTTCATTCTTCTTCATATGTCCCATTCCCCTCTCCATATCCTTTAAGGACATGAACACAGTAAATGATTTAAAATTAGCTAATGATTTAATTTCTTATATTGTACCTGGATTTTATTTAACAGATCTTTTATCCATATTCTATAATTTTAGGACACAATAAAATTATATATGCATTAAAGAAATAATAGGTGCAATAAAAATGCGCCAAACACACAACGGTTCAAACACAATAGAAGTTTATTCTTCTTTCAAAGAAAATCCAAAATAGGAGTTCTTGATGCACCGAGGACACTTCTCCACATGGGGATTCAGGAACTCAACCTCTTTCCATATTGTAACTATACCATCTTCACCACATGTTATCAGAGATCCCCATCCAACCTCTCCAACCATCTTTACCATCTTCAAACAACTGGTGGAGGATTGCTAATGGGAGTTTTATGGCTTGGTCCTGGAGAGTGCTACACTTTACTTCTGCTCACATTCCATTTGCTGGAACTCAGGATTCATACCCGATTGTAAGCAAGTCAGAAAATGTGGTTCATGGGCTCAGGAAGAAGCAGAATAAGGTGTGGTGAACATCTAGCTAGTTGTGCCACACAATTCTATTGCATAATTCAGTTCTGTCTTTAGGCTTCAGTCCAATCTCTTTAAGATAAGAACAACTGCATATTAACTGTAATAAACCCAAGAAGCAAGAAACACTGAGGACAGGTGATACATAGGGACTAGTTTCTGTCCTTCTGAAGGTACCTGTGTTACCATCAAGGTACGTATGAAAGCCAGGATAACCACATGCTTCTGACTCTCTTCTGATAATCATTCATATAAATATTCCCCCATCTACCTCATTAATTTGTTTATTCATCAAGGATTTAAGGAGGTTGTCAGTATCATTAGATAACACAAAAACCTATTGGCATACATCAGATAAATAGGAGGATGGTGGGAATTTTTCCTTTTCCTTTTATGGCAGAAGGTGGTTCACCAAGACTGAGGACCAAGAGTAAAGGTGAGATGCAAGGCTGGCACTCAGCTTTTTATTAGATAATAGAATGACTGAGGCTGGTCAGGGTGCTTTGAGAACTTTACAGGGAGGGGAAACACAGCCATTATTCCAGCTGTCACATTTGAAAAGAAGCACGAACAAATGGTTAAGTTTTTGCCTGCTTATTTTTATGGATGCACAGCTCAGATAAGCCTCAATCCTCTTTTAAATCTTGGACTAAAAAAAAGCCACTTGTGGTTTTGGATCAGGAAATAGCATTTGTGAAAGTGGCCCCAAGGACACAGATACATTGAAAATAAGATGAATTACCAATTCTTATTATTCGTTTGGCTCTTACTGAAGACTAATAGCTAAATAATTTTGCATATATCACATTACCCAAGATGCAAGGTATATAATATGTTAGTAATCTATTAGCTAAAATAGTGGAAATATTTATTTCTACAACAACTTTTCTTTTAAGTTTGAGAAATGAACATGAATTAAAAGAGAACAATATTTTTTCACTACATGTTGCTATAATTTAAAACTAATGTTGCCTGAATGCCTGAAAAAGATATATCCTTCTTTAAAGAAGGATAGGTTGAACTATATATACCTTTCCTTTACAAAACAATACTTACAATCTTTGAGGTAAAATTAATGTCATTATTCCAGTTAGGTTAAGATATGAAGTACATTTAAATAGTAATAAATCTAATCTTCCATCGACTAGGTAATGGTATCTGGGAGGCTCTGGAGAATAAGAAACATAAAAAATTTGTCTTCCTAAAATACAACCCTAGGAGGGAAGGACCAATGGGTCATTCAAGAGTCCATACTGAAATTTGTCTGATGCCTAGTTATGTTGTCCACAAAGGAGTGTAAAAGAACTCAGAGAAAGACAGAATTCAGAGTGATAGGGTAGGAAAACTCCAATCAGTTACCCTTCCCACCGAAAAGTTCTTTTAATGCCAAGTCTTAGCGAGTCAGCTAACACAGGAGCAGGAGCAATACATTGTGAATAGTCTGTGATAGGCTGCATCATTGTTGCCAGCGATGCCCTTCTCTCCCTACAATAGGATTAGTCATACTTTCCTTTGTCACGTGATATTGCCATGTCTTCCTCTTCCACATGACATAATTACCTCAAAAGGCTTATCCCTGAGGTAAATCACTGGGTTGGCCAAATCTGTGGACAGTACTGTTTTAGCTCCTAGGCCTTACTACTGGTCAAAAATACAAGAAAAAAAAACACTAAATATGGCAGACTTTTTATCATGGGCATTTCCTCAGCCAGAGACCACCAGAGTGAACAGAATTCTAAGATGCACTATGCCCCATCCCCCACCCTCAAACTCTGTCCCCTGGTGTTACTTCTCTTAGGTTACATGGCAAAAGGAATTTTTTAGATATAATTCAGGTTAATTAGTTGGCCTTAAAATAAGGAGATGATCTGGCCTAATCTTATCATATGTTCCTTTAAAAGCAGAGTTTTCTCAGGCTAATAGAAGAAGAGGACATCAGAGATTGGTGCACAAGAGGGATTCAAAATGGCTCGAAGATGGAGTGAGCCACATGGAAAGGACGTACAAGTGGCTATTAAGAGCTGAGTACAATCCCTGGGTAATAGCTAGCAAGTAAATTAGGACTTCAGTCCTACAGCCACAAGGAAATGAATCCTCATTATAACCCACCAACATGAAAGAAAATTCTTTTCCAGAGCATCCAGAAGAGAGTGCATCCTGGCTGACAACCTGATTTCAGCCTTGTGAAACCCTAAGCAGAGAACCCAGATAAGTTCACGACAGGCTTCTCATGTAATGACCTGTGAGATAGTAAGTGGGTGTTGTTTCAAGCTGCTATATTTGTGTTAACTTGTTACACAGCAATAAAAAAACAAACACAATGACCCAATCTAGATTTAATATTCTATGATTGTCCTCGTTCAAGCCAATGTTCAGTGCCAACCTTCTAAATAAGCAGAGTAAGCAACCATCTATAAAGTCAGCCATCAATTCAGCATGATTTCTGGGGCACTAGGATGGCTGTTCTGACCCTAAAGCTCTCTCATTTGTGCACCAGTGCCTGAAATCCCTTGAATTGTGAGCAAAGCCTTTCATTATAAAGTAAAGCTTAAAATGGAAATCTTCAGAAAAGCATTTCAATGACTTGAATTTATACCAGATACTACAGGCAGTCCACACAGATAGGAGATGCTCTTCTGAGAGCAAGCTTTGCCCAGGGGACATGCAGAAAACCTGCTGGCACAGAGCACCTAGTAAAGTGTGAGGAGGGGATGACCAAGTAGAGAGAGAAGGGAAACAGCAGAAAGACCACTGACTCTTTGTAATTGTGTTTAACATTGACTATAACTATACCCTTAACTGTTAAATAAGTTCATAAAGTGAAACCATTCCTGCTTTTTCATTTCTATTTGCCTTCATCCCTGAGGCAAATTCTCTTCTTTACATATACAACATGCATCCTCTCACCTTCTTACTAACAAAACTGGACATTTTGCACATAAATGAAGTACCCCACTCCAGGCAATGGATTGTGATTGAGCTAAACTAATCACAACAAACCTCTTCTCCCCTCCCCTTTATCCAGGGGTGATCATGTGTTCCATTTGGGTCTGGGCAATGAGCCTGCTGGGATGTAGGGCTTCTAAGAGGGAGATCAGGCTGGCATGGTCTCTTCTTGTATATGATCATATTAGTTCAAGCTTCAGCTATGTTATGGTCTGAACTGTGTTCCTCCCAAATTTGTATGTTGAATTCCTAACCCTCAAAACCTCAGCATTCATTGTATTTGGAGATAGAGTCTTTAAATAAATAATTAGGGTAAAATAATTAGGGATTGGCCCTAATACAATATGACTGGTGTTCGTATAAAAAGAGATTAGAACAACTACACACAGAGAGGGAAGAATATGTGAAAGCACAAAAAGATGCCCATCTACAAAACCAAGGAGAGAAGACTTAGAAGAAGCTAACCTTGGTGGGTGATACCTTGATCTCAGAGTCTGGCCTCCAGAAAATTAATTTCAGTTATTTGAGCTACCCAGTTTGTGGTATCCCTAGCTAACTAATATAAGCAGTCATCTTCTAAGATAGGTAAGGTCAAGAAAATGGCAAAATTGTTTGCCTGACATTGTTGGAACCACTGAATCAATGCCAGCCATTCACTGTATCTGGCTAACACATCATGGGATAAGAAATGAATACATACTTCTATAAACCACCATAGTTTTCTTTAACTGCCAACAACATGCATTTCTAACTGATGCAAAGCCTCATCTCTTCAATTGCCTATTTATCAATGGGCATCCAGTTGTGGATGGTTCTAGGAGGGCAGAATAGTAATTTAAGATCAGCTCTCATAATATGCTGAATGACTTGAGATGTTAGGTAATATTTCATTCTGTGGTTAGTTGGGTGCAGATGAGAATATTTTCGAAGATATAGTCCCTTCTTTTTTATTTAATTAAATTTATTTGGTTGACAATGGTTAGTAAACTTACATAGGTATCAAGTATACAATTCTATAATACATAATCATACATCACATTATGTGCTCTTCTTTATATGAATCTACCATTAATTAATTCATTTAACATATATATACATTTAGACCTAATAAAGGAAAATATATTATTGGGGCCTAAAGGTGGGGCAAGTGAGGGACTTTACATTTACATAGATCACAAATATCTAAAAACTAAATGTTTTCTATAGCATCTTAGAACTGATTCCTTCCTAGTCTTCCCAACGACAGGTATGAAGCCAATGACCATCATACATGTCAGGGAATGTGCTCTGTCTCAGAAATGAGGTACTTTATTCCAGAGGGATTTCCTAGACTTTGAAGTTTGGGCTGGAATAAATCCACCGGTCTAGGAAAAGTGAGAAAAGGAGGTTTCTCTGCCACTTTTCCTGGGTTCACTAAAGCTGTATCCGCCCCAGCTACGCCTTCCATTTTAGCAATACAATACCCATAGGGACTTAGTTAAGCCGACAGTT
Organism: Aselliscus stoliczkanus; assembly: GCA_033961575.1. Classification (NCBI taxonomy): domain Eukaryota; kingdom Metazoa; phylum Chordata; class Mammalia; order Chiroptera; family Hipposideridae; genus Aselliscus; species Aselliscus stoliczkanus. The sequence continues at coordinate 65,811,234 of CM066730.1, read as the reverse complement.
GTCCCCGAGAGAGACCACGCTTCTGCAAGGTCAGGTCCCTCACAGTCAACCTTCATTAAAGAGTGACCAACGTGAGGATTGTTAAATAGAACATGTTTGAAGTTTGACCATGGATTTTTATGGTGATATTAAAACGACAGGGTTTGTAATTGAGTGTCCTTATTTGTTTTGCTCAGTCTCTATCAGAAGCATCTCCCCACCACAGACTAGTTTATATAGAAAATTGAGGAACTGTATCAGTGCTTCCATATTACTCCTGTCCACATTAACTTGTTATGGCTGAGAGTTCATCTGCAAACCTGAGTTTTGGAACACAGCTTAAGTTTTCTCCTTGAAATCCATCTGGCAGGAAGGTGAAAGGCATCCCCTCATCCTTTCCCCAGTTCTCCCGATTTACAGAGCAACACAATTGATAGAACTATAGCTCTTTCTGAACTGAAAGATTTCTTTCCATTGACTCGTTTATCACATGATCAAAACTTTCCTTGGCTGTCAAACCACCTCTTATTTCAGATACGCTTGTTGGGAGCTTCACTTCTCTCATTTACTAAAATAGCTGTACAAGAAGCTCAACCTTCCAATAACTCTCCTATTCAGGGCTGTGGAGAATCGCTCATAATCCCCCTATTTAGGGGGTAAGCATAAGTGCCTGTATTGTACTTTCAGTGGAACCCAAGCTGAGGGCAGTCACCCCACAGCTCTCAGGGATAATAAAATCCATGGTATTATTTTCCATCAATAAACTAGTTGTAAGCTTTTTCAGTTCCTGTGCTGTCATAAACAAATTACTGTGTACCTTAGCACTTTAAGAATTATTAACATCCGTAGATTCATTGTGACATCCACACCATTTTGCAGATCAGGATTAATTTTAAACTCTTTCAATGAACCTTCTCAGCTGGTGTCCAGTGGCGCCTGCATCAAGGACCAACATTTATCTTACTCTGCCTTGTCAGGTGACCATTTGCTTTTCCGTCTTAGCTTATCATCTTCTAATTAGGGAGCTTGATCTGAATTTAGAACTGCTATTACTGGAAAAAGAGAAGTTGCTAATTGCTTTTCATCACAATGCCAGAGGGATGCAATAAGGTCAGAGTATTTCATCATTTAACAGTCCCTAGAAGGATCAATAAACGCTGTAAGTGACCACTATTCCTATAGCACTTTTTCCTGAAAAACAATAGCCATTACATACTGATATAAAATCACAGATTTCTTTTTTCTCCACTGGAGATTCAATCCACTTGATTGAATTTTTTGTTCCCAGTCTAGACATTCCAGTCATACAAACTATTTTTAGGACAGTAAGTTTTTGCATTTCTAACTATGCCCTTATAAACCATCACATCTATCATGTCAGAAGCTAAGGCAACTCAATATCCATATCGTGGAAATGTAGGAGGCCCTGAACATTTTTATATTACTCTCTCTCTCAAGGTCCTACTTCCAACTGCCATCATCTGTCATCTGGGATGGGGCTCTCTCTGTAATAAGTCCCTCATACTTTACCTTGTGGTTTCTGCAGGGCTAAGTCTTGGCTAGTCATACATGAGTTTTCTTCTCAGGGTCTCACAAGAAATCAAGGTGGGCTGAATTACCACTTGGAGTCTTCCAGGCTCACGCACGTTGTCAGAATTCAATATTTTGAGTTGTGGGACTGAAGTCCTTATTTTCTTGCTGGCTGTCTGCTCGAGGGGTCCCTTACTCTCAGCTCCTATAGGCTGCCCGCAGGTCTTATCCACTTATCCCTTCCACAACATGGCTATTTATTTCTTCAAAGCCAACAGAAGAATCTCCTTCTAGTCTGCGATTATGGAATCTTATATAATGTATCATAACCATGGGGTTGACTATTCCATTACCTTTGCCATAAAATATAATCTAATCAAGTGAGTTATTATCTCTGGTATTCACGGATGGCACCCAAGTTCATATTCAAGCAGAGAGGATTATAGAGGGTATAATATACACCAGGGACAGGTTTCTTGGTGGTTGTCTTAGAAATCTGCATACCACATACATATACTTATCACATAATTACTAAACAAAACAAGAGATAAGAGAACTGGATTTTAGCTGTAGTGCTATCACACATATTCAGTAAACTCTTGGATCTCTGCCTCAGTTTTCCCTAATGGGGAATGATAGTAATGGGGCAAATAATCCTTGCATTACAAGGAATTATTGGATATATTACATAAAAATTATTAGCTATGATTTATTGTCCACTATGTGATAGGCACCATATTATCACTTATTTCTCTTCAAAATGGTGTTGAAGAGATACTCATATTATCATTATATTACAGGTGAGAGAATTGAGACTGAGAGATGTCAGGTGACTTTCCCAAAGTCATACAGCTAGATGGGAGTGAGGCCACGCATTGTCCCTGAATTGGTCTAATTTCAAAGAAGAAAATTATATATGGTCATATGAAAAGGACCCTGTGCTATATGAAGATGATGATATATAAATATTTTGATTATTAATTTGGAAAAGTGTTCATGTTATCAGTTAAGGTACAGTTGAGGGCAGCAGTCAGTAGACTGCACCCATAGTTCAAATCAGCCCCAATGCCTATTTCAGCATAGCCTATGAGTGAAGAATGTTGTTTACAGATGAACATCTGAAACTGATTTGATGATGAGGAACAGGAATTTTGAACTTCAATTTAGTGAAATCTTATTCCTCAAAGAATTCCACTGTTCTCACTAGTAGACTTATATTACAAAAAGTAGTACTCAATTATGATGAATTCATCAATAAAAACAATTGTAGATATTTTTTCTTCCTAACTGACTCTATAAATATCCTTGATTTTGCTTCTTGGCCCCAAAAGGCTAAAACATTTATTATCTGGCCCTTTATAGAAAAATTGTGCTGACCTCTGCTTTTGAGTGATTCAACTAGTAGTATGTATTGTTGGTCAAATTTGTCAGACAAAACTCCTTCAAGACAGGAAAACAGCATAGTGAAAATACCCCAAATCAATAATTCATATTGCATAACAATAATTCCAGGATGATATACTACAACTGCATCAGTGGCGCGGAGCACACCATCCCTTTTGCGACAGAGCTACTAAAGTTGGCCTCAATTATTTCTGAGTAATTAGCATAATCCAAAGCCAAGAAATAGCCTTTCAATTCCTTTTCTCAAGCACTTTAGTTGCTTTCCTATAAGCAGACTGCATTGTTGCACAATCCCTGAAACAGAAACATGAAAGGCGACAGAGGGCAGCCCATTCGTACTCACTAGTGAGAATTTCTTCTACTCTGAGGATGTACAGACTTTTCCCTGTGACCTGGGCAGATTCCTGACATGTAACACCTCTCTCATGACATTCACCGAATCATGTTTTCCTTCAGGACATCAAAGAACAAGAGGGTCAGCTTCCATGGGGTCAAGGTAAGTAGCTACTGTTAGTGTGGCTTCAGCTTGATGGTAAAGCCCACTACTCTCATCCTTCTCAATCTCTGATCACCCAAATATTGCAATCGCTTGCTGCCAGACCTACAGTGTCATACTGAGTAGTCATTTCTTTGGGCTAAAGAGTTTTCCCTTCATAGGAAGCAAATATATCTGTGAGGCAATTGTCAACATCTTAGGACTTCTTACCTGCAAGCTTTGTCTCACCATTCCTTCAGCACATGAAGTTTCATGTTTCATGCATACTTCAGGACTCAGCTCCAAGAAAACATCTTTATGAAATGATCCTTAATTCTCAGAAAAGAAGTAATTGTCCAGCCTCTCAACAATCATAGCCCTAAGGGTGTACATTTTGGATGGATAGCATCATATAATGTGTATATTATAATTTGCATGCGATATTGCATGCCATTGAGAAATCCTTGACTGGCATCCCATGGCAACGAAATTAAAATCCAAACTATTTACCAGAACCTACAAGGCCCTCAGTGAAAATGGCCCCGTCCACCTCTGTGATCCCTTGCTATATCATGGCCCACTGAGCTCCAGCACACTGGCCACCTTGGTTACTTTTTAAAAAAGATTTTATTGGAGTATTGGGAGCGGGGGACAGCATTGGGGAACCGAGGAAGGGGAACAGACAAGTTGTTGTCGTTTTATGCTTCAGTCTAGTTGTGGAGGACGTTGCTTCACTGGCCCATGTTGGTATCATCATTGCACCCTTCTTGGGTGAGGCAGATTGGTCGCCAGCCTCTGGATGGCCGCTCACACCGGCTGCCGGCCACTCACTGTAACCTAAGGCAGCCCACTGCAGCAGGGGCTGCAGCTATGCCATCCCGGGGACTCACAGCAACCCCGCTCCAGGTGGAGCTGTTGTTCACCATCTTAGCTGTAGAGGGCAGTGTCACTGGCCCTCATATGTGGGATCTGAACAGGGGTCGCTGGCATCCCAAGCCAGCTCTTAACCAATACGCCACTCAGCTGGCCTACGTTGGTTACTTTTTGAACACTCCGTCCGTGTTTGTGCCTGATTTTAGATAGGCGCATTTGCTCTTCATCCCTGCAAGAAGAATGGGTCTCAGGTTTTTGCACGGCTGGCACAAATATCACCTCTCTCAAGAGACAGTCTCTGATTTCTGTTTTATTTTCTTTGTAGTGCTTCTCAATACCTTAAATGATCCAGTTTATTTATTTAGGAATAAATTTAGGGATTTGTTGTCTGACTACCCTAAGAGAATGTAATCTCTATTCTTCCATCTTATGCTCCACTATATTCCCAGGGCCTAGCCCTGTGCCCAGCATATACTTAGTTTTTGAAAGAATCAACCAGTATTTTACTTTCATTGTTTTTAATTGATTAATGTTAAGCTCCCGAAGGACAGGAGCTTTATATTTTTTCTCTTATTTTTGCATCCTGTATAGGGCCCAGGAGCAAAGCACATTATACTTAGTGCATAATCTATTAAATGTCAATTATTGAACTAATTAATTAGTCATTAACACTTCAGATTCAAATACTTTACTAAAATCTTTCTAACTGATTTAGGTCACTCAGGAGTGTGAGAATCGTTTACTGTGGTTTTGTCCAAAGACATAGCCCTGTGAGATCTTCTCCATTATTTTTCTGGCAGCAATACCTGCTCCCCAGAAAATTACCCAGAATTCATCATGTTCATTTCACCTGATCTGCAGACAAATGAGCCCATCTTTATTAAAGATATGCAGCTGAATGCTACCAGATAGAAAAATAACAGTTTTAGCAATAGTTGGCTTATAAATCATGAGGTTTTATCTATCTATACAAAGCATTTTAAAGCAAGATCAAATTTGTGATTTCTTTTTTAAAAAAGTTTTTAAAACTATTCTTCCCCCAAGATGCAGCAGAAAGTCCATTATTAAACTAATCACCTAAGCTTCTGCATTCCATGCTAGTCTATGCTTTTTTTTTTTTTTAATACTTCCATACCCGTAAGAGATGTGGCACCAGTTATAATTATTTCCGGATTCCTTTAAAGCTGTCTTTGATACTCACTGAAGCCTGATATCCATACTGAACATGCTACTAGAAGTGGTACAGAGATCGACTCTAACCACATCCGTCTTTGAAAAATTCTACAAATAACCTTGCTTGAAATTGTTGAAGCTCTCTCCACTTGACTGATAAAATTTTCTAAGTGTTATACTTTGTGTATTTTTTTTTTAGGAGGGAGTTCTTTTATACAGGTTATATGCTCCTTAAGCATAAAGAATACTATATATCTTTGAACCTCCGCAGTGCCCAGGGGGCAATGAAGAGGAAAGAGGCAGTAGGCTGGGAACATGGTCCTGGGTATCAGATGGTTCGATCCAAACCTGAACTACACCACCTCACAGCCAAGTAATCAGGAGAAAGTTAATTACTTTTAATCTACATTTCTCCAATTATGAAAATCAAAGTTAAGTATACTTATATCATACCATTATAAAAAGTTAATGCAGTAAGAATTGAAGGGAAGCCTTCCTTACCCAAACCAAACTGACTTTCTCCTCCATGACAACATTATGTTAAATGAAGAATTCTAATGGTGACACTGCTATGCATTGAGCACTTACTGTGATCCCAGCACTGTTCTAAATGTGTCATATACCTGATACTGTGCTTCTGTTGAAACCAGACTCCTTAAGGATAAGGACCTTGACTTATTCTTCTCTGTATCTAGCAGAGTGAATGGAGTGGATCAATGGTTGTAATCACTTCCCTCTGGTTCCCTCAATGAATACATCTAGATTAATTAAAACTGTTCCTAGTAATATGATCCCATGCTTTCATTTTCAGTGAGACATGAGCTAAGGCACTTTTGTGACCTTTCTGTGTGAATCGACCTTGTATGTTTTCAGACCATGGATAATATTACTGGAGTGGAGATAAATGGTAGAAAAATGCCCCTGTTTTCTAATGCATCACTGGACTGGTTATCTGGTCTGTAATATTTAAAGCAAATTAATGACTCACATTAAATGGATGTTTGCTGTCTGTCGTCTCTGAATTTTAGTTTAGAGATTGTTAGCAGATGATACAAAAATGACTAGAGAAAGGTGGGACAAGTATTAGTCATTTGTGTGAATCAGACAAAATGCATTTGAAGTAATTATGAATGTAAAAATGCCCACTGTATCATTAAGGATCCTAAACATCTGAACCCTTAAGAAGACAGGTAGTCTGACATTGTACTCATTTGCAAAATGTTGCTTATCTGAGCTGAGCAATATTAGGCAGAAAGATGAAGATCTGTTTCAAGTATAATAATTTCATGATGAATATACTCTTGAAGAGGTAGATGACAAATGAGTAATATATGCCTGATTATGAGAAGTGCTTTGTAAAATAAGGCAGGACTAACAGGATATCTGGGAACTCACAGAGCCTGAGAAAATGAAAACAAACATTTGGCCGCAATTGCAAAAAAGGTAGCCTTTTCCTCTATTTCTCTATAGCACTGGTATAGCCACGTAATAGTTAAACCTGCATTTCCAGGATCCATTCTGTTTCCTAATAAAGACATAACTATTAGAGCTAATGTAGGAGCCAAAAACATGGAGACATATTGTACCAACAGATTCAGTATCTTTCTGAACTTGCCCAATACAGTATCTGATTATTCTAGATGACTGCTGCTTGAAGAGAATGGGGAATTTCTCTTAAGAGTTGAATTTCTCTCAAGTTGAAGAGCAGAGGGGATTTAAAACGCAGTTGCCCTGGTGCCATAGTCCCATGGCCTCACTTTCTGGTTGTTTCTCATTAACATGGTCAGTTTTTACAGTGGAGATCTCTTGTCTAGGATGAAAACAATTGAGAAAAGCTTTAACTCTATTTTTTCCCTCAAGAACATATTAAATGGCATGAACCAATACGCTGTTTACTGCTTCCTATTCTTAACATTTCTATCTTACGTTTTTATATCTTCTCCAGAGATTATTCTCTTTTCCTTCTAAAATAGAATTAAAACTCCACTCTACTTTGGATTATCTCCAGATCAACTCTTTCTATAGATTACTATTTTACTTTGTATTCCCCTCAAGATTCAGATATCCATATAGTATTTACTCCATACTTTACTTAATACTGGGCACTAATTTTTCCTTCAAGGCATAGCTCATGTATTTTCCTTCTTCATGGAATTTCCTCTTTATTACAGCTCAGAGTTCTGCCTCTACTAACATTCACAATATTTAAAATCTGTAATCACTTAGCAATAAGATTATGTATTGTATTAGTTTTATAATATATACTGTATGAAATACATCTTTAATGTGTTTTATAGGTTTATCTTTATAGGTTTATCTTTAAGATAGTTTATGTATTTATTTTATATAAGTAGCAAGATTACATTGTTCTATATTTCATATCATATATTTTTATTTAGTTTTACAATGAATGTCATTTTTTAATATAGTCACCATTTCATGTTTTATAGTTGTTGTTTTTTCCAGCAAAGCTAATGGATTCAAATCTTTATGCTTCCCACAGGTATAGTCAAAAACAGGTGCTAATTTAATGATTTCTAATTTAATAGTATAAAACCATGTAATGTATTCTCCTATATTAGATCTAGATTGTTAATTTTAGGAGGATAAAGACAGACACTATTTGTGATTCTGTCACCCAGAGCTCCTAGATGTCCATAAACAGATGGAAAAAATGGTTATTGACTGAATGGTAACAGATAATACAGAAAATAAAAGTGAGCAAATTTGAATCAGGTAGTTTGAAACATTGTACATAGGGCCAATGAGAAATTGTTTCATTCTGCTTAGTGATGATTTGTGTTTTTTCTGAAAGTGGAACATCAACCTGACTTGCGGAAAACATTTTAAGTCTAATATCCATTTATTCAAGAGAAAAAGCAGCTCATCAATGCTGCTTGTGTTCAGAGGCTCTGGCCAATGAAATCACACAGGTCAAGTTTATCCCTTTAGACAACACGACAGACCTCCCTGCTTTGGAGCCTTCTCTACTGGCTTACATAGCTCTTCCCAGAATAACGAAATGTTAGCCATTGGTGTTCTCTTAGACCTCAAGCTTTTGCCTCCGCCTCAGCAGCGCATTTGAACACATTTCTGAAACATCTGTTCTTCACTTAAAAGGGTCTAAATATGTTAATTTTGAAAAATGTGTGTCTAAATATGAAACAGATGTGCACAAATGATGGTATTCTATGGGCAGGGAGGGACTCCTCAGCAGTTTCCTTCTCAGTGACCTATACTTTATCTCCTTCATCTGTTTACCTGTCAGCATGTTGACAGTGGAAAGGTCGGTCAGTTTCAGAAAAAAATACAAACATGTTTACATTATTCTTCTCTGGTTTTCTAGTTTTTCTGCCCTTCTACTGGCAGGTGCTAATGGGCTAGCAGTGGTGTAAGTGCTGTTGAGGCCAGAAGGCCTGCACTCAGTCTTTGCTCCAACAATTGTTGGCACCGTGACCTTGAACAAGTAATTAAATCTTATTTCAATCAATAAGTGAGTCCTCCTTGTGTCAAATAATTGTGTTAGACTCTGAGGATGGGGTGCGTATCACATTGACCATATTTTTATTTATATCTTTCTGTCTATTAGGGAACATAACTGAGTAACAGGCAATTAAAATGTCTAACTCTGTTTCATTGCTTTTTTTTCCCCCTCAATGAAATAATAGACATAGAAGTATCCCAGTAAACTCATGGATTATATAAATATATGTCATCATCTTATTGTAATTTATTCAATAGACATACATAATTTTCCATATCCAAATCATGGATACAAAGGCCTAAAATGTCAGAGTTTTTAATTAGCAAATGAATTTCTTCATGAGAGTGACAAGATCAAACAGAATCTCATATAAATCATCACATTCATAAACAAGTCCCACACATCCATGTAATATTAATATAATGGGATTCACTTTTACTTAAGATTCTCTGCCTTACTTACAAATGACATAATATAAAAATATGTGCAATGGATTATATAATTATTCCAAATATTCTCTGCCTCTCCTTCTGAGGTGATTATATTTCCCTGTCCCATTGATAACAGGCTTGGTTCTTAACTGGCTTTGGCCATTAAAATGTGACAAGTGATAAATGCCAGTTAAGAGCCATTGTGAGTTCCATCATCTCTTTTTTCTTGGTCAAAATACTCTATCACTCAGGTAAAGAAATAAACCTCTACAGATAAATTAGCAGAATTAGTATGTTGAGGAAAGTTGCTTCATAACCAACCAATATAAAATTTTAAAATTTAACTACATCTCTAGATATCAGTAACACAAAGACAACTAATTTTTAAAAAATGTTTCCAAACTAAAAAAAAAAAAAAAAAAAATCTTTCAACATTTTAGGATTAAATACAAGGTCTTGTTATGTTTTCTGAATGCCTCTTCTACAAATTAAAAATGGTTGCTTCTCTTCCATTCCTAATTTGAAGGTTTTTAAATTGTGAAATGGGATAGCGTTTATCAAGTGCTTTTTGTGCATCTATTAAAATGAATTATATAATTTTTTCTCCTTCGTTCTGTTAATGTGGTCAGTTAACACTGATTTTGAGATGTTTAACCTACCAGCTTGAACATTTGGAAACGCATATGGAGAATGTACTATTATTGTGCCTGTTTCATAGAGGAAGGCTGAGGCACAGAGACAATAGCAACTTGCCCAAGGTCACACAGCTTGTAAGGAATGGAGTCCCATTTTTGAACCCAAACAGCCTGGCTAGAAAAGCTCTGCACTTGTCCATGGGGTTTACTACCACTTATAGCCCTGGCACCTCATCAATTTTTCTTCCATCATAAGAAGAAAGATGGAGGAACGTCTAGGTAAATGAATTATAGAAAGAAATCTATTTATAAACCTGAATACATAGTAAGAGTACTACGTAAAGTGGAAAAATGGTGCTAGATCTGCTAACATTGACGATAGCCTCACCTCCCTAGATATCTTAGTTGACATATTAAGAAGTTAGTGAATCCTTTGGACTTGCAATATATCAGAATGGAAAATGCTCTTAATATAAATGAATATTAAAACATATCGTTGGTATGTTGTCTACTGTTGAGTAAAACTTACTCTAAAATTATTGGCTTACAACAACAAAGCTATTATCTAGTGATTTCTATGGATTAGTAATTCGGGAGGGGTCTAGTCCTGGAGTTCTGCGTTGGGATCCCTCATGGGGTTTCAGACATCTCAGGTCTTCAACAGGACAAGGGGATCCACTCTTAAGACAGCTCACTCACAAGACTGTTGCCAGGAGTCCTCAGTTTCTGACTACATAGGCCTCTCAAGTCGAGTTGCTAGAGTATACTCATAAAAAGGTGGCTGACTTTCCACAGAGAAAGTGATCCAAGATACAGAGCAACCAAGATAGAAACCTCTGTGATGTTTCTGCCCCACACATAACTTCTGCTTTATACTAATCATTGGAAGCATCACCCACTCCAGCCTACACTCATGGGAGGCTCCATCTCTTGAAGGGAGGAGTACCAAAGGATTTGATGTATTTAAAAACAAAAACAAAAAAACACACACACATACAGTTGGTACATGCTTAATTCAAAAATAACTCATTTGTTTTTGCCCTCTCAACTCATTCCCATTGTCACTGAGAAATCTGTCTCTTCATCACTCCTAGGTGAGTCAGCTGCTAAAATCTCTTTGGGTGTCATTTTTTTTTTTTTTTTTTTTTTTTACTATTTGGTACCTTTTAGAGAATTGTGGGTGAAAGGAAACCTGGGTATATTTGAGACTTTCAGAATGCAGTTCCTTGTTTAAATAAAGGATCGGTGCATGAATTTCTTGTTTCTTTCTTGGTCTAATTTTACATTTTTCTCAAAGAAACTACCAATTTATTTTAAAAAGAAAGATCTGCTTTATTAAATCACTGAAAATGTAAACTTTTCCCAGATTTAACCCAGCTTGAATTAAATTCCTTATATCAATTGGCAAGTATTTTTACTTCAGAAAAATACCCATTTTCTAAGCCCCAAACTATTTTTTAAAAGGATATTTGATTTAAAAAAAGAGAGGAACAGCAATTTCCCACCTGTGAAAATTAACTGTCATTGGTATGAAGAGATATTATGTCTGAACAGAAATATTTATTTCAACATTTTCCCCCAGATGGAGAAAATTCTTGCATCCCATCTTTTAAACACTTATTCTGGATCAAGAATTTCAAGCAGACAGGAAATAACCTCTAGTCGATCATAAACTTGCTTCAAAATATGCGAACTCTTTCTAGTTGTTGAAATTGACTTTCTCTTAATAGTTAAACAATGCTGACAGTGTCTTTTCTCTTACCAATGGGTAGTTGACATTTTCAAAGAAAGGTCAAACCAACACACAGTGATGAACAGAGTTAAAGAATGTGTCCTTAACAAACTCAAAGTATAAATAAATACACTAGACATTTTGAGAATGGGTAAATCAAATACCTTAATATTAAATAAATCTAGTTTTAATGGAAAGTGAATGGTAGACCATGGTGAAAAAATGATGGCGGGTAAATACCCAGTTGTTCTGTGTTCAGTTTTAATTCAAACTGGACCTATTTGGTAGCCAGTGTTATCAGGGAAACAAAAGGGGGATCAAAATCTAAATAACTGAAGGGAATCACCTCTCATTGTCTCACCTTACACTGTGGCTTGAAGAAAAAGAATGGCTGGAGCAAAGCTATTTTTAGCTTCACTTTGGTCCAGCAGAGAGTTAAGGAGAGATCCCTGTTGCAAGTTTTTGAAGTGTCCCCAGAACATCCTAGTAAAATAGATTTTTATTCCCTTCCAGAGCCTATGTATGTATCACTGTGCCCCAATCTTGAAAGTAATGGAATGAAATCGGCACTACATTTCGCTCCATCACTTCACCCTTTACCCCTGTGTAACTGATTTCTTTGAGACGCTACTTTAAATACAGCTCTCGAGAAGATGCTCTTTGGCAAAGCACAGAATAGTCGACCTGGATTTCTAGCCACCTAATTAGCTACTATGTTAGATGTTCAAAAGATACAAACCACCAAGTACACAGGTAATACAAGACGAGCTTTAGGTGAGATCTTTAGGAAGTTTAGGGTACTGTACCGTTCTCAACAATGTTCCTGTTGTCCCTTACAATGCATTTGTTGAATCCCTTAGGGGAGTTTTTAGTTATCACAGAGTTTTGGGGGGAAGAGTGTGGGGATTCTACTGACACTTAGTGGCCAAGTGTTAGATCTTCTTATCTTTCTGAAATTCACCAGAGTCCCATACAAAGAAAAACAGCTTTGAATGCCCCAAACAGTCTTATAAATGAAAAACCTGTTTAGAATTATGAGATTCTAGAATCTAACTCCATTTTATATAGACACACAATAGCTTTTGCAAAGTTTTAATATACACTGGATATATATAGACAACGTATCAATACAGGATTGCAACTACATTATAAATTGAGGGAAAACAAATACTATATGATTTCAATTATTGTATATGTGGAATCTAAAAAACAGGAGAAGTGAACAAACAGAAAAACTCAGATACATAGAAAGAACTGATGGTTGCCAGTGCGAAGGGGTTGGGGGAAGAGGGTGAATAAGGGGAAGGGATTAAGATGTGCCAATTGCCAGTTATAAAGATAGTCTTGTGGATGTAAAGTACAGCACAGAGAATACAGTCAATAATATTGTAATATCTATGTATGGTGTCAGAAGGGTACTAGACTTTGTTGTACAACTGAAGGTAATATTGTATGTCAGTGCTAATTAAAAGATAAATTAAAGCAAATACACACACTGGAAGTTGATTTCTGAGCTAATAAGGACGACAGGTCAACATTTCATTCCCAAATCCTTTTACTTCAAGGCACTTTAAATAATATAAAAGCCTCCTTCAGTGGCCAGATGGATGCAGGAGCCCCTTTTTCCTGGTCATCAGTTAAACAGTAAACTCTGTCTGGCACTAGGAAAGCCAACAATGAGAGGCTAGCTTTGTGCCTTCTAACAGATGTTTTCAGCTGGGATGCACTTTATATGATCTTTTTCAGAGGAAATCACCAACTTTCCCAAGTTCTGATCCATAGTCATAAACAGGCTCAGTAACTGAAATGTGGTGAAAAAACCCGGAAGAAAGCCCATCCTGCAGGTGCGAGTTCATGGCACTGACTGTAGCCAGGCAAAGAAAGCTGAATATCACCCGTCTGTGTTTCATTCATCAGTGAGTTGTTTTGATTTGTTTCTAATCCAAGCAGATTTCCTGGGCTACATGGAAGAGTGAGTACATACTACAGAGGACGCCAACACATCCTACATAGATGGTTTAGGACAGCACTGTCAACATTAAGGTCTGCAAAAATTCACAGCAGAGTGAAGAGCAAGCACTTTTAATTTCAAAATGGAAAAAGACAAAAGAGATTAGGAAATTCTGTGTCTATTCTATTGTATTCATAGGGTCTAATTTTTCTTTTTTTTTAAAGGGGAGGCAGAGTCACTGTGTGATCTGGTAACATCTGAGAGGTCTGCAAAATGGTTCAGATCCCTGAAGTGTAATCCTAGCAAACCAGTCATTTTTTTCATGATCTGTTTTTCTTCATGGAGTTCGATGCAAATGTTCTATTAATATAATAGCATGCAAGAAACAGTATTCCACCTCTTTAGCACTAAACTAGAACTAATATTTATGTGGTAATATGGCCTACAAATTTTCAGCTAGTAAATAAACCCTGGAATATACTTACAATTAATTAATTACAAGAATTTCTGGAGATTTAAAAATACCTTCTACAAATGACTTCATCAATCTCCAGAAAATCTTTAAAGGCATCTATGTCCATCTCACAGACAAGTAATATAAAACATACAGAAGCAGGAGTTGGACTGGTATGGATATGGTAATGTTGATACAACTGTGTTAATTCTGAGTCACGAATCTTCATGGCTTGAGGGACTTGGTTCTCTACATGGACCACATTTTCTGGACAACTATGGTACTGCATTCATATAAGCACGTCATGGCGACTTTAATTAAAGAGGCTTCTAATAAAATCTCCTGAGATACGATTTAGTGTTACTTGTCTTAGCGAATATTGTTCTTACATCTCTCCTTTCTAAATCACTCACCTTTGTGCTTTATAGAGCTATTTTTGGCACCCATTTTGTGTATCCTGGTAGAATGTGGTAGAACATGAAACAAAGGAAGAAACTAGTTTTCGTGTTAATATAAACTACCAATGTGTTATTATACGTTCTTCCCCTTGTGTACATGCAGAAAAGGTCAAGAGAGCAGCATGACACAAAGTGGTAGAGAGATGGACTCTAAAAACACATTTGGGTAAAAGACCCCTTTTCAGTACTATCTCATGTTCCTGGGACAGTGCCACAAAAAGGTTTCTGTGCAATCTTATCCAGGTTTATTTCCTAGCCTTCCAAATGAGGTTTAATTCGAGCCATGTTTACACCAGTCACTTACAAAAGAGCTGGGGAAAGCCTGTTTGTTGAATAGTGAAAGCAAAGAAGAAAATAAAAACATATATTTATCCAGCAGATATATTTCCTTGGCTTATTCCCTCCTGAGGCTCAGTCGGAAGACTGGAAGCAAATGGAGACTAATCATTACTGGCTTACCTTCTTAATTATATCCAGTGAGACAACACTTGCAAGCTCTATTGTCTAGCTAGCTGGAATAAAGTTATCCACACTGTATTACATTTATTTTAGATATATTTGTGATATAAAATATGTATCAGTATTGGTTTTTTATTATGCCAAGGGAAATAATAATATTCTGTGGAAAATGATCCCTGTTATAGCGGATATTTGCTTTCCTCTTTCCTCATGGACCCTGTTTCCAAGGAGGTGGATAATTACAAACACACCTTCAAGAAATTCACTAGATAGGGCTGAGTGGCACATTGGTTGGGAGCTGCCTTGGGGCGCAGGCTCTGGACTGTGGGGCCTCGGTTGGGATCCCACATATGAGGGCCAGTGACACTGCCCTCTACAGCTAAGATGGTGAACAACAGCTCCACCTGGAGCTGGGCTGCTGTGAGTTGCCAGCCACAGCATAGGCTGCAGCCCCTGCTGCAGTTGGCTGCCATAAGCTACAGTGAGCGGCTGGCAGCCGGTGTGAGCCGCCAAGAGCCGCCATCCAGAGGCCAGCGACCGATCTGCCTCATCCGGGAAGAGCACAATGACGATACCAGCAAGGGCCAGTGAAGCAATATCCTCCACAACTAGACTGAAGAACAGAAGGACAGCAACTTGTCTGTTCTCCTCCCCCAATTCCCCAATAAAATCTTAAAAAAAAAAAAAATTCACTAGATAGCAAATAATCCCTCCAAGCTTCAGTTTCTTCACCTGTGAAATGGCGGGAATAATATTGACTTCATAGGGTACTTGTGAGGATTAAGTGAGTCGATGAATATAAAGTGCTATGTATAATGATGAGCAGAAAGCCAATACTCAATAAATGTTAGCTTTACCATCATTATCATCTTAATCACCAGTATCACTCTGCCAAATACATTCATTTTACACCTCTAGATCTGTTTTCACCCTTCTGTATCCTGCCTGTTGACCTCGGAGGCTGACCTTGACTCTGGCTTCAGGTTTGGGACCTCTAAAAGGAGATCCAAAGGCGTCTGATCTATATCTTCCTCACACCCTTAAAAATAAGCCCTTTTGGAACAATTCTACTTGGTGTGTACCACCTGTCTCCTAATGAGATTCACTTATATGTTCATCTTTAGATTTGTTATCATCTTCATCAGGTAATGTTATGAAGGAAAAAGACTTATAGATAATTAGCTGAATTTACAAGTTTTCATCCACATATATCATTTGTAGAAATGTCAAACGGAGTAAAATTTGCTTCTATATATACAGACTGAATTATCTCATAAGTGTAAATTACGTTTTCCGCCAAGCAAGAAATAAAGGTACTTTAGCTGATGTTCAGGAAGGGTACGAAAATGTTGAAGATGAGATTTAATGTAGGCCTTTAATCTGGTAAGCATTCTGCCTTAATGGCTTCTTTTAAAATGCCTGATATAGCTATTTCCATTGTTCAATTTATGATACTTCAAAACAATGACAATTCATTCTCTCTGGATTCCATTTAAAATATTGATGTGACAAACCTTCTAAAAGTCTTATTTTTTATTCTTTTACTTTTAAAAATATTTGCCTGTTTTAACATTTTTCTAATAACATTTACTTATTGATACTGTTGTCTGTATCTCACATGAAAAGAACAGTCCCGGATAAGGAAACAAGAGGCTAATTTCCAGGTCTGACTGTTCTAGTTCATTGCTAAATAGATGTGTTCCTTAGGTGGCTTTCTTAGCACACCTCACCTCAATGTCCCCTTCTATTAAAGAGGAATATTGTATGACATGCCTACATCCTTGGACTGTTTTAAAATTAATATGAGATTATATAGATGAAAATACTTTTAAATGTTACAAATGCCAGGACTTCTAGAATATTATACATAGAATTTATCACACGAACCTATTCTTTGTGTGAGAAAAACAACTGTCTGGCTTTTGACCTCTATAAGACTTGGTTTCCTCATTCATTCAAAATAAGTACTTTTGTTTCAGACCTACTATGTGCCAGGCACTGCCCTAAATGCTAGAAAGTCTGTGTTAAATCTTCATGTGTCTCATAAAGTCCCTAAATGTGTGGAGATCGAATTCTAGTGGTAGACAACAGAACATAAATAAACAGAGTAATTTTAGGTAGTGCTTAGGGCTGTGAAGAAAGAAAAGGGGGGATGCGATCAACAGTGTCTGACTAGAGGGATTAATTAAGATTGGGTGGCTGTCAAGAAAGTCTCTCTAAGGAAGTGACATTTAACTTGAGATGTGTATGAAAAGACAGAGCCAATGGAGGGAAGATCTATAGGCAGAAGATTCCAAGCAGAGGGAATAACCAAATAAAAAAGCAAAAACCTGGAAGCAGAACTAAATATGGTTGGTATGGTTGGAGCAAGAAGGGTAGTGTGAATAACGGGGAGAGCATACTACAGGAGATAAGAAAGGTAGGCAGGGGAAAACCCATGGGAGGCCTTGTCAACCATAAGGGCTTTACATCTCACTTTAAGTGCAAAGGTAAGCCATTAAAATGTTTAAGAAGATAAAGGGCATCCACTCATTCCTTCATTCAATCAATATTTATTTAGCATCATCAGTATGCCAGGCATTGATCTAGGCTGAGGATTTTATAACTACAGGCAAAAATCCTTGTCTCTGACCTATGGAATAGCTCACTAGCTGCTGTGGAGAGGGTCACTTACATAGGAACAGAACTAGAAGCTGTTGGGGACCTAGAATAGTAACTCAGGGAAGAGACAGATGGTGGTGGTTTGACTAGGGTAGGGATTAAGGCAATAATTTTTGCCTAAATCACAGGTTTTTTGGCATTATATAATCTGGCATTATGCTGCCATCTAGCAAATGATCAAAAATTACAAACATTAGTATTACAGAGCAGGGGAGGGGATCATCCCAAATTTCACTGATAATAGGAGAAAATAGCACCATTCATTGGTTCCAGGTAAGAGGAACAGAAGCTGCAAATAACTGGCAACTTATTAACAGTAACTGGCATGGCTAAGATATGGGTAAGAACTGACAATGAGGTGTCCTCACATATGAACAGTGGTCTCTGAGCACCATTTATTTTTCTCTGGATGAGGGAATATTATAGGGTGGAGGAACAGAAAACTGTATATAAAGACTAGAGTGAAGTGATTCATAATAGCATCTCAAAAGTGTATTAATATATTTATTGTGGACACTGAAAAAAATATCCTCAATTTCAAGTTGTTTAGAAAAATGAAATAGAAGTTAGGAGCTGTTTTTTTTTTGCTTTTTATCTCTTTAGTTGACAGGTACAGATACATATATACATGTATATATAGATACTTATATGCATACATATATACACATGTATATATGTGTTGTGTTTATTTTGCTGAACCATTTCAAGTTGCAGATCACACCTATGTACCCACAAAAAGTTTCAGCATGGATACAATGGAATAGGGCCATACTACCACATAAACACAGTAATACCATTACAGAGACAAAACTTCATCACTAACTTGTAGCCCATAGTAAATTTTCCCTATTTGCCCCAAAGCGATTTTATAGCATTTTTTTAAAAATCCAAGATCCAATTAAATTTTCACATGGTATTTGGTGGTTAAATTTCTTTTAGTTTATGGTGATGGTTATCTTGAAATAAATTACTACATTGAAGGTTAAAAAATGATTTTAAAATTGTATCATTTCTTCTATACTTATTTGCTGTTAAAAATAATTATCTTTATACTTATTTTAAGCTATAGAAACATACGAAATATATTTTGACTGTCAAGAAAACCTAAAGAAATGAATATGATTGATATTTCTATAAACAAGGTAGATCTGAGCAGAGCAGCTGATAGTTTTGCTTTATCCATATACCTTTTTTCCATTTTCATTTCAGGTAGTAGAACCTCAATTTTATTTTATGGGAGCCACACACTCCTGTTCATGTGGTTTGGGAAGAAGGGTCATTTCCTTCCCCTCAACTTAAAGAGAGAAACATAACCAATCTTGAAGAATTAGAACATTGTATTCCCATGATCACAGAACAGAGGAACACACATGACCCAAGTTAGACAATTCAGTATCAATTCTAGGATTTTGTTCGAACTCTTAAAAACGAGATGTTCTTTCTTTGGCCCTGTTACCTACAGGATAATTAAGTCTGGGTGTTCATAGTTATTGCATGAAAACAGCTGGCCTGAAAAAGCAACAAAGGGAAGCATTTACAAGGGAAGAGAAGGACAAAAAAAGTTGAAGGTTGAGGCCAACAGCCAAATTAAACAGTAAATGAATTCACTTTGCCATAAAAAACCATATTGAGTTGGGTTTCTGTCTTTTGCAACAGAACCATCCTGGCTAGTAATACATTTCTTAGTCTTTATAAAGCTTAGACTAGAATAGGTCTTTGGTTCATTCTCCTCAGTTCATAGGTGAAGAAGCTAAGGTCCAGAGAAGTTCTTGAAAATTGGGCGATTGTACAGGTAGTTAGCTGCAGAGTTACAACTAAACCAGGTTTCTAGACTGTTTAGAATTCTCCACCTCTTGCTCTTTGCCTTCCAGGTATATTCTGTGTGAACCATAAAAGCTATTCACTAATAGATTGGTAAAAATCTAGTTAATGTGTAAGTAAATCAAGGAAAACAGGTAAGGAAAGATTTCCTTTGAAAATAATATATCTAGTGTTTTATTTGAGCTTAAAAAGTGTAATTACTCGAGTCTCTAATATCTTAACAACCAAGTGCAAAAAACTCCAACCAAAGAAATCAGAGACTGCTACCACCCCATTCATGCCATTGTATTTCCTTGGAGATGAAATCGCCTTATAATGGGGTGGCTATTCTGCTATTTCCTATGATTGCTGCCTGCAGATGCTGTATATTCTGTTCTACAAGGAATTGTACACTAATGAAATTTTACTAGCTATTACATAACTGAACCAAATATTTGCTATTTTAAGTGTAATATTATTTTTTAAAATCTGTGATGAATGCAATTTTAATTCCCAAATATACTGTATCTCTCTCCTCCCGCACCCCACCCAGGTCACTTATTTGGAACAGATATTGTGTATCCTAAAGTCATTTTCTTTTAATTTTCCCAAGAACATTGCAAACAAACCATAATCTCCTGAACTACACATATACAATCTAGCAATCTGGTTCTGAATCTGCTATTTATGGCAGACTCCATAAATAACACCATTCCCTTTTAGTTGCACTAGAGAGCAATATGAAAACAACCATTTATTTTGTTTTGTCATTTTCCTGAGCAGGCTACTCCTAGGTACTTAAATAGTTGGGTTTTCTCTTTTGCCATCTCTTTAGGTTAACAACAAAAATACACTCAGCTACCAAGATACTGAGTAGGTTATTTATATTTCATTTATCACATCTATATTTTTAACATATAGCCCGAGTCAGATTTGAGAAGGAGGTAAAGCTAGGGTGGGCAATATTTCATATATATTTAATTTGTTAATTCTAAAGAGCCACCATTAGTTCATTTTTTTTTTTTTTCCTGTTAGCCCTGCCTGGCCTCTACAATGACAGTAATAATGGCATCATTGTGCTTGAAATTGTTTCTGTGGAATCCCACAGGGTCAAATGGCCAAAGTGAATGACTTTAATTTTCCAGTAGGAGACTGTGGCATATTGGCTCATCCATATAATAAAGTCTCTGCCGTTTTTTGCCCACTGCTCCCTCTTTGCTAAATCACACTATACAGGCTATATGTACATCACGATGACAGGAGCCGGGAATACGACCTGACCCATTCTCGGTTATCTTAGATTTCATTCATCATTTCTTACAGTTGACCACCTGTAACTTCTTTATCTAGCAGAAAAGTTATATTAGAATATCTGAAGGATAATAACTTCAGATTAATTAGATGCTTTGTTGTCATATAAGTTCTCGACGAGCAATAGCTCCATGAGTTTATTTCTTCCCCATTTTCAATATAAGCCAGCTTCCCTACCTGTTATCATAGTGCTGCAATCTTATTTCTAGTCTCAGTTTGATATCACAATGTTTATCAACTAAAGGAAAGGAAGAACAGGTAGCCGTTCACATTCTTTCTGATGAATAACATTTTAATCATATGTTGATACATTAAAGAAAATGGGAACAATAACAACTCTACTAAACCAAAAAATTCCATCAACTAGCCACAATTAAAAAGGCATGGGGTTCTACTGATAGCAACACATTGGGTTAGGCACCTTGACAATTCCACTGAGAACTTAAAAATGTCTTGGATACAACATTTTTAAAGCATTTTAGAAGTGTATTTATTATCTACAATAAAAAGATTCCTCTGAGACCAAAATCTTAGTGAAGACAGAGCCCAGCAAGGTAAACATAGCACTGAAGTTGGCTTTGGGTTAGCCTCTTTGCAATTCCTACTGATTTTGAGCTTTTATATTCTATGGGTGAAGGTGGAAAGGTAGAAGTGGAAAGAGAAATAGCTTGAGAACCACCTAAAATGGAGTCTAATAGATGAACCCCACATTTAACTGGTACCCCAAAACACCCATCAAGGGGAAAGGATGGAAAACTGCTCATCTCAAATCTTGGCACTGGGTTGGGGAAAATAAAAACTTCCTCTGAAAAAGCAGGACCACAGCTGGCTCTCATGATAGCAGGTAGCAAAAACTTTTAATCCCAGAATTTAGTTCAAGCTGTGCCCAGTAGGACAATACACTGAGGGGCTTGTCAAAAGTAGTAGGAAATTCCTTTCGGAGCACAAACTTTTGATCCAGGAGTCTAAAGATCCCAACCAATAAATTTACTAGGAATATAAACACAGTCAATAAACACAAAACTCATCAGGAAATAACATGGCATGCGCAAAACAACAGAAACCATAGCCATTAGAACCCAAACTGTAAAGACCCCGATATCAGATTTATCACAACAATAAAAAATTAGTATGTTTAATATGTTCCAAGAAGTCAAATAGGAGCCTAAAAAAAAGAATGTGTAGTAACAGCATACAAAATTACCAAAAAGTTTTTAAAAGCAACCAAAAAGAACATCAAGAAATAAAAATTAAAATAATTGACATTAAAACTCAATGATATATTAGAAAGGAGATTGAAAAAACAGAAGTGTTAGAAAGCTGGAAGACTGGTCTAAAAAAATTATCCAGAAGTCAACATAGAAAAACAAAAGGACAAAAATATAATAAATGGAGTCAAGAATCTAGCAAACATCTAATCAAAGTTTTACAATACAATGAGATAATGGCTAATAAGTTTCTGTAATTTATATTTTTAAAAGCCAGAATTTATACTTACTATAACAATGAGGAATACATTTGAAGAACACCCACATCTAAACATAATGTAATAAAATTTCAAAACAACCAAAAAACTAAAAGCAAAGAATTTTTATTACAAATATGAACATTAAAATGAAAAGGAGTTTATATGTACAGTGAATACAAAGGCCATTATTGACAACTTTATATCTATCAACAACTATAAAAATTTAGTGAAAATATGCATTGCAAGGAAAAAAACAACAACAACAAAATAGCTAAAGAAATATAGAACTTGACTGACCAACGTTAACAAATATAAAAAACCATGACAAAGAACCTAAGGCAAAACTTGTCTCTAAGAGAGAAAAACGAACCCCTTATCAGCAGATGCAATTCTGCTTTTCTTCCACAAATATTCCATAAAATGGAGATAAGTGCAACATGTGCTTTGTAATCCAGACCAACCTCATCTTTCGTAGCCAGCACTAGATGTAGACTGTGTTCCAGTCAAGATAACTACTTACAGTTTGCAGATTCTAAACCTTCTGGTCTTCGCCTGAGCTGTAGCTTCTGTTTGAAACCTCCTCTCCCCTTTATAAAGCCCCCTTCTTTCTGCCTTCAGAGAACTTGGGCTCATGGTTCACGAAGTAACTCAGATGTTGCCTGTTCCAGGAGGCTCCTGTAATTTCCCACACTTGACCTCCATCTTGAGTGAAGTTCTGCCCAGGTGTAGATATAATTGAATACGTTGAGTCCATGCCTCTTTGAGAGCTTTCATCACTTGTGCCGTATGCTCTTTCTTGGCCATCTCTCCCAGCAGGCTGAGGGCTACTGAGGACAGTGACTTTGACTGAATCTGTAGATTCCGTACTGTTCAAGACCTAGCACAGTGTTTAAATATGATAGTTCATATCAAGGCATGTAATGATTCTTTTTTTTAAACTCTTTTATTGTGAAATAACATTTTTTAAAAAATTAGTTTCACGCGTACAACACAGTTCAATAGTTATACTTTTTACCCCTCCAAGTGACAACCCGCCCTCCCCCAATTTGCCACCCCATTCCCCCCGCCCCGTATCATACATTTCTGAAATAAGTTAGTTGGAGAAAGACAAATACCATCTGATCTCACTTATATGTGGAATCTGAAAAACTGAATGAACAAGCAAAGTAAACAGAAACAGTCTCATAAATATAGAGGAAAAACTGATGGTTGCTAGCTGGGAGGGAGGTGGGGATGAGGGAGAAGGGGAAGGGATTAGACAGCATAAATAGGTAACTACAATATTGCCACAGGGGTATGAAAGACAGTTCAGGGAATATAATTAATAATGTTGTAAATATTTTGTGGTGTCATATGGTCACATGTCATGTTAGGGAGACCACTTCATGATGGAGTAGAGGCTTCATCACTGCATTGTACATATGAAGCTGATGTTGTATAATGTTGTACACCAACTGTAAAGGCATGTAATAATTCTTAAATGAATAAATGCAATTTATTTTGATATTATTAGTAATTTGATTCAACCATCTCATAGCTTTTGTCAATAAGCAACTTTCTGCTTAATTTCCCTATAATTTCTTGATGAGGAAAGAATATGTCCCTATCGGAAGTGAATGTCTAGTCTGATTTGGCATTTGGGCTTTTCCATCAATGTCTTATGAGTGTGGTAAGAGTGCATCACTTATCTTGATCCACTTCCTAACAGCCCGATCCAAGACCATAATAAACTGACCAAGATAAATGCCACCTGCTTAGGGTGGGGGCTGCCAGCCAGATAACCTTTCTTTATATAAATCTCTGCATCTGGAGTCCTCTTCCTTCCCCCAAAGTCTTCACAGCATTCTTTAAGCTAAACAGGAAGGAGCAAAAGGAAAATTAGGTTTCTTTTTTATAGTGCAAGTCTTTACATTCTGTTTGACTTGGGGCAGCTCACATTAGGAGGTACGCAGAGATTGATGTCAGGTGGACATGAGCTCATTTGGCTCTGATACTTACTAACTAGGCTCCTTGGGGAAGTGTTTGAGCACGATCTTCATTTCTAAATCAGACAATAACCTGTGCTTCTCTTAGTGGGGGAATTGCCGGCCAACATTTGGCCCATTGCCTTCAGGCCCTAGGTGGGTTCATTATCACTCCCAGCTGAAACACAAGCATTCTACAGCCTCCTTCATGGAAGTGTATAAGTCTCTTCCCTGCCAAATTATAAGCTTCTTGAGGTCAAGCACTTCATCATATTCATTGCACATAGTATATCTTGCACATAATGAAAGCTCAATAAATTTTGGTGAATTCTCATACTTTCAATTTCTTTTCCAAGTAGGCATATACAGAAAACTGCTTTTTTTTTTTTTTTTTGAGGGCAGTGTCACTGACCCTCACATGTGGGACCCGAACTGGGGCCGCGCTTACCACTGCGCCACTCGGCCGGCCACAGAAAACTGCTTTTTAACAACTCGGAACTGGTTTCAACCTTAATAGTGACCATATGAGAAGCACTTGATGGGCCAGAGCTGTTACAGAGTCAAGTTCACCTCACAGGCTCCACATGGCTGGGGTTGCTTCTTGGCCCTCTGGCATGTGCAACCCCCATTCTTCACCCACCACTCCTGCCTGTGCTCATGTAGTAAGGAATTCCAGAACTCTCTTGCCTTCCTGGATATGTGCTGGTCACCCTCATTTGCTCCCCTATCTTTCCCTCAGCCCATCTCTACTTGATTTTCTTCCCATCAATGAAATAAGAACATCAAATGTTATCTAAACAAAATATTCTCTCCCACGACATGCCATCAGGCATTCTGCTTCCTCCATCTGAACTACTATTCCTACATTTCTTTGCCTAGAAAATCCCTATGTGCTCTTCAAGTCCCATGTTTCCTTTTCCATGAAGCACTTTCCGACTTATTTTCTGCAGCAGCCTCTGGATCTAGCACAACATTTGACACACAGCACTTGTTCATAAATGTTGAAGAAGAAAATGGCTGATTCTTCCAGGCAGGAAGGTTACTACTGATCCACCTTTGCCTCCACACTTCTCAGGTCCAGTCCAGATGCAAAATTTTTATTTCTTCCCTAAGTCTTACATGTCTGCAGAGCCTATGCCTTCTCTTTTGCAGTGATTACCTTCCCAAACCTCTGGTCTCCACTCCATCAGCTCTCATCTCTCACCCCAGCCCTCTCTTCTACAGCCACTTAGAGTTTCATCATACCTCTAGGTATGCTATTCCATTATTTTGAGCAGTAGACCTCCATTATCTTTAGCTTTACAAAAATGAAAACTATGTAGGCAGTTTGTAAGCAGAACAGACTAAATCTCCTAAGTTCATTTCTCTGAGCATGCATAAGATCCTCTTCTGTGCGTTAGAAGCCTCACATACTGTCTTAATGTCTTAGGGCACAGTGTTTCTCCCAATCTAAGTGTGCTGAGAGCCTCTGCTTATCCACTCCTAAAAATAAAAGGCTCTGTTTGAAAAAGCTCTTTAAGCTTTAGTCCCGCATTGAGACTTTAATTTACCAAGGGTTGCAGTGCAGCTTCCTACACAGAGGGGAGCTTTCCACACCAGGACAGATGCAAAAAAGGAGAACATTAAACCAAAAAAGCAATTTAACCTACTTACAATTTCCTGTATTCCCCTCCGTGACTGCTAATTATCAGAAGATTTGCATGTGTGGAAAAGCCATCTCTTTAGCATCCTTGCTCTCTCCTGATTCTCTATCCTGAAGTCAGGTATAGTGCAGCATTTCAGATGTGGCACATATTCAGGTCAGAGATGATCCAAGAGTCCCACATTCTGTGCCAGAGTTCTCTAGCTCACAGAAGTAGGAAGCTGTGGCACGAAAAATCCACATTCAAGGCTAAATACTTCATCTTGTGTTAGTGGCTAGGAAATGAGCAAAAGAATAGGGAGATAGACTGAAAAGTGTTCCAAGCTGGAAGGCTATTGTAATAGTTACATTTTCCCTTACTTGGTTTTCCTCTCTTTACTTCATGGTTTTCTATATTAATTATTAAGAGGGATTAACCTTCTTTTTACCCAGGAGAAGGCCTGGGATGTACAGTTTTTCTCAGGAAAGGTTTGTTTTAGAGGAGGTGTTATGATAGGAGGAAACAGGTAAATTTTAGAGGAGTAAGAAAGACCTATTTGCTACTAGAATGATTTGCTCAATGTTTGATTTCACAATGGGAAATTTCCTAAAGTGGAAATATCAGAAAGAAACAAAGTGATAATAAATTCATACTCTGTAAGTAAATAGTTGCTGACAGGGCTTTCCTTCAGAATAGATTTTAAAGAGATGCAAGTTATTAATTACAAGAACAAGGGGATCAAGAGAAAGGAAACATTTTCCCTAAAGGGGTCTTCGAAAATTAACAAAAGCACTGTGCTCAAAGTCATTTGACCAGTGGCAATTTTCAAGGATACCACTTCCTTATTCCACAACTCATACAATATTTAAAAATTTAAAAACAAAATGTAATAAATATAATTTTTCATTTGGAAAAGTAAATATAAAAGGGAAGAGTTTTTCTTTTTCTCCTGTAATGATCACTAGTTTCCCACAACTGCAACGAGAAGAAATAAATTGCAGTTGCAGTAAGAACTTCAGAGTGACTTACAAAGAAGCACTGCCCAACAATCATTGTACATTCTGATGAACAAGTGAGAAAATTCTGGAATTTTCCTCAATACAAAATGTTAAGAGGACAACACATTCTCAGTTGATGAGGTCCTTTATGGGAAAAGCAAACAAACACTGGAAGATAAAATCGTGATTTAAGATTTTCTGCCTCTGTACAATGAAAACCTCCACCTCTGCTTTTATCATTACACAAGAATTCAAATTCTCCCTTCCATTGTTTCAAACTCTTTTTCATGACTGTCCTCATATTTTTTTTTTATTATCAGGCTTACTGTAATTACTTACTGTAAACAGTTATACTCAGATTTTATTGTGTAAATGAAAGAACTAAGGAGCTTATTTAAAAGAGAGATTCTGATGCCCCATGCATAGTTTAATTGAACACTTACTGCAAAGGTCCAGAAATTTGCATTTCATTCGTTAACCAAGTGATTCTCATGCAAGTGGTCAACAGGATCCCGTTTAAAAGACTGGTCCCATCCTCAAATGCTTAGAATAGTAGAGAAGAATATTCCAGAGTCATATCCTAATTAAGACTGGAGCTTTTTTTTTTTTTTTTTTTTTTTTTTTTTTTTGAGGACAGTGTCACTGGCCCTCACATGTGGGACCCGAACCGGGGCCGCTAGCTTCCCAAACCAGCGCTTAACCAGTGCGCCACTCAGCAGGCCCAAAGATACTTTGTTTTGTTTTGTTTTGTTTGTTTTTTGTTGTTTAGCTGAGCCATCCTGCCACCTTTTGGCAGCTCAATGGCAACTCAGCTCGGGCTGGCATCGAACCGCCATTGCTCAGAGCTCAGCTTGCACTCTTGAGCAAGCTCTTAACCAACTGAACCACTAGGCTGGCCCAAGACTGGAGCTTTTAAGAAGGCAAATATGCAAGACCCATTCTCCAGACCTTCCAAGTAAAGGTCATCAAAAAGTAGAGGTGGGGTTGGTCGATGTTATTAGGCCACCTATGTTAGCTAACTGTGGATCATTAAGATCAATAAAGTTGGGTTTCTACCCTCACTAGAGGAGATAGGGGAGCTAGCTGTCTTGATGTGCACAGTTCAAAGAGATGGCTCCCAGACCCTAGAGAAAGACATTCCTGGGTTGTAGAAGATTTACATACCAGTGGGGCGTAATTTACAATTTCAAGCTTTCTGAAGTGAAAATTCTAAGAAAAGAGAGATCAAGGATCTAATGTCAGGAAAAACCTGTCTAAAGATTGGTCAGGCTGAGGGAAAAAGGAAGGCCACATCTTGGTCACTCCTGCTTCCCTTCTTGCCTCTGACCTTTCCCTTCTCCACTGATAAGGACCTGACTCTGCCCCCTTGAATGGCACTCGTAGGTGGCTCTCCTTTTTGAAGTCTCAAGCTTTAGAGTTGTGGCTTGGAGCTTCCACTGTAATTTCCCAGCTCCTATTAATTCTCCTTAGCAGAGAAAAATCTCAAAAAGTAGAATTTGCCTACTCAAGAGTGATGATGAATAATCACTGTTAATGATGAGTGCTGTACCAGCAGATCTTCAACCTCCATACAGTGGATTAAATTAAACTTGGAGAGTTTCTAATGAAGAAAATTTGAAAACTGATGTATTATATACTGCCTTAAACTGCTGATTCTGTGACAACAGCAGACAATCATTCCCTGTTGGCGCTATTTAGTGTCTGCGGGAAGACACAGTCCACGCTCTTCATATTATCTCCATAATGTCTAGAATAAATGGAGGACTTTTTTTTTTTTAAGATTTTATTGAGGAATTTGGGGAGGGAACAGCATTGGGGAATTGAGGAAGGGGAACAGACAAGTTGCTGTTCTTTTGTTCTTCAGTCTAGTTGTAGAGGATGTCGCTTCACTGCGTTCTTCATTGCGCTTTTCCTGGGTGAGGCAGATCGGTTGCTAGCCAGTGGACGGCTGCTCACACTGGCTGTGTGAGCTTTACTGCAGCCCAGTGCAGCCTAAATGCAGCCTACACAATCACTGGTGACTTATGGCAGCACAGCTCCAGGTTGAGCTGTTGTTCACCATCTTAGCTGTAGAGGGTGCAGCGTCTCTGGCCCTCATATGTGGGATCCGAATCGGGGCCCTGCTACTCAGAGCTGGCATCCCAAACCAACTCTTAACCAATGCCCCACTTGACCGGCAGAGTGGAGGACATTTTAATGATGACAGATGCAACATTTCTTGCAGCTCCTTCAAATAAGATAAGTTTTAAGATTATTGCGAAATAACATGTAAATAGTTATGGAACAGTCTCGGTAGGGTGGCAGGCTGGAGGTGGCAGGTTCAAATGTCAATTGGCTGCTAAAGGAATAAGAAAAATTTATCAAATTATACTAAACTATATAGGCAACCATGACTGTCAAGGAGACTTCAGTGAGCAAAGAATAGTCCAGTTTTTCAAAATATTTTGGTGCTCTTTTTTGCCTTTCATAGAGGTTTCTTGCAGAAAGGTAATAAAGTGGTTATAATTTGAGATTGAGATGAATTAGCAATTCATCAGAGTGTATGCTTAATGTGATATACTTGCACGAATGGTATGTGCTTTCTAATTAGGGAGCTATTCTCAAGACAGGAAAAAATTCATTTTCTCCATAAAAATATTTTACACCCAAGATATGGTATCTTAAAAAAACTTAATGAGCTCTGAGGCTGATATTACTGCAATTAAAATAAGAGTGAAAAAATAAGTCTGTCTTGTTGAACAATCTGGATGATTTGAGATATTTCCCATATCATATGGAACATGGGTCACATTTTCTATTATTTGCAAGAATCTGCAATTTACCCCGGAGGGAAAAGAAAGCTACTTTTCATGAAATGACAATGGAGCTCTCCAGCTCTGGCTGATGTACAAATATTGTACTCATTTAGAAAGTGAATGCTATTTCTTACAGTGGGTTAGTAGGGGTTTTGCAGAAGTCAGGCAAATTATGAGGAGGTACTTTTACCATTTAGAGTACATGCCTATTTAGTGACTAATGGGACAGAACTGACCTTTTCCAAAATTTAGGCAATAGGATTCTTGAATCGATAAGCATTTCTCAGTGAATAATTTCACCTGAGTTTGACAGAAACTAAATAAGCACACTGACTTTTCCATCTGTCAATTCAATAAATATTTATGAAATATTACTATGTAGATAGCACCTAACTAGACATGGGTACACATAGGTGGGTACCAGGTTAAAGAATTTGGATTTAATATAATGTGTGGGGCAAAAAAAAATAATACTTTTTCTCCTACTGTCTAAGTTCTTGTAGCTCGACTCATAATCAAATTAATAGAGACAGATTAACAAGACAAAATCAAATTTTTTAATACATATGCATGAGGAATTCACATAAGCATGAAAATTCCAAAGACAGTGAGGCATCACTGGGTATATGAGACATTTTGGACAAAGGAGAAAAGGGAGGAAATGGGGTCTTAGATTTCAGAAGTGAGAATGGGCAATTTATAGGTAGTTGAGGAAGAGGAGAACACAGAGGGCAGGCAGATTCTTGCTGGGCAGCTCAGACACAATGGGACACAGGGTATCTAGCTAACCCAACCCTGCCTCAAGCCTTCCTATCTACCATACTTAATTCAAATTAAGCTAAGACAGACATTCTAAGATTTCCTTTCTGAAGCAGGTTTTTCAATCTGAATCTCTTGGACAGGTAAAGAGGAGGGTCAAAGGTTCTTTCTGAGTCTTTTGCTTCTTAATAATCAGCTTAAAAATCAATATCTTAAAGGGCAGCTTCAGGGTAGCAAAACTTTGGTCCCCTTTATCTGCTTCTCACTCAGTTATCTGTGTCTCTGTAAATGTTACATTCATCTACCCGGTCACTCAACACCAAAGGTGGAGTTGCCCTTAATTCAAAAGTGTCCTTAATTCCACCCTCTCCTTCATACATCTGTACCCCATCTACCATCAAGGCCTATTGACAATGCCCTTACAACGTGTCCTGAACCTGTCCATTTATCTCCATTGCCACAATCACCAGCTTAATCCAAACCACCTTCATTTCTAATTCAGAATCCATTACGAATTTCTTTACAGATCTCCTCATTTCTATTCTTGTCCATTCCTTTAAAATCCATTTTCCCACGAAACAGTGAATGTTTTATAGGCATACATCAGGTTTTGTCACTTCCCCTGTGTAATACCTTCTAACATTTCCCCTTTGCATTTAGACTAAAGTGTAATCTTTTTCTCAGGGTCTGCATTATCCCATGTAATCTGACTCCTTCTCAGTTCCCTGGTCCTACATTGTACCATTCTTTTTTCATTTCTCACTTTGCTTGTTTCATAATGACCTTCTTTCAGTTTCTGAAATATGCTAACTATATTCCTCCCTCAGAATTTCTGCCCAAAAAACCTTCTAGCTTCATCTATGACTGGTTATCCCTTTCCCATCATTGAATTCTTAGAGCAAATGTTTCCTTCATCAATAATTATTCCCTAATGACTTCATCTCAACCCACCCCAACCATTATATATACACACTTCGAGACACATTCTATCACTGGTTTATTTTTTTCCATCAAACCATGAATCACTATCTATAATAATCTTGTTTATTTGTTTGCTTTCTTGTTTGACTTTTGTCCTCCATTAAATTGTAGGATCCATAAGGTCAGGGTGCTAATATGTCTCATTCATAAATATTCCTAGGGCCTAAGATACTGTGATATAGTAGGCATTCAATAAATATTTACTGACTAAATTAATGAACTTGACCTGATAAGAAATAGGGAGCCAAAAGAAATTACTCAGAAGAGAAGTGTCCTGTTAAGGTCAATCTGACAGCCTAACTCCCGAAGATCTGGGGTTGGGAGGCAACAGAGAGGTTAAGAACCCCAGGCAGATCCAGGAAAGATTGGGTTTAAGTTCTAGTTCTGACACATGCTAGTTATTAACCTTGTATGAAGTTGTTAAACCTTCCTAAGACCCAATTTCCTTGGTTATAATATGGAGAGGATAACGTTTCATTACATTACTGAGACTTAAAAGAACTAGCTATATATAAAGTGTTTAGCACAAAGTCTCACATAAAAAGCTTAGAAATTATTATATTATTATCATTCTACTTTTCTAATGTTTCCAATGTTCTTTCCTACCTTAACCATCATTAAGCAATGTTAACAACCAATACACAGAGTTCATTGTCTGCTTACTGTTGGAGTGATGGTGGAAAGGGAGTGAATTGCAGAAGAGAAGGAAGAGGAAATTTTGGAAAAGTCTAAACCAAAATTGTTTCAGAAACCACTGCTAGCTTTAAGGTGCTTTTTAAGAGCAGTGGATCCAATCTTTACTTAAATGTAAACCTCCTGAAAGAGATTGTGTGTCCCTTCAGTGTCTTTCCTACACTGAGAAAAATCATTGTGCCATCAATTCTGCCTTAACATGTTGACAATGTATTGTATGGGGCTGTTAAGGGAGTAACCAAGGCAGGGATAAAGAGAAGTAAATGACAGGACATGCTTTATGATAAGAACAGGCCCAACACAAAAAGAGGCCCATGTGGCAACGAACTGAAAAAAACCCATCATTAAAAAAAAAAAAAAAATTAAAGGAAGCAGAAAGAAGACACTCAAAAGCTTTGGGTTTACTATTGGTAGGAGGTTACCTAAGAATCATAACCATGAGTTAATTATACAAGACATTTAATGGTGGCAAATGATTCGATTGATGATTTCTTACTACCAACTTAGCAGCATCATTTCTCCTGATAGGAGATCTATAACCTGACAGTGATAAAGGCCAGGGGCATTCAAAGCTAAGCTTCCTCAGTGCTGGTTGCCATGACTACAACCTGAAGGACCCTCCATTTCACAACCAGGCAAAGTCTGCAGCTTTTGAATCAAAATCAGCTTATTTCATTTTCATTTGAGTTTTATCTAACTAAATTCTTATATGTCTTGTCTTAAACAATAGTTCTGCTGTTTGTATAACACCATTTTCATTAAATAAAAACAACTCTCTCCACCTACAGCCACCAGCTTGCTTCCCCTACAAGAGTTTATTATAGTGCTGTGTCACAGAAACTGAGGAAATACATCATGACCTGTATGACCTGTAAGGTCTGAATTGCTTAAAATCAGCAACAAAATTTGGACCAACCTAGATATAGGCTAATGTATCAAAAGTACAAATTTTATACAGATTACTCCAAAATATAGTTTATGCTTTTATATTTAAATTGAAAAATGACAACCAAATATTTTTCTCAAAAGCCTTAATGCATCCTTTTTGAAATCCAACCAAAGAAAGACTTTTTAATATCAAGCACTTTTGCCTCTATCTGGGTATGCAAGACACTAACCAACACAGAAAAATAATTTTTAATTATTCACGAAAGTAAAAATAAGCACAAGAAATCTAGCATTGCTGGCCCTTTGTCCTCACCCAGTACCAACACTGCTCCACCAGACTGAGTGCCATAACTTCATCTCAAGGGTGAATAAAATTACTAAGTCACTAAGGTATTCTTAAAGTATTGTTCCTAGTACTCAAGAAGAGGTGATATGCTGAATTACTTTAAAGGCAAAAATTTATGCATTTATTTATGCATTTGTATACTTAAACACTTTTTTTTAATTGATCACTTACTATGTTCCAGGCACTGAGCTGGGTCCTGGATAAAGGCATGGTTCTTTCCTCAAGGAGTATACAGTTTATTATAAAAATGGACCAGTAACAAAGAACTGTGCATGATGACGGATAAATGAGGTTTGAGGGACGGGCAGACTGGTTCAGTTGGTTAAGAGTTAGCTTAAGAGCGCGAGCAACAGAGCTGTTGGTTTGATTCCTACATGGGCCAGTGATGCTGCGCCCAAGCTGAGCTGCCACTGAGCTGCCAACAGGTGGCAGCATGTCTCAGCTGGTGAGAGCACGTGCTCCTTACAAAAAAGCAGCTTGTTCGAGATGGTGGGCTATCACCACTTGCAACTAAAAACATACAAACAAACAAATAAATAAATAAATAAATAAATAAATAAATAAATAAATAAGGTTTGAGGAAGGAAGATACAGTGACAACTTGACATAAAGGCACTTGCTGCCTATGGCTTTGGACAGGGGACATTTAAAAGGAGATTCCTGGCTGGAAAGTAGGAATTTGGTTAGTGGATAAAGAGTACAGGGCTATTACAGAGTGAGAAGCATGTACACAGGCAAGAGGCATTAGGCAGCATGAGGCTCTCAATCTAGGGGCACCAAATAATATGAGTGGACACTCAGCTGGAGATGCCAGGTCACAATGGGCCTTGTGAGCAGACAGAAATGAATAATATGGTTATGCAATGGAGAGGAATTGGAAGGTTTTAAGAAATGGAGTAATAGGATCTGATTTGTGTTGTGGAATCATAATTCTTGGTGTAGAAGTAAGACATCATAATGGATAAATTGTAGAAAAGGAGAAGGCTAGAACCAAGGAGACCTTCTGAGGTGTTACTACAAAAATAGTCTATGTGAGAGGTCATAATGACCAATTTAGGTGTATAGGAGGGAACAAATACATGCAATATTCAAGAAATGTGATGGATAAAGTTAAAGACTAATAAATAAGATACAAAGAGCAAAAGAAAAGGAAGTTTATGGGCAACACCTTGGCTATTGAGTTTTAGCATTTTGGTGAATGGTGGTACCATGAGTTGTGCATTAGAGGTACAATTATGGACTCATTTAGGACAACTTGAACTTGTCAGGGAAATAAAGATGTAATCCTGGATTGTGGTAGAAAAGTTTGATCCAGAGATGCAGATGTAGGTGTTATCAAATGTCACTGAAACTGAACTCGAGGGAAAACCACCAGAAAAATTATGCAGAGAAAGAATTGAGGGCAAAAGTCAGAAACATGGGGTTCACAGACATCAAAGAAATCAGAGAAAAAAGAAGATACTGCAAAGGTTTATAAAAGATGGTTAAGAGAAGAAAGTAAGATTAAATAGTGAGAAAGAAAGCCAGGAAGCAGTTGGTATTTTCAGGATATCTCAAAGCTGCTATGCCACTATTGGTAATTGTCCTCAGCGTTCCCATACTACATACACTGCAAAGTAGCATGTCATTTACCACGTAGAGAGGCAAACACAGTTTATGTCTCAGTCTTCCACTGTGAGTCTGAAATCTTTGCACAAAACAGCAGCTCTGAGCTTTCCAGCTGCTGAGCCATTATACTAAGTTAGGTCCCACAGCAGGCTAGGACTTGGGCATCTGCACTCTAGTCTTATATATTACACAAAAAAGCTTTATGCTGACACAAAACTTCTCTATTACCTGTATTCTCTGTGGACATCTTTCCATTCTTTAGATCCCTTGGAAAATGGACAATTCATATGTTAAGAAGGATTTTTAGGATTCTGCTAGTAAAACTCTAGTTTCAGGTTTTTATGAATTTTATGACTAATAGACACATATTTGCAACAGAGATACCGTGGGACATATTTATCCATTGATAATTTGACAGGCCACTTCTCTATTCTAACTATTCCTTTCTACAAAGAAATGCTTCAGATAAAAATAATAATTAATAAAAATAATAATAAGAGAAAGAGGAAAAAAGCAGGAGTCTCTAAGCTGAAGCACTATGTCAGCCAAATCCTCAATTAAATGCAAACCTCTTGTTCAGACATTTGATATTCTACCCTCTATTACCTTTTCACTCTTTCCTACATTATTTCTCATCACTTTCCACCTAAACCTTTCCACTCATAACAAGCCTCTCTGCTAACATTTTTCTCCCACCACATCTCTACTTTGCATACATTTTTTAGATAGATTATTTCTTCTGTTTGGGATCTTTACACTATGGGTCAGTGAATTTTCCAACAGGAAGTCAAAAACAAAGTAAATCACATGTACCAGTCAGGCTATACTAGGTTAAGCTTAATTAGCAAATCACCCCTTCATTTCAGTGGCTTATCACAACAAAGGTATATTTCTCACCCAGACAACATTGTCATCGCAGTTTGGCTGGGAGTCCGCTTTATGAACCTTTCACTCTGGATCCGGGAGAGCAGTCTCTATTGGGTACAGTCTCCATTATGTAACCAATAAAAAGTAAATCTTGAAAAATACAAAATGGTTCTTAAAACTTTTGACTGAAAGAGACATTGCTTTGGTGAAAGAAAATTACAAGGCAAAACTGACTTCATTGTGACAGGAAAGTCTATTTCACCCAGGAGAGTAAAATGTTTACAATACAGAACAGTTCAACATATCATACATCTTGTCTTTGACATCTTCCTTGCTCTTTTAAGGTTTTGTTTTCTCTTGTCTAACCTATCCTATTCGCTCTTTCAAGTGGCCTAATCCTTATCTCTAATATTACCCCCTTACCACTAACGCTAAAAATTCTTATCATATGTCTCTTTGTGGACTGTATTTGCTATTTTAGAAATTACCAGGTCATATGGTTAGTCCAATTTTTTATTAGTGTATAGACATGTTTTCCATAATGACTTGTGAATTGAGCTCATATGTTAATTATATTTAGCCCTAATCCACAAGTTTTTATGAATGGTTGGTTTCTTTAAATTCATAAATGAAATTTTATGCTATTTGATTTTAAATATTTTTAGTTAGTCATAGTTAAAATGAGCCCAAAAGTCATATTTTATATGCCTTCTATCTTTGTTATTATGTTAGAAAATTGTCAAACTCAAGTAATTTTTCGGCTTTACTTTTATATGCAAATATTTAACTTATCTGGAACTTATTTTAATATGTATTAT
Source organism: Aselliscus stoliczkanus (assembly GCA_033961575.1). NCBI lineage: Eukaryota > Metazoa > Chordata > Mammalia > Chiroptera > Hipposideridae > Aselliscus > Aselliscus stoliczkanus. The sequence goes on along the minus strand of CM066730.1, from coordinate 65,774,617 downwards.
GAGTACAGATCTCATTTTAATTTTTTCTCAAATAGTAGCTCTTGACCAATACTACCAATCTCTTGTTTTCCCACCAATTTAGCCCATATTAATCATACAATAAATTCTGGTATGTTCTTAAATATGGCCACAATTTTTATTCTATTTCACTAATCTGTCTATTTATTCCTATACTAGCATTTTTATGACTTTATAATAATGTTAATATTTAATAGCACACGTCTCCTTAGCATTTCATAAATTGTTTATATTACATTCTCATTCATTCAAAATAACATTCAGAATCATCACCAAATTATTCCACTTGAAGTTTTATTATAAATGAATTAAATCTACAGATTTATTAGGAGACAATGGACAGATTTAAAATATTAAGCTTCAAATTTCAAGGTACATATTTCTAATTATTAATCTTTTCCTTAAAGTTCTTTACAGTTCTCTTTTTATCAGCTCTTTACATTTCTTTCACTTTATTTTTTTAATTGAAATTTTGTTGGGGAACAGTGTGTTTTTCCATCAGCTCCCAGTCAACTAGTTGTCTTCAATCTAGTTGTGGAGGGCGCAGCAACCTGGCCCATGTGGGAATCGAACTGGCAGCCCCAGCGCCATGCACCTACACTCTAACCACCTGAGCTAACCGACTGCTCCTACATTTCTTATTCATAGCTTCCTACCCCTGCTATTTCAGATGTTTCTTCTGTTTTGATCAAGCACCTTGATGTTTCTTTTGCTACTGTTTACCATAATATTTTGCAATACATTTCTTGTGTATAGGAAAGCTATTAATTTTATACATGCATTAATTCATTTATTAAGTGTAATGATTTTTTTCATGGATTCTGAGTTTTCCAGATGGACAATCTTATTATTCACAAATAATTCTTTTGGGTACACCTTCCCAATATTTACTCTTTTTTTTTTTTTTTTTTTTTAAAGATTTTATTGGGGAATTGGTGTAGGGCAACAGCGTTGGGGAATCGGGGAAGGGGAACAGACAAGTTGCCGTCTTCTTGTTCTTCAGTTTAGTTGCGGAGGATGTTGCTTCACTGTTGGTATCGTCATTGCGCTCTTCCCGGATGAGGCAGATCGGTCGCTGGCCTCTGGATGTCGATCATCGCGGCTATTGGCAGCTCACGCTTGGCTGCCAGCCACTCACGCTGGCTGCGGGCCACTCACTGCAGCCTACGGCAGCCCACTGCAGCAGGGGCTGCAGCCCACACCATCACCAGGGCTCGCACAGCCCAGCTCCAGGTGGAGCTGTTGTTAGCTGTAGAGGGCAGTGTCACTGGCCCTCATGTGGGATCCGAACCGGGGCCGCTGGCATCCCCAAACCAGCGCTTAACCAATGCGCCACTCGGCCGGCCCCAATATTTACTCTTATATGCTTACTGTATTGTCTATGATATATGAGGCATTTTACCAGGTAACACTTTAGCTCCTTTCTCCCATCCAACCAATTAGTTGCTAAATCTTGCCAACTCTGGCTCTAAAATATCTATCTCCTATATGCTACATCTGCTATAAATCAGTCAGTCATTATAACTAACAGATATTTATGACTCCTAAGGACTTCCCTATCTGGGGAGAATTTACTGACAGCAGGCCATTCTCCAGAAAATGTTAAAGGAAATTCTTTAAGGAGAAGAAAAATGACACCTAAAGGAAATTTGTATCTTCAAAGAGAAATGATGATCACTGGAAATGTGAGTAAATATAAAAGAGACTGCTAAAAAGAAAACATTAACAATGTTTTCTGGAGTTTATAACATATGTAGACATAAAATGTATAATAACAATAGTACAAAAAAAAGGAAGATGAAAAATTAAAGTACAGTATTGCAAGACTCATACTATATCCAATGTGGTATATTATTGCCAGGTATACTGTGCTAAGTTAGAGATGCATACAACAAATCTTAGAGCAGTGGTTTGCCAACTTTTTGATCTTAGAAAACCTTATAATCTTAAAATGAATGAGCAATCCAAAACGATTATTTATATGGCTTTTATCTATCAGTGTATATCACATTATAAATTAATTTTTAAATGTTTCTTTAAAAACAGTGATATAAACATTATATGTTAACATATATATATAACAGTTTAATGACTATTTACTATATCTCACAAAACAAAAATAGTGTAGAATGTGATTATTTCACATTTTGCAAATTTCCTTAATGCTGGCCTAAGAAAAGACAGCTATATTCTCTTGGCTGTTTTCACCCTTAATCTGTTGTAATGCATGGCTTCTGGAAAGCCCCCATGGTTTATTTGTGAAATAAAGAGAGGAAAAAAAATGCAAACAGCACTTAGTAATAGTTTAAAAATGGTTTTTACCGTATAGATTATAAGAGTATCGAGGACTCACAAGAGACTCTGCCCAAGAGAAAATAAGTCTTAAAACTCATATACTGCCAAAAAAAAGCGGGGAGTGGGGGTAGGAATAAAGTACAGATGAAACAAATAGGAAACAAATAGCAACATGGTAGATATCAATCATAATGGTAATTACACTGAATATGTGTATAAAACATTAATAGGATAAGTTGTCAGACTATACAAATTCAAGACCTAACTATATGCTATCTCAAAGCAAGTCATTCTAAGTATACACATATATACGTTACAAATAAAAGGATGGAAAAAGATGAACCATGGAAACATACTGATCACCAGGAAAGGAAAGTGGCAAGAAATATTATTGATTACTTATCAACTTGTTACTTAACTGCAGTGCTGTTGATCTTCATTATTTGTGCATTCCATCTTTGTGAATTCACCTCCTGGCCAAATTTATTTTTAATCCCCAGATCAATACTCACTGCACTTTCATGGTTATTTGTGGACATGTACAGAGCGGGGAAAATTTTTGTCTTCCAACATGCGCATTCCCAGTTGAGGCTGAACAGAGCAATATTCTGCCTTCTTTTTCCAGCTGTCATACTGAGATGACCAGAGGAAAGAGATGGTAGAGGGCAGTGACATGTAGTGCAAGAAGCTTGTCTCTGAGACCAGATGGACAAGGTTTAAATCCCAGCTCTGGCACTTCTTGGTGGAGTGGCCTCAAGCAAAATACTAAACACTTTGAACTTCATTTTCTCTTTTGTAAAATAAAATAAAAGTAGAATCTACCAGGATATATATTTATTTCCCCTCCCCAGGAGCAATGGTTCAGTATTTACTTACTCAGTGTTTATAGTGATGATACAGAACACAATTACCATGAATAATAAGAATTGAAAAGGGTCAACTCTTTAAGAAGAAATACAAACCCTAAATGTCTATTTAAAATGAAAGAACCAAAGCTGACTGACATAAATAAATCCACAGAAAGAGCTAGAAATTTCAAAACTTCTCCCTCAGTAACTCACAGAACTAGGTTCAAAATAAATATGAATCTAATGGACATTTTAGTATATTCCACTCAACAATTAGAGAATACACATTATTTCCAAATACACTGAAACACTCTTCCAAACATATCTGTGCTTGTCCATAAACAATTCTCAATACATGTGAAAGGACTGTAATCATACAGAGTATGTTCTTTGACCACAAATAAAGTTAGGAATCACTAACAAAACATATCTCGAACAGCCCTAAGTATATGGATATTAATCAATACCCTTTTAAAAACACATGGATAAAGAGATCTCAAGGAATTAGAAATTCTTTTGAACTGAGTGAGAATAAACATGGTAGTATTTAAAAGAACTATGTATGACCAGAGCACATGTGATGTTGGAAGTCAAAAGAAGGAGAAACCACTTCTAGCTGCTGTGATAAAGGAATCAGGGAAGACTTTATATACAACTACATATTCCTGTATACTTCTGACTACATGGTTCTTATTACAATAAAATGCTTCACCTAAATTCCAAAAGATGTCATAATCTTCTTCCTTGGTCTAAGGAGACTGAGGGATCTTATTATTCTACATTTAGCTATCTTGAATACAGCTTAAAGTGTCAATGGTTTTCTATAGATTACAGTCCCTGAAAATACATATTCCTTAACCAAGAGTGAAATGAAAGCTTAACATAAAGAATCAAAGAATCAGCTATATTGCTTGTCATGGCTACTCCACCTGAACTTTAGGATTCACAGTTGCCAGTGATACCTCTATCACACTCTCAGAATCTGAGCTCAAAAGACATTTGTTAATTCCAACGGCAGAACTGGCAAATATTTAATAGATGTTGCTTGCTATCTGTTTTTTTTTTTTTCCAATGAGTCAAATACAACTCAAGTCATGGTATCCATGGTGCACACACACACACACATACACACACACACACGTGTGTGTGTGTGTGTGTGTGTGTGTGTGTGTGTGTGTGTGTGTGTTTTCCTCTCCCAGCTGGGCCAGAAAAAGTATTATCCTAGAAGAGGCTGGTTACTTCCTTTTGCAGAAACTTTCAACTAATCAAGGTGGTAGGGGCAAAGGTGGGCAGGAAAAGAAATGTTACCAAATCTATCAAAAGGTTGCCCAAAGTGTGTGTTTCTATATTGCTCAGAGTCTGGTGATAAAAGCATTTTAGGGTCAAGGATGATATGGAGTCTAAGTCCATGTTAGCAAATACTATTATACAAGGAGAATAGGGGAGAAGGGAATTGGGCAGCAGGCTAAATACCAATGGTAGACCACCGTCAATCAACCTTTGAAAACTGATGTCTCATCAGATTCTATAGCAACAGTGGCCATCAAGCTTCAGAGAATGATGTAGAATTGTAGGGAGGTGCTGACCACTAACAAGAGAAGCACAGTCATTCTCAATATGTCCTGTGACCTCCCCAAAGCTGATTGAGCAATGGAGAGAGAATGCTACTGTATTTTTTTCTAAAGTAGATAGCCTGAAAATGAGACAAAATATAGTCACATTTTATGTAATTTTGAATTATCCAAATTTGAAATAACATGATATAAAAATAGTAGTGAAGTCCCAATGTATGCAAATAATTGAAATAATGAAAACTCCTCACAAGTTTTTGTTTGTTTGTTTGTTTGTTTGTTTGTTTGTTTTTTGAGGGCAGTGTCACTGGCCCTCACATGTGGGACCGAACCAGGGCCACTGGCTTCCCAAGCCAGCGCTTAACCACCACGCCACTCGGCCGGCCCAAGTTTTTTTTTTTTTTTTTTAATGAGGAAGCATTATGTATTTTAAAGTTGCTGGGGCCAAGTGAATTGCAGTGTTGCACCACTTCGGTCGACAGAAATACCTGTTACTCCTCATCGGAATCTCACTTTGTTTTGGAGACTTCCTGTGCATGGGAGGATATTTAGCAGCATTCCTGGCCTCTACCTACTGTATGACAGTAGCAACCCCTGTTGTGACACAAAAATGTCTCCAGACATCGCCAAATGCGTTTTGGATGGGGCCAAAGATTCCCCAGGTGAGAACTTCTGCTCTAGGGACTGTGAAAATCAGCGTGTCTCCAGTGTAATGAGTTAGCGTAAAATGGTTTGACATAAAGGAGAGTTAAACAGGGGTAGATTAGGAAGGATTTTTAGATCATGTAAAGGAATTTGGATTTCATTCTCAATGTAAAAGGAAGCCATGGAGCAGTTTAATCAGGGAAGTAAGTGGATCACACTTTTATGTGGAGGTCAAGAAAGACAGCTGTGAAAATGGGATGCATCTGTAAGCAAGAGATGATGGCAATTTGGACTATGGTAGTGGCAGAAAAAATAGTCACAGATTCAGGATAGGTTGTAGAGTTTAAAACAGCAAGACTTAACAGGAAATCAGAGAAAAAAAGGTGTCAAGTATTACTCCCAGATTAAAGCTTGAGCAACTGATGTGATGGTTTTCATAGTAGATTAAATTTAGCTACAAATTAGGCCGGCTGAGTGGCATGTTGGTTAAGAGCTGGCTTGGGTCGCCAGCTCTGAGCAGCAGGGCCCGGATTCGGATCCCACATGAAGACCAGTGACGCTGTGCCCTCTACAGCTAAGAATGTGAACAACAGCTTGACCAGGAACTGGGCTGCCTTGAATCGCTGGCAATGGTGTAGGCTGCAGCAGGGCTGCAGTGGGCTGCCATGAGCTACCGTGAGTGGCTGACAGCCAGCGTGAGTGGTAGGCAGTTGCCGTGAGCCACAGTAAGCGGCCGACCAATAGCTGGCAACCCATCGGCCTCAGCCGGAGAGAGTGCAATGATTACAATACCAACATAGGCCAGTGAAGCGATGTCTTCCACAACTAGACTGAAAAACAAAAGGACAGCAACTTGTCTGTTCCCTTCCCGGATTCCCCTATACTGTTCCCCTTCCCACCAAAAAAAAATTTAGCTGCAAATTCTCTGCTAGTCCTTTCTTTGAGAGATGGACTACAACCCCACCACCACTACCACCCCCCACACTCCAACTCACACACACTTTGAATCTGTGCTGACTATGACCAAGCATTGCAGCACATGTAATTTTCTGAGAATTCTGAGGCTTGTTAGAAGAATCCTTTCCCAGGTTTCTGGTGATAATTGTTCTTAGGTTCCCTGAGCTTCAAAGGAAGTTTGACTACCTTCAGGCAGCAGAGCTGTGAGAAAGCCTCAGGTCATCAGGCGGAGATACCAGTGGGGGTGGCAGTGACAGAGGGAGGTGGGGAGGGAGGGGCTGCTCATCCAGTCCCCAGCTCTTCTAACTTCCAGCCAGTAGCATTATCTCAGCTGAGACCCCAGACATTGTACAGTATCTGGAGAGTGATAGATGATGAGTGGTCTCCATTGTGTCTCGCTCAAATCCCTGACCCACAAAATCTTGGGATATAATAATAATAAATTGTTTTAAGCCACTAAATTGTGCGATACTTTGTTATACAACAATAGGTAACTGAACTGGTGTCATTTATCAAGACTAAAAAGTTTTGAAGAATTATTGGGTTGTCGGAAAAGTCATGACGCATTTTTGCAACGAAAAACAGAAAAAATACATCTTGACTTTTCCAACAACCCAATAGTTTAGGAGAGAAATCAACAGATAGGATGTTTGCCAAGTTTATAAAACTTCTGAGGGAAGACAACAATAACCAATTTCTACAAGGCCTTAACCTTAGGGGAGATTCTGGGCTGAAGATACACATTTGGAAGTCATTAATATAGAAATGGTATCTAGACCCATGGCAATCATTAAGATCACTTAGGGAGAGAGCACAGGGAGAGAAGAGAAGGGGACCTTCGTCAAACCCTATGGACCCCAACATTTAGTGGTTAAGTGGATTAAATACTTAGTTTTGTGTTTGTTCATTTTATATCATGGATTTTCTTTGAACTGATTTTTTTTTTAATCAAACTGTTACCGTTACCCCTCCTTCAATTACAAGCTCACTTGTAGTTCCAGAGGCAGAATTAATAGCTCTCATATATGTGTTTCCTTTGGACTTTTCAAAGAATTTCTCTTTTCCCTCATCATACTAAAATTATTTAAGTGCCTGTATTACTCCTAGACAGTGGTTCCCAAACCAGGTTAACAATAGAATCGGCAGATCTGACCACAGAGCTTCTGATTCAATGGGTTTAGGAAGGGCTCAAGCATATCTATTTTTATATAAGTTCCCCCAGCTAATTCTGTTGCACCCAATCTGTGGCCCAGAGACTCTGAACTGCCCAGTGTGGATACCACTGAGTAACAGGAAAAATATAACACAGTGAGTGAAAGCAGTTTAGAATTCTAGCTTTACCAGCCACTGGTAAAGTAAGTAAGCTCTCTGTGCCTCTGTTCCCTTATTTGTAAAGTGAAGTTATTTGTAGGATTCAACTCATAATTCTATTGTGAGGCACATTACACCTGGAGTAAGGCAACTCAATACATATACACTATTATTATTATTAATGTTGTGCTCTAAACTCCCAGCACAGTACACATGGTTGCTGCTAAAACAGTGCTTTATGAATTACTTTGAAGGGAATTCAAGTAAATTGAACTTTACAGTGGATTCCCAGGGCTCAATAGAAATATTTTATAATTAACTAGGCTCTAACTAGGCTCTAACATACATTCTTAGAATCAAGATGCATAGGATGTGAAACTGCCATTAACCTGGTGGCAGAATAGGTTAGGTTATGCAGACTTAACAAATTAACTCTGTAGTCAGGGGCCTAACCCAACAAAAATATATTTTTCATCATGCTACATTACTAATACTAGTCAGGAAGGAGTGGGGTGGTACACTACTTCATCCCAGATCACAGTGTCTCCATCACATGGATCATTCCATTTGCTGGGCAGGGAGGGGAAAAGACAACTGGAGAGTCACACACTGGCTGTTCACGATTTTGTTCCAGAAGGAATCTCTATCACTTCCACTCATGGCCCACTGACCAGAATGACTCATGTGACTCAGTTAACTGCAAGGAGTGTGATGAACATGGGGGAGCTGATGGACTATTTAGGGAGTACCACTGTCTCTAGCCTATTAGCATTCATCATAACAGTTACACCCACTGAAAATTCAGTCCTCATTGTGTTATAGGCAATTATATACAATTTCAAATGGTATTCTCACAAAAACCTTGTATCATGGATATTATCCATCTATAGGGACAGAGAAGCTTGTTAACTGACTTGTTTCAAAATGTGTCCACACTGCACTATCCCTTTATCATCATGGCTCACCAAGGAAGAAGAGCTGAGGCTATTCTGTCCAAAGCTGGCCCCTCCACCTGTGCTATCTTTTTCAGAACTTTGCATTTGACCATTTCTTTCTTCCTCACCCCCAGACTCTCCTTCACTCCTGTACCTCCCCTTATGGCACAATCACTTTAAGGCTTCCATATCCATTTAAAACCGTACGAAATGCTCACACCCCCACTCTGTTGAGAAATTTCCTTTCCCTTTGCTTTTAAACTTCTCAAAACACAGTCTACATGTCCTGTTTGTACTTCTGTACCACTCAGAATCTTGTCATCTGTAACAGTAGTTATCCACTGTAACTGCAGACATTCAAGCCGTGGAAGCCATGGTGAAGCTGAATGAGCACAAGAATTGAAGTTTTAGAAGCTGAATTTGAATCCTTTTATAGCCTGAACAGCTGTAAAACCTCTGGTGAACTAATTTAGTGGGCTCCAACTCCATATTTCTGAATAGTGGTCCAATAATATTTGGGCTGCAGACCTCACACAGCGGTTAGATCGATTTCATGCAATCATGTAAATAGAAGTGACTGAGAAACGAAGAAGTAATTCAGGATATCCCTTCATAGTTTAATTTTCAAATCAAATGACCTCTTCTCAGTACTGAACTGACTCTGCACATTATCACCCTGAAATCAAACAAATTCCACACCCTCAAAGATCCTTTTGTGAATTTTCCCTCCTTGTTTTTTCTCCTCAGTTTATAAACATGGTCAATTTGCTCCCCTATTTCACACCTCTCCCTAGTTCTTCACCTCCCTCTCCCTTCCCCATGGACTTGCCTTCACGCATCTTCGCATAGACCATCCTGATGGTGTAGTATATGCCACCAGTGTCTATAACCTCCCATTTACACACTGCCACATGTATTTGTCTTTTCCACAGACTTATCTTTTTACCCACCTGTTTCTCTTTTTCTCCAATTACTTCCTCACTCTTAAACCCAACGAAGATTTTTCAGGACTTACATTATTTGAACTTTCTGCAACGGATGTGTTGATTAATTTCTGTTTGAAATTCTCTTCTCCTTTGTCCTTCTCTGACACCAAGCGGTTTCCTCTCTATAGCCATTCCTTCTCAGGCTTTTTCTCAGGATTCACTTGTTTTTGTCATCCCTAAGTGTTGATGATTCTCAAAGTCCCATTCTTAATCCTATCCCTGGAAGAGTTAATCTAGTCTCATGAGGTGAGAGAAGCTAGCATTCTAATGCTGACAACTTCTAAAGCTACATCTATTGAATTGTCGGATAAGTCATGACACATTTTTGCAACGTGAAACATAGAAAAAATATGTCATGACTTTTCTAACAATCCATTATAAATTAAAGAGACCCACTTCTAATGTGTCCCCCACATAAACAGTATTAAATTGTTTCCCAAAACTGTAAAGCATGAACCCTTGACGCAAGGATGACTCATTTACTCATTGCTCCTCAAACATACCCAACCTCTGTGCCATGCCTATTGCTCTATGTGTAATTATTTTTTGCCTCGAACCTCTTTCACCAAACCAAATATTACTAATTCTTTAAGCTCCACCAATTCCCAAGGCCCTCCAACAACTCATCTCAGCTCATAATTTTCTTCTGAATTAAATTCTCTAATAAATACAGTTTAAGATATCCTGCTAGTAAACAACGGTTTTTCTTACAACTTTCTCCTTCCCCTAGATGTGTGACCCAGCATTTATTTTGTATATATAGCTCTCCAACTCAGAAACAGCTGTCCAAATCAGAGACTAGTGACACGTCCCAAGATGATCCAGTCAGAATCTCTGTCCTAATAATTAGACTTGGGATTCAGAGGTAGGTAACAACTCTGACTTGATTACTTGGAATAAAAACATACAAAATTCAAAATAACAAGGAAGCCATTTTTAGCCATGGGCACAATGAAGCAGCAAAATCTTAATCTACAGAAAAATAAGGAAAGAACATGGTAGGTATGGAGAGGGGTGCAACCATGAGATTTGTGGCCAGTTGCTGACCAGGTTTCTAACAATTTTCCAATCCCTCGTGATGTTTTGCTGCATAATCTACCTTGCACAAGAATGTTCTGGTATCCTTTTAATTCTTTTATTACTTTCTAATTTGAAGTGATTTTCTGATTCTTTCAGCAAAAAAAAAAAAAAAAAAAAAAAAGAAATGTAGCCAGAAATCACCCATTTTTACACTGGCAATCACTTATAACCTTGTGCTGTTACTTAGCTATTTCAACATACATAGTTTGTTTCCTACATATGGTTGTAAAGCTTCTCTAATGTGGGGTTTTGTCTAGTTCCTTGAATCCTCCCAAGAGTGTCCTTTACAGGAAGCACTGTGGGAACTCAATGAAGTACAAGAGTCCAACACTGTTAGGCTGAATCCTGTTTCTCCTCTTCACAGTCTATCGTGATGCTGTGAACATATCTGATACTCTCACACTTGAGTTAAATGAACGAGCTTTTGAGATTCCCATGGCTGTTCTTTTCAATCTTCTGCCTTCAGTTCTTAAAACAAAGAAATAAATTGGAAAATAACAGGGAATTTGTGGTTAGGCAGAGAAAGAGAGAAAAAGCAAAACCTTCAAGACAGGATGCTGATAAGAAATTTCCTTACAAAATGAAATCTTTTCTTATTCTAATATTTTCTTAGTCTTTGCTAGTATTTGCTCAATCTTCAAAAAGGTGGTGCGGGTGGAGTTATGCCCAAATAATCAAATCCTAGATGATGGACCAAGTAACTATTTTCAATTCCTTGCAAAGCTTAATGATTATATCCAAATCTGTTTGGATCAACACTGAGTAGGAAGAGGCTAGCCTTAGGAAGCTGCTCCAGAGCCTTATCCTTTCTCTGTTCTTAATTAATTATATGACCTTGGATAAGTTGCTTAATATTTTTGCACCTCATTTTCCTCACTGTCAAATAACAATAATACATTATACTATGTATCTCCCAAGAAAATGTAAAGATGAAAAGATGTAATAAATTAGAAAAGCATTTAGAAAACTATGTTAATAATCATAGGAAGACTAATAATCAAATAATATCACTTTTTAATTTTAGCAGAATTTGCTGAGTGTAAAAAGAAGCCCCTAGAGGTTTAAAATATCCCCAAACTTATAATGAGATTCTGTATTTCCAGGTCCCTTTCTTAGCCTATGCTTAGCCTGCCATTTATCCTCCCTAGTCCTTTTCTGGTCTCTCTTGAGGCCAGAGTGCCAGTTGTGTTAAATTGTGTGATAACTCTGTGCTATGAACAATTCTCCTGAGGAAGAAGAGTTAAATGTCGACTCCATGACTGGTCTTGGAGAAAGAAAGGCTCCAACCTGAAAACTTGTAATATCAGTCCTGTAATATCAGATAAGAAGTTGTTCTTATCACTGTATTATTTATAAAGGCCTCAAAGAAGGAAATAATGACCCTGTAATGGAAACCAGAGCATCTCACAACCCAAATATGGTGGATGATCACTATTACCAGTTAGGACTCAAAGATAGTGTCAGACAGGCTGAAATGTGTTTGTTTTTCATCAAACATGGATGGCCCTAAAATGGGAGATATTGGTCACGCCTTGGTGAATTACTATGACAAGCCCTTATAGTTAGATAAAACACTGAGGGAGGACAATGGACAATGTTTATTTCCTTTGATTTTTTTTTTTTTTTGGTAGAACAAGTCAGATTGAATGATAATTGTGTTAGTGATAGAAAGTATGCATGCCTGGAGATTTATGGGAGAAATATATTGTTATAAAAATAATTCTCTGGGCAGGCCGAGTGGCACAGTGGTTAAGCGCTGGCTTGGGAAGCCAGTGGCCCCAGTTCGGTTCCACATATGAGGGACAGTGACGCTGCCCTCAAAAAAAAAAAATAATAATAATAATTCTCAAATCTGAGAAGTAAGCATCATGCATGTGTAAACATGGTTGTTCTTTCTCTCATTTTTACTTGTCTTAACTATGGTTTTTATAAGTCACAAAACAAGAGCTTAAATCTCTCTTTTAAGGTTTTTGACTAAATCAAGAGATGTCTCATCTGTGAAAATGCCTCCTAACCAATTTCTTTTTTTTAAGATTTTATTGAGGAATTGGGTGAGGGAACAGCATTGGGGAATTGGGGAAGAAGAACAGACAAGTTGCTCTCCCTTTGTTCTTCAGTCTAGTTGTGGAGGACGTCGCTTCACTGGCCCATGTGGGTATTGTGATCATTGCACTCTTCCCTGCTGAGGTAGATCCGTCACCGGCCACTGGACAACCACTCATGGTGGCTCACGGCAGCCCAGCTCCAGGTCAAGCTGTTGTTCACCATCTTAACTGTAGAGGGTGCAGTGTTACTGGTCCATGTGGGATCCAAACAGGCAGCCCTGCTGCTCAGAGCTCACTCTCCCAAGCCAACTCTTAACCAGTGAGCTGGCCTCCAATTTCTTGATTAAAGTCCTTCAACAGGTTCTCATTGTCCTTAGGATAATGTTCAAATTATTATATATTTTAAAAGATTTTATGGGGCTGGCCCAGTGGCTCAGTTGGTTAAGAGCTCGCTCGCTCAAGAGTGCAAGCTGAGCTCTGAGCAACAGCTGTTCAAGGCCAGCCCGAGCTGAGCTGCTGTTGAGCTGCCAACAGGTAGCAGGATGGCTCAGCTAAAAAATAAATAAATAAACAAATAAATAAATAAATAAATAAATAAATAAAATAAATCAGCTGTCTGATTTTAAAAGATTTTATGATCAGTTGCTGATTATCTTTTGAACACTGCCTTGTAACTCACTCTTCTGTTGCATAGCTCCCTTCCCCAGGTACTCTGAGTTCTAGTCACATTGAGTTTCTCAAAAACCCCTAAAACCACCTTGTTCATCTCTTGCATCTGGGAAGGGTTAACTTATCCTTAATGCTGAAATGTACCCCCTTCTACATGCCCCTCAAGCACCCTGTACTCATCCTCTCATACTTTTATCATAGATAACGGCTTATAAAGGTCAGTGTCATCTAATATCCCTAGCACTTATCTCAAAGTCTGGCAACAAGGCATTGTCAAGTTTTCAGTCATTATTTCTTCAAATAGATTCTCAATCCCTTGCTTCTTCTCTTCTCCTGGTATTCCTATGATGTGATGGTTGTTCTTGCTGTTATCCCACAGGTCTTTTAAATTATTTTCATTGCATTTTATTCTGTTTTCTTTTTGTTCTGATTGGGTGAGTTCTGCTATCTTGTCTTCTAAATCACTGATTCCATTCTCTGCTTCATCTAATGTGCTGGTCATTCCTTCGGATGTGTTCTTCATTTTAGTTATTGCATTCCTTGTTTCTGGCTGTTTTTTATGATTTCTGTATCCTTCTTTATGTTTGCTATCTCTTTGTTGACATTCTGACTAAGTGCCTTATACATTCTTATAACCAGTGTTCTAAACTCTGTCTCTGATAGGTTGGTTGCCTCTGTTTCAATCAGTTCCAATTCTGGATGTTTTTTTCTAATCTTTTATTTGGGATGTGTTTCTTTGTTTCCTAATTCTGGTTGTCGCTCTGTGTTTACTTCTATGTATTAGGTGGATCACCAATTTCTCTCAGTCTTTGCTGGGTGGCCTTATATAATGTGTGTCCTTTATATTCAAATTGCACAGTCTCCCTATTCTCTTGTGCGTGTGTTCCAGAGGTGTTGCTTCTGTTGTGTGTTCTATGAAGGATATTCTATGAAGGATAGCTGGAAGTTATGGAGAAAGGAAAGAAGGAAGGAAGAAAGATACCAGGGAGATCAAGAGCCTTAGAGTAATGTGGTTTATTGCTGAGTCACCTGTCACCACTCCTCTTTGTTTTCTTTAGCTCCTGATGATGCACAATCTGGAGGGAGTAGTTGGCCTCTGGCTTCCTCCCATGCTCTAGCACTTCCTCATTTCTTCTCCTCCCCTTGTCCTAAACTGTGTATTTTCCAAATCAGTATTTTCCCTCCATTGCCACATTCCTCCCAGGTCTTCTCAGATATGGTTCCCACCAAAACAAACTTCTTTAGTCTGAAGCCCCTAGGTATTAAAAAGTATCCCTTTTTCATTAAAGACTGGGGACCTCTATGGTGTCTCTAGAGTCCAGTAAAATTCATGAAAGGCTGTGTAGCCAAAGATGAAATGAGAATTTAATTGTAGCCAAGTAGCACATAATCTGAGAATGCACATCTCCTTTAGTTCAATTTGTTTCTTTATATCCATTTAACTAGAAATCTCCAATGTCAAATAAATGGCTGTATTTAATGTATCAGAAGCCTTATAAAGATGAGGCTTGTTTTGTTATTGCATTTTGCTTGGTCAATAAGAGAAATTGCTACTGACCTCGTAGTATAGGCAGCAACAGGAATTCTTCATGGAAGGTGGTCTTTCTTGCAAGAGTACGTGCTGAGAGAAGAACCTCGAAAGGGAGACAGTAATTATCCTCTAAGGAAGAAAAGGGGAAGCACTTTCTGGGAATGTACATGCAGCAACAGATACCAGAATCATTCCTATCCCAGTACATCTAGTATTTTGTACCTATCTACAGCTGCCTAGACAATTGACTCAAACTGAATATCTAGATCTGCAGACTCTAAGACTGAATATGATCCTCAAGAACCGCACTGGCAAGTGTCTGATCATGCCACTGTCTACTGAACCCAAACCCCTAGTATACAAACTCATAAATATAGCCACAACTATTTCCGTAATTTGTATATCTTAGTGGATTTTTTAAAAAAAAATCAGTTGAATTGTAAATAAAGGCATCTGTTATCTGATTCTATGTTTTATGTGTGCACTGCTGGTGCCTGCAGCTCTGATGAAGAGGCAAAATGCTTCACTTCTTACTAAGTCAAGGTTGAATGGTAGTAAAGTGTAAAGTAATTTGTTATTCCAGTTATCATTAAACAAGTGCACTATAAAATGCCAAGATAAAAAATACAGACCCAGGTTTGCTAAAATAAATAAGGAAACTAGCACAGAAGCACCACAGAATAACAACAGGGAGATTTCACTATTTGGAATCTGCTGGAAGTCTCAGTTTGATCAAAGCAGAGTATCTGACAAGTTATTGAAAATAATAGGTAAATCACAGAGGTGAGAATTAAGCTATAGGTAGAAAGAATAAAGGTGGTTGCTGCTTATTATAACTGAAGTCCTGTCACATATGGAGCCATCTTCTCTCTTGTGAACTTGATCCAAACCCTATCATCACAACCTGGGACAGTAAAAATGTCCTACTTTCTATTCATGCATCCTTACTTCACCACTGTTTCCATGTCTCTGATCTTGTCATCAATACCAATTTTCTAAAAAAAAATTATAATAAACAATAAGTGAAGCATCTCGTGACTTTAATTATATTTACTAAAGATTTGGATATTATAAGAGAGGTTTTAGGCCATGTTTTCCATGGCATTCCATCTTTGCACTTCCTCTCTCTCAGCCTTCCTACACAGAATCCTGGGAAGTGTAGTCTGGCCCCCAGAAATCACTAATTCGGGAGAAATCCAGCCTGATCAGTTTCCTGACTCCAGCCCTCTGGGACACATAAAGAATATATTTTTCTCTACCTATTATATAAGCTACTCATTAGCTAAAAGGGCGAAATACAACAATTCCTATCTCTTTCATTCATTTTAGTTTTTGAATTAATTCATTCTATACTTCATTCATGTTTTCACAGTCTGTTATAAAAATATTAAACCTACTAGGTGAGTAGAATATTTGCATGTAAAAAATATTAAAATCAACTACATATATACTTAAACACAATGGTTAATCTCCCTAAATAGTTTAAATCCATGTGTGACTGTGTCTAAACTCAAGATAAATATGAATTATATATAATATTTTGTAATTCACTTTCTTCATTATGTAATGGTTTTCAGATGTAAAACTCTAAAACAAAAACAAAACAAAAAAAAAACATAAACCATTCATTTATAAAATACCAGAGTGACTAAACATTAATACTATATTCATGCAACTAGCTCTATTTGCTTTAATGTTATGTCTGTGGTGGTAACAAATGAGAATAATTGAATAACAGCCTAAGTTTGTTTCATGTAAACATGCAACCTGAATGATGTTTGCGAAATATCTCTACAAAATGCATGTTCATTTAGTTATAATTGTCAGGATCATCTTCCCAGATGCTACCTCCCTCCTTTAAGTATACAACTCTTCTGACCATTGTCTAACAAACACTCTAGTATCTCTAATAAACATTTCAGTGAATGAAATTCTATTTTAAAATATTATTCTTCATCCAAATAAAATAAAATGGAGCCAGCTGCCAAATACTATGGTGGTTTAGTTGTTACAGTTATTTTATGAAAGAGCTATAAGCTGCCTACAGATTATGTTTTTCTTTAAAAGGAGTAGATTCCAAAGATAAAATTTCCAACATAACTTTTAGTTGATATGTTGTCCTAAAAGAAACAAGAGCTTAAAACTTAAAAGGCGTAAACCCTTGTGCAGGTCATCAATATGTAACATTTACTGTCCCTTTCACAGTGCAACTAATCAATAAACAGCACACAGCACATGGTACAATTGCACTTAGGGGGAACAGACAATGCATAAAATAAGCCACCCTCAAAATAACCTTAGTGGCCAGAGGAATGATACAATTCTCTGGAAATGAGAAGTACCCTGCTTTGTAAAGAGTCTTCACATCAAGAAACAGAAACTGTTAGAGAAAAAAGGAGACGGGCTTTCCAGACATGTACTAAAAGAAGCAAGGTATCTATGACAGCTACCCAGAAATCTACACTTTGTTCTGATTTTTATAACCATTTTTAATATTATCAAGACACTTCCTCCTCCTCTCCAGGTCATCAATATTTCTTAACTTCAGAATTCAATAAGTTGCCTTTTGACAATCTCGTGCACCCTGGAACGTAAGATCTAGGGATATGCTGTTTTCTGTTCTGCACACTGATGTACCATGGGCACCAAAAACAATGCTTATCGAATAATACTTAATGAATATTTGTTGAGGAATTCCCTCCACCTGCTTATTATTTGAGGAGGCATGAATTCAGAGAGTCTACATTATGCTATCTAATTCTGGGAGTTTTCTTTTTTTTTCTTTTTCTTTTTTTTTACTTTCAAGGATCTTATTTACTATTTATTCACCCTGGATTTCATGTTTTGAAAGCTTTGATATACCAATTGCCAAATATTAAGTAACAGTTTTCCATAGGTATAAATGTATACATATTTTAAACTATTAATCAAAAATGAGCATAAGATCAAGAATGTCACCACAATGAATTGACACATAATTCTAGTCAAAAACAAAAAATGTGGTTCAGTAGCTGGTCATGAGTAAATGTATGATTCCTATTAAATTGGCTTTTCAACTATGCTATTTCATGGATTTTGCTACTTAAATGGCTCTGTGAGTTTTGGAATCATTGATCTGTGTCAATGGATAAGAATTGTCATGTATATGAAAATATAGGTAGGCAGATAGATAGGTAGATAGATAGATAGATAGATAGATAGATAGATAGATAGATAGACAGACTATGGCATAGTATAATATTTATAGTGAAATGCCAAATCTGCAACTCTGAATTGATCCAACTATTTTTTTATAGTTACATAGAGGAAACAGGGAAGTTACATGTTTCTCTTCCCTTCATGGAGACCATGAGTTCATAAAAAAGCAATAAAAAAATTAGTCATAAATTGAGTTTAGTATTACTGTCAATTAGCATCCCAATGACATAATGACTATGGTAAAAATCACTTCTTTACTATTTAGCTACTATTAAGTCTGATTATCGATCTTAGAATAAAGAGGGCTGAATTTCACAAAGCTCCCAGTAATTGGCAATACCATGTCAGGAAGCCATGGGAATGGGTTGAAAGCATTAAAGTATATAAAATACCAGCAGGTCAAAACACTGGCTCACAGAAATCTTATTCTGGTGCAATTGTTCAAAACAAATGAAAACTGTTACTGAGTCAAAACTATGAGTCCAGTCTACTAGAAGTCATGAGAGTCTGAAAAGAAATAGATATTGTGGTCCTAATCTCATTTGGGTATGATCTGGTGGAGGAGACAGAAAAGTAATGCATGACAAATTTCAAAAGGTAGTGTTTGTCTTTTTCCCCATAATATCCCCAAAACCTCTTTGCCAACTGTCCAGCACTAGATCTATTTGTGATCCCTTCTCCTCTGTCTATTGCCTCAGTTCATACCTGTCTCTTTCCTCTTCTGTACCACTGATGGAGCCTTTTCAGATCTGCTCTTATAGCCACCAGATTAGTTAACCTAAAACGCAAACCTACATCATTCCCATGCCTAAAACATTTCAGTCCCTCTAAATGTCTAATTATTTTATTAATAATTCCTTAGTATTGACATAAGACATTAGAAAACTTAGTTCCTCTCCTATGTCTATAAAATCATTTCCTAAGACTCCTCATTTTTGTGAATTTCACTTTTGTTGTTGCTATTTAGTCATGGCACATAGATCCTAACTCCAAAGAAGCTTTCATACTGATACCTTGCTATCATCTATTATAGCATCTACTGTTCAGGTCTGGGGAGCAAGAAGTACTTTGATTCAATCACTTTTTCTGATCCTACATGATACTGTAGCTACTATGATATTTTAGGGTGTGATGACTATACTTTTACCCCTGGAATACAAAGTCTTTGAGGCCGGCAACTGAGCAAACTTCCTGTGTAATAACTATATACTCAAACATCAAGATGTCAACAGATGATGACTTTTGATACCTGAGAATCAAAAATTCATAGAATCATAGATTTTGGAGGAATTTTAGGAACACTTTGCTCCTCCTTGCTCCAAAATAATTCTGTAGATGAGGAAACAGATCCAGCAAGGTTAAGTGACCTGCCCAAAGTGGCAATTACTTACAGCCAGCATTAAAGAAAGTGGAGATTGTCACTCTTAAATATTGGTCCTAGGTTACAATAAACAAAAATAAATCAGTTCCAGTGCAAATTTTATTACATATTAATACAACTATATGGAGAGAGAGAGAGAGAGAGAGAGAGAGAGAGAGAGAGAGAGAGAGAGAGAGAAAGAAATATGGTTTACTCAAAAAGACAGGAATACAATACTGCTAATTAATAATTCTAATTATTGCTTTAAACAATAAATAAGCTCATATTGAGGTTTTTTAAAAATGTTTTACGATTCAGCTCAGAGTTAACACTAGATTATAGTGAAATTTTATAAAATTACAACACTATTGAACCAGGATTAACAGAGCAGATTCATGTAGTACTTCAGATGTCAAGTGATCCAGCAACTTCATTTAATCCACTGGCAATTACTGGCAAATGCTACCGGCAGAGTCCAGAGGAATAAGACTAATCATGCAACATTAAAATCTTTGGATAGAAAACCTTAAGAGTCCTAATATAAGAAAAGCATCTTATCAATCAATTATGAGCTGTAATCGCACTCCCACCACCAGCAGGGGGCCCCACACACCTGTCCTCAGAGAGTTTCCCACATAACTTAAGGACTTGTAAGAATCATTGGACAAAGATCCACCAGACAATACAGTCAACCCTTGAAAAACATGGGTTTGAACTGTGAAGCTCCTCTTATATGCAGATTTGTTTTTCAATAAATACAGATTCAACCAACCACAGATGGAAAACATTATTTTCAAATTCCCAACCACCAATCAAAAATACTGTTTCGGATCGTGGTTGGTTGAATATGCGGATGCGCAGAGTGGACTGTCGTTAAGTTTTGGGGAAATCAAAAGTTATATAGGGGTTTTCAACTGCAGGGGGTGAGGGAGGGGTGGGTGTCCCTAACCCCCATGTAGTTCAGGAGTCAACTCTATTTCAGAGACGTGAGTGTGGATAAATGACATAAAAAATCAGATGAGTGACCTCCACCATGCCCCATTATGTAAAGACAATCTCAAGAACAAAGGGTTGTAGGATCAGAAGTCTGGACTGGCTGATGATTATTATGTATTTCATCTTGACAAGACGGCGGGGCACTGCATTGTACAATTCCAGGAGACACTTCGCTCAGCCTAGTCTATGTGTAGGGATTGCCTGGAGTTGTGCACTGCACGTGAGCTGGCTTGGAACTCTGGGAAAGGGTGCTCAAAATAAGATTTTCATTCTAGGGAAGCAGTTTTCAGCAATCTTTTTTTTTTTTTTTTTGAGGGCAGTGTCACTGGCCCTCATATGTGGTACCCGAATCAAGGCCGCTGGCGTCCCAACCCAGCTCTTAACCACCGCACCATTCGGCCGGCACCAGCAATCTCATTTTTAGATATGTATGCAAAAATAATTTAAATCAGGCTTTCAAACAAATACTAGCACACCCATGTTCATTGCAGCACTATCCACAATAGCCAAGAGATAGACACAACCTAAAAATCCTTTGACAGATGAAAGGATTACAAAATGTGGTATACATATACAATGGGATATTTTTCAGCCATAACAAAAAGGAAATTCTGCAATTTATGATAATATGCAAAAACCTTGAAGACATTATACTAAGTATAATGAGCAGTCATACACACACACACACACAAAATATTGCATGATTCCATTAAAAGATATCTGAAATAGTCATAGAATTCAAGATCTGAATGCTGGTTGCCAGGGCTGGTGGAGGGGAGAGATGAGGAGTACTCACCAAGGACATAACGCTTCAGTTAAGCAAAAAGACCACATTCTAGAACCACTGCTGTATAATTGTACCTGACAATCAACAATACTGTATTGTATACTTAAACATTTGTCAGGCCGGCCAAGTGGCGCGTTGGTTAAAAGTTGGCTTGGGATGACAGTTCCGAGCAGCAGGGCCCCAGTTCAGATCCCACATGAGGGCCAGTGACACTGCATCCTCTACAGCTAAGATGGTGAACAACATCCCCAACTGGAGCTGGGCTGCTGTGAGACCCCGGGGACAGCGTAGGCTGTAGTCCCTGCTGTAGTCCCTGCTGCAAGCTACCATGAGTGGCTGGCAGCCAGCATAAGCTGGTGTGAGCTGCCGTGAGCCACTGTGAGCAGCCATCCAATGGCCTTACACGAGAAGAGCACAATAATAATACCAACATGGACCAGTGAAGCAATGTCCTCTACAACTAGACTGAAGAACAAAAGGACAGCAACTTGTCTGTTCCCTCCCCCAATTCCCCAACTCTGCTCCCTCCCCCAATTCCCCAATAAAATTAAAAAAAAAAAAAACTCTCAAGGGAGTACATCTCAACTTAAGCGTTTTTACTACAATAAAAAAAAAAATAAATTTAAGCTTCTATTTCTTGAGTCTGTAAATGTAAATCCTTACCTGCTATACTTTGGTACTGAAATCATTTTTTACCTATTCTGATTAGATTATGTCATCATACAATCATTATATCCTGTGGCCTACAAATGGGCCCACTCATGGCTACTGAGAGCTCCAAGTTTCTGCCAGCCACACTGCTGCCTTCTAGACAGACCATGCTATTTGGACTGAATGAGAGCTCCGCAGTGGAAGTGAAGGACTTAAGTGTGTTTACAAACAAAATCTTGGACCCGTCACAACTGGAAGGAAATACCAGTACTAAGTGTCTTCCATGAACTCCAGGAAACAGATTTGGTTTTCTATTTTGCTACCATTATGTTGGTTTTCTATAACCCAAGGGAGAGCTATACATGGTACCTATGTGTACTTTGAACTATCTCTAAAACTTCATTTCCAGTTATTTAGCAAGTCTAGCATGGAACATCGGTGCTGGGTTGTCTGTAGATCTGGGCATCCCTCTCTCTGCATGTGTCCTCTGTGCATTGTGGAAAGGCTGCTCTCTCCTCTGCTCTGTCTTATTTCTGAGCCATTGGTTCTGTTACTTTAAATGTATCAGAAACACAGTTGACTTGCTATCTTTCTCTTTTTAAGACACTTCAAAGTCATTACCTTATGGAACCTACCACATAAATTTACTCTCCTGTTATTCTTCTGAATATCTTATTTAACTTTTGTGTGTCCTTTCTTAATCTTCTATGCCATATAGAAAAGTATCCTCTACTGATAATGTGCTATTGATGGATCTGCACCGGTCTTGTCGGGGCCCCTTATAAATCTTATTTGGAGCTATAAAAGTATTCATAAGGTCTTTCCTTGAATATATTACATTTAATTTAAAATTTAACTCATTTCCCCATTTTCATCAATCTTTTCCCTCAAATTTAAAACATTTCTATTTAACTGTCTCTACAAAATGGCAACAAGAACTATTTCATTATCTCCAGATGCAATAAGGTTCAATTCAATGTTTTTTGTTTTTTACGTTTATAAGCCCTTCCAAGTTATTTTAAGGCTAAATAAAATTTATTTTAAATTGCTATTATATTGGACCTCCAGATTTCTATTACATATCTTTATAAATTTATTGTGTATTAATGTTGTGTCTGTCATTCAATTTTCTCACAGCAGTATGTTATATACAGTCTTAATTTTATTTTTCTCATTTGAAGTACCAATAGCATAATTTTTGTGCAAGTGTAGCAACAACAATGATACAGAACTTTCTTGTGAGCTTATTTTATCCTTGTGCTTGTAATTCTACATTTAAAAAAGTAACAAAAGATATTTAAACTCTAATGGTATAAGAGCTATTTAATCCCTTTAAATGGATAATGGCATTTAAGTAATTCCTACTTCTTTAAGAGAAGAAACTAAGGTAACCAACTGAATACAGTCCATGACATCCTTTTTAATTCCTTCAACTCTTTAAGCAAAACTACTGATACTTTTTAGGCTTGTTTCTGATACATTCCTTTTCATAAAAACAAAATTCCATAAGCTCTACTGTTTTCTTATTCACTATACACTAAATGTTGCTCAGGGTTACAAAGCGTGGAAGAACATGAACTTTGAAGCTAAAAGTGCCTAAATCTGAGTGTCAGCTCTCTCTTACTAGCTGTGAAACTATGAATATAAATTAACTTCACCAAACTTTAAATTCTGATCTATGAAATGAGAAGATGATAGTAGCTACCTTATGAGGTTGCTGAAAGGATTACAGAAAATAATTTATGTACTAAAAAATATGTATACTAATGAATTTTAATTGAAAACCATTTATATTCCTAAATGAATTTCAAAGCATGCCTCCCCAAAATTCTTAAATCTATGTTAAAAATTAGCAATGGAGAGTTAATTTTTAGGGGGACAATTTTAGCAACATTAGGGGTTCTTTCATTAAAATTCACTGCATTAAGTATAGAATAATTACGTTGCCTTTTCTTAGTTCTAATGTCAAATATGTTATTTGATTTTATGTTTTTCCCAAATGCGTTTGCAAATCACAATAGCCAGAAACATACAATAAATCTTTTACTCTCAGCAACCATAAATTTAGTGGTTCAGTACAAATTAGACATAGCTCTAATAAAATAATCTTAGTTGAATTACGATGACATTCTTGTAGAATCTAAAGCTGAACTTGGGGTGAATCACTTTATAGTTTGCAGTACATTTTATTCCATATTTTCAAACTTCAGGGTTATGCAATTAAGATAATTTTAATGACTAATACTGCTAGATAGGTTTTAAACTAGTTTCCTATCTATGTTTTCCCTTGCTGCTATTATTGAGAAATAATTGATGTTTTAGGGTCATCTATCCTCTCAATTTCAGGTTCTGAAAAAATGTTAATACATAGCACTATATAAAGATGATAATATTTATATGACTGTAATTTTAGAGTCCCTTCTCTAGTGTTGAGTATCATTTTCAGAATTTCCGTTTGTTCTACATATTAATGATTTGATATTGCTTATCCCAATTGCTTCAAATTGTTAACGACCTGACTATGTAATCAACTTAACATATCAATAATGCTCTATCATCAAAAAAGTTCAGAGCTAAAACTCCAGAAGTACGAGAATTTTGTCTTAATTCATTGCTATATGCCTAGCATCTAAAACAATGCCTGCCATACATATAAAAACTTGTAGTACGAAGAATGAAACTCCATGTATGCAGATTTTTATAAAAATAGGAGAACAGGGGATACCAAGACGAATTGCAGACTATAACAAAAAACTATAACCACATCACAAATATATAAAATAATCTCACAAAAAGGGTGAAAAAAAAGAGGTGTTGATCTATGCAACTTTAGAAATTGGGGCCAGCCCAGTGGCTCAGTTGGTAAAGAGCTCGCTCAAGAGTGTGAGCTGAGCTCTGAGCAACAGCAGTTAGATGCCCAGCCTGAGCTGAGCTGCTGCTGAGCTGCCAACAGGTAGCAGGATGGCTCAGCTAAAAAAAAAAACAAAAAGAAAGAAAGAAAAAAAGGAATTAAAGGTATCTGTAAGAGTAAAGGCAAAAGGAACTGTACACAGAATTGTACCCAATGTGCTAGTTTTCCAGTAGGGATATAGATTAACGATTTTGAAACTTCTATACATAAATACTGGAATTGAACAATGAAGTAAATGGATGACAGATGACGGAAGTCAGGTTTCTCACTAACACAATGAGGGATCATGGACAAGCAAAGGGCAGGCTAGAATGATCCTTGTGGTAATATATTCGAGTTGGAAACCTTAGTTGAACTCATGTTTAGCTTAAATAGAAATGGATACATCTAGAAATATAGATGATAGATAGATAGATAGGTAATTATTATGTACACATACAATTTCCTCATTTTATCAACTAAGAGGGCCTAGAAGTAATGATTCCCCAGTAGCAATGAACATTATCTAGCACCAAGATATTAGTTTCTAGTATCACTCTTTGATCAATACAAAGGACTGGAGCTCCTTGGAGAAATGACTGATGCTAGAGGACTGGGGCAGGAAATACACAAGAAGAGCCCGGAGCATATGAAGTTGAAGGACTTCTCCACTCCTCTTCAACTCTCCTTGAAAGAAGGCTGAGGTTCTGTGCCTTCTCAAGTCCTGCAGCGGGATGCTGAGCACAGCAAGCCTCCCACCCCTGTCCTTTGTTTTTCGCTTTCCCCAGGTATCCAAACTATTCCATCAGCCCTCCATGTGAGGAAAGAGAAACCAGTCCTTTGAAAACCCACCTAAAGACTAGCATGTGGGAGGCATGACCCACTCCTCTCCCTCAGATCCTGCCATTCAGATTGTCATGTTCTCCCAATCTTTCAGAGCTGTGTCAGCAGCAGCAAGCCACTGCATCTTTCCTATGTTTTCAGCTGCCCAAGCTGTATCAGTTCTGTCAGTGCTTCAGGTGAGGTGAAGGAGAAACCAGTCCTTTCCCACAGTGTACCTTGACTAGAGTCCAGGGATGTTAGATGGATGCACACTCCACTTTCTCTTTTTCCTTAAGTGAGAAGTCCCAGCCCAAGTCACTGAGCTGTGCTGGATTGGAGGGGGAGCTGATGTGGGTAAAGTGAAATTGTTCCTTGTGC
This sequence comes from Aselliscus stoliczkanus, assembly GCA_033961575.1. Lineage (NCBI taxonomy): Eukaryota > Metazoa > Chordata > Mammalia > Chiroptera > Hipposideridae > Aselliscus > Aselliscus stoliczkanus. Next base: position 65,748,644 of record CM066730.1, on the reverse strand, counting down.
CAGTTTCTGTGTGTGTGTGTGTGTGTGTGTGTGTGTGTGTGTGTGTGTGAGGGGGCGGAGAATCCACTTGTCTGAAGTACTGCAACTTCTTAACTCGATTCAGGACTTCTCATAAAAGTATTTTGGTCCATATACCATTGTTCAATCAGGGCTTCTGTAATGGATAAAGGCTAGGACTTTCTGTTTTGATTTCTTGCTGACATTATTCCTGCAGGAACATTCTAAATCCACTGAATTACAAAGAAAAGTGAGGTGTCTACCCTAAAAATACTTTGGAAAGTCAGACTAGTTCTCTCTAATTACACTAACAAGTTACAACTCGGTTCATTTTCAAGCAGTATTTTTCTCAGAGGATGCCTTCAGAGTGGCTTATTCATCATGTGTTTATAACACCCTCTGTTATTACAGATTTTTTAAAATTAGGAATTTTGCCTGACTGCTATTTTGTCCAATTAATATTTATAACCTCGGATGTCCATTACTTTCAGACCCAGAACCTAGCATCTGCTTAATGATCTGATTCATGTCCTTGCTCATTTAGCTCTAAATGGTTTGCTGGGCTATACATGGGAATGAAACAGTGTCATCAGAGTTCCACAGTTTTAAGGAAAAGAGGATACAAGATGATGCAGATAGAAGCAGAACGAAGAGTGGGCACGAAGCGATGATGCTATGATGCCAGGATGCTATGAGTAATCCTGAATATCTAAGTCACTATACTTTTAATCCTTGTGCTGCATATCAAATCACTGACTACAGACAAAGGCATTAATCTGTCAATAAATATTTATTGGACAGCGATTTTGTACAAGGTGCTGTAGATCATTTGTTTTTAAATATTTTGTCCCGGCCTGTATTAGGCAAGGTTTTCCAGAGAACATAAAATCAGAAGATATCTATCATCTATCTATCTATCTATCTATCTATCTATCTATCTATCTATCATCTATCTAATATACATATATATGTATATTTGATATATAATAGGAGCTATAAAAATAAATATAAGTATATTTATTATATAGAGATTTATTGTGAGTAATTGGCTCATACCATTATGTAGGTTGAGAAGTCCCATGATCTGCCATTTGCAAGGTGGTGACCCAGGAAAGCCAGTGGTGTCATTCAGTCCAAGTCCAAAAGCCTGAAAACCAGGGGAACTGATGATATGAATCCCAGTCTGAAGACCAGAGAAGATGAGATGTAATGCCCAAAGGCAGGAATCAAGGGTGCATTCCTCCTTCTCTCTGCCTTTTGTTCTGTTCAGGCTCTTGACAAACTGGTTGATGTCCACCCATGTTGGGAAGGACAACCTAATTTACTGAGGCAATGGATTTATATGTGCCTTATAAATATACACAGAAATAATGCATTCAGAAACACCCTTACAAACACACACAAAAACAATAATTTAATTCAGGCACCTTGTGGTCAATACAGTTGACACAAAATTCTCTCTCATATTGTCCTTACAATGTTTTCAACTTATCAACAATGTAGATTTTATGACTATGGACAATCACACATCCTTTGGAAAGGAAGGATGAACTTGAACAGGATACGCCATTTCTAGCTGCACAGAATTTATTTGGGGTTTGGAGTGTGTCTTTCATCTTTTAATAAGCATCTTTTTTTTTGAAAGTATAGTGTAAAATATTAATTCTCTTTAATATTCCTAGTTTTTTTCCCGTGCTACTTCATTACTGTGTACAACACACAAAGTGATTGGAAAAGCTTCCTGAGACCTCCCCAAGACAAAGCCAAGGGCCATCATTGCTCACCTCTCTGCCAACTAGTGCTGATCAACTGAACATGGAAAGAGCTCACCACCCAGTCAGTTCTTCTTCCACCACCATATATTTAATCCCATTCACACAATGTGATATATAAAAGATGTATTACAGAATCGCACACTTGAAACCTATGTAGCTTTACTGACAATTGTCACCCCCAATAAACTTTAATTCTAAAAAAAGAAAAGAAAATAGAGCGAGCAACTAACATTGCAACTTAAGGGAAGCATTTTCAGCTTACTTTTTCTCTTACATGTTACTTAGCTAAAAAAAAAAAAAAAAAGGAACACTCTTAGCAATATATTGTAAAGAATAGAAACCATACCTTACCAAGCATAGTCAGTTTCTAATAATGTCAAGTAACCATAAACACATTAATGGAGGTTTTCATTTCCTTTCTATAACAGGCCCTTCAAAACTGCATTTCAAGAAAACAGATTTGTTCCAGCTTCCACTCTGAGCAAGTAACACCAAATAACTGCAATAATAAAATGAATTTGGAAAACAGCCAAAGAAGTTAGTAAAAGAAAAGTTTTAAAAAACAAAGAAGAGACAAAATACAGGTAAGAATTATTACAATCTTGATAAATATAGTGCAATTTAATTAAACTTTTTTTTTGTAGCAATATAGACACAGGTATTGTTATGTAAAGGATAAACCACGGGTTTTCCAAATCAGGATCCTCATAGATCTAGCTGGAAACATAGAAAAGCTAACTAACTTCTCTGATTCCATGTTTTCATCTATAAAATGGAGATAATACCCACCATAACAGCTGTTCTGAAAATCCATTAATCTAATGTAGGTGGAAATATGTATGAGTGTTAATAAATGTTCTCTAATACAGAGGGTGCCCAAAAAATGTATACACATTTTAAGAAAAACTTGTATTAAAATTGTAATAATATGTACCAATAACAAAAGATGAATACAAGTCATGTGCATACATTTTTTTGGCACCCCAGTACATACAAACACCTATAATAGAGTCAGATATATGGTTCAAGCTCAATAAATTTTAGTTTGCTTGTTAGTATATAAATCTATAATATGAATATTAATGATTTTAAAATATGACATGTTAAAAGTTTTTATTTTGTCCATTTTTCTATTCCTTGTGCTTATCGTAACATTGGAAAAACTGAAATAAAATTAAAGACTTCAGCATATGGCCCTTTATAAACAGTGAATCTGTTCATTATTTAGAAACTAGACATGTACCATCGAAAGAAAATTTACTAAGAGGGATCCCAATAATTGAAAGAAATGAGTACTGTAATAATATTTCTCAAATTTCTGTATACCATGATTATCCTCTAATAGGTACTGTATTATCATAATTGGCAAAGTCAATGGTGATTTTCAGTAATGCACATTTTATTTGAAAACATCCAAATTTACAAATAGCACTATAATACATAAAAGTTACAAGACCTTTCTACATCTTCCTCAATTGAACATTAAGAGATTTTTAAGACTAAAAAATTTTGTAAGTTTTTATTTGAAATAGTTTCATATTTGCAAGAAAATTACAAAATTAATTCCAAAGAAACCCTAAATAAATAATTAAATAAGCTAATGAGGAGAAGGGAACACTCTTCCTTATAGTAGAATTCCAATTATTAACTGTAGAAGTAATGATAGAAATAGGATATCACCATTTGGCAAACACCAGAGTAATAATTATCTCAAGCTAAAACTAATGGGCAAACGTATGATCAGGAAGAGGGTATTTGCATAGTCTCAAAGTACTTATTTATTACAGTGTCAAAAACAGTAACTTTTTATTAGCAAAACATGGAACACACAATATCAACTAAGTGATCAAAGTTAGCATCACCAACATTGAGACATATGGATATCATGTGATCCTTGATATGATGCACCGAGAAGGATACATAGCTTTTGCTGTGTTCTTTCCAAGAATAAGATATTTAAATAGAGCAAAAGAAGTCTCCCAACACTAAGAAAAGGCAGGCCAGCTTCACAAGAATCTCTCACAATTTCTTTCGAACTATCTCTAAATGGATAATATAAAAGTGTCTGAGATTATTTACGACAAGATAAATTGGAATCAGTTAGAATGTATCAATTGGGGTGCTTTCAGTTAAAGTGATTTAATAAGGGCACTTATTATTAACCCCATAGTCACATTTAATTATATCAGAAAACAAAATATAAACTACTTATTGATTCTCCCCTATATACCACCATACTTCATTTTCATAACAGAGACAAAATTTAACTAGAAAGGATATCAACTTGTCTCAAGGCTCTTCTAAAATATTTCTTAAACCATATAGGAAAACCCAAACATTTATTTTAAAAAGATGTAATTATAAAGTAGGGCAGAAAAGCTGGGCCCAAAAGATTCCTCATTCAGGTGTAGAAAAAGTAAACACGGAGGCAAATGACTTTATTAGTTACCTTTTAATGTATAACAAATTACCTCAAAAGCTAGTATCTAAAACAACTAACACTGATTATCTCAGAGTTTCTCCAGGTCAAGAATCTTTGAAGGGCTTAGCTGGTTTATTCTGGCTCAAGGTCTTCATGAGATTGCCGTTCAAAGGCTCAACTACAAGGACGATTCAATCCCAAGTTCTTGGAAGGCTTCAGTTCCTCATGGGCTACTGGATGGAGACTTCAGTTCTTTGCCACATGGGCCCCTCCATCGACTCTCTTAGTTTCCTCACAATATGAGTGATCCAAGAGAGAGCAGGTCAGAACAACCATGACAGAATCTCTAGAGACTTCCTATGATGTAGTCTCTGAAGTTACACACTGCCATTTCCTCCATACTCTAGCTATTAGAAGTGAATAACTTAGGTCAGGTAATATTCGTGGAATTAGTCTCTGCCTCCTGAATGAGATGTATATGCATTAAATAATTTGTGGACAAATTTTAAACTTCACAAATGGCATTATATGTTTGCCCAAGTGTCAGGCCCTGCATGGAAGTGGAGAATCATTTGGCCAGTGTCTTTCCCTCGTGAGGCTATCTTTCCAAGCTGTTCAGAAGGCCTCTATCTCTTAAATTTCATTGTTCCACCTTATGGCCAGCGTATGAATCCTTCTCATTCTTATTTTTCCTCCAGAACAAATGCTGGTTAAACTTTCTTATTTCTAAATTTCCATTGTCTCCCCTTCAGAAGTAAAAGAAAGTGACAATGTATGCTGATGAATTGCTTTTTGCTACTGATAGCTAGAAGGAATTTTTGAATGATTCCTTAGTTTACTTTAGTTCAACACATCTTTTTTTCATTTTGCAAAATAAAATTTCTGACACTACCCCAGAGTTTGCTCAATTATTACAGACATAAAGTTGACACAAATTTAGAAGCACACAGGTCCCTAGATGGTTACTGTAACTTAGCTCGTAAAATAATAATTTAAAAGTGAATATTTCTGCTAACTGCTATCACTTCCACAGTCTGAAATGTCAGAGGCTAATTTTTTTCTAAATCATACAAAAAATACATGTCCTGAATTGTGGATTCATAAACTGCTCAAACTTTAATAGTTTCTGTTGTGCAAACCAGTATATTTTTTCAAACTTTGGGGTATCATTTTTAAAAGTATCCATCATATTAATTAAGAAGACATATGTTTATTTTTATGGATTGATACACAGGAAAATTTCACCTTGGAGTATGGAAATATGTACATCTTTAAAAACCTGAATACTGATGATTAAATTATTCCTAAGCTTTCTAAAAATATTTTCACATTTTAAGATAAAACACCTTCTCCACACTAGTGTGTGACATGCTATATATGAAATTGATGTTTATTAAAATGTTGCTGCTACAACAATCATAAAGCAAATCAATCACTAAATACATTGAGAATCTACCAGTAATTAAAAATTAATCTTTAGCATCATAGAAACAATCCTCCCATCAAAATTAAGAACCTTCTTACTCTATCTTTGGCAGGTGAATAAGGAAGGCTTTCCCAAACTTTCTTGCTCATAAAAATTTCATGATGTGCTGACTAAAAATTATATATATATATATATATATATATATATATATATATATATATATGACTTTCCCCTGACCTACTGAGTCAGGACTCCAGTGGAGAGGCAAGAAGTCTATGTTTTTATCAGGAAGCCTAGCTCATTCTTTGCATGGAGCAGGCTTAAGAGATACTGATTCAATCTTTACTTAAGCACTTCTAGTAATAGCTCCTTATTACTCTACCCAAAAGATCTCTTAAAAGCTCTAATTGTTTAGAATTACACTGCTGAGTTGAACCAATTTTTTTCCGCTGGAACCTCCATCACTGGCCCTAGTTCGGCCTCCTAGGGATATTCTAAGTATATCTAAACCCTTTGCCATAGAGAAGTGCTTCAAACGTGCAGAGAATGCCTTGTTCTTGCCTCCCTTTACCCCTTTCAATTGTCCTTTTCCTAGATTGACAAGCTCCAGTTTCCTCAAACATGCTACACACAGCAGGCTTCCCAGAACCTTCACCATTTCAGTGCTCCACTCCTCCTCTAGTTATCTCACTCACCCTTGCCAGTGTTGTCTGTGCCTGTCTTTACCCAGTATTGGACCCAGCCTTCACATGAGCTCTGACCAGAAGGAGGACACCATTGTCTATGGAATAAACTAAAGTCCTATTAACTTTTGAACAGACTTTTTGGCTCACATTGCACTTATACTCAATTTAAAGATCTCCACCTTCTGGAATTAAACTGCTCCTAACATGCTATCAATTCCCTTTCCCTGCCTTACGTGTTTAATTCTTGGAATTAAAGACTTAGAATTCTATGAAATTTCAACTTGTGACTGTTTTTCAATTGTTCCAGTAGTGAGAATGCTAGGGCATGTTGGAAAGACAAATGAAGTAGATACCAAAGGGACTCATGTAGTTCAACCTCACTTTACAGGTCTATCTTCAATAATCAGATAGGAAATGTATATCCAAGAAAATTAAGTGAACAAGTCAAGCACCCAAACTAGAATCAAGACACTTCTGAACCTTGATCCTGGTGAATTTTCTACTATAAAAACAAAACAAAACAAAAAAAACTTTACCGCGGTGGTTAAGCTCTGGCTTGGGAAGCCAGCGGCACAGGTTTGGTCCCACATATGAGGGCCAGTGACACTGCCCTCAAAAACAAACAGACAAACAAAGAAAAACACTTTACCATGTCCACAGTAAACTAATTTATAGTCTATGAGAGGAAATAATAATAATACTATCATTTATTGACTATTTGACAGAAAATGTGTGAAACATACATTATATATATAGATTGTTTCATTTAATCCCCAAGCAATGCCATGAGATGGGTAAAACTATTATTTACATTTCAAAATTAAAGAATATGAAGGTTTAGAATGGTAAAAAATTTGCTTGAGCCATGGTAAAACAGGTTTTTAGCAATAAAAATATCTGAATTCAGAAGCCATACCCTTAACCACTGAGCTATATATCCATCTAGCAACAGTATATGGAAAACAGGATGTAATTGAATGATGAATTGTGTGATCAGTCACCACAATACTGAAGCTCAGGATCATAGCTTTAATTTATGCTTTCATCTATATTCAACTCAAATTGAAGGTTGATTTTCTTATATTTTAGTGAAATATGAGATGCAGTAGTCCCAGAGTCAAGTGTGTGTGTATCATAGCAGTTAACCTACTTTAATATAATTGCCTATATTGAGTTTCTTGAAATCTGATTGTCTGTCTTTTCATCATATCCACAGACCATAGAATTGGACAAGGCACAAAGGAGACACTCAAGATTATATGTGTTGAATGAATACATAAATGTGTTCCTTATTCAGTTATGCAGATGTACGCTCGCATACATACATCTTTATTTTAAATAGGATTGATATATCCTAGAGAACATATATCATAGAAATTCCAACAAACAGATCAGTTAAGATTGTCGAAATTACCTGTTTAAATTTTCATTCTCCTATATTGCTTGTTTTGAATGTTTGTAGTTATGCAAAAAAAGAAATAAATATCAACATGAAGGAAATTCTTTGAAGTGCCAAAGTTTGAACCCAATAAGTTTCATGCTCCCCCAGGAATCATTTCTATTTCTCAGTCAATGAGAAATAAAAACCTCCTGGGGAAATGCCATATCAGAAAGGACATAAGATGTTGGGAAAGCATTCCTTTGAGAAATGTGTTCCAGAATAAATGTTTACTTACACACTTTTACCCTTCACACCATACCTTGTCTTATAGAGATAGTTAATTTTTATAGCTCCAGCACTCAGAAGCATGGATTTTGACAAAATTTAACTATTCAATTTTATTTCTTTGTAAAAACAATGCTGATAGAACTACTTGTTTTTCTTTTACTCAAGTTTTCAGAAAACGAAACCTTGGTTAACTGCTCCAATTTCAACTTATTAACTCCCCCTTGGCCTTTTTTTGGTGATACACTGTGTTCTGTATTTCAAGTGGGAAAACTCAATTGCTTTAAAGAATTCAGAACCACAAGATGGATCAGAGATATTGACAAAAATGGTTCTTCTTTTGCTGGTTGGTTAACACATTTCACAAAATTAGACATTTTTTTCTGTTGAAAAACAGGGCCATCAAACCAACACACTGTGAACTTTTCATTCACCCTTAGTGCACTGTAACAAAAATCATGAGTTTTGGATTTAGACACTAATGGTTTTATGTCCCTGACTACATACTTATCAGCTGAGAAACAGGGGTCAATCATTTAAATCCTCTGACCCTAAGATTCATTTTTCATAAAATAGGGATAACAATATGCGGGGGTCTAGCCTCCGCGGAGTCCAGGGATTCCCTCGGGTGAGACGGAGTCGGCGAGGAAAGAAAGAAAGAAAAAAGAAAGAAAGAAAGAAAGAAAGAAAGAAAGAAAGAAAGAAAGAAAGAAAGAAAGAAAGAAAGAAAGAAAGAAGGAAGGAAGGAAGGAAGGAAGGAAGGAAAGAAAGAAAGAAAGAAAGAAAGAAAGAAAGAAAGAAAGAAAGAAAGAAAGAAAGAAAGAAAGAAAGAAAGAAAGAAAGAAAGAAAGAAAGAAAGAAAGAAAGAAAGGAGAAACCGCAAAGAGTTTCTCAGGAGCGTCTCAATTTATTGTTACAGCATGTTCCCCTTTTATAGGGACTCTTGACCATTACCTCAATTACAAGTTATGTTTTACATAAGTTTGATGTTTTTTTTCTTTCTCAGGGTTTTCAGTCTTTACTTCCTTGTAATAGTTCTCTCCAGGGTAAACTGTGACCTATTCTATGTTTAAGGATTATCTTATCTTTTAATATGATATTCTCCTTGTGACACAAACTCAATTTCTACTTATCATCTAAAGAATGGCTACCATGACTACCTTGACTATTTAGTAACTATCCCAAATTCCAGCAGCTAATACACAATCCTGACTCACAGGGCGTATACTTGAGTTACTACTGAGAGAGACTAGGAATGGCTGAGTCTAAAGTCTATTTCTTAGTAAATAACATACCTAGTAATCAAAGGCATCTCACACCTCTCTTATCCTATGGAGGTAGCATCTGTTTCTCAGTCAAAGCTTCAGTATCTGTTGCTGCAACAAGGCACAAGGCAAAGGAATTCACACAAGGCTACTGAGTAACATAGGTCATGGTCAGTAAGTGTCTCTTATCAGAACTTTCATGGCCTGGAGACCTTTGGCCTCTGAGGAGACTTTTCACTGATTATCTTAGGCAAGTTAGCTCAGGGGCTGTTACTAGCAGTTTCCAACAGCCAGGCTTTTTTGGCCTATGTGGCCAGAGGTCTGTGTCTCAGTTTCCAAGAGGCTTGAGTCCCCAATATCTCAGTTCAGGGGTCCCCACAGAACTACCACCTGGCTTAGGTTGTCTCCCCTCTTTTCTAGGAGATCTTACCCATCTTTGGCTGCGTAGTTAGCTCATTGGGGTGTCACAGGAACTTGCCATAAATGCAGTGAGAGTATTGTCTCCTATAGGATCTGATGTAGAGGAAAGGCACATGGGTTCACAGGAGTGGAGACTATGACCGACCATGAAACCTTGTCACATATGGGGATGCTGACGGCTCCCAACAATAATATCTACTCATTGTCACAAATGTAATGTCTATAATATTTAGAATATTTCACATAGGAATGTTAGATGATGATGATCATGATCATGATGATGTCATACCAAACCAAGGAACATTACAGAATTATTCACCAAAGATAATACATGAACACCAGTCATGTTATAACATTTTATACACAATCTACACCTGTAATGTTTTAATATCCCCCAAAACATGTAAAATGTATTACCATTCCCTATTTTACAATTGAAGAAACTGAGATTCAATTAACTTGCTACCATTATCAATTCTGAATGCTTCTTGGGTGCCCAAAAGTCATGCCACACATTCTACCTATGTTGCCTAATTTAATTCTTACAACAACCCTATGTACTCTACATCAATATACCTGTTTATAAATGAGAAAATACGCAGAAAGAGATAAAGTAAATGTCACTCAACTACAAGGAAGTGGAAGACGAAGATAGGAACCTAGGTTATCTGCTTCTGAAGCTCATGTTCTTAATAATTAGGGATTTTTAGTTGTAAGCAAAAGGAAGGGAGAGAGGGAGGGAGGGAGAAAGGAAGAAAAAAGTTGGATGGTGGCTACTGAGAGTTTTCATAATCAATAAGAAGAACATAGGAAATAGACTGCCAGTGGCAGGAACCCAGGAAACTCCAAAGGGCTAGAATAAGGGAATTATAAGGATGGACTTAGCAGAGAAAGACTGGTCAGGGTGCCTTTGCTGAGATGAACTACAGCCATTTCTTCATTTCTTGATGAGTCACTCAAAATACTGTCTCAGAAGAGTCTGATTGGCAGAATGAAACCCATGTGCCTATGATAAGCTGTGAGAAGAGGGATTTGGAAGAGATGCCTTCAGGGAAGACTTAGGCTTCTGGGGTGAGCATGTGGGGACATAAATATACTATTTGACCAAGAATATGGAAGAGACAGTCAACCCCCCAAAGAGGGGAGGGATCAATATTAGATGACCTCAAAGAAAAAAAAGTCCCAATAATCACTATCTTCAAAAAAAAAAACATTGTCAGAAAGAGAAATAGAATGTTAGGTATTAAAGAAGCAAAAAGCAATTGGTAAGAGATTATCACAAGAAGATGTCTGCCTAAAAAATCACAGAGATTCCAAATAATCAATTGTTATATGCTCTTAGATTGATTTTGGACATAATTCAGCAAATCTTGTGCTTTTTACATGTAAATTTGTTCTGTCCAGTATTATTACTAAATATTGCATTCAGCCTACTATATGCAAGATACTGTGGTAGTACTGAGGGTACAACAATAAATAAAGCACAGCCCTGCACAGAAGAAATTTGTGTTCTATTGGAAATGTCAAAGGGAAGCAGAACTTCACGAAGTCAGTGGGGTAAGTGCCACCCTGGGGTTAAGTGCAGGAGGTTATGGGAAGCTAACCAATGGAGGATTCAAAGCTACCTCTTACCCACCACCCCCACCAACTGGATAGGGAGGTTTGATCTCAACACATACCAATACAACTGCTACCACCTGATGTTAATAAACTTTTTTTTTAACTTTGTTATTATTATTATTAGTCACAGATGTACAAAACAATGCAGTAGTTATTTTTTTTCACCCCTTACAAAGTGACTTTCCCCTCCCCGCTCCCGTGTCCCCCCCACCCGATATCATACATATCTATTTTATCACTCAAAGAGTCATAACTCAAAATCAGTAGGTTTCTTCTTAGTGAAAAGATCAATTCTATTGTAAAACATTGTCTGACTCATCCAACTTTATTCTACTCTTCATATTCTAATTAGTACACTCATTCCACCATTAGCCTCTGGGAGGAGAAGAGAGGAACAAAATGTTTTGGTAAACATCTCTTGGTCCAAAGAGATGAATTTTTTTCTTTGTTTCTTCTAAGCCAGTGTGTCTCAAAATTTTAATGTAACTAAAAATCACTTGATCTTGCTAAAGTGTAGATTCTGATTCAGTGACTGGCATAGGGCCTGATGTTCTGCTCTCATATTCTGATGGTGATGCTGCTGGTTCACTTTGTGTTGCAAGCTTATTCATACTAATAATACATCACATTTGAACATCTTTTTCAGTGAGTTTTTCATTAGTCCTCAAAAAACCCCCCACAAATTTGGTAAAAAAAACAAAAAAAACAAAACCTATTCATTGTCAAAATTTTATTGATAGGAAAATTGATTATCAAAGAAGCTACAAGTCTTGCAAAATATTGCATATGTAACTTGTTGGCAATGGAGCCAACAATACAAAAACCCAGAAGCCTTGTGCTTTTTCTGCCATAATGCATAGCTTTCTCCATTTTGATGGCAATTTACTTACTTTTAAATCATACTAATCCTACAATTCATGGCTTTGATTTTGGTTTTCCTATTTCATACTTGTTACTTCTTATCAATTCACATTATGAAAGTAATTATAATTAGTACTTAAATTCTCAACTAGTCTGCCTTTTTAGATATTTCATGACCACACCATTAGAATTCATTAGAATATTTATTAAAGGGGAGCTATACTTATTTGTAATAACAGTGGGTTAAATTAATTTTTCTTCTGTTATAAATATTATGTTGTTTAAAAAGACAAAAGAAATACTGAAGGAATCTCTTCTTGTACACAGGAGTTTGACAGAATTTGCCGGTGCACATATGAGTATGGAAAAAGTACAAATGTGTACAAGAGAATTTGGAAATGGTATTTCAAATATATGTCTCATCTATAAATATTATTTGACCTCATTTATTTGCAGTAATGTATGTCCAAATAAAATAATTATTTATATACATAACATTTTAGCTACAAGACATCACAATATAGTTCACAATGTAAACTTAGAAACAACCAGCGGATTGGTAAATCAAACTTAGTAAAGCCATGCAATGGAACACAGATAAGAAATTATGCTATAGAAAAAAAACAATAAATTCTTATATATTTTAAGCAAACAAAAAAGTACAAAACAATTTAGCAAATCATATTTTTAAAATATATATACACACATATGTACTTATATAGCAGGTAGAAAGAAATGCACTAAAATATGAGTAATTTTTACTTTCTTGAGTAATTTTTACTTTCTTATGTAGTTTCTAAATATTCTCTGATAAAATTTCTATTTTAAGGAAAGTAGGAAGGAAGGGAGGGCGGGAGTAAGAGAAGGAGGAAGGAAGGGGAGCCCAATAAAGCATAAAAAACAAGAATATACATGGTTTCTATTTGAGCTGGATAAAGGGCAAGCTAACTGGGCTGTTGTGCCTAAGTCAACCTAATACTAAAATATCACTTCTGTAAATCAAAAATTTGTTGCCAGTTAACTCAGATTAATTTTTCTATAACTAGTGAAATACAAAATGATCAACTCTCCTCCCTAGAATGGAAAATAACAAATAACAGCAGTAAAACATGCTTTCCCCAGGTTCCCATTAACACCATTAAATAAATGTTGAACTCATTTTCAAAGGAAACATTTTGAATGCAAACTAAGTCAATAGTCTGCCTAGGGCCCATGTATTTTGGAAAGTTGTACTTTTGGCCTTATTTCAAAAATCTTATTTTTGAGTCTGGTAACTTGGTATCAGTAGAAGATGTTTAATGAGGTACATTTCAGCTAGTCTTTTGGTTCTGGCTTCATAAGAAAATTGTAAAGAGATATGGAAGTTTTAAAATAGGAATTCTATACTAGCCACCTTACTGTACAATTAGCCTAAAAATAGAAACAATGTGGTCAGGGGCCTCTCAAAATGATACAGCATTGTCTTTAAATTTATACCTAAGAGTGGTTTTGTAGACCATCTTTAATTTTATTTATCTGGCCTTTTTTTAAGATTTTTTATTTTTTTATTATTTTTAAGGATTGTGCATCTATAATAGCTGTATGTATGTCCTCTTCAGGACTTTGAGCTACTTCTAAAGCAGAAACCTTGTCTTTTTCATATTTGTAATTACATAGTACATTACACAGAATCAGCACAGAATGAATATTAATCATATGGATGAATAAATGGACAGACAGATGGGAAGAGGGTAGATATATGAACCTATTCCTAAAGACTTGGATTTCAGGGCTTACCAGCTCAGTAAGAAAATAACATCTCACAGTATCTATTTCAAGCAAAGTAAATAAAGTTCTAAATGTTGTGACCAAGTTCCAAAGACCTGCCTTGATATTTACACAGAGTGTAGGATGACTGATCATCTGTAATTCTGGTCTTGTTTCTTTCACCCTCACAGTCTTGGAAAGACTTCCTAGGAAAGATATTTAAATAAGATCCCCACCTCATCACCCCCTCTGCCGCCCCCCCCCCCACTGTTCACACACCAGGGATTATCATAACAACACCTCCTTTTATTTTGTATTATACTTTTGGTTTTGGTTTATGAAACACTTTCACATATCATCTCATTTGATTCTCCCAGTGATCATAGGAAATGAAGACCAGGAAACTGAGGCTGAATGATGAAGGCAGTTAGTAGTAGAGCCTGTTCCCCAGGCTCAGATCTTCTTAATGCAAATCCAGGGTCCTTCCATAGGTCACAGCCCTATCAGCTCTTCACAACTCCCTCCAGCACTGATAGAGTCAAAGAAAAGGATTCTAATCACTAGTCCTACTGCTGTGTCTGCATTCCTTGTTTTCTGCTAATTACCACACTTGCTGTCAACACTGCATATTTCAGGGAAAGTGACAATTCAACTTCCTTCTCTTAGACATTTCAAAGCCTTCTCTCCAGGAAGATAGCAGGTCAGGGGCAAACTATGGGGAGGACTGTGGCAAGGATTTCTCCAACTGTTGGCAGCCAGCCTTCCCCTAACTTCCAATGAATTCAAAGATGGAAGAGAGAAGATGGGCTGGAGAAATGGACTGTGTATGAGACTTGGATGTTCCTCCATGTACCCAGTGAAGGTGACACCTTTGGGAGTTAGCTAGAATATCGCCCCACTATGAAGGTATGGGCAGAATGCCTCTAAATAAAGAGGATTCATCAGGCAGTTAAAAATGTTATCAGAGAGACTGAAATTGAACAGGAAGCACAAAAGCTTCAAAACTGCTCTCCCTATTTAACTGGGGGAGCTGCTCCATTAGCTCAGCTAATTGAACACTCTGTTATCTCACTTGGATTGTCACTGCAGAAGAAAAAGGGGCTGCGGTTTCGCTCCCTGAAACAGCATCTGAAACTGGGGAAGAGGCAAGAGACAGGATATATGCTGATTACTTTATTTTGATGTTAGATCTGTGACTTGAATTAGCTATACTCAGATATATCCTTTTAGACACATCCATCCACAAGCAATCTATATTATAATTGGCAAAACTGGCCAAGAGGAAATAAGAATAAAGAATAAAGAAACTTTGCCAATATTTAACTTAGGAAGAAATAAAATCTGTGTAGTTTCATTTAATGATGCAAGCATATAAAATAAGATGAGCAGCTATGTTATACTTACACATGAATGATGGAAAGGTAGAGATAGAAGAAAATACTCTTTTTTATGCATGGGTTTTTAGGCTTTGTGCTCTTGATTTTCTGGAATTCTAAAATAAAACGCACATTTCATATATAAAGATTGAGTTTAGAGATACAAACGTACTTAACCTGGCTATTTGGCTACCAATTGTTAAAATATATAAAGGCAGATCCAAATTTTATGTCATATATTAAAATATATTTTAATTGGAATACATATTTTAAATTTAACAATGGCAACAATATAAATGAGGGGGCTTTGTCGGACAAAATGCAATAGAAGAAGTAACAAAAAAGTTAACTAAAAAATTGAGAATATAAAGACAAGTTTTTTGTATGCCAAAATATCATTTAAAAGTCAACTAACAGCAAATAAAGAGCTAAAAAAAAAATACACAAGTATTATGAAAGTTTGACTTAATGAAGAGTCTCAAAATGAGAAGGCACTAAAACCAAGTAGAAAAATAGATAACTTAATTAGAAATTAGTAGCAGAAGAAGCATAAATACTCTATCCATATATATGAAAATATATATTTAGCCTAGTAATTAAAGAAATTGAAGTATAAACAATAAAATACCTCTTTAAAATTATTTTAACATAAAACTAAGCAAATATTTTATTTATAATTAATGATTAATGAAGGAAAAACATAACTTGAAATATGCATAGTCACAAAAGTGCTGGTGAGAACTGACACTAGTACAAGTTTCCAGAAAGCAATTTGGCAATAATCATTAAGAATCCTTAAGAACATTTCTATTGTGGGTCTCAATGACTCTACTTTTAAAAGTCTATACAAGGAAATAATTGGGATGTGGATAAATATTTGAGTGCAAGGAGAGTTATTATAGTATTATAAAAAATAAAAATATAGGAAATGTTTTTTAAAACAGTTCAATTACATTCAATGCATAAAACGGAAATGTATATATTATACAAACAATAATTTTGTAACTCATAAACCCAAAATGTGGGATTTAATTTTAAAAATATCGTTGCTTACATAAAATGAAATACTATGAATCATTTAAAATATTTTGGTGGTATGTTCAATAACTGGGAACGCATCTATAATATTTTAAATAGAGTAAACTATGAGAAATCATATTTGTCATAAAATCAAATGATAGCTGCTATACTCAGGTGATAGCAATTCTTAATTATCTTTCACTATTTTTGTTTTCTGTTTCCTAAATCAACATGTATTACTTTTGCAATAAAAAAGTTAACATGATATAAGGAATTAAGTTTCTGAAGAAAGCTTAATAATATGACAAAATGCTCTTTATATAGTAACTACTTTTATACATGGAATGTATACTTGTATGTGCATAGGTGTGTGTATGTGCAAGATTGGAATAAGAAATATTAAAAATGCTAATACATTTTGTATGTTTCAATTTAATTTTTACTTTTCTCTACAATCAGAATTCCCCCACCCATATTATTCTTTCTTTTCCCAAACAATGTTTTTACCATGTTTCAGTGAGTCAGTGTCATTCTAGTAAATTCTACTTCTGAAGCCAACTGTGTCAGAGGTTCCCAAGACCACCCCCATGCTCAGTGATTGACTAGAAGGACTCACATGACTCAGAAAAACTTTTATATTGATGATTATGGTTTTTTACAGTAAAAGGATACAGATTAAACTAGGAAAAGAAAAAAGGAACATGGGTCAATGCCAGGACAAACCAGGTGCAAGCTTCCAGAGGCCCTCTCTCTAGTGTCTCAGGGACAGACTGACTTCTCCTAGAAAGGATATACACCAACACATTAAAAGTGTTACCAACCAGGATAGTCAGCATGAGCCCTGGCATCCTGGATTTTTATTATGTCTGTTAGGTAGGCATGCTGCACTTGTGTGACTAACCTTAGATTCTCAGACTTCAGACCCCCAGATCAAAAACAGGCATTCACCATAAATCATATTGTTAGCATTAACTATCTGATTGAACTGGTACCAAGTGGCCCAAGGCCTCAGGCATACAAAATACTCTTATCAGGCAGAATATTCTAAAGGCTCATTACTCAACTCCCAGGGGCCTGCCAAGAGCTAGTTTTGAAGACAAACTAGTATTTCTAGATAATGTGCAGGGTTTCAGTAGTCTAGGCCTGCTTTCCCACACAGTAACCGTTTTATTAAAAACATGATATAGCATCACTCAGTGCCAGCGAGAAAGAGTTCCCCTCACCAAGAAGGGAAGAGCAAGGTGAGCAACCAGCTTCCCCAGCCTATCCGGGAACCACACGAGGCTCCCATTTTGATTTCACCCAGAATGGCAAAGCTGAGATGTATGGAGATGGCTAGGAACAAAGAATAAAAGCAGGGGCTACCTTTAGCAGACATGGAGGGAGTAACCGCCTGAGTCTCTCTCTGCTTCCCCCCTCCTCTGCCCCCCCCCCACACGCACACACCTGCTGGAACCCAGAAACCACACTGGCAGCTAGCCCATGCCTCTGTGGTTACTTGAAGGCAAGACACCAGCCTAGACCCCTGTGGCTGACCTCCATCTCCCTATGGTACTCAGGTCTAGCCCCTCCAGCTATACATTTACATGCCACAACATCTGTAACATTTTGAAACTTTAAATACACTTCAGCATTTTAAAGTTCTCTTTCTGTTATTCTCAAAATTCACCATGTACATTTGAAATCTTACACATCTTTGTCAAATATATGAAGTTATCTTGTTACCGAGCCTTTATAAATGAGTTACAAAGAGAGTCATTTTTAGTAATAAATCCCCTCTTAATTAAATTTTCCTTTAAATTTTGGTGGCTTTGTTGAATGGAATGGATGAAAGACTTAAACATAAGAGCTGAAACTACAGAATTCCTAGAAGAAAACATAGACAAAAAAAAAAATTTCTCAAGATTGGTTTTAATAGCAATTGCCTGAATATGACACCAAAAGCAACAAAAGCAAAAATCAATAAGTAGAAATACATCAAACTAAAAATGTGAACAGGAAAAAAAAATAAAAACGCAATCAATAAAATGTAAAGGCCACCTACAGAATGGGACAAAATATTTGCAAATCATATATCTGATAAAGGGCTAATATAAAAAATATAATGAACTGATACAACTCAATATTAAAATAAAATTCTGGGCCGGCCAAGTGGCATGGTGGTTAAGAGCTGGCTTGGGATGCCAGCAGCCCCAGTTCGGATCCCACATATGAGGACCAGTGACACTGCCCTCAAAAAAAAAAAAAAAAAAAAAATTCTATTAAAACGTGGTTAGGGGAACTGAATAAACATTTTCTCCAAAGAAGACATACAAATAGCCAATAGGTACATGAAAAGGTTCTTGACACCACTGATCTACAGGGAAATGGAAATCAAAACCATAGTTAAATACCACCTCACACCTGTTAGAATAGCTATCATTAAAAAGACAGATAACAAGTACTGGCAAGGATGTGGAGAAAAGGGAATTCTGTGCCCTGTTACATCAGTAACACCACTATGGAGAACAGTGTGGAGATTTTTCAAAAAATTAAAACTATATGAATCAGCAATCACACTTCTGGGCACATATCCAAAAAAAGAAAAAAAAAGAAAAAAGAAAACAGAATATCAAAGAGATATTTATACTCTCATATTCACTGCAGCATTATTCACAATAGTAAAGCTATGGAAACAACCTAGTATCTGTCAATGGGTCAATGGATAAAGATGTGGATATATAACATATATCCATTCACAATATATAAAATATTATGCAGTCATGAGAAAGAAGGAAATCCTGACATCTATGACAACATGAATGGACGTTGATAACATTATGCTACATGAAGTGAGACAGAGAAAGTCTACTACTGTATGAAATCACTTATATATGGAATATAAAATTCCAAATTCATAGAAACAGAGAATAGAATGGTGGTTACTAGCAGTGGGGTGTGGGGGAAATGGGGAGATGTTGATCACAGTACAAACTTCCAATTATAAGATATAATGTACAGTGTGGTGGTTACAGTTAATACTTTATTATATACTTAAAAGTGCCAAAAGAGTAGGTCTAAATATTCTTACCACAAAAAAAGAAGTGGGAATATAGTCAATAATATTATAACAGCCATGTATAGTGCTAGGTGGGTACTAGACCAATCGGGGATCACTTCATAAATTATATAAATGTCTAACCACTATACTGTACACCTGAAACTAATATAAAATAATATTGAATGTCAACTGTATTAAAAAAGAAAAGAAATTTTAATTACGTGTGTGATGGAGGTATTAGCTAACACCATGGTGGTGATCATTTTGCAATATACAAGTATATCAAATCAACATGTTTTACATCTTAAACTTACACAATACTATATGTGAATTATATCTCAATGAAGCTGGGGGAATAAATAAATAATAAAATTTAAAAACATATAAAATTACAAAATTAGAAAACTATAGATCAACCTCACTCACACATATAGATATAGAAATCCTCTATAGGTTAGTAGAAAACTAAATTTAGTGATAAACAAAGTCATAATATATAATGACCAAATTCAGCTTGACTTAGAATACTAATAAGATAATTTAATATATTTTAAAAAGAAAAGGAATAAATCAAATAAACATATTGTAATGTAGAAAAGGTACTAAATAAATTTCAAAAGGAATCCATGCAACATTTATATCAAAAAATACAAGAAAACTTCCTTACTCTAAGAATAAATAGCTTCATAAAACCTAAAGCAAGTAAAATGAAGAATGATTAAAAATAAAGTATAAAATTGTTTAGCCTCAGATATAATTAAGTATACATAAAACTCAAAAGAATAAAAACAGAGTTTAGCAACTTTGTCAGATATAAAACAATTAAATACAAACTTAAGTAAATTTGTATTGACAGAATGCATGATTTAGAAAATGTTACTAATTACAATAACAAGCAGATGGAAGATAAAAAAGACATGTAAGAGTGTAAAGGAAAAATTTTAAACATCGTGTATAAATACTTTTTTAAATTCCTAAATAAATGATGATGTAGTCCATGTTTACTGATAAAAATTTGCAGTCTGTTTATTAATTTTTTCTAACTCTATCCACACCATTAAATGTGATCAAGATCTCAGCAGCACATTTATGGCACTTACCAATTTTTATACCCTTACTAGATAGCTGTAGTAGTTAGAATAACTTGGTAAAGAGTAAAAGATGAAAAGAACAATGGCACAGAATGGAGAATAGTTACACATGCTCATGGAAGCTTGGTCTATGACAGAACCAATATTGTATAGCGGGTAAAAGAGAAGCTATTTAATAAATAGCATTGGGAGGATTATCCCTACCTGACTATGCAACAAAAATCAATTCCAGAAGATCTAAATGTGAGTCACTAAACAATAAACATTTCTGAAAATAATATAAGCATAGGTATATAGCCATAAGATTCTCCAGAGAAACAGAAAAGATAGAGATCGAGGTGGAGGAGGATATTAATTTTACGGAATTCACATGATTGTGGGAACTGGCCAGCCCGAAATCCATAAAGTAGGCCAGTAGGCTGAAATACATGCAGGCATTAAAGCCTCAGTCTTGAGTTCAAAACCTGTAGGGCAAACCAGCTGGCTAAAATCTCAGGCAGGAGTTGATGGAATTGTGATACATATGTATGATATCGGGGGAGGGGGAGGTTGATTGGGGAAGGAGGGTGGTCACTTTGCGAGGGGTGAAAAGTATAACTACTGCATTGTTTTGTACATCTAAAACTAATAATTTAAAAAAAAGAAGAAAGAAAGAAAGAAAGAAACTCAGGCAGGAGTCATAATTTTGTCTTCTCTAGGAAACATGTTTCAATGTTTAACTGATTGGATGAAGCTCACCCACATTATCAAGGGTAAGCTCCCTTGCTTAAATTCAACTGGTTACAGATATTAGCCATATCTACAAAATACCTTCACAGTAACCCCTAGATTAGTGTTTGATTAAATAACTGGGTCTTACAGCCTGGACAAGTTGACATATGAAACTATCACATCACATACTTGAGAGACTTGAGAATAATAAAGAAATTCTAAAACAAGACACAACATACAAGACACATAAAAGCTTAATAAACTTGACTACTTAAAATCAAGAATTTCACTTCATCAATACACACCATAAAAACTAAAGGTATATTAAAACATATACTATTGACAGATGTTTAGTATCAAATGTATAAAAAGAACTGCAAATCAATAAGAAAAAGTCAAGCACTACAAAAGGAATTGTACAACAATTATGAACATATCTGACACATAAAAGGAAAACAAATGACTAATAAACATACAGAAAATTATTACACATCATTAGTAATTAAGGAAAAGCACATTAAAGTCTTCAGACGATATTTTACATTCATGGCATGGATGAAAATTAAATTGTTTGATAATACCAAGATCATAAGAATGTGGATCAAGAAACTTTATAGATTGCTGGCGGGGATATAACCACTGTGGAAAACAATTTGGCATATTTAGTCAAATGAAAAGTGTTAATTCAGAAACTACTCCTAGTGACTCAGAAATTGTACTCTAATTCACATATACTGGAGAAAACGCTTTCCTCTATATACCAGAGGCACATCCAAGGATTTTCAGAGCAACACTGTTTTGTAATAGAAAAACAAACAAACAGAAACAAACCAAATACCCAGGCATAGTAGCTTGGGTTATAAATAGTTGTATATTCATAGACTAGCATATTCTACTCTGACATTGAAAAACATAGAAGTACACATGGCTTCTGAACCTTAGAAATTTACCATCAATAATTTTAAAAAGCAATCTTCAGAAGAATACACAATTTTATGTAATATTCAAAAGCATGCAAAGCTAAACATTTGGTAAAATTATAAAGATATACAAAGGAATTTAAAAAATACAGTTGAGGGTATAGTCATTTATGGGTAAAAAGAAGAGGATTGGATTGGTGATGGAGGAATCAATGAGTTTTAAGATTCCTTATAATGCTTTATTTCTTAAACTGATATGCTAGTGTTTCTTATACTTTTTTTCATTTTAACTGACATATGTTATAAATATAATTTGTATATACTTAATATTAATCCAAAAGGTATACCTGGAATCCTTCAAACTTGTAGTTTAAATAGCTTTAGAGCTTTTTTTTTTTTTAAAAAAAAGCATGTTCAACTTCACCTGCCAATACATTTTCCAAAAAGTAGCATGAGTGGCTAAATATAAACTTTTAAGAAAATCTGTAAATTAAGAGGTTTCTAAGTTGTTCAAGATCATCTACTCTCTTCTGAGTTCTCTTATTTCTCCTCCTCTTCTATATGTGCTATATAGTTTTCATTTTTATTTTGATAAAGTGGAAATCATTCCAAAGGTCCATATGTTAGAAGTTCACAGTGTGAAGTTTATCCATTACTTTATAGTCTGTATGAGGCATCCTAATCCTACAGCCTCAGTAGATCTGTGTTTTCTGGTTTAGCATAGCGTTTAGGTTCTAGTTAATACTTAACAATAAAATGAAGAATTCTTGAACTTAAATTTATATCCTTCCAATCTGGCCATTTGAAAAAGTAATGTAATATGATTATCATTAAGATCCATATTATTCTCCTAAAGATACTCCATTGAAAATTAGAAGTTGAGCCGGCGCCGGCCGAGTGGTGCGTTGGTTAAGAGCTGGTTTTGGGATGCCAGCGGCCCCGGTTCAGATCCCACGTATGAGGTCCAGTGACACTGCCCTCTACAGCTAACAACAGCTCCACTTGGAGCTGGGCTGTGTGAGCCCCGGCGACGGTGTAGGCTGCAGCCCCTGCTGCAGTGGGCTGCCATGGGCTACAGTGAGTGGCCGGCAGCCAGCGTGAGCAGCTGGGCAGCCAGCATGAGCTGCCAATAGCCCTGGTGAGCGACCATCCAGAGGCCGGTGACCGATCTGCCTCATCCGGGAAGAGCGCAATGAAGATGCCAACATGGGCCAGTGAAGCAACGTCCTCCGCAAATAGACTGAAGAACAAAAAGACAGCAACTTGTCTGTTCTCCTTCCCTGATTCCCCAACACTGTTACCCTCCCCCAATTCCCCAATAAAACCTTTAAAAGAAAAAAAAGAAAATTAGAAGTTATGTTTGATTTTTAATCCTTCCACCCTTTTAGGTCATATTTTGATACTAATAATTCCTGTGTAACTAAACTGGAAAGCCATTAAGATCAATATATAACCTAAGGTTTTTTGCTTTGTTTTGTTTTCTCCTTCTTCTTATTGCTCTTATTTCTTCTCATATCTTATTTTTTTAACCTTTAGGAATTTGCAGAGGTGAATCTAGTTTTCTGAAAATGGCTGAATAAGTCACAAGGTACTTCTGCTGCTGTTGTTTTGCCCAGATCAATCTGAGACGTTTTATATTTTGGTGATAAATACATAGCTAGCCTTCTGAATCCATTTTGTTTTGTTGTTTTTCAAATAGTGCCGGCTTTTCAGCTACTAAGATATTCAGGACTAGGATATATAAATATTTTCTCTGTCAATGAATAAATGCAAAAAATGTTTTCAAAGAGAATGACCAGAGCTTTCTGTTTTGATGAAATATGCAGAAAATAAAAATCAGTATTAAGCATTTTCAGCCAATAGCTTTTAAAAGTTCACATATATCTTTTAAAAAATAAATAAAAGGTACAGATTCTATACTTTATTCATATGTTAGTTATATTTGGAGACAAAAATAGAAAAGCAATGCTGATAAAACATGACTTATCTGTATCTTTGACAAAAATAGGAAAAATATCCTATTTTTTCCTTACTGGCTCCACAAAGCAAATATCAGGTCCACAGAAACCAGAGAAATAAAGACATTTATATTAATCTTCTTTGGGGACAACAGACAGGGTAAATTAACTAATTAACTAATTAATTAATTAATGACTTTACCTTTGTAAAAATGTACCATAAGTGTGTGTGTTTTCTTTACTGCCTATTAGCAAGGCTTACTGATCCTCCTAATTTCAAACTTTCTCACACATTTTCAAACATGATAAACATCATTATTATTCTGTTCAATAAATGGTCGAGTAACATGAAAACCAAAAGACATTATCACTGAAACATAATTAAGCCATCCCAGTACTGAAGTCATCATACAGTCATACAATGATTCTAAAATCAGTTTATTGACATTTTTCTGAGTGAAAAAAAAGGCATGTTCTATTAAGTTTTCAAGATCTTGGTCGAGGCCTACCAACATTAAGGAGGCAGTCGGCTTTACTCCATCTTCTGACTCTAATGTCTGTTAATCTCATCTAGAAACACCCCATCAAGCACACCCAGAAAAATGTTTGACCAAACATCTGGGCACCCTGTGGCCCAGTCGAGTTGGCACATAAAAATAATCACAAATAGAAAAGACAAAAGGAGATATGAATATCAACAAACTTTATCTTAATTTCTATTATCATTAGGAAGCATATGGCACATAAAAATTAACATAATTAAGCAGGGCTTCATAAAGGTAAGTGCCAG
Organism: Aselliscus stoliczkanus; assembly: GCA_033961575.1. Taxonomy (NCBI): domain Eukaryota; kingdom Metazoa; phylum Chordata; class Mammalia; order Chiroptera; family Hipposideridae; genus Aselliscus; species Aselliscus stoliczkanus. The sequence goes on along the minus strand of CM066730.1, from coordinate 65,723,854 downwards.
GTATAAGGAAACCACAAGGCCCGGTGCAGTACCCCAAAAGGAGAGTGTTGAGTACAAGGCAACCGTCAGTGACCCTGACACCCTGAGTTGAACTTCATTGAGAGAACCAGGGTAATGAGTACCTTGTCTCCCTCAACTCCAATATCCTGATGGAGCTTCCCATTAACTGAACCAAACAAGAAGCCAAGGGATCTTCTGGGGTACAATGATAGGGATATCTTTCTGGGGTACAAAGATAGCTGACAGGCAAATAGATATGGACAGGCAAGTGGAAAGATTGCAACACAAAATCTGTGATAGCAAAATTTATACCTCAATAAAATGAATAGTATTTTCTGGAAAAATATAAATTACAAATATTGACTTTAGCAATAAAAATACTTAAAAACCCACTATTATGGAAGAAATGAAAACATTAGAATATGGCCTCAAAAAATGGCATTGTTCCAAGATTTCCAAGAAAAATATCACATTTTACATAGCAAAAAATGTTGAAAGGATACTTAATTTTATGAAGATACCATAACCTAATACTAGTCTCAGGCAAAAGAGCAAAACATGAAAAATTTTGGAAACTCTCACTTGTGAATAGAAACATCTTAAATTATTAATAAATAAAAACTGACATTTTATTAAAATGTAATCCATGAAGGTAGAAGTGCTTTACCAAACTTGTAAGAATTGCAAAATTTATTTAATAATGAATGTCTATAATCACAAGGTAACACACTTATAATTAAGAAATAACACATGATTATTCCTATAAATGCAATTAAGTTTTTAAAATAAAAGTAAGCAATGCTTTCTATAAAATCACTTAGAATAATTGAAAAGAACAAATGTCTAACAGGATGAATACAATCTACACTTAATAGGCTATTATAAGTTTCCTTATTAAAATGTGGACAGAAATAATGACACCTTTTAGGTTTCATTTTTATTTTAGCATCTACGGATGTTTTTAATGTCATCTTAGCTGGAGGGCCAGGCATGTAAGTAAAAAAGGCATCCTGGATATTCAAGCTCCTGCAGTCACCAAGTGAATAAGAGATGAGCCATATCTCTGCCCGAATTCCAAACCCACAGAATCATGAATAAATACACAATAGCTGTTTTCTTTTAAGCCAATATGTTGGCCAAGTTTGTCAGGCTGACTAGCTGTAAATCCAGGGCCTCAGTAGAAGAGGATGGGGCCAACACAGCAAAAATGAGGGCTGAGGGAAGGAGATGAAGTGAGGAAAAGTACTGAAAGTGGAAGGGAAGCAGGGGAGGGGAAGGGGAGGGAAATAGAATGGGAGAAGAGGAAAAGGAAGATGGCAGGGGAGGAAGAACATAAATGAACAACCCAATGAACTCATTTGTATCCCTAGATCCATCTGAATCACAAACCTTGTCCTTCTCTGGACTTCCCAGCCGTCAGAGATAATAAATGCCCGTTTTTCACTTAAGTTAGGCTGTCTTGGATTTCTGTCACAACAGAGTTTTGACTTAAGAAACTCCTCCATGTAGAAGACCTAGCCAGAACTCTACACAGCAGGATAACTGCTTTTCCATTAACCTTCTTAAAATATTGATGTGGATTAAAATGAATACTGGGGAGGCAAGTTCACTTCAGTTCACACAGGTTTGTTTTGTTTCCCTGGGGGAATGAATTTTATGACAAAACTAGGTCATCAAGGTTTATAATTGGCGGATGCACAAACATAAAGAATTGAAAGGAATTTTAATTTTATTTCTCTTAAAATCAGAGATTACTAGCAATGAGAGTAAGTCACATATTCTTTTTTAAACCATGTTATCATTTCTAGATCCATTTGCAGAAATAAGATTTACAATTTGTAATACCTAAGAGATTTTTGCTTTTGATTCTGCTAGAGCTATATGGTGTGGGGGTGAGGGGGAGGCTTCAATTATTTTGACCTAATGAGACTCTCAGGGTTCCTTAAATACATAGCTTTTATCCAGCCATTGTCAACATTAAAAATAAAATAAAGTTGTCTTTGAACCCTAATTTCTTATTAATTACTTCCATTTTCCACATTTTTGTAAACTGCTGTGGTTACTTACAGAAATGTATCTCATTAGTCCTACAAACAGGCTATAAACAAGGCTGACTATAGAAGAGGCAGAGGGAAAAGAGAAATCACCTTGTTGCTTAGTCATGTAGAAGTTAGCTAGATGTCAAATCAATGGTTAGCAAAGAATTTGTCAAGCGCACAGAAAGCTTGATCAAATAGATCAATCGAAAGATTTCCTCTTTTTATTCAACAACAAAGCCACCAAAATTTAAATGAAAATTTAATCGAGAGTAGATTGATTACTAAAAATTACTCTATTTGTAATTCATTTGCAAAGGCTGGGTAACAAGATAACAACTTCATACCTTTGAGAAAGATTTCCCAAGCTTTCAAATATACATGGTACATTTTAAGAATAATAGAGAACTTGAAAAGGCCGACATGTATTTTAAAGCTTCAAAATGTTACAAAATTACCAAATTTGGAAAAAAGATTATTTTAAAAATAGGGACTGATATAAGCATATAAGGGTATGCATATATTTGATATAACAGAGATCAGGTTAAAAGGCAGAAGGCATAAAGGTATATATAAGATATCACAGTCTGCCTGCCGTTGGGCCCAGCTATTTACATCTGTGGATTATCAGTTAAATTTCACTTTAGAAATAGAGAAAACATGCACAGGTGTGCACCCACACCCTAAACTAAGTGTTTACAAATTACAGGTAAGACTCTAATTAAAGTGATGTTGATACCCTGATTCGAACAATTTTTCAAAAGACAAAAGCTCATGTCTCCCTCAGGAATTAATGTCTATATGACTCAAATTGGTATATAAATACACCAGCTTTTTTGGCCCTTGGCCAGGTTAACTCACAGATGCCCACTGCTTGATAACACACTCTATATTAACTGTCTTCTCTTCTGTGCTTGAGTTTCCCACACCCAAGAATTTTTAGTACCTTCCCCAATAAAGTACTTGAGCACAAATCCCTATTTCAGTGACTGAGTTTGGAGAATTAAAAAAGATATGTCATGAGAAGAGCTCTTATTCTGCTGACATTATATTAATATTTTATAATCCTCTAGGTGTTTACAAATTGCATTTTTTATAGTTTTCATTGTACTCAGTTTTGAATGCAAAAGTAATTAAATATGTATTTTTTAAGTTGAAAATATTGAAAAAGTTAATAATCTCATCTCCATTTTTATTTCTGCTTCTCTTAGTTAACCCACTTTCCCCAAGGTGTAGTCTGTAACCATCTACAATTTATTGGATGCTCACAAAAATATACATAATCTTATGAGGAGTTTCTTTCTCTTTTTTTTCCCCCAGCTTTACTGATATATTATTGACATATAACATCAGTTTTAAGTATATAACATGATGATTTGGTACACATATATATTGTGAAATGCCTACCACCATAATGTTAGTGAACACACCCATCACCTCCCATGGGGACCATTTTTTTGTGTGTGGTGAGAAGTTTTACAATTTACTCTCTTAACTTTTAAATAAATGATACAGTACTATTAACTATAGTCACCATGTTATGCATTAGGTCTCCAGAAATTATTCATCTTATAGCTGCAACTTTTTACCCTTTGACCAACATTCCTCATTTCCCCCATCCCCACAGCACCTAGCAACCAGCATTCTAACCTCTATTTCTATAGGTTAGCTTTTAAAAATTCCACATATAAGTGAAAACATACAGAGTTTGTCTTTCTCAATCTGATTTATTTCGCTGAGCATAAGGCCTTCAAGGCCCATCCATGTTGTCAGAAATGGCAGGATTTCCTGCTTTTAAATGGCCAAATGATATTCCAGTGTGTGTATATATAATTTATTCACATTTTGTTTATTCATTCATCCATCAACAGACACTGAGCTTGTTTTCATGTCTTGGCTACTGCAATGAACATGGGGATGTAGACATCTCTTTAAGATAGTAATTTCATTTCCTTTGGATATATACCCAGATATGGGATTGCTGGATCATATGGTAGTTCTATTTTTAATTTTTTGAGCAACCTCCATACTGTTTTCCATAGTTGGTGTACCAATGTACATTCTCATCAACAATGCACAAAGCTTTCATTTTATCCATATGCTCATTCACACTGCTTTTTCTTCTCTTTTTGATAATGGCCTTTCTAGCAGGTGTGAGATCATATCTCACCCTGGTTTTGATTTTTCTGATGATTAGTGATGTTGAGCTCTTTTCATGGTCTTGTTGGCCATTTGCATGTAAAGAGAGTTTGGAAATATTTTATCTCATTCTGTAGGTAACTTTTTCATTTTTGTGTTTCTTTCACAGAGCAAAAGCTTTGGAATTTCATGTAGTCTAACTTTGTTTATGTTGTCTTTGTTGCTTGTGTTTCTGGTGTCTTATGCAAAAATATTCTTGCTAAAATCAATGTTAAGGAGACTTTTAACCTATGCTTGTTTAACCTATATTTTAACCTATGTTAGTTTTATAGTTTTAGGTATATAATATCTCCTACGCACATGGCATACAAAAATAGTGAGTGATAGAGCATATACATTTCTTGTGACTTGCTTTCATATATTTGGGTCTATGGAAGATGAGAAGAAATGGGCTGAAGACAATAGAGAATGGAGTACAAAACAGAACCATCCATTGACACAGTAACCATAAAACCAAAAAGCTGTGGAGAAACCAGAAAGAGAATAAATAGGACCAACAAGTTCATACTGATGTCTTGTCATGAGGACATATGACTGACAAGTTTGTGAACTTTGTTACAATGGTGTTGTTAACCTTTTTTGATATCAGAAGGATTATTCATTATGAATTTGTACCAACTGGACCAACAGTTAACCAAGTTCACTATTTGGAAGTGCTGAAAAGGCTGCATGAAAAAGTTAGATGACCTGAACTTTTTGCCAACAATTCATGGCCCTTGCATCACGACAATGCACCAGGTCACACGGCACTGTCTGTGAGGGAGTTTTTAGCAGTAAACAAATAACTGTATTGGAACATCCTCCCGAGTCACCTGATCTGGCCCCCAGTGATTTCTTTCTTTACCAGAAGATAAAGGAAATATTGAAAGAAGACATTTTGATGACATTTAAGACATCAAGGGTAATATGACGACAGCTCTGATGGCCATTTCAGAAAGATTTCCAAAAACTGCTTTGAAGAGTGGACTAGGTGCTGGCGTTGGTGCATAGCTTTCCAAGGGGAGTACTTTGAATGTGACCATAGTGGTATTCATCAATAAGGTATGTAGTAGTACTTTTTATAGGATGAGTTCGTGAACTTAATTGTCTGACCTCATAATAGGACTTGTGATGAGAAACATTAGATTAGTATTAATTTCTTAAATTTCCTGGAGAAGAGCAAAGCTGATGCAGGTCTGTTGAAGATAATGAACCCACACCTGAAATACTACTTCACAAGTCTCTCCATGACCCAAAGGGTCCAAGTCTCTCCTTAAAATAGCTCCCAATAATTCCTACTTCTTGGTATTCTCCCTTTGTGTAATCTTCTCCTCCTGAGTGTGGGCTAGACCTGGTGACTTGCTTCTAATATACAGAATACTGTAAAAATGATAAAACATCACTTCCAAGACTAGCTTACAAAATGCTGAGACTACTGTCTTACTGGGATTCTCTCTATGGCCCTTTTAATTTGCTTGTTCTGATGAAGCCAGATGTTGTATTGTGAAAAACCCAATGGACTACCTTTATGATTACTCATCTAGATTGTCTTATATGATAAAATTATTTCAAATTCAGAATAAAAAAAATATATTGGTATTAGAGTCTTGTGTTTTACAGTATATGTTAAAAAACTATATAAAAGATAGAATACCATGTGTATCTCTAAAAGTTTGGCTTATCATACCCATTCCAATTGCCTGTTGTAAGCACTTAATAAGCTGATGGATATAAAAGCACATCATTACAGGGACAGTCACTTTTTAACATTTTTATGATATTCAGATTTTCTTGAAACAATATTTCAAAAGTTAGAAGTATTTCAAAAGTTGGAAGTGAGAAGTATTTCTGTGCTTAAAACCTACCCCAGTTCTCTTGTTTCTACCACAATTTGCCTCGAGAGGCTATAAAATAAACCAAAAAATATGTATAATACACAAAAAACTATACTAACCAGAAAATGTTTCCAATCCAAACTTCCATAAAAAGGACAAAATATCCAGAAATTTTTATAGGGTGTGCACATTTATTTCCTTTTGACTCAGTTTATTTTCCATGTTAAATTGAATTATAATTTTCTTTGAATACAAGAAAAAATTAAAATTAAAATGAATAATAAAAAGATGGTCCATAATCAACTGCTCTTTTGACCCTTTAGAAAGTCAAAGTTTATTTGGTAAAAATGAGAGAAAAGTCAGCATTGCCCATGAAATATATATCAGAAATCTGTTCTGAATAAGACTTAGCAAGTAAAGGATTAAGACCTAGAAGTAAGCAACAGAGATAGTAGCTGTTCATATTTTTGGAGGCTATAAGCAACTGTTTTCATTGAATAAATATTCATTCAAAGGTGTTCCAACACTGTTCTAAGCGCTTGGGTCACATCAGGAAACAAATCAGACTCCTGTCCTCATAGCACTTACATTCCAGTGAGGTAGATATTAAATATTAAACATAATAAATAATAAGCCATATGATATAAGTAGGATAGCAATATAGCTGGCAATTTGGGCATATCTGATCTTTCCCCCTGTGAATTTTTCTTTTAGGGCATTTAGTGCTACTGAGAGAGTTATCACCTGTGACATTCTTATTTTCATTTGCTTGTGTGATGTTACTACTTAAGTCCTAAGGAACTACTCATATAGGCTCAGAGTATGAAAATTTTAGAGATATGGTAAAATCATTACAGAAATGGACATAGTAATCTGTGAGCATCTGTGAACATAAAATAATAATAGTCAATTTATTCAGAGATAATACAACTCTGGAAGAGTGGCTTGGCCTATGCATAACTATATAATATTCTTATCATATACATGTTAATACACTATTTTATGATGGAGAAATGTCTCCTCACAGTTGGGAAGTCAAATGGACATCAAAATAAGATCGACAACAGCAAAGCTGCTTGTCAAACTTACAGGTTCTGAAATAGTAAAGCACCTCTCTGCAGGTGAAGCTACTTCCATCAACTCAGTACTTCCACAAGTTAGTCAGGCTTTTTCATCCAGAAATCCTACATACACATTAGCCTTTTCCTAATCAAACAATTTACCGGTCAGGGTTTTGTTTCAGACAGTAGCGTTCATTCTTGATAAAGTGTAAAATGGATTTATTAGAAGGTATTTGACACCTTACAGAGTATCTAGGAGAACCTGGTACCAAGCTTGAGTGTTCTACAGCCTGAAACGGAATAAAATGATGATCACACTACAAACCTTGCAGTGGAAAGCCCACTGCTGTTTCTGCTGGTTAACTGCATCTATGAAGACAGGAACCAGAAGCCAGCCTTTTTCTAGAGCTGATGTAGCAAACCTAACAACTCCACGAGGCCATGCTTGCCAGGGCTCCTTTGTCACACAACGTTTATTTTTACCTTTTAAGTATCCTGAAAATGAGTCTGCTTGATGGAAGCTGGCCAAATGTCTACACCTCATGTAAAGGAAACCTGAAACGATCATTTAATGATTCTACCTAGGGAACGGTAAATTCATGATATTGGACAACCCCCAGAGTGGGACAGGGATGTTCGAATGATTTGGGCCTGACATAAATGACAGATGCGTCCTGAGAACCATGTTCACATTTTTCTGTAACAATCTTTTCCTGGTATCTATGCAACAATTTTGGTTCCATTAGCACTTACTTCCCCAAAGAACCAACTTTTACCTGTGAAAGAGCTTATTATATTATTTAAGAGATAGCTACTTCTACTCTTCTCAAGGTAGCTGACATGAAAGTATGTTGGCCTGCTCACTTATTTTCTATGTATGTCTAGGTCAATATACATTGGTTATATTTATAATTAGACAAGTTGCATAAAGGGTTTCTATTACAGATGGTTCTTATAAGTTCTGTGTCTCTCAAGGGATCCTTTTAAATTGATCCCATTATCACCATTGTATTTCCTAATTGTTTTATTATTTTTACTTTTTTATTATATTAGTTTCAGGTGTTCCTAATTGGTTTTAAATAGTGCTAGGACGTATGCTACAGATGAAGTCTTTATGCTAATTTTATCACACGTACATGGGTTGTGGTAAGAGTCTCAAATGTCTTGGGAATTGCTTAATTGAGTTCCACTTGGTAAGATGGAGGCTCTTTCATTGTGAAATATACAAAGACATAGGTAAGTGAGTAGCATGGGATAGTTCAATTTGGAAAGTGAGGGATATCTTCTCTGGGGAAGCAGTGAGCTCAAATTTGGATTTTTGTCATAATAATTTTCCTCACTCTAGCAACAGAGGGCTTGTACTCTACAGATCTGATATAGTAAGTGGCTAAGATAAAGCTTGGATCCTCTTTCCTGGTTTATTTAATAGATACCTGCAAGGTGGAAAAATGAAAACAAAACAAAACAAAAAACAACTCTCTCTTTTTCTAAAAAGAAAGCTATTTTCAGCTAGCAATCCTGCAGCACAGTGAATGGCTAGCATTATGTGGGAAGTGTAAAAGGACCATACCTCTCAAGTAAATGGATACTTATCCCATGCCAACTATGAAAAGGTAAGTAAGTGGAGTCCAAAGGATAAAGTATAATGGAAGGTTATTGAGGCATTTTGAAGTGGTGGGGCTGGATTTTATACTTCATGTGTGATAACATCTTTATAGCCTGGAATCTTTTGTATAAGTGCTTTTAGAATTTAATAAGCCTGGAGTCAGAAAATTTGGAAATTATTTGTTCCCTCTAAGACATCCAACTGTGGTATCTCTCTGACTCCCAGGGAAACTGATATTAATAAGAAGCACTTTAGTATTAGTTTCATTATATTTAGTTACAGGGTAAAACACGATAAATAGCATAATCTCTGGCTTTGGTATTTTTCTCCAATGCTAGGATCTGGGCTTCTAAACCTGAGGGCTGGGCAACTCCCATGATAAGTCAGGGTTTCATCCATGTATCCAGGCCTTTCAACCCTTCAGTTTATGAATTGAGCTAAACTTTCACAAAGCTTAAATCATGAGCATTACTTTAATAGCTTGTCTATAAGATGGTTCCCTTCCTCAACAGATCAGGGTGGATTAATTTGTTGTTGCTTTTAAGCCTAGCAGCATTTGAGAGAAATTCCATAGCTATTGAATTCCTTTAAGTTTCCTTCTGTGCATTTCCATTTCCTTTCTTTTTTTTTTTTAATTAAAGTTTATTGGGGTGACCATTGTTAGTAAAGTTACATAGATTTCAGGTGTACAATTCTGTAATACATCAGCTACATATCACATTGTGTGCTCACCACACAGAGTCAGTTCACCATATATTTGATCCCTCTTATACTCATCTACCACCCGCTCCCTCCTTGTGTGCATTTGTCATGCTGTCTAAATCAGTATCCATCCCTATATTGTCCCTTTTGTCTCAGTGAAAAAGGGAAGAGGAATCATGGGAATACATTACACCAGGGCACTGGGCTCCAAACATGTATCATCTCTACTTGATTCCAAGTTCATCACCAGAGGAACATAATACGAGCTGAACTGAACATAAATTTTTTCTTTCTATTTTAATTGTGATATGTGATCACTGGAGAACACTTAACATGGAAATTACAACAAAGAAAACAAGAGTTTTCTCTGAAACCCAGAGCCCACCTGTGCTCTTGACTCAAATGCTCACAGTTCTTCTGGGACATGATAATTATTCTCTTCTCCAATGTCCATTATTTTCTTCACTCTTCTTTCCCCTCAGTGTATAGTCGTTCTCCAGTCTCCCCAATACTAGCAGTTTTTCCCCCAATTTTCATCATTCTCATGTTATTTCTGAATTTCTCCTCCTTTTCCTTTAATACCAAACCTTTGGAGATGGCTGTGCACACTTGTCTTTAAAACTTTTGATTAATGTCTCAGTACACAGGAGACTAGCAACTATTTTCAAACTTAATGAAAGCTATTCTTACAATAATACCAGCATCTATCTAATTGCCACACAGTTCTTGTGCATGCTCCTGCTTTGTTATTTTGTGGCCTATGAGACTCTTAACCATTTCATACTAAGGAAATTTCCCTTTAATGCAACTGTCTTCTAATTCTCCTTCCAATACTTCCTCTGTTAGTTTTTAATCTCCAAACCTGGATTCTCTTCCTAAGCAAGCATCTTATACATTGGAATACCTGACTGTTCTCTCATTTCTCCTTTCTGTTTCCAGAATCTTTCTCTAATTGATGCTATCTACTCTTACAGCCTTAATCACCAATATAATTCTCTATCCCAGAACTCTATTCTGAGAAACATGCTACTCACGTGGAGGTTTCATGAACGACGCATATGCACTATGTCCCCAACATATAAATTTTTTCAGACATATTATTTTAGGCTGCCTTTTCCAAATGCCCATTCCTAACCCCTCTTGGCCTTCTTCTTGCTTTGAAAAGAGACATATCACCCAGAGCTGTAGTTGCTGTATTATGATTTTGAGGCCAAAAACAAACATAGGAATTCAAAAGATGGATTCAAAAGATGAAAAGAGCCTGCATCTCTAAAAGTATCTCTGAGTAGCAGGACCAACTCCAACACCCACCAATACCTGGACTTCACTTACGAATGGAAAGAAAAAACCCTATTTAAGCTGTTATTAATGTGAACTGTGTGATTTGCAGCAAATGTATTTCAATATGACACATCTTCCGTTCTCCATCATCTCCTTTGCTTCTAAATAAGTTCCTCATAGTTACCATTTCTCTAAGGACAGTGAATTCATCATCCAAATTGTATTCTAAGCTTCTTAACCACTATGATTTCATTCTTCTCCTTCAACCCAAACAATTTTGTCCCCAGATATATTTAGTCTTTCTCTGCCTCCATTCCCATTGTCACTTGTAAAAATCTGAACTGGACAATTTTAATAATTTTGTGGCAGGCATTCTACCTTCAATGTTCTCCCCACACTCAAACCATGTTCTTTTCCAGTGGTTCTCAAACCTTCTTCAAGACACAACTGTGTCATGATCACTTGAGAAATGTGTCCCATATTTTTTGTTACTACTAACAAAGCTGCAAAGTTTTTGAATGATTTACATGTTTTATGTAAAAAGAAGATACTAAAATGATTCTTTCATATTGTTTTGCTTAAGCAATATTTATTCTAATTTCTTAGAGCTAGGGAAAGCATTTAAATTTTGCTAGCATGGTGGGAATTGTTTTAGATATTTCCAGGAGATTGTTTTATATTCAGGTAAACATCATCTCCCATGTCAAAGCAGGAAAAGGAAATTGACATGGGGAAGGGGAGAAGCTTTGAATGACCCCTTTCCTCTATATATACTTATGAATTTTTACTCCATCATGCTATCCATACCCTTTTTCCGTCTGACATCTGGAACTACTCATCTTTCCACCAACACAAGCATTCTTTCACACTTCCATGCTTTGAATACCATGTCGTCTCTATCTGAACTCAGTATATCAACTCTTCCAGGAAGCCTTCCTTAGATCCTACACAGGCAGGTGTGGGTTTCCCTCATTTTAATATACTTCAATTATAGTACTTATCATTATATGTTGTTAACTACAAAAATCCTTCCCCAATGTCAGGTTCATTTAAGGGAATGTCTATATTTATTTTTAAGTAACATTTTTGTCAATTAAGAGATCCTTGCTTCCAGTAGAAATTGTTCTGTGTTCTTTTACGTGTTGGTCAGTCAGGCATGGCCTTAAGATACAGAAGTGGCTGAGGGAAAAAACGGAGTTTATTATGCTCACAGGTGCTAGACGTAGGAGGCCCAGCATGCCATCTATAGCCACATAAAAAAAAAGACAACAGGGTGGTCAAGAGGCAGAAGGGGCAGGATTGAGGGGAGAACCTAGGCCACAACCTTTACTGTGGTTTCTGCAGGAAAGGTGAGGCAGGGCAGAGTAAACAGTTTAGGGATGGCTAGTATGCATAATTTCAGTGGGCTCTAAACTGTAGGGGCAGTCTTTGGTTGTCTGGTACTTGACCCTGAGATGATTAAGGCAGAGAGAAGAAAGTTGCTTCCTGGGTGTACCAGCCAGTTAAAGGAGGTAAGGCTCTGTATTGGTTAGCTCACTTATCAAAGGCATGCTCCAGGCTGAGCCTTTTACTATGTCTAAGAATTGGCTGGCCTCAGGAAGGCAGTCTCTCCCCAGCCAGAAAAGTCAAAACATCATAATATACACAAAATAAAAAATTATACACAATACAGGAATTAATTATTTCATGCAAATAATTAGAAAAATGAAAATTGAAAGTAAAGAAGCTTCTACAGAAGGTAGAAGTTTTCCATGAAATTTAGGAGAGAAATATAAAGACAGCTTAGGAAAAATAAATATTAGCATAAAACTGTATTTCTGTTAGTAAACTTGAAAGCTAAGATGCCAGTAAAAGATGCTAACACTTTGACACTACATCTTTAGAATCATAGTGTTACCTTGTAGTGATGGTTTGAGTAAATAATTCTGCATATTATAACTACAATGAAATTGACCACTTATAGGAAACAAGACTGAAAAGTTTCTTAGAACTATTCTGTTTTTCATTCCTTTCAAGTATAATAATGGATAGCAGTCCCAATTATGTAAAGAGAAATCATGGCGGGATGGGGAATCAAACCTATTATTACTTGACTTAGTCTGTACTTTTGGAGCTCACCTATGGGTCAGAGAAGTTGACCTCAGTGTATGGGGCAGGTGAACGATGCAATATAAGAAGCAGTAGGGAATAAAAGGATCAAAGGAGGCACCAAAGTTGGGCTACGCAAGATCCACAGACTATTTTGCACTGACTACAGAACACGAGTTTTAGGGCCAATTTCAATGGAAACAAGCAACTTTATTTTATAGACTCTGATGTGTCATATATACTTACAGGGTATTCTCTCTTAACCTCACACATCAAAGTGAGAGCTCTATTATATGTGTCCAGAGAGCCTGCAAGGAGCACAAAGCCTGGTACCAACAATACTACACTGTTCTTCGTAGCTGCTGAAAGATTTTAGGATCTGCTTATTGTGTTACTGTTTAGGGAAAATGGAGTATCCAAGAAAGGAACAGGACTCATAGTCAGCAGACTGAGGCTTTAAGTTTATTGACAGAACAAGTGTAGGCATCTGACTGCTCTCAAAGCACTACTTTATATATTAGTTGATTCTCTTCTGGAGAATCTTGAAGACAAGTGAGGATGCCTATTCCCCAAATCCTAAAGTCTAGTAAGGGCTGGAATCAGGCATAGATCTGCCTTTTATGAACAATGAAGAATTTATGCTACTTTTATGACAATGAGAAACAATTTTTCTAATGGGCTGAGAGAAACTACTTTCTATCATGATTCCGGTAAAATGAAATGGTGCTTTTTCATGAATAAATTTCTAAAAACAAAAGTTGATACGATATTGACTGACATGGTATATGGTGATGACTTCAAGAATGGGTACAAGTTGTATCTTTTAAATACAGTAATACCTTGGTTTGTGAGCATAATTTGTTCCAGAAACAAACTATTTATATTGCAAGACATCACTGGTTTACCAAGTTAAAATGTATTAGAAATGTTTGCTCATCTTGCAGAACACTCGCAAACCAAGTTACTCGTAATCCAAGGTTTTACTGTATCTGAACATTTCAACTTCACAATTGTAAATATGTCTGTAATTACAAAGACAATCATAATGAGCATTATTTTTGTATCTCTGGTAATGAACTTAACCCTCCTAGGCAAATTAAAAGTAATTGTGGCTTATATCTTCCCTGGAATTGTCCTGTAACCATGTGTGCTCTTTCCAAATTTGATGCTCCAAAAGATAAGATAACAATACAGGTCACAGGCTCTGGTGTTGGACTCTCTGGGGTTTAATCTTGGTTTGAACACTAAACTTATCAGCAAGTTTTGTGAGTTCTTTGTACTGAAGTTTCCTCATTTGTAAAATGTAGCTAATAATGTTACTGCTTTTTAGGGTTATTGGAAAAATTAAATGAGTTAATATAGGCAAAATGGTTAGAACAGCATTTGGTACATAATAAAGTGTTCAACAGCTATCCATTGCAATTATTATGTGTTTAGAATTATTTTAGAAAATACCTACGTAAAATCAATTTGATTCGAGCTCCACAGCCAATCAATTTTATAGCAGTAGAGAGAAGGTAATAAGATGGAAACTTGAATTTGGACCATATCCTGGGAGCAATAGAGGTTGATGGAGAGGTAAATTTCCACAAACAACAACAGGAAATTCCCGAAAGAATGAATGATGGATAGATAAAAGACTAATTTCTTTTACATTTGGAACATCAAAATTGGTGTCTAACTTATTGCTACTATTTGAAGCATTAGCTTGTTTCATTATGTTTTCAAATTGCATGGTAGTCTAGTCCATTCTTACTATGAGTTCTATATTTAAAATGACTATTTTGTATAATATTGTTTTGCTCTTTCTTTTGACTCAGGTTTTGTCTTACACATGTAAAATCAATCTTCCATAAACCAATCTGTTCATTCTAGCCTCCCATGCTAGTCCTATGCTGCTATAATTGGTATTTTAAAATAGCCCTGAGTAAGTGGACTTATAAAACCACAGTCTAATATATTATATTAACCAGGTATAAAAATGGTCTTGTATCTGTGGAACTAAAAGAAAAATATCCCAGTTAATCTGTAATATATGAATTATTATGTTGTCACCCACATCTGGTATTTCTATTATTTAGAAAATGTTTCTGAAGGTCAAACTGGCATAAGAGATTGTGTGTGTGTGTGTGTGTGTGTGTGTGTGTGTGTTAGAGAGAGAGAGAGAGAGAGAGAGAGAGAGAGAGAGAGAGTGAGAGAGAGAGAGACCTAAATTTTTCAGAACATGGCAAAAATTGTCCCTCTGTGCCAAGATATATATCAGCCTTTGATGTAGAAAACAACCAGGTCCATTAAACCAACATGGACACTCACTCATAACGTTTGTATTCATTTGATGTTATGGTATGAATACATGTTTACTCCATTAGGTTCTACCTTCTTGCATTGAAATTGAAACAACCTAGCATAACATCGATTTTCTTAGTATTGTGTTTTTGACTTGCTCATAGAGGTGAATATTTCTGCATGAACTCATTTAAATTTCTTGAAAATTTCTGTAAAGTTATGACTGCTTCAATAACAATTTCCTGAGCCTACAACATATCTTTATAGTCGTATTCTACAATTCTGAAAACAGTATGGCTGTTTTACATTTTCCTGAAAACCCTGAAAACTAGGAAATATTACTTTTCTGCAATGTTATCTTGTCTTGCTTATATCAAAAAAAATGGAGTTTATCTCTCTATCCCATTGAAACTAGTGAGCCCTGTAATTGCTTTGACCAATAGATAATAGCAGAATTCAGGGCCAACTTACTCAGATACAGCTAGCACAGTATCTAGGGTCCATAATACTTTTAGGGTCCCATGAAAATATTCTCATTTCCCTTAAAATCAGAATTTAAAAATGACCATTTAAGTTTCAAAAAATGTTTGAATATATGTTTACATAGTCATCCTTCTATCAACACAGTCAGAAACTATAATTATACATATATAGTTGTAAGATTATATATAGATGAAAAGCCTGTATCAGAATTGTAATAGTCAAGATATACCAATGACAAAAGATGAATACTTCTGCAATTACAAGAGGTGCTTAAAGTGGTTACCATCAGCATAATTTTAATACAGTTTTTTCCTTTCTTAAAATATGTATTCATTTTTTTTGGCACCTTCTGTATGTACACACATATATATTTAATGTATTTACTTGTTTCTTTAATGGAGGAAGGGGCCCATGAAAGGAAAAGTGCCTAAGGCTCATGAATGTTATAATTCAGCCTTGGAGGAAGTGATACAATGCTAACTCTGAACTGGCCATGCAGCTTCGTTTCCTGCCCTTTAGGATACTTATCCTTGAGTCTTTCTTTCCCTCTCAAAATCTAACCACCAGGCTGCGATAATTCCAAGCTAAACGGAAAGGTCTTTCTGGCTAACAGCTGATGTCTAGCAGTATTAATTGTCAACCATGTGACAGACATTTTGGTTGTCCAGCCTAATCGTGCCTTCAGATCACTTCAGCCTAACCATTATCTTATTATACCTGCAATGAGACACATTAGGCAAGATCTACCCAGCTGGCCCGAGTCAACGCAAAATACTACATAAGGCAATAGTAATTATGCTGTTTCATGCTACCGAGCTTTAGAGTGGTTTATTAGGTAACAGTTTATTAGGTAGACAATAGAAAACTGAAACTCTGGGCTGGCCGAGTAGCTCAGTCGGTTACGAGCTCGCTCAAGAGTGCGAGCTGAGCTCTGAGCAACTGCAGGCAGTTCGATGCCCAGCCGAAGCTGAGCTTCCACTGAGCTGCCAATAGGTGGCAGGATGGCTCAGCTTAAAAAAAAAAAAAAAAGAAAACTGAAACTCTGATTCATTCATTCATTCATTCACAGTTCATTGAGTACTTTGTAATGTACTATTTGGGAGACTCTGATATATAATGATGTAGTAGGCACTCTATTGATGAGCCCGCCCAGAACAACTGCTTCTTTAAAACCTTGGAGAGTGGGGGAAACAAGAATAGAGGCGAAAGTTAACTAAACTCAAAGAAGTTGTAAGATTATCTTTAAGTATAAAAAGATGTTACTGATGACAAGAGTTAAAATTCATTAAAGGGAAAATATCTTTAGTATGAAGCCACACTTGTAAGATAAAGCATTATGTTAATAAAACCAATCAAGCCCTGGTTCTGTCTTCTAGCTGCATGGTCACGATCATGTATATTTTCTTGCCTCATTCAAATCTGACTCATTTGGTTGTGAGGATTAAATGAATCAATATATGCAAAGCTCTTAGAACAATGCCTGGGGGGTGTGTGTGGATAGGGAGTTGGGGGTGTGTGTATTTGTCATTCAATAAATATTACTACGTGCACATACGTTTAGACTCATAAGCATGCTATTAGTGCTAAAACAAACTGAACTTGATGGAAAGCAAGCATGAATGTCTCCTTTGTCTTCCTATCACACAATGTAATCATGACATTTTAAATCTCTTTTTCTTGCCCTTAGGATACCTTAGGTAGTAGATCCCATAGCTTTCCCAGACAATTTCAAGTTAAAAAAAAAAAAAAAGTTTCTTTCTCAGGGGATTACCAAATTAATTCCAGTCTAGTGTCAAAGCTTCAATCTCTCACTCAGTTCAAAGCTGCTCCCTATCTGACATAGGCTGTGAACTGCAAATTGGATTAGGGGTGTGAGGTAGATTTCTTCTCTGGTCCTTACCCACCTCCTCCCTCGCTCACTGAGTGATGTTTCTAGCCTCACCCCAGATGGAATTCCAGGAGAACAGTTTTGAGAAAAAAGGAAAATTGTTGTCAAGAACTCTGAATGGTTTGAGATTTTACCACAACTGAGAACTATCAGGTTGGATTACCACAGCTTCATGAAGGTTAGAAGAAGATATGAGACCCCTGGACCAGAGACAAAGGGCTCTACTGCTTCCTGTAGAGCACTCAGCATGAGTCCCATGTTTGCTTTGCTGCCCCTCAAATACCAGTTCCCAGGGCAATGAAGCAGAGTGGTCCAGGGGCATGCTATTCACAGAGTGGGCTTGTATTATTACTGAGAAATCCTGAGCTTTGGGAACTGCAATCTTTTATAATGGGCTATAAACACACCTCTCTGATCTTTGTTCTGGACGAAAAAAAATTGTAGCCTTTATTGAGTACCTCTTATATGCGAGGCACTGTGCAAGATCCCATATTAGGCATTTTATATAGAGCAAATTGTTTAATCTCCCACCGAAACAAAAACTATGAAATAATAGATATTCAGGGAACATAAGTAATGTCTCCAAACTCACAGAGCTAATGAAGACAAATCTGGAATTATGACCAATCTGGCCTGTCTGGCTTTATTTTGGCCTGCATTGCTTAACTCAACCTGGCTGTCTGGGGAAAATAAATAACAAAGAAACCTACGCAAAGCTCACTACTTAAAAAAGATAAATCAAATTACTGTAGACTCACATGTTTAAAGAAAGTTGATGAAACATTTTGGATTTACTTAGCTTTGAGGTACAGGGGGTTGACGTGTTGGCTCATTGAAGGTGCTCACTGTGTGGGGCAAGCAGCCTCAGAGTTGGGATTAAGCGAGTGGATTTAGCTCCATTTCTTCATCCCTGGTCTTGGCCTCTTGTTTCATACTTTCACCTTCACCCATAATTAGAAAACCCTCCGGGGTCTCAAACTTCTAGGCCTGTCCCGTGTACACTGCATCAGCCAGATCCTTGGTTATTTCATATTTTACCCTCACACTTAGGCCTCTCAAGCTGATACAGAATAATAATTATTTTGTGTTCCAGGCCTGGTTCTATGAATATATATATATCCCCTCACAAAAACTTCCAGAGTAGGTGCTATTATTATCTCCATGTTTTAGATGAGGAAACTGAGCTAAGAGAGAGTTTAAACAACTTACCTGAGGTCACACAATTAGTAGACTAGTAGGGATGGGAATTAAACCTGGGCAGTATGGTCATAGTCTGTGCTAATTCTTGCATTACTGCTCTCAAGGAAGCACATTCAATGTTTTAGCTCTTTCTTGAGAAGCTCTGGGCACGATCTCGGAGCTTTTAAAAGCTCTAGCTCAACTCCTCAGTCCCAAAAACATTTTTTTTTTTCCCTTTATGTGCAGTCAACTACTTTTCCCAGAGAAAGATTAAATTCAGCTCAAGATCTTATGTGTCTCTTTCAGAATTTTCACTCAGTTTGTTCATTGCTTATCTGAGAGTTTACAAAACACTCATGCCAGAATCCCCCATATGAAGCAGTCACAAAGGCCAAGCTTAACATTACACACCTTGGAGAAGGAACAGACATGAATTGTACAAAACTTACCAAGCGAAATTCATTGTTATTGGTTCTACTGCCAACTTGCAAACTCCATATGTTTTAAGGTGATTGATATGCCAGTCATCTCAGTGACAATGGGAAATAATAAAAGAGATTCTCAAGGTTACATAAAACAAATATGGTTTTAAAAAATGATATCTTGCCATTCAAGATGACGGCCTACTATTCTAATTATATGAAGGGAACTCTTGCCAATTTTTGTTAATTTATGGCAAGGTTTAACTGAGCCTTATTGAAATATATAAAATGTTTGAGGAAAATGTTCATGTTCACCTAAGTACCAAAAAGTGTTAAGAAAGGCTGTATTACTTGAGTTACACAAGGTACCAGGCAATCAATTTTCTTTTGATAGAATTAGCTAAAATTTTGAAGTGATTAAGTATTTAAGTATTTTTGAGCTAAAACACAAACGCTGACCAATCTGCTTTCTTGTTTCCTGCTGGGTCTGGCAACTCTCTAGTTCAACTTGGAGAAATAACAGGTTTTGACTAAGTATCCATTGTGTTGTTTTAAATATCTATTCTGTGGGGAGAAAACTGACTACCTCTTATATTCTAGCGGGAAAAGGCAATCACAATGTTAGTCGTGTATTCAGAAGGAGGGGATAACGATTTAGACAAGAGAGTAGAACATAATTTCATGTTCATTTTTTATAGTTGTGTTAGCAAATGAGCCAAAGTGTGAATAACATAATTATAGAAGTGTTTACCTTAACTGAGGTTCCATCAAACAAAAAAAAGAAGTGACCATACTCTTTTTAAAATTGCTGGTAGTATTGTGCAAATTGGTCAGTCTAATGAGCCTGTATTTTAAAATCCAAGAAAAATAGGGCAACATGGACAAAGCTGTGAATTTTCAACACCAAGTTTCTGGTTCTTTTAGAATTCTGGAAATAATACACATCCCCTACACACACACACACACACACACACACACACACACACACACACACACACGAGAGGGCTCACACCTGTGATGAAAACCCACTGTCCAGAGGTCACAATAGGAAAGACTGCGAAGTCTTTAAGGATAGAGGTGAAATAGGAGGGAAAGGTTGGTCAGGGCAGAGCTGTGAAGAGAAGTTATATAGAAATGGAACTATCAACTGATTTCATAGAAAAAATAAACACCTTTCCTTTTCTCACATTAAAACTGAAGGTAATGTAGAACATATGACTTTTCACTCTACTTGAAAATGATACCCACTCTGTTGAAGAAAAAAATTGAACAATAAATTTTTCATTATATTTGAAAGTAGCTGTACAATTTTATGGCAGATGAATACTGTTACAGTATTTTCGGTCTCTGGTACAACAAATCCCTCGCACAATAAATCTTTTATGACTCAAGAAAACTGTATGTTTTGTCCTAAATAAACTTTTTCCTATGAGATGTTCTTCAAAATGTTTAACAACTTTAGAAACCTTCAGTGGTGGGATATATTTCATGTTTTTGGCACAATGAGACCAGTTCTAATTTAATTCACAAAAGTAATACAGGGATTCCCATTCCCATGGGGAGGGAGCTTTCTTTGGGGGAAAAAGCTGTGTCCTCCCACGCCTGAACTCAGTGTGACCAGGGTCACTTCACCACACTTTCTGGTCAGTGTTCTCAAGGCTGGAGACAGATTATCTTGGGATGTCTTTGCAGATCTTCATTGCTGCTGCTGTAGGCCCCCATTAGCTACACAAGAGCAGCCTCCTACTCTCTCCTGACAAAAGTAGACAATGAAAAGTCAAAGACACAGAAAAAAACTGCCCCCTTTTAAGCCAAAACATCCTGTAGAGAAAGTCGCAGGCCAATAGCAATGCAATTTAGTCTGCCTTTTTGATAAAATCAGAGGGAACCAAGGCACAAGTTTCAGTAGCTGAATCAGTGATGAACCAGATCTTCATAATTTTAATCAGTTATCATTTTCAAAAGTATTTATTTCAGAATATCTCAACCTTGGTGCTGTTGACATTTGGGACTAAATAATTTTTTGTTGTAGGGATTGCTGTGTGTGTTGTGCAATGGTTAGTAGCATTCTTGACCTCTATCCCCCAGATGGATACGTGTAGAAACCCCTCATCCTGTAGTTGTGACAACCAAAATGTCTATAGACATTGCCAATTGCCTCCTGACAATAACATCTTTCTCAGTGAAAACTACTGCTTATTGGAATCTATGTACACAGCCTGGCATATAAATATTTATTGAATAAGTGAATTAATTAACAAATGAAGGTGATTAAATTGCTTCTCATTATCTGGTATAGAATTGAATATTTAGTAAATAACAATTCTCCCTCCTAAATCCCAGGTATGATATTCTGTAACTAAATTTTCCAAGATCAGTTCTAATGCTTGCCTTGGGTGGGTAGTTCATTTAAGATGTTTGTAAACGAAAAACATATAACTAATTTGCAGTTGACATAGGCTATCGAAAATAAAATTTGCCTCTGCTCTCTACTAATACACCATTGAAATAGTAAAGGGATTTTTATAAAAAACATAACCACCCCCTAAAATGGGAAAGGATATGATAACAAAACTGTGGGGACTGGAATCCAAAAGAACATATGGTAAGTATTTTGGCCCATCTAAACAGAATCCTAAATTGGTAATGGTGAAAGCTGTAAAGCACCATGATTTGCACACACACCCAAAGCTCAGGAAACAATGGTACCAGGTTCTATTGGAAGTGAGAACAACATAGGTCTAATAACAAAAGGATTGTTCAAAAGTCTGTTTAAAAAGGCATTAAACCTCAAATCTTTCTTTTTTGCCAAAACAGAGGAGAACTTTCCTTCTATGATCCTGTAGAAGCCTACAGGCTTATTCCATGAATCCTTTCTTAGGAAGCTACTGGACTAAAGTAGGAGAGTAACCAAGAAAGAAAGAGATCCAGGAGCCAGTACCAGACAGGTAAAGGGAACCTCCAAGCTGATAAAGGAAGGCCTCAGTGCAGATCTAGCGAGCAACTACCTACACTGGACAATGTGCTTGGTGATTAGTTCGATTCAAGGAAGGCTCACAGCACCAGAGAATGATTTGGTGGAGTAGTTTACAAGGGCTGGTACCTTTAGAACCCAAAAGTTCATAGAACAATTTCATCACGCTCCCATAAAATAAATTAACTTTTAATCCATTCACATATTTGAAAGACAGCAACATTATCAAAACAGAATTCATCTGCCAAAAAAACATATACGGTTGCTTTCAAAGGCAATGAAAAATTCATTCTTGGTGTCTATTTTTAAAACTATGCTGTGATTTTTTTTTTTTCACCTAGAATGGTCACTTAGCACTTTATTTCTGATTCCTGAGGTTTCTTCTCATCAGTTCACAGTAGTGATTTGTGATTTCCGGGCAGTGTTCTATACCTACACAGTCACATCTCTGTGAAAAGAACACGTTATTCTTTTTTTATGAATAAATTCTATTATTCTCTTTCTGCTTTGGGGAAGCAAGCACTGGTTGAGAGTCGGGAAAATGTTCTCAGGCAGGTAAGTGACTGCCTTGGGATGTATGGTGAACAACCCTCACAGTTAATCAATTCCAGAAAGTGCAGGCCACAGTACAACGGGTGTTCTATGGGGGGGTAGAGGGATGGGGTCTTCTAAGCACAACTTTTTATCGCCCTCTCCACAGAGCTCTCTAACATCTCCCACACATTCCACGTTCTGTGGTGTCTTTTCATTTGCCTTCCAAAAATCCAGGTATCTTTAAGGAAACTGCTTCTACCAGTGGTCTTGGAACCCTTCCAAAGCTCACATATTTGTGACATTAATGGAGAGTGTGGCACCTTGTGATGGGGAAAGGGCTATGAGTTGAAACACGTGACTTTGAATTTCACTTCCCCGAGTTGTTCTAGAAAATTTGGCAAAGTTTCCCATGCCACTTCATTCGATAAACATGTAGTAAGGGCAATCCAATTTGCCTCCTTATATGATTGTGAACAGCAAATGAGAAAAAATAGTGAGTGTGTACGCGTGTGTGTGTGTCTATGTGTGTCTCTGTGTGTATGTAGTGTGCATATGGGTGTTTAAATCATATAATGGGCTTAAATACAAGGTTATATTCCTCCAGCTCAGTCCACATTTTAACCCTCTGAAAAGGCTACTTCTGAATAATTGTCAATTTGATGGAGCAGGGAATCAGGTTTAAATCTTAGCTCTTGTGATTTGTTTCTGCCAGTCTCTAAAGAATAGTGGTCTGACTTCAGATTAGAGAGAAATAAAGAAAATAAGAAGGTCCAAAATCACAAGGACTGCTTTAGAATTTATAGAGTAGATATTTTGAGGTTAGGTATTCTTAGATTCGCTATTTTGAAGTTTCAATTATGTTGTTTTTAATTTAACTGAAAAGAAGGCAAATAAGAGTCTTGGAAAAAACCACAAACTGATGTCTGGACCTCTTATGAATAGATGGTTTAACTTCACAGACAAAGAACACGGATCTCACAGCCAAGGTTCCATTGTGCCAACCTGAGACTTTTTAGGTTGAAAGGAATGAAGATACTGCCTCAATTTATAGGGATTATAGCTAATACTTGAAGAGGAAGGAAAAGCAGCAATGAAGAACAAGGAGTTGGCTCAAAAGCCATAAAATCAGACTGAATTGGCCATTGTTTATGATAAGCTGCAGTTCTTTGAATTCACTTATCTTGTTGTCACTTCAGCACTACAAATCTGTTAATTCTTTATTCTGTTGCACAGTAATGACAACTTTCTATCTCTGCTTCCACTGCCTAATTTCTTCGACTACCAATTTATACCTACCCTGTGATTTATGCTTTCACTCTCGATTACTGAACTCTCCTCTCTGTTCTTAGCCTCTGGCTTTTGTTTACCTATGGTTCCAATTTTCTTATGCCTGTTGCCTCCTGCTGCTTATGATCTCTATTTATGGACATCATTTAGCGGGTCTCTCAGCTGCTGTGTCATTACTCTGTGACCCGTTCTCTATGACTGATTTCAAACTTTTACAAGACTGGTGATGAATCCATTGGTATTTATCTAATACAGAGAAACCTCAACTGGGATACTTCCAATGCTGACAGGTCATTTCACATGCCTGTGGCAACCTTAATAATTGCTGCCATTGCTAAGGTATCCATCCTTTGTCTAATTAATCAAGACTTGAATGGTACAGTAAAGTTTGTTGGTTTTCAGAATGTAGTGTGCCATGTAAGTTGCTCAAATAATGCTTTCTTATATAATATATACACACAGAGGCTGTGTGTCTCATTATTGATTATAGTCATTTAGTGAACTTTAGCACAAGGTATATTCCATATACAAAATGGGAAATATGATTTCTTGTTTGTCCATTTTACTCATCGAAAGAATACTGTAGTTATTAAGTGATAATAGTACCATTTTAACTATTACTTACATTGCATTTTTAATTTTAAAATGTTTTGAAATGTATGCTATTTACTTCCTGCAACAATTTTGGTATTATTTTTTCAGTATGCAGATAAGGCATTTGAGGCCCAAGATATTCTCTGGTTATGTTTGGACACCACCCAATTTGACAATATAAGTTTAATTTCTAGCTTTATACCTTTTCAATCATGACAAAGTATCTTTTAAGTAACAAAGTATTCTACGCATCAAATGGAACCATATTTTAAGGTAAGCCAATTTTTTTTTTAATGTGAATTATAAGAATAGGTAATGAAATCAAAATTGACTGCAGGTAAACACATTTTCATCCCCAAAATCTTTTAAAAATGATTTAATAAGAAATATTACTTCTTTTCTGTCGAGTAAACTTTCTGCTCTAGTTCAAAGTATGTCAGTATACAATAAAAAATTGTGCATAAGGTTTTATTACAGGCAGGGATGATTAATTCTTTGGGGCCTACTTTAATCATTCTCGTTTTGAAGTGCAATGGCAGTCTATGTTACACTAAAATCTCTGCTTTGCATAAAGTTGTAGTATGAAGCTGAATGAAAAATTGGCAAAACAACACCTGTGCATAAAAAGGGCCTATTCCTTTCACAGGAAGAATTATTGTTTCAAATGGTTATATGAATTCCACCACAGAATACATGGAATTCATTTTTGGTATCATATGGAGACCTCATCACAGGCAAAATAATAAAATTTTCATCCTGCAAAAGTTTGTTAGCTAAACTTTCACCATAGGGCTCATGTAATAACCCTGCAGATTACTGCTTAGCTACAATAGGGAGGCTACAGCTTTCTCCTAATTGGCCGCTATTAGAGCTGCCACAAGAAAGGATAGATGTAATCCAGCTATCAAAATTTTAACAAAAGTGAGAGCTTTCTGTTTGATTTAGATTTATTTCTATGGGCTTCCAGACCTTATATGTGGAACTGTTCCTCAGTGATATGTCAGAGGAATATCCCATTCATATGTCAACCATAGTCAGCACCCATTGCACATCTGGGTGTTTCTGCTGAAATGAATGAGTTCTGAAGTGACTATGATCGCTGATACTATCTGTTGGAAATGAGGGACGTGTAGACAGTAATTGGTTATTGTAAGAGGATCTGTTCCAGGCCATCTCACAAAATAACCTCAGAGGGCCCTGTCTTCCATTGCCTTTTAATCTTCTGCTGGCGATTTAACCTTTTAGACTAACATATGCTTTCCCTTTTTGCTAGCTCTGAATCCTTCATAAGTAAAGTGAAGGATTATATGTAACTGAAGGCAAGCACTTAATCTATTGGAGTTGAAAGATGAGAACTGGGTCCATGCCATGCAATGCCTGCATTGTGGAGCATACTAAAAGCTGCTAAACTCTAAACTGTGCTCTGCACCAAAGTGGCTTGACTGACCCACTGTGTGGGAGTGATCACATTCCCTTTGAGCTGCTGTTCCTATATGGGAATTATTTTAAGTTGATCCATTCTCATTACCTCCCATGTAGGATAATTCTTTGCCCAAACTGTGACATCTATTATGTCCTCCTTCAAAATCAAACGCAGTGCCCTTTGCTTACAGGCATTGTCCTTTCAATTAGGATTCCTCACAATTCCATGACTGCCTTTCATCTTTGATACCCTACCTTTACAAAGGATTTATTACTTGTCACTTAAAAAATTGTTACAATGAATTTTCGTGAAGGTTCTCAGGGACATTTTAAGCATTATTTTTAACTGTGTCCCAAAAGATTTGCCTCTATTCAAGAAATCAAGGAATCTTGAACTTAGTGGGCTGGGACAAGAGAAGACAGAGGAAAGAGGAGAAGAGAGAAGGGAAGAGGAAGGGAAGGACGGAGAGAGAGAGAGAATATAAATATGAATGAGAACACAAGCCCCTGGACTTACAGGCTGCTTAGGTGTTTATATGACTGTGTGGTTCACCACAATCCCACGGGAAACCATAACATACACTCTTTCCAGCTGGTTGGGGTTAGGCGCTCAGCTTAATGTACAACCAGGTATGGGTCAAAGAAAAATGGCCCATGTGGACAGAGAACCCAAACCCCTAATTTTATTAGCACTTCATTCTGAGCTCTCTGAGCTAAACAGGTACGCTAAAGAATAAAAAACAAAAAAACAAAACAAAAAACAAAAACAAGACACAAAATCCACAGTGAACAGTTATCTGCTGTTCTAAAAACCTGAAAACTGATTTAGCAGGAGAAATGCATTGGAAATGTTTACTGCTCCAAAACATTTATCCCCTCTCCCCCACCTCTTTATTTTTATTTCTCTTTCTCCCACTCTCTTCTCTTCCATTCTCCCCATTATCTTTACTGAACATAATATTTTTATAGGTCTCTTTTGGCTTTATATATTTGTGAGGGGTTGATGACAGCATGATAAATAGTGTAGGTAAATATTCAAATTAATCAGAAAATAATCACCCCGGGAAGCATTTTTCACTTTAAGCAACAACTAGAAGAGGACAGGTAGCTTTCTTAAATGTCCATAGCTGATTAATGAAATGGGAGATTGAATATGAAATGCCCATCAGACGGTATCCCCTCAACTTCTCAGGGGAGGGCAAGAAAGTGCTTTCTGTATCTCACAAAACAGAGTGATTAATTTTTAACTAGGGACTAACCTGCTCCTGTCTCTCTAAGTTGACGCAGCCCCAGAAGAAAGATGGTACCCCCAACGTAACAGTGACGGCATCTACACAGCGTTTTATGTTTTATGAAGTAGTTTAAGATGATCTCGCCTCATCTTAATAACCACCCTCTGAAGCTAGTGGGAAAGGATTCATTCTCTTCCATTCTTAGGTGGGACAACAGAGAGAAAATGAACTGATTAATACCTTATAGTGTGCTAGCACTAGGATTAGAAGCAGCTATTTTATTCCAGCATCTGTGCATTGATCTGTTATTTATTTAGGAGGAGTTATCTAAAGTGAAGAAGGGATTCTGTCATCTGCTATAAATAAAAGTTGAACATCATAGGGCCAGCAGAGTGGCACATTTGTTAAGAGATGGCTTGGGATGCCAGCGGCCCTGGTTCGGATCCCACATATGAGGGCCAGTGACACTGCCCTCTACAGCTAAGATGGTGAACAACAGCTCGACCTGAAGCTGGGCTGCTATGAGTCCCCCGGACAGCATAGCTGCAGCCCCTGCTGCAGTGGGCTGCCATAGGCTACAGTGAGTGGCCGGCAGCCAGTGTGAGCGGCCAGTAGCTGCGGTGAGCGACCATGCAGAGGCCGGAGATCTATCTGCCTCATCCGGGAAGAGCGCAATGACGATACCAACAGTGAAGCAACATCCTCCGCAACTAAGCTGAAGAACAAAAAGACAGCAACTTGTCTGTTCCCCTTTCCCAATCCCTCAATGCTGTTCCCATCCCCCAATTCCCCAATAAAATCTTAAAAAAAAAAAAAAAGTTGAACATCATCTAAGTTAAAAGAGAAAAACTGGACCTGCATTTTTTATATAATTCATAATTACATTTTTGTAAGTTACTAAAATAGCAATAATAATGATCATTACTGAGAGATGAAAGTTGTGTTTTTAAAGGAAATTTTGACTATGTAAATAACAAATCAGAAAAATATAATTTCCAATGACTGTATCTTTGATGTTACTTACCAAGATTGCTCCAGTTTTCTTGTTTTTAGTAAAAAGTATTTTTTTGCTACTGAATTTAAAGATTTGGAAGTTAAAGCTACTTTATTAAAAGAAGTCTAATCTGTGGTTTGTCTGTTCATTTCCTGCAGCAGTTAGCTATCACTGTGTAACATACTACTCCAAAATCTAGTGCTTGAGAACAACCATTTACATAATACACAATTCTGCAAATTGGCAGTTAGGTCTGGAATCAGCTGTGGATTTCTTCTGGTCTTAGCTAGGCTCTCTCAAACATCAGCAATCAGCAGCCCAGTTGGATGGTAACTGTGACCCTATATCTTCTATTTTGATATTTAAACCTCTAGTGTAATTTGACTTAACGATGTAGTTTAGATTGGGACGTTTTGGAAGCTTTTCTTTGCTTTGCTTTCCCCTCCTCTCGCCAAACCTTCATTACTCTGTTTACTACACATTATCAATGGTACTGTTTACTCCAGACCCTATGCATACCTGGCTCAATGATTTGAAATAAGTTTTTACATCGGCGTAAGATCCACTCCTATCCCTGAAACCACCCAGCCGCTGGGAAGCATCTTTTTCAGGAATTGCCTGACCAACTTCTGCTTTCCTTTTTCTGCACCTCCTTGTGTGCCTATAAAACCTTTTGGCAGGATTAAGAACAGGAAGGCAGTCTTTGTGATCCAAAGTCCACTGTCTTCCCTTAATGCTGGTGTTTTGGAATAAACCTGCTTTTCTTTCCACCAGACTCATCTCTCGAGTTTTGGCTTTAGTGCTATGAGGAGCTGGACCTTTTGCACGGTAACAGCCTTAGTATGTATGGTGTCTTATCTTCTAGCAGCCAGCCAGACACAGACTGTTCTGTTCACATGATTGCAGTGGAGGTGGGAGAATGGAGCTAGTACAGCCATGCAAGGTTTGCAGAGTCCTAGACTCAGAGCTGGTGCACCTTCATTCTACTGCATTCTTATAGCCAAAGCAAGTCCCACCATCAAACTATATAGATTCAAAGGGTGGAAAAGAGACTCCATCTCTTGCTGGGAAGAGCATCAGTTACAGTGCAAAGGGAAGGAAAGAATGTCTCCAGTTTTCCATTTCTGCAATTTATCACATTACCTATTTGCTTATTTTTGGTTTTCTGCAAATTACTGTTTGATTTTCATGATGTCATTGATGTAGCTATTTCAAATCTTTTCAAGGAGTTAGCTGGTATGCGATACAGAAATAAAGAATATTTTAATTAAATAGAAGACTTGAAACCTTCTGATAGCTAAAATAATTGAATTTTACATTAGAGCTATTTTAGAATTTTGGAATGTAATATAGAATGAAGTTGTTAATTTTAAATAACAAAAGCTCAAGCAGAATACTGACAATCTCTCTATAGATTCATTATAATCACTATGGCTCCAATTAACATGAATCCTAAAAATATTGCTCAGGAGATCACTTCTCATGTGTGTTTCGCAAATACACAGATAGACCAGCAGATCCTGTCTGCTCATCTCATTTATTCCCTTAAATTCTTCTCTCAACTGGAAATTTGGAGACTGAGAGGGGAAGAGGAGGGAGAGGGAGAAGAAGACATTCATGTTTATGTTTGCGCATGTTGGGCTAAACTAGGCACCACACACATCTTTAATGTTTCACTGTTATTCTTAATTTTAACGTTTTCTTTTTTTTTTTTTTTTTTTTGAGGGCAGTGTCACTGGCCCTCATATGTGGGGCCCAAACCGGGCTGCTGGCGTCTGAAGCCAGCGCTTAACCACCACGCCACTCGGCCAGCCCTAATTTTAATGTTTTCAAACACTCGTTTCTCTCTCATGTGCAAGGTATGAAACATTTCAAAATAAAAATTTTAAAGGTTGGCAGTATTAAAATGGAGCCATTTAAGGTTAAAAAAGTCAAGTCAGTTGCAGAAGTCTCCAAAATATAGAAGCATCAAATTTGAAACAGGGATAGTTGTTTCATGATTCAAAAACGTCATTCTTGGAATTCATATATTAGTTTTTCATGATCATATCTACGTTGAATCTAGAACATATGATTCAAGAATTATCATAAAATTAAAGAATTATCATAAAATTATCTGACCCAAGATTATAGGAACAGTTATACAAAGTTCCAATTATGTCCACTTTTTAGCAACAGTTTGATTTAATGGAAACTTTTAATATCATCTACTAAACTATTGACAACTAAAATATAATTTATTATCTGCAGCCCAAGTCAGCTCGTCCACTGGATTATCCTTTATCTTGATGATTGCAGCTTTCAAATATCTTTTGTCCACTCCCTTAAATGTATACTGCTACCAGCCTACTATAAGTTATTATTCCTCAGAGCATCCATTTCCATACTTTCAACAGATAAATGCTCTTCTTCAACAGACATTGATTAACTCAATTCAATTGCTCAGAAACTTTCAATGACTCCCTATCACTTGGGGAGATAACAGAAAACAAACAAGCGAAAACCTCTTAGCTTTGGCTTCCAAGCTCATCAGAGAAAAACAAAACAAAACAAAACAAAATCAAAAAACAAAAAAAACTCTTTTATTATAGAGATCAATACAAATACCCTATTATCATGCTAACAAAGTGTTTTTTTTACTTAAGGAATGCCCTAAAATGTGTCCAGATAAACCAACGAGGAATCAGGGAAGCTAATTTCCATTACCATGCCAGCCATGCTAAACATTCATGACGGTTCACTGAGAGAGTGCTTTCATCAATAATGTTAAAGATGAAACCTAATTTTTAAGAAAACTACATAGCATGTGGAAAGAATGCACATGGCTGAGCCCTAAAATAGGCAAGCCTTCTGAAAACTCATAGCGGTTTGAAGTCGAAAGTAAGCCAACAGGTTTTTCCTACTCAACCTGTGGTATTAGATTGTACGCTTGTATTTCTAAAAACAAAGATTATGATACATTATCCTTCATCTGCAGAGATCAGAATTTGAACACATCATTAAGCTTGTACACACTTTAGTAGAGGTCAAACAAATAAATTAATTTAAAATAATTTTGAGCATTAACAGTTTCATTACACAGAGGAGAAGGGGAAGACAAATCATGGTGGCAAAACAATGGTGGGAGTTATTCTGCTGAGACAAGGTACGCGCTAATGCTCAGAGGAGGTGGGGTCCTTCTGAATTTATATTATATTATGATCTGAGAGGAGAATTAGATAAGTACCCACGCTGACAGTAAGGGGGCAAATACAGTCTATTTCTTGAAAATAGAAAGGAATATGAGGAAACAATGCTCATCTCAAAATATAACTTGGGCAAACTTATGAAATAGTATGAAAGGATAAATTACCAAAGAATGAACAAAAGAAAATATGTTCACCATCTATGGAATGGAAATGTCCCCCCCACCCCCCGCCACCACCACCCTTCCAAAAAAAAGATGTGTTTCTGGATTTCATTAAGATTAAATACTGTTAAGATGTAAATTGTATCTAAATTAACTCATTTTTAATGAATTTTAATTAATAAATAGGGATTCTTTGTGAGAGTTTTTTCCTTCAAGTGGATAATATTCACTTACAAATTACATCAATTACAAAATGATGAAAATTACATTTCTCACTATTGGTAAAGATGAAGAGAATATGAAAATCTTTTATACAATTGTTATTTTTTTGGAACTCAATTTGATAACTGGTATCAATAGGTTCAAAATCATGTTTATCCTATCTTCCAGTAATTACACTTCTAAAATTTTATTCTAAGAAAAAATAACCATAGGTGATCATAAAGATTAAACAGGAGATTTACTACCAATAACAACAACAGCAACAACAACAATGACAACAAAAAGAAAACAAAGCTCTTATACATAGGTTAATCCAATTAAAACTCATCCATATAATGGACTATTAGGCATTAAGAGTTATGTTTTAGAATTTAGAAAAATATAAGGAAATTATCAAATATAACTTAAAAAAACTAGTTATAAGACAATATTTATAGTGTGATTTATCAATATTTCTATTTGTGTGTACAGACAGAAGAGGAAGGGAGAAAGTGAGAGAAAGAGATCAAATTGCAAGAATGTTACAATGGCAATCACAAGTTGCAGATTTTGATTTTATTAGATTGGAATGAGTACAGAAAGCTATCCATTGTGGAAAATGGCATGTGCAGCTTAGAACTGCTTTACAGTTACAGGTAAAAGTGGCTTAAATAGAAAAAATATGACTTTAAGAGACATTTGCTTTAAGAAAAAATATGTACATTGGCAGTTCTTTCTGGCATTGATTTAGCTACTGAACAATTTTCTCAAGGCCCCTGGTTCTTTTATTTTTCTGCTTGCCATGCCGAGACTGTTAATGTTTACCCTTCTGCTTGGCTCATCATAGTAGCAAGATGGCTACAATAGCTTTCAGCCATGTCTGGTATCCTCAAAGAGGAAAACAATACCTTTCCCGGAATCATTTTACTAGAAGAACTGACTTTATATCTCATTACCAGAAATAGGTTATGTCGTCACCTCTAGATTCAAAGCTATGAAGAGGAGAATATGAGTACACAAATGACTTCTTAAACCAATGGTCCTTAAACTTGGCTGCAGACTTAGGTCAATGGTTGTCAACTGGCATTTTAAAATATGAAAAGTGTGTGTCTGTCTTGTGGCTAGGCAAGAAATGGGAAACAGTCATTAACAAAATCATAAATTATTTTAGTGGTTTCAGATGAAAAATGTCTTCCTTTCTCATCTTATCGTAGCCCTTTCCTATCAGTTGCCAGCAGGATTTTAATTGTTTAAACAAACTACTTCCTTCACACACAGACACACACACAAAAAAAACCTGTGAAGGAGAACATTCATTTCAAGTACCATCATGCTGGACTAGGAAAATGAAAAAAGATTTTTCTATAAAAGAAATTGTGAAAGAATTTGAAATAGACCAAAATGATTACTAGTTTGTTGTCTACAAATGCTCTTTCCAGGTTAAATGATTCTACAGATCTTTTTGCCTTTAATTATCTTTGACTTATTTTACAACTTTGGAAGTTGTAAATAACTGATATGAATGCAAATAATTCATGTCCATAAATATACAAATAAATTTTGTTGGAATTATAATTAACACATCCTCTTCCCCTACTACATAATACATTGGCTTTCTATTTCTAAGTTCATTTTAGCATTTCTTGTCTGCCAATATAGTTATATATTGGTTCACTCCTTAATTAATGAGTTAAACCAATATAGTTATATATTGGTTCACTCCTTAATTAATGAGTTAAACAAAATCTTTGACATGTGTTGATTTTATAGTTGTATCAGAATAATGATTATACTTTAAGTTATCCTTTCATAGTTGAAAGATGCAGAGGTTATAGTAGGTAAAATAAAGATTTTGACTTCACTATGTATCTGAATTGATCTTACCTGGAGTCTGTTTCATTATTACTAATAAAAGCAATAGTCAATTTTACTGAGTTAGGAGTAGAAGATTTCTTTTCTTTTCTTTTTTTTTTTCTTGAGGGCAGTATCACTGGCCCTCATATGTGGGACCCAAACCGGGGCTGCTGGCTTCCCAAGCTAGTGCTTAACCACCGCACCTCTCGGCCGGCCCAGGAGTAGAAGATATTTCACTTACAGTTTGAAATCTGGAATTTATACAAATAGAAATAATAACAACTCATCAACAAACCTGCAGAAAAAAGTAACTACAGAAAATTAACATCAAGTTTATCAAAAGCTAATTTATATTTTGTGGTTTATAGTCCTAAATTCAGATGGACATTATCCTCTTTCTTTCACAGTTTCTTTTGTTCTCTCTTTTCTAGGTTAATGCAAGTACAATAATAGTATAATACTTAAGAATTCTCAAAGTCATTCAAATTTGGGCATATTTGAGTATTAGCTTTTTAAATCTTTTAAAATTATAGTTGACATAAAACATTATATTATTTTCAGGTGTACAGCATAGTGAGTCATTGTTTATGTATTTTATGAAGTGATCACCACAATAAGTCTAGTAACCATCTGTGACTGTACTGGCATTAGTTTTTAGGAAGAAAAAAAAGGAAAATAGGTGAAAGTCTTTCCTTTCCATTGCTGAATTTTGAAGAAAAGATTAAAGAATTTTAAATTTTATCCAAGACAAGAGTTTAGGACTTCTCTAGAGATCTGCTAAATGTGCTTTTAATGCCCAAACAAAATAACCTGCTGTTAAAACTTTGTTCCGTTTTATCAAGTATTCGATGAAAACAACAACAACTAATGTATTTATTCACTTTAAATTTTTAGCAACTAAAGGTATTGTCTCTTCTGGCAAAAGAGCTTTAAATAATTAATAGTGGGGCTTCAAGTACTCTGGAAGTTCAGTGTCAGCTATTTTGGGTGGTCAACATAGACATTTCATTATCCTTTAAATCGTATCATATAGACTGCATTTTGTTTTGTGTAGTATACAATCTCTGGTCTGTATGCTTACTTTCTGGTCTGTACACAGCTTGAAATACAAGGTAAATTTAAATAAAATATTTTTATAACAGGAACATTCAACATGAGTCTAATAATGTGAATAAGCTTTTGAAAAAAATAAGCCAAACACCCAACACTATTGACTCTTCTGACTTTAGCTAGCTAGTATGATATTTAACTCCTCCCCAATATTTCTAAAGATTTGGTGGAGTGTAAAATATCCTCTCCATAGGGACTACACTATGAGTTTTTCCTCTTCGTAAAACAGGGAGTGATGGATTATTTCAATTGTAATATAATAAATGTTATTATATAACAATAACCACAAAGAAAATGTAGGTTTTGACCCAGCAGAGCTAACGATCCACCTTGTTCTTTACGAAATCTGAGCCAGATCCATTGCATGCTGGGAGCATCATTGTTGGAGATAGCTCTGTGGCAAATGAGTTGTTCTATTCACCCAAGTGGATCTAACAGCCATTTTATGAACAGTTGGAGTCATTTGGCTGGCCTGAAGGAGGTGTCAAAAACAAAAGCAAAAAAAACTGATATAGTTCTGCTTATCTTTCTTGCCAAAAAAGTAACTGGCAAATCTACGTCTAATGAGATGAAGGTTAGATAGAATATAGTATTGCAGAAATATGTATGGCAACATCTCAAGAGAAAGATACAAGTTCTCTGAACAGCCATTTCTACATAGTCATGTTGGAATCCTGGAATTGATGTAAGTATCTCAGGAAGTTGGTGAGGGGAGGAGAGGACAAAATCAAGTGGGAGTAGCTCTATCTTCTAGGGAAATTCCCTCATTTTATCTAATTTTTCAAAATCAGTGTTCTATAAAACATTTCTTTATTCAAATAGTTCCAGTGCTAAAAATACAAAAACATTCCTCTAAACTAGTGATTCTCAAAAGAAGTATTTTGCCCACCAGAGGACATTTGATAATGTCTACAGACATTTTTAGTTGTCAGAGTGTGGGAATTTGATAGGCTTCGACTTGGTAGAGGTCAGGGATTCTGCTAAACATCCTACAGTGCACAGGACAGAATGGCTCCCCACAACAAAGAACTGTCTGATTCAAAATGTCAACAGTGCCATGACTGAGAAACCCAGCTCTAAAACAGAGCAACGATTTCCATAATAGCTCTAAGTCCTCCTCAGAAGAACTGGAAAGTATAGATTTTACAATACTATGGGTATCATTTTTCTTTGTTTGCTAGAAAAAACAAAGGATTATTTTTTCTTTGAGAAACAACCTGGTGAAGTGAAGGAACAAGATACAAAATCAGATCTGGGTTAAAATTCTGATTCTTCCACTTATTATCTCTGTAGCCTTGGGATGTTCCCTGGTATTTCTCAGTTTCTTCCTTTGGAAAATGGAGATGATAATACAAATGTATTGGATTATTGTCATAAGTAAATATTAAAAGTATTTGTTTAGTTATTTGTTTATATAAATAAAAAACAAATGTAAAATCTCACTCATTGGCAGTTACATATATAGTAACTCTTTAATAACTCACCTTGAGGTCATGGAAATGTAAATATACAGGGAATATTGACTGGTTTTGGCCAAAATAGGATTAATATTCCCTTCAGTTTAGACTTTAACTTAAGACTCTCTTAAACTTTAGAAAGGCTTCTTCCTAACTCTAGGCTCTAACCTCCCTTTTCTTAGAGCATTTACTTTAAAGACTTGTAATATTTTTCCTGCCCCTTTGAAACGTATGTAAATCTCCCAGCCTCTTGCCAGTTTTCCAACCTAGAAATGTCTTTTTGAAGGACCTGGCACCCATCCTTTTGAAGTGTGATCATCAAGAAAGATAGAGCCTCTATCTCCCAGTTTCTGTAGGAAGGCAAGAACCTAACTTTAATGGGC
This sequence comes from Aselliscus stoliczkanus, assembly GCA_033961575.1. Taxonomy (NCBI): domain Eukaryota; kingdom Metazoa; phylum Chordata; class Mammalia; order Chiroptera; family Hipposideridae; genus Aselliscus; species Aselliscus stoliczkanus. Next base: position 65,687,418 of record CM066730.1, on the reverse strand, counting down.
ATCAATAGCAAACGCAGATGGCCTAATCATAGAGGTGAATATCTGCCAACTTAGAAATAACTCAATGTGCTCAATCCATCCCATTGATCAACATCCCCACTAATATCCTCCAGTTCTTTCCTATTAGCTCACCCCAGAACTTAAAAACCCACCTGCCTTTTATTTCAGTGAAATTGAGTTCAATTGCTCTCCTCTATTGCAACAGACTTGAATAAACTCTTCCTAGCCTGTTTAACTTTATCCAGTACAATTTTCTTTTTTTTTTTCTTTTTTGGTAGCTTCAAGTATAGTCTATAGGGGCTGGGGAAAGGGCTTTGAATGGAAGACTTCTCTGGGCAAGAAACAGCAGATAGCCCTATCTAGGGAAGCAGGAAAGTGGAGAGTTGGCCCATTTCATTAGTATTATTAGATCTAATATTCTTAAACTAAGCACCAGCTAAGAGGGAGATTCCTAGAATTATTAACATTGTCATAGAAATGTCAGCCATCTTGGGGTCCAATATTGCCCTGCAGGCAGAGCAGACAAACTACATTAGGAATGTCAATCTCTCAGCTAGACCCAGACCTATTTATAGAAGAACTTTACAGCCTGAACCAAATTATTTCATTTCTCTTTAAGTGACAGGACCATGCACGTTACGCAACATAATGTGTTAGACCTCACATATTATATTCCACTCAGCTACTTTATAAAAATAATATAATCTGAAAAGAAAAATTAAAAATTCAGGGACAGAGTAACAATTTTATGTAGGAATCTGAATTTAGCTATTGGCCAAATAGTTGGAGGCCACCTATTTACATAAACTAAGCTTTACTGGAACACATACATGCCCAATGGTTTAAGTATTATCTGTGGCTGCTTTCTCACTAAAAAGATAGAGCAGTTGTGACAAAGATCCTATAGCTTGAAAAGTCTAAAATATATGAAAGTGTACTTTTTGGATCTTCATAGAAAAAGTCTGTTAACTCTTCCATGAAGAAGCAGAAGCCTAAAGAGTTTCTATGATTTAACTAAGACTACAGAGCAGGCAAATTATAAAAATCTAAACTAAAATGACCAGTTTATATTTTTTATATTATTTATAAACTTGTCCCTATTATTATAAAAATAGATAAGAGCTCAGGTCTTTAAAAGGCCAAATAGATGGCACCCTCTAGTCTTCCAGGTAAACAAGTTGAGAAACAAATTATAAGCAGTAGATCTTGCAGTATTGATAATGATCTAATGTGTGTGTGTGTGTGTGGGGGGTGGTTTAGTGTCAGAATCGTTGGACCTGTTAAATGAACTCTATGATTAAGTATTTTACCCAGTGGAGCAGGGAAGCTCCACACCTACCACCTCTAAGAAGGGTAGCCTGGAGGTGGGAGTAACTGAGTTTAACATGCCAACTTATTCTTTCTGTACTAACCAATCATTCTGTTCCAAAGATGGAGTGAAGGAAGGCCTAAAGAGAGGACAAAAGTGTGTGCTGGGTAAATCACTTCTTTAGGAAACCAGGATAAGGAGAAAGGGTTCCCTTTTAACTGAGAGTTCAGGCATAAGCTTAATAATCAAAGTAGGTGATGGATTAGAGAGAATGGACAATTTATATTTTGCTTATTTTTATTTTTAATGTTTTTTCAAACTGAACAAAATTTATTTCAGTTAAAAAAAAGTTAAGATATACAAATCTGTGGTATATACTAAGGTTTTTCAAGGAGGTTTATAAAGATGAAATGTTAAGAACAGAAATGTTTACCAATATTTATATTTGCAAAATCTTGAGTAAAGACAAAATTTAGGCAGTTTTGCAGTTCCTTTTTATTCTTGTTATTGTGCTGTTGCCTAGAATTTTTTTCATTTTTTCTCCTCCCTTTTAATCCTCACAACTCATTCACCTGAATGCTTTAACATTATCAAGTGACAGATAAGGAGGAGATATACAACTAAGGAAAGTATTAATGCATGTAAAATGTTATAGCCTTATAAATTGTCACATTGTTCCATTAAACTTTTTGTTTTGTTTTAGTCTTGGAAAAGTCTGATCTTATTTTTTATTTTGTTTAGTAATACTGCTGAAAATGTTAAAAATATGTAATTACATTCTGAATATTCCTGCATACTGACATATACTGATAAATTTCTCCAGAATTAAATGTAGTGTTCCTTATATGTAATCTCTGGTGAGCTGTGCCTCAGTTTGAAGTCTAGCTTTTGCCTACACCCTCACTTAATAAGAAAAAAACTTAATAAGAAAAAACTTAATAAGAAGAAATTGACAGGTTCACAGTACCCAATGGATCCACTAGTAAATATGTCTTTGCTTCATAGAAAAGTATATACAATGGATGATTTCCTATTACTTTAAGGAGAGTGATATTTGCTCTTGTATAACATAAAAATATCTCATCCAAGGGCCGGCAGAGTGGTGCGGTGGTTAAGCGCTCGCTTGGGAAGCCAGTGGCCCCGGTTCAGTGCCACATATGAGGGCCAGCGACACTGCCTTCAAAAAAAAAAAAAAAAAAGAAAAAAATATCTCATCCAAGATTATGAAAAACAAAGCACAAACAAGAAAATCCAAAAAGTGAATAGTAATGCTAGTTCAAGTTCATGATGGATATATACTTCTCTGTGAAAAATTAGTTAAGAAACTACAGAGAATCATAATATAATACCTTTGTACTAGTGTTGCAGGAAATCACATTAATTTAATTTGATATCCTCCTAACTGAATATTTCACTTTGATTAATAATATAAGTTGAATAAAATGGATTTCCAGTAAAGTTTTAATTTCTTGTATTTTTTTAATTTTGTTTTACTCACTGGTATATGGAACAAAAGACAAACCATTTGGCTACTGACACTCAGTATATGAAAATATAAATGCTTTATTGGAATGTTCAATCTAAAAAACTTAAAATATATTATTATGCTTGGGATAATCACAGTAACTATTCTGTGGATATAAATAATATAAAGAACCAATTGAACCATCCATCTTCATTCCAAACACAACTAATTCCCAAACATTGAAATAATTACTATTATTATTTATTATTATCATTATTAGGTTAAACAAAAAGAGATCCCTGGCTGAAGGTATGAAACAATTTCAAACCTGCTAGAATTCTGGAAGTCAGTTGCAGTTCAATTTCTGGCTCACTATGTCTGACTAAGTAATAAGAAAACAAGTTATTCTTAAAGAAATCATGAATTCTACTCAGTATATCTTATTCCAGAAGACCCTCTTTATGAGTGCTTCTTTGGAACTTTGCATTTTAAAAGTTTCCTCATCATGTATTGAAAAATTTCCCATTTCATTTGTATTGTCTGAACTTATTCTTAGTGTCCTGTCCTTGGATGATTTGGCTGAGAGAATGTTTCCTTTTGGCAAATTGTCACTCAGTTAGCCTGAAGAAGAGCCTTGACTGGTAGCATAGCTGACAATCTGATCTGATCCCAGCAGGCAAAGATAGACAAGCTGTCACCCTGCCCATAAAACGGCTGCTCTGCAGAACAATCCTGTCTGGTGGGAGAATGCTAGATTTCCCTGGAGAGAGACTACTGCATGTGGGTTTATATTTATTGCAGATTCACTTGATTTGGTAGATGGATTTGGATGGAAATTCTTATTATTAGTCAGCCTGATGTTTTTTTAATGTTCCTTGGTGGTATTTCCCCATAGCTATGTCTTGGCTCTGCAAACACGAAATCTCAGTTTAATAATTGGTATCCTCCCTGGAGATTTTCATTCTCCTCCCTACTTTGCTCCTGGAATTCTCCATAACCTTGTGGAGCAAAGCACGTCAGCACTTAGCATTTGTATGCTTTCAACAGCTTCAGAGAGTTTACAATAATCTTGTCAATTGGAGGCCAAAGTATATTTGAATACTCAAAAGAATACATGTATCTCAGTTTTTTGATTTCATAAATGGATTCATTTTGCTAGAAGCACTTTGAACAGCTAGTTATGTCTTTGTGTCCTGCTGGTAGTCAAATTATCCTGTCAGAATTCTGATCCACAGTTTATGCTGTCTGGATTAGAGAAGATGCTTGCTGAAAAGTGCTCTAATGAAGCAACCTCAAAATTCAATAGTTCCCACAAAACAAAAGTTTATTTATTTCCCTCTTGCACAACAGTCCAGTGTGGTCCAGTGTGAGTGTGATAAGTCAGCTTTGCACAGTTATTTAATAGCATAGGTTGATGAGCCATCATCAACCCATGACTTCAAGTTCATGTGTTAATGGTCATTGCCATCTTGCCATTAAAAAGGGGGACAAATCAAGGACCACTCCCAGAAATTCCCTCTTAATAAAGCGAGGCAGAATATACATCACTTCGGCTTACATCTTATTAATAAGGCCTGAGTCACCCAGCTACCTACGAAGGAGTTAGAAAATTCAGCCCTTATCTGTTAGCCACACCCCAGCCGCAACTCCATGCCATGGACTAAAGGGCGCCATATTTTGCTCGACATCAAACAGTGTCTTCCTCATTGTCCCCATCTCCCCATAGTCTGCGCTCCTTTACATGAAACCATGGGAACCACTACGTACCTCTTCCAGGCCCTCCTAAGGACATGGGAACTTTTTTCCCTGGGCCCCCTGTATTATAGCCCTTTACTGGCCCTAGCAGAGGTCTATCCACTCAAGCCTCCTCCCATCTTTTAGAAATTTCCAGCTGAGATATATATAGAGACAGATATATAGATATATAGATATATAGATATATAGATATCTATATAGATATATAGATATATAGATATATAGATATATAGATATATAGATATATAGATATATCCCTAAATTTCTGGGGACATCTCTCAAGTTCTTCTGACAACACTATCACTGTCTCCTGCTCTGTCCCTCTGGCTCTGCCAAGAGTAACTCCAAGTTGGGCCTGTAAGCTCTGCTTAGTGACCTTCCTGCCAGGTGTGGAGGGTCTGTTTTCTCCTTTTGCAGGTACTTTCCATCTGTACAAATTAGTCTCTCAGGATCACTCTCTGTTGGTTTGGTGGTGATGGTGGTGGTGGGTGGGGTGGGATATTTTATTAATCAAGACCATATTTCCTAAAACTCCATCAATTCTTCTTTCTCTGCTTTCTAGTACTTTTGGAGAAACTAGGCAAGGGTTGGTTGTGGTAATGGTTGAGGTTACAGAATCTACTGGGCAACTAATTAATAAGCTGTGAGGGAAAGAAACACCTGGACTCAATTGTAGATTGTGGGGAAATTTATCTCCCCTTGTTCATCAGCTTTGGGCACTAGTTGCCAATTCTTGGATAAGAGCAGTCATACTCAAAATGTTCTCTTCTATGCCTGCAAATTATTTTATAGAGTTGTTAACATAACACAGATCCAATGTTTAGTCAGCAACTGGTAATCATTCAATAACTGAACAATATCCTATGATGTTTTTCCTTAATGATTATTTAAAATCTTACCAGCAATACTTTCTTTTAGGAAGTTTGGAAATTGCAAAGAGAGAAGATCCATTTAATAATTACTTTTTATTTTAAAAGTGATGCCTTTTGAGATTTTTAAAAATTATTTAACAATGAAAACTTTTTTAAAATTTAAAAAACAAAACACATGAGCCATGGCCACACCAAGGAACACTTCCATTTTGACTCAAACTCTACTGGTAACACTTTAAAATTTTTAATTAAATAGAAAACATTTTTAAATGTAGAACAAACAGTATTATGAAGAAGTTGAAGTTCAGGATGGAAGAAAAGCAAATAAGACAGTTTATCTAAGTTCACATCTCTAGATAAGACAAATTATATCCCACAATACTGGACAGCAAATTTAATAAAACATAGAAAATAGTATAAATACTGTGATAAGCAAAATGTGGGGAAAAGATGTATTCCTAAAATACTCAGAAAATAAATCTTAAGTTGAATTCTTGTCAAAACTCTAAAATATATTCTTGATTTTATTGAATACCTGCATCATATGTAATTCCTACATTTTGAACTTCTAAAATTCTTAAATATAGTACCAAACGGTACATTAAAAGTATAGAACTTAATGAATTCAAGTAAGGCAAACACCTGAGTGGCCACTACCATTTTAGTACATAGAAACTTATCAGTGATTTCAGAAGCCCTCAATGGGCCTCTCCAATCATAACCTCCTCTTTCCTCCTAAGGATGACCAGCATCCTGACTTCTATGGAAATCACTTTAATTTCTTTTATAGTTTTCTCACACAAATGTGCATGTTCAATCTCTGCAATTTATTTGTTTATAGTTTTTTGAAGTATAATTGATATATAATAAGCTACACATATTTGAAGTACAGGATTGGATGAGTTTTCCCATGTGACTGTACCCATGAGAGCATCACCACAATCAACATAAAAACACATCCATCAGCACCAAAATTTACTTTGTGCCCCTTTATGATTTGCCCTATCTACGCCCTTTCCTGCCACCCCATCTCCTAGCACACACTCTGTTTTACATATTGATCTCAAAACTTCCAGGTCAATATTATTTCATAGTAACTACATAAATTAATCCAGTATCTTTAGTCCCACAGACATTGTAAGCTTCCAAAAGTACGAGTTAAATGTAATAAATTGGTTTTGTAAGATTTTATGCCAGAAACCAAATCCTCAAAGTTGTTCTAAGACTAAAGAAGGACTAGTTTCCTATATGGTACTGAATTCCACAAAGTAGTTATAGTCCATATTTTACTGGGGAATGTTTCAAAGAAAAGACCCAGACATATGTTTTGAAAAATACATATCCTAGATTTTAGAATAAATTCAAAGCCTATGAAATGTGTCATTGATCTAACAGCATTAATCTGAGTTCCTTTTGACCCCTCTAGGAAGATAATCGCATACTATCTTAGTTTGTGCTAGCTTCTATCTCTAAAATTCTGATTATTTTTACATATATTGGGTTGTCGGAAAAATCATGACATTTTTTCTGTTTTTCGTTGCAAACCAGCGTCATGACTTTTCCGACAACCCAATAGTTCACCGCTCTGTATAAATATGATCCAAGTTATGGGAATAAAATCACTGTTTCCACAACTTTCATCTGTTTCACAGATACCCTGTGTTTCCCTAATATCATTTTGTGATGTTTAACTTATTATATATCACATTATATTTTTATAATATGGAGTCTATTTATAACTTCCTATTATGATTTTTTTCTCCCAATCCACACCATCTGTGAAATTTTTGTTTTATAATAGATTTTAATAACCTCAATATTTTGAAGTTTATATACTACTGCAATAAACAAGAAACAGTATCTTTTAAGAGATTAATATAACAATGTTCCTCCATACTCATCAATATTTTTATTGTGTATATATTTTACCTTATAAATGTGATTACATTACATATTTTTAATGAAAAATCAAATTAAGTCTCTTACTCTCTGTACTTTGATTCCTTCCGATCTATTTCCCCACAGATTTGTTTTATTTTCATAGTAAATGAATATATAATTTTACATCCTGTCTTTTTTTAAACTTACTTGAAGAAGTTTTTGAAGCGCAATGTTGAAAGGCCTAACTGACTACTTTTAGCTGTCTATAATAAGCACAGGAAGACTGATAAAAGAAAAAAATTATATAATTTTCAGACAGAATATAAAGCAACTGTAGTGATCCTAGAACAATATCTCTAGCCAGTAAATTTCTCAAAGTGAAAAATACTTCAGGACAAAGATGCTCAATCCAGGGCAGTGAAAGTAAAATGTGACCAAAAGTTCAAGATCAAATCCGAGGTGTCTATTAGACTTTGGCAAGGTTTAAGCAGAGCCTCATAGGCCCTTTCAGCTAAACCAAAAGGCTTCTAAGACTTTTCTAGATGTCATCTCACAGCACCCTGACTCACAGCCAGCTTAAGAGAGGAGTCTGTCTCAAAGGGGATTTTCATAGGTGTGGTTTCACCTCATGGAGTGGGTCACAAATTCATGTATATAAAACCCACAGAATTTCCAAAGGGATGGAATCAGCTTGGACTAAAACTAACAGAGAAAATTCAAAAAGAAAGGAAGAATGCAGAGAATTTTACTCAGCTACAAACATGATACAGAGGGTGGAATCTAGAGCCCGTGAGAAACACTTTCTGTAAATGAAACAGGCCCTAATATAGGAACATTTCTTATCCCCAAAGCCAGAGGCATTGGTGACAAATGCCCAGTTGGATTCCTCCCATTTCCTCTTATTTGAACAGGAGTATGTTTGTTGTGGTTACCTTGTCCCCATCTTTTTACTGTGTGCTGTATCTGTTGGGGGATGGAAGAAATAACATGTCCAGTTAGTTTCCAGATCTTCAGAATGAGATCCGCACTGGTGGGATAGCACCTAGGGACGTGAACCACAGGAATCTTGATGTGATATATATAATTCTCATCGTTAAGTCTGAGTCTGATGTTGTAATGGAATCAGACATTGGAGGCAATGTTATGGTACATGGAGGGGTGTGCTATGGGTTATATTGTGTCCTCCAAAAGATATGCTGAAGGCCTAACCACTGGTACCTCAGAATGTGACTTTATTTGGAGTTGGTTGTTGCAGACATAGTTAGTTAAGTGAGGTCACAGTGGGTGGAGTAGGGTGAGCAGGTTCTTAATCCAATATGACTGGTATACTTTTAGCAAGAAAAGAAAAACACAGTGAGAAGACTGCCGTGTGATGATGGAGGCAGAGACTAGAATGAAACATCTACAAGCCAAGGAATACCAGAGATTTCTAGCAAGTTGTGGAAGCTAGAAGAGGCAATAAAGGATGCTTCTCTACAGATTTCAGAGGGAGCACTTGACTTCTCACTTCTAGCATCCAGAACTACTACGAGAGAATAAATTTCTGTTGTTTGAAGTCACCCAGTTTGTGGCACTTTTTTCTGGCCATCCTAGAAAGCTGACATAGGATTCATGTTTTTTGCTTGTGGGAAGGATGCAAATAATTTGTGGCCATGGGGAGAACTATGGCAGATCAAAAGAAGCTATAAATTTTTGCCACACCTCTCAATAGGAGGTGTAGTTTATTCCTTCTCATCCCGACTGTGGCTGAACTTATGACTTAATTTGACCAACAGAATAAGAAGGAAATGATTCTGTCTTAACTTAAAGAGATCTTCTAGTCCTGCTTTTGTGCACTGAGAACATTTTCTCTTTCAATATGTGGAGAGAGGCCCAGATCACACAGAGAGACCACATGGAGGAGGGCTGAGGTGATCTGTTTGACAGCCGCAAATGAGCTCCAGCCTAACACACCAGCATGAACTGCCTGTTGTGGGAGGAAGCAAGCTTGGATGTTCCAACCTGCCAAAGCCTGGGAAAACTTCAGGAGAAGCATCCAGGGGAACACAGACAACCCATAGACTCCTGAGGGATAACAAGTGGTTTTTACTGAATTTGGGGTATTTTGTTATACAGTAATAAAGCCAAAATGTCTTCATTTGTTGAGTGCTCATGAAGTGCCAGATACTGTGCTAGAAATTTTGCATTCTTTATTTCATTAAATCTTTACCAAAATTTACATGTTAGATATTATTCCTACTTTAGAGATGAAGAAATTAAGACTCAGTGAGGTTAAGTAACACTATCTCCCAGCTAGAAAGGGACTGAGAAAGAAAGCCTACAGAGATATGTAAAAATCCAGAGTCTGTGTACTTATCTATTTTAATACATTTTATTAAATGACCACATGACCTTGGTAGTCATCAACTCTGTTTGTGAACATTTTTCTCATTCATGAAACAAAACTGATGGAACTTCACTGTCTAATCTACAGGTTCATTTTGATGATCTTAGGCATGTATAAAGTACCTGTGTAGCCTAAAATCTGATATACATCTAGTGTGTCAAAGCATATGAACTTTTGTTTTGGACTAGAAATGACATGTCTTATTTTAATATTTTTATTAGTGCTCTTACTGTTGCTTTAATTTCATATATATATTCTGCCATTGGTACTGGTGAGAGGAGCTACATTTAAGAGCAACATAATCCTGCTCCAATGTGAAGGGAGAGACAACTCAGAGGCACTGGAAATGCTTTAGATTTTTCATTGCATGTTCCTTTATTTGCAATATCCATTAGCTTTATGGTTGTGTTTTCAAACACTATTGAATGTTAGTTAGATTGATTCTTACTGAATTCATTTCTTGGAGCCACATGCCTGTCTTTTCTAGAGCCAGACCACCAGAACTGAAGGCATTTTTGTGGTGTCTAAACTCACAACTGCATCAGCATTAGCAAGATGGTGAGAGGCATGAGTTCAGAGAGGTAGAGTGTGTCAGACAGCAGATGGAAATCTGCTACTAAGGATATGGTGTTCCCAGGAGACAGGTGCACTAAAATGTATTCACTGGAGGAGTATTTGTTTTTTCAGGAAACAGCTTAAGAAGGCATACATTTTTCAACTGTAGCAATATTAGAAAATACACAAACATGTTGCAGGCCTTTCTTTCTTTCTTTCTTTCTTTCTTTCTTTCTTTCTTTTTCTCCTTCCTTCCTTCCTTCCTTCCTTCCTTCCTTCCTTCCTCCCTCCCTCCCTCCCTCCCTCCCTCCCTCCCTCCCTCCCTCCCTCCCTCCCTCCTTCCCTTCCTTCCTTCCTTCCTTCCTTCCTTCCTTCCTTCCTTTCTTTCTTTCTTTCTACCTCACTGGTACCATGGTTGAGCTTCATAAAAATAAAACAGCATAAGGGCTGGCCAATTGGCTCAGTTGGTTAAGACCTCGCTCAAGAATGTGAGCTGAGCTCTGAACAACAGCAGTTTGAAGCCCAGCCTGAGCTGAGTTGCCGCTGAGCTGCCAACAGGTAGTACGATGGCTCAGCTAAAAAAAAAAAAATCAAAAAATTAAAAAATAAAAAATAAATAAAACAGCATAATCAGAGCCACATCAGTGTAATAATACCCTCTCACTAGAGCATTCAGCTATTTTTCTTCCTGAACTGGCTCTTCACACTGATATCCCCTTAATCAAAACTCTCTCTTCTTGTCTAAACTCAAGGATCAACCTTCACCATAATGCAGAGAGTCTTGTGCAGTCAAACTTCAAGATGATAATACTCTATTCTCTACACATATCACCTATGCTAGTCAAATAGATTTTTCGTCATCCCTCAGAAAAATCATGTGTGATTTACCTATGTGACTTTGTTCCCCTAACTGGATCCTCCTTGCCTGGAATGACCTATTTGCTTCTCTATACTTGTGTAAGGCATATTGAATTCAAGCTCAATAAAACCTGCAATAAATGCTCTCTCTTTCAGTGACTTTTTTTTTTTCCTTCTTTGAAATTCTGTAGCACTCATTGCCTCTACCACTCTCTTGGCATTCTGCCCTGTATTTTTACTTATTATTTTATGTATGGATCCTGTCACCCCAAAGAACTTGTCAGGCTTTTTAAGAGTAGAAACCATGTCTCATAACTATCTATCTTCATTGCCTAACATAGAAAGTCCTATAGATAGTGTACTCATGATTAATACTTGATGCTGATGATTTTAATAAATTTTAGTTATGCACAGACCATATGTTACACTTAAGCTTCTGGCCTGTCACAGCCTTGGCATTAGGTGGAGTTTGTATTTGTCATGATTATATGTTAATACAGGCAGAGGAACTGGAGACATTTTGGTGCAAAACAATTTTTCTTATAATGAACTATTAAATAAAAGTCAATAGGAAGAATTCTTGACTAAACAAAAAGATATTTATAAAAACAGCAGAAGTTGACCAAGTTCTAGCTATAGGGCCATTGTCTAAAAGAAAGAAAAGGACCGGAAATGTGCTGGAAACAACCTCTAATTGGTGAAATCCAGGTTTTTCTATTCTCACCTTATATATTCTTTCTTAAGAAGGTTAAAACACTAAAAGGTTGTGCTCTTATTTGTATAGATTGAGCTAGAACCCGTGAGGAATTTACTGCTTCCTTCTACCCTTGAGACAGATTCTTTCCCTGTGTGAATGTATCATAAGCACATCAAATATTCTCCTCCTTTAAGCACCAAAGCGTTAGCTACAATCTTACTCCTATTTTAAAATCGTCATTATGTTGGGCTGGCCGAGTGGCACATTGGTTAAGAGCTGGTTTGGGGATGCCAGCCGCCCCGGTTCGGATCCCACTTATGAGGGCCAGTGACACTGCCCTCTACAGCTAACAGCTCCACCTGGAGCTGGGCTGTGCAAGCCCCGGTGATGGTGTAGGCTGCAGCCCTTGCTGCAGTGGGCTGCCATAGGCTACAGTGAGTGGCCGGCAGCCAGCATGAGTGGCTGGCAGTCACTGTGAGCTGCCAATAGCTGCGGTGAGCAACATCCAGAGGCCAGGGACTGATCTGCCTCATCCGGGAAGAGCGCAATGAGGATACCAACAAGGGCTAGTGAAGCAACATCCTCCGCAACTAGACTGAAGAACAAAAAGACAGCAACTTGTCTGTTCCCCTCCCCAAATTCCCCAATAAAATCTTTAAAATAATAATAATAAAAAAAATAAATAAAATCCTCATTATGTTATCCATGACTGCCCACCTAAGAATTCCTTATTAAACCATTGTAGGGTGATATGATATGCAGAATAACAGTTTCCCAAATATTTCTACATTTTAGTGCCCAGGAACTGTGAATATATTAACTTAAACAGCAACAGGGAAGTAGTATTAGAGCTAGAGTTAAGGTTGCTAATCAGCCAATCTTGAGATGGGAATTTGATCCTGGATTAACTGGTGGGGCCTAATGTAATCATGAAAATACGTATAAGTGGAAGAGGGAGGAAAAGGAGAGAGAATCAGAGAGATGGCAGTGTAAGAAAGGCTCAGCCCAATGTTTCTGGCCTTGAAGGTGGAGGAATAGCCCCATGAGTCCAGGCAGGCAAGCAGGCTCTAGAAGCTGGAAAAGGCCAGGACCTGTGCAGCCCAACCAACAGGTTGATTTTAGCTCAGTGAGATCCATTTCCGACTTCTAACCTCTAGAACTGTTAGAAAGTAAATTTGTGTTGTGTTATTTTAAGCCACTAAATTTGTGGTAATCTGTTAGAGTAGCAATAGGAAATGAACACAGGTGGTGATTTCATTGGTGGTATGAATAGTCTCTAATGGGAAGGGGAAAGAACCCTAATTCCTGTTTCATAGAAAGTCTTTTACAGGTTAGCATTTTCCACTTAAATTCCTAGAGTTATTCACTCTAGGTTTAGTGGTTCCAGCTCTTTAAAGTTCTTTCACACCCATTATCTCACTAAAATTTCTCATTGTGATTGCCCAGTTGCTATTACCTGGATTATTATCTGCATTGAACTGAATAGGAATTTTACCAAATATTCAAAAAAGAATTAATATCTATCCTTCTCAAACTATTCCAAAAACTCGAAGAGGAGGAAAGGCTCCCAAACTCACTTGATGTGTCCAGCATTACCCTGATATCAAAACCAGGCAGACATTTCAAAAAAATAAAATTATAAGCAATTATCCATGATGAACACAGATGCAGAAATCCTCAGCAAATATTAGCACACCGAATTCAGCAATATATTAAAAAGAGCATACACCATGATCAAGTGGGATTTATTACTGGGATACAAAGTTGTTTAAATATGTGCAAATCAATTAATGTGGTACACCACGTTAACAAAGTGAAGTATAAAAAATCATACGATCATATCAATAGAGTCAGAAAAAGCATTTGACACAATCCTTCATTTATGATAAAACACTCTCAGCAAAGTGTGGATAGAAGGAACATACCTCAACATAATTAAGGCCATCTATGACACCCTCATATAATATCAGACTGAATGGTGAAATGCTGAAAACTTTTTCTACTAGATCAGAAACAAGATAAGGATGTCAATTGTCATCATTTTCATTCAACATGGTATTGGAAGTTATAGCCACAGCATTCAGATGATTAAAAGAAATTAAAAGCATTCAAATTGGAAAGGAATAAGTAAAATTGTCATTACTTGCTGATGACATAGTACTATTTATAGAGACCCCTAAACATTTCACCAAAAAAACTGTTAGAACTTATAAATGAATTCAGTAAAGGGCAGCATACAAAATTAATCTTCAATGATCAGTTGCATTTTTATATGCCAACAATGAACCATCAGAAAGGGTAAAAAAAAAAAATTCCATTTACAATTGCATCAAAAAGAATAAAATACTTAGTAATAAGTTTAACCAAGGGTGTAAAAGACCTGTATTCAGAGACTATAAGACATGGAAGAAAGAAATTGAAGAAGATACAAATAAATGGAAGAATACAACGTGCTTGTGGATAGAAAGAATGAACATCATTAAAATGTCCATACTAGCCAAAGCAATCCACAGAGTCGATGCAATTCCTATCAAAATACTAATGGCATTTTTCATAGAGCTAGCATAAATAATCCTAAAATTTATATGGAATCACAAAAGACCCTGAATGGCCATAGCAATCTTAATAAAGTTGGAGGTACCATACTCCTGATATCAAACCATAATACAAGGCTATAGTAATCAAAACAGCATGGTATAAAACAGAAATATAGATCAATGGAACAATAAAGAGCCCAGAAATAAATTCACACCTATATGGTCAATTAATCTATGACACAGTAGGCAAGAATATACAACGCGGTAAAGACAGTCTCTTCAGTAAAGTGTTGGGAAAACTGGACAGATGCATGCAAAAAAATTAAACTGGACCACTTTCTTTCACCATATACAAGAAACTCAAAATGGACTAAAGATTTAAATGTAAGACCTGAAACCATAAAACTCCTAGAAGAAAACATAGTAAGCTCTGTGATATCATATATATATATATATATATATATATATATATATATATATATATTCTTGAATAAATCTCCTTGGGAAGAGAAACAAAAGAAAAATGAACAAATGTGACTACATCAAACTAAAAAGTTTCTGCAGAGAGAAGGAAACCATCAACAACAAAATGAAAAGACAATATACTGAATGGGAGATGTTTGCCAATGATACATCTGATAAGGATTTAAATATATCCTTATATATTTAAATATATAATATATAAGGAACTCATACAACTTAACACCAAAACAGGCAAACAGACCAATTTAAAAATGGGTCAAAGTATTACTAAAGCAGAGGTGGTATACCTACTGTAATTGAATATATATAGATAGTCACGGGATGTGGATTATACTGTGGAAGAGAGTCAGAGGAAGAGTAATAGATATATATGATATGGGGGGGGAGTGGGGTGGTGAATTGGGGGTGGGGGGTTGTCACTTTGAGGGGTAAAATGTATAACTATTGCACTGTGTTGTACACCTGAAACTAATTAAAAAAATAAATAAATAAAAAAAATAAAATAAAATAAAATAAAAACGGGTCAAAGACCTAAACAGACATTTCTCCAAAGAAGACATACAGATGGCTAATACACGTGTAAAAAGATGCTCAACATCACTAATCATCAGGGAAATGCAATTTAGAATTAGGAGGTATGGTCAAAAAATATGGTGAATGTTGAAATTAAAAATCTTATTACAGTAAAAGACACATTGCCATTAATCCCCCTCAAAATACTCCCCCTCGCTTTTTGTCTTGCTCCATGTGGCATGAAGTGATTTAGCTGATGCATAAATTTGGGGAGAAAAAACGAGCAGCAGTGAGTTCAGTATGAGGGGTTGTTTCTAGAGGAGTTAATTAGAGGGAGCACATGCCCAGCTCCTCCACCGCCGGGAGCCTCTGTCTCAGTGGGGAAGGGCTGTGACGATAGGAAGGTCTTTCCCAGTCTTCAGGTATCAACGCTGTCTGTCTCAACTCAAAACTCAATTCTGGGGTTCGGTGTTAGAAAGCACGCTAGGTTCTGACACACAAGTGGATTTTTCTACCCCTTCATTTACAAGCAATGAAGTTGTTAGTTACCTTCTACATTAATTTTGAATGTGTTTAGAATGTGTGTGGGGAGGAGGGAAGCTGCTTATTAAATCTCCTAAGAGGCCTCAAACTTTAGTGCATGGGCTAAGGCCATTGAGAGCTAAACAAGAAGTAGAATTAGAGAGGAAAAAAGTACATGAGGAAAGATTTTGATGGGATCGTGACTATATTTTTGGACCTTAGGCTTTCAGTATCACCATAGTGTTCTGACCTTGGGGGTTTTTAGAGGCTTATTATCAATCTGTAGTCCTTACAACTTGGCTTCACATTGCAGGCTAAGCTAAAGCTGGCTTAATTTTATAAGGCCATGCAGGCCTCAAGCAAGGACACAAAACAGTCTGGCAAAAGCAAGAGGGTCCCAGCAGAGGTGCACAACTCACATGGGTGTCCTCAGCAAAGGTGCATGGGAATCAAGAAGCTGAATGGGCAAAGCTTCTTAGCTCTGCTACAGGTGGCCTGGATAGGCTTCTATTAACAACAGGTATGTGTGACCACAGTTTAATTCATAGGCTGGGCTTTTCCTAACAGACATATCTGTGACAAAGATTATATTATAGGAAAAAGAGAATCTTTACATGTGTCCTTGATAGTGGTGGTATAAAATACTTGCTGCATTCAGACATTTAAAAAGCCAAATTCCCATAGTTCTATGATTTATAGTTCACAGAATCTAATGTAAAGTCTTATTGCCTAGCCCAAATAGTCATTGCCAGATGACTGATCCGAATTCTATCATATATTCAGAGCCAACAAGAAACTATTGGAGGAATTAATCTTATCTTTAAGGCAGCTTTTAATACATATAATAATGAATAATTCTCAAAAAATTAGTGTATATATTTCAAGATGATTGAATTATTATGGTTAGTGTGCCTGTGCCCCTGAGAGAACATGTTTCACAAGTATATGGAATTGAAAAGTGGAAGAAAGATAGTGTCTCTAGGGACACAAAACAGAAGTATTGCTCTATTCTAATCCCCTAGAGCAGGGGTCATCAAACTACAGCCAACAGGCTGCCAGCTATTTTTGTAAATAATGTATTATTGGAACACAGCCATGCCCATTAGTCTAAGGTGACTGACTTTCCTCCACAGTTGAGTAGTTGTGACGGAGATTGTATGGCCCATTGGCTTTTTACAGAAAGTTTGCCAGCCCCTCCTAGAGGAGGACAATGATTGTCAACTTGAGCATACATCAGAATTACCTGGAGGACTTGTTAACATACAGATTGTTAGATTTCATCTCCAAAGTTACGGGTTCAGATGTTTACACGGGGCCCCTAATTTTCATTTCTAGGCAATTCCCAGTGATGCTGATGCTGTTAGTCTGGGGACTACAGTTTGAGAACCACTTCCCTAACCACAGGCTTCAGAAGCAACAACGGCAATTTGCCTCATTTGCAAAGGGTGATTTGCGGTTAAACCAAACGTGGCGATGTGGTCAAATCCTTAGGCCTAAATATCTATCTCAAGTAATGATAATAACTGAAAAGTAAAGAACATCACAGAAAAGAATAGAAAAAAATTAATAAATGAAATAGTATATGATTAGAGTTCACTCTTATTCAAATACCAGGATTCAAAATCAAGTAGGTCCAAAAGGAAACAAGTGTTCAGAACTTTAAGAAACATAGGGCTGGCTGAGTGGAGTGGTGGTTAAGCGCTGGCTTGGGAAGCCAGTGACCCAGGTTCGGGTCCCACATATGAGGGCCAGTGACACTGCCCTCAAAAAAAAAAAATAGCATGAGAAAGGACTTCCCCATCCATAACCTTCCTCTAAGTATGGTATATGCAGAGACAAAATGACTCACATTCTGCAAGACTATTCCCAATTCATTTTTGCAGGGAGAGGCACCAAATTATTTCAATTGAAGGAATGGCACAAATGACAGACCATAAGTAAATGTTCTGGTACAACTTACAGAAAGGGTAAAAGTAAACCTGATATGCACGCACTGTATCTGTGAGCACAGAGCCACCCCACAGCTAGGTGTAAACCAGCCTCGGCTTAGCTCTAGTTACCACTGCCTCCCAGGGTGCACTTGTCACAGACACTTGCCTAAGCCAAGTTCCAGGGAGGGGGGAGGAGGAGGTCAAGAGAGGTTAGGGGTCAGGGCAGAGAGCACACGCTTCCGTCTCGCACAAGTTGATTACAAGGTCACCCAATTAGTTGATGGCTTTCACCTACCTGCTCCTTCGGGCCATGAATCTCAATGAAGTCACACACGTGAGCGTCGTTTCTGTCGGTGGCCAGTTTGTGCAGCTCCAGGAGTGACTGTTTCCAAGTGTGATGAATGCAAACTCCATTGCTTTCAGCTTCAGCTCTGTTTCCTCCATCTTGAAAGAAGATCTGGCCATCTCCTTCACCTACAGCTTCATGGGTTTCTCAGCATGTGTCCTCTCCTCACAAGACTGGTGAAGAAAACACTAAACAAAGTCCTTCAAAGCCACAGCGTCTCTGTCAAAGTAGGACAAGGACCAGCACACGTGGGGCTCCCTCTGAGAGCGGTTGATGATGGTTCATGGTGGAGATGCAGCGCCCTGATGGTGGCGGAGGGATCTAAGGGTTGCGAAGAATCGCACCTGATGAAGCAGAAAATACGCACAGCTGTCTAGGGGGATGATCTGGTCTCTCCGATCATTTTCATGTTTCCCAATTTGGGACTTTAGACGTTTTGGCATCGATCGATGACTGGCATTTCAGCAAGATTGATAGTGTCAAAACCTCCACCCCCCTTCTCAATGGTCTTTTCAACACTAAATCCTGGCTTCTGGGAACTTGATGTTCAGGAGCAAAATGTCCCTAGGGCCTGGGTGTGGCTTCTCTTCCCAAGGTGGTGATTGAGGGGTCAGTGTTCCATAGTCCTGTGTGCCCCTTCAGTTATTGGTTGATTACAATGGAAACATATCAGGAAACTCACATGGCAATTTGTGATTCCAAAGTAGCAAAGCCCCCATTGATCTGCGAATGCTTCAAGATCAAGTCCACACAGCCAAGGTTTTGCTGAAAAAGACTGGAACTTAACTTAAAAATTTGGAGTTTTGGACTTCACACTCAAAAGTACAAAATGATTTGAGTCCAGATATTAAGGCATTAAATTTTTACTATTTGGGGGGATTATAGCTTGCAAAGGAATTGAACCATTCTCCCTTGGAATTGAATAATGGGAGAGTGGTTTTTTATTCACATCAGGATATCCCTATATTGTGGGTATATTTTTATTATCAGAATGTGTTTCATGTTGCATGATTTCTGGAATGCTATGAGGATAGTGTGGTTGGTTATAATTTGGGATAGCAAACTATACAGGAAATGGATTTCTACTCTTGGGTACAGGGTGGCCTTGAATCTGCTTTAGGTAATACATTCTTCCTATCAATTTTAGCAAAATCTAAAGTGACTACCAGTGGTTCCAGGATGGTTTTCAAAGAGCATTGGCTGGTAATCGAGGGGCAGCCCAATGAATGTCAGGGCAGGTTTCCCTGTTAGACCACAGTTCCCTCACCTGAAGAACACAGCCAGCCACACTCCAGCTTGACTACAAGCTTCATGATGAAGCTTACAGGGTTTTGAAGGAAAAAGGGAGAGAATTTTATGGGGAAATACTTAATCCTCACACTTCATTTTTCCTGGCTACAAAAGCAACTCGGAATCTCAGTCCCTTTACTCACTTCAACTCAGAGGCCGTGGAGTGACATATCTGATTAGTAAAACTGGGAAGAAAAAAAAATAGGCTTATCTATTATTCATCCCCTCAGCTCAGAGGTACCACTTCACCCTTTTAGAATTCAAATAAGCTGTCCTCTAGAAACACAGGTTGGTTTTTCCAGAGGTAGTTTCTCCCTCTGACCCTGAGAGACACTGGATAAGTCTGCCTAATTTGGGGGTTCAATGTTGGGAGTCCATTTAGATCTCACAACTAAGCTGTGGCTTTTAACATCGTGTTAAAATAAACAAGTAGTGGGCCGGCCAAGTGGTGCGGTGGTTAAGCGCTGGCGTAGGAAGCCAGTGGTCCCGGTTCGGTCCCACATATGAGGGCCAGTAACACTGCCCTCAAAAAAATAAATAAATAAACAAGTAGTATTTTGGCCTCCATCTGCCACTCTGTTTTTCTTTTCAATATGTTTAGAAACTAAGTGGTAAAGAAGGGTGCTAATTTAGGGAAGAGGAGAGGTCCTCCCTCAGAAACTCGAACCAACTTTACCCCTTATTCTTGTTATATTACTTTTTGTAACACACAAACAACATTTTTTCTCTAGTAAGCTGATGGATGAACATACTGTAAATTATAGCAATGACAACAAAGTCTATGGGCTACAGATATCTGGAGATTCATAAATCATTTTTTTCACAATAAGTGAAAGTGTCAGCATTACTTTGAGAACAGGTGTATACTTTACATTAAATAAATTATTCTTTTGCTAATATTGTGGATTTGTTTTGTAGCACAGGAGAATAAAAGAAAGCCCAAATAATCTTCATCCTTTGCATTATGCATTGTAGCGTTAGAAAAGAGTATTCTCGGGAAATACTCAACTCTCTTTTTAGTCCCTGAGGTGCTATAGTAAGCAACAGAATAAAATCCAATTTAAAAAATATTTGAATTTCTTTTAGTTCTTTATCATCAACTTTAGTTCACGTATATAGGTTTCAATTCCTAAGCACGTTTGACTGGATTTAATGTTATTATTTTGATTCCCTTTGTTAAGTTTAAAGTATGCTACCTTTCCTTTTCGTTCATGCTGGGCAGTTTTGTTCTCTCACTCACAGTCATAGTTCTTCCCAGAGTTTAAAACACCCCTGTGTAGTCTTTGGCCCTTTGTCCATGTGCCCCCACCTCTATGGCGCCTCTCCTGCTCCTCTATTCTAAATTCACTTATTTTTCCTTCCTAAGCAACACAATTGTATACTTACTGTCTGTACCACTCAGTTCATTTGTTATTTAATATTTTTAATTGTTATTTTTCTATCCATTGTGCATATAGCATGAATCTAAAGTTAATTGCATGCTGCTTAAGGTGAGCACCAATTTTAACACTTTGTGCATCGCTCAAAGCTTTGTTTTGCCACTCATAGGCACTTGAACACTTCTGAATGTACCCAACTTTCCTAACTGGAAGAAATCCTATTTTCAACTTATGATGTGCATATTTTCTAAAATCTATAACGTATTATAGCAGAAATTACGCCTAAAATCTGAACAATTCACAAATGTGAATAATAATTTTAGGTATTATTTTTCCATGTATCTGAAATTTAAAAGCCCTGCTTAGAGCCAAAACGATTTTTTTTTTTTTTTGGTGTGTGCTCTTTTGTTTTTACTTGTACAATCTACTTTATTGAGGTATAATTAGCATAAAACAAAATGCATCCATTTAAGAGTACAGTTCAATGAGTTTTGAATCATAATCCATATAACCATTACTACATTTAAGATACAGAACTTTTCCTCAATTTAAAATTCCCTTGGAGCACAAGTGATCTGTGTATGTGTGTGTACATGTGCACTTATTTAGTTTTAAAATAATGTGTCATAAAAGTAACATATTTTGGTGTACTGTTTATTTGTTGGGATTTTGGACTTTCTTTGTATAATTTTATTTCGGGGGGCAAACACATACTTAAACTTTTCAGAGCCTACAAGTGGAATGGAGATACCCTAAAACTATGTAAATTTCTTTACTCTTCCCCCTTGTAAGGTATAGTTGTCGTGAATTATATCTATGGACATTGGACATCCTCACTCACAATGATACAGATTTTGTTTGCTGCTGTCATGTATTATATGTTTTTAAAGAATTTAAAGTGGGGAGGAGTATTCTATCATATTTACTCAGATATTTAGCATTTCTGTTGCTTTTCCTTCATTCCAAAAGTTCCAGATTTCCTTCTGGTATCATTTGCTTTTGTCAGAAGAACTTGTTTTAGCATTTCTTTTAGATTAGATATGCTGATGAAACTTTTCTTATTTTTCCTTCATCTGAAGCTGAGGATAACTTTATTTTGTCTTCAATTCTACAGAATGTTTACACTGTATATATTATGTTGATCGTTCATTTATTTCAGCACTTTAAAATATTCCATTACTTTCTGGTTTCCATAATTCCCTCTGAAAAACTAATAGTAATTCAAATACTTTTTCTCCTATATATATTACCTATTTTATTTATTTATTTATTTATTTATTTATTTATTTATTTATTTTGCCTGTTTTAAAGATTTTCTTTGCCTTTGGTTTTGATTACAATATATCTGGGTACATAGTTCTTTGAGTTTTTCCTGGTCGGGATTTTCTCTGCTCTCTGGGGTCCCTCTTCCCATTCATCAAACCAGAAGGAGGGGAATTAATTACCTTTCTGCCTGCACTGTGTGCAGAGTTCTGAGATCTGCACTACCTTTGAACGTAGGCTGGGAAATACAGGAGGAGAAGAAAAATACAGCTTCATCACCAGATTATTTGTACTTTGGGTTCTAATTCCTTCCCCTATTTTTCTTCCTCATTTGTGTTCCAGAGCCCTCAGATAGTTGTAGCCAGTGGGAGAGACAGGGTGCCATGTGCCTATTCTATCTTAACCAGAACTGGAACATTCATAGTTTTAAAGTAAACTTTATGTATTCTTTTAACCTGGTTACTATGGAACCTCTTTTTATGTCAAAATTAACTTATTTAAATAAGAAACAAAAAGGAAATTTTTTTTTCTTTTTTCTTTTTTTCTTCTCTTCTCCCTGGCCACCAAGTCCCTTTCCTCTCTTTGAAGGGAAAAGGTGATATGTTTAAACAGTATTTTATTGCACTCTTTCTAGAACAAGGATTCTATTTCTAATGGGCAAATACTTTTCTCTCCCAGAAACCCCTGTTTGGAAAAGAAATTAAAGAAGTGCCCATACTTGATAGTTTGTTGTATCTTTATTTTTTTTTCATATATTCAGAATCAGAGAAACTAAAGACAAGAAAAGCAAGAAAACTTCAAATAACAATGTTATTCATAGAGGGATTCAGTATGTGATTCCTGGAAATTAATTCCCCATACTCCCTTAGTGCAAGTGAATGTTTATCTCTGTTCAGAAACAAAAGCAAAACAAAACAAAACAAGGCAATGTAAGTAAAACATTTGAGACACAACACTGGTAGACATTCAGGAAAAAAAAAAATTGAAGGCTTAGCTCAGAGTCAATTCTGTCAGTACAAATCACCCAATGTACAAAGTCTGGGTAACCACAAACTGGACTCTTAACACCACCCACTTACCATTCCCTTCTTTTTCATGACTCAAATGCAAGTGAGTTGATGATGCTTCATCCTAAAACCCAAATTCTAGGCATTGATTGTATGACTATTATCGTTTCCAGAACCTTCAAGTGCTTTATCTAACATATGACACATTCGTTTTTCCTATTTCATGCATTAGTTATTGGTTTGTGAAGGCACATTAAATGTATTTTCCTTTCTTTTGTCTTCCACCTTTCCTGGAAAGGTTTATTGCAAAGCCAAAACGTGAATGCAGAATTCCTCTTTTCAAAGCCAATTTGCTTTCCATGATGTTAAACTGATGTGATACTAGGAACTGTTCCTCCAACCATCTCTGCAGGACTGAGTCCTAATTTGCATTTAGTAATAAAGCTCTAATTCTATTAAGCCATTCCTTGTTTTTCTATATGAATACAGGTTGTGGAAATAGACAAAAGCAAATTGTGCCCTGGATTTTCCTCTGCCCAGCAGTGCAATTTTGGATAATTCACTTGACATCTCTGAACCTCAGTGTTCTCAACTGTCAAATAAGGATGATAAGGAAACTCTCAAAGCGTTGTTGCAATAAACCCATTAATAACTCTGCAGATGTTAGCTGTGTCTGCACTTACCACAATCAGCCTTTTATTGTAGTTAAATATGTTTCCCTTACTTGATCATAGAGCTCAAGGACATTTAGACATTATCTACATCATTTTTCAGGTAAAAGCCCTGAAGCTCAGAGGCTCAGAGTGATTTTTCTAATGGCACAGAGATAGCTAGTGTGACAGAAATTAGCTAGGCCTTAATGAAGTATTGCTTTTGAAGGAGGAACATCATAATATTCTAAGTGGATAATAGGAGAAACTCAGCAACCCATATGGTAAGGAAGTCTGAGTCGCCTGCTTGATTTTAGCATCTGTTTTCTTCCTTCCAAGAGACAGGGTCGGGGGAAGGGAAATCAGAGCTCTAGTGAAGACAATGACAAGCACAATGATCCGGTGGGTGGTTCTCCTTAATCCTTCCTTATCTAGGAAGCTGCTGAGGATTTTTCCCAAGAAGTAAATTATTTTAGTGTTAATAAGAAGTCAGGCCCAAGATATATTAAATTCTACTTTTCATCTGTGTTTTCCTTGTGTTGATTTGTTTTAGCTTCGTGACCTACTTTTCAATCATCAATACGTTGATGCTAATGCAGAGGCCTTTGTGAATATCTTCTGGTCAGCAGTTTGAGACAAAGTGTTCATTTTTTTCATTCTGAGATGTGTAGACAGAAATGAGTAGTCTGTGGAACGGATTTCCCATGTACTGCTGCTATGCTGCATTACTGTCATGCACTCAGCCTCTTGGCTTTCTGGGGTCTTCATTTTCAGAGACAGGGCCCCCCATTTTACTTCAGTGTGTTACTGTTAATCAATAAACTGCAAATAAAGCTGCTCAAATTTGATTTCTCTCCCAGACCACTTCCTTCTTTCGACATTTCAGATTCAGAGGCACTAGAGTCTCCTACAAGGATGGTTTTGACTTTTTAAAAAGGAACTGTAGTTCTCCTGAAAATAAAGTTAACATTTCGAAGTAGTTCTATGAAAAAAAAAGAAAATCTGTTGCAAAAACTTCTTTGGGATTGCTTTTTCAGGAGGGCCAGGACTAGGAGAAGAAGAAGCTGAAGATATGGGTGGATGCAATCAGGCCTGCATCTATTCAAAATTACTGAGTGTATATAGGCGAACTACACACTCAGTCTTCCTTTTCTTTAACCTTTAAACTTTACTAGCTAAGTGCCCTGTAAACTATCCTCTTCCCTTCAAAATCTCAGAAAATGATCTAAGAAACTATCTCACAATAAGATTTAAAGGACTGATTTCACATTTATTGTTGCCCCTAACTGGTGTATCTGAACTTGAATAGATAAAACCTCAAGTTAAATGAATGATGCTTCAGTGGTATATTGGGAGCCATACTTCTAACCTTTATTTGGTGGAATTAAAAGGTCCTTAACATCGTACATGTCCACCTTTGTGTAAAACTACTAGATTTGGATCATTGCTTTCCCTTACAGCTCTTTCTAATGAAATCTTGCTCATTCACAGCCGAAATCATTGTGTGATCCCACCCTAATCCCCGTCATCGCAGCCAATTGGACTCTAAGAAGGAAATGCTCCAAGGCCTCATTTATTAACTTGGCAGGAACAATGGATTGTCTAGCCTGTCACACTAGAAAGAGCTGGGCCAAGCAGATCCCTCTCTGGGGAAGAACATTCACTTTTTTCTCTTATTCTCCCCAGCAATACTGAGTCATATTTTAGAGAGGTCAGACACTGGGGAGAAATCAAGTTTGTTATCATTGTTCTCACTCTTATTTTTAACTCATTGATTTGTTTTCCTGAGATTTGTTCCCATCCCAACAACATAGGCCACTTGGGTGAAAAAGCTCAGAAAGAGCAATGAAACTTGAGGGGAATCATTTAGCTTTCATCCCCATTTGGCATAAGTTCCAGATGCTACCAACTGCCTCATAGGTCATGCCATCCTTGGGTCCCAAGAATACCTTTGACGAATTTTAAGGTTATTTTTATTTCCTTCCCCATACAGAAAGAGCACTTTGATTTTCCAGACACAGTAAATACTTTGACTTACTCAGAAGCTTTTATTTCACATTCTTTGATTCACAATACTTAGTTATACAATCCATAAAGAAGGGCAAGGATAAGAATTGCCTTTAAAAACATCACTCCCTCTGCAGGGCTTTTTTGCCTGGGCCATTTCCCCAGTTTAGCCAGCTCGTCCTCTGTCTAGCCCTGTCCTCACCTTCCTCCCTTTCTTTAGATTATTTCTCTATCGGTTCAAATGTTACTTCCTCAGAGAAGCCAACCTTGGCCACTCAGACTGGACTAGGCCCAACTGCTTCTCCTGACGACAGGTTCTTTTATTTCTTCTTCAAAACATTTATCACAGTTTGTAATTACATACTTTTTGTGATTAAATATCTTATTCCAAACTTGGCTCTGAGCTTCCAAAGATGGCTCTTTGGTTTATCGTTGAAATCCCAACACCCCTACATTAACTGACAAATAGCCTTGATAAATATTTATTTATTGAATGGATGGAAGAATCTTTCATTTCTCCCTCCTTAAGGCTAGAATCAAGTTGACAGTTTCTCTGCATGTGTTGGTCAGCTCAGGCTGCCATAACAAAGTGCCATATACTGGCTGACTTAAAAAAACAGAAATTTAGGGCCGGCCGAGTGGCGCAGTGATTAAGAGCTGGTTTTGGGATGCCAGCGGACCTGGTTCGGATCCCACATATGAGGGCCAGTGACATTGCCCTCTACATCTAATAGCAGCTCCACTTGGAATTGGGCCTGTGTGAGTTCTGGCGATGGTGTAGGCTGAAGCCCCTGCTGCAGTGGGCTGCCATGGGCTGCATTGAGTGGCGGGCAACCAGCGTGAGTGGCTGGCAGCTGGTGTGAGCTGCCAAGAGCCGCAATGAGCGACCATCCAGAGGCCGGCGACTGATCTGCCTCATTTGGGAAGAGCGCAGTGACGATACCAACATGGGCCGGTGGGGCGACGTCCTCCACAGCTGGACTGAGGAGCGGGAGATGGCAACTTGTCTGTTCCCCTTCCCTGATTCCCCAACGCTGTTCCCCTCCCCCAATTCCCCAATAAAATCTTTTTTTAAAAAAACCAGAAACAAACAAACAAAAAAACAGAAATTTATTTGTCATAGTTTCGGAGGCTGGGGAATACAAGATCAGGGTGCCAGCCAATTTGGAGAGGGCTCTCTTCCTGTCTAGCCACCTTCTCCTTTGAGTTCTTTGAGCAGAAGACAGGAGGGAAGGGGATGGGGGGAAAATGAAAGGAGAGAGAGAGAGAGAGAGAGAGAGAGAGAGAGAGAGAGAGAGAGAGAGAGAGAGATCTTATTTTTCTTATAAGGCTACTAGTCCTATTGGATAGGGCCCTATGCTTAAGACTTCATTTAACTTTTTTGTTTTTTTGATGGCAGTGTCACTGGCCTTCACATGTAGGACTGAACCGGGGCCACTGGCTTTCCAAGCCAGCGCTTAACCACCGCGCCACTCGGCCTGCCCAAGACTTCGTTTAACTTTTAATACCTCCTCACAGACCCTGTCTCCAAATAGTCACATTGGGGGTTAGAAGTTCAACATACAAATTTTGGAAGGGGTACAATTTTGTCCATATACCTGGGTTAAGCTTATTTGACCTGAAGTTGTCTCAGTCCTTCCAGCTGATGTTAACTCATAACTTCGTACTTCTTTGGTTTTCTCTTTTGCAAGCTAATGATTATGCTTTTGGAAGAGATTATTTTGATTCCTGTTAGATTCTACAGTCTCTCTCTATATATATCTATCTCTCTCTCTCCCCCCTCCCCCCTGCTGCCCTCTCTACCCCCACCCATCACTCTGTTGCTGTTTGACTTGTAAGAAAATAAAATTCTCAGGGTCCGAGTGGCTCAGTTGGTTAAGAGCTCTCTCAAGAGTGAACTGAGCTCTGAGCAACAGCAATTTCATGCCCAGCCAGAGCTAAGCTGCTGCTGAGATGCCAACAGGTGGCAGGATGGCTCAGCTAAAAAAAATAAAATAAAATAAAATTCTCTTTCAAAGTTTATTATTTTCTTTGAATTAAAAGTTCTGAAGTCAGTCAGAGAAAGACAAATACCATATGATCTCACTCATATGTGGAATCTGAAAAACTGTATGAATGAGCAAAGTAAACAGAAACTGTCTCATAGATATAGAGGAAAAATCAGGGTGGCTAATTGGGAGGGGTATGGGGATGAGGGAGAAGGGGAAGGAATTAGACAGCAAAAATAGGCAACTACAATATTCACACTGGGATATGAAAAACAGTTTGGGGAATATAATTAATAATGTTGTAAATATTTTGTGGGATGTCAGATGGTCATAGGTCTTGTTAGGAAGACCATTTCATGGATGGAGTAGAGGTTTGATCACTGCACTGTATAACTGAAGAGGAGGTGGTATAGCTACTGTAATTGAATATGTATAGATAGTCACGGGATGTGGATTATACTGTGGAAGAGAGTCAGAGGAAGAGTAATAGATATATATGATATGGGGGGGAGTGGGGTGGCGAATTGGGGGTGGGGGGTTGTCACTTTGAGGGGTAAAATGTATAACTATTGCACTGTGTTGTACACCTGAAACTAATTGACAAAAAAAAAAGAATATAAAAAAAAAAAGTTCTGGTGCAGGACGCTAACACAGAAGTACATAAATATAAGCAAGACTCAGAAATCATTAATGATGCATTAATAAGTAAACACATTTCCAGTTAAACCTTCAGCGTTTGCCACTTAATATTATTGGGTTTTATGTGCTTTAGTCCTCAATAGCTTTTATTTTCCTCTAGTTCATATCCTTGACTAAAAGTGAACCCTAGCTCTTGACAGTCTGCCTACACAGAAAAGTCTTATATTTGTCTGCAAGGAAATGACACTCTTTAATAAACTGCCCTTAACAAATATTTTTTTTTTTTCTTGTGGAAAAAGCTCCTTTTTCTGTTTTTCTTCTTCAAATAGCCTTTGGTGATTCTCTGATGGAGTACACAGGGCCACCAGAGGAATAAATAGCTCTTGCCAAATGAGAACAGAAAATAAATTTTCTTTTATTATTATTTTTTAATTCCTCCTGCTTTTATCAAAAGTGCACCATTTTATATTCTTCCCTTTTCTCCCAATTTTGGTTCAAATTCTTTTTCTGTAATTGATTTTCAGTTTTCATTGAACTTGCAAATAAATGCAAAAATCTGTTAAAAGAAACTTTTAGTTATTAATTCACTGCTGGGGTGGCTGGTCACTTCTGAGAGACCAAGGAAGTTGCATTGGGTGTGAACCAGGTGTATGAACAGGCTACTTGAATAATTATTTTTAAGCTCTGCAGTGAATAACATTGCAATTGAAAAAGCAGTTTCAGGCTAACTGAATGCATTAATGAGGCTGTCATATTGACTGGACTTGTAAAAAATAAATAAGCTTCCTTGCTTGCCACCTCACCCTATTTGAATTTTATGCATGTCCAGCCCCTTTTAAATGTCCCTGTTCAATGGAGGGATTTTACATCTTTCTGATTCATTCAGAGTAGAGCCAGGGGCATTCATGACAAGGTAAATGGCAATAATGTGAAACAGGGTAAAATCACATCACTGGCTTTGCTGATGTATTCCCTGCCCATATGGATCCATTTATTACTTAGACAGTATCAAGGAGCAATTCATCGATTAAAGTGTTAGCACTAAATTTTTTTTTTAACCTATGTATAAGTGTATTGAATATCCATTTATGTTTTAGAAGATGATGGAAAAATTAAGTCAAATTGATTATTGTTTTCATCTTCAAGGATGTTATAGTCTAGTAG
Source organism: Aselliscus stoliczkanus (assembly GCA_033961575.1). Classification (NCBI taxonomy): domain Eukaryota; kingdom Metazoa; phylum Chordata; class Mammalia; order Chiroptera; family Hipposideridae; genus Aselliscus; species Aselliscus stoliczkanus. The sequence continues at coordinate 65,657,921 of CM066730.1, read as the reverse complement.
AAAAAATGTATAATAAATGAATAACGAGAGAGAGAGAGAGAGAGAGAGAGAGAGAGAGAGAGAGAGACAGAGACAGAGAGAGACAGAGAGAGACAGAGAGAGACAGAGAGAGAGAGAAAACAGTCAAGTGCATAGGAATTCAGAGGAGTAAGTGGTAATTGTCATGTCATTGATAGACATATAAGACTTTCCACCCTAGAGGCATTTCTATTGCCATCTGAGGGATAGATGAGAGTTAGTCAAATGGAAAAGATAGAGGTGGGTATTCTAGGCAGAAGGAAGAGCAAAGACCCAGATGATAAAAACACCACCACCATTTGCTCCCTAAATAGGAAGAGAAGACAGGAGAACATTGGATACCATTAGATTTTAGACATTATTCTAAATGGGGGACCTGAGATAAGGTAGAGAAGACAGCAGAAAGTTATATTGTATAGGTAAAACTGATTAGACTTAAAAACTTACTGAGGGGCAAGACACTAGCAGTCCAATGTAAGTCTGTGGTTTTAATCCTGGGTGACCAGGAGAATGATGCTCTTCTCAGAGAGAGGGACTGTGAGGTTAGGAGCAAGGTGGTTTGGAGAAGGAAATGTGATTTCAGTAAAAGGATGTTCCTGAAGAATCTGCCCAAGCCCAATGGTTTAAAGGAATATCTAGCTTTCAGCCAGGGTGTAGACTTAATATTTTGGGGTTTTAATCTACATACAATTCCCAGAACTTCACGTTTGAGAGAAATTTATAAAATCACCCCTCAGTCAGTTGATATTATTTGCTGCCTTCTACTATTTTGTTAAATGGGATTACATAATAACTTACTATTTGCACTTATTTTGTTTACTCCTAATGCACAATCAAGAAAGAAAAGAGCTGTGCAAAGAAAACCCCAAAATAGGCCATATACAAAGAAGCAGGAGCTTAATTAAAAGACAAAAAAGACATGTTGAGGGAGCAAATCGAAACCTGGGTGAAGGTAGCATGTGATGATGATAGAAAACATTGACAGTCAAACTAGATCCATTTGATGATTCGAGCTCTGGAATATGAGACTCAGATGCCATTTCAAACGGATCCACTGTAACCAGCCTGGGGATCACTTCAGCAATCTTAGGGAGTTCCTCTAACTGGTGTCAGAGCTCTATGTTTTCTGAAAATTTCCATTGACAGTCTATAGGGGCATAAGAGTCTCCTGGATGTGGAAACCATGCTGGGAAAGGCTGGACCTGAAGTGTGCATGTTATTTAAATGGAAGAGTGGTTACATGGAAAAATCTCAATTATTTTGTTTAAAAGAGAAAAAAATACGTTGTTTTAATTACTCCTCAAATGTTCTTTAGTTTTCGACCTAAACCCTAGTGAGATTTCCTTTCTTTTTAAGCAAAAAGACTTTAAAGAGTGCTTGAGTTCTTTTACAACTCTCAATTTCAGTTGTCTTTGAGAAAGTGGTAACAAGAGAGAATCAAATAACTCTCTGACTCACATAATCTGATTAATGGACTAGATATTCATGATATTATGAAAGTATAAAAGCTATAGGTTGTCTCAGAACTTGTTGATCTTACTTCCTTCTAGTTCTGAGGTTCAGTTGAAACAGATCTAGGCTCACGTTCTCCCACCTAGGTCTAACTGTATTTAAAATCTCCACTCTTATTTTGAGTTCTGCATCAAGTGCCTAATGGAAATAGATCAAAGGAATTTGGTATTACAATGGGAGCTGCCTAGGCTGGAAGCTTCTTAAATATTTTATGTCAAAGGGAGCAAACATTGTTCAGAACGGGGGACTGTGATTTGAGGGCAATGAAATGGGGAAGAAGAGAACCAGAAGCATAGTGATTGCTGCCAGTAAGATGTCATCCTCTTTTAAAATTTTTAAATAAAAATTGTATATATTTAAGCTGTATGACATGATTTGATAAACATACACAGAGTGAAATGATTACTGCAGTCAGCTAATTAACATATCTTCTCACAGAGTTACCATTGTGCATTATAAGAGCACATAAAATCAACTCTCTTAGCATATTTCCAGTATTTTATACAGTATTTATAGTTATCATGCTGTGCATTATGTTTCTGGACTTATTCACCCTACATAACATCAACTCTGTACACTTTGACCAATATCTCCTCATTCTCCATACCCCCACTAGGTATTCAACTTTTTTAGATTTCACATGTAAGAAAGATTATTCCGTTTTTTTCTTTGTGTTTATTTCGCTTAGTATAATGTCCTCTAGTTTCATCCATATTGTTGAAAATGGCAGGGTATCCATTTTCAAGGATGAAATATATATATAACAATTTTTCATTGTCCATTTACCTGTCAATGGACACTTAGATCATTTTCATATCTTAGTTATTGTGAATACTGCCTCAATGAACATGGGAGCCCAGATACCTCTCCAATGTACTGACTTAATTTCTTTTGTGTATTTACCCAAAATAGGGATTGCTGGGGTCATTCTATTTTCAACTTTTGGAGGAAACTCCAAACTGTTTTTCATGATGACTGTTCCAATTTACACTCTCACCAACAGTGCACAAGGGTTGTTCCCTTTTCTCCACATCCTTGGTAACAGTTATCTTTTAATTCTTTGATAATAGCCATCCTAACACACGTGAGGTGATATCTCATTGTGATTTTGACTTACATTTCCTTGATGATTAGTGGTGTTGAGCCCCTTTTCATATACCCATTGTCTTTTAAAAAAAAAGTCTATTGGGGGTCTTTTCCCATTTTTTAATTGGGTTGTCTGATAAAACACTTTATATGCATTGTTATACCCAACCCGATAAGTTTTTAGGTATACTAAAATGACCAAACGGTCCTTTCATGTAAAACATTGACAATTCACACTATAGTTGATCAACTTGAATTCTAATCATTATTCACATTTGGCAAGCACTGCTTTAGCATGACCTCCTTCAAACAATTAGCTCACACATAAAGCCATAGAAACAGAGTTTTTCATCTGCTCATTCTAAATGACTGGGGAGACATCTCCACTGGAAGATAAATGGCTCCGGCTCTCAGTATAAATGTCTCAGCAAGGCGGATTCTTTCCTCATCCTAGATCACTCCATTTTTGATTATTCTAACTGCCTGCTTACAATGGTTGACCTCTGACATCAGCTGATATTGTGAATGGTGGTAGCAGCCAATCCCAGACTTTACTTACTTCCTGTGATCAAACCAGTAGCTGACTCACACTTCTATTACTAGGTAGCAGCAGGCAAAACAATAGGCATATGTTTGAGTGAATAGCGAACATTTTGCCCAGGGAGTGGAAGGCAGGGGTATACTCCCATTCTATAAAAATTAAAACACCGATCCAAACAAATAAATTATGGAAGTTGCCAGGGTCAGGTCTTCAGATCTGGACGTTACTTCATAAAAGCAACACCTTTCTTGACTTTACCTGAAGGTTCAGAAGCCAGACTTTTGACTACTGGCTGGAATGGTAGGAAGAGAGGATGTCAGTTTTTACTCTTGAAATCTCATGACACAACAATAAACCTGTAAATGTATTTCTGTTTATGATTTTCTTTGTTATAGCACCTTTTTGAATGGAAACTAATGCAATTTTCTCTTCTTTCAGTAGAAAGAGTTTGAGGTAATTTTTTTTTTTTCCCCCCGAGGGCACTGTCATTGGCCCTCATATGTGGGACCCAAACCAGGGCCGCTGGCTTCCTAAGCCAGCGCTTAACCACTGCGCCACTTGGGCGGCCCTTGAGGTAATTTTTGATTTGGATACCTATCTTGAGGGTAGGGAATTTGACAATTACTTACACTGGAATAAAATTTCTTAACAGTTACCTCATGATCTATCCTCTTATAATACTGTAGAAAGGTCTGCTATTTTGTGGTGTACTACGAAGCCTGTCGAGGTAGAACAATTAGGGTCCTGGCTCTAAATCTCTGTGCATGGACTGGGGAGAAAAATCTCTTAGAATATTAACCTTTAGGGTAAAGAGGAAGATGAATGCTTTCCTCAAATGGTATGCTAGAACTTTAAAGAAAAATAATTTGTTTACTGTTCACTCTCAACACATGCTTACTGTTTTGCCTGCTGCTACCAAGTAATAGAATTATGAGTCACAAAGCCCCAAGGGATGAGAAATATAAACTTCTTTATGTTTGTTCAGAAAACTCTAGGAGAGTAAAGATTGCAGTTTTCTATTTTACAAAAGAGTAGATATTTCCCACTTAACAGAAGTGGGTTTTGCTTTTAAGGGTAGCATTATCTTCTGGTGCTATTCAGAGTACTGGACTATCCCCACTAACTCAGTGACCTCAAGATCTTTTACTCCATTCTGACCTTTGCCTGCCTTGAGTCTAATCCTGTTATCTGCCTTCTTCCTATGGAAATTACCAGCCCTCATCCACACTGATGCTGCTTGCACAATCAACAGATTTTAAATCTGACTAGATCTTTCAGCCATTTCCTTGTGCTGTTTTTTGTCTATAGTTAGTATAGTTCAGGAATGTTATTAGAAGTGGAGGACAGAATTAGAAATGGCGTTCTTAAATCTAATCTGAATTCCTAATAGTTTAGATGCTATGAATAAGTCTAATGATCTCAGGTGAAAGAAGTTTGGGCTGAATATTTCTAAGTTCACACTAGGAAAAATTTCTGAATATACTGTGGCTTTGGTTATGTAACTTTTCTATGTCTAAACTCCCTTATTTATCTATGGAATATTAACAATCACTTGAACTCTTGCTGCATCATTAAATTCACAAGATGCTTCAAAATTCTTCTGCAACGCTTGGCAAGAAGTTTTAGTATAGAAGTCAAATTCATAAAATAAAAATGTTATTATTTAGCCACTATCCATTTTTTCAAAGATGACAACCACATGGTAGCATCTTGAGTATTGATTTAGATGAAAGGACTGAGTACTTTTGCCTTCACAGTCTTAAAATACTGAAGCTGTTTTTCACACCCAGCAATTATTTAGAATGCATTTTTCACCCAACTGGTGGTCCGATCACTGCAGCATGAGCAAATCCATATGTCAAAATGTCAGGAGAGCCGGTGAGACCACCTCTGCCAAGGCTAACCTCAGGTTTTTATTTTCAAAGACTAGCACTTCTTTCTCTTTTAAGAACAATGCTTGAAACGAGGAGCACAATCCACAGGGTGTTTGGTTGGTGATCATAAGGCCACTGCGGCCCACTAGCCATAGGTCTCCCCTCTTCTGCTGAAGCTGTAGACACAGCCCTTATTAGTGTCTTTTTGTCCTAAGAATCAGTCCCACTGTGGTTCAGGATGAGAAAGTCAAAGTGTGAAAGTAATTTGTTAAACTAGTTGAGCAAGTGATTCCTCAGGGACTCACCCCTGACCTTTTCAAGGGCAATATTTCCATAAGGAAATTGGGACTTTTTTTTTAAAATAAAGATAGCTAATCCAAACTTTAAAGATATTGGAATGCTAGAATCACTTTACTGTTCTTTTGCTTTAATGTCTTAGATTGACTGTCATTGTGCACTCAAGTGTACGTGCTTTATTTGATGATATAGTCATGGCTCTTTAAATACCAATGACCATGGTTTTGGAGTATAAAATGACAGTTGGCAAATATGTAGTCATTATAAAATAGAGACACAACACTAAAAATTCGTTATTTTAAAATTTATGGGTTTAAACATTATTAACTTAGAATACATTGTATCTGTTTAAAAATCATAATTATGTAATTATGGATCTTACATTTTCCTTGGAGAGCAAAGTACTTAAGTACTTTACTGGAAGAATAGGCTTTTTTTGTGTGTGTGAGAAGAGTAGGTATTTTTAAAAATAAATGCTTTATTTATTCAGTGAGGTTTTTCTGGTAATCATGGGACATTCTCACACAGTCTATATTTTACTATTTTTCATATGTTTATTATTTATATTATTAGAGAATGGGTTGTCCTCAGTAAGATACAGATTTTTAGTATTATATTTTTAGGGTTTTTGTTTTTTTGGGATTTTTTATTTTGTTTTTGGTGGGTGAGAATTGGTTTTGCTGATTAATTCTCATCTTGTTATTCAGATTTTCTAGTGGGTCCTCCCCTTGTGCAATGGCTGCCCAGGTGAGTAGTATATCTTTGATCATGAACCAGTGAGGACAAGCAAAAGTAAAGTAAATTGATATTGAAAGGCTTCAGCTCTGTGTAAGGCTGTGGGGTGGGAACTTAGACTACTCACCACCAACACTATCGAGGTGGTTGAGCACTGATTATGTGCACAATGCTCAGTACCTTAAGTGCATCACATCATTTAATTGTTACAACTACTCTCTGAAATAGGCATTAAAATTCCCATTTTGCAAGTGATGAACATAAAGGGTGGACAGTTCATTAAATAGCAGAACAGCGATTGAACAGAACCTGTATTTCCCCACATGTGTTCTGTAGAGCACAGTCAAATTAGACAAATCCTAGAACAATAGTAAGCCCACACATCAAAATATTTGTTGAACGAATGAATAGACTCATGAGAACTCACTGTCATTCAAACTTAAAATATTAATCATGTGCTTATTTTTTGGATTGTACTGATTGTTTTCACATATGATGATTCATTTAATCCTCACAATAGCTTATGAGATTGGCTAAATTATTCTCATTTCATCTATAAAAAAATCTGAGATACAAAAAGTCAAACAAACTTGCCAAGATGAAACAGTAAATTTCACGCTGTAGCTAAAGATGTAAATTAGTATTGTTTCTGTAATGCAGTTTGAAAAATGTGTCAAAATTTAATATCATCATGTCAACCCTACTTTAATTCTATCCTATTTAAATAAATATATATATATACATATATATATATAAAATGATATTTAACACAGTGTTTTTTTATAGTTGTGACCACTTCGAAATAATCTAAATACCCTAAAAATAGAGGTCTGTTTAAATATGTTATAGTACATGTGTACAATATTTCAGTGTGATGATGTGGTAGGTCCATATTTATGGTGAAAGAGGTTTATGATACAGTATTAAATAGAGGAGGTCGCAAATAGTGTATATTTAATTGTTTAGGTACATATAACTATGAAAAACAGTAAAAACATTCCCCCAAATATTCACACTGGTAGTGATGTAACATTTTATCTTAATTTTATTTTCCACACTTCTCTTGTATGTTTTTGCAATGAGAATATACAGAGGATCTACACTCTCTTTTTCAAAACCAAGATGGCTAAATATATTTTAAAATTGGGAAGTATTTGAATTTGGGAATGTTTCTGTGGTCCATATACTTTATACTGAGATACATTCAGTGGGGTCTGAGATAGCCTCCTAAAATCAAGCTCATTAATGCTTTGTAGGACAACGTATGGATATTTACAAAAGTAGCACTGACACTGTTTTATGTCAGTTCAGATCAAGTCAACTTTTGTCAGAAAATGTGTTGCAAAATATTTCACTTTTCAGAGCTTTATTATTTATTATATGTTTGGAATTTCTGGTAAGGAATTGCTTATTTGTATTAATTTTATAATCAGAGAAGAATACACTGTAAATATATATTTAGAAAAAGAAGTAGCACCTGTCACCCTAAATTTGAACCATTAAAGCCTCTCCTTTGCTAGTGCTGGCATGTCAGTTGATAGGCAGGTGGATGCATGAAAATGAATTCGTCTTAGAGGGCTTTTTTTTTTTTTTTCCTGTATCTGCAGGATGCAAAAGTTATATAAAATCTTTTAGTTGCTAATGAAATATTACTTAGGGTAAGTTAAATCGGTTCTTGATAGTTGTCTTATATTGGTTTAAAATGGAGGGAGAAAGAGTGTTAATTAAGTATGGGCTATTAAAAAGAAGACAGTATTAGTGATTTTGGAAAACTATCTTCTGCAACTGACATGTCAACAAATTGTCTCCTGGGAAGAAAGTGGTTTTGCAGGCTCTTCCCCAGTCTAACTGCGTGCTTAGCTAGGTGGGGGGTTAATAAGCAACATCTGACAGTGGCAAAAGTAGTCTGCCACATATCCTACCATTCGTTTCAAGATTGCTAAGCATCTGTTTTTTCTGGTATCATTTTGTTAATCTCCTTTTCAAAACAGACCCAGGTCTATAAACAGAAATCACATTTTCACACTTAGGGATATAGATTAGATAGAGTTTTAGAATGATTTTTACCTTGCCAGCTTCATGTCCCAAGATAAAACTGAAGTGGTTACTGGGGACTCAAACTGCCCCCTCAATTTATGGAAACAAAAACTGAACAAAATGTTGCTTTTGTTTTGTTGCTTCACTTCTTTCCTTTAGGACATTTCTTTTCACACACTTAAATCTTTTGTGGGTGAAATAGATGGAAACTACAGAGAAAATGTAAAAGAATATCAAGATCACCCACAATATTTCTGCTCAGTGTTTTGGTGTGTATCCATTTATTCATTGATGTGTGTGTGTGTGTGTGTGTGTGTGTGTCTAACAGACAAATATATATATATATATTATATATATATATATATATATATATATCTAAACACATCACTTAGTATATTAACATGTTTAATCTTCCCAACATCTACCGTTATTCTATAATACAGTTATGCTTTAATTTTCTTTTCTATAAATGATGCAGTAAATAATGATTGTATATTTATATTTCTGTTAGTATCTTATCTCCTGGCAAAAAAATTCTGGAAAGTGGAATTACTGATCCACCTATGATAAACGTATTTAAGGCGGTGCAGCACAGTTACAGAGTGCAGGTTCTACAGACAGCAGTGTGCATTTAGATCCCAAAGACTCCCGTTTCTAATCTATTATAGAATGATATAGTAAATACTTCAATTTTCCAGTGATCAGAATGGATAAATCTCTCAGTATTTTGTTTGGAATTAAAGGAGACAATACATAAAAAACATTTAGCAACAGATTAATGTATAAACAAAATGCAGTATACCTACACAATAGAATATTATTTAGGCATACAAAGGAATAAAGTATCGATACATGCTACGCTATGGATCAACCTTGAAAACACTATGTTCATTATATAAAAGCCAGTCATAAAAGACTATATACCATTACGCGTACATGATTCCAATCACAGGAAGGTCCAGAACATGGAAATCTAGAAAAATAGAAAGGTTAGTGGTTGCTTAAGTCTGGGGCATGGAAACAGGAAATATGAGGGTGTAGCTAAAGGTACTGGATGTTTATAGAGGTGATGAAAATGTTTTAAAATTCCGTGTGATGATGGTTGCACATTTCTCTGGATACTAAGAATAATTTTTAATTGTATGCTTTAAATGGGTGAATTGTCTAGAATGTAAATTATATTTCAATAAAACTGTTTAAAAAATTCAGTCCATGGCTACTTTTTCACACGATTTTTAATTGTATATATTTTCATTTTAAAATATCTCTTTGCTAATATTAGAACTTTAAGATTTTATTGATTGTCAATTAGTTTAAATATCTTATATATGTATTAGCCATTGTACTTTCTTTCTCTGATTTTTTCTTTATCCATTTTCTATAATTTTAACTGATTCATAAAAGCTCAATAAATTTGCAATGTTTACTCATTCTCTGTGACATGTTGAAAATAATTTTCTGCACATTGGTATTTGCCTATTAATTTCTATGCATTACTTTTTAAGTTATAGAAGTTAGTATAGTAAAATTTGTGTTTTTTAAATGTTTTTCCCTTTGTTTTCTTACTGAGATAGGTTCTCTCTACCTTTAGATCAAGTAATCTATATCTACATTTTCTTCTAAATATATAATCTGATCTGACATTTAACTTTCATGACGATTTTAGGAGGGCAGTCTGTATTTATCAGTCACTTGACATCTTCAACAAAAATGTGCTTGAAATTTTTATGGAAAAGGAAATAATTTGTACCTTACAATTTATTTCATTTGTACATGGAATTTATTTCATTTTTTTTCTTTAATCATCAATTTTTTTTCTAAAGTCTTCTCTTTATAATGAGGTTGTTGATGCTAATTTAATATAACTATACAATTATGAGGCATCATCAATTGCTTTGAGTGGATCTATTTGATACTAATCTTCACTTTGAAATTAACTTTCATCAAGGTTCATGCTGTCTAACTACAGATTCTCTTTTTATAACTTAGTTACCATTAAAAGTGGTACCCAAAGAATTAAGTAGGGTTTAAATCTCTTGGAAGATGAAAGGCACTATTAGACATGCCATCTTTTTGAGCCTCCAATGGATTTTTATCTAATTTATGGCCAAAATCTGTATGAATTTTGCAAGCCTTACATTTGCATGTTAATCCCACACTACTAAGATCATCTTTATTACTCTAGAGATGGTATACCTCTGGTGTTGGTGTGAAGAGGAAAGCAAACACTGGTCTCAAGTTCTGTTAGCATAATTTGAATGAAGAGTCAGCTAATTTCAGTAACCATTATAGAGGGTTTAATGTTGATTTTCATTTCACTTGGCATTTTATCAGACACTTGTAAGGTAAATAATATTGTTAAGCCATTTTTTTTTTCAGGTAAAAAGCAGGGTAAAGATTAAATATTTTAGTAAAAGTATTTTTGCATACAGGCAAAAATTGCTATTCAAATCCTGTGGTTTTACTTTCGCACCTCTCATTTTTTTTTTTCAATATAAAACTTGCCTCTCAACAATTCCATGTATTTATTTCTTCCAATGTAATTGGAAACTACATTTTTATCTATTTCTAATTTTCAAATACAGGCTGAACAAGGATACTTTATAAAACAACCTGCAAAATAACTGTTGTTGTTTTTGGTGTTTCAACATATAACCACATACCATATATTTTTTGAAAAGACTTTGGTGATTATTCTTCTTGGAGAAATCCTAATGAATTCTAATATTCCAGTTATTTAAAGTACATTGGCAATATGTTCTAGCTATGAAAATCACTTTTATTCCTTGGATAGAAACTTGGCTATCTGTTCACAGATAGCCCTTGTACTTTGTGTTTCAAATTTGTAACCTTGGAGATGGTCTAAAGCTTATGCTGAAACAAATCAACCAGACGTTTAAAAAAAAAATAACAATTTTCCTTCATACTGGTTTTCCTTTAAAGAACTTTGGGAGAAAAATATCTTCAAATCATCATATAATATGTATATAATATCAGATTCTGATGTTTGGGTATACCCAAAAATTCATATTAAGATTCCCCACCCCCCAAAAAGCCCATTTTATTCCCTAGGGTAACAGAGATCCAGTCACTGGAATATACCAAACTACCAGACAATCTTTCAGTTTTCTTCTCCATTCTGTCTTCATTATGCTAAATATTTTAATTTCCAGAACAATCTGGGTGACTGATAAAATTATTTTGATTTTTAATCCCAGGTGTTTGGGTGTTAACTGGAGATAATGTGAAAAAAAAATGTACCTTTGTCAATTTAAAGAGCCTCAGACTCCAGCAAAAAGTTAATTACTTCTGAGTTTGTTATTTTTCCAGTAAGTTAAAATACGTAGAATAAATGGGCATTTATTTTCATAACATCATAACCATTTAAAATGTGCAATTCAATAGTGTTTCATATATTCACAGAGTTGTGAAGTCATCACTACAATCAATTTTAGGACATTTTTATCACATCAAAAGAAACCCCATACCCATTTGTAGTCACATAACCATTCCCCATTAAGTCCTCTAGGCCTAGGTAACCACTTATCTGTCTCCATAGAATTGCCCATATTCTGAACATTTCATATAAATAGATGCATACAAGATGTGATCTTTTGTGAATGACTGCCTTCACTTAGCATATTTCAAAAGTTCATCCTTGTCGTAGCATGAATCAGTACCTCATCCCTTTTTATGTCTGAATAGCATTCCATTGTGTGGATATACTTAATTAGTTAATATCATGTTTTCCTGAAAATAAGACTAGGTCTTATATGAATTTTGCTCCAACAATCTACATTTATTCATTTATTCATGTACAAAATCTACATGTGTTCAAACAGTCATGTCTGGCCGGTGATCTTCACTGGGGCTTATGTTTGGGGTAGGGCTTATATTACGAGCATCCTGAAAAATCTGCTAGGGCTTATTTTCTGGTTAGGTCTTATTTTCAGGGAAACATGGTAGAGAGTTGGGTTTTCTCACTTTTTTGGCTATTATGAATAATGTGCTATGATTATTAGCATATAAGATTTTGTATAACTATGTTTTTACTTCTATTGAGTATATATCTAAGAATGGAATTGTTGAGACCTCTGGTAACTGTTTTATATTTAGAGGAGCTACCAAACATTTTCCAAAGCAGCTGCACCATGTTATTTTCCCACTAGCACTGGGCTCTACAGGAAACCTACTACATTAGGACACTCTACTAAGACTGTGAGACATAGCAGCCTTACCTAATACATAGAAACAAACACAGGGAGGCAGCCAAAGTTGGGAGACAAGGAAACATCCCAAATAAAAGAACTGAACAAAGCTCCAGAAAAAGAACTACACAAAATGGAGACATGCAATCTCTCAGAAGTAGAGTTCACAATACTGGTTATAAAGATGCTCAATGATCTCAGAAAGAGCTTCAACAAAGAGATGGGAAACATAAAAAATGGGAACAGAAAACATAAAACAGAAACAGTCAGGAATGAAGAATATAATAACTGAAATAAAGAATGTATCAGAGGTAATCAACAGTAGATTAGATGAAGCATAGGATCAAATCAGAATTTAGAAGATATGGTAGCAGAAAACAATCAAGCGGAATAGCAAAAAGAAAAAAGAATCAAAAAAAAAAATAGGATAGTTTAAGGGGCTTCTGGGACAACAACATCATACATACCAACATTCGCATCACAGGGTTACCAGATAGAGGAGAGAGTGAGCAAGGAATTGAAAACCTATTTGACAAAATAATGTTTGAAAACTTCTGTAACCTAGTGAAGGAAACAGACATACAACCTAGGAAGCACAGAATCCCAAACAAGATGAACCAAAAGATGCCCACACCAAGACACATCATAAATAAAATGCCAAAGCTTAAAAACAAGATGAGAAATCTTAAAAGCAGCTAGAGGAAAGCAGTTAGCTTCCTACAAGGGAGCTTCCATCAGACTGTCAGCTTATTTCTCAACAGAAACTTTGCAGGCCAGAAAGAATTGGCACGAAATATTCAAAATGATAAAAAGCAAGGACCTAGAGTCAAAGGACAGATAAAGAGCTTCCCAGACAAGAAAATGCTAAAGGAGTTCCTAACCACCAAACCAGTGTTAAAAGGAATATTACTTCTTTAAGATGAAAAATAAATAAATAAATAAGTAAATAAATAAATAAAAATATGAAAAACAAAATGGTAATAACTACATCTCTATCATTATTACTTTCAATGTAAATGGATTAAATGCTCCAATAAAAAGATAGGGTGACTAAATGGATAAAAAAACAAGACCCTTACATATGCTTCCTGGATGCAACTCATTTTGAATAGAAAGGCACATACAGGCTGAAAGTAAAGGGATGGAAAAAAGATATTTCACGAAAATGGAAAAAAAAAAAAAAAGCTTGAGTAGCAATACTTACATATACCAGACAAAATAGACTTTACAACATAGGGTATAATAAGAGACAAAGAAGGGCCCAGTAGTCTCACTTCTGGGTATTTATCAAAAGAAACCCAAAACACTACTTCGAGGGGACATATGTATTTTTATATGTTCATTGCAGCATTGTTTACAAGGGCCAAGATGTAGAGGCAGCCTGGGTGTCTCTCAGTGGATGACTGGATAAAAAAAATGTATATACAATGGAATACTGCTCGGCAGGGAAGGGAATGGGTTTTTGCCATCGGTGGCAGCATGGATGGACCTGGAGGGTGTTGTACTGAGTGGAGTATGTCAGACAGAGAAAACAGATGCAATGGGGTTTTGCTTGTATGTGGAATCTAAAGAACAAAACAAACAAACAAAACAGAAACAAACTCATAGATAGAGAACATTTTGATGGTTGCCAGATGGGAGGAGTGGGGGTAAAAAATGGAAAGTAATTAAGAAGTAGAAATTGACAGTTACAAATTAGACATGGGTATAGTGGTGAGCATAACTGCCTTCCAAATTTGTAATGGGTATATAAAGTATAGCATAAGGAATATAGTCAGTAATATTGTAATAGCTATGCATGGTGTCAGATAGCTACTAGATTTATAAGGGTGATCTATTGTAAGTTGTATAAATGTCTAATCACTATGTTGTACATTTGAAACTAATATAATATTCTATGTCAGCTGTAATTAAAAAATAAAAATAAATTATTAAAAAATAAAATAGCCTTTTTATTAGTTTCTGCGAACATTCTATATAGTAATAAAAAAGGTAGATTCTACCATTAAAAGCAATTGGTTTAGATACAATGAATCAATAATATACTTTTAAAATTTATTACATGATTGTTTTAGGGCCACATCTTTTCAAGGTCAGGCAGGGTTGCTGTGAAATGTGTCATTTGTTCTACTAGTCTTACTGGAATGTCAGGACAAAATAGTTCACCTAAAAATCATGAAATTTGCCAGCTTTAATCTAAGAAGATTTTCTTTCTATGGAATCTTTTTTTTAAAAATATAAATGCCATACGCCCTGCAGGAGAAACTGGTTCAATGTCCTTGGCAACAGAAAGCTGTCTGTGGCTACAGGCCAAACTCTGTCTAGCATCACCTTTCCAAGCAAAGTGAGTGTAGTGAAAGAATGGAACTTTATAAAAAGTGTCAGAACAGGGACTAAAAGCATCATTATTATGCATCAACTAGAGACCTCCCCTGGAATGGCTTTCAAACCCAATAACCACAGCCCTAGAGTCTCTCTAAGACAATTTTGAAGTCCAGCAGCAGACTGGACAATGGGTGAAGGTCAAGTCTTCCTATTCCTGCTCAAATTTGTGCAGTTTTTGAATCTGTGTATTTTGGACTTCTAAATAAGTAAAAATTATGTGGCTTAATATTATTTGAATATTCTTATGTAATATTTATGTAATATTTCAAAGTCTTCCTCTTACACTCAACTTTATCATAGTCAAGAAAATAAACTCCATGAAATCAATAAGATATCAACTTGACAAAACACTGACATGTTTTAAAAATATAGTTATATAAGGAAAATAATATAGTACTATAAAACGAAAATATTGTTTGTATCCGATAAAAGGGATTATCACCAATTATGTTTCATTTTATTTTTAAAAGTATTTTAAAGTTTCTACATTGAAAAACATGGTAAGTTTCGTAACATGAAAGAACTATTATTAGAATAAGAAGACAGAGTTCCAAATTAACCACAGAGATTAAAAAGGCCAAGGTGCTAATTCTGGATCTTCAACTAACAATCTGCAATCTTGATCAAGTCACTAAATATCTGTATCAGACTCTACATATAAAAATAAAATTAAAAAAAAGAGAAGACTAAGCGAAGTAGTATAAGCAAGTTGTAAGGTGCCTTCTGGATCTAAAATTGTGAAAACTATCATTAGGAAAAGCATCAGGGTATATTTAGATTCAATTATATCAAAAATTTTGTTCTTCATATCCGCAGCACTTCAGATGACAAAAACAGCAACCTTCTGTAAAGCAAAGTCTGGTCGCTTAGTTCTAGATTGTTAAACACGTATCATAGTCAATGCACATTTTTTAAAATAGGCTTTTTATGGACTCGGCATTGCCTTGTATATGTGACAGTACAAAAGAAATGTAAAATGAATTTCTCCACAATTAATAATAAATTTGCATAAAAATCATATTGCCATATCAGTGAAGACCCATTCATGAAATAATAAGAGTTTAGAATGGCATTCGGTATTATGATATAGATGAGAGAGACTAGGATAACATATGAAGTTACTGCAATCAGTAAACGAATGGAAAGGGAGATAAACATATACTGGTAAGCCTAAGGGCAGATGCCTAATGAATTGTGAAGACAGAGAGAGAACAAAAGCAGGTACTTTTTGTGTTTGTTATCCCTATTATAACTCTTGGAGATCTGAGGGTGATAAACTAGAGCTTGTAAGAACTTATCAGAAATAATTTGCCTTCTATCAAGAAGTTTGAGAGAAGAGAATCCTGTCAGAGAAAGGAAAGCCTCATAGAATGGAAAAACAAAACAAAACCCTCAGTGTTAGTTAGTCTTTAAATATTTCTCTTTCTCCAGTGGCTTCTTTTTCTGGCTTCATTATTTTTTCCCTTGCTTGCTTTCTTCATAAACATGGCTTGCAGTCTTTTGTAAATTTACGAATGATTTGGCTTACTGGCTGCATTTCCTTAAGTAAGAATGATAATCCTTTTTGAAACAGAAAATGCCTTACTCATTGAGGTTTTTCAGTGTTATCCTTGTAAAATAAAAAAAAAATTATTCAAAGTATGTACAAGATGAAATTAAGGATGTGTTAAGGAAATTTACATATCGTGTGCATGCCAGTGTTCCATTGTTTATAATGGTGATGGGTGAAATTCAGAAAGTGTCTATTGTAGCAATTTAGTAGTTTGTGTTTGGGTAATAACCTGGCTTAAGCTTCATTACATGACTGACTTCATTATAGCAAAGCTATGCATACTGCGTCTGTCAGTTAAATCCTGCTTTACTTTCTCAGGCACTAATTAAGAAGTCCTTATCATTCATGAAAGGATAAGTAATAGACACAATTGCTGTCAGATATAGACATATTTAATGAGCTTGGACAACCCACATGTGTATTTTTGGTGACAACCTTTTACTTTCAGCTTCAGAGTCAGAGGCTCAAGTTTTATGTTAAGTGAAGGCTGGCTGACATCAAGAGTTAGGAGAGCTGCTGCTTTCTGTCAACCCTTTCTTAGCTAAGCAATATTCTTGGCCCCATTCCTTTGTGTACTGAAGAGGACTACATAGAACTTATTGGAAATGTCATAAAGGAAATGAAGTTCCTTACTATCAATAGCACTGGTAGATGAGTTGGCAAAAATCACACCAGGTACACAGCATATCATATATAATTTATCAAGGTTTTCTCAGAAATATGTCAAGTAACTAGATGGAACAGCTGAGTTGCTGATGAGTATCTCTACTTTTTGAATCCATTTGAACATATTGTCTACACATAGTCCCCTCTGATGCCTCAGGGTCTTCTTCAGATTCAAGTAGACCTATGTTTTCTCTCAAGCTAGCCTAATTTTTTTTCTTTTTCCCTGACTGCTGGATGACGAAATTGCTGGTAGTCACCATTCAGCCTTCCATAATTATCTCTTGCCTTGATAATCCAATAGGTTGGAAATGAGTAAATTGGGCCAATCCATTGTGAGTTAGGACTGGATGTAATAGGAGAATTCATGATTCTGTGGTAAGACTATTTTCATAATCCTATGCCATTTCTTTTATAGATCATGGTTGGCCCTGAAACATAACACTAAATTAGAAACAATGCGCCACCAAAAAATAAAGCTGGAAAGGAAAATGTTCTGATTGCCAAGGACATTGACTTAACTGGGGGCTTTGAGCCTACAGAGAAAATTCAATACATGAAGTCACTATGACTTATTTTAAATTACTTAACTTTTGTTTGTTTGTTAAACATAGCAATGCCATGCTTGAAATTTTACAAGTATGAAGAATGCCTTTAAATTTACTTATGATTTTTCCCATATTGGTGGGAGAGAGGAGGGTTAAGGGGTTTTATTTTAAGGCTGGAGACTTTTTACAAATATCTGAATGATAGCTTAGATATAACTTAGTGACAGCCTTGATGTAAACAATTCTTAAAACATAGTTGTGGATGCTTGATTATATACAGATGCTAAGAAAGGACAACATTTATTAGAGTATGCAAATAAGAGTGCTACAATGTGAAACAGTAGACATTTATTCCTTTTATGGAAAAATAAGATAGATGTAGGTATCTTAGCTTCCCCTCCCTCTTTTGTTGAAATTCACTAGAGCTCTACCATGATAAATATCCCTTCTGGGAACAAAGTACAGAGGTTGGAAGCACAAAAGAACACTACAGTTAGTTAAATCTGGTTTCAAATCCTAGCTCTGCTATTTGCCAACTGTGAGCACTTCCTGAGAAATATATTTAACTTTTCTGAGTCTCAACTCCTGCATCTATGAAATTAAGATAAATTATGTGCTCACTTTACTGGGTTGAATAAGGAATGCTAGTTAATCCTTAGCAGGCATGTATGTGCTTGACATTTTTCTAAGCATATTACATGTTATCCATTTAATTTTCACAATAATCCTGTGAAGTAGGAGCTAGGATAATTCCTATTTTTCAGATGAGAAAAGTGAGGGACAAAAGTTTATATCATTTTACAAGATTGTAGAACATTTGATATATGAGATTTGAATCTAGGCTTTCTGTCTCCAGAGTCAGAGCAATTAGCCACTATGCTATATAATACTGAGTACTCAGAATGGTATCCGGACAGTGAATGGTCCATAAACATTAGCTTTAGACTTTATCACTGGTAAGTTTTTTAGATGCCCATAAATAATATGCTGTTCTTTCCTGAGTTCAGAATCAATTAAAAGGTAAGCATAAGGGTCAAATGAAGATCTAAATATTACAGATAAACTGATTGGAAAATGTAGCTTTGGAGCTACAGCTAAGTAAGTATGATGATATTTTGTTCCAGATTAATTTAATTTTCCTCTTGGAACTCTGGGAAATAAATGGCCTTCCAGGAGAGTCAGTTTTCTCCCACATGGCAGGGAGGGAACCAGAAGGCATTCATTCTGTGAATAGGTCAGCTCTGGAAAAGAGCCCAGATGATTCCCAGTTATACCTGTTCAACTCCTTTTTTCCAAACTCTCCATTCAGACATGACTATTTTCCTAAGGAAGAACAAGTGAAAGTTGGGGGAAAAGGTCTCCAGGATCATCTTAATGACCCTCCACTGGAAACGGAAAGCCACAGTTGCTCCTCTCCGAAATCCACAACAATTGTTATTTCTACAACTACCACTGTTATTGCTGTGGTTATTATTATTTCTCAACAAAAGACAGAAAGAGTGATTCAAGGGCACCGCCTTGCTCCTTATCTTGGGCCAAGAGCTGCTAAAAAGGAGATAACATTGGTCTTATCTTAAGGATAGACCACCCTAAATTTGCAGAGATGCTTGCCCAGCTGAAGAAAACTGTCTTCCACAGCATGGCTGCCCTTGGTTGCCTCAGGTGAGGCAAGACCATGCCCGTTAGAAGAATGCAGATATCAGGGGCCAAGTCTTGCCCCACAGGAGGGAAAATAGGGAGAACAGCAATGATAATCTTCTTTCTAGATGCCATCACTGGCTATCTGTCTTCTAGCTTAGGTAAAAGCATATCTATGAGAATGCATTTTTAGAAGGCATCTTCCTCATTATCAGTTGGTGATGTTAGCACAGCTGTCTTTGGAAGTGTCATAAACACGGAGTAAGATGTCTTTCCCTCGAAATTATTCTTATGTAGTTCCTTGAGAGACATTTACATAAGCATCTATCGATAAATATATTCATAACTGCCACATTTTCCAAAGAAATGGCATTTTTTCATAGGAACTCTCACAGTGACCAGAGAGAGAAAGAGAAGCCCAGGAAATTAGCCATGGTAATGCTAGATGATATCATTAAAACGAGAGTGTGAACCCAAAGGTGATCTGATTCTTCTTTCTAGAGTAGTTGAAATAATAAGGCATTTAGCGAGAGAGAATCCCAGTGGTAGGCTTGAATGCTATATGCACTTTCAAATCCTCACTCTGGTAGATTTACAAGCCCCCAATTTAATACCGCTCTAGATAGATATTGAAAGCCTTGCCCTGTAGTTGTCAAAACAATTGGTTACCCTTTAAAACAATTATTTGCAGACACATTTAGTTAAGGCATCTGAGATGGAACTAATAGTGAATTAAATAGTGCATGGAAAAAAATCATCATAATGCCACTTATGTGTGGCTTCAGATGCATGAAAGCCAAGCAACTTAGGCTGGTGAGTCAAGGTAAAAATATAGTGTGGATTAGGACTCTGTTAAGATCCAGAGGCTCAAAGTCTAGTCAACTCACCCTGACCCCTCATCCCTATCCTTAACGGAAATCTAAAAGCAGCAAACTTGCTTGACTTGGTCCCAGAGAGGGAAAATAGCCCCTGAAGGGATGCACTCACTTATTTCAATCAGTGAGCTTTATCAGGGTGCTAGGGGCTTGGATTTTCCATCTAGTCTGAGAGCACTAAATGGTCTCCTGAGATATAACAGCTTCAAGTTAAATGAAAGGAGAATAACAAAAACACAGTGAGCTATAGTAGGCTTTTTTGTTTTTTGTTTTTCCCCTCCGCTATACTTTTCATGGATTGTATAACAATTGTCATCTTACCTTGTTTACTCTGACAGCACTTTGGGGGCCCTGTGTCCTTCTGTGGTAGAGGGGGAACATGAGGCAGGACTCCCAGCCTCTTTTCATTACTACTAAGAACACCCTAGAGCCACACAACTATTTATAAACCATGTGATTCTTCCTCATTGTCAAATATAGGGGCATTCATTTATAGTGGGTCTACTTCTTGAGAAAAAATAAAATTTATTTACATGTCCTACCAATTAATTCTTTGTCATTCTCTTTCCCCCATCTTCAACCAGAAGACCTTTCCCCTTTCTGTTACTTCTCATATACCAATATATTTCTTTTCTTCTTATGTCAATATGCTCTTCACATTTTCAAAGCCAAGCCTTATTTATCATTTTGTGAAGTCACTCATCTGTCCATCTTGAATTGACTTCTCTTTTTTCTCTGTGTGTATATAGCCTCCAATTATACATGCATTACGAAAACTGATATTGCCTTGATTTGGCTTTCATTTCCCTCTAAATTTTATTCTCTTTAATCTTTTCATTTCTATACTTCTAATTGTTGCCAGGTTTCTTATCCATTTTAGTAAGTAATTAAGATTTGTAGTGCTCAAAACTTTATAAATAACATATACTTTCTAAACTTTGTTTTTTTCTTTCCAAAGCTCTCCTCTTCTTCCATTACTTTGTAGGATTTCTTTTAAGCATTTAGAACAAATTGCAGGTGTAATGCAATAGGTATTGCCATTTTAAAAGAAAGTTTTAATGTTCATTTGTCCTTATAAGTAAGAGCATATTGGCATGTAAAGGGGAACAGTTTGACACCCCCAGATATGCCTTTTTTGGGGATATTGATTATTGTAAGCTTGTTATGTTTAAGAAACAAAAGACTCAGGAAAAACCTTTGAACTTCCCCCTAATTGCCTAAAAGAATTTAGATAGAAGGGGGACCTGCTCCAGGAAGCAAACTATCAGCATAGGTAACTATAAAAAGTTCTATACCATAATTTTTCCCACTATCATCTAGCTCCACATGTTACTATGGAAGTAGATTCCAAAAAAGTTAAGTAATTTGACTAAGATAACAACTATTCTGTGATAAAGCTGAGAATAAAACTCACAGGATTGGGACCCACTGTGTTAGGAACTTACCTTGACCTAGAACCATCCAATTTCATGTCATATGTAAAACCTCTCTCAGGACATTAAATCACGATTCTGATGCAGTATAAATGCTCAGTGAGTAACTGTGAAATAAAAAACTCATCAATTTGAGAAAGGTATATCCAGCCAACTTCTTATAGAACACCCAAGTCAAAATCTACCCTTCTATGGAAGTAGGTTTCCCCCCATCTGCCTTTATCTCCTCTGAACACTCCCTGCTCTGATTACAGTTCCTTCTGGTTTCATGTGGCACACTAGAATTTACTTGGTTTCATTTTGTGCACTCCAGTAATTTCAGGGCAGCCCCAGAAGATAATCCACTAATCAAAGGTAGTGGTCAGTATCTCCCATTTCTCTTTTGTCTTTCATAGTATTTATATTGGTACTAGGCACATAGACACGGTTTTAGAAATAATTATTAGTTGATTGAGAACCTTCCTTGCATAATGCACAAGAGTTTACCAATGAAAACTTAAATTACTTATCTGAAAAACACTTTGCAGATTATAGAAAATGAAAATACTCATATTTTAAGCAGCAAGAGCTTACCGTCTCTCTAATTATCATACATCATAGCCTGAGCATTTATACTATTCAAGATTTCAATTTTTTCCCCTAACTTCCTCCAGCATGAAAGTAAATCAAGCATTTGCTCACTGCTGTTTTCTACATCCGCCTCCAAGCATCCATTGTAACATATATACTAATTGTAATTATTTTTAATGATTTCTTCAAGTCGTTTGTTAATACGAAGTTCATTTAGCACAAGTTGTTTTTAATATAAAACTCTGGATTAGCATGGCATATCCCATTATTTATAATTGCATCAGTTATTTTGCCACCAACTTCCAGAAATAATTAAACCCATTCTTCTTGATGGGTAATCAGAAAGCATTAACCTATTCCAGCAATCTACAGAGAATGGTCCTCCCCTTAACCTTGTCCTGAATTCAGCTGGCCTCTTCTGTAACTGGAAAACACAAAACTCTTTGGGTTGCTTTTATCTCTTGTCTCCCACTGAAATGTGAACTGCATGCTTCCCTTTCCTATGTTTTTCTTTTCTTTTTTTTTTTTTTAAAGCTGAGCCATCCTACCACCTGTTGGCAGCTTAGCGGCAGCTCAGCTCAGGTTGGGCATCAAACCACTGTTGCTCAGAGCTCAGCTCACACTCTTGAGTGAGCTCTGAACCAACTGAGCCACTCGGCCGGCCCTCCGATGACTTTTTTATCTGGGCATCAGTCAGTGACTGGACCCCTCCTCCACACACACACACACACACACACACACACACACACACACACACACACACCTGGCCTCCTCTCCAGGTATCTGAGTGTGACACCTGACTACAGGGTTAATTCATTGTATCTAGTGTGATATGTTATTTAATTCTGATGTCTGGGCCACCTGTCTTCAATTCCTTCCCCAAACTAATAAAAAGCCAGTTTTCTAGGCTTCAGCTCAAAATACATTGTTTTGGAGGGTTTCACTTTGAGTCTGGGGTGAGCTTTAAATTCCCCTGATACATTTTCCCTCTAGCCACGAATTTCTTGTCTGAAAGGCTTTCTAGAGGGTTGACATCATCTGCCGTTAACTCAGACGCTTTGCCTATGACCTCTATTTTTTCTCAGTTAACCTTTTATGCTGAACAATATCACTTGCTTCTAGCTATCTCTTATTTCCCAGGTTGATCCACATTTTTATTAAAACTCAGGATTTGAGAATTCTTTTTTGGTCTGTAATTATTTCTATATGATTGTTTCTCTATTCCCAGTGTAGGTCACTTTTTACTTTGTACTGAAGTTATCCGAATAAAATATATTTTGTGATTTATGCCTTTGAATGGAAAATACCTTCCCTAATCAATTTTGAAATGTAACATCAACATTAAAAAAGAAATTCATCGTTATTCAATATGGAGGTTAGATTTCTGGCCATTTTAAACTTCTGGACAGAGCTATGAACCAAGGTGTTAGGCTAAATACTCTACAGAATTTCCAAACATCTTAATGGCACATAATTAGATAGCACACAACCTAGTGCTCATTATCTGTCATTCTTAAAACATGTAATCCCGATGATCTCAAGCCATCAAGGAAGTTCTGTTTCATCCAGCAAATTTGGTTTAATAAGGCAATAAATTATTTAATATAGTTTTAAATGTTTCCATTGTAAATTATTACAAAATCTTGAAGTTTGGATTGCCATGTGAATAATGAAAGGTACCCTCCTTTAGCTCCTATGCTTGGACAAGTACTAATATATATTGTCTCATTAAATATACCCAACAAGGTAGATGTCCTTTTCCAGATTTTACAAAAAGAAAATGATGGCTCTGAGAAGAATAAGTATTTGCCTAACTTCTCTGCAGTGGCAGCTAAAGTCTTTGTATAAGTATCTAAATTCCATGGGAAAAGATTGCTCCGATAATGGCTGAATGTGCTCTGATAATGTTTCTGTTTAAAATTCCAGGCTTATTAAATTCCTTTTCAGAATTCTATAGCAGTTAGATCAGTTTGCATTTTCCTTGTAAGAGACAGAACTTTGTCCTCGCCTAATAGGCTGGTAAAAATGTGGTATGGGGGATGATCAGCTTTCTCTTAGTAAGTGTGGTTTCTTTTTTGAGAACCTTCTAACCTCATTCTGGATCTTTTCACAGTAGTGGGGTGTGTGTGTGTGTGTGTGTGTGTGTGTGTGTGTGTGTGTGTGTGAGAAAGTTGGGGGAGAGAGATCTGATAAATTGGGAAGAATAGATAGTTTCAATTGTCCTTAGGTATCCAGGTTGTTAAACTAGTGGCTTGTCAGAGAAGAATTTTCCCTATAACTTTAAATGTTATGTACAGATTATAATTTCTTACTACCACAAACAATAGAATTTATTTTAAAAGTATTCTGGGTTCAGACTAAAAGGGGGTGGGGTGAGGTGGTGGTGAGGGGCTGAAGAAACCAAAGACCAGGCCTCTGAATATCAATATTTTGGAATGGGGGAGCAGGGGGAAGCAAGAAGAACTAGAAAATTGACCAATTGAACACACTGTTTATTATGAGCCTTAATTTTGAAAAATCTGTTCTTG
This sequence comes from Aselliscus stoliczkanus, assembly GCA_033961575.1. Classification (NCBI taxonomy): domain Eukaryota; kingdom Metazoa; phylum Chordata; class Mammalia; order Chiroptera; family Hipposideridae; genus Aselliscus; species Aselliscus stoliczkanus. Next base: position 65,633,421 of record CM066730.1, on the reverse strand, counting down.
ACCTACCTTGTCCAGGTGATTTCAGTAGGACTTTACTTTCTAAGTTACTTAAATAATAGCAGAGAGTAGGTAGACCCCTTAAGATATCCATATGTCTGTATGTCTGTTATCTAGTGTTTTAAAGGTTTTTCCGCTCTAGTCAGCAAAAAGCAAGGAAAGGAAGGCTGTCTTTTTCTTCCTTGTCAGTTGTCAGTGGCAAAGAAGGAAGATGAATGAGGAAGACAAAGGAAATAAGAACGCAGGTTAATTAGTAAAAATATCCTTTCTTCTGTGCCATTTGATATTGGTTGGATTGCCATGAGACATTCATAAGAAGTATGAACTGTTATTGATAGGAAGCCATATTTAGAAACTTGAGATATAAATGAGGCCTTGAGGGTGGTTTGGAAAAAAACAACAAAAACACATCAATGTAAAAGTCAGCTCAGAGTGGCGCAGTGGTTAAGAGCTGGCTTGCAATGCCAGCAGCCCCAGTTCGGGTCCCACATATGAGGGCCAGTGACACTGCCCTCAAAAAAAAAAAAAAAACAACTCATGCTCTACCAGGGCACGTGCATGATCAGCTTTACAAGTATACTGAAGGAGGCATGCTTAGTTAGTTCAGTCAGGCTGGCATTAAAAGTTCCTCCAAAACACAATCAAAAGAAAGCTGTTGAATTGACATTATGAGTGTACGGGTTCTATTCTAAGTGATTTCCATGTATTTATTCATTCAATCCTTACAATTACCCTATGGAGATAGGTAGTACTATTATTTCTGTTTTATAGATGAGGAAACAAAGGTAAAGAGTTTAAGTAACTTGCCCAATCAAGACACTCAGTAAGTTGTTTTACAATTTAGATATACGCAGTCTTATTCTAGAGCCCCCAAATTAACCACTATGCTCTACTGCCTGGGCTTTTCTGAACTCCCCAAAGCTCGATGCAACTCCCAATTTTGGCAGAGCAAGAATGTACATGGTAGTGTAACTGTTCCTGCATTTTCTTGCAGACCAAGAGGGCTGTGTTTCAGCAAACTCTACCCACTGAAGTGCAAAAACATAAATAAACAAAACAGGTAATTCAAGGAGTCTTCTCATCAAAACTTCAGAGTAATGAGCAGCTCTTGGGAGACTGTTGACATTGGTTCCATGAAACTCCTCAAATAAAATGACTTCTTTGAACCTTACTTAGCACTCATAATGCCCCTTCCCCAATTCTAAACCAGCTTAATGAGGCAGAGGCAATCATTACAGCCTAACAGAAGGGGAAACCCCTTATCAAAAATATGTCTAGCCATGAAGCAGCCACAGTCTTGTTGTATGCTGACAGTGTTTTCTAAGTATAGGCTGTGTAAATCCTCTTATCTAACAAATCTTCCAAACCCATACTAAGTTACTATCCCTATTCTTTGAGTACTTGTTTTCTTTTTTTTTGGAAAAAAAACAACACCATGAATTTCCTCCTCCCTTGATGTATTTAACTCTTTCCTCAATTCAAGTGTCTCTTCTATGCAGCTAACTCACTCTTTCACTCATACATCCTACTATTTGTTCTACATTTTTGATACTTGTGTAATTTCACAATATCATTTTTCCAGGAATCACATGTACTTTCACATTCCTGAAGGTTACTATAAGTACTAAAAAATAAAGCATACACATAAAAAACAAACAAACAAAACACCAAGATAGTCAATCAAGAGGCTTTTCTTTCCTGAGTCAGTTTTTAATCAGATCTCCTGTTTTTAATTCATTTTTCAAAAAAAATGATTTTTATTTCCTACATACTTTAGAGGGTGGTAATTCCCTTGACTACTAAAAGCATTTTTGAACTGTTTCTGCATAATTCATACTGAATGTAGTGCTCAGATGCTGACATTATTGGGGTATGCATATTAATTATTTATATGCAAATTAAGAACCATGGGATTCAGCACTGCTGGAATATATAACTCGTGCAGCCTTTTCTAAGGTAGTACATTTCTTGTACCCTTATGTTACCATTTCTTTATATAACATTTTCCAATTCACCAAAACAAATGTCTAGTCATATTAAGATCTTAACTTTTGCATTAGCTAAAGCAATTATGAATCTGAGAAGATGGAAATTGTTAATATACAGCAATTACAGTTTATGGCTCATCTTTTTCAGTCCCCAAAAGCAGAAATATATGACTTTTGAATGTTTTTCTTTACGAATCGTATATTTCAAACACCTCACCTCAAAGTCTATGTTTTTCATATTTGAACATTTTCTGTTTATACCCATTGATTTCCCCCTAAAGCAATATTTAGAGAAACATAATCCCAAACTAAAGATGCAATGAGTTCACTTGATTATGACCTTCAATACTTATTTCCACAGTGTAACTCCTTCACTAATGGAGATAAAAAGAATAGAGATAAAGGCAGAGGAATAATCATCAAAAGCAGCAGTCTCAGTATACATTATATTCCAAATATCAAAAGCATTCTCTGGAATAGTTTTAGAGGTAGAAGTCTTTACTTGAACTCTGAAATTGGCACAATGTCTCATTCTTAATGTAAGGACTCAGCCTAGACCAAGAATCTCTGAAACTGGGAGTGATATCAGGAAGTACTTCAGTCCTATAACCCCTGGAAGGCTTATGTGACAATTTTTAAATTGAAGTCAAGGGTGACAGGAAAGGAAACAAGTGATAAGATAAGCTTGTGAATCTTGTGTATCAAGGTATATTTAGAAAAATGCTCCCATTATTCTGGATTAATATCTGGGTTTGTAATTCACCTTTTACTGGACCTCTATGGAATTTAAGTGGAAGAAAGTTGGTCTTTGGCAACAATATCACTGTCATTACATTTTGTATACTCATTTCCTCGCTTCACAGGGTGCCTTTGCTAATTCCCCCAGCCTCCAGCCATATTTGTTTCTTGTCTTTCTCCACGGTTCTCCTATCAAAATCTGTACTCCAAAAAGACCTACACTTAGGTATTTAGAGTAAAAATCAGACTGAAATGGAACACATCTCCCAGCTCATTTTCACAGAAGCAAAAGGTAAAGCCTTAAGAGGAGAAAAATATCTGAGCTGCTAAAATTTTAAGAAACAACATGCATATGAGAGATATATGCTTCACTCAGATAAAGCCTAACATAGCTGCTTCATATGGGATGGATAACCTCATATAATAATTATCCTGGTTAATAAGATATATGAAAAGGAGGACCAGTATCTCTGGATTCCTAATATCCTACATGTGATGAAATTTCACATAAAAAGTATACCATTTAATTTGGAAATCAAATATATTAAGTAAAAGAAATGAAAGCAAGAAGTTAATTAAAAAAAAAAAAAAAGAAGTCTAAGCTCAGAATTTACCCCACCTTGTCCCTTAACTAATGCTTCCTTATCTAACAACAGATGTGTCTTCACACCTGACAAGACATCTTTTTTTTTTTTTAATGTCTTATTATGACCTAGTTCAGGACTTCATCACTTGAGAATTAGATTTGTTGACTGTTGATAAACTGGACTCCTTGAACTCATCCTCTACAACTTAATCAGAACATCAGCAAAGAACTTCAGAATATGCCTTCTTAACAGGGAAAACAAACAAACAAACAAACAAACAAACACAAAACTACTTGGAATTAGCAAACTGAAAATAGCCAGAGATGTACTGAACATTGTCTAGTACAACTGGTCTCTCATTCCTGTTCTTGATTTTCCCACTAGTATTATACGCCTGGGATTAAGATTCCATGATCTGGAATTCCTGGGCTGATTTTAATTTCCAGTTACTCTCTTTCAACATAGCCATTCCTCAGAAGGCTTAACATAAATTTTCTAAAGCATCACATCTCTCTGAATAGTGGTGTCCTGTTTCCATTTTTATGAATACCTCTATTTTCAAGCTGTTGATAGTGCAAAATATCCCTAGCCAAGTCATACTTCTTCACAGCTCCCCAAAACTGATCCACTCCAGTAACAATAATCTCCTATGAAATCTTCTCTGGGATTTCAAAAATTCTGCTTTTTCACTTTAAATTTTCTCTCTTTTTCTTCCCTTTCTTTTAAATTCTTAAGTATTCTTCAGGAAGGATTATACCAATATAGCTTTTTTTTCCATTTACCTGGGCCTTGGTAGAATCCACAATCTAGTCCTTTATTCTATAATGTCTGGAATTATTTTATGTTTTGTGTCTTGTTTCCCTAACTACATTGTAAGTTAAATAAAACAATTTTAAAACCTTATACGAATTGTATGGCTTTGTCAACTCCAAGAAGAGTGTTATGAACAAAGTAGGCAGTCACATAATATTAGTTTAATTTAAATTAATAGTAAAGGCTCAATCAATAATAGTTATTTGATTTTATTGAAAACAGAAATGGGGATATGGTTCTGAGTGTTAATACTGGATAAAAGTGCTTAAGCTTTGGTCTCCTAGAAGGAAGTAAAAAGAGAAAGAAAAATGAAGATGTAGATGAAATACTGTATTTTATAGTCTTAGAGTTCAATTTATTTTAATTCAAAAAATATGCATTTAAATAATATTTATAAGCATTAAATTATATAGACAATGCAGAGGTGACTGAGATGAGCAAATTTTATTTTTCAAGGAAACTGTCATCTGAAGGGAAAAGAAAGCCTAGATCAAGGCAGAAAAATATTGGTGTTACAGTAGAAATACAATTGGAAGCTACATAAACACAGAAGAAAAAGGAATTAATTCAAGATGGGCAGATGAGTTATTTCACAAAACACCAGATATGGTTTGGCTTTGAAGTGTAGACAAAATATTGATATATGGGGAAAAGGAATATTTCAGAATGTTAAATGAATTAAACAAAGAGTTCATTAAACTGAAATGATTCCAATACGTTAGCAACCTATGTAAACAACCCAAAACTTAAGCTTGTAATGTCTCAAGTTTAAAAAATAAAAGCCTAAGGACAGTCAATAGGAAACAGCCAACTAGGATTTCCAGGCAACAAGTTAACCTATGGACAGTCAAATAATTTCTTTGCTTCACTTTAGCAGTTTTCTCTACAAAAGTCTCTCCCAAAATATCAGTGGAGTACTCCTAACCACTTCTGGTTTGATGCTGCCTGATTAGAATCCATTTTTGTTCAAATAAACTCTTTTAAAAAAAAAAAAAATTTAATATGCCTCAGTTTACCTTTTTCAAAGGAGTAATAGGTCTTCTAGTCGAGGGTAGAAGAGAGAGGATGAGCAGAAATTAAGGAATGAAAATATGGTTTGAGTTGAGTGAGCTTGGGAAAGTGACTAAAGAATAATACCCTAGGAGAGGAGCAAGAAGGTAAGAATGAAAGGGCAATTTGGTGGTTCCTAGTTGTGACATTGTGATTTATAATAAATATACAGAAGGTGCCAAAAAAATGTTTATACATTTTAAGAAAGGAAAACTATTAAAATTGTAAGACCCAATATAGACAACAAAAGATGAATACAAGTCATATTTGACTTTTGCAATTACAGGAGGTGCTCAAAGTGGTTACCATCCGAGTCCACACACTTCTGATTACGGCGAACTACTGCTTGAGAAATATTGACCAAAGTGTCCAGTTGTATACATATTTTTGTCAGCCCCGGTATATATTTGGTCTTCATCCCTGTTCTTATAACAGAGCTCCTAAAACACTTGGAATTTCCTAAGTGATAATAGTAATAAAGATGTCTTGATAGTCATAGTAAACCCCTTTCAACCATACCTGAGTTTATGTTAATGCGGTGACTTTTGGAAAGCACCTAAAGATGGAGGCTGGTTGCCAGGGGAACCAACCCTGTGATTAGGGTTGGAACTTTCAGTCCCACACTACTGACCTCTGGAAATTTCCAATGGCCAGTGCATCATACCTAATGAAGCCTCCATTAAAACCTAGACAGACAGGGCCTGGAGACTTCCATTTGGCTATTACTGAGTTATATCCTTTTACAATAAACTAGTAATCTAGTAAGAAAACTATTTTCCTGAGTCCTGTGGGCAGCTCTAGCAAATGAATCAAAGCCAAGTAGGAGATCCAGGGAACCTCCGATTTATAGCTGGTTGGTCAAAAGCACAGGTGACAACTGGGACTTGAGAATGGTGTCTGAATTAGGGGAGCCATCTTGTGGGACTGAGCCCTTCATTTGTGGGATCCCAAGCTATCTCCAGGGAGGGAGTATTAGAATTTAGTTCATTGCTTGATGATGTGAAGAAAAAAATACACACTGGACTTAGAAAATTGAACCCATGTTTAACTCTACTCTCGCTTAAAACTCACAAGGATAAAGAGAATGGGAAAAGAGAGAGCAATTGAGAACTCTTGGAAGATGGATAGATAAAATCTGAGTTGACAGAATGGATAAAACTAAAATCTGAGAACTTGCCCTAGATAAGAAAACAAGAAACACATACTATAGAGAGAATTGAAGGCACTAGGTACCTTAAGGGGAGGAACTTAACACTGGAATACCTGATTAAATTCTATATAAGGAGTAGTAAAATGCCCCAGATACCCTCTCAAAGCCCACACCACCAGTCTACGTCCTCCCCCATCCCAAATAGACAGGAGCCTTGAGGCTTGCTCACTGGAACAACAGAACCAGAGCAACTTCATGCACATGGACACAAAACAGTGGATGATAGGAACCACTTAGTTAATAAGGGGGTTATACCAAAAGCTGAATTGAACTGTGAACTTCTCCATCTCCTTCCCTCGTTTAGCTCTCAGGCTGCTGCTACTCTCCCACTCAGCACTTGAAAGAAAGGTAGAAGATCTCTCTTTGAATTAATTTACAATCTCAAGAGAAAAGTACAGTGACATTTAAACATATAATAATAAAACAATAAGTTACCTGTCCTCAGTGAAGGCCTCTGGGCAGAAAGCTTCCAATAATTTTCTCAGTACCTTAATTTATTAAAAATGAATCAAAAGCCAAGGAGAACTAGAAATGTTGAGGAAAGCCTCCAGCATAAAAGACAGAAACTAATAAACAAGTTGGAAAAACAAAATGATAATTGCAGCAGAAGCAATGTAGAACGCAGAATAAAACATCAAAATAAAATTATAATGCATATACTCATTTGTATACAGAACACAATAAAAAATATTAAGAAATAGGTAATCCTTTGGTCTCCTCTAACCATAATTGTCTTACCTGCTATGACAACAGTGCTCAAATAATACCTTACTTTATTTACTTATCAAGTAAACGAGAGGTAAATTACTTCCCTTCCATTTTTATTAAATTAGGTCTGCTATGTACTTTCTTGTATATCTAGATATCAAGCAATTGTTAGTGTCTTATTTAATTCTACTAAGATCTTCCTTATAAAGCAAAACAGTATTTTTCCAAACAATGCTTTGCGCTCTCTAAAGAGCTTCTCTTCAGTTTTCTTTTTCTTTTCTTTTTGTTAGTCAGCCTTACTTCCTAGAAGTCTTCTCTTTGATGGTGTCATTATTACCTCAGATCACTCTAATTTCACTTCTTTAGCCTACGTTTAATAATCATTAAAACTTCATTTTCAGTGGAATGTTTTCAAACAAATCATAGGTTAAATACAGCTCTTATAGATTTCTCCATAATGACACCCAACTGTCTTGTTAGTAACTATAGATGACATACATAATAAAGATCATACTCTCTGGTTCTTCCTCAGGTTTCTGGATAATTTAGAAACCAGCCTGAATGAACCAGCCGAAATGATTTTGCTGATCATAATTACATAAACCTTGTTCCATAAAATTTTATCATTTTCAGCTCATTGTCAATGTACTCATTTTTGTAGATATTCTGTTGAATTATCTCTAACTAAACCATATTTTATTTTTGTGACTTGGGTTAATCAATGAGTAAAATAAAAAATAGTTTGATGTTTAGACTTCTATGAAAGATGGCTATGCTTTTTTTTTTTTTTTTTTTTTTTTTTTTTGAGGGCAGTGTGGGACCTGAACCGGGGCCACTGGTGTCCCAAGCCAGTGCTTAACCACCACACCACTTGGCCAGCTGAAGGTGGCTATGCTCTTTAAGTATTAAGTAGGTGAGCAACCGCCACGGCCCCTGAGTTTTCATGGAAGTGCATATTTACTACCTGGAGATTCAGAGCTTCTTTTTCTGACACCTATTTTATAACACTCCAAAATCCTGGGGTTTAGTCATCAGAATTTGGTGTTTATGGCCCAAATTTGAGCAGTTGGCTCATGAGAAAGAATGAAAATGCTTTACCTTGAATTGAACATCAATTCAATAATTGCAAAGAAAATATCTTATAAAAATGAAAGAGCTAAGAAAAAAAGGTATTATTTTTATTATATTACACGCCTTAAGTTATTATCAGATGCTCATCAGTAGATTAGCTTCTATGCTATTTCTTTGCTGAGGTTTTAGAGTTTAAAGTCAATTTTAGTTAATAATTGAACAGTTCATCCAAAACATCTAAAACATGAGGTGCTCTGAGATGATTTTTATCAAGAAATGGAAACTACACTCAATAAATAGTTTCCACTTGGATATCTTGCATTTCCCTTGACATTTGGTGGATTTTGCATGATTTTAATTGTTTTGTTTTTTTCAGGATGCCACAAAAACATGCTGGTATCAAAATTCCAGCTGAGCTTTATTCACTTTGATTTACCCCATAAGTAGATTCAGTGTCTACAAGCAATGTGAACTGGAGAGTTGAACAATTAGCCACCAAAAATTGTCCCCAAAGCTACTTTTCTCTCGGTTGTTTCTTAGTATCATGACTATCAGAGCAATTACTTCCACTTTTCTAGTGTCGATGTAGCCATATCTCAGCCCCTGTGGCACAAATATTTCATAAAATGGTCTTGGGGTGTTAGGATTTCATTGCTGGGAAAGCACAGCTTCTGATCAGGCTCCTAAAATAAAGGCATTAATTTTATGTATGTAATATCTTGTCTGTAAGCTACAACAGAGGCGGCTTGCAATTTCTGATAGAATGTAAGTGGTATCTCTGGATATATTTTCAGTGGAGGAATGCAGTGGTTTGAATTTGCGGTTTAACCACTCTGTAAACATGGGATAGAATCCCCACCACCCAAAATTTTGTTCAGATATTAATACTGATTATGCCATATGCACACTAATAAGGTATGAAAAGGTTTACTACTCACAGAATGAGCTTTCTGGGGAGAACAGAGTACCTCCCAAGCAGGTCCAAAATGGCTTCAAAGAGCAGTGAAAAGAGACTCATTTGGTTGGGGTTTACACGGTGGTTAAGGATGATGGATTGAGGTGGATAAGGTGGGGCTATTACCAGGAGGGCTTATATGATTTGAACTTCTTTCCAGAATGTATGATTTGAATTTCCTTCCAGAAGGAACACTAGGCTTTCTTATCCATTTGTCCAGGTGTGGGGCAGAAGGAGACAAAAGAGGGGTATAGCTTATAGCTTAAGCAGTCAAACTTCAAAAATGAAATGGAATCAGGCTGTGTCACATTATAGCCTGCCTATCTGCCTCCATTCACTTCTTCATAAAGACAAATCACAACTTCAATATTATGCTTACTGTATATATCCCTGTTTGGCACCAAAGGATGGCCAGTTAGTCAATGACAGATAAAATCCCATGAGAGGGACAACCCAAGCCAGACACGGTCACGTGGGTGCCTGTGGGTGCCAGTGGGTACCAACAGGAGGAATCATGAGTTGACAGAAATAGGGCGTGAACCCCTTGCTTCAGGTCTGGCAGTCTGCCTGTGAAATGACCTATTGATATGACAATGTCTGTTCTCCTTGCATTCTTATCAGTAAGCCTTGGCAGAAGCCCCTGTTTCTTAAGAGGTGCATGACAATAACCTTATGGGACCTCCGGTAATGGCAGTTTGCAGGCATGGGAAATTAGGCCTGAAAGTTAATTCTTGGGTGTGAGACTCACAGACCACAGAAGCTACATTGACCCTTGCTTATGTGTAAGACAATAAAAGGAACAGTCAGGCCCGATTCAGGGCTCCAGTCCACGAGGCTGGGGTCCCCTAGCCCCGAACTGTTTTCTCTCCTATTTTCTGTCTCTCTCTCTTTTCCTTAACCTTTCATCATCCCTTCTCCACACCCACCTAACACAGTCATGGGGGAGGCAACAAGGCTGTTTATTGCAATTTGCATATAACATTTCCTTTCTATTGAATATTCAGCATCAACTTACTGAACATCTTTTGCAAGATTCCTAGACTTAGTTATTGACTGGACTTATTTTTAATTTGTATTCAATAGTAGTTTGAAAATCATCCCATGATAAAGTTGTCAGATAAAATACTGAATAGCCAGTTAAATTTAAATTCTAGAGTGACAACATATTATTTTTAGTATAAATATGTTTCATGCAATATTTGAAACATACTAAAAAAGTATTCAGTGTCTAGATGGAATTCAAATTTAATTGGGTGTCCTGTATTTTTATCTGCTAAATCTGGCAACCCTTCTCCTTGACATAGATTTCCAGAAGCTGTTGAATAAGTTTTGCTTTTATTAATAAGTTATCCCTCACATTTTTTTGTAGACGTATTGAGGTTAAGACCCTGTCATTCTTCTCCATCTTTCTCTGGCAGGGCACATAGTGTGGAGTAATGTTCAATGAATATTTGTTTTATGAGGTGTGAAAAAAACAAAACTCAACAGAGTGAATTTAAAGATCTAATTGGCTTCATTCAATGATTCATGAATTGGGCAGCATGCCATCTAGCAAATAGAAAGGCCTCTGAGAGAGGCTTTTATAGGGGGAAGGAGGTGTGACAAGGAAAAAGAGTGGATTGTTTTAGGCAAGGCCACCTTCCCTTAGGGGATGGCAGGGATGCTGACCAGGTAATTCTGGATTGACTGGTTATAGGTTACATTCCTGGGAGAGCCTAAAACTTCAATTAGGTTGGGTATTAAGTGTTGGTTTGCTGATGTGGGGTTTAGCACAAGTAATTCCATTTTGGGCCGTTTGTCTCTTTTTTAACATGGGCTTTCCTCTGAAAATTTTGTTGTCAGCCTCCAAATCAGTTTTGGAAAGTGTACAATTGTTGTGCTGACTGATATGAGCCTTTAGGAAAAGAAAAAGAAAATACTGGAAGGTGTGGTGTCCCTCCGATCATGCAGTAGCATAATGTTACATGGAACAGAGGTACCACTTTTTATTTCAAAAAAAGCACAAAAATGATGACTAAACGAGGTTGTTGTTTTTTTTCAAATGATGAGACATTGATATTTGTATGTTACATTTGGCTTTTTACATTTGTATGTTACAATATTGCTACAGAGGATGAATTCAAGACCTGTTTTGAGCGAGCTTGCTGCTAAGCTGCTCAGGAAGCTGGGGACGCACCTCTCAAGGCAGGTCATGCTTTGCTAGATGTGGTTTTCACAGCCCCTCATCAGTGGTTATAAGTCATGCTTCATTATCAGGCTCATCCTGCCAGGGCTCTCACCTCTGCTCTCCCCATGATACAATGCAGGCAGACTATCTAGTGGCTCTGATTCCTGAGTGGCATTTATATGCTTGATTTAAGAAAGCCCTGACAAGGAGAGTGATCTTTAGAATACATTACAGAGAAAATGCAGGACCATCAAAGAGAGCCTCCAGAGTGCCCAGCTCAGACCCAAAGCAACTTTAGAGTTAGCATCTCAGATTTCAGGATTTTACCCCTATGCAGATTGAAAATCTTCAGTGATTCCCAGAGTAACTGTTCTTGGGATTTCAGAGAAGAATTGGAAGGATGGCCTGGGAATCAATATTCTTTTTAGAACCAATCCAAATTCACCTTCAAATGACTGTGTGACCATGTGAAGGTATCACTAACAATTTGGCAATGAAGGGGCTTTTATACACACATAAAATCCCCATCGTTATGAAACTTATAGTTAGAGAAATCACAAAACAAAATGGGATCATCCAATATACATTGTTACTATGTAATTAATGCACTGTTTTATAAATATAATTAACATTTATACTTAAAATTCATTTCCATATAAATAAATATGTCATTACATGAACTGTTGCATAGTATCTATGTCATGATTTTCCAAAACTTATTTAACCCATCCCAGTGATAGGATATTAAGATTTTTTTCTCTTTTTTCTTAATTTATAATTAACATTACAATTACTACCCTTGTGCCTACATCTTTGAACACATTTTATTTTCTTAAGACAAATTCCTGGTATACGCACTTAAGTTTTGCAGACATATTTTGAAATTGCCTTGCCAAAAGCTTGTCCTGGGTAATGCTGGCACTACTGTGCAAAAGAGCCTTTCTTTATGAAGGAAGATTATAAAAGATAAGGGAGAGAATCCTGTCTGCCAGTGGGAATGGGAAGTTTTATCCAGAATAAAGAAATTAATCTGGGATTGAAGAAGAAGCATTTATGTGGAAAGAGGAGATGAACCACAGGTAATGTTTTGATATTGTTGTTATTATTCTTTTAAGTCACATCTAAGTTGAAAGAATTTCAATGCACAAACTAGAAAGAAGCCGCATCCTTATTGCTGCATCCTCATTGCCTCCTTCCGTCTCCTGGGGCATCATGCATGGGACACCCCTCTCCTGCAGGGTCAAACACTTGCACACAGTTCCTAGGGAGAAGGGGATGGGTACTTCGTTCCACTCACGTTTTCAGTGATTTCAGATGTAAATAATCTGTTAGCCAAATCAGATTTAAATGACAACAACTTAAATGACAAAAATACACACTTTCCAATACTCAGGTAAATGAAATAAGATGATCAACTCAAATGCAGTTTCCCTGAGCACCTACCTCTAGGAGGACTTTGCAGGCACCTTCTGCTCCTTGCCCTGCAGTCTCTACTCTCCTGTCTGTCAGAGGTACAGACTTCCCTGTTTTCCCACATAGAAAAAAAATGGTCCTGGGGGAATGTGAAGGATCACAGTGGTAATAATAGTTTTCTCCCAATTACAAATAGGTTCTTACTCCCAATACAGGTTGTCTGCTTTTTGAACCAAAGAATTTGTCCCAAGCAGTGCTTGGTTGGGAGAACAAACATGAATAATTTTAAGCCTAAATAAGTTTGCCTTTTTAGGCTTTCCTTTTGTACCCAAAATGCTATTGGGTTGTGGGAAAAGTCATGACATATGTTTTCCATGTTTTTGATTGCAAAAATGCGTCATGACTTTTCCGACAACCCAATATGATAGTGAGCTGGTAAACAGCCTCCTCTTTATATTCACAGTATATTCACAGTAAGTAGAACAACAGACGCTTTTGCTGCTCTTTTGCAATGTAGCAAATTGCCTTTTATACGTGTTTGGGTAAATGCAAAACTACTCCTTTTGCAGTGATCAAAATCTAACAACAGAGGCCTGTTGATTGACTAAGTTTTTCAATTTCTAATTAGCAAATTTTGTTCTTACCTTTGTAGACACTATAAACAAACCCCTTTCCCTTGGAAGCTAAAAGGCAAAGATCCTTTGAATCTCTAAGTTATGACAGATACTAAACAAAGCCAGACTAGGGTTTGATGTTTCCTTTGGTTTAAACTTATGCAGCAAATAAGTAGAAATAACACCTCAGACATCAGTTTCTGAATCTTGCAAAAGGAAATTAACCCCTCTGAAAAAGAACTGCCATCTTCTTCTGAGTGAAGGTTTTTCATTGTAGAGAAATACAATTTTTTTAAAAAGCATATCAACAAAGAACAACAATAAACAATAAAAAAATACAAAAACTTCCATTTATTAAGGGCTTACTATGTATGTTCAAGGCATTATGGTATAGTGAATGCCCAGAGAAAAAATGTTTCTCTCAGAACTCCCACAATTTAACAAGTTGCCTTTTATTTTAACAAGTTGTCTTTGATTTCACAAAGAACAAACTAAACATAAAGACGCAGAAATTTGCTCATGGCCACAGAGTAAGTAATAAAGCCAATATGTGAATCCACATATATTTCATTCCAACTTCTGTGTCCTTTCTACTATCCACATTGTAATATCATAAAATAGGGCATAAGACCAGAACTTCAGGCATCAAATAACTAAATGAATTCATTTTCCTTTGGGCAATTTTCAAGGGAAGAGAGTAAATGTTAAAAGAAATTGAGACACTGTTTAACTTTCTCTACATGGTAAAAATGAGTTTACTGGGGTTTCTTGGGAATTGTTTTATCAATGCTATAGGACAATACTGTAGTCTTGAAATGGAGAGCATGGTAAAATTTGCATTTTAAAATGTCGACTCTTATTCTATGCAAGATGAATGTTGCATGTCCAACAGAGAAGTAAAGAGGTTCTGAATGTGGTCCTGGTAATAGGAAGCAATTGGAGAATCTAGGAGATATTTCTCAGCAAGGTATATTGGGATTTGATGGTAGATTGATTCTGGGGAGTAAAGAGGATGACATAATTAAATATGGGTGTTCTAGCTTGAAAATCCAGAAGAATATGGATGTTACTGTTAGAAATCAAGAGTTGACATACCAGAGAATGTACACCCCCATCTAGGACAGCCCTTAGCAGGGAATGGTTTAGTGCTAGATGACACAAGGCCACTGAGAAATATTATTTAACATCTAAGTACTTGAAATTTGGAGAGAGGTTGTGAGATTATTTTCAAGGATCTGAAGTTTATTTATCCTGGAATGGAAATTGATAACTATAGTGGTCTACTTCATAAAAATTCTAGCTTCAAGAACTGAATCTCTAAGTCCTAGAAACATGTAAATATAAAGTTTGCCTAGAGGAAACACAACTACTTTCTCATCAAAAGTCCAAGTCTAACCATTCTGCTGTAACTGCATGAGGTGAGGACTTTTGGTTCAGTTAATAAAAGCAACCTGTACCAGTTAGGGTCCTAACCCTTTCTTCTTAATTAGCAGTTTTAGCTTGTCTTCATTTATGTAGGTAAATATCTAGGTCAATTGCTTGACTTGGGTTGGGTTCAGGAAGCCATGAACCCACCTATCTTTGCCTCTTTTTAATTCACATTGTTGGGAAGTTGACTCTAACATAGTGGTTTCAATCATATTTGAGTCACATTACATGAAATAAAAGAAAATGAAAGGAAAAAATTCTGGTGCTTTGGACACTATTGGATGCATTAAATCAAATCTCTCCTGATGACATCAGGACATTAGAATTTTAAAAATGCTTTCCAGGTGAAAATGATCTATAGACATATTTGAAAACCAGTGCTTTCAGGAACTGCCATTCTGTAAAGGTTTATACTCCCTTCCTGTTCTTTAATCTGCTATCCTAGTTAATCAGCTATTGATGCTCTGAATACATTAGAGATGATAAATAATGCAGCATATATATTTAGTCCTGATCCTAGTGGGCGATACACATTTTCTCTGTATACTCTCTTTCTCCTCAAACAAAATCTCCCCTTCTTTTTTTATTTTTTTATAATTCTTATGACTGTACTTAATTCATTTTTATTTACATTACAATACTGGCCACTACATTCTGTTTTGGGAAACATTGACCATGGAGTTTTATGTTTTGCAGAATTGAATCTGCAGTGTGGATCCATCAGCAGGTTGCCCTTGCCTCCTGGGGTTTGATTGGCAGGAACACGTTTTCCCGTGGAGGTCTGCCAATACCATTTGTGTACAACAAACAAGGCCAAGTCTCCCGGAAGGTTTTGGGCTGGACGACATGACAGACACTGGCAGAAACTTTCATTATTTAGCACACCATAGTGAATTATTAATAAAACTGCATTGTGAGGACCTAAAATATTGAAATGATACTGTAAGTCTTGTAAATGCTTAGGTTCAATACATTATTAATTAGATCATTAAAGAATATAGTATGCAAGTATTATATTGGAAATAGTCAGCGAAGGCTAACTGTGGCAGACTCTACCTCATAATTTGCATGTTGTACACCACATGTGGAAAGTAATAGATCAGAAGTGGTTGGCCATGTCAGATAAGAGAGGATTCAGAAACACAGTCCTTAAGAAAATAACAGGCATTATTACCCCTAGAGTTTCAAAATGATTTCATAGAGAACACTTCCTAAAAGATGTCACAGGAGGTTGATATGCTGTTATGGACTTCTTATTTACTAAGTACATATTTTCTGATTTTCCTAATTTCTTCCTTTTAAAGTAAGGAACAAATCTGTCTCAAATCAAGGTTTGCATTCTTTCTATGATAATATTTTTATCCAGCCTTCTGTTCTAATGTCACCTTGGGCCATTAAAAAAAGCAATGGGGCCGGCTGAGTGGCGCGGTGGTTGGGCACTGACTTGGGAAGCCAGCGGCCCCGGTTCGGGTCCCACATGTGAGGGCCAGTGACACTGCCCTCAAAAAAAAAAAAAAAAAAAAAAACAATGGACTGAATCTAGAGACAGGATTTTGCCACTGGAAAGTTGTCTAACATCTTGAGCCTCCATTTTCTCATGTGAATAAACAGATAAAAAATACTTCTGTCCGCTGCCTATTCTATAAAATAGGTATAAGTATAAAACGAGTCAGAATGTATAAACATGTTATTCTTAGAGTGTGGATGAGCTTAATTTAGGGTTATGTTTCTTATTGTCACTTTCAGACCGCTGCTCTCTTATACGCTCACCTGAATTACTCTCATTGACATTTAAACATGCTCAGCCTTCCCTACCTAAACACTCATATAAATACACCAACACTGCAGGGCTACATCCTGCTATCATCTATAGGTTTAACTCTCTCACCCCATTTATAGTCTAATTTCCCATTTATAGTCTAATTTCTTAGGATTTGATCGTATATATTGAATCCTCACCACCTATTCCAGTCTGGCTTCCACTTCCATAACTTTGCTGAAACTGCTCTTAGTAGGCTTACTAATTATTCTTCTATGTCATCAAATTGAAGAAATGTTTTTTTGGTCCTTATCTTAATTCTTAGATTATAATGTTACTGAGTACACTTTGCTTCCTGATAGTCTCTCTTCCTTTGAATGCACTTCTTAATTTCCTCCATTTTTATTGAAATGTATAAGCTCATCCTCTTTTACCTGGCGATTAGCTGTTGGCATAGTCACAAACTTCTATTTTCTTCTCCATCTTATACTATTTGCTCATTAGATATTGCCAATCTTCCTTCCCTATCCTTAGCCATGAAATTAATTCATTGCGCACTTCTGACTTTCAGATATCTATCCCCAGCTAAGATACACCCTCTCGGGTTCACACCCACGCAAACCAAAATGATCCTCAAAAGCATCATGTCCAATTTAAAGTCATACTATCCTCCCTAAAATCCTTTTGTGGTTTCTTGTATCAATAAATTGAACCCCACCTATTCACTTCTTTGGACCAGAAATTACAGTTGCCTGTTTACTTTGTACTCTTATATTTAATTTCTTTTTAACTTCATAAAGCTCTAGACTCATGTATTTCTTTGTGTTTTTGTTGCCTATGCACTAGTCCAAGATACTTCTCTGGAAAACCAAAATAATTTCCAAAATATGCTTCAACACCCACTCTGCCACCTTGTTACTGGCTCTTCACACTACAGCAAGACTAATCTTATCAAGATAGGACTCTGTTCACTTTATTTTCCCCTTTGTTTAAAATATTTTAATGGCTCCACACTGTGCTAACGATAAAGATGAATATTTTCAACGTCACCTAAGAGGCCTGTATAATCTGATCAACTCCTATTTCTCCAGGATCACCTGACACTATTCTCAACTTCATTTACTGCCCTGACACTACTAGCATCATTCAGTTTTTCTTTAATAAACTTTATATTTTAGAGAAATTTTGGGATCATAGCAAAATTAAACAGAAGGTACAGTGGGTTCTTATATAGTTCTGCCCCCACACATGCATAGCCTCCCCCCATTATCAGCATCCTGCCCCAGAGTGGTATATTTGTTACAATTGGTGAATGTACACATCATCATCACCCAAAGTCAATTGTTCACATTAGGGTTGGCTCTTGGTGTTGTACATTCTGTGGGTTTCGACAAATTTAAATTGACATGCATCCACAATTATATTATCAGACAAAATAGTTTCACTGTCCTAAAAGTGCTCTGGGCTCTGCTTATTCATCCCGTTTTCCCCCTATACCCTGGCAACCACAGCTTTTTTAGTGTCTCAATAGTTTGCCTGTTCCAGAATGTCATGTAGTTGGAAATACACAGTATGTAGCCTTTTTTGCTTGGCTTGTTTCATTTAGTAATATGCATTTAAGGTTTCTCTACATCTTTTCATGATTTGATAACTCATTTCTTCTTAACACAGATTAATATTCCATTGTCTAGATGTACCACAGTTTATGTACTTGTTTACCTACTGAAGGACATCTTAGTCACTTCCAAGTTTGAACAATTAGGAATAAAGCTGGTGTGAATATCATGTGCAGGTTTTGTATGGACATAATTTTTCAACTCATTGGGGTAAATACTAAGAAATGTAATCGCTAGATTGAATGGTAAGAATATGTGTAGTGCTGTACAAAATTAGCCATACTATATTGTCTTCAAAGTGGCTGTATCGTTTTGTATTCCTACCAATAATGAATGAGAGTTCCCATTGTTTCACATCCTCACCAGCATTAGGTAATGCCAGTGTTCTAGATTTTGGCCACTCTAAAAGGTGTGTAGTGATATCTTATTGTTGTTTAAGTTCACTATTCTTTATTTCTATAATTTTGCTTTTTCCAGAGTGTCATATAGTTAGAATTATACAGTATGTAATTTTTTCAGATTGGTTTCTTTCACTTAGTAATATGAATTTAAGCTTCCTCTATGTCTTTTGATGACTTAATAGCTTTTGTTCACTTATTTTTCCCTTGTCTGAAATAATCTTCCCTCAACAAGGACATTTTTGCATAAGGTTTAGTACTGACTTCAAAAATTCTTTCCTTAGGAAAACCTCCCCTTTATTCTCAGTTTCCTTTATATATGCTCTAAAAACCCACTTTTTCACATTATGTAATTATAAATTCACCAGTTTCATTGATGTCAACCTCTTCACTGGAGTAAATTCCATGGGGAGGATTCAGATTTCTCTTGTTCACTGTGGTCTTCCCAGGACCTAGCAGAGTACAGCCCATCTTAGGGGATCAGAAGTATGTTTTGAGCAAATGAATATATAAATGAGTAAATGCATGAATAACTATTTGGAGGATAATTCAACATTCAGAAAGATAAGATTTAAATAATGTTATAGATATTTTATGTTTAGATTTTACAATAGAACACTAAGAAAATGCAGTGCCAATTTACAAATCCTAAATTAATAACAATGCTAACTATTTGGATTTTTTTGTTATGCTTTTTATACTCATTAAATTAAAAATACATAGCATGTTGGATAAAGAGAATATCAATGCCATTGTATAAATTTCAAAATAAGGTGATAAATATAGTTTTCAGTTACGATATGATTTTTACTAGAACACTTATAACTCCTCAGCGTTTTAAATCATTCTTCTTCTTCTTCTTCTTCTTCTTCTTATTATTATTATTATTATTATTATTATTTTGCTTTTTGTAGTTAATTGGGAAAATGATTTTCTGGTTTAACCTACATCTAAATGTTCAGTGATTTTTCTTTTCTTTTCTTTTTTCTTTTTAATTGCTTGATATTCCTGCCCTTTCATTAGGCCATTTAAGACACTAGCTCTAATATCTTTGTATTTTTGTCTCTAATATGAATTTTAGATTTTTAAATACAAATAAATTCCTGATGGGTTGGTTATTTTTACTATGAATAGCTTAACAAAAACTTTTGGAGAAATTATGCATCTTGCCTTCTTTGCAATATTTTGTGAATGATGTGTTTTCTTACATGCTTAGGGGGTATACATTGAAATATCAACATATGCAATTTAATATTTACTTTTATCACTGAGTGGAATGCAATATTAGGCAACAAATTAGCTAGGAGGTAATACATTGCCAGTAGAGAATGGCTACTTGTCTAAAAAGAAAAACCTTGCATGTCGGCTATTACCTTATCACATTTGCATAGAGAGCTATTCAATAAAACTTTCTGTGATAATAGAAATAGTCTAGGCTATGCTGTCCAAAAACAGCCACTAGTCATCAGTAAGTACCGAAATAGTGGAATGTGGCTACTATGACTAGGGCACTGTATTTTAAAACTTTATTTTATTTGAGTTAAACTTAAGTACCCTCTTGCTGTATCCATAGTACATATCTGGTCTTTAATCACAAAGCAACAAAAACTGAGTTTTTATAGAATTACTGTCATTATCTTTGAGGCAGGCCTGACCAGTGTCTGGTAATTTGGCAGTATTCAAGCATCAGTAGTTACTTAGACCAGAGAAAGATGACCAGTGATTTTCTTTGCTCTGTGGCCATGGAATCAGGTTGGGATTCTGTGTAGGTTTGGGAGCGCTGTCTGAGTCCAGTCCTTAAAGAAATGAGTTAAATAGGAGAGTCTTGATCCCAATAAGCATAAGGAAAGGAAACTATGGAGGAATCAAGCATAACATGGAGTAACATGCAAAGGGACCCTTGGCAAGAGAATGTAATCAGACAATTGGAATATATAAGAAGAGACCCAGTTCCCTCCGTTTTACTACAACAGAACTTTGTGAAAACAAGCAAGTATGTTATTGTTAAATGGGTGTGATAATTTGCTAACTTTCAAATAGTGGGCATGATCTGGGATCTGTATAACTACCTTCATTTACTTTAAAAGGACTAGAAAACTTAGTAAAGCAAATTATTGATAATAAAAACTAGTATTTGTTTTCTGGTTAATTCCTTTTATTCTTTCTGGAGTTTAAGTCATAATAATGCTAAACATTCTTTAAGTCCTTACTACATGTCAGGTGCTCTTAAGCTCTTCACATTTATTCTTACTCACTTTCAAAATAACACTAGGTGCAGTTATGTTTTAAACTCTGCAGAGAAGGGACTAGAAACAAAGAAGTAGAGTGACTTCCTAGAGATAAACAATAAGAATTGCAGACACCCATTTGAATTTAGGCTTTTGGCTTCCAGAGAGGCTATTCTTTATTTTATTTATTTATAACAATTTTATTGGGGAATTGGGGGAGGGGAACAGCATTGGGGACTCAGAGAAGGGGAACAGACAAGTTGCTGTCCTTTTGTTCTTCAGTCTAGTTGTGGAAGACATTGCTTCACTGGCCCATGTTGGTATTACCACTGTGCTCTTCCCTGGTGAGGCAGCCACTCGCCGGACACTGCACAGCCACTCATGGTGGCTCACGGCAGCTCCCGGCAGCTCATGCCAGCTGCTGGCCACTCACACTGGCTGCTGGCCACTCACGGAAGTTTATGGCAGCCCACTGCAGCAGGGGCTGCAGCCTATGCCATTGCCAGGGACTCACGGCAGCCCAGCTCCAGGTTGAGCTGTTGTTCACTATCTTAGCTGTAGAGGGCAGCATCACTGGCCCTCATGTGGGGTCCGAACTGGTGCCCTGCTGCTCAGAGCTGGTGTCCCAAGCCAACTCTTAACCAATGCTCCACTCGGCCGGCCCCAGAGCTGCTATTCTTAACCACTGTTTTTAGATTCCTCCTATATTACACATTTTATTTAATATTTGAATCCGTAGAACAGCACCTGCCTATATAGTGAGATTATAATAAATAGTTCTTAAATAAATTGGAATCTGAACATGCTAAATCACCAAAAACATCTTCCAAACAAAAGCATGCCATCAATTTGGATTCTATTTAAATAAAATGGAAAGAAACTGGGTCACAGGAAAACGAAAGCTGTTTGCCAAAGTCAAAGAGCTAGTAGGTGCCAGAGTCTTGATTCAGATACCAGAGATCAGAGTCCAGTGCCTGGGTTTGGGGCTAAGCTGCCATATTTCCTAAACTATGCAAATCATATCAGCTCTAAAGACTCGTTTCAGCTGTTTAAACACTCATTTTTGGCTAGTAAATTATGTAGGACATCTTTGCACATTTTTTTTTTTCCCCTTTAAAATGTTTTTCTTACTATGCCATGCTTCTTAAAATACTGACCTCTTCTAGGAAGCCCTTTGTGGTTAACCCATGTTCACTTCACTATAAATTCTCCCATCTCTCTCCTGCCACAACCATCATAAAATTATAGCATCTTTGATTCTCAGGTATCAAATACTATAAATCCTGAAGCGCTTTGGAAATGAAGGCCACAGTTCAGTGTTTTGCTAACGCAGCTGTTTAAGAAAAATAGTTGCACTAAAATATATTCCTTATGATTCTCTTAATTGGACTGTTTTCCACATAATATTCCTCCTAAATATATTTCATTTTTCTTTTTTTCCAGGCTTACGTAGTGTTTTGTTTTTGTTTTTTTACTACACAAATGAATTGTAATTATAATTAGACCACCCTTTCTATTTCCTTTCTATTCTTAATCTTTGTCTTTAAATTCTCCCAAAAGTAAATATATGCTCAGGGTACAAAATTCAGGGTTCAGCGCAGTGTTGTAAGGTCACACGGACTGCTTAGCACAGTGCAAATAAAAATGATGGACTGTTAACATAAATTTTAGTTAGAAATTCACCTCACCATGGAAATCAAAGATTTGTACTTATTACAATTTGATGATTGGGTATTATAAATCATTAAGGCATTTCCCTATTTTAAACTCAAAACAGCTTTGTTTCAAATGGAAAGTTTTCCCAGAATTCTCTCCCAATTCAGATTTAAAATCTATGGAAACATTTCAATCATGTTATGCTAATAACAGCATCTGAAAACAAGTCCAAAACAATTTCAAGGGAATAAGCCATATCCCTATGGCAGCAATATGCAACACAGGCCCGTCAAAGGTTGTCTCACTTATAGCTCATTGATTTCTGAAATTTCAAAGGAGACAAATGAAGGTCAATGCATCGAGTATATAGTGGCTAACACAACTACAGCTTCCAGTCAGGCTTGGATCTGCTAAATGATAGCTACCTACATCTTGCCAACATCCTTCCCTCACAGCAACAATAGTTTTCTGAGCTCATAAATTATGCCTATTCCTCAAATAAACTCAATTTGAATACCTTAATTAGGCCAGTAGTGCCTGGAAGCAAAAATTTGTGTGGGGTTTTTTTTGGTTGTTTTCTTTTTTTAAATTTTACAGGCTCTATTTTTTAGAGCAGTTTTGGTTCACAGCAAACTGTATAGGTTTTTACTACTAAAAATACCAAATCAGAAATTATCAAAAGTATATACTTTAGCACTGCCCATAGCTGACTATTAAAATGACCATATTTATTAATTGTAATATTTTACACACCTAACAGTGTCTGAAACGTGATAAAAAATGTTTAGCAAAATAAATTGTTGCTAAACAAATGTTGGTTAAAATTTAAATTATAGAAACGTTATTTGTCTCTTTAACATTAGCATCAGCTTTTTTCACAGACGAGATTTATATAGCTTTGAATCTCCTTAGCTTTCAATTCTTTGTGAGATTTCTTTTCTTCCAGTGACCCTCTTTTAAATAATTATTCCTTTGTTCTTGGACCTTCAAATATTTGAAGAAACAACTAAGGCATTTTATGGTGCATGTATATTCTACAATAAAATCTGTGTTTTCCAGGATTTTACTACATAGAAAAAAAAAGAAACCTCTTGTAAATGATTAAAATTGTATTCTTTTAGTGTAAGTTTTGAAACAAGTTGCTAAATGGAAAGCAAAATTAGAAAAAACAGGATATTAGACTTTATTTTTCCCTTTAATGCCTCCCCAACAAAACAAGACAATACCATATTGTCAAACACAATTAGGTTCTGCATTGACTCTCATATGCTTGTTTTTATTTCATCACAGTGTCTTATTTCATCACATAATTCATGAACATCCTTTCAAATTAGTTAAAATACCGGAGGTGCCAAAGAAAAAAAATGTGTACACATGACTTGTATTCATCTTTTTTTATTAGTATATATTATTACAATTTTAATACAGTTTTTCTCTTTGTTAAACTGTGTATACATTTTTTGCGCACCCTCTGTATGTGCATTAGATTTTCAAAAGCTCTCTAACAAGTCAGGATTCTTTCCATCTCTATCTCTGCTTTTTTTCCAAATGTTGACCTCATTATTTCCAATAGGCATCTTAGTGTGCCTGGAACTAAGATGACAAATATCTTAATTCTTAAAGTTTTGTCATGAAAAAGAAAATGATTCTTTAGTTCCAGCACAAATGAGACAATACTGTGGAAGGTTACAGACGGTCAATAACGGTCTGTGTGCCCATAAGTTATACCAGTCACTGTGGCCAAGGGAAGAGTTCTTTGACCTGTTTGCCTGTGAATAAGTGTCTATTATTCATCCAGTCCAGGGGTCGGCAAACTGTGGTTCATGAGCCACATGCGGCTCTTTGGGTACGTTCTGTCTCAAAAGTTTGCCGACCCCTGGAAGAGCCAATCCTGTCCCTCACAACAATTTAAAAATTATTCGAGGGCCGGCCGAGTGGTGCGGTGGTTAAGCGCCGGCTTGGGAAGCCAGCAGCCCCGGTTTGGGTCCCACATGTGAGGGCCAGTGACACTGCCCTCAAAAAAAAATAAAAAATAAAAATAAAAATAAACATTATTCAAGGGCCGGCTAAGCGCTGGCTTTGGAAGTCAGCAGTCCCAGTTCGGGTCCCACATATGAGGGCCAGTGACACTGCCCTCAAAAAAAAAAAAAAAAAAACAATTAAAAATTTTACAAGTGAAACTATGATAGTTTTATTTTCATTTTCAATTTTACTTCAGAGCCTGTGGCTTGCGAGCCACATTTTGCTGACCCCTGGTGGCACTTCCATCTCAAAAGTTTGCCAATCCCTGACAATCTAACAGCGACAGCCAGGGAGATGGCTTCATTTAAGATGGGGCCATTTCCATTTGGAACATATACAGAGAGTGCCAAAAAAATGTATATATTTTAAGAAAGGAAAACTATATTAAAATTGCAATACTCAATATATACCAATAACAAAAGATGAATACAAGTCATGTTTGAGTTCTGCAATTACAAGAGGTGCTCAAAGTGGTTACCTCAGTATCCAGACACTTCCTATTATGGTGAACTACTGTTTGAGCAATGTTGACCAAAGTGTCCACTTGTATTCATTTTTTTGGCACCCCAGGTATTTGGGTGAGAAAAAGAAAAGGGAGCTGTTTTTCCCCCCAAAAAAGAAGAGTTTAGTAAACCAGCCACTTCAGAGAAATTCAGAGGAACAGAACACCAATCCATTTACACCCATAATAGTTTCTAAGAATGTAAACACCTTTCCCTTTCTACTTATTTACTTTATTATATCTAAGGACATGTCCTACATGGAGAAGATGTATTGCTTTCATTGAAGTTTACTTGTACTTCACAGCATACAACATATCTGTGGGTTTTGACTAAATCTATGTAATAAATTAGGCTGCCCAGTTGTGCACTTCGAAATATCCAGCTGATGGCCTTTCCCCATCTTGCTGTTTAGTTTTCTAAATTCCCCACCTCCCGCCTGTATCATGTGCATTTTCAGAATGCCCCATGGATATTCTTAACCAACTGCCATAATATTCTTCATACAGAGAGTGTAATTTAGCTTTCTTTCCTCCAGTGATCTGTTAATGGATTATTTTTGCTTAAATCCATATAGGGCACAGTCTTTTACGCACAGTGGAAGAAAAAAGTAAACAGGAAAGCAAAATAAATGCTCGATTTTGATTGTATTCTTTGTACCATTCCCATAGAGACTTAAGTAGCCCCAGGGAGAAAATATTGAGCAAGGAAATGAATGAGCAGCAAGTGTTCAAAACAACTCTTAGATTTAGAGTGCAAATCTATTCTCTGTTATTCTGGATAGAAGCATGCCAGCCAAGACTCCTTAAGTCTTAACAAAACAAATGCTCTTTCTTTTATGTTCTGATATCCACAGTGGTCTCCAGTGTTCTACCTTTCCCAGGGAGTATGGATGGACAAGCTTAATCAAATGGGATCCTTTATACTTTTAAAGCTGGAAGACTGAAACAAATCTAACTGTATTTGAAAGAAAATTCCATTGTCCACTCTCATAATCCCCAGGGAAGTTTTCTAGTTAGTCTCTAACAGCTTGATTTGAAAGGGCGAGGGCCATTTCTTAAGCTATGAACTTGTGCATTTCAGATGCAGAGGCACTATAGAGTCAAGCTAAATACTTTCCTTCTGCTTTGGAACTGCTCCATACAGAATGAACACAGGAACTGCAGCAGCACTGATATACTTTGATCACTTAGAAGGAAATCAAAAGTCCCTAAAATAAAGAAAAATGTGGTCATTTGGATCAAATCTACACATGCTGAGAGACCTAAAGAATTGTGACAAACATTAGGATCGTTTAAGGAAAACATGTTTTTCTCTTACACCCATTAAAAACATGTTTCCAAAGATAGTTTAATGACATTGGAAATATTCACTGTACATTTTCAAATAAAAAAGTCAATGTTAGAACTCTATTTGTGTGCTCCCCATTTTGAGAGATATACACAAGCATAAATAACGATAAGAAGAAAAATCTACCAACGTGTTATAATTACTATATCTAGGTGGCAAATTTAAGGATGACTTCAATTTTATCCTTTTAAATTATATGTATCTTCTAAAAATACTGCATCAAACTGATTTGTTAATTTAATAATTAAAAGCTTGGGCTCTGAAGTGAAAATGGCTGTGCATAAATTCTAATTCAGACTTTTATTAGGTGGATGGTATTGAGCAAATTTCATTTCCCCCATTTTTATAATGGCAATACTGGTACCGTTATAATAGCATAGCAATGAGAAGCTGGAATAATGTATAGGGAGCACTTAATACAGTATGTGGCACACAGCAATGTTAGCTTTTTCTGTTGTAACTGTTTATAAGAAAGTTATTTTTTCAAGTGATATTCTTTACCTAGGAATAAACATATGTACATTGCCCAATCAAAAACAAATCACTATGACTTAAATTTATGAAAAATTCGGCCTTTAATATTTATTAAGATCCAAGAACTCTTCTAGGGACTCAGCTGAATGCAAAAGTTCCATTCCTGTATAAAGTAAAAGTGTAGCTGAGCCTGAGATTTAGCTGGTGATATTTACGATGAGTTATTACTAGTCACTGTAAAATAAACATCTGACCAGAAGTTAAATTTACAAGGTGCAAACTGCCCTATGAAGAGGGTGTTCAGGTTTCCACTTGTTTCAGAAAGGGGAAAAGCAAGCCACATTACATTCCTAAAAGAACATGAGGTAGCTAGACAGTCTTTTATGTAATGAATTCCAGATTTTCAAAACATAATGTCCTGAAGAATAAAATGGGAACATTTAGAGATAACCTGATTTCTGGAGCTGTGAATAATTCAAGCTGTTTTTATGCTCACATCTGAAGTTGGGGCAGGGCCTGAATAATTTGTAATCTTGTAAAAATGTCAAGGTAGAAAATATTGATTAATTCCTATTGGTAGACCATATTGGTAGGCCAAAGTACCACTTTTGTTCTGTTTTTATTTCATTTCTAAAAATTAAATAGGGTTCTGGCAAAGAGCTTCTTTAATAAGGAAATCTTGCATTTTTTGTGACAGGTAAAATTGTTTCTAATGTACTGGATATTTATTCCTTGTGGGAATGTGGGAAGAAAATTAGTATTTTTTTAATACCTTTGATTGAAGATTTTAAAGACGATATCATTGCTGTTTTTTATGTCCTCATTATATACCACTATTGTATAATATTGATTAAAGACAAATATTTCTCTGGTATTGGGTAAAATGTCATGAATAAGTTATAATGATTTGGTAATTCATTATCTTAATTTCCTATTGTATTTCTCATCAAACAGCTGCCATCCATTTTTATGATACAACAGAAAGCAAATTGATCAGATGTGTTGTTTTACTTTATTCTCTCATCACTGGAGCAGACGTTGAGAGCTGTAAAACTGTGCCTAAAAAAGACGGTATTTAGCTATTTTGAGTAGCTGCTCATTCCTTTTTTACTTTTAATATGCCTTGGGAGTTTCGCTGAAAGCCAGATACGATATACCAGGTACAAGGAACCCTGGTAAATAGGCCTTTAATGGCGTGGTGTTAAGGTGTGAAGAGGGGTCAAGTTTCATAGTCTGGTGATGAGGTTTCAGTCTTTTAGTGAGCCTGAGCCTCAGAGCTGTGGCCTTCACAGGTTCTCAGCCCTCTGCCATGTCCCTCCTCCATTCTTAGGTGGGACAGGATGGCTAGGGTGGGACAGTGGGCTGGAGTTGGATATTTCCCACCCTCAGGTTGGTTAGGCTTTAGTAAAACTCTAATAACTTAGGCTCTGGTTAACTAGGTCCTCCTGACAGAAGGCCTTGTTAAGAAGACAGACAGCCCTGGTTTATTTGAAAATGGTTACTTTCCCTTTCCCCTGCTATAAGCCCAAGACGAATTTTCTCTGATATTCACTGGGGGAAACTGGTAGAGCTCCTAGAGTAAAACTCACAAAAGGGTGCCTCCCCTCCTCCCTGGCCCCGTATTCCTTAGTACTGATCCCCCGCCTATAGAGTTTTTAACTCTCAAACTTGTCCACACTGAGCCGCCAGCAATTTTTCAGTTATAGTTTAGATTTTCCTATGTTAATACTGGTTCCTACAGAGGTCTGAACTTATGGATTTCTGAGTCAGTAATTCGTGATTCTCTATACTCACTGCCTATCTGTCTCTACAATTTTGGGCATAGTGTTTTGCCTTGAGAACTCACTTCTCTCACAGATCTTAGAAGAGTTGTTGATTTTTCAGTTTGTTCAGATTATTACTTCTTGTTAGGATAGAATAATGACTTTGAAGCTTCTTATATGCTGGGTCAGGAACTGGAAGTCCAAACTCATTACTTTTTTAATCAAAGTAATACCTATACATGTTTAAACAGTCGAATAAAACTCCAAGGCTTGTAATGAAAATCAGCAGCTCCCTCTTCTACCCTTCTTGCCTCTGAATTCTCCAGATTCTCAATTCCCTGAGAAAACAACTGTCCATTCTTGAAAATGTTTCTTCTTGTATTTACTTCTATTCCTCGGAGTTATTGGCTCAGATACTCGTATATCTCTTTATTTTAAAAATTGAGATTATACCTATTAAATTTGGAATATTTAAGATACTATCTATTGGCTGTAGAAAAAAAATAGCTTTAGCTCTCACAACCCCACCGCTGCCACATCTCCAAACCCCCAACTCTAATTTGGTTGAATTATTTTTAGGCTATTGTAATTTGTACACATGGTTCAGAATAGAGCTGTACAGAAAACTGATTGAATATACTTTTTTTTTTTGACAAAGCCTTTTCTCTTCCAGAGTTAAAAAGTTGCCTCATTTTGCTGTATTTACTTATTTAGTTTCTATGCAAGTATTTCTTCAAACTCTGTGATAGAATTATGCTTGTGCTCTCAACATGGATGAACACAGCAAATTCATTATTTTATTAACTAACAACATTTGTGGGCCCTTCTCTTTTATTCCAGCAAGGCAAACTGATTGGCCATATTTTCAACTACATGACTGACATCATGTTTGATATTTCTTTGATTTCATGCCATCCTTATTCTTCATTGAAAAGTTTTCTTGGGCCTATGTGTGTTATTGTTGTTACTTTGAAACTTGGTGATCTTACGATTTGAGGAGGAAGCATAAAGAGCTCATTAGAAGTTGTATATGAAAGGTTTGGCTTTTGTATTTTAGACTTTATTGTAGAGAAAATGCACAGGACAGCTGTTTTTTGCCTGACTCCCAAGTTTTAATCTCTATGGATTTTTTTTTTTTTCTTCTATTGGTCCAGTTTTTTCCTGAGAAAATCTGGCAGTTGGTGTTTTGAGACACAAGTGGTAGAAGATGCCTGAAAGGCTCACAATTTAGCGTTTTTACTTTCAAGCAAACCTGTTTCCAGGAAAGTGCCTTGCCTGTCATTGTGTCTGATATCTTGGATTTTTTATTTCTGGTGAATTGTTTACCTGCAATTTTTTCCCCTGTTACTGATTTGAAATTATCCAAAATAACTTGATTTTATTTTTTATTTCTCTCTTTCTTCCCATCTTCCTTTCTTTATATTTATTTCTAAATGCAACTTTTTCTTTGTTTTATTATCAAATGGTTAAAACGCTAAGACAAATTACGACCATCAGTTAAATTGAAAATATCTTAAAGCGTTGAAGATATGTATGCTGATCGTGTTATTCAAAAGCCACAATGTCAATGAAATATCTAAGAATTCTTCTGTGAAAAATAATGAAATCTCTATTAATAGTGCTCAAGAGTCAAAGAAGCTAGCAGCTACTGTATGGGACAGCACAGATGTAGAACATTTCCATAATCATATGCCATACAAATCTTTTGGACAGTGCCACTACAGAGCTAAGTTTCTTTATCACGGCCACACATTAGGCTTAGCTGGGAGCTTTCAAAAATCTAGGTGCTCTGCTATCACCTCAGACTGATTTAATCATAATAGCTCAGGGTGGAGCCAAGGTATTGGGAATTTTTGAAAGTGCCCTGAATCTAATGAGTTTAGGCTACCAGGATTGAGATTCAGTTCTAAAAAGTAAAATTTGAGGGCCGGCCGAGTGGCACGGTGGTTAAGCGCTGGCCTGGGAAGCCAGCGGCCCCGGTTTGGTCCCACATATGAGGGCCAGTGACACTGCCCTCAAAAAAAATAAATAAATAAAAATTTAAAAAAAAATAAAAAGTAAAATTTGTCTTTCTAGAATCAACGATTTTTTTTGAAATGTATGTTGTTAATCAGCATTTAAATATGATACAAATTTCTCCTCTCTTTAAAACAAACAAAATCTACAAAATAGCAATAACAGTGACAACTCCCCTTGATTCCAGATCCCATATCTTTTTTTTGGAGGGCAGTGTCATTGGCCCTCATATGTGGGACTGAACCGGGGGCCGCTGGCTTCCCAAGCCAGCGCTTAACCACTGCGCCACTCGGCCGGCCCCAGATCCCATTTGTTTATTCAATACTTTTATAATCCATAAAGTCAAATTCTTTAAATGTGTGTCTTAATCCAGGGTGGCAATTTCTCACTTTCAGTTTAATCCTTTTAATTCTTACCCTGAGAAACCTGACTTCATTACACTACCAACATAACTCCTAGTAAGCTGACCAATGACTTCCACTTCACTGAATGCAGGAAACATATTCAATGTTCATCTTAGTTGATTCTCAGGAGTCAACACTTTTGGCAAATTTGTCCTTGAAGCCCTGTCTGCCTTGCCTCTTCTAATGCAGTTTCTGTTTTCCTACTCTGTCTCTGAAGTCTCCTATGCTTTTCTTTATACAAGAATTTCTCAAAGCTTCATTATAATTTTTCTTTACTTCTTGCTTTATTCTCACTTCTTTGTAAAATTGCAGTTGTACAGTGTATTATACTTCAGGTAATAGTTAATCTTCAATTAACTCTTAGTCAAGACCTTTTCTATGAGCCAATATCTGTCTGATCTCTACTAGGATATTTTAAACGAATGTGAAGTTCATCTGTCAGGAACACATTGTCCATTCCATCTCACATTGGTTCTGCTCCTTGTTTTTTCTATCTCAGTTTATGCCACTGAAATTCTTCCACTGTATAAACCAAGATGCTAAATTGCCTTCGAAATCCTTCACCAATATCTACTGTATCTCCAGTGGATAACCTTGAAAACATCTCTCAAATCTATACTTTTTTTTTTCCCTTTGTGCTATCTCCATCATAGTCCAAGCTACCACAATCTATTTCTCATAAGTGATACATCAATGCTTGCACCCTCAACCCCCAACCTATTCCCCATATTGCAGCTAGAGTAATCTAGAAATATAAGATGGGTTATGTTTTTCACCTGCATGAATTATTTTTCATCATTTTTGATTTTAGGATGCAGAGAAAAATCTTTCATTTAGGCTTACAAAGCTCTACATATCAGCCATCCCTACCTCCTCAGCCATTAAGTGTTCAATTCTCCTCACTCTGATGCCTTAACCAAGTTGACCCTGTCAAGGCCTAGGTATCTCAAGATCTTTACATACTCCATTTTCTCTGGAAAGGTTTTCTTTTCATTAATTAAATACAACTTTTATTTCAAATCCCAGCTCAAATATCGTATCCTTAGGAAAGTTCTCCCTGATTTGATAAAATTTAGGTTTTCCTATTATTCACTCCCAGTAATTTTATTCAACACAATTAATCACAGTTTTAAAAATATGTTAATTTGCATGATCATTTGATTAATGTCTGCCTTCTCCAGTCAATCAGTTTCTGAAAAAACAGGTATTATATCTATCTTACTCAAGATTATATGTCTAGGGCCCTAGCATAGTGCATGACTCATGTAAGATATACAATAAATATTTATTGAATAAATGAAAGAATAATAATTGAGGGAAGTATACAACTTAGCTTTATACACTGAGAAAATAAGTTGTGTAATGAGGAAATATTAAATACATGGAAATCTGATAATCTTAGAAAAATAATGATTCATTATTAAAGGCAAACACATTTTTTAAAAAATTTTAAATGGCAAACTCAATCTGCTTAAATAGTGAATAATTCAGACCAAGCCTGTTGCAAGCAATTCCTTTCTCATAAACTCCCTCTCTGTGCCTAGAATGAAGATGAAGGGAGTTATTGCACTAGCACAAGTAAGTATTAGAGGACAATCTGCTTGCTGCAGAAGGGAAAAAAAAAAAAAGATGACCATTATCCTTATTATGTGGATTAACTGTCTGAGTGTTTAAAACTTTCTCTTGGGGCCGGCCGAGTGGCTTAGTTGGTTAAGAGCTTGCTCAAGAGTGTGAGCTGAGCTCTGAGCAACAACAGTTCGATGCCCGGTCCGAGGTGAGCTGCCGCTGAGCTGCCAACAGGTGGCAGGATGGCTCAGCTAAAAAACAAAAAAACAAAAAACTTTCTCTCTTATCCACTTTTTCCATGTACCCAGAACTGACACCAATTTAAACCCAAGTGGTTTACAAAATAATTTAAATGTACAGCATGGTAAATTTGTTTGTGTCTTTGTTTCCAGGAGCATGTGCAGAACTCTTTAGGGCAGTAAGAACTCTTATTGCAACACAAACAAGCAAACAAAAACAGAATGAGGAAGAAATTTAAATCTTCTCTGAAAAATATTGTTTTCAATATGAACATTTGCTTAGCCCCCAAAAAAATATGAATAAAATCTAAAGTTTTCTTTAAACCATTAAGATAATAATGAAAATGCTTACTTCCTGTTCTGAGGGCCAGGTTTTGCCAATGGGGCATTGACAAAGTTCTCTTGGCAGAGGCATTAAATAGATGAATAACAAGAGGTGCCTGAGGTGACAGAGGTAGGAAAAGTCAAGAATGATTTCAGAGACATACTAGGACCTTATTAAACTTATTTATATGCCAGGGAATTTTTAATGCTTCATTGGTTTAAAGATGCTCACAAATTCTTTCTTGGATGAAGTCATGGTAGAAATTTGGCCCAGTCCTAAAGTAATCTAATACTGGGGATAAATATAAAGTCTTTCTAAATCATTGTCTGGTACTATATTTCAAATATGTAAATAACAACAGAATTATATCTCTTAGTGACTTCCTTGAACAGATGTTTGCCTGCTTTTTTGAATAAGTCATGAATATCAAGGTTACATGAAATGAATTCTTGCTACAAAAGTCAGTTAAGAAGTCAGTAACATTTGCATATGGACACCAATTGTTTTAGGTCCTTTTTTGTCCCACAAAGAGAGAGGATTACACTGATGAAAATGGTGATAACATAGGGCCAGCTGGATTATTGTTCAGTAAAGAAATTTTAGTTTGCAGAGTAGTCATCTTCTTAAATACTTCCACAGAAGTAGAGACCGTGTCTTGGGAGAAGTATATCTATATGGCTGTTCAATTTTATTGTAGTTTTTAAACATTGAAAATATATTCCTTTTCATTTAAAAAAATATTTCCTCCTACATAAGCATTTGGTGGTGAATGTCACTGAAGTTAGTGTCCTAAAAAGGATATATCCTAAATATCAAAGAATGTCAGACAGTTTCTTTGAGCTGCAGAATCCTGTATTTTTAAACAAATATGTTCTACTTGGTATCTTTTCATTTAGGGCAACTTGAGAACACAATTCTGTGTCTCAGTCTTCCAAAAAATTTTACAGAGGAAACTTTTTTCCTTGACTTTAACCTAAAGTGTTGTTGAGATGAGAGAGTTAGAAGAAGCAAAGAAAGAGTCAAGACGAAAACATTTGAATAATGAGACAGAAAAGCCAGAAAAAGACAAAAAATAGTGGATTCTCATTCATCCAGTGATAATATCTTTGAAAACTGTCAAAAAGGGAGCTAATTAAAAAGAATAACTCACCCATTCAGAGAGAGCACAGAAGGATGGTATTTTGGAAAAGTGTTAGTACAATGTGAACTGGCAAGTGAAAATGTTCTTTTGATATCTGGTGGCAATTGTTCACTATACCTCATGAACAATATTCACTTTCATTTGATGTCCCATTTTTATTAAGCATCAGATTTAGGCAAAGCCTAAGTATTAACTTATTAATTGTCATCAAGGAGACAAGTTATAGCAAACTAGGACTGGATCAAAGAAAAAAAAATCTGTATAGCATTCTGCACAGACTTTGATCCTGGGTTCTAATTTCAATTATTCTATTTTACCTGGAATGTGTCCTTAAGTAAATCACTTCAGCTCTCTCTGTATTAATTCTTCTATCTAAAAAATAGGTGTGTGGTTTCCATGAAATCCAGAGTATTTTCCTGCTTCAATTGTTTAATACTAAACATGTCTTTTCCCAGTATCTCACCAGTAACCATGGTGATTGACTCATTTTCTGGAACACTCTTTCATCATTTCTGCAGGTGGCCACTTTACTTTTGGCTCATTATACCATAATTCCTTAGTGCTGCATTAACATTTATATTCAGTAGGGATTTGTATCTACTCAGACTCAGACCATAGATTAAATAATTTTAGAGAAATAATATAATCCTGTCAACAAAAATATCCCTCCATACCAATATAGAAGCAAGAACACAACATAGTGCTACTAAGCATTAACTTATCTGCATATATGTAAAGAAGCACAACAGTGACTAGGAAGCTAGGACAAAATCTCACACATTTTACACAGAAATGAAGAAGAGAGAAAAAGGAGTTCACTCTCTCTTTGCGAGACTAAGGGCTGCACATCTCTTGTACATCTCATGAGGAACTCCTGCGCTAGTTCTGGGTTCCTTTTTGATATATCTACAGGTTATTGGCCTAAAACTTTAGAGATAGCTCTACATTGTAAAAACTGGAGAGTAGGCTTAATCTCTAGAGAGACTTATCTGTATTTCAAAGGTTATCATAAGGACTCAAATTTACTGTTTCCAAGGATACACTGAAAAGAAAAGGTAAAGGGGGAAATTGGTCTATTTTTCCCTTTATAATAATGAAACTTATTTTTATTTACTTTTATTAAAGTATAAAGAATCTCATGAGTTTAATTACTTGGGCCTAAAAACAAAAACAAACAAACAAAAAACCCATAGGTTCCTGTTCTGAGACTAGAATTTTAGTAGAAACACTATGTATAATTACAAATAGTAAAATGTAAAGAGAATAATAACTTAACCCCAAATAGAAACTTCAACATAGGAATCAGTTTTAGACATTCGTATAAGAACCCACTTATTATCATTGTCTTTGCTTCATCCTCTTAATTTTAATCACATTTGACCAAGACTTCCTAGGTCTTGTCATTATCCACACCTTAAACAAGAATAGCACTTTCTCCATTGTTCTAACCCAGTGCTGTCTAATAAAAAGAAAATGTAAGCTACATGTAGAATTTTGAATTCTCTAGTAGCTATATTTAAAAAAGTAGAAAGGAACATGTAAAAATAATTTTAATATATTTTATTTAACCCATATATCTATAATATTGCTGTTAACATATAATCAGTGTAAAAATTATTGAGAAACTTTAATGTTTTTGAACTAATTCTTTGTAATCTGGTATGTATGTTACATTTGTAGCACCTCTCAATTCAAACCACTCACATTTCACATACTTATTAGCTATGTGAGTCTAGTGGCTACCATATTGGGCAACAGAGTTCCACCCAAATTAATAAGGAAATGTGATACCTGCTCTCTGTGATGGTGGTAGACATATGATTTTGTTCTGGGATTTTAAGTTACAGGCCAATGGGATTGTTTCTGTTTGTGGGTAATAATTACAAACATCCCTTTCTAGCCCTCTGAGTTCCAAATTGACTGAGAACCTGATACAAGTTTCATGTTGATATACATGTAGATCAAAATATCAGCTTCAATAAAAAAAAAACACAGGGCCGGCTGAGTGGCGCATTGATTAAGAGCTGGTTTTGGGATGCCAGCAGCCCTGGTTCAGATCCCACATATGACACTGTCCTCTACAGCTAACAACAGCTCCACCTGGAGCTAGGCTGTGCGAGCCCCGGCGATGGTGTAGGCTGCAGCTCCTGCTGCAGTGGGCTGCCATAGGCTACAGTGAGTGGCCGGCAGCCAGAATGGGCTGCCAAGAGCCGCGGTGAGCGACCATCCAGAGGCTGGCGACCGATCTGCCTCATCCGGGAAGAGCACAATGACGATACCAACATGGGCCAGTGAAGCAACGCCCTCCACAACTATACTGAAGAACAAGAAGACAGCAACTTGTCTGTTCTCCTTCCCCGATTCCCCAACACTGTTCCCATCCCCCAATTCCCCAATAGAATCTTTAAAAAAACCCACAAAAACAAAAAAACCCACAAAAGCTGCATTGTATATGAGGCTGAGGTCTGCGTCTACACTATACTTCCTAATCCTGTTCCTTAGGTCTAGTTTTGGGGCTGCCTGTCTGCATGGGGGTCCGTAGAGCAGACTGGACTCTTACCTAAGTGTATGTCCCTTAGAGAAGGAGCTAAGTGGACTGGGTTCTTCCTCCCTGCATGGAGAACCCAGGAAGAGTCTTTTTCCATTTTCAATAATCAGATAAAAAAAATTTTTCTCTTCTTTTTGAAGAGGAGGAAGGAAATTTGAAAAAAAATATAAATATATTTCCAATACTATCTCACTTTGAGGAACGGAATAGATAGGGAAATAGTCTGTGAAGCTACTCCTAAATTTCCAAGAGAAATAAGAATTTAATTATGCTAAGGAAAACCACGTAGCCCTGTGTTAGAATCGGGGTACACTAAAAAAGCTTTTAACTAGAATTATGGGTGATGTTCTTTGCAGAAGTAAGGAGAACCTGCAGATCTATGTTAGGAAGATGTATGCTAAAAAGCTGTTAACTAAAATTAAGGCTGAGTTTATTTGAAGATTTATCATACCATGCCAATTAAACAATATCGAAAACATGCAAATAGCCTTTCTTACCCAACTTCCCAGGTTTCCCTTACCCACAGCCTTTGGGAATCTGTAAGAATCTGACTGATTAGATTATGAAAATAAATGCCCTTGGCCAGATGTCTGCAGCTGGAGTGACTTAGCTATTGTTAATTACAGCTCAGTGAAAAATGGCTGACATTTCATGCCCCAGAGCATGGAATTGGCCTTATCTAAACTACCTTATTTGTTTGTTTTAATAATTTGTTTGTAATGCTGAACAATCACTGACTAACTGGGATGAGTTAACAAAAATTGATTTCTGCCCTTTGGCTTCCTTTTATGGCACTTTTTTTTTTTTTAATGTATTAAAAGCAGCCTTCTAAATGTAAGTTTGGCTTTGCTTAATTTTCCCCTAAAATCATGATAAATGATCTTCAGGTACAATCACCGGAAAATCTGAAATTAGAAGAAAGAAGATATATTTGTTTACTCTTTACTGTTTCTCTTTCGTTTCCAAGCTTAACCCTAAAAAAAAAAAAAAGAAGAAGAAAGAAAGAAAGAAAGAAAGAAAGAAAGAAAGAAAGAAAGAAAGAAAGAAAGAAAGAAGTATTTTATTTCAGTACACCAAGAGAATAGGACCAAATATTCAATCAACTCTAAGGTTGTCTGTTTTGAAGGATTGGAAGCAGTTGGGGATTGGAAAACTATAGTTTCAGAGAATCTAAATGAAAGTTTTCAGGGTCCTAAAAATCCTTGAAGTGCCAAGCCTGAGAGATCATGGAGGAGCACTATAAACAATCTTTGTGACTGTACAATTTTCATAGGGGATGACCTTGTCAAGGTCATGTAGTCTTAAATTACTTGACACCATATGTAACACCCTTCTGTTATGTCTTTGTTCTACCTCTACCAAATACCACGCACTTATTCAAAATCATTTGTTAACATTTTCCCTGAAATGGAATTAAATGCCAGTTGATATATGGCTGTTTGAAATAAATGCTACTGAGCTTTCTAAAACTGAGAAAACATAGTGAACTTAAAAGAGAAAGTATTAGGATACCAGTCAAATTGCTGACCAAGGATCAGTCTTCTCTCACCACTTAATCTTAATTTCATGAGTGTTCATGGTATTGATTTTTTTTCTTTCCTGAATATACACCAGAGATAGAGATCAATGTGAAACTCATGGAATATCTGGATATAATTCTTAAGGCTACTGTATTATTTTAACGGCCATTTTTGCATTCCTTCTATGTGACTTACACTACTAGAGGCAAGAGTGATATCAATATGAAATATTCAGTCCTGATTTCAAATTGCATCCTGGAGGCTGTAATAGATATGTGGACAAAATGCTGGGTATCACAAATAAGGTAGGACATAGTTCTAACCAAATATCTTCAGAAACCTCCTTTGGAAATTTGGAGGAGTCAGAAAATTTTACTACTTTCGGTGTGGCACAGAGAGACTGCAATTAAGTCTCTGGAAAGAAAAGGACCAATAGGAGCTTCCAGGTAATCCCTCACACAATCTGCTTAAATATCTGATTAAGTCAATTAAAAATATCCTTCCCTGCCTGTTCTTTGGCTTGATGTAGATAAAATTTTAATACCTAATGAATTCAAGAGTCTATAAATTGTCTGATATCTGACAAATCAATGAAAAATATTTTCCAATATTTGGAATCATGTAGAAAATGATAACTGATTTCTAGATTTGTTGATTGGGCCAGGCGAAGAGTAATTACGGAGAGGTGTGAGGAGTTGAAGAGGGCAAGATGGTAAGAGAAAAGAAAAGTATACAATAGCTTTTGCACGACACTAATTCAGAATAGTGGTACAAGAATCAATTGGTGTTTAGTGGGAAAGTAGTGAGTCTTTTGCTATTTCTATTGTGTTAACTACTGAAGAATAACTCACACCAGAAATTCGTTTTGAAGGAACTAACTAATATGAAAGAAAAGCTAACTATGCTGACTAATTTTCATATTTTTCCCCTGCTTTATAATGCTTTTCATGGAATCCCTGGCTCTATCACAGTGGGATGAAACTCTTCAAGCAAAACTTAATGCAATGTAAGGATACTGGATTAAACATTCAAAATGTATTTTTAGCCCAAATTAGTTGCAGACACTGGATGTTTAGGTCTCCACGTTCTTTTGGGGACAAATTACTACAAAAGCATTAACTCATTTTTTGAAGGAAGACTGTAATTTAATTCTTACAAATAAACGACCTCAGAAATCACTGTAATGCCACAGCCGATTTAATTTTTGCTTGCTTGCTCTTTCTTCACACACAAGTGCACCTACAAAAAAGGAGATCCTCGTAGCAGCATTAGACCGCTTGCATTAAATGGATGTGTAATTGTGAAGGGGCCTTACTTCTCGCCTATTATAGGCAACATTATCTTAGCTGCTGGACTGTGGTTACATTTTGATTATATACGAATTATTAAAACAAGATCTTTTTTATTGCTTCCTTAATTTTCCTGAGTGGGAGGGCATCAAACCACACATGAGCTTATTTCTGTTACTCATGGTTTAAGACCTTGTGACCTTAGATCAAAGGACATCAGGACTTCCTCTTCAGAAAAGCTCAGAGGCTAGTTGGCCTGGTTAAGGAGGTTTCAGGGACCTGGAAAAACTGTAGGACCAAGACAAATTGTTGACAATTCCATAATTCCAGTAGTTTGGCCTCAAAATGTGGAGCCTTTAGTCTTGGGATGTTTTCCCTCAGACCTCATATTCAATCTTTGTTGACATCTTGATGATGGCGAGTCTTACTTATTATTATTGCCTGACTTAATGCTGAATCTGCTTCCATCTCTTTTCTGTCATAGTGTGTATTCCCTTCTAATATAATTGACTGGTTTTTTAATCAACCACGGTTTCTTCCTCACTGCTATAAGCTTTATCAGGGCAGGAACATTTGCCTCTTTATTTCTTCACTTTTTTTTTTTTGAGGGCAGTGTCAGTGGCCCTCATATGTGGGACCAAACCGGGGCCGCTGGCTTCCCAAGCCAGCACTTAACCACCGCGCCACTCGGCCGGTCCTATTTCTTGACTTATTTGAAGTTTCTAGAATAGTGCTCACCTCATAGTAGTGCTAAATATTTACTGATGACTACATGACATCTGAGCAAGGCGGTAAAAGGGGGTAAAAGGGGGTAAATTTGCACAGACTTTGTTCCAGAAGGGGAGAACAGAAAGTACAAAGAGCCAAGAGAGGAATCACAAGTGGCAAGGATGCCACAATGGCTAGAAGGAGTGAGTGATGGGGAAAGTTGAGGGAATAAGGTACATAGCTAGTCAGTGACGAAGCCTGCATTTAAACCTGAACAGTTGGATTTAGTGCCTATGCTCTTAATTCTTAAACTGAGATAACCTCAAGCGTCTCATTAGTGATATAGGGGTCACGACCTTGTAAAAACATTGTGGGAATGAAGTTAAATATTGTATTGTAAAATGCCTGACAAATAGATTAATAAATATTAGACCCCTTCCCACCCCATGCCCATCCCGGATTTGTTGGGTACATGTATTTGTTTGTGTCAGAGAAGAACTCTATAAAAACAAACAAATGCACCACTCCCCAAATGTAAACCTCAGAAACACAAGCAAATCTAACCTATCAAGCTGATACCAAATAATACTCTGAAGGATTATAAGGAAATAATAAATTCTTAAGTAAACTCAGGTCAAAAACAGCTGGCACTTAATTAATTGTCTAATCAAGGAATTATCCAGGGATAGACAATGAATTTCCAATATGAGTTAGCTTGCTGTCAGCCTCCAGATAGCTGAGTTTTCCATTTAAGAAGAGTCTGTGGTAAGAGCAAAGATAATCCTAATTGCAATCCCAGGCAGGGGACCACCACTTTTGTAGTGGGGTGTCAATGCCAGGTATATTCCTTGTGCCTCTCTTCAATTCACATTGAAGACATTAGTAAGCATTTGTTTTCTGCCCTGGAGATTAATTTTACTAGGTACGATATGAATTGAACAACTTTAACTAAGAATTTACAGGATTAGAGGTCTTCATAAAAAAATGTTGACCTCAATTACCTAGAATATTTCCATATTGTAACAATAATATTCCATAATTGTCATCAACAGGATAGATATTTAAAGTCTTGCATATAGGGAGGGGATCACATTTAAATACTGTCCACAAATTAAGTAATTCAGAATTGTCTTGCATCAATTTCTGTGCATAAATTTTGCTCACCAATTACGTATGAAGCAAACTTATTAAGTGTAGTCACTTTCCTGCCATAGCTGCCCTTCCCTCCCCAACCCCTAATACAAGGAAATACCAATCCCAGTTCTAAATACAGTAATACCTTGGTTTGTGAGCACAATTCATTCTGGAAACAAACTACTGGTACTGCAAGACATCACTTGCTTACCAAGTTAAAATGTATTAGAAATGTTTGCTCGTCTTGCGGAACACTCGCAAACCATGTTACTTGCAATCCAAGGTTTTACTGTATGTTGAAAGAATTTACTATTTGATTGGCTCTGTGGAAGTGATAAAAATCTGTTAGTTTAGGGAAAATTCCAGAAGAGGAATCAGGCAATAATAATCAAGGCCAACACCCATTAGGTACAGTAGGTGCTGTGTCAAGAGCCCGTGATATTTTTCAGGGCCTGTGAAAATGTTTTATTTAGGGCCGGCCGAGTGGCGCATCTGTTAAGCGCTGGTTTTGGGATGCCAGCGGCCCCGGTTCGGATCCCACATGAGGGCCAGTGACACTGCCCTCTACAGCTAACAACAGCTCCACCTGGAGCTGGGCTGTGCGAGCCCGGTGATGGTGTGGGCTGCAGCCCCTGCTGCAGTGGGCTGCCATAGGCTGCAGTGAATGGCCCGCAGCCAGCGTGAGCGGCTGGCAGCCAAGCGTGAGCTGCCAATAGCCGCGATGAGCGACATCCAGAGGCCAGCGACCGATCTGCCTCATCCGGGAAGAGCGCAATGACGATACCAACAGTGAAGCAACATCCTCCGCAACTAAACTGAAGAACAAGAAGACGGCAACTTGTCTGTTCCCCTTCCCCGATTCCCCAACGCTGTTCCCCTCCACCAATTCCCCAATAAAATCTTTAAAAAAAAAAAAAAAAAAAAAAGAAAATGTTTTATTTATTTATTTTTTTAAACTCTTTTTAAAATTAGAAGGAAAACAGTGTTTAGGTCAAAGAAAATGTTTTAACATAGATGTTAATATATTCTTTAAACCAATGTGACTATAAACTATAATTTTAATATTTGTTTATGGAGGCAGGAGCCCATGAAGGCAAACATGTCTAGGTCCCAGGTAAGTTATAATGTGACTCTGAACCCAGTGTATATTTTACGTTGGAATGTAAACATGGCCAAGAGTTCTAGTATAGCTCTATCATGGCCATCCTTTTTAAATCTGTTAGTGCCCATCAAGAAAGCAGGCAGTCACCTGGCTAAGGATTCCACTGGAAGGCAGGGTCAGCTTGGCAAAAAACACTCACACAGGAAATCAGTGCTACCCTCTTATCCCAGCTGAGGCTCTGCCTTGTCCTGTCTATGCCCATGAACTATCTCTTTCCCTCAGTTCCTGATTAGGTTTGGTAGTCTGGCTCTCACATATTGAGGTGGGGTTTTTTGTTTTTTTTTTGGTTTATTTTTTTGTTTGTTTGTTTTTATTTTTTTATCTCACTTCAATTTGCTGGCTTTGCTTTACTCCAAATTTGTACTGTGAAGTCAGAGATGTAATCTTCCAGTTGGAAAGCAAAGCCTCATTCTCAGAAATTCCTTTCTAGATATGTACTGTATCCCTGGCTTAACCACCAAGCCACAGCAGTTCTGCAGGAATGGGTAATGATTCAAGTTTTGATACTGAGTGTGAAAGAAAATGTTTCCTCTGTAAATAATGCAATTTCAGCTATATCCCTTCCCTGCTATGATCTCCAAAGTCCATAACATTTCTATCATCTCTCACCATGGTGAAGTTTAGGATGCAGTGTTACTTCCAATTGATTATTATTATTATTATTATTACTATTATTATTGAATATTCCTAGCCCTTGTTTTGCAGCTGGTGAATAAGGAATGACTATATAGTATTAGCT
This sequence comes from Aselliscus stoliczkanus, assembly GCA_033961575.1. Taxonomy (NCBI): domain Eukaryota; kingdom Metazoa; phylum Chordata; class Mammalia; order Chiroptera; family Hipposideridae; genus Aselliscus; species Aselliscus stoliczkanus. The sequence goes on along the minus strand of CM066730.1, from coordinate 65,590,125 downwards.
TAATATTTTTTTCTTGTACCAAACATGAGGCATCAGACTTGAAAAGGCTAATTCTAGGAGGTGGGCCTATTTTATCTCATTCTTTCATTTGTTGACTCATTAAGTCACTCGGGTATTTAGTAAAAATATATTTGAGATATATCCTATTCTAAGTATAGATAACAATCCTGGTTGTATTTATTTTGTACTACTTCAGTCCTATAAAGTATTCATTTCTTTTAAGGATTGATATATTATAAGTTTATATTAAATAAACTTGGTAAACAAGAAAGTCAGTTTACATCCATCTGAGGAGGGGATTTCTGTGGATTTGATGGGCATTGCAAATAGGATCTATTGATTTTAACGTGTCACTCTTTCTCAATTTCTCTGGGATGGAGCTAGTTTGCCTGTGATAATCTATAATGAGTAATCAATATTAATATTAGGCCAGTGGATCAGGGCCTATTAGAGGAAATTCAGAGAAGACAATTCAAGATACTATAAATAAGTAAGACAAATGTAAGGCAAAAATTAGATAAGTTGCACACTTTTTAATCCTTTGAGGCTCTATGCATTTTTTTAAGGCTTGCAAGGAGAGGGCTACAGTTAAGACACAGGATTACTTCTTGCATTATCCAGGATAAGACATGTTATGAAACTTCCATGGTGGCTGTGGAAGATAGAGAGACAGCCTGGAAAACCATGTAGGGGCTTTTCCATCCTTAGCCTGGAGCTGACACACAATTTCTAGCCATACTTTACTGGCCAGAAATGGTCACCGGTCATGTTGGTTTCTGGGGCCGGAGAGCATACCACTCTTTTACCCAGGGTCGGGTTGCCAGACTTAGCATATCTATAACATTTAAGTTTAACTGAGCATATTTTACTATTTTATCTGTTAACCATTCCCATGAGTAATGACTATGTTAATTCGCTAATCAAATGCTCTTAGGCATTTGCCTTTGTCTGGAGAAAACTCCTTGCACACACACCCCCCTCCCCCAATCTTTCTGGCAATTCTCAAAACTTACTACCTTGGTCTTTTCTTGGATGACTGAAGAAAGCTATTTACTATTTGTATTCCTTAACTCCTGTTCTTCTTTTCTAATAATACTTTTATTTATTTATTTATTTTTTGAAAATAACATGGTTTACAAACTAGCATTACAGATACATGTATGGTGGTAGAGCAAATTTCGCTTGCTAAAGTGTGTCCTGAGGTGTCTGCAGATAGTACCCATTGACTTTTGTTGAAGGGCAGTGTTTGATTCAGAAATAGCACAACCTGCCCCTAAGGCTATACTCCAGGAACACAGCAAAGTTTAGAATGGATGAGCAGCTTTAAAGTTACACTGGAACAGAAGCAATAGTCCAGGGAATCAAACTTTTAGAAACTAGACGAAAAAGTTGGTCCAAAGAGATGTGCATGAATATGAGTTTTAGGAGAAATGATCTGTACACAGAGGAAGAAATGTCTAGGGGGAAGGACATAAAAGGGACAGGTCATATAACCAGGAAAGTGCATACCAAGACTATTTCTGTGGTTTGAGGGAGGATTAATTTCTAAACTTCAGTAATTAGATGAGATGCAAAATGAACAAAATCAATAAGATAAAATAAATAAGACAGAGGTGTCTGGTATACAACATTGATTGAGATAGTATACTCCGCTTCATGTAGTTTCTGATTTAAGAGGCTTATAAGGGCTTAATGATTATTATCCATTATTTATTAACTTTCATAAATGCAAATACATTATTTTTTCCACAATTAAAATTTTCTTAAATTCCTGAGTCCTTAAAATCTATGAAGTCTTAAAATTCTTGCCAGGTGGAAATTGTGACTTAGCAACATAAAAAAAAAACAAACAAAAAAAAACACCTTCCTTTGACAACTTTGGTAAGATCAAGAAATTGTATTGAAAAGTGTCTATGATGAGAAAAAATATGGTGTTATTAAACCGGACATTGATAGACTGTTTACAGGAAATATAGTAGGGCATAGGGGACAAATACATAAAATGCCTACGTGTTAATCCAAGCAAGGATTACAAACATATTCACATAATGATTCAACCTTAGCCCCTCTCTCAAAGCTTCCACTTTTTTGGGGAAAGTGCAGGTGAGCAATGAAATGGATAGGAGACAGATAATTGAAGTTTGGGGCCAAGAATTCCAAGAACCTGGAAAATCAGATTTGAACAACCAAGAATGAATTCTATTTTTCCTTGTGCTTCCTTCACTACCTGCTCATTTCAAGTAAATGAAAATGTATACTTTACTAATGATAGTAACAGTATGTTTGGTAATCAACATGGTTGGAGGGGATTATAGAAAAGGGTTATAGTGCAATATAAATGAGGTAATACATGTAAAACATTAAGAATGTGGTCTACCACAGCATGAGTCATTGTTATTATTTTATTCATTTTATTTATTGCATCACTATCATATTACTATAATGTCTCCTCTAATTTATTAGTCTCATGGAATCAATGCAAATATTTACTTTATTTCTTTCTCTTCCTACCCTACCAACCTACACTAACCCTATAGCCAAATTTTTCTTGTCATTATCACTGGATTCTTTTTTTATTCTTACCTCTTCTTCCTTTAATTGGGTCAATCTCTATCCTCCTCACCTAACTAAATTGTATTTACAACTTCAGTGGAATCTAATTACACAATTTGTGCGTATTCATCTTAAGGGTCCTCCAGAGATCTCTGTCTTCTCAATCTCATTTTTTTTTCTTCAAATATATTATTGTCTAAACTGTTTTAAATTCTAGCTTCATGTATTACTAACTGTAAGAAGTGTATTTTCCTCAACTGTAAAATGGAGATAATAACTATACATATCTCAAAAGGTTGTTAAGGTTAAATTATAATATAAATGTGCTTAATGCATAAAAGGTACTTAACAAATATTAATTCCAACCTCAACTCTTGATTGTTCATTTTTTCAAATTTACATTCTTTCTACCCACTGTATTTTTTAGTTCCTTAAAAACAGCCAACAATAGTATTCTTCTTTTTTTTTTTTAGAGGGCAGTGTCATTGGCCCTCATATGTGGGATCCGAACCCAGGCTGCTGGCGTCCCAAGCCAGCTCTTAACCACTGCACCACTCGGCCAGCCCCAGCCAACATATTCATATATACATATATACATGCCTATTTTGGTTCCTAGTGCTGTGGTTTTTATTTAATATGTTAAGCCAATCCTTGTATCTGTTGATCTGGGGATTTAAAATGTATTGCCAGGGACCTTGGTAAAGGAATTTTTCTGTATCTTGACCTCATCAGTGTCAATATCCTGGTTGATGAGACTGTATTATTACTTTGTAAGATGTTACTATGGGGGGAAACAGCTAAAAGATATGCAGGATCTCTCGATTATTTCCTACCACTTTATTTGAATTTACAACTGTCTCTAAATAACATTGAATTTTAAGTATACTGCATGTAGACTACAGTTGGTTAGTGTCTCTTTTGTTGTGGTGGTGTCCTGTTTTTGTTTTCTGTAAATTGGGGGGTTGCATGTAATGTTATATTTAATAAGATAAACAAAAAAGAATAAAGCAAAATGACTTAAGGACCGATCCATATAAGTACATTTGTCTCTTTTTGCAAACTATTAAAATTATTTAAGTCATCCAAAATTGTTGGGCGCTTGGGAGTTGTATGTACTTAGTGGCTCCAGTTAGTTTGTGTGTTTTCATTTTCACTTCCTTTGCCAAATTAATGCCTTATTTGCCATTGCCAGCTCCTCTCTTCGGGAATCATTTCACCTTCCCCAGCATTTTATCACCTCGCACACAACCCATCTGTGTTGGATCAGGCCAACGGTAGCACAAGAGAGCTATGCCAAGCCCTCTGGGGAGTCAGGCACCTTCCTTTGCCCTTGAGCTCCTGGGCCTTTTGGAAATGACTTTATCTGTCACTTGTGTGCGTGTGAATAAAATGCAAAATAGCTTTAATCATATAGTGCTGAAAATCTGAACAAAAGAAGCCAAAAGGATTAGGGGACAATTTTACCAGGGTCTCACTGTCACTTCAGACAACCCTAGTGAAAACCCTACCTGAAGCTCAGACCTGGAGGATGCACTACTGGGGCTGCTGTGTCCGTGAGGTGGGATCTAGTTTCATGATCTCAACTCCAAGCCCACAGCATTTCTGATATTCTCCTGTGTTATTTGAAGTTTGCACAGCCACAACATCCAGGGGAAACTAAATCACTAGTTAAAGCTCTGTGTATTTGGATATATACACAGGGACTGTAAAACAGGTAGTTTTATAATATATAATAGCTTGGGGTTCAATTATTTTACTAAAAAGGTGCTCTATCAGTGAATTTGGAATTGTAATAGGATTGCAAGCTGTCTTCCTTGGGGAACACTACTCCTGTAATAATAACAATAATAATAATAATAACAACAGTAATACCAAATATCCAAAGGGACAGTAAACATTACCTTATACCATCTATTTTGGAAGTTGTTTTTATTTCCAGGATATTACAAATTGAGGTATTGGCTTGACTTTTCTGAAGGCTAGACTACTAGGCTTTTGTAATAATAGGGAAACAGGAAGAGGAAGAAAGAATTGCATATGTGAACCTTTTTCCTTTCTGCCTCTACCACTTTTACCATTGGGAAGATGAAGCATCATAACACTCTTTCCACACTCTCACACTGCAAACCATAGAGCATACCTCTGTAGCTTATTTTCTTCTTCATTGAACTGTGTGTTGTTTCACTTAAATAAACTTGGACAAAATAAAGGCTGTGAGTGTGTGCACAATTTGAATTGCCCCAGGCTGATCTTTCTTTGGGTGACCTGAATAATGAAAAGAATATTGGAGTAGACATCTATGTGCATGTGTTTAGTGCATAGAAAGAACTCTGGAAGGATTCACCCAATACGATAACTTTATAGAGTGGAAGTACAGGAACCAAAATTAGGGGAGACAGTTTAAAGAATATTTTAGTTTCCCTCCTTCATTATAATAGCAAAGTAATTATGTATTCTTATGGGAAAAATTAAATGAAAGAGAGTTCCAGGGCAGTCTTGCTCTGAAGTATCATGCTTATGCGGTGGGTAGATAATCCCAGCATGCACTTCTACAGAGGTTTGAACTTGGGAAATACTAATGATACACTTAAAGGGTCACCTTCCCCACTTTCCCCTCAAATCCCAGAACCTAGCAATGACTTCAGGTCTGCTTGTAGACATTAAGGCCATTGATAATGGCTGTATAATTCTCTGAGTGTTTGGCAGTCTGAATGTTTTTGTGATGGCCTCTTTCTTTCTGTTTGGTTAATCCTACTGTTGTTTCCAAACTGAATAGATGGCATTGATAAATATGTAAGTCCCACTATAAATTATCACCTCTATAATAATCAGGGCTTCTACTACTACATCATAATAAAATGAGTTGTGAAAAGGCAACAATAGCTGTGGTTGTTACTAGGTGTTTAGTACTTGCAAAGGTGTTCTTTTAATTGCTCTGAAACCCTCTTAGAGATAAAATAACAAAGTGATTGGGGATAGAGAGAGAAGGTAGACATTTGGAACTTAGAGCTATTTGGAAGCTCATCAATTCAGCTTTTTAAACATGAAATATTTCAAAAACATATCAAAAAAATTCAGAATTTTCATTTCTAATTTTTTATGTTTCCCAAACATTGGGTTGTCGGAAAAGTCATGGCACATTTTTGCAATTAAAAACATAGAAAAAATACTACCTGATTTTTCCGACAACCCAATATTTTTATCTTTTTTATTTGCCTATGATGCAAGACCATCCAAAATATTCTGACTAAATCATTAATTTAAGATGACTTTAAAATTTATCCCAAGTTTTAGCTGTTTTGCTATTTACTTAAATATAGCCATAATAAAAAGAATGGAGGCATGTTGAAAGAAACTAGTATGCTCCATTTGATTATTTTTCCTTTCATTGTATAATAGTTATTCATGATGTTATTGCATTCTAAAATGCCTGAATTGATTCACAGCAAGAGACAGGTAGGTCTAAGAAGGGTACAACATACAACAGCTCCACTTGCCTTGACCTCAAGGGCACTCCCTAATAAGCTTCCTACATGCTAATTTCTATCTCAGTCTTCATCTAATATTTCCTGAGGAACTCAATCCGCAATATACTTTAAGCAATGTCAAAAGACAAAAACATGGAAGACAATTCTTGCATCATTTATCATAGATAAAGGACTAGCATACGATGTTAAAGAAATCTTTTCAAGTGGGTGGGCAGGGAGAGCAAACACAAATAGAAAAGTAGGTGATGGATTTTAACAGACAGTTCACATAAAACATGCAGAAATAGCCCTTAAACCTATGGCAAGATGTTTATTACTCATGAGAAAAATGCTGTTTGAAACTATACCATGATAACATTTTTAAACTATCATATTGGCAAATTTAAAAGTTTGATAATACATTATACTGTAGGAAAAGAGGCAGACTCATACACTGGTGAGGAGAATGCAAATTGGTACAACCATTATGAAAAGGAGTTTTTCAATATACGTATAAATAAAGTTAAAAATATAGCTTTAGTTTTTGACCCAGAAATCCTACTTCCAGGAATTTACCATCAAAATGAAAAGTTACAGAAGTTATATTTTCATAAATGAATGTGGAGATATTTTCAATCCTGTGTTTTCTAGCAACATTTTTTGTTTGGGGAAACAAATGACATAATTTTCTTTATTTAGGAAATAATTATATATACACTACATTATATAAATAGTTTTAAAACTATTATATAAATATAATATATAACTAATATTTATATATAAATATACATAAATACATTATGTGTAATTATATATAATTATTTTCTAAAAAATATATATTTGCACACTCAAAGACAGAAAGTGAAAAAATCATACGTCAAATGGGGTAAGATGTACACAATTGGTGAATCTGTATAAAGTGTATATGATGGTCCTTTGCACTATTCTTGCAAATTAATTGTTGATTTGAAATTATATCAACATGAAATCTTATAAAAATTATATTTTGATAAATGAATGTGATGAATATACACAAGCCTGTGTTTTCTAGCACATATTTGTTTAGCAACAAATGAGGTGATACTTGTGGCAGTTGTCTGTACTTGGGAGCTATTAAGAATAATAAAACTAATAACTAGTATTTATGGAGCATTTACAGCATAACAGTCACAATGCTGTCTTTACTTGCGTTATGTAATTTACCTACCACAATAACACTTTGATACAGATACTAGTATCTTTATTTTACTGAAGGAATTTAAAAGAGGGTAAATAACCTCCCACAGGTCACTGAACCAGATTGAGAGAAAGATTTGAATTCCAAGGCCCCAGCTCATAACGACAATTCTCATCCTTTGCTTCTCTCTAGAATTGATTTATTTGTCCCACTATTTGTAGAATTTGTTTGTTTGTTTGTTTTTGTTTTTTTAAGACAAAAAAATAATTTGTAGGTCAAATACACAAAGAGGTGTGGTTAGGTGAAATGTATTATTTTGTAGGTGTCTCTTGGAATCCTGCTGAGGAGAGTTGCAAAGTCAAAGGACCTAGAAATATTTAGATGATAGCAGACTAATGGTTATGTTCTGAATCTTTACATGTTATTTTTTGTCAAGGAGGAAAAGCAAGATTATCAACATCTGAGCTATCTAGGTAGCAAAGTTTCAGGAGATATCTATGCAAGTTTATCACCAATGCCTCAAGATACATAAAAATTACCCATAAATGGCACAGTGTTAGATGTGTTAGAATATGTTTCTTCCATCTTTACTGCATCCCCTAGTGTCTGTATAGTACTGAGGGATAACTAGTCCCACACCTGGACACTGATTTATTGTTTATATTTTAAAAAGAAAAATATTACAATAGCTAGAAATGTAACCATCATATGCAAGTAAAGTTGTATATATTGGTAGAAAGATCCATTGAATCAAGAATGAGAGGAGGTTAGCGGGGAAGACAATTGTCCATGCATGTTACTAATAATTACATTTACTTTGAACTGTATTTTGGAATTGTTTTGAATTACATTTTGCAGAAATTATCCTGTAATGACAATAACGATCACTTCATTCATTCATTCATTCATTCATTCATTCATTCATTACTAACCCATTCATTCAATATTTTTGAGTGCTTACCATGCCTCTTTTTCTCTTCTGACTTTCATTCATTCAGTTTAATCATTCAAACATAGGAAAAACAAACTTTCAGAATTGCCTATCTGGTCATTGTATTTTTCTAAGTCTCCCAAGTGTTTTTGCTTCCTGCTTTTCTCTTCTGTATGCAACTCAAGTTTACGGACACTGCCTCACAGTGCTTAATGACAAACACAAAGAATGAGTCCTGAGGACCTCACAATCTAGTTGAGAATATTCACACCCAAACATATTCAATGCAACATGGTATGGAATGGGCTTGCTTTGATTTAGAAGTTCAGTGATATAGAGGGTAGAAGAGAGAATCACCCTGATTGGCTGTCATGTTTGAGCCTGGGCTCAATGCTGCATAGACATTTAAGAGATGAAGATGGAAACGGAGTGAGCCAGGAGAAAGGACAACCTGAAGGATGAGGTTAATCTCTACAGAGGATCCCAATTCAGGGAAGCAGGAAGAGACTTTAGGAGGCCTGGGTCTCAATAGTTACATTCAGATACAAATAGAAAGTTAATCAGGGCAACAAGCTGTATGGTATCTAGAAGGACAAGGAAAAAAATCCACTTCAGAAGAGAGATGGCCAGTGGACACCTCTGGTTGCTAGAGACCAAGGAGGATAGAGAAATCTTAGTACTGAGTATGCCACCTAGATTTCTGCAGTCTTTGTGTGATGAAGGCTTTGCCACTTCTCAGGGATTGTAGCCTTGAGTTAACGCTGCACCAGTCCATTTCCAAATCTCACTTAAGGACTGAGACCTAATCAATGTAGTCACTGATAGTTTTTTTAGACATAAAATATACCCAACATTCTAGCTGAGATGCTAGGAAAGATTAAAAAGACAGGGCAAAGATTCATTCTATATTCTCTGTGTTCAAATATATGCACTCACAGCAAATTTTGGTCCACTTGCCAAAATGCTTCTCAAAATACCAAGGAAGAAAAATTATCATGTTTGTCAAATGTAAGTCTTGGAGATCAGCAAGACTCCACACTCCAGTTAGTTTACCATAAAAGATGCCACATTTGGGGGGAAAAAAAGTCAGAATGGAACACATCAATTTACAATCACTTCCTTATTCAAATAGTATTTCTCATATACTTAGTGTCTTGAATAACTATATCTGTAAATGTAACATTTTTGGAATGGCGAAAAATGAATTCAAACTTTGTTCTAGTATGGCATATTGTGATTTTCATTATGATGATGAGTGTTTCTAGTCCAATCACTTTAAAGTAGTTATGTTTCATTTTCATCTACAATTCTTGAAATATCTTTCACTCAGGGACCAGGACAATGAATTCCTTACAAAATGGCTCAAATGATAGATGGTCTAAATCAAACTGCTTTACTGATACGAGAAAGCACTTAGGTCAGAAAAATTAACCTTTTAAATACATTTTTTTGTTGTTGCTTTGAACTTACGAGTTCTAAAATGTTTCTGCATATCATATAGAAATAATTATAACTCTTCCAGTACTTATAGTGGCAAATGTATTACTAGCTAATTCATTTGTTTTTATGTAGAGGCTTCCAGAATTGTGCTTTAACTAAGTATTAAGCAGGCAATAAAAAATAAAAAAAAAAAAATAAAATAAAAAATAAAAGTATTTCCAACTTGGCAATAAATGGTGGTGATTTAGTTATAATTAAATAGAAATGAGTATATGAAAGCCTAATGAAGTTCAGAGAAGTATTCATTATGTTTCAATATATTTATGTTATCTACTCGTCCAAAAAATTGTTATACCTCTATTGTAATTAACTAGGAATTAACTCATTTAGTTTTTTTAAAAAGAATTTCTAGTCTCGAAATTCTGACTTTGTTATATACCCATTGAAAACCTAATTGAGAGTGCAAGAAACATATCTTGTAATGAATCAAAACAAAAAAAATGAGTGTATCATTGCAAGTGAATTGTAATTGACTGCAACTTGTTTATGGAATCATGATGTATCTGTAGCATCCAATAGTTTTTTGCATTGAATGTCTCTGACACAGTATCTTTATATATTTTGGAGTTCAATGCTCTATCAAATATTGTACATTCTATTTTTCTCCTGTCTTTTATCATCTGATATGAAGGCACTGTCACATCAGCTCTTGTCAGTAAGTCATTTTTAATTTCTAAAGGATAGGTAGCGTCTTTAACTTGTTTCACATTGCTGTTTCAACACATTTGCTAGCTGGGCAGGATGTGTCGTATCTTCTACCCTCCTCCCAAGTGTGGAAAATGTTAGGAATTAACTGAGTAGCTGAAAATTTTTCTTTTCTTCTTCTCCTCCTCCTTCCTCCTTCTCCTCTTTCCTTCTTCCTTCTTCTCCCTCTTCTTCTTTCCTAATCCTCCTCCTCTTCTTCTTTAGCAGCTTTATTGAGATGTAATTCACATACCCTACACTTCACCCATTTAAAATATACAATTCAAATTTTTTTTAGTATATTCATAGATATGTGAAACCATCACCACAGTCAAGTTCAGTTAACTTTCATCAGTTCAAAGAGAAGCTCCGTACATTTTTAGCTATCACTCCCTTTAGTCCCCCATCCTCCCCTCTACACACAGCCCTAAGCAACCACTAATCTACTTTCTGTCTCTGTAGATTTCTCTATATAAAAGGAGTGCAATCCTATAATAAAATATATGGTCTTTCATGACTGGTTTCATTCATTTAGCCTAATGTTTTCAACTTTTGACCATTTTGTAATATGCATTAGTACTTTGTTCCTTTTTATGGCCAAATATGATTCCACTGTATGGATAAAACATATTTTCTTATCCATTTGTTAGTTGATAGACATCTGGGTTGTTTCTGTCTTTTGACTGTTATGAATAATGCTGCTTATATACATCCATATGCAAGTTTCTGTGATTCATTTCTTGTGGTTATCTACATAGGAGTAGAATTGCTGGGTCACATGTATTTAACATTTTGAGGAAATGCCACTGTTTTCCAAAGTGACCCCACCATTTTATATCCCCACCAGCAGTGTATGAGCTTTCCAATTTTTTCACATCTTCAACACTTGTTTTTATCTAATTGTTTTGAGTATAGCCTTCCTTGTGGGTGTGAAGTAGTAACAATGCTATGTTTGTAATTTGCATTTCCTTTTCTCATGTGCTTATCTGCCATTTTAACAATTTGTACACCTTCCTTGAAGAAATGTCTATTCAGATTATTTTCCTATTTTTTAAATTATTTGCCTTTTATTATTGAGTTTTAAGGTTTTTATATATTTGAAATACAAGTCCCTTATCAGATATGTGAATTCCAAGTAATTGAATGGCTGCAGATTTTTCTTACTCATCAACAACATAGGATGCCAAGACTAGTTGTGATTTGTGGTCACAACCCCCTCCTGACACTTCAGTGAATATCCTAAACCCAGTTACTGGATGAATTGTTTTCATTTGTCATTTATCTCTTGTGTTTGAAATGAACACTAGTAAGAGAATTTTAGAATAAAATGGTACACAACAGCTAGTCCTTCTTAGCCATGTTATTACACATCAATGTAGCACCCTTTAAAAAATCCTACCTCGAATATTAAGTCCCTGGCTCTTTACATAACCACAAAAGCCAGCACCGAGACTACAGTACTAGAAATGGATTTTCTTCTTCTGTCTCCTGAGAGGCCTGCCATTGAACTTCATCATCAAAAAAGGGACTTTAAAGATTACAAGGAAAATAAATCTTCCACATTTCATAGCAATCGAATAGACCTCAAAGTTATTTTTCATATATAATTGAATTTATATGTATACATGTTGCTTCTATGTATTCATGACAAATACATATTTTATTTAAAAATCTCTCCTTTATAAAAAAGGTTTCGGCAGTTGTGTCTGGAGATGGTTTCTAAAGAGGCTGATGACTTTACATCAATTTAATTACATATTTCTATGTTGTTTCCTATCTTTTACATAATCCAGGGGCTAGGAATGAAGCCCTTGGCTCTCGGATGCAGCAGTTCAGACCCCAGTTTTTCTCCCACTGCCTCTCTGGCATCAACAGTGTTGATGAGCCAAGATCTTGCTTGTTGTTTAGTTGTCTTTTGTTTTCATACTGGAAAATTGATTCATCCTAATCACTGATCCTGTGTTAATGGTTATTTAGAAGGCATCACTCAGCCATTATAGCTGTGAAAATTCTAATTTATTTTTGGCATTCTTCACGAGGCTTCATTTTCTCACCATTACATAGCTTGTGTGGTGCTTTCCTGGATATGTTTCACTAGGTCACTATCTTTTTTACACGTGATCTAGGCTTCATACTAATCCTCAAATAACCCTCTTCCATCCAGATGAAATTTTTACTTGCTGGCCCCTATATTCCCACCCTTGACCTTACTGGGTAGAACCAATGTCTACACTCATGGCTGCATATGCTTCTGGAAATTAATTTCTTCACTTCTATAGTTTCTCTACTGGCAGGAACTCTTTCACACATACCTTTTTTTTTCTGGTTTTACTTTTTTAAAATATTATATCTTAAGTTCAGGTTTAAATTAGACTGGTGTATGATTCTAATCAAGGTAGCACATGCATCCTCTTTACAAAATGAAGTCCCAGAGATGTATATTAACTCTAATATTAGGAGTGTATATATGATTACATATAAGAAGATACTATTAAGGGTAAGGCAAAAAAAAGTCTGAGTACTTATTCCTTAGGATATTGTAGTAACATTGTAGGAAATAAACACTGACATTCAAAATATTCAATGAAATTTCTTTGTGTTTGTTTACTTTATAATTTGCTGTTGCAGCCACTACACTTTCTGAACAAACGGTTTCCAAAGTTTCTCTGCTGACTAAATAACATTCTTTCTGCCATGTTATTGATTTTACAGTGCTACATTTTAGCTTCCTTCAGGCCATTTACTCCAGGCAACCCTTTACTTCCTAAGGCAATTACCATTTTTAATCTTGCCAACCCAAAGAGACTTGCTGACAAGAACCCAGCTGCCACACCCCTAGCACTTCTTAAATTCTTCAGCTGTGCTGAGTATTGAGATCAGCATCAAACTTCTTGTTTGTTTTCAGATTGACCAGGTATTCATATTTCAGGGAAGGAAAAATATGTACATATTTCAAAAGACAGAGTATGGAAACTTTGCCTTAGATCATTTAGGTTGCTTCCCCAGGCGTCAAGTATTCTGAACAACTCATTTTTTTCCTTCAAACTTTTTTCTCCTTCAACCCTCACCAACACCAGCTGTACTTCCTTATGCTCTAACAATGAAGGATGGAAAAGTGCTGCTATCGATAGAATGTGTGCCTCCAAAATTCATATGTTGAAAATCTAATGTCCAAGATGATGGTATTAGGAGGTGGGCCCTTTGGGAGGTGATTAGGTCATGAAGGCAGAGTTGTTATGAATGGGACTAGTCCTCTCATAAAAGAGGCCCCAGAGGGGTGGTTGTCTCCTCTACTATATGAGGACACAGTGATAAGTTTACACCATAGAACTCAACCATGCTGGCACCTGGATCTTGGACTTGCAGCCTTCAGAACTATGTGTTATAACCACCCAGCTTATGGTATCTTATTATAACAGCCCAAACAGACTAAGATAGGTCCGTAGAATTATAATCACCTTTCTTTTCACGTAAGAAAATGGAGGTCACAAAATGAGAATTGGTTTTAAAGTGAAATAATCCATGGCGAGAACCATATTTATAGATATGAAAGCATGAGTTTAAAAATCAGAACAAAATAACCATCTGTCACTATACAAGGATATTACAATGTTCTTGACTGTATTTCCTCTGCTATACGTTATATTCCTGTGACTTAATTATTTTATAACTGGAAGTTTGTACCTTTTATTCCTCTTTACCTTTTTTTGCCCTTCCTCCCACCCTTTCTCCTTTGGTAACCATCAGGTTATTCTCTACACCTATAACACTATTTCTGTTTTGTATTATTTGTTCTTTTTTGTTGTTTTACAATAGATTCCACCATCTAAACACTAACCATCCTTGCATACTTGAAATAAATTCCATTTGGTCATGGTGTTTAACTCTTTTTATGCATTGATGGATTTACTTTGGTAATATTTTGTTGAGAATTTTGGCATCCAAATACATGGGAGATACTGATCTGTTGTTTTCTCTTTTGAACTGTTTTTGTGTGGTTTTGGTATCAGGCAATATTGGCTTCAAAATGAGTGGGAGGTGTTCCCTCTTCTATTTACTGAAAGAGGTTGTATATATTTGTGTTTATTCTTTATATTCTCCAGTGTAAAACATCTAAGCCTAGAGATATTTTTGGTGGGTAGGGGAAGTTTACAGTTACAAATTGCATTTATGTAATGGAAATAGGACCATTCAGGTTGCATAAACTATTGCTCTTTCCTCAAGTTTACTGATGTTATCCCATGTCATCTGAACTCTACTTTGATACCATTCAGTGAGGTTTCCACTTGGTTGCTATATTTTTCAGTTCTAAAATTCTCATTTATTTCTTTATTGTAACTTGTATTTCTTTCTTAAGATTTTTAAATTTTCCATTTATTTAAAATGAATTTATAACTGCTTCTTAAAAGATCTTTATTTTAAAAATCCTTGTCACATAATTTATCATGTGAATAATCTCAGTGTTAATGTCATGGATTGTTTTTGTCTTTGAAGTTGTATTTTCCTTAGGTCTTGGTATTACAAGGAATTTTTTTATTATATCTTTGACATTTTTCACATTATCATAGGAGACACTTGATCTTATTTAAAGCTTTTATTTTACCAGATAATCACACTATTAGGCATAGCAAGTAGGCCCTTGAATACTTTTGTAAGCTGTAATTGCAATGACAGTTTAATTCTCAGAGACATGGCAATGATATTCTGGTGCGTTTTCTTCTGTGCTCCCTGCAGGGACCAGTTGGACCATGTGGGAATGAGCTGGGGATGCAACTCCACCCGGACTCTCCTGATGTTGCCACTGCAGGTAGATTGACCCACCTGCTGTCCCAGGTGTGGGACAGGGAACCTGCTGATGCTGACACTTTAGCAGACCAGGCCTGTCATCCTAGGCATGTATGTTGTGGGGCATGGATCCTGCTGTCACTGCTGCTGAGGCAAACTGAGTTGCCATTGTTGAGGTGTGGGGCAGGAGTTGGGTCTCTGCCTATGATTCGCTTTGCCCTTGTGGGCAGGCTGCCAGAAGGCATGGTGTGGGAAATGGGTTGGCCCGCCTGGCTCCACTGTTACCGCCATGGGCAGAGCAGCAGGCAGCCTCTGCTGCTGGTGGATGTACAGGAGGGATGGGTTGGCCTGACTGTTCTTTTTTCGTAGTACCTGTACAGGCAGATCAGTTGCACAATGAACTTTCAAACATCCATTGTTTATAGTCAAGTAAAATGAAGATGCAGAAGAATTATTACACTATTTTCTTTTTCAATTCTCTACATTAAGATTTTGTGATAACCCTGCCCAATGGTGATTTGGAGATTTTGTGTTTTCTGTTCTCATCCAACATTTTCTTTTCATGTTTTTCCAGATCTTCGGATTCTCTTCTGGTGTTGTACTTCAAAGCCTGTGCTAGCTCAGCCAGGTCTTTGAACATAACCTTTGTTACTATTCATAGAATTTCTTAATGTCTATATGTTAAAGTTAATTTGAAATATGATCTTTATCCACTGTATTATTAACGAAGCTATGTTTTTCTTAAATACACTCTATAAATACCTACTACTACTTACTATATTTTCCTAAATGTATAGTAATAAACCTGATCTTATGCTTCAATATTTGCCTCTGCTTACCTATTATTTAGTAATGGAGGTGTGATTTGGTGTGACAAATAACTTCCTAGTTATAGTCCAAAATTTAATCTTCTGGGTAGAAATAAAGATGACAATGTACTTTATCTGGTATTCCTATGAAATATGGAACAGGAGGTCGAGACATTTTACATTATAACCTTTTATACCCAATGAGAAATTGGCTCCATAAGTACCTACATATCTAATTATGTGGTCAGATAGACATGACTATATGAATTAATTTTGTATTATCAATTATTTTGTCTTCCTCTACATTTTCTAAATGTGACTATTCAGGATTCACTTTAAGTGTTTGTGTCCCTAATTTCACCACGCAGCAATTAAAATTTTTTACATTCATTTCTTTAACTTTTTACTCCAGTTCCAACTATCCATTAGTACTTTTGTTCAATTTAATATTAAATGTATCCCAGACCATTCTATATTTAATCATCCATTAACTCATCAAGCCTGTATATCTTTTTTTATCAGTAATTCAAGAGAAATGCTTTCCCAGGCCACTACATAAAATGACAGAGATAATTAAACCATAAATCAACTCAATTTTTCTCTAAAAATAGGAGAACATTTTATAATCACTTTTCTTGTTCCATAACAGTATTTTTCAAATTGCTTAATCAATCCAGGAGTTAAGATAGGAGACCTCGAGAAGTCAATACTAATATGCAGTTTTATTTTCATTTTTTAAAAAATCTATAAGAACATATATCTTAGAGGAAAGATGGTATTGAATAAATTAAAAAGTGATTAATGTTTCAGTTTGTAAATATTAAGTCTGGAAAATGCTGAATCTCTTTGTTTAAAAAATAGTTTAAAAGATCAAAAATGAACTAATTAAAGAGCAAATCAGACTGTCATCTGTGTTTAACTGTGTTGTTTTCTTTTCTTGAGCAGCTAACTGTATCCTATATTGTCACTTCCCCCACTTCTACATCTGTTTTGCAATTATGCTTGCTTCTGACACGGCCTTTTCAGACCCAGCTAAAATGCCACACAGAGACGGAGACTTCTCTGTTCATCCCAGTTCTCTACCGAATCATTTATTTTCTGCTTCTCTTTTATTTAGCCCTTCACTGAAGGTCTATGTAATTATGGCTGTTTGTTGCTTACCTTTGTAAAATAAAAATCGTAATACCTGCATTGTATTGTTGTGATTAATTTTTTGTAGCATTCTACACACACACACACACACACACACACTCTCTCTATATATACACACACACACACAATGTATATATGTGTGTGTGTGTGTATGTGTGTGTGTGTGTGTGTGTGTGTATATATATATATATATATATATATATATATATTTGGCATGAGTTAGCATATACTTATTTCCCTCCTCTACATTACAAACTCCTTAGTAGTTATTTAGCACTGAGGTAGAAGACCAGGTAAAATTTGGAAATTAATGCAGATGTTACAGATGTACGCTAAGGATTACAAAGGAATGTATATAAAACATAAAACAAGAACATACAATGTATTCGCAAAGATGTGTGTTAGAATAATGAAAAAACTATTGAACCCTAATCCTGTGACTGATCTTACAAATTATTTGTGGGATGTTTGAAATGTTCGTCAATAACTGGAACTGTGGATAAGGACTATCTGACTTTTGGAAGGCTGCAACATTTCTCCTCTTTGCTGGCACAATTGTACTAAAATTGCATTATTGCTTAATAATTAAGAGCATGGATCTTAAAGAGGAAAGGTCTACCTTTGAATGACAAAATTGTCAAACATTACCTATATGACCTTGGCAATTTTTTTTAAACCTCTCTAGGCCTTAGTGTCCCTATGTAAAAATAAGATATCAATCATAATACAAATTCATTGGGGTGTGAAAATTAAGTGAGAGAATGAGCATGTGCAAAGTGTTTAGCATTGCTAGTGCTCAGGATACACACCTATTGTTATTAAATATTAACCTTTGGATTGTTAATGTAATATTTAGACACTCTTTTATACTGCATTGGTTTTTTGGGCTTAAAATGGAGGATACAGGATATATTTTCTATTGTTTTTACAGAAGAAGCTTTCAAAGGACATACAAAAATAACATTATTTCCTTTATCTTTTCTTCGATTCATTAATTACAGATATTATCATTTACTCCAACCAAATTTTTGCATACGATTTACCATTTCACAATCTGATTGAGGCTCATGACAAAGGCAAAAAATTACAGGATTCAAATGTTCTAAAATATTTATAGATCATTAAAAATAATTATATTTAAGCCAAATGAAAAGGGTAATATGACATTTTAAAATGAAAAGAAATAGCACAATTACAGAAATATAGCTAATGTATATTATTTTACCTGCTGTCAAAACCCATTCCTGGGATTACTTTTCAAGTCATGTCAGCATGTTCTCTCAAATGGAATGATAATTGATTTGGGAATTTCAGACCATTGGTGGATTGCAAGTGGGAAGGTCTGATTTGATCAGTATGCCCATTGGATATTTTATGAACCCTTAAACAGGCTATCCCTGTAAACTAATTTGATCAGCTGATCCCGAGGTAGGTTTGGGAGAAACTAAGTTTGGCAGAAAGAAATTACTAAGTCATTTTTTGTGTTTCCATCTCCAGTTTATTATGCATTTTAGATTTAGTTAGAAGAAAAATTTGAAAGGTATAAATGGGTAACTCATTCAACAACAGGTATAGAATGTGTACTAAGGTTAAAAACTAACACCCGAGGGATACTTCGGTGGCCACGACAGACATTATATCTCATCTAATAGAACCTATATTTCAGAAAATGTAAATAACATTTGTTTAATTTAAAAGTCTAAAATGAAATGTAGGTAATGATCTTATAATAAAAGAAAACAAAAACATCTGATATAATTGACTGTAATTGGGAGGGGATGACAGTTTATATTGGCATAGCCAGGGTAAACCTCATTGGATAGCTGAGGTCTAAATGATAAGAAGTAGCAGATGATGATTCACTTGGTAGTGGAACATACTATAGAGAAAGCAGTGAATACAAAAGCCCAAGGGGTGGGCACAAGGTTGTTGTGAATTGCCAATGAAAAGGTAATTGGCAGTGGATGAGGCTGGAGAGATAAACAGCCCATATCAGGCAAGGCATTTTAGGCCACTATAAAAGTTTGAATTTTATGCTGTGTATAATAGAACACAAATAGGTATATTCATTCATTAATTCAATAAACATTTTTAAGCATCTAGTCTATAAAAGACTATAACTAGTGCTATGGGAGATTTGGATATGAAATGAAGACAGAAGAGATGTCTTATGGAAATCCTACATGGTAAACAACATATAAAGTAAGTCCTCAGATAAGAAAAAAAAATATAGCCAAAATACCATGAGAATTTAGAAGAGCGTACATCTTAAAACATTTTGATGCCTCTTTACTAAAGAGGTGATATTTGAGTTGAATTATTAAGTATTAATAAGACTATTGAGCTGAAGAAGTTAAATGCCAAGTTAAGTAGATAGAATTATTTTTTTTTCACTTATGGACAAGAATCATTGATAGTTTTGAATAAATAGGAGATTGCGTAACCCAAGAAGCCTTAGAGAGGAATGGTGAGCAGAGCAGATTGAAAGGGGATGGCAAGGCAGATGGGGAAGGTGAGTGAGGGACTGTGTGGCACTACAGAGATTGCCAGGTGCTACGGAGGCTAAATCTAAAATACGCGCTGGGTCATCCTTTCCATTATTTTCATATCATACAGTAAATCAACTTCCTGGGTCTAACAGGATGAAGGCAAAATCTAACATGGTTTTCAAAATCCTCTAAAACCTTCCTTCTTGCAATTTCATCTACTGTCTTCACCCAATGTTTACTGGATTACCTAGTTTTGCAAACATAGCATGATCTTCAATTCCTCTTGGTCTTTGTTTACAATCTCTCTCTGGCCTCTGATATTCTGTGCTACTTTCTTCACCTGTTGCTTCACATGTTTCAAAGACAAACTTATTTCATATCTCCTCAGGTAATTTCTCAAACCTGTCAACCAAAATCATTTGCTCCTTGCTCTTGGTTCCTTAACACTTTGTCCATAAAGCCACTATACAATAACCCATGCTGCTCTTCTTCAAAAATGTTACTTCCAGCCCAGACTTGCCTCAGAATTCAATAGGGTTTCTGACTGGGATGGTGAAAATATCCTGAAAATAGATAGTACTGAAGGTTGTACAACATTGTGATTGTACTTAATGACACTGAATTATGCACTTCAAAATGGTTAAAATGATAAGAAAGTTGCATCAAAACAAAACAAAAATAAAGGTGAAACATTATTAGCTTTTTCATTAGAAACAAGAGAAGAATACTTTATCAGCCGTATTTATCAATGCTGCATTGGAGGTCTTAATGAAAAAAGGAAATGGAGAAAAGTGAATAAGAGGCATATGGATTAGAAAGAATTCATAATAATTTCATGGCAGTGCTAAACAAGGGTAATGTAATCCAAAAGACTTCATTTTCTAACTTTTTCAGTATATGCAACTGAGGAGAGAAAAATGTGTGAACTTAAAAATGATAGGGTGTTTACATGTCTTTATACGTGGGCAGTGTTTCTACACATTCTGTTATAGTCTAAAAATAAAATGCTTGAAAATTCAGTTCTCTCTATGCTTATAATCTAAGTTTGAACTTTTGTCAGTAATGAAATAAAAATAAGGCTATGACTTTTTGAAATCTAAGTAAACTGAACTATGGTACACTGGGATAAGGTAAATATTCATGGAATTGGACTATAACTGAAACACCAGTCTAAATTAATCCAAACACAAGAGCTAATCAAACAATTGATTTAACCCAGTGCAATCTTATCTTCTCTTGTGCTTAATGGGTTCTAAGCACCATAACACTTAAAAATGATAACCAGTGTTACTTCTAGATATTTATTTACTTATTTATTTACTTATTTTTTTGTTTTCATAACAGATGCACTCTATGACAATGGGTACACACTAAATAAAATTTGACAACACAATAAATATCCTATTGTTGAATATGTACAGTGAAACATGTAAAATCTAATGTAAAGTGGGCTTTTGAATAATGGCATTCTGCATTATGCACTATTTTGACTCAACTCTTAGAGATTTATTAGGGTGTTCCTATGTAATTAATGTATTCTACCGGTCATTTTAGTTAGCACACTCTTTGCTTGAACAAGTAATTGTAATATAAAAACAATCAGCTATTCAAGGGGTTTAGGTAGAACTTCACACAACTAAGTTTAAAATGGATATCAAAAGATCACACTGGATTCACTTAATGAAAAAGAAAGGAGAGTAAAGGAGGATTAGAATAATTAATAACATGAGATGTATAGAAAATAAAAATATCAGACAATATCAACCATATCAATAATAAAGTGAGTTAAAAGGTTAAAAAATAAGTAAATAAAGGAAAAACAAAACAAAACAGTGCGCTATACTGCTAGTTCTCGGAGTAACTCCTAGATCCAGCAAGGGTCTTACTATAATCTTGTAGGACCCTCATGGAGTTACTGTTCCTAAGTTCTTGGCGTCTATAAAATAATTAATAATAATAATAAAATTAAATGTTAATAAATTAAACAATCTAATCAAAAGGCATAGATCATAAAACTGGACTACAAAACAAACAAGATCCAACTGTATACCTGCATGCTTACTATAGGAGACATACTTTAGTTCTAAAGATACAAATAGATTGAGAGTAATAGGCTGCAAAAAGATATACATATAAATAGCAACCATAAGATAGTTACAATTGCTTATGCCAGTATCAGACAAAATGGAATGTAAGATTAAAAAAAAAGTTACTACAAGTAAAGAGGGGTATTTTATAATGATAAAATGCTCAGTAAATTAGGGAGATAAAAAAATATAAACATATGAACCTAAAAGAAGATCTCCAAAATGCATGGAGTAAAAACTTGACATAATTGAAGGGAGAAACAGGAAAAAACTCAACATAGATAACAGATTTCAATACCACATTTTCAAGAATGAATACAGCCAGTAGGTTGAAGATCAGTAAGGAAATAGAATACTTAAACAGTAGTTTAAACCTGGAAGGTATTTATAGAACACTTCACCCAACAACTGGATACACTGTCTTCTCAAATACACACAAAACATTCTCCAGGATAGACCATAAAACAAGCCTCAATAAATTTAAAAGGATTGAAATCATACAAAAAATGTTCAACCACTAAATACTATTAGAACTAATGGAAGAGTTCAGCAATATTGCAAGATCAAAGTAAATAATCACTTGTATTCTACAGGCTAGCAATGAACTGTAAATGGAATTTAAAGAATTACATTTTGAAATAAATCTAAAACAATTTTCGTAAGTGAAATTGAAACAATTCCATTTAAGGTAACATTAAAGGGTATAAAATGCTTAAATCCTAAATGAAATTAATCTATAAATACAATTAAACAATAAATGATAAATGAAATTTTAAAAATTCCATTTAAAGTAGCATAAAAGGAAATAAAATGCTTAAGAATAGATTTAACCAAACAAGTCCAAATGTTTTAGTCTGAAACCTAAAAAACATCATTGAAAAGAAATTTTAAAAAGCCCTAAATAAGTTGGAAGATATCCCAAGATTTTCCCAAAGATATTGATGGGAAAACAATATTGTTAAAATGGCAAGGCTTCTCAAAATAACTGCAATTCAACACAATTCCTATAAAAGTCCCATCTATTTTTGATGAAACTGACAAGTTGAGCCTAAAATTCATATGGAAATGTAAAGGACAAGTAATAGTCAAAATAATATTTAAAAAGCAGTACAAAGTTGAATGACTCACATTTCTTGACTTCAAAACTTGCTACTATCAAGACAGTGTCATTCTAGCATAAGAATAGAAATATAGATTAATGAAATAGAATTTGGAGTCCAAAAAACTCTCATATATATTGGTTAATTGATTTGTGATGAGTGCCAAGACAATTCAATGGGGTGAAGAAAACCAATATTTTTAACAAATGGTGCTGGGACAACTGTTTATTCACATAGAAAAGAATAAATTTGTGCCCATAATTACTCATCGTATTAAACAATACCTGGAAATAGATCACAGACATAGTGTAACAACAAAATATACACAATTTTATAAGAAAGATATGAGTACAACTTCATGATCTTTGGCTAGAAAATTTCTTAGATATGAAAAGTAACAAATTGCAAAGCAATAGCAACAACAAAAATACATAAATTGGGCATCATCAACATTAAAAACTATTGTGCTTCAAAGAACATTAATAAAATGAAAAGGCAACACACAGAATGAGATAAAATACTTGCTAAACTATACTTGGTAAGAGATCAAGATCCAGAATATAAAGAAAAACCTCTTAACACAAGTAAATAAAAAAAAGGACATATAAGTCATCTACAAAATAGGCACCAACTATGACGGTATTGCTACAGGGATAACGAACAAATGGCCAGGAGGCATATGAAAAAATTCTAAAAATTATTAGGCATTAGGGAAATGAAAATCAAAACCACAGTGAGATACTACTTCACACATGCTAATATGGCTATAATCAAAGACACACAATAATAGCAAGTATTGATGAAGAAGTTGAGAAATTTCAGCCTTCATACATGGCTGATGGGATTGTAAAATAGTGCTGCCACTTTAGAAAACAGTCTGGCATCTCTTCAATGATTAAACAAAGAGTTACCATATGGCCCAGCAGTACCACTGCTAGTTATATATCCAAGAGAAATAAAACCATATGTCTACCCAAAAAACTTATATATGAATATCATAGATATAGTCCACTCAATTTTGTCCCATCATTTTTGAGAAGATGAGCACAATATTCTTTGAGATATAGTAAGTCTTTTTATTTGGCCATAATAAATGACAAAGTAAAAACAAGTTTTAGGTTGAACAATAATTTCTTTTTTTGTGTACCTGTATATGAACATGTTAGCTGCCAGACATTGTGTGAACTACTAAACATCCGTATTCTTTATGAAGATGACACATATTTAATAGATATAATGAATAGATAAATAGATGGAGAGATATGTAAATGATGGATTTCTAAAAAGAAATTATTCTCTTTTTAATTAATCAGCACTGAGAAGTTAAAAACAGCTATTTCTGTAGCTCATTTTTTCAGTAAGAGTATCACTACACTAGGACCCTAAATTTGATATCTTCTATCTTTGAAAAACTAAAGAAACAATAAAAGATGATATACTTGTTTAAACCACTTGGATTTTTTTTTTTTTAACTTGTATATGCTTTGGATAAAATGCAAATTGTTTTAACTTCCCTGGAAGAGAAAGCAAAAGATAAAGTGGGTACTGATTATGTCTTTCTAATAGATTTCTCAACCATCTCAAAGCAATTTAGATAGTGTTACAGGATTTGCAGTTTTCTTACACGAATCAGATAGGCTTGCTCATCGCCCACTCCCCCAACCTTCAACTATAGGACCTATATTTCAGCTAGTTCTTTTTTATTTTTCCCCATGACAGCAAGACTCTTTATCTCCATGTACTTATTGCTTCCTATCTTGCCTGTAGATTGAAACAGTAAAGCTGATATGAACCTCTTACACACTCAGGCCTCCATCACCTTAAATTACGGACTTCCAGAGATCTAATCTGAATTTCCATTGGTCAGAAAACCAATAGCTTGTTATGCAAGTCACACATTTCAGGTGATGCATACTCAACAACCTTCTGTCTACAGTATCACCTGTTTTATTTTCCATCTCAATTTCATACTTTTTTGGGCAAAACCACCAGGGAAATATATTTCCATGACAATATATGATAATGCTGCTCCCTGCATTTCATCTCATTACAGAAGCCTTGTCTTTCTAAAATGGAAAATGGATTTACGTCTCAGTATTATTTCTGCCACACACACCGATTCAGTGAAACAGCATTTGGGTGGCTTCAAGTAAATTTAATTTTCTCTGGCTGCTTCATGAAGCATGAGTCACTCTCAAACAAAGGATATCACTTTCAAAGTTTGTTTTGGAAGGATGTAAAGTAAGGGCACCATGACTATGTTTTTTTTCCTTTTTTTTCTTTTATTTTTTTTTTTTCACTATGGAGCAGGTATCATCTACATTTTCAAAGATATTAAACATCCTTTCACTCAATCATTCCCATTTGACAAGTTTAAAAACTTCAAGAATGGGCCGGCCGAGTGGCACGGTGGTTAAGCGCTGGCTTGGGAAGCCAGCGGCCCCGGTTCAGTCCCACATATGAGGGTCAATGACACTGCCCTCAAAAATAAATAAATAAATAAAAACAAATAAAAACCTCAAGAAGTATTCTAGTGTATTTCCCTTCCTTTAATTAGGGCTGTATGTAAACCAGTCTAGGAAAGAGTTATTTTTACAGTCAAAAAACAAATACACTGGATGAAGTTAAACAGGCAAGAAAGACTTTCTTTAAGACTATTGAAATAGGAATCAAGACTATTGCAATAGGAGAGAGAAAATGGACTCAACATCCCTGAAAAAAAAGGAGAGGAGTTTTTAAGCATTGAGATGAGCTTTTGGAAAAATACTGTAGGATTTTAGGTGGGAAGCTATTTAATGTGGTTAAGCCATCTGTGTTTGATAACTGGCTCTTATGGGAGCTAAGCTCTTACCTTCTCACAGAGACTGGTAAACAAGGGCCCTGTCTTTCTGGAGGATTACATTTCAAAGGCATGGCTCCCAGGCTTTTGAGAAAGACTTTCCTGTCAAGTAAAACTGAAAGGTTTGGGGATAAATATACATTGCAAAGGAGCAGAGAAAGAATGTCAAATGGCAAGTTTCTTAAAGTAAACACTTCAGGCTTAGAGATCCAAGATGGTGGGGTAGGTAAAACACTGTGCCTGCTTCCTTTTGTGAACACATTAAAAATATAACTAAATTATAGAACAATCAACCTGGAGGACCATCTGAAGTCTGGCTGAACCGAAGTTTTATAACTAAGCATATAAAAAAGAAGACATGTCAAGACTGGTAGAAGGGGAAGAAACATGAAATGGGCTGGCCCCAAACCTCTGCATGATAGCTGAGAATCAGGAGGGATAACTCAGCTGTGGAGGTTCCCACCAGGGAAGAGCGAGGGACCCCAGCCCTACACAAGGCTCTCCAACCCAGAGTACTGGTGCTGGAAAGAAGAGCCCCCACAAAATCTGGCTGTGAAAAACAGGGGGGATTCCAACCATCCAACACAAGGCTGCAGGAAATCCAGACACACTCTTAAATGGGCCAAGCACAGACTCTCACTCCAAGGCACTCACCATCAGCTCCAGCAGAGAGACAGTGACTCAGGAGATGTCAGAGGCATACAGGGGACAGACTGAGGTGTGTGGTTTCAGAGTAAGGGCTGGAGGACCATTTTCCCTGTGCAGGGTCCTGCTCCCTTATAGCCAGTAGGTGGGTGCCACTTTTCCTGGGTTGCACCTTCCCCCAATGCCCATGGACAAATCTGAATCTGAATTGCTCTGGTGAGCTACATTGGAACTCTGCCACACCCAACTCCCCCAATGTTGAAGATAGTTTCTCCTGAACAGCGAGCCCTGCCCACATTTGCATTATTTATTGGAAAACTATTGGAGTCTGCCAGCCCTAGGCAGGTGGGGACTGGCCTCAGTGTGTTCTGAGACTTTTGCTGAGTACCTCCAGGCTCAGCACTGGCACCACACCAGAGTCTACATTAACCTGATGACCACAACTCTTCCCACTCTAGTAACTCCCTGAAACCCTGCTTCACCCAACTCACATACCCCACATGGCTTTATCAGTGACTGAACCTTAAGGGAGCTGGCAGGTGACAGCAGGCCTCAAGGTACCCTGGATTTTTGTGGAGTTATCCCAAACCTCAGTTCACAGCATGGATTCTCCCATGTGCCTCCAGGGTTAGCACAGGCAGCGAACAACTATGGATTGCTTTGTAGCTCCTACCAGTTAGGCTCTAGTCAATCACAGGCAGTGGGTGACCTGGAGCTACATTGGAGCCCCTTCCAAGAGGCCCAAGAACCAACACAGTTGGAGGCTGGCTTCAGTCCACAGCAGAGCACTGCCCAATTAGCTCCACAAGTGGCACACATAAAAGGCAGACCAGAACCCTATGGGATTGTTGAGGGCCGTGTAGCCCAATATTGAGAGGCATGCAGGCTGACTTTAGTGGGCTTGGTGAATCTGAAAGTACTGTTAATTGGACATGTGTTCCTCAACTTTGTATTCCCTTGAAGCCTGTGTTTTATTACAAAGTGTATGTTTTGTTAAAGTTTGTGATAAGTCTTGAGAGAACTTTAGGTATAGTTAAGCCAAATATAATTAATCAGTTAAATTTAAATATCAAAAGTGAGATTCTCTTTAGTATTCAGACGCAGGATTACAGATTATGTAGAAACTGAGTCTGGGTCATAAAGAGATTATCATAGATGGGATTATCCTTAACCATAGAAAAGGTCACAGTGTGCCTTAAGGAGAACAATTATAAGGACTAAAAGTCTTAAGAGAAAAATACATCAAGACTATGTGGAACTTAAACTTGTGATTGGATAATGGTCAAAAGTCCCTATAAAAAGGGCATGTTATTGCAATAAAGTGTGACACTTTTTTCTCTTTCTCTTTAACTCCCCGGGTGTCTCCACTGTCTCCCTTCTTTATTTTCCTCTCCCGCACTCACTCTCTCATTTTCTGCCTTTACTGTAACAAAAATTTTCTGTCTTTCGTATCGCCGATGCCATGTCCACCTTCTTGAGCCCTGGTCAGCGGAGGCTGGTCCTCCGCATGGGATGAATCACACTAAGTGGGGTAAGTCCCCAGCACAGCAGCCTATAAACTGTGACATGGCCAAACCTCACAGCCAATCAGCCTGAGGACTAATCTCACCCACCGATGTACCAATAGCAACCAAGCCTCAACTATAATAGAAGGACACACAAGGGACACTTCTGGAGCACCTGGAGGAGGTGACCCTGGAGACTGTGGAGGGCCAAACAAGGTACCTACTACATAAGCCAGCCTGCCAAGACTGGGAGACAGATCTACCTAATACATAAAAACAACACCATAGAGGCAGACAAAAATGAAGAAACAAAGAAATATGTCCCAAATGAAAGAACAGGAGAAAACTCGAGAAAAAGAACTAAATGAAATGGAGGCAAGTGACCTACCAGAGACACAGTTCAAAACAATGGTTATAAGGATGACTAGTGAGAACAACAGTGAGATAGTAATCATAAAAGAGGACACAGAAACCATAAAAACGAACCAGTCAGAAGGGAAGAATACAATAACTGAAATGAAGAATGCACTGGAAGCAATCACCAGCAAACTAGAAGAAACAGAGGAGATAATCAGTGATTTGGAAGACGAGGTAGCAGAAAACACACAACAGAACAGCAAAAAGAAAAAAAAAGAATCCTAAAAATGAGGATAGTTTAAGAAATCTCTGGGACAACATCAAGTGTAACAACATTTTCATCATTGGAGTACCAGAAGGAGAGGAGAGCAAGCAAGGGATTGAGAATCTATTTGAAGAAATATTGATGGAAAACTTTCCTAACCTGACAAAAGAAATAGACACGAAAGAAATAGACATACAAGTTCAAGAGGCACAGAGAATCCCAAACAAGATGAATCCAAACAGGCCCACAAAAAGACACATATGGGCTGGCCGAGTGGCGTG
Organism: Aselliscus stoliczkanus; assembly: GCA_033961575.1. Lineage (NCBI taxonomy): Eukaryota > Metazoa > Chordata > Mammalia > Chiroptera > Hipposideridae > Aselliscus > Aselliscus stoliczkanus. The sequence goes on along the minus strand of CM066730.1, from coordinate 65,561,499 downwards.
TTAGTTAGGAACTGGCTTGGGGCACCAGCTCTGAGCATCAGGGCTGCAGTTCAGATCCCACATATGAGGGCCAGTGATACTGCCGTCTACAGTTAAAATGGTGAACAATGGCTTGATCTGGAGCTGGGCTGCCATGAATTGCTGGTGACAGCATAGGCTGCAGCCCCTGCTGCAGTGGGCTGCCATGGGCTGCAATGAGTGGCCGGCAGCCAGTGTGAGTGGCCAGCAGCCAGCATGACCTGCCAAGAGCTGCCGTGAGCGGCTGTACAGAGACTGGTGACTGATCTGCCTCACCTGGGAAGAGCATAATGATCACAATACCAACATGGGCCAATGAAGCAACGTTCTCCACAACTAGAATGAAGAACAAAAGGACAGCAACTTGTCTGTTCCCCTTCCCTGATTCCCCAATGCTGTTCCTCCCCCAATACCCAAATAAAATCTTAAAAAAAAAAGACACATTATAACTAACATGGCAAAAGTTAAAGACAAAGAGAGAATTCTAAAAGCATCAAGAGAAAGGCAACTAGCAACTTATAAGGGAGCTTCCATCAGACCGTAAGCTGATTTCAATAGAAGCTTTGCAGGCCAGAAGGGATGGCACAAAATATTCAATATGATGAAAAGCAAGGACCTACAACCAAGATGACTCCACCCAGCAGGGCTATCATTTAGAATTGAAGGACAGGTAAAGAGCTTACTGGACAAGAAAAAGCTAAACCACCAAACCAGTATTACAAGGAATCTTAGAGGGCCTTCTTTAAGACAAAAACATGAAATAAAATAAAATAATAAAAATTATGAATTAAATGGCAATAGTTATATATCTATCAACAATTACTTTCAATGTAAATGGATTAAATGCTCCAAAAAAGAAAAAAGACATAGGAGGCCTGAATGGATAAGAAAACAGAACTGTTACTTACATATGCTGCCTAAAGGAGACTCACTTCAGATTGAAAGACATGCACAGATGGAAAGTAAAAGGATGGAAAAAGTTATTTCATGAAAATGGAAACAAACTGAAAAAAAGCTGGGGTTGCATACTTGTAGCAGACAAACAGACTTTAAAACAAAGGCTATATAACAAGAGATGTAAAATTGAAAAAGGACCCAGTGATCCACTTCTGGGTATTTATCTAAAGAAACTCAAAATGCTAATTTGAGGGGACTTGTGCATTTATATGCTCATCATACTAAGTGAAATAAGCCAGAGAGAGAAAGACAAATACTGTGTAATCTCACTTATATGTAAAATCCAAAATCATTAAACTCATAGAATCAGAGAGTAAACTAGTAGATGCCAAATGCTGAGGGGTGGGGGAAATTGGAAGATGGTGGTCAAAGTGTACAAACTTTCACTTATAAGTTCCAAAGATCTAATTTACAGCATGGTGACTGTAGTTGATTCTGTATTGTATCCTTGAAAGTTGAGAGTAGAGCTTGAATGCTCTCTTAACAACAAAATAGTAATTATGTGAGCTAAAGGATGTGTTAACGGGGCCGGCCGAGTGGTGCGGTGCTTAAGAGCTGGATTAGGAAGCCAGCGGCCCCGGTTTGGATCCCACATATGAGCCAGGGATACTACCCTCAAAAAAAAAAAAAAAAAAAAGGATTGTGATAAGCATCTCATAATACACATGCAAATCAAATCATCACATTGTACACCTTAAATATACACAATGTTATATGTCAATTCTATCTCAATAAAGCTGGAAACAACAATATAGAAAGTAAACACGTTAGGACAAGTGAGGTCAGGGACCTATAGTCAACAAGAAATCTGTCTAAAATTTAATCAAGCTTGGGGAACATGAAGGCAGTCTTTCTTGGTCACAGTTCTTTATGAAATACTATAATATAATCCTTTCCATAATGACTTAACTCATCACTTCCACAATCAAACTGCTTTTTGTTTTCTTCATGTCTGTATTGATATTTTCCACAAAAGTTTAGAAAGATGGAGTGGACATTTGGGGTAAAATATATGTGCCAGACAATAATGTAAACAATTGAACAGATTTTAGAGTTTTGGTTTTAGATACTTAAAAGTGCTATGTCCTAAATAAATTTTGCCAGGAATTCCTTTAGAGAAAATAGTTTAAATAGAACTTTTTTTTTGTTGGTTTGTTTGTTGTTTGAGCTACAGAAGTAAAAATACATATGTTTAAATTTAGTATTGTTGTGCAGTACTAAACTCAATAATAAAATATTATATTAAGTGCAATTAAAAAATTATTGCCCAGAAATTTAAATTCTTTAATAAAATAAGGATTTAGATTTTATAATATGGCATGAAATATACTCAACCTAGTCCTTGGTGGTGTGTTCTTCTCATTTCCTTTTTTCATTATTCTCTTGGGTAAGACAAAAAGAAGACTTCATACAGTAGCCACCACTTCCCCCCCACACACACACACACGCATCATCATCCACATTTTCACTTTCTGTGGTTTCAGTTATCCACAATCAAATGTACTCTGGAAACACTAGATGGAAAATTCTAGAAATAAACAATTCATAAGTTTTAAACTGCAAGTTGTTCTGAGTAGTGCAATGAAATCTTGTGCTGTCCTGCTCCATCCCCCACAGGGTGTGAATCATCCCCAGTGTATCCATTCTATATACTCTACACACCATTTAGTCACACAGCAGCCATCTATCAGATCAGTTACCGCAGAGGGAGAGACAGAGAGACAAAGAGAAAGAGAGAGAACATTCACATAGCTTTCACTACAGTATATTGTATAATGGTTCTATTTTATTTTTAGTTATTGTCATTAATCTTTTGCTGTACCTAATTTATAAATTAATCTTTATCATAGGTATTTATGTATAGGAAAAACATGGTATACATAGGGTTTGGCACTATCCTTGATTTCAGGCATCCACTGGGGGTCTTGAAACGAATCCCTTGCAGATCAGGGAGGACTGGTGTGTATTAATTTTTAAAACTTGTGATACTATTTCAGATTTTATCTCCATTATTACAACCCAATACAATGCATTCAAATATTTCATTTGCTTCTTATTATAGATCTGATTTATATTAATATTTTGGTGACTAAAAATCTTCATTTAATTGTGTCTAAGAAACCAGAGAGAAAATAACATTTATTGCTATATACTGTACTTAGTATCTAAAATTTGGGATTTCATTTATGTTATTTCAACTTTCTTAACAACTGTATAAGGTAGATCTTGTTTTTTTTTTCCTTTTTTTATGTATGAAAAATATTCTCAGTATGAGGTATGAGGTCTGTTTGGTTAATTTAACCAACTGTTTCTTTCTGTTCCACTCCCATAGTCTAATTACAATAAAAACTGATTCAAACTGCTTAACCATTTGTAAATTTTGAGAAATGAAGATGTTTGGCTAGGCTGACACCAGTGATATTTAACGGTTATATGTTGAGTATGTGTTATAGAGCATATTATTATTCCCAACTTTTTTTTTTTTTTTTTTTCCTGTAAGAAGCTTGTGCATTCCTTCTTTTGCCTGTGCCTTGCAGTATGTCTGGTGGGGCAGTCTGTATATCTCCATGACGTTGTTGGGCTTATCCCAGTGACTGATTTTAGACAATGAAATGTGAGTGGGTGTGACATGTGCCACATCTGAGCACGGGCTTTTAAAACCATTATGTTTTACACCAGTCTACTCATTCATTTACTTTTGATATAGGAATATAATGTTCCACATACGGAATACTCCTCAATTCTAGAATCAGGAGACACAGGTGGCAGGGCTATAGCAGCTGATTCAAAGCCATCACCATATGATATGAATAGAAATAAACGTTTGAGATTTGAGAATTGCTTGTTACAGCAGAAAAGCTGACAAATACAGTATATACCTTTGATTAAGTTAATGTGTTTACAATTGATCTACATGTACATAGATAGCAAAAATCCAAATGTTATATATGTAAATACACACAGACACACACACACACACACACACACATACACATACACACATCTCTTATATATATGTAAACTCTATGGGGTGATGGAAATTCTTAGCATGAGTGTGATTTTATTGTATAGAACCAAATCTCAACTAAAACAAATTGTGCAGGGTTCAACATAAGGGTCCCTATTGCAATAGAGATTAGTCCACTTCAGTACTTGCTTTGTACTCAGTCAGTAACTGCATTTTCAGTATTATAATAAGGTCCATTTGTTAATGTGCTACTCTGTGAAGGGTAAGTGCAAATACCTTTAAGCAAGACAGCAGGTCTTCAGTCTCCGATAGATATTAGGAAGCAGTTGAGGAATGGGGGAACCACAATGCGTTTGCCTCAGTTGACTCTACTCTGATTCAGACACATTCAGTTTCACCTGCTAAATTCTTATTTGCTAAGATTCATGACTTTCCCGGTAGTGTTTCACGTTTTGCTTTGTTATAGTCTGGGTGCTAGCTATACCCTTTGAAAGCAGGTTATTCTCAGAACTGATTGCTGCTAGGTATACCCTTATCTCATATTGGCACCCTTGGCAAATCATAGCCTGAATCCTAGTGGAAACGAATATTAGAGGGCAACCCACTGGGCCATGTGTTTTTCCCTCCCACCAATCTAAGCCATGTTCCTGATTTCGATCACTGTTTTTCTTCAGCTATAACTAACCACTCTCATATTAAACAAATATATACTAGTTGTCTCTCAAGTTCAACAACAGAGGTACATTGAAGGTTAGGGTGGCCTTGAAAGGCTCCATAGCACTTGCATACAGCCCCCACACTGCAGGCTTCCCTACCATTGATGGTCTTACTTCCCACTTTGCACCCTTTTCAGATTTAAGAAGGAAGAGTTGGGGCTGGCCGAGTGGCTCAGTTGGTTAAGAGCTTCCTCATGAGTGCGAGCTGAGCTCTGAGCAACAGCAGTTCGATGCCCAGCCTGAGCTGAGCTGCTGCTGAGCTGCCAACAGGTGGCAGGAAAAAAAAAAAAAAAAGAAGGAAGAGTCATTTGATGGGTTTCAGGCAGGCTGCCCATGAATGTACTACTTTGGTATGTGGATTATTTTCAAGGGAAGACAATCAAGACCCAACTAACTCAAGAACTGCTTTTTACTTTCCTTAACTGACAAAGAATTTAGATAATGGCCACTTGGTTAAAAAAACAAACAACAAAAAAAACACAACTATTACCAGAGATAACTTTTTACATCAGAAAGACTTATCTGCATGGCATGGAAAACATTTCTTTACCAAACATTTACTCCTCCCATCTTCCTGTGAGTTGTCTTCCTCCCCTTTGAAGTTCCAGACCCCTAACCTCTTCTTCTTAGCTCAGGACAGCATATTAAACCTCAATGGCCTGACTGTCTAGGAGCCTCTCAGGTCTTTGTCGGACTCCTGTATGTACAAAATTACATTTGTTTTTCTCCTGTTCATCAGTCTATGTCAATGTAATCATTAGGCCAGTCAAAGGACCTGGAAGAGAAGGTAAAGTTTCCCTCCCTTACACATGAATCCAAAAAGAATAAAACATAAAAAGTAGAATGAAGCTTTAATAAATGGGAAAGAAAGATATAACTCATGCAAAATGGATACATACATTGGTCTGACTGCTCACTTTCTATAGCAAATAGCTTAGTAGTCCTAAATCTCTATATGTCTAATATATTTTGTATAAGATTTGAGGTATGGTTCTTAAAAGTCAATATTGTTTACTTTTTTTTGATGGTGGTCATTACTGCTGCTTCTATTGTTAGTGATGTTTCATTACCTAACATGGGCCAAGCATTGTGCAACACTGGAGATATTGCATCTCCATTAGTCTTAGAAAAACCCGTGGGGTAGGTGTAATTGCAGAAATGTAACTCGGTGCCGATTTACTCATTCACACACATGTAAATAAAATCTTGGACCCAGATTCTGAGTAAGTTTGGTAATTTCTTTTCACATCATTTTCTTCACACAGATGTGCTGAGAAGGAGAATGCTGGTGTCATAAATAATGATGCTTCATTTTTTCTCCCTTAAATACCAGGGATGAGATTGAGACCTCAGAATAATTATCTTTCCCTTTTTTGAGTTTAAATCTACATTAACTTACACATAACTTTGAAATTGGAAAGTAAAAATAGCAGTAATTCTCTGCCAGAAAAGTATCACAGAGCTACTTAATTGGATCTCGTAAGTGCTGATAATTACAGTTTATCCAATGTTAGAAAATATTGCTCTAATTGCCTAAAACATGCTTACCCTAGCAAACACAGCATAGAACTCCCTCTTGTCTTTTTTCTCTTGTCTTCTCATAAGCAGATAGTAATAAAATTCCAGTCTCAAAATTATAATGCCATTTAGACTTTCCCATATAACACGGCTTTCCACCTGACCTAGTTTCTAGGTTTCAGTTTATTTACACTCACTTATCTAGCCTTCTAAGAAAATTCCTTTTCTATTCAAACTGCTGTTCACTTGTGGTGGGCAGGCTTCTCTGCCAAAAACTAGCAGAGTCTTAGAAAGTGGCCACTATCTCCACCCCATCCCAATAGTAACAGTAAACACTTACATAGTCAATAATATATACAGAAACTCTTCAGCCACTTAGAAAGATTAGCTTATTTAATCCTCAGGACAGCTCAATGAGGTAGCTACTGCTATCATTCCCATTTTATAGGGAGGGGAAATGAAAAACAGAGACATTAATCAACTTGACTGTCACATAGTTAATAAGTGTCTGAACCAGGATTTGAACAAGAAAATATGGCTGCAGAGTCTATATTCTTGACTATTGTTCCAACCTGCTTTAAATCTTAAGCCTGATCTATTGATAACTTGGGTAATATCTCTGTTCCTATCCACAATTTTTTTTTCCCCATAAAATATTTCAATAGGAGCTTGTTGAATGCTAGTCTCATGTTATAAATTATTATTTAGAGCTTCTTGAATTGAACCCAGGCAGAACCTAAAGATTAACATCATGTTAAAAACCTTTGTGTGCACTTTTTCTGGGTGGCTCTTGAACCTCTAAATCTATTTATAAATGTTCACTGGCCCTATTACTCAATGTAATAGAACATGCTGACTCCAACAACGAATAAGATTTTTGGAATTTTAAAGTGGTGGCAGCTATTGCCAGACATTACTATTTTTTTTTTTTTTTTTTTTTTTAGCTGAGCCATCCTGCTACCTGTTGGCAGCTCAGCGGCAGCTCAGCTCAGGCTGGGAATCGAACTGCTATTGCTCAGAGCTCAGCTCGCACTCTTGAGCGAGCTCTTAACCAACTGAGCCACTCGGCCGGCCCTCAGACATTACTGTTTTATTTTGTTCTTAAGCGTACATTGATATATATTTGAAAACCTGTCATTCATTCTCTTTTCTCTTCCTCCTCATCCTCTATTTCCATCTCTTTTTTTTCTTTTCTCTCTCTCTCTCTCTCTCTCTCTCTCTCTCTCTCTCTCTCTCTCTCTCTCTCTTTCTCTCTCTTTCCCCCTCTCTCTCTTTCTCTCTCTCTTTCTTTTTCTTTCTGAACAACTCAGGCCAAAAGTCCACAGGTGGGCTGAGAGAAGTAGGCATCCATGTGGAACTGGGGCAGACTGCCAAAACCTGGCACAAGGTTCAAGCCTAGGCAGGATGAAGACAGCAATGGCAGTGGTCCAGCTGGGGCACTGGAGCCTGAATAGGGTAAAGTCAGTTTAGGAGGGCACACACACAGGCATGGAGGGTGTAAGCAATGGAGCGACAATGGCAGAAGCCTCGTGCAGGGTATCCAAGCTGGAAGAGGACAGTGGCCATGCAAGAAGGCAGTGGCAGTGATGCTTGGTTCAGAGGAAGACAAGAAGGGAACCTCCTCCATAGGGGATGGAGCAGAGGCAGTAAGAGGGTGTAATCAGATAAATAAATGTGATAACGATAACGGACTCCAGATTTCTCACTGTCAAAGAACAGAGTTGCACATATGGAAAGGAAGAAAACTAGAATTAACACTGTGGTTTTGGATTTGGATTACCGATAGTGTAAATACAGAGTTATAAATATAGATAAGTAAGTATAGAAACAAATATAGATGTAAATGTAAATATATAGTATATATAATATACATACACACAGAGAGTATGTTTAAATGTATGTTGTTATGGATTCAGTGTTTGTCTCCTCAAAATTCAATATGGTTTGTACTGGAGATGGGGCCTTTGGAAGGTAATTATGTTTAGATTACATTTTAAAAGTGGGACCTCATGATAGGATTAGTGCCCTTTTGAGAAAAGGAAGAGACACAAGAGTGAGAGCTCCGAGGGGACTATCTCTCTCTCTCTCTCTCTCTCTCTCTCTCTCTCTCTCTCTCTCTCTCTCCATAAGCACACACTGAGGAAAGGCCATTTTAGCACGCAGAGAGAAAGTGGCCACCTATAAGTCAGGAAGCAGGTTCTGACCAGGCACTGAACCTCCTGGTGCCTTGATCTTGCACTGCCCAACCTCCAGAGCTGTGAGAAACAAAGTCTGCTGTTTAAGCCATGCAGTCTATGAACAGGATTTTCATAGCAGTCCAAGCTGACTCAGAGATATGTGTGAAATAATGTGAATGTGAGTGTGCATGCATGCACATACACACACTCACACACACATACACAGACACTCACTAGTGTGCACTCTGTGCCTAGGAGCAACACCACCCCAGTAGAAATCAGCACAGAGATCTCAGTTTCTAAATGTCATTTTCAGCTTAAAGGAACTGGGGTTTCTGGAAAAAGAGTTGTTTTGGGAGCTAAATCAGGGAAAACAAAAGATGAATCTGGAACTTTTTTTTTTTAATGTCAGGAAGCAAAGACTGCCCAATAAATGAAGGACACATATCAAAATAACACAGAATCAAGCTTGAAGAAGCTCCCAGGTATCAAATCTTAGGCAATTTGAGCATCAAAGTAAATAATTTATAACAACAGATTATATAACTCATTGAATATAATAGGATCTGTGAATCCATACTGACATAAATAAATAAACTTTAAAAATAATAAAGAATGGGATACTTATATATTCTCACAAAACACTCCTTTCAAAATTTCATTAACATACTGTGGTATATTTGCTTTTCCCATAACCCTGTACACATTCTTACACATCTATTTTGTAGTTTTCATAGTCTGCTCAGAGTTGTTATCCCTGGCTGGCATAAAGCTGAATACATTTTCAGCGGGCTAGTGATGCAACTCTTCCAAGAAAACACAGTTTAAAGAAGAACTTAATGATCTTGAACTAAACAAACTTGCTCCAATTTTAGAAATGAAAATATGTCCAATTTTGATTGTTTTCTGAACCTTGAATGAAAATGTGAGCTTTTTTAGTTCAAACATCTATTTGTTCTTTAGGTTGGTTTGTTTTCCTGTAAATGTTTGTAAGTATGTGTTCTCACATATTTGCTTTATAAATCAAACATCTATTCCTTCTATTGACCCAATCAACTATTTTTTTATAGGCTTAAGTTCTAGTTTCCATAAATCTAATTAATATGAATTGATATTGGTGTTTTATCAGTAAAGAAATTACTATTTTACCATCTCTTAACTGTTATAAACAGCTTTTTCTCCAACGTCTGGTTTTATTTTATTTAACTATAGCTCATTTTATGATACAGAAAAGATTCAGTTATTTAAAAAAATCATGCCATCTAATTGGAGAGATGTCTCTATAAAAATTTACTAACAATGTAAAATCTTATAACTACCTTATAACTAAATAATAGTTTTTTTGTTCAGGTGTTCCAAAATTCTGAAGACAACTGTGAGTCAATTTTCATAGATGTGAAATTATATATGAGCTTGAATTTGGTTAGATGGTGATTAAAAAGAAAATGTGCACTTTGGGACATGAGTAACAGTGGTTGCACAGACGATGAGGGAAAAAATGATTCTAAATTGTTTGGTTCAGTCACAAGTTCCCCTGAAGAGGTAATAAAGAGCCATAGACTTCCCAGGGTGAAAATATAATGTTATATATTATTTTAGAGAATCCATGTAGCCCCAAATGCTCATCCATTGTCCCGTTCCCCTCACCCAGATGTCCTGGGTAATAACTCCTCAGATGTGGGGACAAACGCTCCTGGAGAAACTATGTTGTGCCAATTACTAGACGCTAAGGTGGAAAAGTTAACAAGTGAGGGAGTGGGAGGCCTTGAATGTTGGGAAAATAATATAGAGTTCCAATAGATCGACTCTCTGAAGGGGTACTCACTGCTCAAAAAGCTGAGTCAGGGCATCAGCAAAAGATATATAGAAGGCTTAAACTGAAAAGATACTAAAGATTGGTCTTTCAATATCCTTTGGCAAATCAAATAAACAGCTCTCTCTCTCTCTCTCTCTCTCTCTTTCTCTTCTTTCTTAGCTTTACTAACCTATAGCCATAGACTCTTTCCTATTCATAGACATCCAAAAATAGAGTACACTTATTATGAATAATAGGAATATTTATTTACCTCAATAAAACTCAAATGGGACTAAGGGGACCATGCAGTTTTTAGAAGGAATGATTAACATTGATTTTAGGCCACAATACATTACTGTGGCTTCTTTCTTAACCATAGTCTTTAGTTCCAATGCATTGCAATAATTCAGATCACCCTAAATAGCAATTAATTCATTCATCAATTCACATTCTAAGTTAAGCTGATTGAGTATGGGGATGAAAGAAATAGGGTTTTTGACCTTAGGAATTCATGGTCTAGTTAAAGAATCAGGTAAATAAGCCAGTAACAGGATGAGACCTGCTCTCCTATGCCCATTTCCTGGGCATCAATTAGCATTTTACCTGCCCCCAAATCTTATACTTTATCTCTAGCTCCAGCAAATAAAAGACCAAAGTTGCTATGAGTGTGAGGCAGCAGTCTTGTTATGGCAGAAAAGCCCCTACTGAATACAACATCTGAGCCATAAAAGCACTACTTTTTGACACTTAATTGATTAGGTCTAAGTACTTTCCTGCTTACTCAAAAATACTGACTCTACTGCTAGAGAATACCAATTGTCTGGCAATGTTCTGAACATCTGATTTATATCAATCAGGGTTTCCTAATGTCATAATCTATAAACAAATACAAGAGATAAATTCAATAAAATATTCTAAATTTGTTGAATACCAATAAAGTAGAGCAAGGACATTTTATAAGGGAAATGTGTTTAAAAAATAAACACAATTTTAGAAGAAATAGATCATTTTGAGGTAAGGCAAATAACTTTACCAATGGAGAAGGGTTTAATTCTAACATGGCTAATTTTGCAGTCTTACATCTAATATCACTTTAAGCTAGCTCTAATTTAAAAAAGATACAGTACTTGGCAGGAGAAAGGATACCTCACACCCTTAAAATGATTTTTAACTGTGGTCATCTTCCGTGATAGGACCTCTTTGTTATGTTACATCACATGTGTTTAATTTAATCTCATGCAAATTCTTGGTAAATGAACTTAATATAAAGATAATGCAAACTTTCTGGTAGGGAAATGTCTTTATAGCTTTGAAAGCCAACTCCTTTGAAATACCTCAGAAAATAACACCACCACATATTTTATTAATTACTGTCTTCAGTGGATGAGATAACCTCCAAATACCAACCAAAAGCTATACAAAATAGGGAATGAGAAAGGTAGTGGGGCCAAGAAAACAGAAGTTATCAAATGTTGGTGACTTAGGTAGTCATTTTAAATTTATTTTTCTTGAAACTATTAGTGATAATGTGGATAAATTCTGAGGATCTAATGTACATCATGGTGACTATAGATAATAATACTATTGTATATTGTATACTTAAAATTTGCTGAGAGTAGATCTCAGATTTCGCACCAAAAAACAAAACAAAAAAAACCAAACAACAAAATTAATTACATGAGGTGATGAATTAATTAACTTGATTGTGATAATCATTTCACAATATATATGTATATAAAATCATCACAATTGTACTTTTTATATATATGCAGTTTTATTTGTCATCTATACCTCGATAAAATCAATCAATCAATTCATCAATCAATAACTAGGGAACGAAGAACTTTGGAGAAAAGTTAAAACAGGATAATGCTGAGAAGAGAGGGCACTTCAGGGCAGATGAGAGGATACTAGATAATTCCTTTCTAGGGCTGTTGGTTAGTATCAAGAATTATATTTCTAGGCTCCTTCAGTGAAGCCAAGATTTGATATGAAATCATTTAAGTGTCCTTATGCACCAGTCACTGTCTGAGGATATAGGTGACAGTCATAGGAGAATAAGGCTTACGATTTCAAACAGAAGGAAAGCCTATGCAGCTGGAAACAAGAGGGAAAAATCCCCAGGCTTCAGCAGTCTCAATAGCTTTAGAGACATTTTGAGACTGAGTCAGGCGCTAAGTAATTATCTTGGCATTCTGTGGTAATCATTCAATAATTAAATAAACACTCAACATGTAACTAAAAAGTAGTTGCATGATACTTCTGCCCATAATTTAGTAACTAAAATCAATGTCTCATGCAAATTCTTGTCATTGTAGACTTCTGTTTTTCAGTATACCTTAGCTTATCCTCACCTTTCAAATGATGATTTGTCTTTTTAATATCTTTATTGATGTTATTCTATCATTAGGAACCCTAGAGTCCTATGGCATCATTCAGTCCTGATTCCCATTTTCCAAATCTCTAGCCCAGCTCTATTTTATCCTTTAGGAAATAGTCCCAGGGGATGAGTGACATGTATGTACAAGGTCATATGAGAAGCTAAACTGAACCTTTTGTAAGTAGCCTTTACAATCTGAGGTTGACATTCTCCTTCAAGGGAAAGCTAAGTAATCAGTGAACCCTAGGAGGAGGTGATGTAATAATTCTGCAGTAAATAATACTGTTCTGCTTTCTGTAAGAAGCAGTAGAGTAACACACAGCATAAATACATAAATATGGGCAATGAATAATCTGATAGATATAAATATAGATAGTAACAATGTATTAGCATTTAACATTAATGACAAAGTCATTAGACTCCAAATTCATAAAGATGATAAACACAACACTTTTTTATATTCAGAGAGAAGACTATCCTTATTATGTTTTGACCAATTTAAATCACATTTTGAAAACCTTAACTTTCCTACCATCAGTGAAGATACTGAGTGTGCTTCTTTTGTTCCAGAAAGCCCTGTTCCAAAATATCATTTAGTTTAAATAAATGCCTTATATGAGAACACTGGCAGATTTCTAAATGAGGTTTAAAAAAAAAGCATTGCTGTTTACATGAAATGAAGTTATTTAAGCCAATCCATTTGCTCTTTATCCCTGAGAAAACAAATGCTACCTACTATCATCTAGCCAGTTGGATATAGCAAGATACAGAACATTAGCTGAACGCGCTTGCTCACCAAGACTGCCTGTCCTACATAATTGGTAACTTATGCGGATACAAAAACAAACTAAATACCATCGCATCAACAAAAATTACCAAATGCCAAAAAGTCTGGCTCTCTAGGATTCTTCATATCACTTTTGTTGTTAAAATAACAGAACTATCTTACTACTCTGAATGGAATCAGCTCACATTTTGAATCTAATAGCATTTCCATGTTATTAAACCAATTACAAACATTAGCTCAGCTCAGTAACTTTGAGAATTTCTTCATATTTTGGTGAATATTGCCTGAATTGAAATAAAACAAACGTCCTAGAATTGTGCTCTACAAAATGTGTTCCATGGGCCGGCCGAGTGGCGCCGTGGTTAAGTGCTGGCCTAGGAAGCCAGCGGCCCCGGTTCGGTCCCACATATGAGGGCCAGTGACACTGCCCTCAAAAAAAAAAAAAAAAAATGTGTTCCATGGACATCACCTTGGGAGCTTGTTAGATCTTATTCTCCAATCCTGAGGTCTCCTATGTTAAATGCTTAAACATGCATTTTCACAAGATTCCCAGGTGATGTGTATGCACATGAGAGTTTGAGAATCAACATCCTGTAAGATATGGATATATAATATTCTGTTTTCTGTCAACTTCCTGTACTGCAGCTCTCTGACAGGTCTCCATTTCCACTCCTGCAGCCCCTAGTTTATCATATCAAACTCCTGTTTACAAAATTCTCTTTGTCCGTTTACTTGTTATTATTCTCCTCTCTTTCAGTTGTCTGGGTTCACTGACCAATTAGCCTACCCATTTTCTGAGTCCACAATCAGTCTCCACTTCTCTCATGCCTGCTTGCTTTCTTGGCCTACACAAAATAATGCTTTTTATACTAAATAAGCATTCATTTCATAATTAGAAAATTGATTAAAAAAAAATACGTGAGAGATAAAAAACAAACAGAAAGCACCATTTGTTTTCATGTGCACCTAACAATTTGAAGAAAAACAGGATTCTTTGCCATACCAGACTATAAATTGCCACTTTAGAAACACAAATACAGTTATAACCTCTTTAAAGATGCCAAATAATTAGTGTTGAATGGTCAGGCATGCTTGGTGCTTCTGTCTCTGGCCTTTTGAAAACTTCATAGGCCAGTACTATCTGAGGTGAAGCCAAAGTACATACTGATTTAAACCTATTTATCGAAACCTAATAATCTATAAATCAAACCACAACTCATTCCATAAAAAAATATACTTGTTTGATGGGGAGAAAGTAATTTTTATTCCTTTGTGAATTGTTCTTATTTCAAAACCTAGATTAAAAAAAAAAAATTGACTCAATGGAGACACATATTTGTACAAAATTTACCAAACATTTTTATTTTAGATTTGGTAAAAAAATGATATACCTATTATAGCAGTAGATTTCTGTACCACATTTATCACCCGAGAATCTATACTATTACTATATTAATATTTTCATTTTTGTTTGTCTAAATCCTGCTAATGAATTGAATTTCAGATTCATCATGAAGAACATAAAAGATCTTGTCTGTGTAGATGAAACCATGAAATGGCAGTCAGGAAGCCTGAATTCTAGTGCAATCCTGAGCACTGGCAAGTATGATATCATTTTTGATCATCACTTTCCTAATTGGTAACTTCAAGAGTTCATATAGACATTCTATAAAGCCTTTTTCTGTGGAAAAGTCTTGCTTTCCTATCAGAGCTAAAATGTTCAATTCTCTTTCAATTTGGGAGAAAGTATTTTCAAAGCACTTTTTATGACTGTCTTGAAAACTCTTCCTTTTTAGCAATATTTTTCTGCTGTACTTAGTTTACTGCTCTGGATTTCTGGGCATAGAGCCTACTTGGTTTTATTTTTGTTTATGTTCATCATCTATATTTCTATTTTTGAAGCTGTAGCTTCATAAATATATTATTGCACACTGTAAAATTGGATAATAATACTATAAAATTGATTTTTTATATTTGCACATTCCTTAAGAACCTTGGGTGTTTACTGCAATTAGTCTAATTCTTCAAATTGGAGCTGTCACCTCTTCCCTTGCCTGAAGCAAAGCAGCAGGAAGTACAAATCATACTCAACAGCTTGACACCAGGAGTAGGAAATAAATACCTCTGCATAGGATTTACACATCTGACAGTGTGTCACCCACACAGAAATGGGAAAAGACAGCTTTTATTTTAGAGAATCCTGACACTCTTTCTAATAGTAAGGAGAGCCAAAAAATCAGCATCTGCTTTACTGGTGGAAAGAGATTTCAGGGAGTCACTCCAAGTGGCTTAAGGCCATTCTGTTTAGTACAGTGTCCGGCATAGAGTAGGGGATCAATAAGTGTTTGCTGAGCAAATGAATTGATGCTGTTTTGAATAAATGAATACTGTTTAAAAGCAATAACAACTCTATGTAAAGAGTTTGGAAGTATCACCTCCATCCTTCCAACTACAACAAAAAGCTGGATAAACTAAAAAAACTAAAAATCAATGGTGTTTTTTTTTTTTTAATTAATCAGATAACTGATGTTGCAGGACAAATATCCACCCTGACATATATTGAGAGAGAAGAATCTAGAAAGTCACAGCTGAGATCTGCTTACCAGGAATAGAAACCTCTGGAACCAGAAACTGGAAGGAACATGTAAATGGTAATTGTCACCAATTGCTAGAGGGTGAGTGTGGATTATTGTAAAAGTGAGAAACACCTCCGGGACGCAATCTTAGAGGAACTCCCATACTTTTGCGAGGAACCCCATCAATTTCTCACTGTAAACATTTGAGAGATTCCTTCATGGACCTGACAGAGGAAGGGAGGGTAATTTTTGTGAAATATGCTTTGAGCTTTCTCTGTAGCATAGGGCTACTCTCTAAGGGCAAGACCTTCCAGGAGTCTTATTCCAGAGCCATGGGGGAAGGGCATTCTTCTTACTCCAGTTTTTCTCCAGGCTTCCTATCTTAGCTTATGGGCCAGAGTCTAAGAAGTTATACATGAAGGGATATTTGTGAAGGTCACAAGCCATCTTCAGACCAGAGGAACAGGCCCATTAAAGGCAGAGATTATATTGGGAGATGCTGGGAACTGACAGCATCCCGGTGTCTGACAAGGCCACATTGAAAAAAAGATCCACACTCAGCAATGGATGTCTGGGATGCCTTATGGTTGGTCATGTAATATCTCCTGTCTCTATGAACCCGTGTACCTTTCCTCCTATAGGAGACAATATACTCACTGCATTTGTGACAAGTTCCTGTGGTACCCTGGTGATAGCTGGTTGTGTAAGCCAACCATGGGGCAAGATTTCCTAAAGAAAAGGAAACTCCCTAAAACAGGCTACAGCCCGAGATTGAACTGAGATTGGGGACTCAAGCCCCTTGGCCTATGCAGCCGTGAAAGGTTTCTTTGGAGACCAGGAGACCAAGGTCTCTCAGCCATGAGAGTTCTGACAAGAGACAGCTTACTGACCATGAGGTATTTTAATTAACAGCCTTGTTTTAACGCTTTGCTTTGTACATTGCTGTAGCAACAAAAACTGAAGCTTTGACTGAGAAACAGATGTTCCCCTCTATTGCAATAACATGCACCTTTTCGTAGGATAGGAAAAGTTTGAGACTCCTTTTGCTACTAAGTTCCAAGTATACGCCCTGTAAGGTAGTCATGGTAACCACTCTTTAGCGGATAAGTAAAGTACTTGAACGGGGCCTCGGTGTACCCTGGAAAGATACAATTACAAAAGGTAAAAGCTCTGAGAAAGAGAAAAACATCCTGATCATGTGAAACATAACTTGCAATTGAGATAATGGTCAAAAGCCCCTATAAAAGGGCCCAGGCTTTAATAATAAAGTGTGTGTGTGACACTCCTGTGAACCTCTTTCCGGTGTCTCCCTCCTTCTTTCTCCTCGCTGATGCCATCCCACCTGAGGGAACCCCTGGTCCTCGTGGGGGCTGGATCCCCACAGGGAGATTATAGAAAAGTCTGTCTTTCCCATGCTTTATCACCACATTACATTGGTAGGGCTCCATTGTAATAATAACGATCACTATTGAGACAGCTGCATGATACAGATTATCTGTGAGGAGGCGTACAAGGGGAAGTCCAAAATCAGGAAAAGAGACAAAAACAAGAACACTAGAGGAATTTGAAGCCTCTGACACCAATAGCTATAGCAAACATTAAACCAAGTCCAACTCCTGACTAGATTAACATACATCCTCACAATTAGAGACCTATTTACCTCAGTTCCGATTACTTGATAAGACATTAAGACATGTCTGGCTTTCAGCAAAAAGAATTATTAGGTATACCACAAGGTAAGGGGAAAAAAAAAATCCCAACATAGTTTGTAGGGACAGCAAGTATCGGAACTAGATGCTGATATGACATAGATGTAGAATTCTCATATAAGAAATGTATAATGATTGTGATTAATATAAGCATTCTAATGGAAAAGTAGACAATGTGCAAGAAATATTGGGTAATATAAGCAAAGATGGAAACTTTAAAAAAGAATTTTTAAAACTCTAGAAATAAAAAATTTACAAAACCTATAAAATAATGAATGCTTTTGTTTCATGGGCTCATCAGCAGACTGGGCACGACTGAGGAAAGAATCAGTGAGCATGAAAATAGGTTAACAGACACTTCCCAAATTATGAAAATGAATAGAAAAATAGACTAGGATTATGACTGGGAATAAGAGTACAGGGTGGGAAGCTAAGAATTAGAGCTGAGTTGTATAAATAAGATGTTGCTGTCAGTAGGAGCAAAGTTATAAATGGCAAATTAATGTGGAGATCCAAAGACAAAAAGATAGCCACTAGGTTTAAGGTAGGTCAGGGATCATGAATTAGGGACCATGAAAAAGGCACGAGTGATGGAGGGCCACTGTTACACACTTGGTCATATGAGAAAGGAAGAAGCCACACAGGTCAAATCATCTGTGTACAGGTGTGTTGCTGAGGTCTGTGCATTAATGATGGGCTGCCCACAGTGAGACCAGAGTGGACAGATGCTAACATCAGTCCTCAGCAGGAAACCTGGGAATACTGACGATCCATAGCATTTTCCCAGATTGAGGAGATATTGAAAACTGTTTCCCTTTTTTTTTTTTTTGGAAAGTAACCTTCAAATGAGGCACTGGAGAAATGGTTTGCCGTTTCTGAAAAACTAAAATCCTCTTCCAGAACTTTTTTTTTTGGGGGGGGGGGGGTTTCCCTTACCTTTGACATTCTATTTTTGTATTTTTAATCTTGTCAATCTTCTCAGGAGTGTAAATATGGAAATGCTGTGGAACAGAAGTCATTCAGCTTTTTAGGGCTTGGATTGTTAACATAAAAATAGTAACATACCTTGTTTTTTGTTGGACCAGGGTAACACCAACATTCCCTTCGTTAGCACAGGAATGTACTTTCATACCTAATGGAACAGTAGAAATCTTAGTATTAATTTATTTAAGCAGGTTTATTTGCAAAACAAAGCAAAACACTAGAATACTTAATGCACAGTTTGCATAAAATGTACACATTATTGGGAATACCTGTTTTTGTTTTTTTTTAAATCCTGCTTTAGACTGATCATATCATGCTGAAATATGAAACAATGAGGGAAGGGGCAGGAGGAAGGTTCTAATATGTAGCCTGTATACATCATATATCTCTAAAGTAGTGATTTTGCATGAAAAGAATGAAATATAATGCTTGTCAACTACACAGAGTGCATTTCCCCCCCTCATTCCCTTCTCAAATGCTGAGATACCATAACTCAATTCTCACTTTATTTCTTAAAATTTTCAATCTGAGTGATCCCGATTTCTAGTCTGGACTTCAGCTTTATGGTAGTGGAAAGACAACCCCTCTAGCAACACTTTCCAAAGGATATAATTACAAATATAGCATAAGACTCTGCTTTCAAGACTTTTAACATTGTTGTTGTTTTTAGAAAGTAATTGGTTTTTCTTGTGCTTCTTTCCTCCTCCCAATGCTCAATGCAATCTATACTGCCTGGAAGCTAGACTTCAAATGAAGCAGACACTCCGAGTTTAAACTCTGGGCTGTACAGTTGTCTCCTAGCAACACAAAGTTATGAAAGCTTCAAGAGCACCACTCTGCTCAATATGGATTCTCCCATTTAGTTTCATGTACTCAGTGGGTTATTATAAAGAGCTATCAAGTCAAAACCGACTTGATCCTACATTAATAAGAATACAAAAAAAAACCCCACTCCATTGATTTTTGAACTTGAGACATTTTCAAACCTTGGGCAGACAAAATCAGGATTCGATACAATACATAAAAGAATATTTTTCAGAATTAAACTTGGGGAGGACTTTATAGAAAGGTGATATATCCAAATAGATACATTGTTTTAAAACATTTTAAATATTTTAGGCTTTTGAAGAACAAGTTAACACAGGCAGGTGAAATGGTCTTTCTTTGAAATGCTCCATAGAATTGGTTCTCAAACATTTTGGTCTAGAACCCCTTTACATTCTTAAAAATTACTGGGCTTCCCAAAGTGTTGTTTATGCGAGTTATATCTATAAACACTTCCCACATTAGAAGTTAAAATTTAGAGATTTTAAGTCTTTATCTGTTCATTGAAAAACATATATGTTAAAATAAATAACATGTTCTATGAATATTTTCAATAACCAAGTTTAGTGAGGTGAGTTGTTTTCCAGTTTTCCAAGTCTCCTTAATGTTTGGCTTAATAGAGGATAGCTGGGTTCTCATATATTATTTGGAACTTATTTTGTTGTGATATCACACATTATAGAGTCCCTAGAAAGCTCTACTGTGCATGCTTGAGAGAATGAAAGTGAAAAAGATAAAGGACCTCTTTCTCTCTTCTTTCTCCTCCTCTTCCTCCACCTTCTCCTTCTTCTTCTTCCTCCACCCACTCCTCTCCTCTTCTTCTCATTCTCAGTTTGTATGAAACTTTGAGAACTGTTGCCAATCTGTATGTTTCTTGAGTATATGTGAAAATTTAGAATGTTTCCTTTCTCTTAGCCAATGGCATTGGGCAATATGCTGAAGTGATTCCATTTGGTATATGGAGTCAGCTTGCCTGAGCTTGAGTTTGACCACTTTCTTGCTCTATAGCCCTGCTTAAGTCTCACCTGTCTCATTTATAAAATGGCTCTCATGGTAATATCACCCCCACAATAAAGTAAATGGAAAGCCTTGGCATATTTCTGGCCCATAAAAGTAAACACCTGATAATATTGCTTGTTATTATTTCCGATTTCAAGCTTGTAAAATAGGAGAGTAAACAAATTTATCAATAAAAACCACCACCACTTTCGCCCCCACCCCATTCCTGTAAAAGAGTAAATAACGTGAACCTGTGATTATCAGATGCTCATGCACTTTTAAGTATTTAGAGTTAAAGTGTGCTTTATTTTTTTAATATCAAGGGAAATGCATCTATTGTAAAACTGTGTGCTAATGGCTCATTATTTATTTCCCAACACAATCTCTTAATATCATCTGATAGAAAGACAGGGGGTGAAGATGGACGTCTTTGCTTAAAGAAATAATCAAGCAAATACTAATGCAATTTGGAAAAAAACACAGAAGTATGCAATTCGTTTTTGATGATTGATTTCTGATAATTGGTAGATTTATGCTTGCTTTGAACTTTGTTCTGGTTCATATAATGGCCCAAACTAAAAATGACCATGGGTTTAAATCATACGCCAATTTCTCTCACTCACTGAATCAATTCCGACCACACCATCAGTACTACGCTCGTTATAGCAATTGCAGGACTGATCACATTTACAACATAAATATCATCTTTCATTTTATAATTTCCAAGCACTCTCAATATTAGCTCAATTCTCATAAGAACTTTGTAGCTACATATGTAGTAAACATATTTTTTTCTTTTTCCCTTGGGACATAGTTTAAGAGAGTAAATGGACTGAGTGAGATTGCACAAGGTCTTGCAAAGAGCTGATGGGGGAATCCTGAACACTACAATAAATGTCGCTTCCTCAAAGAAGAATAAATGGATGTTCTTGGGAATCAAATCTTTGAAACAGAACCTAAGGTGTTTTTGAACTTTAAACATTGGTAAAATATAAAATGATGTTAAAAAATATATTTTAGGGCCGGCCGAGTGGCGCATTGGTTAAGCGCTGGTTTTGGGATGCCAGCGGCCCCGGTTCGGATCCCACATGAGGGCCAGTGACACTGCCCTCTACAGCTGGCAGCAGCTCCACCTGGAGCTGGGCTGTGCAAGCCCCGGTGATGGTGTGGGCTGCAGCCCCTGCTGCAGTGGGCTGCCATAGGCTGCAGTGAGTGGCCCACAGCCAGCGTGAGCGGCTGGCAGCCAAGCGTGAGCTGCCAATAGCCGCGATGAGCGACATCCAGAGGCCAGCGACTGATCTGCCTCATCCGGGAGGGGCGCAATGACGATACCAACAGTGAAGCGACGTCCTCCGCAACTAGACTGAAGAACAAGAGGACGGCAACTTGTCTGTTCCCCTTCCCCGATTCCCCAACGCTGTTCCCCTCCACCAATTCCCCAATAAAATCTTTAAAAAAAAAAAAAAAATATATATATATATATATATATATATATATATATATATATATATATATTAACCATCACACTCCTTTCATATTAGGCATTAAAAAGATACATACTACTGCTTGTTATATCAAATCAGTTTTGATAGTCTTTGTTAGGTAAAATAGTGGTTTAGAGGAATGCTTGAAAATTGTGTTATTTAGGAATGATTTAAATAAGCCCTGGAATTTCTGAACACAGTGTTTGAATTAAAAAGAAAACACTGTTTAATTTTCTGCCACATTAGGATGAATTTTTAAGACATAAAAGTGAAGAATCAAGAAGAATAAATGATAATTAGGCATCTTCTCACCTATATCTTTGAGAGAAATAAACATTGAACTAAGGTGTCTTCCTTTAGTAAAATACGCAAGAGTTAGAAACCCTGTTTTCAGTTTCTGGTACCACAATTTATAAGACAACTATTCCAAGAAGCATTTCTAAACTTCAAATTCCTATAAAATAGTATGATAAGCATAACTACTTTGTAGTTTTAGTGTAATAATTGAATGAATTAACATATATAAAAGAGCCACCCAATTCTCAAGGAAAGCAATTTTTTTCTGATTTTTCCTCCCTTGCTTTTATTTTTCTTTCCCTACTTTATTTACAAATCATATCTTTTGCATGCTTTTACAGACGCCAGTAGCAATCAGGTTTCATGCACCGCTTTATTTTGAAGTGCATTTTAAAGGGAGAATGCTGGAGCCACGTTTTGTTGAATTAAGTTATAAATCTGTTAGGATCTTTATTTATTTATTTATTTGTTTGTTTGTTTGTTTATTTGTTTGTTTATTTTTAACCATTGCTCAAGTGCTTTAATTAAGTTGAATTAACTGCAAAATAGTTTCAAATATCAACAAAACTATTATTGTCATTCTATACTATTATGTATAGTGCTATAATACTATAATAACATATTTATAATCATAGTATTATTGTACTATAGCAATAGTGCTGTAACATACTGTTATCTCAATTTTACATGGGAACACATCGAGACACATACAGGCACATTAGTTTCTTTAAAGTCACAATGCTAATAAGTATCAAAGTAAGATCCAAAATGAACACTTGTTTTGTTTGAGTCGGGGCAATTAACCCCTGTACTAGATTAACCATGTTCTTGCTTTTGCTTGAATAGCTCCCTCTGGAAAATCAGAAAAAGCTAAAAGACATTTTCTTATACCCTTCAACTTACTATAAGGAAAACATGATAACTGGATTTAGTTGGCAAATGGCACACAATAGTCCATACTCTGAGACATGTACTAAAGTCTCACAGAGTGAGGCTATACCTGCATTTAGAGGTTTCCACTAACAGGAATAATCTTCCCCAAAGCCAGCCATCCTGGAAGGGAACCAGATTACAGGACTAAGATCAGGAACTTGAAAAGCATGTTGTTGACTAAGCCCAGGAGGGAAGGCCTTCTCTCTGGGCACTTCTCTGTCTGTTTTCCACTTTATGGAGATTGCCCAGCAATTCCCTAAATGTGGTAAAAACCTGTTTCTGCCTATGTAACCAAGACAAAAGCTCTGAAGAAATGGAGCTTGGAGGTTGCTGGCAGGGGCATTTCAGAAAACTTCATAAGGACATTTTAGAGCCTTTGGGCTTTGGGAACAGTTTTGGAGATAAAAAACAAGGTAGTATATATTATTTTCTGGGTTGTAATTTGCTTCCATTATACAAAGTAAGCATCCTCAAATATAAGTTAATTGTGACCCCCATCATAACATATTGTAAGTACAAGTAAGATTTGGGAGAGATTTTAACTTGGATTCTATAAGTTCAAATGATCTACAAAATTTCTTTATAAATGTAAGTACATGAGCAAATAGGAGGATAAAGATGGGCCATTATTCTCATCAAGAGGCAAGAGGATTTTCACTTTGGACCATGATGCACTGAGAGACTGGTTTTGTACTTCCACCTTAAACAACTAGAAAACTGGAGAAAATATAAGGGAATAAAGCAATGCATGATTATGATCCATGAGAGAATGATGACATTCCCAAAACACTTCTTGGAACAGGGTTTTTCAACCTAAGATGCTATTGGCATTTGGGACCATATCATTCTTTGTTGTAGGTATTTTCCTGTACATTGTAGGATATTTAGCAGCATATGTGGCCTTGGCCAACTACATGCAGTAGCATTACTCTTGTTGTAACAACCTAAAATGTTACCAGATATTGCAAGTGTATGCTAGGAAGAAAACTCATCGCAATTTGGGAATACTGGCCTACCTGTATTCTCTACACTGCAGAAGAAAGAAGGTAAACCCAGAGAGAGTGAGAGAGAAGGTAAACCCAGAGAGAATAAAAGAATGCTCTAGAAGCTACCTAGGTGTTTCCTAGATCTGATCAGAAAACTAGGATTAATCACTAACTCTCTTAGTATGATGAAGGATATCTTTGAAAATGCTATAACTAACATCATACTTAATGATGAAAAGACTGTATACTCTATACAAAATAAAACTTAATGAAGTTGTTGAAAATATTCTACATGCCTTGAGATTTAAATGACTTCCATACCCAAGAGTGCCTGAATATAACTAAGCTACCTCGGGGGTATTTCTGACAGGAATCTACTTTAAAGGATAAGGAGCCTCTCAGGAAATGAGTCAGCCTGAAAGAAAAGAGTGCTGGCACAGAAGTTTATCTTTGTTGTTTGTTTTAACAACAGAGTAGGATGAAGGGAGGTCAGCTTCTGTAGATTTTATTCATCTTGTTCATAAAAAGTTCAACAACTGAAAAACCCTGCCCTCATCCACCTACTGAATCCTAAAATGAAAGGGTAGAACATTAACAACAACATTTAATAACTGTTATTTAAGAGATTATAATCTATTTTTCATGAGACAATGAAGACTCAAATATAAGCAGCATTGATTTCAATAATTTTGTAGATATAGAAAACCTTACCAGTGTTATTGAAACTAATGAGAACAGTGTTCTTGGTGTTCGTTGATTTTGGCAATTTTGATGTCAGGAGGCGAGACGTCCCCTCTTCGTTCCTGTCACCACCATCATCACTGCTTTCACCAACAATGCACTGTCATCATCACACATTGATGACAGAACTGAATCAGCTAATGGATATTAATTATTACTAATTATTATTGTTTTGTGGGAAAAGCTTTGAAAAATCTATTGATGGCAAACAATTTTATTTCAGGAAGCATTTAGAAAGTGCTTATAGAGATTTTTGTAAATTCACTCTTGATCTTCTTCTTTGTATTCCTTATATTTCCAGTAAACCCTCTACCACTTATATTTTTATCATGAAATTTGGGGGGTGGGAAAGGGCGGAAATCTAATGACAGAAGCTGGAACATTCTAACTTATCTGTTTATACCTTAGCATTAGGACTCCAATAGTTATGAGTAAATGCTTTCCCCTATTAATGTTTAATTTATTTTCAACTTTTTTGAATTGGTCAGAAAAGTCCAGATTATACTTCTTTTCAGTTTATTTGGGGGATAATTGACAAAATCATAGGCTATTTAAAGTGTACAATGTGATGATATGATATATTGCAAATAGATTATACTTGATAATACACAACCCCTGGTTTCCTATAAAAACTAAGATTTATTTCTTGCTTGCATCGTAATTTATCTAGGGATGTTATCAGAGTCACTCAAGGGATCCAGGCTGACATTGTCGCCGTCCTGACACTCACTTCCATGATCACCAGTAAGTGGGTGGTAAGGGAATATGTTTATTTTCACACAGGCTCTTAAAGCTTTGGACTACAAATGATGCATGTTTCTTTGGCTCACATTTCATTAGCCAACTAAGTTACATGAACACGTGTAACTTCAAGTAAATGCAATCATACTATGACCAGAGAAAGAACTGACATATCTGTGGATACCCAGAATTGCTATCATGCCCCGTCTCTGGCAAGTTCACCTAGCCTCCAAGAAGTAAGGGAAAAATAATTTTTTTTTTAACTATAAAAGCAGATGTAAAACATCAGGCAAAACTCTTCCTCAAAGGCACAAGTGCTCACTTGAAGCCCATTTGCACAACTGTTACACAAATTCTAATTTGGGGGCAATCTGATTTTTGAACCAAATTTAAAACCAAGAAGAAAACCAAAAATGAGGAATAACACAGACAATATGACAGATACAAAAATGACCAGGAAAAATAAGCTGAATAAAAAGGAAAACCTAATATATCATCTGGTGTGAATTGGTGTAGAAAAAATGCAATCCTCATACTTCATTAATCTCAGCATCATTTTCTTAGGGCATGTACAGCAATTGAGCACACAATGTGGACTTGATTCATTGGGAAATGATTACCTATGCCCACATTCTCTGTTTAGGAATATGGTAATACATTTAATTTTTTAATTCATTAAGAGCTCCTGTACCCAATGTGCTTATAAATGCAATTTAAACAGAATTTAGTTGTTCTGAAAATTCTGCTATCTCTTGTCTCTCTCACCCACACAATATAATTCTCTAATAATTTTTTACTAGTATGATTCTACTATAGTTTGATATGGAGTTGCTTTTTTATGGTGAAATAGTTGGCTAAGAACTGAATAACATTGAACAATACATTCAAAGTATATTACATATATAGATAGTTGGAGTAGATTTAGTCATTGCACGTAAGTCCCTCTTGGACACATTTATTCCAACTTGTGGTAGTATTTTTTTTTTTAAATTTGTGTTTGCAAAGTAACCACCAATTTTTAGGATGATAATCACCATTAAATTAATGTCTGTAGGATTCATTGATATATTTCTGAGAATACACTCTACATAATAATAAAAGAGAATAAAATAATTTTTCCTCCTTTCAATACATTTTAAAGATTTTATAGACTTATGATAATCATATCACAAAAGGGCTTAAAGGGTAATCTTTTTATTTAGACATATATTTACATGATTGAAGAAAGACAAAAGAAGGCAAAACTTTTGATCTGGCATTTAAGCATGTTGAGAAGAATATGAAAGAAAAAAATCACAACAGTAGATATTTGTGCACCATTGCTCCCATTCTAACTTGCGGAGAGACTCTTCCACTTTTAACAAACAACTGAAGAACCACTTCACCTCTGAATCAAGTCACAGAGGATCTCAAAATTGTAAGACATATTTAGCCTCATGAAAGGGCTATGTTGAACTCCATGTGGTTTCAGAGTTTGGTGGTAACAGGAAAACACCAGGGAGTATATTTAGGAAAGATGTCCTGGGGTTTGCACTGAGACAACCGCAAACAAAATAGAAAATAGAAACAGATGGGTAGCCTTCCCAGTGCCAAGTGATATGGAGATTCTGCATTTTCATTCTCTCCTGCACATTTTCTCTCTCTCTCTCTCTCTCTCTCTCTCTCTCTCTCTCTCTCTCTCTCTCTCTCTCCCCCCACACACACACACACACACACACACACACACAGTACTCTCAACTTGAAAGATACGTTATTAAAAACTGGTTATTTTCTTGTTAAAAGAAAAATAAAAACCATAGATATTTTGAACTTACAGGAACATATTAAAGCAGCAAAGGAATAATCAAATTGATGTACTCTTCATCATTATGTTTTTTTACCTTCCTCCATTAACCATTACTATGGCTATCCAAATTATCTAGAGATATGTATGCACATATTTTCTGAAGGTTGAGCGATAATTACAGTTCACCTTTGAGCACCATGGGATTAGGGGCGCCAAACCCACACAGTTGAAAGTCCACGTATAATTTTTGACTGTATCTGCTGGGGTTTGGTTCCAGAACACCCTATGGATACCAAAGTTCATAGATGCTCAAGTCCCCTATATAGAATGATGTAGATTAATGCATACAGTCAATCCTTCACATCCATGAACTCCCAACCACAGATGGAAAACAGTATTTGTTGAAAAAATCTGCATATAAATGGACTTGCACAGCTTAAACCCAAGTTGTTCAAGGGTCAACTGCATATTGTTTATGATTTATATAGGTCGGGTTAAGAAAAACATCGCACGATAAAAACCAACATTTCAGAATAGACAAACAACAGCAAAGAATGTTTCTGTGCATAGCCTGTGTAGACCTCCAAGGGGGTAGAAGTTTCTTAGCTTGATAGAAATATTCTGGAAAATTCTATCTGAGAGAACGTCATAATTCTTCTCCAGAGAATAACAGGGCAAAGGCAACCAAAGATATATTTATTCCATAAAACATTTTTTTCACTTCACAACATTGGGTTAAAGAGTGTGTCTGGTAAAGCTATACCTCCAAGTCATTAACACTTAAAGGAAAACTTGAAATGGATCTTGTGGAAAAATTATCAGCCCACTGTGTTCCTCCAAAATGCCCAAGCCAATGATTCACTTAAAAGCCCTTCAAAATGCTCATAAAAGGGCCTACTGAGCTCATAATGACTAGATAGTCCTCATGCTGCCCTCTAAGAAAAGAGATGGAAATCAAACAAAATCAACAGCTTTAATGTGACTCAGTGACTTTAGGTTTCTCTGGCTCCACTTTGTGGGGGACAATGAAGATTTATTTGGGGAGTAAATAGACTATGATTTGTTGATGATAAGCATAATGGGAGTGTCACTTTTTTCTTGTTTTTTTTCATCAGTAAAGTAATGGCAATAATTGATGATGCCTAAAAAAACTAGGAAAAGGTAATATATATGACTAAGATGAGCTTATTAAGGGTCTTAAGAAGGTTTGAATGTGGTTCTAGGAAACAGGGCAGGAAGTTAATGGTTGTACAAGAAATATGATAAATGGTTTAGTATTTTCTATGGACATCGAGGCTGAACACACAGGTTGACGTCTTCAAACTTGGCTAAACAGCCAAGTCTCCAACATTTTCCTATCTGAATACTCCCACTCTTGGGGGAGAAAAAAATCAGTCACTAGGTCGGGGTAAGACTTCAACATAAATATCTTATGAATAACTTCTTAGGTAACTGATGTACAACGAGGTTCTGGGTAGGATAAAAGCTTATACTAGGATAAAAAGCAAGACTTCTCTTCAGTTTTCAGTCTGGCCCCTTATTCTTCTGAGGTAATCTTTAATAATGTCATGTGTGAGAACAGTCTGAAATTCTGGCATTAGGAGCTGAGTGTGATGGTTAATGTCTGTTCATCCCCACCCTCCCCAGCCAACTTGTTCTTTCTTTCTGGCTGTATAAATATTGTCACAACAATAATGTGTTCACATCAGTAAATTTTGAATTTTAACTGATATCTAGAAAAAGCATTTTTCTCTCTATTAATGACATTTTATTATAATATAAAGGATAGCTTCATAATGAAATGCATGTACAGTGCTGCAGGATAAACAGTACCTTTGGGCAACTGGGAAGTTTTCAATTAATTGCAAATAGGCTATGGTTTGTTCCTTTCTTGGTACAGAAATTAATATTTAAAAAAAATTAAAAAGAAAGATAAAATGCATCTAGAATTTTTTTTGAGTGGTGCCTACATACATGTAAGAAAAGAGAGAGTATAGGGTCAAAAAGGACAGGGGATGATGGGGAGACATGAAGTGGTTCAGCAAAACGAGATCAGAGGAGTCAGAACTTCTCCTGAGACCATGAAACCCTGGAGAGAAGTCTGTAATACAACACAGGAACGATTCTGTGCATTTGAAAAGACCTATGTTTCCCAGGTTGAGGGAGAATGCTTCTTTCTCCTTGACTCTTCTAATTTCTGTGAAGATGGAAATCAGTCTAATTCTGGGGCCTCAGCCTTAGGAATCTTATTCCAATACCAGATTTATTTAGTAATAAAGTCAATATTTGTTTCTCCAACTATCCACTATTTTCTCTCTCTGTTGCTTCCAAATTTGGGAAGGAAAACAGAAAGACAAAAACCATTGCAAAATAGTTCGACGAAAAATCTACTTTTGTCTAAAAGGAAAAGCGGAAAGCCAAGTCACTGAGAGATAATAAACCAGTACAAAACTCGATGGCTTTCTTTAATTAATCATTCAACAAGTACTTTTTCAAAACCTGTTTACTAAGCTTAATGCTTAGGGATTACAAATAAATACCAGTTGTTATTGCCTGAAGAGAGACCTCATCTTACTTCTCTATGCCATTTCTTATTGTTTTCTCTGTGTAGCATGACTTCCCTCCCAGAATCTAACCCATCTTTCATATCTTATATTAAATATCTTAGTATTCATATACATTTCTCCAATCCCCTCCCTTGGATGGAGATGCACTATTCCATAAAAACCTCATTGAACTTCATTATTTCTCTCCTATTGCACTTTGCACTTTTTATTTGTTTACAGATTATTTTTTTCTTTTATTGGGTTAGAGTCTCTTGATGGAAGAAACTGAACCCTAGTCACCTTTGCAATCTCCACTGTTGAGCACAACTGATTGGACACAATGATCAGCAAAATATGTATGTGTTGAATTTAATTGAATATAAACAATCTAGATTTGTTACATGATGGGATAATGCTGTGTTTGGGAGGGTAAGGTGATAGTGAAACAAGGAATGTCTATAAATGAAGAAACATGAAAACATTACTTCAGATGAGGCCAGACTCATTTGAAAAAATATTCCTTCAAAGCACACAGTTCTAACTGATATCTTTAGCTATACTAGGGAAGTTTCTTTTGCAAATCTTGCCATTCTGCACTGTGTAAAGTATAACTGATAAGTTTCTATCCTCATTCTCCCTTTTCCTACAATCATCTAATTCTCCCAGAAGTGTTTTCTGATAATAAATCATATTATGGAAATAAAGATATCTGAATGAATAAGTTCCTGCATTTATACAAACTTAAAATCATGATTATGATTAGTTATATTAGCAGTGATAAATATACACCATTCCTTTTTTTCCTATTGAGATAATTAAATAGGCCATAAGAAGCAATACTTATGATGAACACCTTTAAAATGATAATATAAAAGTCAAAAGCTTCTTAGATAAAGACCATCATTATATAATTTAGTATATGCCCAACCTGACCATTCATTAAACTTGTGAGTTGAGAGAAATGAATCAGCTGACTTGAAAACAGACAAAACATACACACAAACTTATCTTCCAGTTAAATTTCTCTTGAATTTTTCCCTGATGTTCAAACTATTTTATTTATTTTCTTGCATATATTTGTTTGAAGACGCTCTCTTCGCATAGAATTTTAAGTGTGATAATTCTGGGAGGTTAGAATTAAGGAAATAGCACAAGACAGGGGGAAGGCCACAGTGATCCGAGATTAACTTTGGAGTGTCTCTTCTCCTCTAGCCAGTTGTAAACTTGAATGGTCAGTCTAATGTTTTACACTTTCCTATTCAAGGTTTTTCTCTTCAATTTCCCCCTTTTTAGATGGAGTCATGTATCTATTTTCTATAGTTATTTGGGCATGAGTCAGGTGACTTATTATTAGGCTGATTTACAAATTAAATAAAACATTTCATCCCCCAATGTCAGATCACTTCCCAAGCTTTGATAATATGCAGAGAATACCAATATGGCCAGCATGGCATACTTTAGGCTACAAATGCATACAACATAATTGGTTTGATTTACATCTGGCAATACCATGAAGTAATTTCTAGACATAAGCACCTTGAAAGGGCATGAATTGAACATAACTTTTTAGTCATGGGTTTGGCTCTACTTTTATTGTGTCTTCTGTCATCATTTAGTATTTTTTACTTAAACCACAGTCATTTGGGGAATATGGAAACACAATTCATTTTCATGTCACCCAGGTAGCACTGGGTTTCACACACAAAGAATCAACGGTAACCTTCTTCCTATATAAGAAGAGGCAAATCTTTCATTAACATATTAATTCTTTAATTTATATTATAAATTGATGAAAGAGCAAACATGAAAGAGAAATACATCATAGAAAGTTAGTAGCTTAAAAAGACTGATGTTTCACTCTTAGCTCTCTTGCTGATAAGGAGGAAAAACAAGTTGTGATCAGATAAAAAGCTTGGGGATAATGCCATAGCCAGAGGGTGGCAGAAGTTATCCCTCCAAGCAACTGATCTTTGCTCTAAAATACAGTATGGAGTGACTCAACATGAACTTGGGCTTGGGTCTTACATTATAGTCCATGTTTTTTCAAATATAAGATGAGAATGGATTAGGATTTGAGCAGGCAGTGACATTATGGCTTTGAGGCTTAGTTTTTATAGAATGGATAGTCAGCTAAAGGTAGAGTGATCAAGAATGGAATAATCTAGAGAACTGGGGTGATTAAGATTAATGCAGGTTTGAGGATTTGACTGGCTGGGGAGAGGATAGATTCAGTTCCAGCAAGGAATGTTAGCTTGAACAGTAACCCAAGATGGAAGGCATTGAGTTGTGGATTGGGATAACACTAAGGGACTCAGCTGGCTGGGTTCACCACTGCCACTCCTACCATCATACTTATAACAACATCACAAACCCTAGTCCTCACCTGATGCTTAGTTAGGACAGGACTTATAATATAGTGAAATTCATTAGTGATTATCTTTGAACAAGGCTAGGTTAGGCAGAAACTGAAAAGGGGTTGGCAAACAGTCAGACCCTCCATATTAAAATCTGTCTAGCCACACTGATTGTCCCTTTAATTTTGGTTTTAATATACCAGGATCTTTCATTAGCTAATTAAAGACAGTCTCCTGACCTGAAAATAAGGGAGTGAGAAATAACAGAATGAAACTGTAATTTTAGCTGGGCAGCATTGAATAATTATATAACATTGGGCAAATGAGATTGACTTACAGATCTCTATTTACCTGAGCTTTCATGTATGTTTTTTTTTTCTTTATTTGTACAAAGCAATGGTGAGACAGTTTGTATATGGGTCCTCTGGGAGAGAAGAAGCTAGAAACAAAGGCACTGAACCTGCTCTCCCGTCATGGACCATATTAGAGGCTCTGTATAAAGGGTTTTGTTATCACAGAAGACATGATGATGGTGAAGGCATATACAGGGCTCCTTTGGGACCCTGGGGACCAAGAGACAAGGGCAGGGGCATTCTCACCATTTCAGCATGGATCAGGGCATATTGTCTGAGTCATAGGATACCGTCATGACATGTGAAAATTCAAAGTTTTTACCACTTTCCAGAAAAGCAGCAGCTATGGTTTATGTGGGTGTTCAGCCACAGTAGGAAGACGAGCAGCAGCGGCCAACTAGAGCTTGCTTGTTCTCTGTAAGCACTAATTCCTGCTAATTTCAGGGCAAGAGGGCAGAAGGAAGAAAACACATTTTAAAACACTACTTTGCTTTTATCAATATTGTTCTTTAATTCAGTCTCTCAGTTTGATTACCATGAAGGCCCATGAGTCAGGTATTAGCATTCCCATTTTATAATACCTTGCCTGAAAGCTCAACACGAGTAAGGTAAGGTTTCTCAGTTGTGGTGGTGCATGAACAGATAGCCAGGTTTGCCTGGGCTTAAATGTTAACGCCTCTCCTTTCATTTTCAAAAATGACCCAGTTCAAACAATAAGTGATATGGTCACTCCTTCATGGGCCATTTGGAGCTCATCCTAAATCAACTGAATCAAATTACATGTGGCTGACATTGGGGCCAGGGACCTTCATTCTAAACAAATGTGCAGCCAGTCATCATGTAAACAGTGAAGTCTGGATTTCAGCCCAGCACTCTCCAGATCCGAAATACATGTGAGTTTCATTAGACAACATTAGCTCTTAGAAAGATATTTGTGCTGGTACCAAATTTCAAAATATAGAAGTCGGTGTTTTTAAATTGTTTAGTTTTAAATAATAAGCAAAAGCCTCAAACATGATTTAACATGTTGGAAATGGAAGGCTAGAAGCTCTCCTTACACCAACAAAAGAACTATTTAACACAACTTGCTAATATAAATGTTGTGTAACCATGTGATTCATATTCATTAAATATGTTTTGAATTTCATTTGTGTGTGTTAGCTGAAGGAATAGAAGACTAGATGCAAGAAGTTAACCATTAGTTTAGTTTCTCTATTAATTTATTTCATCACCAGTAAAATTCCTTTGAACTATGAATTTCCTATAGAGGACATTGAAATAAGTGAAATAAAAAAAATATTTTCACAGTAGGTATAACATGAAGAAATGGAATGTAGTACAATCTGTAAAGAAAGAAAACTCATAAAGAAAAAGCACATATTCCTCAGAATGATTTTGCATACGGTCCTGATCCTCCATCACCTAACTTTCTATTGTTTCGGTAGCATATGTTTTCCGGGTTTGCTTCTTCAGTTCTCTCCCTTTCCTTGACATTATACAAAATTTACAGAGCTTCGGATTTCAGTATCCAAGCTGGGTTAATTAGCACAGTCCAGCAGATGGTGTGCGCCAAATGGTTTGTGACTGAAGCTGCGTTAATATCTTTTCAGGCCAGGCAGGCCAACAGTGCAGCATTTCCTTCTACGCCTCTGCTGTGAGACTTCATCTGAGGGGTGCTGGGTGAGAGACAGAGAGCCAGACACAGAGAAAAATCTTGGCTGAGCTTTGAGATGAACAAGGGAATATATGGCTCCCTGAAGAGTCTAGGTGCCAGGCTTTGGACCAGCTCAGAATCTCCACCAGCTGGTTTGTTGCAGGAATAATTTGGAGAACCCATCAAAATATGATGTGCTAACATTGGTAGATCTAGGTGTGAACTGCTCGTATGAACCGAACTGGTCCCGGTACATGGGCTTGGGGTGAGAATGCCTTCTTTCTGTGTATATCTCAGAAAGAAAACAGAACAGAGAAGTCTTTCTCTGATGCCTCAGCAAAAAGTACATAGGTCCATGAAATAAATGGCTAAGTAAACCAACAAATAAGTAAATTCAAAGCAGAAACAAACAGGCAAATATAACCACAGCAACATATTTCATTTTATACCACAACACACTACACTGAACAGTCTGATCTGTAGGTGTGCTGAAGAAATACATACCCAAGAATATATATATATATACATATATATTCCTTTTCAAGATTGAATCATACAAGGGTCAAAATGAAAATGAACAACCAGGATAGGTGACACCTCTGGAGCTAACACAATTAAAACAGCAAAACAAACAACAACAACATCAACAACAACAACGAAACTTCAAAGTAATGAAATTAGAGCACAAAACTTAATTTATAGGTCTAAAACAAAATGATGTTTCAAATATAAATATTTAATGAGAGAGAGAGAGAGAGAACCAACCACTGCTGAGAATAAATTAAAATCCTAGAATATCAAATGGGAAAAAACTTTCACAGTAAACGATTTAAAAAAGGAAATAGAAATACAAATAAAAAAATTAGGGGGACCGGCCAAGTGGCGGTGGTTAAGTGCTGGCCTTGGAAGCCAGCGGCCCCAGTTCGGGTCCCATATATGAGAGCCAGGGACACTGCCCTCAAAAAAAAATAAATAAATTAGGGAAAATCAAGGAAACTAGTTATTTAAAATTGAAAATTTCAAAATGAGATAAAATGGAAAGATGGAGAAAAAGTAATTATCAAAATTTTAGTATTCATTTTTATAAATATTTTCCTAACAAGAAAAATAATTTGAGATTCTAATCTCCATGTTGAAAAGGTTTACTGAGTCTATATCATAGTGAAATTTACTGGTGTAAGTGCTAGAGGTATGTTTGAGTCTCAAAAATTTTAGACTTAACTATAGAGATAATATATTATTTGCAAAGAAACAAGGGCTCAAATAATTAAATTTCTCATCTGTAGCACTGCAAACTAGAAAATTATTAACTTATTTTTTTTTTTTTTTTTTTTTTTTTTAGCTGAGCCATCCTGCCACCTGTTGGTAGCTCATTGGCAACTCAGCTCGGGCTGGCCTCAAACAGCTGTTGCTCAGAGCTCAGCTCACACTCTTGAGCGAGCTCTTAACCAACTGAGCCACTCGGCCGGCCCGAAAATTATTAACTTATGACTAAAGGCTATTTGAAAAAAAGAAACAAATCTAAAGGAAGTTCTTATTCTTGTGACTCACTGGCTATGTATACATGAAACCAAACTATCTGTTTGAATGTGATAAAAATTCAACTAATTATCTCAAGATGCTATAAAACTTGTTTAGCTTTTGTTGAAATGACTTTATTGACATCATGTAAACACAGACTAAATGTCATAAAAACAAATATGAACAAATTTTTTTCAAGTGAAAAAATGTGTGAAGGTATACCATATCAGATGATAGTGATTGAGACTCAGAGAACAACAAAGTTACATTTTAATCAGTAGGCAAGCAGGGAAAATGTAAAATAAACAGTTTATGGCAAATGCAAAGTAAACTAAGTGACAATGAAGATAAACAATTTCACAGAAAGATTGTTACTTAAGGAAAATATATATAAAGTAGTATCACTTGTAATGAATAAAAATACATGAACAAAATATTTATGTGATTACTCTAAGACTTGAAATATTTAAAGATATAACCTGTGCACTATGCCTCTGAATAATGGTAATATATGGCCAGATATTGACCCAAATGGATTTTCTGATATTCTACTTTAACATTTTCTCTGGCAGTAGTGTTCTAAATCTTCTATGCCAAATGGTCTAAAATCATGTTTATTACTTCATTTTGTAAAGATTAGCAAGTAATACCTACAACATAGTTAGTACTCAGTATGTCCTTGGGAATGAACAAAATAATAAGTTCTGATAAGTAGAACTCTGAAGTAAACATTATACCTACACTTTCTATATTCTCTTATCTTATAACCTCATGGAGAACAGATTGTACTTTCATTGCCTCTTTGACTATGTAAGTTGATTGGTACAAAAAGAAATCCTGTACCTCACAAAAGAAGATCTGAGTTTTAAAGATGTAATAAAATATTTTCCTGTTGGTCACCAAGTGCTAGGAATTAGCCTAAAATAAAATCAAGGCTCAGAGGCAGAGATCTGAGGGCAAGTTTTGGACTATCTTTTAGCAGCTTCATGAACTTGGAAAATTAATAACTTCTTAACACTCATTTTTTTTTAAAAATGTAAATAACAATGCTTACTTTGCAATGATATTGTAATTAAGATAATGTATAAAGGAAGCCAGAAATTGTGCCTGACAATTTCTAGATAGGTAATTAAAAAAATGAATTTTTGATGTTGTATAATATTGTATGCCAACTGTAATTGAATATATAGATAGTCACAGGATGTGGATTATGCAGTGGAAGGCAGTCAAAGGAATTGTAATAGATAGTATGATATGGGGGGAGGAAGGGGGGACAATTGGGGGAGGAGCGTTGTTACTTTGAGGGGTAAAAAGTATAACTATTGCACTGTGTTGTACACCTGAAGCTAATTAAAATAAATAAATTTTAAAAAATGAAATTTTTTTAGTAGTATATAAATAAATATATTTCAAGAAGTGTTGAATGAGTTTTGTCTCATATGACAATCACTGGTAGAGTTGTCTGGTATCTTGCATTTGAAGTGCTGACACTACATCTAGGCTCAGAGATTTTCATGGGTGTGGAAATACACACACACACACACACACACACACACACACACACACACATTGGGTGCCAAATAAATGTATACACATTCTAAGAAAGGAAAAAACTATTAAAATTGTAATACTCAATATATACCTATAACAAAGGATGAATACAAGTCATGTGTATACATTTCTTTGGCACTTCAGGTATATATAATATTCTTATAACATATATATTACTTTTGTTGAAAAATTTGTTTGATTTCCTCAAGGTAATACAGCAGCATCATAATTAGAATTAAGTTCTCTTGACTTTGGATTTTGTAGACATTCAGGATGGAACAATATTTTTGTTTAGACAGAGACCTTATCAATGTAATTGGAAATGATGGACATGTAGAGACAATTGATATTGTACTTCTAAAGACAGGTGAGTGCATGTGACCATTAGATAGGCTGAAAATAAAACAGTGTGTTTGTTATTGATGGAGTTTAAAGTCTATTAGAGCAAGTGACATTGCTATAAATCTTGGTAAAAGGTATTTTTACAGTTATTTATTTCTATAGTTACTGTTTCAAGAAATATTTGAAGCAATATGTTTGATGTAATTCAAAGAATTTGCCAGACTTTGAAATGAGCTTACATACTGGTATTTACACTCAGATGTGAATAAGGGTAAAATAAATAATATGTTTATTCTTCAACTCTAGGTTTGCAATTGGATTAAATCTTAACATATATACCTTCCTAAGCATCTGTATGCTAAGTTAGAACTTTTCATCCTGACATAAGTTTGATTCATAAAGACTGAAGTTATATCTGAATAGTCCCTGGAATGTCACTTCTTTAGAGGTCTGAGGCAATGAATATTAATCCTGCAAGTATTCGTTAGTTCCTGAAATGTACCAGTCACTGTTCTATGCACTTGGAATGAGACAATGAACAAAATAAACAAAGAAAATGTCAATGTGGAGCTTATATTTTGGAGTGGGGGAAGATAATAAAATTAAATATAAAAGAGAATTATGTAATGTATCAGAAGGTGGTAAGACAATGAAAAAAGGAGAAAATAAAACAGAGTAAGGAGTAAGTTTCAGTATTAAATTAAATTGTCAGATTATGCTTCATTAGAGAGAGATTTGATGAAAAATTTGATAGATGGGAGGAAATTGGCCATTTCATGCATGTTGACAAACTTTCCATCTGGAACTACAAGCTAGAACAGGGACCTAACACTATAGCTGGTTTGGCATGGAGGGAGGCAGTCTGGTGTGGCTGGAGCAAGTGAAGAGGGAACAGTAATGGAGAAAGTCAGGCCAGTAGGACAGGTCATGTAAGGGCCTTGGCTGTTTGATGGGCTTTGACAATGGCTGGGTTTTGAGCACAGTAGTGACATCATATCGCGTGGTAATATAAAAGTCATTTGGTCTTTTGTGTTGAGAATAGGTTAGGAAAGTTCAAGAGTAAAAAGTTAGAATAGTCAGGAAGCTAATCTAATGATCAAGGAAGAGATCATGGTGGTTTCTCTTAGTAGCAGTAGAGATGGAAAGAAATAAGTGGATTTTGAACATATTTTTAAGTCAGAATCAATAGGATTTACTGAAAAAGATAACATGAGCTAGGAGAGAAAGAAAAACATCAAGGACAATTTGATGTTATTGATCCAACCTAATCAGTTGGAAACATTGAGTAGTCTTTTCTCATATAAGGATGGCTACAAGTGGAACAAGATTTTTTTTTCCCCCCAGAAAATCAGGGGTTCAGTTTTGCATCATTTTTTAAATTAAATATACAAAAGGAACTGTTGAGGAGACATTGGATATATGAGTCTGCAATTTACAAGTGAGGTCTGAACTGAAGATATGAACATGGGAATATTTGGCATGTAGAAGACATTAAAGATATAGGTTTGGGGCCGGCCGAGTGCCACGGTGGTTAAGCGCTGGCTTGGGAAGCCAGCGGCCCCGGTTCAGGTCCCACATATGAGGGCCAGTGACACTGACCTCAAAAAAAAAAAAAAAAAAAAAAAAAATATATATATATATATATATGTATATATATATATATATATATAAAGGTTTGGAGGAGAGCACCAAGAGAGAGAACAGGCAGAAAAGATCAGATGACTGATTCTGAGAATATCCCACACTTGAAAGCTAAGTTATCCCATCCCTTGGTTCAGAGACCGTGTGAAGTGGAAAGAGAATATTTTGCAAAGTATGTAATATTTACCACTTGTACAAGTATATTGTGTATAGAATAAAATGTCTTAATGTCGCTATCAGATGGCTAACTCTCCTTCCACAGGAAGGATTATCTGTTTGTTGGGTATTTTTTTTTTTTTTGAGCTGATGTAATTTTTTACTTTCCTGTTGAAAATAAGTCTTCTCATATAAAGGAATGCTATTAATAGATAGAAATATATCCCTATGTAGAAATCTTATTCATTTTGTAAATCGAAATCTTTATAACCTACTATTCTATACTATTCATTCATTACTCACTACTCAAGTGCAAGCACATACACACTGTGCTTGGGGTAACCCATAGTGCTGTAGGTGAGGTTGGTTAAAGAAGAGAATGGGTATTAAAATTAAACAAACCTGAATATAAATACACACTTTCCTGAGTTACATTAGACATCTTGTTTAGCTTCCTCAAGCCTTAGATTTCTTGAGTATAAAATAAAGATGATCATAAGCATTCTTTGGACTTGTCATGAGTATTGATATTAGTGAATGATACGTTATTGTGAGGCTGTTTGGTTTTTCTTGTTGTTTTACCAAGTTCATTATTATTACTGCACTATTTTACTATCGCTCTGATTTTGCAAGTATTTTTTTAAATATACTTTCATGATTCAGGGTCTTTTTAAATAAAACCTTTTTTCAAAATACAATTGTTTTCCCCATCTCAGCTCAATTGCAGTGAAATATTAAATCATATTCAGCAGTTACTTTCAATGCCACTAGAGATGACCCTCACAAATGTAAATTTTCCCCAAAACTGTTTCCATACTTCCCCCCAAGAATGAACATTACCCTCACTTCAACATTTCAACATTTCTGTAGTTTTGAAAATTATTATAATAAAGTCATGGGAGAGAAACAGTCCACAATCCTTGAGAACTTTGGGCAACTGAGTTATAAAGCTTCAGCTGATGCACAGAGAGGACACTGATATTCTCTCATATGACTTTGTTTATTGGAGAGTCTCGAGATAAGCAGTGGTGGGACAATTGCTTGTCTGAACTAAAGTTCCTGTCCATAAATGACAGGAATTAAAAAGACAACCTAGGGACCTCCCATCACCTGGATTCAGTGTGTCTTGTCATCCACCCGGTGGGGATCCCAACACTGCCTATAACAACAAATTGATCTGAGGAGGGGGTCCTGCAGACAAAGGCCTTTGTGGCAAGGATTTCTCAGGTAACACATTTCCTGAGTAGTTCATTTTGTTTCAAGTCTCTCATATCTTTCTGAAAAATAAGTTAATATGCAGAGTTCCTCCCTTCTAAAAAGATTTCATTCTGAGATGGGAAAAACACATAACCACACAATTACGGTCTCCATTCATTTAATCATCCATTTAGTCAGCCAATAAATATTTCTAAGCACTCACCATGGATCAGGGACCTTGCCATGGGTCCATTTGACAACATCAAATAAAATGTGGACTTTGCTCTATGGATGTTTATTCTCTATTGGCGAACTTAAAAAAAAAAAAAAATCCAGGAACTGAAGAAGTACAAGTCAGAATCCCCAAATGAAGGGGAACTCCATTTCAGGACACATCATCTAAACTGAGTCAAAATAATTGAAAAGAAGATGGTCAGGTTAAGGATTAAGAAAGATGAGAAGCTATTCTAGGCAGAAGTGCAGGCATGAAGGTTCAAAGATCATGGCACAATCAATGACCATGGAGGCATGGAAATTTTTTTAGCCCTTTAGGCTGTGCCTAACACTACAGATAACCTACTGAAAAACAGCTGCAGCTAGAGGTGCAGGAATTGTTAATGTTTGAGTTCCTATCTTCTGCTTTTAACATGATAGCTTCTTGGTAACCCCTGGTTTCCATTTCAATATTTGTAAGCAAATCCTGTCTGTTTCTTGCCTAATCAGAAAAAAAATGACTTATGGAAATA
This sequence comes from Aselliscus stoliczkanus, assembly GCA_033961575.1. NCBI lineage: Eukaryota > Metazoa > Chordata > Mammalia > Chiroptera > Hipposideridae > Aselliscus > Aselliscus stoliczkanus. The sequence goes on along the minus strand of CM066730.1, from coordinate 65,520,061 downwards.
TTTCTTTGATTTTTTATTCAGCCTCTATCAGAACCATTGTCACTTATATCACCTCTCATTTGCTATAGGTCTCTGATGCACTAAAGCCCACAGAAAAATCTTACTTGTTTAGGCTTTTAGGATAATGCACTTAAGCTAAAGCTTTAAAATACTGACCTTTAGGATTTAGAAAAGAGAGATTCTCATCATTCTTGAGGGGGCTCTAGTTATTCCTGCACATGACAAATAGCCAAAATATTTAAAATGCTATTCCTGTTCTTCTTAGCAGGGCATCACCCAATGACACTTTTTGTCTAACTGTAAATATATATTATACATAGACTTAACCAGAATTTGTAGGATTGTGTTTCTAAGCTCCCTGGGACTCTAAACTATCGTGAAACTGACAATTTTATCACATCCAATTTAATAGAGTCCATGCTCACCATTTAGACTTAGAGAGATCTGTTCATACCGTTGCTAGTTGTTGCCCTAGAGTCAAAGCTAGAACTTTACACTTATTTACTGAAAGTGGCACTAAATTGGGACACCTGATGTTCACTATATGAAAAAGCAACACCCACTATATTCTATTTACAAGAAATGCTATTTATATATAAAGACACATGTTGGATTAAATACAAGAAAGGAAAATTATATACTATAAAGATGGTAAGGATAAGAAAGCAGATGAAGCTATATTCATAGAAGAGGAAGCAGTCTTGAAGACAAGGAGTATTGCTGGATGTGGGAAGGGATAGTTCATTAAAAAAAAAAAAGTTAATTCCTCAGGAGGCATAACAATTCTCAGTATGTATGCACCTAATGAGAAACTGTGAAAATACATGATGAAAAAATTAATAGAATAAAGGGAAGAACAAAAAAATTCACAATCCTAGTGACAGACTATAACATACCACTTAATTAAGTAGACAACATCAGTACGTATATGCAGGATTTGAATCACAGTATCAATGACTTGACCTAAACAAAATGTCTAGAACTCTATAACCCAAGAACTGCAGAACACACATTCATTTCAAATACATGCATAAAATTTGCCAAGATGAACAAGCTGGATCATAAAAGATATCTCAGTAAATTGTAAAGGTTTGAAATCAAACAGGGTATGTTTTCTAGTAACCCTATAATAACTAGAAATTACTAAGAATGTCATCTAGAATATAGCCAAATATTTGAAAATTAATAACACACTTTTATATGTCATGAGCTAAAAAAAAAAAAAATTACAAGAGAAATTAGATAACATTTTGCACCAAATGAAGACTAAAACACAACATATAAAAAATAGTTGGAAGGGCCGGCCGAGTGGCACGGTGGTTAAGTGCTGGCTTGGGAAGCCAGCAGCCCCAGTTCAGTCCCACATATGAAGGCCAGTGACACTGCCCTAAAAAAAAAAAGTTGGATGATGTCGTAGTAGATGTCAGTCAGCTTGCACTACTATTACAAAGTACCATAGGCTGGACTACTTATAAACAACAAAATTTGTTTCTCACAGTTCTGGAGGCTCTGTCTTCTCACTGTGTCCTTATATAGCAGGGGGTGAAGGAAGCTCTCTGGGTCTCTTTTATAAGGATATTAATCCCAATCATGAGGGCTCCACCCTCATAGTCTACTCATGGCCCTGCCTCCTAAAACCATCATATTGGGGATATTTAAGATATCAAAAGACAAATTGAGGGGAAACACAAACATTCAGTCCATAACAGTAGTGTTTATAGAGAGAATTATAATATTTAAAGGCTATGTAAGAAAAGAAGAAATCTTAAAATACAAAATTTTAAGATTCTAGATAAAGAAGCTAGAGGAAAACAGCATATTAAGTTCAAAATAAATAGAAAAAGTAAAAAATAAATATAAAGGTAGATATCAATAAAATGGAGAACAGATACAAAATTGATAAAAGTGTCAAAAAAGTAAAATAAAATGGAAAATATTAATAAAATTGTTATATCCCTTGTGAAATGAATCAAATAAAAAGCGCAAGTATAAATAGCAGTATCAAGAGTAAAAGACAGAACATTATTACAGATTCTGCAGACATCAGAAGAAAAAAATATATTAAAGCAATTTTATGACAATATATTGAAAACCAAGAACAAATGGAAAAGTTTCTTGTTAAAGAAAATGGATTATTAATGAAAATTTTGCTATCCCCCCAAAACAAACCCCCAAACCCTCTGATCCCAGATGGCTTGTCCAATTCATAATTCAATCAGATTTTAAAGGGGGGGGCAGGAAATGACATCAATCTTACACAAATTCTTTCATAAAATGAAGGAAAAATAAAAAACACTTTCTGACTCATTTTATGAGCCAACATGATGCCAACACGAAACCAGATCAGAAGAAAAAACAACAGATGTATTATTGTTGCTTTGTTTTATAAAATCTGCCTCATGAGCATCAACACAAAAATTCTGCACAAAATCTTATCAAACTGAGTCCATTAACATATAGAAAAGGATAATGTAAGTATATTTTTCCCAGGATAGAAAGGTTGATTTAACATTCAAAATCCAATTACTGAAATCATGACTTTATAGTCTAAAGGGAAAAAAAAACATATGATTAATCAATACATGGAGAAAAAGTGTTTAATAAAATTAAGCACCTGTTCATTATAATGGTCTTTTAGTAAACTAGGAATAGATAGTATCTTCTATTTTATAAAAGACATCTATGAAAAAATATAAATAACATCATACTTAATGTAGAAACATTGTATGCTTTTCCCTTAAAGATCAGAAACAGGATAAAGTCCAGAAATTAAAATCTCATATATACATCAACTGATTTTTGACAAAGGGACTGATATAATTCAATGAGAAAAGGAGAGTCTTCTCAACAAATACCACTGGAACAATTGAATATCCACATGGAATAAAATTAAGTTTACCTTCTGTTTCACTTGATAGACAAAATTTAATTTGAGATAGATAATAGACAGATGAATCATAAAGTTATAATGTTTCTATAAGTAAACAGCAAAGTATATTCACAATTTTAACTTACATAATATTTCCTATATAGGACAAAAAAGCAACCACTATCCATAATAGAAAAAAAATGTTAAATTAAAATCCATTAAAACTGAATATATCACTCCATAAAAAGTGAGCAGGCAACTGACAGACAGAGAAAATAGTCTATTCTCAGTATATGAGTCTAACAAAGGCTTACATCCAGAATATATAAATATCTGTATAAATCAATACTAGAACAGCAAACAATACAATTACAATGGGAACAATATTTGGAGAGGTACTTCCCAAACAAATGTATACAAATGACCAACCAACACACTTAAAGATGTTGCATACACATCATCATTCATCAGAGAGATGCCATTTCATTAGGAGACAACAATTCACATCCAAGCAAATAGTTAAAATAAAGAAGTCATACAGTACCAAGTATTAATGAGGTTGTGGAGAAACTGGAACTTTCATACTTCACAGGGAGTGTCAAATGATGCAATTACTTTTGACAAACATATGGCAGTCTCTTACAAAGTTAGGGATATGCCAACCCTATAAACTAGTATTCTAATTCCAAATACATTTGTCAGTTTCCATTCTGTAGTTTAAGAGATTACCAGCTAATAAACTTGCAATCAAGTAGGTATCCTGAAAGAATTTAAGGGTGGCTCCATGTCACAATGGATAGCGCATTGGACTTCTGAAAGAAATTAAAGCATTGGAGTTTTTGAATTCATATATATGAAATATATATATCATAAATTGCAAATGTTATATATTTAAATTGGTAAATTATAATATTTTCCAGAGGTTTGAAACAATTTAGAGTCTTAAGCAGGCTAGGCAGTGCCATGTAAACTTTGTTTATAGTATTCAGTTTCCCAAAAAACTTAAGTTTCTATTATCTAAAATGGTAGAAAAGAAAACTTGTCATAATCCACCAAAGGAGGACAGATTTAAATTACTATAAATTTTACCTATGACAACATCATTTGAGAAAAACACCAACCCACAGACACAGAACTAATATTGACATGACTTCTAAGACTTCTAGATTTCAAGTATCTTTTTTTTTTTTTAACTGAGCCATCCTGCCACCTGTTGGCAGCTGAGCAGCAGCTCAGCTCAGGCTGGGCATCGAACTGCTTTGCTCAGAGCTCAGCTTGTACTCTTGAGTGATCTCTTAACCAACTGAGCCACTTGGCCGGCCCTAGATTTCAAGACTCTAGATCAAAGAATTCTAATGCCTCCAACAGTGTACACACTTGTGCCTGAACACATTTCTCTCTGGAATCATTCGGGCATGCCTTTTGATTAATCAGTTCAGATGGTTTATCCTGATACATGGAACTGGGCTGACTACAGAATTCCTTCCAGCCACATTTTGCTTATTTCATCAGTGAGTAGCAACTACACAACGCATCATTAGCTCAGACACAAACCATTTCTTTCCATTCTTTCCTTGTTATTTCTGTCACATTCCCTGAGTTAGAAACTTCATTATTACTACCATGATTATTTTTGAGGTTTTGAGTAGCAGGCTGTTATTGAAAAGCCTATACAAATCATAGAATAGCCTGACTCTTTTTAATGATCCTTTGAATCTAAAGCATGGCTACATTCCTATTCTTAAAAGCCAATCTAAAGATCTCTATACAAAATTTTTTGTAAACATGAGCAACTCCTGAGGCCTTTTTTGTTGGTGCCTTGCAGATCAATGTAGTGTTTGTGAGTCAAGGAAATCCCTAAACTTAACTATTTTATAAACTTGAAAATTGTGGAAAGAGGATTTAGAATTTCTTTCTACTGCTCTGAAATCATGCTGTGGTCTAAATGTGTTATGAAGTATTTAAGTTTTGAGATATGATCAAAATTTCCTGTAATGAAATGTTTTCGGAATGAAAACGGTAAAAATAACCCAAAAAAGTATGCCTAAATCTTCATTAAAAAAATAAGTGTTCTAAGTTTTAGATTCTAAAAGAAAGACAGGTAGTATGAAAGCACAATCCAATATAAAACACAGAAAAAAAGGAGTAATAATGATGCTAATCATATAAACACATTCACTTCCCCCTATTTATACTTGTAATTTGTTCAAATCAGTATTTTTGGTCTCATTTCTTAACGTATCATTTCTAAATGGATGGTTTTCTTGACTTGTTTTTCTTTGTCTCCCAATATGCACACACGTATAGGAAAAAAAAAACACACATAGAATCTCAGGATAGACTATCGTCTTCACTCCAACACATGTGTACTCCTTTAGCTCCGGTCCTCTCAGCTAAGATACCCTGTATTGTATCGTCTAATTCTCCAATACTATTGCTCATTAGAGACTCCACTGAAGTCCTCATACAGCAGTATAAAACTCTAATTCTTTAAGAATCTTTTATCAGCGTTTTCTAAAGATTGTTGTCAAATTGCTTGAGACCTAGTGTCAAGAAGAGGTGATTCAGTAGGGTGAAATTGGGCAGGTGGTCGTCACAGGAACACTAGTGAAGCCAGGACTGGGAGTCAGAAAGCGAAAAAGGATTAAAGACAAACAAGTGTCTAAACCCGCAAGAGAAGTATGTGGAAAAACCCACAAAGGAACCCCACAAAGTGCAGCTGCATTGCTTTTTGCTGGTCTTTCTTGTTATTTCATTAATTTCTATGTTCAGATGCTCCAGTCCTCTAGAGTGTTAAAGGTCCTGAAAAACTCATGACGCATTTTAGTCATATGAATCTCTTTTTTATGTTAACATTTTTAGAAAACACTGCATTGTTAGGATAAAAAAAATAAATGTTCTATATAAAAATTAGATGCTTACAATAATATATCTATACAAGAACCTAGAGATCATAGACGAGGGCTGACAATTAAGTTTGTGAACTTGTTGCAAAGATGTTGCTAACCTTTTTTTTCTTTTGATATCTGAGGGATTATTCATTAAGAATTTGTACCAACTGTACCAACAGTTGACCAAGTTTACTGTTTGGAAGTGCTGAAAAGGCTGCATGAAAAAGTTAGATGACCTGAAATTTTCGACAACAATGCATGGCTCTTGCATCACAACAATGTACCATCTCACATGGCACTGTCTGTGAGGGAGTTTTTAGCCACTAAACAAAGAAGCATACTGGCACATCCTCCCTACTCACTTGATCTGGCCCCCAATGACTCTTTCTTTACCCAAAGATAAAGGAAATATTGAAAGGAAGACATTTTGATGACATTCAGAACATCAAGGGCAATATGACAACAGCTCTGATGGCCATTTCAGAGAAAGAGTTCCCAAACTGCTTTGAAGGGAGGACTAGGCACTGACATCAGTGCATAGCTTCCAAAGGGGGTACTTCGATGATGACTATAATGATATTCAGCAATGAAGCATGTTACACTTTTTCTAGGGTGAGTTCACGAACTTAATTGTCTTAACCTTGTAATTGAAAACTTTTAAACTTTTTTTCCTTTGGTCTTATACCCTTTGGGAAGACCTGTGAACTCTACAGGCAATTTTTCAAAATAATTTTCTTTTATATGCATAAAATAATACATGGTATTTCAAAGAAACAAACATATTGAAATACAAGTATCAAAATATTTAAAAAATCTAATTTGTGATATAGTAATATATGTCCTTATATATTAACATAATATATATATAAAATACTTTCTCAATATTTTGAGATATCTGTAATATCTGTAATGTAATATGGAAATATCCATAACTGATTTCTCATGTTCTCAAGTTGGGATGTTCCACTAATGCTTCTGTAATTATCTATTTATCTATCTATCTATCTATCTATCTATCTATCATCTATCTAACTATCATCTATCTATCTATCTATCTATCTATCTTGTATCTTATATCTTTGGCTATCTGTATATATTGTCTATATTCATAATGGAAGAACCCACTAAATTTGTTCTAGAAGCTAGTGAATAAGATTTTTTTCCCCATTCAAATTCACAGGTCTTGTGAATTCTACCCACAACTCACCCTGGAGTGCTGATGGATCAGAACCCCAACCTAGGGAAACCTTTCTTTTAATGTGTGATGGAATGATGGAGGAGGTACAACAGCTTGCCCAACATCTCATAAATCTTAGTTGGGAGCACTGGAATTAACAGAAATCCCATCTTCTCTCACCAAGGCCAGGGTTCTTAACAACACATTGTGTTAATTCATGAGCATTCCTTTTAAGATGGTCACAGATACAAGTGCGCAAATTAGAGGTATATCTTCATAAATCCTTAGGAAGTAGCCTGTAAATGGAAGATTTATTACACTGTGCTCAACTCTGTCTTGTAAATCACTGCCTTACACCAGAATGATCTGTATGCCAATCTATCTCCACCAATAACCAGTAAACTGCTGCAGAAAAGTCACTGTGAGATATTTATTTTATTACTTCTAGATTCTTTTATTGGGGTTGGTGTGCTTTTTGGAGCTGAATTTATTAATTTGTTATTTATTTATTTATTTATTTATTAACCCCTGTCCTTCATAGTTTGCTTTTGTTTACTGGAACATATTCTTGTTTCCTCATTGGACTAAAAGCTCTTGGTAACAAGAAATTCTTTTAGACACCCACACTCATACTGCCCTTAGCACAATGCTGTGTACACTTAAGAAAGATTTCGATAGGGGAATAAATTATTTTGGGGAAGTAAAGATAATTTAATTGTTAAGATAAATTAAATCCTGTATTTTTAAATTAGTTTCTCAAAATAATACAGAAAAAGAAATTAAATGAAATGTCACTATTAATGAGAAACTTTTCATATTTTATATGTTTAATATATAATTAAGATAGAATATTTTCAAACTCTTGTATGAATGTATTGGTTTGGAAAGGTCAATACTTTTTAATTATTCTCCAAGCAGATAACCTAGAGAAAGAACATTTGCCAATCTTACCCTTGGCAGAGAATTCACTACTCTGAGTTTCAAAAGATGGTATTCCAGAAATAAAAGTACATTGTATCTTGAGATATTTAAGAAATAAATTTGAGTTTTCTGCCAACCATATTTTTCATACCTTTGCTATATTTGGATATCATCCAATTTCACAGACACTTTAGTTTCATTACTGTCTTGGGGAAATTAGCTTTTTCACAAGTGTAATTACCTATTTTGTTGACATGAGTGGTTTTATATCCTACTTTCATGCTGGTAGCCAACTGAGTGGACTCCCTAGTGCCTTGCTATTGTTACTTCAGGTAAGATTGAGACCCCAAAATAAGGCACAAAGATAACACCTGATATGGGTATTAAGCTACGTATCATTAACATGAGTAAACAAGTTTCAATCCTGTTACCAACTTTTCTTATTAAGAATTTTTAACATCTTTTCTAAATAACAATTAAAAAAAATAAATTTCCCTCTGACACATGACAGAAATAAGGAGTTTATAAATGATCAGGTAGTTGTTGCCAATTTTTGTCTTGCTGATTGTCTTTTTAGTTGTATTAAAACACATAATTTACTTAATGTATCCACATGTGACATAAAATTTTCCCCCAAAATCAATTTGAAGAAATGTATTACTCATCAGAAACTTCATGCTTTGATAACAGTCTCATCATGATTCACATCCTGATTTCTTTTTAGATGGCAGAGTGACACCATATTATTATGATACCACATATGTTGTTGGAGAAGTGACACTGGGATAGTCCAACGAACAATGGTAGTAGTTTATCTATGAGACCATCTCACACACATTTGGAAAGAAACACACAATCTAGTTAAAACTTAGCTACATAATATCACAAACTCACACATGCCAGAACTACCCCTTCCCCTTTTCCTTTTTTTTTTTTCAAATACTTTCCCCAATTGTTTTTTTTTAAATTAATTTATTTATTTTTATTAGTTTCAGGTGTACAACACAATGCAATAGTTATACGCTTTACCCCCCAAAGTGACAACCCCCCTCCCCCAGTTTGCCACTCCACTCCCCCCCATATCATACATATCTATCACAACTCCCCTGACTCCCCTCCACAGTATACTCCATATCCCATGACCATCCACATATTCAGTTACAGTTGGCATACAATACTATACAGCATCAGTTTCAGGTGTACAGTGCAGTGATCAATCCTCTACTCCATCCATGAAGTGGTCTCCCTAACAAGACATGTAACTATCTGACACGCCACAAAATTTTTACAACATTATTATATTCCCCGAACTGTGTTTCATATCCCTGTGGCAATATTGTAGTTGTCTATTTATGCTGTCTAATCCCTTCCCCCTCTCCCCACCCCCTCCCAACTCCCAACTAGCCACCCTCAGTTTTTCCTCTACATCTACGAGTCTGTTTTCTTTGATCGTTCACTCAGCTCTTCAGACTCCACACACAAGTGAGATCACATGGTACCTGTCCTTCTCCGACTGACTTATTTCACACAACATAATAGTCTCTTCACAACATTATCAATTACATTCCCAGAACTGCCCCCATCTCCCTGCGGCAACATTGTAGTCCCATCTACACTGTCCAAAACCTTTCCCCTCTCCCTCTTCCCCACTCTCTCCCAGCCAACAACCATCAGTTTTTCCTTTATATCAACTCTTTCTGTGTTGATTTTCTGTCTAAAGGGTCTGTCCATTGGTGACAATGGTGTTGAAGTCCCCTACTATGATAGTGTTACTGTTGATCTCTGTCTTTATGTCTGTTAAAATCTGTTATATGTAATTAGGAGTTCCTATGTTGGGTGCATAGATGTTTATTAGGGTTATAGTGCCCTTCTTTGTCTTTTATTGTAGTCATTTTAAAGTCTATTTTGTCCAAAATAAGTATTGGTACTCCAGCTATTTTTTTTCCTCATTTCCATTTGCATGAAATATCTTATTCCATCTGTAAACAGCATATACATGTGTCCTATTTTCTTATCCACTCAGCCACTCTCTGCCTTTTGATTGGAGCATTTAGCCCATTCACATTTAAAATGATTATTGATAGGTGCATATGTATTGCCATTTTGTTATTTGTATTCCTGGTCTCCCTGGGTTAGCTTGTTTACTCCTTTATTTTGTTTAAAAAAGCCCTTTTAACATTTCTTGCAATGCTGGCTTGGTAGTAATGAATTCCTTAAGCTTATTCTTTTCTGAGAAGCTCTTTATTTCTCCTTCAATTTTAAGTGATAGCCGTGCTGGGTAGAGCAATCTTGGTTGTAGGACTTTATTTTGTGTCACTTTGAGTATCTCCTGCCACTCCCTTATGGCCTGCAGAGTTTCTGTAGACAAGTCAGCTGTTAGTCTAACAGGAGTTCCTTTGTATGTAACCTGCTGTCTTTCTCTTGCAGCCTCTAGGATTCTGTCTCTGTCTTTAACCTTTGCCATTTTAACTATGATGTGTCTTGGTGTGGACCTGTTTGGGTTCAGCTTGTTTGGAACCCTCTGCACTTCCTGGGCATGTATGTTGTTTTCCTTCACCTGGGTAGGGAAGTTTTCAGTCATTATTTTTTCAAATACATTTTCAATCCCTTGCTTCTTCTCTTCCCCAATTGTTTTAAAAAGGAAAGTAATCTCTCATATCAGACCCCAACAATGGAGGGTAATAACTTTAAGAATTATTTGCACAGAGTAGGCAGATCTAAGGCTTAGAGCAAAACTTCTTTGGCCCTTCTATCACTAAAATCACACTCTTATTCTGGCTATTTAGATCTTACAACTCTGATTAATAAATTAATTATGGGTTTAATTAGAAAATATATCAAGAAACATTTTATTTAGCATAGGCTTTTTTTGCTAAGCAGAAACCAAGTTGGAATTAAATATTGAGAAAGTTATGAAAAAATCCTGTGAGATAAAATGAGGTGGGAGATGGGAGAGGCTGAGAGAGTGATAGAGAAACAAAAGGGAGGAAGGAAGTTTGGGTGGGAGCATCTTAGGCTACAGGGCAGTTCTAAGGACATTTTGGCAAGGTTACCAGTGATTCCTTGAGCCAAAGTCACCCCTTAAAGCAACAGGTCTGCATTCACATCTCTACCACACTCAGTCATTGGCTGAGAGCCGCGTGGGAAGTGTGGCCGCCACACCAACTTGCAATGTGTTTTAGGGGTTGCAGCTTAAGCCCGGTCAATTACACTTGCTACAGATGGAGATATGAGAGGCCCAGGCTCTTGAGCACGACACATTCATTTTCCAACATTTGCATGCCTGAGTGGGTGTTCTTTAGTCCTTCATTGTTACTGACTTCAGGTTTACTCTTTGCCTCCAATTACTGTGGAGGCTGAACACGAACCCTGATCAACTAGGAGAACTGGACCCAAGAACCTGATATTCCTTCTTTTCATGCTACCACTTAAACACATTTTACTGCCTAGATTTTCTATTTCTTCCTTATTTCTAGAGTGGAAACCTTAGAAGACATGGCATGTTTCTATACAAAATGAAGGCACTTTTCCCAAAAGGCACCATTAAGAAAGACTGAGAAGGTGCCAGTCCTGGGGCTGTGCGAACTGAGCTGCTCTTCACAGAGTGCTGATGCCTCTCATTCCTCAACCTCACCAGTTAACGGTTATGCTCCTCCAAGGGGCAAGATTTATGCACAAAATGACTCCATAGAAAAATGAACAAGGAGGGAAGCAGTTCTGCTGTTAGCATGATAGAATTCTTTATGTTCTGTTTGTGACGTGATTGGTGTTTACTCCCAGTTATCTCTGTGCTTTGGCTTCCATTTAAGATTACCAGGTGCCTGCCTCTATGGAAGAAATTGGAGGATATTTAAAAGGGATGAGAAATATTCCTGAAGTTACATTCTTTCATGCCACCCACAAACCTGAGCTTGCTCGGGAGACAGAAAGATGAATATACATTGCTCTCAAGCATTAGGTTGCTCACCAACCCTTTCGGGATTTTGAAAATTTGTATTCTGGAAGGCAGATACAGGTAATAATGTGAGGGATCTTGAGGTTTTTGTTGTCTCAGTTATGCTCTGTGACTTGGAGACAATCATTTAAACACTTTGAATTAGAGGTTTCTTCAATGAGCTGACTGAACTGGGAGACCAATGTGAATGATGCCCCCAGAAATTTTACAACACTGTAGTCTTACATCATAGTTACTCTCCCATCTTTCAAAATTTATTATTTTAATCAATAATATGAAAGATCTCAGAATGGAATTTCTATGATAATGTTCATCTGTGTGTGTGTGTGTGTATACATTAGATGATGATAGGGATGAAAAAACAATTTGTAATTATAGCAGGAGTTTTTTTTTGTTTGTTTGTTTTTGAAGCACAGCAGGTCCTCAAATAACATCATTTTGTTCAACCTTGTGTCATTATAACATTGATGAGAAAAAAATCAATTCCCAGAGAGGCCATTCTCTGTGTAGAGTTTGTCCACTCTCTCCAAGTCTGTGTGGGTTTTCTCTGGCTAGATCAGTTTCTCCCTACATCGAAAGGTGTGCACTGAGGTGAACTGGTGTGTCTGAATCATCCCAGTCTAAGCGAGTGTGGGTGTGCGTGAGTGTGCCCTGTCATGGAAGGCCGTCCTGTGGGGATGTGGGCCCATCTTAAAACCCTGAACTGTCATGACTGGCTCTGGCCACACATGACCATGCATTGAAATAGGTGGGTTGGAAAAGAGTTATCTTATTGGTTTTTAATTCATCAGTCTTAAATGTGTATATCTGTTTTTAGTCTTCCTGAACCACAATCAATTGTGATGTTTTTAAAAAATACAAATTCCTTGGCCTCACCATAGACCTTGCAATAAACATTGCATTGATAGGGTGTCCAGGAATCTGAATTTTTAATGAAGTCTTTGGATGGTTATTTTACACATGAGTGTTTGAGAATTGCTCATCTAATCCAAATCCCAAATTTTATAGGTGAGCAAACTGAGACTCAGAAGTGATAATATACATTATTGAGGGGAATTCATCAAAATGATCCAAATATCTAGTATTCGAATTCCAGTGGAAATATTAATATCATTGACTCATTCATTTATTCACTCATCTAACCAAAAAAATTATTGAATATTTATTCAGGCATAATGGCATTTATAGAAATAACTTTACCCAATCCCAAAATTATCTCTGTATTATAAAGCTCAGAAATTACCATGACTTCTCAGGAGACTGAGGTTAAACACTTTAAATAGCTTGCCCATGTTCTGACCCCCTAGTGAGCTGGGGGTTTTAATTCTAAAACTCAAGCTCCTTAACACAAACTTGTGTTTCCTTCCAAGGTAGAAAGAAACGAAAATTTACTATGTGCCTACGATGTAGCAAGAACTGTTACACACACACACACACACACACACACACACACACACACACACACACACGTGTGTGTGTATGTATACATATGAGTATATAAATTTATATATAATATTATATAATTTATACAAAATAGGAAATTGTAAGACTTGGAAGTTCAAATGACTTCCGGCCTTTGACAAGTAATTTAATACGTTTTTTAGACCTGAAGACTGTGATTAGCAACTCGAAACTTTCTATAGGTTTGAGTGTGAGGATCTAGACCTGAAAGAGGATCAACTCAGCCTCAGCTTCTGGACTCCGGAAGTGCATATATTACAGGCCATGCTGGCACCTGGCCTCACTGTGCTGGGAGGCCCTCCAGCCTGTCAGCTGAGTTATCCATGGCTATGGGTTTCAATCAAGCCTTGTAATGAAGAGAAAATGAATGTGTTTATTTTCCCATATTTCAGTTTGCTGCCTAGGAATGCTGTCAGCTGGGACTCTACATTATGCTAATGTTATTGCGGCATTGTCTTCTTTGCATTCCAGCAGGGACTGCTTTTTTCTTACAAACTGTACCTCACTGAAATCTGGAAGTACCTGGTTTACATATTCACTGCCACTCCTGGCTTCCTAGGGGACCATTTCAAAGGAGTAGAAGATGGTAAGCAAATTAGTTATTTGATTCCGATGAACTGAAGTCAACATAACATCTGTTTCCTTCAACTTTGCTATCACCTTTACTTCTGCAGTGTCTGTTTGTGCCTCTGATTCATTCTGTCATCTAAGAGCATTTCTCAGTGACCTGGAACTCCTTGTCTTTCCTGTCACTGTTCTTTCAAGTTGTTTTCTTGCCACGGACTGGCCAGCAAACTATAGCTGATTGAGTAACCAATGAAAATTCCTCAAATTCTGTTGTTTTCCAACTATACAAATGTCATTTCTCTTTAGCGAACTGAGCAGTGGTATTTGACAGAGGGGATGGAAACATTTTTGTTGTCAGTTTGTGAAAAGGACAAAGTCCTTGGTTACCCACTTCCATATCAAGTAACCCCTAAGGCAATGTATCCACTACTCAGATATCTCATAGAACAAAGAATTTACTGAACAAATGTTTTAGGTATTATATTATTTTACTTATTTTTTGAAATCTGTATTCTTTAAGAACTAGGAAACTTAGAAGAATCTTTCAAAATATGCCATCACCATTACCTCCCTCTCTCACCCCCCCCCCCCATCTCCCCTAAGTCATCAGCTTTAGAATGCAAATTCCTTTGGGCCAAAATGGCTATGACATGGATTCACATGGGGATGCAGATACAACTGGATTGAAAGAGGTTGTTATTGTAATGCATTAGATGCAGTCTCAAGTCAAGGATTAAGTACCACTAGTCCTGAAGGTCAGCCTAAGTCAGAATGAAAGATGAGGCGTCAGGTTCAAGAGCTTAGTGTGGGTGGGAAAAGCCAAAAGGTCAAAAGCAACAATGTAGAACAGGCTTATAAGTGGAGTGCATTTTTGTACCCATTCTTTGATCCTTTCTTTCCAACACCCCTGCCATGTCTCATGGAATACATCATCATATTTTTGCCAGTTCTATTCTGTGCTATGCCTCAAATACCATTGTTTTCCTCCAGCTGACCTGCAATATCTGTAAGTCCGTGCCAGAAGAAATGACCACATGAAACCGTGACTTGTTTTTTAGCCTCTGTTATTGAATCACCTCAACACATGGTCTATTCAGCACTTCTAGTGAGCTGTATTTTGAAAGTAGACCAGATCATTTTGCTATCCTGCTTGAAACTTCAATAGTTGTTGATTGCTCTTTTATGGCTTTTATGCTCCAGCATCATTTCACTTCTATCTTCCTACTCCCCTTTTATACTTTTGTGCCTTACTTTCCCACTTCATTATACTTGAGCCACAGCTGACTTCTTTTCCTTCCTAAAATATGCTCATCACAGCAGTGTCTTTGAACCTGCTCATTATTTTGCATTTCTGTCACCAGCTCTTCAAACAACTGGCATTAGCACCTTTCTTCAGCTCTGATCAAATATCAGCTTTTCAAAGCGTCCTCTCTGACCAGCTTTTCATAGCAAGCTCCTAACCCTGACATTACTCTCAATCACATCATGTAAGTTACTTCCTTCTACCATTCATCTCAACCTGCAATGTAATGGATTCTATGGATTGGTCCACTCAGCCTCCACTTTACCTTCCCTCTTGGTTGCCTGCCTACACCACAGAGACTGGTAAACTAACATCTACATTTCCTAGACTGCTTTGTAATAGGATTCTAGATGAAACTAAATAGTATGTGACATTTGGAAAGTGGAAGTGACAGACAGGTTATCTTCTTGCTGGTTTCGCTGACAAGCAAGGTAGTAGAGATGAGAATGCCCAGACACGATTGAGAAGGCTCAATTTTGTGCTTCAGTATATACTCTCTAGTTTCATAAAAATGTCAGAGGCAATAGTAATGCAAAACCAGCTGCTTGCGTGCAGCTGAGCAACCCTGCACTGCTGTTGAACAAGAGTACCAGTGGCAGGCCTCTGGTTTTCATTTCTTCAGCCTTTCTGCCTATTTTGTGATGCATTTCTCTACTAAATCTCCTTTTCCAACCTTTTCTGTTTAAAGAACCTAGAGTGTTTTCCTTAACTGCACTGAGCATTGACCAATTAATGTACTGATCTTATTTATTTATTTGTTTGTTCGCTATTTTTGTCTGCACCCATTAGAATGCAAGCTCAAAGAGGACAGGGATATGTCTTATTCAGCACTGTATAGTTGTTCAACACTAAAACAATTCTTAGCACAAGGTAAGGGGGAATGACTATTGGTGGAACACATCAAGAATCTTTTAATGCAAATGAAACACATTTAATATAATCAAGAAAAAGTCAAAGGTTTCTAGGCCGTCGTAGTTTTGGTGCTGATCTTCCTTGTATATTTATTTTGGACTTACGCAGCTTTAGGGAAAGAAACTACTTTAGAAACCAAGATTATGATGCCTGTATCTTTTTTTTTGCTTTTCAAGATACATAAATGTTAACAGTTTCTATTGAATAGGTTTTCATTTAGGCGTCAACGAATCCCAATGAAAAATTATGAGAGCAGGATTAGAAGCTTTCATCCATAGCAATGGCATTCAATGAAGTTATTGCTTTTCTGACAATCTGCATATTCATCCTGGTGAATAAATCCTATTTTCATAACTTGTGCTTTGCATGAGGAATCTGGAAATACCATGCATATTGACTTGTGCTGCAAGCTTCTCAGTTACTCTGGCTCAGGCATATAGACTTAACTTTATTTCCCTCCCTTCCCCTCCCCTCCCTTTCTCGCCTCTCTTCTTTCCTTTCTTTCTTTTTGAATGTGAATTAATATCGCACAACAGACAGACTAATGCAGCTTATAATATCATCATTCACAGAAATGACTCAGCATCTTTCACTAAGCCACTTTCCTCTAGAAGAGAGCTTTAGATATTTTGAAATACTTGATTTCTTCAGATGGAAAAGGACCCCCTCCAATCAAAACGGAATTGCTGTTTATGTTACTCTTCTCTCTCATCTGCCATACTTAATTAGGACACAAAGACCTCTTGTCTCCTTTTCTTGTTCTGGATATTTAAAACTGATGCAAAGCCCCTCACTAATGGATAGATTTGTAAGGGGTTGGGTGCCGTAGCTGTTAATTGATGCACTTATGAAGACTCCATTGTCTCTTCTACTTGGCTTTTTTTATTTTTTTATTTTTAAAGTAACATATAACTGTCTAGTACCTAATAGATAATAGACATTTTTAATGGACTTCTTTAAAAAAAAATTACAGAAAAAGAAAAACCAGTCATGTCCAGCTATTCCAAAAGCTGCATAAAAGGGGAAAACAATCAAACTATTCCTGCCCCCCTAAGGCAGTTTTGCATGATTTGAAGCAAAGAGCAATTTTAGCCAAAGAAAACCCTAATGCTCTCAAATGCAGCAGGAAAATATGGCTCATTGCAACAGAGGAGGGAGCTGGAAGCCAGGGGATTGATGTTGCTTGCTTCCATCGGCTTTCATGGTCTCACTCAATGCCTTGTGATGAGTCACATTCAGTGTGCAAAGAGCTAAACAGGCACATGAGTGTGCATGCTAATGAGCTGAACCACTCACCATTCACCAACCACTGCCTGACCCTTCAGATCTTCTTTTATGTTAGGAGAAAAGAGGACACAAGGAGATGTGTTTAGGAGTTCTCTTTCTATTTATGTTGGAAGAAATAGAGAAGGGAAACTGGCTAGGAGATGAAATAAACCAGCAAACCAAAGGAGAGCAAAGGAGAAAGAGGCAGAATCTAAAGAAGCACGTTTCTCAAACACTGATGAAATTTTCTCCTTCAGTTCTTTGTTCAAAAGAAACAAGGCAAGAGGGCTGACTTAGCATTGCAGGCATGGCAGGAGAAATAGAAAGAACAAAAACTGGGTTCTCCTGGTACAACTAATTCTTAATACATAACTGACAATTAAGTTCGTGAACTCATTCTAGAAAAAGTACTACATACCTCATTGCTGAATATCACTACAGTCACCTTCGAAGTACTCCCCTTGGGAGGCTATGCAGTGATGCCAGCTCCTTGTCCACCTTTCAAAGCAATTTTGGAACTCTTTTTCTGGAATGGCCATCAGAGCTGTCGTCTTATTAACCTTGATGTCCTGAGTGTCATCCAAATGTCTTCCTTTGAATGTTTCTTTTATCTTCCAGTAAAGAAAGAAGTAATTGGGGGCCAGATCAGGTGAGTAGGGAGGGTGTCTCAGTACAGTTATTTGTTTACTGGTTAAAAACTCCCTCTCAAGACAGTGCCGTGTGACCTGATGCACTGTTGTGATGCAAGAGCCATGAATTGCTGGCAGAAAGTTCAGGTCATCTAACTTTTTCATGCAGCCTTTTCATTTCAGGACTTCCAAATAGTAAAGTTGGTTAAACTGTTTGTCAAGTTGGTACAAATTCATAACGAATAATCCCTCTGAGATATATATATATATATATATATATATAAAGGTTAGCAACAATTTTGCAAAAAATGCAGGAACTTCTTTGTCAGATCTTCTTAGCACCATGAAGAGTGATTTTTATCAGTGCTACTCATTCCCTCCCTCCCTCCCTTCCCCAACCTCTTCCTTCTCTTCTTTTGTTTTTTTTTTTTTTGAGGGCAGTGTCACTGGCCCTCATATGTGTGACCCGAATTGGGGACGCTGGCTTCCTAAGCCAGCGCTTAACCACCGCACCACTCGACGGGCCCTCTTCCTTCCCTTCTTTCTCTTTCTTTTAATTACTAAACTACATCTAGCAATTATATGGCCCATCCCCCTCCCCTACATGTGAAGGACCAGACAGCTCTTAAAAAATTAAAGACCTGCCAAAGATAATACTATCAATTCCTATAAGCATTGGAAATATAACTCAGGCTACCTGACTTCCATTCCAGTGCACATTGCTCTACACAATGCAGTATTATTATCATTAATAGTACTGGTATTCCTTTATAGGACTCAAATATCCCTGAACATTAATTGTAATGATATTGCCCTAAATTTAGCATTCTGTGAAAGGCACAATTGGCATTGATAAACCATGTTTTAAACTTTAAAAAAATCGGTACTGAATTGCAATGAGAAATTACAAAGTTATAGTTTCTCTTGTCAGAAACTCAGATGAATCCACCTCAACCAAGATGAAACAACAAATTTTTAATCGTTTGAAGTAAAATTCATTTAATATCTAATATTTCTGAAATGCAAAAGGGATGGAGAGAACTATTGTAACCTTTTGAATTTCCTGCTAAGAGGCTATGACTGACTTCCAACAATTGAGGATTTGGGTAGAATTGGAGGATATGGTAGATTTCAGACAATAAGAAATGCAGGATGCAGCAGTGCAAAGGGAGTGTTTTTTTGTCATGCTGCTAGGGATATTTATATTTTGGGAAAAATTTTGCTAGAAAATACTGGCTATTCTGAAAAAACAAAAAAAGACGATTAAAGTGGTATATAAATAAATGATCTTGTACCTTAGGTCAAATAATAGTTTCACTTAAAATACACAAATTAAAACATACTATGTTTTTTTCTAGGAAGAAACCAATCCAAGAATGTGAGTTAATATCCAATTCTTCAATTTACATGTCACAATACTACCATGAGAAGAAAAATCTCAACATTAAAAAAAACCTCATAAACATACATTAATGTATCAAAAGGAAATGCTGAAAGGGATACTCAAAATCATGTAATTCATACCCTTAATTTAGCAAGGAAGAAAATTAAGCCTAGAGAGTAAAGTATCGTACATCACAAAAAAAAGTTAATTGACTTAAGTTCTGAAAGTAATTATTTTCAAAAGTCAAGCTAGAAAACAATTAGACTGACTTTTCTGGTCAAGAGGGTGGAGTAGGAAACTGCTATGCTCATCTCCTCTCAGGACCGTATCAACTGCAACTAAACCACAGAGTAACCATTATTGAGAAACACCTGAAGTCTAGCTGAAAGGAAGCCTTGCAATTATGGACATATGGAAGAAGCCACTTTCAGACTGGTAGGAGAAAAAGAGATGTGGAATGGCCTGATCCCACACCTGCATGTAACCATTAAAATCAGGAGGGATATCTCTGCTGAGGAGGTCCCCCCTGGAGCAGCAATGGGGCCCAGCCTCTCCCGTACTGGGGAGACAAGTTTTCCTATTTTCTGGCGGTGAAAACCAACAGAGATTGTGGCTAAGTGAGACGGAGAGTGGCAACACTCACAGGCACTCCTCTTAAAGGTACCTCACGTGGACTTATTCACCAATGGAATCACTGGCTCTGAGATCCAGTGCTGGAACAGCAGCTTGATAGGTTCCAGGGACACAAAAAGAGGAAACTAGTTGTCTGGCTCCCAGATGAGGGCTGGAGGGGCAGGGCACAGACTGTGGCTGAATTTGCCTGCAATCTACCAGATGCAGAGTTCAAAACAATGATTATAAGGATGTCAATGATCTCAGTGGGAAATTCAACAAAGAGATAGGAAATATAAAAAAGAACTAGTCAGAAATAAAGACTACAATAATTAAAATGAATACATTATAGGAAATTAACAGTAGATTAGATGAAGCAGAGGATTGAATCAGCAATTTAGAAGAAAAGACAGAAGAAAACGCCCCATCAAAACAACAAAAAGAAAAAAAAAAAGAATCCAAAAAAAATGAGGACAGTTTAAGGGGTTCATCATACATACCAACATTCAAATCAGAAAGTACCACATAAAGAAGAGAGAGAGCAAGGAACTGAAAACATATTTAAAGAAATAAAGATGGAAAATTTCCCTAACCTGGTGAAGGAAATAGACATACAATCTAGGAAGCACAGAGAGTTCCAAACAAGATGAACTCAAAGAGGCCCACACCAAGACACATCATAATTAAAATGCTGAAGCTTAAAGACAAAGCTTAAAAGCAGCAAGAGGACAGCAGTTAATTTCCTATAAGGGAGTTCCCATTAGACTGTCAGCTGATTTCTCAACAGAAACTATGCAGGCCAGAAGGAACTGGCAGGAAATATTAAAAATGATAAAAAGCAAGGACCTACAAACAAAAGAACAGATCAAGACCCGCCCAGACAAGAAAAAGCTAGATTTTCTAGCCACCAAACCAGCATTTCAAGCAATATTAGAGGGACTTCTTTTTTTTTTAGAGGGGGGGAGAAGAAAAGAAAGGGATCAAAAATATGCATAATATAATGGCAATAACATCATATCTACCAACAATTACTTTCAATGTAAATGGATTAAATGCTTCAATCAAAAGATAGAGTGGCTGAATGGAAAAGAAAACAAGGCACTCATATATGCTGCCTATAAGAGATGCACTTCAGATCAAAGGACACATGCAGACTGAAAGTATAGGGATGGGGAAAAGATATTTCATGAAAATGGAAACAAAAAACAACCTAAAGCTGTATCAATTCTTATACCAGATAAAACAGACTTTAAAACAAACCAGTGACAAAGAAGGACCCAATGATCCCACTTCTGGGTAATTATCTGAAGAAACCCAAAATATTACTTTAAGGGGAGGTGTGCATCCATATGTTCATTGCAGCATTGTTTACAATGGCCAAGATGTGGAGGTAGCCTGAGTGTCCATCAATGGATGAATGGACAAAGAGGAGTACATATATACAATGGAATATTGTTTGGCCATGGAAGGGAATGGGTTTTCACTATCTCCAGTGGCATGAATAGACATAAAGGGAATTGTGCTGAGTGAAGTACATCTGAAAGTGAAAGACAGATGAAATGTGAGTTTGCTTATAAGTAGAATCTAAAGAACAAAATAAACAAACAAAATAAAATAAACTCATGGATACAAGGAACATTTTGATGGTTGCCAGACGGAAGGGTGTTTGAAGGTGGGTGAAAAAGGGGAAGAGATTAAGAAGCACACATTGGTTGTTACAAAGTAGTCATGGGGATGTAGTTATAGCATAAGGAATATAGTCAATAATACTGTAATAACTATGTATGATGTCAGATGGGTTCTAGATTTATCAGGGTGATAGATGGGAGGGGGTTGGAGAACAGGGTAAAAAAGGTGAAGGCGTTAAGAAGTACAAACTGGTAGTTACAAAATAGTCATGGGGAGGTAAAGTATAGCGTAGGGTTTATAGTCAATAATATGGTAATAACTATGTATAGTGCCAGTTGGGTACTAGCCTAACCCGGGGGATCACTTCTTAAATTACATAAATGTCTAACTACTATGCTGTACACTTGAAATTAATATAAAATAATATTGAATGCTAACTGCATATGAAAACTTAAAAAAGAGGGAGCAAAAATGAAGGGGAATAAGAGGTTCAAATTTCCAAGCATAAAACAAATAAGTCATGGGGATGTAATGTACAGCATGGGGAATAGAGTCAATAATATTGTGATAGTGTGGTACAGTGTCAGGTGGTTGCTGGACTTATGGTGATCATTTTCTTGGCATATAAATGTTGAGTAACTATTGTGTACACCTTAAACTAATATAATATGGTATATTAGCTACATTTTTAATAAAAATTAAAAAAATAAAAATTAATAATAATAATAATAATAAAAGAAAACAACTGTTTTCTTCACAACATTGGATACTAAACAGTGGGCAGAATAATTCTGGAGAGTTATAGATTTATAGCAAGTGGTCTGTTAATCCATATATACATAAAGCCTTGTCTATGAGCTTGAATAATAAGCTTTACTTAAATACATACAATATTTCACATAGAAATAAATATAGATATGAGTGTAATTAACACCAAAGCACTTACAACTATTGATGATTTAATAGTTGTTTCCCTCATATTTTCAAAAATCCACTAAGAATGACTACATTTCCAAATCTGAGGGACTATTATTATTTAGATGTCTCTCAATCTTTTTGTTATTTAAATGGGCCTTCATATGTGAAAATACTGAGAAATACTGTTGTATTCTATGAATGAATTATCATTAACAAGTCAAGAATTAATGTTAGAGGTTATCACTTACTATTTGGGTAAAAATGATGCCAGGAACTTGGGTTTTGGGCTGAACCATAACTTAAAACCATCTGGAAATTTTCCTTATTGTCAGATTTGTTCCTCCTCTTCACACATTGTCATGCTCAAATTAATGCTAAAATTGTCATGCATTTTTTAAGTGGCAAATGTGACAAAAATTACATTCAGATCAATACCCCCCTACATCAACTTGTAACATTTTTTCCATTCAATCTTTTTGTTAAGTGTATTTCTTTCTCTTGCCTGAATTCCCAGATAATCTGGAACATAATAAGCATGCTAGAATTGGCTATTGGTATTGCACAATGACACTCAGAGTGTTTCGGGAGGTCGTTTTGAAAGCTTAGTTTTGTATAATATTAAACCACATTTTTATACTCTGATTCCAGGATTCTCTTGGGAAGAATCAAAACAGGATTTAGCTCATGGTGCTTGTAAATTCCAAAGCCTTCTAATGCAGGGACACATGGTGGTCTAGCACTCTATTTACTGGGCTTCACAGTGGCACCCAAGTCATTTCAAAGTGACTTATCAAAAGCCAAGTTTGCTGCGAGTTAGAGTTTGAAAGAACTTTGATCATCTCAATTAACTAAACCACAGGGATTCAAAATAAAGCAATTAGCAGACTTAAATAAGGCAGGATGGTAGAACAACAGTCATTATTTTCGCTTTCATAATATGTTTTTTAAAAAGACAATGACTGAATGAAATGCTGCTTCCATGGAGTTACATGTAAAAAGAGCCAATGGAATGTAACAACATTTTTTAAGGTCTCCTAGTAATTGTTCCTTCAATCTTGGCACCTCTAATTGTGTCAAATATTTTAAATATCTAGATATGCATTTTCGCTTCAGAGTAAGTCCAAAGGAGTGTTTCTGTGTTCCTGATATGACAATAGGGGAATAATCTAGAATAAGACTCTGGGGTAAATGTTAGATGCATTTTGCTAAAAGTGAACTTGGGTTTGAGACTGGGGCTGGGAAAAGGGAAGTGAGGAAGATGCCCTAAATAATCTAGAGGCAAATGTATCATATATTTCATGTTTATATTAAACTTAGACACTGGTTTTTGAATAGAACTTAAAAATAACCTAAAAATAACCTTACAGAAGTATACATAATGAATTATGGGGAGAGAGAGAGAGAGAGAGAGAGAGAGAGAGAGAGAGAGAGAGAGAGAGAGAGAGAGAGAGAGAAGTAGGTTTGGAACAAAGGGCTGTGTTTGTTTTGTTGTGTTTTCTAATTTGGTGATCTGTCCATTTTGATCTGTAGTACAGTATTATAAGTGCCTTATAGCATTGTTGGAAGTAGAAAGTACAATACATAAAAGTAGCGAAAATAAGACCTTATTTTAGAATGAGCTCTTTCCGGTCTTGCTCTCTTCCTTCCCTTTTTTCTCTTCCTCTCCACCCCCCCAACCCCCCTTAGTCTTCTATCTAACAAGGAAGAATACCTACCAAGGTCTTCCATATAAACTGATTTAAAAATTCACCTAAATCACCATTTAGCAATTATTATAGTAATAACTGATTCAGAAAAGAATCACCAATGAATATTAAAACTAGTGGTTCAAAGTTCGAAGAGTAACAGGATATTTACATAGTTTCAAAGTATTATTTCCTTACAAGATACTTATTAGTTGTAAAAGGGATAATAGTACCTTTACAGTGGAGAAACACAGACACACCTTACGTAAATGATCAAAGTTATCAGCAGTAGTAGATGTCATGTGCCTCCTCAGATAATGTTCTTAAATGAACACATCATTTCTATTGCATCCCTGTCAAAATTTCATAACCTGAGGGTAATCATAAAGAAATAACAGACAAACCCAAATTAAGGAATGTTATACAAAATAACCTTTACTCTTTAAAAATACATTAAAGGGCCGGCCGAGTGGCGCATTGGTTAAGCGCTGGTTTTGGGATGCCAGCGGCCCCAGTTCGGATCCCACACGAGGGCCAGTGACACTGCCCTCTACAGCTAACAACAGCTCCACCTGGAGCTGGGCTGTGTGAGCCCCGGTGATGGTGTGGGCTGCAGCCCCTGCTGCAGTGGGCTGCCATAGGCTACAGTGAGTGGCCGGAAGCCAGCGTGAGCAGCTGGCAGCCAAGCGTGAGCTGCCAATAGCCGGGATGAGCGACATCCAGAGGCCAGCGACCGATCTGCCTCATCCGGGAAGAGCGCAATGATGATACCAACAGTGAAGCAACATCCTCCGCAACTAGACTGAAGAACAAGAAGACGGCAACTTGTCTGTTCCCCTTCCCCGATTCCCCAATGCTGCTCCCCTCCACCAATTCCCCAATAAAATCTAAAAAAAAAAAAAAAAAAAAAAAAAATACATTAAAAAAATTAACACAAAAATCATACATGTTATAACTGGAAATAGCATTTAAAAAGTCATTTGCTCCCTACTTTTAAAGATAAAAAATAATTGAGGTCAAGAGTGATGTTAAAGAAAATAATAATTATTCATGACTCTTGTTAAAGTTGGTATGGTAGACAATATTCAGGGGGATAGCTACAGTGAGGTTTTTATAATAGGGAAGAGAGATTAGATTCTGGATACAAGGAGAAAAGTGGGGGCTCAATGAATGCAAATTACTAAGAGCAAACATCAGGGGGAAAGGGGGATTCTGACTCAATGAGCCTACCAGGATACTTGCTGAAGGCAAGCCTGGGTGATCAGACATTACCTGGGGGTGGTGGAGGATGAGGAACCCGATTAGATATGAACGCTATTTGTTGAGTGTGATCAGGTATTACGAACGGGGAATTCTGTCTAAATCACTTTAGCAGGATTCTTGCTAAAACTGGACAATAAAAGACGACCACAGAATCCCAGAAGTAAGAGTCTAGTTGACAGTTCAGAGGAGCCTGACTGAAATTTGGTCAAGGAGAGAATTTGTCAGTGGTTCAGTGACTTATCTGTCATGGGCTTAAAATAAATTTAACTGGTCATCCATTTTAGTTCAAGCCATAACAGTTATAAGGAGATTTAAATGCTCTCTTTTGGATTTTTCAATTCTTATCAACTACAAATATTATTTCAAATAGGATTCCCATTGTTTCCTAAAAGATTACTTTTTAAAAAGTTATCAAATTTTGGCAAAAAAAATAAATGGAAATTACAAAAATTCATTTCATAGATATTCTCTATTACAAAGCAAATTTTGCACACTCTATTAAAATGATATGTTTTTCAGAAATTACATTTGTCTCTGTGAGGTTATGTTAACCTGCCTTAAACATTATACAAAAGATATACATTTGTTCTAAGTTTGGCTCCTTAATATTTCTTCCTGTCAGTGATAAACTTTTAATGAGATAGTTAATTTTAAACAATTCTTTAAAAATGAGGAACAAAATACTTTATTTTAAAAATCCTCAAATATAATATAATTGTTAATGGTGAAAAAAGGTTGTATTTTAATTCAATCAAAGTAAAAGAACTAAGATACTACATATTCAATAATTAAAATAACATTTATTTTTTTATGAGAAAGCAAAAGACACAGTAAGCCTTAAATATACTTGTAATGGTTGCTTTTCCAGATTCTACAGAAATGTTTTACACATACTAGAAAACAATGCTTTATATTGGTAATAGACATTTAATAATGCTCACTGAATTATCTAAAATTCATAATATCTGATCAAATTGATTTTACAACGAAAGTAATATGAGCTAAAAACTAAAGACACAGAGAAATCCACAATGGTCTAGAGCATAAACAAGTTTACAGTTTATGCAGGGACTTGGACTTAAATAGCTAACTATAATTTAACATGATGATTGCCATTATGGAGTTAAAAGAGTATAGTAAGAACAGAAAGAAGGATCAATTAACTGCCTTACAAAAATAGATAAAGACTTCATAGAAAAGTGGCATTTCATCTTGAGTTGAAGGATGGATATAATATTCAAATAAAATTAAATTTCCAGAGATTTGCATTTTCCATAAGAAATGAATGAGCCCATTTTGAAATAAGTTTTTTCCAGAATTTAATATAAGATTTTGTACATTAGAGAGGAAGAGGTAAATGGTCAGGTGGTTTGTGCTAACTTATTTTAAGAAAGTTTAAAAATGTTACCTGCATATTTGAAGATTTAAAAAAACACACCAATAAACCAGAAATATTTTTAAGTGATGAGATTTGTTACTTGAGTATTTTCCTTCAGATAATCACAAAATTAGACATAATTTGGCTGGGGCTAAAATTCAATTCTACCAATATTTGTTGACTTCACTAATGTCACTGGGATAAATAGCAAATCCATGCTATTAATTTTACAAGCCAGAAAGAAAAAAAAAATCCAAAGCATGCACTGAAAACTGAATAGAAATATTTTACCTCTTTGGCATGGTTCCACACTTCATGAGGACCACATGTCAATATCTGCTTCCCAAACATATTTCCAATTACTCTCTACCTAGTATCTTACATATCGGAAATGATCAATAGTTAAATAAACTAAATTTCAAACAAGAGTTCTATTATGAGTCAGAAGGGAGTGAAATCACAACTGGGCAGCAGAATTAGGAAATACTTCATGTGTGGAAATCCTTCAGGAGGTGATATTTGAGATGGACCTTGAAGATTGATATGTCCAATGAACATACACAGATGGCCAATAAGAATGTGAAAAGATGCTCAGCATCATTAGCCATTAGGGTAATGTAAATCGGAACCATAACGAGATAGCATTTCACATCCACGAGGATGGCTATAGTAGAAAAAGACATAATAACAAGTGTTGTTGCATATGTGGAGAAATTAAAACCTGCATACAATACTGGTGGGAATGAAAAATAGTCTAGTTGTTTTGGAAAATAATTTTGCTGTTCCTCAAAATATTAAACATAGACCCAATGTGACCAGCAAATACTGCTGGGTATATACCCCCCAAAAATGAAAAACACATGTTCACTAAAGGATTTGTACACAAATGTTTATAACAACATGTTTATAATAGTCAAAAAGTGGAAGCAACCTAAATCTCCAATAAGTAATAAATGCATCAAATAAATTGTGAATAAATTTAACAAAATGTGGTATAGGTTTCTCTTGCTATTCGAAAACAGAGTGTTTCTATGAAACCCTTTATGAAGCTGAAATGTCATAAAGCAAAGAAGCAATTGCCTTAGGACACAGCTCGCTAATGGATGCACAAAATAAATCAAGATAAAGCACAAATTCTCACAAACACAGTGTAAAGCACACTTTTGAAAGCTGGGGATACCTGCATATATATATAATGGAATATTATACAGCAATAAAAATAAATGAAGTTCTGATACATGTTATAACATGGATGAAGCTTGAAGACAATATATAAAGTGAAAGAAGCCGTTCACAGGAAAACGACATATTATATCGTTTCTATTTATAGGGAAAGTTCATAATAGGCAAATATATAGAAAAAGGAAGTGTATTCATGGTTGCAAGGGTTGAGAAGAGAATAATGGGACTGACTGCTAATAGAAATGATGATTTTTTTTGAGATGATGAGAATGTTCTAAAATTAATTGCGGTGATGACCGTACAACTCTTTGAATATAGCAAAAACCCTTGAATTGTACACTTCAAGTCAATGAATGATAAAGTATATAAAATATACCTCAAGAAAACCATTAAAAATCAATAGAATTTCAAAACTCCTTCCACTGAAGCAGGGTAAGGACATTTCAATTTGGAGGATGGCATGAGCAATACAGAGCAGAGGTGAGGAAGGTCAGGCCCTTTGGGGAAACAGCGGGTAGCTTAATGACTGCCACTAATGTGGTAGGTAGGATTCTAAGATGGTCCCCAAGAGCTCCTGGCCCTGGTATACACATATTCACCCTTATTTCATCCAACGTGTATCTAGATATTGCTGCAAAGGGGTTTTACTGATGTAATTATAGTCCCTAATTAGTCAACTTTAGGTTAATCAAAAGAAAGATTATCTGGGGTACCTCTGACCTAATCAGGTCATCCTTAAAAGAAGTCAGAGAGATTCTAAACAGCAGTGATTTTTCACCTGCTGGCCTTGTAGAAGTGAACAACTGTGCCGTGAACTGCCCATGGCGGCAGTCCGCATTGCAAAGACCTGACACTGACCTCTATGATCTGTCAGCAGGCTCTAAATGACAGCCAACGAGGAAATGGGGATGTCAGTTCTATATCTGCGAAGAACTGAATTCTGACAACAGCCAGTGAGCTTGGAAGAGGACTCTGAACCTCAGATGTCATCAGTGCTTGGCTGCATCTTGATGTCAGCCTGTGAGACACTGAGCAGAGAAACCAGAGCATCTGTCCCCAGACTTGGGACCCACAGAAATGATGAGATAATAAATCTGGTGTTTTAAGTCATCAAGTTGGTGATCATTTGTTACATAGCAATAGAAAAGTAATATAAGTGCATGCTGAAAAAATAGAAAACAAGTCTAGAGAAATACATAGATTCCCTTCTGCCTGGAGCCTTCCTTCAGTGATGGGTTGTTTGTAATTAATTTCTTTCCTTTGAAATTTGTTAGCATAAAAATGACAAAGGTGTTACCTATTTTTGTGTGTCTGTCTTTCAAATTGTATTTAGTATATATGTGCATGTTTTCAGTAATGCCAATTTTTTCTTTGATTCAAGCTGTGAGATTATTTTTTACCACCTCTTTCTTTTCTTATGACATGTACATGTGTTTTCTTTTTTACCATTAGATAGAAATATATTGAACATTTCTGATAATGTGCTGATATGTTGTTAGCATTTCTGCTTTGGAGAATTTGAAACTTTAATTTCATATATCAATCTTTGATTTTTAAAAGGCAATTGATTTATTAATGTCTCTTGCATCACCATCTGTGAGTAGTTTATAAAATCCAAGTTATATTTGAAGTAAAAATGTTTATTACTTTTTCTGAGTGTGTTGCATGTATCACAGGCATATTGTAGAATTTTTGAAAATTTTAAAAACTAAAAGTTATTTGTGATTAGAAACCTAATTAATCTGAAAATATGATCAATAACATGGTTCACTATTATATACCTTTAAACTCTTTTACATATATTATTTCTTTACATTTAAACATTTCAATCAGTTGTAAATGCTATTGTGCCTGCTTTTCTATTAAAATGTTATAAATATTTTATATTATGTTTACTTCCCAGTGCCACACTGTAGATATAAATGTACATGTAGTAATTAACAAATTTTCTTTAAAGAAAAGTGAGGAAATACAAATAAAGCTAAAGAAAGTAGGGTTTTTAAAACTGTGTATAATATTATATCACCCTGAAACATATATGCTTTTAAAATGGAAATGTACCTCTCATACTTGATGTATTTGTTTCCTCTTACTGCTGTAGCAAATTACCACTGACTTGGTGGCTTGAAACCTATCTTACAATTCTAAAGGTCTAAAGTCCAAAATGGGTTGGCAGGGCTACATTCTTTCTTGGGAGTCTTAGTGAAAATTAGTGTCCTTGACTTTCCTAGCTTCTATGGGCTGCTGATATTCCTTTGCTTGTGGCCTACTTTTATCTTTAAAGCCAGTAGTGTAGTATCTTTAGATCAGTCTCTTACTCTGACACTGACCCTCTGCATAGCTCTTTCATGTATAAGAATCCTTGTGATTACATTGATTCCATCTCGATAATTTCCCCATCTCAAGGTCATCTGACTAGCAACTTTAATCCTATCTGCAACCTGAATTCCCACATTGTCATGAATCATAGCATACATACGTATGTTCTGAAGATTAGAACTTGAATGTCTTTGAAGGGCTGCTATTCTGCATTTTACTCCTGATATTTGCTGTTCACATAGCACCATATATTCCCATACCTATATATATATATATATTCATATTTATCATTGTTCTAAATGAATTCATAGACCCTTTTACATGAATGCACCCATGTTTTCTTTATCAAACTCTCTCTTAGCATTTGCCAAATTTAACTTGTTTTCTAATTTTTACTATTATAAATTGGTAACAATTAGCATACTCCTTCAATAATTTTTATATATCTTTTTATTCATTCCACATGCAATACTAAAAAAAAAGATTAGAATGATTATGTGATGACTACATATGAAAAACATTAGAAATAAGTGGTTAATAGAAGTTCTGTAATCAGAGCATCTGAATTCAAATCCTTGCCTCATCACTGACTGTGTTTGATCTTAGGCAAGTCACATAACCATTATAAGCCTCAGTTCCCCCATTTATAATAACATCTACCATTAAGGTTGTTATGAGAATGAAATATACTCATTCTGTAAAGTGCTTAGAAGAATGCCTGGGCTATACTACAGAATCATCGTTGGCTAACGTTATGGAGGGTGTTGGGAATATGACCATGCACAAAACATTCAAAATCCCTGCCTTTGTAGAGCATAAAATCTATTCACTCATGCATCTTTGGCAACAAGTCCATTTATATCCAAATGATAAATTTCTAAGCACAGAATTGCCAAATAAAATAATACTATAAATTTAGTGTGTTTTGGTAAGTATTATGAAGTGTGTAATTTATGGTCTTTCTAGTATAACTCATTTGGCTTTCCCTTATTATTTAATTATCAAGAATTTATAGAAACACACCCACAGATACAGAGGACAAATTGATGGCTGCCAGGTGGGAGGAGGCTTGGGGAGATGGGTATAGAAGGTGAAGGGATTAAGAAGTACAAATAGGTAATAATAAAAACAGTCATGGGAATTTAACACATGGCAAGAGAATGTAGTCAATATATTGCATGGTGTCAGATGGGTAGGATTACTAGAGTGATCACTTTGTAAATTATATAAATGTCTAATCCTTATGTTGTTCACCTGAAATTAATGTAATATGTCAACTATACTTGAAAAACTAAAAAAGGAATTATAAAAATATACAGTGGTTATAGTATCGCCAAAACTTCAAAAAAAACTTTCATAAGTATGTTGCATGGTTATACATTGCATGATTATGCATGCAGGAATTCCAGTGTTGGCTCTTATTTTAATGAGAATTACTTAATATGGTTTGATTTTGAAATCATGTTGGCAGTAAATTTGGAAAGATTTTTTTTTTCTATTTAAGGAAGTAAAACTCTTATAGGATTTTAAATTATTTACATAATTAATTATTCAAAATGTATATTGACTTTTATTGAATTTGCATTTGCCATCTACTGACAGATTTTTATGGATTTTTTTCCTTCTCCATGATCTATGAATATAGCAAGTATTAATACATATCCTAATATGCAATCATCTAGAAAAGTGCTTATTCTGTTAGAGTCTTAGCTCTGTGTTCTCCCAGAAAACAACGCACATGTTGTAACACTTCATTGCATAATGCAATTCCAGTGTGGCAGACTCTAAGAAAACACAAAATGAGGCAGGGGATGAGGTAAAGCAAATACGAGGAGGTATATTCCTGAGTGTTCAGCGTAGTAATACATGAGGTTAATTTTTGGTTTTGCAAGGCATCTTCTGAGCCCTTTTGGAATGCAGCATCCAGGGGGAACGGAGAAGAATGTATTCCCAACTCCTCCCCATTGCCCAAATCTCATTAGGAAAGACCTCTCTAAAGGGCCTTCATGCACAAAACTTCCATATTGCAAGACCTGCCATCTCTTACAGGAGTCACTAGAGTAAGCCAGAGTCTCTGTGGGGCAGTTTTCAGTGCACAGATGCAGTATGTAGCCTCTTTATTGGGTAACACCACACAGCCTATGAGGCTCCCTCATGGACAACGGTGACCTTGGAAGCCAAGGAGTGATTTGTATTTAGGAAACAAGCTTGGTGAGTGTGTGTGTGTGTGTGTGTGTGTGTGTGTGTGTGTGTGTATGCATATTGGTGGTGGGCAAACATAGAAAGATCCCATGATTTTATTAAACTTCCACTAGTACAATCATGTGGTCTTAGTCTTTAAATATATCTTATATACTTTCAAAAAAATTTTGCTTTAGTATATTATTCCAAACTCTGTATTTTTATTTTATTTTAATTGGTATGCATGGATATTTTAGACACCATACATTTCTTTTGTTTTTGTTCAATATGAGAGCTTTACAGAATATATGATATTTTAAAATTCATTCACTGTGATAGCTGACATACTGGTGTTTTAGGCATTGCTATTTCTTGTAATTCTTTAGTCATTTAAAAGAAAACTTCTAGGGCCGGCCGAGTGGCGCGGTGGTTAAGCGCTGGCTTGGCAAGCCAGCGGCCCCAGTTCGGTCCCACATATGAGGGTCAGCGACACTGCCCTCAAAAAAAAAATAAAATAAATAAATAAATAAATAAATAAATAAATAAATAAAAAGAAAACTTAGGAGACAGCTGCTATGCAAGTAGGCTAAATTTAATACATGGAAATAAAAGTACTTCTTAAAAATCATTGCCAATTTTACTCTCAAAATTGTATAGTTTTCATTTGTATTTTAAGTAATATTTTATTTTCTATTATAGTATATCATGACCAAATTAGTTACATCCAGGGAATGCAAAGATGGTTTCATGTAATTTTACATATTAACACATTAGAGAGAAAAAGTATGGCTATTTCAATAGATGCAGAAAGCTTATTTTACAAAATTTAGTACCATTAATGATTTTTTTTAAAAGGTTCTTAGTGAACTAGGGAAGTTAGGAACTCGCTTAAGGATATCTACAAACAAAAAACAAAAACAAAACAAACAAAATCAACAAAACAAAACAAAAACAGAAAACAATATTCATAATGAGAAAATATTAGAACAGTTGACCTTAAAATAAGGAATTAACAAGAACCCTAATGTCACTGCTGATGTGAGGTATGGACACACATCCTGCAATGTGGACATAAATATGGTTTACTGAAGGAAAGTCACAGTAGAAGGGGTAGCCAGGTAGGCTGATAAACTATCCCCTGGGGAAAGGGGTGCCAGGCAAGTTGCATTTCTGTGATAAATCTAATTTATGTTTTGCTTGATGATGTTTGTAAAGCTAGATGACTCAGTTTGGGGATGTATATCTAGAGAGCATATGCATTTGCTTCTATTGGACATCAGTGGTCCCTGACCCCAAATGGATCCTACGTTGGGGTCACTCTCTATGAAGAGCTCAGTTAAAATGCAAGAATCTCATGTGAATCTTCTTACCACTTTGCTGCTGGACCCAAACCTAGTAAGCACTCTTATTGACAGTGCATATAGTTTTCATATAATTTTTTAGGGAGATGGGACAGTCTGAACATTTCGCTCGTTTTTCTTGGAAACCCACCAATGCATTTTATAATGAGAAGTTCTCTCATTTGTACTTGGCCTTTTTTTTTTTTAACATCTCAACATGGGGATTTTCAAAATACACATAAGAAAATAGAGTAATATGATTAACACCATGCAACTACCACCCAGGTTCAGCAATTATCTTCAACTCAGAGCCAATTTTGTTTTATCTACATACAACCCACTTTCCCAACCTTGAATTACTTTGAAATAATCCCAGATATCTCACTGGCTACCATAGGTATAGGTCAGGGGTCTTCAGCCTATGCCCTAGCGTAACATACACAGCAGATAATTTTCAAATGTGTAATATAATCTACATTAGTGACTCACTGATATACCTTAGTGTGGGATCTGTTACATAAATGTTTTTAAATGAATAACTAATGCATAAAATCATGTATGATTCTAAAATGATTAGCCCCATGTTGACCGTCATCTCTCCTATTCAGGAAATATATTGAAATGCAAGTCAAAGAGAACAATGTTTTAGGTACAATATTTCCTCAGAACCAATGTACATCAAAAAGCATATCATTCTTTTATACATTATATTGCATAACGTATAATATAGTAGTTTTATTTAATAGGCTGCATTAAAATTAGTAAAGCAGTAAGAACAGAAAGCAGCTTTCTTATTCTACTCGCTTCCTTCAAACCTGTTCTAGTGTATCTCGCTTTTCAGCTCCATTAGAAATATCTCTGGCAGATCTCATAGCTTTCCAAGCACATTGAACTATAATGATTTTTAGGTATTAAAAAGACCATGTTAGTGATCACCCCTCTTCCACTTATTTTGGAACCATAGGGAATGCTGCATGTGGTCTTTGGATCTTCCCCCATCTCAATGTTCAATCTTTTCTCTCTTATGTCTTACTCCAACAGGTCCCCACCACCAGAACACTGGTTTCAGGAAGAAAGAATAAGACTTAGCTAATATATGTACTTTTCTCTTGGTCAAATGTCCTGCTTCATGGCAAGCATCCAAATGCTTACTCATTTTAGGGGTAGCAGTTATGATTTTTCTCTTTCAGAGATCTCAGGAGGTATCTTCACATTGTAAAATTATTTGATGTAGGTAAAACAACAACAAAAAACGAGGTGGTGGAATTGTACTTGACTCTACAGCTGCCCTCTTTCTCCTTTGCCCTGCTATTGTGCTTAGATCATCTCCTGACTCCATACTTTTCCAGTTGAGAGGCAGACATCAGCCTTAATCTTTCTAAACTCCAGAAGATTGCTGTCAAACTTTTTAAAGGATTGTATCACACACTACGTGAATATAAGCACAGGATGGTCTATAATTTTATGCATGTAATCGAATAAAGCTGGAAAATACAATGGTGGTTTCCCCAATAAATCCCAGTGAATCACTTGGGCACCCTTCTCATGTGGCATAAGAGAGAAAGTTCCTCCCTCAGATATACAATGGGGATGGGAGGAGAAATGTGCTCTCCAAGCCTGAATATTTCTCAAACATCCGCCCTCTTTAGTAAAGTGTCAGTTCTCTCTTAAACAGTATGGAAAACAGTGAGGGGGATAGATCCGCTCAGCCATCTAATAGTGTCAAGCAGTCCTCTTTTGAATATGAAGTGCCACATCCATTATTGTTATCAACTTTGAGTTCTAAAGACAATAGGAATATCCCTTCCACTTAGTGTTGTAATTATTACATATTATTTGCATTTTTTTCCCCACAAATGATCTTGGTCTCAACCTGTAACACAGCACCCTAGATTGTCTCTTATTTCTTTAATATACAAAGATGCAGCTCAGCTTATATGGCTAGAAAAGAAATAATTACCAACACCTGA
Organism: Aselliscus stoliczkanus; assembly: GCA_033961575.1. NCBI lineage: Eukaryota > Metazoa > Chordata > Mammalia > Chiroptera > Hipposideridae > Aselliscus > Aselliscus stoliczkanus. The sequence goes on along the minus strand of CM066730.1, from coordinate 65,484,249 downwards.
ATACTTTCTAGATGTTGACACTATCCAAAACACTTCCATGGATCATCTCATGCAATCTTCAAAACAGTATTATGAGGTAGATATAATAGTTATTATATTTATTTCCCTTTAATAGAGCCAACTTAAGTCACATAAATTGCTTAATATTTTTGTTAGCCACCAGCTAAGCTAAGATGTGGATACAAATATGTTTGAATATTGGATCTGTCATCTTAAAAATCATAGTATGCTGTGAATGGCTTTGGCTGTATGATATTTCCCAGAACAAAGTCTCATGTGTTTGTTGTGCTTTAGGAGTTCCTAATATGATCACCCATTCACTCTCTTATGGAAATAAAAGAATTGCCCACCTCCTGGATTTTAAAACTTAAAAAATACACTGTATATTTTTTTTCCTCAGGTGCAAGCTAATAGATTTTTATAGTATTCTTAGAGAGGCATGTGATGAAGAATTATTGCAATACTTGTCATTTCTAGAATTACTCCTATTCCAGGAGATTACAAGGGTTAAGGTGTTATGATTCTCATCCTATCTTTACCAATAAACATTTACTTGGCAAATCTTGTTTCAAGACACCATTTTAATTACCAGAATAACCAGAATGCAAATAAATTTATGACATGATATTTAGCCTCAGGGAATCAACAATCTAGCTAAAAATAACATGAGACCTACTCATATATAAAGAGAAAACATAAAAACATAAGACAGCCTACAATAAGTTTCTACAATAAAGGCAACAAATGCTTTAAGAATTCAAGAGTTGGGCCGGCCGAGTGGCGCATTGGTTAAGCGCTGGTTTTGGGATGCCAGCGGCCCCGGTTCGGATCCCACATGAGGGCCAGTGACACTGCCCTCTACAGCTAACAACAGCTCCACCTGGAGCTGGGCTGTGCGAGCCCCGGGGATGGTGTGGGCTGCAGCCCCTGCTGCAGTGGGCTGCCATAGGCTACAGTGAGTGGCCCGCAGCCAGCGTGAGCGGCTGGCAGCCAAGTGTGAGCTGCCAATAGCCGCTGTGAGCGACATCCAGAGGCCAGTGACTGATCTGCCTCATCCAGGAAGAGCGCAATGACGATACCAACAGTGAAGCAACATCCTCTGCAACTAAACTGAAGAACAAAAAGACGGCAACTTGTCTGTTCCCCTTCCCCGATTCCCCAACGCTGTTCCCCTCCACCAATTCCCCAATAAAATCTTAAAAAAAAAAAAAAAAAAAAAAGAATTCAAGAGTTGAATACAATCAATAGGGACTGTTCTATCAGGAAAATCTTCTTAATGAGGATTGCTATGATTGACTATTATATCAATAATGATCATGAGCGGTCAGACATTTCAGACAAAGAGGGCAATACGTATTAAATAAAGGGGAAGCATTAACAGATGATGCTTGAAGAAAATCTTGCATAGTGCCTATTGCAAAGCAGTGGAGATGAATTTGAAGAATCGTCTTAGGGCTTAGTTTTTAAAGGGTTTAAATAACTTCTTAAGCTTTAGAATGACTCTCTAGGATCATTTGTATAAGAAAGATAGATTCAAGAATTTTAGACTAGTAGTGGGGTGGGAGAAAAGAAACTGAAAAAGAAAAACAATGGAAAGCTATTAATAGTAAAGAAAATGGTTGGAGATCTAAACTTCCTGTTTGTGACATTGATAAGCTTATCCTTCTTTATATTTATGTTATTCTTTTACATCACAAGGCAAATCATATTGATGATTAAGAGTAAACATTGGGTGCTCTCCAAGTGGTTCAGTTGGTTAAGAGTTGGCTTAAGAGTGTGGTCTCTGAGCAGCAGGGCCGCCGGTTTGATTCCCACATGGGTCAATGATGCTGTGCCCTAGCTGAGCTGTGAATGGGTGGCAGGATGGCTCAGCTGGTATAACAACAAGATTGCCTGTTCAATGGTGGACTGTGTCTACCTGCAACTGGGACTGAACTCGGCACCTTGAGCTGAGCTGACGCCTGGATGGCTCAATGGATAGAGCATGCATTCTTAACAACAAGGCTGCTGGTTCGACTCCCACATGGGATGGTGGCTATGCCCACCCACGACTAAGATTTGAACACAGCACCTTGAGCTTAGAGGCCAGGAGCTGCCAGTCGGCAGCCAGATGGTGACTGGTGCCCTCCACAACAAAGATTGAAGAGTAACAACTTGGCTAGTCCCTTTCCCCAATTCCCCAACACTGTTCCCCTCCCCCAATTCCCCAATAAAATCTTAATAAAAAAAAAAATGAGCAAACATGAGAGCCAGACTACCTGGTTTGAATCTCTGTGCATTAGCTTTCTCATCTGCAACCTGGGGATAAAAATAGTATGTCATAGGGACTTTTTGAGTACTAAATGAGTTAATATGTGTTATTAGTAATTATTATGTCAGGAATCTAGGAGAGTGACTACATAAAAGTAAATATTCATTCACATTAGCTACCATTACTATTATTTCTCAAGTAATCTTTCAAAGGCTTCAAGGTTTATAGCAGGTAGTGAAAGACCTGAGTTTTCCTATTATCTTCCAATTCCAGGGTTTTCCAACCCTTTTTTTATGACTAGAGCAATTTACTCAAGATCTGTAATCCCCAAACTCCTTTTCCATTAAAAGGGAATAATAGTTATTTATCTTACATAACTGAAGCTTAATGCTCTTTAGACAACTTCCCATTTCCTTCTTCCCCAAACCCCTAGCAATCACCATTCCAGTCTCTCTTTCTATGATTTTGGTTATTTTAGATACCTCATATATGGGGAATCATACAGTACTGACTTATTTCACTTAGCATAGTGTCCTCCAGATACATCCATGTTTTCACAAATGACAAAATCTTCTTTTTAAAGACTGAATAATATTTCATTGTATGTATATACCATCTGCTATACAACAGTGCCCATGGTTATAAAACTATTGTGTTCACTTAAAAATGTTTTAAGAGGGTAGATATCATGTTAAGTATTCTTAACACACACACACACACACACACACACACACACACACACATCCCAAAGGGACACAGGAAAACTTTTGGAGGTGATGGATATGGCGATTACCTTGATAGTGGTGCTGGTTTCATGAGTGTATACATATGTACAAACCCACCAAATTGTGTACTTAAATACATGCCATTGTTTGTATAACACTTATACTTCAATAAAGTCACTAACTGGCTTTAAATTAAAATTACTATGTATATTAGGAGACATTGTGGAAAGTCAGTAATGTATCAGTGAGCACTGGCACATGAAAGGTCTTCAATCACTGTCAGGTTTTTATTTATCTGTCAAGGTTCAGTCAGGAAAACTGAAAGCATAAAAGTTATTGCAACAAATAAAGTGTTACTAAAATATTTAATTAACCAGGTATTGCAAACTGAAAATGAATAAAAGAAATTCTGAGCTTTTATAGATTTTGTAAGCACAGACAGCAACCACCCATCCCTAGGGTGGGGGAAGTAAAGGAGACCATTGGGGTTGTTAGGAGCTTGGAGGAGGGACTCTGAAGAACCAGCCCTCTGAGAAGAAGGGGCTGTTTCCCTTCTGGTGCTGGTGCTTCAAGAACTAGGAGAATGACCGAACAGAGCTGGGGCTCAGACCTCTGAGGAAAGGGTTGCAGGTCTTATGATGTTTCTGCCTCTAAAGGCATGTGATGCAGCTGGTATTAGGAATGAGAGAAAAACTGGAAACTTATTGCTACAACTGTCACTGTCTTTGCTAGGAGAAAGAACACCTGAAGGGGTGGTGCAAACAAGAAGAGGAAATAATAGTAATATTTCATAGGGGTGTTTTGAGACTTAAATGAATGAATATGTGTTATTAACTAACAATAATTAGTTAAGGATCTAGGGCCATATGACAGTAAATGTTCTAACAGAACAGAGAAAACCCGTCATCTTTAATCCTTCTGCAGTCATTCAGTCTCTCTATAGCATCCCCTGTTGACAGAATTTAAAATGGAGCCAGCTGATAACGAAGACATTTAGTTTGCCATCCCAACACTAACATTAGAGCAGAATGCACATAAATGGATCTGAGGCTGAGAAACAGTAGCTGAGAAATTCGCACATAATTTTTCCTTCTTGACATACCAGTTTATCACATGATAATTGTGTAAGTAACAAACAGATACATGTGTGTATATATGTGTGTGTTACAAATACAGTTTATAATGCAGTAAGTATTTCTGAGGTAGCACAACATTCTGGAATTTATATATTTTTACTTTTTGGCAAGGATCTCATCAGTTTGACATGTCCTGGGGCAAACTCAACTTCTCTTGTACACATACAAAGTGATTCAATTATTTTCCTTTTTTTCTTTTAGGAACAAAATACTCAAAGGATATTACTGTTAATGTTAAAATCTAAATGATTATTGCTAAAGTTAAGGTGAAAATCTGAATGGATATCATGTCAAAAGACCACTGGACAGAGACAGATAAAAGGGAGAAATTGAGAATTAAGAAAATTGGGGTTAGGGGCTCGTTGAGTGGCTCAGTTGGTTAAGAGCTCGCTCAAGAGTGCGAGCTGAGCTCTGAGCAACAGCGGTTCAATGCCCAGCCTGAGCTGAGTTGCCATTGAGCTGCCAACAGGTGGCAGGACGGCTCAGCTAAAAAAAAAAAAAAATAGAATATTGGGGTTTGATTCAATTTTTGCTAACTGTAGTGGATAGGGAATGTGCCATAAATCACTTACTTTTTCAGGTCCTGTTTTTTTCATCTGTTAAATGACTTAGCTATAGAAGGTGAAACTTAAAGTCTCTTCTGGTTCTAATATTTTATAAACATTTCTCATAAGATAATGTGGCAAGGTTTATTTGTTTACTAATTAGTTAATTAATTAATTGTACTTTGAAATAAGGATTTGAGACAGTCATTTCTGGACACTGGAAGGCTGGTAAATAAAAAAGCTACAAAGTTCATTAGTTAAATTTTTAGCTCCTATTCATACCTGTATTAATCTTTCAACTACTTGATGATGTCATGGCATATTTTCATTTTCCCTTCTGAACTGACCACAGATGAGTAACTAGAATGACTACAGATGAGCTAGAGTGACTACTTTAGCCATTCCCTGGCTTTAATGAAGATATTTATAAAATTATTCCTAAAGGTCAGATCCATGTCAAGACCAAAATTCAGTAACATCTGCTGCTGACCTGGTTTATCATGGTCTATACTTCTTACATATTTCTTTAAATGCTACCTTTCAAGAAAAGAAAAATAAGAAAAAAATTCTTAAATTAAAGACTAAATAAAACACTTAAAATTAATGTAGGAGTTGTTTTGGGTAGAAGTCTAGACACAGGCAGTAATTCCAACTGAAATACTTTCATAGTTTTTTCCAATTTATTGTTAGTTATAGGAGCCGATCCACATTTCCCCTCAATTTTATCTTGTTGGTAACAAGAGAGTTAATCCCATAGACTGTGATTCAATTTATATAAACTTATACGGAATTATATTAAACTTATATATAAGTTGCCTAAACTTCAGTGTCTTATTTATAAAATATTTTGCATTGTTTTTCTTTCCTTATACATCTAGAATTATTCAAGACATACACCCAGATACCTTTAAAACCTTAACAGTTGAATCTAATTATCCTTTTCATTCAACAATGATACAATCATTCTGTCCTCTTCCTCAGAGGAAATGAGTTGTGGTATGATCCATAAGTCACTTAACATTTGCCTTTTCTACTTCTTCCTGGATGGTTCTCTGCTTTTTAATGACATCTACTGCTTTGAAGCCCTCTGTGTATTCTAGTTTCCTTTTCTTCTAGTCTTTGAGTACATATTAAGTTGCTGTAGTAAGAGAGCAAATGTAATCAGAAGTTATGATTGATGAAAATACGTCACCTATTGAATCACTTACATAAATATTATTTACATACTTCCTACATATACAAAAGATGGAGTTTAGGAGAAACACAACGATGGAGCAAGGAAATAGTGACAAGGTAAATGACATACTCTGAAAGGTTTGTGGACAAATGGGTTCTCAAATTCATCTACATTTCAAAATGTGAATAATATGAATGTTTTGGGCAAGTGAAAAACTCTAAAGAATAAAAAAAACATACATAACAATCAGCAAGAAAATTAAATACACTTCTTCAAGGCCACAATTTTCAGCTTTTAAATTTTAATTTGATTTAAAAATTTTTGACACCCTCAATAACACCTTTAATTCAAAAGTCACTGCAGTTTTTTAAGAAGTGAAAAATATTTCCCCATGGCCCCAAATCCTGAGAAAATGCTCTTATTTTTGTTAACCATCTTATTTCACTTGTCATATTGCTAAAGATCATTAAGTGTCCTGAATATAAACATTAAGGTAACCTGTTTGCAGGGAATTTGAACATGTTTTGTTAAGAGGAAAATATAATACAAATGGTCTTTGACTTTCATTAACGAGACTTTTGCACAACTAACATTGTGTTATATCATACTCATTAAACTCTATTTTTAAATTCCAAATATTTGATAAACATCTAATATGATCCAGACACTGGGCTAACTATCAGAGAGATAGTGAAGAAAATAAGCAAAGTCCCATTCTTGAAATAATTTATAGTCTATTATGTTAAGACAGCAACTAACAAAAAAATCATAGTTAAGTATTAATGAGGGCACACAAACTATAAGGTGGTATGGGGAAGACAGAAGGACTTGCAAATAGTTGACAGTCACATTTCCCAAGGTAGTATTAGAAATGTAGACAGGTTCATAGCAGAGGAGAGAGTTGCTTAAAATGAACTTACAGTGAGAATGGGTGGAGGTGGAAGTATTGTGTCTGGACCCACTGAAATCCTAATATACAGTTATAGTCTGCCTTCTCTGCTTGTAGAAACACCAGCCCTGACACAGACTACATAGCTCCTAAAGTTTATATATATATAGTATAAAGAAAATAGAGGAAATACAAATTCTATAGTACATCTGCTTTGGAAATCTAATGCCTTCAATCATTCACCTGTTGGTTTTCAACTCATTAGTGGCTCCAGTGTTCTAAATTGACTAAACTCACAGCATGCATTATTTTTTGGTGCATTAGGCAGACGCATTTACAAAACTATCTAAGGATAGTGTATTTCCTACACATATTTTGATAGTATCTAGAGTATAATTTTTTTAAATGTTTTAAAAGTAAGCTTCAATTTTGGATGGGGAACTGACTTATTTCCTTTGTGTTTATATTATACACATTTAACTTTAGCAAGGACATCTACATTGTTTTTTAATTTAGACCATATTTCTCAAAGAGACGAAGGTGAAAAATCCAGATCCATGTTGGCCAGATCCTCTGTACCTTTAACCATTATACTGGCAATGCTCTACCACTTTCTATGCTTAGGTGGGGGGATACCTTCCTAAGAGAAGTTGTAGCTTGAAAACAATTGGTGTATGTGACATATGCATTAACATTTGCTTAAATTCAATTCCTTAAACTGTGGTTGGTTATTGGAAAACAACTTTTATATCATTTTCCTCCTAGTGGACAATAAATTGGTAAAAATTCGTTAGCAAATGGTACAGGGGAAAATGGGAGAATCAGAAAATATGTAGAAAACCTCAAAATAAATGGTTTTCATTCTGGAATAAATAATTATCATGTTTTACCTCAGTAAGCAGCCCCAAATGAACCTAGGGTTACTTAGAATGTCCAAGGACAGGACTCTTCTGGTGGTTACCATTGGGATTAAGTGCTAGGAAAATTCAGAGAATTTCTAGGGAAAAAAAGGTTCCTATAAATGGATGTAAGTAAGTCTATGAAACCCAGCTGAATTTACCATTTTTATTTGCCTGTAGGAAATATAGTCAAATTCTGTACTTAGACATATTATATCAGCTCTTTTCAAAGCAGGGGAAATCTTATCTTTCTGTTCCTGTTCAATAAGTTCCATTTGTTTTTAATCCTAATTGTTCTATTTTTCAGATCTAACTTTTAAACTGCTTCAGTGAAAGAATGGAATACTTAAAAAAAAAGGACTTGGAAAGAAGGTATCTCTGACTCCCGTCTCCTGACAAGATGGCAGTGAGCACAGGAATCTGGCTCCTTTCCCAGAGCTTAACCTTGGAGATGCCACAAAAGCAAGAAGGAAGTTGACAGATCTCAGAACATTAAAACTGGAGGAACTCCCAGAGAGGCAGAAGGTGATAGGTTCTTGGTCCTGGACTAGAAGAGGGCCAGAGGCATGGGGGGTGGGGGCAGAGAGAAGAGCACTGTCATTGTTTCATTTTTAGTCTTCCCCAAATTGCTTGAGGGTGTTACTGCTCATTTGTTCCATCACTGACAAGATCAAAAAAGAATAATCAGTGAAACAGAGGGGAGGAGGAACTGGGGGATTACAGAGATGGCTGTGCAGGAGGGCAAATAAGAAGAGAAAGGGGTAAAGGGACCAGCCTCAGATATTTCAATCCTGGCTGTCCACCCCTCTGCCCTCGATCCTCTAGGTTATTCAGAATCTCAAGGAGAAGCCTTTGGGTGTGAACAGTGCCCAGAGTGGAGATACAGAAACTCTTCTTGTTGAATATGTGTTGTAGGTAGGAAGATGCCTAGAGTTGGTGAACTCAGATTGTAAGAAAAGAGCATCTCTACCTAGAGCCACCTTCCCCACACTCATTTCCTTAATTCACCTTGCAAGGTATAATTCAGTCTGGATAGTATCATTTTTGCTGGGCCAATGCATTCCCAGACAGTGCATCTGCTATTTCCAAAAGGCTACAAACTCACAGAATAAGATTAGACATTTGCAGAATATGAAAATTAATAAATAAGTAATAATAAGGAAGAAAAAAAAGACTAGGGCAAAAATTTAATTGAACAGACCTCCCCTGCCAAACCAAAATAAAGAATTATAAATACCCCCCAGATAAGTAAAAATGATGGAAAAAGTAAGCAGAAATAAGTAGTCATAAGAAATAACCAAATAAAGATTATGTGACAATTTAAATAGACTAATAATCAAAAGCTCAAATGAATGACAATGAAGTACTAATTTTTGTTTACAAAAGATAGCAATAAAATAATTCTGGATCCAGATGTATTTTACTGGTGAGTCTTTCCAATATTTCTGAAAATAGATAATCCCTTTCTTTCATATTGTTCCAGAAAAGAGATGTAGTTCTTTTAGGATTCTCCAGAGAAACAGAACCAATTTTATTTAGATGATACATATGTGGGTAAGTAAATAGATAGATAGATAGGTAGATTGATACAGATAGATATAGGTATAGATATAGATACATTTGACCATTGAACAACACGTGTTTGAACTGTGCAGGTCCACTTATATACAATTTTTTTTCAATAAATATCTTATTGTTTTTGACCCAAGGTTGGGAGTCTGTGTATGTGGGGAGTTGATTGTATGTAATGATCCATGCCATTTTATTTAGCGGACTTAAGCATTTGTGAATTTCTGTATATCTAGGGTGGGGCAGTGTCCTGGAACCAATCACCTGTGGATACCAAAGGACAACCTAAGTTTTTGGTGAGTCAAAAATTATATGTGGATTTTCAACAGCATGTGGGTTTGGTGCCCCTGATACACACATTTTTCAAGGGTCAGCTGTAGCTGTATCCACATATATTATATAGGTATATAAACTGTAAATATCTATATCTATCTATGTATATTATATAGGTATATAAAATGTAAATATATCTATCTGTGTGTGTGTGTATATATATATATATATATATATATTATAGCTAAATACAGAATGCAAGCATGATTTAATGTTTTAAATTATATATGATGGTGGTGCCACAATATTATAATGCAGCAGAAAAATTCCTATTGCCTAGTTGAGTCACAGCCATCTTAACATGGCAGCGCCTGTGTTTGTGGTGGTGCTAGTGTAAAAAAACCTATTGCTCTACCAGTCATATAAAAGTATAGTACATACAATTATGTATAGTACATAATATTTGATAATGATAATAAACAACTGTATTACTGGTTTATGTATTCACTATACTAATGGGTTGTTGGAAAAGTCATGACGCATTTTTGCAACGAAAAACATAGAAAAAATACGTCATGACTTTTCCGACAACCCAATATTTACTGTTATTTTAGAGGGTACTCTTTCTCTATATAAAAATAAAAAAAGTTTGCTGTAAAGCAGTATGCCCTGTTATGCTGGCAGTAGCCACATACACCTCCTGTTTACTGCATTTCTTGATTGAATTGTTATCTCTTGTGCTTGATTTAATCTCGTCTTCTTTTGCATAGTAAAATGTGGTAGAGGTTTATAACCTAGGAAAAATAGGCTAGACCATATAGCTTAGGTGTGTAGTAGGCTATAGCATGTAGGTTTGTGTAAATACACTCTGTGAATCTTACACAATGACAAAATTGCCTAACACCACGTTTCTCAAAACACATCCCGTTGTTCAGTGGTGCATGACTGTGTGTGTGTGTGTGTGTGTGTACATTGTTCTGAAGAATTCCATTTTGTTCCTTGAGATTGGAAGGGGGCATGTCTTTTTGGCCTATTTGGACCTTCAGATGATTGGCTGAGGCCCACTTATGTTATAGGCAGCTATATGCTATATTCAAAGTTCAATTTAAATGTTAATCTCATCTTATGACAACCTCCAAGTTGATATACAAAATTAAACATCACCATAGAAAAAGATCAAAATATATTCACCTAATTTATAAAGCATATTTAAAATCCTGATTTCTAATCAGATGAGAGTAACATGGGAATAGAAAAGCATCGTCCCACTTCATTTATGATTATAGATATGAAATTTCCAAGTAAAATATTAGCTTTGAGTGGTATTAAGAATGTTTAATGTGTGTTTAAATTAGAAAAATAGCAGTCACTTCTTTATTCTAAAACAATTACCATCAGAGGCAAAAATATTTCACATGCTAAAGATACGTTTCGCACACAAACAAAACATATGCCAAGAATCTAAGTCATCTATTCAAACATAAAGATTATATTGTGTTTTTTGACATCTACATATTGAAAACATTTTGATAAATTGAATAGAAAGAATTTACATACCTGATAAATAATTTTTGTTTTATTTTGATATAGAACAAGAAATCTCCCTTTGGGTGATTAATCAGCTACACTAAAAAAAAACTTTTTTTATTTTTTAGTTTTTTTTAATCAAATCTGTGTAAAAAGAGACACATTTTTTTATTGAATGTTTTCCTTTACAAAAGGATGTTTACTTCCACATTATTTGACTCCAAGAGTGTGTTAAAATTTATCACATTCCCCTATGTTTTATCCCCAGAATGCAAACATGATTTAATGTCTTAAAATCTAGTAATATAATTTGCCACAAAAGTTGTGTGAGGGGAAAAATATTACATAATAATTTTTCCAACTGAAACAGAAAATAATTCAATAAATCTCAACACCAACTCATGATGGAAAAAAAAATCATTCAGTGCTAAGGAACTTGCTTTATTTATTAAACTTATTTACCAGATGAGTGTGTGTGTGTGTTCATCATATGAACTACAAATCTGATGCTTAAGAGAAAAAAAATAACAAAATACATATTACTTTTAAGAAAAAAAAAATGTATGTTCTTATATACTACTTCATGGTTTAAGTAATAAGTCAGAGGAAACAAGAAATAGAGGTATAGGATCCAAATGATATAGTCAAATTGTCTTTACTTATACAAGATATAAATCAATGTGTATACAGCCCTGTACATTCAACAGTTACTCTATCCAAGATCAAATTTCAAATCAATAGTGCTCTAAGATTTTTACTTCTCATATGGCCGATTACCTCTTGTCAGACGAACTTTCCCTGAAAACTAAAAACAGCAGACAAAAAATTTTAAAAAGCTACTAGAAAGTACAAAGGAATGACCAGTAGCAAGCAGATGTTGTGGGGGAGGAGGGAAGTTGACATCCTAAGGAAGCAAATGGCACCAAGTGAATTTCCTGTGTTTACAAGCTGTTGAATTGCATTAGAAAACAATGTATTATAGAATTATACACTTGAAACCTATGTAATTTTACTAACCATTGTTACACCAATACATTTAATAACAACAACAAAAAAGAAAATGTGCCAGTTTGAAGAACTGAAGTTCTGGGTTATGGAAACTACAGCAACTAGAGACTGAGGCCATGAAATTCAAGACAGGAAAGAGCCAGAAAGACAAAGTATCAAATGTTGCTACAAATTCTGCCCAAACTATTGACTGAAACATAAACTGTAAAAGCATGGGGAAATTAATAGGCAAGGGTTTAAAAATAACTAGTATAGCTATACTCAATGAAGTACGGAAAAATATGGTCATAATAAATGAAAAGTAATAAAACATCAGCAGAAGAATAGAAAATATATAAATCAATCAAATGAAAAGTCTAGAACTGAAATACACAATATCTAAATAAAACATTCTCTAGACAGATCTAACAGTGAAATGGAAACACTAGAAGAGTCAGTGAACTTGATGGTTAATCAATAGTAAGTATGCAATCTGAAAAAAAAAAAGAGACTGATCCTGGCTACAGAGCTGAAATGAAAAGAGGTTGGAAGTCACCACTTCTGTCCATCCTAAAAGAAAATACAGAATACTAAAAATCAATGACTTAGGTGAAATGGATCAGTTTTTTGAAATACCAAAACTATCAAAACTCACACAAGGAGTAATAGGTAATCTGAATTGGCCTATACCTATAAAGACATTGAATCAATAATTAATAACATTCTAAATAGGAAAGCAGTATAACCAAATGGCTTCAATGATGAATACCACCAAACATTTAAGGAAGAAATAAAAATTAATGATAACATTCTATTATCTCTTCCTGAAAATACAAGCAGAGGGAGCAGTTATGAACTCATTGTATGAATCAAGCATTATCCCAATACCAAAACCAGATAAAGACAAGACAAAAAGGGAACATTACAGAACCAATATCTCTCATGGATGTAGATACAAAAATTCTCAGCTATTAGGAAATCAAATCTAAAAATGAATAGAAATAATGATACATAATAACCAAGTGGGACTCATTCCAGTAATGCAAGGCAGTTTCAACATTATAAAATCACATAATGTAATCCATCACATCAGCAATCTAAAAAGGAACAATCTTACCAATATGCGCATAACTTGTATTTGATAAAACCCAATACCTATTTCATGATAATCTCTCAGCAAAGTAGGAATAGAGGGACCTTTGTTAACTTGATAAAGAATATCTCCAAAACAGCACCACTAATACTGTATACAATGGAGAAACTGTATGTTTTCCCCTAAGATCTGGAACACGGAAGGATGTGCCATCTCAATACTCACAATCAATATCACACTGGAAGTCCTAGCTAATGCAATAAGACAATAAAAGGAAGTAAAAATATACGTATTGAGAAGGAAGAAATTACACTGTCTCTGTTCACACGTCATGATTGTCTATGTAGAAAATCACAAAGAATCAAAAAAAAAAAATAATCCTGGAACTAGTAAGTGGTTGTAGCAGGGTTGTAGGATATGAGGTTAATATACCGAATTCAATTGCTTTCTGAAATACCAGCAATGAAAAATCAGAAATTGAAATAAACACATCAGCGACAAAAAATGAAATACTTAGGTATAAATGTCACAAAATATGTGCAGGATCTATATGAGGAAATCTCAAAACTCTGATTAAATATATCAAAGATCAAAATAAATGAGGAGATAGTCCATGTTAATAGGTAGGACAACTCAGTGTTATACAGATAACAATTCTCTCCAATGTGACCTATGGATTCAGCTCAATCCCAGTCAAAATCCCTGCAAATTATTTTGTGGATATCAACAAACTGATTCTGAAATGTATATGGAAAGGCACAAAACCCAGAATACCCAAAATAGTATTGAAGAAAAACAATTACTATAGAGGACTGACTCAAATTGACTTCAAGATTAATATCAACCTACAATAATTAAGATAGTATGATATTTGTAAACTAATAGACCAACAGATTAATGGAACAGAAGAGAGAGCTCACACAAATACAGTCAACTGACCTTTGGCACAGGAGCAAAGATGATACAATGGAGAAAGGGCAATCATTTCAATAAATGGCGCTGGACCAATTGGATATTCACATGTAAAAAAATAAATAAATGTAGATGCAGATCCTACACTTTTCACAAAAAATTACCTGAAAATGGATCATAGGACTAAATGTAAAATTATAAAACTTTTAGAAGGTGCTGTTAAGAGAATGAAAACACAAACCACAGACTAGAAGAAAATGTTTGCAAAATAAAAGACTTGTATCCAAAATATGAAAAGAATTCTTAAAACTCAACTACAAATAAATAAATAAAGAGATAAACAAACAGCCAATTAAAAATGAGCAAATAATCTGAACAGAAACCTCACCAAAGAAGATATGTAAAAGGAAAACAAGCACATAAAGAAATACCTAACATTTATCATATTTATTTATCATAATCATGTATCATCAGGGAATTACAAACTAAAACAAGCGCTACATACCTATTAAAATGGCTAATATTTAAAAAACTCACAGTATGAAATTCTGCTGAGAGCAACAGGAATTCTCATTCATTGTTGGTGGGAATGCAAAACCATACAGCCACTTTAAAAGGGACCTTGGCAATTTTTTGCAAAACTAAATATATTCTTATCATACAGTTCAGTAATAATGCCTTTAGTCATTTATTTAATTGAATTGAAACTTATGTCCATACAAAAACCTACTGCACACAAGAGTTTAGAGCAGCTTTTTTGAAACTTCCCAAATCTTAAAGAAACCAAGATATTCTTCAACAAGTGAATGATAAACAAACTGGTATATCCATAAAATGAAACCTCACTGAGCAATTAAAGGAAATGATATATCAAGCCATGAAAAGGCATAGAGAAACCTTAAAATGCATATCGCTAAGTGAAAGAAGTCAATCTGAAAAGGATACATTGCTCTAAATATATGGCAATGTGGGGAAGACAATACAAAAAAATAATAGAATTAGTGGTTTTAGGGATTTGGGGAAAGTGCAGGAGGCAGAAATGGGCAAAGAACATGGAATTTATTAGGGTGATAAAACTATTCCGCATGATATGTAATAGTAGATACATAAGAACATGGTCATGTCAAAACCCAGAGAATTGTACAAACATAAAGAAGAATCTTTAATGTCAACTATTTATTAATAATATATCAATATTGGTTCATCAAATGCAAAAAAATTACCACACTAAGGCAACATGCTACTAACAGGGGAAACTTAAGATGGATATATGGAACTCTGTAGTACTTGGTCAATATTTCTGCAAATCTAAAACTGTTCTGAAAATAAAACCTATTAATTTAATAAAGAAGGAGAAAGACTGAAAAAGTGGAGAGTCAGGAACTTGTGGGACAAAATAAAATGTATAACATACAAGTACGAGTATATGGCTTACCATGTTCATTTCAGAATTATTAATAAAAGTCTTAAATTGGAAACATGTAAATATCCATTAACAAATTGTATGAATTTATATACTATATCTATTCAATAGTATATAGTAAAAAACATACACTACTAAATGCAACCATATGGTTTAATATCACAAAAATAGTGTTAAAAGACAGACTCTGAAATGAAAATATCCATATTGAATAATTCCATACGCATAATATTTTTAAAAAATGGCAAAACTGACTTTGAAGGTTGAAATGACACCATAGGTTATCTTGAGGGGGACAATGAGAGGATCCCAAGCTGAAGAAGGCTTTTAGGATTCTGGTAATATTCTTTATATTCTGGGCCATATTTGCTTTGTAAAAATGGATCTGGTAGATTTGTTTACTTTAAAACATTTATACTTTATTTACAAAAGGTAAACAATAAAAATAAATTCTTATTACAAAAATTTGGCTAATGTAGGTCTATGAAATAAATTGGAATTTACTTATGACTCAAACCTATACCATCAGATATGTTAATTATCATGCTTTATATTGTTCTACCTCTCTCCATCCATTTTCTACTCAATAATAAATTCATTCTCTCTATATATATATACTTTGTTTTTTATGATTATTTTCAAGGTCATACATTTAGATGTAGATCATCAAGAATGAGGAAAGAATGAATTATTTATTGGGTGGAACTGGAGAAACTGGCTCTCTACATGGAGAAAAATTAAATTGATTGCTTGCTTTTTACTGCATAAAAAGGTGAACTTTAGGTAGATAAAATGTCTGGATGAGAATGAAAAAAGTGTAAAGGCATTAGGAAAAAAATTAAGAGAAATGCTTTTTGTTCTGGGAACCAGCTATGAAAGGACAACTATAGAACAAAAATAATTTATGCATTCAAGATAAGTATTTCTATTAGGAATGATAATTTAGATAAAGTTCAATGACTTCCATAAAATTGGAAGGTTTTGTTCTTATATTTATGACTGTTGATAAATTGATATATAGATTGCATTTAAAAATCTGAAAATCAATAAGAAAGTGAAGAAAATGTATTAAAATGGATAAGTGATATATTAATAACTATACTTTTATTATAAAGGGAAGTTTCAATGTCCAAATATTTGGTTGTCAGAAAAATCATGACATCTTTTTCTGTTTTTTGTTGCAAAAGTGTGTGATGACTTTTCTAACAACCCAATATATATTAACAGGACCTCCAGTGTTTCTCATAAACAGAGATATAAAAATTAGAACAATTAAGACAACTTGGTTGCCCTTCAGAAAGCAAACAACAGGAAACCTGATGATACTAGATATTGGAGAGGTTGAATGCAAATATGAACCCTTATACATTGCTGATGGGATTGCTGATTGTTGACTGACATAGCCATCTAGAAAACAATCTGCCAATGGTTAGTGAATTTGAGCATGTTTATACCTCTGGCCTCAGTAGTCCAATATAAGTATATGATAGATAGGGAGATGATAGGTAGGTAGATAAATAGATATCCCAAGGAATTTTAAGAACATAAAAAGAAAACATATATGAATATGAATAGGTATGTTCACTATAACGCTATTTGTGCTATCAGGTAGTTGGGGATAATTCAGAGTATGGATAAGTATAATAACATTGAGGAGTATACCATATTTTGCCATGTATAATGTGTTCCCATGTTTCTGGCCCAAACTTTCAGAAAAAAAAAATCTTTCATTTTAATTTTTAATTCAAATTTTTATTTGTTTACAGTTAGGTACTTGGTTTTTTTTGGTTTTATAAAGAGATTTTAGCATTTATTTTTTAACATATTATGGTACAAGAAATTTTATGTAGCAAATAATTACAAAACACAAGACCTGATACAAAGTACATGAAATTTTATGTACTGGTAACAAATTTACGATATTTACTCATCATAGAAGGCCAAGAACTCTTCATTGTTGCAAGTTCATTTGCAAGTTCATCGTAAGTTCAACAAAACCAATTACTATATTCCAGGGTGTTATTTTGCATATGGATTTCTGGAGTTATTGATTTCTAGAGTTACACTTTTAACTCATAAGCATAAATAAAAGAATTAAAAACACTTATACAGACACAGAATTAGTAATACCCATGTATAATGCACATCCTTATTTTTTCCTCACAAACTTGGGGAAAAAAGCGCACATTATACACGGCAAAATATGGTATGCAACTGGACACTATAAAACCATCGGAAACAATGATTTAAAATACATCCAGCAGTATTGACAGGTATTAAAAATAGTGTAAAAAATTAAATGATTGTTATTTATAAAATAACATCATTTTTGGTTAAAAAACATACACAAAGAATATATATGTTGCAAAGAAAGATATATTTCTAAAACATGGATTAATGCATTTTAGTGTGAGAGAGGAGTCCAATGGCAGTGGCAGGGAGGGATGAATGGGAGACATAATAAAGTAATAGAAGATCTAAGGGCTTATCTTAAACAAATCCCTGCATCTATTTTTCTATGCAGTAACTATTTAATGAGTGCCCTTTTAGTGTTAAGCAATGCTGTGAATACTAGGCTATGGTGTTGAAGAAGACAGCAACAGTCCTATAAAACAAAACAAAACAAAACAAAACTGACTGTACATTTCGGGCAATGTTTTAAAAATGGCCAAAAGACTAGAACAGAAACTTGACAAAACAGTATAAATGAGTGCTTAACTTGTTATTGCAATTAACTTGAAATGCAAATTAAAAACACACTGTGATACCAATACACACCTATTAAAGTGACTACAATTTTAAGAATGATTGGCAATATCAAATGTTGGGGAGGCTATAGATTACTTCTACATTGCTGGTAGACATGTAAATTGGCAGTTTCCACTAAAACTATATACATGTCTATTCTGTGACCCAGTAATTGTACTCCTAGGTATATATACCAAGAGAAATAAATGTGTATGTCCAGCAAAAACTTGCAGAAGAATGTTCATAGCAGCTTTATTCACAATATCCCCGCAAAAGAAACAACCAAATGATTATCAACAGATAGAAGAATAAAAAATTGGGTTTCTTTTTCATGAGCTATGAAATAGTGCTTTTCAGTCAGTGAAACACCACAAAAAAAAAAAAAAAGAACCAATTACTGAAACTTGCAACAATATGATCTATTTCACCAATATTAATTATACTGAGTAAGACAGCCAGACACAAAAGAGTATGAGCTATATATTCCCAATTATATAAAGTTCAATGAAATATAAAACTAATTGATATTCATAGAAGTCAGATTAATGGTTATCTCTGAAAGGAATGTGAACTTTCAAAGTACATAGTGAAAAATTATGAAGTACTAGAAATTCTCAATTTTGTTTGGGGTGGTTACATAAATAAATATACATACATATGTGCGTGTTTATAATCATAAAATATATACTTAAGATTGGTATACTATATATGTATATACATATATAGATGTGTGTGTGTGTGTGTGTGTGTGTGTGTGTGTGTGTGTGTGTGTGTGTCTGTATCTAAGAGAGAGAGAGAGATTAGTAGTGGAGTGTAATTATTTTATGAACGAGTCCTGGAAATGGAAAATATGAGTATCATTAACATAATTATTCATCACAGATTCCATTTAATTCTTTCTTAAAAGTAGGTCAAATTCCTTCATAATAATAAGTAAGTTTGAAGATTTTTTTTCTAATTTTCTTCAGAGGGTTTTGGTGCTGTTTTTCACTGTTTATTAAATGCCAGATGGATTTTAATGTGTTTGGTTATACACAACTATGTGAGGATATAGAAAAAAAAGCTGAGGAACAAAAAGGAAAAACTATGGAAAACAGAAATTTTGAATACAACAAAACTCAGTATCTATGGTTAGGGCATTGTTTAAACATCTCAATATAATTTATACTTGGTTTTGCTGAAAATCAATGTGTGGCTTTTTATAACTATTCTTTTAGAATATGGCATTAAAATAATGCCACTGAAAGAGCAAAAATAATCAAACACATTAATCTGTTGTGACATTGTGAGAGATCTCTACTCAGAAAACTACAAAATGTTATTGCGAGAAATTACAGTGTTAGCCAAACAATTTATTGAAATGTATCTTTGGGAAGGCCAGAAAATACGTAGGAGGAACAGAAAGAGACAATTATGAGCCTTTTTGTCATTTGGAAATGACTTAAAAGAAATCACATTAAGTAGAATACCACATGGGTCCCAAAGTGCATTAAAATTTACTCTCAATTTCTAAGGAATCACATAACCTTTGAAGATTCAAAACAAATAGAATTCAAGGTTGCATTCTATACAATCCAAGATGAATGAGGTAATGCATATCATTCAATAAGCACATAACTGTAGTATTCCCATTTATAGTTGTTTCACCTAAAAATACACAGACTGGAATATTTATTGTCTTTAAAAATTCAACTACTTGCTTATTATGTGTTCCTGCTTGTCTTTCTATTTCCCTTCAGATACGTTATTCCTTAGGTATAAGAAAATTAAAATACAAATAAGATGTGGGCAGACACAATTTAGAGAACCTTTAGGTATTGACAGTCAAGTGTTTAAATAAATTAATATTCTGTTGTTTGATGGCATCATGTAGAAACCAAGTCAGCTTAGTAAATGAGGATAGAACAGAATATTTTTTTTCTTTTTAATTTTAGTTGGCAGTTTGACAGTTGGAGTTTCTGTTTCTGCAGTCCTTGATGAATATAATGCTAATGGAAGTATGAAATTCTAGAAATGTTACCAAGACATTCTATAGACATTGTATAGAATGACTTCTATAGAAGCTGAAGAAAATTGGGCAGCCAAGACAGATCAAGAGGAAGAACATATATTAAATGCTGCAGTTCAATGCTTTACATTTATTTATTTTCAGTTCAGAAAGTGACCAGAGGAAGTCTTCAAAGAATTAGGGGAAAGACTAATTCTCTTACTGTCCTTTGATAGATACACATTTTAAATTAAAATAATAATTTAAATAGGTTACAGGTGTGAATTGAATATGTAATAGCTTTAAGTATTAGGGAGTAAAAGAAATGAGTCTACCTATAAAACCATAAAATGAAACAGATATAAATACTGACAAAAAATAAAATAAAATAAAAAATTTGCTGACATTACTGGATCATTTAAAAAAAATTAGTCCAAAACAAGTTCCTCAAGCACTGATATATATGTTCAAAACAATAAATATTTTTAATAGAGAGATATAGGGCAAAATCATAAGATAGGAAATGTAGCAATACAAAATTAAAATGAGAAAGGACTCAAAGGAAAAAAAGAATGGGAAGAAAATAGAGGATTAAACAAAAAGGGATTTCAAACAAAGCACAATGTTTAACTTTATATATATGTATTTGATATATATCAAATACATCTTTGCGAGGGAAGGATATAAAACAGATCAAGAAATGTTTGTAAAGGTAAGATTGCCCTTGAAAAAACTAGAGTAGTGCTCAAAGGGGATTTCTCTCATTCTGACACTGACCAGCATGCAAATTGCTAAACTAGCTAAGAATTAGGGTCTTTCACATCCAGAAAAATTAATTGTCTCCATGCAGAAATGCGTAAATGAACAAAGGAGATGATGTTAGGAGACGAATCCATGAAATCCCAATACAGCCTTATTCTTAGTGAGGAAAACAGACATACGTTGCCTTTTTCATGCCCTGAATTATGCATGGTACCTTTAAATGTTCGCTCAGTCCAAATATATTTGAAAGGCAGTTTATACATGCTGATCGTCTTAGCTCAAACATTTTATGCAAAATCCTCAGAATTTGAAACTCCCTTTATGTTTTAGGCCTACTTAAAAAAGTTCTATTTAAAAAAAAATCATTAAATCAGTTCCAGCTCTCTCAGTTTCCATGTCAAATGCTACTATGAGTAAAACAAAATAAGAAAAAAATTTCAGGAATATTTAATGTTTCTATTTTAATATAAGATTAATTGTCCCCTAGTCTTATATAAATTTGAGTAAAATAAACACAAGTCATTATAAATTCTGGGTCAACTCTCATATACTAGGCTCCCATTTTATGCCTCACATCAAAGATGTACTACATAAGGCAAAACAAACAAACTCAAATGAGAAATTGGTTGTATTTCTTCTTTAGTCACAAATAAGAATTTATTTGGGAGTGATATGACTTGTTTAATATCTATCTATTTTTCTCAAGCTCCTTGGCATATAGATGTGGCCTCTAACAGTGTGGCCAATTAGAAACAGGCTAATGTTATTAGGAAGAATGTTTACCTCAACCTCACAATGACTTATTTATTCTGTCTGTAAGAGTGTCTAAGGACACACTTTATCTCTTAAATAGCAGGGAGGACTGACCAATGCTCACAATTGCCTATTTCTTATCCTGTGCTCTGTCTTGACCATATATTAGTCAGGCTGTTCTCCTCCTTATGGGCCCAAAACTCTGTGTGCCCCCATCATGTTTAACACTAAAAAAATGGAATCTGTCCCCTTTCTCAGCTTCTCCTGAGATTTGACTGATCACAATGAGACCCTTTTCTCATCAGACCTTACTAGTCATTTTTCCTTGTGTGTCCAGCTTCTTCTTAAAGAATTTTGCTTGTCTCTAATATCTCCTTATTTACCCTATAAAATGAAAAGTTGTTCTTTGTTTGATTGTGAGAAGTCTGCACATTTTTGATATAGGAGTGCCCTTCCTGTGGCAATTGTCTTTCTTCTGAATAAAACCTGGCATTTCTAAGTCTGGATTTATTTATTTATTTATTTTAATTGACAGCAGTATTAATTGCAACACAATTTGTAATATCAAAACTAAACAGTAAACACACAAACATAAAGATGGGGGAAATATTTAAATATCTTTGAAGAAGAAAAATGCGAAAATAAAATTGTGGGTTATTAATTCATAAAATGGAATAATATTCAAGAGATAAAATGACTGAACTAGAGCTACATCAATTCTAAAGCAACACATCTTGAATATTATATATTGTTAAAGGGGGGAAAAGAAAATGGGAGAACAGTTCAGTATGATGCAATTTAAGAAAAGCTTAAAAGTCTCCAAAACAGTGTATATTTTATATTTATACATATACATATGTAGTAAAATTAACAACATATACTTAGGCACCAACTTTGAGAAGAAAGGGAGAAGAATGGGTGGGGAGACAAAGTAGGTATTAGTTGTGTTGTTAAACCATTTATTTCTGAAGAATAAAACACAAATATGGCACAACATCAATATTTCTTAAATTTGGGTGACAGGCACATGAGAATTTATTATGTTGCTCTCTGCATGTTTTGTGTATTTCAAAATAATAAATCAAATAAAATAGAAGGAAACTAGAACACTAGCGACTGCTGATGAACAAATAATTGTCTCAGAACCAATATTCCTTAAAATGCAAATGCAAGAACTTGCCCAGGAACCCTGGCCCTGTACCAGAGAAGAATTCCTAGTGTCTTGCAGTCAATTTTCTGTTGAAGCGATGATTTTTCTCATTGCTTTGACTCATTTATTAAAGGCAGAAATACATGTATGGGTATTTTCAATAGCACCTTCTTTTTTGTTTTATTGAGACATAAAATTCGAGCACAAATAATTTTTAAACAAATGATGGTTTAAGGAAGGGACATTTCTACACATTACTTAGTTTGGTCCCTTATTTCAAAGAACAGATTTTGCTAATGGAGAGTACAAAATCATCATAGACCTTTAATTTCATCTGCTTGGACTGGGCAGGAAAAATCAATGCATGGCACTGAAGGGCAGCTACCTTTAAAGGTTTTGATCATATGCCCTTCAAAAGAATATTTTAAAATTATATACCTTCTCAAACGTTCAAAAAGTGTGTGTGTATGTGTGTGTGTGTGTGTGTGTGTGTGTGTGTGTATGCACATAAATATATATATATAATTTTAACCTTAAATAGATGCTGGGAATGTGTTTTTTAGAGTCAGTTAATTCTGTGGTTGTCTGATTTTGTTTTTATTCCTTTTCAGTACATGTAGATTAAGTTCAAAGGAGTTAAAGTTAGTCCAAATACTTTGGTTTTATTTTGTTTCATATTAGCCAAAAAAATGTTTTAAAAATTTTTGTTTATTGTCAGCATAAAGAGGTAGATGTAGCTATTTCCTTGTTGGGAAACCTAACACCATAGCCATTATTTTCAAAAGTTGGTTTATACAATATCTTAGAACTTATTAGAAATAAAATTTACTGAAGTAAGAAATAGGATATTATATATCAGATGTAATTAAATAGAACTAATGGAGGTGTGCTAAGAAAATAAAAATTTCCCTGCACATGAGACCATGCACATTTTATACATTATTGTAAAAAGACAATGCTTCACACTTTCACTTATTTTTGGAAGGCAAAGGGAATAGGCTGCAACTGTTTAAAAAAAATGTGCAAAAATATAGCTCCTTTAAATAACTTAGAAGTATAACTTTGGTTAGAAATGCACTAATTGATCCTTGACTATGTCAGTCACTAAATAAGTATATAAACATGGGTAAGTTACTTAACTTCCTTAGTCCTCCACTTCTCAGGCTTGTTGTATAAAGTAAAGCAATCAATGTAGAAGTATTTTATAAATGTGAGGTTCTGGTTTTATCCTACTTGGATCTAAATTGTGGAAAACTTCATTTTTCTTTATTTGATGGATAATAGGACACTATTATTTCCCTAGGAAGAGTAATTTTAACATGTTCAGTGCTGTAACAATGTATGGACACATGATTTTTTGTAAATAATTTTGATAATACTATTTTTACCTAAAAGAATATGTGTATACATATATGTATTATTCACAGGAGTAAGCTGTGTGAGAGTCTGTGTCTGTGTGTATTCTTAGAGAAAACACCAACAAATTAAGTTTGACACATTAAAAAAATGTAGCAGTTAAAAAAAAAGGTGATAAAATAAAAGTTTGATCCATAGAAATTTATCCAAGTTTTTTTTCTCAGGAATCCTGGTCAACAAACAAACAAAAAAACAACAAAAGAAAACCAAAGGAAAACAGGCTACTGAGGGTACCTAAGTCATCTGTCAAAATGCTTTCATTTAGATTCATAGAAAATATACTATTTATGGTCCATCTGATTCTGGACTTCAAAACACTTAGCAAGTACAAACTAAAGAAAAGTGAGAGTATTACAATGATAAATGTAGCTTGGCCAACAAAAATAAAAAGTAGACATTGGAGAAAATGTCAAAAAATTGCAAATTTGAAAATAAAATATATAAAATTAAAAATATATATATGAGGTCAGATATTATATAAAATCACCAAATGGCATCAAAAACAATAGCATGTGCATGGATAGGAAGAATTAATATAGTTAAAATGTCCATACTGCCTAAAGCAATATATAGATTCAATGCAATTCCTGTCAAACTACCAAGGGCAGTTTTTCACAGAAATATAAAATATAATCCTAAAATTTATATGGAACCATGAAAGACCCCAAAAAAGCCTCAGCAATCCTGAGAAATAAGAATAAAGTCGGGGGTATCATGCTACCAGACATCAAAACATACTACAAGGCTACAGTAATAAAAACAGTATGGTACTGGCATAAAACAGGAACATAGACCAGTGGAACAGAACAGTGACCC
This sequence comes from Aselliscus stoliczkanus, assembly GCA_033961575.1. Taxonomy (NCBI): domain Eukaryota; kingdom Metazoa; phylum Chordata; class Mammalia; order Chiroptera; family Hipposideridae; genus Aselliscus; species Aselliscus stoliczkanus. Next base: position 65,459,211 of record CM066730.1, on the reverse strand, counting down.
CAGAAATAAATCCATGTATATACAGACAGTTAATCTATGACAACGGAAGCAAGAATTTACACTGGGGTAAGGAGAGTCTATTTAATAAATGGTGCTGGGAAAACTGGACTGACACATGCAAAAAAAATGAAACTGGACCATCTCCTTACACCATATACAAGAACAAATTCAAAATGGATTAAAGACTTAAATGTAAGACCTGAAACCATAAAACTCCTAGAAGAAAATATAGGGAGTAAATTTGCAGACATTTCTCTGAGCAATATTTTTACTGATACATCCCCAAGGGCAAGGGAAATAAAAGAAAAAAATGAACATCTGGGATTATATCAAACTTAAAAGTTTTTTCACAACAAAGGAAACCATCAATAAAACAAAAAGGAAGCCTACTGAATGGGAGAATATATTTGTCAACAATATACGTGATAAGGGGTTAATATCCAAAATTTATAAAACACTCATGCAACTCAACACCAAAAAAACCCCAGAGGAAATGAAGAGACATTTCTCTAAAGAGGACATACAGATGGCCAACAGGCATATGAAAAAATGTTCAACCTCACTGATCATCAGGGAAATGCAAATAAAAACCACAATGAGATACCACCTCACTCCGGTCAGAATGGCTATCATCAATAAATCAACAAACAACAAGTGCTGGCAGGGCTGTGGGGAAAAGGGAACGCTGCTGCACTGTTGGTGGGATTGTAGATTGGTCAGCCGCTATGGAAGTCAGTATGGGGGTATCTCACAAAACTGGAAATGGAACTATCTTTTGACCCAGCAATTCCACTCCTATGCATTTATCCTGAAAAACCTAAGACACCAATTCGAAAAAATATATGCACCCCTATGTTCATTGCCAAGACTTGGAAACAATCGAAATGCCCATCAGTATATGGCTGGATTAAGAAACTGTGGTACATTTACACAATGGAATATTACACAACTATAAAGAAGGAGGAAATTGTGCTATTTGCAACAATATGGATGGACCTAGAGAACATTATGCTAAGTGAAATAAGTCAGTCAGAGAAAGACAAATACCATATGATCTCACTTATATATGGAATCTAAAGAACTGAGTAAATGAGCAATGTAAACAGAAATAGTCTTAGAGACACAAAGAATAAACTGATGAGGGCTAGATGGGATGGGGATGGGCATGAGGGAGAAGGGGAAGGGATGAGGCAACACAAACTGATAACTACAATACTATTGCAGAGACAGAAGAGACAGTTTAGGGAATATAAACAACAAGGTTGTAATATTTTCTTTTTAGGGGAACAGAAGGACGCATGTCCTTTTAGGGAGACCACTTCATGGATGGTATAGTGGCCTGACCACTGCACTGTACATCTGAAGCTGCCGCTGAACAATATTATATGTCAACTATAATTTAACACATATATAGTCATGGGATGTGGAGTATAGTGTGGGGATGGAGTCAATGGAATTGTAGTAGATATGTATGATGTCGGGGGTGGGGGTGCAGGGGAGGGGGGATGTGGAGTAACTTTGTAAGGGGTAAAAAAAAAGCTATTGCATTGTTTTGTACATCTGTAACTAATAATAATAATAATAATAATAATAATAAAAGTTAAAAAACAACAACAAAAAAAACCAATAGCATGTGGATTTAATAGTGATGATTTGAGATTACCAAGTAAATGTAGAAATATGTTTACCGTTTACAATTTGAAGGTAACTTTTAGAGAAATTTCAGTGCACACTGTAGTAGAAAATCTGAATAACATGTCCTGTAACAGTACAAATTTGGATATAATCGGATTCACTGGAATTCTCCATACAACCCTCTTCCAAACATCTTTCACTATGGGGATAGGGGATGGGTTGGCACAATGTGGAGAAGGAGGGGAGGCAGAGGAGACACCAAGAAGGTAAACAGCATGCAATTTCGACTCTGTACACTGAGGGGTAGGAAGTGGAGACTCCTGTCTCCAATATTTTCTGTTTTATATCCCTACAAAAGGCCAATTTCAAAATCAACAAGTTTTAAGATTTCAAAAGGATTGATGCCACTCTCACTTTAAGTCTCATCCAGCCAGAAAACTCAGAATCATCCTATTAATATTTAATTCAAAACAGGAAACACTATATGTACTCCGATGGTCATTGCTGTATTATTTACGGTGGCCAAGACATGGAAACAACCAAAGTGACCTTCGATGGACAACTGGATAAAGAAGATGTGGTATATATACACAATGGAATGTTATTCTGCCATAAAAAAAAGATGAAATAGTGCCATTTGCAACAACATGGATGGATATTGAGATTATCATTCTAAATGAAGTAAGTCAGACAGAAAAAGTAGAGAACCAGATGACTTCACTCATATGTGGGATACAAAACTGAAAGCAACACCAATGTGTAATCCCACCAACAGTGCAGCAGGGTTCCTTTTTCCCCACAGCCTCGCCAGCACTTGTTGTTTGTTGATTTATTGATGACAGCCATTCTGACCTGGGTAAGGTGGTATCTCATTGTGGGTTTTATTTGCATTTCCCTAATGATCAGTGAGGTTGAACATTTTTTCATATGCCTGTTGGCAATCTGTATGTCCTTTTTAGAGAGATGTCTCTTCATATCCTCTGCACATTGTTTAATTGGGTTGTTTGTTTTTTTGGTGTTGTGTTGCATGAGTGTTTTATAAATTTTGGATATTAACCCCTTGTCCGCTATATCGTTTACAAATATCTTCTCGCATTCAGTTGGCTTTCTTTTCGTTTTATTGATGGTTGTGAAAAAATTTTTAAGTTTGAGGTAATCCCATATGTTCATGTTTTTCTTTTGCTTCCCTTGCATGCAGGGATGTACCAGTAAAAATATTGCTCAGGGTGCAGCCACTATGGAAGTCAGTATGGAGGTATCTCATAAAGCTGGAAACGGAACTACCTTATGACCCAGCAATTCCACTTCTAGGTATTTAGCCTGAAAAACCCAAGAAACTAGTTTGAAGAAATATATGCACCCCTATGTTCATTGCAGCGCTATTTACAATAGCCAAGACTTAGAAACAATTGAAATTCCCATCAGTAGATGATTGGATTAAGAAACTGTGGTACATTTACACAATGGAGTATTACGCAGCTATAAAGAAGAAAGAAATCGTACCATTTGCAATGATATGGATGGACCTAGAGAACGTTATGCTAAGTGAAATAAGTCTGTCAGAGCAAGACAGATACCATATGATCTCACTTATTTGTGGAATCTAAAGAACTAAATAGATGAGCAATGTCAACAGAAATAGTCTTAGAGACACAGAGGAAAAACTGATGAGGGCTAGATGGGACGGGGGTGGGCATGAGGGAGAAGGGGAAGGGACGAGACAACACAAACTGATAACTACAATACTACCACAGAGACAGTTTAGGGAATATAATCAATAAGGTTGTAAATATTTTTTAGGGGGCCAGATGGACTCATGTCTTCCTAGGGAGACCACTCCATGGATGGTGTAGAGGCCTGACATCTGCACTGTACATCTGAAGCTGCCTCTGAATAATACTATATTTCAATTATAATTTAATACATATATAGTCATGGGATATGGAGTATAGTGTGGGAATGGAGTCAATGGAAGTGTAATAGATATGTATGATATCAGGGGTGGGAGGGCAGTGGGTTGGAGGAGGAGGGCTGTCACTTTGTAAGGGGTGAAAAGGATAACTATTGCGCTGTTTTGTATATCTGAAACCAATAATATTAATAAAACAAAACAAAACTGAAAGCAACAAACGAACAAGACAACAAAGAAACACAAACTTATAGACACAGACAACGGTTTAGTGGTTACCAGAGGATAAGAGTGGAGTGGGGTGGTAGAAGAGGGAAAAGAGGGTCAAATACATGGTGAGAGAAGGAGAACTGACTCCAGATAGAGAACACACAACGTGATATATAGATGATGTATTATAGAAATGTACTCTTGAAACCTAAGCAATTTTACTAACCATTATCACCCCAACACATTTAATTAAAAAACAAAACAACAACAACAAAACCCAGAAAACACTACCACATAGCTCAAAATTGTAGGCATGACTGCAATTTAAAGAGCTCAGTCAAATGCCTGGAACCCCCAGCCCGCTACTTACACAAGTTTCACTAGTACAATTCACTAACCTTATAATAACATGGCCCCATGTTTAAGTTTCTTTCTTTGTGAACCCTGCTTATCATTGGAAATGGATGTATTTTTGTGCCTTGTGCCACAGCCCCTTATCCAACTCCTGTTTTACTTGCAACCTGTGTTGAATATTTTCCATGCTGGAAAAAATCATTTAACCTTACAAACTGGTCAAGTCTCTCCAATTTTTTTTCTTTCCTCAGAGTTTTCTCCAAACCATGGAATCTTGCTCAAATTCATGCAGGGCAATTGATAAGTGCATGAGATTTACCACACTGGGGGCATGGGTGGGTGGATGGGAGTGGGAGGTTGGGAGGCATTCCTGGGCAAACTAGCATATAAGTATCTCAGCCTCTTGTCTGTAGTGGTTCCCCAATGGGACTGAGTCCCAGTTGTCCATATAAGTAACTAGCTCATTAATGGATACTTTATTTTCTCTTAGTTTTTTCCTCGTTTCACCCTCTAGTTGTCTCACTCTTGCTGCCAGGTTATCAGCTGAAATAAACTACCTGCTCCCCAGTCTTTGTTTCAAGTTCTGATACGGGAGGGACTCAAACTAAAACACTGTGACATCTGTGATTCAATGTATATTTTTGGTACTTGAAGGTCTAGCACTAATTACCCAAAAATGCCACTTCTGATTACATATTACTTTTACCTTACAAAAATCAAAATGAAATAGAAGGGTAATTACAGAGAAATTGGCAGGATCTCTGAGATAATTAAGAGAGGTTTCAATCACCCCCTATGTGATTTGGGGCCCACCTACTTTTCTGATGTTATCGTTCACATTCATATCTCCTGTTTATTGTATCCTATATTATCTGTACACTTTCTCCTTTTGGGCTTTTCCATTTGCTGTTCTTTTTTCAGGAACATTATTACTTCATCATTCAACTCTATGCTCTTTTGACACTCCTCAGGGAAGCATTCCTTGAATGAAAGAGTATTTCTGTTTCTTTATATCTCCTTGCCCTACTTCATTTCTCTTTATACCCCTTAGGATTACCTGACATTTTGTTATATACTTTTTGTATGTTCATTATACAACACTTTCCTATACTATGAGCCTCCCAGAACATAAATACCTTTCTGAGATAAGATAACACCATCCCCAATCTCTATAATTTTTGGTACACAATGCCTGGCAATCAATAAGAAATTACCAAGTGTATTTCTCAGGATATATAAACAGGAGACATAAACTACACATACTTTGGAAGTTTAATAATTAAAGAATTAAGGACTATAACAGGGGATTAGCATAGTGGGAGACTGGCTACCAAGTTATAAAGAGAACTCTAAAGAGCTGATGCTGGGAGCAGCCGCTACCCCTAGGACTAAGAGCACACTAAAGGAACAAATCTGGAAGACAGGTCCTGGCTCCGAGGGTTGACATATAGAACTCATTGGAGAGAGTAAGGTTATAGCCAGTACATTACTGGGAAGTTCTGTACACAGGGAAGTTCTGTGGAAGATCTGTGCTTGTGGAAATATCTAGCAATCCACCTTGTGTATTGGTGTGAGATGCCTTATATGGGGAGACATTGTGCTGTGGAAATCACCCTCTAGGCTGCAAGGGAAAGCTGGTAACAAGGCAGCAACACAAAGAGAACTCGCCACTCACTGTGGTGATGCATTAAGATGCTAGGATCTAGCGTGTTGGGGAAAGTTGCCATGGGGAGCTGCTGCACATTGCTGCCTACTATGCATAGAAAGTCCAGAGAGTGCACACACACAAGAGACCCTTTCTCTTCCAGGTCCACTGAATGCTCTTCACTGACAAATATTAACTTTAGTCCAGTTGACAAGAGAGAAATGTTCTAGTATTACAAGCACAGCAATTGAGAGTGAATTTGGTACATAGAGGCAATATATTTGTTACATGGTACAGTTCATTTCTTTGGCTGCTTAACTTCCATATGTACCCTTCTGCTATAGTTGAACTTCTGTATAAACAACAAAACCACCCTAGGTTTTTCACTAGCAAGATACAGCTGCTTTTGTAACAAGTGAAGTTCTCAAACTTGGCCCAAAATATAGTCCCAACAGTCATTGTATCTACAACTTTAGTTATAGTACCACTGAATATTCTATGACCTGTGCATTAAATTGTGAAGCTAATTGTCAAAAACTTCATATATAATTGTAATGGAAATAAAGGCAAAAAAGAAAATGGCATTTACAAATAAGCACATGCATATTATGAGCAAAAAGAAAAATGCAAAGCTATTAGAAACCTCCTTTTTTAATTGATCAAAAAAGCATAGTTGATATTTAGAGATTCTTCCCTCTACCACTTATTCCCTATTTCCCCCAACCTTAGCCAAGACCTTAGTTGGTTGAGGTTCTTTACCTGGTTGAACAACTCAAAACTTTATTTCCAAAGGTTCTGTATTCTTAAATTGTTATACCTTCTTATTTCAGTTGCTGTAGTTTTCCCTTAAACTTTATTATTGAGCTTATAAGTACTAAGAGGGACTCTAGAGAATCCTCTGGATTGCAGACATTTTCTCCTTGCCCTATTATATAGCAACAACTTGATTTTCCATTCGTAATTGAGAACAATCTCTTTCCTGCCTGCTGTTTCAGTAACACAAGGACCAAAAATGGTTAGGCTTCAGTCTGATTTTCCAATACCATGAAGCCATCTCTGTGTTCAATGGTTAAAGTATTACCCCTTAGGACCTGAGACCTCCTAACCAGCAAAGTTTAAGATTTCAGTTACAGGAAATAAATATTCTGTTATTAGGTCACTGAGTATAATAGTAAGAAAAGCCACTCCCACTTCATGATTCTCAGATCCATGTACTCTGGCTATGGAGAGATAGCATCATATAACGGGTCTCTGATTCAAAGCAGGAACCGCATCCTGTAAGACATAGCCCTGTCCTTTTGGGGTGCTGTCTCCCAACTGATGATACAAAAGAGACATCAGTAAGGCATTTCACCTTTCAGTTAATCCAACTGTGGTATATTTTAAGGTCACTTAATTCCACTGATATTAGCACACTGCTATATTTCATTTAGTAAAATAAGTTCCTTGATCAGAAGCTATGCTCTACAGAATGTCACTGTGGTTTTAAGGCAGTCTCTGGGTTTTTGAAGGTTAGTGATGCCAGAACATAACAGGCAAGGAAGGAAAATTATATCTTGAATATGTGTCTTTTCCAGTAGGATATCATTACAATCCATGATGAAATTAATCTAATGTAATCAAACTGCCACAAAATGACTGGCTTTGACATCCAGGCAATGATGACCAATGTAGGGCTCTGTGTTCATCTCAACTGTTAGAAAATTGGACAGTCAGCAGTGTCATTAGCCAGCCCATTCTCAGTTAAAAAAGAAAAATTACACTGTTGCTCAGCTCATGCGTAACCGCTATTTTCCTGCCTACATGGGCATTTGTTCATAGATTCACTGTGCAAACAACAGGGTGCCTGGGGAAAGAGCCTGAGTGACATCCACAGAGTGCGCCATTTGGTCCAGTCAATCATGAAAAGCCTACCTTACATGGGACACACGTTTTTGGAATTAACATGAGACATACATTTCTTCACTGTCTGTAACCATTCTGAGAGGTTCATCTGTACTTTTTTCCAATATATCTTCATCACTAATTTTCCAATCCTGTTCTTTTCAAGTCTTTGACCATCTAGACGACCAGTTAGTAGTGTAGATTCATGTTTCTGACCATTCCTTACTCACACAAAGTGGGTAACCAAATGTAAATGTACTGTTTAAAGTTTTTTTCCATTAGGAAGATTTCTTTTTACCACACTTTTTAAAAATTATCTCTGAATGGGGCGACAGTGTCTTATGTGTTCACTTTTGGGTAATACTCAGATTTCACATAAAGCCACCTCCTAATCAGATTTGAGTGTTTCTTTTGTTTCCCCTCTGTCATCTGATCTTAAGGAACACCTCACATTCCAAAAGCCTATAGACATAGATTGAAGGAGATGAAGCAATAAAAAAGTGTTGATATCAAAGAAGTTTGAGCTAACTTATGCGTCTTACTTATACTGTCCACACCTCCTCAATCCTTTTTTTTTAATCATAGAGAACTGAGCTATGATTCTTTTTTTTAATTTTTTTTTTAAGATTTTATTGGGGAATTGGTGGGAGGAAACAGCATTGGGGAATCGGGGAAGGGGAACAGACAAGTTGCTGTCCTTTTGTTCTTCAGTCTAGTTGTAGAGGATGTCGCTTCACTGGCCCATGTTGGTATTATTATTGTGCTCTTCCTGGGTGAAGCAGTCACTCACCTGCCATTGGACGGCCACTCATAGTGTCTCATGGCAGTCCACGAAAGCGCATGCCAACTGCCAGCCCGCCCCACAGCAGCCTATGCCATCGCCAGTGACTCTCGGCAGCCCAGTTCCAGATCGAGCTGTTGTTCACACTGGCACATGTGGGATCCAAACCAGCAGCCCTGCTGTTCAGAGCTCATGCTCCCAAGCCAACTCTTTCTAAACTAATGAGCCACTCAGCTGGCCCAAGCAGTGCTTCTTTTATTGTGTAGGTACAGTACGGCATTCCTATTCACCAAGGACACTTTAAGTGTCAATGAATCTGATGGATTATAGGCCTGAGTGGCTGAATAGTTAAAGTGCAGGCTGAACTTGTTGCAAGTCTTCTCTTGCTCTGGTTCTCACTTGATACTGGCAGCCATTTGTGCAACTCTACATGGATCTAAGTAGCATGCTCAAATAAGGTGTATGTTGTCTTCATAAAAAAAAAATATATATCGATCTACTTGCCTGTTACTGTAGTAAAAGGTATAGGGAGAAACACCTTGTCTTTTACCATGTAAAGAATATCTCTACATGCTCTAAACCACCACATTTTCAGATGCGAGACAATGAAGTTATGGTAAGTTTCACTGAGATGTGGGGATCTTCTGAATTTTTGTACAGTTTCTCATCCACCTTCTAATTTGTACATGTCTTAGTAAGTGATTTATGATACTTACTAGTTCATGTTCATCAGATTCAGTTAGTATAATATTGTCAATATAGATGCCCAGTGTCATGTTTTATGGAATGACAAAATCATCAAGACCTCTGTGCACTATCTTATGGTATAGAAGAGGGCAAATAACATGGTCTGTGGTGAGATGGCAGATCTCATCTTGTCCTGGTCAGGTGATAGCAAACTGGGTTTTTTGGTACTCCTAGCAAAATGGTATGGGGAAAAAGGTGTTATTTATTCTAGTAAAGGTACTACATCCGGAAGAAGAGCTGCAATTGGACTCACTATCCAATTAAGTTCTAATAGTACACAGTTACTCTCTCAGATCTACACCTGCAAAGGCTAAACTGGTGAGTTAAATGGGGGAGAGACAGGCTTCTACCGCATGTGTGTTACCACAGATTTTTGGACAAAGGAAAGCTAGTTTCCTCAGAAAACTTGGTACTTCTACCAGTAAGAGAGGATCAAAGTGATAGGGTTCAAGATGGTTTCAGGGTTTCACATCCCTCATTCTGAATCAGTGACCTAACCTTCACACAGGAAACTCTGAAGACTGAATTCAGCTGATGATATAATTCAGCGAACAGTACAATTAGATTTTTTTTTCTTTTTTTTTTTTTTGAGGGCAGTGTTACTGTTCCTCATATGTGGGACCGAACCGGGGCCGCTGGCTTCCTAAGCCAGCGCTTAACTACTGCGCCACTCGGCCGGCCCTACAATGAGATTTTATGTTTGACTTTTCTGTAATATTAGCCTCCTGGTGAAAGAAATAAGAGATTAATTTAGGGCTGTCACGGAAGTTCACTGTTTGCCAGACAGTTTCTGAAACTAAGATTAAAAGACCCAGTCTTGTCATTTTCTTTCTGAGAGTGATCCTATGCACTCAGTTGATGCCTCGCACACCACAGTCCCTGTAAACATTACTACTGCCATAAAGGTCAAGTGTGGAATCCAACTGGGCTCCCAAGAAACTTGCTTCAGTGGCCATTTAATTATAATTAACCATAGTTTATAGTTTGATTATTTGTAATGTCACTTCATGTCATCTGCTACTAGGACCACATTTCCAATTGACAATGATTTCAGGACTGTGTTCAAGCCCACAATTGTGATCAAACCAATCCTCAAATTCCTTTCTTCCCAGTACCAGTTCTACATTAGTCAGGGTCCAATCAGGAGCCACAAACCAAAGAGCAATTTGAATGGGGAAGTGTTATTATAAAGAGTTATTAATAATAACAGGGATTGAACAGCAAAAGAGTCCCAAGGGGAGTACAAGAAAGGAGATAATAAAGACCAGAGCAGAAATAAACAATATAGAGAACAGAAAAACAATTCAAAAGATCAATGAAACCAAGAGCTGGTTTCTTGAGAAGATAAACAAAATTGACAAACCTCTAGCCAGCCTCATCAAAAAAAAAAAGAGAGAGGACTCAAATTAGCAAAATCAGGAATGAAAGAGGGGAAATGACTACAGACGTCACAGAAATACAAAAAATTCTAAGAAATTCCTATGAGCAACTATATGCCAACAAATTTCACAATCTGGAAGAAATGGATAATTTTCTAGAAGCATACAACCTTCCAAAGCTAACGCAAGAAGAAACAGAAAATCTAAATACCCTGATTACTACCAAGGAAATTGAATCAGTAATTGACAAGCTCCCAAAAAACCAAAGCCCTGGACCAGATGGCTTCACAAGTGAATTTTATCAAACATTCAAAAAAGAACTATCACCTATTCTTCTCAAACTATTCCAAAAAATCCAGGAGGGAAGGCTCCCAAACTCTTTTTATGAAGCCACTATCACCCTGATTCCAAAACCAGATAAAGACATCACAAATAAGGAAAACTACAGGCCAATCTCCCTGATGAATATAGATGCAAAAATTCTCAATAAAATATTAGCAAACAGAATTCAGCAATATATTAAGAAGATCATACATCATGATCAAGTGGGATTCATCCCTAGTGCGCAAGGCTGGTTCAACATCCGTAAATCAATTGTGATACACCACATCAACAAAATGAAGGATAAAGATCACATGGTCATTTCAATAGATGCAGAAAAAACATTTGACAAAATCCAACAGCCATTTATGTTAAAAACCCTTAGCAAAGTGGGAATACAGGGATCATATCTCAACATAATAAAAGCCATATATGATAAACCTACAGCTAACATCGTACTCAATGGGGAAAAGCTAAAACCATTCCCCTTAAGATCAGGAACAAGACAAGGCTGTCCACTTTCTCCTCTTTTATTCAACATAGTGCTGGAAGTTCTAGCCACAGCAATCAGACAACAAAAAGAAATAAAAGGCATCCAAATTGGCAAGGAAGAAGTAAAATTGTCATTATATGCAGATGACATGATACTGTATATAGAGAACCCCAAAGACTCCATGAAAAAACTATTGGAACTGATAGACGAATTCAGTAAAGTAGCAGGATATAAAATCAATGTTCAGAAATCAGTGGCATTTGCATATACCAATAATAAACTAATGGAAAGAGAAATTAAGAAAACTGTCCCATTTACAATTGCGTCAAGAACTATAAAATACCTAGGAATAAATTTAACCAAAGAAGTGAAAGATCTGAACTCAGAAAATTATAAGACACTAAAGAAAGAAATCATAGAAGATACAAATAAATGGAAACACCTACCATGCTCATGGATAGGAAGAATTAATATAGTTAAAATGTCCATACTGCCTAAAGCAATATATAGATTCAATGCAATTCCTATCAAACTACCAAGGGCATTTTTCACAGAAATAGAAAAGATAATCCTAAAATTTATATGGAATCATAAAAGACCCAGAATAGCCTCGGCAATTCTGAGAAATAAAAACAAAGTCGGGGGGATCACGCTACCAGACATCAAAACCTACTACAAGGCCACAGTAATCAAGACAGTTTGGTATTGGCATAAAAACAGGCACATCGATCAGTGGAACAGAACAGTGACCCCAGAAATAAATCCAAGCATTTACGGACAGTTAATCTATGACAAGGGAAGCAAGAATTTACACTGGAGTAAAGATAGTCTATTCAATAAATGGTGCTGGGAAAATTGGACTGACACATGCAAAAAAATGAAACTGGATCATCTCCTTACACCTTATACAAGAACAAATTCAAAATGGATTAAAGACTTAAATGTAAGACCTGAAACCATAAAAATCCTAAATGAAAATATAGGGAGTACATTTGCAGACATTACCCAGAGCAATATTTTTACTGATACATCCCTACGGGCAAGGGAAGTAAAAGAAAAAATGAACATATGGGATTATATCAGACTTAAAAGTTTTTTCACAACAAAGGAAACCATTAATAAAACAAAAAGAAAGCCTACTGAATGGGAGAATATATTTGCCAACTATATATCTGATAAGGGGTTAATATCCAAAATTTAAAAAACACTCATGAAGCTCAACACCAAAAAAACAAACAACCCAATTAAAAAATGGGCAGAAGATATGAAGAGACATTTCTCTAAAGAGGACATACAGATGGCCAACAGGCATATGAAAAAAAGTTCAACCTCACTGGTCATTAGGGAAATGCAAATAAAAACCACCATGAGATACCACCTCACCCCAGTCAGAATGGCTATCATCAACAAATCAACAAACAACAAGTGCTGGCGGGACTGTGGGGAAAAGGGGACCCTGCTGCACTGTTGGTGGGACTGCAGATTGGTGCAGCCACTATGGAAGTCAGTATGGAGGTATCTCAAAGAACTGGAAATAGAGCTACCGTTTGACCCAGCAATTCCATTCCTAGGTATTTATCCTGAAAAAACCAAGACACTTATTCAAAAAAAATTATGCACCCTTATGTTCATAGCAGCACAATTTACAATAGCTAAGACTTGGAAACAACCAAAATGCCCATCAGTAGATGACTGGATTAAGAAACTGTGGTATATTTATACAATGGAGTATTACTCCGCTATAAAGAAGAATGAAATCGTGCCATTTGCAATGATATGGATGGACCTAGAGACTATAATGTTGAGTGAAATAAGTCAGTCAGAGAAGGACAAATACCATATGATCTCACTCATATGTGGAATCTGAAAAACTGTATGAATGAGCAAAGTAAACAGAAACTGTCTCATAGATATAGAGGAAAAATCAGGGTTGCTAATTGGGAGAGGAATGGGGATGAGGGAGAAGGGGAAGGGATTAGACAGCAAAAATAGGCAACTACAATATTGCTACTGGGATAGGAAAAACAGTTTGGGGAATATAATTAATAATGTTGTAAATATTCTGTGGAATGTCAGATGATCATAGGTCTTGTTAGGGAGACCATTTCATGGATGGAGTAGAGGTTTGATCACTGCACTGTATTACTAAAGCGGAGGTGGTATACCTACTGTAATTGAATATATACAGATAGTCACGGGATGTGGATTATACTGTGGAAGAGAGTCAGAGGAAGAGCAATAGATATATATGATATGGGGGGGGAGTGGGGTGTTGTATTGGGGATGGGGTGTTGTCACTTTGAGGGGTAAAATGTATAACTATTGCACTGTGTTGTACACCTGAAACTAATTAAAAATAAAATAATAATAATAATAATAATAACAGGGATTGTAGTAATGGGATTTTAGCTGCAAAGGGTAAAAGAGAATTCTAAAGGAAACAGGGATATCAGATATAAAGAGAAGTTATTACCCTTAGTATTAAAGCACAGCATACATTTAAGAAACAAACCTGAAAGCTAATCCCCACCTCTTGACCTCCTGAGACAGGGTACTGCTATGATCTACTAGATGATAAAGGTATTCTTTGAATTGCAGGATTGGTGGTAATCTCCAGAAATCCATCCTCTGGGGGTTCTGGGAACCCAACCACATAAAGATTCTGTACTGTAGAAGTGGCCAGGAATTACCCTCTGGGGTGCCAGACAAAGCCATTAATAGGTAGACGCTCTACCTGGAATCTGCTGGCAGCTATTGGGGAGTAGGAAAGAAGTGTCTATAGGGAAATGGTATGCATGAAACTCACTGCAAATCAGTCATGATTAGTAGTACCCTGGAACGATTTTCTCTGGGATTTTGGGGATACTGCCCATGGGCTGGTGACAGGCATTGATGGCTGTTACTTGCTGCAAGAAGGTGGACAGAAGAAGTAGGAAGAAGTATTCATCCTCTACTTTCAAAGCTTAAAATTATACCACCTGGCAAAAAATAAATTTTTAGTATCACAAGCAGAACAATTAGAGGGTATATTTAGAGTTGAGAGGCCATTTTTTGAAAACTATCACACAAGGCATTACAAGAAACAGAATCAAATGCCCCAAAGCCAAGAGAAAAAGAGCAGCATAAGGTAACCAATGATGACACAGATGATTTGGCATTCACAGACTAGAACTTTATGACTATTAAGTTCAAAAAAATAAAAGAAAACATTGATAATGTTAAGAAAGTGTGGAACTTTATTTAAAAAAATGGATAGATTAGAACTAAAAAAGTATAATAATTAAAATTAATTTTCATTAAAAATGCAAAAATACAAAAATTAAGAATTCAATAGATGGTGTTAATAATAATTATTAAAAAGCTTATAATTCGGAAACTTGAAAATAGGCCAGTAGGAAATATCCCCAGGGAAACAAAAGAATGGAAAATCCAGTAAGACTATAACACATGACATGGTGAAAAAAATTAACACATATTTAATAGAAGTCTTCAAAAGACAAGAAACAGAAAGCTGGAGAGAAAAAAAAAAAGAAGAAATACTGGTTTGTTTGACTTATCTGGAATGGATGTTACTAGTTTCAAATGATCTCTTTTGTAACTCTAAAATCTGTTCTTTCATAGAAGACCAAGATGCGTCAATTTTCCCACCACTTTAATTTAAGATAACATGTATGATTTCAAAATATGATAGAAGTTGAACAGGTAGGGATTTAGAGGATCTCAAAGATTGGAAAGCTGTTCTCCAAGACTTAGAGTGCCACTAAGACAATTTAATAGAATACTATAGTAATTATAGCATAAGGGGAATTTTTTTTTTTTTGGTTGTCTATGTTTGCCTTTCTATCCTGTGGAGTGATCTCCAGTATAAAAACTTCTACATAAATTATTTGAATAAACAATAGATCTTGCAAAATGGCTACTTTCAGTAGCTTGAGTGATGAGTAATGATTTCCTAATTATCTTGGAAGAAATTACAATATTATTGAGCATACAAAAGCTTATGAAGATGAGATTAGATTCTAGTATTTGCCTTTATACCAGGTAAAATTAGAAGGCAAAACCCGCAAGTCACCAGCACCACATGTAACTCCTTTCTGAAAAAAATCTATTTGCTTTTCCTTTTCTTCAAGATTTCATTTAAGATAAAGTTTTTAACATGACAAAAAGTATAAATTCTTGGGTTCTAGATCTTCCTTTGAATTTAAGTAAATGCTAATTCACAGATAGCCCATAAAAACATCATTTACTTGGGGTTTAAACAAGAGACACAGTAGAAAATTTCCTGTATATCCCAAGAGAGTTAGTCTTCTTTGAATCATTCTCTGAAATTATTAATGTAAATAGAATATAATAAAATATGACTCAAAAGGTATTGAAATTGTTTATAAATGACTTGAAATGTAATTTCAACTTTCTGATTGTTGTCTGTTAAATATATGGAAGGGAGAAATTGCCACTCAATATTTGAAATAACACTGATTATTTCTTGCTCAGCAATGGAGAGCTGTGCTTTAAGACATGGTATCTCTGTAAGAGGAGATCTGAGGTGGTGGAGGAAATAAACACTGTGTCTGCTTCCTTTTGTGAACACATTAAAATAACAACTAAATTATAGAACAATTAACCTGGAGAGCCATCTGAAATCTGGCTGAATAGGAGTTTTATAGCTAAGGATATAAAGAATAAGCCATGTCAAGATTGGTAGGAGGGGGGTACCTATGAAACGAGCTGGCCTCAAACCTCCATGTGGTAGATGAGAATCAGGAGGGATATCTCTGCCATGGATTTTCCCCTTGGAAGGGTGAGAAACCCTAGCCCCTAATGTGCCTCCCCAGTCCAAAGTACTGGTGCCAGCAAGAGGAGCCCCAACAACAACTCTCTGTGAAAAACTGTGGGGATTCCGACCATCTGGGTGGGATAGAAGGCTTCAGGAAACCCAGACAGCCTCTTAAACAGCCCACACACAGACTCTCTCACTTGGAAGCACTCACCTTGGGCTCCAGCAGAGGGACAGTAACTCGAGGGGCATTGGGCTGGAAGACAGTCACCATTTCCACTGTGTGGCAATTCTCCTCCCATGCAGCCAGCAGGTGGGTGCCATCTTTCCTGTATTGAGCCCACCCCCACAGGCCAAATCTGAATTTGATTGGCATGGGTGAGCTCCATTGATTGCTTCACCTTTCTGACTCACTGAGCCCCTCTACACCCAACTTGTCCAATACTAGGGGCACTTTTTCTGAGAGCAGCCAGCCCTTCAAGAATTGTACTCTTTCTTAAAAAAACTATCAGATTTGGCAGGATCCAGGCATGTAGTGACTGGTTTTGGTGTGCTATGAGACTTTTGATGAGCAGCTCCAGGCTCAATACTGGCAACAAACCAGAGTCTACATTAACCTGTTGACCACAACACTTCCCACTCTAGTGACTCCCTGACTCACCCAACTTGTGTACTACATGAGGCTTTATCAGGGGCTGAACCTTAAGGTAGTCTGAAGGTGGCAGAAGCCTTGGGGTATCCTGGATTTTTGTGGAGCTACCCCAGACCTGGTACTCATGGCAGCCATCCTCAGTTCACAGCATGGCCTCTCCCACATGTTCCAAAGTTAGCATAGTCAGTGAACAACTGCAGATCACTTTGTAGCTACTACCAGGTAGTCCCTGGCCAGTTATAAGGGCAATGGATGACTTAGACTTGCACCAGAGCCCCTCGTAATAGGCCCCAAAACCAACATACTTGGAGGTTGGCTTCAGATTGCAGCAGAGTACCATCCAAATAGCTCCACAACTGTCACACCCACGGGGGGGGGGCGGGTCTCAACAGGCACCAGAGCACGCTAGGGAAATCCCACTCAGTGTGGGCAGCCACCTGCATGGCAACCCATAGCTGTGGACATGGCCAAACCCCACAGCCAATCAGCCTGAGAGTCAATCCCTCCCACTGATGTGCCAATAACACCGAGGCTCAACTATAACAGGAGGGCATACATACAACCCACACAAGGGACAGTCTTGGAGCATCTGGAGAAGGTAACCAAGCCAGGGCCCTACTGGGCACCTACAAAAGGCCACCTAGCCAAGACTGGGAGACATAGCAGATCTACTTAATATGTAGAAATAAGTAGAAAGGCAGCCAAAATGAGGAAACAAAGAAATAACATCCCAAATGAAAGAACAGGAGAAAACTCCAAAAAAAAAAGAATTAAATGAAATGGAGACAAGGGACCTAACAAGGACAGAGTTCAAAACAATGGTTATAAGGATGCTCAAGGAACTTAGTGTGAACTTCAACAAAGAGATAGCGAGCATAAAATAGGACATAGAAACCATAAAAAAGAACCAGTCAGAAGTGAAGAAAACAGTAACTGAAATGAAGAATGCACTAGAAGGGATCACCAGCAGACTAGATGAAGCAGAGGTTCAGCAATTTGGAAGACAAGGTAGCAGAAAACATCCAATCAAAACAGCAAAAAGAAAAAATAATCCAAATAAAATGAGGATAGTTTAAGAGACTTCTGGGACAACATCAAGTGTATATTCAAATCATAGGGGTGCCAAAAGGAGAGGATAGAAAGCATGGGATTGAGAATCTATTTGAAGAAACAATGATGGAAAACTTTCCTAACCTAGGGAAGGAAATAGACATATAAATCCAGGAAGTACAGAGTTCCAAACAGGATGAGCCCAAACAGGCCCACACCAAGACACAGTATAATTAGAATGGCAAAGCTTAAAGACAAAGAGAGAATCTTAAAAGCAGCGAAAGAAAGACAACTAGTAATTTAAAAGAGAGCTCCCAGAAGATTTCGAGCTGATTTCTCAACAGAAACTTTGAAGGCCAGAAGGGATTGGCAGGAAATATTCCACATGATAAAAAGTGAGAACCTACAACCAAGATTACTCTACCCAGAAAAGCTATCATTTAGAATCAAAGGACAGATAAAGAGCTTCCCAAACAAAAAAGCTATCAAACCAGTATTACAGAGAATGTTAGAAGGGCTTCTTTCAGATGGGGGAAAAAAAAAAATCAAAATAATGACTAATAAAATGGCAATAGCTACATATCTATCAATGATTACTTTTAATGTACATGGATTAAATGCTCCACCAAAAATAAATAGGAGGACTGAATGGATAGGAAAACAAAATCTATACATATGCTGCTTATAAGAGACTCACTTCAGATTGAAAGACACACACAAACAGGAAGTAAAGGGATGGAAAAAGATATTTCATAAAAATGGAAAAAAAAAAAAAGCTAGGGTAGCAATATTTATACCAGACAAAATAAACTTTAAGAGAAAGGCTATAACATGAGACAAAGAAGGACCCAGTAATCCTACTTTAGGGTATTTATCTGAAGACACCCAAATGCTACTTCAAGGGGACACGGGCACCCATATGTTCATTGCAGCACTGTTTACAATAACCAAGATGTGGAGGCAGCCTGGGTGTCCTTTAATAGAAGAATGGCTAAAGAGGAAGTGGTACATATATACAATGGAATATTGCTCAGCCAGGGAAAGGAATGGGTTCTTGCCATCTGCTGCGGCATGGATGGACCCGGAGGGTATTGTGCTGAGTGAAGTATGTCAGACAGATGCACAGGGTTTTGCTTATAAGTGTAATCTAAAGAACAAAATAAACAAACAAAACAGAAACAAACTCATAGATACAGAGAACATATTGATGATTGCCAGATGGGAGAGGGGTTGGGGATGAGTGAAAAAGGGGAAGGGATTTAGAAGTACAAACTGGTAGTTACAAAATAGTCATGGGGGTATAAAGTAAAGCACAGGGAATATAGTCAATAATATGGTAATAACTATGCATAGTGCCAGGTGAGCATTAGACTAGTCAGGGGGATCATTTCTTAAATTATACACGTATAAATGCCTAACCACTCTATGTACACCTGAAATTAATATAAAATAATATTGAATGTTAACTGTAATTGAAAAATTTAAGAAGTTTGGGGGCAGGAGGGAGGTGTTTGGGCATAAGAGGTCCACATGTCCAGGTATAAAACAAGTAAGTCATGGGGATGTAATGTACAGCATGGAGAATATAGTCAATAATATTGTAATAGAGTGGCCCAGTGTCAGATGGTTGCTGGACAATCATGGTGATCACTCCTTTAGGCATATAAATGTGAATAACTATGGTATACACCTGAAACTGATATAATATTGTCTGTTAGCTATATTTTAATAAAATTCTTAAAAAAATAAATTTAAAAAAAAGACAAAGCATCTCTGAGCAAAGAACATTATTGATCTTATATAGGGGTTTTGGGAAACATAAATCGGAAATTATTGGGCCATTAGAAGCAGTAGCATTCAAGAAGTGGGTGAATTGTGGCCTCAGTTACAGGACTGTGGCTGCCGCAAATTGGCTGACCTTCAGAGTGTGGGACAGTCTCTGACTGTGGGATGTGGAAGTTCTCATTGGTTGATTGGGAGGGTTTTTAAATCAGTTTTGGAAGTATCTTTTTATTAAGGCCAAATAATTGAAATTTCTGTAGGAGACTAGAAACTTTATATTTTCAAGTATAACAACAAAAAAAGAGAGTATAACTTTGAAATAATTAGAAATTCAACCTTCTCTGTCTCAATTGTCTAATATACTAAATGATAAAAATAACAGAAAAAAGAAAAAGCAGGTGAGTTGTACAGATAGGAAGATAGTAAACACATCTGTAAATAGTCAAGTTTCAAGGATCTTTATATAGTTTATCCAGGCTATGAGTTTACTGCAATAATCATAAATTAATTTAAAAATAGCAAATTTAAGAACTTGCCTTTTTGACAGAGAATGAAAAAACAAGCAAAGCATAATTATTTTAATCATATTTGCAGTAATGGGCTGCCCATCATATTTTTAATCTTCCACTTGAATATGCCATGTTCTCCTATTTATACCTCTCAAGACCAGTTGTACAAGATGCCATAAACCACAATTAGAAATTTAGTTCATTTTGTGGTGAATGGATGACTTATTCAAAGTTTGTGCACATATTTTACCAAGAGGCTGAACTTTTATTTTCCTTTAGAGATCTGCTATTTCAGTGTAATTGATATGAATGTAGAAAATGAAGTGTTTCCCATCTAAATGTCTTCTCAACTTAATTGAAGGATGTTGTTGTGTTAGAGATGAAAAGAGGGAAAAGAACAAATTTTATTGAACCCTGCTTTTTTTCCAGTTGCTGTTCTACGTAATCAGCTTCTTTGCTCATGTTGTCTATTTAATTTCACAGTAGCTGCCCTATTTCCTTTATGAAATATATCACATATGAATACATAATCCTCATACATTTTATATATGAACAATCTATGATTTAGGGAAATTCAATAAATTTCTGTAGTCAAAAAATAAAGTGGGGGAGCTGAGAATGAAATTCAGCTCTGCCTAACATCTAAGCCCATGGGAGCTCTATAATGAAATTAAATAAAACACATTGCCTCATCCCATTTTATTACAAATCAATCTTAGACTTGGTAAATTATTCTATGGATGTTTAACTATGGGAATTTCATGTTCTATTTTCTATAGTATATATGATTTTGTGGGACAGGCAACTAACTTAGCCAAATGGGTTATGTTGATGGTGACTCAGTTTATACTATTCAGTAAATATTAATGATGGAGTTTCACCTTGCCCTGCAAATTGAGCCATATACTATGCACATGAAAGTGCTTGCCCTCGAGGAACTGAAGTAGGGCAGCTCTAATAGTCAATTGTCTTTTTTAAAGTGTTGCCATTCAACTTCTTGGAAGGTATGTGAGAGAACGATGCTTCCCCCTTTTCAGTAAATGATGCCACATTTCTTGTTGTTTTCCAATTTTCTAGCTCTCTGTAGTGCTTCCTGGCTTTCCAGTACAATTGTAACTGTGCTGGGCAGTTCATTAGTCAATTCCCTTAACACCCAGGTATCTATTTTGTTTGGTCCTGCTGGTTTCACATTTTTAAAAATGTATTCCCTGATGAGTTTTAGTCAGTAGTTATTTTTTCATTTCTTTCCAATTCTGTAAACTTCATTTACTTTGCCAGCATTGCTTTCTTAGGTTATTATGCTGTCTTTAGTTTTTATTTTCTTTTTGTTTCCTGTGAATCATGAGCTTTAAAATATTAGCTAATTTTCTTATGTCTTCAGAAAAACTGCTTATTTCTATTCTCTTTTTTCCTGTTGTGCTCTTGGAATCTATGTTTCTTGGTATTACTTTAAATTATATTATTATAAGTGCTCCTTTGCTCTTTTCCCAGATTCTGCACCATTTATTCCCTTTATCTTTAAACTGTCTTTCTACTTAAGCACATTGACATTTACTCTTGTGCTCATTAGCAAATGGACACTACAGCCCACAGTTTTTATGCTTAAATTCTCTATTACATTGCTTGATGGAATAATATTCATAGTAGAAAAAAGACCAATATAGTGTGCATGTGTGTGTGTGTGTGTGTATGTGTGTGTGTATGTGTTCACATGCATGCATATGTGTGTGTATACACACATGTAATTAACATGCAGGGATATAAATAACGAGATAACTTTATATTGCTTAACATAAATCCAAGGTTCAGATGCTTAAGTTTATAGTTCATTAATAATGGCCCCTACATATTAACTGTTTCAGGTTTTGTATTAGGACACTCACATATACCCTGTTTAGTAAAAAGAGAAGAGATACCAGTAGGGAAAGAACTCACTGAACTAAAGATGTGCATAGCTTCTGTGGAGCTATGTTTCTGACCTCATATAGTAGCAATTATTCTTGCATTTTAAAAAATTGTTTTGGGAAACCAGCCAAAGTTAATTAATAGGTTGCGATTCACATAAGTGTCAGCCATTTCTTTCAGGTGTTAGAGAAGTCAATAGCTGCCTTTTAATGTCAAATGTCTTCCCACAACCCCTACTTAGCTCCTGATCTGTACCTTCTTTTTCATCCAACTGAAGATGCTTTAAAATTTGTATTTAAAAATGTAGAATGGTATTCTCCCCGGGTTTCTTTTTATGTGTTTTGTCAATCTTGACAGGTCTTTGCTAGGACACTGTACATGGCAGAATGAGAGCTCACAATGGAATGAGCTACCCACGTATTAAATATACTCTCCAATAGTATATCATGGTAAAGCACTGGTCATCAGAGAATACTGCAATATAGGCTACTAACACCCTTTGGCTAAGAGTCATAATATAGTCTATTGGGCTAGCTGTTACTAAGAATGTAAGACTGCAATCAAAGCACAGGGAATTTTGGTGTTGCGCTTTAGTGGCATGTATGTGTGTATACATTTAATCATATACATTCACTCTCCCTCATATATGCATACATATATGACATTTGATCAATGTACTTAAATATTATTTTGGAACTACTTTAGAGACAAATAGGGTTTTATGTAAAATATGGAGGGCTTTAAAATATAATATGTATATCTTTGTTCACAAAATTTTAATATTTAGTGGGTGCCTACCTATACCATTTGAATCACATATATTAACTCTTTTAATAATTATGGTTACATAAAAATTGTGATCATATGATCAAGACATGTTATATGACAAAATGGAATAAAACAGAGAATATTAGCATTGTTCTTGTGTGAGCTAGTGTCAGGAAAATTTAAAAAAATAAAAACAAAAAACGATATGCAGTTTGAGAAAAAAAGTGAAAGCTTTGGTTCTTAAAGCCCCAAATCACAAATATTAGTTCCTTAAATAGGGTAGAGATATCAACAGAATAAGAAAAAAAGATTATCAAAGAGAAAATACAGATATTGTTCCAGAGTTAAAGAACAATTTATAGTCTCACCAAATGCCCAGAGAGTGATGAAAAAGGCCATACCTAGACATAGCATTTTGAAATCCAACACTTTTAGAGCACAAAATTAAAAAACAATATATATCAACAATTAAACAAAACAAATAAATAAACCAATAATACAATCAACAGAAGGAAAAGCATTAGTGCAGCATCAAACATATCATCAGCAACACTTGATGCTAAAAGTTAGTAGATTAATCCTCTCAAAATACTATGAGAAACCAATATGCAACACTGAAATTTATATTCAAATAAAATTTTCACTCAAATATGAAGGTATAATAAATATACTTAAGATATACAACAATTCTGAATATCACACACAAATTAAAAAGAAAATTCTGTTTAGGTTTTTTTCAGCACATTATTGACTTGATATCAATCATATTCCTCAATCTAAACTACATTATAATCATATTTATTTTTATTTTTTGTACTTCTGCTGATGATTTTTGGTAAGCTTTAACCCCACTCCAATCCCATTTTACCTATACATTTCTATTTAAATATAGCCACTCTTACGTTGCAAATATGTCCCTTTCTCATAAATGAGGTCCTAATCCACTAGGATTTGTGTCCTTATAAGAAGACACCAGGAGTGTGTGAGCAGAGGAAAGGCCACGTGAAGGCACAGAGAGAAGGCAGCCATGCACAAGCTAGAAAGTAAGGCCTCACCCGAAACCAACCCTGCCAGCACTTTGATCTTGGATCTCCATCCTCCAGAACTGTGCAAAAATACATTTCTGCTGTTTAAACCACTTCATCTGTGGTATTCTGTTATGGCAGCCTGAGTAGACTAACACAATCAATATTCATATGGCATATAGCTGACAAAAGGCTTATATATAGAATATGAAAAGAATACCTACAGTCAAAAGGTAAAAGATCAACAATCTTATTTAAAATGGGAAAAAATATTTAGATCCTTAATATAAGAAAATATCCAAATAACTACTGGCAAATGAAAAGACATGCAACATACTTAGCTCTCAGAAAAGTTCATATTAAAAACTATTAGGGCAATTCCATCCATGAGAATGGCTAAAATTAAAAAGCCTGCCAATGTCAAATATTTCCCAGTATGTGGAACAAGTGGAGCTCTCAGACACTGCAAGTATAGCTATACACTGATACAATACTTTGCATGACAGTTTGGCAATGTCTATTAAAGTAAGCTTAACATGTAAATAATTCACGATCTACCAGTTTTATGGGTAAGTATTTGTCTATGTCACCACAGGACACATACAAGAGTATTCATAACAACTTTATCCATAATAGGCAAACACTATTGTGGAAAGAATCTAAATGTCCAACAAGGAAATGGATGCAGTCCACCATTTTCAAACAATAGATAATACTTAAAGATAAAAACAACAAACTATAGTAACAACATAGGTTCATCTCACAGTCATACTAATGAATAAAAGAAGCTGGAAATTATATATATATATTCATTCCCGTTTTCTAGATATCTAGATTGTTTCCTTTGTATTGTTCCCTGGACATGTTCTTTTTGCATTTTCTCTGGACTATTTGTCGTGAAGTGCCATATCTCCAAAAAATGCATAGAAACAAAGTCAGAAACAATACAAGACATAATAGTTAAAGAGAAAAAGTAAAATCTATACAAAAGTGAATGCAGTCTTAATACACTCTGTCTATACAGTAAATTGTATGTTCATATTCACAGTAATTTAAACCATTTGCTAATTTTCAACATTAAAATTAGATTATGAACAAAATATGGAAAGCTTAAAATGGTTATACAACAGAATAAACATGTTATGTATCTTTATATATGTATGTAACACCTGTTATATATTTTTATAATATGAAGGTAAAAGAAAGAGGTCAGTATGGGGGCAGTTGAAAGACCAGATATAAAAAGAGAAGTATTGGGTTGTTGGAAAAGTCATGACATATTTTTTCTATGGTTTTTTTTTGTTGCAAAAATGCTTCATGGCTTTTCTGACAACCCAATATGTTCCGCCTAAGAAAGGAGAATCCAAGACAAATTATTTATATTTGATGGAACTAGAAATAAGGTTTATATACTACATAAAAGTTATTGAAGTACATAGTATAATCATTAGTTGTGGGAGCAACCAGGCTGAGAAGGAAGTTGATAATCATATCAGTGACTAAGAATGTAAGAAAGTATGACAAATCCCACTTGTCATAATAAGAGTGGATTACCTAGTATCTAAAATTTGTTAATTAATGATCTCAGTAAAATATAATTTAGAGATGTGGTGGTACCAACTCTAATTTGTTGGAGCAGGGGGAGGGGTCTCCCCACCATCATGAAGCAACTTTTGGATACCAGGAGGGTATCAGAGAATTCAACTCAATTCTGGCACTATATGCTCAGAGACAGCATCAGATTCCACAGGTTAAGGTTTCATTCCTACAAGGCTGCCCCCGCCCCTACACACACACACAAACACACACACACACACACACACTTCAGATGCCAATTGCAAGCCTAGGTTGCCATTTGTACTTCTCACCAATTGGCTATAGTTTGGAGGTTCCAACAATCCCCCCAACTCTGGGTGCAATCCCAACCCCAGGTTATTACCTGTACTTCTGATCTACTGGCTATATAGACCAGAGGTCTCTACAATTCTCTCTTTGGGTTTGGTTAATTTGTTTGGATTTGATTAATAGAACTCAGAGAAGCATTTAATTTACTAGATTTCTTGAAGGTTTATTTGAAGGAACATAATCACAAATAGCCAGATGGAAGAGGTGCATAGGGCAAGGTATAGAGAAAGGGCACAAAGCTTTCATGCCCCCTCTGGGTACACCACTCTCCCTGCACCTCCACATATTCTGCCACCTGGAAACTGTCTAAACCCTCTCCTTTTGGGTTTTTATGGCGGCTTCATTTTATAGCATGACTGATTAACTCATTGACCATTGGTGATTGATTCAACCTCCAGCTCCTTTCTCCTTCAAGAGGTTGTGGGGTTGGACTGAAAATTCCAACCCTCTAATGACATGGTTCCATGGCAACCAGCCCTCATCCTTCTGGTACTTCCACAAATCACTAATTAACATAACAAAACACACCTTTATTATTCTTCTCACTTAGGAAAAATTACAAAAGTCTTAGGAGCTCTCTGCCAGAAATAAAACAAAACAGAATGTATATTTCTCATTATAAATTACAATTTCACAGGAGGTAATTAGCAGAAGAATTTAATACAGGGATAAAACAGTTAAAATTTGAGCCAACCCTTTTTGGAACAGAATAGCAGACTAAAAAAAAAAAAGTTTGTTTTAATTGTGAGCCCTTCTGTATTATTATTTGTAATGATATACATGTTTTATTTTGATTATTTTCAAGATATTTATACATGCTTGCCAACCATTCTTGCACATCAATAGCATGAATGGTAAAATCTATTTGGTAGGCTGTTTAATAATGTAGGGGAGCAGAATATGTGACCCCAAAATATACCACTTCGGCATATAAATTGCTTTGAATTGAAGGAAATCAAGACCCTGTAGGGTAAGGAGAAACTTCTGTCCCTCTATCAACTACTTAGAAGAATCTAAATTGTGGGTCTTTCCCAGAATGAAAGGTATTATGAGAGATAAATTTTATCCGAGTAAATGTCTCAATACCAAACATCTGCACTTTTTATCATCCTGTGAATTGCCCTTCTTTGAAGCTTCAGGCCCTTATCCACTTACAAGCTCAGGATGGTATATAGACCTCATTTTATCTTTCTGTCTCTGTACCTCTTCGGTATGTGGGATCACTGACTCTGTCATAATGTGGAGTTCTCATAAGTACAAAATTAAATTTGGTTTTCATCTGTTAATGTGTCTCATGTTGGTTTGACTATTAGATTAGCCAAAAGATGCTTTGTAGGGTAGAGGAATACTCTTCCAAACCAAAGATAATAACTATTTGAATTAAAACACAGATACTCTTTCACTCAGCAATTCTACTACCAGAAATTCATCATATGGGTATTTTTTTCATGAAAGTGCAGCGATATAAATATGAATATTCACTGCAGTGTTGCAGTAAAGGATGTAAATATCCTTCAATAGAAACTCATTAAGTGATTTTTATACATGCATGAATTGGATTATTCCATTTTATTTTAATCTCTTTGTACTATTTTGGTGTATTTCAAAATTCATTGTTATTACATTAAGTGATAAAAGATGTAGAACAATATTGTAGAATGCTCTTATGTAAACATGTAAATAAACATGTAAACATGTAAATAAACATGTAAAATATGTTTATTATGAATACACATATGCACATACACAGCACTTACATGAAAAACTTTTTTGGGGGAGAAAATTAGGAAGTAATTTTTATTAATAACTGTAAGTTCAGAGAATAACACTGAGACCAAAGTGGTAAGATAGCGGGATTTTTTTAGGGGGGGCAGGAGGTGATTCTTCTGTAGTGTTCAAACTATTACCCTGAAAATGAATTATGTTTCCTACTAAACAACAGTTAAAAATAATTGAAGAATAACCTATTCATCTCTGTAGCTTTGGGCTGTGTAGCTTGATTCTTTGTACTCGGTGGGTTCTCCATAACAGAAGATTATATGAATTCGAAACAAAATGTGCTAGCAGAGAGAGTCACATGACCCAAATGGAGTCTCCTACATGTAGGGTGAATTCAGCAATGGGATTCCTGTCTAAAATATCCCCTCGCCCAGGTAGTAGGTAAACAACATTAAGTGCCCTAGGAACTAATTGAAAGGATGTCCAAGGTCCTTGTTAGAGAGCATGTGTCTGTGAATTTCATTGTAATTAAGCTTAATGAGGCTATTACCTCCCCATGTCCACAGTGTCATATTATTGGTCAAAGGATGCCAAGGCTGATGTAATTTTGTTCAATTTGAATCAATGTTACTCTTTTCTTAGTAAAAAATTTCATTAAGGTCAGAAACATAACAGGAAGGACCAGAAAGGTAGGAAAAGAGTTGTTTTTTTCCCTTTCAACTTTTTTTTTTCTTTTTTCCAAATACCCATTTATGGCCATTTCTGTCTACATTTCTCATAAAACGAGGTCATTCATCACTCTTACTTATTAAAACCCTGGGTTACAATATAACTTCTGAGCCCAACATCTTTACATATTTCAGAGACAAAAATGAGATACTTGTCTGAGCTATAAATGGCAGGAATGCATTGGTTAAGAACATAGGAGCATAAGTTTTGTTCAGCTTGATGAGCTGATTTTGAATGTTAGCTCTAGATGAAAAGTTCAGGCAAGCTATTTAACCTCTCAGAGCCTTTATTTTTTCATTTTTGGAATGTTGCAATTAATGCCTAAGTCAATAGAATTGTGCTAACAAATATAGTTATTAGAAAGGTATCTATGCAAAGCTTTAAAATAGTAGTTATATAAATGAACTGCAATCAGACACAAAAAAGGGAGTACGGGGCCAGGCAATTGGCTCAGTTGGTTAAGAGCTTGCTCAAGAGTGCGAGCTGAGCTCTGAGCAACAGCAGTTTGATGCCAGCCTGAGCTGAGTTGCCGTTGAGCTGCCAACAGGTGGCAGGATGGCTCAGCTAAACAAACAAACAAACAAACAAACAAACAAAGGGGGTACCATTCCTCAGTAAGAAAATACTTAATTGTAGTTTCTCCTAGGCAATAGATATTTTCAGCAGAAAAAAATAAATGGGGTAAGCAGGACAATCACCATATATTTTGGACAAAGGTTAACTGTCTTATAAAATTCTCAGAGTTAGGAAAATAAAAAGCTTGGAAATAATAATGAAGATCCTAAAAGGACTCCTTAGGTTTGATGTAACATACCCTTTTTCATGTGCAAGGCAAGTACATGCATTACCCTGAAAATCTATAAATGTAGAAAATGTGCATAAAATTGTTAAGCAATATAGAAATAAAAAATTAGTGACCAAAACTTCTTGGGATACTTGCCATCAAATCATCAACTATGTGATCTCACGCCTTGATTCCAAATAGGAGATAAAGATTTTATGTTTGATTGATGTATTGCATGATTGACACATTCAATTCAGCAAACATTTACTGAGCACTTACTCTATGTCGATTCCTCAATTGTGAAGAAAACACAGGTGTTCCTTGCCATCATGCAGCTCTCAGTCTACAGGGAGAAAGAGACAATAAACAGGTAAGCACATAAATAAATCTATAAAAACTAATACATGACATGAGCTCAAGAATCAGTATTTAGTGACAGAGAGAATGACAGCTGTGGTGGGGTATATTGCTATTTATATAGAGAATGTTTTATATAATGTTACTCTGCACTGGTTAATTTATTCTGTCTCTATTCAATATGAATGATAAACGCCTTAAACTCTCAAAATTTACCTAAGCTATGTAGTTTTCTAATCATTCATCTTCATAAAAAGAAATGAGCACTCTTCAACCCAACTTTTCAAATACTTATTTTTTTTATAGCCACTAAATTAAAATTCAGTGTACCGAGAACCCTCAGCCTTCTTTCACTGTACATGATTGAAGTTCCATCTGTCACTTTAGACTGCCATTGATTTCATTTTAAATCCTCACATAATGACTAGATGCCAAAATCTTCTTTTAGCTGACTAATAACACTTAAAATAAAATGTTAGAAGTAACGATTTGAAACTAATTTATTTATGTGTGTTTTTTTTTAAAATTCTGTTTGATCCTTTACTGGAACTAAAACAAGAAAATCAGGAACAATAATAAAACCTAGGTCTCAGGAATTGATACTGACAAATCTATTTGCTGATCAGTACCCCTCACCACTGCATAAGACGGCAATTTATAGCTGCTTTATAGACTCTCTAAGCTGGTCCATTACTGTCACATGATACCCTGCCTGCCTGCCCCCATGCACATTTCTATAAAGACAGATCATTACTTCAATATTATGCTTACTGTATATATCCCTATTTGGCCCCAAAAGATGACTGGTTAGTCAATGACGGATAAGATTCCTCAAGGGGGAACAACCTAAGCCAGACACAGTCGCGTGGGTTCCAGTGGGTGCCATAGGAGGAATCACAAGTTGACAGAAATAGGGCGCAGACCCTTTGTTTCAGGTTCTGGCAGCCTGCTTGTGAAATGACCTATTGATGTGATAATATCTGTCCTCCATGTATCCTTATCAGTTAGCCTTGGCAGAGGAAGCTTCTGTCTCTTAAGAGGTGTATGACAATAACCTCTTGGGACTTCCGATAATGGCAGCTTGCAGACCTGGATGATTTGGCCCTGAGCTATGTTTTCTGGTATGAGACACACAGACTGCGGAAAGATACATTGATCTTTTATTATTTGTGAGATAATAAAAGGAGCAATCAGGCCTGATTCGGTGCTCAGTCTACAAGGCTGCGGTCCCTGGCCCGAACTGCATTTTTCTCTTATTTGTGTCTCTCTCTTTTTCTTTCGTAACCTTTCACCGTCCCTTCTCCATTCCCACTGCTCTGTTGTGCAGGATGCAACACATTACCTTGTGGTAAATCAAGCTCTGAATTACTGATTTTATTTGCCAGGATCTTTATTATCACTACCACATTGTTTGTCAAAATTTATGTAAAGTGCAAAAATGTGAAGGCCAAATGAAAGACAATGAGACTATTAGATTATAACTTTGATCTCCTTCTACACTTAGTTCTATTCGTGCTGAAAAGCTCAATGAATCAGTTGATTATGTACTAAATAATTATTGTCCCCACCTCCTCCTTCTTTCTCTGGTCATTTTTTGCTAATTAGAAGAATTTAATTTCTTTTATTTCCTGTTTTGAGCATTCATTCCTTTCTACACCAGAAAGCTGAAGTAATATTAGGCAGGATGGGTTTCCTTCTCTTAATTATCCATCATCCCTCCCTCAATAAGGGCCAAGGGTGTGATTGATTGTTTTCCTGTCTGTTGCTTTGTGGCTGTCTGCGATTCATGAGTTGGCCTTTTTGATTGTACATATTCCTGATGGTTTCTGTCCAAGTTGTTCATTTATATTCAATTCAGAGTTGAAGCTTTGTAAGGAGTAAAGAATTTTGTTACAAGAAGAATCTTTAAGGCTTCTGAAAGACTTCTTCTAAAGTAGTCAAATCCAGTTTAGCATTCAATTGCTCTAACTTTTAAGGTTAAAGCCCCATTTCTCACAGGCATGACTTTGAATGCCACCACAGAACGCACTGGGCCTGAGAAGTAGCAAGCGACTGATGATGCTATTGATTTTAGCTTTGGTTGGGTTTCTATATGGAGCTTTACAATTCTCATCAAGTGTAAAAAAGAAACCAAAATAAACTTCCTAGAGCAGCAATAAAAATTAAACAGTATTTTTAATAAAGCACACCAACCACTGACACTTTCTATCCACTATGTTAATAATATACAAATGGGTTAGATTTCCTGGAACCTCAAATTAGTGATATACACATGATGAACAGGTATTTTCAATTTATATTTCATGCAGCTTCAAAAGTATTATTTTGTATGATATTTTGTTATTATATTTATTATTGTTTACCATCCAACTGTACCCAAAAGACAGGTGCCTAAGATGGTACAGAAAGATCTATGTTTATTATTTTATGATCATAATAAATGTCTGAAGTACTTTCATCATAAAATGCTTAAAAAGGTAAATACTTTAAAAAAGTAAGTTATGAATCTGTTTTTGGTCTTACATACTGTTAATTTATTTCAGGTATCTATAGATTCCAGGAACATTATGTACATGAAGTAGTATTTTTACTTAGTCCATATTTTATTATTTTAGATTAAGTTTACATTTTGAATGTATACAATCATATAAAAATCAAAGCAATATAAAAGGTATACAAGAAGTCTTGTTCTAATCTTTGTCTTGTTCTATCACTACTCTCTGTGTAATCATTTTTAGTTTCTCGTTTACTTCCCAGTGTTTCTTTATGCAAATTCTAGTAAATAGCAAATATTTTCTTCCTTTTGTAATATACTCTTCTAATTTTTTTTTAACTGAAAGATATATGAGTATTCTACAGATCATTAAATACCAGGACGGAGAGCACTTCCTCAGTTTTAAAAAAGCTGCATACTTTGATGCGTAGTTGTATCCTAAATTTTAGTTTGCTTTCAAACTCTAGAAAATGCAAAGATGCTGCAATGAAAAAAAAAGCCACATGATTAACCTTATATATTTGTTACTTTACACACATTCAGGTGTAGCTATAGTAGGGGTTGGCAAACAGCAGTTCCCTAGCCACATGGGGCTTTTTGGGTACTGCAGGGGACCAGCCTCCACTGACCAGGGTTTCCCTCAGGTGGAGACGGTGTCGGAGAGGGAGGAAAATAAGGGAGACAGTGGAGACACCGGGGGAGTTAAAGAGAAAAGGAAAAAAGTGTCACACTTTATTGCAAGAGCATGTTCATTTTATAGGGATACTTGACCATTGTCTCAATCACACGCGTTTTGTGGTTTCTAGTTCCCAGGATTTACTCAGTCTTTACTTATCTCTACATATTGCCTAAAGAGTGGTTACCATGACTATCTAGCCATTATTCCAAATTCCAGCAGATAGACTCACAGGGCTATACTAAAAGGACTAGGAGTGGCTGTGTTTAGGGTAAAACCATCTAAAATCTATTCCTCTGTAAATACAATACTTAACATCTTTGTCCTAGGAGGGCTACATCTGTTTCTCAGTCAAAGCTTCAGTATCTGTTAAAGAATTTAAACAAAGTTGTTAATTAACATACCCTATGGTCAGGGAGGAGCTGCCTCTTATGGGAACTCTCATGGCCTGAAGACCTTTAATCTTCAAGGAGACCATTCACAGCAGGGCCCTTAGGCCACAGGCAGGCTTCTTGGCCTTTGTTGTCAGAGGTCTGTGCCTCAGTTTCCAAGGGGTTTGAGTCCCCAATATCTCAGTTCAAGGGTCCCCTTGGGTTGTAGCCTGTTTTAGGGAGTTTCCTTCTCTTTAGGAAATCTTGCCCCGTCTCTGGCTTACACAACCAGCTATCATCAGGGTACCACAAGAACTTGTCACAAATGCAGTGAATATATTGTCTCCTATAGGAGGAAAGGCACATGGATTCATAGAGGCAGGAGACATTACATGACCAACCCTAAGGCAGCACTCCTAATATCCAGTGCTGAGCAGGGCAATGTGACCTTGTCAGATGTTGGCTCCCGGCAGGGTACATTCCATCTCAAAACTTTGCTGACCCCTAGAAGAGACAATCCTGTCCCTCACAACAATTTAAAAATTATTCAAGAGCCATAAATATATTTCTACATAATCACCATTATGTGAATAATATCCTATAAAAATGTTATAAATGAAACTATGATAGTTTTATTTTCATTTTCAATTTTACTTCAGAGTCAGAGTTTGCGAGACACAATTTGCTGACTCCTGGCGGCTCTTCCATCTCAAAAGCTTGCCGACCCCTGATCTATAGGATTCTCCAAAGGGGGATGGCAGAATTAAAGGATGATGCACCTGTCATCTCAAGAGGTGTTTCCAAATTTTCCTACATAGAAAGTTGCTTCACCCTCACCTTCTAAACAGCAGTTTATGAGAGAAACTTTTCTCTGTTGTTCTGTCAACAGACTTTGTGGTCATTCTTTTGAACTTTTACATTTTTCATATGTGGAATGAAGTCAAGCATCTTTTCATCTGTTGAAGGACCATTATATCTCTTTTTATGTGAATTATGTATATATTTTGTTCTTTTATCTAATGAGCTACTGGTCTTCTTATTGAATTTTTGGAGATCTCCATACATAGGCATATTAATAGTTTTTTGTGACATTAAACATTTTCAAAGTTTTTTATACTCTCTTTTTAAAAGTATTTTATGGTTGATTCTGTCAGTTTATAATTTTAGAGTTTCAGGCCATAATTAGAAAATCCTTCCCTACTGCAAGGGTATAAAATAATCCACTCATTTTCTTCAAACTGAGGCATGGTTTTAATTTTTACACTTAAAACTCTTACTAATTTGAAGTTTATAGATGTCTTGAAATATAGATCTAAATTTTCTAACCCAGTTGGCCACAAATCATTTATTCACAAGTTCATATTAACTTGACACATTTGAGATATTGCCCTTTTTATATACAAAATTTTCCGTATGTATTCAGGTTATTTCCAGTCTTTCTCTTCTGTTCCTTTGGTTTATATATGTATTAATGCATCTATATTATACTGTTTTAATTATTGGGATTTATTTTTCAGAGTTTTCCTGAATACTCTTACTTAGTTAATTTTGGTGAATACCTTAGAATTTACAAAAATAATTTTAGAAGCCAGCCTTCTGTTTAAATCTAATTATTAACACATTGCTATCTATGTTATAGATTTTCTTATTCTAAAGTCAGGCTTTCATTTTCCTGGATGTTCTTCAATATTTCCAAATTTGGTGACTAAGACACTAGTATCTTAAAGCTGTGTTTTACTTGTGAAAAATAACTTTGTCTCTGTCCTTCTGATTATGTGACTTGGCAGCTAAAAATCTTCAATGACTCTTTGTAGTATTTGGAGTCCAAACTACATCAGCTGTCATGTAAAGACCTCCCAAACTCTCCAGCCTCATAACACGCTGTGCACCCTTTCTCTACCCATAGGGATTTATTTGCAATTTTGAAACAATGTCTTATCTCTTACAACAGGACATTGGCTAAAAACGCCCTTTCCCATTACTCTTCATGGGTCTGTCTCTAGCCCTTTTTGGAGTGCTCTGTCAAGGCTTTAGTTCTGCAGAGGTTTCTCTTCCTCTCCCTGTCTGACCCAGGGACCCCTTTCTCTGTGCTCCCTCAGCTTGCAGAGCACATCTCACATAGAGCTCTCATCAAAGTTTGACGAAAATGATTATTTTAAAGCCTTCACCATGTTTTTGAGTGTAGGATTTTTGTCTGAATGTACGCACATTCTCATGAGACTTAGTAAATGTCAAAATAATCATTAAATGCCTATTGAATTAATTAATATAATCCTTGCAATAGGTAAGGCATGATTTTACTTTTCTTTTAA
Source organism: Aselliscus stoliczkanus (assembly GCA_033961575.1). Classification (NCBI taxonomy): domain Eukaryota; kingdom Metazoa; phylum Chordata; class Mammalia; order Chiroptera; family Hipposideridae; genus Aselliscus; species Aselliscus stoliczkanus. Next base: position 65,424,038 of record CM066730.1, on the reverse strand, counting down.
TTAGAAGCTCAGATATCGAGCTCATACCCAAAATTTCATTATGTTGATGGTAGACTGGAGACAGTCCCTAAGATCCTTGGCAGGGAGCCTAGTTTCTTTCCATATAACACAGTAGATGGTTTGTGCAAATCCTCCACCAAGACTGAGCGTGGGTGGCTACATGGAAGTGTGTTCAACACACGGTGTGAAGAACAACACTAGGTTATGTCTGTGCACTTACAGAGCAGTGTTAGCTTGAAAGACCTTTTCTTTTTTTCGAGAGCAGTATCACTGGCCCTCATATGTGGGACCCGAATCAGGGCCGCTGGCGTCCCAAGCCAGCTCTTAACCACCCACCGCACCACTCAGCCAGCCCTAAAGCCCTTTTCTTCATGTGTGATTATAACTTACTTGATTATATAGATGGATTAAAATAAGTTAGCCATATAAAATATAAGGCCATGTGGTTAATAATGCCGAAGCATACGAGTATATAATCAGAGATTAAATCTTTTTCTGAGAAGTATAAATTCCTTTTCACAGGTCAAACAAAAATACTTCTAGTAGTAAATTAAGAGAAGCTAAGATTATGTGTCTAAGGCTAAATATAAAACCTGAGTCATAAAGCATAAAGGAAAAATATGATAGATTTGACTACATGAAATACAACTTCTGTATATCAAAAACAATACAATTTTGCCTTGCAATCTAGAGAAAAATTTCTTATAAGATATGACAAAAGGTAAACATATTTATATAACTCATATTAATATGAAAATTATTTTTTAAATCCATATTGATAACATTATGGGCATAGAATATTCCCAGATAATTTATGAATGAATAATTGCACCAGTAATCTAAGAAACAGACAACAAAATTGTGTGCACTATAGGTTAAAGATATACACAGAATCCAAAGAAATGGCTCCTTTTTTCTTTATAACTCATTTAACTTTCTTAATCCTCCAATTCTGAGTGGTGGGAAGATGTTAACTTTACAGTTAATAATATTGCCAGTTTTTCTAATGTAAATTGTCTTAAGCCTTTCGCAAAAAGTGTAACTGCTCCCTGTTCCTAGATGTCTTTTTTCTGTAGCCTTTTCTCACTTTAATTAATCCATCCTTCAGATAGATGCTGGCTTGATTGTCAGTTCTTCAGGGAAACATATATTGTCCCTTAACTAAGTAAAGCCTCTCTGTTAAATGTTCTTATACAGCTTTACTCTGTTCTCACAGTAAATAGTAGAGTAGGATTATTAATTACCCTTCCCTTCCATTACTCTGTTTCCATCTGCAGCACTGACACTGTGGCTATTTTCCTCACCCACTCGCCCTAGTGCTCAGCATGTACCTGGTACAGGGCTGGCATCCGTTAAACATTATTAAATGAACAAACAAACAAGAGCCCTTGAGCAGTTGAAGCATAAGTTGGTATGAAATTGTTGAAAATAAAAGTAAGTAATTTTGACCTACCACTCATTCATCGTAATTTATTCCCAGCTGTATAAGATGTAATATTCAACAAGCGTTATCGATGACAGTGAAAGTTAGGAACCATCTAAAGGTTCAACAACAGGGAATTGTTAAAATAAATTATTACACTTTAATAGAACACTCTATAAATTACTCTTTAAAATGCCATAAGAGAATAGTTATATACATGCGAAGATTATCACTACAAAGTCCTAAATAAAAGCAGTTTTTTGTACATGATGCTTCCATTTTTTTTTAAAGATATACACACATACACACACACACACACACACACAAATATTTTCAAAACTATTATGTCTAGATGAATTCTACCTTTTGTGCATTTTTATGTTTATTTCCTGCATTGAGCATGTATTCATTTTTTAACAATATGTTTATATTGAAAGGAGAAATAAAAAAATAGTAATTCTGATGACTAAAAAATTATTATATTTTTAAATTGTACTACTCTTTAAAACTTGATATGTCAGCATTGTATGATAAAAATAGCCAGGCAAAACTTGGCACCATAAGAGGGAAAAAATGTCATTCTGTTTTAGAATCACAGCATTTGGTATATCTTGCTAAAATTTCAGAAATTTTATATGTATATATATATATATATATATATATATATATATATATATATATATGGATTAGCTAAGGCAATAAATTTGTAGAAAACAATCTAAAAGATTAAAAATCTTCCTCTAGTACAAAAGTTACATCAGTCAATGCTTCAGTACTAGACAAACCAGGTTTTGTGTCAAGGCTGGATTAAAGAACTTGGAGTTCACCTTCTTCCAGTGAGGTGGTGCCTATCTGAGTCAGCTGGCAAAGATCAGAAGGATGAGTGACCATCAGTTCACTGATCTTGATGAAAGCACCTTAAGGCTTGCCCAACTCTTTCTGAGTTTGTCACTGTTCCTGCTGAGGCCCTCTTCTCTGCTGCCTGGCTTAATGGATGACTGCCGCTCTGATGTGCATGCCAGGAACTGTGGCCCTGAGGTATATATAGCTCAGAAGGTGTGGGGTTGATTACTTGTAGGAGTCTGACTGTAGGATGTCTTCCCAATTCATTGAAAATCAAGGCCCATATCCTTATTAAGCAAACCAACTGTAAGTCACCTTGTCACCTCAATCTATTTTTAGATCTATGATAACAGGAAATAAAAGCAAAATTAAAATTTGCTTTTTTGATATATCTGTGAGGCAAGAAATTGGAGTGAGGGGAAAGGGAAGACAATCAGTGTTTTGAGAGATGTTGGAGAGGAATTTAGAAACTGTGGGCTAGAAGTTATCTCATATACAAACTGTCTACATGCTGTTGGGTTAATCACATAAATGGCCTGGATCTCATTTCCTTTCAAGTAAATCATGGATTATGTAATCTTAAATGTCTCTTTCATTTTCTGAGTCTTATAACATATGGTTTAATTTGTGGATATATTAATCATTATTTTAATAATATGTATTTGTGGCTAGTTGTGCTACCATCCTGTCTCAACGATTCTAATTCTAAAAGAAAGAAAATAATCTCTCAAGCTCTAATTTTAGCAACAATTTATTGGTAATACTTATAATGAACAAACACAACATTTTTTCATTTAATTTTTTATCTTTTTGCAATAAGGAAGCATGGATCTCCAAATTCTTAATTATGAAAAGAAAAGTTATTGAATTGACTAAGATATTAGAGGTTGAATGAGAAGGATTTACAAAATGGTTGTCAGGGGCTGGGAAGTGGGAAAATGGGTGTTGTTGGTTAAGGGGTACAGGCTTTCATTGATCAAATTAATACTTCTGGGGATTTAACGTACGGCATGGTAATTATAGTTAACAATACTGTGTTGTGTGCTTGAAATTTGCTGTGGTCATTGGTAAGTGTTCTCACCACACACACACACACACACACACACACACACACACACACGGTGGTAATTATGTGAAGTGACAAATGTGTCAATTAACTTGATTGTGATAAGCATTTCATAATACATACATATAGATATTAAATCATAACATTCTACACCTTTAAAAAAATCATATTGTATAACCTAAATTTATACGATTTTTGTCAGTCATCAAAGTTGGGGAACTCAATAAAGTTGGGGAAAAATAAGAGAAAGTCCAAGATCTAAAGGCACCATTTGATTTCAGGTTAATGATGTCATCAACTTATAAATCACCAGAGTGAAACCTATGTCTGAAATAATTGAAGCAAAATAAAATAGTCATTATATCCATTGTACTATTATGTAGAAGTGAGAGTGTCGAGCAAACAATAATACAGAGGGAGCCAAAAAAATGTATACACATTTTAAGAAAGTAAAAACCTGTATTAAAATTATAATACTCAATATATACCAATAACAAAGTCACTTTTGACTTCTGCAATTACAAGAGGTGCTCAAAGTGGTTACCATCAGTGTCCAGACACTTCTGATAATGACAAACTACTGCTTGAGCAGCATTAACCAGAGTTTCCACTTGTATACATGTTTTTGGCACCCTCGGTATAGACTGTCTTATACTCTGTAAAATCATAAAAAACAATACGGCTTCAGAAACCAAGAAGAAAGACATAGAAGACCAATGATGAATGCATTTGCTCAGATGCCATCTTGACCACAGCCAGTAATCTTCTGTCTTACTCTGTTATGACCCATTAACCTTCCAAAAGTCTGAAGGTTTAATGATAAGAAGTGACAACCTCTGCCTAGAGGGTCTGTCAAGTGAAAAATAAAAATATTTCCCAGAAATAAAAATACTTCTAAGTTTAGAATTTCTCTCAAATTCCTGGCCCTGAAGCAGCATCACATGGAGGAAAGGACATAAACATTTGAAATAGAAAGTCCTGAATTTAAGTAACTATTCTGGTGTTTATCGGACAACTAAATCTGAAACAACTTCCTCCATGTAATCCCACTACAGGGGTAATCCCATGACATAGGATTGCTGAAGGAATACATAAGATATTATTGCAGGAATACATAAGATAAAAATGCTTGGCATTTATTATTTCCTTCGTAATTTTAGTTCTTTTTCTTGCTTTATCAATTCTGTTATAGAGCTAAATGATGATGATGATGATGATGATGATATGGATAGATAGATAGATAGATAGATAGATAGATAGATAGATAGATAGATCAATCGATAGAAGATTGGTAAGCAATCTTGCTCTGAAGCCCTGGCAGAAATCAAAGTAACTGCTTCTTGTATCCATTTTTATTTCATTTTTTTTTTTAGGGCGGTGTCACTGGCCCTCTTATGTGGGACCGAACCGGGGCCACATTTTTATTTCTTTAAAAAATCTTATTTGTTTTCAGTTATATAACTCTACATCTAATAAAATGCAATTTACACAGATCATGATTTGTTTCCTCTTTGGATCCATCTTGCAATGAAATAAAAAGTGGGATACAAGTGATTGTGGTGGATTAGACTATAAATGGAAGCACTGGGAATACATAGGGGAGTTAAATTGTTATTTAAATTTAACCTGGCACTTACATGGCAGTCCTAGAATAATATTGAAAGTTTCAGAGAACTAGTAATCACATGGCTCTCCAACTAAGTGAGGGTGATTTCAATAGGACTGGGAACTGGACAATGAGATAATCAGTTGTTGTTAAGCAACATTCAGTACTGACAATTCTCATTTCCTTTTACATTTGTGCAGTTAAACTTCTTGTAGGGAAGGCAGGCATCCATTGTTCCTGAGTTATCAGAGCCATTACACAAGATATGCTGAGAATAACCCTCACAATGCAGTGCTAAAGATGACAGAGGCAGAACACTTTACCTGGAGAATCTGAAGACCCAAGATTTGCTATCTAGTATATGCTCAGTTTCATGAATTTCCTGGGGCTTTTCCCCCTATTGGCTATTTTAAATGTTTGCTATGTGAACAGTAGGAGGAGACAGAGATTTCTTCTACTTTATTCTTAGGGATGAGTGTTCTATTTAGAAATGATGAGGTGAGATGCCTCCTTTGTGACACTGTTAGCCTTCCTGTCACTTCTGCTTAGCATCTCACTTGGCCTGACTGCCTAGAAGGTAAACTGGGAAGAAGCCATAGCTTGTTAGATGGCGAAGGTGTGAATGTAGATGGGGTTGTGCCATCTTAGACACTCCAGATAACTTAAACTTCTCTAGTGACAATGGATTTCTGTTGTAATTCATCATTGCCCTTTTGCCTTATCTTCCTGCTTATTAAAATGGATTTGGGTTCCACCAACCCAGAAAAGACTTCTGAGAGTGGGAATCGTAAATCATTATGGCTTTCTAACTAATAGACTTGCAAATCCTAGAGGGCGGTCCTGGAAAGATTTTGGTTCCAGGACTATGGCAGCAAAAAGGATGTCTCTCTTTCTTACATTATCTATGTTTTACTGGCATAAATTAGTGGTAGGTTTGGGGCCACACTTTAGGTTATGTGACATAGATTTTACTTCAGTTTAGGTATTGTGGTCTGAAGAATACCTCAGTATTGGCAAACATGAGCCATCAACTAAAGGTAAGTGAAACTCCCTTCTTTGGTTTATTACATATGAATTAAGAACAATAATTTCTGAATCATGTTTTTAATTGAGCTTCCAATGTGATATAGAAAAGAAAACGCTTTTAGAGATATGATTCCAATTGGGACCCAAGAAATGTGTATGCTGTAGATAAGCCAACCCATTCTCAGCCTCCCTGTCACCATTGTGAAGAGTGAAAACTGGGTGCCCGAACCCTAGGTCATCTTGGCAAGACCTACTCTGTTTCCCAACCATCCAGTACTCATAGATTTGCAACCGTTAACTGCATCAAGTCCATCAGGATTATTCACTTTATGTCCTTTATCCCCGTTTAGATCATTCACCTTAAAATTCTTAAGCATCTAAGATTACCCTTCACTCCTAGATTCTAGTCCTTATAAAGCTCAATGGGGCCACATTTACCCCTACCTTTTCCCACTTACTCTGCATCCCCTAGGATCCTTGCTGTTTTATTTTTCTCCAGCACAAATATAGCTTTTTAAAATCTGTTTGTCTGTTTTCCCCACTAAAATGTAAGCTCCATATAAATGAAAGGGTTTGGCTGCCTTGTTCACTGCTGTTTCCCAAGTACAAAGAATATAACATGGCAGAGAGTATATAATTCATAAACATTTTTGAATAGATGCAAGAATGGAATTACTAAAACTGTAAATGTTATTAATAAGATATATTTAGGAAGTATTTTGAGCATTTGACATACTATATATAACATTGAAATAGATCTAAAATCAATATCTCAAGGTAACAAAATAAACTAATATGTATATTTCAGTAAATCAGGGATATGTGATATTGAGCAATTATAAATTCTGAGAATGATGAATTCTGAGAGCCTAGGGTTTTCCGCGTCCTATGAAGTATAAAATAAGTTCCTATATTCAAGTACTTCAAAGCACTGTTTAGCAAATGAGGCTTGTACATAGATAATTAAAATTCAAAGTAGGAATTGGACCCAAAGAGAGCAATAGATATAATTACTTGAGTTGTAAGAGGAGACTCTTAAGGTAATTATGATTTGGTGTTCACAAATACTCCAGAATTAGGCAGCAAACACTCTTTCTTTTAATGTGTTATGATTGAATAATTTAATATTTTAGTTTTATATTTTAAGCCTCATGGTCTTAAGTACTTTGAAACTAATAGAATCCAGAAACATGCTTGGTGATGGCTTACGTCAGTGGCTCTCAAACTTGAATGTGCATTGGAATCAACTGAAATGCAGATTCTTATTCAGTAGATCTGGGGTAAGACCTGAACCTCTACATTTCTAATGAACTCTCTGGAAATACTGGTAAAGCTACCAGGCCATGGACCAAACTTTGAACAGCAAGGTCCTGAAATGCACCAGATTCATTAAGTAATGATCATTATAGCATTTATAAAATAAACCATCGCAAAAGTTGATTGAACTTTATTTTGTAATTTGAAAACTGACACCTACGGCATGCTTGAATGCATTTTCACTAGTATTACAGTGAGGCTGCAGTTTCCTTGTGCGGCTCAGAAAGCTCTTAACTGTGATTTAGGATGAGAGCATGGGAAGATTACAAATCTTGCCTGCCACAGTGCTTCCTTATAGATTCATTATCTTGAAATAATACTTCTTAGGTATCCAAAGCTTCCCTTGCAAGACTGGGAATTGTACAAAAGAGAATTTCCCAGAACCACTTATCTCTCTTCCAAGATCTAGCTGAACTGCCCCTACACAAGATATTCAATTATAAAACCTGATAATATTTTTATATGACCCTAAGGTCGTTTGAAACAACCTTAAGAGTCTTATTAAGGGTTTAGAAAAATTTCAAAGCTGAGTTCTTTGGGAAGTCTCATTTTCAAGTTGTTCTTTTATCAAATCCCTGCTAGTGAAGTCACTGCAGACTGAAAGCAGCCAAAATGCAAATATGAATAAAGGTCTTTTTAATTCCATTTACAATAGATAATATGCACCTAGGCCAGAAACAAAGAGTCAGTGCAGATACAGTATAAGATAATTAACTATCTCTCTCACAAACCCATCTTTTAACAGAAGTTTCAAGTATACGCTTGGTCACAATTTATATGGAAAATCTATAGCATTGAAAACAAATATATGACTTTTATGGGGGCAACTTACTGTACATGAGGTCTCAGAAAGAAACTCCAGAAAATTTCATCTATCTATCTATCTATCTATCTATCTATCTATCTATCTATCTGGAGCTGTGCAAAAAATGTACACAAGTGGGCACTTTGGTCAACATTGCTCAAGCAGTACTTTGCTGTAATCAGAAGTGTCTGGACGCTGATGGTAACCACTTTGAGCACCGCTTTTGTGCAGAAGTCAAACATGACTTTTGTGCAGAAGTCAAACATGACTTGTATTATCATCTTTTGTTATTGGTATATATTATTACAATTTTAATACAGTTTTTTTTTCCTTTCTTAAAATGTGTATACAATTTTTGGCACCCTCTGTGTGTATACATATATCAGAGGAGTTGATATATAAGCTGGGAAAGTACTACCTAATGCGAGTTTTCATGCACAAATCTTTCTAAGGGGAATGCATCATTTCTGCTAAACCTACAGGTCTGAAAGACCTGGGCATTTAAGGGGAATGGTAAGCAGTTTGCTGCAGAGGAGAAAACTCTATATGGATGGAGAAGGAGAAGCAAGGGATGCTGAACAGGGAGTTTGGAGTCTAGTTATAGACTCTTGTGTGCTTTATTTATTAAAGATTTGAGGATTTAACTTATAGTCAAAGGAGAATCAAGACAACATATTTTTATAAATATTGTCAACTAGAAAGCTAACTCTAGTGGAAGCAGAGAGGATGAACTAGCTAGAGAATATCTTGAGGCCTGCTATCATCTAGGAGCATATTCACTATAAGAAAGATGCTGAAAGCCCAGACGGATGTATTAGCAGTGGAAATACAGGGAAAACAGAGTGTGTGTGTTTGTGTGTTTCTGTGTGTATGTATAGATGGAGATTATATCTATATCTATATCTGTATCATCATCTATATCTATATCATCATCTATATCTATATCTATCTAGATATATAGCGAGAGATTCTTTGGGTAATCAGATATGTGTTGTACCTCATAGGGTTGTCTATAAATAATAAAAGCTTATAAATGGTGATAAGCTTCTAACATAATGATGAAAATTATTGATGTGCATGTAAATCAATAAGATCTCTACTTACATGATGTAATTTTGACTCTGACTTGTCAGAGTCAATATCTTTTTCATTAAGAGTTTGGGAGAGGGCCGGCTGAGTGGCTTGGTCGTTAAGCACTGGCTTGGGAAGCCAGAAGCCCCGGTTCGGGTCCCACATATGAGGGCGAGTGACAGAGCCCTCAAAATAAATAAATAAATAAATGAATAAATAAATAAATAAATAAATAGATAAAGTCTTTAAAAAAAAAAGCAGTTTGGGAGAGATTTGTTAGGAACATGGTTTTGCCTTCTGTATTTTTATGGAATCTTTTAACATAGCCATGGCTAAATATACCCCTTTGGTATAAGGATTATTTTGCATTGAAGACACTTGAAAAATAGCAGATGCAAGAAGAGAATTCCAATCTCCCCTTTTCTTTCTTTCTGAAAAGGGGAGATTAGAATTCCCATGTGAAAGATGCCTTCCCTGTACCAGGTGAAAAGAAACATTCTTTGATGGGGAATCAAAGTTAATAGAATTCTGTAAAAATAGCCCGTGTTAAAATAATTACCTTCCTTTAGCCTCCCCATATAGTTTTAGCTTTCCACAATTTTCTCTCTCTGTTTTACCCAATATAAAAATAAATAAAGCAAACAAATAAATATTAGAGCATATAGGTTTTGCCATTTCTTTGAGTCTTGATTCCTTACGAGGGCTCCTGTATCACATAAAACTGACATAAATGTGTATGCTGTTGTCCTATTTACCTGTCTTATGTCAGTTTAATTTTCTCAGACTCAGATAAAGTAAGCTAAGAGAGTAAAAGTAAAAATTTACCTTCCCCATGTGACAACACAATTTGGGGACTTTTTATATAGAAGAAATATTAGGACATAAGTTAACAGAGCGTCCTGTAACATCACATGCATTTTCTTACCTCTCCTGCTTTCAATATTATAAAAAAGAAATTAATATCAGGGTGTGATTTCACTATGATTTCTATTCAGCTTCATAGCTGTGAACCATAAGATTATTTTTCTCAAATATGAATATTTCATATTCACATAATCTTACAATATATGAATTATAATATTAATTTTATTATATACAAAAGCTACCTATTATTTCAAACATGTATGCTTTTAATCAGAAGAGAGTCTGGAGTTGTTGTTGAACCCTATTATGAGTAGTGACACAGCAAGTGTTGGTTTAATAGATCACACAGAACAGTGATCACATTCATATGCGGATATCACTGCTTGTAGGGAATGCTTAAATCACTCAAGGACAGTGAAAAGAGTGAGTAAAGGTTTAGCAAGATCTCAGAGAAGACGGTGATATATGCCAAGTATATGCTCTGATACATTCCAAGGCTTCTGCACGGTTGCAAAGCTGATGAATGTAATGTTCTACAGGCACACACATACACTCATGACCCCATCCTTATGCAGAAAACACCAGTTGTTGCTCTTTCTAATATAGTTTTCTTTTGTTTTCTTCCAATTTGCTGAAAATGTAGACTAAAACAGTAGATTGATAAACTACTTTTGTTTTCTCTAGTAAACCCAGGGTAAATTTGAGCCAGAAAATTGTCTCATGCCATCATCATTTGGATATAAGTTATTTGGCTTTCGAACTCACAATTTGTTCATTGTTGAAAAGATTGTAAATAGAAAGTAGCTCTGCTAAACTCCAACACAATATTTATATTCCTCCTCTCAAATAACCAGATACATTCCCCTTTTAAATGTGTAAAGAAACATGAGGCATAAATCTCAGCTGATACTTGTTTACAGTCCTGCTATCAGGGAAAGATTAAAAAGTCAACAGGTCATGTTAGAAAGTGTGATATAAATGAAGACAAATGGGAGAGAGAGCGGGGGGGGGGGGGAAAGGAAAAGGCGGTGAGAGAGAGAGAGAGAGAGAGAGAGAGAGAGAGAGAGAGAGACCCCCAAGTGACTTATCGAATAGTTTGTTTAAAAATTTTTGCAGTCAAAAAAAAAAAAAAAATGGGCCGGCTGAGTGGCGCGGTGGTTAAGCGCTGGCCTGGGAAGCCAGCGGCCCCGGTTCGGTCCCACATACGAGGGCCAGTGACACTGCCCTCAAAAAGAAAAAAAAAAAAAAAATTTTTGCAGAAATGTCTCTGTGTGAATTTGGCTGTGAGATTTTTATATCTTTGTTACTTTATAAATGCAAAGAAACTGGGGTTTATCTCATTTTTCTCATACAACAGGGATACTTTTATTCCATTTTCTAGTCCCATTTGCAAAATAACGGCTCCTCTTGCATACCTAAGAAACTTTGAATATAAATTAGGTCATGAAGGTAGATGAGGAGGAAACACATGCTAACATTTTTCAATGTTATCACAAACTTTACTACAATTAAATGTAGGCATAGCCCAAAAATCATATTTTACCCATGCAAACCAGTTACACGATTATATTGGAAGCAGTGATATTTCCAGCTCCTTTTGTCACCTTTTAATGTTTGAATTCTAATGGATCTTGCAGAGGGAGACCTGATACATTCTGCATTCCCCACACCAAACAATCTTGAGTATTGTGTTCATATTACCGGGTTGAGTCTAATAAGGTGAATTATCATAGCCAAATTTTGTTTATGTAGCAAACTTGAAGGGAATAACAATATCCATACATGAGATAAATTTTAAAAGTGTAATCCCTTAGCTGCCGACTTTACCATTGTAAACATAAAAAACGGGAATCTTAATATACTGATTGCATTCACAGACCTTTAGCACCCTATTTCTTAAATTATGATTTGCTTGGTGCTTAGATATGTTCTCTCTCCCTGTTCGTTCTCTCTCTCTCTCTCTCTCTCTCTCTCTCTCTCTCTCTCTCTCATCCATTATTTATTTATCAATGCATTTCACATTATTTATGAATCTAAATCATTTGATTCTCATCATAGAGTATTCACATCACGAAGGGACTTTCAAATCATTAGCAAAGACATGTACTGCTAGGGTTTCCTTTCTTTTTATCTCCCTTCTGAAACATAAAAGAAAAAAATAGATATTCTATTTGATTTTTTTTCCCCTAAGTACAACTAAGAAATAACTAGAAAATTTCTTCTAAATTAACAAAACATAATAAGCCACTGAGAATTGTGCTTACATTTTGGGGAAATACTTTACTATTGAATTGGAATATTTGTGTAGAAGCAAAGTGTTACATTACATTTTCTCTACTAACAGATTCACTTATACCTGTGATTACAAGATGAAGATCTGGTGACTGAATTGGCAAGAACTAGGGGATGCCTCCAAAAGAAAGCAAATGGGAAGAGCTCTGGACAGGGAGTAAGAACTGTGTCCTCGGTGCTACCACTAATGAACAGTTTGCTTCTCAAGTCATTTTGCTCTTTTCTGCCTAAATATCACTTTTTTAACAGTGAGAGTTCAGTGACACAAATTATTTAAAAAATTTATTCAGTTGTATCAGAAGTACCCATATGAGATACTTTGGAATTGGGTTTTGTGTGTGTGCAAATTGTGTTATTTATGTCAATTCCTTAGAAAACTGAATCCATATTTTTTGTGCACACAAAAGATGAATTCAATCATTGCATGAGATTGTAGTATTTGCCTAGAGATTCTGGCCTTGCAAAGACTTAAGGTGGGGGTTTGAACAATGATTTGATTTCACAGAATCTCACAGTTTTCTGAACTACAAATTAGGGAGATTAATGTTTACTTACCTGCTAAAGTATTCGGTGGATTAGTTAACAGAGGGAGAGCACACTTTTGGAGTCCCACCGTTTCTATTCTTTTTTCTTGATCTCTTGTCTTAGATTCCTTCTATCTTTATTGTTTATCTGCCAAGCCTCCTTAGTTCACAATCTCCCATTTATTACCTTAATAATTTGGGAGGTCCAATTTACCCAGTGAATTTCCAGCGCTCTCTCTCTCTCCTGCTGTTTTATTACTATAGAAATGGAAGTTTGTTAACCTGCTTGTATATTCATTCTAAATACCTCTAATAGTTACCTCCTTTTAAGTTTATTCCTTTGTTGGTTTAAGAAGGACTCAAAAGAGATTATAGGGACAAATCTGAGTTTTACTTTAGCCTTGTTATGAACACACGTGAAATGCTGTGATAAGCTAATAATTGGAGTAAAATGAGCAATTAGAACAATCATGTATGTGGTTTGGCGACAGTCTGTTGTGGGCTAAAGAACATGCAAGGTAAATAGCAGTACAGTAAAGAGACAAAATAATCTAGTGTTCGAGATCATAGGTTCTGTGATTCTGCAGAACCTCTTTCCAAATTGGGGTATCCCTTTTTATGGGCATGGACTTGAGTAAAGGTCTTTACCTCTCCAGGTACAGGTCTTGTGTACAATATTCAGATACTAATAATTTTCTTTACATAGATGTTAGAAACATTAAATCAAACATCATATGTTCAGAATCAAGAATAATACTTAATGCATAGGAGATGCTCAATAATTTTTACCCTTTAGCATTATTATTATATTATTGTAGTAGTTGTATCCTTCCAAGAAACCTTCTATGATACGATTTAAAAAAATTGAGGCTGAAGATGGTACTCCTCACTTATAGTATCAAATGACACCCTAGGAAAGCTCAACTTTGTAAATTATCTGGGCCTCATGGGAAATAGTTTTAATGTCTAATCCAGTATATATATATAGAGAGAGAGAACCTGGAGTAGAATGCAGTATCTTAATCACTCTAGACATCTAGAAGATGTTGCTTTCAATCATACAGAACATACATTTCTGCACATTAGTTCCCTACTATGTTGTTTTGTACCCATGTATATGTTCTGACTTACCAAAAACTGAGCATGAAAAAATGTTTTATTTTTGTAAAACCATAAATAAAAAGTATTCTTTGAATAGTTGAATACATTTTAATATATTATCATTAAATTAAAAGCATGGCCATTTCAATTTAATAGCATGCAGACTCATTTATCTGACATTTAGTAGTATGTCCTGTACAATATATAGAATAATAAGTTCCAAATGGTACCTAAATATTTTTGACATACTGGTCATATTTGAAGAGGTTACAACTATTGTATCTCATATTTATTATTCAGTATGTACAATTTACCTTACTCTCTGCTGTGCTGTGCTATGCTTTCATAGCCCACTAATCTACACTGCTTTATTTATACTTCAAAAATCCAAAAAGCCCAATAAACCAAAAATTTCTACATAGTTATGCAAGCAACTCATTTGATGGAAAACTTGAAATGAAAGATGTGAGTTCCCTTGTAATCTTTATCCCTCCTGATTAGTGTAGCTCTTCATATTTTTCATGGCAACAATATAACTGGCTTTGATTGTGGAGTGCTGATGTAGATGTAATTGGGGATATTCTATTCTATAATATGCAGTATGTGCACCATTTCACTGTTCAAAAACCTGAAGGATTCTGAATCTCTGTAACATACCTTGCCCTAAGTATTTTGGATAAAGCATTTGAGACCTTTATTAAGGATCATGCTTTCATCACTAAACTGTGTAACATTAGAGAAATCACAAGTGTCATTTCTTCAAAGAAATCATTTCAAGTGCTGATTTCTTTGTTTACTTGTATGTCTGATGTTTCACTCCCCCCGAAGCCTTATTTTTTTTTTTTTTTGAACAGGAGACTCAATTCTCTTGTGTAAATTTACTAAAATAACCAAAAGTTGTCCATATTCACACCCTTCCCTGATCACCACTTGTTTAAAGTTGCCTTTCCCAGTTAACAGCACCTAGCACCTCTCCAAGAAGCTGGTTCATCTTCCCATACAACAAAATGGTCTGTCTTCTTTCTCTACTATGTCAAGATAAAAATCTCCAAAAAGCTGAAGCTACATTCCATTTCCTCGTGATGATTTGTCTTGCTCTTGCTTTTTTGGGCACAGTGGAATTCCATGTGTCAAAGGAAGTGATAGATAAAACTATGAATGATGTTTGTAGACATCATGCTTGTCATAGCATCTATCATCATCTTCTCAGGAATAAAACACTATATATTCCTTCCATCGTGAATTTCTTCCCAAGTAAATGGTGTTTGCAATGAGGACAGTTGTTATGGCAGTTATTTTTAACCTCTCTGGTATCAACCTTCTCAGACTTTTATTACTGCAGCATGAGTCACCACTGAGCCATATTTAATGTTAGGTGTTAATACAGCTCTAGAACTGGCATGACCTGCACGTAGAGTAGGCTAGGTTAGCATAGATTGCATTTGATGAATTGAACGCTGTAGATGTAAGATGAAAGCAACAGTCAGATGTGGCCAATAATAGGAAATTAGGCAAATAAATTATGGTAAACCCTTATTGATGCAGCACTCTGCAATTGTTAAGAACTACAATTGCATAAATTCAAAGATAAGAAATTATCAGAGAAATGTTAAAGTGTTTAAAAGCAATATGGAAGTATTATATAATACCAACCTCACTACCTATATAAGCATACAGAAATATATAAATTACATAAAATTTGTTTGGAAGAAAAGGCAATGGAATTATTTGTCTCTAAAATATTCGTGGTGATAGTTCCAATGAAGTTGAGTTACTAGAGATTTTACTTTCCATTTATTTGCCTTCTGCCATGTTATGCATTTTAAAATATACACATATTACAATTGTGTGTATCTACTATTCATCCATCGCAAGAAGTAGAACATCCCCCCAAATCAGAAGTCCCATACATGAGACTCACAGTTGCATTTGTCTCTTCTCTATCAGGTATCACCACTTTTCAAGAACTGTGAGCTATCAGCCTACTTGCAAAATAACAGTTAGACTGACAGTTTTGTGGATCCTGAAAGAAGACAAAAGATTCTTAGGACTGAGGAAAGGACTGCCTTGCATATGACAGAGAAGACGACATTAGCTTCATGTTTCCATTACCTCAGTTTCCTTCCCAAGTCCCATGGTAGTGATGTGGTTGCTGGTGGGAAGCTGCATGGACAGTGGGTTTGCCTTTCAATTGAATTACCAGGAGCTTAGGAAATGACAATATTTTGAAGGGATTGCTAGAAACTGTTCCAATCTTCGCTCTAGTCAGAATTTTTTTTTTTTAATTTATTTTTTTTTTTTTTTATAACTGAGCCATCCTCCCACCCGTTGGCAGCTTAACAGCAGCTCAGCTCAGGCTGGGCATCGAACTGCTGTTACTCAGAGCTCAGCTCACACTCTTGAGCAAGGTCTTAACCAAATGAGCCACTCGGCTGGCCCCAGACTTTTCTTTATTACTCTTGATAGCAAGCAAATTTGTCCTCTTTCACAGAAGGAAATACTATCGTTATGTTTCAAGGCTGATTGCTACACAAACATCCTTGAAAATATATTTCAGAACAAAAGCTGTCAACGCTTCTGCTCAGAAGATATGCAGAAACAAGAGAGACCCATACAGATTACCCTCCAAAACCACCAACTTGAATTTTTCTTAATAATTGCTCTGCTTTATTTCTACTCTTTAAACCTAATTAATGTATCTCAAAACAATACATGGTTTCCTGCTTTTGAAATGCAAGTCAATGGAGCATTCAGTACTTATTTTGATATGATGTTTTAAACCCACATTAAATTTGGAATTCATTCATACTAATATATGTAGCTATAATATCTATTATTCTTGTTGTGTAATATTCTATTGTTTGAATGTATCAGAATTTAGCCATCCATTGCATTAATTCATTTAGCTTATTTTAAATTTTCTGTTCATGTGAATATGTTGCCATGTTTTCTGGGTATGAATTAATGGCCAATTATATATGTAACTTTATTTTCTCTTTTTTCCCCTCAGTTTTCAATGCTGAAATGTAGAAGGTGGGGTAGTATGTTACTGAACACAAAATAAAAATGTATTCATTGCCTTCTAAATGTTTAGTTTCCAAATAAACACACAAAAGGATGGGCTTATCGGGTAAAGTTCAAAACTGAAATTTCATTAACCAGTGTGTTAGAAATATCTGTGACACACGTCAACTGCTCAATCTCTGTGGTAAATCAATGATAAAAATTAGCTTAAAAAGGGATGTGCACTAAACCACCTTTAAGTGTGATTTTCAGCTCTAGCCTTGTGGTTCTCTTTGAATAAAAGCATTAGAAAAAAATAAAAGCCCCTGAATTTATTGTAACCTATTAAACATTTTGATGCATATATTCCAAACCTGAGACTGTAAATGGTCTTGCTATTTGAGGCTTCTTAAAAATTGTTCTTCTGTTAAGCTATATGGAATTTTTCATGTCTAATCATTTCTTGGAACATTTACTCAGTTGTTTTCCTATTACATATTTCTCTGCCTGGTGATGTCCCTGCACATATGACTAGAAACCAGACCCTTCCTTTGCTCTACAGATCCTATAGATAAAAGATGCATCAGAAGGAAGCAATTCTTTAACTGATTACATGACAAAATATATACAAGTATGTTTATGAGTTACCCACATACACACAAATGGACTTTCTTACCTACTTCCCAGGCTCTTTGATTGTCAGGGAAATGTTGACAAATTTCATTAGCTGTGCAGGACATTAAATCTAAAATATTATTGTTGCTTACTGATTAATTTTACTTTAATAATAGAAATTTATACCAGCAGCATGTCTTTATTTCTCATTACATTGGTTAATTAAAGGAGAAAGAATAAAACTAGACTACACATGACATCACTTTTTCCTAAATGTTATATAAAAACCACTCTGTGGCAGGTGCAAATGAGCCTTCTGTGATTTTTTTTGGTCCTGATGAAATTTATGACATAATTATTATTTTTTAAAATAACTATCATATCTGTTTGATAAAATGTCCTTCATAGATACTACAAATTCTGGCAGTCCCAGCTATGGGCAATATATCAAATTGGGTGATATTTTTTTTCATCCATTCATGATTAATCACACTCTATGTCCTTTCCATGTCTAATCCTTAAGTCTTAACTGCTGCCCTCTGTCTGGACCTAGCTCTCCTGCTTTCCCACTTATCATGGCAAAACTTGTTTATGTCCCTAATTCATACTTGTATATGGCTGATTGTGTTTGGTATCATTATTATTGGAGGTATTTGCATTTAATAGAATCCTATGACCTGTGTGCCCAATATTTCCTCTTTTCACCAAAACGTCTGTACAAAAGTGTATTTCAAAGTACAATGAGCTTTCTATACTCCCTGGTCACCACTAAGAAACTGGAGGGGTAAAGTGCAGAAAAAGCATCCTGTAAAAGCATTTTCAAGCTAATTGAAATGAGAAGCACATTTCTGAGCTATTTTGTTTGAAAGACAGGAAGACTGATGATGTAGGACCCATCCAATATTTCATTGTCAGTTTCATTTGTAATGACACAAGTATACTTTATTTGTCTTCTCTCTAGGAGCAACATCATTTAGGCAAAACTTCTTTCACATTGGTAATCAGGTATTTCTCCCTGAACACTATTCCCCAAGGGGGTGATAGAGAATATGTAGCTGGATCTGTAATATTGATTAGGGAAAAAGATGAGGCAAAGTGTTGATTGATTCTTCTATACTTTTCTTTAGATAGTCACTCTCCAAAAAGACTTTAAGATTCTATTGAGCCTTCCAACTCCAGTGACAGTTTAGAAAATAGAGCTAAAACTTCTGTGCAAATTGCAATTGTTGGACAGCTGCCAATAGTACATCATAAGAAGTCTTCTGAGACTGCATTCACACTCTGCAAGAGTACCGTGATGAACTACTAATGTCTACCACTGGTACGGGATGGACACAAGGCAGTTCATGTGTAAAATAACCACTGCCTCTGATACACTACATGGGATCTAGCTTGGTAACCTACTTGGGGGACATGGCCTGTGCTCTTTATTGCTGGCAAATTTTAGCTTCTGCACAGCAAACGAAACCATTGACAAAACAAAGAGGCAAACAACCGAATGGGAGAAGATATTTGGATAAGGGGTTAATATCCAAAATATGTAAAGAACTCATACAACTAAACACTGGAAAAACAAATAATCCAATTAAGAAATGGGCGGAGGACCAGAACAGACACTTCACCCAACAAGACATACAAATGACCAACAGACATATGAAAAAATGACCAACAGATATATGAAAAAAATGCTCAACTTCACTAGCTATTAGGGAAATGTGCATCAAAACCAAAATAAGATACTGCCTCACACCTATTAGAATGGCTGTTATCAACAAGACAAATGATAACAAGTGTTGGAGAGGCTGTGGACAAAAAGAAACCCTCACTCACTATGGGTGGGAATATAAATTGGTTCAGCAGCTATGGAAAACAGTATGGAAGTTACTAAAAAAAATTAAGAATAGAATTACCATATGACCCAGCAATCCCTCTTCTGGGTATCTACTCCAAACATCTGAAAACATTTATCCATAAAGATATATGTACCTCTATGTGCATTGAAACATTATTCCCAGTGGCCAAGATATGGAAACAACCAAAGTGTCCTTTGACAGAATGATTGAATAAAGGAGATGTGGTAAATACATACATACAATGGAATACTACTCAGCCATAAAAAAAGATAAAATGGATGGATCTTGAGATTATCATGCTAAGCGAAATAAGTCAGCCAGAAAAAATCGAGAACCATATGAGTTCACTCATATGTAGGATATAAAACTGAAAGCAACAAATGAACAAGACCAACAAAGAAACACAAATTCATAGACACAGGCAATAGTTTAGTGGTTACCAGAGTGTACAGGGAGAGGAGGGTGGCAGAAGAGAGTAAAATGGGTCAAATATATGGTGATGGAAGGAGATCTGACTCTAGGTAATGAACACACAATGTAATATATAGATGATGTGTTACAGAAATGTACACTTGAAACTGATATAGTTTTACAAACAAATGTCAACCCAATAAATTTAATAAAAATTAAAAAAAAGAAATTCCATTGCTTAAATGTAATTTATTTTAATTGCATTTTTTTTGAAATGCTTGTCATTGCCAAAAATTGAATCAAGTATTCTAACTGTATATAATTTTGAAAGTGTTCTTGGAGACTAAATAACAGAAAGAGTACATAAGGATTAACTTGTTTTGTATTTGATTAAATGAATCTCGCAAAATCATAAAGTGGAAATAATAAAATCAAATATTACTTTGTTATAGCCCTGTATATCAGTGTAGCTCTTTATAGTTTTAAAGCACTTATCTACTAGATTTTTCACATTTTTTAATTCTCATAATGATCCCTTAAGAGATAGACGGGAAGTACCTTATGCAGCATGAAGCTGGATACATAGCAAATCAGCAATTGAACATGGACAAGAATTCAGGTATCCAACGTGAAAAGCAATAATATTTCTGTTGTATTACTTTAACTTCCATTATATCATGTTAAGAGAAAGAAGAATAACTAATGCAAGAGCCACTTACACGTCAAATACTACATCAGTGGCTTTATAAAAGCAATCTCCTTTAATTTTCACCTGAACACTCTGAAGTTGCTGATAATTATTTTTAAATTATGAGTTTTATGGATAAGGATATTAAAATTCAGAGAGGTTAATTCACTTGCCCAATGAAACCAACTAGTATACAGCAAAGCTAGCATGCAGCCTTAGGGTTGCCTAATGTCAAAGATCACCAGTTTTCAGGGGTATTAGGCAACCTTCCAATTGATCTATGATCAGCAAACTTCACTCCTTTCCAAAACTGTTACCTATTTATTACATCTTTCCTGGCTTCTCTTTGCAGCTTTTCTCTGCCAAGTGTGATTTATATGCTGCTGTTGACAACCTAGATAGTAATTATCCTTTGCTGGTGGCTGTGGCAGTGCTTTGCCCATGAATCACATCGTGTTCAAAACACTGTGAGGTGATAAATTTAAATTTGTAAATACCTCCATCTAAAGTCTAATGAACAAATAATAGTGGATTTTATATAATTAAAAACATTGTGGAATTTCAGTTTCACTTACTATAAAATACATCTATAACTTAGAATTAATTAAGATTATACATTTAAAGTGTCAGGCACATAGTGCATATGGCACCAAATAAGTTTTTCCCCCTTTTCTTGCCTGACATAAGATACCTACCTGTAGGGGTTCAGAGTAAAAAATTCTATGTATTGTTTGTTACTTGGGCTGTTTCTTTTTCTGTTCTGTTCTCTAAACAAAAACAAAGCTTCATCATATCATATATTACGAGGTCATTGCATAGATTCCCTTAACTATAAACAGTCTGTCTGATAAATTGGACCTTGAGATGCTTCCAAACATATTTTTAGAAAATACATACTGCTAGTGTTCTTTTCACAAAGAGAGAACATTTTTCATGTTTTGAAAACATCCAGTACAGCCTTGATGGGGGACTCATCCTAAAAGATACGAATTTTATATTTGGTTTACATCTCTAACTCAATCTTTGAGACTGTGGTTGTACAAATGTAACTGGAATGTTAACCTGGAGTTGCAATCTTGGAAAGCTGCTAAAGACCAGTTGTGCCACCTGTTTATTTACTGAAAACATTTCTTAGGGTTGTCCTTTATTTTTGGAATATGGCTTTGTTTCAACATGTTCAGAATTTTCTCAGATTTGAATGCCTTTCTAAATCAAACCTACTTCTGTTTTCCTGATGCCTTTCTGGATCAATTTAACTCAACTGGCCATTCCTTCTAAATATACACAGAGGGTGCAAAAACAATGTATATATATTTTTTGTTTGTTTGTTTGTTTGTTTGTTTGTTTGTTTTTTGAGGGCAGTGTCACTGGCCCTCATATATGGGACCCGAACCGGGGCCGCTGGCTTCCCAAACCCGTGCTTAACCACTGCGCCACTCAGCCGGCCTGTATACACATTTTAAGAAAGGAAATAACTAGTAAAAGTGTAATAATATATACCAATAACAAAGGATGAATACAAGTCATGTTTGACTTCTGCAATTACAAGAGGTGCTCAAAATGGTTACCATCAGCGTCCAGGCACTTCTGATTATGGCAAACTACTGCTTGAATAACAATGACCAAAATGTTCACTTGTATTCATTTTTTTTTGGCACTGTCGGTATTTAGTAATCTGTACCAAACCTTGTACTACTTAGTTCTTTCTAATTACTACATGAAAGTTACCTCCTCACTCTAACTAGACATATATGTTTTGGGTGTTCTGTAAATTTCAAAGCTAAGCCTAGTATTAGAACCATGACAAGGCACTTGTGACATATTTGTTTTATGGTAATTAAACTAGAATCATTGGGGGAAATTACTATGCAAGGGGGATTTTCCTCTCTAGCATGTGCTATTTAGCTCCACCTTGATCAAGAACAAAAAGTTAATTTTATCTTTTATACCAGTTATTATCAACTACCGGTAAATGGCTATGCTGGATAGTTTTAGAGACTCCATCAGGGTTCAGTAAGCAGTGCCATGATTAATGAGCAAGCCCTTCCATAAACACAGAAAATGGAGGTAGGGTAAGGGATGGAACACATGGGTACCATTTTGCTATCATTATTACCATTTCTTTTTTAGTTTCTGAGTTATTTTCATATTTTTTCATATCAGTTTTTATACAGGGGAGTTTAAGTTATTAACTAAATAAATGAAATAATAAAAATGCAAGTATAAGAAAATTATTTCCAAGCAAATCATCACTGGCTAAATTTGAGTAATTACTTTTAAAAAATATGCATTCCCTATAGCCAGAATCAAATGCCAAGAAAGAAACCCTAGAGGTAGGATTTAAATATCAATACCGGTTCTTCCCTTCTATGCATGAAGATGATAATACTATGTCTTTTGAGATGCCATAGAGAATGAAACCACTTTTTGTGGTTTTATAGTCTATTTTTATAAGACCATTTTAATAGACCATTTTTTTTATTTTGCATACTTTAATTTCAGAACAAAATAAACAAATAAAAAAAACCCCACAACACACCATGAATATCCAAACCCAATGTCAAATGTGGGAAGGGAAGGCCCGAGGCTCTTGTATCCCACCTTAGGCAGAAAGAGAGGAGAGGAAAAAAACCCACTAGACATCAGCAGAGGAAACCAGGTGGGCCAGGGCCACACAGTGCTGCTGGGAGAGCCATGGAGACACTAGACACAGGGCACAAGGTCTGCAGATAGAACTCCTACTAATCTACTTCTTCCATGCGAGAGGCATCCTCATCACCCTCAAGGGGGCGGATCTCGTCAGGAACAGCAGCACTGGGTTCTTCTTCTGTCACCTCATCTTCATCAATGCCTAGGCCTAGATTGATCATGCGGTAGATGTGGTTGGAGTGGGTTTGGGGATCTACAAGTGAGAAGCCAGAGGAGAGCAACGCAGTTTCAAACAGCAGCACCACGAGGTCCTTGACAGCCTTGTCATTCTTGTCAGCTTCTGCCTTCTGCCGCAGGGTCTCCACGATGGGTGGTCAGGGTTGATCTCCAGGTGCTTCTTGGCCATCATGTAGCCCATCATAGAGTTGTCCTGAAGTGCCTGGGCTTTCATGATCCGCTCCATGTTGGATATCCAGCCATAGGTGCTCGTCACAATGCAGCGGGGTGAAGACACAAGCCTACCGGAGATTGTCACCTTCTCAACCTTCTTATCCAAGATTTCTTTCATGAGTTTGCAGAGGTTCTCAAACTTGGCCTTGCTCTCTTCCATTTTCTTCTTCTCCTCTTCATCCTCAGGGAGCTCCAGGCTCTCCTTGGTAACTGAGACCAGGCTCTTCCCATCAAACTCCTTGAGCTGCTGCACGCAGTACTCATAGATAGGCTCCGTCATATACATTACCTCGAAGCCCCGCTTCTGCACTAGCTCCACAAAAGCAGAGTTGGTAACTTGCTCTTTGCTCTCATCAGTGATGTAATAGATGGACTTCTGGGTCTCTTTCATGCGAGAGACATATTCCGAAAGAGAAGTCATTTTGTCTCCAGACTGGGAGGTGTGATAGCACAGCAGCTCAGAAAGGCGTCGTCGATTAGTTGAGTCCTCATGGATTCCAAGCTTTAGGTTTTTAGAGAATGCCTCGTAGAATTTCTTGTAGTTCTCCTTGTCTTCCGCCAGCTCAGAGAAGAGCTCAAGGCACTTCTTAACAATGTTTTTACGAATGATCTTCAAGATTTTGCTCTGCTGGAGCATTTCTCGGGAGATGTTCAAGGGCAGGTCCTCAGAGTCGACCACATCACGGATGAAGTTGAGATACTCTGGTATCAACTCATCACAGCTGTCCATGATGAACACACGCCGGACGTAGAGTTTGATGTTGTTCTTGTTTTTCTTGTTCTCAAAGAGGTCAAAAGGAGTCCGACGGGGGATGAACAACAGGGCCCTGAATTCCAACTGACCTTCTACAGAGAAATGCTTGATGGCCAAATGGTCTTCCCAGTCGTTGGTGAGGCTCTTGTAGAACTCTCCATATTCCTCCTGGATGATGTCATCAGGGTTTCTGGTCCAAATGGGCTTGGTCTTGTTCAGTTCCTCCCGATGGATGTATTTCTCCTTAATCTTCTTGGTTTTCTTTTTCTTATCCTTAGCACTATCATCCTCCTCATCTGAACGCACATCTTCAATTTTGGGCTTTTCATCATCATCTTTATCTTCCTCTTCTTTCTCACCTTTCTCTTCCTCTGCTTCATCATCACTGATTTCTTTCTCTCGTTCCTTCTCCAAGTAGAGGGTGATAGGATAACCTATGAACTGTGAGTGCTTCTTCACGACTTCTTTGACCCACCTCTCCTCTAAGTACTCTGTCTGGTCTTCCTTAAGATGGAGGATCACTTTGGTGCCTCAGTCAATGGGCTCACCGTGGTCAGCTTGTACAGTGAAGGAACCCCCAGCAGAAGACTCCCAGGCATACTGCTCGTCATCATTATGCTTTGTGATCACAACCACTTTCTCTGCCACCAGGTAGGCAGAATAAAACCCAATGCCAAGTTGTCCAATCATGGAGATATCTGCACCAGCCTGAAGAGCTTCCATAAATGCTTTAGTACCGGACTTGGTAATGGTTCCCAGATTATTTATGAGATTAGCTTTGGTCATGCCAATGCCAGTGTCCGCCAGAGTGAGGATACGTTCCGGGTGGTTGGGGATGATGTCAATTTTCAGCTCTTTACTACTGCCCAACTTGGAAGGGTCAGTCAAGCTCTCATAATGTATCTTGTCCAAGGCATCAGAAGCATTACTGATCAATTCCCGCAGGAAAATTTCTTTGTTGGAATAGAAGGTATTGATGATGAAAGACATGAGTTGGGCAATTTCTGCCTGGAAGGCAAAAGTCTCCACCTCCTCTTCTCCATGGTGCACTTCCTCTGGCATCTTGAAGGTGAAGAGATGCAAGCACTACAGAGCAAAATGGGCAGGGACTGTGACCGGCTCACACACCGCAAAAAGTGTGTGTGGCGGTAACTCAAGAGAGGGCTAATAGACCATTTTATAGTCTATTATTTTCCCCAACAGGGTAATGAATTATTAAGACATTCGCACTTTTGTGCATAAGAAATCTGTATCATTAATTCATAGAAGCTTATACTATGTAACATGACATTATCTCACTAGAGAACAGACATTTACACACACATTCCCCTATCTCTCTATTACCCACTAATTTACCTCCATTTGGAATCCTTCTTTGTTTTACCCAACATGGCTAAAGACATCCCCAATAATCACAGAAATCTCCTCGTAACCACAACTATTTATATACACTGGGGATTATTGATTTGGTTATCTCTTTCATTCCCCACAGGTTCTATTTTCCATTATTTTACTAATATGTTCCACCCTTCCTTCCCCATTATCTGTGACTTCAATGACAATATAGACAACACTGAGTTCTTTTCATAGTAATTATTTTCCACTTAATGGGAAATTCTCCTATATATATGTAGCTTTCCCCCAAACGGATGGGGGTAAACAAGTAGCTCTGGAAAATAGGAAAAGTATCAAT
This sequence comes from Aselliscus stoliczkanus, assembly GCA_033961575.1. Lineage (NCBI taxonomy): Eukaryota > Metazoa > Chordata > Mammalia > Chiroptera > Hipposideridae > Aselliscus > Aselliscus stoliczkanus. The sequence continues at coordinate 65,397,984 of CM066730.1, read as the reverse complement.
CAGAACCTGGTTTATTATTCAGGATTCAACTTGATACCACTTCTTGCAAAAACTCTTTCTTGTACTTAACCAATTTCTCGTGAGGTTGAACTATTTTCTGTTCTTGCATACTTCCATAAGACTCTATGCTTACCTGAATCAGCATATATATTTTATGTTTATTAGCTTATGAGTTAGCTCTGAGTGCAGGGGGAAAACATCTCATTTATTTTTGAATTCCCAGTATCAGTCATAGTACCTGGCATATAGTAGTCTCTATCTTTGTGGTTTGGGAATAACATCATAACCATGGGAAAATGAGAGATACTTCTGACAGCGTAAGTAAACAAGTAATAAATTTTATATCACTAAAATAATTTTATTCAATTCAATTTTGTTTTACATTAGAATATATACCAATACTCTATAAACCAGCACTTCCATTTTTATAATGATAATAAAATTTTTACAAGCACAGAACTATTTTGCATTGCTGGAATACTTCTTTATAAAGCCCCAAATATTTTACAGCCAATAATATAGCACTCTAATTACAGTGTTTTGAGGGACAAATAATTTAGTAACAATTCCTTATAGCTCATTAGCATCTGGCACAGAATATTGTCATGAAGAAGTCTGTGAGACTGTGTAAACCAACCATCCCTCCTAACAAATGATGCTATAAAACACCAGAGAAGTGACAGAACCTACTAAGGTCTTACAGTTGGCTAGTTAGAGTGTCAAGGCCAAACCTTATACTTCAAATATAAAGGAATATAAGTTCCATGAATCTCAAACTGCCTGCCATACCTCTACCTCTGTGTAGACTCATTACAGGAGGAAGATTTGCATAAAGTACAATGGCCTATGACATGGCATATACCACTCTGTCTACACTAAGATGTATTAGGAAGTGCCCAACTGCCAAAGGCAGAATTTAGTAAGCTAAGTAGCTTCATGTCTACGAAAGGTACATAATGCTTAGAATGCATATTACACAGAGGTTAAGAAAGATTTCCCTGCACAAGTCAAGTAAATTTGAAGAATGAACAATCATTAGTATTAAGATTGGAGGGAAGAACATTCCATGTAGAAAGAATATGTTCAAAGACTCTTGGATGGGAGAAAGAGAGGCTATTTCAAGTGACTGAAAGATGGAAAGTACAGCTCGAAAGTTGTGAGAAGGGTGTCACTGCTTCTGGTCCCTTCAGCAGACAGAGCTAGGAAATATATGTATGTATACTAATCCATTTATACACTCATTCATATTTATTTCTGTACCTATCTAACAATATACATGTTTAAAATGTGCACTTATACCAATGCCTCAACTTCAAACACCACAAGATTTATCTTAGCTTTCCCATTTTCTTTATCTGTAATTTCCTTCTCTGACACTGAGAGACAGTGTGCTCAGTATTTATAATATATTTACTTATTTTTTTGAACCATCATTATTTACTTAAAGAATTTTCAGAGTTGCTATTCCATATAGCTGTGGATTAAAAAAATTCTAACTAGAGTACTGTAATTGTGTATAGTTCTTTTTTGTCTTTTGCCTTATGTTTTGCAGGCAAAATATTATTTTCCAAATTTACTCAGGTTTGTTCTCCTCTTCCTCCACCTTTCAATGTGATTATATTAATTATCAGTAGATTTTTTTTGTTACCATTTGCATTTCATTTTTAATTCTTCCCTCATCCCTCATCCTTGTGAATTACTTTTTAAAATTTACATACTATAAAATTCAGTCTTTGTGATAGACAGTTCAGTTTGTTTTGGAAAATTCAGATTCCTGCATCCACTACCACAGTTGGGGTACAGAAAATTACTATCAGGCCCAAAGTTCCCTTTTGTTCTCATTTATAGGCGACTCCTCTCCCCACCCCCAACAGATGAATGGCAGTAACTCAGGAAGGGGACACTGGAACTCTATGGCACAAGCTGAAGCTGTGGTCCCCAGGTAGAGTTTTTTTCTTCAGGAAACCTTCAGCTTTTCTCTTAGGGCCTTTCTATTGACTGCATCATGACCACTGTAATTACCTAGGATAACCTAACTTACTTAAAGCCAACTGCTTATGGACTTTAATCATATGTACAAAATACTGCCACAACAGCACCTAGATAGCATTTGATTGAATAGCTGGAGTCTCATCTAGCCAAATTGAAACAAAGAACAAAACATCAAAGGCATATTATTATTTTGGAGAATTTGAAGCAACTTAAAAAGATGGTGCAGGAAATGTTTGCCTTATGGATGTCTACTCTCCTCTTAATAAAATTACAAGTAAAATATTATTTTTTCCCAGCCTACATTATAGTCATTGTGTCCAAGTGGTAGGATTCAAGCCAATGAGATATAAAAGATCATATGGATTATTTCCAGACAAATACTGACTATACAGACAAGTAAAAGAAGAGAGGCTTCTTTGGCACACATACTCACTTTGTTCTGAGTTCTACAGTCTTCCTACAGCCTGGGCATGGATAGAATTGTAGGCTTTATAGCATCCATTCTGTATGTATAAGGAATAGGATGTAAGATGGTACATCTAAAAAAAGCATGGGTTTCTAATAAATTATGGAATATCCATATAATTCTTGGACTACCTACTTTTGGACTTCACCAAGAGAATAAAACCTTAATCTTGTATAAATTACTGTTCTTTTGGTTTTCAATTACAAAGCTAAATGGTGCTCACATAGGCAAGTGAGAGGCACACAGATTTATCTTTCAGCTAAAATTATAATCACATACACCTAGATAACATTATTTTTCAAATAACATGACATAAATATTGAATTCATCATGTAGTTTAAAATCTATTGGAGCTTTATTTTCACTCTTTAAATAAAATACATGATAAAAAATAAGCAGACAACATTATTCAAGAAAAAAATGCATTTCAATAGAATTCTGAAAAACTTTACTAAAGATACAATTGGACAAAAATTGGATAGACTATTTTCAAGACATAGTTGTTTTCACAGAATTAGTAGTAGAAATTCATACTAGGAGAAGCCATTTGGAATTTTCAGAAGTTCTTATCCTGAGTACCAATGAGATGAAATTTAAATAACAATAATACTCTATTTAAAGATTATTATGCTAAGCGAAATAAATTAGAGAGAAAAAGTCCACAACCACATGACTTCACTCATATGTGGGATATAAAACTGAAAGCAACAAAGGAAAAACACAAACAAATAGAGAAACAAAAATTCATAGACACAGATGACAGTTTAGTGGTTACTAGAGGGTAAAGGGAGAGGAGGGTGGTAGAAGAGGCTTTTGGAAGGAGAACTGCCTCTGGATGGTGAGCACACAATGTGATATATAGGTGATGTATTACAGAATTGTATACTTGTAACCTGTGTAATTTTACTAACCATTGTCACCAAATAAATTTAATTAAAAAATAGATAAAAAATACTTTTAAAAAACTCCAAAAAAAATGAAGTTCATCAAATGGTTAAGAATTTGTTTGTTTTATTTTATTTTATTTTACTGCCATACTACATGTTAACAGTGACATGAATGAAAGTGGATTTTCTTGTACTAATGGTAGCAGTATAACTTGGAACAACCAATTTGGAGAGCAGATTAGCAAATTCAACAAAATTAGAAGTGTGCATACTCTACTACAGCTTAGTAATTGCTTAGAATAATGAAAAATGGAAAAAAATAAATATCCATTAATGGTGAACAGGTTAAGTTGATTTTGGTAAACAATTTCAATAAAAAAGATTGTATAGCTGTGAAATAAATGAGTTAAACCTCTACTGTCAATATGAAAGAATATTATAAATATAGAAGAATGAATAAAAGAAATTGCCAAATGTATATAGAATAATACCATTTTATAAAGATTAAATATTAAAATAATACTATAATTGTTTATGAATGCACATATATAAAGTAAAAAAACACATAAACATAAATGAAAGGAATGCACAACTGACTTCAGAATGGTGACTGACCTCTTAGGAAGAAGTAAGATAGAGTCAGCTGCAAAACGGCAACATTTTCTTTAAAACAAGATATGCCTCATATGTGGCAAAATGATATTTGATTTTTTTTTAATGAATACAGTGGTGTTTGTTTGTTTAAATATTCTCTATATATTTCGTATGCTTGAAATAGTAATAAGAAAACCACAAAAATCACAATTATCTACATAGGTGTCTATGCTTTCTGACATCCCTGGTTACACATTTAAAATTGGATTGTACATTAAAAATCATCTTATGTGAGCCTTTTAAAATTTAACTATTCTGTAAATAGGATGGTAGAAAGCAGGCTACTCTATTTAGAATATGTTGAGAAGAACTACTAATGATTTATCTCACCTCTGATTAATTAAAACAAAACAGAACAAAAAAAGCCTTCCATAATTCTTATTCTTACTGCTGTAGCAAGAGAAAAATACCATTTTAGATTTCTTTTTTTTTGAGAGGGCAATGTCACTGGCCCTCATATGTGGGATCCAAACCAGGGCCCCTGGCATCCCAAGCCAGCGCTTAACCACCGTGCCAATCGGCTGACCCTCATTTTAGATTTCTAATGTACAACAAAGACGCCAACAGAATTTTTGAGAGGGAAATACAGAACATATGTGCACACACACACCATATACATATGATGTGATATACATCAGTGATATATATCTTAAGAAAATAATAGATGAATAAAAAAGTAGCTGACTATGGTTTCATTTTGAAATTTCAAAATCATTTCCTCATACAACTTAATATGCGGTGACAGGTTTACTTTGCTATAAAATGCAGAATATGTGCCTGATAATGTAACTACCTGAGGTGCACACACTAATTTAAACATATTTAAGTAAAAAGTAAGCACCTCATCATGCTATTTAAATGCTTGACAATTTTGATTAATATTATAAAACATTTTGATGCATGAAAGAAAACATGTAATTTAATTACAGATGACACCTTTATTCTTTCATTTTATCCCTGCAGTCTTACTACTCACAACTTCAGTATTTTAAATGGCGACATTCTGAAACAATGATGTATAGGTTGATCTGTGAATGTACATTTCAACTATAACTTTCTATAATTTTGGAAACTACTTACAATGAAATCATTGATGTGACATTAACAAGAACAATCTGAACTGCTTTCTCTTGAAATATTCAACATTAAATCAATTAAATAAATTTTGGTTCTATATAGTTGCAACAATAAAGTAATAAAGCTTGTATTTATAAAGATTAGCTATGTGAGAAATCTTATTCTTTTCTTTATTAATAAAAAACTTTATAAAATACATTTTGATTTTGAGCTGTTGCTAAACATATAAACAAGTAGATATTTAAATTTTTTTGAGTGTGACATTTGATATAATTTGTTAAAATTTCGTACATGCTTATTATTTGCTCCTTCAATTTACTTACAGGAAGTTTATTCTACAAGATGACTCAAATGCATCAACATTGCTTATTTTCTCTAACATTGTTCTAATTAGTTTATTGTGATCTGCAAATATGGAAATAATGGTATCTTAATGCAGAGGTGGTATTGATTCATATCCAAATTCCAATGAAAGATGAGATGCAATAGATTAAAGGTGGAGATGTCTTAAATATACAACCTGCAACAGGAAGGGAAAAAGTCCTCAATACTGCGGTTAATAGCTCTATCAACAGTATCCTTTTGTGTGGCTCTAATAAAATTAACAATAAGCACCTATACCAGAGCAGCATGCCACAGGAAGTACATCCCCAGCCCAGTAGGTCGCTGCGCTTATAGCAGGTTATACCACTGACATGCCTACCTTACTACCCACTCCAGAGGCTCTGAACTCTACTTCTGTCTTCATCTTTTCAGGAACTGCATTCCCACTACATTGTATTTATGTGTGTTATGGGTTGAAAATTACTTTCCCTGAGCATTCCTGTTGAATGTGACCTTATTTGGAAATGGGATTGTTGCAGGAAATGGGATTTGGAAATAGGATAGTTAACATAAAATCAAAGGGTAGGCCCTGATCCAAAATGACTGGTGTACTTATAGAAAGGGGAAATTTGGAGACAGACACATGCACACAAGGAATATGCCATGTGAAGATGAAGGCAGAGACCAGAGAGATGTTTCTTTCTATAGTCAAGAAAGGCAAACATCACCAACAAACCAACAAAGCTAGGTAAGAAGCAGGGAACACATTCATTCTCACAGTCAACACCCTGCCAACACCTTGACCACAGATGGAAGCAAGCCTGCCAACACCTTGACCTCAGACTTCTAGCCTCTAGAACTGTGAGACAATACATTTCTGTTGTTTAAGCCACTCATTTTGTGGCTCGTTGATATGGCAGCTCTAGCAAATTAAGGTAGTGCATTTGTAACATCTACTCAATCTCTAATTTCCTGAAGCAGCCTGCCTGGGGAATTCAGTTATCTCCTTTAGGTACTTATAATTCTATGTTTTTATATATTGACTCCTAACTTGCATAATGTTTGAGTTGCCTGCCACAACACACATTTTCTCATAAGTCCTGTTACTTTTATTTTATTTTATTTTTTTTAAAGATTTTATTGGGGAATTGGTGGAGGGGAACAGCGCTGGGGAATCGGGGAAGGGGAACAGACAAGTTGCTGTCTTTTTGTTCTTCAGTTTAGTTGCGGAGGATGTTGCCTCACTGTTGGCATCGTCATTGCGCTCCTCCCGGATGAGGCAGATCGGTCGCTGGCCCCTGGATGTCACTCATCGCGGCCATTGGCAGCTCACGCCTGGCTGCCAGCCACCCACGCTGGCCGCGGGCCACTCACTGCAGCCTATGGCAGCCCACTGCAGCAGGGGCCGCAGCCCACACCATCACCGGGGCTCGCACAGCCCAGCTCCAGGTGGAGCTGCCGCTAGCTGTAGAGGGCAGTGTCACTGGCCCTCATGTGGGATCCCAACCGGGGCCGCCGGCATCCCAAAACCAGCGCCCAACCAATGCGCCACTCGGCCGGCCCAGTCCTGTTACTTTTAGACTGTGATTTTTGTGAAAACTCGCATTCTTTACTTCAACCATTTATTACAAAAAATTTCAAACACACAGTAAGTTGAAAGAATTACTTAATGAACATATATACTCATTGTCAGTAGTCCACTATTGTTAATATTCTATGTTTATTTCATTGCATTCCTCTTCATCTAACCATCAATTTGTCTTAACTATTAATTTTTGGATGCATGTCAAAGTAAATTAAAGATATCTGTACACTTCAACAAACACTTTATCATGCACATTATTAGCTGGAGTCCCATATTAGTTTTCAAAAAATTTATTGCGGGCCAGCCAAGTGGCGCGTTGGTTAAGAGTTGGCTTGGAACACCAGCTCTGAGCAGCAGGGCCCCAGTTCGGATCCCACAAGAGGACCAGTGACACTGTTCCCTCTACAGCTAAGATGTTGAACAACAGCTCGACCTGGAGCTGGGCTGCCATGAGTTGCTGGCGACTGTGTAGGCTGCAGTGGAGCAGGCTGGCAGCTAGTATGTTCTTTCATGAGCTGCCGTGAACCACTGTGAGCGGCTGTCCAATGGCCGGTGAGTGACTGCCTCACCCGGGAAGAGTGCAATGATAATGCCAACATGGGCCAGTGACAGCAACTTGTCTGTTCCCCTTTGCCGATTTCCCAACGCTGTTCCTCTCTCCCAATTCCCCAATAAAATCTTTAAAAAAAAACAACCAAAAATATTATTGCACAAGTTCCAGTGCACAATTAGATGACCTTTGGTAAGTACAGGCATACCTTGGAAATATTGCAGGTTAGGTTCCAGACCATGGCAGTAAAGCAAATATCACAACAAAATAAGTCACACATTTTTTTTTTATTCCCAGTGCATATACAAGTTATGTTGGCACTCTACTGTAGTCTATTCAGTGTGAAATAATATTATGTTCAGAAACAAATGGTCATACTTTAATTGAAAAATACATTATTGCTAAAAAATGCTAGCAATCATCTGAGCCTTTTGGAAAAATGGTACCAATAGAACTTGCTTGGCATAGGGTTGCCAAAAACCTTCGATTTTGTAAAAAAAAAAAAAAAAATGCAATATCTGTGAAGCACAATAAAGTGCAGTGCAATAAAACAAAGTATGTCTGTATATACTCCTGTGTAACTCGCATCTCCATCAAGATACAGAACATTATCATCATTTCAGGAAATCCTATAATGCCTATGTTAATAAGCTTTAAACACTCTGGCACCAGAGACAACGACTGCTCAAATTTGTGTTTTCACAGAATAGTTTTGCCAGTTCAAGAACCTCATGCTAATGAAATCATACAGTGTATATTCTTTTGTGCAGAACTTATTTTATTTAGCATATTGTTTTCCAGATTCATCTGTTACTTTATTACCACTCTCTCTTTTCTTTATATTGACAAGTAGTGTTCCATTGTATGAATATACCACAATTCCTTTACGCATCTCATTCACCTATTAATGGTTGGTGGGGCTGTTTCCCTTTTTTGAGTGTTAGAAATAGAGCTGTTAAAAAATTTATTATGTAAGTTTTTTTTTCCTTTTGGTGTGTGTGTGTGTGTGTGTGTGTGTGTGTGTGTGTGTGTGTGTGTGTAGGTTACTATATGCTTTCAATATTCCTTAGGAAATACTCAGAAGTAATATTGTTGAATCTTAGGGTAGTTGTTTACATCCACATGTTTATTTACATAATAAAAAAAATTGTGGAAATTTTTTTCCAGAGCTGTTGTAGCATTTTATATTTCCATCAATCATATATGAGAGTTCATTTTGTTCTATATCCTTGCCCACATTTGATAACCCTTTTATTTTAATATCAGCCATTCTTCTTGAAAATGAAGTAGCATCTTGCTGTGGTTTGAATTTGCCTTTCTCTTACATTTAATGATATGAGGATATTTTCATGTGCTTATTAATCATTCATATCTCTTCTTTTGTATAATTTCTGTTCAAATATATTGCTATTTTTTTAAAGAAAATACTTTTATTATTTCTATCTATCATCTATCTATCCATCCATCTATCCAGTGAATTTAATATTTTGTTAAATTCATGTTTCATGAATATTTTTTTATCATCTGTGGTTTGCATAGTCCCTTTCCTAATGACTTAATTAGCAATTAATTTGATGAGTATTTTATCATGTTTCATTTACTGTTTTTCTTTCTGTATCCTAAAAACTTTGTCTGTATTCAGACTATAATAATATTCTCATGATTTTAGAGAGGTTCTTAATTTTAGTTTTTTTGTTTGTTTGTTTTTTTCATTAATGTAGTTGTTAGAAAAGATACAGGAAGATCCTGTGCACCCTTTACCCAATTTCTCCCCAGTTGCATATTTTACAAAACGTACTATAATATCACATATAGTATTGACATTAACATAGTCAAGATACAGAACATTTCCTTCTATCATTTTATCATTTCAAGAATTAGGCAGTATGCAAATATTGGGGATTGCCTTTTTTCACTCAGTATAATTCTCTGGAGATTCATCAGGTCCGTTCCTTTTTTATTGCTGAATAGTGTTTGATGCTATGGATGCACCACTGTTTGATTTGTTTAATCATCTACCCATTAATGGACATTGGGGTTGTTTCCAAATGTTGACTAATATGAATCAAGCATCTATAAACAGGGTGTTGTGTGAGCACAGGTTTTTTTTCTTTACCTTTCTGGGATAAATGTCCATGAGTGCAATTGCTGGGTTGTGTGGTAGTTGCATATTTTCCAGAGATGCTGCATTATTTTTTTTTATTTTTTTATTTTTTAAAGATTTTTATTGGGGAATTGGGGGAGGGGAACGGCGTTGGGGAACCGGGGAAGGGGAACAGACAAGTTGCTGTCCTTTTGTTCTTCAGTCTAGTTGTGGAGGACATTCCTTCACTGGCCGATGTTGGTATTGCCATTGTGCTCATCCCGGGTGAGGCAGATCGGTCGCCAGCCTCTGGATAGCCGCTCACTGTAGCTCTTGGCCACTCACACTGGCTGCCAGCTGCTCATGCTGTCTGCCGGCCACTCACTGTAGCCTATGGCAGCCCACTGCAGCAGGGACTGCAGCTATGCGGTCACTGGCGACTCACAGCAGCCCAGCTCCTGAGTGGAGCTGTTGTTCACTATCTTAGCTGTAGACAGCAGTGTCACTGGCCCTCATATGTAGGGCCCTGCTACTCAGAGCTGGCATCCCAAGCCAGCTCTTAAACAATGAGCCCCTTGGCAGGCCCGAGATGCTGTATTATTTTATACTTCCACTGCGATATGTATTCTAGACACTGTTGATTCGGTAAATATGTACTTCCCCATCTGTAGGTTAATTTTACACCTTCTTGATGGGGTCTTGAACACAGCAAAATATTTAAATTTTGACAAAGTCAAATTTAGCAATTTTTCCCTTTATGGATCATTTTTGATGTCAAGTCTAAGAACTTTTGTTTACACTTGAATCCCAAAGATTGTCCCCTATTTTTTTTTCTAAAAGTTTCATAGTTTTATATTCTACATTTAAGTCCATAATCTATTTTGAGTTAATATTTGTATAAGATGTGGCATTTTGGTCAAGGTTAATTTTTTTTTGCCTATGGATGTCCTATTGCTCTGGCATTACTTGTTGAAAAAGCTATCTTTCTTCCATTGAATTGCTTTTGCATCTTTGTTGATAATCAGTTGGCTATATTTGTGTTGGTTTATTTCTGAGTTCTGTGTTCTGTTCCATTAAACTATGTGTTTATCCCTCCATCAATAATATATAGTCTTGATTACTGTAGCTATACATTAAGTCTTGAACTTGGGTAGACTGATGCATCCCACTTTATTCTTCTTTTGCAAAACTATTTCAGTTACATAAGCTCAAAGCCTTTGCCTTTCCACTTAGAATTTAAAATCACCTTGTCTATACCCATGAAAAATTTGCTGGGATTTTTACAGGAATTGCATGAAATCAGTATATCAATTTGAGGAGAACTGACATATTTACTTTACTGGGTCTTCCTATTCATGGTCACTGTATGTTTTTCCATTTATTTAGATCATTTTTGATGTCTTTGATCAGAATTTTCTAGTTTTTACCATACAAGTCCTGCATTTATTCTGTTGGAGTTACACATCAGTATTTAATTTTCTGAGTGATTATAAATTATATTGTATTTTTAACTTTAGTGTCCTTGTGTTTATTCCTAGTATATAGAAATGCAATTAATTACTGTCTGTTTACCTTGTATTGCTATGACCTTGATTAGACCTAACTCACTAATTAGTTCTAGGTATTTTTTTTTTTTTTTGAGGGCAGTGTCACTGGTCCTCATATGTGGGACCCGAACCGGGGCCACTGGTTTCCCAAGCCAGCGCTTAACCACCGCGCCACTCGGCCGGCCTTAGGTTTTTGGTTTTTTTTTAATTCTTTGGATTATCTACATAAATAATCTTGTCTTCTGAATACAGACCACATTTTACTCTTTGGATTTTCAAATTTCTCTCTTTAGATTCCCCAAGAACCAAAATTCTGATTTACCAGGTCTGTCATCAATATTTTCCACTTAGGATTGAACTACCTTTTTCAGAATGTCATTTTTTTTTCTATTTTAAGCCTCTAGTATTTTCTCATCATTTCCACGTATTGTCCATTTGATTCTGGTCTTACCCTGGAATCTAGAGATAGCTTCTGATCATTTAAAAATATTTATTTTCTTTTTACATAAACATTAATTAATTAATAAAATTGAAAAGTCAAAATAGCAACTGTGAATGAGCTGTGTATATTTCTAATTCAATTTATTATTTTTAAAACCTATCTATGGAGTTAAGTTGTCTAGTGTCATATCATTAAAATTAGTACCCATAGGGAAGAGAGGAAAACTTTGACCAGTTGGAAGAGGATCTGATGAATAAATCATTCTGTGTTCATCTTTTGGGATAGAATTCTTGAAGGGGAAAGGTATTCTTAGAGTTTCAAAGAAGGCATTCTGTGATATCAAGTCATAATTTGAGCTTGATTCTAAGCAGTACTCAGCTAGTAGTAAATACATTTATTTGTTTTTTTATCCTTCTCTCACTCCCCTTCCCTCTTACTTCTGCTGTCTTAGGATTGCATTCCCTAATAAAGTAGCACAATAAAAGCTTTTGTTTAAGGTTCTGAATTTTTTAGAAACATATGGCTGCAAGATACAATCAATTGGAAAGTGAATGCATAGGTACACTAAATTTTGAATTATTTTTAATATCAGGACTCATCCAACCAAGGAGTGATGTTATTTAGTTACACACACATGCGGACACACATATATATGTATGTGTGTGTGTGTGTGTGTGTGTGTGCGCGCACATGTGTATGAGAATGGATGTAAGTATTGTTATGAGTGTATGGAATAGTTGTAACTTCATCATTAATGCATTTACTCAGAATGATTTTGACGACCTAGGAAGATAAATTGTTTGGAATAGTAAGTTTAGAAGGGAGAATATTTTCACTAACATCTTAAATTTGCCAGATATTGTGTTAGATATTTTCATATTCTTTACATCTTACAGTACTCTGCAAATTGGAGGAATTCAGTCATTAGTTTCAGTTCATATGACCTGTGCTTTCATATTATAGCCTGCCTGTCTGCCTCCATGCACCTCTCCATAAAGACAGATCATAACTTCAACATTATGCTTACTATATATATCCCTGTTTGGCACCAAAGGATGGCCGGCTAGTCAGTGATGGGTAAGATCCCACAAGAGGGACAACCCAAGCCAGACATGGTCGCTTGGATGCCAGTGGGTACCAGTGGGTACCAACAGGAGGAATCACGACTTGACAGAGATAGGGTGTGAACCCCTTGCTTCAGGGTCTGACAGCCTGCCTGTGAAATGACCTATTGATATGATAATGTCTGTCCTCCTTACATTCTTATCAGTAAGCCTTGGCAGAAGGAGTTCTGTCTCTTAAGAGGTGCATGACAATAACCTCAGGTAATGGCAGCTTGCAGATGTGGGTGATTTTGCCTTGAGCTATATTTTTGGGCATGAGACACACAGACCTCGGAAGCTACATTGAAGCTACACTGACCCTTGCTTATGTGTGAGACAATAAAAGGATCAGTCAGGCCCGATTCGGGGCTCCAGTCCACGAGGCTGGGGTCCCCTGGTCCCGAACTGTTTTCTCTCCTATTTTGTGTCTCTCTCTCTCTTTTCCTTAACCTTTCGCTGTCCCTTCCCTACACCCACCTAGCCCAGTCATGCGGAATGCCACACTGTGATATATTTTACTGCCTTTTTGTCAACATTCTTATTTTCCTCCCTTTTATATCCCTAGCTATGAGAGGATTGTACCTCCTAGTCACATTGATATCACATTTGCCATACATCTTGATTAATCTAATGAAATATGAGAGTCAGTAACAAATGTCACCTGTAAATAAAATGTTTAAGAGCCTGAAAAAGGTTTTCCATATACACCTTCCCTCTTTTGCAAATCTACATAAGACAAATTCACAACACACTCATAATGTCCATATAGTGTGTGCTAGACATAAACCTCTGTTGTTGTGAAGTACTATGATTTTTAGGTTGTACTGAAATATAACAGGCTATTCTGACTTACATTCAGTTAATAAATGGTGGTCCAAACATCCAAATGTTTAGGTCTTAAGCTGAGAAGTACAGAATAAATATATTATTCTAAAAAGGTATGCAATATCATTAGGGATAGAAGATCAGAAACATAAAATACAGGAAAATATTAGGAAATCCAAACAAAATGCTAAATGAGGGAAACAGTCGAGTTGTAAGAGGATTTCAGAGGAGAGAGTGATTCTTCTTAATTACGCTACCATTATCTTCTCTGTGGTACTATTTCTTCTTTTCCATACCATGAACATATAATATTTTATTTCATACATTTAATTAAAAATAAGCACATTCTCTACTTGTATCTTTTTATTGACTACATGTCAGTCTCATTATATTAATATATGTGTTATAAAATAAAGATATACCTTATATATTATAAAACTACAAAGGTAGGGCCGGCCGAGTGGCGTGGTGGTTAAGCGCTGGCTTGGGAAGTCAGCGGCCCCGGTTCGGTCCCACATATGAGGGCCAGTGACACTGCCCTCAAAAACAAACAAACAAACAAAAAACACCCCAAACAAATAAAACTACAAAGGTAAAATCATACCATCCTGTTGACTTTGGTCCCTACTCAAGACTCGTAAATTGTGCTACTGTTACAACTTATAAACTCTGATTATGTATTGAAGAGCCATGATTTCGGTTGTAAGAAAGAATGCTGGTACTCAGCACAAATATAAACTATTACATGAATATAGGATCCTCACAGGAACCAAGGAAGGCCAAGTTTGGAAAAGCTGATGAACTCAAGGATGTCCTAGAGGGCAGAGATTCTGGCTCTATAAAATATGTATACATTAACAGTGTGGCCAGCATAGGACCTGACTTCCACTAATAAGACAGAAAAATAGGGACTTTTCCAAAATGGCATGTTAGATTTGACTGAAGGACAGAGGGGAGAAAAAGTCAAGTTCTAACAATAGTCATTTAAGATTCCTATAATCCCAATTGTTGCAATTTACACACATTCAGGCTTCTTCTGCTTAGCATAGCTCACAACTTTCATTCTAACCCATTGAATGCTACCCTAATAATTCTCACTCACCTAATCCACTTCAGTAGGTACAAAAATAGTAACCATGTGTATGTTCCTCATAGAGCTAATAAGAAATGATAGTTGAGATCCATGAAAAATTAAACTTCTATATCAGTTAGAATTCTTCAGTATTCATTTAGATTGGTGTCACCTGTAACAGAATTAAACATCAGAAGAATACTTACAAAAATAGTTTCATAATGCTTGTAATATAATTCCCTGACAAAATTTAGGGAATAATCTTACTTAACCTGAGGATTGAGAAACTGAAGTTCCATTAATTCATTTGCTCACACTATAGATTATATTTGTCATCTTTAGACTGTAGGGAGGAAACTGACAGGACTATTCTTCTTCAGTTACAAGTCTTTATTACTTTTCCCTAAAGATCAGCATCACTTTTTCGTGTGTTATTAAAGACATCAATCTAAAAATACCTGAAATGACCCCAACAATTGACTTGCTAGTGTGATGCTTTGCTCAGCTGGCTGATCATGTTAATTAGATTGGTGAACTACAGAAATTATGCTAGGGTTTAATGTGTACTCTGAATTTGACAGTTTGGGACCTCTAGAAAATCAATTTACTATGAGGGGAGATGGGCCGTTTTCACAGTCAAAGTTAAAGGAGCTAATGTAAAACTAAATAGATTATGAAATAAAATACTCTCACTCATGGAGTTCTTTAAGGACCTAGACACCATTCCTAGGAAACCTTTTAAATGGAGTGTAATATACTGGAACGGTTAGTCAAAAAATTTCAGACATGTTTTATTAGAATACTTCCTACTATGCTATTTAGATTGGGGAAAAAAATTAAGGAAAACTAGAACATAAAGGTAAAATAAATGAGCGTTTTTCTCCCCTTTTGACAGTTGTGGGGTCTTGCATCCTTTAAAATAAGAGACTGGAGTGTACACACACTTCCATTCTTCCAAGTTCTTAGTGCATGTGGGTTATAGTCTGTAGTGAAAGTTTAATAGAAGCAGCTCCTGATGCCTTGAGGAGTGATTCAGTTTGGAAAAAACACATCAGGAAAACCAGAAGCTGAATGGCTATAAATCAGAATGGCACTGTTATAACTTTGGTCACACAGGGTACCTAGAGCATGTCAAGTAATAGCATGTGGAGGCAGATGTAACATTCATGAGGAATCAAAAGAGAAGCCAGATCAACAGTTTTAGAAGAGTCTTCCAATATATTTTCTAGTATTTTTAAAGATCCAAGTCTTCCAAATGTGTATTTTTTACACAAAATTGGTATTAAGATTTTTTTTCTAAAGAGGCAACATCATCTCTGACCTAGTTTGGAAAACTCTCCTAACAGGTCTTCTCACTTCTACTCTGGTTTCAAGACAGCACACTCTACAGTTCGAAAGTCACAGGTCTCTTTATTTATTAAAATAGCAACATGATCATGCCATTCCTCTGCTTGCCATGTCACTTTGATTAAGTGCAAATGTCTCATCAGATGTGCATGGTTTCTCTCCTGTTTTGTCACTCACCTACTTGGTACTTTATTTCTGTACTGTAGATATATTGCACTTCCACGGATTCCTAAAATACCTCCAGTCCTTTCTCAGCACAAACTCTGTACATCTACCCTCGCACCCCATTCCTTATTTGTTAGCATGTCTAACTCCTATTCTTCAAATGCCTTTTTATTTTATTTTATTTTTATTTTGAGGGCAGTGTCACGGGCCCTCACAGGTGGGACCCGAACCAGGGCTGCTGGCTACCCAAGCCAGCGCTTAAACACTGCACCACTTGGCTGGCCCTTCAAATGCTTTTTAAATGGACTTACTCAGAGGAGCCCCCACCAACTACTTAATCTTATGTGGCTGCCTCCCGCTATCTGCCCTCAAGCACTATGTTCTTATCTTTATAACATTCAACAGAGTTTACAGCTGCACATTTGTATTAATTAGGATACGAGCTAAGCTGCTGTCAAACAATATAAAAAACTTGACCCATGATTCAGTAGCTTAAATGAGGCACCATTTAATTTCTCACTCCCCAAACAGTCCAAAGGTGAATGATCCTGTGCCTGGTGTGGAGGGTCTACAATATTTATCATGTGTTTTTTAAATCTTTGAGTTCAAGAAAGTTCAATTTTTCACCAGTATTTACCCATTAGGCAAAGGGAGGGCTAAAAGGCTGAGGCAAAGAGCATAGTAATGCAAGGTATACATATTACTTCCACTGCATCCTATTGGACAAGACTTAACTTCATGGTCACATCTAAGGAGATATGATGAGAGATGTAGTCTAGGTTGGTGATCACTTGACCAAGTAACTCAGTGGCAAAAAAAAATAAATAAAAAAAAATAGGAGAATGAATAATGGAGTATAAATAATAGCCTTGCTAAGGTAAAATTTTTAAAGGGTTTAATGTCCATTTTTTCCACTAACTAGTAAGCTCCATGAAGACAGAAATATGACTGTTTTGTTTATTATCTAGCTCAGTGGCTGGCACATGGAAAGTACTCAATAACTATAATTTAATTCAATAAATAAAATTAATTCAGAATCATTACTCTAAGGTAGTTTATCACACTCTTTTATTATAGTCCTCCTAAGTATCTGCTATTAGATAATTTTCATATTTATGTGTGTATTTTCTGTCTTCACTACTAAATTGTAAGCTCCAAAAGAGTAGGGACTTCTACTATATATTTCAAAGCCATATCCCCAGTACATAGTACACTGTGAGCGTTAAATAAATAAGTGTTAAATTAATAAATTAATGTAAAATTACAATTGGTTTCCCCATTTTATAGGATTTTCACAAGGTTGAGCAGCTGACAAATTCCAGAGCTCTTTCCTCTATACCCATATTTTTCAATGTTTTTCTCATTATCAGCCCCGCCCATCTAAGTCATTATTTTAGATATCCTACCCAATGCCCCATGAAAGTTTAATACCACAGGTCCACTATATATCTGTGTATGTGCTGTGGTCCTTGGGAGGGCCACTGACCATTGTAGTATTTAAGAATTGTTTGCCTCTGTCCACCTAGGAACCAATTTTTGTTCTCTTGGAGATAATATAGGCCTTGTTGAGAATGCTTGCTTTATACCACAACAATTATTTTAGTTTATGTAATGAGTAGCAAGGGATATCATTCATGGATGTCATTGATGGAACATATAAAATCAGACTAACTTTTGCTAAAGTAATGCATAAATTTGTGGGATTGAAACAAAGAATATGGCCTAATAATAAATTTAATTTAGTTTACCACTGTTTTTAAATTATATTTTGGTCTATGGATATCTATAGCTACCATTCCTTGAATTATTATAATTTGTTAGAAACTGGGCTAGCATTTTACACAAGTTTTCTGATGGAAAGCCTGTTTTGTAGATGAAATGGTTCAAAATTTTTGTGTTCAGTGTATTTCAAGGTATTGTTTCTTAATTAATGTTTATTGGGGTAACAATGGTTAATAAAGTTACATAGGTTTCAGGTGTACAATTCTGTAATACATCACCTATATATCATATCGTATGTTCACCATCCAGAATCAGTTCTCTTTCCATCACCATATGATTGACCTCGTTTACCTTCATGTACAACTCCTCTACCCCAATTACTACTTCAAAGCATTTTGAAAAGGAAAACATTCTAATGGAATAGATGGAAGAGACAAAGAAAAAGAAACACTGTAAAGTATGGGTATGGACAAGGTTATTTGCAGGTTTTTTTATTCAAAATTATTTCCTATGCACAGCATAAAAATTTTATGTTAAATTTATTTATTTAGATCATATTTAGGTCTAGAATTCCACCATCATATTATATGATTTAATAGAGGAACTTTTCATGTGAGTGAAATTGTGAGTGCTTTACCTGTATCTTATTAGTTATTTACAAATCATACTTTTTAAAAATATATTTTAGAATAGATTATTATTGTTGATTATTATTATTACACATTACTGGGACTAAAGGTATACATGATTTATACAGTTGTATAGAATCCCAAAGTGTTAAGCTATGTTCTGCATATGAAAAATGTTATTTACTTTTAAAAATTCAGTGATTCATGAGTCAATTTTGTTTGCTTCCTGCATATATTTCTGTAAAGTCATTTTAATAAAAGTATTTTAGGTTACATTTGAGGTTGAAGATGGATATTACTCAGGGACATCATTGGTTGACCACACAAAATAAACAAATTTTGCCAACATAACATAAAAAAAATGTTGGTTTGAATAATCTAAGGTAATACCCAACTCAACCAAAAATCAGTTTCCTGGCAACCTTAATATACTGGAACACAACCAAAAGGCAACAAGTAAACTAATACAAATATTATGAACTGCTAAACAGCAATCACAACATGTGTATATTTGATGCATGTTTTAAAGTTCCTTATATTCAAGGCTCTTTCTTGGCCACATCACTGTGATAGTGTGTATCACTCTTAGTTATAATCATTGATTTATTCTCTATCTTCATCCCATTAAATTATAAATTCCTTAATGGTAAAAACTCTATTCAATTTAGTATCACCTGGAAAAATTGAACAATGTTGAACTTACAATGCAGAAAAAAAAATAGCATCCCCAAAGATTACTAGCTCAGGTAGCATACCTTGTTAATCCTTATTAACCCCCTAATACTGACCTCAGTGATTTGTATATTATTGTCCAAGTTAACTTGACATATAACTACAATTAATATAATACCCTGTTTTCCCTGGTTACACCTAATTAAAAGCAGTGCACCAATGGAGCTAGGCACAGGCACCAGGGCTGCTGACAAAAGGAAGAGGAGCAAAGGAAATAAAGAAACTAACAAAAATCAAAAGAAAATACCAATGACATGATGAAGAATAAAAACAGAACATTACAGTTAACTGGAGTCATTAAGAATGATTAAGGTCGAATGATATTCCATATACTATCTTTAAAAGTAGGCAAGTATATAATGCGATAGAAAAATATTTTTATGTAAAACTTAAAGGCCCTTAAACCAATAAGTTTCAGTTATATGGAAAATTAATTCCTTAAAACATATTATTTACATATGATGCTAGATGAAAGATATTACTGTATTGCAATATCAAGAATCTTTTTGGATTCATTTCAACTTATGAAGAACGTTTACGTGAAAGGCCTATGATGAATTCTTATAAGAACAAGAATTTTATTTGCTTTGGAAGCTTCTCTGACATCAAAAATTCTTCCTTAAACTTTTACTCTGCTGGAGTTGTAATGGAAAATAGTATGACATTGAATTTGCATTAGAAATTAGCATAAAAAGATCATACTTAGAAAAATCCTGCTTTCCCAATTAATTAATTGGTAAGAGACAGTACATTCACCAAATAGCTAAATATGGTATGAATTTATTCAGTAAAATCTGGCCAGCTTACATTTTGTGTTGTATTTCTTGAAAAATTCAAACTGAGTGCAACTTTGAGATTTAGGTGTACATGTCAGAAATTTTTACTTGTGTCTACAACCTAACATTTCAGGTTAGTATTTTTATTTTCTTTGCTCAATTAGCCAATATTTAAGAAGGAGGCTCTAAATATATTCTAAGAGCCAGTTTTAGTTCAGGGCAACCTCTAAATATATAGTCATATTCTCACTTATTGTACTTTATAAAATATTCAACATGGTACCCTGCAATTCTCAGATAGTGACTCCTCCGAAATGTTTCTAAGAGGGGAAAAAAAAAGTATTTGAAATATTACAGCATTCCTTTCTCACCTGTAGGTTATGATGTATCATTTTGAGGTTTGATAGCAATAACCGCCACCATAAAAGTAAAAACTACCTAAAGATTAAAATCGTAAAAAAAGTCTTGGTGATAGTAAAAGTAATTTAGAAATGATCTCCACTATCATTCTTGTTTTGCACAAAATAAACTTGAGACTCAGAGAAGGGAAGTAATTTACTTAAGATCATATATCTAATAAGAGAACAGCAGCCAATGAATGCTTAATTGATATTTACCATAGTTAAGTCCTTTAAATGGATTATTCCATTGAATCATCTCAACAAAGTGGTGAGGTAGATATTATTGCTATCCTTATTTTACAGATGCATCTATTGAGGATAAGAAAGTTTTTTCTGTTTTTTGTTTTGTTTTGTTTTGTTTTTTTTTTAAGTTTGGAAGACTCTAGCACTAGAAATCAAGCCTGTTGCTTTCTGAAATCTTATTCTTTCTATCACATTTTAGTGCATGATTAATCCTTTACTTAGAAAAACTTAATATAAAATCTTAAATTGTGTCTTTATACAGATTTTATACTTAAGAACATTTGGAGAATGTGAATACTTTAGCTAACAAATTTTATAGCTTTCCAGCCATTGTAAATCATAGGGGAGGGGCACATTTCAAGGTTAGAGACCTGAGAAATACTCAAATTATGACATGAGTATCTACCTACTTTCATATATATAAAGCCAATTAAATCCTGTTCCATTAGTTCTTAAATGCACTTTTTTATTCACTTTTTTAACTTTATGAAATCATGATGCTCCTTAAAATTGAAAGCATCTTGTAAGTGATACTGGTCAGGAGGCAGATATTACAATTACTGTTGCATAACATATGCAAACTGAATCTGTTGCACATGAAGTGGCCGGACTACTGAAACATATTTTTCTAAGTTTAAAAATGGAAGACCATTTATGGAAAAATATGAATGCCGGTTGTTCTCTGAATACCTTTTGTACTCTGAATACCTAAACTTGCAGAAGAGTAGCAGTATATGCACTCTGTGAAGAAATGCTACACCCAAAATGTATGGACAACAGAGACTTTGATCTTTATGGAAATTCTTTGGAAATTGTTATCTAAGTTAAAAAAAATAAGACACATGAAGTCCTGCCTATTAAGAAATGACAAACAACTGAATACATTTGTTACACTTATAATTTCCTTTTTACTGTATGCACAAATATGATATATAATAAAACATCAAGGTATAATACGTCTACAGGAGCAAGAACATATGACCCATAACTTGTGCAGCAATTGGGGGTGGAGTGGGAATCAACCAATTAAAAGGGATACAGAAGTGTACAGCTATTGTGAAGCTTATGCATATACTCACAACATAAAGGAAAATATCATAATTAAGAAATAAATAGAATATTTGTAGACATATATCAAAATTTTAGAGGTAAACTATATATCTGAAATGAAAAATATCTGAAATGAAAAATAAACTAGATGGGATTAACAACAGATTATACACTAAAGAAAAGATTAACATGAAGACATACGAATGTAAACTATTGAAAATGAGCCAGAGAGAGGAAAATGAATGGAACAATTTAAATAGAACATCAGTGACCTGTGGAACTGTATCGAGCACTCTAACATGGGTAGAGATGGGGAATAGCTGAAAAAGAATGGTTGATGTTTTCCAAATTTGATAAAAGTTTTAAGTCACAGATCCAAGATATTAAGTGAATCTAAAGCCAAAAAATATAAAAGAAACCTTATCAGGACAAATCATAATGAATTTGCCAAAACCAGTGATAAAAGAAAAATCTTAAAAGCAGCCAGAGAGAGGGGCAGAAATATTTCTCACAGAGAAAAGAGTTAAAGTACCTTCTCCTTAGAAACTGTGTGAGCCCGAAGGCAATGGATCAACATCTTAAAGTGCTAGAAGAAAAAAGAATATTCTGAACCCAGAATTCTACAATCATTAAAAATACCTTTTAGAAATAAAGGAAAAACCAATACTCTTTAAAACAGTCAAAAGCTGAGAGAATTAATTACCTTTAGATTTTCATATTAAGGAATATTAAAGAAGTATTTTTTTGAGAAAAAGAAACAGTATCACATGGAAATTTGTACCTATACAAACTAAAATACCAGAAGGAGTAAAAAAATTTTTTTCTTATTTCTTTATTCTCCCTAAAATATGACTTGTAAAAAAAAAATATTAACAACAAATTGGAATTTTCAAAACGTATTATGACACCCTGAAACCACACTTTTTATATGTCTCTTATACCTATCTTAGTGCCTTTTAGTTCTTCAACTTTTTTTAACGTTACTATCTTCAAAATACATCCATTTAAGTAATTGTGGTTTTGTTTCTATAATATAGACTTTCATATCAAATAAACTTTTGCCATCTCCCTTCTGTGGTATCTAGCAATGAAGGATATTGCAATAGTCCTCAGTTGTGTGTGTGTGTGTGTGTGTGTGTGCGCGCGCGTGTGTGTGTGTCTGTGTGTGTGTCTGTGTGTGTGTGTGTGTGTGTGTGTGCGTGTGTGTATTTTCCTCATTTTATGTGTGAGGAAAGTGAGACACAAAGAGGAGTATAACTTGCCCAAGCTCACAGAGCTAGTAAAAACTGAAGCTAGGATAATGGTTTGTCATAAGGTTAGTACTGAGCAAATTCATCAGTCAATTGTTGGGCCCCATGTTCCAAATGCACTGTTTTTCACTCTCCTGGATTTTACCAGAAACACCAAACAACATGGATCTCTATAGTCAGTGCCCTTAATCTCATAACAACATAAAAATTCAACTTTTCCTTTATATTTTCAGATGATTTATTAGCCAAACAAAGGACATCAAGTTGCACACTGCCTTATCCAATTAAGAATGCCCTCTTTCTTAGAAATTGACTTCTACTGATATTATAATTAATTTTAGCTCTGGTAATGATTTAAAGTGTACTTTTTTCTTTATTAAATTATGGCAATAAGCAGGGTCATTAAAATACCTTTTGCTAGCATGGCAAAAATATATTTTATTCCTTCTTATGTAAAATAAACTATTTCTGGAATCTCCTGAGAATGGATAGAAAAGAAAGTATTCATGAGATAAAGTAGCTTGTTCAGCTTTCCTCTAATTTGCTGCATGTCCTCTCCTATAGGGACTGTGACAGTGATGTGATTGGGGAATGACTTCTCTCAGCTTTGAGAGGCACCAAGGCCTATCAGCTGTTGATTTTAGTCTATTATATCAAGAATTTGAGGGTATCAATACATTTATATGCATCATTTCTTTATTGAAAGAATACAAGATTCTCTTGACATCCAGGGAGTCTGAGCTATTTGAATTTTATCACAGCTCTCCACTTCAGTAACTCTAGAGGTTCTCAATTAGCATGTTCAATTAAAACTTGGTTAAGTGCAGATTTTGCTATATCCTAGCCACCTGAGTAGTAGTGGTTGGGTTTCCTATTCACTCATTAATATCTACCTATACCACTGATGTATTCTATTATTAGAGTAACCATCATATATATCATATATGATATATATGATATAAATATCACATATCACTAGAGTAAATATCATTAATACCTACCTATACCACTGATACGTTCTATTGGGTTGTCGGAAAAGTCATGATGCAGTTTTGCAATGAAAAACAGAAAAAATACGTCATGACTTTTCTGATAACCCAGTATTATTCAAGTTAATATCATATCTCTCAAAACAGAGATGTCACCAATCTTTCCATTTCTACCATTTTTTTCTACCCTATTTATTAATGCATCCTCTTGTTCTGCCAAAAATACTATGGGGTATTTGTTAGAGTATCTGAGAAATACTGCAATTTGAGCTCCAATATTTAGTAAAGAAATCATCACTTCCCTGGGTGAACCCAACATAGCAGATGCCCCAGGAGATCTCATGAGATTACATGTCCTGCCATCAATTGACTTTTTTTTTTTATCCCTCTTCGAGGACTATTTTCCCTATACAGGATGTTGGAAACTTCATTTCCTTTGTTGGGATTTTTGTTCCCAAATATTTTGGTGTTGCTCTCCCTAATTGGCAAAATTAGGTTAGTGCTGTAAGAAACTTATTCAAAACAGAGAGAGGGAAAAAAAAGAAAAAGAAAACACACAAAACAAAACAAAAACAGACTCATAGAAACAAAAACCAAACTAATTGTCAGAGGTGTGGAGTGATGAGTGAAAAAGATGAAGGGACATATAAACAATAATAGTGTGATAACTTTGCATGGTGACAGATGGTAAGTAGATATAGTGTGTTGGTCACATTGTAAGATACATAAATATTGAATCACTTTGTACATCTGAAATTAATACAATATTGTATGGCCAACTATATTTTAATAATAATAATAATAATAATAATAATAATAATCAGAGTCAGAGAGCATCCACTCCTGTAGTTCATAAGATTGTACCAGCACACAGGGGATTCACCATCAGTAGCTCCTTTTTCCATTTCATATGGAAAATAGCCACTCAATATATCCAATTTTAACTAGTATTTACATTACCCCCAACCCTTACTGTAATCTTTTTATCTCTCCAATTTCCTTTGGCTTCAATTGCTCTATAAGTTAGTCACATACCTGGCAAAATTTCCCCAAAACAAGACCTTGACATGATGACTGGAGCATCCATTTACTTGGGAGATGAGCTCAGAATCACAAATTAGATTATGAGAAACATAAGACAGGGAAGGAAAAAAACAAAAATAATAACAACAAGGAAAAGGTGTATTAATGAGTGTTATAGAGAGTTGCCAGAAAAAAAGAACAAGATGTCCATTTAAATTTGAATTTCAGATAACCAGTAAAAACCTTTTCATATTTATGTATGTGCCAGATTCTGCATGCTCATATTTACACTACAAATTATTTGCTGTTTATCTGAAAGTCACATTCAGCTGGGCACCCTGCATTTTTATTTGCTCAATCGGACAAACCTGGTCTCATACCACCATGAATACATAGGGATAAATCCTGACAAACCATAAGAAACATTTCAAAATCATCCCCTAATGGACAGCATGGCCTACTCCTTTTCCCATTATGTTTAGGGCTACTCTCATTGCTGAGCTCTGGGCCCCCTTTCTGCTCTCCCACCTTCACTGAGAGTCCTGCCTGCCCACCTGCCTCAGCAAGCTCCTCTGTGTGGTGCTGGAGCAAACCCGGGGTAGAGAAGACAGGCACACGGGCTTGAAGGGGGAAAGGCATCTCTGGCCGTGGCTTCATTCCCCTGTGGCTATAAACTTCCACCAGGAAGCCCTGTCTCCATTTGCAGCTCCTTCCAACCTCCATCTTCACCAGGTCTTCCCCCTTCTTCTTCAGCCCAAGGGCTGGTGATGACTTTCAACCCATTTTTGTCCTTAGGTTTCTCAGTGTCATTTGTCTACCCCTTCAATTCTTCATTGCTCTCTAATAATTCACTTGTTGAAGTATTTTCATTTGAACCATCTGAAGTAAATTTCTGTTCCTTCTCAGACCTTGAGTGACAGCCTATACAATTTGATGTACATTTCTGAACATGTATGCTATTATTTCTCAAAATAAAACAAGAATAAGCGAGAGAGAGAGAGAGAGAGAGAGAGAGAGAGAGAGAGAGAGAGAGAGAGAGAGAGAAAGAAGAGAAAGAGGGAGAGTGAGCTCTCTGATTGGCTGATTGGTGGTGTGAAAGGAAGAATCTGTACAAGCAGAGCTTGGTCCGTTACTCCCTTTGGGACTGGCCTGTGTACGGGAAAGTTGCATTCTGGTCTCACACATGAGTTCAGTGAGCAAGGTTAAAATAGTGGTGGATGTGTTCAGTTCAAGGAGGTGCCAGCAAATCCATAGGGCTGCCTGCCGAAGTCACATCTTCCAATACTTTTTATCAATAATAGATTTTATCATCATCTGTCTGAGTCCTGTGTATATCTTTCAACTCGTTTAGAAAACAAGTTGAAAGGGAAGTGCATTACATATGGAGCTCCCTCACATTGTATTTGGGGAAGAAAAAATAGAGGAAAAGGATTTTTGATGTGCATAAAACATGCTTGTTAAGGCATTAGCAACTAGGGACCTCACACATTTTACTTTAATGATGTTCACTGCCTTATATTGTGCCAGGGGGCTTGGTTTATACTTCTGTAGTTGGCTTTTAACTGGTATAGCCAAGGCACAAGGTATGAGTGTTCAAGCTCTCCTAAATATGGGCCATGAGGAATTTTTATGTTGTCAGGTCACTACAGTTTACGCCTGCTTATCCATAGGCAAATGGTTGCTTTCATATAAGTGAAAGTGTTTAACAGACATTAGAATTGAAGCTTCTGTTTGACCTTGAGCTTCAGACGTTAGTATTCAAGCTCTTGTTTGACGTTGAGCTTCAGATTCAGCTAGGCCTGGCTACTGCAGGTGAGGCTGGGGCAGAGATTTATTCTTTTTTAGATATTGTTGGGAGATACAGTATTTTCTGCTTTTACTCTGTCTCTCAGCCAGATTTTCAGGTAGTGTCTTTTAATTGAAAGACAGCTCTCTCTATGCTCCATGTGGACATGTGAAAAATTCTAACTTATTTGCTAATGCCAGGCCAGGGTAGTCAATACCAAACCAGCTCTCACAAAAAATAATAATCACATTTAGAAATAAAGGAGTAAGCTGAGGGGCGATAATTTCATAGTATTTACCACATTTGTAGGTTTTAAGGATGATTTCGTCTACCACCATGCCCATGGTCTCAAACTGCTCAGACTCTAGATTTGTTAGCTACATAATTGTTGACACTGACTTTAGACTGCAAACCCCACACTGTGAGAGATTTCACCCATGGAAAGCTGATAGATTACATTAATGCACAGAAAAGGGAAAAAGAGTGGGTGGTTATTATAAACCCTACATATCCTTTTATTGGGTTGATATAGATAAATATTGAGGACTCAAAGGAGAAGACTAAAATTATAAAGAACCATTTTCCATTAACACCTAACTAGTAATCAGATTTGCTCAGGATATCAAAGAGAAACTTCTAAAGTTTGTAAAACGATCTTCAATTTTAGTATCAGAATAGTAGTAATAGAACAGCGGGAGGAAACAAAATAAGCAGCGTAATGAAATGAGCTGTAGAAAGTTAAAAGAAAAATATTTGTGATAAAAACAGAATTTAAACATAAAAAAAAGAAATATTTAAGGCTAGGCTGGATAGAGATGAAAGGAAGTACACATATACCTGTGTCAAAATGTTCTTAACAATGATATTAGAAAAGAATATGTATATATTTGATTGATTATTTGAAAAAAGAAAACAATGACAAACAGAGAGTCTACTTCCAAAGAGTTTAGAAGCTACAATAAAGAACAACAACAAAAAGATGAACAAACCAAAACCTGTTCATAGGTGCTCTTTTTTTTTTTTTCCCTCAATTTAAAATGATGTTTAGTTAGAAGTCTAAATCTACTTCTATTAAGGTACAACATTAATGTACTCTATGCTGGATTTACCTTTTTTTTTTATATTAATCAACTCTGTTGTTAGAGCAATTTTAAGTTTATAGAAACACTGAGCAAAAGTACAGAAATTTCCCATGTACCACATATCTGCTTCCCATGCTCCACCCCACCACATATGCAACTGCCTACCATATTAGCATCTTGCCTTAGTGTAGTATATCTGTGACAATTCAGAAGCCAAGCTGATGCATTATTATTAATAAAAGTCCATATGTATTAGGGTTCAGTCTTGTTTTGGACATTTTATAGGTTTTGATTCATGTATAATGACTTGCATCTACCATTACGATATCATTACAGAGTTTGGCACATACAGAATAACTTTGCTGTCCTAAAAAATCCCCTGTACTCCACTTACTCGTCCTTGCCTCTCTGCTCCTGAACTCCTGACTACCAATGACTTTTTTACTGTCTCAATGATTTTGCCTTTTTCAGAATGTCATATAGTTGGGATCATTGTAAAAATCTTTTCACACTGGCTTTTATTCACTTAACAATATGTACTTAAGTTCCCTGCATGTCTTTTCATAACTTGGTAGCTCATTTCTTATTATTGCTGAAAGACATTCTATTATATCAGTGCACCTCAGTATGTTAATCCATTTACCTGTTGAAGGACATCTTTGTTTCTTCCAAGTTTGGGCAATTATAAATTAATCTGCTAGAAACATTTGGGTGTAGGTTTTTGTGTAGATATGAAATTTCAATTTATTTGGGTGAATACTGATAATATGTTCCTGGATTGTATGGGAAGCGTTTTGCAAGACCCTGTCAAACTATCTTCCAAAGTGGCTGTGCCATTTTGTTTCTCAACAGCAGTGTATGAGAGTTCCTGTGGCTCCACATGCCTGTCAGCAGCTTTTAGTCTTATCAGTGTTTTGGACTTTAGGCATTCTAATAGATAGATGTGCAGTGGTATATCACTTTTGTTTTAATTTTCAATTCCCTAATGACATGTGACATTGGATATTTTTCATTTTGCTTATTTGCCATCCTGATATCATCTTAATTGACGGATCCAATATTTAAGCATCTTAGATGTGCTTCACACTCTAGTTTACAAATCTGCAGGTTGGATATTGTAAATTTTACATAATAGCAAAAATCTTTCACTATGAAATCATAGGTTAAAACTGCATCATTACACACAATATTTAAAGTTCAAGTTGGTGTATTATGCTATATTCCTTCTCCCAATATTTTTCAGTATTTGCTCCAAAGTGACTATTATGTATTTCTAATCCAGATGCTTAAAGAAATAAAATTTATTTCAATGAGATAATGAGCTATCATAGATTTTAGGATTATTTTATTTTAGCTTTTTTGAAAATTGTGAAGATGAAATTTAAAAATTCATTAGTAATTTCCTGGAACATATGATGGCTAAGTTAAGAAACAAAATTTGTGAATATTAATGTATTAATATTTTCTGTACACAAAAAATATATTTAATGATATCATATGAAGAGATTTAAAATTATCCCAGGCCCGGCCGAGTGGCGCGGTGGTTAAGCGCTGGCTTGGGAAGCCAGCAGCCCCGGTTCGGTCCTACATATGAGGGCCAGTGACACTGCCTTCAAAAAAAAAAATTTATCCCTTAGAATACTTTGTGTTCCTACATAAGTTTTGATAGTTTGGCCTATTACTCTCTTTAGGTTTAGTAAATATGAAGAGAAAGATTACAGACAAAGTTGTCCAAAGAATTATCTGTTAATTCTAGTATATGAAAGTATTCTTTCCATCCATAAGGAAGTGTTTTGACAAATCAAGTCAGAGTTGCATTGAATAAGACCTACAAATGTATTTAAATTGATAATCCCAACACTAGCAGCAACTTGTTTTAAAATCCACTGTAAAAGAAAATTCTGACCAGAGAAACCATCAACAAAATAGATAACTTAGCTCAGTAGGGGAAATAAAGTTTAGAATTCAGAGAAGTTGGTGCTTTTGTCTGTGTCTCACATAGAACTTGATTTAATTTAAGAGCATACACAGGAGATAACACAGAGTTGACACTTATTTTACCTGTCAAGGACAAACTCCACAGGAATTACTTCACAGCTCTACTTTACTGCTTTTACATGTCACAGTCTAACAAGTTTTTTGTTTTTGATTTTGCAGGGCACAATTAAACTTAAATTTCAAAATGAGTAGGGAAGACCCATTTTATTCTCTATGTCCTCAGTAGACAGCTCAAAGGCTTGTTGGCTGTCCTTAGACTAAGAGATATGTACATTTGTTACTGTATTAATGGTAATCTCTCATGTAGTCAATAAGATGGGCTGCATGACAGTTGCCTTGAAGGATCACTCACCGTGACTACTTAAAATGTGAGTTACTTAGCATGATAGATTCTATTCATTCTTAATTATTTTCATGCATAAAGTAAATTGACTTAGAAATTATATTCATTTTTGTTTTTTAGGCCATAGGATAGTATGTAGGCACTGTACAAGTAACTAGAAGTTTATTCCTATGGTGAAAGCAAAAAGGTTTCATTAGTTTCTTCAAATTCAGTGATATAGTACTTCTGCTATATTTTCAAAAGTATAATTATGAATAAGTACCAATAATAAATATAATAAGAATAAATGTGATTGAACTCATAACTTGTATTTAAGGAAACATAGTTATAATTTGCCAATTAATAAAATCTAATCAGTTATTTTCAAAATAAATTCAGCACAATGGATTAAATTTATTTGTGCTCAGTCCTAAGATTTACCACATGATTTCTTCAGAAGTTTGACACTTATTTTCAAAGGGGAAGAAACAGAATTATAAATACTCTACATACATCCACTTTTACTTTCGGGACAGAAAATTTGTAGAATCTTTGAAAATATAATATACTCTGACTTTCCTAAAATAGGTGATTAAAATCTCTTTTAAAAATTAATTATTTTCTGCTAAATTTTTGAAAAGTTAAGAAGTATAGAAAAATGAAGCAATACTATAATTTGAAATCTGCTCCCTGTGGGCATTTTGAGCTAAGTGGTATTACATTACTGAGGCACTTCATGAGTCTGATGGCTTTAATTTAGAGGTCAACAATATTTTTTTCTGTGAAAGTCGCAATAGCGATTTTCTTAGGATTTGCAGGCCATATAGTCTCTGATGTTTGATGTGTCTGTTGAGAGCTACTTACTCTGCCATTTTTGCTGACATCACCCTATTTGAATTGCATAGTTTGAGAGGAAGACCCTTAGCTGGCTAACAGAAATGACCACATTAAACACTTTTGATGCATACCAACGTGATATGATTGTTTCAGGGAAAAAGAACCCAAAACGCCTGTGCAATTATTTGTGTTACAAGCTAAAGTAGCCACTCTTTTAAAACATCATTTTAATTGAAAGAAATATCTACACTCAAATTATGATATTCGGTCTTGAGGATTTGACAGATATTTAAGAAGTGACTGAACTAAGCATTGTATTTGTGGCCAATGGTGAAAGTTGAGATTTTAGTGAAACTTAAAGGTACAGAGAACTTATATTGACCACCACAAGCTTGATAGGTTCTCAATGAATGAATTATTTTCTGATGAGATCTATGTTCATATTAAAAAAAATTTTTGATGTTACATGAAATGTGCTAACATTTAGAAAATTTGTATAAGTCAGTGAACAAATATTTTCTAAATGACCAATGCATGATCTTACAAAATCATGTACTGGTAAAAACCAAATTCATCCGATATACAGCACAGACCAATGAATTTTAACATGTAATTTTAATATATGTGGTTTTGTACTCCACATTGCAACTGTCTTTTAAAGAACTACCACTTGTCAAGTTTTGGTGTAGTATAGAAGAAAAATACTCATAGATATCTGAAATGGCTGTTAAAAGACTCCTTTCTTTTCCAATTACATGTCTGTGTGAGGCAGGATTTTCTTCATAGACACCAATCAAAATAACACATCATGATTTATTGAGTGCAGAAGCAGCTACAAGAATTCAGTTGTTCTCTATTCAGTCAGATAACAAACTAACTTGCAGAAATGGCACAGTTTTCACTGACTTTTTGATTTGGGAAAATATAGTTATTTTCATGAAAATATTTGTTAATATGTAATGCTTTTATTGTTAAATGAATTAATAAATTATTGTTTTAAATTTCTAAGTTTTAATTTCTAAATTGGCTAATATGGATATAAAAAACTCAAGCAAACACATGCTCCTTAGGAGTCCTTAATATAGTTAAGAGCATAAACGTTCTAAGATATAAAATTTTGGAAACCATTGCTTTAAGAGATCTGTACTTTCCCGATTATACTCTCTTTGGCATTAGCATGTTGGTTCCAAAAGGCAGATATCTAAAATGATAATAAATAAACTTGTGGGACTCTTCAGTTTTTTCATATATGTTTCATTCTATGCAAATTTATATGTAATTCATTTTAAAGGGAATACAATATTTTCTGAAATTGGACTTTGGTTTTCTTTCTTTAAGAAATTGATGAATCTTTAACCAATGTAGATATGGGAGTAGTCCAGGCCAACTTGGATTCACATTTATGAGTGGAATGTTGAATGTTGTCCTGATTCATAATATCTTTGGCCTTCAGGGTAATTATTGGGTCAATGTTTTTTGGTTAATGTTTCATCAAGGTATCATCTTCAGACTTCACGTTTATTGAGTTATATGGAGGTCAACAAGCCTGGTTCACATGCTCTGTCAGTAGCTGCCTGTGATGTGAGCACTGCTGCATCTCTCTCTACTGAGGGAAGGGTTTTACCTTGAACATGTCCTAAGTGCTATCTGACACTTTTTCTCCCAGCGTTCTTCCACCAACTGCTGCAAATAAAAGGAATTACATATGGGAGGACATACGGTACATTGGAGTGTTTATTTTTGTTGTTGTTGGGGAGATTTTGTACACATTACAGTGAAATAAAGACAATTTTATCATTCTATGGATGAATGTATAGATGAAACATGGATGTTACTGTGCTTCCTGTGCACGCATTCGTCATATCTAATCAAAAATAACCACAGGTGTTACTATGGAATCACTTCATGCTGATTACCATGTGGTTCATATGTTTAAAACTATGCAACAGTTTTAAAGGTATGTTTATAGGGAAAAAGAAAAACTGTAGTAAGCTGTAATTAAAATTTTATAGAAATATCATTGCATATGCTAAAATAAAGCTATCTTCCCACTTTTGAAAGACTGAATGAAAGAAAGAAAAGAAAAAGAAAGTAAATTAAAAGAAGACTTCTTTCCTCTCACTTTAACTGTGAGGAGGCCTGTCTTGGTCAACCTGTGGACATTTTGGTGGCAGAAAGAATTATTGGGTTCTCGGAAAAGTCATGACTCATTTTTGCAATGAAAAACAGAAAACGCATGGCAAGACTTTTCTGACAACCCAATAGTTCTTTATTACTGTCTTTATTTTGCCTCAAATGGTATGATCTATACCTACTAGAAATTTGGTTAATTAAAGACAACCTATCATATATTCTCTAAAATGCTTTTGTCTTTTATAGCATACATTTTTTCCTTTGCTCTAAGATCAAAACAAGGTAGGAAACTAATCTTGAGCATTATAATCTTGTTAGACAAAAATAATACCTGCAAACAGATTTTAGTGAAACAATGCTGACATCCAGTGACTACTTAAGCTAATGCAATTTTACAAAAAGTAACAGGGCCTAAGAGAGAGTGTCCATTTATTTAAAGGTCTGGTTAAATTGAAATACTACTGTTATCTGCCTGACTGATCAATGTATCTACATCAAAATCTAGGAAACATCTTGCTTAGACAGTCAATATTTCTGAAGTCTCTGGATTATCCATGACTGCTATTCAATAAGTGCCTCTAAAACAGCTACTGTTCAAGTTAATGTGCCTAGCACATATGATATATTTAAAGTTTCCTCGATGTAGAAGTGGAGTTCAAAATATATATAAATAGAAATTAATTTATGAAAATGGACATTATCTCCCTGGAGGTGGGTAGGGGAAGGAAAGAGAGAAAAAGAGAAAGGAGGGAGGGGGGAAGGAGGAGGGATGAAGAGAAACATTTTAATTTTACTACTATAATATATATATAAATGTCAATTCATATATTTTCTCAGTAAAATCATATATAGCCACTTTATGTATTAAATAAGGATTTACTCTAGCTAAATTAAATGTAAAAGTTATACTAGCAAATAACAAATATAGGAAATCAATAATAAATATTAAAAAAATGGCTCTGGTGTATTTGCTTCTCATAAGTCATATAGAGCTAATATAATTCTTTTAAATACTTTTATAATTGCAAACCATTGGTACTTATGCTTAAATGCAAATTTTACCTGGTTTTTATCTTTCACTCCTTTTTATGGGTGATGGTTGTTATGCGCCCTCCAGCTGGACTCCTGGAGACTCTATGAATGAATGAGCTGTCTCATCATAAATTTTTCAAGGTAAGAAAGGTAAAGATAAAGACTAGAAAAGAAAATGTAACAGTGGCTTGCCATTGCTTTCTGCTGCATAGTGTGTGGGTCCAAACCACATGTGCTTGGGTCTGCGGTGTCACAAATTACTAAATGCTTATAAAATAAAATGTAATCACCCCTGGGTTCTAATTGGTTGGTTAAATATGTAAAATGTTTGCTAATTGCAACACTTGCATTCCTAGTTGATTAATACTTTTGTACACTTATTAGATGTCACCTATTATATATGCATTAATATTAGAGATTCTATGATTCCGTACAATTTTCTCATGCAATTAAAAAAAATCATTTCTGGGCCGGCTGAGTGGCGCATTGGTTAAGCGCTGGTTTTGGGATGCCAGCGGCCCCGGTTCGGATCCCACATGAGGGCCAATGACACTGCCCTCTACAGCTAACAACAGCTCCACCTGGAGTTGGGCTGTGTGAGCCCCTATGATGGTGTGGGCTGCAGCCCCTGCTGCAGTGGGCTGCCATAGACTACAGTGAGTGGCCCGCAGCCAGCGTGAGCGGTTGGCAGCCAGCGTGAGCTGCCAATAGCCGCAGTGAGCGACATCCAGAGGCCAGCGACCGATCTGCCTCATCCGGGAAGAGCGCAATGACGATACCAACAGTGAAGCAACATCCTCCTCAACTAAACTGAAGAACAAAAAGACAGCAACTTGTCTGTTCCCCTTCCCCGATTCCCCAACGCTGTTCCCCTCCGCCAATTCCCCAATAAATAAATAAAAAAAAAAAATCATTTCTGTTTTTCTGTTCCTCTTCTTCCATGTTGATGGTTGGGAGTCATTAAAGCAATCCCTGGTAACTTATTAGGAATCAGAGATGGAATTATGATGTTAGAGATAGGATTCTTTCAATATTTTATCCATAATGATATCATTACATCTGACTTTAAAGATTTATGTTTTTACATTAACCATTACTACAGATCAATGCTTTTACCATTCAATTACCAACACTGAAATTCAAATTTTTGGTTTTGTGTATATACATCAAAATGCATATGCTTATATAATATGTTGAGAAAAGAATCCATATATTCTTTTCTTACTAAGAGCATTTTGAAAATAGGAGTGAGTATTTCATTTTATCCAATTACTAATATATCCATAAAGATGATAATACAGAATTTATTTCTTGGCATTATTATGATTAATCTTATTATTAATAGATTTTCCACTATTGAAGCATACTTACATACATAGGCTAGTGTTTCACTTAGAAAACTCCAAAGAATGCAAAAAAGTGAATAGATAAAGATATGGTCTAGACAGTGTGATGATTTCTTAGAAAGCAGAATGCAATGGATTTGTAATAGGTGGCAGCCTGGCCCAGCCTACAGGGAGACAATCTTCTATGCTCTGTGCAATCAAAGATTTTGTTTATGATCAGGAGATGTTTAAAGTCAAGGAATAGTAACAAAATCCCTCTGCTTTAGTAAAACAGTATTTGTCTTAACCAATTCAATGTGGGGAGGATAACAAAAATGTTATCAAAGCAAGCCTTGAAAAAGTCTTCGTTAATCTTGCAACGGAATATACTACTGTTTTTATTTTGAATCCTGTTTTTACAGACTGGAAAATGCAAACTTTCAAATCTCTTACAATATTTACCTTAAGTTTTGTAATGTTGGACAAATATTTGCCCTGTTCATCAAATTTCCCCTGATATCCATGTTCCTTCTCTGGAGTCTATAAAACTTACACACCATTCATTAAAAACAGTGTCTAATGTATACATAATCTACAAGTACCATATCTTCTCAAACCTACATTTAGAGTCACATTTCTTTCTCATTGTTTTGTTTTTCCTCATACTGTACGAGAAAAAAAAAGAAAGAAAATGACTGATCTTGCAATGACTGATACAGTTCTTAATTAACTGTGAAATAGTAGTGAACATTTGTCAGTACCTTAATCATCAAAAAATATTTTATTTTGCATTTTAAAATTGTAAGACATCTTACTATCTATCATATATGCAACATTCAGTAGTATTTCCTCTTTCTTACTGTTTTTTATAATAAAAAATGTATAAACTTTTGTCGATCCTTTAAATATTTAAATTAGCATCACAAAGGAATTGGTAAGAGTTCATAAATGAAAATGAGGCATTTTTAGCAGTCATTTTAGTTGTTTTATCTTTGTAATGTATTTAAAACCAAATCATCAACAATTGCAGTTTTGAAAAAGTTTTCACACAGATGTGCTATTTACATAGCACATTCTGAAGGACAGAGGGTGTGGAGCAGAGACTGTTCCATGATCTGACAGACTGCCAGCTAGATCTGCGCCAGAACAGAGGCTGCATCCATAATCCCCTCGAGACTATCTGAGCAACCCTTCCCCCATGCCCCACAGCACCCTGGTTTTTGGATGAGGCTGTTTCCCTGCCCTGGGCAAGCATGTAGGGCATTTTCCACTTATCTGGTGCCAGTAAAGCACCTGTACCCCTACCCATCCTGCCTAGTTCTATATAATACTTTAAAGCCTGCCATGTGGTGCTATGGATATCCACTTTGTCTTGCCTCCACCCAAGATGTGTTCCATGTGTAAGTTTACTAACTAAACTGTATTAATTGCTTCCGGGGCTTTCCCTGGGTCTGTGGGTACTAAAAGAGGGACTTTTTATAGATGAAGTGGAAATAACGCCTTAGTAAATACAACAAAACATAGTCTTTCTTTTTTATTACTTATACGAAGAAACTACATAAAGACTCATTCTATGTCATTGTTTTTCACCTCTTCAGTAGAGTTGAAAAGAGTTCATGAAAATTAATATTCACAAAAGTTAAGTCTTGGTAATTAGAATAAGGAAGAATAGAAGAGTGAGGCATCAACGTAATTGCCTTTTATCCTCAATCCATTGTTACTCCCAAGATTTGACTGATGTTGACTAGTTCTTAGCAGCCTACACTGCACAAGGGGATAATAGCCCTACGGGTCAAGACATCCCACTTTTATTATGAAGGATTTGTCTAAATGCCCAGTAGAGTACCTAAAATTGGCAAGTATACAATAAATATTAATAAAAGAATATATCATGCTCTGTAGAACAATATTAAAAAGAAGAGTCTGCTATGTTACTGATTTCAGAGTTTAGTGTGTTCTGGATTTCTTCTTAGTTACCTTAATATGGATAGATGCCTTGATTTCCCAACTGGAATGGCAGCTATCTAAAACTAGGCACAATGTTTATCACCAATTTCTTCTTCACAGCCAAAAAAGCACATAGTATCTACTCAACAATGATTATTTGAATAATCAAATAATTTTTTTGACAATAAAGAAGTAATTTGTATATTCCAAATGCTATTATGAATAATATCAAGAAATGATAGTAATAAAAATTCATAATAGATAATTTATTTACAATTTATTATATAGTTCATATATGAGCATCATATTGTAAAAAATATCCATTTTATATAAGTTAGATGGATTGTTTTTGTGTTTAATATACTCTAATTTCCAATTAACTTTTCATTACACATTTAATTATATCACATATCATTTTAATTACCTAGGAGTAGTAATGGATTATTTAGTTTTCATGGTGCTTCCCATAGAATTACCAAATAAAGGGTTACTCTCCTTTCTTTTCTGATACAATGTGTCTCTAGTTATACACACTGAATGCTTTCTTAAACTAAACCAATCTTCTTTTTCAACTATTACAGAAATATCTCTTGTCTTGACAATGGAAAATGTCCAAGATTCTGAGGGTCATTAACGAAGTAATTTTGAAGATTATTTTGAAGTAATTTTGAAGCTCTGTGTCAATATTAAGCTTGCCAATATTTTCAAGAGATGGTTAGTATATAATTTAAGGTAAGTTCTAGAGCCAAAAGAAACCACTGATTTTAGAGTCTGATATGGCATTTTACTAAGAAGAGTCTTGTCTACATGGCAAACAGATGAAGCTGTGACTATCTTGAGATGAATTTGCATACTACCTGATACTTTCATGCTGAGAAAGCATTGGCATCATCCTGATTTAGAGACATTTAGCAATTTCTATACACAAAACCCATGAAACAGATAAATACCCACTTTCCCTTAAATGAAACTTTAGACTTAGGTTAGGCTTGCACCCATGCAATTTGTAAATAATAAAAGAGGCATTTGACTAAACCCTGCCAAACCACTAAAAACATAAAATTTATTCTTGAATGCCTATTTAAAATAATATAATTTAATATTTTAGTATATATAAACATAGTTTGATTTTAAGATGATAGTAAAAAAGGAATCAAGATGAAAATCCTATAGGTATTTAAAAACTATAGATATTTAATACACAATTGCTACTTGGATAAAAAACAAAGTTTTGTTTCTGTTCATTTATATAACTGAACCATATTCCCACAGATTCAGAAAATATATCTGGTGTCAAAAACAACCTCAAAGAGTCAGACTACTTGAAATGTAGAACTTAGAACCTGATGTACTGTCTTGGGGAGAATCTGTATAAATTGGAGTATTAGAAGATCCAACATTATTGATGATAATAAAAGTAACAATAATACCTATGATTTGCAATGTATTTTTATGTTTAAATTTTCTTTCCAAGAGGTTATCATTAACTCTTTTAAGGCCAAACAATCTTATGAGGTTTGTTATCCTGAATTTACAGATGAGGACTCTGAAACAGAAAGATGTTAAGATACTTGCCCAGGATCTTGTAAATACTGGATTCAATCTCTGCTATTGCATTTCAACAGGTTTGCTATTAAAAGTGGGAATCTTGCTGTTTAAAAGCTGGACTCTTGCACCTTTGAAATGGTTGTAACATTAATAGAGACCTGATAGGTTTGTGGTCAGAATTAATAATGCTAATTTTAAAATTTTTATAGTCTAGAAATGTTCACTCCTATCTTAATGTATATTAATATGTATCACCCATGCATATGCCAGTGTGCTTAGGTGAGTGTTGACCCTTTACAGTTTACCCTTCAACAACATGGGGGTTTGGGGACTCACTCCTGCACAATAGAAAAATCCACATATAAACTTTGACTCCCCCAAAACTTAGCTACTAATAGTTTACTGTTGACCAGAAGCTTTACAGATAACATAAACACAGTCCATCAACACATATTTTGTATGTTACATGTAAAATATACTACATTCTTACAATTAAGTAAGCTGGAGAAAATAAAATGTCATTTAAAAATCATAAAGAGGAGAAAGTACATTTACAGTATTTATGGAAGGCAAAAATCTGCATATAAGTGGACCCACACAATTGAAAGTCATGCTGTTCAAGGTCAACTGTACCTAGATTGGAGGTTGGCAAACATTTCTGTAAAAGGCTCTATAGTATATACTGACGCTTTGTGAACCTTAACATCTCAATTACTTGCCTCTAGCACCAAGCAGCTATAAACATTATGTGAACAAATGAGTGACTGTGTTCTGTAGATGTAAGAAGGGACCAAATCTGTAAAGAATTTTTATAAGAGTTTATTTGAGCCAAACTGATGACATATGCTGGGGAATATGATCTCAAATTCTCCAGAGAGTAACAGTTTTACAGTTCCTTTTATGCATTTGAAATTCTGGAGAAAATGTATGGAAGATTACAGGAAAGTGGGAGAAAGCACAGCAGGCAGTGGTTGGATTAGCTAAGGTTATTTGCTCTCTTGAGGGTCATAGAAGGAGCTGTCTGAAAGGGTGGCTCATGCATTGGAAAGAGGGTGTCTGAAAATAGACATTTCAAAGGTGTGTTAACCTCGGTGCACAAAAACAATGGACAGGGCTTGCTTAAAAACCATTCACTAAAGAAGTTACAGGCTTGAGGCGTGGCTACCCACTGCGATCAGTGAGTTATGAATTTAAGATTTATTATAGCACCATTTTTCATCCATAGTGTCAATAAAACTTTATTGACCAAAACAGACAAGACTAATTAGGCTCACAGGCAATAATTTGCCAATTCCTTTTTAAATAATATTATTGATTTAGATGGCAGAGATGGCATATGTAAGTCTTATATTACAGACTTTATAACTAATATGTAGCTGTGGAGGCACATTATATTGAATCTTACCTATAATATTTCCATCATAGTGTCTCCAAATAGAGCTGCATTGCAGCTTGGTAGTTTCCCAGCATGGTTTACTTATGGGATTCTGATTATATGATAGCCCTCTCAACAACTCGAATGACAAATACATACTACATTTCTAAAGTCTCAAGTGAGTAAACAGGTTGACACCTGAATTAATAATTAGATAAACCAAAGCTCCTTTCACATATGCTTCTCATGCAGCTATTTTAAACTGTACATAAGACAACTGGAAGATGCAGATTTTATACATAATGTCAAGAACTTTGGAAAATGCGATTCTATGTAGAAGCAAATTCCTGGGGAAGCCTCTATTATATTTAACTGGCAGGTTGACTGCTGAGCAGATGATACTAATGCAGAAGGTGCTGCATAAATTTCTCATCAAAACAGAAACATGGACTTTTTTCATGAGAGCAATTTAACTCTCTATGCCTATATCTGCAGTTTGTTTCTCAGTGAAGACCAAGATTCAAAAGAGAAATCCTATATGCATTTTTTATTACTACACAGGAAAAACTAAAAAGATATGTTTGTGAAAACACAAAAGGAACAAATATTGTGTGTTTTTACATGTAGCTTGTACACATAGATGCTTGATGAAAACACTATTTAACTCCATTTTTTTCTACTTCAAAACTTAGATGTAATTTCACTTGGCAGCTATGTTTTGATACCCTGAGTGACTTTCGTTCCTATTAAATGAATGGAAATTCCAAATTTTGAACTTCATTCTTTGTCTTTGCCTCCAATTTTATAAAGTTTACACATGGACTAAATCACTTTCCCAATTCTCTCAAACAAAGATCTCACACATATACATATACAAACCCACACATTCAGGGTAAAAATGTACATTTGCCTCCAGACTTGTTTGCTTTACTGTGTTTCTTAAAAAGAAGAGTACTTCTCATGCAAAGCTAATTCCTCTTCCATCTTCTTTATTGTATACATATATTACTTAATAAAATCATTTGGAGATTCATTCATTTATTATTTTTTCAGTGTCTGTCATATTTCTGGAATTGAATTCTAACTTTGTTATTTGCCATCTTTTGACCTTTCTTTGTCTTAATTTCTTCATTTTTTTTTAAAGCTTATTGGGGTGACAATTGTTAGTAAAGTTACATAGGTTTCAGGTGTCAGCTTTAATTTCTTCATTTTTAAAACACAGGAAGGAGGTGTACCTAACTCACAGTGTCTTTGTGAGAATTAAGTTGTTCCATGTAATAGTGCCTGTGGTTTCTTGCCTGGTAGATAATAAGCATTATGTAAATGTTAACTCTCAGTATTGTTCTTTCTACTATTATGCTTCAGGTCTGTTTTAATTTGAGGATTTACTAGTATCCAGGCTGACAAAGGAGCCTACATTCACAATGGGGTGGACAGGTAATAAGAAAATTAATAAGTAAACACTAATATCAGCTACTGACATTTACCATGCAAATAATCTGAAGTTGATAAACTAGATTAGGACCAAGTGGAGGTGGGAGGTGTGATCAAGTCCAGTCTGGTAGAGTGCTGGGCAAGGTCTCTGAGATCATAACATTTAAGCTGGGATGTGAAAGTGTTAGGTAGCCTCATGAGGATAAGAGGCGATGTATTTTAGGTCAAGGGAAGACAAAGTAATGTCTCTGACATGAGAATGAGTTTGATGTTTCATTTAAAAGAAAAATGTCAATGTGGCTAAAATGCAGTGAGGCTGGGAGAGTGGGTAAGACAGAGGATATATTAATCATGGGGAGAATGTTTGTTTTTGAGGGTAATAACACAGCACCTGGCACCAGACTGGCCCTCCTACTATACACAACTATAAACTGGACAAACTCTGTAGAGTAAGTGCTTCCAGTTGTTGGGAAACAGGCAATGTAAGGCTGTGTCCCAATGTGCATCTAGGGTGTCTGTCTGGAGCCCCTGTCTCTCTGGTGTTGTGCACAGTGCTAGACCTAATTGGAGGGGCCGTTTTGGGAAGCCGAGGAGGCATACATCATCATTCAGGGCTCCTAAAGGGGCTCAAAAGTGTAAGAGGAAATATCTGTGCAGGTGGGTGAGGTAAGGTAAAGGTGTAAACTAGGAATCTGCAAGTGGGATTCAATGACAGATTTTTGGCAGGGGGTTGGGTTTCAAATATGCTGGATAAAAGACTCCATAAATCCAGTTGCTGTGGGGCTGAGAGCAGAAATTTTGGAGTTCCATCCTAGTAACTTGGGGGGATCTTGCTGAGCTTCTCAGGTATTCAGATAAGAAAAGGAAAGAAGGATCAGGACACTGGAGAAAGAACTGTAAGGACTATGCCTTAGAACAAGAGTTGGAAAGCATTTTTTTATAGAGGGACAGATGTGAATTATTTTTGTCACATATTCATCTTTTTCTTTTTAATACATTTTTATCAATGTGAAAAGAATCTTAGCTGGGAACAAACACTGGATTTTGTGGCTATTGGATTTTGCCACCTGATATAGTTTGCTAACCTTTATTATAATGTAAGATCTACATTCTAAGGCTAAGAGAAAAACTAAAATTGGCCAAGTCTAATAAACAATAAAATCAAATCTGAAACATCAAAGAGATCCTCAAATAATTTAACTGCTTATCGGAAAAAAAAATTCTTTAAAGTAAGATGTTTTATAAGTGACTATATCATCAACAAGATGAAACATAAACTCAAAAATGTGTATAAAAGCAGAAAAATGTGACCATAATAATAATAGAAAAAAGAACCCAATAGAAATAGATGCTAAAATTATCCAGGTGTTGGAACTAGCAGACAGGAATTTAAAACATCGATTATAGATATGTTCTGTACTTAAGAAAAAGCATGGTCATATTGAGCGAACATATGGGGGAATCTCCACAGAGAAATGAAAACTATTTGAAAAAGAACCAAATTGAAATTTAAGAACTGAATTATAAAATATAGGAAATGAAATATTCACTAGATGAGCTTCACATCAGTTTGGAGATACCAGAGTAAAGGATCAGTGGCCTGGAAAACAGGCTAATAAAAAGTATCTAATATGAATAACAGGAAAAAAAATGGATGGAATAATAAATGAACAGAACCACAGTGACAGGTAGGATATTATCAAGCAATAAGATATCATATAACTGGATTCTCAGAAGAAGAAGAATACACAATGGGTCAGAACAAATATCTGAGGAACTTATGGATTTAAAATATCTCAAATTTGAGGAAAAATATTTGCAACTTAGAGATGCATAAATTTTAGTGCACTTCAAGTAAGGTGGGTAGATAGAAAAATATGCCTAGAAATATCACAGTGAAGCTACTGAAAAGCAAAGATACAGAAAAACTTCTAAAAATCAGAAAAAAAGAAAAAGGAAACTCTATAAAGAGGAACATTAAGATGCTAATGATAGTTGACTTCTTTTTCAAAAATGGAAGTCAAAATACAAAAGAATGACATCTTCAAAAGGCCAAAGGAAGAAAGAAAAAATATGTAAGCCCACAAATTTCTAGAAATAGCCTCAAAAATGAGGTAAAATAATTTTTTTTTAAATGAGGTAAATGAAAGCTAAAGATTTCAATGACAAAAGATTTGTGCTACAAGCAATGCTAAAGGACATATTTCAGAATAATAGCAGATGGAAACAGCGTCTACATAAAGGAATTAAGAGCAGTGGATATGAAAGATTATAAACTTAAATAAAAACATATCACTGTATTTTTCTCAGTTTGATTTCTTTGAAAAACAATAAAGGCTTACTAGCCCATTTAAGTTAGACTAAGTTCACTAGAGCCTTTCTATTCCACAGGTTAAAATCTCTTCACAAAATAAAAGAGAAACTACCAGAGGACTCTGAAAATAAATGACAAGTGAACTGGAAAGAGTGGTTAAAACTTGAGAGATAATGTGTTCAGAGGTGAGTAATCCATTCAATTTTTGTTTTCAACATTTTATTGTAGCTTTGAGCTGAGAGTGGGCACCCTGTCAGAGCTTCCATGAAAGAATGATCAGATAAAACTTCAACAGAAACCCCACTTTTCTGGTCAGGAGAATCTGGGAAAGGAATCTCTATGAATTGGAAAAGATAATAGAGGAGTGTCTCTT
The DNA here is from genome assembly GCA_033961575.1 of Aselliscus stoliczkanus. NCBI lineage: Eukaryota > Metazoa > Chordata > Mammalia > Chiroptera > Hipposideridae > Aselliscus > Aselliscus stoliczkanus. The sequence continues at coordinate 65,353,544 of CM066730.1, read as the reverse complement.
TTTCATTTGATTTTTATTTTTTTTTCCCCTCTCAGCATTCACCCATAGTCAACATTTTCCCCTCAAATTTTCTGAAATATCATCTAACCTTCTACTTTAAGGAAATGGAATAGAGAAGATCAAATTCAACTCAAAGAAAGCAGAAAGAAGAAAATAATAAAGAGAACTTATCAATGAAACTGAAAACATAAAAACAATAGGAAAAATCTATGAAATAAAAACTTGATTTATGAATTAGATGAAAAATATAAGGGAGAAGACAAAAATAATCAATATAAAAAAAACCAAAGGGATTTTAGATATTTTGAAAGTTTAATGAGGAAATATAATACAAGAAACAAATTTATGCCTAGTTTTCTTGATAATAAATAATCTCATATCTTGCTTTCCAGCGTGTCGTCAGTTTGGCTCACATAAACTCTTATAAATGTTCTCTGTATTTGGACATTTGTTAATGAAGATGACACTCTTCATTATTTTGAAGATCTCCTTAAAGTCTATACCATATTCTGCATGTTATTCTAATTATACTCAGGTGTATCTCTAACCATTCTCCTCTGAACAACTTTACTCATAAAGGTGCTACTAAGATAAATCTTGGGACTCACCACACAAGACTTCTTTTCCCACTAAAAAATTGTAGACTGGGGAGAGAATTTGAATATTTCTCACACTGTTTCTTACACTGACACCCACCATACACACACACACACACACACAAACACATTGAAGCCATTACAACCATCTTCTGTATAAAGCCACATTGAAGCCATAGTGATTGTATTAACGTGTAATTTATATCATATCATCTTGTGCTGAAATCCCTGTTATGGCTTCGCATATCATTCAAAGTAAAACCAAACTCGTACTATCTCCTTCAATATGTTGATAATCTGTCCCTTCCCTGTCCTGTCTTCTCTGATTTCATTTCCACTAGTTTTCTTACTCATCTTGATTTAATCACAGTGAACTCCTTGATATCCTTAAATGCCCAGTAGACCCTTGAGGCCATTGTGGAACAAGAAAACTGATGCCTTGAATCTACTTTCCCTAGGAATCTATAAACTTCATTTATGTCCTTATCAGATTTTTTGTCAAATGACACTTTATCAGATAAATCTGTATTGATTAAGCCATCCAAAATATCACCCCCATTTCACTATCTCTTCACATTGCTTTACTCTTCTTCACTCTGAAAATTATGAAAGGGACCTGAGGTGAGTGATTTAATGTGAGTAAATCAGAGCAGGACTTTGTTGAGCTCACCTAGGTAAGATACAAGAAGGACCTGAGCTGAGGTAATGAGGGGCTTGTAGGAGATGAGGGTTCAGATATAGGCAAAACTTTGAGCTAGCATTACAAAGAATGGACTACAGATACAACATGAAGACCAAAGATGGAGGAAGGAAACCAGGATAATTGTGGCAATTTAACGTGTTTGTGTTTCTGAGAATGCATCATGTTGATTTCAGCGATAGCAAATGAGGAAATGAATAAAGCAAAGTTTGCAATAATGGAGGAATGTAAAGTTTGTAGTACAAATTGAAAACAGAAGGCTTTCTTTGTTGTTGTTGTTTTGTTTGCCATAGATCAGTTAAACTATTTCATATCACTAAATTAAATTCTTCCCTTCCAGAGAACTTAGAAATGTCCAGGGAAAAGAGGGAAAAACTCTCATATAAATTAAAACATCTCTGACTTCTAGCATCTCTATGTATCTTTAAATAAAACAGCTTAAAAAAATAACAGAAAACTACAAATGTACTATCTAAAAACAGATGAAATATGGTTTTATCCATGGCATAGAAAAATCATCTTCATCACCCATCAGGATGTTCAAACATGAGTAAAATGTACTGTTTAAGTGGATAAGACTGTCATGGAACTCAAATTCATTTTGGCTTGGGGAAGGTGTGCATAAACTCAGACAGTAAACTTTGATTAGAAAGTCAGAAATGTCAAACAGAACTTGAATTTACTGATGTGTCTGAATAATGTGGTATCCAGTATCACGTGCAAGGTAAGGAAGAACGGTGCTAATGGAAAACTAATGAAATCTGAATAAAGTCTCTAGTTTACTTAACAGTATTATACTAATGTTAGTTTGTTAGCATTGGCAATATACCATGAAATGTAAGATGTTAACATTAAGGAAAATGGGTTGTATGTAGGGTGTACAGGAATTTCCGTAATAATTTACAATGTTTTGCAAATATATTTCAAAATAAAAAATTACAAGACTGAAAAAAATATCTCATAATAAAGTATGAATGTGTGGTAAATTTAGTAAAAATATAATATTTGTATAGCTCAAGCAATATGCCCTTACAGGTTAAAACAGCAAGAGAAAAATAAATCCAAACTTCATTAAAAGGTTTTTCTTTTTTCAATTTCTAAAGTTCACTGTCCAATAAACCTTTCTGCTACGGTATATATTGGGGGTGCCAAAAAAATGTATACAAGTGGTCACTTTAGTCAACGTTGTTCAAGCAGTAGTTCGCCATAATCAGAAGTGTCTAGAAGCTGATGGTAACCACTTTGAACACCTCTTGTAATTGCAGAAGTCAAACCTGACTTGTATTCATCTTTTATTATCAGTATATATTATTACAATTTCAATACAGTTTTTTCTTTCTTAAAATGTGTATACATATTTTTGGCACCCTCTGTATATAAGAACTGTCAGTACCGTAATCGTAGCCACTTGGGACTGAAGAGTACCTGAACTATAGCTAGCTAATGTATGTAAGAAATGGAATCTAAATTGTATATAATTTAATTGACTTAAATTCTGTTTATCTTATTTATTTATTTATTTTTAGCTGAGCTATCCTGCCACCTGTTGGCAGCTCAACAGCAGCTCAGCTCGGGCGGGCATCGAACCGCCATTGCTCAGAGCTCAGCTTGCACTCTTGAGCGAACTCTTAACCAACTGAGCCACTCAGCCGGCCCCTGTTTATCTTATTTTTGATATGTCAAGATTATGGAAGTGAAAATGTTTCCTTATTTACTTCCATGTTTCCTTTTCTCGAAAAGGGTTCATACAGCTTTTACTCAGTCACCATGATTCATGTATTGCTTTACAATGCCTCTGTTCATCTAGGCCCTGGGAAACAATAAAAAGAATAAATTGTATATGCACAGATATACACCTACATATACCACACATGTAAGTAACGACATGACTGATGCTGGAGGAGTATTAGGTGTTTGTTCCTTTATGTTTTGTTCAATTCACTCAAAATATTAGATTATCTTTAGGTAAAATTTATATGAAATAAATTCTAAAGTTTGCCTTAGCACAACACTTTTCACTGATTCCATGATGTGTCTTAGTCCTTACGGATCTTGCTAAAGAAAAATAAAATTTTATAAACATAGTGGGATTTCAAGTAAAAGTGCCTTGTAAATCCCATATTTCTTAAACAAAATCCTCTGTTCTAAGCCCAGTAAAAGCTTTATTAGATAAGCTGAAGTCAAATGGAAATTGTTTTAACCTGTTTTTTTAAAAAGTAAATAAACCAACAATGCTGTATTGTTACTATTTTAATTTAGTTTTTCAGATTTTATTATAAACTTCCCTCATGTTGAACACAGCAAATGTGCAAAATCTATAAAATGTCTTTCTTTGCTTATTGTATAAAGCAAGTTAATGCCTCAAAACATATGTTACACAGAGCAATCCCCAAATGCTTCCATCAATACATCCTATTTTGTATTAGGTTTCAAAAAGGTCATCAGTCTACAAGAAGTAGAGAAAGCCCTGCCGATTTTCATGTATTGGCTTGGCATTAGCAGTCACACTGTCAAATGTGGCCTTTAGAGAGAGTTTTGACCTACTGGAAAACAGGCAGTTCAGAAAAAATCCTTTCTCTGCCTACTTCTCTAAAAGACTGTAAGCCAATTTTTCACTTTATTTAGGGGAAAATAAATGAACAGAGTGAATATATTCATCCAGCAATTATAGTCATTATGCAAACTCATAAATTTAAAATCTTTAGAGTTTACCTCTTGATTCAGTCTACTCTATTGTTCACTAATTTGAGGGTGATAAAAAAGAAAGCATTGGGAGAGGAAAAGAAGTCAAGGCGCTGAACATTCAGTTTTGTATTCTGAGTGTCCCGTTCATATTAAAAATGAGCCCATCACCATTCTGAAAAGCTTCGCTTTGAAAAAAAAAAAACATGATTGAAAATAGACAAGTGGTAAGTATTACTAAATCTTTTTGTATAAAGCTGATATTCTGGAAAATAGTTTTTCGTTGCTTATGCTCGCTTTTTTGAAAATGAAGTATTTTTTTCTTTTTCCATAAGTAGGTTTTTATTATTTATATTAAAATTTTACAAATGTTTTATATGAACAGTTATTAAGTATTTCATTTTTTACATTTTTGTTATATTTACAAAAAATAAAATTGATAATATACTGATAAGAGTAGATGCAAGAGAGGAAAAAATGCTAAGAGTAAAAGTAAAGGGTAAGTATTTACAACTCTTGAGAAACGATTCTGTAAAGCTCAGTAAATAAATGGGGCTAAAACTGGGATTATGGGAACATGTAATTTATTAGGGTTGGGACGTTATATTGTGTTTGACCTTAATGAGAATAATGCAGTAACAAGGAAGAGAATTACACTAAAGGAAAGGTGAAGAGGAACGATGTCCACGAGAAAGGGAGCGGGGATGGGACATAAAGCAAAAGTGGAGGATTTGGTCCTAGACATGAACACCTTACTCACTTTAAAAAAGATTTGGTAAAGCATATGGATTCAGACACTGGTGGGCTGGCAGATTTGCTATTATACTTATGTAGGGGTCCTATCCTGATAAACACTACAGGTGGAAAGTATAGAAGAAGTATTAGAGGTTTGTGAGAGGGGAGAAATGTCAAATAATCTAAAATAATGCAATATAGAGTTGATGAGCATTATATGGTAGACTTCCAGGTGATTTATAGGCTCATCTATAGTTTTGTTCTTACAATTCAATTCAATGAAAATCTCTTGTCAGGGACAATTATTTCTATATTAGTCAATTGCATGTCAATTTTCATTATTCATCCTTCCATGTCACTAAATAAAATCAAAACCGTTATATGGCCTTATGCATACATCACTTTGGCTCAGTTTTCTCTGTCCAGCATGGTCTTTTCCTTAGTATTCACATGCCCTACTCCCTCTTGGTGGTCAGTTGTCTTCTCCAATACCTGCTTTTTCAGAACTCTCTAACTTCTTGGTATGAAATGGAACGCTTCCTCCAAACATCATCTTCCATTGCATTTCTTACCCTACATATTCTTTTCCTTTAAGTATCTATTACCTTTCGTTATATTATCTAACATACACTTTACTTACGCAGTTTATTACAAGTCTTCTACCCTAGAATGTAAGATCTATAAAGGAAAGAATCTTCTCCCTTTCATTCATTACTGTATTTTCCAAATCTTAAAAATATACTTTTCAAATAGTTAAGTCTCAAATATTCTTGCAGAATATATTTTATCATAGCACCCTGAGCATTTCTCTATTACAATACATAATCAACTATTTTGTAAACAAAATAGTAATTTTTAGTTGCCCTTTTTATCTATAGTGTACATCTCTATATTATGCTTACAGTATGGTATGTATGGTATTTCATACATTTTATAAAAATATACATTGCATAAAATATGCTTAGTAGAAGCTTAAACGTATCAATTGATAGATTGTTGATGTTAGACTTCTCAATCACTGTTCTCACTGACTGTAAAGATATTGTTTTAAAATTCACTTTTCATAAGTCTTTAAGAGTCACTTGAGTAAATAATTGTGTTATTGATTTCTACTTATTTATTCTTGTAATTTTTTAATTTTTTGAAACTTTATTTGTATGTTAATTCATGTATGTATGTACATACGAAGGTCTGACAGTTAAGTTTGTGAACTTGTTGCAACAATGTTGTTAACCTTTTTTGATGTTCAGAGGGATTATTCATTATGAATTTGTACCAAATGGAAAAATAGTTAAATAAGTTTACTATCTGGAAGTGCCGAAAAGGCTGAGTGAAAAAGTTACACAACCTGAACTTTTGCCAGCAATTCATGGCTCTTACATCACGGCAATGCACCAGTTCACATGGCACTGTCTGTGAGGGAGTTTTTAGCCAGTAAACAAATAACTGTATTGGAACACACTCCCTACTCACCTGATCTGTCCCCCAATGACTTCTTTCTTTACCTAAAAATAAAGGAAATATTGAAAGGAAGACATTTTGATGACATTCAGGAAATCAAGGTTAATACAACAACAGCTCTGATGGCCATTCCAGAAAAAAAGAGTTCCAAAATTGCTCTGAAGGGTGAACTAGGTACTGGCATCAGTGCATAACTTCCCAAGAGGAGTCATTTCGAAAGTGACTGTAGTGATACTCAACAATGAGGTATATAGCACTTTTTCTAGGATGAGTTTGGGAACTTAATTGTCTGACCTAGTATGTGCATATAGTTTAGTTATTCTGTAGGCTGTGTGTGTGTGTGTGCATGTATCTGTGTGTATACACTTTTCAATACCTATGTATATTTGTGTTACTGACACAGTTAGATAATGCTCTGATATTTAAGTTATTGAAAGTTATCTTTCAAAGTCTTTGACCCATCTTCTTTACCAGGAGAGAATATTGTCTTTCTCCTTGTTCTGTGAAATGAAATCACCAAGGATGTTTTTAGGTCAGCTTAGATTCGTTCAAGTGATTTAAATATTAATCTTGAAGTAAAAGTATAATCTGTCATTTAAAACATAGGGTTAATGAAAAAAAAAATGCTGACAGTTTCATTGTGCTAGTGTCATTGCAATCTAGCTCTTTATTCAAGGCACCAATTAAGTACAAATTTAACTATGGGTTGTCAAAAAGAAACGTGTTTAAAAATTTTATTCAGCTTTTATAATTTTAAGTATAGTTTATCTTTTAATACTAAATGATTTGTGCTTTCTCTGTACTTGCCTCTATATAGTTAACTATCTCTATAGACTAGCATATCCCATATAGAATACAGTGGTAGCACTGAAATAAATACATTAGGATAGAAACTGACCAAAATATTGGACCAAGACGGAAGCACACCAAATATATCTTACACCCAACCTTCTCTTCAGCACTACATAATATTTACCAACATTATGAAGTTGATGTATTTTAGTTTCCAGGAAAGATGTACTAGACAATCATTGATAACAGAGTTAAAAATTGCATTTATATTTAAAAATTCATGCTGCTTTTCAAGTTTTTCATGACATTTTTTGAAATTAAACATCCCAGCTCTACATTTTCCATTATTAAAATGTATTGTAATAAGGCAGAACACAGGGCTTGGCATAATTAGAAAACATTTATTTTGTTAGTGTTCTCATTTCTACTGACCTTAGTAATCACTAATAAATATTACTTAAATAAGGGGTTTCACACTTAGCCACACATTTTTTGTTTTTTATGCTAATATTCATTTACTCCAGAGATTAAGCATACTACTGATATGGTTAAGCTTAGTTGGAAAACGGTTGATTATTTGCCATTATTTGCCACTTCCACTGTACTGACTTGTTATTAATACTGTTATTAAAACTGACCATCTCATTGATATTTGGATGTTTAAAAAAAATGTATGAGAAAACTTCTGAATAGATTAAAATAAATTATGTTATTTCCAATTTCTGGAAAAGTTTGTGGAGTCTTCAAATATCCAGTATTTGGAAGGAAAAATATGAAACTTCCTTTTGATTACTGGTCTTCATGCAATTTTCCAATGGGAAAAATGAAGCAGGGTGCAAATCTGATCCAAGAATGTTCTCAAAACTAGTATGAAATAGGCATATGATATATGTGTGTGGGTGTGGGTGTGTGTGTGTGTGTATATATATATATATATATATATATATATATATATGAATTTGTAACAAACTTGTAAATTCTTAAATTTATTTGAAATTCAGTTCATAATTTCCCAGAGTCATAAGCATGGTTTAAATACTGATCAAACAACTTTGTTAGTATGCCTTTCTTGTTGAATAGCTTAATACCAGCCAGAATAGGGTATACATTAAACATTCATTGAAGAATTAATTGAACAAATGAATGGATGCAAAATTATGAAGAACAAGATAAATATAAAGTAGTGAAAGGAAAAGGGATTAGTAAGTAACAAAGAAACACTTTCTGGTTTTGAATTTTGTGACACCCTTTGAATGACTGAGTGACACATGTTTAATTCAGAAGAGGCTAGATATGCTTCAGTTAAGAATAATGATAAAATTTTAGTGCTTAAAACAACGAAGCTTTATTTGTAGCTTATGCTATCTGTCCAGCATGTACCTGCTGAAAACGTACTGTTTCAGATGGATGAAGCGTTTATCTTATCATGTGCTTCCATGGTCACCATGGAATGAGAATGACAAAACTGTAGGATGTAGCACCTGCTGTTAAATGCTGCAGTCCAAAATTTGGTGCACGTCTATGTTCAGAAATAGTCACACAGTCCATGTAACTTTAAGGGGCAGAAAAGCACAACTACTGTGTGTCAGAAGGAGAGGGGAATGGGATATCAGAGAGAATGGTAATGTCTGCCATTTTCTAAATCCAGAGAGATATCGCACAACCAAAGGCTGAGAGTTAGAATTTATTGAGAGCAGAAAAACAAACAAATGAACATCAAAACCTCTGGCCATTTAGCCAGGCAGAATCACATGGACTATGATAGCCTGAGAAGCTTCTATTATTTATTAGGTTAATGGATTTGGGTTTGACATAGTGAATAACAAAGAAGAGATTCTTATAAATAGTGAAATAAAAGGATAAAAATACAAACCATTACTATATATATATATATATATATATATATATATATATTCAGTGCTTCATAATTGTGGCATTTTTGCTTTGGTCATTGCATTGGATTAGGGAAAGGGAAACTTATAGTAAAAAGAACCAATAAACTTGTTACAATGATTGAGGTAATAATTAAGATTTACATTTGATTTGTAATTTTGATGAGCAAATATAAAAAGAAAAAGAAGTACAGGAGAAAACCTAGACCTTTTTATGAGGGAGATATCCAGGGCTTGATAATATATTTAATTTTAAAGAAAAATGAAAGAATTAGAAACACAGGCTAAGGTTATACATTTTAGGGATTGAGAGGATGTGTTTGTATGTTTATACATAAACACAAAAGAGACAAGACAAAATGAAGACATTTTTAAACAAATCAAAGAATTTGGACAACTTCACTAGCAGTGCAAATGATATCAAAATAGAAATAAGATAAGACAAACAAGTCTCCTCTCTCTGCCTTTGAATAGCAATACGAAATTAAGGGTGAGATGATTTCCTATTCATGGAAGCTATTCTGCTTTGAAATTTACTCATATGCTCAGATATGTTAGAAAGGTAGTGCACTCTGTAATGTGGTCTTTATAATGCACAGTGGGATGGGCCTGGTTTAAACATAACGTGTAGTTGCAATATTACCCCAAATTATCCTAGCAGGGAGAGCCGAGGCAAACCACCAATTTCAACTCTACATGTATTCCAGATACAGAAAAATGGATAAATTGGCTGCTTTTGTGCTCTCCTTTCAGCTTGTCTTTGTGAGCAGTGAAAGTGTGTGGATGGAGATGTCAGCTCATAGATAGGCTTGTAAAGGGAAGCTGCAGGAGTTAGCACCTCACAGGGCAACCTGGACTGCCATGGAGCCCAGCAGTCATCATCCTGAAGAGGGTGGGTGTAGATACAAAGGAAGGAGGTAGTTATTTTAAGCACCAAGCTCCAAGTGTCTGAACTCCGGTGGGGTAAAGGGAAAGCCCGTGAATTGTGGGCAATCTAGGAAAGATTAATTTGGCTCTTCAAAGAGCTATTGCCCGAAGGGTTATCAATAGGCTCCCAAGACTTAATAAGGAACACTTTTAGAGTTTTCTATCACTGTAACTACATGATCTTCAACAAGTCACTTAATCTCTCTGTGCCTCAGATTCTTTCTCTGCAAAATGGAGATAATGTCTAAAGATCAGAGAGTAAGTCAGAAGATCACACAAGGTCTTTCTTCACTTTAGGATGTCTAGTTCTCCGATTCACAGAGGCCTTTATTTATGGAGTGCACAAAGGCCTTTAACAATAATGAGTCATCCTTGTAACTCTTTAACCTTTAAAACTGTGACTACTTACCTCCTACCTGTATGTTTAACACCATTCTAGATTCTCAGCTGGCTCTGCTTTGACTTGCCGATAATTTAAGAAATCTGTGATAGGTAATGCCTAAGCATTAAGTACCTATCTCTGAGAGTGTGAGAATTGAATGTATTAATGCATTAGAGTTCTTAACTTACTGCTTGACACAGACTTACTATTCAATATGTGTTAGTGAGTGTACTGATGGTCACCAGCGACATGGCCATTGCATTAGTGGCGTCATCAACCTTTCTGCTAATTCACTACAACATAATACACTAATTCCTTGAGGCCAGTAATAAGTGCTCAGTTTTTTCTTCCCACTGTGCATTATTATTCTACCACCTTACTTCCGTTTTGTTCCTTGGCCTCATTTCTTGTGCTTGATCCTCAGTTCTTCTAGGAACAAAAACATCTGTGCTCTAGGGTGTGTGGTAAGGTTGGATGCTTGATGTCTGTTTGACCTTCCTGATGCAGGTGATCACATGGGCCTCTGTTGGCCTGTAACCTGGTGTCCAGCTCATCCCTTTGTTACCACTTCTCTCTCATTGCATCTGGCCAGTTTTTGTAGTCTCCAGTGAAGCTGCTAACAGATTGCACTTTCTTCCTAATTTCTGAAAAATTTAGGAAGTAAGAGGGAAGTCAGAATATTACCTTTCACATGGATGATATTGAGGGTGTGGGTTTAGGTAAGAGATAAATAAACTTCTTAACATGAAACCTCAGAATTAGACAAGGTGAGTAGAGATGGCTGCTGCTGGAATAAAAAGATTGAAGAGAAGAACAATGTGGGATTAAGCCTGGTTTTCTTTGAATTTATCAATTGGATAAATGAATAAAGGTGTGGAAAAGATTAGACATTTCCCTAAGGGAAAAAAAACAAACAGTCCTTCCTTGGGGAAACTAGCAGTGAGGAATATCCATCCCTTTTATGTGTCTGTCTGATGTTGTCACTCTCTCTTGATTGTCTACACTTTCCCGACAAGGCATTATCTCTAGGTCTTGGCCACTTTTGGACAAAAGCCTATGATAGTTATTAAGATCTTCTATATTTTATTTTGGGTAGCAGTAAGAGAGTAATATAAGTGCTCCATAAAACTGTTACTTCTTTTTTTTTATAGGGTTTTCTATATTAGAGTAAATGAAATACGAGTTGGTGTTCATAATATAAATTTAGCAAACATGATATTTGGTGTTAATTAAAAACAGACTGCAGAGAGATGTTGAAAGTGCAACATCCTCCATATAGATAAAATAAAAAAGTATATTTATTTCTATATCTATATTTATCTATCTATCTACATATGAGCAGACAATTAAGTTCACAAACTCATCTTAGAAAAAGTGCTCCATACCTCATTGTTGAGTATCACTACAGTCACCTTTGACGTACTCCCCTTGGGAAGCTATGCACCGATGCCAGTGCCTAGTCCACCCTTCAAAGCAATTTTGGAACTCTTTTTTTGGAATGGCCATCAGAGCTGCTGTCGTGTTATCCTTGATGTCCTGAATGTCATCAAAATGTCTTCCTTTCAATATTTCCTTTATCTTTAGGTAAAGAAAGAAATCATTGGGGGCCAGATCAGATGAGTAAGGAGGGTGTTCCAATACAGTTATTTGTATGCTGGCTAAAAACTCCGTCACAGACAGTGCCGTGTGAGCCGGTGCATTGTCGGGAAGCAAGAGCCATAGATTGCTGGCGAAAAGTTCAGGTTGTTTAACTTTTTCATTCAGTCTTTTCAGCACTTCCAAGTAGTAAACTTGTTTAACTGTTGTCCAGTTGGTACAAATTCATAATGAATAATCCCTCTAATATCAAAAGAATGTTAGCAAAAAAAAAAAAAAAAAAAGAATGTTAGCAACATCATTGCAACAAGTTCACGAACTTAATTGACCTCATATACATAAGGTAGGCTAACAAGCTATATGTAAAGGCAAAAGATAAAGAAAATAACCTTGTGAGTACTGGGCATTAATTTCCTATTTGTCATATTTCCCTAAATTGTGTTGCTCTCCTTTGAAATATGTGACCCAGGGTATCATTTTGCTGCTTTGTCGCAGTGTTATGTCCTCTAAGAACTTGTTTTTTTTTCATCGTATATAATAGTGCTGCTGGTCATCATCAAGCAATTTCAGAATTTGAATTCATTAAAATATTTTAATAGGGATGAAAAAAAAATTTCACATTGAAGAGTGTCCTAAGGGTTCCACAGAAACTAGTAACAATTAATAAGTTAACAGAGAAGGAACTTAGCATAATGTCAAGCAGGAAAATAAAGAAAAAAGAAGCACATGGGTTTTATCTCTAGTGATTATGAGTTAGAAAAATAGAACGGGAAACCAGACAGGACTCACCTTATTTGCTTTCCACTGTTAGCATCTCAATGGCTGTGTGGTGTTGGTGGTGTGTGTATCTCACTCAGAAAAAGTGTAGGTCAATTCTGTTCCTACAATTATATTCTTTTATGTACATTTATAGCCATTCCCAATGTTCCAGAGGCACACAGAACCCTTGCTGACCTAAACAATCATAATCGGGGGCCGGCTGAGTGGCGCGATGGTTAAGAGCTGTCTTGGGACGCCAGCAGCCCCGGTTCAGATCGCACATATGAGGGCCAGCGACACTGCCCTCAAAAAAAAAAAATCATAATCGGTAGCCTTTACTGCGCAAAATATGAGCTAAGCATTTTGCTTAGGATATCTCATTTAATCTTTCAACTATTCCATAACCAAGGTACTAGTGTTATCCCCATGTTACAAAAGACACTAACACAAACAATCCTTAGATGTAAATAGCTGATATATTTTGTTCAAGAAACACACCATTAAAAAAAAATTAAAGATACAATTTCAAATTCTTGCTATTCTGACTCCTTAACTACTGCCTAAGCCAATAGATTCCAATTTTATTTACCAAGGCATGAGCAAAAAGGATACACTAGGAATGGCCAAGTGGCTCAGTTGGTTAAGACTTGGTTTAGAGTGCGTGCTCTAAGCAACAGGGCCACCGGTTCAATTCCCACATGGGCCAGGGAACGCTTTGCCCTAACTGAGCTGTAGCTGAGCTGCCAACAGGTGACAGGATGGCTCAGCTGGTGTAACAACAAGATTACCTGTTCAATGGTGGGCTACGCCCACCCACAACTAAAGATTGAACTCGGGACCTTAGGCTGAGCTGCCGCCAGGATGGGTCAGCAGATAGGGCGTGTGCTTTTAACAACAAGGCTGTTGGTTTGATTCCTGCATGGGATGATGGCTATGCCCACTAGCAACTAAGACTGAACTCAGCACCTCGAGCTGAGCTACAGCCCGGATGGCTCAGAGGATAGAGCATGTGCTCTTAACAATAAGGTTGCTGGTTCAAGTCCTGCATGGGATGGTGGCTACGCCTACCCGCAACTAAGATTGAACACAGCACCTTGAGCTCAGAGGCCACAAATTGCCCAAGGGAAGCCAGATGGTGACTGGCGCCCTTCACAACGAATATTGAAGAATAACAACTTGGATGGTCCCCTCCCCCAATTCCCCAACACTGTTCCCCTCCCCCAATTCTCCAAAAAAATCTTTAGGAAAAAAAAAGGATACACTAGACAGTAGAAAGAAATATTAAGATATGTACTTTTTAATTTAACACACCTGTTTAAATTTTTATTTTCGTGTATGTTGCAGAACAAAAATGACATATTAGTATATATATATTTATATTAGTATATATATGTTAGTATATGTATATATTAGTATATATATACTAATATATATATTAGTATATATATACATATATATACATATATATATATATATATATATTTGTCAGGAAAGTCATGACGTATTTTTACTATGTTTTCCATTGAAAAAATGCATCATGACTTTTCCGACAATTATATATATATACACACATATACACACACATACATTGGGGGTGCCAAAAAAAGGTATACAAATGGACACTTTGGTCAACGTTGCTTAAAGCGGTAGTTTGCTGTAATCAGAAGTGTCTGGACGCTGATGGTAACCACTTTGAGCACCTCTTGTAATTGCAGAAGTCAAACATGACTTGTATTCATCTTTTGTTTTTGTTATATATTGAGTATTACAAGTTTTCTTCCTCTCTTTAAAATGTGTATATATATTTTGGGGCACCCTCATGTATAGCATGTTGGCTCAGTTTTATTTATTTATTTATTTTAATTTGTATTGATATGGGTGTACATGATAAACCTGGAGGATGGCTCTGATTCAACTGTATTTGCAAATGTAACAAAATGCGTTTTTGAGATTTACCCTACCTCTTCCCACTCTTTCACATTCCTCGCTTCCTAAATCTCTAGGCAGCGAGTATTCTCATGCTATGTGCCAGGGATCCACGGATGACTTGGTTGTCCCATTATAGCTTCCCTCTAAATTCAGGTTTTCCCCTCTTCTCTTGCTTCCTCTATCTCAGTCGTTGGGCTTGTCCTCTGTTCAACACTACTAATTATAAATGATTCATTAATGTAATCACACAAACTGCTGATGAGTAATGGCATGACATCTTCAGATTATATTTAAAAGTAAATTATTTCACATCAAATAAAATTTTTGGAATAGAGAATGGAGGGAAAAATCACTTTTCTCTTATTTCTTTTCTCAAAATTATGGATTATTAATTATGTGGAATATGTCCAAAACTCTAGTAATGCATGTTTTTGAGCAGTGTTTTTATTATGCCACATTGGTTAAATGTAATAAAACAGACATTTTTAACACAATGCGTTAAATTAATTTTTATTAAACAAGGGATTATCTGAATGCTGTCTTTTATATCGGTATTTTCTCCTATTACTATTTTTTGGCATTTTTGCATTTGAAATTTGATTATCTCCATGTGAAAATATAGTAATGTCTTTAGCATAAAAATATTAACACTTTGGCTAAGATTCAAGGGAAAATATTCTTAATCATACCTTTTACATGGCAGGAATTGACTTCTAATATCATAAGGGTCTTAGAAAAAAAGCCTACATATAATCTCTTTGAAAAATTGATGCTATGTCATTTTATACTAGTTGTGAAAATGAAGACCAGACTGAAATGAAAACAACTAGATATGCCATATATTTTTTGTTCCTGTGAGCACTTCTTTGCTTAAATCCATCTCTCTTGAAGGATAGGAAAGATATGCAGTGAAGGTAGAATTTTTCTACTGCGTCAATAGAGGAAAAGAGCAGAAGAAAACCATGGAGTTTCTGAAAAAAGATAGGAAAGAACATGAGTTCATTCAGTTAAGATCTGGTAGGATTGTTAAAGTATTTGCAAAGTTTGATTTGAATGTAATTCTATTTATTTTGTTTATCAACAATGAACATTTCTACTGCCATGCTTTCAGATGACATCAATCTTACACTGATCCATCTCAGGAAGCATTTTATCCTGGCACTCTAGAAAGCACAGACAGAGGAGACTCAGAAGGCTGACAAAACATTCCCACATGAGGCTGTGCAGAAACCAAAATGTATATTCAATGATATGTCAGAAAGTTAAGACTACAGAGACGAGCACAGAATATTAATACTCAGTCTTGGGATGAAATTGATACAAATATATACATATATATAATATTATGCATTGAATATTACGCATCACTACATAATGAATATGTGGTGAATTATAGAAACCTATTTCAATATTCAGTTGCTCTTATAAGAATTTGTCTGTATCAAAATATGAACTACATTAATCCTGTAGGTATATTCAAGCTACTTAATCTATTCTACTTATGTATCTTCAGGAAGACTGAATTATTCTCTCAACAGATTTAAAGCATCAAACATTTATTCTGACATTTTCATATTTTGTTACTTTTAAACTTAAAGTGTTGAGATTTGAGTAAGTCTGTTACTTTTATGTCTTAGAAAAAATAGACAAATAGAGTCCAACTAACTTCAATTCCTTACAGAATAATCCTGCCTGCTTTTGGCTTGACACTCTATCATTGAAAGGAGAGAGAGAGACAGAGAGAGAGAGAGAGAGAGAGAGAGAGAGAGAGAGAGAGAGAGAGAGAGAGAGAGAGAGAGAGAGAGAGAGAGAGAGAATTCTGTCTATATAGATTAGAATTGGAAATAAACATTATTCTGTAGCTAGTATCTTAAAAAATGGATGGATTTTCCTGTGTTTGTTTACCGAATGATAGGTTAATTATCTTCTTTTTCAGGTGCCTGCAATTTATTAAATTCTAGTTTGAGCACAAGTTTGTAGCCATATTATTTTAAAATATACTCCTTTTTCTTTGCTGCAACCATTTCCTGCCACTACATATATTATAAATGAAAGAAGAATGGTTCTCTAATTTATTGATGTGTTGGTGCAAGACAGCAAGACACATCAATAAAAACCAAACTTTGAAAATATGAAGACAGATTGGAAAAGCAGAAAAGAAGCAATTATAAATGGAAATCATCAGTACTTGTTGTTGAGATAAAGATGAGTTATTCTGAAAATACACTCTTATTTAATTTCATCTGAATCAGTTTTATAAAACCAGAATTATATAAGGAATTAAAGAAAGCACAAGCAACACTATAACTTTGGAATATCAATTATTCTATACTTCACAAATTCTGAAATAAATCCATTAAACCACTTTCATACCAACTCAGATTTACACATTATGAACAGAAAGGTTTTAATTTTTTTTTCACTCAAGAAAATGAAATCACTAAAATCCCAAAGAAAAAGGCAGAGTCGGTATACACAGGATATTTTTAAGATGAATTTTTTTTTGTGGGATTCTGACTTGGGAAAAGATGGAATAGCTAGAATCCAAAGGTAAAAGCTCTTCAGTCCTTTATAAAAATTATATCAATTAAACACAAAACTGTTATACCATATTAATGGGAGGAACTAATATATTTACTTTTTTTTTTTTTATAAATCGGCCTAGAGTTCTACTTATCTTTTACAGATTTAATTAAATTTACTTTAAAATGACACTTTTACAATTAATGAATGAAAATTGATACATTATTATTAAATAAGTCCATACTTCATTTAGGTTTCCTTTATTTTTTCTTAATGTCACTATTATGTTCAGGATGTCATCCAGACCATATTACGTTTAGTTGTCATGTCACTTTAGACTGCTCTTGGCTGGGATAATTTCTAAGACTTCTTGTTTTGTGATGATCTTGACTGTTTTGAGGAGGACTGGTCAGATATTCTGTAGAACGTCCCTCTGATGGAATTCGTCTGATGTTTTTCTCAGGGTTGGCCTGAGGTTATCAATTTTTCAGAGGAAGGCAACTAAGATCGAGAGCTATTTTCATTATATTATATCAGGGGTACTTACCATTAAACATGATTTTTCATGGTTAATGTTGACCTTGCTCACCTTGCTGAAGTAGTGTTTCCCAGCAGGCGTTGCCACTGTAAAGTTGCTCTTTTTTTTTTTAAATTAAATTTACTGGGGTGACATTGGCTAATAAAATTATATAGGTTTCTGTGTACAATTCTAGAATACTTTATCTGCATACTGCATTACGTGTTCACCACCCAAAGTCAAATCTCCTTTTATCACCATTTATTTGACTCCTGGTCTTAGAATCAGCCATTTCTCCAAGAATGTATGTATATATATATATATATATATATATATATATATATATATTTTTTTTTTTTTTTTAAATTAGACAATGGTACAGAAAAATTGAACTCTAGGTGTGCTAGGTGTGCTTGTTGCTACTAGGTTTTTAGTGCTCTTAGGCCATTTCTACTGACAAAGCAAAGAAATATATGTGTGTATACTACATCATGTACTCATATATAAACATATCTATAAATATTTTTATATGTAACCATCTATATTTATATTAGGCTAAACTAGAGTGCATACTGATGTCTCCAACTCTAATCAGTACCAGATGGATAATTCTTGCCTCCTCCCCTTAGTTGTAAATTCTCTTTTCTACATTGACTACCCTGGTTCCCACCATCTGCCTTCTATTTACATAATTGTTTAATTCTAGTATACATATATAGCAGTCTCATAATTAAACAGGACCCTACTGGGAAGACCTTTAGCAACTACAGAACAGAGCTTGTGAGCAATTCCTTTTACCTTATTCTTACAGATCCCATTTACTGCGAGTTACTGAGGTCAGCCCCTTTTCTCCCTACTCATTTCAGTGAAGTTGTTTCATGTATTTATAATACAGTTACAATATTTTGTTACATTTTGAACTTTTCCTGGGATTTACCCAATCTCTTAAATATTTTAAAAATTGCATTCATTGAAGTTTGCTTTGTGCTATAAAGTACTATAGAGTTTAACAAATGGTTAATGTCATACGAGTATATGCACCACTATTGTATCATACAGAAGAGTTAACACTGCACTAAAAATCCACTGTGCTTCACCCAGTCAAACCTCACGCCCTTGCTTTGAACTCTTTGGACCACTTATCTTTCACTTATCAATATGCATTTTAGGTTCCTCCATCTCATTTTGTGGCTTGATAGCTCATTTCTCTTTGCTGCTGACAAACTGTCCATTGTATGACTATACTATACAGTTTGATTATCCATTCACCTGTTGAAGGATATCTTGGTTCCATCCAGTTTCTTGCTACTGTAACTAAAAGAGCTGTAAATTTAAGCTGCACAGTTTTGTATGGACATAATTTTTAGATCAGTTCAAATCCCTAGGAGAGTGATTATTGAATTATACAGCAAGATTACACTTAGCTTCGTAAGAAACTACCACATTCTCTTCCAAAGTAGCCATACACTTTGCATTTCTATTAGCAATGAATGAGACTCTCTTGCTCTATACTCTAACCAGCAACTGGTATTATCAATTTTTTTTGGGGGGAGAGATCTTAACTTTTCTCATAGGTGTGTTGTGGGATCTTATTGTTGTTTTATTTTTAAGTTCCCTAATATAAACGATGTTGAGGCTCATTTGTTAAAGCTTATTTGCCATCGGTATATCATCTTTGGTGAGATGTCTGTTCAGAGCTTGTCTATTTTTTTTTTAAATTGGACTGTCTCTTTTGTTATTGTTGAGATTTTAAGAGTTTATTGTATATTGTGGATACCAGTCCTGTATTTGATATGTGTTTGGCAAAGATTTTTTCCCCTTAGTCTGTGGCTTGTCTTCCCATTCTCTTAACAGTGTTTTTCAGAGGAGTTTTTATTTTAATGAAGCCCAACATAACAGTTTTTCCTTCATAGATCATGTTTCTTCTATTATCTAAAAACTTACTGCCACACAATGAGATACCATTCAACACATGCAGTAGCTGGCTTTAATAATATTGGGGGCGTGGGGGGCGCTGGCCGAATGGCTCAGTTGGTTAAGAGCTTGCTCAAGAGTGTGAGCTGAGCTCTGAGCAACAACAGTTCGATGCCCAGCCCAAGCTGAGTTGCCGCTGAGCTGCCAACAGGTGGCAGTATGGCTCAGCTTAAAAAAAAATTATATTATGGGGGAAAAAGAAAAATTATGAGTATGAAATGGTTCAGCCACTTTGGAAAGAGGTTGTCCATTTCTTGAAAAGTAAAATTTAGACATCAATTTTCACACAACCTAGGGATTTCACTTCTAAGTATAAACTCAAAATAATTGAAAACAAGTACTGAAACAAATTCTTGTACATAAATGCTCATGAGTGATATTCACAACTCTCATAACAGATGAATGAATAAACAAAATGTTTCATATCCATATAATGGAATATTATTTAGTAATAAAATTAAATGAGTTACTAATTCACACTATAACATTGATTATTCTTGGTACATGCTAAATGAAAGAAACTAAAACCAAAAAGTCACATATTGTATAATTCCATTTATATGAAATATTCAGAATAGGTATGTCAATAGAAACAGAAAGCAAATTAGTGTTTGCAAGTAAATGGGGAATAACACTTAATGTTACTCTTTTGAGGTGATGAAAATATTTTGGAACTAGATAGTAATAATGGTTGCACAACAATATGAATGTACTAAGTGATACTGAACTGTACATTTTAATATAGTTAATATTATATCATGTGAATTTTGTCTCAGTAAAATGAAAGAATAAAGAAAAAAAAAAGACCTCATTTTTCAACCCAAGATCATGTAGTTATTTTCTTATGTTTTTTTCTAGAAACTTTATAGTTTTGTCTAATGAGTTTTAAACTAAAAGATATTTTAAAATAATAATTAATATTTTGATCTACATATATTTTAAAGCATATTTTCTTAAGTATCTAAGAAATTCTTTAAAAAGATTTTTCACAACAAAGGAAGCCATCAACAAAACAAAAAGACATCCTACTGAATGGGAGAAGATATTTGCCAATGATACATCTGATAAAGGCTTAATATCCAAAATTTATAAAAAACTCAAACTCAACACCAAAAAGACAAACAATCCAATTAAAAAATGGGCAGAGGACTTGAAGAGACATTTCACCAAAGAAGACATACAGATGGCCAATAGACAGATGAAAAGATGCTCAACATCACTAATCATTAGAGAAATGCAAATAAAAGCCACAATAAGATACCACCTCGCGCCTGTCAGGATGGCTACCATCAATAAATCAACAAACAAGTGTTGGCGAGGATGTGGAGAAAAGGGAACCCTTGTGCTCTGTTGGTGGGATTGCAGATTGGTGCAGCCATTATGGAAATCACTACAGAGGTTCCTCAAAAATTAAAAATAGAACTACCTTATGACCCAGCAATTCCACTCCTGGGTCAAAGAAATCCAAAACACTAATTCAAATAAATATATGCACCCCTATTTACTGCAGCACTATTCACAATAGTCAATATATGGAACCAAAATGTCCATTAATAGATGAATGGATAAAGAAATTGTGGTACATTTATACAACAGAGTATATACTCTGCCATAAAAAAGAATGAAATCTTACTATTTGCAACAATTGGATGGACCTTGTGAATATTATGCCTACGTGAAATAAGTTAGACTGAGAAAGGCAAATACCATATGATCTCACTTATATGTGGAATCTGAA
Source organism: Aselliscus stoliczkanus (assembly GCA_033961575.1). Lineage (NCBI taxonomy): Eukaryota > Metazoa > Chordata > Mammalia > Chiroptera > Hipposideridae > Aselliscus > Aselliscus stoliczkanus. Next base: position 65,332,341 of record CM066730.1, on the reverse strand, counting down.
GACCAGAATAAATAAGCAAACAAAACGGAAATAGATTCAAAGATACAGAGAACAAAATGACAGCTGCTAGATGGGAGGGGGTTAGGGTATAGGGCAGAAGGTGAAGGGATTAGAAACTACAAATTGCCACTCACAAAATAGGCATGGGGGTGTGAAATAGAGTATGGGGAATATAATCAATAATGTTGTAGAGACTATGTAGGGTGTCAGATGGGTACTGAACTTATCGGGGGGAATCACTTTACACATTACATAAATGCCTAATCAGTGTACTGTACACCTGACAGTAATATAAAATAATATTGAATGTCAACTATCTATATCTATCTATCTATCTATCTATCTATCATCTATCTATCTATCTATCTATCTATCTATCTATCTATCTATCTATCTATCTATCATCATGGGATGGAAAGGACAGCACAGGGGATATTGTCAATGGTATTGTAATAGCTATGTACGATGTCAGAAGGGTAGTAGGCTTGGGGGTTATCAGTTTGTGAGGGGTATAAATGCCTGATCATTATGTTGTTTTATACACCTAAAAATAATAATTAAACTACAAAACAAAATAAAACAAAAAAATAAACACTAATGCAAGTAGAATTTATTAAGATAATTTTGTGTGTATTAATTTTATTTTCTATCTTATTTATTATCATATATCTATGTTTGTTTTTATAATCAATTATTTATAAAATTTTTAATTACAGTTGAGTTTCTGGGGTAATATATAGAATAAAAAACAAATAACTAGCTATTATATGGTGTTTGTTATAAGTTAAAATAAACTGAAATGGAAGTATTCTGATTCGCCTAATGAAAGGCACATTCAATTAATATTCATTGATTAAATAAATCAGACATCTTTCAGATCTACCTAATTATTGCATCTGCATTACCAGCATACAAAAATTATGCCATATAATTTTATAAAGTTATGTTATAAAATTTTATAAAAGAAATATAAACCAATTGACAATAATTTTCCAACCTGATTGTTCTGTTTGAAACACAAAAGAACACTGCCAATATGCAATGCACATTGAGAGGGATCAAACCAGAATATACATTTTACTTATGTTGGGAACCAGGGACTTAATATTAGGAGCTGGTGTCATCTCCAGTGTGGTATTAAGAAGCCATTATGATGCAGGTTTAATATTTATTATCCCTTAGCTACATTTTCATGTTTAACATACATCTTTAGATCATTAAAAATGTTGCATTTTATTGTTTGGATAGCCACCTAAGTTCATTCAAGTTAGAAAAAATATATAACCAGCATAGAAGTGACTCTAAACAAAGAGCATGAGGACATTAGTAACAGCATCAGAGGAACTTTTTCCACTGCATCCTAGGTAGCACTGGCAGCCCTTCACTAGAATGCAATAGCTATTTCAGCGGTTGACATATTCATCACTGAATTTCTTTTTATAATATTAGGATATTTTCGGGTATTTGTATATTTTATTCAAATATTTGACACCTGTCTAATTTTGCGAAGTCACGGAGATGTGAATTTAGTTAATTAAAATAAAATTTTAATGCTGATAGAAGAAAGGTACAATGTTTTAAAGAAGGCTGTGTCATCATGTATAGAGAACAAAATATTTCCAGGAGAATAAGGATAATTTTTCTATGAATGCATAGGAATGGCTATAGTAGCTTCAACCATAGGAGTAATTACATCAAGCTATATTTGAAATACTTGGAAATCAAGATCTCAGGATACCTCAGATTATTCAGATAAACAACTCTATAGAGAGTTTTTTTTAATGTGAAGTACTTTCTGGCATGTTGGGTCTAATGAGAGCCTCACAAAACTCTTTTACTCATTCCATACCATGTTGACCTTGGCACAAGTCATATACCATGACCCATGAGAAACGGCATCTTTGCTTGCTTCCTGCTGAAAGCCCTGCCCTTCTTTCTTTCTTATGATCACCTTCTCATTAAATTTACTGAGTCATTTCAAATGGTAGACTGGTTTTGCTTCTAAGGTGTGAATAGTGAACACACAATGCCTTTAGAAACGATCTACAATACTTTGATATGAATAAAATAAGAAATGGTTTCCCTGTGTTACTCCCTATGTTGCTCCCTGGCATAGTTACCTCATATCAGAGGCTTATGATAGGAAATGAAAATATAATCAAACTCATAATGTTCAAACCTTATTTTGAACAACATTCAGTCTCTAAGATATGCCGATTATTGCTTCAAACTCTCAACAACTATTGAGGTTTGAGAAGAGCCAATTGAGAGCGCTCTTTTTTTCTTCCTGATTTTAGAATAACACAGAGATGATCACAGGTAAAGACCATTTTCCTGATAAAGAAATTTCTGCCCTCACCATCACATTTTGTAAATAGTCAAGTTGGAATGACTTAGATTTAATGTGATGGCTGGCTTTAATTCAGGCACTCAAGCATTACTCACACTGAAATAACAAAACTGTCACATATACCACATAACAACGCAATAATGCAGACTCATTTCTACAAGTCAGCACAAAGCAAAAGGCTCGAAAGTAGCAATGACTGAGCCAGACACTTGAAGGTAGGAATACCTACCAGCACCTTGCTTCAATTGATAGCCCATGAGCAAAGCTCAGCTTTACTGGAGACATAGGATTGAGAAAAAGATTGTTTATCACACATCCATTATGTCTTTCCGCATTTTAAAAATGGGGGCAAGGTCATTTAATTTTAAGTGGGCTGCTTCATTTGTTGCGTAAGTTGAATAAATGACACAACCTTGACTCTGAATCTCACACTTTGACAAGGGTAAGCAAAATAAACTAAGTGACACATATGTGGTCTGGAGGAAAGAAGCAGAGATTTCTGCAAACCAGGCATCTGTAGCAGGTGTGTCGATGGGACCCACTTCCTGTGTCTAATACAACTGCACATGTTTCTGGCAGGCGGCTTGAATTTGTGCCCCTCAACCTCCATGGTTTTGTCCTGCTTGGCTCTAGATTTGGGCATGTCTGTGCATAAAGTATCAACTTTATTCAAGCTATAAAAGGCCCCAGTGTTAACATCTAGCATGCAGATGCAGTGCTTTCCTAGCCAAGCACACTTCCTGGACAACCAGAATAGTGCAGCTGCAACCATTGTGTGCCATTAGCAGCGACATTCTGTAAATTTTCATCTGTTAAACTGTGGCACCGTCATGAGTTGATCCAAGGGTAAACATTTGCTATTTTAATTAGCTAGTGGAAAGATCTCTATAAATACGCCACTTTTTCCTTTAGAGGCTAAGTTATGCATTTAACGTCAAAATTATATTTATAAAAAATGGCTAAATTGTAATTGCTTCTTTTGCAAAAATTCAGAGATCTTTAGCCTGTGTCTTTGGATTTCTCAAAGTGTTTTACTTAAAACATCAGGTAAGGACTTCTACTGCATCGTTTTCCAAGGCATATAGATATTTGTTGATTCATGGCCCTTGAGGGCAAAATTTGTATGTAATCTTTACATTGTGGTTCCTTAAAATTGACTCTCATCTGTTCAGATTATTCTGCTGAATGACACCAGGAAGAAAATCAGTCAAGATATAGTAAATTAATATCAATTAATGATAATATACATACCACAACCTGTCAGACTTTGATAAGTAGAGAAGCAGTAAGCCAAACATGATCATACTAATTTATTTCAAGTAAATACTAAAAAGCTGATGTTAAGATGATTGAGAAAAGACTTATTGACCTAATGGAATTAATCTTTATAAATTTAGGAGTCATTAACATAGTGACATTTGACAAATCAATTGAATACTACAAATATCTATATTAGTCTCTTTTTAGCAAGTACCTGGTATTTATACATATCATAAAAGCTAACATTTCAGCAATTGCTGTGATGATACCATGATTATTCTCCAATTTTGATCATCTTTAAAAAACTGTCCAACTGGGCCGGCTGAGTGGCTCAGTGGTTAAGAGCTGGCTTAGGAAGCCAGCAGCCTCAGTTCGGATCCCACATATGAGGGCCAGTGACACTGCCCTCAAAAAAAAAAAAAAAAAAAAAAACTGTCCAACTAAAGTAATGTAACTGAATTTGTGAGAAATGAAACCTGATTGTTGCAGATACTATGGATAGAGCCATGAGACTCTATCAGACAGAATGAAACATGTGATTACTTAAAAACTAACCTGTGTGTATGTGTGTATTTATTTAATTACACTCAATTTTAATTCCTATATACAATAGTAATGATACCTGTGTTAAATCCTCTCATAAAACAGTTAACCAAACACTATTCATTCTTTTTAAAATTATCCATTCTTTGTTTTTCTTTCTTGTCTATTAAGTAAGCTCATTTATTTGCTCTCCTAAGATAGGGCTCTTCTATATTATATTTGATGCATATTATTTTATAAAACATTAGAAAAGTGTAAGATGGTTGTTAGAAATAAGACTTTTTTCCATCTTCTGTAAAATTTAGTTAACCTTCACTCCTACCTTATCAAAACAATTATCTGATATATATAAATGTTAAATAGGTATAAAAGTATAAGTGTATATTTGCAGGTCTGCCTGCAATTTCTATCACATTTGAACATTGGAAATGCTTCTTTGAACAGTAGACGTGTTTGTAGTCCTCTCAGGAGAAAATCTAATGTCATACACTTATTTCAGGCAGGATGGATTTTCTAAAAAGAACACTGAAGAACTAAAGGCATGATGAAGTGTTTAGTTCTAAAAGTTACTAGACAATTTGAAAATGTCAGGACACGCATTATTCTGTATATTAAATAACCTGTCAGCCCAGCACATTTGTGAAAAATAACAGTGGTTATTTGTTTGGTATTTCCAATGTCTCTGTATTTCATTCAAAATGTTCTCCCCTTTCCTCACCACTGAGAGCTTGCAATAAAAAATACATATATATTTAAAACTATTTAGTACCCCCAATACATAACAACGTTATTAATTTTTAAATTGAGAGATAACTAGTGATACTGCCCTTGCTATAGACTGGATGGGTGTGTTCCTCCAAAATTCTTATGCTGATACCTAATTCCCAAAGTGATGGTATTTATAGGTGGGACCTTTTGGAGGTGATTAGGTCATAACAACAGAGACCACATGAATGGGAACAGCGCCCTTATAAAAGAGACCCCAGACAGTTCCTTCCCCCTTGGTCATGTGACATAGCCAGAAGGCTGCTATCTATGAACCAACAAGCAGGCTCTCATCAAACACCAAATCTGCCACCACTTTTTTTTTTTTTGTATTGGTTTCCGGTGTACAAAACAATGTAGTAGTTAGACATTTACACCCCTCACAAAGTGATAACTCCCCTCCTTCAATCTACTACCCTTCTGACATCGTATATAGCTGTTACAGTTGCATTGACTCTGTTTCCTATACTGTACTCTACATCCTGTGACTACATATACTAAATTACAGTTGACATTCAATATTATTCAGCTTCAGGTTCAGGTGTACAGAGCAGTGGTCAGGCATCTACACAGTCCATGAAGTGGTCTCCCTAATAAGACAAGTGCCCATCTGACACCCTGCAAAGTCTTTGTAACATTTTTTTTTATATTCAGCAAACTTCTTTCATATCCCTGTAACAGTACTGTGGCTACCAATTTGTGCTTTCTAGTCCACTCACTTCCTCCTTCATCCCCACCCCTTACCATCTAGCAACATCATTTTTTTTCTCTATATCTCAGAGACTATTTCTGTTTAGTTTGTCACCACTTTGATTAAATGAAATAGTGAAAAAAAAAACACAACAGGAAAAATTAATGGAAAGAAGGGCTGGTTCTTTGAAAAGATTAATAAAATTGCCAAATCCCTGGCTAGACTCACTAAGGAAAAAAAGGGAAAAGTTACAAACAAACAAAACCAGAAATGAAAGAGAAGTTATAGTGGACACCACAGAAATACAGAGGATCATACAAGAATACTGTGGAGGGCAGTATGCCTTCGAATTCAATAGTCTAGAAGAAATGGACAAATTCTTAAAAATATATAACCTTCCTAGACTGAATAACGAAGGACTGGGAAATCTAAATATACCAGTCAACAGCACGAAAATTGAAACAATCATCCAAAACCTCCCCAAAAGAAAAAGCCCAAGACCAGATGACTTCATTAGTAAATTCTACCAAACCCTCAAAGATGATTTAATACCTGTCGTCCACAAACTTTTCCAAAAAATTGAAGAAGAGGCAATAATTCCTAACTCATTTTATAAGGACAACATCACCCTGATACCAAAACCTCGTAAGGATAATAAAAGTAAAAAAAAAAAACAATGGACCAATATCTCTGATGAATACAGATGCAAAAATCCTAAACAAAATAATAGCAGATCAAATACAACAATACATTAAAAAGACTATACATTGTGATCAAGTGAGGTTCATTCCAGGGGGACAAAGATGGCTCAACATACTTAAATTGATGAATGTGAAACACTATAAAAACAAAATAAAAGATAAAAACCATATTACTAGATTAATAAATGCAAAAAAGCATCTGACAATATACAACATCCATTTATTATCATACTTAATGGTGAAAAACTGAAAGCTTTTACTCTAAGATCAGGAACAAAACAGGATGACCTCTGTTAGCATTGTTATTCAACATTGTATGGGAAGTCCTAGCCAGAGCAGTCAGGCAAGAAAAAGAAATAAAATGCATCCAAATTGGGAATGAAGAAGTTAAACTGTCACTTTTTGCAGATGACATGATACTTTATATAGAAAACCCTAAAAACTCCACCAAAGAAACCATTAGAAACAATAAACAAATAGAGTAAAGTTGCAGGACACAAAATCTACATACAAAAATCCCTACATTCTATTATCCTAACAATAAAATTTCAGAAAAAGAAATAAAAAACAGCATTTTGCAATTGCAACAAAAAGAATAAAGTACCTAGGAATAAACTTAAAAAGGATGTGAAAGACTTTACACTGAAAACTATAAGACAGTATTAAAAGAAATTGAAGAAGACACAAAGAAATGGAAAGATAGTCCACGTTCATGGATTAAAATGGGCATATTACCAAAAGGAATTTATATTTATTTATTTATATATATATATATATATATATATATATATATATATATATATATATATATATATATTTAATGCAACCTCCATCAAGTCCCAATGTCATTTTTTAAAGAACTAGAACACAAAAATCATCAGGTTAGTATGGAATCACAAAAAAAAACCAAATAGCCAAAGGAATCCTAAGAAAAAAGAGCAATTCTGGATGTAACACACTCCCTGATTTCAATTTATACTACAAAGTGACAATAATCAAAACAGCATGGTAGTGGCAGAAAAACAGACACACAAGCAAATGAAATAGAATTGAGAACCCAGAAATAAGCCCACATATATATGGGCAGATAATTTTTAACAAACTAGTAAAAAACATACAATGGAGAAAAGAAAGCCTCTTCAATAAATGGTGCTGGGAAAATTGGAAAGTCACCTACAAAAGAATGAAAGCAGACTTCTATCTGTCACCATATACCAAAATTAACTCAAAATGGATCAAAGATCTCAACATAAGACCTGAAACAATAAACTGCATATAAAAATGCATAGATACTAAACTTATGACCTTGACATCAGAGAGTATTTTATGAATTTGACCTCAAAGACAAGGGAAGTAAAAGCAAAAATAAATGAGTGGGACTGTATCAAACTAAACAGTTTCTGCACAGCAAAAGAAACCATCAACAAACAGGCAACCAACCAAATGGGAGAAAATTTTGCAAACAACACCTTGTTGAAGGACTAATATCCAAAATATATAAAGAACTTGTATGACTATACAATAAACAACAAACAATCCAATTAAAAATTGGGCAGAGAACCTGAACAGACACTCCACCAAAGAAGACATACAAACAGCCAACAGATATATGAAACAACGCTCAGCTTCACTAGCTATTAGGGAAATGTAAATCATACCACAATGAGATACAACCTCACACCTGTTAAATGGCCATTATCAACAAGACAAATAACAACAACTGTTGGAGAGGCTGTGGAAAAAAAGGAACCCTCATACACTATTGGTGGGAATGTAAATGGTACTGCTACTATGGAAAACAGTATGGAAGGTCCTCAAAATATTAAGAATATAATTACCATACAACTCAACAATCCCTCCTCTGGGTATCTATCCCCAAAAATCTGATAACATTTATTCATAATGATATAGGTACCACTATTTTCATTGCAACATTATTCATGGTGGCCAAGATATGGGAACAATTGAGTGTCCTTCAACAGATGATTGGATAAAGAAGATATGATATATATATATAGAGAGAGAATGGAATAAAACTCGGTCATAATAAAAGAAGAAATATTGCCATTTGAAACAACATGGATGGATCTTGAGATTATCATACTAAGCAAAATAAGTCAGAAAAGGTCAAGAATCATATGACTTCCCTCATATGTAGTACATAAAACTGAAAGCAACAAACAAACAAGACAAAAAAACAAATGAACAAACAAACACTCATAGACACAGACAGCAGTTTAGTGGTTACCAGAGGATAAGGTGGGGGGGAAGGAAGTAGAAGAAGGAAAAAATGGTCAAAAACAAAGGGTGCTAAAAATCTACACACATTTTAATAATGAAAGACCTGTATTAAAATTGTAATATTCAACATATACCAATAACAAAAGATGAATACAAGTCACGTTTGACTTCTGCAATTACAAGAGGTGCTGAAAGTGGTCACCATCAGCAATAATTTTAATACAGTTTTTTTCTTTTCTTAAAATGTATACACATTTTTTTTTTTGGCACCTTCTGTATATTCTCAATATTGACCCATGTCAATGATGGGTGTGTAAATATTTTTCCATTGAGTACACCTTCTTCTCATACCTTTAATATTTCTTTAGTGGAGAACATTTTTAACATCATTATTATTTTAATATTGTCAACTTGGTTACCAGAGTTGCTTTGTTGCAATAACACAAGTAAACCTATTTACAGTTTACTAAGTGAATTACATAGTTTATTTAGAACTTCATAAATCTTTTACAATGTTCTCCATAAATATATCTATATTTTTCCTCAAATTTCTTAATTACTTTATATTTGCATTGCTTGTGTAAGTAGTAATATATAAAACATTTGATGATTTTGCTGTAATATGTACATTTTATTTTTTTATTTCTCTTGTAGCTACTACCTACTTTACTAAAATCTCTTTTTATTACTAACAATGCATCTAAAGGACCTTTTGGGTCTTTTTCTTTGTAGATTCATACAGTACTCCATGTACTAAAACATATTGTAACAGAGTATAATCTGTCAATTCAAATGAATTTCAAAAATATAATAACATGAAGAAAAATAACACATTTCAAGGAAATCCATATAATATGATGTCACTATATAATGTTTTACAACATATAAAACAATGTCATGTGGAAAGTCTGCATTAAGGACATTAAAAATATACAGAGGATGCCAAAAAAAATTATACACATTTTAAGAAAGGAAAATCACTGTGTTAAAATTATAATACTCAGTATATGCTGATAACAAAAAGATGAATACAAGTCATGTGTATACATTTTTTTGGCACCCCTGGTCAGTATAAACTGATCATACAAATAAATAACAGAAAAAGGATCCAACAAAAATTTGGGCAAAATATATGAGTAAGTATATGTCAGAAAAAGAAACGATAACAACAAGAAGTCAAGAGATCCTGAATCTTTCTAGCAAGGAAAGAATAAAACACAATTACATAGAACTTTCACCAAATTGAAATAAATTTTAAATCTGGAAGATCTATATAAAGGCTGCATGAATATTGGCACAAACAATTTAGAGAGAAATGTGGCAGTACCTGGTAAAGATGAAGATGTACAGATCACAAAACCTAACAGATTTAGAAGTTGTGTTGTACATGAATATACTTTGTTGGTGTCATTATAATAGCAAAAACCTGGAAATAACCTAAAAGCTCACTGAGAGATAAACAGAGAAATAAATTGTTATATACATACATAGTTATATATTGTATTTATAATATATGTTGCATACAAAAATTATATTATATATATAGTGCAATATACACTGTAATACCTATGTACCATATATACTACTATGTATGGTTGATATATATATATATATATATTCATATATAACATAGTATATATAGAGAATTTGACACACTAGTGAGAAGGAATGAAAGAACCATAACGATCTGCATTAAATGAACAGTTCACTGACCAAAAATAACATATTTCAAGAGGATATATGAGTAATGGTACTGTGAACATTTTGTGTAGTCCTTTGGGGCATAATGGTATACAATATGATTGGATATACTTATATCTAAGAGGGAAATTACTGGATTATGCAGCATGGCTACTTATAATCCTATAGAAGAATTTGACAGTTTTCCAAAGTGATTGTATCGATTTACATTCTCAACATCAACGTATGAGAATTTCAGTTGTTCTACATCCCAGCTAACACTCTGTATGCTCAGTTTCATAAAATGTAGCCAAACCCACCATCTGGAGTATGGTCATAACCATGTATTTTCCGTTAGTCAGAGAATATCACTGTGGCCATCTAGTGATCCCAAAGCTCATCACTTTTCTCCCCTATTTTTAATCTTTATAAACTGAAACTCACACTGTTCAAATTTGTCCATAAACAGCCTGAATGGGAAACCTATCTCTGTTCACTATTTATTCATAACATTATTTCTTTATTATTTTAATTCATAAACACAACAGGCAACATATATAGTGCCTACATATTCCTGCTTCTAACTTATCCTCCAGAAAAACCTTTTCATTTAATACTATTTTGTGGCTTTCTGTGATTTTTACAATACAGACCCGTTATGCTAATTCACTTTGTCAGTAAAATTTCTCACTCTACTGCAAGCTTCCATCATAGAAAAGATCTATCTCATATATCTGATTTTAGATTTAATTCTTCATAATGCTTTATACATATTCCAGGAGCAGATCTGTCATATTCAACGATGGGTTTAATAAGTCAATCTATAAGCCTTATTAGTTGTTTTGGAGTTCTGGGAAATTAGTTAGCATTTAAGGAGTAAATTCAGATTCCGTTGCAGTGAAACATCTGTCAATCGCTTCCTGAGACTCTCTTAATGTTGGAATTTTCACCTTTAGTTTTATTTTGTATCTCTTTTAAAAGATATGTTTAGATCAATAATGAAATGATATTCTCTCATAAACCTTGCCTACGGCCTTGAAAAACGCACACATTCTTTTTTTTAAAAAAACAACAAAAAAAACGCCTTCACTCTCTTACACTTTGACTTTTGCTTTGGTTATAACTGAAATAGTCTGGTTTTAAAAAAGTTATTTATTCTCTTGGATGCGTAAGGACAAAACAATTATTTTATCGCCTGTACAGCTAGCTGTGCATAAGAAATTCATATATCTAGTCCATTGAGAAATAATAAAATAGATTTTGTATGTAAAAAAATAAAAATGCAACTTCTGATTATACCTAAACATTTACATAGGAGAAGTCAACTGCTTTTTTTTTTGAGACGTTTACATGCCAAGCAATTTCCATTGATTATCTTTATAATCTGCTAATGAAACCTGTTGGAAAAGTATTATTATTGTTCATATTTCCTAATGGGAAACTGTAATGGAGCTATAGTTAAACAAATAGGTTTCATGAACAGTAAGCAGCAGAATTTAGAAATTTATTAATTTTTAAATTATGCAGTTTTTTTAATCAAGTGTTCATGTTGGCACTGTTCGAACTTCACAGGTATAACTGTTTTGTCATTCATTTTCACCAAACCCACGTGTTCGACATAGTACCTGAAACTTAGTAAATATTTGATAAAACTATTTTTAGTTAAATAAATAAAATGAATAATGTAATATGACTTTAAACCTGGCAGTAGCATACAAGATGAATGTGACTGGAGAGGAAGGAAGAACAATTAGACTTTTTGGTAGTATTTTGAGTTTGAAAGAGTTAAGAATCTTAACCAAGGTCACTTCAGTAGGAATGGGAAATCGATAATAAAATTGGCATCCATATAGGATCTCTTTGTGGCTTATACCTCACTGAGGAGAATAACAAATTGAACTACTAGTTTTTACCTGCATTGATCACACTGCAATTATTTTGCTGTTCTGTATTTTATACTGGATTGTGCTATTTGTGTTGGATTATTCATCACATCCTTACTCTGAACTTCCCAAAGACTCTTTTTGTATGTGGGGGGGGGGGCGGAGAAGGGCGGGGGGAAGCTCTCAATCTGGAATACTTTTGTTGGTGCTGTAGATGCAAAGTTTTCAAAGACTTTACTTTGACTACGAAATCAGGTGCACATAATATTGAGCTATGTCTCTATTTTAAGTCATGTTAGAATTCCCCTGACTGACATACAGCCCAGATCTTCAAGGAGCACATTTATGTCACTTTATATTTGTAATTCCTGGACATGGTGTGTTATTTGCAAAACGCCTATGGTTGTTTAAGTGAAGTAATATTTTTTACTCTTAGGGGATATTTTTCATGAAGAGCCAACGGATGTAAAACTTGAGTATCCAATATGAGTTAATGGAAACCATTTCCCTAATGTTTGAGTGAGTCTGCATGGAAATTCATCATTATCATTATCTCTAGGCAGTGTGTTGAGCACAAGAAAAGCTGGGTATTATTCACTTTGAAAGCTTTGAGGGCACACCATACATCACCTCCTTGCTTTTTAATAGACTTTAGCATAGGAATAGGGTGCGTGAGGAATTAAAATTGCAATGGCTTCCCATGTAGTCAGAAGTTTTAACAATGACCATCCCATACAAAATACACATTTTTTTTAATATCAGGGAACAAATATAAATAGATACACTTTATACCATATTTTTTAGTGTGTTGCCAAGAATACTAGAATTTTTATAGTTGGAAGTTAGATTTGGCTCTACTGTTTTGCTGTAGAGATGAAATTAAAATTCAAACATAAAAAATTCCTTTCTGGTGTCCATTAGTTATGGCAAAGAAATAGTGTTCATTAAATTTCCAAATCTCAGTCACATTGGAAACTCATATGTTTTGGGAATAAACTAATTGGCAAAGACAAATCTTGAGGTAAATAAGCTATTTCAACAACTTGTCTTGACTTAATTTGCAAATTGTTGTTCTGTTATATAAGTTTTGAAACTGGCTCCGGGAACATGATGCATGAACCATGTTTAGCTATTGACTTGGGAATCATATTCTGCAATTTCTTTTCTTAACCTAGTCAGATACTGGAGAAGATATTTTACAGTATTTACTTGAACTCTAATTTATTCCCTTTCTTTAGATTGGTGGTTCCCAAACTTGAATGCATATAAGAATCACCCAGGGAGCTCATTAAAAATCCCAGTACCCAAGACAAACCTCATGAGAATTAAATCAGAATCTCTGGAGATATGACATAAGAATCAGTAGTTTTTAAAGCTTCTTAGATAATGCTAGTATGCCGTTAAGATTGAAAACCAAAGCTCTAGGTTCTGAATTTCCTCTTTCTCATGATGAAGTGTGTTGTATGAGAATATTAAATGCGTGGCATAAAGCTAAAGGTCTAATTTCCATATTCAAGTAAGTGTCAAAAGCTGTGAACCTTTTATCCAGATGTTCTTGCTCTTGCATTCCTAAATTGCCTCATCCTAAGGCAGGCTTCTTGCTATGAATTTTTCACTCTTCAGGCATCTGAGATAAAGAGACATGGTCCACCTTCCTTTAATAGGAAAAGATTTGTCTGCTCCTTGAATTTCAATATACTTTTCAGGAATTGATTCTATCTAAATAAATGAATGAAGTGATTAGCAACTAACTCCAGCTAGAAGCTTGCAAATCTAATTCAAAAAGTATTCAGTTTTAAACATGTACCAACTGAAATAAATAGCAGGTATTCACCACAGTTAAAATACCTATGTGTCAAACACCAGACTGCTGATAATTCTTCTTTCTGTGAATATTAACTTTTGTGTTAAGACTTTGAATAAAAACATACACCACCACAGGAAAAAAAAGTGCAGTGAAGATCAAATATGCTGCATGCTTTTTTTTATAACCTTTAATTATAAGGGCATATGCTTTAATATAGAAATAATGCTATCTGCCTTGAATCAAAAATCTAAGTACCTGGTAGCATGCTTAGAGACTTTATATTTATCAGTGCATTCACTTCTATGACAATAATTATTTCCATTTTACAGGTGAGGAAACTGATGTTTATATATATTAAACATTTGTTGCCAAGAGATTATTTGGCATATCTAGAATATAAACTTGTTTTATACAATTTTAAAAGAACTTCCTTGCAATCACTCTGCTATTCTAATCATTAAGATTGTCAAGTTAAAAAAATTGTCAAAAAAAATTGTTGTTAAGTGCAAATTGAGGTTAATGCACAAGAAGGGAACATTATGAGATTTTTAACATTCTCTACATATTTATATCCTTTTCTTTCATTTGTGCCTTAATTTATTTATCAAACATACATGAAGCGTCTACTCATAGGCTTTGTGTTAGATCCTAGGAAAACAGGGATGAAACACAGGTCCCCTTCCTCAAGGAACTTACAGCTGTGAGAGAAATGAATGCTTGAAAGAACAATTGTTCATTTATGAACTGTTTGGTGTAAGATGAGGAGAAATGCAACAACCCAGAGGCATAGGTGACATACCTTGAACAAATAAATAGTCATCTAGTCCACTGAGGTGAAGTCGGAGTACATGGGTATAGATTGGCCCTCCATAAAAAAATTCCCAGACATTGTTAAGTTATCCGGAGGATAACTGTTATTTTCAAACGTAACAATAAACACAAAAAACTCATAAAAACAAACACACATACATATATACGATGAACATACTTTGAACATGACATTGGCCATTTGGCTTAATACATACTATAAAGCTTTAGAGTTTGTTGCTTTTCTGCTTTTTTTTTTAAATTGATGTATAATTCAAATATGTTAAAAGTTGTTCTTTTTTAGTGTACAGTGCTATCAGTGTCAGTTGAAAGCTTCTTTCCTGATATGCTTCTTCATGGTCTTGAATATATTTTAGCCCCAAATCTCAGTATTATGTATAGATACGCTAATGCTTATGAAAAGGCAATTTCTACTGCAGCCAAAGCTACATCGAGATGCCTGAAACTGCACTACCATTAATGTGACTTGCAGTGATTAAGGTATACTGACTCTGACATGGGCTCCATGGGCCAGGGAAAAAGCTGTAGCCATGAGGAAAATAAGACCTTTGGGTATAAAATTCATATTAAAATATCTTAAATCACTCTGCAGTTTACTAACACATGCTCTAACAGTAGCAGAGCACCCCTAAAAACTGTTCATTTGAATTCTCAGTACTGCTAAGTTTTCCAAAAGGAATTGAAAATCACTTTCAAATAGAGATTTGTCATTCTCGCTGACAAATAATCTAATCAAACTAACCAGCCTCATTCTTGTTAACTTTTAACTTGCCAGTCAGGGGGCTTTGCTTTAATTGGCCTGTCTCTGAGACTTTGCACCTGCTATTCTCTTATTACAGTGGCTGTAAAATACAGCTGACATGCCTCACTTCAAAGGGTGGAGCCTATTTCCCCTCCAATTAAATGTGGCCTTGACTTTGTTATCCTAACAAATAGAGTAGAAGTGTCCTAAGTGATTCTATATGACTTCTGAAACTAGGTCGAAATGCAAAACTTCTTCTTTTCTCTCTCTTTTTAGCTTGCTCATTCTGGGAGTAGGCAGGGGTCATGTCAGGAGGCTACTTAACGAGCCCTGTGGAGATGTCCACATGCAGGGAAACTGAGATCTCCGACTAGTAACCTGCCCCCAGCTATGTGAGTTGGCCACCCAGCAATTAGGTCGTTCACTCGCAGTCAAGTCTTCACACGACTACAGCTCCAGCAGGCAACTCATCTGCAAACTCACATAAGAGCCTGAGATACAGCTGCCCAGTGAAATTTCTTCTTAATCATAAGCCCACAGAAGCTATAAAAGATCATTAACATTTATTGTTTTATGACACTAAATTTTGGGGTAATTTGTCCAATATCAGTAGACATAATACAGGCTTTGGCATCTAGCTAGTAGTAGGGTACTCCTTTAACAACCCTAGCCATGTGGGGAATGGCTTGGGATCTGGGCAGTGGGAAGCTACTAGAAAGATTATGAGAGGGCCAGCTGAGTGATGCGTTGGCTAAGAGCTGGCTTGTGATGCCAGCCATGAGCAGCCGGACCCCGGTTCAGATCCCACATGAGGGCCAGTGATGCTGCGCCCTTTACAGCTAAGATGGTGAACAATAGCTCGACCTGAAGCTGGGCTGCCTTGAATCGTGTGTGACAGTGTAGGCTACAGCAGTGCTGCAGTGGGCTGCCATGAGCTACCATGAGTGGCTGGCACCCAGCGGGAGTGGCCAGCAGCCAGCGTGAGCTGCCGTGAGCTGTTATGAGTGGTCATCCAATGGCCTACAAGCGACTGCCTCAGCCAGGAAGAGCACAATGATCACAATACCAACACAGGCCAGTGAAGTGATGTCCTCCACAACTAGACTGAAGAACAAGAGGACAGCAACTTGTCTGTTCCCTTTCCCTGATTCCCCAATTCTGTTTCCCTCCCCCAATTCCCCAATAAAATCTTAAAAAAAAAAAAAAAAAAAGAAAGATTTTGAGAAGAATGGGCATCGGTTCTGCTGCGTACTCAGCCTGGAACACCTCTCTCTCTCTGATGGGACAACACAGTTGTTTTTCATTCTTTTATGTCTTACTCACATGTAACATTCTGAGTGAGATGTTCCCTAACCATCCTAAGTAAAATGAAAAAGTAAAAACAGACAACAATCCCTAATTTTTATCTCTTTTCCCTGTGTGATTATTCTCCTTAATATTAAATACAATCTAACATGTTATACATTTTGCTTCTTTGTGCTATTTTGTTTGTTTCTTTCTTGTAGAGTATAATTCTAATCAGGGCAGGGATTTTGTCTGTTTCATTAAATGCTTTACTTTACCTAGTTCCTAGCACTGCACCCAGGGCACAGTAACATTCAACAGATCATTGCTGAATGGAGGAATGATCTTGGGGGATGGAGCAATATTGCTTGCTAAGATTTCAAAGGTAAGGGTCAAATTCCCAAGGAGGTGTGGTTGTCTATGATATGTGTGTATGCCTAGACCGTGAGAGTAAGTAGGGGTGAGGAGTGAGATGGGGGTGAAGTGGAAGAGGGTAGACACTCTTTCAAGATTTATTATGTCTTTTTTATTATGCCACAGGGCATAAAAGAAAACCAAAAACTTTCTATTAATATTTCTTATTAACAGAAAATACACTTACATTTCTGTATTTGTTTTGCATTTATTTTTAACTGGCTGCATTTTCTATCTATCTATCTATCTATCTATCTATCTATCTATCTATCTATCTATCACCAAAAAGTTGTGATCTAGCCTTTATATCTCTCTCTGCCATCTAATCAATAACAAATCACCATTGCCTCACTGCTAAAAGAAGCCTTTAAGATCATCTCAGATTTTCTCGGCATGGATTTTAATCTGTGCACGAATATGTGATTCATTTTTCATTAATTCATTCATTCATTCATTCATTCATTTTTTTATTTTCCCTTCCTGCATTTAAATATCTTAATTTCCTAAAGAGTCTCATCCCAGCTTCTTATCAGGACCTTAGATATTCTATTGTATCCCTCTTCCCATTATCTCTTGCCCCCAGGTATCCATGGCTCTGCAGTCCCACTGGAGTTTTCACATACCTCAGTGCCCACCCATGTCTTCTGCAGTTCCTAGTTTGAGAACAAAACTATGTTTCCATTTACTATCTGAGTTCCAGTCAAGTGAGACAGACCAGTCCCTGGGGCATTCCACAGATAGACCAGAAATTTTTTTTTTAATCTTTATTGAAATATGTTTGACATATATCATTGTATAAATTTAAGGTGTACATGTTAATTTGATACTTTTATATATAGTAATATGATTGCCACTGGAGCGATAATTAGCACCTCTATCATGTTACATAATTATCATTTCTTTTTAGTGGTTGGACTATTTAAGATCTAGCCCCTTAGCAAGTTTGATGATTATAATACAATAGTTATTTTTTAAAACTTTTTGTTATTATTATTATTATTATTATTATTATTAGTTACAGATGTACAAAACAATGCAATAGTTATCTGTTTCACTCCTTACAAAGTGACTCCCTCCTCCCCTCATCCCTGTCCCCCAGCCCTGATATCATACATATTTATTACAATTCCATTGACTCCATCCCCACACTATATTCCACATCCCATGACTATATATGTGTTAAATTATAGTCAACATCTAATATTATTCAGCGGCAGCCTCAGATGTACAGTGCAGTGGTCAGGCCACTATACCCTCGATAAAGTGGTCTCCCTGACAACACATGAGTCCTTCTGATCCCCTAAGAAAAATATTTACAACCTTATTGATTATATTCCCTAAACTGTCTCTTCTGTCTCTGCAGTAGTATTGTAGTTATCAGTTTGTGTTGCCTCATCTCTTCCCCCTCTCCCTCATGCATATCCCCATCCCATCTAGCCCTTATCTGTTTTTACTTTGTGTCTCTAAGACTATTTCTGTTTACCTTGCTCATTCATTCAGTTCTTTAGATTCCACATATAAGTGAGATCATATGGTATTTGTCTTTCTCCGACTGACTTATTTCACTTAGCATAACATTCTCTAGGTCCATACATATCATTGCAAATGGTACGATTTCTTTCTTCTTTATAGCTGCGTAATATTCCATTGTGTAAATGTACCACAGTTTCTTAATCCAGTCATCTACTGATGGGCATTTCGATTGTTTCCAAGTCTTGGCTATTGTAAATAGCACTGCAAAGAACATAGGGGTGCATATATTTCTTCGAATTAGCTTCTTGGGTTTTTCAGGATAAATACCTAGGAGAGGAATTGCTGGGTCATAAGGTAGTTCCGTTTCCATCTTTAAAATACCTCCATACTGACTTCCATAGTGGCTGCACCCTGAGCAATATTTTTACTGATACATTCCCAAGGGCAAGGGAAATAAAAGAAAAAAATGAACATATGGGATTACATCAAACTTAAAAGTTTTTTCACAACAAAGAAAACCATCAATAAAACAAAAAGGAAGCCTACTGAATGGGAGAATATATTTGTCAATGATATATCTGATAAGGGGTTAATATCCAAATTTTATAGAACACTCATGCAACTTAACACCAAAAAAACAACAACAAACAACCCAATTAAAAAATGGGCAGAGGAAATGAAGAGACATTTCTCTAAAGAGGACATACAGACAGCCAACAAGCATTTGAAAAAATGTTCAACTTCACTGATCATTAGGGAAATGCAAATAAAAACCACAATGGGATACCACCTCACTCCTGTCAGAATGGTTATCATCAATAAATCAACAAACAACAAGTGCTGGCGGGGCTGTGGGGAAAAGGGTACCCTACTGCACTGTTGGTGGGATTGTAGATTGGTGCAGCCACTATAGAAGTCAGTATGGAGGTATCTCAAAAAACTGGAAATGGAACTACCTTTTGACCCAGCAATTCCACTCCTAGGCATTTATCCTGAAAAACCCAAGACACTAATTCCAAAAAATATATGCACCCCTATGTTCATTGCAGCGCTATTTACAATAGCCAAGACTTGGAAACAATCGAAATGCCCGTCAGTAGACGACTGGATTAAGAAACTGTGGTACATTTACACAATGGAGTATTACTCCACCATAAAGAAGAAAGAAATTGTATCATTTGCAATGATATGGATGGACCTAGGGAACATTATATTAAGAGAAATAAGTCAGTCGGAGAAAGACAAATACCATATGATCTCACTTATATGTGGAATCTAAAGAACTGAATAAATGAACAATGTAAACAGATTTCTGAAAACAGGTATGCCACAGGTCACAACTAGTTTTCAGTAGTCAGGTTAGGGCTTATTTTTTTCTTTTCTTTTTTTTTTTTTCCTTCCATTCTTTACATTTTAAACAACTGTGGTAAAGTATGTTCATTAACATAATTAAAGCACATTCCTAAACTACAAAATTTCCTTCAGTTATAGCTACCTCAAGCTAGCCAAACAGCATATTTGGATGGCACATTCATCCAGACATTTGCCTGATTGATTGCCTACATGGTTGATTTTCAGATCAAGTGGTGATATGTGACCCGAAGTCCCTACTGTAAATCACATGGTTGGTTTTTGTCATCTACAAACAGTTAGGTGATTAATAAACAGTTGTTAAATAAATAATGAGTTGCAGAATAGATGGCAGATAATTCTTCATTTTATCTTTACTTCAGTTAGGAACACAAACAAAGAAATAAAAACTGGAGTCTCCCAAATCATATTAATGAGGGGTGGGAGGAGCTAATGAATCAGAACACATATTTAAAAAATCATCGAATCCAAATATTATGTTATTGGGATTTTAGCAACTTCCTTATTTTGTAGAAATTTCTACTGGCTATATCCTACATTGTATAATTATTTTGAGTCAAAATCTGTTACAGTAAAGACAAAAGGCAGGTGCATACCAGGAAGAATGGACTAAATGTTCACCTTAGAATACTGCTATTTCTGGCCCACTTAATTCTTTACTTTCTGACAGAAAGCTGTCATGTAGTTAAATAGTTGTTGTACTCAACGAAGCACAAAGAGTAGTTGTTAGTTTTTATTATCACCCAGAAGCAGACAAATATTTCCCATTTGAAACATTGAGCTGGTTTTATTGTAAGAGGGGAAAATGTATACATTTGAGGTATAAAAATAAAAATACTCACAATCTTAATTTCTATATATTTATGTCTGATTCATATTTTAAAATACTTATTATCTTATTTCTTATTTCCAGAGACTTCACGGGGATGAAGCGAACAGTTACTATCTAGTTAAGAAAGTCTTTTCCATGTTGTTTCTAATAGATTGTAGCTAAAAAGTAGTAGATGTATTTATTTAAGAGAAAATCACAGCCTTTGGTGTTTAATTTGGTGACTGTCTTTTGAATTTGATACAGCATGTACTTAGCAGTGTTAAAAATTTAAAATCAGTGCATCCATGCAGAAAAATGTCAGAGTAATCTTGGTATTTGTTAGAAATTAGAAGCATGCTGTTAGGGTTTGGAACATTTTAATTGTGGTCACAAGTTTCTAGAATTGAGCTATTTTAGTACTCTATTTACTCACAACAACATCATCAAGAATCACCAGGTCCCTTAATATATTGGTAAGCCAGCATATTAATATGCAGATGCTTATATACAGAAACAATAAGAACATCAAAATGGCCAGTAAGAATATAGTTGAATTCAACACACACACACACACACACACACACTAAATTTGTATATTTTGCATTTAACCAATAAAGTATGAGAAAGAGCTCAACTCACATATGGAATGAGCTATATGACATTTATTAATAGACAAAACTAATCTGGCTCACTTTCCCAGATGATTCTGGTAAGATTGTGACCTAACTTGATTTCCCTTTCTATTATTTTTTTCTGGATTCTTCTCCTCTGTTATTGTAGTAGAATTTGCCAATTAGAATGTCAGTTATCCATTTCCTCTTTCCTTCAGACAATCATCCTCTCCTTTTTACTTAAGAGTTCTACTCCATCCTCATAAAGGCTATCTACAGTACTGGTAGAGAAGCTGCCCTGTCCCCAGATATTTCAGTCATTTGGCACAATCTATCACTGGCTACAAATATGAAGATGTGAATAAGCACTAATAACACAGATTAAGGAACAGTTCAGGTAAGCTTCTATAATCTTACGTCAGTTAGCTTTTAACTGTATAGTTTGCATGATAAGTATAAAATAAAACAATTAACCACATTGCACTTGTTAAAGTTCTCATATTAAGTGTTTATGAATCAAAACTAAACCTATATCCCTTAAGTCCAAAATAAAATATGCAAAATAAAAGCATTGACTGTATTCTATAGGTTAGTCTGAATTTATATAAATTTATGATAATGATGGCAATTAACTACAGCAGAATTATTCTCATTAAAGGACAAAATGGGCTTGCTGATCACTATACTGGCTCCAAGCCTTCACAAATTAATGAATGCTAAAATATTAAAATCTCATACAGTTTACCATGGAGCCATAATTTACTAGAATAAATGCATAATAATCCTTTGGACTTCAGAGTTAATTTATGAAAAATATTCTCACAGAGGATGATGATAATTGACTCTCAATTAGCCCAGCTTGATTTAAATCATTGATTGCCCCATGTTTAATAATAATTTAGTAATAATGAAATTAATCTGCCTATTTTGGGATAAAATTATTACAGAATCCATGGTGAATTCTAACTTTAAACATGAAGATTTATAAATATCTTCTTGCAATTTTTCCATTTGTGATTTGGCCTCTCCTTCTCCATAAAGTTAACTTTATAGGAAACAGTCCCTGAAAACCTTGAGACTCTGTGCACTAAACTATGCCCTACCTCTGCCTTCAAGTTACCTCCAGAGATACCAAAATCAAGTGTGCAGATGCCTGATTCTTTCAAAATTATGCTGACAATATTCACTTTCAGGGACTTAAAGAAGATATGGGTAGAATTAATTATATTTTTCATTTGTCATTTCAAAATAAAAGAAACAGTTCACAATATTTTTTTCCAAATTACAAAATCTAAATCTGAAATGTATTATAAGCATTACTAATTAAGCAGATATTACCCTAATAATGCTAAAATGGGTTTATGGAATAATTTATATACTCAATAATTTTAGTAAATGAAGAAAATTTATCAAAGGTGGCAACATTTAATGAAATTGGACTCATTCCAGCCACACTATGGATTTAAATACGATTTCTTTTATCCCATGGGTTGAATACCTATTTAGAAGACATAATATATTCTGTGTAATAATAAGATCAGTTTGCTGGGTTCCATATTTTCATTTGAGTTGGGATTGAGGAAATGCTGGTAGAGCCCCATATCTCAATGAAACAAAACAAAACAAAACAAAACCTGATGGTTCATCAGGTTATCAGGAACATCATTTCCAAAGCCAACTTTTGCCATAGAGCCATTGTGCCTGCCTGATAATTTTTAAAGCCTCATAACTTTAATGCTGCATTTATTTTTAAAATAATAGTGCCTGCGGAAAACTAAAACAACATAAGAAGAAAATAGGGAAAAATCAGAATGCTGTTATTTTCTTTTACTTGAAAGCCAGTATCAGTAAAGGGGAAAGAAACATCACTGCAAAATGTCACAGAACAGCTGACATTTCTTCTACTTCTGTCATCAAATACTCCTGTTACATGGGAAAAGTTACCTTTCAGAGTGTCAGTTACACTTATAAGAAGGATGAGAGGGAGGTGGTCAAAGTGATCAGAACTTCTCAACTAAATTCTGCATCACTATTTGCCTTTTCAAATTAAACAAAATGCAGGTATTGGACCCTCCCAATAAACCTACTGAATTACAGCCTCTGTGCCCAGAATCAGGCAAATGCATAATCAAAGTCCACAGCTGCTATTTCTGAACACCCCTGGAGCAGATGAATCTTGATATTCTTTGTAGCGCTAATGTTTCTCTCTTTCTATGATTTTATAAATGTTAATTACTGGGGCAGTATAACCTAGAAACACTCTTTAAACTATAAAAATTTACCTTTAGTCAGATGGTCACATGTCTTGTTGGGGAGACCATTTCATGGCTGGAGTAGAGGTTTGATCACTGCACTGTACACCTGAAGCGGAGGTTGTATACCAACTGTAATTGAATATATATAGATAGTCACGGGATGTGGATTATACTGTGGAAGGGAGTCAGAGGAAGAATAATAGATATATATGATATGGGGGAGGAGGAGTGGGGTGGCGATTGGGAGAGGGGGTTGTCACTTTGAGGGGTAAAAAGTATAACTATTGCACTGTGTTGTACACCTGAAACTAATTAAAAATAAATAAATTTTTTAAAAAATTTACCTTTAAAAATTCTGTGTGTGTGTGTGTGTAGAGATAAAGACAAAGGTGGACAGAGACAGAAAGAAGAAAACAGAAGTCATCTGTATAACTGGTACTCTGCTATGTGCTGCAGATAAATAAAAGAAATATTAGAAATAATTTCCTGCTCTCTATTATATATATATATATATATATATATATATATATATATATATATAATAGAAAGATATATATATATATATATATATATATATACTGTTTTGAAATTTAAGGAAGTATATTATCTTTATTGAGAAAATAAAACAGAGCTGAAATTTAAGAAAGCATGTTGTCTTTATTGAGAAAATAAAACAGAGCTGAAGAGAAAAGAAATGAGGAACCTTGACCTTATACTCAAAATGGGGCTTCTATGATGATCCAAGGTGTGAACATTCTTGCATACTTCTTAACTGACCCTCCAGTGTGTTCTCCTGAGCTTTCTCTAAAGGGTACTTATCACGCTGTATAATAATTGTTAACAAACAAAATCCATGAGGTCAGAGACTAGGGTCTTTTGTTAACTTTTGTGCTCTTGAAACTAAATAGTTTTTGGACGCAGTGTTGAATAGTTGTTGAACAAAGGTGTTATTAAATAAATGCCTTCTGAGACCAGTTATAATCCCTTGTTCAACCAGGTTATTTCCTCAATTTAAACAATAAACATGAAAATAAATCTTTTTCTTAATTAAATATATACTGATTACCTAATATATGCCAAGGAATATTACAGAATCTAGGGATACAGTGATAAATAAGAAGTTCAGCGTTCTTGCCTTCATGGATCCTACAATCTAGGAAAGAAATTTATGATAAATATATTAATAAAAAAGTAACAATTATACAAAATTTAGTGAAGAGAATAAACAGAGGGATGAAATAAAGTGGCCTGACTTTAGATAAAGTGGTTTGAAGATACAAACTTTCAATTAAGGTGTGAAGGATACAAATAAGCTAGCATTTGCAAAGCTGGAAGTAGGACATTCCAGTCAAAAAAAAAAAAAAAGTGATGTAGTGATGTTTAAATAAAAGAAAAGGAAGCCTGAGTATCTGAAATGTAGTTCATAAAGAATGTAGGATTACAGAGGCAAGCAAGAGGCAGATCATATGAGGACTTGCAATCCATTTAAAATAATTTGCGTGTTAATCTAAGATTCATGGAAAACCACAGGTATTAAAGGTATTAAGCATGGTCTGAGTTATGAGTTAAAAATATAACTCTGCCTATAGTACAATGTAGTATAGGCACATAAATAGAATCAGGGACAAAAGTCCAAGTAGTCATAAAGAGGTGACAATAATTTAGAACTGAGTTAATATAGTAAAATTCACGCAGAATGATATTTAATACCCTCCTTTGGCACTAAACATATCCTTGTATAATGCAGCAAATTTTTCCTCCTTTAGCAAAATTCACTCACATTTCATCCTAAATAAGTCCCTTTTTATTTGTTTCATATTTTATTTATACACGTTTATAGTAAGAGTAAAATCCAAACAGTACAGTAAGTTATTTAATGAAAAATGGTTCATACCTACTCGAACATGCTCAGATTTTCTACAAATTTTATGCAATCACTTATCAGTTGTTTCATCTGAAATAATCTGCATTATTCTATACTTTTCCTACCAATGTTCACTCACAAATCAATTTAACATGAATCTATATGTGTTCTATGTCTGATTATAACACAGTCTCAAAATTTATTCTATGTCCTTATCTATAAACTTTTATTTCCTTTCACTTCGGTGCTACTATTGTTCTAATTATTTTCTGAACTCTATGATTATTTTTCCATTGATTTCTCTTCTTCAATCCACGCCGTAAACAAAGTTATTTACTACGTGGAGTGCTCAACTATCTTCTGTTAAATCTTCCACGTTTATCTCTAAATTGAGTCACATATATACAGAGTTGTAGTTTACATTTCAACTCTTTCTGGATATAGTAATTTTAAATTCAGTATGTCTCCAAATTAAGTCCCTCTAAAACCTTGTGGGTTTTATGGGCTGAATTGCATGCCTCCCCACCAGTGCATATGTTGAAGACTTAACCCCTGTATTTCAGAATGTGACGGTATTTATGTCACATTAAGATATTAAAAGGGGTGATTAGCTAAAATGAGGCCTTTAGGGTGGATCATAATCTAATCTGACTGATGTCCTTATAAGAAGAAATTTGGTCACAAAAAGAGATGCCAGGGATGAAAGTATGTGGAGGAAAGACCACGTGAAAAACACAGGAAGAAGGTGCCCATCTGTTATCCAAGAAGAGAGGCTGGAGGAGAAACCGTATCTTCTGACACCTTGATTTTGTACTTTTAGCATCCAGAACTCTAAGAAAATAAATGTCTATGGTTTAAGCCATCTAGTTAGTGGTATTTGTCAGGGCAGTACTAGCTAATAAATAGAACTTTCACTACAAAGGATAAATGATTGTTTATGACTATACATTGACAGAAAAGTTGCTAATATGTCAGGACATTTAGGATATCAGCAAATATATGGTAATAAGTATATAACTTTGGAGCAAGTAAATCTGGTGATATGTACCAGAAATACTTTCAAAAGGGATGTTGTTCGACCTACGGGACGGAGCTTTCTAAAGGTAACTTGTAGGAATATACGATGTTATTATAATTGTTCCACGACAACAATTTTGAGTACAGAAGATGCTTCGTATGTCCCCATCTTGGACATTCTATTGAAAAATCATGACCTCACTCTGATCAGGAGAAACATCATAGTGTCTTTGTGAGAAAATGGGATGTCGCGTCTTGCACGACAGGGCTGTAGGAGTTTGGAAGGGATAGCAGGGGTTAAGAAACAGAAAAATATAGACAAGAGACAAAGGATAGTTCAAAAGCAGTGCTAGCCAGGGGACTCAGGGTCTCTAGGACAAAAAGCCCCAAATCTGGCCTGACTGTTCCTTTTATTCTCTTACACATGAAAGGATCAATGTATCTTCCCAGGTCTGTGTATCTCACACCCAAGAATTAATCTCCAGGCAAATCACCCATGCCTGCAGGCTGCCATTACTGAAAGTCCCATGATCTGCTTACATGCACCTCCCCAAGAGACAGAAACCTCTAATGTTGAAACTCACTGATAGGATTACACAGAGGACAGATGCTATCATATCAATAGGTCATTTCACATGTTATCATATCAATAGGTCATTTCAAGGCATGCTGTCAGATCCTGAAAGGTTCATGCCCTATTTCTGTCAACTCCTATTGCACCCACTGGTACCCATTGGCACTTGGGTTGTCCCTCTCGTGGGATCTTACCTGTCATTGACTAATCGGCCATCCTTTGGTGCCAAACGGATATATACAGTAAGCATAATATTGAAGTTATGATCTGTCTTTATGGAGAGATGCATGGGGGTAGACAGGCAGGCTATAATGTGACAATGGGACAGATGTGAGAAGCCATGTTTTCCGAACACACCATAGAATAATATTGACCATTATTGTTTGCAAAATTGTATTTTATTGTATACAAAATAAAGCTTGCATATATGTTAGCTAGCTCATTTTTACCAATCTTCAACCACTTTCCTCTGTGTGATAAATTTATGGAGTTTGATAAGTTAGATTATCCTAAAAAAGATCTAAAATAATTTATTATTGGACTACTATTGGGACTACTTCAAAAAGTTTCTACTCAGTGAAGGAAACCATCACTAAAATGAAAAGACAACCTACTGAATGGTAGAAGATAATTTCAAATGATATATCTGTTAAGAGATATATAAAGAATTCATACAACTCAATAGCATATGAATGAATGAATGAATAAATGAATGAATTTGATTAAAAAATGGGCAGAAGACCTGCATAGACATGTTATTTAAAGAAGACATACGGATGACTAATAGACAAATGAAAAGATACTCTGTGCCACTAATCATCTAGGAAATGTAAATTAAAACCACAATAAGATAACACCTCACACCTGTCAAAATGGCTGTTGTTAAAAAGACAACAAGTGACAAGTGTTGGTGAGGATGTGGATAAAAGAAAACCCTTGTGCAATGCAATGTTGGTTTGGATGGAAACTGGTGGAGCCACTATAGGAAACAGTATGGAAATTCTTCAAAAATTAAATATAGAACAACCATATAATTTACCAATTCCACTTTTGGGTATTTATTCAATCAAAGCAAAAACACTTATTGAAAAAAAAATATATGCTCCCTATGTTCATTGCAACATTATTTACAATAGTCAAGATATGGAAGCAACCTAAGTGTCTATTAATAGATGAATGGATAAAGATTTATTATTACTCAGCCATAAAAGAGAATGAAAATTTACTATTTGTGACAACATGAATTGACCAAGTGGATATTATGCTAAGTGAAATAAGTCAGACAGAGAAAGACAAATACCATATGATTTCACTTATCAGTGAAATCTAAAATACAAAACAAAGGATTCAAACAAAACAAAACAGAAACAGATTCGTAAGTACAGAGAACAAACACTTGGTTGCCAGATGGGAGAGAGGTAGAGAAATGGGTTAAATAGGTGAATGGAAGGGATAAAGATATACAAACTTGCAGTTATAAAATAAATAAGTCATGGGATGTGGTGTACAGAATAGGGAAAAGTCAATATTATTGTAATTACTTTGTATTATGACAGATGGTTACTAGACCTACAGAGATAATCATTTGGTAAGGTATAAAAATGTCTAAGCACTATGTTTTACACCTGAAACTGTTATACCATTATATGTCTACTATACTTCAATTTTTTTGTAAATAAAGAATGCTGACAAGTCTACAAAAAAATTGGGGAAAAACTGTCTTATGGACTAAAATATGCTGCGACTGATTCTTTTCAAGTGTTAGCAAAGACCTGGAACAGTGCACGTCACACACTCTGTACTGCAAGACATGAAATTGAAATGCATTCTCTTATGGCAGTTACATATTTGCAGTTTTTGCAATCAAAATTGTCCTGAATAACTGTAATGAAAAGATTAAATATTTAAGATATTCTATAATAAAATAATTTTAATACATTAAATGGTACCTAATTATGGGTAGTTAAATTATGGAGGATACTCAGTTCTATGTTGTATATCTGTAGATTTTAGGTTTCTTACATGAAGACTGTATTGATTTTTTAACCCCAAAAAAATATAAAGATTAAATAAAACCTTTAATAATAACTATTCAAAGTGAAAACTATTAATAAATATATAGACATTAATTCTAAGTGCATATGTATATTAAAATTTAGTAATCGGTTTAAAGATTAGTAGCTTAAAATTTTTAATCTTATATCTGTATAGCTTACTAACATTTATTCTGAGTTATTCATTTTATTGTGCATGTTTTTTATGAAATGTTGATATTTTAATGACTATTTTATAGTCAATATTCTCTATGTATAAACAAAAATATCTCTGTTGGATTATTTAGTGAAGTGATTCAAGTTTTGACTTTTAGCAGACTATGTCTTACAGTATATATGAATATATTTTACTAATAGCATAAAGAAAACATAATATCGATAAACTGTATCCCAAAGAAGTAGAACATATGAATGCGGAAAATGTTCTCTATGAAGAAAAAAATATTGAACCTATTTTCTTTAAGGTAAAAACCAACAAAATGTGAAATAATAAAGATTTATAACACAGCACCAAATGCTGAAGAGGATACATGAATCAATCTAGCCAACATTTTACCTAGATTACATTAATGTTCATAATCATCAATAACACTCAATATAAGATAAATTATACTTGGAGGAATATTTTCTATATATGTGTGAAAACTAAGCACAAGAAGATCTTTGTTTCAGTAGGAAATGAAGACAAATGAATAATAAAATTCACTCTTTCTCAAAAGGGACATAACTTCCAAGGCTGGACTCTGTTTCTGTGGTCTCTTTTTACACTTTCTGTGTTAATAGATGAATCATCTCTGCTAAATTTGTAAATTGAGAGTATGGGGAGCTTTTCATGCCGGCTGCATGATTCTGATCTTGTTTGGTGTACGTCTGTTGGAAGGTTTAACAGAAGGTATTTTGCAAACAAGTTCAGGACAAGGACTGTGTCTCTAACTATTCAGTTATATCCCCAATCCCATTCCTATGGTTACCATCATCCATGAACTAGATGGTAGATGATTATAAGAATGTAGTATTCACAGTAACCAGGGGAATCTCCAAAGTGCCAAGATGCCCCTTACATGGTGACTATTGAGTGTGTGTTCGTCTGCAAGAAAGAAAAAGACAGCAAAAATCAAGTATTGAACCCTATAGTTAACTGAATTTAAAGGATCCAGATTCTATGGTATCAAAATATTCTAGAAGCATGAATGTCTTGGTGGTATTCTTTGTGCCCTCTTGTTTCTGAACTCCCTTAATGCAACCGCGGGTGATGCATTTCAGCAAACTCATTCTGTCATGCATTCATCTATCATTTTCATACTTTTATATGCCACCTACTATATGCCATACACTATCCTAAGAATTGAACATAAAGTGCTGAAGCAAATGGAGACGGCCCCTGACTTTGATAATAAGTAGTAGAAGTGCTGTGAGCTATCAAAGGGACTAATTACATGAATGATGAGGGACTGATTATATGAATGGGGAGAAACTATCAACTTAGTTTGACTAACAGTGGGGGACTTCCTAAAGAAGGACAAAGGGTTAAACCCAAGTCCTACATGAAAGGTAATATTTATTTAAGAAGACATTAAGTGAAGGGGGGTCAGCATGTATAGAATTTCATGGGTAGAAAATAGTTTAGTCTTTAAGGAACTGAAAGAACACATGATTTCTTCAACATAATCAACAAGCAGGAAAATTGTAAGATTTGGTTGAGAGGTTGTAAGAAGCTGGTCATACAGGGCATTTTTAGACTGCATTTTCATAGTGTGATAGAAAGACTGAAAGTATTTAAGAGATGTAGTGAGGAACATCTAACTTGTATTTTAAAAAAAATGGTTCCTGTATGGAAAATCAATTGGAGAAGATTAGAAGGGATATTGGGCGTTTAATTTAGGGGGAATTGCAGAGCAGCAGTAGGAGATGGCATGTTTTATGGTGTTGAACTAGAGGTGGAGAGGAGGAGCTAGCAAAATTTTGGAGGTAGACTTCACAGATCTTGGTAGCATATTGCATTTTGGTCATGTTGAATATGAAGAGGAAGTGACCCAAAGTTGCTGCCTGAGTGACAGAGTGGGTGTAAATTTTGAAGATTGAAGGAGAAAGATTTGGCAGGTAAGATTTAGCATTTGATTTTGGATGTGTTAAATCTACAATTTATGCCAGACATCCAAGGGGAGATATAACAAAACCTGGTGGTCATATAAGATTGGATATAAGATAATTTTGGTTTAGAAATAGAAATTTTGGAATTGTTGAAATGTAAATACTATTTAAAGTTGTGGGTATGTATTAAATACCTACTTTATAAAAAACTTTTTGTGTTTAAGCTCCTTACAGTCATTAGGGGGGGGGAAATGTGTTCACATAGAAAGTTAATACTGGCCTAATGGAACTAATTGTAGCACATTATAGATTGCTCATTGCTTGTTAGGACTACCTCTGGTTTAAAAAACAAAAAAAATTCTACTGCAGCTCAAAAAGATAGGGGCTTTACTGCCCCAAGCCAGAAAAACTTAAGGATATGTAAGATAGAAAATATGTTTTGGTCCCTGCCCCCAGTTCCTGGCACAAGGTTCCAGAAACCCTTGTCAATTCCTAAGTGCTAAGAACACTGGGAGTGTCCTTGTCCTAATATTTGGTCTTTCACTCTGGTTCCTCACACAGAGTTCCTGAAACCTTTGCAATTTCCTGGGAGATAAGAGTGTCCTCTGTTCTAATGAGATGACTCTGGGTGGGCTCCTGGATGAGGATTTGATCTTGGCTAAGCCCAAACCATAACTAGAAGCCAGGAATTTCCAGCCCCACCTATCCTCTCCCATTATCTTTAGAGAGGAGAAGTGCTGAAAATGGAGTTAAGAATTGATCATGTCTGCATGATGAAGTTGCCATAAAAACCCCAATAGTATGCAGTTTGGAGAGTTTCCATATTGTTGAACACATCCATGTACTCGGAGGGTGACACACCCCAAGTCCATGGGGACAGACGCTCCTGTGCTTAGGGGACTTCCTGGACCTTGCCCTGTGTATCTCTTCATATGCATGTTTATCTGTATCCTTTATCATGTCCTTTAACAAACTGGTAAAAGTAGGTAAGTGTTTCCCTGAGTTCTGTGAGCTGTTCTAACAAACAATCAAATCCAATGAGGAAAGGGTCAGGGGAACCTCTGTTTTATAGCCAATGTAGACAGAAATTGTGAATAATCTGAGGACCTTCTACTTGGAAGGGGCATCTGAAGTAGGGGGGCAGTCTCATGGGATTAGAACACTTAAACTGTGGAATCTGATGTAATCTCCAGGTAATTTGTGTCAGAATTGAGTTAAATTGTGGTGTGGGGAAAAGAACCTCTACACCTGGTCTGAGGAGTGTTGTGAGTGTGGTAGAGTGTGAAAGTAAAGGAGAAACACAGGATGAAAGACTTGGTTTTTCTAACACAGGATATGACAATTCAGGGCCAGGATTATATATAGCTCAGTACACCACCAGGGTACCTGATATTTCTCCCCGCCATACCTCAGGATATAAGCCTTTAACATAATGCTACTCAAATCGAGGTTAACAAAGGTTGCTAAACCTGTAGGTGTCATGTCTTTATTTCTATCCATAATTGCTTTGAAAGACCAGTAATCCAAGGCCATTCCTAGCTTCATGAGAGCCTAGAATTCTAAGTATGTTTAACTGAGACATGGCAAAATGGCAGTTCTATTTGTAAGGATACAAGAGGGAAATTTCTACTAGCAGTCACTAATTTTGGTATACTCTGTGGTATAATATTCCTCAAATTTAAAAAGCATTATTTAACTTTAAATTATTTTAACAGTCTTTTCCATAATATTATCTTTACTCATTTGAATTTTGAATTTTTCTCATGCTTTGTGGTTTTCATTTTGTAATGTATCAGAATACAGCTTTCCTCTCTCTGCTATCTGAAAACAGAGCTTTCCTATGAAAACTGTCATAAGCCAAAGATGGTGTGAAGGGAAGAGTGTACCCTGCTTTCCGAAAGTTCACATTGTGCTGCTTTGCTTTTTCAAAAGACTTACATTTGTCAACAAAAAAACATCCAGCCTAAGAGAAAGCTTATGAGTTTATTTGAGTCAAACTGACAACAATTGCCGGGAAGCAAAGTCTCAACGGATTGAGAAAATGCTCTGGACAATTGCTGTTTTGCAACTTGTTTTATACATTAGAATCAAAGGGGGAAGGTTACATGAAATCCATTCGTTGTAGATTAAGGGAATGGAAGAAAGCAAAGAGGGGAAATCCCTGGGATTGGATAAAAAGCAAAATGGAGACACACACACTTCTTTTACATTGGTGGGTACAGGATAGTAAATAGCATTTTACAGCACATAAAGATAGTATTTGGGGAACAAGATAACAATGAGGGATTTTGTAGTTTCCTGCTCTAGTGTGGTGGGTTATGTCCCCTAGGGGAGACTGGGAAAAGAGATCACTCTGATATTGCAAGGATATGTTATCCGAGATGCAAAAAGACAACACACAAGCTCACTTAAGGTAAAGACTGACCTTTGTCAAGGAAGCTACAAGCCAAAGATTGACTACCGGCCACAACTAACTTTTAGTTAGGAATTTTTTATGTTCAAACCATCTTATGTGGTCATTTTTCAGTCTCCTGAGCTTGTCAGGTTTACCATGTGGCCCCTTTTCTATCCACACATTAATACCTGTTTTCACTAATTAGAAAATAAAATTGAAAGAGAATTTTTGCTTTTATGTTTGTTACCATTCTAATAATATAGGTCCTTTTCTAAAAGAGATGGTGTAGCACAGACTTTTGGAAAGTGCGATATCTGTATTCACAAAACTTCATATCTTATGTTATACGATGTCATTGTTTTTCTGTAATATTCTAAAATATATATACCATACACTGGAAACAGTTAATTTGCATTTAATAAATATGACTGTAGCATATCTTAAAAAGTAGAAGAAAATATAAATTTCTACCAGTGATAAACGAATGTATATCAATTCAGAATATATCATAATAATTTTAAAAATTAGAACATACCTATATATACTTACCTAGAAGGACACCTAAAGCACAGGATTAAATGAAAAATGTTAAGCAATAGATAATCAAGGAAATCAGGGTCAGCAAATATTTTCTGTGAAGGGCCTGATAGCAATGCTTTAGGCTTCACAGTCATATAGTTGGTTGTTACTACTCAATCCTGTCATTGTATCCTGAAAGTAGGCATGGATAATATGTGTAAACAAATGGAGGGGCTGTTGTAATTATTGATGAAAGACACATGTAAAAGAGAGGAAGGGAGGGAGGAAAGGAGGAAGAGAAAGCAAAAGAGGGAAAGGAGGGGAGAGAGAGACAGAGAAAGAAATTGGTTTTCTTTTGCAATGGCGAACTAAAGGAGTTCAGCAAGAAAAGCTTGAGGGTACAAATATTGAAACTTACACTTCTTACTTTACATGAAATTTAAATGGTGAGATGTAATTTTAATTTATGTATTCATACTTTAAAAGTAAAAAGCTCTCTAAGAAGGAAAGTATGTTTTTAAAACTATTTATGGCTTTACTTGAAATTAACTGACATCATAAAATCAGCTGTTTATCTGATGCTTTCATTTGAACTGCAAAATGAGATCTTTCAAGTTCCAAGAACTGATAGCTAATAAAAATCTTCTATGATATGCTTTTTCAGCTTTCAACGCATAGTTATTATGTTTGTAGCTGATGTACAATACTTGCACAAGACTATATTACCCATGTTCTGTTGTAACCAAAACTTACAATTTAAGTTTAGAGAGGCATAAGATAAATTCACAACAAGTTATAAAAAATATATTAATAGGCATTGTGAGATTAAAAAGAAAATGACCTATGCATTTGTCCTTAATATTATCAGGGACATCAGTCCCTTGTCAGCCCCACACTTTATTCGGTTACCAATATCAGACCTCTGGTGCCCATATGTCCTTGTTGCTTTAAAAACTACTACCATACTTATCTTGACTCTAGGGCATGACTCTTTTAATAACAAATTGATTTTTCAAGTCCATTTTCATCTAGTATTTTAACTCCTACTTTGTATTATCCTTTTACTACATCCCTTGAATACTCATAAATTTAAATAATTTATCACTGACCACTATTTCCCCTATTACAATGACTTTGTTATTAAATATTCACTCTGTGCCAAACACTGTGCTATATTCTTTATGTACATTCCATCACTGAATCCCCACATAGCCCTGTATTCTAGGCACTCTGCTTCACTACTGCAGACAGGGATAGTAGAGTTTAAACATTTTAACTACCTTGCCCAGGGTCACATGACTAAAATATAAGAGGAGAAATTTGATCCCAGAAGAGTATGACTCCAAAACACATTCTCTTTGTCGCCCATGATTTCCAGTCTCATATCGACACTTTGGCTGGGAAAAAACATCACTCAATCCTATAGCATACGGTTACACAAATTGTCTTCTTTAACTTGACTTGACCCTAAAGCTACCCTAGAGTCTTATGATTCAGCCAATTTCTCTCTTTGTTCCCTCTCACATCTTGTCCTGTTTCCTCCATCTTCTCTTCCTTCATGTTGAGATGTCCTTGTATCTATTTCACAGAGAAAATAGGGACAGTTGCATAGAATTTACTAATACTTTGTGCTTACCCTCATATGAACATCTTATTGACATTGGCATTCAGTTTCACTTCTTTGCATTTGTCTTGATAGAAGATACATTTTTATTCCTAGAGCTAATTATTCCATATCAATTTAGAATTCTAAGTCCTAATTTCTAAAGAAATTTCCAAAGAAAGTTAGACTTTTTTCCTTTTCCTTCCTACTGGTTCTCACCTGTTAGGCTTGTGTCTGGTGATATAGTCTTGAATTAAAATCCTAGCCTTGTAAAACCAATTCTTAACCTCCACAAGCCTAGCATAAAAAAAGAATGGACAGAACATGGCAAGCCTCATTGAGGAGACATGGCATTTCTACTGAAAGTCACTCAACGAAGTCAACATATCCTTGACTTATCAAGATTTAGTAAGAAGGCAGTTAATTGTACGTGATGTGTTGCTAAAAGTTGTATTTGCAGAGTGAGATGGACAGCTGATAACTGTTTTGTAGAAGTTTAAGATCAAATTTGTCTTCAGTTATTCTTCATTGTTTTCCTCTATGTTTTAATTTTTTGACTGGAGATTTACATCTTCATTATAAAGTCTCTCTCTCTCCCTCCCTCTTTCCCTCTCTCTCTCCTATGTATTTTTTTTTGGGGGGAGGCACTGTTATTGGCCCTCATATGTGGGACCCGAACTGGGGCCGCTAGCTTCCCAAGCCAGTGCATAACCACCGCGCCACTCGGCCAGCCCCTCCTGTGTTTCGACATACAAGCCTCCTTTCAGCTTTTGCCTTTACATTATTTAGCAAGTGGAATGAGATGATTTTTTCAAAATCCTTACTTTTAAAGAAAAACTAAAATAAACCTATTCCTATTTCCTAGGGAAAATACTTGAAATTTGTGGATATAGTTGGGAATCCAACATTTTTTAAATTTGGATCCCAGATAAATTTCTTCTCTAGAGATGTGTCCTTTTATATCATCACATTGTCAATAACTATAACACAAGTTATTAAAGTTATCCAAATAAGTTAACAATTTGATATTTATTTGATTTTCTCACACACTTTATCATTGGTCTAATTAGACCTTGTATAAATACCAAAAATCTGTACAAAGCATCATTTCCAATGCCAAAGTAAAATTGATCACATTGTATGATGGTTGTTAGGTGAAATTCCTGTAACCTACTTGGATAACAAGTCCAGGGATGATCTGCCTATTGGATTACTAAGACAAGGAAGAGATTTTATAAAATTATGATTTAGAAAGTCATAAACATCTTTCATATCACATCTTATGCATCAGTTAATCATTCAAGGCCCTCCTCATATTGCATTTCTCCTATGATCGTACCTTAACAGACAATCTAGCCAGAAATAATCTCTTCTTACAGTATCTCCAATTGCAATTAGTACTTCTCATAATAGTCTGCTTATTAAAACGTATTTATTTCCCATTAGTAGCCTGGTTGTTTGGCATTATGTAAAGTTAGCTCTATACCTTACACAGTATCTAGCACATGTCCTATCTGAAGTAAATATTAAAAAACATAAACAATGGCTGGTTAAAATATGTTAACTCTGAGTATGCAAACCTCAGATTTAGGAGTTTGAAAAGAAATATTCTAGTGTGTGCTTTAAGCCTCTATCAGTTGACAAATTTAA
This sequence comes from Aselliscus stoliczkanus, assembly GCA_033961575.1. Lineage (NCBI taxonomy): Eukaryota > Metazoa > Chordata > Mammalia > Chiroptera > Hipposideridae > Aselliscus > Aselliscus stoliczkanus. Next base: position 65,294,864 of record CM066730.1, on the reverse strand, counting down.
TCACAGAGGGAAAACATCTGATTACAGGGAGTAATTTTGACAGTAGAATGAATACAATTAAATAGGGTTACCCCTGGGTTGTATTTTGTTGGAAACCTTGTAAGAGAGCTTTTATAGACATTTAAGTTTTCAGTTGCCTCAATAATAAAGCTATGTTGTATAATGAGATTAGGTATAAAAGCCTTGCAAATAATTTACATTGTTAAGATAGACTGAGAGAGCTCAGCAAGAGATGGAATGAAAGCATTTAGAAATCTAATTATCAGCTGGCATTGGAGAGTGTCTGATCTGGAAACATTAATAAAAACAATGTATTAAGTAAAAGTACCAGGCAGAATCATGCTTGTATGGTTTCAAGAACCAGGATAAGGGTAATTCTTTTGACCTCAATTAACTTCCAAATGTGAAATATTTATAAAATGACTACTTGTCTAAGGATGTGAATGTCATGGTGACATAAAAGTATATGCCCTGAATACTGGCTAATAGATTTCACACTGAAATAGGGGCTTACAGGTGTTGCTTGGTGTCACAGACACCAAGAATACCATGACTGAGACTGCTATCTCCAATGGCCATTTCCACCACCTTCTATGTGATAGAGTTGAATGAGGAATGGCTGTGCAGCTACATATCCTTCGTCCTTCTTTCTATCCAAATGTGACCATATGATTAAGTCGTGGACAACAGGATGTCAACAGAAATGATACGTTTTACTTCCAATGCATGTTCTTTAACTTAATGTGGACTCACTCACTCCTTTCTTTTCTTCTTGTCTGCCACTCCAGATGCAATCTTTATGTAGAGTTAAAACTGTCATTTGGACACAAATATGAAGCATTTAGGATAGTAACACCTCCTTACCAGCTTAGACAACTTACTTCTGTTCTCTAAATATAATAAGGAACTAATATATTTTTCAAATTTAGCATAGCAGATAAGTGGAAATAGAGAATTGATGACAAATAAAACATGAGAAAATAGTATAGAATGGGGTAAAAAATGAAAGTGTAACTACCTTACATCACACATACACATTCAGAGAGATAGAGAAACAGAGAGGGAGAGAGGAAAGGTAAAGAAAGAGAGGGAGGGAGCGAAGAAGGGAGGGAGGGAGGAAATGAACTTAAATATAGGATTGATGACTGTAGTGGGCAAAAATAGAGGTCACCTCGTTAACATTTGATTTCAGATAACTCTTAGTACAGGTATGTACGAATATACCAAGTGATATTTGAAACATAATTATTCTAAAAGCTAATTGTTGTTTATCTGGAAACAAATATAACTGGGTGTCCTACATTTCATCTGGCCACAGTACTTAAATGTCAAAAGAAACATGGTAAGAATGAAGGTCAGCATCATGGCAACATAAAACATCCCTTGCCCTCAATTTTGTTCCTCCCTTTCAAGAACAGCAGCAACAACAATGATAACAAAAATGGCATTTGTCCATGAACAACAGTGCCTTTGAAGGAACTGTGAGATCCAGCACCATTTGCCAAAGGACTGAAAACGAGTCTCGCCCACTTGAGCATCAAATAATAGGCACACAGATCATGGTCCTGACTGTGGACCCTGCAGTGGCCACTAAACTGGCTCCAGCTCATCTTGGCTGTGGCTTGGGCGTCCCTGGAATGCACTATCTTAGACAATCATCCATGGATGAAAGAGCCTTTGTGAAAGTCCAGGTTTACAGGGGAGAATTTTCAACAAACCACTGGAGCAAAAAAAAAAAATCGAGTCTGAATACATTGGAGTAGGTAAAAAGAACAGCTTGATTTTCCTCAATCATTCCTCCCCCAAGCTGGCACAGTTTAGGGCCAAGAGAGATTTTTGTTGACCTATGATTTCTCCAGTGGGCAAAGGGAAAGCATGTGAGTGAGCACCTGGCTTCCCCAGCTGTGTGGGACTCTACCAAAAGGGCTCATTTCTCTCTTACCTTATCCAGAGAACTGAATCATGAGCTATATGACTGCAGAGCAGAAAGAGACTGGAATAGCAGTAGATAAGATTCTTGGAGGGCGTGAAAGGGATACAGATTTTACTAATTGCATTGTGGACTCCATCAAAAATATCCTCGTGAGCTGTCACGTCCTGCGTGGCAAGGGCAAGTGGGACACGAGAGGGGCGACGCAGATTGAATAAGAACAAGAGACAGAAGTAAGATAAGAGCGAGACCAAGGGTCTCAGCCAAAGACGACTGAGCCCAAGGGACTCAGCCAAGGAAGACTGAGCCCAAGGGACTCAGCCAAGGAAGACTGAGCCCTGAATCGGATCTGCGCATAGCTTTTATTGTAAATTTTTAAGGAAGTAAACTGCAGTAAATCATTAACCGTGTATACGTATGTGCCTTAGGCTCCTTTTCCATTAATCCGGATAGTCATCTTTGTTTTGTGTCCCAAGGAACTGACCGTCCTCACCACATACCTCCATAAGTAGATAGTAAGCACCCTCCAGGTGCAGCAAGGAAACAATAGGAGCAGATAAACAAGTTATGCTTCACCAAGCCCACTAAGGCCAGCTTACAAGCCCTTCAATGTTGGGGACCATGACCCTCAACATCTCCCCCTTTTTTATTATTTAAAAGGCACGCCTGTGACCCCAGGCGGTTACGAGCGACAGTGCCTGTCTTAGGTGTCCCCCCAATCAAATAATAACCTTACCCGTCATTGGCACTTGATCCTCTAGCGATCAAGCCCTGTCTTAGGTTGGTTACATTCAAGTGGGTCCTTACCCGTCTCTGGCTAGCCTGTCCTCGCTGAAGATTAGGGGTAGTGGGGCTAATAAGCAGGTGGCTAAACTTGAGGCTTTGCCTTAAGTTTGATCTCATGGATATTGGCTTGGACTTCCATCATCTGTTTGAGAAAACATCTAATGAGGATGGGGAGTAGGTACAGAACCAAGCAGACGCAAAAACCAATGCTATGCCTTCAGAGGCTAATGCAGAGGGGGTGGTCGTGGAATCGGCTGTAAGGCAACATCGCCCCCCTTCTGTTGTTGAAGGAGAAACACGGATTTTGCTGTTTCTTCATCTATGGCCCGCCAGAGGGTTTGTTGGCCACAACGGAGGACTAAACAGAACAGAAATAAAATAATGATTAGTAATGCAAATGCACCAGCAAAACCTCCACCGAGGCTTTTGATCCAATTGAATGGATTTAGAGTAGATAATCTTTCCGCAGTGGCGGATAGGGCATCCTCTCCAGGGAGGAGCTGAAGATTAGCAGATGACATTTGGTTTCTTCTTCAGCCGAGGTAGCCTCCAGTGTAAACTCACTGGGAGGCATTTCATACCTTGCAACCTTAGGCCAATTTGGCTTCTTGATGACCTTCTTGGGTGTGTCGTTCATGATAAGGTTTAACGCATCTACTAGGCAACCACAGAGGACGTTCTTCTTTGCCTGGAGAAATACAAGCAAAACCTCGTCCCCATGTCAACAGAGTCCCTAAATTCCACTGATTAGTCGGAATATCTTTCCACCATATGGGGGACTGGCGGCTTTTTCTTTGAATTGGTATTAAAATGCCTTTCTGCTGCAGTTCGTCCACAATGTGGATCAGAGCCAGAGGAGTTCAAAAAATTTAAAGTAAACATAGCTTTAGCTAATTGTACCTGAGGTGGTTCCCTTTCATCTCCCCCCTTCTGTTTTAACAATTGTTTCTTTAAGGTGGAATTAGCATGTTCGACAATGGCCTGTCCTTGGGGGTTGTAAGGAATGCCAGTATTATGGGTAATTTGTCAGGTTGCGCAAAGTTTGCAAACTTAGCGCTAGTATAAGCTGGTCCATTGTCCGTTTTAACTTTTCTTGGAAGGCCCATAATAGAAAAACAAATCAAAAGATGACGACAGGAATGAGCTGCAGTTTCACCAGTTTGAGCAGTGGCTACTAAAAATCCTGAGGCAGTATCAACAGAAACATGTACAAATGATAATTTTCCAAAAGAAGAGATATGAGTCACATCCATCTGCCACAATTCATTAGGAGCTAAGCCCTGAGGGTTGGTTCCCTCTGGACATTCTTGTGGAGCATTAAGAATTTGGCAAGTAGGACAAGTCTGAACTATATGTCTAGCTTGTTTATGAGTAATGGGAAATTTAGATTGCAAACCTTTAGCATTGATATGGGTTAAAGAGTGAAAGTGGGTTGCCTCATCAATCTGAGCATTTCCCACTAAAGAGTCTGCAATAGCATTTCAATGGACCTGGGAGAGTCGTATGAGCACGAATATGAGTAATAAAAAATGGGTGTTGACGATTTCTTACAACCTGCTGAAGTTGATGAAACAAAATCTGAAGAGACTGATTAGAATTAAATGAGAGAGAAGCTGTCTCAATGTTTTGAGCTGTGTGTACAACATAAGCCGAATCAGAAACAATATTTAGAGGCTCAGAATAGGTCTGCAAAGCAGATAAAACTGCCACAAGTTCAACCTTTTGTGCCGAATTACAGTTAGTGTGAACAAGATGACATTCTTTTTCACTAACGATGGCAGTTTTTCCATTATTAGATCCATCAGTAAAGACGGTAATTCCTTGGGGAATTGGCTTTTGTCGGAGTTTTTTGGGCAAAATCCAATTAGTCTTTTGCAAAAATTGAAATTATTTATTTTTTAGGTAATGATTATCAATGATTCCATAAAAATTTCCTATTGCAATTTGCCAAGATTCATTATGAATGTTTAGATGACAAATTTGCTGTTCCTTAAAAGGAACTACAATTTGATTAGGTTCCTGCCCACTAAGGTGTAAGACTCGAGTGCGGGCTTTAGATATTAATTCAGAAATTAATTCAACATAAGTTGGCAGTGTTTTAACAAAATGATTAGGTAGGAAAAGCCATTCAACCAGTTTTTCTTGTTGAATTATAACCGCTGTTGGGGAGTGCGGTGTGGAGAAAACCAGAACCTGTAAAGGTTGATAGGGATCTAAACGCTGAATCTGAGCTTCTTGTATTTTCTGTTCTACCAGTTCTAATTCCCTAATTGCCTGTGGAGTCAATTCACGAGGACTGGTTAATTGAGAAGGTCCTCGCAAGAGACTAAACAGATTGCTGAGAGCATAAGTAGGAATGCCCAAAGTAGGACGTAGCCAATTAATATCTCCTAATAATTTTTGTAAATCATTTAAAGTAGAAATCTGATCTTTTCTAATCTGAACCTTTTGTGGTCTAATAATCTGTCGATCAACAATTGTTCCTAGGTATTTAACTGGAGTGGTTGTTTGAATTTTATCGGGGGCTATACATAGCCCTGCCTTGTCTAGGTGAAGTTTAAGTGATTCAAAGCAAGCTGCTAGTTGTTTCATAGATGATGCAGTACAGAGAATATCATCCATATAATGAATGATGTAACCATCAGGAAATTCAGTTCTTACTGGTGTAAGAGCTCGAGCTACATAAAACTGACAAATTGTTGGGCTGTTAAGCATTCCCTGTGGTAGTACTTTCCATTGATATCTTTGAATTGGCTCTTTATTGTTAATAGATGGAATGGAAAATGAAAATCGAGGACAATAATGAGAATGTAACGGAATCGTATAAAAACAATCCTGCAAATCAATAACTATAAGAGGCCAATCTTTAGGAATCATAGATGGTTGTGGAAGCCCTGGTTGAAGGGCACCCATAGGTTCAATAACAGCATTAACAGCTCTAAGATCAGTTAGCATTCGCCATTTGCCTGATTTTTTCTTAATGACAAAAACTGGAGAATTCCAAGGGCTAGTAGAAGGTTCTATATGGTCTTGTTCTAATTGGATCTGTACTAATTTTGTTAAAGCCTCTAATTTTTCTTGAGGAAGGGGCCACTGTTCAATCCATATCGAGGTGTCATTTTTTCCATTTAAGAGGCAAAGGAGCATGTAGCTCTTCGACAGTGGTCCCTACAAAAAAGGGTTATTTTGATTGGTCTGATAGCCTAATCCTTGTTTTCCTTGCTGAGATGAGAGCTGGAGAGGTAGAGTTATAACTTGCTTAAATTTTCCCAATCCTTCTCCTGGTTGGAATTCCATACGACTCATAATTTTCTGACTTTGGGGACTATATTGATTTGGTGGAATCCAGACCTCTGCGTTTCATTGAGTCAACAGGTCTCTTCCCCATAAATTAACAGGGATATCAGCAACATAAGGTTGTAAAAATCCTTGTTGTCCTTCTGGTCCTATACATGGAAAAATCTGAATACTTTGACGCAAGCCTGAGTCTCTTCCTACTCTTACTATATTAATATCTGGATCTTGTAATCCCCAATTTTTTGGCCATTGTTGAGAATTGATGATTGAAACATCAGCCCCTGTATCTATAAGACCTTTAAACTTCTTTCCTTGAATTTCAATTTGGCAAATAGGTCGAATATCTGAAATTTTTTCTACTAAAATGATACCTGCTTCTCCCGTACTTCCAAAACTACCCGTTCCTCTTTTTTGGATTCCTTTTTGTGTTGGGGAAACATACGGAAGCAAAAGTAACTGTGCAATCCGTTCTCCTTTTTTAGCTGACCAGGGAACAGTTGAAGATATTATAATTTGAATTTCTCCTTCATAATCAGAATCAATGATCCCTGTATGAACTGTGACTCCCTTTGAAGTCAAATTGGATCGGCCAAGAATAAGTCCGACAGTGTTTGGTGGAATTGGCCCAAAAATTCCTGTGGGTACACAGAGAGGCGTTTCTCCGGGAAGTAATAAAAGATCTTGAGTGGTGCAAACGTCTACTGCTGCACTCCCTTCTGTTGCTGAACTTAATTGCTGTACTGAAAGTTTGGGGGAGGTACGGCCTGATAGTTCTGAGGAGTGGCCTGATAGTTCTGAGGAGTGGCCGATGTCAGATATGCCCCTGGTGTTGTCGGGGCCTGGGGCTGGCCCCGCTTCCCGTTTCCCTGAAGGGGAGTTCCATCTTTATGATATAATGATCTACAGTCTGATGCCCAATGTTTCCCTTTTCGGCATCGAGGACATATCTCTGGTGATTTCGATTCTGCAGGAGCAGAGTCATTAGGCATATTAGAAACATTTTTAATTTTTTTCTGCATTCCCTTTTAGTATGACCAGGCTTTCCACAATGAAAGCAAGTACCTGGAAACCTTTTTCCTCTTTTCATTCCTGTAATTGCCTGAGCTAACATTGTAGCTTTATATTGTTCAGTTCCTACTCCTTGACAGAGGCGGAGGTATTCCATTGCATCTGTCTTTCCTTTTTGAGCTCCTATTGCTTTTTTACAGTCCTCATTAGCGTTGTCATAAGCTATGATTTGTAAAATGATATCAGCGGCTTGAGCATTGGATACCTGTTTGTTAATAGTATCCTGCAAGTGAGCTATAAATTCTGAATAAGGTCCCTGGGGTCCTTGAAATATGTTTTGAATGGAGGTTGGGACTTTTCCTTCCACTTCTACTTTCTCCCAAGCCGTCAAACAAATTCTTTTAAGCTGGTCTTGGGCCTGACGAGTCATTAAAGTCTGCTGTTCGGTATATATCCAATCTCCATCACCTACTAATTGATCCTTAGTAATCTCACCAGCCTGATTTTGCCTACTCTGAATTTCCGCACCATCAATCCACCAAGATTTAAATTGCAGAAATTGGGCTGGAGAAAGACAGGACTTAGCCAAAGCATTCCAATCTATTGGAATCATTCTATTTCCATCAGCAATACCTCGAATTAGTCCTATAGTATAAGGGGAAGTCGGACCAAATTGAGTAACTGCCTGTTTAAGTTCCTTAAGGATTTTAAAAGGAAAAGGGTGGTGTTCTAATATCTGCAAACCACTGGGGTGTTCATCATTGGGTGCAATACGGTCCTGAATTATGACTGGAAAATTTAAAGCATCCAAATCTCCTTCTAACCTTGCCTGTTGAATTCCCTTTTCTATGGCTGACATTGATGAATGTGGATCTCGGACATAAGGTGGAGGTGTCGATATAACAGGATAAACTGGTTGTTTTAGTTTTGATGGGTTTTTAGATAACCCGCAATCCTTCCTTCTAGTTGTTGGAGGAGGGGGCAAACAATCAGGTATTAACAGATGTCTTTTAAAGAAGGATATAATGCTTTTGGAATTATTGTAGGTGCTTCTACAGACTCCTCTTCTCTCTCCCTTCATCCTCTGATGACTCAATATTGATTTTACAATCCCGGTTTTTATCCTCCTCTTCATCTTCCGTGTCTGTGTGTAAAGGTTCTAAAACTGACCGGACCTGTCTCCAAGTTTCCCAAATTGTAGTTGGTATCTCTTTTCCCTGGAGTTGCTTTTCTGATATATCTTTACCTACCATCTCCCATTGGTCTAAATCTATGGTTCCTAACTCTGGAAACCAAGTGCAATGGGTTTTAATAACTTTTAAAAGTTCCTCTAATTTCTTTTCCGAGACTTTTACCCCTCCCTTCTTAGAAAGTTGCTTAAGGAGGCAAATATACGGTCTATATCGACTCTCAGAATTTCCCATGTTAGTTTTTAAGAAAAGAAAAGAAAAGAGAACTTTCACTCAATTATCCACTCAGATGCTCGTCTGGCCGCGCCCCTCGCGGGACTAAGTCTGTCTTGGCTAAGGCGCTGCGATATAAACCCCCGCACAGGTGAACGAGTCAGTCGCCGTTATGCCTTATGACAGATTACGGAACCGCAGATTGGAGCCCACTCAAGTTCCGTAGCGAAAAGCCGTGGAACTATATGCATTCACTCACACAATCACACACTTTCACACAGAGTTTGTTAGTTTCTTCTCCGGATGCCCCAGTACAATTCCTCAGGACTATTCCCTACTCCTTACCAAGTAGAGTGCCGGCCTGCCCTGAGGTCTGCGCCTTGAATTTTCACCAAGATTCAAAGTCTTCCTTCCCTTCTTCGAGCTGCACGTTGAGGCCCCAGTTGTCACGTCCTGCGTGGCAAGGGCAAGTGGGACACGAGAGGGGCGACGCAGATTGAATAAGAACAAGAGACAGAAGTAAGATAAGAGCGAGACCAAGACGACTGAGCCCAAGGGACTCAGCCAAGGAAGACTGAGCCCAAGGGACTCAGCCAAAGAAGACTGAGCCCTGAATCGGATCTGCGCATAGCTTTTATTGTAAATTTTTAAGGAAGTAAACTGCAGTAAATCATTAACCGTGTATACGTATGTGCCTTAGGCTCCTTTTCCATTAATCCAGATAGTCATCTTTGTTTTGTGTCCCAAGGAACTGACCGTCCTCACCACATACCTCCATAAGTAGATAGTAAGCACCCTCCAGGTGCAGCAAGGAAACAATAGGAGCAGATAAACAAGTTATGCTTCTCCAAGCCCACTAAAGCCAGCTTGCAAGCCCTTCAATGTTGGGGACCATGACCCTCAACAGTGAGCCACTGGGAACTCCTCACCCATAGATTCCCCAAATGGCCCATGGACATCCCCAGCACTATCTGTGCTTCAACCACATACCACTTTACCCTGTGGCTGGCTCCCTGTGTGTGATCCCAACAGTAGTGCAAGCTTTGGCATAGGATAGTAAGCACCCTCAGAAAGTTGGTCCAAATATGTTTGCCAGGGAGTACAGACTCAGCACTTAGCCCATGACATTGCAGGAACTGGACAAGCTTATGAATTCTGTCACAAGGAGGAGAAAGAGGAACAGATCAACTGTACCTATAGAAAGTCTGAGATAGTCTCAATATTTCTAGTGTTCAGATGGAAGTAAGTTATCTTTATCCCAAGGGCAGTTAGTAAAGAATGGTGGATGTCACTGGTGGATGTCACTGCTACTTCAAATGCAAAGACAGCAACCCAAAACTTCAAGGATCATAAAGAAATCAAGGTAACATGACACCCCAAAAAGATAACAATAATCTCCAAAAACAAAACCATAGAAATCTGTGAGATACCTAATAAAGAATACAAAAATAGCAATTTTAAAGAAACTCATTTATCTACAAGAAACTACAGAGAGACAATTCAATTAAATCCAACAAACAATACAGAAAAAAAAATTAGAAGTTTAACAAAGAGATTATAGAAATTGTATAAAACAGAGCCAAACAGATATTATGGAGCTGAAGAATATAATGAATGAAATGAAAAATGCCATAGAGAGCATCAACAGATTAATGGACCAAACAGAAGACAGGATGTATGAGATAAAACATAGGAACTTGGAAATTATGCAGTCAGAGAAGAACAAAAGAAAGAGAAAAATAAATGGAATCTATAGGATACCATCAAAACAACCAATGTGCAAATTATTGGAATCCAAAAGGAGAACAGAAGAAAAAGGAGGCAGAAAGAAAGCCTATTTTAAAAAATAATGAATAAGAACTTCCAAAATCTGAGAAGATATCTGGATATTTAAGATTATGAAGCTCATAGGTAACCAAACAAAATCAATTGAAAGAGATCTTCCCAAAGACACATAATAATAAAAGTGAGAAAAATCAACAACAAAGAGAGAGTCTTATAAACAGCAAAAGAATAAAAACTAGTAATGTACAAGAAAATCCCCATCAAGTTATCGGCACATTTCTCAGCAGGAACCTCATAGGCCAGGAAAGAGTGGGATAATATACTCAAAGTGATGAAAGAAAATAAAATTGCCAAGCAAAAATATTATACCTGCCAAAGCTGTCCTTCAGAAATGAAGGATCAATAAAGACTTTCCAAAACAGAAGCTGAGGGAATTCATCATTACTTAGACCTATCTTACAAGAAATGCTACTGGAATAAATAGACACTAATTAGTAACATGAAAACATATGAAAAATATAAAATAAACTAGTAAAGTTAAGTCTATAGCCAAATTCACAATGCTCTAATAATATAATACAGTGAAGTGTAAACCACTTAATTCTGGTATAAAAGTTAAAGAACAACAGTAGTAAAAGTAACTTTTGCTACAATACTTTGCTATGAATATGAGACTGACAATTAAGTTCATGAACTTGTTACATTGATGTTGCTAACCTTTTTTTGATGTCAGAGGGATTATTTATTATGAATTTGTACCAACTGGACAAACAGTTAACCAAGTTTACTATTTGGAAATGCTGAAAAGACTGCCTGAAAAAGTTAGACGACCTGAACTTTTCACCAACAACTCATGGCTCTTGCATCATGACAATGCAACAGCTCACACGGCACTGCCTTTGAGGGAGTTTTTAGCCAGTAAACAAATATATACTGGAACACCCTCCTTAGTCACCTGATCTGGCTCCCAGTGACTTTTTTCTTCACACAAAGATAAAGAAAATATTGAAAGGAAGACATTTTGATGACATTCAGGGCATCAAGGGTAATACGATGACAGTTCTGATGGCCATTCCAGAAAAAGAGTGCCAAAATTGCTTTGAAGGGTGGACTAGGCTCTGGCTTCAGTGCATAGCTTCCCAAGGGGAGTAGTCAAAGGTGACTGTAGTGATACTCAACAATGAGGTATGTAGCACTTTTTCTAAGATGAGTTTGTGAACTTAATTGTCCTACCTCATACAACATAAAAAAGGTAAACTGTGACATCAGAAATATAAAAGAGGGAGGAAGTAAAGGGCCCAGTTTTTTATGTGATTGAAGTTATGTTGTTATCAATGTCATATATACTATTATATCTACAAGATGTTTTAAATATGTGTTATGGTAACCACAAAGCGAAACCTACAGTAGATTCACAAAGATAAAGAGAAAGGAATCAGAGCATACCGCTATTGAAAATCATCAGTTCACAAAGAAAGGCGCAAGAGAGGAAGAAAGGAAAAAGGAACTATAAAACATCCAGAAAACATTAAGATGGCATAATTAAATCCTTATGTATCAATAGTAAATGAAAATGGATTGATTTATCCAAGTAAAAGGCATAAATTGGCTGGATAGATTAAAAATAAGACGCAGGTATATGGTGGCTACAAAAAGCTCACTTCAGCTTTAAGGACATGCATAGTCTCACAGTGAAAGGATGGAAAAAGATACTCCACACAAGTGGAAACTAAAAGACAGCAAGATAGTTCTACTTAAAGTGGTAGAGGATCTTTTCAACACATGTAACCTACAAACTTTCAGTGTCTTAATAGATAATAAATGCTTATAAATCAATAAGGAAAAGACAGAAATGTGCAAAAAATATAGACAGCCATTTCACTAAGGAAAACCATATGGCTGATAAACATAAGAAAAATATTTAACCTCAAACATAAACAAGGAAACTATAATACAGAGCAAAATAAGATATCATTTTATCCCTATCAATTAACAAAAAATGAAGAATTACTAAAAATACAAAGTGATGGAAAAAATGGGAATTATTAATTTTTATTTAATAACTGCTGGTTTCAGCAACTAGTCTGTCATTAGTTTTAGTTTGTTAATTATTAAAAATAATGCCATAATTGTGATTGATTTTTAATATTTTCCATATATTTAAGGGCTGATTATATATGTACATGTATACTTTCCTTAAAAATTGTCTTTTCATTTCTATTTTTATTTTCCATCTGGCTTCTAGGTTTGTGCTTCACTTTTGTTCATATGAAATTATGTTTAGCCATTACAGTCCAGTGTGCCTCTTATGATTAAAACCAAGTATTTTCACATATAATTTTTATAGAAATGCCATTTTTCCCTTATTACTAATAAAAACATTTTTCATATTAATCAATTCCTAAGAGATGTATTCCACTATCACTGCACAATGGTATCCTGAAGAACAAACAAAACAAGAGCAACAGACATTGACCTGCTCTTTTATCTACACTTCCAATATGAATTAGCATCTTTCACTTTAGTACTTACATGCCATATTGTTCCTTAAATATTTTCTGCTTTTCTAACTAGATTTCATGTTTTCAGAATAGCAGTCCTCGACCTTTAGATGTTTGAGACACAAATTTGAATAATGGAATTTTGCATGTCAAACTATAGGGAATTACAATATGAATAACAATTTGTAAAAACAAGTTTAGAGAATATTGTAAAGACCTTCCATAAATATTGCATTTTTTTTAATCTATAATTTTTCAGTGCTACATTATTTTAAATACAATATAGTTTACTTGCTCCAATTTTCCTCACAAATTCATGGAAGGGTTTCCTGTTTGCACACTTCTTACTTGCAGCAAGTTCTATTCACTCTATCCTATCCTGGTGTTTATGGCTTAATAAACATTTATACATTGTTAAAGTTTTGACTTTATACTTGTGAAGGCTTTATGAATAAAGTGAGTCATAATTATTCAATTCTACTGAACTGGACAATCTAACCTATGTTTTCCAGCCAGAAGGAGTTAACTTCATGAATATGCTGGGGCTGAGGTAAAAGAAAGTGAAAAATAGTACTTCTTAAAATTATTTCACATTTCCACTATATTTGAGTTAGCATTTCAATTTTCTTTTTCCATTTTTATGTAATTATAATCAGTTCTCATTTATTTTCTCATAATCAAATTTTAACCAGTATATACTAAAACAAATTACATTTAAAAATTAATTTCTTAATTAATGTTGATTTATAGATTGTGTGATATATTTTCTCTTTTAAGAAGGAGAAAAAGTGAGCATTGGGCAGGCCGAGTGGCTCAGTTTGTTAAGAGCTCACTCAAGAGTGTGAGCTGAGTTCTGAGCAACAGCAGTTCAATGCCCAGCCAGAGCTGAGCTGCTGTTAAGCTGCCAACAGGTGGCAGGATGGCTCAGCTAAAAAAAACAAGTGAGCATTTAAGGGATTTTAACAGTTCTCAGCACAGCTTCGTTTGTCAGTTGATAGAACTGTGAAGAAATAATGCCACAAATGAAATCGTAGCTGTGATAGTGGAAATATCTCCAGGAAAAAGAAACAGTTTAACTTGAGTAAGGATATAATGTGAAATTAACTTTATGTACATTGGGATTAAGAAAATGGGGATGAAATTTTAGGAAGTGATTTGCCTGCGAAGTGGCAAGCACTGTACTTGTGTTAATAAACAGAGGGTGCCAAAAAAAATGTACACGTGAACAAAGGGGCAAGATGGCGGCTGTGAAGAGGGCTCCATGAAACCTCCCCTGGAAATATCCACAATTTGAACTTCTAATACGCTTCAAAGAGACATCTACTCATCACACAGAGCAACTAAGTTCCACACAAGGATTGCTGGAAGGTGGGCAGGCCGGGCGAGTAGGGGAAGAAGGCTGTGAGACACGTGAGGTGCAGCTCGCACCCGCGGCTGCTGAGTCACGGTGAGTGTTGCCCCGGCTCGCTCCCTGCGGCCCGCGGCCCACCTAGAGTTCAGCCAGAGCGCGTTGGTTTGCAGTCTGAGGCAGAAGCCTCAGGCCGGGCAAGTGCGGGAGGAGAGAGAGGAGACGACTGTGCAGAGGTACGAGCTGCACCCGCGGCTCACCGGGTCCCCAGGAAGCAGGGTGCAGAGCCCCGCAGCGGCAGGGCAAGATCAGTCCCTGCACCCTCCCGGTTCAGGGATCAGTCTCTGTGCCCACCGGGTCCCGCGGAGCGCAGAAGCCTGAACCCCGGGAGCAGGGGAAAAAAGAGGACTCGCGCGCGGAGAAGCAGCATGCCGGGCGGAGACGCAGGTCCCCGAGAGACGGAGCGGGGATCTGAGCCTCGCGGCAGGTAGCGCGCAGTCCCTTAAACCCCGACAGTCTCTTCGGGAGAGCAGCAGGAGCACCGCGGGCGCGCGCCGGCTCCAAAGCAGAAGCCTTAAACCCAGGAGCAGGGGAAAAAGAAGACTCACTCGGACACGCAGCGCGCCGGGCAGAGACGCAGGTCCCCGAGAGACGCGGAGTGGGGATCTTGGCCACACGGTAGGGTGCGCGCAATTCCCTAAATCCCGGCAGACACTTTGGGAGAGCAGCGGGAACTCCGCTGGAGCATAAGAGGCAAAGGCCTTAGCTTAAAACAGTGTTGGAACTGTGGCTTTGTTTATTTTTATGTTTTTTTATTTTTTTTCCCTTTTTCTACTCTTGAACAGAAAGCAAAAAAAACCAATAACGCACCCACTCCCACAAACTTTGGCCCCCGCCAAGACAGTCTTAAATTGACTCCTGAAGGGAGCAATAGGGGCAGACTAGGAAGATATCCTTACCTGCAGGGGGTTGAGAATTTCCACCCAGTAAAGGCTGCAGAGTGAGACTACCTACCCCGCCCCCACCTTTAGGCAAGGCTTGGGAGGCAGGGCAGGTTCATCTGCTGAGGCACTAATTAACAGATTCTTAGCAGCAGGCTTTTGGTAGTGAGGAATTCTTTAATTCTCCACGGCTGTCAACCCAAAGGGTGCCCAGAGACACTCATTGAGCCTTTGGGGGTGCAGCCTGCCTTGGGACAGGCAAAAGCAAAAAGGCAGTGACTTTGTAAAAACCACCAATCACACGTCACAGCCACACTCAAGTACAGCAAACCTGCAGTGTCAGGATCACGCAAGGCATCAGGTGGCCTACTGTTCCCACAAGACGCACAGGAATTTTGGTACAGCAGACAATCTGAAGAGAGCTTGGTGGACTTTAGCCTAGACCGGCACTGGTATTTTTGGTTTGTTTGGTTTTATTCTGTTTTGTTTTCCCTTTATTGGCTGCTTATCTTGGTTGTTTTTGGTTTTTATTTCTATTTCATTCTAATCATATTGTAGTTTTTAATATAGGCATATATATATAGGTGTATATAGGTGAATATATGTCCATATATATGGGTGTGTAGACAAATATATATATATATATTTTTCCTTTTTTCTTTCTTTTCTTTTTCTTTTTTCCCCACCCTCACTTTCTCTCTTATTTTATTCATTCTTCTCACTGCTATACTTTTCCTCTTTTCCTTTTTTCTGCAAATTTTATTTTTTAAATTTTTCTTACTTTTTTAATTATTATTTTAGTTTATTTTTATTTTTTATTTTTTAGGTATAGCTAATCGGTTTCTCATGTTTATTCTATTTTTTATTTTAGGATATTGTATTTTATTTTGTTTCCTCTTCTGTTATTATTGAGTGTGTGGTTTTTGTTTTGTTTCTGTTTGTTTTCTTCATTAGTATGATTGATATTTTTGTACAAGTTGACTGTAGTTTGATGGTTGGTTTTTTTTACTTGTGCGAGCATTTGGTTTCCTTTGGTGGCTGCCGAGGTTGTTCTTGTTGATCTGTTATGCTCTAAAATCACTCTGCAGCGGTGGGTCCAAACAGACACAAGAATCATCATACCCGGAGGCCAACTTTAGATAAAACCAGAGCATTTCTGGGTTTGACATACAAGAGTCACACCCAAAAGGAAGTTGCTACAGGTACTAGGACCCATAGGGTCCAAGTTTCATCAGAGGGGTCAATCCTCTCACAGCAGCTCATAAACTGCAGACGATGCTGATTCTCACAGTAATCAACCTGGGAGTCAATCCCACCTACTGACAAACCAAAAGTAATCAAAACTAAAACTTCAACAAGTGAGCATGCACGACACAAGGAACACATCAGATACAAGCACAGGAGAATAGGGAGACTGAGTAATTCAAATATAAAGGACACACGCCATATAAGTTTATCCAGAAAAGACTGAGAAATCTGGGGGAATCTGTCTGTTATATTGAAGCAAACACAAAGAGTAAGCCAGAATGGGGAGACAAAGAAACATAACACAAATAAAAGAACAGAAGAAACTTCCTGAATCAGTGGAAATAGAGGAAATAGAGGTAACCAACCTATCGGAGACAGAGTTCAGAACATTGATTATTAGAATGTTCAAGGAAATTAATGAAAATATAAAGAAGGATAGAGAAATCATGAAAAGCAACCAGCTAGAACTTAAGAACACAATTACTGAATTAAATAACAAACTTGATGGAATCACTAGCAGATTGGATGAAGCAGAAAATCGAATCAGTGACTTAGAAGACAAAATAGCAGAGATCACCCATGCGGAACAACAAAAAGAAAAAAGAATGAAAAACATGGAAAATAGTTTAAGAGAGCTGGGGGACAACATCAAACACAATAACCTAAGGGTCATTGGAGTACCAGAAGGAGAAGAGAGGGAGCAAGGGATTGAGAATATATTTGAAGTAATAATGTCTGAAAACTTCCCTAACCTGGCAAAGGACATTGAAATACAAGGCCAGGAAGTGCAGAGAGTTCCAAACAGGATGATTCCAAACAGGCCCACTCCAAGACACATTATAGTGAAAATGGCAAGGGTTAAGGACAAAGACAGAATCCTTAAAGCAGCAAGGGAAAGGCAGCAAGTTACTTACAAGGGTACCCCCATAAGATTATCAGCTGACTTTTCTACAGAAATTTTGCAGGCCAGAAGGGAGTGGCAGGAGGTTTTCAAAGTGATGAAAAATAAAGGCCTACAACCAAGATTGCTGTATCCAGCAAGGTTATCATTTAAAATCGAAGGCGAGATAAGGAGCTTTGCAGAAAAAAATAAGTTAAGGGAATTCATTACCACCAAGCCAGCTTTGCAGGAAATGCTAAAAGGGCTTCTTTAAGTAGAAGAGAAAAACAACCTATGAAAGACTACGAACACAAATAAGAAAATGGCAATAAATACACACCTATCAATAATCACATTAAATGTAAATGGATTAAATGCTCCAATAAAAAGACATAGGGTGGCTGAATGGATAAGAAAGCAAGACCCCAGCATATGCTGTATACAAGAGACTCACCTCAGATCCAAAGACTCATACAGGCTGAAAGTAAAGGGATGGAGTTAAATATTTCATGCAAATGGTACTGAGAAAAAAGCTGGAGTAGTGATACTTATATCAGATAAAATGGACTTTAAATTAAAGAATATAACAAAGGACAAAGAAGGACACTTCATAGTAATGAAGGGATCAATCCAACAAGAGGACATAACTCTAGTAAACATCTATGCACCTAACATAGGAGCCCATAAATATATAAAACAGATATTGTCAGACATAAAGACAGAGATCAACAGTAACACTATCATAGTAGGGGACTTCAACACCCTGCTGTCACTAATGGACAGATCCTCCAGACAGAAAATCAATGTGGAAACAGCGACCTTAAATGACACATTAGACCAGCTGGATTTAACAGACATTTTCAGAGCATTTCATCCCAAAGCTACAGAATATATGTTCCTTTCAAGTGCACATGGAACATTTTCTAAGATAGACCACATGTTAGGCCACAAAACAAGTCTCAATAAATTTAAGAAGATTGAAATCATTTCAACTGTATTCTCTGACCACAATGCTATGAAACTAGAAATCAATTATAAGAAGTAATCCGGGAAGCTGACAAATAAATGGAGGCTAAACAATATGCTATTAAATAGTGAGTGGGTCACAAATGAGATCAAGGAGGAAATCAAAAGATACCTCGAGACAAATGAAAATGAAAACACCACGACCCAAAATCTCTGGGATGCTGCAAAAGCAGTCCTAAGAGGGAAGTTTATAGCAGTGCAAGCCTACCTAAACAAGGAAGAAAAATCTCAAATCAACAGGTTATCCTTACACCTAAGGGAACTGGAAAAAGAACAGCAAAAGAGGCCCAAGGGGAGTACAAAAAAGGAGATAATAAAGACCAGAGCAGAAATAAACAATATAGAGAACAGAAAAACAATTCAAAAGATCAGTGAAACCAAGAGCTGGTTTCTTGAGAAGATAAACAAAATTGACAAACCTCTAGCCAGGCTCATCAAAAAAAAAAAAAAGAGAGAGGACTCAAATTAGCAAAATCAGGAATGAAAGAGGGGAAATGACTACAGACGTCACAGAAATACAAAAAATTCTAAGAAATTACTATGAGCAACTATATGCCAACAAATTTGACAATCTGGAAGAAATGGATAATTTTCTAGAAGCATACAACCTTCCAAAGCTAACGCAAGAAGAAACAGAAAATCTAAATACCCTGATTACCACCAAGGAAATTGAAGCAGTAATTGACAAGCTCCCAAAAACCAAAGCCCTGGACCAGATGGCTTCACAAGTGAATTTTATCAAACATTCAAAAAAGAACTATCACCTATTCTTCTCAAACTATTCCAAAAAATCCAGAAGGAGGGAAGGCTCCCAAACTCTTTTTATGAAGCCACTATCACCCTGATTCCAAAACCAGATAAAGACATCACAAAAAAGGAAAACTACAGGCCAATCTCCCTGATGAATATAGATGCAAAAATTCTCAATAAAATATTAGCGAACAGAATTCAGCAATATATTAAGAAGATCATACATCATGATCAAGTGGGATTCATCCCTAGTGCGCAAGGCTGGTTCAACATCCGTAAATCAATTAATGTGATACACCACATCAACAAAATGAAGGATAAAGATCACATGGTCATTTCAATAGATGCAGAAAAAGCATTTGACAAAATCCAACAGCCATTTATGTTAAAAACCCTCAGCAAAGTGGGAATACAGGGATCATATCTCAACATAATAAAAGCCATATATGATAAACCTACAGCTAATATCATACTCAATGGGGAAAAGCTAAAACCATTCCCCTTAAGATCAGGAACAAGACAAGGCTGTCCACTTTCTCCTCTTTTATTCAACATAGTGCTGGAAGTTCTAGCCACAGCAATCAGACAACAAAAAGAAATAAAAGGCATCCAAATTGGCAAGGAAGAAGTAAAATTGTCATTATATGCAGATGACATGATACTGTATATAGAGAACCCCAAAGACTCCATGAAAAAACTATTGGAACTGATAGACGAATTCAGTAAAGTAGCAGGATATAAAATCAATGTTCAGAAATCAGTGGCATTTGCATATACCAATAATAAACTAATGGAAAGAGAAATTAAGAAAACTGTCCCATTTACAATTGCATCAAGAACTATAAAATACCTAGGAATAAATTTAACCAAAGAAGTGAAAGATCTGTACTCAGAAAATTATAAGACACTGAAGAAAGAAATCATAGAAGATACAAATAAATGGAAACACCTACCATGCTCATGGATAGGAAGAATTAATATAGTTAAAATGTCCATACTGCCTAAAGCAATATATAGATTCAATGCAATTCCTATCAAACTACCAAGGGCATTTTTCACAGAAATAGAAAAGATAATCCTAAAATTTATATGGAATCATAAATGACCCAGAATAGCCTCGGCAATTCTGAGAAATAAAAACAACGCTACCAGACATCAAAACCTGGTCACGCTACCAGACATCAAAACCTACTACAAGGCCACAGTAATCAAGACAGTTTGGTATTGGCATAAAAACAGGCACATCGATCAGTGGAACAGAACAGAGAGCCCAGAAATAAATCCAAGCATTTATGGACAGTTAATCTATGACAAGGGAAGCAAGAATTTACACTGGAGTAAAGATAGTCTATTCAATAAATGGTGCTGGGGAAATTGGACTGACACATGCAAAAAAATGAAACTGGATCATCTTACGCCTTATACAAGAACAAATTCAAAATGGATTGAAGACTTAAATGTAAGACCTGAAACCATAAAAATCCTAAAAGAAAATATAGGGAGTACATTTGCAGACATTACCCGGAGCAATATTTTTACTGATACATCCCTACAGGCAAGGGAAGTAAAAGAAAAAATGAACATATGGGATTATATCAGACTTAAAAGTTTTTTCACAACAAAGGAAACCATTAATAAAACAAAAAGGAAGCCTACTGAATGGGAGAATATATTTGCCAATGATATATCTGATAAGGGGTTAATATCCAAAATTTATAAAACACTCATGCAACTCAACACCAAAAAAACAAACAACCCAATTAAAAAATGGGCAGAAGATATGAAGAGACATTTCTCTAAAGAAGACATACAGATGGCCAACAGGCATATGAAAAAAAGTTCAACCTCACTGGTCATTAGGGAAATGCAAATAAAAACCACCATGAGATACCACCTCACTCCAGTCAGAATGGCTATCATCAACAAATCAACAAACAGCAAGTGCTGGCGGGGCTTGGGGCAAAGGGGACCCTGCTGCACTGTTGGTGGGACTGCAGATTGGTGCAGCCACTATGGAAGTCAGTATGGAGGTATCTCAAAGAACTGGAAATAGAGCTACCGTTTGACCCAGCAATTCCACTCCTAGGTATTTATCCTGAAAAAACCAAGACACTTATTCAAAAAAAGTTATGCACCCCTATGTTCATAGCAGCACAATTTACAATAGTTAAGACTTGGAAACAACCAAAATGCCCATCAGTAGATGACTGGATTAAGAAACTGTGGTGTATTTATACAATGGAGTATTACTCCGTTATAAAGAAGAATGAAATCGTGCCATTTGCAATGATATGGATGGACCTAGAGACTATAATGTTGAGTGAAATAAGTCAGTCAGAGAAGGACAAATACCATGTGATCTCACTCATATGTGGAATCTGAAAAACTGTATGAATGAGCAAAGTAAACAGAAACTGTCTCATAGATATAGAGGAAAAATCAGGGTTGCTAATTGGGAGAGGAATGGGGATGAGGGAGAAGGGGAAGGGATTAGACAGCAAAAATAGGCAACTACAGTATTGCTACTGGGATAGGAAAAACAGTTTGGGGAATATAATTAATAATGTTGTAAATATTCTGTGGAATGTCAGATGATCATAGGTCTTGTTAGGGAGACCATTTCATGGATGGAGTAGAGGTTTGATCACTGCACTGTATTACTAAAGCGGAAGTGGTATACCTACTGTAATTGAATATATATAGATAGTCACGGGATGTGGATTATACTGTGGAAGAGAGTCAGAGGAAGAGCAATAGATATATATGATATGGGGGGGAAGTGGGTGGTGTATTGGGGTGGGGTGTTGTCACTTTGAGGGGTAAAATGTATAACTATTGCACTGTGTTGTACACCTGAAACTAATTAAAAATAAAATAAAAAAAATGTACACGTATTTTAAGAAAGGAGAAAACTGTATTAAAATTGTAATGCTTCATATATACCAATAACAAAAGATGAACACAAGTCACGTTTGACTTCTGCAATTACAAGAGGTGCTCAAAGTGGTTACCGTCAGCGTCCAGACACTTCTGATTATGGCAAACTACTGCTTGAGCAACATTAACCACTTGTACACATTTTTTGGCACCCTCAGTATTTTGTACCTTTCCACCTATTTAATCCCTAACATAACATTTCAAAGCAGATAACACTGTCCCCAATTGAAAGACACAGAAAATGGATCCAGGACTATTAAAGTCATTGAATCTGTTAAAGGAAGAGTTAGGATTAAAACCCATTGGGGCTGTAAACTCATGCTAATTGCTTCATAACTTTCTGCCTCAAATAAGAACGTTTATCTTTATTGAGCACAGCTTACAATGAGTAACTAATCCTGGTAGTATAGTGACAGTTTAGATATGAGTAAGACTCAGAGCAAGTCATTTTTTGAAAAATTATATGTCAAAGTTGATTAGGTAAAATCAGGAATTACATTTATTTGATTTTGTATGACTCTGATGTATAATCATAATTTAAATTAGTTTCATTATTGCTTTGAATTAAACTTTACATTATAACTCACAGCTTTACAAATAATTTTACAAAGATAAAATTTATAATTTAGAATTGTATATTCAACACTGGAATATGCAAATCTGAATCTGTCCTTGCTATCACATAACTGTTCATACCTGAGGCATGCTAAATTAGCTTATATGCGTAAAGATAATGAGAATCATTTTAAAAACCTCAAAAAATTTACTCAGTAATGATAGGGAAGTCACATTCAAAAAGCTGGACTTTCCAGTAATTTCCCCCAGATATCTCCATTAATAAAGAGACCCCAAACTCTGATAAAAGATTGATGCTAACAGATCCCTGGGAAGAAACTGTTTTTTTCTCAGCTCTGTGGGCAAGTAGCAGTTTTATCATTCTACACCCAAGAGATGTTAAGCACAGACCAGGACAATTAAGATGAATAAAAATAGATTTCTCCCCTTTCAAAATAGTGGCCCTGAATAGGATCTTCATCTTAATACCGCGTGAATTATTAACCAAGTAATAAAGCTGAAACAACATCTATCCTAGCAAAGACATTTTCCTTGTCTTCAACTAAGTTTCTGAGAAGCACAGCTTTTGCAGGATATAATTTTATGTGATCAAACACCTGTGAGTGATGTGTAAATTGAAAAAGTAAGAAATGAGAATAACAGTGATTATTTTTAGATTGGCAGTATCAGTTCCTGAAATAATACTATCTTCCAATCAGGATGCTGCAGGTGAATATTTAGCACAGTTGTAGAAAGCAAAATGAAAATATTTGTAAACATTTGCATCAAGTCAAAAAATTGAAAATATGAGTTAGAATAAATTATGTAGTCTTTTAAAATTAACGTTAGGAGAAATGCTTAGAGAATATTATACCAAAATGGAACTCATAAACCAAGAAACAAAGATTTATCCCCGAACTAATTATAAAAAAATAAGGTGGTTAAGAAGCAAACATTCAAGGATTTAAAGTGAAATGTTTTATTATACAAGTGAAGTAACTGAGGCTGAGAGAGGTTATGTGATTTCCCCACATAATAGAAAAATATGTTTAATAGTTCTAATTCAAATTCATTTTCAAATTTATATATAAATTTGAGAATAACGAGCTTTTACCTTTCATCTTAATTTTTGAAGTGAATGTAATAGTAAATATAAATTATAACCATATCAAAATGTTATCAACAAAATAAAAATTAAACGTCACATGAAGGTAATAATTCCAGTTTGTTATATTATTAAATTGGACCATAATCTACCATACTTTCTTATTAAACATTTATTGATTTGTTTTCATTATTAGGTGTCATACTATTTGTCTCGAGAAATTAACTTGGGAAGCAGATGGTTGACAAATATTCTGGAAGTTTCTCATTATACTTTTGAATTCTGACCATTTCACTTGTGTGTTAAGTTTAATGAATATGCTTACATGGATTTTTAAAAAATATATTATTCTCAATATCTACTGAGCCCTTGGAGGGAAAAAAATAAAAAAAACTTAGAAGAGCTAGGTAAAAAGTCAAGAAAAATAGTTAATTTAGTCAGACAAAATTAGCTGTTTTTCTTTTCTCCACTTATAGCAAGTAAAATGGCCACCAAAAATAGACAAACCCTAACATTACTAGATGTGGACAAATGACAAAATTCTGTCTAATGCTATCTAAAATAGAAATATCCTGCAACAGCTTTCACAGCATTCCTTAAGAGAGAGTGCTGATATGCAACTTCTGTTCCTCCTTAATCATACTTTTCTCCATGCTAGTTCCTGGAATACAGGTATCTGTGTACAGCTTGGTCCAGGAAAATGATGTGGAGATTATCCTACGGATATAAGTATATAAAAATTAACTGGAAAGAGCCAAGTGCCTGAGGACGTCACAGAGAGGAGGCCTATGTAACCCTGGATGCCTGTAGATTTTAATTTTCCTTATGTCACTGTTATTTTGATTCTTTATTAATCACAGTCAACTTGCCTAAATGATATAGACAAATATGCATATGTACATAATAAAGGTAAAAGGAGAACAAAAGAAGAAACAGAGTTAGAGAAAATAGGAAATCATTTAAAGTTGCTCTGGAGCTTATGTTAGAATGTGTCTCTTTATCATAAGCAATCAAAAATATTATCCCCAAGAGCACATGGCTATTTCTTTCTGCAAGTCTGTCATAGGTCTGAAATTTCCACAATAAAAAACTGAACAAAACAAATAAAAAATCTGACACACAGATAAAATCCTGTAGAAGACTAGAGTGAAGAATAAGAATTGAAAGAAAAACCATCAAGGAAATTTCATTGCTAAAAGAAATAAGAACACCTGAATGCAAAAATGTTATATAAAAAAAAGATTAATCCCATAAATTGCAACACATGTGACAAATGTTGTCTTATGAACAAATAAGTCATACAAAACACAGAAGATGGGCAAAGCACAAAATGTTAATCAACATAAACAAATACTTACCCTCACTTATAGTTAAAAAAGTATAAATTATATTACAATGAAGACCTGTTTCATCTTTCAGGTTGACAATGATTTAAAATGTTGGTAGCACTTAAGATTGTGGCTCTGTTGGTTAAATGGATACTTGTATATCATTAGTGAGAGTAGAAACTGCTGTAATATTTTGAAAGGGATTTTTCGTAAACATTACAATCATGTGCTCTTTCACTCTAAAACCCTACTTCTAGAAGGCTACCCTATAGATATACTTGCACAACTATACAAAAATATTCTTTGCAAAGATGCTCACTCATAAATTCTTGATATTATCAGAAAAGCTGCAAATACTTTATTGCTCATCAAGAGATGACAGATTTCATTCATTCATTCATTCATTCATCCATTCATTCATTCAATGAAAAAATGTTTATTGATTATACTCTAGGTTCATTTCTAGAACTGAGAATCCAATAGTAAAGGGAACAGGAAAAATCTGCTCCTATGGAATTTACATTCTAAAGGCATACAGAGAGATAGAGGCAAACAATGAAAAGTAAACAAATATTAACAAAATTATCTCTTATAATGATAAAGGTTGTCAAGACAATAAAATATAGCCATGTGAAAGCTACATATGGAGCAAACAGTATTGACTGGATGTTCAAGGGAAACCATTCTGGGGAGATGATGATTCATTTGAAGGATAAAGGATACACTGAAGGCTACTTTGCAAAGTTTGAGGGTAGTGTATCAAGATAAGAGTTGATCCAAAGACAGCATTAGTGAAGATTAATTTGGCAGGTTTCAGTAAGTTATCTGTACTGATAAAAGCAACACATTACATTTCTTAAACAGAACAGAATGTTTAAGGGTAGTTAGAGGCTTTATCATTTTTGCTGAGATGGCTAGGTTTTCAGGAATGGCCATCAGCATACCAGGGAAATGGCCTGCTACGCCTTTTGAGACTACCACTGAATTTGTTGAGTTCCACAATGGGCTGTCAAATTCTTACGCAGTGAGTCAGGATAAAGTCCACACCTATTAATGTTCTACTCAAAAAGCTGGTGACTAGACACTGGAAAGAAACATCTGGCCACTGCCTCCACTACACCTGCTTCTCAACACCTAGGAAACTGGAGAATGGATACGAGAACACTGCTGTGAGAACCTTCAGGCCCTCAAATTTGCTTGGCAGAAGGAGGGGGACAAATGGGCAGGAAGATGCCCACTGTCTCACTTCTATCTTCCACATGCTTGTACAAAAGCATCTGTGCAATTCAGATTAGCAATCCTGATATTCATGTAAAAACTAAGCTGCAAGAAAGTCCTGGAAAGGCAGTTTTAATTTTCCCATCTATAAAGGAAGGAATGAGTTATAGTTGGAGAAGCCAGTTCACAATATTAGGAGATAGTTTTATGAGATGAGCTGAGAAGGTAAGTAAAGGGAGGCTCTGAAGGGCTATTTAGGTCATGACATGGAGTTTGGATGTTATCCTAGGTAAAATGGAAAGATACTGGTATTATGGAACGAGGGAAATGTGTGATCTGGTTTACATTTTGAAAAAGCTCTTTACGTGTAATGTATAGATTGGATTGTAAATAGAGAAGAAGGAAGGAAAAAAATCTCTAGCTATAGTATATAAGAGAAGTGACAGTAGCTTGAATTATAAAGAAAATCAAGAGAAGTAGAGAGGTTTGGAATATATTTTTGAGGAAGAGCTAATGGCACTTGCAGGTGAAGTGGATGTGGGAAGCGAGGTGATGACACAAATTACATTTGGACACTTAAGTTTTGATTTGAGAAAAGCACACATGATGGTATGATAACTGCTATAAGGAAGCAGAGGAACAGTGGGGGTTTGCAATAGAAATAAACCATCTGCTTTGTGAAAATTTGGAGATTCCTATTAAACAGTGATGCACAGTCCCCTCTAGAATGTTGGGGGGTCATTGGAATGTAAATGATACTGGCTATCATCTAAGTGGAGAGTATCGATAAAGTAGAAAGTAAGGACTTGTCCCAGGTTGTTTAGCTGTTAAGTAGCAGAGTTACAGATAGGAAGGCAGATAGAGAAGAGAATGTTTCAAGAAGCAGGGTATAATCAATTGTGATAAATTTGTCACTATATATCCATATGGTATGTATGTTGCTATGCAGTCTTTAAAATAACTGGAGCATATCTATAATATGCTAATATTGAAAGAACTTCAACATATCTTATTAAGTGAGAAAAATGTCTGTGTTAATCTTTTCATGTGAACAAAATATGCTTGCATTTTCATATATACAACTTTTATAATGAGATGCATTTAATAATAATAAAGTACAATCACATTGGCTTACTCATTATAACTCATAGACACATTAGAGTGTTCTGACTTTTGAGTCATTTATTGTTTTTTGGAAATGCTTGGGCAAGGACGTCTGAAACACTAGGACTCTTCGATAGCAAGTGGACACAAGTCTATGTGTTGTAGACAAAAGTTGTGGAGTTCTAGTGATTGTTCAGGCTTTCTAGTGTTGTGACCTTAGCTAGGTAACTTAGACTTAGAGAATCAGACAACCACAGAGCTAAAAGAAACTTATTCAACTATGGTTTTTACACCATTAAAAAAACACATAGGGCTGGCTGAGTGGCTAAGTTGGTTAAAAGCTCTCTGAAGAGTGCGAGTTGAGCTCTGAGCAACAGCAGTTCAATGTCCAGCCTGAGCTGAGCTGCCATTGAGCTGCCAACAGGCGGCAGGATGGCTCAGCTAAACAAACAAACAAACAAAAACAAAACAAACACCACGCAATTATGAAATATTAGGACATGTTTAACATAACTCCTATTCACCAGGAATCAAAACAAAGCAAGACAACAGTGATGATAATGACAGATGGCAACGACACCAGCAGCAGTTGCAAAAGCTTTCCTAAGAACCCTTCTTTCTAAGAATACAAAAAAAACACACACACACAAAAAAACAACAACCCTTTTTTCCCTTGGGTTCTTTCTGACTTTGTAAACCCATTTCTTCAAAACTGCTATTATTTTTTCCTCTTTACCAACATCAGCCAACTAAACTAGTAGCAAAAATAACAAAAACACAAACAGGCAAGCAAACAGAGTTGACTGAAAATGGTACCAATTAAATGTCTCCAAATTCAGTAGATCTTTTAGCTTTCCCTGATAATTCTTTAAATGATTCTTAGTTATTGCTTTCTTTCCCACTATCTGCAAATAAATGTCTGCAAATATTCTCTCCAAGTAATTTCTGCAAAATTTAATTGTGCACCTCCAAAATGTCCCCATTCACTCTAGGCAGGTGATTTTCTTACAGCTTTATGGAAAATTAAGAACATTGATTACCTATATTGTCTCACCCTTATCGACAACAAATTTAGGATTAAGATTAGGTCCTATGCATGAAACTGTGTCCTAACAATTAGATATATAAATTTAGCCTTTAAGCGTTTTTTGTTTTGTTTTGTTTTTGGTTTTTTTTGATGACTTCTTACTCCAGATAGAAGAGGATATCCAAAATCATACAGGGAAAATTTTTAAATTTTGCAAAACAAAAAAAAAATAGAGAAGCAAATACAGGTAGTACTTACCTCTTAAACTCCATTTCAGAGTATTCCACATTCCAACCCTTGCTCATTTCCCTCCCCCTGCCCCCCCCACACACACACACACACACACACACACACACACACACACACACTACTTAGCCCTGGATGCCAATCTGTCTGGATGCTTCTGAGAGCTGGTTTCTTTGTTCATGCCATATATATATATATATAATTTGAACAGTCAGTACTTTCTGAGCCTGTTTGAGATCTACCTGCCTCCCCAGCCAAGAGTTACAAGCTGTACAAACAACTCCCCTCTAGTTCTGTGAAAGGTGGCATAAATGGCTAGATTCCCAACTCCCTTTTCAGATACCAACTAAAATGGAAACAATCATGTTGTCAGATAGAATGATAAAGCAAAGAACAATCTATAATTTGTCTGCCTGGCAAATGTACAAATATACAATGCATTGTATAGTCTTCTCTGGGATTACGGCAACTCAGCACACTTTCTATTTCCTTCCATCATGTTGTTTGATTTAGTCCAGTCTGTTTAGAATTACTTGCTCTTTTCCTTTCTTTCTTTTATTCCTCTTTCACTTATTCTAAATGGATAACTTGTATTCAACCTTTTAAATTCAGCCAGAGGTAGGATCTATGTTTGTAGGCAGGGCATGTAAAGTTAGGTTATATAAGACACATGGCTTCTACTTGCTGCCATACTGAGAGATCATTTGGAAAGTCTATATCAGGAGAGAGGAGCCCTCAGTTCCCAGGTTTTCCAGCCCCAGCAGTGTGAGTGCACCAGCTGAGGTTCTAGATATTGTGGATCAGAGACATCAGTCCCTGCTGCAAACTATCCAAATTCCTGACCCATTGAATCTATGAACCTAATAAAATTTTACTGTATGTTACTAAGATCTGGAATTCTAATTACTCACACTTAGTAACTGAAAGAGTCCAGTGCTACCTCAGCTGCCCCATATGAACAATGATCAGAATCGATATCTTATGTGAGATATTTACAAACTATACAGCTATGTCTCTGTATAGCCATGATGGTGGCTGACCACATCATCAGAAAGGCAAAGCACTAGGACAGGAAAGGCAGGGGAAAAGGAAACAACTTATTTCATAAATGTTTTCTTCATACATGTTAATTTTAGTTTAAAATGGTGCAAACAGCTTTCCAGTTGAGCCTCTCTGGCACCTAGTTGGGGCACATGGTCCTAAGGTTCAGTACAAGTAACCTGACTTCAAACCCAAAATTGATGAATCCATGATTATCGCAGTGTCAATTACCAATAAGAAAAATGAATAAAGGAACACATGGTTGCAGTGAAGATTACTCAAATATGAAAAACATGGGAGTAAGCGTGAAATTTTCTTTGCCGAGTCATTTAAAGAGTCATATGTAATGAAGGGAGAAAAAAAATGAAACTGTTGACTGCTTGGGAGAAAAGGTACTAAGCACTAATTATAATTCACAATAAACATTTATCAAATTTCATATATAGGTGGACACAAATAGGTACAGGAACTTTGTTACTAAATTTAAAAGAAGTCATTTGGTTTTCAATGTATAATCAAGAATGATGAGCATTAAATAAATCTGCATTCTTTTATCCCTTGTCTTCTCATTTTGATTAAATGTTGCTTGTGATTCTTTTGAATTCTCTTAAAATTTAATTGGGAAACCTTATTTCAGTCAAAAGCAGAAGTTGTAAAAAGAAGAAGAAAATTACATTCCTTGGCATTGTGAAAAGGTGTGATTTATTATCTCCAAATCCCAGATGACGTTCTGAGTCAATCCACGTCCTCATTTCACTCAACATTTCCTGAGCTTTTTTTTTTTTTTTTTTTGAGGGCAGTGTCACTGGCCCTCATATGTGGGACCCGAATCCCGGGCCGCTGGCTTCCAAAGCCAGCGCTTAACCACTGCACCACTCGGCCGGCCCTTTCTGAGCTTTTAGCATATCCCAAAGATGCTATGTACAACAAACATTAATATCCCATAGAAAAGTCACAGTTAGAGTCAGGTAACTAACTAGGAAAAATGTGACAAGAGTTATTCCTTTTTAGGAAGAATAAAATCCTCTACATGCCCCCAAGTATCTGAAACTATAACAAATGATCTTCCTTTTTCTCACTGTTTACGTAAAGGTGATTGTAAATATACTCCAAATATACTATAGTGTTTTTTTCTTTTGAATATTTATGGAGACAACATGTGTCAGGCACTACCCATTTTATTTTAACTTCAGATTCTCTCCTCATCTGTCATCTAAGCTGCTTTTATTGGAACTGCAAACTACATTTCCCAGATACCTTTGCCATATAACTTCCTGTTAGTTTCTGCCAACAGGAAATATAGAAAAGGACTGAAAGTCAGGAAGATCATTTTTACTCTCATGTCAGCAAAGTGCCAGCAGGGGGAGTTTACCCCTCTAACAGCAACTAACTTCACTCTGGCAATCAAGCCTTGGCATTTGATAGGAGACTCCAGATAGTTTTAGAATTTCTGTTAAGAAGTGCCATCCAAAATCCCCCCCTATCCCAACCCCTACCCCCACCAACACTAATACCCAGGTACCAGCAGCAGCTGTACAGAAACCCTATCCATAGAGATCTGAGCCAATTTCATAATGAAATATAAGGTTCCTTTCATTAAAATTTTTCTGTTGAAATGCCTAATGTGTTTTTTATTTCCTTTACTGAACTGCCACTGAATATGACACAACTGTGTGGAAACACACATATGACCACAACAAATTCACAAATCTTTGAATGCAACCAAGAATTTATTCTATCATTCTATCTTGCCTTTTTTATATACTCCCACATAAATTCAATATTTCCATAGGTAATAAGTGTTTTACTTTGTGTGTGAATGCAATGATAAAATATTAGAATCTTCAAATAATTACACCAAATATCTTGTTAATCATCCATTGTAATTTTAAGGTTTTTGAGGTCCCCTAATTTTTTTTTTTCTATTAATGGGAGACAAGTCATACCAAATGGTACTCTATAACAATTGCTTAGAAACAACTGCCCTATTGCTTTTCAGCTATTTTCAGGAATACCACTGGTATGATTTATTTATATGCATTAAATATGATTTTCTAAAATATTGATATTCTACTACAGAAAAAGAATAATTAGATGTATACTGAGGAAACAAAATTGAAGTATAGACATTAAAAATTGATGTGATATAAATTTTATATATTGCATTTGAAATTTGTTGTCTTGAAATCTCTAGATAAAGAGAAAACATTGGTGGGTGTTATCCTTTAACTCCTCACTAACTAGCACTTATTGGAGGAAATTGAGTCTTAAGTTAGGACAATAATAAATTATAAACTGTAAATAAATACTATTTTATATCCTTTAGGTATACAGTTCAATTAACTGCTACCAAGTATTTTATATGTAGAGATTCTACCAGACCAGCTTTAATGACTAGATAATAGCATCAATTTTCCATTCTGTGCTATAATCTCCAAAGGAAATTTTCATAAGAAAATTAAAACACCTCCTCTATACTCACCATAGAATTTCATATCACACTTTGTCTGACATGATGGGAATACATTCTTTGCTCATTACTATTAAATATCACTTCTTTAAAGTATAGTTAAAAGATTCTTTAATTTTAATGCATAAAAATCACAGTGAGTTGTTAGTTAAACATATAAATTCCTAGGTTATAATCTAGATTCTAGACTATTTTATAAAAATCCAAAGGACACAGGCACAAATATCAACATTTTAAATAGGCATACTATTTACTTCTAACTCTGGTAGTCTCTGAAGCACATTTATACAAACACTGGAATAGTTTCAACTTCTTTATATCTCTATTATTACATGAAGTTACTCATATGCATGTAATTATCCAAAATTCAAATTAAATGCCTGAAAACAGCACCTACCTTATAAAAATGCACTTTTACTAAGTAGGAGTAGCTGGAATACTGAATAAAAACACATTTCCTGTAAGTTAGTTATAATTCAGTATTTAAGAACATTAAAATTTTTATAAAGCAAATTAAAATTTACCTATACTTTAGAAAGATAAAACATGTGTATTCCCAATGACATTTTGATCATTAGAAAGCTAAGCCTCAGTTTCTTGAAAAATTAATTTTAGTGGAATCCAGTTTTCTTTGATAATACCGAATAAGTGAAACATTAGTATCAACTGAGCACTAGTTACTACTTGACTTAACAGCATTTTCAGTGAATTCTGAAATTATTAGTGAGGAAAATGTAATAGAACTTCAACACATTTAATTTTAAACCCGAGTAAAATTAAGGAGTTAACTAATCATTTATAAAATTTATCCCAGCCAACATTTGCAGAGACCTATAACATTATCTTATATTACCTGGAAAAAAAAAATCAAAAAAACATTTTTTGTCTTCCAAGGCAAACAAAGGCCATTCTTGAAAAAACTTACTTCAGTTCAGACAAGGATTCTTGTATATGTAAAAATAGGATTTGGAAGTGTCTTCTGATGAATTCACAAGAGAGAATGGAAGACAAATGATGAAGAACTGAAGGGAATGCCCAAGAGAAAAAGCTATGTTTTCAAATCTGAATTTGTCCCTGTTCCAAATGAATGTGTTGCCAACAGCTTTTAAGGATAATTCATATCAGCTGCAAAGGGAATGTGATTACAGCTTATATAATGATGGCTTTGTTCATACATCCACCGATCTAAAAAAAAAAAAAAGTGCATTTTTATAAGGTAGGTGCTATTTTCAGGCATATAACATGAATATTGGAGAATTACATGTATATGAGTAACTTTTCCTGTCAAACACCTTAAAAAGTAAAAAAAAAAAAGATATAGAGCCAAGGAATTTCAACACTGGGGCAACATTAGCAGTTTTTTGTCTTTGCCCTTTCTTAAAATAGAACCATTCTCGTTAAAATTTTGTATTACTTTCAAATTTTCATTTTGGGAAAATGTTGAGCAAATTCACTTAACACTAGAGCACCTGTATTTACATGACCAGTTTTATGTTCCTAATTTTAAGATTATTCACATTTTACACTCTGTAATTAACTAGCATCTTTTTTTTAATGTATTTTCTTCTGTCTTCTTGCCTTGCTTCCCCTTCCTCTTCTTTCCTTCATCCCTTCCAGCATTATTCCCTTCCTTTTTACTTATGTTTTTCTCATCTGCATTCATGAGAGATTTCAGAGCCCTTACATGAATCCTTCCAATATAATATAAAAATCAGGCATTGGGTCCATTAATTTAGAACAGGAAATTACATATTATTTTAGAAGAATAAATTCAAGTCATAATATCCACTACTGCTATTACATTTAGAAAAAATTGGTTTCAATATTCTTAGTAGTTACTGCATATTAACCATTACGAATATTAGAAACATTTATATATAACTATATACATTATATTAATGTATATATACATGTATACATTCAATTATATATAATTTTAATCTATAATTTATAGTTTAATATATAAAACTATATATATTAAAATTTTTAAATGTATAGAATTATATAGAAAAAATAAATAATTATGTATAGAGTATATATAAATATATACAGAGGGTGCCAAAAAATGTATATACATTTTAAGAAAGGAAAATTGTATTAAAATTTTAATACTCAACATATACTGATAACACAAGATGAATACAAGTCACATTTGACTTTTGCAATTACAAGAGGTGCTCAAATTAATTACCATCAGTGTAATTTTAATACAGTGTTTTCATTTCTTCAAATGTGTATGCATTATTTTGGCACCCTCTGTGTGTATACATACACACATACACATACACACACAGGCACACACAATTGTCTAGAAGCACATATACTTAAGCAAAGCTTTCTATTAACAGATCTTTACTGAGTACTTATGGCCATGCCCAATCTTAGGTGATTTCTTCAAAATGAGAAACAAGATAAACACATATGCATATATATACATGTGACAGGATGGAGGTTTTATCTACTGTCATCGTTTTATCTACTCTCCATGACAGCAGATAATTGTATAAAATCAACACATTATGCATCTTAAACTTACACAATGTAATATGTCAATTGTATCTCAATAAAGCTGGGAAAATTTTGTGTTTTTGTGTGGACATTGATTTTCACTTCTCATGAATAAATAAGTACCTAAGGATGGGATTTATGAGTGGTATGGTAAGTATATATATATAACTAAAAGGAATCGAAAGCTCATTGGAGAACAGGCTGATTCTGTGGCTGGGAAAAGGAAGATGCAAATGCGAGGTAATCCTGAACTAATCAAAGAGGTACTTTAAAAAAATTAAAGGTTGGGGGTATGTTAAAGGGACACAGGGATCAATCTGGAAGAATTCTCAATGACTAAAGCTGGGAAATTTGAACAAAATACATATTTATTGATTATATCCCAATGCATTAAATAAATATATACAAGTTTATAATGATATAAAAAATCAATTGAATAAATAAATAAATTGGGGAGAAGTAACAAGGTTTCTGTATAGAAAACTTCCAAATACTGTGTATAGATATTCCCTCCTCAATAACTGAGCAATTTAAGGTCTATATTCAGATGATAATTAGTTCATTTAACAAACATATTGAAGAAATCTCTCAGTATGTGCCCAGCAAACAAATATGAAAAAGAAATGGACCCTGGGCCGGCTGAGTGGCGCGGTGGTTAAGCACTGGCTTGGAATGCCAGTGGCCCTGGTTCAGATCCCACATGAGGGCCAGTGACACCGTCCTCTTAAGAAAAAAAAAGAAAAAGAAATGGACCTAGACCTCATCAAGGAGATGCTTGCTTTTTGTTTAAATTATTTATTTGCATTAATCTTTATGCCTTCTATTATGATAAAGTAACTGAGACTAGGGATACACTTCAAATTTTTTATTCTGTAGCATTTTAGTATAAAGCTGTGCATTCTTGATTAGCAAGCATTTGATAAATTTTCACAAAAGAGTGAGGAATGAACAGAAAAGAATTTATTCCATATCTCTGATCTTATTGTCTACGATATGGCTTAAGAAGACTGATGAAGGCAAACTCTGGCAGATACCCAACATATTCTGTGTTGAACGGAATTTCTGCTAAGCAATGTAACACAAAACTATTCTTGTTATACACATTTATTAAGATTTATTTTGGAATATGAGAATTTATCAGATATCAGTACTCTGTAATAGCCATAACATTGTCAAGTTTGATTTACTGTCCTTAAAACAACTTCATTGATGTGAGGTCTCATTAGCATTTGTTCAATTCATTTGTTGTTTATCATTTTTTCCTCAGAGATGATAGTATTAGATCTAAAACTAGGTATATGATGTTCTATTATATTTAGCTAATATGTACTGAATTCTGAAGCTACATTTTAATCTACAATTAGCTTTAAGAACCATAAAACATTTGAAAGACTATTGCACCGCACATTTTTATCTCTTCTTTGGGTTTGTGTTATTTTATAACATTTTAGGAATTGATTTACTAAAATATGTTTATCTTTGTGCTCAAAATTAATGATAGATAATATTAATAAAATTATATCTAAAATACCTCTATTAAAATGAGATTCCATAAGCTCTTTTATTTGTACACTTTCTACTTAAATGTATTATATTTTGCCTATTTTGTCAAGTAAATGATTCCATTGTGGTTTTATTTTTATTTCCCATTATAACTACATTCTTTTAATTCAATACCATAATATTTCTACCACTTTTATGATGGTCATAATAACAACAGAGTCAAAACTCTAAACTAATCAATGACCATACACGCCTATTCTGCTTCAACAATAGAAAATGTTTCTCTGGTAAGAAAATATATAGATCATTTTATTTGAGTGTGTATTTGTGTTGTATGTATGCGTGTGTGTGTGTGTGTGTGTGTGTGTGTGTGTGTAGTCTGTGTGTGTGTGTGTATGCTTCATATTCTCCAAGAATGTTTTCCATGGAGCCTCAGATATTTTAGACTCTTTGAGTATTGGAGTAATGACTCCAGCAGAAAGCAAAATCATTTTTTTGACCCATTGTTTATAGATTTTAAAAATTATTCTTTTAACTAAAATGTTGAAAAAAAATTTATCTCTTTCCTTAAAAAAATTAAATGCTGCAACCTTAAAGTGACACTTATTCCAGAACTGACTAAAAAGCCTTACATACATTTGGTTTTATTGCCTACTATTGAAGAATAACCTGGTGATAATTTTCCTCCTACATTCTATCAAAAAACATAAGTTGTAATATTGTTTCTAGCATTTATGTTCTTGTACCCTTATGCTTAAAATGCTTGGCAATATCTACTTCCTTTAGCATTTTCATCAGTCAGCCTCACCTTTCAAAGAAAGGGAAGTGATTTCATATATTCTGCCAATTTCACTTTTATATGAAGTGTGACTTGAGTGTTTTAGCATAACAGTCTAAAAGCCTGAGTTCACCTGTTGTCTAATTTACTTTCTTCTTCAATGATTAAAAAGCTTTTTCTGATAAGTAGGATACATGGCAGAGCATTTCATTTGTTGGCTATTAGAATAAAAATAAATTTCCCAAATTACCCACTATTATAAATATAAACTTTTATCTTTGTCATTTCTCATACATTTACTTCTTTCTTGTTAATTGTCAAACTATGAGCTTATCCATAGTTTACATTACATTGATAGCAAGTAATTTCATGATTTTCTTTATTGCTGCCCCTGATTTTGAAGATTGTCTTCTACTATGAGCATTTTTAAAAAGAATTTGGCAAAGTGAATAAAAGCACCAGTAGAAAATACTTTTCTTTTCTTTTGTTTTTAGGCATACTATGAACTAACTATGAACTAAACTTTCATCAACATTCATAGAAGACTGCATAGAAGACTACTGGTTTTTGTGAACATAACTTTTATTTCTCTTGGATAAATGTCCATTAATGCCATTGCTGGGTTGTAGGCTAGTGGCATGTTGAGATTTTTAGAAAACTGGAAAAAATTTTCAGAGCAGTTGTAACATTTTCTAATCCTATCAGCAATTGATGAGTGATCCAGTTTCTTCATGTTTGCCAGATGCTGGTGTTGTCACTATTGTTTTTATTTTAGCCTCTGATAGGTATGTAGTAATCTCCCTGTGATTTTAAGTTTTTTAATGGCTAGTGATGTTTAATTTTTTTTATGTGTCATCTGCCCCCTACATATCTAATCATATCTTCTACTGTGAAATGTTGTGGACACCTTTTACCCATTTTCATAATGGATATTTATTTTTAATGTTGAATTTTTGGATTGCTTTCTGTGTTCTAGATATAAGTCCTTTGCTAGGTGTGTGGTTTGCAACTATATTGTTCCAGTCTGTGTAGCATGTCTTTATATCTTCTTCACAAGGTTTTGGTTTTTGGGACAGCCAAACTTTAAATTTTGATGAAATCCAATTTATCAATGTTTTATGGATTTTGCTTTGGTATAAAGCCTAACTCTTCTTGCAGTACACATCCTGAAGACTTTTTTTTTTTTTCTAAAATTTTCATAGTTTTAACTTTTACTTTTAAGTTGGAGATCCAGTTTTCCACTTTTGTATGAGGTGTAACAATTTAGGGCTCATTATTTTGCATATGGATGACTGATTGCTCCAGCACCACTTGTTGACAGTGATATCTTTCCTTCATTGAATTGCTTTTGTACCTTTTTCAGAATCATATTTGTGTGGGTTTATTTCTGGGACATCTATTCTACTCCATTGATCTATGTGTCAACCCCTCTATCATTATCACAGCCTTGATTTAGTGTATATAGTAAGCCTTGTAATAATTAGACTGATTTTTTTCTACTTTTTCAAAATTGAGGTATTCTAGTTTTTTTGCCTTTTCATATAAATTTTAGAATAATCTATATCTCCAAAAAATATAACAGGAAAGTTATTGGAAGTTAGGTTAAAGTTGTACATTTGTTTGAGGATAACCAATGTTCTTTACCATGATTTTGCAATCTATAAACAAAATAAGACTCTCCTCTTTGATCTTTTTTGTCTGCTATTTCATAGTATCAGTCTTTAGGGAATCTTTTTGCAATTTCTACCATATTTCATTTGTTACCTCACAAAACCCTAAAATGTACTTTTAAATTATTTATTATTTCCTCTAATTTGCAAACAAGGAATTTAAGACCAAATGATATCCCCTAATTTGCTCATGTCACACAGTTAGTAACAGAAAAGAAAATTTCCAACAGCATGTGTTTTATTCCAAATTTTGTATTTTTTTTCCATGTATCAAAGCGTCCCATGGATAAAACTGAAATTTTTATAATACCTCAGGACATACTACAGTTATTCTCAGTTCCTTATTGCTCCTAGTATTCTTTTCACCTCATATAGATAAAGCCTAAACATACATAACTGTTATTTACAAAGTTTCACCAATGACATTAATCTTTCCATCTACTTGGTCCGACCAGACTCTATTTTTCTGTGATACAATTTTGTCTCTAAAAACTATCATAAAATTTAGTAGTTATTGATCATCAAATGATCTGATTTGTATATTTTTCCTAGATGCTGAGAATATTGAAAATAAGTACAAGTTCTTAGCATTCATTTTGTATCCAACCTACTCTCCCCAGCACCAACCACTTAACTGAATGTTAAAATAATAGGTTCTCAGCACAAAGAGTAATTTTAGCCAATAGTGCACATATTATTGCTGATTTGTGCTCACCAGTTCTGCCCATTATGCTGTCATCTTCTTATCATTTCCTCTATAGCTGTGCTCATGAATTCACTTCATGTTCTTCCCTTTTGTGCCAATAAACACAATAAAAGACCAACCAAAATTTGAGGAATATGTAAGGTTTTTTTTTGTGTGTGTGTGGTTTTTTTTGTTTGTTTTTTGTTTTGTTTTGTTTTTTGAGGGCAGTGTCACTGGCCCTCACATGTGGGACCGAACCGGGACCGCTGGCTTCCCAAGCCAGCGCTTAACCACCGCGCCACTCGGCCGGCCCTTGTAAGGTGTTTTTAATCAATTAGAGAGCACTAGAATCAATCATCTGATATGTAACGAAACAATGAATTCATTAGACCATTGAGAATATATGCGTCACTCAATTTTGTCACCATTTTCAGTAACAAATGTATATGTTGCTGCATAGAAGACTACTGGTTATTGTCTATGTGAATGATATGGATTTTATACAGTCCTATATGCTAAATGCATAAAAGAGTTTTCCCTGATTGTCTATGAAATTGATCACCCTTTCACCCAAGCCCACACATTTATGCTTAAAAGCCCATTATTTATTGGTTGAATAGTATACCTACTCTGTTTTGGAAACATATTAAACATATTTTAGGTTTTTACCATTTTTATAGGAATATTAATTTTTCTCCAAATTACTATTTTACTTATAAGAAGAGTAAAAGTGATTCTTGTTATACTCCCACAAAGTCTAGAACATGTGCCTTACTATTCAATTAATGTGCTGAACATTTTATACCTTACACACATTTTTCATTTTGAACCAATTAAGAAAAATACCAATGCCCATATTAGAATACAATTGTCACACTAAATTTTATGGTGACTTAGCACCATGGGACTATGTGTGTTAATGTGCATGACCTTGTTGGAGAGAATTGCAAAGAGAAGCAGGCTGCTAATTAACAATTTTCAAATTGATGTATCACCTCCATGTGGCTTCTTATGAAAGTTTGAAATAAAGGTGAAAGTTAATGACAGTCTGACCAGCCATGAACACTGGCATAGACCAAGAATGTCATTTAGTATCCATAAACCCTATTAACATCAAAGAATTCTTTGGGAAAAAAAAAAGACTTAGGTTTGGGGGCCTCAGAAGATCAATTTGACCATGTATTTTACTGAGCCCCCAAGGAACAGAATCAAAAAACAGTAAAGAGACAGTACATTATAATTTATTTTACAAGTGTCATGTCCTTTGCTCACGAGGGAAAAGCAAATGCCAAACAAACATCACAGCCACAGCGGTTCTTTAATCTAGAAGTGACAGTAAGAGTAATAACAAAAGCTAAGAAAACTAATAAAAAGATGACCTTCATTATAAATAGGAGTTTAGGCTACCTCTTTGGTAAGTTATATATGACATATTCATAGGCTCTTTTGTAAGGATACTCAAATAGAAATATAAGAAATCATCTAAGTACCATGCACTAACCAATTGCACAAATTGATTAATGAGATACACCACATAAACAAAATAAAGGATAAAAATCATATGATTATATCAATAGATGCAGAAAAAGCATTTGATGACATACAACATCCATTTATAATTAAAACACTTAATAAATGGGTACAGAAAAAAAATACCTCAACATAATAAAGTCCATATATGACAAACCGTCAGCTAATATCATAACTTAATGGTGAAAAACTGAAAGCTTTCCCCCTAAGATCAGGAACCAGACAGGATGCTCCATGTCAGCACTGTTATTGAACATAGTATTAGAAGTCCTAGACAGAGCAATCAGGCCAAGGGATAGAAATAAAAGGCATCCAAACTGTGAATAAATAAGTTAAATTGTCACTTTTTGAAAATGACATTATTCTTTATATATAAAACACAAAGACTCCAAAAAAAAAACACAAACAAACCCAAAACTAGAAACAATAAACAAATACAGTAAAGTTGCAGGATACAAAATCAATGTACAAAAATCCATTCCAGGGCCGGCCGAGTGGTGCATTGGTTAAGAGCTGGCTTCGAAGGCCAGTGGCCCCGGTTCGGATCCCACATATGAGGGCTAGAGACACTGCCCTCTACAGCTAAAATGGTGAACAACAGCTCCACCTGGAGCTGGGCTGCTGTGAGTCCCCAGGACAGCATAGCTGCAGCCCCTGCTGCAGTGGGCTGCCATAGGTTACAATGAGTGTCCGGCAGCCAGTGTGAGTGGCTGGCAGCCGGTGTGAGCTGCCAAGAGCCTCTGTGAGTAGTCGTCCAGAGGCCGGCAACTGATCTGCCTCACCAGAGAAGAGCGCAAAGATGATACTAACATGGACCAGTGAAGCAATGTCCTCCACAGCTAGACTGAAGAACCAAAGGACCTCAATTTGTCTGTTCCCCTTCCCCGGTTCCCTAGTGTCATTCCCCTCCCCTAGCTCCCCAATAAAATCTTTGAAAGAAAAAAAAGAAAAAGGGGGAAAAAAAATCCATTGCACTCCTATATACAAACAATGAAATTTCAGAAAAAGAAAAAAAAATTAAACGAATTCCATTTGCAATTGCAACAAGAAGAATAAAGTACCTAGAAATAAACTTAACAAAGGATGTAAAGAACCTATACAATGAAAACTATTGTGTAAGACATTATTTACAGAAATTGAAAAAGACACAAAAAATTGGAAAGATATTCTGTGTTCATGGATTAGAAAAGTCCACATAGTTAAAATGGCCATATTACCTAAAGCAAAACACAGATTTCATGCAATCCCCATCAAAGTATCAATGGCATTCTTCAAAGAAATAGAACAAAAAAATCATCAGATTTATATGGAGTCAAAAAGACCCAAATGAGCAAAGCAATCCTAAGAAAAAGAACAAGGCTTACGGTATCACACTTCCTGATTTCACTTTATATTACAAAGTGACAATAATCAAAACAACATGGGATTGGCAGAAAGAGACATACAGACAAATGGAATAG
This sequence comes from Aselliscus stoliczkanus, assembly GCA_033961575.1. Classification (NCBI taxonomy): domain Eukaryota; kingdom Metazoa; phylum Chordata; class Mammalia; order Chiroptera; family Hipposideridae; genus Aselliscus; species Aselliscus stoliczkanus. Next base: position 65,252,796 of record CM066730.1, on the reverse strand, counting down.
AACTGTGAATGCAGAAAAAAATCCACATATATATAGGCAGATAATTTTTGACAAAGAAGCAAAAAATATACAATGGAGAAAAGAAAGTCTCTTCAATAAATGGTGCTGGGAAAATTGGTAAGCCCCATGCAAAAGAATGAAACTAGATCCCTATCTGTCACCATATCCCAAAATCAACTCAAAAGAGGTCACAGACTAAACATAAGACCTGAAACAATAAACTGTATAGAAGAAAACATAGATACTTAATTAATGGACCTTGGGTTCAAAGGGGATTTTATGAATTTAACCTCAAAGGCAAGGGAAGTAAAAGCAAAAATAAATGAATGGGACTTTATCAAACTAGAAAGCTTCTGGACATCAATGAAACAAAGAGGCAACTAATTGAGTGGCAGAAGGTATTTGCAAACAACACCTCCAATAAGGGGCTAATATCCAAAAAATATAAAGAACTGGATCAACTCAACAACAAAAACCAATCCAATTAAAAAATAGGCAGAGGACCTGAACCGACACTCCTAAGACACACAAACAGCCAATAGATAAATGAAAAAGTGATCAATTTCACCAGCTAGTAGGGAAATGCAAATCAAAACCACAGTGAGATACCACCTCTTACCTGTTAGAATGGATATTATCAACAAGACAAGTATTGGAGAGGCTGTGGAGAAAAAGGAACTGCTGGTGGGAATGTGGATTGGTGCAGTCACTATGGAAAACAATATGGAGGTTCATCAAAAAATTAAGAATAGAATTACTGTACAACCCAGCACTCCCTCTTCTGGGTATCTGCCCAAAAAATCTGAAAACATTTAACCATACAGTTGTATGTATCTCTATGTTCATTGTGGCATTATTCATTGAAATAACCAGTGTCTTTCAATAGATGATTAGATAAAGAAGATGTGGTATCCAAAACTAATAAAAAAAAAGAAAAGAAAAGAAAAGAAAACAGGATGTGGTACATGTATGCAATAAAATATTACTCAGTCATAAGAAAAGATGGAATACTGCCATTTGCAACAACATGGATGGATGTTGAGGTTATCATGCTAAGTTAAATAAGTCAGACAGAAAAAGTCAAGACCATATGACTTCACTCATATGTGGGATATAAAACTGACAGCAACCAAGAAACTAGACAAACAAACAAAGAAACAAGAATTCAGAGACACAAAGCACAGTTCGGTGGTTACCAGAGGTTGGAGGGGTGGGGGGCGGAAAGAAGAAGGAAAAGGGGATCAAATATATGGTGACGGAAGGAGAACTGACTCTGGGTGGTGAGCACATAATGCAATATGCAGATGATGCATTATAGAAATGTACACTTGGAACCTATATAAGTTTTACTAACCAATGTTATCTCAATAAATCTAATAAAAAATGTAAATATAAATTAAAATAAGAAATGATATGAAATGGAATGCACACATAGCAGTGTCCAAATTTCAAAACTATGAACAAGAAACATAAATGTATTTAAATTAATAATAATCAGTTTTTGTTATTCTTCTCTGTTTTTGTAATGGATAGCAAAGAATATTGAAGGAAGGGAGAAGAGATAAAAATATCATGAGACTAAATGAAAAAAATAGGAAAAAATTTAAAAGAGAGAATGAAAGAAAGGGAGGATGAGATTCCTATATTTAAAGGAAAGGGGACAAGGGCCCGCTGAGTGGTGCATTTGTTAGGAACTGACTTGGGACACCAGCTCTGAGCAGCAGGGCCCCTGTTTGGATCCCACATATGAGGACCAGTGACACTGCCCTCTATGGTTGCCTCTATAGCTAAGATGGCTGGCGATGGTGTAGGCTGCAGCCTCTGCTGCAGTGAGCTGCCATGGGCTACAGTGAGTGGCTGGCAGCCAGAGTGAGCAACTGGCAGCCAGCGTGAGCTGCCAAGAGCCACAGTGAGTGGCTATCTGGAGGCCAGCGACCCATCTGCCTCATCCAGGAAGACTGCAATGATGATACCAACATGGGCCCGTGAAGCAATGTCTTCCACAACTAGACTGAAGAACAAAAGTACAGCAACTTGTCTGTTAACCTTTCCGGATTCCCCAGCACTGTTCCCCTCCCCCAATTCCCAAATAAAATCTTAAAAAAAAAAACACAAAGGTGACAAAATGAGAATGGAAGGGACAATATAGAAGGTAAATGAGGCTTGGCTTTTATGAACCATTAATAAACACTTTTGTTAATTCCCCTCTATTTCCTTGCACTATGGGTCACACTGTTTTAATACTTCTTATCTTTTCCCCTTGAAAATATAATTAACTCATCAACTGGTTTCACAACTCTGCAACTGTTTTTTTTTTTTTTTTTTTTTTTTTATCTCTAAACACATTTGCAGGGCTCACACTGAATAGTAATGCTATAACAACTCACCCCCACTCTCTCTAGTTTTGGGTTTATAAAGTTTTTACATTTCATGTTAAAGAATGGTCATCTCTTTTCATTCATAGCAAAATTTCTTAAAAAGTAATACTGCATAGTTTTAGTAGTTACTTTTTTATTTTAATAAATTCAGATAGTAAAAAATATTGATAAAAAGATATATGACGGCTAGCAAAAAGTATACGGAGAAAGATCACCTCAGTCTCAGTTAAATAAAATAACTATAATTATTTCCCCTGGGCTTTTTCAACCAGGACTATAAAAAAGTACCTTTTACTGAGTACTTATTTATGTACCCGACGTGGTTCTAAGTGCTTCACATATATTAGCATGCTTAATTCACTACAAGTTTATGAGACAAGTATTACTTTTGTCTTCATTTTGTAGACCAGTACCCTAAGATATATGGAAGGTTTAAAAATGTAGTCAAAAGCACACAGCTAATACAAAGCAGCCCTAGACCGAACAATCAATTTCTAGATCCCATGTCTTGAATCATGGAAAATCATTATCTTAAAAGTTATCATAATTAAATAATAAGCCTTCTGTTTCTTATTTTGTACAACATAGGTCTTAGTTATTCTACATCAAATTATTTTCTTCCAGTCAATGAGTCAACTAATTTCTTGTGTTAATGCCTAAATAGTAAAAATAGATCTTCACTGAGAATACTGTGATCAAGATAACCATAAAACAAATAAAGCACATTCATTATAGACACAGTATCAGTATTTGATGTTAATATTTTGCCAACAAGTTCAGAGAGATGAGTTCATTTCCATGAATGAGAGAAGAATCCTTACCCTGAGACTTTTAGTGCATAATTAGCTCCTCAGCTGTCCTGCACTGTTTTATATCAGAAAGATACTAAACAGAAAGTCAGAAAGTCAGAAAGCATAATCTTGGGCATGTCACATAAATCCCTGTTTCTCTGTTTACTGATTTCTAAATTGGGGGTAATCCAGTACAGTAATATCCATCCACACTACTCTGTGTCCTTGTGTCAACATAAAGAGTGGTCCTTTGAAAAACAGTGGTAGTTTCTGTAGTTAAAAACAAACAAACAAACAAACAAATAAATAAATAAAATTTAAAAATCAAACGCTAAATTAAATCTCAGGATATGCACAAACAGCAAGGGTCAGTTTCAAAACCAGATTAACTTGTTTTTATTTCTATCCAAATGGTATAATTCCATAGTCTGTCTCAGTTGGGTCTATAAATACCCCTAATAATATTGATCTTCTCATTCAAGAAGGAGCACCATTATAAAATGAGAATGTTACCGATCCCTCTGGCTTCTCTTCAGTGAAGGACAAAGATATATGAGGTGGCTTGAATGACTTTTAGAAGTGGAGGGATAGGTTAGCAGATATAAAAATGAATGTTTATGGTTGACTTTGTGAAAACAGGAATCTTTTTCCCACCTCTCAGCATAGGTGGCTAACTGGACGCCTGCTCATCTTCAGCTTTTTATTCTCTATCCCAGGGCCAAGCCAGAGTAGCTGCTCAACACATTATCTACTGCCATTAATGATGGTTTGTTTCCGTTAGTCAGAATTTTTACAGAATTTCACTTTTACAAATAATTTCCCTATGTTGTAATAGTATGTAAAAATTTTGCCTCTCACTTTAGTGATTTTAAAAATAAATGTAAAGCCCACTCAGTTGAACTGTGGAGTTTAAACTTAAGAATTTTTTCTTACAGGTTTCATTATTGGGCTGTGTTGACAGGTGATTAGAGGAGTTTTTATGCTTGGTGAACTTCATTTCAAATGCATTTAATTACAAGAAAATGACTTGTAGTTCATCCCAACGCTAAGTGTGCTTGGGAAACCAGGGAAACTGGGAGAGGAGGAGGAGGTAAAATGCAAACTCTGTCACACAGTAGCACCTTGGGAAATCAAGGTGAGACAAAATTAGAGATTGCATAGAATCTGTAGTACCACAGGGTTGTAACTCTTGATTTCAGGGGCTGCTTCCAAAGTAAATTTGTGAAAACAGAATTTCCATAAGGACTTCTGAAATCAAAGAAGAAGGATAGAAATTACAAAATGTCTTACCCACGTTCTTCTTTTCTACAATTTAGAGAATCCCCTCCTCCTAGATGTATTATTAGTTAGTGCTTTTTTATATTTTGGCAACTACTCAGAATTTGCAGTGTTGGTTAGCTTTTTTATATTTTGGCAACTACTCAGAATTTGCAGTGTTGGTTAGATGTATTATTAGTTAGTGCTTTTTTATATTTTGGCAACTACTCAGAATTTGCAGTGTTGGTTAGTTGGGATGGTGGGTAAAAAGAGGCCCAAAGTACATAGAAAAATGTACCAAAAGGAGTGCTAAATTACAGATGTGGAGTAAATAACATGGAGACATAGAAAAGAGAAAAAAAATAACTTTTTGCTAGGGAGATCAGAGGAGTTTTCAGGAAGAGGATATTTGAGCAGAGCCTGGAAGGGTTGGTGAAAATTTTACAGGTTGAGATGGGTGCAAATCAGCTCTCTACAAGTAAAATACAGACCTAGCACATAATAGCCATCAATCAAATTGGACTAATAGCTTACCTTTTTTGTCTTGCCCTCTCTCTACATCATTTGTTTAGTTACATTTTAGCTTTGCTAATCAGGAAATGGAATCTATGTTCTTGTACCATATCTTTTAGTTTGGCCATCTAATTCGCTTTGGTCAATTATTAGCAGATGTCACATAAAAAAGAGGGCTTGAAAAAGTATGTGTCTTTTTCTGGAACAAGCATGATAGGTATTGTTTGCCAAAATCTGTTTAAATTAATTATATTTTGTTCTTATATTAGTCTGTGTCCATTCTTGGGGTCTTGTTGATTTGCATTTTTAGTAAGCTTGAGAAGTACGCATGATATATTAATTAATCCATTCAAAGTTTGTATGCATCTATTTAGGTCAAGGCCTTACTTTAGGTGCTGCGGACACAGCGGGGAGCAAAGTAAAGCCTCTAACTATCTCCATTGATTTTACAATGGGGAGAAACTTGCCTTAGGGTGGTTATTATCTTGTTAGAGAGAGAAGAAAAAGTACATTTGAAATAATCAAAGGCACAAATGAATGTAAAGTATCCAGGGACTCTGTATTCCCTTGCCCTCTACAGCCTTTATTTTACATCTATAAATTTAATTGTGTAAAACAGAGCAGTACTGCTCAGACTTGAACATGCATATAAATCAGTAGGGCTTGGATAGCGCACCAGGTTCTGCGTGTCTATCAAGCTCCCAGGTGATGGCCGCACCTGAGATGAGACAATGTATTAGGCCTTTTCAAGTTTTTCTTTTAATAGTAATGAAAATATAGAATTAAAAATTAAATTAATGCAGCATACCCATATTCTTCACACTTCAGACCCATATTTCTTAAACTTAATTTGAAGATTCTAAAAGATATTAAAAATGTGTCTATCATTATTGATGATGACAAAAAAAGCATTACCTGGATGACCACCTTAGCATCAAATATTGTCAGGTGTTACCAATGCCCATGTTTCCTACGATCCTGCCATTTATACTCAAAACCTGGACTTTTCCAATAGCCTCCATGCCTCAGCTTTTGCTCTTATCAATCTGTTCTTATAGGGAGAGACCTGAAGTAACCCTCCTCAGAAAATATTGGGTTGTCAGAAAAGTCATGACTTATTTTTTCTGTTTTTCGTTGCAAAAATGCTTCATGATTTTTCCAACAACCCAATATAACTCAGAGCATGTCATTTGTCTGCTGAGAACTCTCCAAGGTACTCTCATTTCACTTACTATTACCAACATAATATTGAATTATCTGGTCTCCTGCATCTTTTTCATCTACCAATGTCCCCTTGTTCACTCTATGGTAGTGTTTCTCTGTTGTAACTCATGCAATGGCAGGGACAGGCTGCATTATCCTCTTAAGTACTCTGTCCTCTTCTCCATACAGCTTTCTCTCTTACCTGCTGTGGGTTGTGGCTCAAAATTCCCCTTCCAATGAGGTCTCCCTTGATTACCCTACATAAACTACCCTTCCCAACCACTTCTGATCCCTCATCACTGCTTTATTTTTCTCCAAGGCAGCCATCATCTCATCATATACTATATATTGAGATTAGTGTTTAATATCTGTTATTTCAAAAGAAAATAAGCACTACAAAAGCTGGGACATTAGTCTGTTTTTGTTTACTGTTTCTTATGTCTTCCCAGCTTCAAGAATATTGCCTAATGCATGGTACTTTTTTTAAAAAAGTATATATTTTATGGATGTATGCACATATACGCATATATGTATTTCATATATATATATATATAATAGAGATGAATATATAAGTGACTCTTCTCTAAAAGAAACAATAAAAATTATTTGACTTGAGGTCAAGATACGCCATTGGTCTCCATATTTTTGTATGTGTTTAAATTTTTGGTATTACCTTAATGTTCTTCACTATTTCTGCACCTTTGGGCATCAGTAAATACACATACTTAAGAGAGGATTCTAGTAATCTTATGGCCATATCTGTGACCTGCTACCAAAGGAGCATTATGGAATCCAACTGTATTATACTCTTTTTTTCTTAATTGGATATCAGATAATTTTGGAGGAAGCTAAACCGTTTAACATTTTAAATTTTTCTCACATCATTTTCTATTTTCTCTTCTTTAAAGATTTTTTTGCCTCTGTGGAGCTTGCAATTAATCACCTCAGATTTGCTGGCAGGAGACTGACTATTTGGCTTCTTTATAGAATACTCCTTATGTTTCTTCTTTATTCTTCTCCACTGCTTCGGGATTTCTCTCTCTCTCTCTTTCCTTCCATGTATATGTTTCCCTGCTCCTTAAAGGGATAAGACATTGTTTTAAGTCTTTAGAGTGAGTCAAAGTGAGAGGTGTTAGATTCTGTTCTCATCTCCTAGCCAGATATTAGACGGGCTTGTTAAAATGTTCATTTAGGAAAAAGAAAACCTTCCTTCTATTTATCTCCACCATCCTGTATATTTGTGTATGGTGGTGGCAGGGGGAGGGTGGATTAGCTAAAAAAAGAATTGTTTTCAGCACAAATCTTTTTTCTCAGAACAAACATTAGTTAACTGTTCCTCCTTAAGTCAGCAAAGAATTTCTAATGTAGTTTCCAAAACTAATCAACTTGATGAAATCTGATTATTTTTCAAGATGTGCCAGATTTCTTCTCCTTACCATCTGCTCAGCCAATTGGTAGCAAGTAAATACATGGTTGTGAAGGTGAATACTAATACTGATTAATTAACCTCCAGGCATGTACCTGGAGACCTTATGACATTTTCCTATTCTTAGAGCTAAAGCCATAGCTGGTTTGTACATAGCTGTCTTCAGAGAGTTGAAATTCTTCACTCTTTTCTGCTCCAAAAAGGGCATAAGAGAGAAGCAGTGAAAAGGCCAATTTAAGCTTAAGAATCCTACCAGATTTCCTGAAGAACCTAGAAAATAATTGACTTTTACATAATTTTATAATTAGGATAATTGGAAAATCCTTGTTATTCCAGAAAAAAAAATGGCACCTCTTTCTCCCTTTTTCTTCATCAGAACTAAAATTATGTAACTGAAAAAACTGAGGTGTGATGAAAATACTTTGACACCGCTTAATGTACTTATGTATGTTGCACATATGTACATTGTCTGTACTTATTTACTTACTGTCTGGGGATTAGTAAACAAATCATCAGCTATGTACAATGGTGACCAAATATCTGGATATTGGATAAAGGACAGAGATATTTCATTTGCTCCATTTTGTAAAGTAGGTCAGCTTAGTGTAGTAGCTAAAATTTTGTCACAGCATGGTTGAATGTCTCTTAACACATGTTCACTGCTACTTATATATGGACATATTTCTCTAATCTTCTGCAACATCTGTCTACCAATCTTACTGTAACTTTTGCTTCTAATTATTTGTGTCTTTCATTGGTGAGATATAGAGATAGAGATACATAGATAGAGATATAGATACATATCCTATCATCCTATCTAAATTGTAGTAACCTGGTTTGTACCACCTAATAAATTCAATTCACTCACAAAGCACTTAGTAAATATTTCTTGAATTGAAACTTAGTATTTGTCATATAGAAGAGTTTTCAGTTAGTTGCTTAAGAATTCTTAGAACCACAGAATGACTAAGTTATAAACATATCCTATATAATTTAGTTCAACAAATCTTGAGGAATTTGAAGTTTAGAAAATCTAGGTATGTATTTGCTGAAAGTCATAGGGCTATTTAGTTTTTTAAGAGCATGAAACAAAATTTAATGATACTACAATAAAAATTATTAGTATCAATAGGCCATCTTATATGATTATTCTCAAGTAGTGACTTGGGAATTGAGTTATATTTCAAAAAGAGAATACATGTGATGCATGATCAATCCAAGTTTCTGTTGCTCCTAGAGATTCATGTCACAGGAAAGAAAATGACAAAGAATAAATTAAATACTGTACAACATATTTATTATATTAATAAAACAGAAGAGTCTGCTGTAAATTTGGAATTAAAATTAGAATACCAGTTTATTTATATTTTTAATAAAGAATATGAGGTCTGACAATTAAGTGTGTGAACTTGTTGCAACAATGTTGCTAACATTTATTTGATATTAAAGGGATTATTCACTATGAATTTGTACCAACTGGACAAACAGTTAACCAAGTTTACTATTTGGAAGTGCTGAAAAGGCTGCGGGAAAAAGTTAGATGACCTAAAGTTTTTGCCAACAGTTCATGGCTCTTGCATCACAGCAATGTACCAGCTCACACAACACTGTCTGTGAGGGAGTTTTTAGCCAGTAAACAAATATAGTAAAACCTTGGATTGCAAGTAACGTGGTTTGCGAATGTTCTGCAAGACAAACAATCATTTCTAATACATTTTAAAGTGATAAACGAGCGATGTCTTGTAATACGAGTAGTTTGTTTCTGTAAAGAATTATGCTTGCAATCCAAGATATTACTGTAACCGTATTGGAATACCCTCCCTTCTCATCTGATCTGGCCCTGAATGACTTCTTTCTTTTCCCAAAAATAAAGGAAATATTGAAAAGAAGACATTCTAGTGATATTCAGGACATCAAGGGTAATACAACAGCTCTGATGGCCATTCCAAGAAAAGAGTTCCAAAATTGCTTTGAAGGGTGAACTAGGCACTGGCACCGGTGCATAGCTTCTTAAGGGGAGTGCTTTCAAGGTGATTATACCAATACTCAGCGAGGTATGTCACACTTTTTCTAGGATGAGTTTGCGTACTTAATTGTCTGACCTCTTTTTAGTACCTACACTAATTTTCAAGGGCTACCATAATAAAATACCACAAACTGGATGACCTAAACAACAGAAGCTTATTTTTTCACAGTTCTGGAGGCTAGGAGTCTAAAATTAAGATGTTGGTAGGTTGTCTTTTAAGACCTCTCTCCGTGCCTTGCAGACGGCTGCCTTCTAGCTCTGTACTCACATAGTCTTTTCTCTGTGTACTAGTACATACAGAAGTACACCAAAGCAATTGCTTCTGTTTCTCAAGTATGGAACTAGAACTTATGTATGTAGACACTAAACTATCTAAAAAAATAAACCATTTTCAATTAATAATTTAAAAATGGAAAGAACCAGCAATTTATAATAACAATACCAAACTTCTATGACACAGTTACTTATTCATAGTTACTTAGAGTCTCTAGAACCATCGTGAAATATATCAAGATCATCTCTGCATGTTTAAGCATATAAATTAAATAAGCAATTAAGTAATCTTCTACTTTGGTTCAATCTCACATCAGATAACTCAGAGTATGCCATAAGCCCCTGGAGAAGAGGCACAGATGTTCAAGCATTTTATTTTATTTTTTTTGGTCATGTAGATCCCAGCACAGTTCAATGAGACTAATATTTCTGGCTACAAAAGATTCCTTCATTTGTCATTGCAGGGGTGATTGGGAAACTTTAGTATTATTTTAATAATATTTTTATTAGTTTTTAACATTATTTTCACAAAATAATACAAACTTCACTTCAAAACATTGTTGTTTTTTTGTTCAACTGTAATGTGCATCAAAGGAGAAATGGTTCAACAATGAATACTGTCACTAAGTATAAGGTAGCTTTTCAGGATTAGGATGGAAGGCTGACTGAGAAAGATACAATATTGCAAAACAATTCAATATAGTTCTATTAATGAAAATATTTCCACTTGTTACAGTATCTCATTGAGAAGGCTAAGTAAACACTATAGGACAAAATCAGAAAACTTTCTGAAGAAGATCCACCAAACGCTTAGTAAAGTACAAAGGGGTCCAAAGGATAGTATAGAAAGGGTGAAAGTTGGCATTTTATTTCAAATCTGTATCATTTAAAATGAATAATGTAGAAATACATTAATGTGTAATTAAAAGTTTAAAATATCCCTTGAATCGTGCAATTATTCTCTTCTCCCCCTGCTACTCCTCAGTAATTTAATGTCATCATCATCTCTTTTTCTATTGCAAATGTTTTCCACAAGGCTGCCCTGCCTCCGTGCTTTCTCCTTTCTGAGAGCCTCTGGAGGCCTTTGCTCATTTTTTTTCCCTTCTTGCCGGTTGCTTTACCAGGCCTCCCACCCCAGCAAGGAAACCATTTGCTTTGGAATATTAAACTGATGCTCTCTTGCATGATCCTAATTCAAATGTGTTCTCTCATACTTCTTCCACCCACAGCACAAAACCCATCCCTTTATTCTACTTTTGTGGTACTTAGTACATGTCTTCAGTGCAGAATTTATTCAAGTTCATTCATTTATCTTTTTCTATCAAGCTAAAACATGAGCTTTTCAGGGAGAGTGAGTCATGATTTATTCATCTTTTGATGCCTAGCACTTAAATGATTTAGTCATTATAGGTATTTGCTGGCTGGCTGGAAGGACGGGTGGATGGATGAATGAATGAAAGATTGATAGCCAGCTCTTGCTTAATAAGTGACTACATTGAGGTTGGGGCACATTGTGAGAAATGAGATCGAACTCTCTTGATCCTTATCTGTAAATAAGTTATATTATATAATACAAACTATAAAATTCAAGCAAATAGCTTATGTAGGTTTAGAAGACTGATCTAATATCACTGAATGCAAGACATTATGACAAGAACTAGAAATCCAGGGTTTTGGCTGCTTGCTTAGGAGGCCGTTCTTACTTATGTGCTTGTTAGTTTTTTAATGGACAGACTGTAAGGTAATACCTTGGTTTGCCAGCATAATTCATTCCGTAAACAAAGTACTCATATTACAAGACATCACTCGTTTACCATGTTAAAATGTACTAGAAATGTTTGCTCCTTTTATGGAACACTCGCAATCCAAGTCACTTGCAATCCAAGATTTTACTGTATATTGTAACTGAAGAGAGTAAAAGTATTTAGACATTTCAGATGCTATATGAAGTATCTCAAATTTGGAGAGGATTATATATTTTGCCAAATTATAGCATTTTAAATTTTGAAAGCGCTCAGTATATTGTCTAGTCCACTTCTCACATATTGAAGCATAAAGGCAGAATGGCACAATGGCTAAGCACATTCACCCTGATTCAATTTGCAGCTCTGCATTAAACATCTGAAAGACACTGGACAAGTTACTTTACTTTGCCATGTCTCAGTTCTTTTTTTTTTTTTAAATTTATAGAATTATGCTATTAATAGAAACTGCCTTATTGGGCCATTGTGAGGATTATGATAAATGAGGTTGTGTCACATGAGTATTTACAATTTTTTTTACTTATGAGCAAACTAATGTTTTAAAACGTTGAGTGAATTATTCAAAATAATACAGTAAGTTAGTGTCTTATATAGGAGCATGCAAGTCATTTCCTGAGTTTTTGTCCTTGAGTTTTGGTATGTTAGTATAGATACTTGTGACTTTCTCCCTGTCTCTTAGGTATGCATTTATAAAATTTCTATTTTCAACTAAGAAACCATAAGTGCTATTACAAAGTAATTTTACTGATAATATATAATTGGATTTCCAAAATCTGACTTCTTATTAGCAGTTTGTTTTCAGTCCTATTTTATAGATGTAAGAATCAAAAACTATGAGCAATCAAATCACTAAAGTCAGAAGTAAAGTACTTTAGAATTATTTCTTCAAGCAGAGCCCATATTAAGATAATTGTTGTTTTATGAATCTTATTTATGAGAATGTTTTAATAACAATGCTTCTTCCCTTTGTATCTTGAATATATTACTGATAACTGAAACACACATGCGCATACACTCACACACAGAGCATTTCAAGATCTTTGATATTATTGAGTCCAAAATTTGAAATTTGATGCACCGAATTCCTATGCCATGAAAATTATTGTAAATACAGTAGAACAAAGATGCCAGCTTGAAGAGCACTGGGACGTTTAATAAGCCTACCTAGAATTCAACCAAGTTGCATGAGAATCTCCTAAAGTCAATTTAAAACAAATCATATGAAATAAATCAATACCCCCAAATTATCCATGCCAAGTTTAAAATTCCCAAATATACTCTTTTCTTATTTTTTTCAAAGGACACTAATTTGGATAAGTTGGATTAGCAAGTAAGTTAAAATAATATATTCATTAGGATTGTGATATTTCTGAGTTTCCATCAGCTTTAATTCTTTCAGAGGAACAGTCATAACTTGTTTTTAAAATTCTACATATGAAATAACATTTGAATATTGTTAGTTATGGTATGGTCAAAAGGCATACAATTTAGAGTAGGTCTTTGTGAGTGTACCTAAGAGAGATGATGCATTGCTCACTTTCCTTTCAGAGCTTCAAGTCTTCACCGTACAATGTTTTAAAAATACAGAAATTACTTGGAATTGAAAGACATGGGCTTAAACACACACCCTGCCATGTAATAGTTATGTGAATTTAAACACCTCTCAGTCTATTTCCCTCATCTATATTATGGGAAACATTATATAGACCTATATACCCTGAAGCTTTGCTATGGTAGTCAAGAAATAAGTGCTTTGAGAAACTGGGTGTAGTATTAGCTATTGGTGTTATCATCTCTTCATCCAATATTATTCTCGGCATTACTGAGTTAGATAAGAAATATACAGTCTCTTAGATATACCTAGTTTTTAAGTATAACCTGAGTGATCACAATTAAGTGAGGACACCTTTATAGTATTCTCCCCCAGCTCTGACTGTGGTCTAAGGGTCTCCCATAGGTGGTGTCATCTCCTTTGTCCAGGAACAAGTCTGAACATATTTTTCCATGTTATTTACTCTTCATGGTGCCCCATCATTGTCTATATTGTGAAACCCTCTTTGTAAATGCCAATGGGGTTATTTACTCTCATACCTTAAAGCCAACAATCCTTGAGATATCCAAACATTACTGAGCTTGGCACAACAATTTGAAGAATGCTCTGATAGTTTGTCACCATGGTCTCAAATCACCATGGACATTATTCAGAATCTCAAAAGATAGCTCATAAAATTGTACCTCCTTCCAGAAGCTGAAGTTTTATGGGGTTCCAGATCAGTCAAAGAGGGTAGACAGAGACAGGTACCACGCCATATTAGGGTTCTCTTCCTTTTCTTGCATTCCCAGTTATCCCCACCTAAAATGCACACACAGACACATGTCAGAAGCAAGTTCTAAGATGAAGATTTGTATGCAATAGATAGCTTAAGCAAGAGCTCCAAGTAGAAAATTATGAGTGTAAGGAAATCAAGAGAAGAATGGGAAGAAGCCAGGCAAAGGTATGATTTCAGTTAAAGTCTCTTTATGTTCCACGGAGGAGCTCTAGGGAATAAACTGAACCGCAGTGCTTATCCCAGGTAAAAACAAAGGAGGAGGGTTTTCATGCTCCTGCAACAATCAGTCATTAGCTAAGAGTTGCTTCGGCAATGTCCAAGGAATCTCTGAGTACATCAGCAAAATTGCTCCAGTGGTTGCAGGGTGCTCCCCAGGTGTATGATGTTAAAAGGAAAAACACACAGAGGGCCGGCCAAGTGGTGCATTGGTTAAGCACTTGTTTTGGGATGCCAGCGGCCCCGGTTTGGATCCCACATGAGGACCAGTGACACTGCCCTCTACAGCTAACAACAGCTCCACCGGGAGCTGGGCTGTGCGAGCCCCGGTGATGGCGTGGGCTGCAGCCCCTGCTGCAGTGGGCTGCCATAGGCTACAGTGAGTGGCCCGCAGCCAGCGTGAGCGGCTGGCAGCCAAGCATGAGCTGCCCCGATGAGCGACATCCAGAGGCCAGCGACCGATCTGCCTCATCCGGGAAGAGCGCAATGACGATACCAACAGCGAAGCAACATCCTCCGCAACTAAACTGAAGAACAAGAAGATGGCAACTTGTCTGTTCCCCTTCCCCGATTCCCCAACGCTGTTCCCCTCCACCAATTCCCCAATAAAATCTTAAAAAAAAAAAAAGGAAAAACACACAGAAACTAGGTAATAGGGCACTTTCAGTGTTTATTGCATCCTTCTGTAGGCCAAGAAAGTTTATTCTCGGGCTGGCTGAGTGGCAGTTCAGGTCCCACATATGAAGGCCAGTGACACTGCCCTCAAAAAAAAAAAGTATTACTGAAAGTTTATTCTCATGTATACAAACTCATTTATACACATGCTTGGGAAACAGAGTGATTCCTAACCCCAACTGCATTGAAATCACAGCTTTGTTTCTGCTAAACACCGTGGTAAATAAGATGCAAGCAACCTAAGTATGCTTTGATTCATGGGAGGTATCTACAGACATTACACTACTGGGTTTTTGAATTGTTGCTGTTGGCTAATAAAAGTTTCCTGGAATAGACTGGTACCCATGTTATTCTAGAAAATATGGTGCTGTTAGGCATCCATCTCCTTTTCCTAATGTAACTCTCCTTCCATATTTGCTTTATATAAGATAAATGTCCCTAGTAGTATACTCAAAATAGATTTCTACTTATCGCACTCCAGAGCAATTATTTTGTGGATGCATTTGATGCTTCACCATTTATTTTCAGGGAAAATAAGTGATGGTATCTCAGAACATTTAATGTTCAACAATCTGGCATTTTCTTTAATTTCTGGAGACTATTGAGGCATTAGTAAACTACTGAATGGCTAATAGATAACACGTTGACCTTGAATGGTCGTATTTTCAGTCACTTAAGAGTTGTTCCAGATGCTGATATTAGGTTAAATAAATGTTTATAGCTAACTCTTAAACATAGACCTTTAATAGAATGAGAAAGGTTTTGATCTAAGTTATATAGTTCTGCTTGATTGGTTAAAGTCATTCTTTTATATATTAAACACTGATTAGTACCTCAAATTGGTAATGAATGATCATTTTACTTATGTACTGTAGATAAGGTGCCACTAAAAATAAAATATGCTTTCTTTTTTGTCCATTTTAAACCTTTTTTAAATGAGGGATAGAAACTGTATTTAGTGCAGAATATAGAGAATCCTTCAGGACTCAGTGGCTCCATGCCTACTCCATTGCTATGCAACACAAGATTCAATAAGCGACAGCTAACCATGTTAGACGGTATTCTGAAGGTGGTCAGAGTCTAGGAATATTGGAGTGGAAGAGACCAACGCTGGAGGGGACATCACTGTTTTTATCAGAAAGGCACTATACTTTCAACGCATTAGGGAATGTGACTGACTGACAGAAGTCATGAGACACTAGTAATAGGGAACTACATGGGCAATAAAAAAACAAATTGGCATTTAATAGATTGTCCTTAAAAAATCTCTAGAATATCTACTTTCAAATAATCAGTTAGGAGCTGTTGGGAGAATGAACCCAAATCATCGAAGACAAGAAATATAAAAGCGATCCTCAAATATGATCGTAGCACACAAGATACTACTGAAGAGTGACAGAGAAGAAAGAACTTTAGACAAACCTTTGGGAAACCAAATATTATGATATAGATAGAAAAGGAGGAGCCAGCATATACAGAGGAAGTGGAGTCTGTACCTGGAAAGATAAGTGTTGTGATAGTGGAAGCCCATAGTAAAAAGTGTTACATGGAAGATGCAGTCAACTATCTGGTGAAGCCTAATTTTCTTACTGCTTATGGGCAAATGCTGAACAACATTAGTTGCCACAGCTTTTTTTTTTTTTTTTCATCAATAGGATCTAAGTTGCAGGTGATTTGTTGTGCCTCTACAAATGATGTTCTCTTTATTCTTCTCCTTGCCCATTTCCCCTCTTCTCTGGTAATAAGATATGGTCAGTGTTTATAAATGAGAAGATACTGAAATTGGGAGTAACTTCTAATGTTATATTGAGGGAAATGATGCCATATCACTGTTTCTTAACTATTTAAGAACAATGAGATTTCCCATTTGAACACAATATAATAAAAATGATGCAATAAAAAAATTACTAGATTGTCACTATGTATCAGGAACTACTTTTGACAATGGGATACAGAGGTGAAGAAGATATCTTTAATATATTTTGAATGTGAAGAGATTATGGAGAACTGGATGAGATAAATGAGAAAAATAGAATCCTTGTCATGTACCTAGCTTTCATAATTATTTTTTTCCCCAGAATTCCCAAAGGACTCAGCTACAAACTAAGGATTTTGATCATGGAACTCAGGGGTAGATCAAAACTAAGACAAATATTTTGAGAAAAATATGCCCCTGAAAGAGAGAATTGAAGTATTAAAAGCTACCTTGATTATCCTCTCTAGTTGTAGCTGAGAATGTCTTAGAACTGCCAGGTAGAGTGGAAAATTATTTAAAAAGTTCATACAGTGGAGCTCTATAAACATAACAATAAAGGAGACCACAAGGCATTAGCATCATGATGGAGCATGATTCAAAGCAGTGATTCTGGTCCCACATTTTGGTGGCTTGTGGGAATAGTCATTTCTTTTCAAATATAGTTGTGGGGATAATAGTAGTAGTAGCTTGGGAGGCAATTTTTTTCCCCTGAAGCTTAGCTTTTCCTTCTGTGTATTTTATGCTCATAAATTTGCTCCTATGGGTTTTTATACTCCCAAGTTTTGATAATATGACATCCTGAGAATCAGAAATCAACACTTTTATTTGATTATTTCAGAAAAAAAAATAGTATTATTTCAGGTAAAATATATTTTATGTGTATATGACAAGATTACAATAATACAAAATGAAAGAGAAATTTTATGAACTTCTCTCTGTATTGTTTACTTCTTTCTTATTGGAGGCCAAGTTTATAAGGCTCGGAAAGACAGCATCTGTACACACTATACATTGTTTCTTTCAAGGTGTAATATTATCTCTAGTTTATTTGCCCTTGTGGTTCATAATCAAATTTTTATATCTCATAAACTATATGTAGGACTAAATGTATATCACTTCACTATCTTTTACTTTAAATTTATTTGATTAAAATGCAACAAAATTTATGTATCAAATCTTTAAAGATGCATGACAAACTTTACCAAAGGCAAGTAGGGAAAGCAGTTCACTTTGTGTGTATATACGTGTAATGATTTTTTTCAAATTAAAAATAAAAAGTGAAACATAATCTCTTTGCCTAAATATCTCAGCTTAGTATAGCTTAGTATAGTCAAGTATTATCTAAGTGTGCCACTTGTGGGATCAAACACTTTCAGACAGCAGTTTGGAGATGCAGGATACAGTTTTTGTTTTCTGATCTGGCAGCCAACCCAACTGCCCTTGTAAATCCAATTGTGTTCCCTAAGATATTTATTTGAGTTTATGAGCATGAAAGTTAGATATTTAAGAGAGGATAGTTTTTAATAATCAGCAAAGACATGGAGAAATGAAAGTGATTCTTGTTAGTGTATGTCTTTTGTATGTCTACTGGACTTAATCTACTATATTCCTGCAAATTTACTTCTCCACCAACACTGGTTTTCTTACTGGTCTTTGATCACAGCAAGGTGGCCCCCATCTCACAACATCTGCAAATATTTTCCCAAGCTCTTGGAATCCTTTTCCTCCAGATATCTTCATGGCTTGCTCACTCATTTCACATATATCTGTACATGTATCACCTTCATCTCTGAAACCTCCCCATTTTATTTTGCTATCTTTAAGTGCTCCTCCTTCTTTTCTCTCTCCCTCCCCCTCCCTCCTTGCCTTCCTTCCTTCCTTCCTTCCTTCCTTCCTTCCTTCCTTCCTTCCTTCCTTCCTTCTTTCCTTCCTTCCTTCCTTCTTCCTTCCTTCCTTCCTTTCCCTCTCTTTCTCTCTTTCTTTTTTTCCCTAATATGAAATGGTTATATTTTCACTTAACCACTGCCTAATAAATTTTCTGTGCAACATCTATTTCTGGTCCCTTAGTAATATCTGAGGTATAGTCCATTGCTAAGTCCAGTTTAAAATTTCAGTATTGGCTTGTTAAAACGTGAGAAGATGGCGGAGTAGTAGGTAAGCACTATGCTTGCCTCCTCCTGTGACAGCATTAAAATTAAAATGAATTATAGAACAATCAAACTGGAGAACCATCTGAAGACTAGCTAAACTAAGGATATAAAGAAACCATCTTGGTATTGGTAGGAGGGGTAGAGACACAAAACAGACTGGCCCCACCCCCACATGCGATGGTCAAGAATTAGGAGGGATATCTCAGCTGCAGAGGTTCCCCCTGAAGAAAAAGGGGACACAGACCCACACTGGGCTCCCCAGCCTGGAGCATCAGTGCCAGGAAGAGGAGCCTCCAAAACATCTGGTGTGAAAAACCAGCGGGGATTCTGTCCATCCAGGTAAGATCGAAGGCTGTGGGAAACCCAGGCATACTCTTAAAGGGTCCATGCACAGACTCTCATCCCCAGGCACTCACCCCGGACTCCTGCAGAGGGAATGCAGCATGGGAAGTTCCAGAGATGTACAAGGAGAGAATGAGTTGTATTCAGGGCAAAGCCTGTAGGGAAAGCTGTCATTATCCCTGGGCTGAGCCCTGTTCCTGTGTAGCTGGTGAGTGGATGCAAGCTTTTCTCTGTTGAGCCCTCCCCACACATGGCCAAAGTTGAATTTTCATTGGCCTGGTGAGCTCTGCGCATACCATCCTTGGACTCCATCTCACTAACCTTGTGCAATGCCAAAGGCTTTTTTGCCACTTGCAAGCAGCCACTGTTAGCCCATTTTGCAATCTTTCTTAGACTACTTTTGGAGTATATCGGGCTCGAGGTAGGTGGCAGCTGGCCTCCGTGTGCTCTGAGCCTTTGCTGAGTGGCCTTAGGTTCAGAACTGGTATCAAATCTGAATCTGCATTAACCCCTTGAACACCAGTCACCCCACACTGGTGATTACCTGAGACTCTGCCCTACCTAACTCTCATACCACCCGAGGCTCGTTGAGCAACTGAGTTGTATGGATAGCCGGCAGGTGGTAGCAGGCCACAGGGGCCCTGGGCCTTTTGTTGAGCTGCCCCTGGTCAAGTACTAGTAATTGTCAGCATCGGTTTGCAGTGTGGCCCCTACCATGCACCTCTAGGTCCAGCACAGACAGTGACCAACAACAGTTCACTTTGTGGCTCCTATAAGGTAGCCCCAGACCAGTCACAGGCAGTTGCTAACCTTGACCTGCACAGGAGCTGCTCCCAATAGGCCTCAGAACCAGCACACCCAGTGGCCAGCTTCAAACCACAACAGAACAACATCCAATTAGCCCCCAAAACAGTACACCTTGTACAAGCGGTACATCCCACAAGTGCTCACATTAGGAACTGGAGCCCGCTGGGGTGAATCCTGCTCCATGGTGTCAGCCTTCACACAGCAGCTCATATACTGTGGTCATGGCCAATCCTCATATACAGTAAGCCTGAGGGCCAATCCCACCTACTGATATGCCAATAGCAATCAAGGCTCAGCTACACAGGAGAACACACACAGCCCATACAAGGGACACTCCTGGAGGTTCCAGCTCAGGTAATCAAGGAGACTGTGCCACTGGGCCCCACAAAACACTACATAACATCACTGGGCCAAGACTGGGAGATACAGCAGATCTACCTAACACATAGAAACAAACACAGGGAGGCAGCCAAAATGAGGAAATAAAAAGACATGTCCTGAATGGAAAAACAGGAGAACACTCTAGAAAAGGACCTAATGAAATGGAGGCAAGAAATCTACCAGATACAGAGTTCAAAACAATGGTTATAAGGCTGCTTAAGAAACTCAGTGAGAACTTCAACAAAGAGATAATAAGCATAAAAAGCGACATGGAAACTATAAAAAAAAAAAAAGCCAGAAATGGAGATTACAATAACTGACGTGAAGAATACACTACAAGGAATCAACAGATTAGATGAAGCAGATGATCGAATCAGTGATTTAGAAGTAAGGTAGCAGAAAACACCCAATAGAAGCAGCAAGACAAACAAACAAAGAATAAATAAACAAACAAATAAATAATGAGGATAGTTTAAGGGACATCCAGTACAAACAGAAAATACAGACTTTAAAACAGAGCTATAATAAGAGACAATGATGGACATTTGATCATGATAAAGGGGATCAATCCCAAAAGAGGATATAACCCTTGTAAACCTGTATGCATCCAAGGCAGGAGCACCTAAATACATAAAGTAAATATTAACTGACATAAAGGGAGAGATTAACACTACTACAGTCAAAGCAGGGGATTTAACACCCCATTGACTTCAATGGATAGATCTTCCAGACAGAAAAACAACAAGAAAACAGTGCCCTTAAATAGCACACTAGACCAAATGGATTTAACTGTTATTTTTAGAGCATTTCACCCCCAAACAGCAGACGATACATTCTTTTCAAGTGCACATGGAACATTTCCCAAGATGGAGCACATGTTAGTGTATAAAACAAGCCTAAAGAAATTTGAGATTATAATCAGACCAAGCATCTTCTCTGACCACAATGGTTATAAAACTAGAAATGAATTTCAAGAAAAGAAACTGAAACACACAAAAGCACATGTAGGCTAAATAACATGCTACTAAACAATGAATGGGTAAGAATGAGATCAAGGAAGAAATCAAAAGATACTTTTGAAACGAAGACAAAACACAACAACCCCAAATCTATGGGAAACAGTAAAAGCAGTCCTAAGAGGGAAATTGATAGCAATATAGGCCTACCTCAAGAAACAAAAAGTACTTCAATAAACATTCTAACCCTACACAGAGGAACTACAAAAAAGAACAGGAAAAAGGTGCACAGTTAGTAGAAGGAAGAAAATAATAAAGATCAGAGAGGAAATAAACAAAATGAAGTCTGAAAAAAAAAATACAAAAGGTCTATGAAACCAAGACAATTTTTTAAAAAGATAAGCAAACTTAATAAACCTTTAACCAGACTCATCAGGAAAAAAAGAGAGTGCATCCAAAAAATACAACTTCTCTCAAATGCATTTGCAGAGTTTTTGGAATATGCCTATATGCTTTTTCTTCATAGATAATGAGTGTATATAGTTATATTCATACATTTCCTAATATTGAACCATTCTTTTGTTTCTGGTATGGACTCCACCTGCTGCTAGATCTAGATATGATTGCTAATGTCTCATTTAGGATTTGCTTCAGTGTTTCCAGATATTGTACGTTCTTTGTTTTGTTTTGGGTTGGGTTTTTTTGGAGGGGAGGAACTTATGGGTTTTTAAATCAATTTCATCTGGTTTTAAGTATTTGTAAGATTTCCTTCTCTGTACTCTGAAATAGTTAAAGTGGAAATAGGCTCTTTCAAGGAATCATGAAATTTCACTTCTGAAGTCATCTGGGTCTGGTGCTCTTTTGTATGATAAACTTTGATATTTTCTATTTCTTCTATATTAATTTGCATATGTTGTTTATCTCTTCAGGGATCACTTTTACCTTGTGTTTTTAATAACAGTCATTCTAACAGGTGTGCAGTGATATCTCATTGTGGTTTTTATTTGTATTTCCCTAATGAGTAATGATTTAGAGCATCTTTTCATGTACTGTTGGGTCTATTTGTATGTCTTCTTAGGAAACATATCTATTCAGATCTTCTATTCATTTTAATTTGATAGTTTATTTTTGATGAGTAGCATGAGTTCTCCAAGTATTTTACAGATTAGCCCCTTATCAGACATAGTATTTGCAAATATTACTCCCATTCAGTAGGCTGCCTTTTCATTTTGTTGATGACCTTTGCTGTGCAGAAGCTTTTTAATTTGATGTAGTCACACTTACTTATTTTTGCTTTTGTGTTTGCTGTAAGATTAAAAAAAACCCATAAAGACCTGTATCAATGAGCTTACCATCTATGATTTCTCCTAGGAATTTTATGATTTTGGATCTTATTTTTAAGTCTTTAATTCATCTTGAGTTAATTTTTAGGTATGGTGTAAGATAGTGATTCAGTTTCATTCTTTTGCATGTGTTAAGTATAGATACGAAATGTAATCAAAAACTACGGTGAATGTTTAAATAAAATTTAAAAAATTACAGTAAAAGACACATTGCCATTAATCCCCTTCAAAATACTCCCCCTTGCTTCGAACACACTTATCCCATTATTCATGCCACTCTCTGAAGCAGTTCTGGAAGTCTTCTTTTGTGAGTGTCTTTAGTTGCACTGTGATGGCTGCCTCGATATCCTGAATCATTTTTGACTTTGGGGAAAAACCATAAGTCACATGGTAGTGCCAGACCTGGTGAATAAGGTGGATGAAGACACACTGTAATGTTTTTATTTATCAGAAATTGCTGTACCAGAGTGATGTGTGACACGAAGCATTGCCATAATGGAGGATGAAATCGTTTGCCCATTTCACGTTAATACATTGTTCATGGTCCATTATTTACACCAAAATTTAAACCACACCTTCTCTCAACCATAACTCATAACTGAATGACTGCACCAAACAAGGTGAAACTTGTCACACACTGTTACTAAGGTTTGATGTGCCACTTCCTGTTTTAAAGATCCCTGCCTTTCCAATGGATGGCACTTGGCAGCAGCATTTACCGTATTTTGTGATCACACCTTATACTTCCATTCATGAATCAGTTTTCTTTGGACTCATTTTGCTGTAGAATCTATGGAGATAATTGTCACTATTTCTAAGGACTTCCTGGTAAAGGGAAAGAGCTACATATTAAAATGACTTTGATATAAGGAATGAAAAAGTACTATAACACAGAAAGAAAGCAGGTTGTATAAATAGGAAACACAAAGAAACTGAGTACAACTGAGAGGACTGGGGAATTTTCTCATAAATTATAGGGTTTAAATTAAATCTTAACTGTAAGAAAGGTTTGAAAAGCCAGAAAAAGAAATATAAAAATTTCTGGGTAATAACACTAAATTAAACAAATCCATGCAGCTCAGATATTCAAAAATGTTATAGAGATTGGTTAAAAAAAAGAAAAAGAAAGCAAGCACATTGTTTGGAGTTGTCTGCATGGGATCTGAGAAATAAAGTTGTAATAATAGGCTGTAGCAAATGAAAAAAACACTTTAAGTGCCATTTGGTGAAGAGACAAGAAAAAAAAGTGAACAAGGGTAGGGAAATGGTAAAGAAATTATTACAGAAAGCTCTTCAGAAAGGAATGTCTAAGAGAGATTGGAGATGAGACACTGGAGCAGAGACCAATTATTAAAGTTACTATAGTTGTCAAGGCCAGAATGCTTATGGCCTAGACTTAGAAAGCGGAAGCTGAAAAAGCATTGAACAAAAGATACTTTGCAGGGAACACCAGTAACATTTTGTAGATGATTAAATTTCTGTGGCTAGATAAGGCGAGGTTAATGCTCATTGTGAGATTTTTAAATTATTCAGAACTTTGCATATAAATAAAAATTTTCACACATACTATTATAGTCCTTTATCTAGTTTTGATATAGATTAAACAGATGCCTTTTGATTTTTTGTCATGCTCTGGAATAACTGAAATATTGAAGAAATTATTATTTTTTAATAGCCTGGTAGAATTCATTTACAGAACCATTTGAGATTGGTGTTCGTTTAGGAAGGTGAAAATTAATTTTCCACTACTCTTTGCAAAATTTTTGTTTCTGTTTACCAAGAAAAATTATAAATTCCATCAAAAACTTCGTTTACTTGCTGAAAATTGTGAATACTATTCTATTTTATTGTATAATGTTTATACTTAAGATTATTGTATGAGATATAGCTTTATATTTCTCTAGGTTTTTAAAGAATGAGCTTTTGTGTAGAGTTTTTTAAAAAAAATTAATAAAAAACAAGGCTGTAGTAGTTGTTGCTGACTTCTTATTGTTATAAGAGAATAAGGCTTGTAAAATTCTTTTTTGTTTTGTTTTGTTTTCAGGTTTCATCTTTTTAATTCGCTCCATGAAGAACATCCTAAATGCTACAAGACACAACAGAATATTTTTACTTCCAGTATTTAAAAAAATGGACCTTCACAAATATTTTTAAGAAACTTCTATATAATCAGTGTGGTGATCCTCAGTAAAAAAAATCTCTAAATTATCACGTTGGTTTCTTGTAGTTACATTTGGAAATTGCTTCCTAACCATGATAAACATTTTATATGGGTTTTTAATGCCCCTAGATACATATAATTACTGAAAATAAAAATCAATCTGGCCATTTTTTGCCAGAACCAATCCTGAGAGCCCAAACTAAAAAACTGGTCAAAAGAAATACCTAAACTCTATAAATGTTCCAGAATTTGTCTTTAAATGGGAGAAAACTTTTAAAAACATACGAAGCTTTCTAAAAGGTTTTTTAACAAGCTACCTTGGGAGCTCAATTCAAAAATAGAAGTCAATATACTAAAACAGATGTTTCAGTGCAGCTCCAAAAATCTTTACAAATATACCATTTAGAAGGATGATCCTGGATCAGAAGTTTTATTCCTTGTGTATCTACATTAGGTGTGCATGCCTCATCTCAGTTGTCATAATTGTCTGTAATTTCCTCCTGAGTAGCAGTCATAACCACCCTGGCTTCTGCCACCATAGTCTCTGGACCTTCGATATCCATATCCATATCCTCCAGGATGATTGTCATACTTGCCACTACCATAGCCCTGGTCCCCTCCACCTCTAGAGTAACTCTGGCCACGGCCATGGGCCCCAAAAGCACCTCCTCTGGTTCCCCCGGGCCGATTTGCCTGCGTGGTCCACACGGATCTGGAGGCCATTCAGACTCTCCATTCATGGCTCTCATGGCATCTGAAGCATGTTCTGGATTAGTGAAGGTGATGAAGCCAAAACTCCGGGATCGCTGAGTCTCCCGGTCCTTGACAAAGACCACCTCGGAAATAGGGCCGAAGCTGCTGAAGTGATCTTCCAGAGCCTGTTCATCAGAGTTCAAGTTGAGCCCACCAACGAAAAGCTTCCCTTCTTCAGAAGACATGGCAGTAAATTGGAGTCCTGGAAATTAAGTAAAAGGACCAAAGGCACAGCTACCACCAAGGAGCAGAGAAACTGACTAACTTATTTTTTAATTTATTTTTTCTTTACATGCATTTTTGTGAGTATTTTATTAAATTAAAATAAAAGATGCATTCTGTTTTAAGATTATAGATTCTTATTTAATCTATTATGGTCATTCCATATATTCAAAATCTTTATTTTAAATTCTCTTTTTCTTTTTTGGTGTTTTTGTTTGTTTGTTTGTTATTTATTTATTTATTTATTTATTTATTTAGATTCTTTTATTGTGAAATAAACATTTTAAAAAATTAGATTCAGGTGTACAACACATTGCAATAGTTATACTTTTTACCCCTCAAAGTGACAACCCCTCTCCCCCAGTTTGCCACCCCACTCGCCCCCATATCATACATATCTATTACAATTCCTTTGACTCCCTTCCATAGTATACTCCACATCCCGTGACTATCTATATATTGAATTACAGTTGGCATAAAATATTATACAACATCAGCTTCAGGTGTACAGTGCAGTGATCAAGCCTCTACTCCATCCATGAAGTGGTCTCCCTAAAAGACATGTGACCATCTGACACACCACAAAATTTTTACAACATTATATTCCCCGAACTGTGTTTCATATCCCTGTGGCAATATTGTAGTTGCCTATTTATGCTGCCTAATCCCTTCCCCTTCTCCCTCATCCCACCCCCATCTCAACTAGCAACCATCAGTTTTTCCTCTATATCTATGAAACTGTTTCTGTTTACTTTGCTCGTTTATTCAGTTTTTCAGATTCCACATATAAGTGAGATCATATGGTATTTGTCTTTCTCTGACTGACTTATTTCACTTAACATAATAGTCTCTTCACAACATTATCAATTACATTCCCAGAACTGCCCCCATATCCCTGCGGCAACATTGTAGTCACCCACCTACACTGTCCGAAACCTTCCTCTTCTCCCTCATCCCCATCCCCTCCCAGCCAGCAACCATCAGTTTTTCCTTTATATCTGCTTAATAAGATTTCAATCTTCTTCAATTTACTGAGACTTGTTTTGTAGCCTAACATGTGGTCTATCTTGAAAAATGTCCCATGTGCACTTGAGGAGAATGTATATTCTGTTGTTTCAGGGTGAAATGTTCTAAAAATATCGATGAAGTCCAGCTGGTCTAAAGTGTCATTTAAGGCCATTCTTTCCATGTTGATTTTCTGTCTAGAGGATCTGTCCATTGGTGACAATGGGGTGTTGAAGTCCTCTACTACGATAGTGTTACTGTTCATCTCTGTCTTTATGTCAAAATCTGTTATATGTAATTAGGAGCTCCTATGTTGGTTGCATAGATGTTTATTAGGGTTATAGTGCCCTTCTTTGCCTTTTAGTGTAGTCTTCATTTTAAAGTCTATCTTGTCCAAAATAAGTACTGCTGCTCCAGCTTTTTTTTCTCATTTCCATTTGCATGAAATATCTTATTCCATCTGTAAACAGCATATATATGGGTCCTGTTTTCTTATACACTCAGCCACTCTCTGTCTTTTGATTGGAGCATTTAACCCATTCACATTTAAAATGATTATTGATAGGTGCATATGGAGCATTTAACCCATTCACATTTAAAATGATTATTGATAGGTGCATATGTATTTGTATTTTGTTATTTGTATTCCTTGTCTTTCTAGGTTAGCTTGCTTATCCCTTTGTTTTGTTTAAAAAAGCCCTTTTAACATTTCTTACAATGCTGGCTTGGTGGTAATGAATTCCTTAAGCTTATTCTTTTCTGTGAAGTTCTTTATTTCTCCTTCAATATTAAGTAATAGCCATGTTGGATAGAGCAATCCTGGTTGTAGACTTTTATTTTGTGTCACTTTGAATATCTCCTGCCACTCCCTTCTGGCCTGCAGAGATTCTGTAAACAAGTCAGCTGTTAGTTTAATAGGAGTTCCTTTGTATGTAACCTGCTGTCTTTCTCTTGCTGCTTTTAGGATTCTGTCTCTGTCTTTAACCTTTGCCATTTTAACTATGATGTGTCTTGGTGTGGACCTGTTTGGGTTCAGCTTGTTTGGAACCCTCTGCACTTCGTGGGCATGTATGTCGATTTCCTTTACCAGGGTAGGGAAGTTTTCAGTCATTATTTTTTCAAATACATTCTCGACCCCTTGCTTCTTCTCTTCTCCTTCTGGTATTTCTATGATGCGATATATTATTGCACTTCATCTTGTCCCATAGGGTTCTTAAACTATTTTCATTGTTTTTTTATTCTTTGGTCTTTTTGTTGTCTCAACTGGGTAATTTCTGCTATTTTGTCTTCTAAATTGCTTATCTGATTCTCTGCTTCATCTATTCCACTGGTGATTCCTTCGAGTGTGTCCTTCATTTCAGTTATTGTATTCTTTAGTTCTAACTGGTTGTTTTTTATGACCTCTCTGTCCTTCCTTATGTCCTCACTAAGTTTGTTAAACATTCTTATCATCAGTGTTCTAAACTCTGTCTCTGAAAGGTTGGCTCCCGTTGTTTCATTTAGTTCCATTTCTAGAGGTTTCTTCTGATCTTTTACTTGTGACATGTTTCTTTGTTTCCCCATTCTGGCTGTCGCTCTGGGATTGCTTTGATGTATTAGATAGATCACCAGGAGAGCCCTGGCTGGATCACGCAGGCATACAGCTCACAGCCCAACACTCCCAGGAAAACTCCCAGTCTTAGCCTTCCCAATCAGCTGCTTGCAGATCAGGCCAAGCAGCCCGACAACCAATCACCAGCCTGGCAACTCTGCAAGCGCAGTGTGGAGAGCGGGTACTCGAGGCGGTTTGCACACTCCCGCGTCTCAGTGAGCAGCCTGTTGGAGCCAGATCACTCCCACTAGGTGTTTCCCTGTCAAGGCAGCACAAGCCGTGCGGAGGGTGGGGATCCGAGGCCACATGCGTGCACCTCCACACACATACTCCTGTGCCAATTCCACCAGACCAATGTAGTCCTGGATCTGATCTTCTGTGGGAGGGCCCAACCCCGACAAAATGGCGCCCTCCTATATACCACTCATGTACAAGCTCCATACCCGGGTAACAGTAGTCCCCAAACCTCCAGCTTTTGCACCATAGGTGCTAAGTTCAGTCCGTCCCAGCAGGCTCCCGGGTCCGGCTCACACAGCCACTCCCTCCACCAGGAACCAGGTAAGTGCTCACCGGCGAGCAAGCCCGGGCGCCGGCCCCACTGATTCTCCAGCCGCTCTTAGCCTCACCGAGCTGAGCAAAGAGAGTCCTCACCAATTTACTGCCAGCTATCTTGGAACTTCTCTTCCCGGCAAAGGAGCTCTGGGCTGGTGAGCTTGGGGTGCGGCTGGAGGGTCTCTCCCCCAACCAGACAAGCTTCCCACGGCTGGGGCTTCCCTCGCGGGGCTCGCCCTCTCTTGTCTCCGCCCGTCCTACCAGACCTGATGTGGCTTCCTCTTTAAGTTGTTTGTTTACAGGTGCTGTTCATCTAGTGTTCTGGGGACATCTGGGGTTGAATGTTGTATAAATTATTTGTAATTTTGGTGTGATCCTGGGAGGCAGTTAGCACAGCGTCTGTCTATTCCGCCATTTTACCGGAAGTCTTATTTATTTATTTTTTACAACACCCCTCAAAGTGACAATCCACCACTCCACTCTCCCCCCCATATCATACATATCCATTACAATTCCCATGACTCCATTCCCACACTGTACTCCACATCTCATGATCATATATATATATATATATATATATACTGTATATATATGTATATACATTCAATCACAGTTAACATACAATATTATACAACATCATATTTTAAATCTTCTGAACTGTTTATGGTTTGAAACAGGTAAAATAAAATTTCCTATCATTATTCAGATTTTTGTGCATATGGGTGTGTGTGTGTGTGTGTGTGTGATATTTGATATCCCTCTGATATCAAAGAAAGCAATGTCACTAGTATTTTTGCAACTATTTTCCTGAAAATAAATTATTTAATGAAGATATAACTTTATAGGGCATTAACTAGTAGTCTGGGTGAAAGTTTTCAAAAAAATATCTAAGATAAAATAACAAGAATAAAATATTATAGGTAGTATACTAATTTTACAGATCTTAGAATATTCTTTAATTCAGCTGTTGAATGGAATTCTAAAAGCAGAATTAATATGTGCCACATATCAAATTAATGCTGTCAAAAACTCTCAGGTGAATTATATCAGTTTTAAGGTTGAGATTGGCATTATCCTATCACTCTGTTTTTTAGATTGTTTAGTCATGGAAAAAATTATTACACATCTGCTATTAAGATGACTAGGTTATCCTCTGTAACATGTTAGTTTTGAGCCACTACTTTTCCCCACCCTACACAGATTTTTGACTTGTTCTTTATGATTGATCTATCTACTACTCACCTTTAAGATCTCAGTTCAAGTCCCAACCTTGGTTGGGATCCTCACTGGTGAATCATACCCAACTCAATCATTTACAGCATTCATATACTGTTATATGTTATTCCCCCTATTTAACTTCTCATGTATTCTACATTATTCTGTTCCTAATTATTTCATGTGTGTTCACAGTGTTCTTCCAATTTTCTAAATGGCCTGGGTCATGTTTTATGCATAACACCTAGTACGGATATGGATATTTCATACGAAGTCTGACAATTAAGTTCCAGAACTCATTCTATAAAAAGTGTTACATCCCTCATTGCTAAATATCACTATGGCAGCCTTCGAAGTGCTCCCCTTGGGAAGCTATGCACTAATGTCAATGCCTAGTCTACCCTTCAAAGCAATTTGGGAATTCTTTTTCTGGAATGGCCATCAGACCTATCATCATATTACCTGTGATGTCCTGAATGTCATCAAAATGTATATGTCCTTTATCTTCATGTAAAGAAAGAAGTCATTGGGGGCCAGATCAGGTGAGTGGGGAGGGTGCTCTAATAGTTATTTGTTTTACTGGCTAAAAATTCCCTCACAGACTGCAGTGTGAGCTGGTGCAGTGTCGTGATGCAAGAGCCATGCATTGCTGGTGAAAAGTTCAGGTCATCTAACTTTTCACACAGCCTATTCAGCACTTCCAAATAGTAAACTTGGTTAGCTGTTTGTCCAGTTGGTACAAATTCATAATGAATAATCCCTCTGATATCAAAAAAAGGTTAGCAACATCGTTGCAACAAGTTCACAAACTTGATAGGCAGACTTTGTAAGTACAAAGCAAATACTAGTTGACATATTTGTATATTGTACGGAATAGTGTTTACTGCATTCAATACAGATTCATACATATTGAAAGCAAGTGATAAAACATTCATTAGTGCTTGGCACACATAAGATGCACAGTAATGTTAAACAAATGAATGACTGCTTGTATATTTTAAGAGCCCAAAAGGAATGGATCTATTACAAAACGCAAAAGAACTAACCCCTAGTCCATGATAGCTAGAGGTAGAGATGCTTTGTAGTCCCTGAAACTAGGTGAGCACTTCAGGATATGGACATGCTAGGGCTTGGTCCCATTCTGGGTTCCTCCTTCATGCGAATTCCAACTCAGTATAGGGTGATAATAATTAACTGAAGGAGACATTGTGCTCCATTTTTTATTAAAATTGATAGAGTCTTTGGAACCTTGTCATTAGAACAAAGGTCAAACTCCTTAGTCTAGAATTAAAGGCCATTTTTCTCTAGCTCAAACCTACCCTAGTATTACTCACCATTTTCTCCATACATGTATTTTTTTCTACTGCTGGAAGTCTGCTTTTTACTAAAGTAATCTAAGTTCTTCATTACCCTTATGTTTTTATTTATGCTAGTTTTTCTTACTTGAATTGCCATCGCCTTTCTCTGTACAACTAAATATTGCAGGGTTTTTTTGTTTTGTTTTGTTTTATTTTTTGAGGGCAGTGTCACTGGCCCTCACATGTGAGATCCAAACCAGGGCCGCTGGCGTCCCAAGCCAGCTCTTAACCACCGTGCCACTCGGCTGGCCCTAAATATTGCAGTTTTTGTTGGCCTACCTAATTTTTCCTCCTCCAGAAAGTCTCCACCAATGCATGAAGAATGTATCTAAACAGAGCTCTAGCCAGAACCACAGTAACAAAAACTTGTAGCATAGCCAACGATGTTAGTGAGCCTTTCTGGCTACTATTTTCCACATAATAACAGGATATAATAGTGCCATGTTCAAATAGTTGTTATGAGGTTTAAATTAAATAATATATGTGTTGTAGACAGAATTTGAAAACGAACTCCCAAATTCCTAGCTCTGGTATACACACACCTTCACCCAATTATTCAAACTTTAATCTAGGTTCTGAATTAATTTTGTAGATTTATATAAGGTTACTATTTAGTTGACCTTGAAAGAGATAGATTATGCGTGAGCCTAACCTGACCACCTGAGATTTTTTTTTTTTTTTTTTAAAGCAGAAGAGGAAGTCAGAAACTGGAAGCTGACGAAGGATTCTGTGCAGCATGGCTGCCTTGAAGATGGATGGAACCTTGTGCCAAGGAATGCTGGGGGCCCATGAGTATAACAGCTGAGAGTGGCTCTGAATGATAGCCAGCAAGGAAATTGGGCCTTCAGTCCTCTAATTGCAAGGAACTGAATTTGGCCAACAACATGAATAAACTTGGAGTGAAATTTTCTCCAGGGCCCCCAGGCAAGAACTCAGCCCAGCCAATATTTTGATTTCAGCCTTGTGATATCCGGAACAGAAAGGCAACCCATATGTAAGGACTTCTGACCTGTAAAGCTTCAAACTAATAAATTAACATATTTTAAGTCACTAAATTGTGGTAATTTTTTACACAGCAGTAGAAAACAAGTATATTATGTAAAATTCTTCCCACAGTACCAGACTCATAGTAAGTCCACAATATGAGACACTCCATTTCATTCCTCTGAGGGTGCATATAAATAGATATCCATCTTATTTGATTGGTCCTTTAACATATTTTAACATTATTCATTATTAATCATTTCATGTATTTCTTTAGACTTTTAAACAGATTAATGTAATAGCAAGCACTCTGCACCTTTTGTATCTGCCAGTTACCAATACATATGTTATAACTCGTTGCATCTTTGCAGTCAGCCAACAGCCCTTTATATATCACAGATGGGATATAGAATACTGAGGGATAGGGAGGTTGAATAAATTATGCAAGGTCACACAGATAATAAATGGTGGCTCTGGCAATTAACTCAGGTAATCTGATTCTATTGTCTATGTCCTTAACCATCATACTCTAAGAGCAGATAGCAAGTGCTACACCTCTTTGTAGCCTCAATCTTGTTCCCATTTTGGCATGTGCATTGCTAAAATACATTTATAGATAATATTAATTAATTGATTATTTTTGGTTCTATCAATAAAGAAAATTTGTTAAATGTCTAACAGCTTTGGAGGATCCTTGGTCAACTCTTATTTATTGTGTTGAAAGTTCCGCCTAATGCTCACCATATAATGAATATGAATTTTTAAACATATTCATGAAATAGAACACTTTCTTTTTTCCTAATATCCATTCTAAAACATAGCTCTTCCATGAAGAGAAATTGTGCCTATTGCGTAATGGGAAGAAAAAATATGTTTTCAAATTTGATGTGGAAAATTATTTTTGTCCAAAAATGTCCTCACCTCATCTCTAATGATTCCATGAGAGAATAGAATCAACTAATTCTTGGAAACTAAATGAGGTAAGAAAGTTGTGAATGAATGTCATTCTTGCATATATTTCACATAATGTAAGAGAACTGTGAGTGTATGTCTCAATATGGTAGTCACAACAAAGGTCAGAATCGCCACCCTATGCAGCATTTACTGAATCTTGCTCTGAGGACTTGGCTATAGACGCTTAGCTTCTGCATCTTTGTGGAGGTGAGTACAGTGGCTTGGGGTACTGTATTGTCACAAATCTTAAAGAATCCTAGGTTGCTGAAACACTGTTTTGGAAGAACCAAAAATGTTAGACAGAATAAAACCGTTGATTGGTCTTCTTTTAGTTCTTGTAATTTACATATTTTTGTAGCTAAAGAACTCTAAGTATGGTTCCAAAGATGGAAGCCAACCCCACAATTTGGCAAGATTCTAAAACATTATCAAAATATTTTCCTTTAGATAATTTTATAAAACATTTAAAGGCAAAAAAACTGACCATGCATGTGGTCAGTTTTATTTATTTTTGAAATAAAATATAATAACTATTTACATATTAGAAGTCAAGTAATGCTTACTTATTGGAATTAATGTGAGCTATACTTACTCTATTTTGCTAAGGAAACAGTATTCTGAGGGTTAGCCCTATGAAAATTATTTCACATAAGCAGTAGTGTACATGCTTTTAAATTTTCTTCCCTTAATTACATGACTCTTTCTTTCTTATACCATTAGATGATTGCTTGAACAATAATTGATTAGTCACTGATGTTCTCTTCTAATTTAAGAACCTGACGGTAGTGGGAAATTTGGGGTAGGTTAACTACTGACAAATGATAGCAATTAAGAGTGATTCCACTCTATTTAACTATTTGACCCACTAAATGAAAGAAACAGAGAATCAATTGTGCATTTCTGCATTTCCTTGAAACAAAATCCTATTAGAATACTGAAATACATTAACCTTAAATGATTACAACAGGAATAAATTTAATGACAAATAATTAATATCAAAGGAGTCATAGAAGGTGCCATGCATTTTTGGTAACATTAAATTTAGGATAGAAATTGTGTGAAATGCATTCAATTTCTAAAAATAACTCAGGTAAACTTAAGTGGATTTCAATTAATAGGTTAAGTGTTAATTAATGTAAATTTAATGTTCATCTAACTATAGTGAGAATTTTAAAATAGATCAGCACCTGAACTTTTTGCCATATGAAAATAGGGTAGATCAACTTAGGAGAATAGTATTCTAAATACACAAATAATTTAAATCAATTATTTAGCCCAAAATGAAAATTTTTTTCTTAGTTTCCATAGATTCAAACAAAAAACAAAACATATGACTATAATTTAACATATATATATATATAGTCATGGGATGTGGAATATAATGTGAGGATGTAGTCAATGGAATTGTAATAGATATGTATGATGTTGGGGTTGGGAGATAAAAGAGGGAGGACGGGGTCATTTTGTAAGAGGTGAAAAAGATAACTATTGCATAATTTTGTACATCTGTAGCTATTAATAATAATCAAAAAAAATTTTAAAAAACATCAAAAAGTGAAAATTACCATCATCCCGTTATGAAAAATTAATAATTTATATATATTTACTTATATTTTTTATGCCATCACATGTATTCACATGCCTAAGTCTTAGATATATTATGGGGAAAATCGTTGTTTTCTTCCCTAACCTTTTCACTAAGATACATAGTAAATTGCTTTTATTATAACTATGTTGGAGTTCCTATATACGTGGGTATGCATTTTCTAAAAATCTTTATTAATTTGATACTATAAAAATAATGTAAGCTTGAAGATAGTAATGAGTAAAAACTAAATGTACCTTATTTACCCACTATCAATCACATTTACAGAAATAACTTTATAAGATAATAGAAAATATATATGAGTATATTGGTCTCTGCCCCCCATTACTGGCAGAGCCCCCAAAACTCCTATAAATGCCTGTGTTAAAAGCACACCAGGTGCACCTTTTGTTCTAATATTTGGTCTCTGAGGCTAATTCTGACACAGGGCTCCTAATTTCTTGGAATTTCCTGGGTGATAGGAGCGTCTTTTGTTTTAATGAGGTGACTCTGAGTGGGCTTCTAGACGGGTCCTCTACTGGTGCTGGTCATCAGAAGGACCAAGCCTTTACTAGAAGCTTGGAATTTTTAGCCCTATCCCCAACTTTTCTAGAGAGGAGCGAGGGGCAAAACTAATGTTAAAAATTGATCATAGCTATGTGAGGAAACCTCCATAAAATCCCAGTAGCAGAGCATTCAGAGAGCTTCCAGGTTGGTGAATACGTCCAAGTACCCCAACTCCATGCGGACAAAAGCTCTTGTGTTTGGACTCTCCCAGACCTTGTCCTATGTATTTCTTCATCTGGATGTTTATCTACATACTTTACCATATTGTTCAATAGAGTGGTAAACATAAATAACTGTTTCCCTGAGTTCTATGAGCTGCTCTAAAAATTAATCAAACTTTAGGAAGGACTGACGGGAACATCCCATTTATAGCCAAGTTGGACAGTTGTGGGTAACCTGGATTCGGCATCTGAAGAGAGGGGCAGTCTCAGGAGACTGAGCCCTGAACTTGTGGGATCGGATGCTATCCCCAGGGAGATAGTGTCAGAATTCATTTAAATTATATGACACCCAGTTGGTATCAGAGAATTACTTGGGAGAAAACCATCACATGTTTGGTATCAGAAGTGTTGTGAATATGTAGTAATGTGAGAGTAAAGAAAAAACAGAGGAAAGACTGAGGATTTTTTTCCCAACTCAATGTTATTAACAGCTTTATTTGCAAGCTTCCAGGTGTTTTCTATAAATATCAAGATCATACATATTTAAAATATTCATTTTTATATATGGTATTATGCTATATATACTATTCAGTAATATTTTTACTAAAAATGGATGTTGTTATCTATCCACATCAGAATATATTTATCTGTTATTTTGGTAATAGCTGCAAACTTTCTAAAAGTATAAAGGCATTACAATTCATTTCTATAATATACACTTACTAGGAATTTAAGTTATTTCTGATTTTTTCCTATTATAGGCAATAATGCAATGGACACCTTTATGTCTATATCTTTTCATACTTATTCAATTGTGTTAAATTCCAATAAGTGGAATGAGTAATTTAAAGGGTATGCCTTTTTCATTTTTTATTAATATTTCCAAATCGCTCTTTGAAATGCCATGAATTAAAAGAATAATTTTCTCACAAACTTACCAAAACCTCTTATCACTTAATTTTTTTTCTCCAACTTTATATAAGCTGACATCATCTTATTGCTATTTCAAAGTTGTTCCTTTATAACTAAGAAGATGAGCACTGGCTCTAGTGTGAAGAAATAGTGCTATACATTTGTATATCTGTGACTCTTGCAAGTCTAACTTTGCATACTTGGAAATAGTATAGACAAGAAGATATGGCTTGCTTTCCTTTCTCTATTGATTTCACTAATGTACTCAATAAATATATTAGAATAGATAGTATGTGCTAGCCTTTGGAGAAGCCTTATAGACGTGACACTCCCTCTCCAACTTCCATGAAATGTGTAGTTTTGGAGCTATGGTTTTAAATTTATACCCATAAAAATTCACTTGAGGTAATTGTTAAAAATAAGAGTTCATGAAATCATCTCCAGCATTTCTTACTTCAATTGATTTGTGAAGCAGTAATCTGTAATTTAATAAGCATCTTAGATGATTCAATCACCTTAGATAGGCTGAAGGCCATAATTCAATCATCAATCCAGTCTTAAAGAAACATATCATTTTTGTCTGTCTAAGGATATGACTTATTATATCTACCACAAGAGTAATATCTATATTTTTATTTTGTTCAACACCTAATACTAAACAAAATTATCCACAAGTGGCATGGAAAGGCTCATTATAAATTTGCTCAAATTCTGTAGTATTTTAGGTTATATTCACATTGTGACTGAGACACAAAATCTTATTCTACTTTCTTAATGTGACTCCCTTAATTTAGTTCTCATATTTCAAATGTGTGGTAAAAGAAAAATTAATACAAATAGGTAATTTACATAGCATGTGAATAATTTATTTTTTCTTGAATATATTGATTGATATATTGAAATATTTGGGGAGTCTGAAGGATTTTCTGGGCCAAATTTTACAATTTCTTTAACTGGACCTTAATATAATTCTTAGCAACTACTTCTCAGGGTCCCCATATCACGTCTCACTTGTCCTCATACACATGCATATACCCATCAATTTCCATGTAGTATTTAACATATTCCACTTCTCTTCCTTCATGTTAAAATATCTGCCCTTAAGCCTCTTAGAATGGATTATGGTAGTCTATTACTGCCAGTGCCAGTGGTGCTAGGTATGCTAATTCCATACATGGATAGTTTAGCTTTCTCATGTTTTGTATCAAAATTTCAGGCATGAACCACTCGTGTGACTATTAGTATGTTCTTTAAAAATTGTCTCTTCACTTTGATTGTTGGAACCAATATTTGGAACTCCCTCTCTCCTTAATGTTTCTTCTCCCTTTCCCCTGAGGAGACATTCTGTTTCTATGTGCAAATAAGCCCTTATTTGTTACTATAGAAAACATCTATCTCGTTACTGATATGATATGATCCAAGTGACAGACTTGTGTAAGCTATGGCCCTGCCGCATGTCTCTTGACTCATATCTTACCACGATCCATATATCAACATGTGTTCTAGCCACAGTCAACTACTTGCAGTGCCCCAAGTTCAGGAATGTGATTAACTCTCTCAGACCTCCAAAAGTTTGTATATTTTGTCTTTACCTATACATACACACATTCCCTCTTCCATCATTAGAATTTCTACTTAGCCTTTAGGACTAAATTTAAATATCATCTCTGTGATGTCCCCTTGTTGTCCCCTCTGTCCAGGGCTCCCACTGAGACAAGCTCACGTACGTCCTAAAACCCATCTCGTATTCCTTTCACTAGCCAAGCTTTGAGCCATGAAGAAGAGTGGAAGCTGATCTCAGAGCTGTTTATTGCTCTTTTACTTAAGTGAACCATCTACTTTAAAGCCTATTACAAAGGGGAGTGCTATCTCACTCAAAGTAGCTGCCCATATGGTCTAGTGGTGATCCAATAGAACTCCCCTTCTATTTCCTTAACCACCTCTGCCAAGTATCATGAATAAGTGAGAAAAATGTGGATGTATATGTATGGGGAATTTTCCAAAAACTACTATTATGAATATTATTCCTTGAGAAAACAAAGAAATGAAAATCACGTGGAGCAGATTTAATCTATATAGCTAGCATGTTGTGGATTAACTATATAATAAATCTGTGATAGCCTGATGATACAGCAAAACATGGCCTCATGGATGTTCAACAATACTAATCAAGATGATTCGGCAATTATTAAACTCCTAGTACTGTTGATGTAATATACTGGGGAAGCTATCTGAGAGATAATCCTCTGGCTAGCTGATGTACTAGCTTGCAGGATAATTAATTATTTGGAAGCAGGTTTGTTTATGCTGAGTACAAATACAAGGCATGGCCTTTGCTTGTGAGTATGCTCCTGTTAGTACTCCTGATACTTCAAGATAAAACTCTAAGCCCCAACTCCTCCATAAGAACAATCCAAACTTTTAAAAATGAATATCAGTGGCCCCATCATGGACCAAAATCACTAGCCATACCTATCCTGAGAGGAAAAGTTCAGACTTCGAGGGTGTATGAAATTGGGAGGAAGAGCTGGAAGATAAGATGGGGGGCCAATTTCATATTTCTGTATTTGTCTAGACCAGGGGTCTGCAAGCTGCAGCTCGCGAGCCACATGCAGCTCTTTGGGTACGCTCCATTTCAAAAGTTTGCTGACCCCTGGAAGAGCCAATCCTGTCCCTCACAACAATTTAAAAATTATTTTAGAGCCATAAATATATTTTTGCATAATCCCCATTATGTGAATAATATCCTGTAAAAATTTTATAAGTGAAACTATGATAGTTTTATTTCCATTTTCAATTTTACTTCAGAGCCTGCAGCTCACCAGATGCAGTTTGCTGACCCCTGGCAGCACTTCCATCTCAAAAGTTTGCCAACCCCAGGTCTAGAATATCAGAGAAGTAGGACTATTTTCTCTTTTAAAATATTTAACCTTTTTAGTGTGCAACTTAGTTGCATCATGTAGGTGGTTAAGGAGGAACTTCTCATACTAATCTTCAAGTCTGTCTACAATTATGGTTAATTTAAAAAAATTTTTTTTTTTCTATTGAACTGTAAGTTCCTTCAGGGTAATGGCCATGGCTTCTTAAAACTTTTTTTCCCCAATGCCTTGCTAATAAGATGACACATCATAGATTCTTAGAAAATATTTTTGAATG
This sequence comes from Aselliscus stoliczkanus, assembly GCA_033961575.1. NCBI lineage: Eukaryota > Metazoa > Chordata > Mammalia > Chiroptera > Hipposideridae > Aselliscus > Aselliscus stoliczkanus. The sequence goes on along the minus strand of CM066730.1, from coordinate 65,213,034 downwards.
AATTAGGTGGTAAATAAAAACAAGAAAATGTACACATGGCATCCAGGAAAAATTCTACAGGATACATTCTCATTTTCCCAGCTAGCTTTTGTCATATCCTGCTACATGTTGTGTTATGGAGATGCTTATGTCCAGAGCAAAATGTGCTAATTAGCTTGATACAGTATTTAAACTCTTGTTTGTTCATGGGGGTAAAAAAGGTAAAGGGAAAATAAATAGATTACACTCCTTGTATTTGTTTTCTATTGCTGTGTACCACCACAAACTTAGTAACTTAAAACAACATAAATTTATTATCTCACAGTCTCCATGAATCAAGAGTCTAGACACAGCTCATTTGGGTTCTTCCTTCACATCTCAAAAGGCTGCAATTGAGATGTTAGCAGGGGTGGGGTGGGGGGGCAGAGTTTTCATCTGGGTCCCAAGGTCCTCCTCCAAGCTCATTTAAGCTGTCAGCATAGTTCAGTTCCTTATTGTTACTTGTCTGAAGTCTTTGTTTTCTTGCAAACTGTTCACTGGGGACTTATCTCAGCTCTTAGAAGCTGCCTCTCTATCTAGGTAGTTTGCAATAGTATGACTATTTGCTTTTTTCCTCTGAGACCAGATGGAAAAACAAACAAACAAAAATGCCTGCTTTTTAAAAGGCTCACATGATTAGGTCAGACCCACCCAAGACAATATTCCCATCTCCTTTTATTACCTCAAAGACCATTAATTTGGTATATTGATTACATCTGAAAAATCCCCTTGCCATATAATCATGGTAGTAAAATCTTAGCATATTCATAGGTTCTGTCTACATCAAGAGATATGTTTATAAAAGGGTGAAGATTATTGGGGATAATCTTTGTATTCTGTATGCCATATTATCTCTCGATTGCACACTGAATCATACACTTTATGATATTTATTTTCTATCTACAGCAACATTTGCCCTGCTAAGTAAGCCTGTATTCTCATTCAGATGCTGACTCTGACACAAAATAAACCTTGCCTATGGAAATGAAATCAAAACTGAAAATAAAAGCCCAAATCTTATGCTTAAAAAAATAATTACTTTTTCTCATATGTTCAATATCCCATACCTCTAATCACTAATGTTGCTTATTTTGCCTTTTATTTCCTCTTGAAAGCCAACTGAGCACATCCAAGCAAACTTTTTCGCCAACCTGAAAAATTATTTTGTAACTCTGGTGTATCATATACTTACACTTATCTGTTTTTTGGTTGTTTTTCTTTTCTTTTCTTTTCTTTTTAAACAACTGATTGAATAAAAATTTGGGATTGGCACGTGAGAGAAAAGTCAAGACAAATTTTAAATGCATGTATGTTTCTCAAGTTCAGATGAGATACATACATTTACTCTTGCTTAATGAGTTTAGGAAAGAAAACTGTATATATATAGTTTTATATATAGAAAACTATATATATATATATATATATATATATTTTTTTTTTTTTTTTTTTGAGGGCAGTGTCACTGGCCCTCATATGTGGGACCCAAACCAGGGACGCTGGCTTCCCAAACCAGCGCTTAACCACCTTGCCACTCGGCCGGCCCAGAAAACTTAACTTCTCATTAAGAAATGGTAGAACAAATAGAGTAATACCTATTTGCTATTTAGGCTCTATTACAGATGCATTAACAGACTTTAAGCAGACATTTTCTCCAAACTATACCACTATTCTTACAGAGCTCTTTTTATTTTTTTATTTTTTATAGTTTATCAAGCACTGTTGTAATTTAATAATTGGTGGAGCCATGTCACTTCTAAAATGTTGAAAAGCAATTTTGAGCTTTTTTGAGTTGTTCACCTATCTAATAAATACTAATTGAATGCATACTACCTGCCAGATACTATGAAGTGCTGGGTCTAGTGAAAAAAAAAAAAAAGACATAATTTTTGCCTTTAGAGAGTTTACAGTTAGAGGAGTGAGCTGGGTGTCAAACATTAAACAGATAGGTATTTGCATCACAGATTATTTATTTAGAATGGAATGAAGATTTGTGAAGAATATGTAGATGGTGATATAATAGTATATCATAGAAACATTATCTAGACTTAGGGGAAAGATGGAAAACCTGAATCAGTGATATTTCACCTGAGACCTGACAGGTGAATATAAAAGATAGAGGCACAGGGAGGCGTAAGAGTGGGGAAGCACTACAGAAAATGGGAGAATACATAGGAAGCTCCTGAGGTCTGAAGGATTTTAATACAGTGAAAGAAGTGAAATTCCAGGTATGCAGTGCTTCCAGAGCAAGGGGAGGGGTGGCTCAGGAGGAGTGTCAGGTGCTAGGCCTTAATGACCATAGAGACCATGTGAAAGAATCCGGGGGTTGTTTCTCATTAAAATAATGAATAAGACAATATTTCACTGAGTAGTGCATCATAGTCTGAATTTCCTAGAGCCTGAAACAAGCTTATCTGCCAATGTTTTCTTGATGTTTCAATTCAAAAGAAGAGGGAGAGAAAGGGCAAGGAAGGCAGGAAAACGGAGAAAGCCAATCCTCAATGTCTAAGTGGGCTGGGCTCAGCTTCACGAGAAAACACTTCTAGTTTCCTGGTCACACAAATCCTTTCCCAAGAGGCGGCGTCAGTCACGAAGTCTAGCAGTACTCTCTCTATGATAAGTAAGGATCAATTTCTCTGAATTCATGGGGTGGTCTGATCTCATTTGTTGACAGTTGTGACACAAGCCAGTGACTGTTCCATCTTCCTGGCCTCTCTTAGTGGCCTCTGGAGAACACAAAGCTCAACAAGAACCACAAAGGAGGCTCTGCAGAACACTGGTCTCCATCCCAAGGGGAGGCTGAGACAAACAATGGTGTTAAGAGATGAGCAATGATGGCATCAGAAACTTGGGAAAGCTGTGAAGTCTCCAGCAGGGAAGTGTGACAGACAATTCAGGTTAAGAGGCAAGTGGAACTGAAAACTGAATCAGAGGGTTTAACTTAAGTCCCATTTAAAGTCTAATATAACCCACTGTGCATTTGAAAGGTTACTTTCTGGGATGCTAGGTGGGAGAAAGGATCAATAGGGGTGAGAGGATATGGGAGAAAGCTATTGCAGCAGTCCAGGTGGGAAAGTAAGATAGCTTGGTAGTGAAGACAGTGGAGAGGAGTAGAAATATGCGGACTGTTGGAAAGTGATATGAATATTTTCATGTTTATGTACGGTCAGGGTTTTCTTGGCAAAGAGAGCTAGCACTAGAGTTTAAAGAGAATCCTTAGGGGCCGGCCGAGTGGCGTGGTGGTTAAGCGCTGGCTTGGGAAGCCAGCGGCCCTGGTTCGGTCCCACATATGAGGGCCAGTGACACTGCCTTCAAAAAAAAAAAAAAAAAAAAGAAAAGAGAATCCTTAGAGGTTAAAGGTTACTGAATAGCAAAACTGAGACAGTGAGGAATCACTGGAGAGACCTGGAGACTTATCTCCCTGGAGCTATATGTTTACATTTCAAAGGGCAATAAAACTCAGAGCAGCCATTTCTGTTTAAAAAGGTGGTAAAACATTAGAAAGCAGTTTCTCTCCCTCTCTTGCTGGGTAAAGAGTGGCAACTGTCTAGCTTCTAGATAACTTGCCAGAATCATAATTTCAGGATTCCTCTCTTGTAGTGCAAAAATCCCTTTTACTTGTGCAGGATAACCTCTGGCTATCATCACACAATCCTAAAAGGGGAGAAAGAGGTGTGGGGAACCAATGTAGTTATTACTATAAGTAATAGTAATTCTGCCTCTGATCTGAACATGTAGTATTTGCTTTCAGGACAAGATAAATGTATTTATAGACTAACAATTACTTTGTGGATAAGATAAACAAGACTGGGTGATGATTTAGAGATGGGACTTCATTCATTCTTTTGAAGATATTTATTGAACATAACTACTGAAAAACACTTCCATAGGCTCTAGAGATGCAGCTATAAACATAACTGACAATATCTCTGACCCAAGAGGGCACACAGTGAAGGTAATTGGGTAACATCAGCACCCAAAATTTATTTTACTCACTGATACAGAAGTCATTTAGTAGGTTACATGAATGGGAAGATATGACTGAATGATGCTTCAAGTTCAATATCAGCGTATCAAGTGCCACTTCTAGATATTTTTCCTTTAAGATTTGAAGTTTTCTCACACAGCCATCTACTAAAGTAATGAGCCCTTCCACACAAAAGATGTGTATTTCAGGCAATGTAAGATATTTCAGTTGAGATAATAGGGGCAGGTTGACCTCAGCTCTAGAAGAGCTGGCTTTCTATCTTCTTTAAGATATTTGGGTGTCTCAGATCTTTTCCAATCAAAGCAGAGGCCCTGAGTGAACAACTTAGCCTTTCTCACTATCTTTATGAATACAATGCACCATAGTAATAAAAAGCAAAATTTGTAGTCACACAGGGTAGCAAAAGTCATTTTGCAACCTTATTGGGAATCCTTCATAAATACTTTTTTAAAGTACCTTGATGGGAATTCAGTGGCACCTACACATCTTCAGGAACTGTAACTGGAACTTGTTCTAATGTCACTGTCAAGATGTCAAGCATGACTCCTGGATTTTGTGTAGGGCTTAGAAATATTTATTGAGATGGGGAGTATTGAAGTTTGTTAAAAAGAAGTGCCTGAATTTAGATTTTGGTAAGTAGGATATCCTTGTTGGTTTTCTTGCCTTGATGCCAGAATTTAAGGTGGAAATCAATCTCACCCCTTTTACAAAGGCATACGCCTTGGGAACATTTAATAAATGTTGTTGTATGTACATGAGTTCCATCACTCTTCACCATTCAAGAGACATGGTCATGATGTAATCACCCCAAGCTTTCTATTTGTCAGAGCTTTCTTTACAACATGCTCCTTGAGAACCCAAGTTTATGTTCACTGCTCTGTCCCTCATCTGTCACCTCTTTACTGACCCCTGTTGGGCACTGCTGTCTTCCCTAATACACTATTAATGTAACAATACTGACCCAACATCAGGCTGGTGCAGTCAGGGCCACTCTTCCCTGAGCTGACCAGACTTTGGTTCCCATGATACCTCTAACCCAAAGACAGTCTCTGATGAAGCATAAAACTGGAGGCCAAATGTGATAGCTGAGTTTAAAAAGAGAAAAAAAGCAGAGGAGGGTTCCTTACAAAGCTTGCTTAATTAGCATTCCCAATGCTTTACCCTTATTCCCTCATCTGCAAGGTTGTTTGTTTATTATTTATCTTTAGTAAGATAGGCTCATTTAGTCAATCCCTCTTACTAAAATTTTTCACTGTACTCGTGGAAACCTTACTGTCTTCGCATAGAAATTCTTCTGGCCTTAGGATTTCTCTCTCTTTGTCCTCTACTTGCAGTTAGATAAGAAAAATGAGTGGCTTTAGCAGGATTGCCATGGGAATGCTCTGCCACTTCAATTTTGACAAGCTTGTTTAGGTAGCTTTTGACACTCTTATTCCAGGTACTACTGGGTTGTTGATAACAGCCTGAGGAGTAAACATGCCACCTCTATTCCCCTTGCAGTGTTCTGGTAAGCAATGATTGGGCAACTTGTACACATTTACCCACACCTCTCCCAGCAGCAAATGATACTCAAAATACATTATAAATCCACATCTAAACAACTGTTTATTCACCTAATGCCATGTACTATGCACAGATCCTTCTGCCCATGTGACAGTGTTACCAATAGTATTATGTAAATAAGCTTTTAGATGGAGATGATTCAAAACCTCCTAAAAATGCTACCCATCTAAACTCATCATGCAACGCAGTTTCCATGATGGAGTGGAGGCAATGCATTGTTTAAACATTTATTGTTCCCCTTTCTGGAGAACTCCCCAGCTGCCACATCCCCACTCAGAAAAGGGCTGGTGGTTAAGTCTGTCCTAGCAGTTTGTCGTTTTCTTCATTTACTTTTTTCCTGGACACCCTTTAAACTTCCAAATTCTCTAACATTATGTATTATAAAAGCCTTTGGGAGAGCCTGAATAGACCCCTCTGAGAGCTGTTTTTGTCCTGTTAGTACTTGGTCAGATATAGTCACTGTAATCACAACCCAAGGCTGAACAACATTTAGAACAGGGTGATTTTTGCTACCGAAAATAGTTATCTCTATAATCTTATTAAAGCAATGATGTAAATGCCTTTGAGTAACACATTGTCCACTTTCAAGGCTATCAATAGTAGGAGCTATCTAGCGACAGACGCTGTTGACTACAGGTTCAGGCAGTTAGATGCAGTAAAGCTCTTCTACTAATCGACTCTGTATCACTAGATATATACATTTTTCTCTCAGTTTTATTTTTCTCTCTGCTTTACTGGCCTGTTGGGATTATTCTAAAATAATATATAGCATGTGCATTGAAAAGAAACTATGAAAATTCAAAATAGAATCACTATTTGCTATTTATATTCTGTAACTTAAACCAATACCCCTCTCAGAACATATATAAACCCATTTCCCCTAAGACTTATTTTATTGCAGTTAGCTTCTTTCCGCACACTTCTCTTTCATAGATAATGCTGTCTAGAAAATCATTAAATGCAGGATCTTTTTTTCACATTTACTAATGATTCTGAAACAGTCAATACATTGATTGTATTCTTTTTTTTTTTTTGGTCTAAGGTAAACAATTAAGTGGCAGTTAACCCAAGTATGTCTGATCCTTGAATCCAAATTTTAACCATCCTGGCCATTAAGCTATGACCATAAAGCCTTATGGATCACTTGAATGAGTAAATAAATCGTTCTTGTTCCCATGTATACTTAAACAATATTTTTAAAGTATTTTAAATATTCCTAAAACCCTTCACTATCCTCTCTTACCTACCCTATTGCAATAACCTCCTAAAAGCTCTTTCTGCTTTCTATATTACTTTCTATGGTCTACAGTCTATTCTCAATATGATAGCCAGAGTAAGCCTTTGAAACTATGTCAGATAATGTGATTCCCCCGCTCAAATGTATGCAGTGGTTTTTCATTTCTGGAGAGTAATGGCCCAACTTCTTACAATGGCCCATCAGACTCCACGTTGTCTAAACCTTCAGAATTCCTCTGGACTTTTTTCTTTAGTTTACTTACTCCAGTATTTTATTAGAGGATAAATATATCACTATTCTCTGATGCTTGGACAAAGTCACTGACCTTTGGAATGGAGTTTCCCCTGCAAAATAAGAGAGTTGAATGTGGTGATCTTTCAGTACACTTTTAGCTATGAAATATGAAATATGAATGAAAGGATATAGTAAACTTCTATTTTTTCATTAAGCCTGTAATATTAGAGGGGACCTCCTGGAATTGAAAGTAGTAGTTTTGTAACTCTATAGAGTAACCATTTATTTTGCACAGTAGGCAATAAATATATGGAGCTTATATTCACAGGACCTGGTCTGACTGAGTTTCACTACATTGAAAAGAGCTTAAAAAAACATTCCTGGCTCACGCAATCATTGCTGCTACAAATTTTCTGAAATCAGCATCGTAAATTCAACTTTCCTTCTTCACACCCTGTTAAAGACATTATTAGAAAAGCTGGATCTTGATCTAAACCGGTAAGATACATTTCTTAAGCACAGTTTGAATTTTAATAAATGTTAAGTAGATGTAAAAAATGCACTATTCCATGTTTGTGTCAGGGGAAGGAAAGTGATTACCTATAAATGATTCTTGCATTACCAGAAAAACAGAAGCAGGCAGGATTATTGTAATGTTGTAACTCAATAGTTAATCATAATTATTGTGCTTTTAAAAATCTGTTCTCTGAATTGAGTTAAGCAGTTAATGGTTTAGGGATTAGTTGTCATTTGTGATTGGGCAAATGATGTTACAATATGAGTACTATCTGCCTTAAGTCAATATATGAGCAGTGACTTAATTCTGGAGAATAAAGATTGCAAAAACAATTTAATTTATAGTAAAAGATGAGTTGCTGGTAAAACTTGAAGAATTATATCTATTTATGTTGTTGCTGATTCCACCTTATACTCAGAAATGCTACATTTTATTTCAATTATGCACATCTAGAATAATGAGACTTTTATTGTCAAAACAGATATTATCATCTTGGAAAACTGTGAATTTATCCTGCCCTAAGCTCTACTGCGCTAGTTATTTGACCTTAACCATATAGCCTACTCTCTGTACCCTTGATTATATACTAAAACAGAGGAACTTGATTAAAGAAACTTTAATGAAGGTGCACATGAATATATGCAAGATTCTAACACCCTTGAAAGAAAAAATGACAGAGTAAATATTATAAGAACTATTCATAAACAGAAACCAAACAAATTTGATTTCTAAATCACTTTTAATTTAGAAGGTAGTACATTGGTTTTCTTTGTATGATATAAGATGAAAAATTTCAATAAACACTAATAATGTATATAATTACACAGGAACTATTTAAGCTTCTCAAACTTACAAGAAAAATCTTGAATATCTATTCAAACTTTTTTATGATGAAGTGACCAATAAACAAAATTTAACAATTAATTAGTGTACATCACTGAAATTTTTCATGGAGGAGCCAAATAGTCACAGCATTTCATTCACATATGATTTCATAATGGAGACCAGTTGTGAATTATTTGCTGTGATGCATGCTGTATACTGTTAGTCTTCCTCAGAATGTGTATTAGGAAGCAAAATAAAAATTCTGGAGGGTACCTACACATGGGATTTAAACTGCCATAATTATCTAGAAGCTCAACACTTCACTGTAGCCCACCACTGTGTAGGAGGCTTGGAAGTCAGATGATCAATGGAGTTTCAGCTCAGGGACATTTTCCAATGAGTACAATGATTCTGCAAATGCATCCTGTGGTTATTACCCCTGCTCTAGAATGCACAACTTGAACAGATATACTGAACAACTGGCAGAATCTTCACATTAGTTCTCTGACCCATAGAATGAGGGCTATTAAGACAGGAGAAACCAAGTGGAAACCAGTAGACTGCCTACTTATGAAAACTCTACTTATGAAAACAGTAAACCAAAAGCAATGCTGCAGCCTTAGAGAATTGTAGAGATTATTGCTACCATCAATCCAGTCAGAGATGCAAGGGGTGATTCCTACCACCAAAAACCAAAATGTATCTATGATAATAAATAGTTCTATGAGGATGACAATGGATTATCCTAAATTTAATCAGGTTGAGACTCCCATTGCAACTGTCATTTTAATTATGATTGTTATTGGAGAAAAATCAACAAATCCCCTAGCACCTGGTATGCAGCCATTGACCTGGCAGATGATTTTTGTTTTCTATATATGTGAGAGTAAATACCATCAGGAGCAATTTGATTTCAAATGACAAGGCCTGCATACCTTCACAGTATGATCTTGAGAGCATATCCCCTTTCCAGCCCTGTGTCATGTCTACTTAGCAAGGACTTTGCCTTTCTCCTCATTAGTATCTAATGCTGCTGTATATCACTGATCATATCACAATGATTGGATATATTGAGTAGGAAATCTCAATTACTCAACACACATTGAGAAGACAATTACAGGCCAGAAGGTGGGATATAAAAACAACCAAAATGCAAGAGCTTGCTACCTCAGTGAAATTTTTAGGGGTTCTAGCAATTTGGTGATGCTTCCCTCCCCTTTTCTTCACTTTTAATTTTTCATTATTTTATATACACAACATTTAACTACAACAACAACATTAAAACATTAAGGAGGATTTAAACTGTAGATAAAACAAAAGAAAAAAGCTAAGAAGGAAATATATTTAGTACAGCTATGAAGAAAGATACTATCATGGCTATTATTAACATAAGTTCCATATATAGCATTTTAGTGGCATACTTATGGTTAACCAGAGTTTAAAATAAGGCCAATGAAAGTCAGCTTTTCAGAAGCACAAATAAAAGTGAAAATCTCATTAAAATAACATAATTACAGGAGTTTTTATAAATGATCTTTATGGCATTACCTACTAAATTAGTCATTAAAATTCAAGATAAACAAAAATGTCCCTAATGTGAATAAAGTGTAGCATTTTAAATAAATTACTGAGGGTAGCCAAATATGGATCCCATTAACAAATGTCCATTATTCTTTAAATTAAATATATGTAAGAAGACACAACAATTCCATAGCCTGTGTTCTTAGATAGCTGAGGAAATTAAATATAAGCAAAAAATTTGGTTTGAATGGAATATGGTTATCTGATGTCTTTCCTTGCTCAACATAGCTTCTCTGTAACCTTTTGAAGAAACTACCATCAAGATACTAAACTGCATAAATTGTATATGCAAAGCAATTTGAGTTACACAGAAGAGTGACAGCACTATAATAATAGTCTCATTTTTGGATAAAATTGATCTATGTAAATATGACTCTAAATTTAACAATTGTCAGAAATCACCACTACCAAATTTGTGATTCTAAATCTTGCAGAAGTCTAAATTATCTTGGAGAAGAACTTTAAAAACTCTTCAGGGATGTCAAATGATCTAATTAATTCAGTGTGGTTTTTAGTTTTCCATTCTCATTTTTATTTTAAATCCTTAATTTTAAAAATAATTAATTTTTTTCTCAACAAGCTTTAAAAAAATGAATCAAACTGATTCTTATTCTGTAGCCTCACAGAAGATACAGTACAAGATAGCTTTATTAAATGTATATATTTATTTTAAACTATTGTGTTGGCTTTTGTTATTTTTGAAATATATGAGCTAAAAAGTAAAGATATCTATCTCACTCTTCATTCACCAGAGATATCGGTGTTAACATTCTAGTGTTTGAATATCTAACACACTTCTATAAATATATAAATATATAAATATATATATAAATATATAAATATATATAAATATAAATATATATAAATATATATATATATATATATATATATATATATATATAATGATTTCAAGCTAAGGTTTGTGTCATCGATGGTATTTTCCAACATTTTTTTCCTCAGTTCATCATATGTTGTGTAAATATTTCCATGTCTATATAATTCTCTCTACATTCTTTTTGACATTTTGCATAATATTACATTTTAATGCTAATAGCTAATGTTGATTTGTCCTATACACCATACGGTATACTAAGGGCTTTATGAGAAAACATGGTGGATATAGTGGATTGGTAATTAGCAAACACTTGGTTATCTTTCTACTGAGTAGAGTCTGGAAACAAGATGTTTTGTTTTGAAAAACACCTTGTTTCCAAACAAAACAACTTGTTTCCAGACTCACCTATCCAGTCAGATTCACTCCGTGAAATTTGAAAGACAGAAGTAAGATGCTGGTTACACTTCTTCAGCTTCTGTGAGTACAGTGGAAAATCTTATGCCATAGTGTTTCTGGTTTAATGTTGAAATCTCTGAAGAATAAAAACTTCTTAAGAATAGTTTCTTATTGTAGGAAAACGATAAGTGCATAGGATTTACAACCAGTCAAATGAAAGTTCAATCAACATAAGATCTGCCACTTACTAGTTCTATACCTTTGAAGACATTAATTTATTTTATGGTGTTTTATTAAAAGAGAAGCTAATACTACCTGCAGGGATGTTGAAAGGTTTACTTGTGAAGTATCCTGTGTAGTATCTAAAACAAAGTTGTTCTCAGCTACCCTAATTAAGGTAATTCTGTGGATATAGAATATATAATTGATGTTTCTGGTTTCAATTTTTAGCTTCAGACAACAGAGAATTGGTTCAATTTTATTCTGAAGAAGATGTATTTCAATTTTTAGTTTAAATCTATGTGTTTTGTTTAGTAAAATAAAGAAATGTGAGCACATCCCCTTATTTCTGGCAGCCTTATTTTTAGAAGACTTTCTCTGATCCCAGGAAGCTTCAATAAATTTCAGTACCTTTCAGCTCTAAGGAAGATTTTCTACCCTTTCTTCTTGTTCCATGGAAAACACTTAAAGGGTAATAATCTTGCTTATAGAACCAAACAATGGCTCCTACATACAAGAAGTAATGGCAATACATGCCATATTGAGCTGGTCACCAAAGACTTTTGAATCAGAAATCACATTCAAATATCCTAAAACACCCTATCTACAGCCAAGGATTTCACATTTTATATCAGCAAGGGCAGTTTCAAATTTTTTAAAGATAAATTTGAAGTGTTTCTACTACAGGCTTCTGGGAAATATTTTCCAGTTCAGATATTTTTACATCAAATTGAAAATATTATGCTTCTTGAAAACAGCTCTATAGAAACTAATAGGTTTTCTGTGTCATAAATTCATCTGTGATTGAGCTTACTATTGATATATTAGGATATAGGCAGGTATCATTTATTAAGTAGCATTTATTAAGAAAAGAAGTTAGAAGTACATGTAGAAGTAATAATGCCTGGGATATTTTCTACAGACCTCTAATTTTTTTTGTAAAATGTATTAAATACTCATTATGTGTTAATCCCTCGGTTAAGCAGTGTGTATTTAAGACTTTATTGGTTGCTATTGTAGCCCATTAGAGAATAAGAACAATATATTACAAATAAGCAAACACACAAAAAAGACAAAGGTACAAAATTAGGAATAAATATAAAGAAGTGATGAAAGTCTTTCTATAAGTAATGTCATCATACATCTGATTTTCTTGGAAAAGTTCTGGTTTATGCTTTTTGTCCTAGTATAATCATGAACTGTACTCTTTTCACTCTCAAATTGCCCAGGTTTGGATGGTAAATTATATGGCTAAAACAGCCTTCCAAAAAAAAAAAAAAAAGTGATTTATCTAGATGAAGGAGAAAAAAAAAAAGGAGGTATTCCGTAAAATTTCAATTTAAACAAATTTGTATGTGGCATGAAAATAAATGCATGATATCTTTGAGATACCGAAAACAACCTGCCATGCTAAAGCACAGATCTCAAGGAGGAAGCTGATAAGAAAAAAGTAGAGAAGCAGATGAATCAGATCCTGAAACCTTTCTGCTCTGTTAAGGAATTTCTTTGTATCCCAAAGCCAAGGAAAGGGAACTAAATATTTAAGCAAATAAATTTCATAAATGGATTTGAATTGTAGAAAGAAATATAAGCAAAAAAAAAAATGAAGACTGTAAGTTTTATATTACAGTCATAGGCAATAATTCAGAAAGGATACTTTGAGAGCTTCAAACTAAGGCAGTGACATTTAGGATTGACAGGAGCAGATGCATTTGGATGATATCAAAGAGATTAAATTACATGTCAATAGTTTCCTAAGCTCCACATTTTTAAAAATCATTATTATATTACAAAACTTATTGTCCTTTAAATATCATAAGTAAAAAGTAATAAAATATTTGCATCTTACATCAACTACAATTATAAATATATATTCACCCAATATCAGAGCATCTAAATATATTAACACATTGTGGACCAGTGATGCAGATTTGCATCTATACATTAAGGGGGATTGTTTCCAGAGGTATCACACCCTCAAGCACTACTAGGGTCTTTGGTGAGTATAATTATTTTCATACTAGTGATATATAGTTAGTGAATTAGTTATAAATTTTTAAAGAAACACAGTATAAAAATTGATTTCAATGGTTTAAACCCCAGGAACATGCACTTAAACAATTTAAATGCCCTATCCTCAATGTGTTAAGCAAATACTTATAGATCTGAAGGAAGAAATAGACAAGAATACAATAACAACAGGGGACTTTAATATTTCACTTTCTACAATGACTAGATAATCCAGACAGAAAGTCAATAAGAAAACATTCAGCTTGAACTATATATTAGACCAAATAATCCTAATAGACATATACAGTACATGACACCAAAGAACAACAAAACACACATTCTTCTAAAATGCACATGACCATTCTATAGGATAGATCATCTGTTAGGTCATAAAACAAGTCTTAACAAATTTAAGAAGACTGAAATCATACCAAGTATCTTTACTGACCATAATCATGTGAAACCAAAATCATTAACAGGAGGAAGACTGGAAAATTCAAAATATGTGGAAATTAAATGACACATTCCTGAAAAGCTAATGGGCCAAGCGAAAATTCAAAATGGAAATAAAAAACTCTTGAAACAAATAAAAATGGAACCACAATATACCACAATATGGCATGCAATAAAAGCAGTTCTAAGAGGAAGGTTTATAGAGATAAATGCTTACATTAAAAATAAAGATATACCTCATATAAGCAACACAACTTTATACCTCAAGGAACTGAAAAAATGATAACAAACTAATCCCACGGTTTGTGGAACGTAGGAAAAAACAAACATCACTTAACAAAATGAAAAGGACACTTACATAAAGGGAGAAAGTATCTTCAAAGTGCATGTCAGATATGGAATGATATCCAAAAATTAAACTCAATATCAAAAACAAACAACCTAATTAAAACAGGGACAGAGAACTTGAAAAATGTTTTTCTGAAGAAGACATACAAATGACCAACAAGTAAATGAAAAGATGCTCAATATCACTAATCTTCAGGAAAATGTAAATCAAAGCCAGAAAGGGATATTAGCTCACATCTGTTAAAATGGCTATTATCAAAAAGAAAATAGATAACAAATGTTGGTGAAGATGTGGAGAAAAGGGAATCATTTTACACTGTTAGTGAAAATGTAAACTTTTACAGCCACTATGGGAAAAATGTATGAAGGTTTCCAAAAATTAAAACTAGAACTTCCATTTGATCCAATAACCCCTCTTCTTTGTATATATTTGATTAAAATAAAATCACTGTCTTGAGGGTTATCTTCACCCCCATATTCATCACAGCATTACTCACAATAGCCAAGATATAGAAATATCCTAAGAGTCCATCAATGGATGAATAGGAAAAAAAATAAAAATATGATTATATATTCATTATCTATCTATCATATAATTGAATTATATATATATGTATATATATATAGACACAAACATATACACACGTTATATATAAAGGAATATATATGTATATCATATAGAATGAATATATATACTATATACACATTATATATAATGAAAAATATATATATGCGCATACACACATACCCATAATGGAATATATATATATACACACATATATATGTATGTGTATATATATACACACACACACACACACACACACACACATACTTTCTAACAACACAAATTGACATTGAAGGTATTAGGCTAAGTGAAATAAGTCAGAAAGTGAGTTAAATACCATATGATCTCAGATAAATATAAAAAAAAGGTGAACTCATAAATACAGAGAATAGAATGGTTATCACTGTGGCTGGGCATTGAGGAAATAGGGAGATGTTGATAACTTTACTAGTTATCAGAGAAAAACATATAAAAATTATTAGATGTCACTACATACTTACAATAATGCCTCAGATAACAAAGACAGAAAATACCAGCTGTTGACAAAGAGATAAAGAGATTGGTTAGGTGGCAAATTTGTAAAACACTTTGAAAAAGTGTTTGACAGTGTCTACTACAACTAAGTATATCCATAACTTATAACACAGCAGTTTTATTCCCAAGTATATTTTCAATAGAAATGTATACATATAGTCATCAAAATGTGTGTAGTAGAACAGTCATTGCAACACTATTCACAAAAGTCTTAAACTGGAAACGATTTAAAACCAACCAACTGTAGATACATTGAGGTATAGTAAGACTGTGGCATATGATATAGCAGTGAGAGTGGAATATTATATAGCAACAGGGCATTATATATAGCATATTATATAGCAATGGAAGAAACTATACACTAATTTGAAAAAAAAAACATGTGCATCCATACATTCGTTGCAGTATTTTTTACAATAGCCAAGATACACAAATAACCTACGTGCCCATCAATAGATGAATGGATAAAGAAGAAGTGGTGCATAGATACACAATGGAATATTACTCAGCCATATAAAGAATGAAATCTTGCCATTTGCACCAATATGGATGAACCTAGAGGGTATTATGCTAAGTGAAAGATGTCAGACAAGATGAAAATCATATGATCTCACTTATATGTGGAATCTAAAAGACAAAATAGAAACAAACTCAAACATACAGAGAACATTTCGATGGTTGCCAGAAGGGAGTGGGTTGAGGGCTGGGTGAAAAAGGTGAAGGGATTAAGAAATACAAATTGGTAGTTACAAAATAGTCATGTGGATGTAAAGTATAGCACAGGGAATATAGTTGATAACATTGGAATAACTACACATGGTGTCAGATGGGTATCAAACTTAACAAGGTGATCACTTCATACGGTATACAAATGTCTAATCACTATGTTGCACACCTGGAACTAATATAACATAGTATGTTAACTGTAATTGAAAAATTTTTTAAATCCTTTAAAAAGTTAATATCCAACACTTTGATAATCTATAAAAGATTTTCTTAAACCAAAGTGATATAGATAGTTCGATTATAAAAAGTTAAAGTTAGATGGATAGGTCCACTTACCTTTATATTTTATATTTATCAGGCATACGTTACATCATTCATTTGTATATTTGTGTATGTATACATAAAAATGAATAAGAAGTACAGTGACAAATTAATTGAAAAAGACTTATTCATATTTATAACATATGGAAGTTGTAATAAGCAAATGAAAGTTCTTTTTTTAAGATAAGAAATAATATTTTATATAATTCTTGGATCATAGAAGACATACACACACAAATATTTATTAACTAGTAAGATGAGAATCATATATATATATATAAATCTATAGTATATATTCAAGATCCATTTATCAGCAAACACATAAATTTAAATTCATGTATTAGTATATGAATAAGAAAGTTATACATTTATTTTTAGAAACAATAAAACAGTATAAATAAGCCCTAAGAAAGGGTAAAAATAAAGGTAAAAATCAATGCTAATAAACTGGGAATGAGAAAAAAGCTAGACATAATATATATTAGATGTAGTTCTTTTAAAAATGACAAAAAATATACATGTAAGTTTGGAAAGCCTAATCAAAACAGATATAAAAATAAATCAAGACTATTAACAAGGACATGAAAAATAGATAAGTTAACTTATATGTCTGGATATTGTACATATCTGCTTATTTTGAAAAAAAATCTCTCAATGAAATAATCTCTCATTTAAAAAATACACAACCAACCAAAACTGACTGGATGAGAACAGAATAGCACAATTTATCAATATCCAAATGAGAGGTTAATAAATTATTACAATGTGAAGTTCCAAAATAAAACTGGGTGAAGATATTTTTATCAGTAAATTATCCAAATTGAGGATCGTTTTCAGATCCTAAAAGAAAGGAAAATCATTTCTATGCATATTGCACAACTAGGGTATACTTAATGTGGAACAAGGCTAACTCATAACCAGTATTTTTTATGGATATACATGCACAAATACATAATGTAATAGCACGGATTTGAATTCCACAAAGTAACTGCTGCATAATACACCATGATTAAGTAAGTTCACCCCGGAAATGCAGGGACATTCAATAAATCAAATCATCAGAAAGTTAAATGCTGATAAGGTCTTTAATAAAGTCCAACACCTAATACTGATATTTTAGCAGAGTAAAAAAAAGCTACATCTTTACTGTAATGCAAACAATCTATATTTAGGAAATGTCTAACATACTAATAAAGACATTTTCCTCAGAATGGGAATGGATATTTTTCCTTAAGTAACATTGGTACATGACTGATTATAATTTCACATCCTTAGCATCAAAATCCACATTACAGTGACAGTAAGATAGACAAAAATGAACTTCCAAGCTCATTCTTTTTCTCTAACCACTTGCCCCGCCCCTTTTTTATGTCTCTCTCTCTCTCTCTCTCTCTCTCTCTCTCTCTCTCTCTCTCTCTCTTTCCATAGACATTAGTCAATGAAAGTGACCCTTGGGCAGAGGTCCAACCCCAGTCCTCGTTATTCACACATAAAAGAATTAGCTAGGTAACACACAATCTTTAACCCGTCCTATGGACCCTGACAATGCAATCTTTCGTAGGTAGTGGTAGGGGGAAATGGCATTTAAAAGCATTACAAAGCTCTTTTTCTCCAGGGTGGCATTCTCTAAGGGTAACACAAGGCCAGGTAATTTATCAGAACACTCACATGAGAGATTCCGTGTTTAATTTACTGTCTGGTAGTATAACCCTAACTAGTAAGCATAAAATAAAAATTAGATTGTTTAGAGCCATTTTATTTGAGGTGCCTTCTAACATAGTTAACACTTCCAGAAAATTTTTCCAAAGATGAATAAAACTCACCTAAAATATTCTGGGCTAGGATCTCCCCTGTGGGCGGGCAGCACTGTGGTGCTGAGACAGTCTTTTACAGCAGGTGCTTTTCAAATGTAAAAATAGTGCAATTGGTCAGCTTACTTTGAGAAATTCATGGTCAACCAGGAATAAACAAGTGCCTTATTTCTGGAATAATTAAAAAAATTAATATCCTTCATCAAAGTGTCCAAGTAGAATATAAAGTGACAAATTTTATGAACTTGCCTTAGAAATCACTTTTTTTTCAATGAATATTACTTGGGATTAGTGTTCCACACAATGCATTTGGGAAAACACTTGTTTAGACTTGTTTACACATGTAGAAAAACGAGGTTTTATCTATTTTGATAACCGCTATAGCTTTATAACATGCTGTGTGATTTGCTGGAACTCAATAGGTACAAACAAGATTGATGTTAAGAAAGAAGAAATATTTTGTAAAATATAATTTAATTCTTTCCCTTTTCTCTTATGTTGTTCGTTATATTCCAACTGTTCCTTCTCTTTTGCTCCCTCCCTCCCTCCCCCTCTCTCCCTTCCTTTCTTCTTGTATAAACCTCTTCTGATTTTAGCTATTTAAACAGTAGGAGATAAGCTGGAAGACCTGGTGCTAGGGTCTCTGGTGTTCTGGTGCCTCCCCGGGCATAGTCAATGTTCCCTCATGAACTTACAGCTTATCAGCTCAGGAAAGTGATTACAAAATTGGGTTTGGTTTATTAACGATTTAACTTGCAAATTGCCTTTTTGCCTCCCTGGGATTCAGCTAAGGCTATTAGGAGTAGAGTTGGACAAGTCCCTCTAGCTCCTCTCCTTAAGTTCCGACATTTCATTATGTGCATCTTTGATTGATTGATTTTTACAAGGAAAACTAAGGAAGAAAATATCACTGCTACGTTTGGGTTTCTTATTTTGTGTATGTTATTTTATTTCACATTCTCTGTTCAGATTCTTAAGAGAACCATTTCACAGATTTTTAATAAATGCAGTTGGGGGCCAGATCAATGAGGATAAGAACATGCTTGGCATTATGAAAGCAGGCCTCCATATGCCTGACGATAGCACAGCAAAAAAAAAAAAGCAGAGGTTGCTACCTAATACATATAAAAGCATGAAAGCACGGAAGGGAAAGAAATTAATGACAATTCAGGCAATCAAATTGGAAGTGGCATCTGAATCGGGCCTTGAGGCTGATTGAGCCAATGTAAGTAACTGGGGGCCAAGGCAGGAGCTACCTCTGTGAGCAGGGGAACTGCAGCCAATTACGGAGGGGTGGAGGGGCTGCAGAGGTAGCAGGCCCCGTCAGGGCAATAGGAGATAAGAATCCAGCTCTGACTTTCCTCGGCTCTGTGACAAAGTTCCTGTCCTGTAAATGTAACAATGAATGTAATTGTGATATCTAAATTACAGGAATGTTATGAAGATTATATGAGATAATGGATTTTAAAATGCTTTGCATAGTTCCTGGTGCACTTACTGGAATAAGGCTCTTATTCTTGCTGCAATTAAGAAAATAATGAGAACTTTGGTATCATACATACATACACACACACACACATGCAGTGCCAAAAAAAAATGTATACACATTTTAAAAAAGGAAAACTGTATTAAAATTGTATTACTCAAAATATACTGATAAAAAGATGAACATATGTCATGTATATACGTTTTTTTGTGCACCCCGGTATATGTGTATATTTCTGTGGGGCTACATGAGCTTGGGGTGACCTGTTCTACCATTATGCTGATATCCCTGCTCTGGAGTCTGTGCTTTCCCTGGGTCTGCAGCTGTTACTGCTGCCTACCAAAGTTAGAGAAATGTCAAATACTGGATATGAACCTTAGCTTAAAAACAGAAAATATGGGCTTGCAGCTCTCTCATTTATAAGGTGTGTGATCTTGAAAAAATGATCTACTCTTACTTAGTAGTAAGTGCATGTAATCTACAGTGTTATTTATAGACTATATTTAGAAAAAATACAAATATAAAAAACCTGCGAATAAAAGTATTTAATAAATATTATTTCTTTTTTCTATCTCTTCTCCATATTTTACAACTATAAGCTTTCACTTTTAATGCTTCTCTGCCCTTCTCTGGAGATGCCATAGATAAATGTCTGAATAAGTTCACAACATTTGTTCCACAAGCAACTAGAGAGAGTTGAAACAATGCTCATTTTAATTTTAGAGGATTAATTTTCTGATTAATTATTTCTTATTTACTAGATATATGTCTTTGGGCTACTGACTTTAGATTTCTGGTCTTTCTCATCTGTAAAACACATGTTATTATATCTACAGCACACAGTATTGGAAAATTTTTACACAGAGGGAAATCTGTATATCAAGATACATTGTTCAAAACATACTCAGAATAGTCCTAAAAATTAATTAATGAATACATGAATGATATTCAAGTCTAATGGTACATGGAATGAAATAGTTTATGAAGAAAATGCCCAGCTGTTCCACTTATTAATACCCCCACACACACAAAAAGGAAGAAATAGAGATGATGAATGGTAAAAACTATTATCTTTCATTTTATAAATCTGTGAAACAGGAATTTAAGCAGGTAATAAAAGTCACTACAGATTTCAAAAAACATACACTCTTAACAAGTCAACCAATGCACCTGCACATTTTCTGTGAAATGGAAATAAAGACAGTACAGCAAATACTTACAAGATTTATTATGACATATGTCACCCTTCACCCTATGCTGAAAGTCATTGTCACAGAGAAGGATATGAATTATGTTGACTCACTTGAGCTCCATGTTAAGAAAAATATTTAAGGAAAATATATTATTCCTCTTATATTATAAGAATTAAGCACATTATGGGTATGAATACATTAGAGTAATTTTGACAAGGTTTCACAATGGTTAAATTTCCCATTTTGCTCATATATGTTATAGGAAAACAGGAAAACACATTTCACAATTACTTAAACCATACTATACAATTTACTATTTACAAACATGTATTTACTGGTAAAAACATCTTTAGTATTCTGCCACCCAAATCATTTAATTGTACTATCTGTACTATCTACACTATGGATATAAACCCAGTACAAGATGAACTACATTCGCTACCTTAAGTGAGCCTCATTACACAAATCCTACTCATTGTTAATTTTCAGAGGAGAAAAGTTACCCACTAAAGGTAAAATTAGGAAATGTGTTTGGTTTGTATGAAATCAACTGAAGTTCAGTAAGGAGCATCTATCTATTTCTCTACCAGTAAATAAATGGCCTTAAGAATAGCATTAGCATCAAGATACAAAAACAAGCGGAAAGGAATATAAAGAGATTTTATGTGCAGATGGTGCCTTGCTATTTATCAGTGAGCCATAAACAATTATCCTGGAAATATTGAGATTAATAGGCCCATTTAGTAAAATAGCTAATTGTGAGAGGCACTGGGATAAATCTGAGCTGTTTCCCATATCAAAAGTTTTCTCTAGGGCAATTGCATTTCTTGCAGAGTTATAACCCACCCACCAATGCCAGACAACTTTAGGATGCTTCATTTATGGGAATGTGATCATTCTGGAATTGTACGGCTATGTACAGACAAACCTGGAAGGTGGGACTAAGGGAAGCCAATTACTTGCAACGTTTTCAGGAGTTCAGTTTCCCACATGCATCTGAATTCTCTCTCCTCCTTCTGCTTCAGAGCCTAATAATACCGAGCATGTTTTGGTAGTGGTTTACAATTAATGAATATTCATGAACAGTGAATATTTGAAAGAATTTGGATTTACCATGTAAATGACTGAGGGATTTGATGCAGCTTCTTTAAGTAAGCATGCAGTAAACAAAACCAGGCCAAAGAGTTTTATGGTATGGGCATAGGCTATGAGATTGCAGAGTAAAACTGAATAACAGAGACAGAAAACTGAGTTCAGAAAACATTGATTCAAGCTCCAGGTCCTTCACTAGTTGTGTGATTCTGCACAAGTCAACCACTGCCTCTGCCTCTTTTTCTCTGGAAGGGGGTTTCATATCCTTAAATTAAATGGGACCATATATGGAACACTTTACAAATAACAAAATGTTTTTTTAAATGATATGCATGTTAGCTTTGGTTGTTTCCTACAAATTGGGCAATTATACTCATCACACTCTGAAGCCAATGTTAAGCATCTTTCTACCAAACAGCATACATAGACTGGACTACAAATTTCAGTAGGAAGAGCTGCAGTGTTAGAAGCCAACACAACTCTTAGAAAATCCTGCTGAAAAGAAAGCATTTGCAAGTTAAATTTATTTGAATTTGTGTCAAAAAGTTGTATTCTTTTTTAAAAACCCACAGAAGATAGAGCAGAGCAAATAATTATTTTGAATGCTGTAATTTTGCCCCTTACCTAAAGGGCAATGTAGCAATATTATAGTTGGAGCTATTTAGTGGAAGGAGTGATGGAAGAAAATTAAAATTAAGCTAAATGTTACCCTGTGTAACTTAGGCTGCTTTTTTTAAATGACAACTAAATTTAAGTTTTTTGATTAGCTATGACTACATATGGAAGACATTCACTAACAACTAACATCATACAAAAAAAAAACCCACTTAGAATTCTATTGATAATAATAAGCATATTTCTTCATGGCTATATATTAATCTAATCAGCCAAATTCCTCTTGCTCCACTGGGTTTGTCCTTGAAAAAAATTGAACTAAAATGGGAATGAATTAGATAAAATCTTAAGAAAAAAAATCAAAGAAATATTTACTTCATTGAAAAGCCCAGGCCCTTAGCCCAGGAATGATCTCTACTCTAGCGCTTTCCTACACTGTGTGATGAACAAGTATTCTTTGTCTTTATTTCATCCTGATACTTCTGTAAAACACAATAAATTTATTAGGAGTAAAATGAAATTTATAAAAGAAGTACAAACAGTCCTTTTTTTTTTTTGGTTATTATTAGATCCAAAGACATGCTATTAATCTGTCAAATTGGCAATACGAGTTTCTGAAATGTTTACCCTCAGTTTCTGTTTTTATATCCACACTGATAGTAAAACAGAGCTTGGCAACAGGTATCATATTGCAGACTAGACTATGAGTAGCTAGGTCTTTTTCTGTAAAGGGCCAGATAGTAAACATTTTTGGCTTTGTGAGCCATATGGTCTCTGTGATGACTAAAGTTGGCTGTTGTAAAGTAGAAGTTGCATTAGAAAGAGCATCCATAAGTGGTCATGGCTGTATGTTGAGTAAAACTTTATTTGTAAAAACAAGTAGTTGTCTGGATTTGGCTTATTGGCTGCAATTAGCTGGTATCTGCTCTAAGCCATGACACTGTGGTGTCTGTCAATCTAACATAGAGGAGAGAAAATTCTGAGACATTCACATGATAGAAAATTTGAAGACATTGACACGATAGATTTCAAAGATAACTGGAGACTCCTATCAGGGTGAGTGGAATGCGGTGAGGAATCAAGGCTAGATTTAGGGCAAAGAAAGCTGAAAATTAGAAGGGAGAAGAAGGTTGTCACATACATAGAAGAAAGCAGAGTCTCCATGACTGGTTGCAGGTGGGATCTGTGTGTCCAGGTGGTCGCTGAGAGCTGAGGCACTAAAGCCAGTGAGCTCTGGATGCAAATCATAGTGCCACTATTTATTAACCCATTCAAGGGAGGAACAATGACCTTGGGAAAGTTTCTCCTCTTCCTTACATCTTTATTCTCAGAGTAAGATTGAAAAATATACTACTTAAAAGGTTGTTGAAATAATTACATGAAATATATGCATTGTGTGGCCCTGACACAGTAGGCATTAAAAAAAAATGTTGATCATTATGAGTTTTAGGGTAAAGATTGTCTATAAGAGATTAAATTGCAATTTTTTAGTAGACACTTTGTTGTGCTGTAGTTAAGATGGTCTTTTAAAATCTCAAACTGTGCGGAAACAAAGAAATTTTGTACAGAAGTAACATCCTGCTGTGGGTCCTGAGACCTAATTACTTGTATATTGCAATACAGTTGCCACGATCTTACAACTTTGATAACTTTTCCCTCATTCTCTTCATTGTTAACATAATGTGAGGCAATCAGCCAATTGTATTTCTTTCACAGAGTAGACATTTTCCATGGAAAAAGGAGCACTAGGTTAACACGTCAGCTTTCGATTCCAGTACCTTCTTTGTCATTGACTGGCTATGCAGTTAAAGACAAATTGCTTAAATATTCCAGAAATCATTTCCTAATCAATTAAAATGAAGCTTTGGACTGATGACCTACATGACCTCATAAAAAGAAATTACCTTGTAATATATTTACCTTTGTTGGTAATTTTCTAAATGAATATATAACTTTTGACCAGTAAGCCTTGACAACCTCTCTGCAAGAATCACCAGGATTTATAATGTCTCATTTGCTTTCAGGTGATATGATCATATTTAGGAAGGTCTATATTATAAAAAACAAACAAACAAACAAACAACAGCAACAACAACAACAAATATATATATATATATATATATATATATATATATATATATATATATATATACGCTTTCACCTTACCTGAGGTTCTAAACTGAATAACAGTGCCTAAAATACTTAAGAGATATACAGGTAGAATAACAAATATGGCAATTATTAAATTTAGTGAGAAAGAAAAATGGTTTAGAAGATCAGTGTGCAAAATAATATTCCAAGCGACAGGGCAGGGAGTGAATTTTTCTGGTCATAAGAAATTTTAGTATTAGTGACATTGGAAGGGAAAACAGAAACTTTTTGATCCTTGTCTAACACTCTCTATTGACAAGGCAAATTTTGTTTTAACTCTTTTTTTTTTTTACCTCCATAAATATTAACTAGATAGATAGATAGATGATAGATATATAGACATGTAGATAGATGATTAAATAAACTGTGTCATGGGAAGTTGGCAAAGGAATAAGATTTATTCAACCTGGATCCTGAGATAATTTTTTTAGAATGTAGGCAAGGCCTTGTCACTAACTTCAAAAGGCAATAATCATTAAAGTGTCTCTTTGATATCCCAAAAGATATTTTTTATCATAACCAAAAATTCATTCTGTATTCCCACATGAAAAATATGGGGAAAAAGACTAGCATATGGTCCAAACATCTAACCTTTATGTAAGTGAAGTTCAACAATGAGATAAGAGAAAGAATGGGGCAGCACTCATTTTGAAAAAATACTGGCTTTAAAAATATGTAACTTTGATGAAAGACATGGACTCATGGGTTCAAAAAGCATAGCAAAAGGCTGGCCATGTGGCGTAGTGGTTAAGAGCTGGCTTGGGAAGCCAGCGGCCCCAGTTCTGTCCCACATATAAGGGCCAGTGACACTGCCCTCAAAAAAAAAAAAAAAAAGCATAGCAAATATAAATATAAATCTAAGTAATCCAGTCTTGGGCATATTATAGCTAAACTTATAAGTTCATTGAATTCATAGTATAAACAAAAATGTGTTTTATATTTATATATTAGTAAAAAATGAAAATCATCTTTTACAATAGCAATTAAAATAAATACACAGAAATAAACACTTGAAAATTACAATTAAAAATTGTGCAATGCTTCACACTAAAAATGAACATTGCTAAAACAAATTTTGAAGATGAATCCAAGAAACATTGAGATCCTTCTTGTTCAAGATTCAATTTATTTAGATGTTAAATATCCAAATTATCTATACTTAAAATGAAATCTTACTAAAAATTTCAGAAAAACATTTTTGTGATTGAAATTAACAATCTGATTCTAAAATGTATATGTAAGTGAAAACTACCTATGAGGAAACAACCCTAAAGGAGTACAAAGTTGGAGAACAGACTACAAAATTTACTATAAATCTATAGTAATTATGAGAGTATGGTATTTTGCATCAATTATTAGCCAAAAGACAAATTAGACAACTTATAATTTAAAAATAAATTTACACATGTACATTCACTTGATTTACAAAATGAGAACCACTTTAGCTAAATAGTAAAAAATAATCTTTCAACAAATAGTTGTAGGACAATTGGTTAACACTGTAGAAATCAGAATAATTTTGACCCATATGTCACACAATAAAAATTAATTTGAAATGGATCATAGATCTACAGCTCTATGACAGGTGAAAAAATAAATCTTCAAGAATAGATAGGAAATAACTCCATGACTGTGGATAAGGAAATACTTGTTAAACAGGGCAGAAAAGTACTAACTTATAAAATCAAAATATTAACAAACTAAGCTTCTTTGAAATCAAGATCTTTTGTTCATTGAAATGGGTAAATCTTAAAACTGGATGAAAATATTAAAAAAACAAACACCTAACAAAACATATATATCTAGAATATGAGTGAATCCTATAAATTAATAATAAAAAGACCAATAACTCACCTTAAAGTTGGGAAATTAGAACAAGTAGAAAATAGATATCCAAATGGCCAATAAATATATAAAAATGTCCTAAACATTACGCATCAGGAAAATGCAAATTCAAACTTTAATGTTTTTTCAGTACACTCAAGAATTGGTGAGGAAGTGAAGGAACTCACATGCAATGTAAATTGGTTCAAATATTTTTGGCAATAATTATTAAGGCTAAGCACACACTTCTACCTTATGACCCAATTATTCCACTAGTATTCCACTCCTAAGTATATACCAGGAAACACAACTGCTTACATCCGCAAACATCATGTATAAAAATATTCCTAACAATGTTATTCATAGTAGCCTAAAAGTGGAAGTAACCCACATATCTATCAAAAAGAATAAATAAATTTATTTAATAAATGAACAAAAATAAATGTAGCACTGAAAAATACCAAAACATGGATGTATATAAGACAATATATTAAATGAAAAAAGCCAGGTACATAAGATTTATGTATCATATGCTTCCATTCATATATTTGAGATCATCCAAAACTTCATTTTAGTAAGCAAAATATTTACCTCTGGGAAAAACCATGAAAGAATATTATGGGGTGATGTATATTTGATATATTGGGTGATGATTACACCAATATGTACATATATAAAACTGTATTAAGCTGAACATTTAAGGTAGGTGTACTTTAATTAGTTGTACCAATATTTTTTAAAGATAATCATTAGTGAAATGTAATGTCATATGTTTATTTGGAAATCAAGTTACACTGTTTGTTGGCAAGCTTATGCTATGTAATGCAAAAATCTGGACTGTAGATTAGGCTTTTAACCCTGGTTTTTAGAAGTTTGATTAGGATATGCCATGATGTTTTCTCTATGCTTCTTCTGCATGGAACTTGTTAAACTTTGTGTGTCTATGCATTTAAGAATTTCTTAAGTTTGGAAAAATTTAGTACATTAAGTTTTCAAAAAATAGTTTTTTATTCCTTCCTCTCTCATTCCCAGAATCTAACTGCCTCTGAAATTGTCCCATCTGTCATTGATGCTCTATTCCCTTAATGTTTTATTTTAGATACTTTCTTTTCCTATATCTTCAAGTTTATTCATTTTTTTCTTCCGCAGTAATCTGTTGTTAATATCATCTGCATATATTTTTGAGGTACTGTATTTTTATCTCTGAAAGTTCCACTTATGAATTTTTTTATATCTCCATTTCTCTCCTTATTATGTTCCTATTTTCTAATATTTCTTTGGACTTCTGAAGAATAGTCACAATAACTGCTTGTAGGCCATTCTCTGCTAATTACATCATCTCTCATTGCTAGATCTGTTAGCATTTTTTAAATTTTTCTTGTGATTATTGCTTGCGCTTTCCTGCTTCTTTGCATGCCTGATCATTTTTTTATTGTATGGTGTCCATTTTGTATGTTACATTGTTGGGTCCTGGATTGTACAGTTTTCCTTTAAATAGTATTTCACTGTTTGTTCTGGTATGTAATTGAGTTATTTGGAATCAGCTAGACCCTTTCAAGACTCATTTTTGTACTTGGTGAGGTGATTTCAGAGCACTCTTTAATCCAGTGTTAATTTACCTCCATATGTAAGGTGACATCCTTGGGGAAGTCTATCAGATGCCTTGTGTATTACATGGTTTTTCACTTCTGGCTGGTTGGCACACAAATTACACCCATCCCCGTATAAGCTCAATAAATTATTTAGCCTATTATTTTCTATATTTTTTCCTGCTTCTTCCGGTCTTGGTTAATCACTTCTCAATCATGCATAATTAGTAGTCAGCTTAACACTTAAAAGCGCCAATTTTCAGATCTCAAATGCATTCTCTCTCTCTTAATCTCTTTCAGTTCTTTTCTTTCTTTCTTTCTTTCTTTCTTTCTTTCTTTCTTTCTTTCTTTCTTTCTTTCTTTCTTTCTTCTTTCTCTCTCTCTCTCTCTCTCTCTCTCTCTCTCTCTCTCTCTCTCTCTCTCTCTCTTTCTTTCCTCTTTCCTCCTCTTTCTTTTTTCTTTCTTTGTATTAGTTTCAGGTGTACAAAACAATGTAATAGACATTTACACCCCTCACAAAGTGATAACCCTCCAATCTACTACCCATCTGACATTTTCTATAGCTGTTACGAATCCATTGACTATACTCCCTATGCAGTACTCCACATTCTGTGAGTGTATGTGTGTATATATGTATGTGTGTGTGTATATACATATATATATATATATATATATATATATATATATATTACACTTAATTATAGTTGATATTCAATATTATTCAACTTCAGCTTCAGGTGTACAGCGCAGTGGTCAGACATCACACAGTCTATGACATGGTCTCCCTAATAAGTTTAGTGCCCATCTGGCCCCCTACATAATCTTTACAACATTATTGATTATCTTCCTTAAACTGTATTTCATATGCCTGTGACAATACTGTGACTAGTAATTTGTGCTTTTTAATCCCTTTACCTTATCCCCCATTCCCCCCATTCTCTCTCCCTCTCTCTGTATTGCTGTTTCTTTCTTTCACCGTGTGTGTATGTGTGTGTGTGTGTGTGTGTGTGTGTGTGTGTGTGAGAGAGAGAGAGAGAGAGAGACAGAGAGACAGAGAGACAGAGAGAGAGAAAGTACAGCTCCCTTTTCTCTACTAGTCTCATAAGTTATGGGCACCTCAGCTTCCACAAACTATAATCTTTTTTTTTTCACTCAGTGTGACTTCTGAGGTTAGTCTGGCTTACTTCTCTGTTGTTTCCTGGAAACTACCTCTAGAAAGTAAGCTGTTCCAATTATAGGGTTTATGACTTCTGAGGTTAGTCTGGCTTACTTCTCTGTTGTTTCCTGGAAACTACCTCTAGAAAGTAAGCTGTTCCAATTATAGGGTTTATGTCATTCATTTTCCTTCTCTCGTCGATCATAGACCTGTACTGCATGTTATCCAACAACTGAAAGCCATTGTTTCATATATTTTCTATTTTCCAATTGTTTAGATGGGAGGGTAAATACAAGGCCTGTTAATCCTCATGGTGTGATGTGGAGGCCTATGTATATTTACTTTCAGAATCCCATTGAGAGATTATGAATATCAAGAGCTACTAAACTTGTTTCTAAGTGATGTGGTTATGGCTTTATTTTATTTTCTGGTTTTTTTTTGTGTGTGTGTTTTTTTTGGTTTGATTCTTTGTTTTTGCCTACCAACATAATCTAATAAGTGCACCAATTGTAGAGCAATGATATCAACAGTTATTGAACTAAAGTAGGGTTTTTGCTATTAATAATTTACCTTTCTCCTTGTTTTTAGCAGAGGTAAAGCTAGAAAAACATCACTATTTGTTAAAATGGTGATGGACTTGTTTAATAGGGCCCTGTTGGGTCTGAATCCTAATCACACCATTTACTAAGTCTGCGATCTTAGAGAATCTGCATAACTGCTCTGAGACTCTGTTTCTTCAGCTATAAAATGGGGATGAAATACAAATACTCATTTTTAAATATTCACTGTTTGAAATAATTAATGAGTTATATGAAATACAGTGTCTGACATATAGATGATACCAAAAAATATAAGACATAGAAATCTGTGGGCTATAAAAAAGTACAGGGCAAAAAAGAAACTCACTTGGAACACTGTGCAATAAAGAAAATAATGCAGAATTTATGAGAAGGAGGGCACTAGTCATAAGTCCCTTCTTGGAAAATTTACTTGATCTTTATAAAACTCACTTTTCTCACTTTTATGATGAAATAGTTTAACTTGATAATTTTAAAAGTTTTTTTATAACACTTAAATTATATGAATTGGCCTGCTTAATACCACATGTTAACATACTGAGCTAATCAGTCACACATAATGATCACTTTTTGCTGTTTTTGTTTTTTTATTAAATTAAGTACCAGCCAGGAGTATATTTTTGTCATTACCTATTATCACAGAAAAAGATTATTGTATTATTATATCTTGTATTGTAAAGCAAATAACTTCTCTTCTTTTTTATCTCACCATGTAAAAGTTTCTAATAGTCAGCTTTATTTTAGCCCACACATCATCTATGATATGAGGCATTCTTTGTGCTTACTTGTCTCCCTGTTAGTTTCCCTGATGGGGGTGTCTCTGCTGGGACACTTTCAATAGATTTTCCCTAATATTTTCACCATGGAGGCAGACAGAGCCTGGAGACTGGCTCTCCAACAATTCAAAATATAAATTTCTAAGGTTGTGGAAACTTATCTGGAGTTATATTCTTGTTTTTTAACAGCAAGTATTCAGAGGAAATTGTAAAGCCACATGGGAGGTAGGAAAAAAGCTATTTAAAAAAAAAAAAAGAACACTTACATTTTTGTTAATTCAATAATATGAACACTCCTTACGTAATCTGTATTCTTTTCTGATGATGTCTGTGTCCTATGGAGATCTTAAAAGCTTATAATGAAAATGTCCCCATATTAAAAAAAAAGTGTTAGAAAAAAATAAAGCTTTGTATTTCAATATTATTTTACAATTGTATTATTTCCTCAGGAGACTGCCCCCTTTCTTCCCTCAGTGCTTCTATCTAACACATAAAACTTACCTTAAGTTCAATTTCCTATCCACAGACCTGGCCAAGCAGAAGGTCGGGAAACTGGAAGCCTGAGAAGGCAGAAGAAGGAGTAATTCTGGTCTAACTTGTAGAGGCTGGAGCAATCTGAAAGCCAGTGACCAATGTGAAACTGGAACCAAAGGCACCTTGGCCAATATGCATCATTTCAAAAGTGCTAAGACGACTGGGCTCTAGGTCCTAGGTAAGATGTTAGGGATAACAAACTAGGGATAACAAACGTGAGTTGGGATAAAGGTGAAGGGAAAAAAAAAAAAAAATCCTGAGTCCCAGAACAGTAAGCAGACACTTTCTACCAAGCATTTTTAATAAAAAAAAAAGTTTTGAATTTTAATAAAATATTATAATTTGTCTCATTTCATTTGATATAATTATAATACAAAATTTTAAAGCACTATTTAGATATAGAAAACAAATAAGTCTTTGTAATTCCATTTCACCCTTTTCAGTATCTACATAGTACAAAACGAAATGGTGATGTGAAAGGTTATTTTCACCTGTCATCTGCATAATATAAAATATGTTTTATATTATAACAGAATATAAGTTAATAGAATTAACTCATACATGAACACTTAAAAATTAATAGTATGACAGAAAAACAACTCAGTGAAAAATCAAAATATTCAATTTAGAAATATACAAAATATATAAATGGATATTTACCGAAAGAAGATTTATGAATGGCCATCAGCATATGAAAACAATATTATTAGTCTTTAAGAAAATTCAAATCAAAATCACTATGAGATATCACATTACCCACTAGGATGGCTATTATAATAACAAAAAAAGGACAGGCGATTATAACTGTTGGTGAGGATATAGAGAAATTTGTATTCCTTATACACTATTGGTGGTAATGTAAAATGATACAGCTACTTACAAAAAAACAGTTTGTTCTTTCAAAAGTTAAACCTAGAGTTATCATATGACTCAGCAATTTCACTCCTAGGTTTATGACCTAGATAGCCTTAAAACTCCCCTCAGCTTGACTAAACTTTAGACAAGTTTCTTGCTGACTATAGGCCACTGACCTCCCTTTTCTTAGAGCATTTACTCTAGAAAGCTTGTAATTACAAATTATTGGGTTGTTGGAAAAGTCGTGACACATTTTTGCCATGAAAAACATAGAAAAAAAATACGTCATGACTTTTCCGACAACCCAGTATTTTCTCTGTCCTTTTCAGATGTAAATCTTTTACCAACAGCTTGACAGGTTTAGAGCCCAGAATGTCTTTCTCAAAAACCTAGGAGCCATTCCTTTGAAATGTAATCATCTAAGGAGGTAGTGTCCCCTATCCCAGTCCCTGTGGGAGACTAGGAGGCTTACTTTCATAAGAGACAATTATCAAACAGAGGCAACCTAATTACATTGACCAAACACCCCAGGATGTCCTCCTGTAATTTTCCATTAGCTCATTTTTAAAAATCCTTTTGCCTTTTGTTTCAGGAGAAATAAGTTGACTCTCTCTCCCCTTTTGCAGTCTTGAATAAAGTCTTCCTTGCCAGTTTAACACCATCAATGTAATTTTTAACACCATCAATGTAAATGATCACAGCAGTTTTATTCTTAACAGCCAAAAACCCAAAACAATCAAAATGTCCATCAACTGATGAATGGGTAAATACAAGGTGATATACCCATTCAATGGAATTGTATTTGTCAATTGAAAAAAAAAGAACCAATATGTGCAACAGCACATTTGATCCTGAAAACATGCCCAGTGAGAGAAGCCAGTTAGAAAAGATCACATATTGTATGATCTCATTTACATGAAGTGTCCATAATAGGCAAAGTATTCAGAATAGAAAAAGAGAGTAGATTGCGGATTGCTTAGATAGCTGAGAGGCAAAAAGTAAGTGAAAGCTAATGGACATTAGGGAGTTTTTTTGTTTGTTTTTTAAGGGAGGTGAAAATATTCCAAAATTAGATAATGGGAAGGGTTGCACAATACTGTAAATAAAGTAAAAACCATTGAATTGTGTTCTTTAAATATGCAAATTATATGTCTATACCTTAAAGCAGTGAAGGAGGAAATCCAAAAAAAACAGCTCTAGAGTTGTTCTCCTGTTTAGAATATGGTACTCAACACAACTGGGACCTTCTTGAGAGATTTATATATGGAATCACACAACTGCCCCCAAAAGAACAAAAAAGGGAAGTATCAACCATCAGTTCTTATTTCCCATTGGTAAGAGTTGCCTCACTAAGGTATCCAGTGCTTTGAGCTTTTAATTAAGCATACATGAGTGTGAAGTAGGTTCATGCAGGTTTCTGTGTCAGACAACTATAAAAGCCCAGGATAAGGGGGGGGGGGAGGGAGGGAGGGAGGGAGGAAGAGAGAGAGAGAGAGATATGAGAGAAGAGAGACAGATTTTACTCTATCACATGGCCTAGACATTGGCCAACAATTGCATTAGAGATACTACAGAGTTTTTCAGAAGACTTTCCAACAGCAAGACTGATTACTGTCTTCCACAATTTTTGTATGTGCGGTAGTTAATCCAAGCTCCTGGAAACTACCCTTTGATTACACAGGCTGATGTGACGGTTGCCTTAAACGGACGAAAATGTCCACTAGTTACCATTATAATGCAACTTTTCTGTTCTTACACATATGTCCACACGTGCAATATTATTATGATAATAATAGAGCCATGCGTCCTTTCCCTCCAAGTGATAAAAGCTAAATCAGGGTTCATCTCTGGTTTGTTGATAATTAATCACTTCCTTAAAAATATATTTCACCAGCCAATGTATTCTGCTAGGTTTTGAAAAATGTCTAGATTATAGGTATAATTTTTCCCTAAACATACACATATTTCTCCATTAATATCTATAATACAGCAGGAGTCCAAGTGGTTTGGTAGCAGAACATTTCTCACACCACCATTACTTTGATGCATTTTCTAAGGCATTTACTATACAATTGAGATATATTTAAAAGTATCATGGCTATATCATGAATCACATGTTTGTCTTTAATCACCTACCACATTGAAATTTATATAAGAAAATACATTTTAATCTCAACTACTTCTTTCCAGAGACTAATATATGTTTTCATATGCTTCACATCAAATCCTCATAATCAATAGATCAAATAGTTAGTACTCTACAAATTCTACTCACCGAAAATACATTCTCTGATGTCTGATATGAGAGACAATGATACTGTTTCCAATTCATATACATTCATCCACTAAGGCACAGACTAATGAAACATATACACCTGGAGTGTCTTTGATCTTTAAGGAAGCAGGGCATTGTGATGTGTCTCAGGCTTGGGAAAATAATCAGTTTTTTTCTGACCATTCCAGGTAAATGGCAAGCAACTATTGTCTCCCAAGTTGCCATTAGCATATTAATAAGATGTGTTCCATGTATTTACAACCTGTGGAGTTAATCATTATTGTTCCATTCATACTGTGGTTTTAGCATAATTTGGTAACAGGCCTAATGATTCCCTACCCCTCTATAGTTGAAATTGAATGCTTCAATTTCTTAGAATTATAAGATTACAGATATCAAATACCAGGACTGATTAATTACTACAACATGTAGCTGAGCATCCACATTATACATTTTTCTGGTGTTAGTCAACTGTCTCTATCCAGTGATGTGAACCACTAAGCAGTCACAATCTTCCTACTACTGACGCAGTTATGAATATTCCCTTAAGGAAGGATCTCAAATGACCACTGCTTCTGAAACAGAGAGAGTGCTCCCAGGTGACTGGCTAAAAACATTCCAATTAGAGTCAATATGTCCCTGATTCATCCTCATGTAGGCTATTTGTGTGTGGCAGGTATCTTTATACCTCTACATACTTTCATGCTCATAGGTTTTCACGCAGGGCTAATTCCAACAAAAACAAATGTTGATGTCAGTGTTTCTGAAGTACCAAGTGATGTCTGTTCTGAGCTCATAACTTACAGAGGCCCAGGAATAACTACTCCAGATTTCCTTCCTGCCTTGGCAGTCAATTTCCACAGCAATAAAGTATATACAATGCTATTTTTATGAGACTTTCAAATAAACCGATCTCAAAAACTCAGCCATTACAGCTAGTGTTTTTGAGGGAAAAGATAAACTCCAATAAGTCTGAAAACCATTCTCCCAAGTCTCCCCAGGCAAACTCTAACTCCTGTATCAGTCATGGTTGTTGTGAAACGCTTGCTGGCTGAAATTGTCATGGGGTGCTTGGTGTGAATGACACCGATCAGGATCAGAGTCAGCTAGCAGTGTCTTTCCAGGCTTAACAGGCACAAGATAGATGACCCTTCTGGTCTCATCAGCATTTTTTTCAATGCTAAGTGTTCTACATACTTGCTGATTATTAACCTCAAAAGGAAACAATGCTAACTTTTCCCTTTGCTGTTTACCCATTCAGTGTCTGAATAGACGCACCCAGCAATAAAGTGGACTTGTGTCCCCTGCAGCTTCCTTGTCCGTCAGTAGTGTATGCCTTGGGTCACCAGATTTATGACTATTGCACATTGGATTCCACAGGAAAGAGTGGCTCTAAGTGTCCTTTCTCTATGGCCTTTATCCACTTCATATGAAGGCAGGTGTGCCTACTATTAACATCTCAACCATTAGATAGCACATTATCTACCACAGTACTCAGACCCAATTTTAAGGTCCCAAATAAGAATTATGAATGTTCCATCAAGTTGTAAGAACTTCCCTAGCCTACCTACACCTATAAGGAATAGAGAGAGATTCTCCCGGTCTAGGGGCTTCTCGACTAGCAGTCCTGGACAAGACCTAAAACACAATTCCTTCACATCCTATGGGAGAAGAGGAGCAAGTGATTTCTGTTCATATTTCAAAGTGACTACAAAACATGCATGGGGCTGGAGTCAGGCTTCTATTGAAAGTTTAGTTAAACTGCCTCACAATATCGCGGCCTCGGCATCCACTCTGTGTTGCCACGTGGCCTGCAGGAGCCTTGAGCTGACACTGGCCCCTCTCAGGAACGCATGTTCTAGGCATAATAACAGCCCATTTAGTCCGAAATAAATGTGAGTTCTTTGTCAGATTCCCCCAGCTGCCCTTGAGATGAGCTGCCCAGTGCCTTCCCCTTGTGCGCCCATCACAGCAGATCCCTGCAAAGCTCAGCAAAACCCCCACTATGTTTTGTTTGAACTGACCATTTTGGCCCTACCCCTAGGAACCTCAAAGAACTCCACCCACACACCCTAATAAAGCCATGTGCTCCCTCCTGCCACTGCTCTCTCTGCCTGCACCGCAGGCACATGGCCTTAACCTCTCCCCATGGCCCGTGGAGACATGCCATGTATCCCCTCCAGAACCCATGAGTAACAGGTTTCTCTATTTCAGTTCCTTTCTGGTCTTTTGTTGAAACTTGATTCATCATCTGAAACCCTAGGGTTTACTTAACGAATGTTAATTTAATGAAATCACAACACCCACAGTAAGGACTTCTGCTAAATATGTAGGGTTCTTGTGGTCTATGTAAACATTGTGTTTAACTGGAGGAACTGAAGGGTGTATTATCAGGAGGTGAATTCAAATATTATTCAACAAAGATAACCTCATGTCAGAAGTACAGAACCACATACAAGGGATGAGTCTCACAGGTTAAATGGAATTTTTAAAATTGTATATAAGTAAAAACAAGCAAAAAGGATATGAAGTCTGGAAGCACAAAAAATAGTTAATACAGAAAACGTTAGGAGATAAGCCTGTGGGCCTTCAAAGTGGTAGAATACTGAGAGGCTGCTTATAATGCTGCTGACTAGAAAGGCGGGCAGAACTGCTGATTGAAAAGAGCTATACACCTTCTATACATTCATTATTCACCTCCTAAGTTTTACTATTTTCTTATTTACCTGGTGAATGTCCATTGTCAGTGATTGTGGAGCTTCTCTATTTCCGAGGAAGAACACAGTGTTCTTAATGGGGCTATGTGGTAATGTCTGGAAATGTTTTTGTTTGTCTCAGCTGGTGTGGATGTGCTACTAGTATCTAGTGGTTAGAGGGTAGGGAAGCTGGTCAACAACCTGCACTGCAGGGGAAAGCTCCCTCCAACAAGGTATTATCTACCCCCAAAGTCTATGCTCTTTGGAGGTATTTAAGAGTAGAAATAATAAGTGAGACAGTAATAATTCTCATATTTGATTAGACATCATAATTAAATATGGAGGTTTTGAGAACCATAGATTCTAGCACCCTTTCCCTAGAATTGCTAAAGCAGAATTTCAGTGAATATACTTTTATATTTTAAAGGTCTAAATAGTTTGCTTCTGTTAGGTATCCATGCTTGAGAATAACAAAGATATTGCCTCCATTCCTGGCTTATTAAAGAAAAGGAACTCTGTTTTCTTATTCCATGTATTCTCAAGAAGAGTTCTTATTGATCTGTTTGTTAAATTTTGCCTCCAAGCATGCATGAAAAAATAAAATAGAAAAATTAATTCCCCATCAAAATTTGGAATCTCTACACATAAACTGAAGGATCAAGATAAGATTCAGATCATTGAAGTAATAGATATCATAGGAATTGCTAACACAGTAGTATGCTGGTACTTAAGTTTCAAACTGTTTGTTTCCAAGGGGCTAACATTGTCACAGTGAGGAAAAAAGTTTCAACTTCTATTAATATTAAGCCTCTTTCCTATAGCCTCAGCTATGTTTGTTTGTTTGTTTTTATTAAAATAGTACTCTAACTCAAGTACCTGAGTAAAAGTAACATAAATACTTATTTGTGAAAACTTTTAAAAAGAAATAAATCTAATTGCTTTCTGACTAAAAATTGTATATGTACATTTTTTTTAAAAAGTCAGATAATAAGAGTATAAAGCAAAAACTACACAGTCACTAAATCACTTTACCCAGAGATAAAAATTATAACCATTTAAAAATATTTTTCAATATTTCTTATATGTACATAAAATATATTAATAGAATTTCCTTACTTTAAAAAAATAACTGAAACAGTTTCCTGTTTGGTCTTTGTGGAGTAGCAGATATTTAACTAATTCTACCACCAAAAATTATTATGAAACCTGAAT
Organism: Aselliscus stoliczkanus; assembly: GCA_033961575.1. Taxonomy (NCBI): domain Eukaryota; kingdom Metazoa; phylum Chordata; class Mammalia; order Chiroptera; family Hipposideridae; genus Aselliscus; species Aselliscus stoliczkanus. Next base: position 65,174,824 of record CM066730.1, on the reverse strand, counting down.
AATCAATAACTATTTATGTAACACAATCTATAGTCAAAAATTTTCCAAAAAAGAAAGGGAGACAGAAAGAAAGAATTTCCTACTCTTAAATGGCTTCACTGATTAATTCCTCCAAATATTAAAGGGAGAAATGGTATTAATATTACATACATTATTGAGAAAAATGAAAATGTGAGACCACTTTCCAACTCATTTTATGGAGCCACATAACACTGACATCAAAAGTCACAAGTATAAGAAATCAATATTAAAGGCCAATATCAATCATGAACATATAATATAGTGATACGCAAACACAATGAAACTATTACTGAATGACATTTATTCCAAAAACACAAGGTTAGTTTAACATTAGTAGATCAGCAAGGATAAAATCACAATCATCTTAAGAGAGGAATGAAGTTCTTTGATAACTTTCCACATTTATTTAAAAAACAAACCAGCAAACAAAAAACCTTTTAGTCATCCAAGAACAGAAAGGATTTTCCATAATGTGAGTTATTTACAAAAAGCTGACATCTAACATCAGACTTACTGGGGAATTACTGAGGACTTTTCTCCCTCCCAGGGCAAAAAGCAAAGATGTCCACTATCATCACCATTCTATTCAACATTTTACTAGAGGTATTGACCAATGCAATAAAGAAGGAAAAGGAACTAAGAGGTATATAAATCAAAAAGGAAGAAGTGACACTACTATTATTTTCAGAATGCCTCTATTACTTACTTAAAAATTCCAGAAAAACCAATAAACATTTATAATTAATGAGTAAATTAATGGTAAGGCTAATGCACACCAAATTGATAAACCAAAAAACTGTATCCCAATATACCAGCCAACAACAATTTGCACATTATAAGCAAAACTATCATTTAAAATTATGTCAAGTAACATAAAATACCTATGACTTATCTAAGCAAAACTAAGGAAGATATCTACAGTAAAAACTCTAAGATGTCATTAAGAGAAAATAAAGACTTAAATAAATGGTCATGAGAAGACTCAGTATTAATATTTCTGTTCTCCCTAATTTTATCTAATTGACCTAGATTGAATTCAATACTAGTCAATGTTCAACGTCCCAGTAAAATTTTGAGAAACAAGGAATATATTAATAGAATAGCCAAAGCAGTCTTAAAGAAGATAATCAAAATTGGAAGATATATAATCAAAATAAAGATATACTATAAAACACTGTGCTATACACCTGAAGCTGATGTTAAATAATATTGAATGTCAACTATAATTTAATGTATGTATATATAGTCACAGCATGTGGAGTACAGTATAGGGAATATAGTTAATGGAATTTTAACAGCTATATATGATGTCAGAGGGGTAGTAGATGGGGGAGGGGTATATCACTTTGTGAGGGTTGTAAATGTCTAACTATTACATTGTTTTGTACAACTGAAACTAATAAGAAAAAAAACTATAATAATTAAGATAAAGTGATATAGGTACATATGTATACAAAAAGACTATTAGAAAATATTGGTGATATTGGAAACAGACCCATAGATGTGCAGTCACCTAATTTAAACAAAGACTCCTCTATAACTTAGAGTAAGCTAGAGGTTAGTCTTTTCAATAAATGGTGCTGAAACCACTGAGTGTAAGCATATTAAATGAAAATAAACTTTTACTATCACCTCTACGCGTCAAAAAAAATCTATTCAAGGTTGTGATCCTAAGTATTCAAGGTAAAATAATAAAGATTTAAGAGAATACTATCTGAGTATACTATCTTCAAGAACCTGAGAAAAACCACATTTAAAAATATAATATTTTAGAAGTTCATCAAAAAGACATGTTTAACAGAGTGCAAAAGCAAACCACAGAGTGGAAAAAGTCAGTTGTACTTCATATACACGCATATGACACATACTCTTATCCAGAAGATGTAAAGAACTACAAGTCAATTTTTTTTTAAAAGGTAAAGCATAAAGTAAAACCTGGCTAAAACCTTTGAATAGAAACTTCATGAATGGGAATATCCAAATAGCCAAAGAGCATATACAATTTCTCGAGTTATTAGTTGTCATGGGATTGCAAATTTAAAAGACACTGAGATCACTAAACATCCACCAAAATGGCAAATATAAAAAGATTGAAAATGCCTCTCTTTGTGATGGTATGCAACTCCAGCTGGCATACATTACTGTTGTAGTATAAATTGGTAAAAGAGTTTTAGAAAATTCTTTGTCAGGATGCAAAAATCTATATATACATTTACCTCATAATTCATCAAATACACTCTTAGTTATATACCCAAGAGAAATAAGTGCAGATGGCTAAAAAAAAAAGAAATTTTCAAGAATTTCCATAGTCTCTTTTTTCATAATATCCAAAACCAGAAAATATCTATCAACAGTGAAATGAAAAAATACAGTGTGATATATAACATTACAATAAAAAGAACAATACCCCCACACACACAACATGGACTCATTTTACAGACATTATATTGCACAATCAACACTGATAAAATTGGAATAAATGGTAAGTCTGAATGGTTTCATGTGATGTGATACAACGGAGCTGAGAATGTCCCATTCTCTTCTGATATGGTGTTTTGTTTTGTTTTTCTTCCTTTTACATTTTAAAGTTGATTTATTTTATTTTGCACTGATTCCCAACAAATGTAATATGATTCTTCGTTTCTGGTCCCCTTACTTAATATTTTCTATTGCTTTTATTTTTTAAATTATTATAATATATGGTGATTCTTTGACCGGCTCTCTAACCAGCCCCATCTTCTCTTCTAGAGTTGAGGGTTTATAGAGTTTCCTTTTAGAACTACTATGAAGATTATATCTTTATATAAAATTTGTGTTCAAATTTATAAACTTTAGAATAATGATTACTTACATATCACCTAAAACCCCACATATATATATGTGGATTCATATTAATTTTTGCCTGCACTTACTGTAGATATCTTTGCTTTTATTTTTACTTTTTGCTGGACATTCTGAAAATGTTCCTACTTATTAAATAAAATTATAAGTATATGTTAGTATATATGTTTTAAGGTCAATTACTATAATCATTTAAGAAATTATTATAACTTAATTATATATTTATTTATAATCACTGTTGGTCTTTAAAATGAAAACTGTACCATTTAAATACACAAATTTAGTTTTATATCTCAAATGAGTATGTCTTATAGGTATTTTACTCTTTTATTTTATTTTATTTTATTTATTTATTTATTTTTTTTTTAAAGATTTTTTATTGGGGAATTGGTGGAGGTGAACAGCGTTGGGGAATCGGGGAAGGGGAACAGACAAGTTGCCGTCTTCTTGTTCTTCAGTTTTTAGTTGCGGAGGATGTTGCTTCACTGTTGGTATCGTCATTGCGCTCTTCCCGGATGAGGCAGATCGGTCGCCGGCCTCTGGATGTCGCTCATCGCGGCTATTGGCAGCTCACGCTTGGCTGCCAGCTGCTCACGCTGGCTGCGGGCCACTCACTGCAGCCTATGGCAGCCCACTGCAGCAGGGGCTGCAGCCCACACCATCACCGGGGCTCGCACAGCCCAGCTCCAGGTGGAGCTGCTGTTAGCTGTAGAGGGCAGTGTCACTGGCCCTCATGTGGGATCCGAACCGGGGCGCTGGCATCCCAAAACCAGCGCTTAACCAATGCGCCACTCGGCCAGCCCTATTTTACTCTTTTAAATTATTTTTAGGAGACACATGAGTGGTATATATTTTGAGTACTTGCGTATGTGAAAATATCTTTGTTGAAATTAAATGAGAGGATATACTTTCTGTATTTGACAATATTTTATTTTTACCTATGAACAACAAGATTCATTATATATTCTTAGCTCACAAACTATGTTAGACTAATTTTTTCCAAATATTTTACCTTTGGCTTTGAAATCTAAAACTACCATGGAAAAACAGGGACAATCTTATCACTTTTTTGGTTATTGAAACTTTGAAGTTTCTTGTCTTTAGATACCTGAAGAGGGTTTTCTCCAAGTTTTAAGTTTTGTTTTTCTTTTAAAGAAGGATTTGTTGTTTATCTTGACTTGTCAATATTAGGTGACTTTTTTAAAAATATAAAAATCTAGATCTTCATTTACTGCATATTTTCTATTATAATTTTATTCCATTTGTTATATTTTCCTATTTGGGAACACCAGGAAAACTCTTTTTCATATCTACCCTCTTCTCTATTATCCTATTAAAAACATTGCCCTTTTGCTTCTCAATTTTGTGTAAAATTTACAATGACCCAAACAATTTAAAACAGCAAAATACATTGCTAATGTGAAGTGCTCTTTTCTTTTTTAAAAAAACTTATTTTGCTTTCAAAAGTTGTTTCTCTGAGATATTAATCATTTAAAAATAATTTTTATGCTTACTTCACATATTTTTTTTTAATAATGAAGAAAGCTTATACTCATGAGATCTATTATTTGTGTTCAAATAGTAATGTCTCTGACACATTATTCATCACATGGGCTGAGTAAACTATGGTAGTTGCACATAAAGGAGAGTAAAAACTCACTGTAAAGATTGTGAGGAAGAAAATTAAATGTAAATATGGAACTATTCTATGATTCTATGCTTAAAGGGGAAATATGAAGAACAGTCTTATAGCATGCCATCTTTATGTAGAATTTGAGGAAGCCACTACATATGAGTATTAATACATATTCACTCATATTATGAAAAAGGAAAAAAGAGGATAAGTCCAAATTAAAAAAAAAAAAAAAAAGGTTATCAATGATGAAGAATGGAAGGGATAGAGATGGAAGTTTGACCTTTCTTAACAAACTATCCCCTAATAAACTTATTTTGCGGTATTGAATTTGTAACTAAATAATTTTTTTAAATAATAAAAGTAAAACATAAAGAACTGAAAAATGTATTCCTAAAAACTGAAATCAAACTAAAAAAAGTATCAGTTTAGAGGCATAAAAATAGAGAAGAATTATTGCAAATGAGCCAAAACACATATTTAACTGCCTATCTTTGGTGAAATATATACAAAAGCTTTTTAAGTGTTTAATAAAATCCCAAATAAATTTGTAGTCTTCCAGGAAATAATAACGACATCCATATTTTGAAGTGATTATGTGCATATATTTAGATAAAGCAATTAAGAACTTATTTTACTACCTAAAAAATCAAGGTATTTGTCAGCATAAAAAATATATACAAGTATGTAGGTCAAGAGAAAACAAAAACAAAAACATGTAATCCTAAATATATGTTGGAAATACCAGTATAAACTAATATTTTTTCCTATTCTAATTCGTATATATTTCCTAACTCAGTTAACTGAAAGGTTTTGGTAAAAATATAGACCCCATAGGATCTATAATGTGATCTCTGAAACTACATCTCATAAAAGTAATTCAGATACCTTAGAGAAATGGTCAATTTCAGTTCTGGGCAAGCCTGGGACATTGAGAAGTGACATAAAGTACAGAGTTTATCAAATTCTACTGAGACCATGTCAAACGGAAAAGAAGCAAAAATCACCAAGATGATGACATAGAAGGCTCCTGAACGCCCCTCCTCCCATGTACGAATCAAATGTACCGCTTCACACTGAGCAATTACCTCCAAAAGAAATCCGGGGACTGGCTGAGTGATTACTTTACACAAAGTGAAAGAGAAAATGTCCCAATCAAAACAGGTAGGAAAGACTGAGAGACAGTTTCTACCATAAATCTTACCTCCAGCACAGTACTAAGCAAGAGGAAGCTGCCAACTCCCAGCTTCTCTCTGAGGAGTGAAGGGTTTGGACCACATGGACCTGTAGTGGCTATAGTTGATAACGCTGTATTATATAATTGAAATTTGCTAAGAATGTAGATTTTTAATGTTATCAGCAGGAAAAAAAAAGGTAAATATGTGAGATGATCAATGTACAAATCAACTTGATGGGAGAAATTATTTTACAATGTATATGTATATCGAATCATCATGTTGTATACTTTAAATAACTTAAAATTTGATTTGTCCATTTATCCTCAATAAAGCTGGGAAGAGGAGACTGACAGAAACATTAAGAAGGGATAAAAGGAAACTTTGAAGGTCTTTCACTGGCCAGAGTTGAACATTAAAAAAATGAGAATAGGCTGAAACACTTCCAATATGTAAAAATGTGCTCATAATGACACTAAAATATATTTATTAATTAATGATGGAGTTTTCTAAAGCACCATATAATTTTATAAAATTAATAAATAATGGGAAATAATTATACATTTAATTATCCCCACTTTTCCAGACAAACTGTATTTCAGAGCATCCTAATATTTCATGGAGGAAGTCATTTCTTGCTGCTTGTCAGATAATTGCAACTAACACATGTAGAAGGAATGATAAAATTAGGAAATCACTATTAGAAACCACTTATAAATAATAAATCTAAGCAATGATAATCAATGGATGCTGAAACCATTAGGTGAAAGGTTAATGGAAAACTTTATAATAGGTGGATGAGACTGACAACATATGAACCTACTTAACTATCATAACTTCACAATTATAGAAAGAAGCAGACATTATGAATTTCCTGACTTGATACTAAATGGAATATATCACCTATAAATAAATATTGCCACCCCCTCTAAAAAATTCATCTGAATCTAATTAAATCTTCTTTTTTATCAGTTGAGAAAATGAGGACACAACCAAAATACTCTATAAGTTAAATGGACTCATCTCAAAACAGGGGTTTTGTTTCAAATTTAAAAAGATTTAAAGATGTGTCAAGTAGATATATGTGTGGACCGCGTCTGCATCTCAATTTCAACAAACTAAGTATAAAAATATACTCTGAGATAAATGGATAAATTTTAACTCAAACAGTGTTAGATATTGTTAAAGAACTATTATTAAGTTCTTTAACTTAATAATAATGAATAATAACGAAGTTTAATATGCCATTTTGGTTATGCTTTAAAAGACTGTTCATTGTATATATGGACACATTTTTGGGTAAAATGCTATGATACCTGAGATTTGTCTTTTAATACTGCAACAACAATATAAATAAAAGTGGTAAGGGAGATACGGATAAAACAAGATTACCTAAATGGATAGAACAAGATTACCTAAATTGTGCTAATTCTTCAAGCTTGATGATGGAAATGTAGTATTCATTATACTGTTCTTTCATGCCTATGTTTGACAATTTCCATTAAGAAATCCAGATTGTCATTTTCTATATTTAGCATTTATTCTCAAGGGATTATTTTGAAAAAGAAAAGCAATTATCTTCTTTATCTTTGTTTTAACATTCTTTATCTTTCTTTTAATAGATTCCGAAAGTGAGAATTTTGTTTCCTAATTATTTTAGTTCTCAGAGGAGTTAGTTATTGCCTTAAATTTCTTTCAAAAATAGTAGGTCTAGTTTATATGAGATACATTCAATGGAAAACTTAAAGAATTTCCAAGTGTTGAGAGAGAGGGAGAGAGGGAGGAAGGGAAGAAGGCAGGGAGGGATGCAGGGATGGACGGAGGGAGAGAGAGAGGGAGAGAGGGAGAGAGAGAGAAAAGATTATTATTTTTTCATTATATAATTAGTATGTGCCCCCCAAAAGAAAGTATGCATTAGGAAATTTGCACTGGGAAGTACATTTAAGAAAATAGACAAAGGTTGGTTAAAAAAAAAAAAGAAATGAATAATTAATCAACATATTTACCTTTTCTTGGTGAAAGGGTGAAAGATAAATAAATAAATAAATACATAAATAAATAAATAAATAAAACACACTTGATGAGAGTAACCAAGGATTAGCCTTTTATAAATCCACAATTAATATTTTCTGTCTCTATTGATTTCATTTAATTCCTTCAATAATACACTAGATTTTCTAAGATTTTAAGAACACATACTACTACAGAGGAATTACTCATGTCTTAAATGTATATATAAAAGAATCAAATCAACATCACAAAGGTAAAATTGTATATAGTATCACCCAGTAATATCAGATAGATATGTATAATTTTTTGTAGAGTATTTTAAGGGAGCAAATATATATTGGAGACTATATATATATATATATATATATATATATATATATATATATATGGAAATAAGAACATAACAGAACACAAGCAATTGGTTTTCTATGCTTTCTTTAAAAACAAGTCATGATGAGAACTAGTATTTAAATAAACTTAGGCAGTGCAACCTGAGGCAAAATCCCCAGCGGAAGGTCCCTATACCATATTGTTATTTATAGTCCTGCAAAAATTGAGTGGGTTTTCCTAGGAGAGTAACATACTCTCTGTTTCAGTTTCCCCTCATGTGAAAGGTGATAATCTCCACATGTAAAATTCAAATATTAAGTGAGACACTCTAGAAAATTATATGATCTTTTAGAATAAAGGTATTCTGCAAACTTCCAATTATGTATAAATCATTTGGAAATGGCTTATACTGATACTTAAGACACTAAGCTTCTAAAAACATGAATGCAAAATAATTTCATTTATTCATTTTTTTTTTTTAAGATTTGATTGGGGAATTGGGAGAGGGGAACAGCATTGGGGAATCGGGGAAGGGAAACAGACAAGTTGCTGTCCTTTTGTTCTTCAGTCTAGTTGTGGAGAATGTTGCTTCACTGGCCCATGTTGGGATTATCATTGCACTTTTCCCAGGTGAGGCAGTCGCTTGCCAGCCATTGGACGGCAGCTCACAGCTCAATCACTGCAGCTCACGAAAACGCACACCAGCTGCCGGCCAGCCCCACTGCAGCCTACACCATCGCCCGTGACTCACGGCAGCCCAGCTCCAGGTTGAGCTGTTGTTCACCATCTTAGCTGTAGAGGGCGCAGTGTCACTAGCCTTCATGTGGGATCCGAACTAGGACCATACTGCTCAGAGCTGGTATCCCAAACCAACTTTTAATCAGCATGCCACTCAGCCAGTCCAGCATTCATTCATGTTTTGAGTTGAATTATAAGACTATCAGTCATCAGCATTAAACATTAGTTTAAAAATGAATATATTAGCAATTTGTGTATGACATGACAAATGCTGAATAAAAATTTAAGTACATCTGTGTATATTTCTTTCTCGGTTTTTAGAGATTTATGGCAAATAGACTTTCCAGGGCTGAAATACTCACAAATATTGTTTGTATGAAGAGAGGTCAAATGGGAAAAGAAACATGATGAACAACATGGTTTTAATAAGTTATTATTAGATACACATTATTGAACCTCATGATAAATTTCCACCTAGTGAACCCTTAATGAACCATCCAATGTAATGCCCCTGCCTGTCAACTTAAACATTTAGGATCTCCGTAAAAAGACAAAAAAGAAAACCCAAAACAAACAAACAAAGAAAACTAAAGTCGTGTTCTGAGCATCTTCTAGAACTGATATATTTACTGTACTCTGAGAGACTTTGGAAAGGATCCTGAGATTTAAAGTATTTCCCTTTGGCAATTACTATCTACCTATCTTGATAATTCTGATAGTACCAAATCCTATGTGTACTATATTTTATTCCTATGCATATATGTGTAAGATGGTTTAATTTATAAATTAGGCATTTTCACAAATAGAAGATGTGTTCTCCCATAGATCTTAGCAATCTCAGCATATGATTTTTACTCTTTCCTTGTTAAATTGAGAACTTTCACCTTTTCACTTAAAAGAAACATTTTATGGTTTCTTGTTGGTATATCTGAATTGCCATCATCACTACTCTAGAACTTTGTGGGCACTAGTGATTAAACACAAGCACTGTGATACTGCCACAGTCAGTCTATTAACTGAGATGACTACTAAATTAAGTGAGTCATGGCTGTGTAGCATATAGATGTAGAACATGCTGGAGAAAGGGAAGGTTCATGTAGCAGCTGGACGGAGCAGATGGTGTCAGATTTCATCATGCACCTCAGAACAGCACAGAATTTAAAACTTAAATATTGCTTATTTCTGGAATTTTCCACTAATGTTTTTGGATTGTGGCTGGCCACAAATAATAAAATCACAGAAAGTGAAATGGCAAGGAAGGGAGGACTACTGTACTTTTCAAAAACTTATAATTCCTTACCATTTCTCTTCATTTGACCCAAGATTGTGAACAGCGGTCATTGCAGATGCAGGTGAAAGGGTTTATAAAAACGTAGTAATTTCCATAGGCCCAGTACTCTTTGCTATACTGGAGGTGATAGATCACACTTTTCTCAGTTTTAGTTTAGTTCCGAGGCTGAGCCCAAGCTGCCCCTTCCTTCATGTAGGGGACATAGTGGATATCTGGATGCAGGTCTCTGTTTCAGTTAGTCAAAAATATTTTACATTTGGCCTCTTGTGATGCGGGGCTGTGATTCACATTCTTTGACCTGCATCCATTCCTGAGGAAGACCTTTTTCCTCATCCAATGACCCAAATGTCCGGGTCACTTACATTTATGAAATCTTTCTCTCTGTACTGAAACATGACTGCCCTCCTACAGCTTCAAGGATCAAGAATCTATGACATCATCTTTTCTGTCTATTGAATATTCAGACAAGCAGAGGGAACTAGGAATGACTTGTGAATATTCTGCTGTTTTCCTATATCTTACTTATCAGTTTTGAGTTTTTTCTATGGCTTCTGTTTTCCCCAGCAACATATCAAACCCACACTGTTTAATTGGTAGCCTGTGACAGATTCAGTCACTCAGGAAATATACCAGCCTCCACTCTTGAGTACTGTAAATCATATAGGACCTGAGTGAATATCATTACTGGGCTAGGAATTTACAAATTATTTCCCTTTCTTACAGCCAAACCTGGTTAGACTAATGTTTCTTTAATTTCTCCATTCAAAATAAGGATTTATTTTTCTATGATTTGCCTCATTGCATATGAATTCTTTTTTAGTAGGAAAAACATATTTCATCTAAATTGCTTTCTTTACAAAGTAGATTCTTGTTCCTTTTTTTAATTAACTTTTATTCTTATGGTTATGCAATTTTTTTGGCTTCTCCATGGACACTTCTAAGGCATTTTTTACAAGAGGATTAATGTAATCTTTTTTATTTATTAAAGCAAAATTTACATATAGTGAAATGCATGATATTTGGATATACACACACACACACACACACACACACACACACACACCCATGTGAACGTCACCCTAAAAAGCATATAAAATATGTTTATGACCATAGAACATTCATGTGTGCCTCACTGCAGTTAATTACCACCTCCCCTAGTCAGCCAATGTCTTCAATGCCTTGATGTTCATCGCTTACAGTGTTTGCCTATATTATATGTATATAATTTTACAGCGTTTACACTTTTACTTCTTGCATGTAACATGTTTTTGATACTCATTCATGGTGTTGTTTGTATCAGTAGTTCATTTTTTTTATTGCTGAGTAGAATTACATTTTATGAATATACCACAATTTGTTTTTCCGTTCTTCTATTGATCAACATATTGGTTATTCTAAACTGATTTTTTTTTTCACTTTCTAATTATTTGCCTCTGGTAAATTGCTAAATTTACCTATTGGTTCTAGTTTTGCAGATACCTTAGGATTTTCTATGTAAAAATCCATGTTGTCTGCAAATAAAGAAGTTTTATTCTTTCCTACCTTTTGTCTTTTTGCATTGATTAGAACTTCAGATACAATGTTAAATATAAGTGATATGAATAGACACCTTTGGCTTATTCTTGGCCTGAGGGGAAATTTGAGGGAAATGTTTCATGATTAGCATTATATTAGTGGTGGATTTATTTTTATGCCCTTTATCAAGTTGAGAATATACTCCATATTCCTAGTTCATCGAGAGTTTTTCTTACACATTGTTCATGTTTTCTCACATGCATTTTCTGTATCTACTAGATGATCATAATGCTTTTATCTTTTTTATCTGTTAATAAGACAAACTGCATTGATTGATTCTTCTAAAGTGATTCCAAAATTAGACTCCTGGGATAAATCCCACCTGGTCACAGTATACTATACATATTGATGATTACATTAGCTGATGTTTTATAAAGGGCTTTTATATCTATATTCATAAAGGATATTTGTGAATTAGTTCTTGTAATAGCAAGTCAAGTTTTGGTATCAGGGTTTCTCTGGCCTTATAAAAATGATTGAGTCTCTACTAATGCCCACAGTGAAGTAGTGCTTCGAATCTTAGCCAGTTACTGATGCGTACCTTGATCTGCCCTAGTGTCTGAAAACAACATTCAATTTCTCTTCTGGTAGTTGCTAAGATCATGGGGGAATCAGTCTGTACATTTTCTACCACCATTTACCAATCTCTCATTCACAACAATGTCCTGTGTAACCAATCTACTTTTACTACTATTCCACTGAAAGCTGTCAGTGACCTCAAGACAAGTTTTAAACTTTAGTTCCAACTCATATTTCTGTTTTGTGCCTCATTCTCTTAAAATATCTATGACCACCTCACGCTTAATACCTTTAAAGCTGAACACATCACATTACCTCCAAGTGTAATCCTCTGAGCTCTCAATATCTTCCAGTTACACTAGTATTATGCCCATTACCTGAACTAAACATTGCAGTTATCTCTGACTTTTGCTCCTTGTGATCTTTATAGGCAGTCAATAGATGGCACCGTCTATTCTAGCCATGAGATTTTTGTCATATTCAGACACTTCTTTAAGTCTCACTGTTCATATATTTCTTGCTGCTTGCCTGGGCTATTACAATAGCCTTCTAAGTGATCTCATTCCTTCTAGCCATCTCCCCATCCCTCCAATCCATCTTAAACATTACCAAGAGTTGGCAACATAATTGCCTTAAATTAGAATGGAGTCCCACATCCTAAAACTTGAAACCCCATATCTAACCTTTCTTAATAAATTCTACACATTTTCTTTGTGCTCCTGTCTAGTATCAAAACTAAATAATTTATTTGCCTTTGTATGCCACATATGTGAGTATTTCTGAATACATTTCTGTGCTAGTTTAAATTCCTTAAAGGAATCTTTTTTTCCTTCTTACCATATATATAAGGTAGCAGTTAATGTACCTCTTTGAAGTGATCTTATGATCTTATGAGATAATTATCATTCTGATCATGTCTTATGTTTCCTGATGGACTGCACAGCTATCAAGTGTTGAGTCTGATTCTTTATTATTATTCCAAAATACACAGCATGTTATCTTGATCATGGTAAAATAATAAATATTTGCTAATTGAACAACTTAGTCTCCATTGACTTGCTTTGTTAAAAAACAAAACAAAACAAAAAACAGTATTTTATATTCACTCTTTTTTAAGTGACAAATTGTTTTAGCCATCTTAGACTTGGTCTCAATCACTAAACTATGTGCTTGACTGAAATACAAAAAGGAATAGTTTAAACACATTAATATATTTGATTTTGGGGAAACATTATACCTTTAAATTATTTACTAACAAAGGCCACTTCGCATCTTTGTCTGGAATCTCACAAAGACTTTTAAGTTGCCACAAATGGCAAGATTTCATTCTTTTTATGGATGAATAATAGTTCACTGTATATTTGTATCACTTCTTCTTTATCCATTTGTCTATTGATGGACAAAGATGGCTATCTTGTAAATAATGCGGCAATGAACATAGGGTGCATTTGATGTCTTTTCAAATTAGTGTTTTGGATTTCTTTAGATAAATACCTTTTCTGAGGAGCCTACAGACTGTTTTCCATAGTGGCTGTACCCATTTGCAATTCCACCAACAGTGCACAAGTATTCCCTTTTCTCCATATCCTCACCAATGCTTGTTTGTTGATTATTAATGATAGCATGGATAGACCTAGAGGGTATTATGCTAAGTGAAACAAGTCAGTGAAATACAACTACCATATGATTTGTCTTATATGTGGAATCTAAAGTAAAAAATAAACAAACAAAAAATAAGCACTTATAAATACCTAAAACAAATTGATGGTTGCCAGATGGGAGGGGAATGGGAGAGATGAGTGAAAAGAGGAAGGGATGAGAAATACAAATTTCCAGTTATAAAAATAGTCATGGGAATATAAAGTACAGCATAGGATATATAGTCAATAATATTGTAATAACTATAAATGGTGTCAGATGGTCACTAGACTTATCCAGGGGTCACTTTGTATATATATATATATTATATATATACATATATATAACCACTATGTTGTACGTCTGAAACTAATATAAAATTTTATGCTACCTGTAATTGGAAAACTTAAAAAAAAAATTAAAAGTTTAAGTTAATAGCCTTCATTCCTATACTTCTTCATCTATGTGTTCTTATTGAAATTATGAGAGTTTATTACTTCTTTGGAGACCTTCAGCTAAAAGTGAAAATCTTTGGAATGGTTATAGATCTTCATTTTGATTAAATTATTAATTAATTTATTAATTTTGTTTACATTAAAATAAATAGACAAATTTATTGAGAATAGAAAGATATCTTTTTATTCTAAAATAATGAGATTTAACAGAACACTCGGTAGTTTTGGCAACTTAAGAGCTCCAGTGACTCAGCTGGCCATAGATACAAGAGAAGCTACCTGGCCTGACAAATCTCAAAGTGGCAGCGGGGTTGTTAGTGAAAACATGTGGGACTTTCCTTAGAGCTCCCCCACACCACTGAGGTTTCACTTTACAGAAGTCTGAGCTCCTGCATGAGCAATTGCGGCATACATGTCAGAGGTACGTGTTGTTGTTGTTATTATGATCTCATTGATACCTACAAATTACTCAGGAGAGAGAAAATTGTTTCTCCAAAGGTTCCTGTCTCTATGTCATTTGGTATTTCTAGTAATACTTTATCATCTCTTCTAACATTTATTTGAATGAAGAGGCCTAAGACAAGGCTTACCCAGAATCATTTTTTTAAGCCTGTGTCATAGGTGCATATGTCTTTTATGCACTTATAATCATACACATTGCAGAATCCTTTCTCCATTCTTAGAAATATGGAATGATATTGCATCTTTTAAAATGTCAGCTGTTTACAAAAATAAGACCTAGTATTTTCAGTCCTTCGGAGCAATATTTATTACCTACCAGTTCCTCGGGAATGTAGCTATCTAAGTGACTTACATTTTTAATGAACTAATCCACAAGAGTGAGAATTTTCTTTGAATACTGGCAAGTTATTGTTCACTGAGCACATGCCAGAAATACCGTAATATACCATATTCACAGAGACTGCTGGCAACACACACACACACACTCTCTCTCTCTCTGTGTATACTAATATAATAAAACCTGAAACCTCTGGAGATTTTCTATCAGACTCCAAAAGGAACACAGATACTCAGTTCATGACAATTTAAATTCTTAGAGGTTAAATGTACAATGGTGAGAATCTGAATAGAAAGGCATTAAAATGATCTGAAATTATACATAGCAACTTAAGAGAGACAGAGAGATAAACACCTTATAACTTTAATGTAAATACATTTTACAAATAGTTTGACTGATTTGGACATTATGTATCTGTCTGCCAATTGCTCTAAAAGTCCTTATTTATTCCAATATATGTTTGGGGTTTTTTTTTTTGTCTAGAATCAGGTAAACTTACCCTGTAAAAGTGAAAAGATATCTCATTTTAGCAACATTTCTAAACTAGTTCTTTAGCCTAAAAAACAAAACTTGATTTGACAACACACATGAGACCATAACGATGGGTTACTGTAGATTTTTCACACATTTTTTCAAAATCTTTGAGATTCAGGTTTTATGTGAATCACTCGATATTTATAAACCTCCCATGTTTGGTTTCAGTCTCTCTATCAAACAGATCTAGGTCTTTGCTGAAGTCATCCATGAATATAAGGAATGACATTGGCTAGCAATGCACTTTATATTACAGTAACAAGGCTGAGATTTTCTTCTGTGGAATGACCCTGAAATGGGTCCAATTGGGAGAGATGAGGATCTATTAAGATGAATGAACACTTTTTTTTTTATCAGGTCAAGTAAACCATTTGGTCTGTCAACGTACCTTTTTGATTCAGTGATAATAGGGCTATTTAGAAACTCAAATGGTCTCTCACATTCCATACCTGAAAAATTTCCATTTGTCACGTCTACATACAGACATGAGGAATTTTCTCCAGCTGGCTATTCTTCACACAGAATTTTCTAAAATTCAAATTCTTTGCATTATACCTGGACACTCTCCCTTGTTGAGGCTGCCAATGCATTTCTGAATTTTAGTTCAACATAAAAAGAAGTGGTATTTATAAATTTAGATGAAAAAGTATAATAGACCCTTCTACATTCTTTTAAGTTTGTCTTGGGATGTGACTGTAGCCATTGTTTCTTGAACCTAATCTCAGCTTTAGCTCTGACTACTGATATCAATTCTCAGCTACCAAACACCTTTCTGTCCTGTGGATAATATCATCAGTAATTTGCTGAATATAAACATTTTGATATAGTTTTAATCCTCGTATGCAGTTGCTATTTTTCTCTCCAATACTGTGGTTATCATTTGTGACATTTATTCTATACATATAGTGTGTTGCCTTCTGTTCAACACGTAAAAGTATGTCAACTTCTATAAAACCCCATTTTATCTCAAAGAAGGCTGAGTAAAGCATGCATCATTGTGGTCTTGAGATGTTAACTTCCTCTCATTCTAGAAAGTTAGCAATCCTATCCTGATAAGTCACTACCAAATCTAAATAGGAAGCTGCATTTGAAGCTTACAATACTGTCAAAGCTCAAGTGAGTTCAAGTAAGAAGAATAAATTAAACTAATGCTTGATATTTTTTGTCTGGAATCCTCTATATCAATATCAGTACTTGCAAGAGGCAAAGACTTAGATTCTGGCAACTCTAATTCAGAATCCTAGCTCTGTCAATTAAAACTTTAAGTACTGTAATACAAAAGTGATAATTTTATATATATATATATATATATATATATATATATACACACACACACATATATATTATAAACAATATAATTATTTTTCCTTTTCTGCCTAAGTAACTGAGATTCCATAATTCATATATATATATATATATATATATATATATATATATTAGAATTATTACGGAGTTTTACTTGAGTAAACTAGCTTGTGCAATATCTAGCAGATCGTGGCTAGTACAATGTCCATTGGGGAGTAAAAACTCAGTAATATTTGGGAGAGTTCATGGCATAGAAATGTGTTGTCCATTAAAGTAACCATTAGTCATATGTGTCTATTTAACTTTAAATGTAAATGAGTTACAACAGAAGTTAAAAATTCAGTTCCTTAGTATATTGGCCACTTCGTGTGTTCAGGAACTACACAGAGTTTATGGTTAGCAGATTAGATGGTGCAGAAAGTTCTATTAGACGGTGTTGGTAAATAGGAAAGAACAATCTTTGGTATAAAACAGATCTGACTGTGAATCTCAGTTCCACTATCATTAGCTAAGTAATCTTGCTAAAGTTATTTTTTTCCCATCTATGAAGTATCATATTCACCTTGAATTCTGAGTGTGAATTGAAAAGGTCTCTGTTCAACAAAGCCTTTAGTCATACTGGAGTAGCCCCATTATCATAGGATTTAAAACAACCAAGCCAATTGAAGACAAAAACCAGGCAAGATCCAAGGACACTGCATCTAAAATTCAAATGAATTTCATTTCTCCCTGTGAGTCATCTTTGCTCCATTTGCATGTTGTCTTCATGGTCTCTGTTTACTGTCAGTTTCTAAACTTTGTCACAGAAGAAAGGCCTGTGCCTTCTCTGTTCCAGTTAGAAATTCTCCAAGAATCCCTTTGTCTTTGATGCTATTCCCCTAACTGCACCAGTCAGCATGGTTTAAAGAGGGTGAAGTATGGTGATGCTGCCAAGGGACCAGCTTAAATCAATTTCAGGGACCAGGGATGTTTCATCATATAATAAAATTGCAGCTGCCATTCAAATCATTGATGGAGTAGGAACGAGAAGCCAAACATGGAGATCTGGTTGATTCAAGCAGAGGATGCACCAGCATCTAATTCAAGTCACATGATGTGTGCCTTGCAGAGTGTTGTGACTAGTAATTGAAAGGACATTAATGAAGCACCATCTCAAATGCCTAGCATATGGAATCTCAATCACTGTTGGTTGTTTTCCTGTTACTCTTTACTAATTAGTAAGATACATAGAGAAGCATGATTCCTTTACCTGTCTCTTCTCCAAAAGTAAGTCTTGCATGAGTGTATGAATTGCCTGGTAGAAGATATTTATGGCCAGCTTCTTCATCTGGAAGGCTTTTATTCCAGTTCCAACTTTGCTTCCAAACTTCCATTAATTGTCTTTGCCAACCAGACCATACCTTACTCAAATGCCCTCCTTCACTAATTCTCTCTGTGTTCTATCTGCTTCAACTGATCTCCAGTTCTTTCCTTCCCCTTCCTTTCCCTGTGGAGTGTCACCCGACTGCTTCAGTCTACCATGTCTGCATTTTCTTTTCTAAATTGTTGTAGCAATTATTGCCTATACCTTACTTTGATGATGCACTTCATTAATTATACAATACATTTTTCTCCACATTTAAATGGCTCTGAATTCAAAGTGGAGTGTGTCTTGTAATGATGGTGTCTCACAATGTCTATTGGCTTGGAAGTATATCCAGGCACATACTCATAGGTAAAATAAAGCATTTGAACTCACGGAAATCATGTTTTGGGGAGGGATTGGATGAAATATTGAATTAGACATTTTCTTTACTGGATAAATGACAATAAATAGAAGATATATTTCATAGCTGGTTTAAGCAACTATTAAACATATGTGAACTATCAAATTTTTTCATTTTCAGTAATCATTCATGGAACTCCTGTATACCTAGAATGTCCAAATACGTAAAAAAGTTTATTTCATAAGGACAGAACCCCAAATTAGCATAGGAATGCATTTTTAACTTTTGAAAATTTGCCAAGTTGTTTTACAAAGTGGTTCTTATCAATTTATAATTCTACCAGAAATGCATTTGCACTTCCTAGATAAGTGTTTGAAATTACTTTAATCATCCTGTAGTCAGAGAATGTACATCAGCATGTCAAGTCTTTCAGATTCAAACTCCTATGATATTTTCATTTCATATTGCTGGTTGCATAAAATAAAGAAAACTTAAACTCATCCAGAGAGTTCCATTTTGAATCAGTCATCCGTGAGTACATTATCCGTTAGAGCATCAATGGGAGAAATTTCATTTGGGCTGCTTTCTATTCATCACCTAACCTTAAAATTTAAATATAAAATTTATCAGAGTTAATGTGTACGTATACAGAAGTCCGTGGCAGAACTACTGAAACAGAAATTGAAACAGAATATCTGTTAAAGGCACTAATGTATTCTCCAGGCTGAGTCCATGCTGTACAAGGTGTAGTTCACCCAGGACCTTGTTAAAAATGTCGACTTTCAGGCTCTACTCCTACTTCTAAGAACTTCTATATTAGAAACTGTATTTTAAGATTTCCCTTTGGTTCATATACACATTAACATTTGAGAATCACTGACATAGGTGGTTATGAAAATCTCACTGAGAAACACTGTTCTTATCTCTTCAGTGTTTTACTACTGCTATCATTTCTACAGGGGACATTCACAATGAAGTGCAGACAGAGGAATCCCTTTCCCCTCCATGGATCTGTTTTACATGTAATTCTTTTTAAAGATATTGTAGTGTGTGGCACTCTTATGATTTGACATCATTAAACTTTCTTTCTCAGCTAACACTTTTTTAATGCCTGAGTAGGGCTCCTCCACTAATACAAATAGATTTGCTTTCTTGTATCAACTGCATCATAAAATTTTAATAATAACTCTCCATTTAGACTGTGAAGGTGTTTCCAGTCATTTAGTCATATTTTTGTTTTTTAATTTTTATGGGGCAAAATAAATCAAGCAAATGTTTGTACTGTTTCAAAAATGTGAATGCACTACAAAAATAACATTCTGAGAATACTCATTCAAGTATGATCTCTGAAGAATGTGCTCATCCATTTGGTCATTCATTAAACAAATATTTAGTGAGCACCCACAATTGGTCAGATCTAAGCACTAGAGATTTCGCAATGAAAAAGAAGTAAAAATGTTCTTATTCTAAGAAGGCTTACACTGTGCAAACAGAGGACGCTCAATGGGCAAAGAAAGAAGTAACCATAGCCATTTCAGATAGTGGTGGTTGCTATGAAGAAAATAAAGAGGGCAATGAACCAAAATGACAGGGAGGGCAGTAAAGAGCTGTGGATCACTGTTTATCTCTGGAATAATGCTAGTTAACATGCAGCAAATCTTAGCTCTTTGGTTAGTATTCTGGTGTCAGTTTGGAATTTTTTTGTGTCGATACTATGCTATTATTTCTACTGTCAATTTGAGTACTCTTGGATCAAAGCCCAGGATTAAAATAACAGGGTTTTATAAGGAAATCCTTTCTACACGCAGGGTGTAAGTTTCAGTGATAAGATAAAGAAAAAAAAACAAAACCGGTTGCGCTATAAAATGAGTAAGCTCAAATATTAAAACTTAGGTATATTATTTAAATATATGATTTGTTGATTTTCATATCCCTATTTAGAGTGAAATTGATCATGTTACACTGAGGCTTATAGAAGTTCATTAACTTGCTTTACCTCACATATATTCTAAGTAAACAAACCAACCACAAATGAAAACATTGCTACTCAGGCACTTGTAACTCTATGATACAGCTTCTTGTCTATCTTCCGTCTTCCTAACTACCAAGCAAATGCAGAGAGGAAT
The DNA here is from genome assembly GCA_033961575.1 of Aselliscus stoliczkanus. NCBI lineage: Eukaryota > Metazoa > Chordata > Mammalia > Chiroptera > Hipposideridae > Aselliscus > Aselliscus stoliczkanus. Next base: position 65,154,128 of record CM066730.1, on the reverse strand, counting down.
GCTGGAGAAGACATAATAATCAAAGCTTGCTTAGGAGAGGCAATATTTGGAAGTAAAAACAGCAAGGAAACAAATGGCACAAATCCAAGTGGAGCCTTGTTAATCACTGGGGACCCAAAGCTGTCCAAATAATCTAAGGAGATCCAAGAAATCCAAGGCCATGCACATGGGAATTTTTCCTGATTCAGCATGCCTTTACCCTGATGAGATACGAAGCAAGTTCAGGAAGAGTAGATATAGCTATATCACATACTGTACCAAATTCTATAGAGTTATAACACATATGTGGATAGGAGGATGCAACAAATAGAAAATGAAACTCAAACATATCCTTGAAGTATCTTCCAGAAACACAGAGAAGAAATCACATAGTGAGTTTCTGCTGGGAACTATTTCCTGACTCTTTTATAAAGAACCAACTATTTATCTGGCCATCTATTATGGACTGGATATTTGTGTCCCCTCCCAAACTCATATGTTAAATCTTAACTCCCAATGTGATTATACTAGGAGGTAGGTCCTTTGGGAGTTAATGAGGTCATAAGGGTGGAGCCCGTATGACTGGGATTAATGTCTTTATTAGAAGGGACACAAGAGCTAGCTTTCTCTCTCTCTGCTCTCCCACCGTGTGAGGACCCAACAAGAAGATGGCCATGTGCAAACAAGGGACAGTGTCCTTACCAGACACCAGGCCTGCTGATACCTTGGTCTTGGACTTCTCAGTCTTCAGAACTGTGGGAAACAAATGTCTATTGATTAAGCCACTCAGTCATGGTATCTTGTCATAGCAGCTTGAACTAAGACACCACCTGAAAAAAATCTAAAAATATGTAATGGGGATGGTGACTATTTCAAACATAATTACTACAAAATGTTGCATAGATATATTATTGTTAGGACCCCTTTCCTTTCTCTCTCTATTCCTCTATTTGGTGATGATAATGGTGATGATGATAATGATGATAAAACACAGGCGAAAGAAGGGTAAGAAAATTCTAAGACAATAAAATTTATCTTTTGAAATAAAATATTATAAAAATAGGAAAGAGAAATATAATTTGGATAAAATTAGACATGTGCATTTAATAAAATTCAAAAAAGCCTAGACTCCATGAATCAGGAGAAGAACAAATAGATTCTATGGAAAGAGATTACATGGGAACTGGCAGAAATAAGGAAATAATCTAAGGATAAATACAAAAATAAATAAATTATAAATTTTAAAACATATAATCAATAACAGCAGAAAAGGACAATTGAGACACAGGACAAATTTGAGAATTTCTGAAAAGGCAGAGTTTAAAATGCAGAACCAACCACAGGTAACAATGTAACTTAATAAATATGAAGGACAGAAAATGCATATGTAACATGCCTGATGATTGACAGCTTATAAATAAAGAACAGAATTTCTTTCCTTGGTTGAAAAAAAATATATGTATTTAGATAGATAGATAGATAGATAGATAGATAGATAGATAGATAGATAAATAGATTGTAATAGACTTCAAATTAAAATTTAAGATAGAGGGAAAAAATAAAATCAAAGAGTTTCAAACATAGAAAGACAAATTATCCTAGTTTCAGCTTTCTCCATTGAAGTTCTTTAAATACCATAAAACACTGGTACAAACTCAACACAGAAGTTTTATGACAGGGATAGACAAAGACTATAATGTAATAATGCTTTACTCATACAAGTTGTTAATATAGCTATACATTAGAAGAAAAAAAATCAGAGTTATAAAATCAATGAAGTAAACTTTGAATTTTGGTCTGAGGAATAAAAGTAAAGCTATGATTGATTTCCAGTCAAGATGGTGGAGCAGGATAAATGTTGTACTTATTTTCTCACACCACATCAAATTAAAACAAAGTACAGAACAACCATCATTAAAAATAGCCTGAAATTAGCTGAATTGAAGCCCTGCAACTCAGGACATGCAGAAGAAGTCACCTCGAGACTGGTAAAAGGGGCAGAGACATGGAACAGATCAAACCCACGCGTGACCATTAAAAATCAGGAGGGATATCTCGGCTGTCGAAGTCCCCCATGGAGAAGCAAGGGGTCCCAACCCCTGACCAGGTTCCCCAGCCAAGTGTTACAGTGCTGGGGAGAGAAGTCCCCATAACTTCTAGCTGTGAAAACTAGCAGAGATTGTAGATGGGTGAGACGAAGGGAGGCTGCAGTCCCAGGCACTCCTTTGAAAGGGCCTTCACATGGACTTACTCGCTGATGAACTCACTCTCGCTAAGCTCCAGAGCTGGGGCAGTAGGTCAAAAGGCACCATATATATATTGGGGGTGCCAAAAAATTTACACAAGTGGACACTTTGATCAACATTGCTCAAGCAGTACTTTGCTATAATCAGAAGTGTCTGGACACTGACGGTAACCACTTTGAGCACCTCTTGTAACTGCAGAAGTCAAATGTGGCTTGTATTCATCTTCTGTTATTGGGACATATTGAGTATTATAATTTTACTACAGTTTTTTCCCTTCTTAAAATGTGTATACATTTTTTTGGCACTCTGCATATATAGATTCATGGGATGTGGAGTACAACATGGGGAATATAATCAATGGAATTGGAACAATTGTATATGATGTCAGAGGGGTAGTAGACTGGGGGGTGGGTTATCACTTTGTGGGGGGGGGAGATGTTTAACTATTACATTGTTTTGTAAACCTGGAAGTAATAATAATAATAAAAAAGAACAAAACAGAAAAAAAAATGCAACTATAGGAGAAAAAAAATAAAAGGCACCAGGAACACATTATGCAATGAGGAACAAAACTGTCTGGCTTCAGAAGGAGGACGAGAGGGAGGAGCTGACAGAAGCCATTGTTTCTTTGTTGAGCCCTCCCCTATTCCAGCACGCAGAGAGACGCAGCCACCATATCTGAATTTCCAGCAATCTGGTTCAAACCATGCATTTGCCCTGCCCAGGTGATTCCCTGAGACTCCACCACACCCAACTTTCAGGCACACCCAAGCCATTTCCAGTGGCTTTTCCATACTTTGGCTCATGCTGTGGACTTTACTAGAATTTCTCAAAGGTTCACAAACCTCAGACAAGCAACATCTGGTGTCAGCATGTCCCATACCTCTAGATGAGTAACCCTAAGCCTGGTACTTGTGACAGCCAGCCTGTGTTCACAGCTTGGCCTCTCAAGGTACCTCAAGCACAGCACAGGTGATGGTCATCTGCAGATTGCTCTGTGGCCCATGCCAGGTGGCCCCAGTCAGTGCATAGGCTGGCTGAACATAGCCTACAGCAGTTCCCCTCCCAGGAGGCCTGGGCTGGCATGCTAGCTTGGGACTGAGATAGATCATCCACTGGCCACCTCCCAAAATGACATACATAAAGGGTAAACTGGGCAGGCGCTGGAGCCAAGAAAAAGCAAATCCTGCTCTGTAGGGTCAACTCTTGCACCACAGCTCCTCCACTGTAATCAGTGCCAGTCCTCACAATTAGCACAAGGGTCAATCCCTTCCACTAATATGCAAACAGCAACCAAGGCTCAATTACAATAGGAGGGAACACACAACCCACAAAAGGGATACACCTGGCACATGCTGTTCTGGTGACCAGGGAGATTGAGCCAATAGGCCCCACAGCACACCTAACACATAAGGCCACTTTACGAAAACCTGGAAGAATATCAGTCCTACCTAATACATGGAAGCAAACACAGGGAGACAGGGACATGTCTTTTTGGGAGACAAAGAAAACATGTCCTGAATGAAAGAACAGAACAAAGCTGCAGAAAAAGGACTAAACAAAATGGAGATAAGTAATTTAAAGATGTAGAGTTCAAAACACTGGCTATAGGGATGCTCAGTGAACTCAGGGAGAACTTCAACAATGAGACAGAGAACATAAAAATGGAGATAGAAAACATAAAAAAAAAGAACCAGTCAGAATAGAGAATACAATAACTGAAATGAAGAATATATTAAAAGGAATCAACAGCAGATTTGATAAAGCAGATGATCAAATGAGCAATTTAGAAAATAAGGTAGTGGAAAACACCCACACAGAACAACAAAAAGAAAAAAAAAATTAGGCTAGGTTAAAGAGCCTCTGGGATAATATCAAGCTCACCAACAATCGTATCATGGAATACCAGAAGGAGAAGAGACAGAGCAAGGAATTAAAACTATTTGAAGAAATAATGACAGAACACTTCCCTTACCTAGCAAATGGAATTAGACATACAAGCTCAGGAAGCCCAGAATCCCAAACAAGATAAACCCAAAGAGGCCCATACCAAGACACACAATATTGAGTTGTCAGAAAAGTCATGATGCATTTTTGCAACAGAAAACATAGAAAAACATGTCATGACTTTTCCGACAACCCAATAATTAAAATGTCAGGGCTTCAAGAAAAAGAGAGAATCTTAACAGTGGCAAGAGAAAAGCAGTTACCTACATGGGAGCTGCCATACGACTGTCAGCTGATTTCTTAACAGAAACTTTGCAGGCCAGAAGGGATTGACACAAAATATCTAAAGTGATGGAAAACAAAGACAAACAACCAAGGTTACTCAGCAAAGCTATCATTTAGAATCAAAGGACAGACAGAGAGTTTCCCAGACAAGAAAAAACTAAAGGAGTTAATCACAAGCAAACCAGCATTACAAGGAATTTTAGAGGGGTTTCTTAAAGACAAAGAAAAAAAGAAAAGTCAAAAATATAAATAATAAAATGGCAATAACTAGGTATCTATCAACAATTATTTTAAATGAATGTGCATTAAATTCTCCCATCAAAATTATAGGGAGGCTGAATAGATAAGAAAATAAGACCCTTACATATACTGCCTACAAGAGACTCATTTCAGATTGAAAGACACACACAGACTGAAAGTAAAGGGATGGAAAAATATATTTCAAGAAAACGGAAACAAAAACAAGACAAAAAAGTCTGGGTAGCAATTCTTATACTAGACAAAATAGGTTTTAAAACAACAGCTACAACAAGAGACAAAGAATGACCTAGTAACCCCATTGCGGGGTATTTGTCTGAAGAAACCCAAAACATTACTTCAAGGAAATGTGTGCACCCATAGGTTACAATGGCCAAGATGTGGAGGCAGCCTGGGTGTCCATCAACAGATGAATGGATAAAGAGGGGGTGGTACATATATACAATGGAATATTGCTCAGCCAGGGAAGGGAACAGGTTCTTGCCACCTGCTGCGACATGGATGGTCGGCAAATTGTGGCTTGCGAGCCACATGCGGCTCTTTGGGTTCTTACATGTGTCTCTGAATTCAAACTGAAAATGAAAATAAAACTATCATAGTTTCATTTCTAAAAATTTTAAAGAATAGTATTCACATAATGGTGATTTCATTTGTTTTATGGCTCTCAAATAATTTTTAAATTGTTGTGAGGGACAAGCTTGGCTCTTTCATCTCAATAGTTTGCCAACCTCTGGCCTAGAGGATACTGTGCTGAGTGGAGTATGTCAGACAGAAAAAGACAGATGCAATGCCATGTCACTTATGTGTTGAATCTGAAGATCAAAATAAACAAAACAGAAACAAACATATAGATAAAGAGAACATTTTGATATTTGCCAGGTCGGTGGCGAGGGGGGTTTCAGGAATGGGCGAAAAGATGAAGGGATTGCGAACTACAATTGATTGTTGCAAAGTAGTCATGGGGATGTAGGGTATAGCATAAGGGATATAGTCAATAATATTGTAATAAGTATGTATGGTGTCCGATGGGTGTTAGATTTATCAGGGTAATAGATAAGGAGGGGTGGTTGGCAGGGTGAAAAAAGTGAAGAGATTAAGAAGTACAAATTGGTAGTTACAAAATAGTCATGGAGATATAAAGTATAGGGAATATAGTGAACAATATGGTACTAACTATGTATAGTGCCAGGAGGGTATAGACTTTTCAGGGGGATCACTTCTTAAATTACATGAATGTCTAACAAGTATGCTGTACACCTGAAATTAATATAAAATAATATTGAATATCAAAAAAAAGTGGAGCTATGATCAAGCTATGAAGATTCAAAATAAAGATCTTCAGAATTTTAAATTTGGAAAAATGTTATTTATATATAGCATGGACCACTGAAACCTTTAAATAGAATTAATTCCAAATAAGGGAAATAAGTTTGCAAAATAGAGTGCAAATTTTAGTAATAATTCTTAAAACAAAATGATTTCATCATTAACCTGAGACTTCAACAATTTATAAATTTAACACCCCCCCCCAAAAAAAAAGTAATTGAGAAGGTCAGAGGAAGGAGCAAATAAATATGAGCTTCTTTATATATATAATCTCACATGAGAGAGATTTAATAAACACTAATTTTCAGTTACAATAATAACAGAATTTTTTATGTTTCAAGTGTCATATACTTCTATTTTTTAGAAATGTAATAAAAATTATTTAAAATTATAGCTCTTTCAATGAAAGAATTAAATTTACAAAAGAGAGGAAACTTGTGATTTTATCTAGAAGGTGTACTAACACATTTGAGTATTCTCTCAGTTCAAATACATAACTATTTTGGATAAAATACAACATAAAATATTCAAAGAGTTGAGCTTACAAAAATATAATGAACATTTGAAAGTGATACCCAAAGACTTGTGCATATTTATAGCAGCTTTATTCATAATAGCCCAAACTTGAAATCAGATGAGTATCAACAGGTAAATTCATGATTGAACACGGTGGCATAGTCATAGGATCGAATATTATTAAGCAATGAAAAAGAATGAACTGCTGATACATGTGCCAACATGAATCTCCAAAATATGTTATTGAACACAGTCATAAAATAATAAATGTATATTTTCACGCATGATGAAAGTTACAAAACAGAACTAAGTTATTGTGATATAAGAACATTGGTTGCCTGGTGACAGGGAGATTGACTAGAAAGTGACTTGATAAAATTGATCAGGGTAATGAAATTATTCTGTATCTTCATTGGGGTGTTAGATATACCTCTTTGAACCATCCACTTACACCTGTGCATCTGATGGTATGTAAATATTAACACAATAAGTAAAAATATCCTGGATGATTATTTTTTGACGTATAGCTAGAGTGAAATAAAATAGTAATAATCTCATGCTCTCTCTACAATGAGAATTTTAAAACTTCTGCACAGAAATGTGTTTCCATTCCTATGACACGGTGTTTTATTTGTTGGCCTTGACTCTTATTTTCTCCCAGAGAAAAAGTAGAAACCATCAGTTAAGGATGCCACCAACTACAGCATCATCAATTATGTAATTTCATATATCTGAATCCTCACTATCTGTTCTGTGTCCTTTCACCTCTCTAATATCTATATGCATTCAAATATGATACTGATTTATTTATTTCTTGCCCTTTACTATAAACTTATATCAGTGATTATTCATTCTCTTTCTTTCATATTTAATTGAATCCTTTATGTTTTTCCGTTAATCTACAAAACCCGAACCTCTAGAACAACAGAAGCTAACCAAAATTACTTTAGACTTCTCATTCATCTGCTACAGTTTTAACTCTGTCCCCTTAAACTATGTTTAAACCCTGTATCCTATACTATGTCTCTGTTTCCATTTCCTTAAATTTCATCAATTTTAATGTCCAATCATTCTATGAAACTAATGATCACTAAGGTCTCCTTTTGAACTTCATGTTGCTATGTACAATGGTAATATTCAGATCTCATTTTGAAATTTATATTGAAGAATTTTACACTGTTGACTATTTGTTCCATCATAAACCATCCCTTCCCTTGATTTTTAGACATACTAGTATAATTTACATGTTTATCCTTCTTTCTTTTTCTATCTCTTCCTTCAGGCTCAATCATCATCACCAGTCACATAAAAGATGAAATTCTGAAAGGCATGTTTTAGGCCTTTTATTCTATTCACTTTCCACTTTCCTTCTAACTAATTTCATCTATGCCATGGCTAGATACTTAGGTAGTGAGTATATTACCAAACCTCTAAAATATAAGATCAGAGTCAGGGTGTTATAAAAACAACAGGAAACACTTAAAAACTAAGGCTATAATAAGTAGCATCTTGAGATTGGGCAACAATGTGCTGCAGAAAAGAGTAAAGGCTAAGAAAATTGCTAATCACTTGTGTGATGCCTAATCAGTTTGTATGTCTACGGTGATAGTGAATTTCAACTCGTCTTAAAGGGATAGACAAGTTGAATCACTAGATAATGACTACTATTGAACTGAGATGAGTTGTTTGACGGTATAGTTAAAGTATAAAATATTTCCACCACCTAATAAAGTTATACTTATTGACTTGTTACAGTTGAAATAACTGTAGCAATGCAATACTGTTTTTATAGCTTGAGCTTAAATACTGGCACTAATCAAATTTTGTCGATTTTATAAACTGGTTCTATCTTCCTAGGCAACTAATTATCAGCCAGCACCCACATATTGAACTTCTTTCTCAGTATTCTAGTTTACTTCTTGCTTTCAAAGACATTAAAATCCATAGCAAAGGGAAACTGAAGACTGGGAAGTAGACCCATTGACCTTTCACACATTTTTTGCACCAGGTATTTTTTCCTTTCCTTGACAGATATTTCTATGGCCAGTTAGTTTTCTAAAGTGCAAATTTGATAACCTAGCTCCTTTCCTTAAGTTTTTTGTTTGTTTATCGTGTAATATTGCCTACATGTTAAAATCAAAACTGTATTGGGTTGAAAGCACCTTATGATCTGATCCTTGCTATAACAATCATGTTGTAGCTGGAGAGTCTGAAACTTTGGCCAAAAATTCCCATTTCCTCTTGGCCCAGTAAATGTGTATCTCAGATAGGAATGCTTCTCTATCTGGGCATACAGAGTTAGCATGAATTAAATATCTCCTTTGTACTCTCTGTTATAATTTGTATATGCACATGTCTTCCTCTGGGTTCTCAAAAGTAAGGACTATTTAGAAGTCTATCGTCAAATACTAATTTTGCCTTATTTTAGGGTATAATTCCACTTTCTATCCTCAAAGCCTACTGCACATTAAATGAATAATGAGTGATTAAATAATTGAAAAACAAATGAATAATTGAATAAACAAAAGAAACTGACCACACATTATTTAATTGCTTATGTGAAATCATATAGCAAACAAATGTTAAACACAAAAACGATTCCCATTCATGCATTTATTCTGTTTTATTAGTGTTTGGTTAAACTCATTTACTTATCAGATGTCTGTGAATAAAGTATGTCATAAATCATTGCCTCCTTTAAAATTTCTAAATAAGTCTGTATGGTTCTGGAAGAGAATAGATGCCCTTGACAAGCTTCTCCCATCTGCTGGTGAATGGTGAACTTTTTGCTGCTGCTTTTTAACATGGAGTGGAGGTGGGAAGCTACCTTGTTAGTGCAGAGCTTTCAAATGTGGTAAATATAGCTTTAAGTTCCACTTATAATGTTTTCCTTGAACTGAAGTAACAATGATTTTGAGAAGACAAGAAAAAAATCTTGTCTCTGAAATGGGACATAACTTTATTACAAAGGCAACATAATTAAGATTTTTTGCATGGCTTGTACACACACACACACACACACACACACAGAGTCAATAATACAAAGAAACACTTGTGTTAGGAAATAAACTATAAGTCATATTATTTATGATTTCTGTTTTAAATATAACTTTTTAATCTAGTCTAAGTCAACTTTCTTTTATCTTATCCCATGTAATAGATATCCCATTTCTAAAATCAATTTTTGTTGATACCCTACACAACTTGTTACATGATAATGTAGTTATACATGTATTAACGAATATCTGTCAAGAGGGAAAGGTACTAAATGTTCAATGATTAAATGGTAAATATACTCTTTTCATGCAATTTACAAACTAGTAATTACCAACACAATGGAAATTGAGTATATATGTTTATATTTTCCTCTGCTTAGTTTTCATACCTTAGTTTAGATATCATACATTTTAATAAGTAAATAAGATACTCTTCTTATTAAATGAGGTAATCATGTTAAAGTTTTACTGCGCTTTGATTTTCAAAATGTTTAAATTTTTGTTTCCCAAAGATAGTAATTTCAATAAGGTCTATATAGCATAATAAAATAAAATCTCATCATATTTTAAAGTCTCTGTCAGCATTTTTATGCTACTATTTTGGCTGTTTGGGGTCTAAGAAGCATACCACATCAACGAGAGGAAAAAACTGTACCCTGAGAAATCCAAAGAAGAAGTTCTGTGTCACTGATTTCACATCTGTGATCTTTGATAAACACGATTTTCTACAATAGTCTACAACTGACTACCCTAGAATTTCAGAACAACTAATGAGGAACTTACAAAAGCATTGAATTGTTGTTTTAACCTGTAACCCAAAGGAGATCTTGGGCAATTTCATCATTTTTTCATCAGAAATCAGCCTCCTCATTAAAAGTCTTAGAATCAAAGGCCTCATGCTAACTGTTAATTTAATATTGGTTATGAAACATTATTTTCTCCTTTACAAAATAATAAGGGAAATTGATAGTTTTGTTAGTTCTACTCTACCTTATCTTTATTATTTCGAAGATACATTAAAAAGTTTATATAGGGGCCGGCCGAATGGCTCAGTTGGTTAAGAGCTGGCTCAAGAGTGCAAGCTGAGCTCTGAGCAACGGCGGTTCGATGCCAGCCTGAGCTGAGTTGCCGTTGAGCTGCCAACAGGTGGCAGGATGGCTCAGCTAAAAAAAAAAAAAAAAAGAGTTTATATAGGACTTGAAAGTCAAGGAAATATAAGCTCACTCACACACACACACACATACACATACACACACATACACACAAACACGCAATATAGTTATGAACAACCAAAGTGTCTGAACAAGTTCAATATGCTTAAAATGCCTCTTTAGATTATTATCAATAGAAAACAGAAATCTAGCTTTACATAAATACACTGTTTTTAAAAATTATTCACATCAGATTTAACATTATATAACAAGGTCTGACAATTTCAGTTCACAAACTCATCCTAGAAAAAGTGTTACAGACTTCATTGCTAAATTTGACTATGGTCACCTTTAACGTACTCCCCTTGGGAAGCTAATGCACTGATGCCAGTGCCTAGTTCACCCTTCAAAGCAATTTTGGAACTCTTTCTGGAATGGCTATCAGAACTGTTATCATATTACCCTTGATGTCCTGAATATCATCAAAATGTCTTCCTTTCAATATTTCCATTACGTTCAGGTATAGAAAGAAGTCATTGGGGGCCAGATCAGGCAAGTAGTGAGGGTGTTCCAATAGTTATTTGTTTACTGGCTAAAATCTCCCTCACAGACAGTGTTGTGTAAGCTGGTGCATTGTCATGATGCAAGGGCCATGAATTGGCAAAAACTTCAGATCGTTTTTGTCTTTTTCATGCAGCCTTTTCAGCACTTCCAAATAGTAAACTTGGTTACTGTTTGTCCAGTTGGTACAAATTCATAATGAATAATTCCACTGATATCAAAGAGGTTAGCAACATCATTTTGACTCTTGATTTGGACTGATGGAACTTTTTTGGTCATGGAGAACTGGCTGACTTCCATTTTGCACTTTGACACTTTGTTTCAGGGTCGTATTGGTACACTCATGTTTCATCACCAGTGATAACATGGCCCAAAACATCGTCTTGCCCTTCCAAAAGGTCTTGGCAAACTTTGACTCCCCTTTTCTTTTGTTCATCAGTGCACTCACTTTTTTGGGACCATTTTTGCACACACCTTTCTCATGTTTACTTGGTCTACTATGCTTTTCACCATCAGCCGAGGATTTTGGTGCACAATTTGATGAATTTTTGCAATGTTTTCACCAGTTCTATTTCTTACTGGCCACCATGACCTCTCTTCATCAGTGACGCATTCTCACCCCTCAGAAAAATATTTAATCCATTTGTACACTGCTGTTTTCTTCAAGGCATTATCCCAATAAAGTTGGAATAACATGTTCTTGATTTCACTTCCACTCTTGCCAAGTTTAACAAGAAAGTCAATATTTGTTTGTTGCTGTAATTCAAGCTCAGACATTCTTGTGACAGCATTCAAAAATACACCACAACAATAATGAACACCACTCAGCAAGACACTGCCACACATAGCCATGAACACAGCTGTGAGACACTGATATACCAAGCTTATGAAACCTTATCGAGCTGTTTATACAGTGCGGCCTACATAAGCGCATGGTGACAAGCTCGTGAACTTAATTGCAGACCTCATACTCATGTGTACACTTCAACATATATATGTATACACACATACACACACTTATATATAGCATGTATGGAGACATGAGTTGAATTTATTGTATTTATTGCAAATTAATAATGGTTTCAAAACTTCATTGGCCTCCTTTACATAATAAATCAAAAAATTATAAGATATACCTGTATCAGATATCAGATGCACAATTTGTAAATAAAATCTGCATTGTTATCTTATAGTCTTTTAAGCATTTTAACATTCATAATTGCTTAATCCCTTTCCTTTCAGTGAAATAAAGATCTTGAGAATTTTACCAGGTAGTACCAAATTAATAATCAGTCCCTCCATGAAACCATCCATGATTATTTCCAATAGAAATGAATGCTCCTTAGTAAGACCTCCATGCACTCATTTGTAAGTATCGTACTGTGTTGATTAATTTTTTATGCCAACGTATCTTAAAGTACCCATTTAGTCACTTTATTAGTTATCTATAATTGAAAATATTTGTAGAGCACTTATACAAGAGGTTAAGGTTACTAAAATGAATAACACACAATTTTCACTCCTATGAAGTATGCTGTTTTGAAGAGGAAGCAAACATACAAACAAATAAATTTAAGGTATGATATATTCCCTAATCTTGGGAGGTGAGTGGAGGCTATAGTGAAGGAAATAACTTTGGAACTGAGTTGTAATGACAAGTGTGACTTCTCTAAGTGCATGAGTGGGATGATCTCTTACGGAAATAAACAGTGTGGTGTATTTTTGTAAGGGTATGTTGCTTGTTTAGGCTGGGCTGTGATGAAGGAGGAGGAGGAGCTGATGCTGGAGAGGTGTGCTGGGAACAGATCAAAGAGTGCCTCATGGACTTTACTAAGGATTTCAGTCTCTGCAAAACTGATTTAACACACATCCTTACTCCTGTATTTCTTATCTTGGCTAATGGTTATCCATATATCTTCACTCAACAGAAATCTGATATAGATCCAAGATCACTGACTTTCTTATACTCTGACATTTAGGTGGATCCTACCTCTTAAATGTATCTCTAATCCATACCCTCTCTCTGTGTCCAACTTCACTTTGCTCAACTAGACTCTCATCAACTATTTTCCTGGATTATTGCAATAGACTTATATTATTTTATCTGACTAGAATTCCTTCCTCTTTCCCCTCAACTCTCCGTGAAGCCTCAAAAATAATACCTAAAAAAAATAATTTTTAATAATGTCACTGGCCTGCTGAATGAAACTTATTGCTTGCTTTCTTGCACGTGGAATGCTTTGCTTCTTTTTTAATGCATTGTTACTTCCTAGAAGGCAAATGTGATGAATCATTCTTGTGTCCCCAAAGCAGCTATAATGTGACAGTTGCTAATAGTAAGATTGAATACATACCTGTTAAATTTATAAATGATTAATTTTTTTAAATTTTATCAATTCCTCCAAATATCTCTCACAAACTTTTACTTTCTTCTTCTACCCAAGCTCATATCTTAAATTTTTATTTACTAAATTTATTGGGGTGACAATAGTTAGTAAAATTATATAGGCTTCAAGTGTACATTTCTATAACACATCATCTTCATCTATATATTGTATTGCATGTTTACCACCTGCAGTCAGTTCTCCTTCTAAGGGCTAAGGAGTGGTGGTAAAAGAGAAATAGGGATCAAATCATATGTTAATTTCAATTTCTGGGGTCATTTTCACTTTTTTCAAAAATTTTCTCATTCAAATAAGCAAACAAAACAGTTAAATTCCTTTTAGCCTATTAGCCTACTACTCAGTCTGTACAACTATCAACGTTCTGAATAATTAAGTACATTGTTCTGGGGTTGGCTGTGAAATTCTATGTGGTTGCACTATTCCATACTGTGTATGGAGTTTCGTTGTACTGGCAATCAGTGAAACATCAGTAGTCATTAATCAATGCTGAGTGAGAATATATAGCTAATACATTTGATTACTTTTTTTCTCACTTGCATTTTTATATCCCTGTATTTTAAGTTTTATAATAATTTTATAAAGTAATTAATTTGACATATATGTATGTGTCATGTGACTGATATCAAGGCAATTCATGAAGTGCTGCTGATGGCAAAAATTACTCTTTAGGTACATGTTATTCTAGGAGTTTGACCGTATTCAGAAAGAGCACCCACATACAATGAAAAAAAACCTAAAGATTATATACATAATACCATGCAGAGTATATATGAGAACTAATGACCAACATAAGGAATGATGAACATGCAAGGAGATTACTTTGATAAGAGATCATGCTGGCACACCCTAATCATCTATTTTGTATTTGCAAGGAAACAATTCGGCTTTGCCATTGTCTGTTGATAATCCATCAGATAAGGAAAAGTATAGCAAACCGACACACACAAAAGAAATCTTTGTACCAAAAAATCAACTTGGCCTTTAGAAAGGATGAAAGGCTTCTGATGAATGCTGAGTTATTCATATAGTTCATCTTCCTTTCTGTCCTAGGACATATGAGTACTGTTTGAGCATGAATGAAGTATAAAAAATTCTATGTGTTCACCATATCTCATTTCATATTCTGCTTTCCTGGACAAATGGAAAACCATACTTCTCATAGCCTTTGGTTGTGAGCATGGTGATTTGAATAGTTTTGGCCAAAGAGATGTGTTCAGGGTCACTTCCAGCTGCCTCTGCACTCTGCACATTTCCAGTCACACACCCCCACATCACCCGGTGTGATCAAAGCATACAGAGAATGCTGCTGCCGAGTGCCAACCAATGGAAAGGCAGGGATCTTCAATATGGGAAGTGGCATGTCAAACCTTAGTAACAGTGTGTGGCAAGTTTCAATGTGTTTGGAGCAGTCAGTCAGTCAGTCCGGTGTGAGCTACGGTTGAGAGAAGGTGTGTTTTCAAGTGTGCCATAAATCATCCTCCATCATGACAACGCTCCATGTCACACATCACTTCTGGTATACGGCAATTTCTGTCAAATAAAAACACTAAGGTGTGTCCTCATCCACCTTATTCACTGGATCTGGCACAGTGTGACTTCCAGCAAGTCCCCAAAGTTAAAATGACCATGAAAGGTAAACGTTTTGAATCGATTCAGGACATCAAGGCAACCCCAACAGTGCAACTAAAGACGCTCAAGAAAGATTTTCAGAACTGCTTCAGAAGGTGGAAAAAGTGATGGGATAATTGTGTTTGAAGTGAGGGGGAGTATTCTGAGGGGGATTAATGGTGATGTATCTTTTACTGTAACTTTTTTTTATGTAAACATTCACCATGTTGTTTGATCATACTGCGTACATATATTCCCTTCTATAGGGTGTGCTGCATATGAGTTAATAATGTGGACATTTTAATAAATAAGCACTTTAAAATCAATCAACTGATTTGTGAAAATTTAAATGTTAGTATCTAAGCAACTATGTTACCTGTCACAACTCTCCTAAGTCAGGATGAGAGAAAGAAAGGAAATAGTACAATAATATACTTCAAACACATACACAATTTATTATGATCTTCATCTGACAGATGTCAGCCTGGGAAAGTAGTGAAGTTTTATGCATAAAGACATGATTCATATGATACCTTAATTATTTTGAATAAACTTTTTCTCAATCTCTACAATGTAAAGGGCATTGTGCAAAATTCTGGTGCCACAGAGATATAAAATTACTTTGCAGTCTTTTATTTTAAATTAAATTGTTTCATTGTTTTTGAAAATGTAAAGATTTGCATTACAAAAGGAACTCAATATCAAAATTTAAGTAATACAGAAAAGCACAAATATAAAAAGGAAAGCATATTACCCAAAATTTCATCTAATACCACTTTTAACTTTAGAGGAACCTCATTCCAGACATTCCTTTCTCTATTTACTTCTCTATCTGAATAAATATAATGAGAGATATATTTTCATATGAATCACATCATGCTAAACATGTTATTTTTTATCTTCATTAAATTTATCAGGGCGACATTGGTTAGTAAAATTATACAAGTTTCAAGTGTACATTTCTATAATACATCATCTATAAGTTGCATTATTTTTAATAAAACAAAACTTCAACACAATGGATTATTGTAAGTAAGCTGTTTCACCTATAATAAATCTATTAATAAAGAGTAAGGGATCACTTTTTAATCTTTAAGAAATGGAGTCAATACAATGTTGCCGCAGGGATATGGAGGCAGTTCTGGGAACGTAATTGATAATGTTGTGAAGAGACTATTATGTTAAGTGAAGTAAGTCAGTCAGAGAAAGACAAGTACCATATGATCTCACTTATATGTGGAATCTGAAAAACTGAATGAATGATCAAAGTAAACAGACTCTTTGAGGAAAAACTGAGGGTTGCTACTTGGGGGGGTGGGGATGAGGGAGAAGGGGAAGGGATTAGACAGCATAAATAGACAACTACAACATTGCCACAGGGATATGAAACACAGTTCGGGGAATATAATAATGTTGTAAAAATTTTGTGGCAAGTCAATTAGTCACATGTCTTGTTAGGGAGACTACTTCATGGATGGAGTAGAGGCTTGATCACTGCACTGTACACCTGAAGCTGATGTTGTATAATATTGTATCTGAACTGTAACTGAATATATAGATAGTCACGGGATTGGAGTATACTGTGGAAGGGAGTCAAAGGAATTGTCGTGGATATGTATGCTATGCGGGGGAGGAGTGGGGTGGTGAACTGGAGGAGGGGCGTTGTCACTTTGGGGGGTAAAGAGTATAACTATTGCGTTGTGTTGTACACCTGAAACTAATTTTAAAAAACTATATACATATATATATCGATAACAAAAAAAAAAGGAGTCAATTTTTCAACTGCATATTTCAATTTTAGAGAATGATATTTGAATCCCTGTTCAAAATGATTAGATAAATAATGCTGATCTGTTTCCTTCTGTCTTCCCCCACGTGCCAATTTCTGTAAGTTACATTATTATTTATATATTGTCAAAGTTTATAAAATTCATATTCTGTTTTACAACTTCAATTTCCAGAGATGTTTGGTATTAATTCTATTTTTAAATGGATTCAGCATTCTCAGCTGGTCTTTTATGACAGGTTTTCCATTTCAGATTTTATTTTGTTTTGCTTCATCACTTAGTTGACTGGGGTTATTTATCAAATTTGCTTTTTTTTTGCCTTAAAAAATGACCCATAAGTGCTCTATTCCCTGAGTTTCTGCATGCCTTAAAATATCTGTCATTCTGTATTGGTTTGTCCTGTTTTATTGCACTTGAAGGACAATTTGGGTATGTGTAAAATCTTGGCCCTCAGGTTTTTATTTTCCCTCAGAACTTTGTAGCTAGTGCACTGTTATATTTTGGCATTTAATGTTGCTGTGGACAAATCTAAGGCCAGAGTAAATTTTTATTTTTCCACAATAGATGACTTGCTTTTCTGTCCTCGATTGTCTGACAAATGCTTTCTTTGTATTTGAAGTTCAATAATTTAATCATGTATCATTGCCAACTGTTCCATACCTACTTTTTTTTTTTTAAATATTCCCTAGTGTATTTTAAAATTTACCTTTAGTTCATATATCTCTGAATGTTAGCTTCTGTCAAATTTTGGGGTTTCTACTTCAAGAACAAAAATTATGTTGGGTCATTACTGTCTGATATCTCAAATTATCACCTATGTTTTGTTGCTTTGATCATCTCATTTATTCTGATTTCAGCATGATTTTATCAAAACTTTATGTTCATAATTTGCTTTGATCTGTCTACCCCTTGTTTCTTGAGGTTTATAAATTACTCATTAGTTCTAAAGTGAGTTTTGTTTTGTTTTTACTTTATTTTCCTGACCCTATAATATCTCTTTTTAATAATATGTTAATAGTTTCTCATCTCTGAGTTTTGTTTTTAATGATATATAATGTTTATTAAATTTTCATGGGTGGAGGAATATATTCTGTTTCCTTTATATTTTGAGGTGAGGTAGGTTTACTGTATTTATTTTTTTAAATATATATCTATTTATTTCTTTTATTTCTTGTAATATGCATGCAGACTTGTCATGCCCTTTTTATTTATTCTTTCCCTTACTATTTTTTTAAAATTATAATTTATAATTTTATAAATGTCTGCACAAAGACTTGCATAAATAATTTTGATTAAATGGTACAATTATAAATGCAGATTTTGGATGACTGAAATAGATCAAAATTATCTGGTTTGCCAATAAGCCCATATTATAGCACTACTGCCATATGGGTTTTGCAGTAGTAGGGGGAGAAATCAGGCTGACTCTGAATATAACATGCAAAAGTATAGGTTTATAGGCAAGGAGGATATGAACAGGGAACATCAAAGGGAGAAGGATTCTTGGTAGACCAGCTCAACAGGATTCCTGCTGCATGCAGGCTAGGGTGATATGATATGATGCAGAATGGAGGATGAAGATATTGAAGGTGAGGGATTTTCACTGAAATGACTCAGCACATTACTTGCTAAAACTGGACTAACTGGCTAAGAACAGAGTTCAACTTTGGACCTAGTCACAAAGAGAACTCAGAGGAGCATGACTCAAGTTTGCTCAATGAAAGAATCTTTGTCAGGAACAGAAGTTTTCATAAGGTTAAGGCAACCTTTATACCTCCCTGAACATGTAATTATGCAGTTGTAAATGATAAGGGCACATGCATTAATAAAATATAGATCAAATAAATTAAACAAATATATAAATAAGTAGAAGTTACATTGTGATTGCGCCTGTATTATGAAAATCATAAAAAAAATCAATTACTATTATTCTATAACCTGTTTTTTGAAAATTCCAACATTCTATAGTACTTCAAGTCTGTATATACCTATATAGAGAAAGAAAGAAAAAGTGAAAGCAAGAGCAAGAGGGAGAGCTAGGGTGTGAGGAAATCAGTATGTCCCATCACTTATCGGAAATAGCCTTCTGGCAGCCAATGTTTCTGGTGACCGTGGCTCTCCAGAAACATGATTTTCAAACCTTGTTTCCATCATATCACACACAGTGATTAGCTCCATGTGTCACAGGCTCCTATGTGTAATTGTCAGAACAGTGAAAGCAACTCTATGTCTTTCTTTGTCCTCAATAAATCATTGTCAATCAAAACAGATATTGAAAATATTATAGGGATAACTTGAATCCTTTCTAATTCTAATTATATATACATATAATATATAACATATATAATATATATAATATATATGCATTTTTTCCTTCATTGTGTTACATTCTAAAATTTAGCATAGGTTTTTAGTCAATTTGTAGTGTTTTTTTCTTTGAACATTTTTCTACACATAAATAATTCTTTGCCATCATCATAACTCATTCTATAAGAAGTAGGTTGGCTGGGAATGTTATTTTCTTTCCTCATTTCTTTTATTACATGTACTATTAAAGACAATATTCAACATTTCATATTTAAATATAAGTGCTGTATCAAACAGCAGCACAAGGTAGCAGTTAAGACCAGAGTTTTTTCATTAGACAGATGTGACTTTGAGCTTGCTGTGCTGCTGACAGAGGCAGCAGGAGCAAAGGCAATCAGAAAAGAGCAAAAGACTATCAGGATGTGAATCTATGCTGCCAGCTACCAGCTGTGTGACTTTAAGAAGTCTACTAGGAATTTTTCAGTCTCTCCCCTTTTTAAAAGGGATAATAATAGTGCTTTCACAATGTGTTTTCTCCAAAAGCTAAAAATATAACCCATGTTAATTTCTTGGCACAATTTAAGGAAGATATTAAATGCCTTAAAAATATTTGTTGGCAGCCAAGGTAATTGAAATAGCAGTAGTAGCTGTCACAGTAGTTTAAACTCTATTCATACTGGTTGTGCAGTAATACATTTCCGCTGCACCTCACCATTGTGTCAGATTATCTTGGTTGAGAGTCAATCAGATCCTCAGAATAGCCCCGTGGGAGAAACTTTGCTGAGAAAAGATCCCCAAGAATCTGAAACAACACCTGCACTGGTTTGGTACTAATCTCTCTAAAATTGAAATCCACAATTTTGTCTTCTAATTATTATTACTATTATTATCTAGACATTGCTGTACTTTGAATGCTAATGTCAAGAGTGGCCAGGTTGGGGGAGCAGATGGAGAGCAAAAGGCTGACTGTTTGACATGGTACAGCATGGGGGACATGCACATGCTAGACCTCGATGTTTTCAGATCACACTGCACGATGTTATTGAAAGTACATGAGGTAATGTGTCTTAGATGCTCCTCAACACTAGTAGAACAGATTACCTTTCAGAGGCAACCTTCACTCTTTGGCTTTACCTGAGGAAACCTGAAGAAAGGAGGATGGATGATAAAAGTACACTCGCAATCCTAGAAAATTACAGTTCAGTAAATGATGCTAGGATATGGATGATTTATATTAAGCCTCAATGAAGTAGAAATATCCACCAAAAAAACAAATGTTAGGGATTCAGATGTCATTCTGCAGCTCCAATTTCTTTCTTTATCGATCTTTCTTTCTTGTGTGTTTTTTTTTTAATAAGAAATCTAGCATTAAAACTTGCCTAGGGCAATTATCTTCATCTACCCAAGAAGCTAACTAAAATGCATATTTTAATGTTCTCTCCATATTTGGTAAGTCACATAAACTCTTTGAACCTTGGTGTCCCGCTCCACAAAACAGAGATCAAAATCGCTATGCACAGGCTTATTTTAGGACTCAAATGAATAGCGTATGAAAAGCACCTGGCCCTGAGAAGGGCATCCATGCACCTAAGTATTTACTTTTCTTTTTCTGCATGGTGACAGAGACCAGGACTCTTTCACTAGTAAATTAGAAGAAGGCATTTTATAATTTTGTCTTCAAGGTGTTCTCACTCATATTCCTGGTCCTTAGCCCTCCTCCCTCAAGGCTGAAAATAGCCTTGTGCATCGTTTGTAAGTGTACCACTACCATCTCAGCTCATCGCTGTACAATTAGTTCAGAGGGTTCAACTGTAGTGTTAATGACTCCGGTGCCAATTTTCGTTTCAATAAGGATCAGTTGGATTGAAAAAGAAAAAGAAAAAAATGTTTTATTGACAAGAGTACACACCTAACCATTTTAAAATCATCTCATTATATTGTGCTATTTATCAAAAGAAGGCACTCTGACAATGGAGAGAAAGGAGCTGGACAGCCCGTTATTGCTGCAGGTAAAAGTAATCTCAAGTTGAGTGAATAGCACCATCATTATGTGTCCAAAATGACACTGTATTTTTTCCGACTGTGGACAAATCCAGGCAGAAGTTTTGAGCTCTATTTGGAGTAAGAATAAAAGAGACAAGTGAGTGGCAGTAAAAAGCTGAAAGGAAGAAGTACTTTTTCAGTTCTATTGCGCATCTCTACCTTGTCAAGAAGAATTGGGGACTGGAAAGAGTGCAACAAATAATAATTTTTTAAAAAATTTAATATAAATATTACTTAGGGATTTTTAAGATATTTCTGCATGATCTACCCAGATTTAGTTTGCATAGACCAGATCAGTTATACACTGGAACATTGAGAAAGCTGGCCCATGAGAATGCGCAACCTCAGTTATCTTTAATGAACCAGACAGAGGCTGTTACTATCGGGACATAAGCAAATGTAATTCTGATATTTTTAAATGAGACTTAAAAAAATCACAGAGAAATTATAATATTTAAGCTATGGAGCTGTACAATGCAAATATTTTAGAAAAACTGTATCAAACTTCTAGGGAAAAAATGCACAAATCATTTAGAAAGGTAGGGATTCACTAAGAGCAAGTGAAGCCAGGAAAATTGTGTGTGTGTGTGTGTGTGTGTGTGTGTGTGTGTGTAGACAGAGATATAGAGAAAGAGATATAAAGATATAGATATAGTATAGATATAGATATAAACATAAATAATATTATTCTTGTTTCTCAAGACTGCTGTGGACATACCATAATATGAATTTGAATAAGGATTTAACAAAATCACTCATGGTCTTCAAAGAATCCAATGGAGAATGGTTGATAAGGCAAATAAATTTACAGCACTTTGAACATTTGTACTGGAATATGTTGATTAATAGATGAATATCCCCCAATTACATGTCACAGGTCTGTGTTCTTATTTTTACATCTGTGATATGGATGAAAGTATATACAACCAAATATACAACAGAAGTTCCCCAGCTCTGTGGGGCTATCAAGCCCATTATTTGAAATCTTGGATCAGAAACCTTTGGTAAGTATATGTAACCTTTTTATACCTCCACTCCCCCATTTCTAAATTGTGAAAAATATTACTTTCCTTCTATGATTTGGAAGGTAAAATAAGTACATATAGTTTGTAGCACACTGCTTGCAATTGATAGGGACTCAATAAATTACAATTGCTATTCTTGTTAGGATTGCAGGTATAGTCATACTTCCCGTTTTGGAGCCTTTTATTTGCCTTCCACACCATATGTCTTATTTCTTATTTCTTTGCCTTTCACTCATTCAAATATGTTAAGGACTCTAGTATGTATAGGACACTGCCTCTAACTTATCGCCTACATGATATCATTGTATTCACAGTGTTTCTCGGAATAGTCTCTTTTCATTCGCTCTTCCATGATCAAATTGAAGCTCTCCTTAGCCTCATCCTGAATTAGAGAAAGCATTTCCTTAGCTCATCCTCTGGCTTCCAGCCTTTCCTTATCTCTGTTTATTTAGGAATTCTGCCAAAATCACCTGCCCCAAACCACTTCTAAAATATCAACTGCTGTACTTTAAAACTTATAATGGCACTTATCCTACCCTCAGTAAAACATTGGCTTCCTTATTTAGACACTGATCCTTCCAGATCATTGCCATGTTACCACAGCAGCTTGGATGTCCCCATTCCCCTTCAGGACTCTCCATATTGCCTCACTGTCTTTATACACTCTATGCTCCCTTTTCCTTCCATGGGCGTCCTTTTCTTTGTTGATGCTATTCCCACCATCTTAAATTATCTACTCTTACAGCCATTCTGTTGTTGTTGTTTTATATTTTTTTTGTTTGGTTGTTTGTTTTTGTTATGTAAGCCTATATTGCTCTGGCTATCCCATACTCATAATCTAGCATTTAATTATGCAATTCTTGATAATGTCAGGGAATAATAATTAAGTCTTGTTTTAGAGCTTTACTTGCCATATATATCTTAGTTTCCCTAGCTAGATATTAAGAACCATATACCATCCTTTTTTTTTCTCTCAAATCTACCGTATATAGCAATGTACTATGCACACATTTGCAAAGTAGATACGTGGTAAGTGTATATTAAATTAATTAACAAATTTGCTAGCTGATCAACTCTCTCAGTATTGAATCCATGTTATGGTCTGGGATCAGGTAAATCCAAACTTGCATAAAATAATGTTAGTTTGTTAATCAGACTCCAGAGATGTAAATCAAATTATCTGTAGGGTAGACTGCTCTTATCCACCAAGATTTCTCATTCTAATGACATGCTAATTATGTGTACAATGTGTGGATTTCTTCCTATTTCTTGACTCTAGTAACTATATCAAAGATGCCTTCATAGCTAGAACAAAACCAGCGTTTACCCATGATGCTCCCTCATTATTTAATATACCACAGAGCAGAGTCATAGCTAGCAATTGCCAGAATTTCCTATTCCAGTATGCAAACCTTTGTAAAGCATGTTCTAAAAAAAATGAAGGAAAAAAAAGTCTACTGAACTTTTCTATATTCTTTCCTAAGGCTTACATTGAACAATGAGCCCAATACTGTGCTGTACATCATACTGCTGAGCTGCCAGAAGAATTCAAATCTTGCTAAGCACAAGAGCCAAGGGAGCTATTAGTATGCTTCTAAGCTCAGAGCTTAACATGCCAGATGAAACTAGTGTCACAGGTTCCTTTGGAATGTGATTTTTTCTTGATTCTTTTCCATTCAGATGTGTGAAAGTATGAGGGAGGCGGAAGCAGTTGGAAAGGGAGGGAGAGCATGTCTCAAGTGATGACACATTTAAAAATACCACCCTGAGAAACCCTGAGTTCTCTAGCTATGGATTCTAAATATAGTTATGGCAATAGGAGAGAAGTGTGCCAGTTGGGCTTTCAGAAAGCCACTCCAGCACCAGGTAAAGATGACTCACCCAGGGGGCATCAGGCTGTGATGTGCCATTTCAGCACTTCCTTATCAAAGCTTTCATAGACTGTTCTTTCCCAGAAAACCACACTCTCTTCAGAGAACAGAAGAATGATAACACATCAATACTGAATTCCTAACCTTAGATCATTGTTAATCCTCTCAAAAAAAACCGTTGTTGTTGTTGGTGTTGGTGTTACAAAAAGGTTTTCTAGGCGCTGGCTGAGTGGTGCGGTGGTTAAGCGCTGGCCTAGGAAGCCAGCGGCCCCGGTTCGGGTCCCACATGTGAGGACGAGTGACACTGCCCTCAAAAAAAAAACACAAAAAAACGTTTTCTATGTAATGACTCTTATTGGCAAAGGAAATATATTTAAAAATTCAGTGGGTGTTATTTCATCTTGTATATATATTGGCTTGAAAGTTTTCTCCATTAGGTTGATTTGATTTTTTTTTTTTTGTAAGGTAATCTAAAATTAGCTGAATTAAATTTGTTTCTAACATTCCAAACAATAAGTTGACTATAACAGGACTATAACAAAGAAAAGCCCTTATTTATTACATGATTTTTGCTTTTTTTCCTTAAGAACACACACATGCAAACACACAATTCCCTAAAATCTCTTGAACCATCAAACCTATTTAAGTCCACTGTTAAAAATGAGTCTGAAGCATCTGTTATAATTCTTGCCCACTTCACATTTATTGTGCTGACTAGATTTATTCCATTTTAATGGCTACATGTTCATAAGCTGATTCTTAACCAGGGCTATTTAAAAACCTCCTGTGATGAGCTAACTATAACCAACTTGCCATCTGTGTCTCTTAGGAAATAAAAGCTTTAAATTTAATTAACTCTTGTGGGCATTCTATTTTTTCATCCAATGTCTTCTGTAAATTCCTTTTTCCAGATCATTAATTCTGAAGGTGTTGGGGTGGAGGGTAGATGAGAATGATTGATCCACAAGAATTGGAAATGAGAAATCTCTTAGCTCTGACTTCATTTAGTGGAAGTGATGTCACATTTTAACCCCAGATTCTCCTTCACTTGTCTTCACTCCCTTTCAAAACAAGAAGTCAAGATGCTACCAATACTTCCATCACTGCTACTGGTGAAGCCTGCAGGATACAGGTGTTGAAGGGAGAATCAATGACACTGGGAACTAGAAGCAGAAGGTGAAGCTTTCATCAATCTCCTATAGATTCATTTATTAGTTTCTAATGCCTGAACTTGGTCATTATGCTTGAAGGATAGGCAGCGGGACCTTTGGAGACTGATTATTTTCTTTATTCTTCATCTTATCTTGATATAATGGCCAGTGGCTCCTCTTCTTAATTTCTGTTTCCAATGCTCCTCAAATTTGTATTTATCCTTTTGTTTTTCTTCTTTCCTCTTTTTTTATTTGCCTATTTTCATTTTGTCTCTCCCCCAAAAAACTAGGAAATAAATAAAAAATAATAAAAATGTAAATCATATCTCCTTTATATTGGGGAAAAGTCATCATTTTTATTTTTTTTTTTGATGTTAGCATCAGAATCTAAATTAGAACGTTATCAATTTTTATTAGTTTCCTCTACAGTCCCATATGTCCAGAGATATTTAGCATGATTTGGCAAAAGGAGATGATGGGTAATAAACTTCAGTGAATTTCAGGATTCCTCATCCTCCCTCACTTAATCTATACAATTTCCCTATAAATGTTATTTGACTTCAGTGGGGATTCTTACTGTAATTTATGTTAGAAATACATGTCATGTTTTGTTTGTTTGTTTCTCAAAATTAAGTCTTACTTTACAAATTTCAGACTCAAAACAGCATTCAAATGTCAGAAAGGCTTCTATTCCAAATGAAGAAGTTTTAATTAAAATTGAAAAGGAAAAAGAGGATACTGGATTAAAAGAAAATCATAGGGCCAGCCGAGTTGCTCAGTTGGTTAAGAGTTGGCTAAAGAGCATGAGCTCTGAGCAACAGGGCCACATGTTTGATTCTCACATGGGCCAGTGATGCTGTGTCCCAGCTGAGCTGTCGATGAGCTGCCAATAGGTGGCAGGATGGCTCAGCTGGTATAACAAGATTCCCTGTTTGATGGTGGGCTATGCCCAACCGCAATGAATACTGAACTGGGCACCTTGAACTGAGCTGCCGCCCAGATGGCTCAGTGGATAGAGTGTGTGCTCTTAACAACAAGATGGCTGGTTCGACTCCCACATAGGATGGTGGCTACGGCAACCTGCAACTAAGATTGAACACAGCACCTTGAGCTTAGAGACCATGAGCTGCCAATGGGCAGCCAGATGGTGACTGGTGCCCTCTACAATGAAGATTGAAGAACAACAACTTGGCAGGTCCCTTTCCCCAATTCCCCAATAAAATCTTTGGAAAAAAGGAAAATCATAAATTTTATCAGAGCTTAAATCTATGCCCTGCCCAGGATAATGAGCAGAAAAATATTAAAATATATGTGTTGAAAACTAACTATGAATATAAATTAACCTGTGCCTATCACCCATGGATCATATGGACTACAAGAACAAAAGCAAACATGAAAAGTTTGTACTGTTTGCTTTCACTTAAGTGCATCTTGAAGTCACAGTCACAGAATTTTGCCATAGAGTTATCATTCTCTTTCTCTCTCTCTCTCTCTCTCTGTCTCTGTCTCTCTCTCTCTCTCTCTCTCTCTTGCGCACACACACACACACACACACACACACACAACTAATTCCTTCAATTCATAGATAAAATGGTCTTTAACATACCTAATAAATACCTTGACTTTCCAAATAGTTTGCTTCCTTTCATTAATCTTCATATTTCATTAAAGTATGAAAGATGGATGATGATCCCTTGGGAAAGAGCTAAACTGGTGACAAGCAGTTTGATTGGAAGTGACTTCATATTTTTTAATGGAAGGGAATGCGAAATTGGGGGGTGGTGAAGGAGGTGAAGTGTCTGAGACTGAAAGGTATTTGCACTCTTGAAGACCCACCACAGTCCAGCAAATTCTCAGGCCAGGCCTGTCTCCCTCTCACTCTGAGTCCAAATGCATTTTTTTACTTTCTAGTACGTTTTCACAAACCAAAATCTCATCTCATCCTACCTTTTCTTAGTTTATCATAATTGTGATTCCTTGAACAATTATTCTCTCTAGAGGAAGGAAAAAAAGATACTACTGAGAAATTTTAAATTCTATTAATTTCAGTCAACTCTAAAGTTTGGGCAATTGGTCAAGCTTCAATCTAAATATTCTGGTTGGTTGTTTTTTTGCTCATGGCAATGTGAGATTACTTTAAAAAGAATAATAATCTGTATAACTGTTAGTAATATTTGTTAGTATTAAATAAACAGTTTACTTTTTCTCATGACTCTTAATGCTAAGGAACCAGGTATGAAATTGTGAACATAAAAAGCATGCAGATAGGGCCGGCCGAGTGGTGCAGTGGTTAAGCGTTGGCTTGGGAAGCCAGCGGCCCCAGTTCGGGTCCCACATATGAGGGCCAGTGACACTGCCCTCAAAAAAAAAAAAAATGATGATAATTTTCTCTCATATATTTTTTGGGAGGTTCCTCCTTTGAATACTCATCTACTTGGGATGAATATAATTTCACAAATCATTTTCAAAACATATTCCTGGAAATATAATATAAGAATGCCACTGTGCTTTAAACTTAGGGGACTAACATTAAAAAGTATTTTCAAAATCTTTTCAGCTTCATTAACTGAAGCAATAAGCTAGTGTAGTTAAAAGAGAACTGATCTATAATGAGACAGATCTTTTTGTTGCACTGACCATTAAAAAATGTGTAACGTTGGACAAGTCATTTCATCTTTCTTTTGTGAGTCTTTACTTGTGTGCTGGTACTGAAAAGCAAGGACTTACAACCAAGATAACTCTGCTCAGCAAAGCTATCAGTTAGAATCTAAGCATACATAAAGAGCTTCCCAGACAAGAAAAAGCTAAAGGAATTCAACACCACCAAACCAGTATTACAAGGAATGTTAGAGGGACTTCATTAAGAAGAAGGAAAAAAGATAAAAAAATATATGAATAATAAAATGAGAATAATTATATATCAATCAAAAATTACTTTAAATGTATATAAACTGAATTCTCCAATCAAAAGGATAAGAATGGATAAGGCTGAATGGATAAGAAAACAAGACCCTTACATATGGTGCCTACAAGAGATTTACTTCAGATCAAAGGACACACAGACTGAAAGTAAGGGGATGGTAAAAGATATTTTATAAAAATGGAAACAAAAACACAACAAAAATGCTGGGTTAGCAATACTTATGCCATACAAAATAGACTTAAAAACAAAGGTTACAAAAAAGGAGACAAAGAAGGACCCAATAATACCACTTCTGAGTATTTATCTGAAGAAACACAAAACACTTCTTCGAAGGGATGTGTACATCTGTATGTTCATTGCAGCATTATTTACAGTGGCCAAGATGTGAAGGCAGCCTCGGTATGCATTAATGGATAAATGGATAAAGAAATGGTGGTACACATGGACAATGGAATATTACTCAGCCATAAAAAAGAATGAAACCTGCAAAAACATGGATGGACATAGAGGGTATTGGGCTGAGTGGAGTAAGTCAGACAGAGAAAGACAAACACCATATTATTTCACTTATATGTGAAATCAAAAGAAAAAAACAAATAAAACAGCAAACTCATAGATACAAAGACTTTTTTGATGGTTGCCAGCTGGGAGGAGTGTTGGGGGGTGGGTGATAAAAGGGAAGGGATTAGGAAGTACAAATTCGCAGTTACAAAATAGTCATGGGGATATAAAGTATCGCATAAGGCATATAGTCAATAATATTGTAATAACTATGTATGGTGTCACATGGATGCTAGATTTATTGGGGTGATCACTTTGTAAGTTATATAAAAGTCTAATCACTATGTTGTACACCTGAAACTAATATAATATTTGTGTCAACTATAATTGAAAGGTAAAATGATTATTTAAAAGTTAAAACATAACTTGGGTTAACTTCAAAATATAAAATAAAATAAAATAAATTTGTAAAGATGTGTTTGGAATAAACAGTAGCTACATTTTTCATAAATGCCCCCTTTTCTTGATTTTCTCCATTTTTCCTACTGAGAAAAAATTTGAGTATCTCAGGAAAAGAAGAGGTTACATAAGGGTTACTGTAATGCTTATATTACAGTTAATGTTATAGCTCCTTTTAGTAAGAGACTTTGGTGGTTTTATTCATTGCTCCCCCCTCCCCCCCAGGACTAAGAAAATAGTAGGCACTCAGCAAATATATGTTGAATTAATGAAAATGCCTGGCACATATTTTTTTTAAGGATTCTGGCATCTAGTAGACCTTTTCAATGTTATCATCATGAAAGGAACCTTTCTACCCCTTTGTCAAATAAAATGGAAAAAAATTAAGGTTCAAAATAGCATTCATGCTGTCTCATAGATCCCCAAAACATCATAGAATATAAAGCATAGATATTCTAATAACTATGCAAAGTACTTCATTGAAACTATAACATCATAAGACACTGTCAAACTATTTTCCAAAATGGCTATACCATTTGTTGGGTTCCCATCAGCAGTTTATGAGAGTTTCAGTTGCTTCACATTCAGATTTGTTTTCTTGCATTGTAATTGGCATCACTTTAGCATTTATCCATCATCCCATTCATCCACAATCTATTTACTTGCTTATTTATTTACTTGAGAAATGTCTTAATTTGATGATGTATAAGTTTATACTAAAAATCCCATTTATGCTTTTACTTGCTTTTATATACAGACAAGTGCAGGAAAACAGTGAGTTGACAGAAAATAATTATTACTGAAGTAAATTATTTATAAATTAAGACAAAGATAAAAACCACAATATCCTTTAAACTCTAGAAATGTGATATTATTTTAAATAATTGATTTGATACTATTAGCAATAATATACTGTGACTGCTCATAAATCTATTTAATTGGAATATTTCCGCTTGTATTCCTTTAAACTTGCATTGACATGTGGACTTCTAACATCATAATTTTATAACTTTGTGGACAAATATTTGGACTCTTTGCCTCTGACTCTGCTTGACCAGCAGCTGTGCTTGTGTGACCAGCAGCTGGACACTCACTCTGCCTGCAGGACAAACTACATTCCTTGTATTGTCTGTTTAATCGTTACCTGTTTCACAAGTTTGATTTACAAGCTCTGAAGGAAACAGAAGAAGTGATCAGTTTTTTAGGACACCACCATACCCTTGCTGCTGACCATGTCTCAGAGCTCCAATCACTGGACTCCAATCTTGTGACTGTACGTGTTAACCATGAGTCAGTCTAAACTGGAAATCCCATTGCCCTAACCAATCAGAAAGATCTTCTGGATTTTTTGTTAAAAGACATATTTTAAAAAGCTGTTAAGTAATCTATAGGTTTACAATAAATCTTCACTCCTCATATTCTCTGACCCTTAGCAATATTTTGTTATACTTACCATGGTATATAAATAATGATTTATACATGATACTATGAAAACGATTAGAAAAATGAATTATCAGAATTCTTAGACTCTATAATATTAGACCAACAAATACTTATGAAAAGGAATATTTGTGGTATAAGGAAAAAAATGTGTTAACTGTAAAAATACTGACATTTTATTCAAGCAACAAAGTTAAGACAATATAATATTAAAGAAAGAAAAAACTGACATTTTGACAGGTTGATAAGCTAACACTTCCCCACAGTTCCAAATGGATGCATTACTATGTTGAAATCATTTGTTGCTACTGTTACATGAGTGACTTTATCACTTATGCATAACTGAACATGACTGGGGTTATTTAAGACTGAAATTAAAGAACAGTAAGGATTCACAATTATTATAACTTAAAAATTAATAATTAGTAGAGGAGGTATAAATGAGAAAAGTAAGACATAAGAAATAGGCTTGGAGCACACAAAAAGAAGATGTTAAGTAAGCATTACTGACCTTTGGATAAAGACAGGTTGAGACGCATCAGCTCTGGAGATCTCATTTCAGAGAGTATAATGTCAGCTCTTCTGGAAGGTTTGGGCATTGAAGCTTCTGGAGGGAAGGAAATAACATACCTGAAGTATCTTCTAAGCATACATTTCACAATTTATGCTTTATATCTCTCAATAAGGCACAGGGAAAACAAAAAAAATTGAAATACAAAATGCCTATTTTATTTTTAGAAATGTTTTTCAAAAAATTGGACCAGCAGCATATAATTTCATTTATGTATAATTAATATATGACTAACTGCATATGTTTAAAGTATACAGTTAATCAGTTCTGAAATATGTAAACGTGAATGAAATAATCACACTCTAAAGACAGCAAATAATTTTGCTTCTGTCTCTTTTAAATCCCACCTCCGACCTTTTTCTGCAAGCACTTTCACTGCTATGCAACCACTAATCTGCTTTTTTGTCAGTATATTACATTAATTTGCATTATATGAAATCATACAATACGCACCTTTTTGTCTAGCTCCTTTCACTCAGTAAAATTCTTTTCATCTCCATCCATATTTGTACTTGTACTAATATTTCATTCAATTTTTTGCTAAGTAGTACTCCATTTTATGGATGTACTGCAGTTTCACTTGTGAACTGACATTTGAATTATTTTCAAGGCAATTCTGAATAAAGCTGTTATAAACATTTGCAAAAATTTTTGAAAAATCTATTTTCTTTCTCTTGAATAGATATCTAGATAAGGAATGGGTAGATAGTATGGAAGATACGTTTCACTTTCTTTAAGAAACTGCTTTCTAGAATGGTTGTTCTATTTGACATTCTCTCCAGCAGTGTGTGTTTCAATTGTTTCACACTCTTGTCAACAGTTGATAAAGTGAGTTGATACAGCTACATAATTTTTTTCATAAATATTCTAGGTATTATTCCTTTAACAGACCTAAACACTTGAAATAGTTTCTCTCACTCTGTGGCTTGCCTTTTACCCTCTTAACTATGTCTAAGAACATGAGGCTTTAATTTTGTTGGAGAAAAAATTATCAATTAATTCCATTATCAATTGTATTTATAACATAGAATTAAAAAAAATCTTTCCCATTTTAAGGTCACAGAAGTTATTTGCCTATATTTTCTTCTAGATGTTTTGTTATTTAAATTTTAAATTTCATTCTATTTTCCGTCTTGAGTTAATTTTGATCAATGTTGTAAAGTATTTTTATTTTTATATTTGTAGATGGCCAATCAATGTAGAATCATTTGTTAAGAACAGAATCTCCAATGAATCGCACTGTGTTATAAATCAATTGTTCATATACACATGTACATATATATGTACATATATGCACATACATGCATATATATGTGTATGTGTGTGTATATTCACACACACATATATGAAGTCTGACAATGAAGTTTGTGAAGTCATCCTAGAAAAAGTGCAATGTATTTCACCATTGAATATCACTACAGTCACCTTTGAAGTATTCCCTTATGCACTGATACTAGCACTTAGTCCACCCTTCAAAGCAATTTTGGAACTCCTTTTCTGGAATGGCCATCAGAGCTGTGGTCATATTACCCTTGATGTCCTGAATATCATCAAAATGTCTTCCTTTCAATATTTCCTTTATCTTCAGGTGAAGAAAGAAGTCACTGGGGGCCAGAAGAGGTGAGTAGGGAGGGTGTTCCAATATAGTTATTTGTTTACTGGATAAAAACTCCCTCACAGACAGTATCATGTGAGCTGGTGCATTGCTGTGATGCAAGAGCCATGAATTGTTACCAAAAAGTTCAGGTCATCTAACTTTTACACAACCTTTTCAGCACTTCTAAATACAATAGTAAACATGGTTAACTGTTTTTCCAGTTGGTACAAATTTATAATGAATAATCCCCATGATATTAAATAAAGGTTAGCAACATTGTTGCAATAAGCTCACCTACTTGTCAAACCTTCTTTTGTAGAACCTATAGAAAAACAAAACAAAAACAGAAACAAACTCACAGAGAAACATACAGAGAACATCTTGATGGTTGCCAGATGGGAGGGGTGCTGGAGTGGGTGAAAAAGAAGAAGGGATTAAGAAGTTCAAATTGGTAGTTGCAAAGTAGTCGTGGGGATGTAAACCAAAACGGAATATATTTAATAGTATGAATAATTATGTCTAGTGCCAGGTGGGTACTAGACTAGTCAGGGAGATCACTTTTTTAAATTTTTAGATGTCTAACCATTATGCTGTACATCTGAATATAATATATAAATATTAAATATCAACTATAATTGAAAAATTAAAAGTGGAGGGGGAAGGTAAAGGGGAATAAGGCAAAAAACAAATAAGTTATGGGGATATAATGTACAGCATAGGGAATATAGTCAATATTGTGATAGCATGGTAGGTACAGTGTCAGATGGTTGCTGGACTAATTATGGTGATTACTTCTTTAGGTAAATAAACGTTGAATAACTATGGTGTACCCCTAAAACTAATATAATATTGATGTTAGTTATATTTGAATTAAAATATTTTTAAAAAGCAATGTGGAACAATTTTTAATATTGCTTCTTTTAAATGAGCTTAAAATTTAATATTAATTCATAATATTTTTTTGCTGACAAAAGACATTTATAATTCTGGCATTGCCAAAGATAACCTTATTGATATGAAGGGAAATAATAGATCCTGAAATGAACCAAAAGAGCATGGTAATATATTTGAGCATTTTCAGTTAAAAACACCTTGCATCATACATGAGTTTATCACACTAGCTCCCATTAATTTTCAGCATCCAAAAAATGTGCCAAACACTTATAATCCATAAGGTGGTACAAGAGAGACAAAAATCAGGTGGGATATTTTGGCTGAAGGGGAAAAATGAAGTTTAGTATTTGGAGTAGCTGGGTGTCAGTATAGGACCTGGAAAAATGTAAGTAATGGTCAAAGAGAGAAAGGAAGAGAATGAAAGATACAAAAGCATACAACGGGACTATTGGGAAACTAATACATACACTTTTTAGGGCAAGACATATTTTTTAATCTTTCCTCTGAACCCTCCATAGCCTAATACAGAACCTAATTAACAAAGTTAGTATTGAAAATACTAATGGATGAGGGCCGGCCGAGTGGCTCAGTTGGTTAAGAGCTCACTCAAGAGTGCGAGCTGAGCTCTGAGCAACAGCAATTCAATGCCCAGCCCGAGCTGAGCAGCCGCTAAGCTGCCAACAGGTAGCAGGATGGCTCAGCTAAAAAAAAAAAAAAAAGAAAGAAAAGAAAATACTCATGGATGTATTAGTTGATAAAAGGTAATTCCAAGAATATGTTACATCTTACCTAATTGATTTTTAAGGAAAACTCTAGAAGTGAACATATAAAATATCAGACAGTAAACAAAAGACAGGTAGTTGGAAAGGAGGGAAAAGCATCAACTGGAGATGACTGTATGCCAAGCATAAAAGTAACAATATAAATTATCAATCCTTTCTTTATTAAGCATTACATTGAAAAAAAAATGTGCAACATAATCAAAGGAAATCAACTGAAGAAGCCAGCTCAATAGCGCATTGATACCTCAGGTTGGCGGTACCTTGGTGTAAGTACTATCTACTAGGATTTACTCCTAAGGTAAGAAAGCTCATAACTATGATTATTAGTGCATTTAGAGGTAAGCAGCCCCAGGAACTGACTCACACTAACCAAATCATAGGAGACTCATGTATAAAAACTTGAATAATATTTCTGATTTTTATAATACACATAATCTCTATAACAACAAATATTCATCTTTTTATCAGCCTACCAGTATGGAGGTAAAGCAGAATTTACATTTGAGTACTGAAGAAAAAGTGCATCTTTTACTGACTGACTGTGAAGTTTGGTATGAATGGACAAGGCAACATTCGTCTACATTAGGTTCCTCTTACAGTGCCTATTAGAAAAACATTGAATCATAAAGCCTTATAATCATTTAGTCTACCTTCTGACTGATTTATGAGCCATTTTGGATTGACCCTGGAAGACAGTTTAATCCCTTTACAGAATGCTTATTCACATAGAGAAGCTGTTCAGCACTGCTGTATAATGCGCTGCACCGTCATTCCCTGTGCCTCAGTATTTTTACTCAGCTGCACACTTACATGGTGAGCTATTCTGGTGGTAGAAAGAATCACTGTTAACAAAACCTGTTCAAACACAGAAAACAGGAATAGCCCGAGGCTGGGTGGATAATTGCCTGATTTTGTTCAATGGGACTGCCAATGCCAACCAGTAGAATTCTCCTTGTCTGTTCTTGGTAAATGACAAACTGACAACTACAGGCTCCTCTCTCTTTTAGGTCAATTCTTCTGCTACTTTATATTGAACAACCTTTTGCCTAAATCAGGACCTGTGCTCTATTGATCATACTAGCTTTTCACTACTTCTTGCTATCTCATGCCTTAACCTCCATCCTTGCTTGGTTTAAATAGTACATTTTTATAACCACTAATTGCATAGGTACTCAAATTTCTTGTCACTCTATTCCTTCATGACATAAGATTGGGAAAAAAAAATTCTCCTTACTTAATATATCTACTTTGAATGTGCACCTGGACAGGAGAATACGGCTAGAAAAGAATGCATATTCCCCTAGTCTATTTGCTTTCTCTTTTTCAGGGGCAGTGATTACTTCTCTATTCTCAGAACTTCAATATCTTCTTTCCCATACTTACTTAATTCTAATGACCCTGATTCCTATTTCAATTACAAAATAGAAGAAATTCAGAATAAATGTTTATATACCATTATTTGCCAACTCACTTTCATCTTTACCCGAAGAATCTGCATTCCTTCTTGCTACAACAAATTAATTTCCTGAGCCCCTATCTAAAAATCAATCTCTGGGGGCCGGCCGAGTGGCGCAGTGGTTAAGTACTGGTTTGGGAAGCCAGCGGCCCCGGTTCGGGTCCCACATATAAGGGCCAATGACACTGCCCTCAAAAAAAATAAAATAATAAAATAAAATAAAATAAAATAAATCTCTCTTGCATTTTATTCTATGCCCTCATACCTACTAAAGGGCATTCATTTTTCTCTTCAACAGTTTATTATTCCCCCCATCAACTGGCTTCTCCCACAGGCTTTTTTTATTTGAGTAAATGATTGATCTATCTCTCTAATATCTCAGGACTAAACATACAGTTGGAATCCCCCTTGACTCATCTCTTCTCTCATACCTCACAATAATTCATTAGCAAGTCACATATGGATAATTCAACCAAGGCTTATACCTTCAATCTTACCAAGTACAGGTCATTATGGTCTCTTGACTAGATTAAAATTGTTGTCTGCAAACTGGCCTCCTTGCTTTCTCCCTTAATTGTTTCAATTGATGATCACTAATATTGTCAGAATGGTCATTGATCATTTTAGAGCACACATTAGATCATGTTTCCTCTCTGATCCGAATAATGTAGAGCCTTCCCATCTCCCTGAGCATCACAGTTTTTGTTTTTTGTTTTTTGTTTGTTTGTTTGTTTTTAAGAGGGCAGTGTCACTAGCCCTCACATGTGGGATCCGAACCCGGGGCCACTGGTGTCCCAAGCCAGCTCTCAACCACTGTGCCACTTGGCGGGCCCTGAACTGATCAGTTTTACTGCCTCTGCGGTAGTGCTCCATCACCCTGCCCTGGGTACACACCCATGCTGTTTCCGTAACACATTAAACATATACCCATCTCTGTACTTCTCCGTCTGCCTACACCGTTATGTCCTAGATATTATTTCCTCATTTCCTTCAGGTTTGTGATCAACTGTCAATTTATCATTGTGACGCTCCATGACCACAACTTTATATAAAATAACCATTTCCCTCATCCTTGTCACATTCCATTTTTACCTATCATACCTGTTTTATATTTCCTCCATAACAATGAATATTATCTAACTGATATTATCAGCAATGTTATTTAATAGTTGTGTGACTTTAAACAAATTACTTAACAAAATGCCTCAGTTTTCATATTTATAAAATGGAAATACTATCAATAATTGTCTCACAGTATTGGCATGAAGAATAAATAATTTTATATATGTATTAATAATATGCTTAGACCAGCGTCAGATAAGTAATGTGATAACTTTCATTTTATTATTATCATTATTATTATCATGATTATATGATTATATTTAGTCAAGTCTTGCTTAATTGATGGAATACTTCAAGACAGTTGGAACTTCTTATTGTCATTGTTTTATCCTAATTCCTTAGTCAGAAGGTGGTACACAACAGGTGGTTGATAAACGTCATTTGAATAAACGATGACTCACATATTAGAAGGCAGCAAGTACATTTTTAAATTTCTGCTAGTCAAAATTAATCAGTCCTTTTTCTGCCTTTAATCATTTCTTAGATCTTTCATTTTTTACACAAAAGTCCTAATTAGGTAGATTGGCTCTAAAAGGCTGGGATACTGCTTTATTCACCTTTGTATTCTTTAACACATTAATTCTACTACTTTTGTTTTCGAGGGCTACTTTTATGTTTATAATTATACTTCATATTTCTAAATACACTGAAAACCTTAAGTAACTCAGTTCTGTCCTGGAGCCATGTAATAAGGGTTTTCTTCTTGTAATACAATAAAGCAAGAAAGGCTTAACTAAATCATTGAAATATCAATATGCCAATTGTCTAACTCTTAGTCTATTTCTAGGTAATTATTCTTATTCAGTGTACTCTTGTGAATCATTAAGCAACCCTCTGTGGGGAGGGTATAAATTCAAGTATACCAATGGTTACTAATTGATTGCAGTTCTTTTTTAAATTAATATTAGATTGTTCAGTCTTAGTAGCTGAAAGAGACATCACATGGTTTTCTAGTCCATGAAAGTATCTTCTGAAATATTAATTCAAAGAAAATAAAATAAATTCCTCAAAAAGAAAATGAATTATTTTTATAAGAATTACTTCTCTGTATATTGCTTTGGGTAATATGGCCATTTTAATGCTGATTCTTTCAATCCATGAACACGGAATATCTTTACATTACTTTGTGTATTCTTCAATTTCTTTTAATAATGTCTTATAGTTTTCAGTATATAGGTATTTCACATCCTTTGTTATGTTTATTTCTAGGTATTTTATTATTTTAGTTACAATTGCAAAAGGAATTGTTTTATTCATCTCTTTTTCAGAAATTTCATTGCTAATGTATGGGAATGCAATGGATTTTTGTACATTCGTTTGGTATCCTGAAACATTACTGTATTTTTTTAATTGTTTCTAATAGGTTTTTTGTTTGCTTTTTTGGATATAATTCAATCCCCATCAAAATCCCAATGGCATTTTTTAAGGAAATAGAACAAAAATCATTAGATTTGTGTGGAATCACAAAAGGTCCTGAATAGCCAAAGCAATTCTAAGAAGAAAAAAAACAAGGCTGGAGGTATCATACTCCTTGACTTCAATCTGTATTACAGACTAATGGAACATAATTGAAAGCCCAGTAATAAACCCGCATATATGACAAGATAATTTTCAACAAAGGAGCCAGAAACATACAATGGAGAAAAGAAAGCCTCTTCAATAAATGGCATTGGGAAAATTGAAAAGCTATGTGCAAAAAAAAAAAAAAAAACACACAAGCTAGACTGCTGTCTGTCACCATGTACCAAAATTAACCCAAAATGGATCTAAGACCAAGCATAATATCTGAAACAAACTGTACAGAAAAAAACATAGGTACTAAACTATGGACCTTGGGTTCAAAGAGGATTTTAAGAATTTGACCTGAAAGGCAAGGGAATAAAAGTCAAAATAAATGAATGGGACTATATCAAACTAAAAAGCTTCTGCACAGCAAAAGAAACCAGCAACGAAACAAAGAGACAATCAACCGAATGGGAGAAGATTTTTGCACACAATACCTCCGATAAGAGGCTAAGATCCGAAATATATAAGGAACTCAAACAACTCAACAACAACAAAAACAATGAAATTTAAAAATGGGCAGTCCTGAATAGACACTTTTCCCAAGAAGACATACAAACAGCCAAGAGATACATGCAAAAATGCTCAACTTCACTAGCTATTAGGGAAATGCAAATCAAAACCACAATGAGATACCACCTCACACCTATTAGAGTGGTTATTATCAACAAGGCAAGCAATTGTCTTAAGTATTGGAGAGGTTGTGGAGAAAAATGAACCCTCATATGTCACTGGTAGGAATGTAAATGGGTGCAGCCACTATGGAAAACAGTATGGAGGTTCCTCAGAAAACTAAGACTAGAATTACCATCTGACCCAACAATCCTTCTTCTGGTATCTACCCCAAAAAATCTGAAAACATTTATCCATAAAGATATATGTACCCCAGGCATGGAAACAACCCACGTGCCTTTCCATCGATGATTGTATAAAGAAAACACACACACACACACACACACTCACACACACACACACAATGGAATATTACAGGGCCATAAGAACAGATGAAATACTGCCATTTGCAGCAACATGGATAGATCTTGACATTATCGTGCTAAGCAAATTAAGTTAGAGAGAAAAAGTCGAGAACTGTATCAGTTCACTCATATGTGTCATAAAACTGAAAGCAACAAATGAACAAGACAAACAATCAAAAAAAAAAAATCACAGACACAGACAACAGTTTAGTGGTACCAGAAGGCCACAAGGCAGTAGAAGAGGGTAAGGGGGGTCAAATATATGGTGATGGAAGGAGAACTGAGTTTGGGTCAGTATATTGTGTGATACAATATATACATGATGTATTATAGAAATGTACAATTGAGGACTAAATACTTTTACTAATCAATGTCACCCCAATAAATTTAATAAAGATAAAAAATTACTTCTCTGTAATGTGTAATGATTCTTACCATTGGTGTGTGTGTGTGTGTGTGTGTGTGTGTGTGTGTGTGTGTGTGTGTGATAAAAATTTTCCATAACAGTATTCAGACTGGTACTTACACAAATGACCTATTTAAGAACTTACATCCTAGTTTCACCTTACCTCCCAAGTGTTTGAGTTAAGATTTTTCTTTATTTCTTGAGTTCTTTAGAAAGGGCAGCATGATAAAAATAAAAATCTTTGTGAGCTAATTCCATAGATTTATTTGTCAAACTTTACTAAAGATATGGAAAAAAGGATTATGGCAAATGGCAGGTTGAGAAGTTGAACAACGTTTCATAAGGGATAGTTTAATAAGCAAAACACAGCAGGTGACATATACAGATGTTAATACTCTGGTATCATTTTATAATATCTGTTTAACGGCATCACCTGCAGTTTCATATAGAGCTCTGTTGAAATATAAAAATACTTTTTTTTTTTGCCCTTGGACTAGGAAATTAAGTTGTATTTGACCTTTATATGTTTGCATTTGAGGTCACCCTTCCTTGGGCAGAAGTAAGATTATTGTAGAGAATGAATCAGTGTGGGAGACCAACTGTTTTTCATAACAAGGATTTTTAAATTTTATAAACTTGGGGGAAATCATTGTTTATATAGCAGAAGTGACCAACAGGGCAACAGGGTGAGACTATCTATGAATATTTACCTACCATTCCACCTCTGATTGTTGGCATTTAGGAGACCCAAAAATACTTATGTCTTTGGTAAATTATAAAAACTTGCCTGCTTATCCCCATTTTATTAACTCTTTGGGATTTTTGAAAGGTTTTGTTTGTCACACTAAAGTTTACTAGTTGAACTTGAAACGTTATTATTACAAAGCTCCACTTCCATATTCTAAACAGAGAAAATAAGTAATTTTTGTTCACATGATGCTTAACTTTCAGATTTATTCAAGTGAAATATTTGCTTATGTTTGAGTATACTGAGGTTTTATTCAGAATGAGAGGAAAAGGTAGAGGGAAGAAAATGAGAAGAAAGGATCTAGAATTTCAATGTTCTTCAATTGTTATTCAAATTCTTCCCTGAACAGTTAGGCACACATAATGCCTCTTTCTTTTCCTACTATCTTTTACCTCAGAACTGCAGTTGACCTTGGAATTGAACAAGTTTTGGTAACAGCATTGGCTC
Organism: Aselliscus stoliczkanus; assembly: GCA_033961575.1. Classification (NCBI taxonomy): domain Eukaryota; kingdom Metazoa; phylum Chordata; class Mammalia; order Chiroptera; family Hipposideridae; genus Aselliscus; species Aselliscus stoliczkanus. The sequence goes on along the minus strand of CM066730.1, from coordinate 65,112,780 downwards.
CATCTTAATTCATCCAGTTAATTTAGCTCTCCTAATTAATTCAGGACAAATGATAAATACATAATATGAAAAGCAACACAAATCAATAATACCAAAATTTACATATTTGTTTGCATTTTTCTTTTTTAATACCCCCCTTTTTGTTTTATTTTTTTTGAAAACTATGTTTATATTCATAAGCAAAATCTGCCAATATGATATTCAAATATGTGTGCCATTCCAAGGAACATTTTGTCTACATTTACATGCATAGTGTAGGTAAAAGTGATTTTTCCAGTGGATATGAACTGTTAACAATCATTAAATTGACATGTCTTATGACAATTAGCCCATCTTGCTTGTTAACAATTATTGAAGTAATCTTCCTTCCTTCCTATAAATTACTGGTAATGTGTAATATAATGCATACTTCACTAATGGAAATTTTTTTTTTAATTCTGTAAATATATTTCCATAAAATAAATCCTGGAAACAAATGCATGCAGAATCACATTTCTAAATGTTTTACTTCATTAAACATTGGTAAGATGGCTGAGGTAAATCTAATATCAGGTTATGCCTTATTACATTGGCATTTCTAGATTTTTTTTCTCAGCATAATAATTAGTCTTAGAAATACCCTGAGCCACATAGTGTGGGTAATTTCCAATACAGTCATTTCCTTCAAAACCTTTGATTTTTAAAATTTCATTACCAATTACTAATGTACAGTTACAATAAAAACACTGAAACTCAAAGATTACCTAACAGGCCATAAGAAACTGGCCTTGTATCAGATGTTTAGGAAACGAATTCATACTTACTTACATAAATCTTTTATCTTACATTGTTTAAGGTCAAGACCTGGACATTAAAACAAATACCATACATCATACTCAATTAAAGGTGCTGAAAAAACATTCTTAATTTTAAAAGTTTTAATCTAGCTATTAAATAATATATTCCAATAAATATTGTTAAATTTAGAGACCATCTAGTCATAGAAAATAAAAATATATAATCAAACTTGTGAAGAATTATAGTTAATTAAAATTTATTGTAGGTTTATTTGTTCATTGGTTTTCTAGTTCATAATATTTTGGGTGGAAAAAACTTTATCTTCTCAATGATTCAATTATTCATGTATAGATTTCACATATTATCCTTTCCTGTTCTGTATAAGAAAAATGAGCTCATGCATGGCTTTATCTGTTTTTATATTATTCAAAGCAATCTGAAACAAAATATACAATGTTTGGATTGTCCAGTTTAACGCATATTTTAAACATACCCATTCTGCACAAGTACATACAATGAGTACAATCTATAATTTATATTTCAGTTTCAATGTAAATAGCTGCTTAATATTAACTACAAATGTTGAAACTTTCTTTTTCACTGTTAAGGTAATTTACTACATTGAGACCCTGAAAAAAATAACACAAAAAGTAGACATGAGGGCCGGCCCAGTGGCACGGTGGTTAAGCGCTGGCTTGGGAAGCTAGCGGCCCCAGTTCGGATCCCACATATGAGGGCCAGTGACACTGCCCTCAAAAAACTAAAAAAAAAAAAAAAAAAAAAATAGACATGATCAATGCTATTAATCTGATTTTTTTGTTTTTTAATTTGAACTCGAGGTTGTTTGGAATGTTCTAAAATTTATTTCCTCTAGAAATGATTCATCATTTTGTCTGTATGGCAGCCCCCTAAAACTCATGGCACACAGTTTTGCATTTCTCAGATTACAAAAATTAAATCATGATAAGCAGGCTTGATGTTGCTGAGGCACAAAGATGTTTGGGAGTTATCCAAACACGGAAATAAGGGAAACATCTATAATGAAAAATTTAGAAAATACCATGTAATGAGTTTGTAAAAGTAAGTACATTTTCTTTAAATGAAATTAGTGATACAATTAAAGATTCCAGATGATCACATCTGACAGTGAATTAAGTTACATACAGAAAACATAGCATTGGCTCCTCACAGGTTGTGTTTCCAGTAGAATAGCAAAATTTCAAGGGCCATTTTGAGTAAATGGAATCATTATTTTTGCAATCACACATCAACTTTTTCTTCAAATAATCACCTTCATAAAATCACCAAGAGAAGATTCATCGGATTTGGAAGGTACGGAATCTGACCTGATTTTACAGTTTATCTGAACAGCCTATTCCAGATTTCACTCTCAAAACTACCATCTTAGCCTGCCTCTATACTTAAAGGAGTACTTGAACTTGCTACCCTACTTTGCTGCTTTAAAAAAAAAAGAATGACAGTGTTGGTTACATGTTTTTGTTTTCCAATGTAAGTCTGAAAACTGAGTGATTTTGATTCAATTACTGTATTTTCAGTTGAACCATTATTTTCATTTCAATAGTTTTTATTATAATAAGTAACACCTTTCTATTATGCTTCATACATTTTGTAAAAATCAATTCTTCTGATCACTTTGCTATTTTGTTATCAAAGGTCAGGAGTTAACTCTGAGATTTTCTTAATTTGTGATATCAAGTCATAATTTCTTACTGTTCATAAAAGATCTATATACAGAATGAAAGGGATCATCTTTGGTATAGCTTCCTTTATTTTACTATCCCACAATCTCTCTGTCCTTCATATAGAATGGCAAGACTATTTTAAACATGGCTCGCTACCATTTTCTGGCAAACTATTCAGATAATTTCATGAGCACCCTGCCTTTAGGATAAACTGAGTACCACCTTGTACAGTTATTTGCTGCTCAAAATATAAACTAACTCAATAGTTTGGAACAAATCACCTGCCTCTCCATAACTTAATTTCATCAAATGGAAAATTAAAAATGATGAATCGTTTATAATTTATAGGTCAAACACTACAATATCAGGCGCATGACAAATGTTCTGGTAAGTGTTTGCTCTCAGTATCACTATTCCTACACATCCGTGTGATTCAATATTTTGTTCTAATATTCAGCCCAAAAGACTAGACTTAATATGTGTTATCTTCTCAAATTTTAGAAACATATATTTTTTATTGCCATATGTTGGCCTAAATATTGCCTTGGGTTATACAGCTAGTGTATGTTAGCATAGATGTCAACCCAGTAGTGGCCTTTATTTCTAAATAGATTTGCTTTTTATTATTCCATATGCAAGCAAGACAGTTATTCCCACCATAAAGAATATGTGGAGGAATAGGAAAAGCATTTCTAGGGAAATCAGTAATTGAAATTCCAATCTCCAACTTACTTTGTAACTTTAATTAAGTCACTTATTAATAATTCTTTCCTGGTCACCATTTTCTCATCTATAACACAGGCCCAATATGTCTTTACTTCAGTCACAGGATTTCTGTGAGGATAAACCAAGTTATGTTTGCAAAATTTCTTTGAAAAATGGAAAACACTATTAATAATACCCAGTATTAGAAATTGAAAATAGGGCTGGCTGAGTGGCATGGTGGTTAAGGGCTGGCTTGGGAAGTCAGCGGCCCCGGTTCGGGTCCCACATATGAGATGAGGGCCAGTGACACTGCCCTCAAAAAACAAACAAACAAAAAAAGAAATTGAAAATAAAGCCTTTTGTTACGTATAAAAACTAGAAAATTATCTTAGTAAACGTTAATATTTTACCTTGTAGAATTTCAAAGCATTTTACTTTGAAATAAATGGCAGGCCAGATTTATCCTTATGATGTGATTCTTTACCTGAGATTTCTTTTCTTTTACTGAAATCTAATTTTTCTTAAAAATAAAGTTGTAATTCATGAAACTGTCATGTTGTATATAAGTTTCTTCCTGGAGGGTCTAGAATTATTAAAAGTTACTATGACTTCTTAGGTTATACAAGGGTGTCTGGACTTATAGTGTTTCTCATTGAAGAAAAAAGCATAACATATCTGTATATAATTGTTCATTCTCTCAGAGGTCCAGAACTAAGATAAAATAAATACATCATTCTAATAACACAAAACAACAAAAATAAATCTATTTTCAGAGAGGTATTCGTCTCTGAGAAGTATTGGCTAAATATCACACTTGGGGCTATTTATTAGTTTACATTTGCTTTACTCAGTCTCCATAGTATATGTTCACAATGTTTTTTGTTTGTCTATTTCCTTATTATAGCAACTGAGTCTATTACACTAAAGGATAGCAGAGCTGATATATTTTTACAGAATTCTGTCTACTCTCCATTGTTGGCATATCCTTTTAGAAGTTTGACAATAACATGCCTTCTCTATTGATTTCTTCTCTTCCATTTGGCAAATATTGATTTTTTTGTGTGCATTTACAACAGGACTCCATTTTGTTTAATTCTTTCTCTATGAATCAGCATTGCTGACAACAGGAACTGAAACATCTAAAGCTTGAAGAAATGCCTTTGATTGAATAGTTGTTCTACAGCCAGAGATGGGAATACAAAGAAATAAAATGGGATTTCTCAGTGGCCTCCGTGAAAGTCATAAAGGCCATCATTGTTTAAAGACTAGATACTGAAAATAACCTGTTGAGACTAACATGTGATCTTGGGAAAAAGATGCTTGTATTAGCAGTATATCTACCAAGTCATTTTACTGGCGTTTTCAGTCTTTGCCTGAAAAAACCTCCTTTGCCTTCTTAGGAAATTGGTGAAGAAATAGTTAGTGCTGACCTAGGAAGCAATATTTTGTAGTATATAATACGACCCCCTCCCGAAGGACTGTGGCTAGGTCAAGAGTGATACAGAGGCAAGGACAGTCACCTATGGGCAGCCAACTGACCTGTGACTAATGTGACAGAACAACGACAAAGGAGACTAGTCAGTCTTTGTCTCCTACAATTTTGAAATCGAAAATTAACTGTGGGAGATAAGAGTGATAGGGAAGCAGAGGAATCATGATCACCATGTAAAACAAGTATTGAGAGAGCAGAGTTAAGTAAACAGGTAAGGGGAGTTGGTCATGGAAGGATGAAAGTAAAAGTACATGAATTGGAGTTTCATCTTGATAATGAAGAACAGTAGAGTTAAGATTCATCCTTCCAGGAGCTGAAGTTTACAGAGCGGCCTTCAATCCAGAATTTTCCTAGAACTCTCAACTCTGATTTCAGGTGTCCCCAGACTCATCTTCTCAAGGAGTTCACTGACTAGTGAAAGATATATCATCATGATCATTTTACAGAAATGTGCATAAACCCACGAGGAGAGAAAAAGGGAGTGACCAACTTTAAACCACGTCTGAAAAGTCTTCAGCAGGAATAATCATGATTACGTGAAGAGAAAAACAAAGTCAAAATCACTGGGAGCAAGAAAGTTGGCAGATCACAATTTGATAACAAGTTTTCCAAACTTAAAAATTGACATTTGTCAAAATGACATGTGCTAATTATTTGCTTTGTCATGGCACAGGCGGGACATTCAAAGGGGGGAACAGAATGTGTGAGTCAAAGGTCAGAGAAAAGCTAATTTAAAAACTTAAGTAAGGAATAGACTTAATGAGACATAGGGGGTTTACTGAGAAATGCATAAACTGAGTTTTAAAAAGGTAACATGTTATTTAATTATAAACAATTTCAAAAAAGAGGTTGATATGCACAATTGAAAGGTGCCCTCTTGTATGGAACCAATGTTACTTTTTCTTTCTAATTTTAACTTCAATGCTTTTTAAAACCTGGATTCAGGAATTTTCTTCACATTGTGCTTGCCCATTACAAAATAAGTTTTCAAAACTTATTAATTATTAATGCCCTTGGTTTTAGTCCTTGAACAAGTTTTCCTTTGAATTCAATTGTTCTTATAAATCAGTTGAAAGTGGCACATGAATATTAATGGATATATCTGTTTACTTGATATCATATTGACCTCTATTTTCTTCAGTCTTTTTTTTGGATCTGAGTTGTAGCCCAAAACATTTCTCAATTTTCTCTTCTTATTTTTAATTCTGGGAAGTAACAGCTACCTATATTATTTTTTTAAATGCATTTTGGAGGTTTTTTTTCAAGGTGGATAATTAGCATACTCCGATATGTATTTTTGAATAACAGAATCTATTGATTTCACAGTACCTGAATAAGGATGAAACAAACTTGGATTTCAGTAGTAATTAGATATATCTGTTTCATCATTTTATTTTTTTTAAAGATTTTATTGGGGAATTGGGGGAGGGGAACAGCGTTGGGGAATCAGGGAAGGGCAACAGAAAAGTTGCTGTCTTTTTGTTCTTTAGTCTAGTTGCAGAGGACATTGCTTCACTGGCCCATGTTGGTATCGTCATTGCGCTCTTCCCAGATGAGGCAGATTGGCCTCTGGATGGTCGCTCACTGGGGCTATTGGCAGCTCACACTGGCTGCCAGCCACTCACGCTAGCTGCCGGCCACTCACTGTAGCCTATGGCAGCCCACTGCAGCAGGGGCTGCAGCCTACACTGTTGCCGGGGCTCGCACAGCCCAGCTCCAGGTGGAGCTGTTGTTAGCTGTAGAGGGCAGTGTCACTGGCCCTCATATGTGGGATCCGAACCGGGGCCGCTGGCATCCCAAAACCAGCTCTTAACCAATGCGCCACTCGGCCGGCCCTGTTCCATCATTTTTAAAACCTCTCCCCACATGGAACATATAAAATGGTGTTGAGAATAAAAGAAGCTGATCAAGAGATTTGTTTAGGGAGAGCTGCTACTTTGTTGTGATAATTCACACTGAATTATCTTCTGTGGTCACAACAGGATAGTACCTTCTCACCCAATGATTCTCAACTTGGGGGTAATTTTACTACCCACTGAAACATTTTGGGTTGTCACAACTGAAGCAATGTTACTGGCAGCTAGTTGGTAGAAACCAGAGATACTACTAACCATCCTATAATTTACAAGACAGCCTCCAACAACAGTTATCCAGAATCAAAACAAAACAAAAATGTCAACAATTCTGAGGTTAAGAAACCCCAAGCCCACTTGAGAATCCTTGGAAAGTTTTGAAATATATTTTGTATAGCGGGGAACACAAGGACTGGTGCCAGTTCCATGCCTAAGAAAGCGAGAGTGGACAGTGGTTACACATGTGTCACCATTCCCAGTATGTGAAAGGAGCTTTGTCGGTGAAAGACACCAGTTATAATAACGATTCCTTTGTTAAGTCAGGGGAACATCCAAGGGCCTGTGAAAGTCTCTTGGGAGAGAGTCAGCCTGGTAATATCTGGCAAGGTGAGAGAAGGGGTTGGAAAGAGGAGGCACGCCCTTGTTCCATCTTTCCTAATACAGGACTACAAGATTCCGTCCAAATCAAGTGTGAAGGGGTGCTGTGCATTCTAATTATTGAATTGAGACTGTGTCCTCAATCACAATATATGAGTAAAGCTTGGTATTTACCATATCTCATATGTAACTAATTCCCTATTCATTACTGGTGAGTATTTAAATGACTTCCAATTTCTTGCTCTTGTTAGAAAAAGTATAATGAACATCAATAGATTCCTTCTTCCTTCCTCTCTCCCTTTGCCAACTGTCTTTGCCTCCCTGCCTCCCTCCCTCTCTCCCTCCCTCCCTTCCTTTTCTCTCTCTCCCCTTCTCTCCCTTTCTCTTTTCCTCCTTTCCTCCCTCCCTCCTTTCCTTCCTCTCTCCCCGCTTCCTTCTTTCATTCCTTTCTTCCTTCCCATCTACCTTTCTTCTTTTAGAAATTAAAAATGAACACGATTCAGGAAAAAAAAAAAAGGCCTTAAAGATATACGACTATCTTATTTTAAATTAATAGGATTTTTTTTAAAGTTTTAATTTTACATCAGAACTGATGGATGTCTCCATTTTCCCTATTTTTTTTATTCCTTTCCATGGGATCAGAAAAAGCCATCATCAGATCCATTTTTTTTTTTACTCATTCAATTAATAACAATAATAGTAACACATTAGAGTAATCACTTAAACAACTATTTTGTATTTGGTTGCATAGCATGAACCTTTTATCCATGGTTTCTAATATTTAAAACCTTTTATGAAGGGATATTCCTATCTCTGTTTTGCATAAGAAATAATTGAGGGCCAGAGGAATTATAGACTTTTTTGCCCAAGGTCTCACTGCTACTATATTATGGTGTCAATATATACCTTACTCCATACTGACTTCCTACATTTAGTTATTTTTATCTCCTTTAATGGATTCTGAGATAGACTCATTTCAATACAAGCTCAATTACTAATATTAGTTATATTTGTATAATGGTTTTTCATATAATCCTCAACTTTACAAATAGTAAACTGAAGCAGTGAGCGTTAAATAATTTGTCCAAGTTTACAGAGCCAAAAAGTGGCCAAATAGATTTGATTCAAAATTTAATCCCTTTCCTTATGACTTCAAGTCATAATTGTAATGATAAATCCAAGTGGTTAAACTCACAGGTGGCTCAACCAAGTAAGGATGAGCTCAGGTGAAAAGGAAGAGACTGAAACAAGACTGGAGCTGTTTTCTGAGGAAAAATAGTTCTATTTTTTCTGCAAGCTCAGTTAGTGATTAAAATTTTTAAACAGGAAATTAAAAAGTAATTATAAAAAGAAAACAGCTGGATGATCAAAATCATTTTCAACCAAGTGGTTACAAATTTTAAATCTTAAAAAGTAACTAATTTTTTATTTTTTTATTTTTTTACAACGGACTTTTTAAAGGGAGACTAATGGGGACTAAAGTATTACAAACTAGCAGCTTGATTTTATAGGACATTCAATCATTAATCTGATGAATAAGTCAGTGAAATGTTCTGGAAAGATGGTAGCCCAAACATGTGTCTGATGCTTTCTATTGTTTTTAACCTGACTTCCTTTTCTGAGTGGAACATTGTTGGGCAAGGGAGAAGACAAAGTCTACATCTCTGTGGATTTTAATAATATGTCTCAGGCACAAAAGGTAGAGTATGGATAGTGCTTCTCTTGATTGAGCCTGACCATAACTAGAGCCTGGTTCTAATGGAAGGCAAATTGTCATTAGAGAGTTTGTCCTTCAAGACACAGGTATACAGAAGAGGAAAGGCAGAATGTGTTTAATCTTTGTTGCTTGAGAAGAGCTTTGGTGAATGTGCACTGCATTCTTATTTATTCCTGAGATTCATTATTATTGTGTCGAAGAAACTCAGGAGCAGAGGACGTCCTCTTGTTGTTTCATTAGAAAAAGACATGTTGGCAATCATACATTGACAGCTCAAGGACTACAATCTGTAGCATACACCACAGCTTGTGAAATTGCTGCTTGATGACCTTAACAGCAGAGGCTGGCAAAAGACTAAAAATACCTTAGTAGAGTCCATCTACTAGAGGGTAAAAACAAGCAGATGATCTATAACAGCAAGTTCGTAGAGAAAGCAAACCATCAGAGGAGTTGGATCTCAACATACGAGTAACAGAAAATGTACCTCTCTATCCTGCACCCTTTAAAAAAATGGAAAAGAAATGGGGGGAAATAAAAGACACCTTAGGACTTCAACATGAAGTCTTCAGCATGAATTATTTTTTCTGAACTTAAGATCCATGATTTCACTGTTTAAAAGTTACAGTGTTTCTGTCAAACATTTTGGTGGACTAGATGTCTAGAGAAATCTTCCTGGGGGCCAGCGGAGTGGCACGGTGGTTAAGCGTTGGCTTGGGAAGCCAGCGGCCCCGGTTCTGCTCCCACATGTGAGGGCCAGTGACACTGCCCTCAAAAAAAAAAAAAAAAAGTCAGAGAGAAATCTTCCTGAAAGAGGACCATTTAATATGCTACATTAATTGATTTAAAAAATATTATTTCAGTTACAGCAGAGATGACAGGAAAGTAAGGAAATCTTGTTTAAAAGCACAAATTCATCCACATAAATGAGACAAGAAGCTGTCTTTTGCCTTGACACATTATAACCAGATAAGAGATATAACATAATTGTCTAAGTATTTAAAGAAATAAATGATTGCATTGAAATTCTTTTAAAAAATAAAAATATATAAAAGTCATCAAACCAAAAACTATTTCTAGAAATAATAAAAAATAAAATAAACATATAAGTGCAGAGAGTTCTGGCCAAGATGGCAGAGTAGGTAAATGCTGTGCTTACCTTCTTTCATGACCACATCAAAATTACAATAAAACTACAGAACAACCATCATTGAGAATCACCTGAAATCTTGCTGAACTGAGGCCCTACAACTAAGGACATACAGAATAAGCCCCCTTGAGGCTGGTAGGAGGAACAGAGAAGTGAAACCAGCTGGTCCCATACCCAGATGTGACCATTAAAAATCAGGAGGCATATCTCATCTGTGGATGTCCCCCCCAGAGGAGTGAGGGGTCACAGCCCCTCCCCAGCCCAGGGTTCCAGTGCCAGGGAGAGAAGTCCCCATAACTTTTGGTTGTGAAAAAACAGCCGAGACTGTGGCTCAATGAGATACAGGGCAACTGCACTCCCAGGTGCTCCACTTAGAGGGACCATGCATGGACTTACTCACTGATGCATTCACTGGCTCTGAGCTCCACTGCTGGGGCAGCAGCTGGAGAGGCAGTGGGGACATATGGTAGGGAACTGAAACTGAGTTGTCTGACTTTGGGACAGGGCTGGAGGAACAACTTTCCCAGATGGAGGAGCTGGTGGATGCCATTGTTTTTTTTGTTAAGCCCCCCACTTCCCTGAATGCAAAGGTAGGCCTTTCCCATATCTGAGTCTCCATTAAATTGGCTAATGCCATTTGTTCACCATGCCCTGGAGATTCGAGACTCCATTCCATCCCATTTTTGGACACACCCAAGCCACTTCTAGTGGCTTTTTCTTACAAACTGCCTTTATTAACTCATGCTGAAGAGTTTCCTATGCTCTCTCAATGGTTTGCAGAACGCAGTCATGCAGCATCTGGCTTTATCATATCTGGTACATCTGGCTGAATAACCTTAAGCCTGGCACTAGCAGCAGGAGGCCTTGGTTCATGGCTTGGCCTCTCAAGGCACTTCCAAGCATGGAACAGGTAGCAGCTATCTGCAGATTGCTTTGTGGCTCCTGCTGGGTGGCCCCAGGTAAGGCACAGGCTGTGGGTGAACTTGACATAAAGCAGGTTCCCAATCAAGTGTTCCTGGGGCTGGCATCCTCAGTGGCCAGCTTCCAAATGACCTGGTGCATCACCCAGCCACCACCAGGATGACACATCCAAGGGGAAGATTAAGCAGGCACCAGAGCCCTGCTGAGGCAGATCCTGCTCTGTAGGGTTAGCCCCTGCACCACAACTCCTCCACTGAAGTCCGAGCCAGTGCTCACAATCAATGAAGATGAGGGTCAATCCCTACAATTGATGTGCAAACAGCAACCAAGGTGCAACTACAACAGGAGGGCACACACAACCTACACAAAGGACACATCTGGAGTGCGTGGCTCAGGGGACCAGGAAGACTGTGCCACTGTGCACCGCACTACATGAGACCACTCTACTAAGACCAGGAAACATGGCAGCCCTACCTAAATACATAGAAACAAACAGAGGGAGGCAGCCAAAATGGGGAGACAAGAAACATGTACCAAATAAAAGAACAGAACAAAGCTCCAGAAAAATAACTAATGAGATAAGCAATCTATCAGACACAGTGTTCCAAACACTGGTTATAAGGATGCTCAATGATCTCAGGGAGAATTTCAACAGAGAGATAGGAAGCCTAAAAATGGAGACACAAAACATAAAAAAGAATCAGTCAGAAATAAAGAATATAATAACAGAAATGAAGAATACATTACAGTGAATCCATAGTAGATTAGATGAAGCAGAGAACTGAATCAGTGATTTAAAAGATAAGGTAGCAGAAAACACTGAATCAGAGCAAGAAGGGAGGGAGGGAAGGAGGGAGAAAAGAAAGAAAGAAAGAAGGAAAAAATCCCAAAAAGTGAGGAGAATTTAAAGGGCCTCTGGGAAAACATTAAGCATACCAACATTGACATTTTCGGGGTCCCAGAAGGAGACGAGAGGGAGCAAGGAATAGAAAACCTATTTAAAGAAATAATGATGGAAAATTTTCCTAACCAGGTGAAAGAAATAGATATATGAGCCCAAGTGCACAAAGTACCAAATAAAATGAATTCAAAGAGGCCCATACCAAGACGCATCATAATTAAATGCCAAAGGTTAAAGACAAAAGGAAAATCTTAACAGCAGCAAGAGTAAAGCAGTTAATTACTTACAAGGGAGCTCCCATAAGACTGTCAGAGGAATTCTCAAAAGAAAGTTTGCAGGCCAGAAGGAATTGGCAGAAAATATTCAAAGTGATGAAAACCAAGGACCTAGAGCCATAATTACTCTACCCAGCAAAGCTGTCATTTAGCATTAAAGAACAGATTAAGAGCTTCTCAGACAAAAAAAGCTAAAGGAGTTCATCATCACCAAACCAGTATTACAAGGAATGCTAGACGGACTTCTTTAAGATTAAAAAAATACTACTAATAAAAGTCAAAAATATAAATAATAGAAGGCCGGCCAAGCGGCTCAGTTGGTTAAGAGCTCGCTCAAGAGTGCGAGCTAAGCTCTGAGCAACAGCAGTTCGATGCCCAGCCCAAGCTGAGCAACTGCTGAACTGCCAAAAGGTGGCAGAATGGCTCTGCTAAAATATGTGTGTGTATATATATATATATATATATATATATTATATATATATATATAATATATATACAATAACTGCATATATATTGACAATTATTTTAAATGTAAATAGATTAAATGCACCAATCAAAAAATAGCGCAACTGGGCCGGCCAAGTGGCGCGGTGGTTAAATGCTGGCTTGGGAAGTCAGCGGCCCTGGTTCGGGTCCCACATATATGGGCCAGTAACACTGGCCTCAGAAAACAAAACAAAAAATAGGGCAATAGAATGGATAACAAAGCAAGACCCCTATATATGCTGCCTACAAGAGACTCATTTCAGATTGAAAGATACACACAAACTGAAAGTAAAAGAGAAAAATGTATTTCATTAAAATGGAAATAAACAAATGAACAAAAGACGCTAGGGTAGCACTACTTATACCAGACAAAACAGACTTTAGCTCCAAGACTATAACAAGAGACAAAGAAGAACCTAGTCATCGCACTTCTGGGTATTTATCCAAAGAGACCCAAAACACTACTTCAAAGGGACATGCTCATCCATATGTTCATTGCAGTATTATTTACAATGGCCAAGATATGGAGGCAGCCTGGATGTCCCCGAATAGATGAATGGATTAAGAAGAGGTGGTACATATATACAACAGAATATTATTCAGCTGTAAGAAAGAATGAAATCTTGTCATCTGCGACAACATGGATGGACCTAGAGGGTACTGTGCTGAGTGTAGTGAGTTAGACAGCAAAAGACAGATGTCATATGATTTCACTTATAAGTGGAATGTAAAGAACAATATAAACAAACAAATCAGAAATAAACTCATAGATACAGAGAACATTTTGATGGTGCCATATGGGATGGGTGGGTCAAAAAGGGGAAAGGATTAAGGAGCACAAATTGGTTGTTACACAGTAGTCATGGGATGTAGGGTACAGCATAAGGAATATGCATGTAGTCAGTAATATTGTAATAACTATGGTATCAGATGGGCACTAAATTGATTCCGGTGATAGATGGGAACAGAGTTGGGAGCTGGGTGATAACGGTGAAGGGATTAAGAAGTACAAATTGGTAGTTACAAAATAGTCATGGAGATGTAAAGTGATGCATTGGAAATATATAAATAATCTGGTAATAACTATGTATAGAGTCAGGTGGGTACTATTGAATAACTGTGATGTATACCTGAAACTAATATAATACTGTATGTTAACTATAGTTTAATAAAAATCTAAAAAAAAAAAAAGGTAAGTGAGATTAGAAACTTAATAGATATACTAAATATCAAATTAAACAGACTGAAAAGAATTCATTTGGAAGATAAATCTTAAGGAATCACCATGCAAAAATAAAGAAATTGAAAATATGAAGTTGAAACACAAGACAGCATGATCTCAAAAAACAAAACAAATATGTAGTGTAAAACAGGTATTCTAGAGAGCCATTCAGTAAAGGGGTGAGAGGTAATATTTTAAGACATTTTGTCTGAGAAATAACCAGAACTGATGAAAGTCACCAATCATCAAAGGTAAGACATTCAACAAATCCCATTCATGATAGATAAAAAGAATCTTCAGCACATCATAATAAAAATGTGGAACATCTGGGCCGGCCGAGTGGCGCAGTGGGTAAGCGCTGGCTTGGGACGCCAGCGGTCCTGGTTCGGATCCCACATATGAGGGCCAGTGACACTGCCCTCAAAAAAAAAAAAAAATGTGGAACATCAAAACATATAACATTTACAATAAAGTGTTATTTAGTAATGAGTCTATCAAAAATATGTAGAAGACCTTTATGGCAAAGTATTAAAAGATGTTTAAAATAAAACGATATTTTAAAAGATTTAAATAAGGAGAGAGATGTATAATATTTATGATTTCATTAATTTATTTATCTTGAAAGGCCAATTTTACCCAAATTGATTTATATTATATGCAATTCCAATAAAAATCCAAAGTAGGTTTTTAGTGACATTGATAAAGTAACACTAAAGTTTACATGGAAAAAAAAAAATTAAGATTAGTTCATCTAAGAAATAGATGTGGGGACTTGTTCTTTTTTAGATATCACAGTATATTGAAGATAAAGTAATATATTATTATATGATTTTGGTACTGGTGCTGGAGTAAACAAGTGGAATAGAAGATAAAGTCCAAAAATAGATGCATGCATATATGGACATTTGATGTAAGATCAATGTTTCCCTGAATATCAGTGGTCATTGACAAATTTTTCAATAAATGATCCTGACCCTTTGGCTTATACCTATGGAATGAAAATGAAATTTTCATTTTAGATCTCTGAATAACATCATATAAAACAATCAAATCACTGCTATCAAAAAACCACCAGCCATTGCAGGTGGTAATGTGGCGAAAGAGCATTCACAAACTTTGCTTTGAAAACGTGAAATGTTATAGTTTTTAATGGAAGTATTCTGATAGCATCTATTTTAAAAAATAAATGCATGTACACTCCTGTCAACCCAGAAATTTCTCTTGAGACTCTATACTACCAAAATAAGCACCTAAGAATGAGTAGAAGTTGCTTATTGCAACACTTTTATAGTGAAAAAAATTAATGTACATCTACAGTGGAATTTTGAAATAAATTGCTTTAGCATGGAACTTCATTTTGCCATTATGAAGACAGTTAAAATAATCCCAGTTGAATCTGGAGGGATTCCTGTTGCATTTGTTAAACAAGAAAGCAAAATACATTGAAGTATAAAATTCAACCTCATGGCTTTAAAACATATAAATTTTAAACATGTAAAATTATGTGTGAAGCTTGAAATAATGAAATTAAAATATAGAAAGATACCAATAAATTCCTTAATATTGGACATTGAAGATGGAGGGATGTGAAATGGGGAAGTAAGCAAAAGAGAAAGAAAAATATTTTTTTAAAATTATGCTCACTTTGTAATTATTACCATTTATGTAAAAATGGTATATAAGTGCACATATCTATGTATAGTGTTATGCCAGATGTCATTAGTATTCACATTGGTTGTCTTTGAGTGTGAAACTTTAGGTGATCGTCCTAATGCTATTTTTTATCACTTTAATTTTTAATAATTGACATAAATTAATATAATGAGGAAAAAAAGAATTTTTTCATATACGAGGTGAGTAAAAATTATGTTCTTAAGAGAACATGTAATACTAGAAAGACTAGAATTGTAAGAACTTTGATACATTTAATTATTGGTATATGCATTAAAGAGGTCTTGGCCCCAA
Organism: Aselliscus stoliczkanus; assembly: GCA_033961575.1. Taxonomy (NCBI): domain Eukaryota; kingdom Metazoa; phylum Chordata; class Mammalia; order Chiroptera; family Hipposideridae; genus Aselliscus; species Aselliscus stoliczkanus. Next base: position 65,097,019 of record CM066730.1, on the reverse strand, counting down.
ATTCCAGTCTTGCTATGCAATTAGCAAATGAAAGAGTAAGAATATCTCTTGATTAAAGTACTAATAGGAGGTTGTAAACCACACTTCTTTTATTAAAAAAGCCTAGATTTTTAGAGGGTAAATTGGTTTTATCTGGAGAAGTTTCCAAAAGTAATGGTCACTGCTCTAAAACAATAAAGGGGAGGGTTGAGTTGGAAACATTTCAGCAGAGAACTCAGTCTACAATATGTTCCTGAAGGATGCAGTTTTCTATTGCTTATTTTAAGTATACCACCATACGCAGTATCTGAGAGAATTACATATCTCAGTTAATCATTTTAAAAAATAATGAGCATTCAACTGGTGAAATGAGTTGCAATCAATTTATTTTGCCTAATAATATAAGGGTTCAATTTAATTTCAAGCCTATGCTCTTGCGGCAGTAATGCCTAGGAACATCCTATATTTCAAAGCAATCTCACATCAAGCCATTTTCCCCTTCCCACTGAAAAATCCCCACTGTATTATAAATCAGTTTTATTCAAGAAGCTTGATACTCCTATCAGCGTATTAAGCAAATGTTACTGAGAACTTAAAATGAAATGCTGTGCCTTATTCAATGGGAGAAAAAAAATATCAGGATTGATTTTAAAATAGATTTTCACTTTGTTGTGTTTCATTGGTGACTTAATTTTTGTGATTGCTATTTTACATCTGCCAATTTAATGTTATGGATATCATGTCAGTATTGTTCTTTGCAAAGACGTTAGTTATCATAGTCTGTTTTGAGAATCATCTACTCTGCTACACTTTGAAACTATGTAATTTAAAAAAAAAGGATTTTTGACATATGTGTCTGGTATATGCCTGAAGAATGATAAACTTGCTGATAGTGTTGCGTGGTAACCATAGTTCCTGTCGCTAAGAGCTTCTCCTTTTTGATTTGCAGTTCCTCGCATTACTCTTGAATATGAGTCGTTGATGTAGATCACCATAGGTTTCTTCCTATCAGAATGAAAAAAAATCACTCTCTTACATTTGTGTCTGTAACATCTTTTGAATACTGGTCTATACCCTTCCTTTTACTATTATTCTGTAATAATGGAAGAAGGAACATGCTTTTTGGCTTCAGAGAGGAATTTTCCTTTATTTTAAACTGTTATACTGTTCTAGATTTTTTTTTTTCTCAAAAGCTGGCAAAGGCATGTCCTAACAGCTGTGGTAATTTAACTCAAATGGATCATTTATATTGGCAAACATATGTACCATAAGCTATAAAGGCAGCAGCTTGCGAACCCCTTAAATGGTGAAATTCTGCTTCAATGTTTGCCAAAACTTCAGAGAAAGTAATTCTTTGAACTGAGCTTTGAAAGATGAACTGACATTTCCAGGTTAAGGGGGAAGGACATAGTGTAATGTATAAAAGCCATAATGATCATGCCACGTCATCAAAACAAAAATTACCAGGAGTGGTACCCCCTTTTTTTTGAGGGCAGTGCCACTGGACCTCATACGTGGGACACAAACCGGGGCCGCTAGCTTCCCAAGCCAGCACTTAACCACCATGCCACTCGGCCGGCCCTGGTATCTCTTAAGACAAAACTTACGTTTTTGTTTTTTTGTTTGTTTGTTTTTTTAAGAGGGCAGTGTCACTGGCGCTCACATGTGGGATCTGAACCTGGGCCGCTGTCATCCCAAGCCAGCTCTCAACCACTGCGCCACTCAGCTGGCCCCAAAACTTAGGTTTTACCAATCATTTCTATGCTATAGTGGAAGAAAAATTTCATCTTGGGCAGATTTCTTTCTTCTTTATTTTTCATTCTCAATGCTAATCTGTGGCTTCAGTTGTGGTATGAAATAGATATCCATTGCCCTGGGAGACTGTCTTCTCAAAGACTTAATTCCTTGGTATACAAAGCTAGGTCTAAGGAAAGAATATGAGTAGATATACATAATATCCTAGGAACTTTCTGAGAAGAAATGGACTAAAGCCTTTCAAAGTGACTCAATCCTCACTGATGGATTGAGTTGTTCCAGTTCTGTTGTCCTAACAGAAAGGGCCATTTGGGATCCCAAATGGGCACAATAGCAAATTCGAACATTAGAAGAAGGCTAGTTCTGGCACAATCTGTGTACCAGCTAGAAGCTCTCTCTAACCTCAGAAATGCTGGCTACATGGCCTTGTTTTGGGAAGAGTGGCTGTGAATGAAGTGAAAAGAGTGTTAAACTAGGGAATCCAAGCATGATGCACCAATGAGAACTGTGCAGACATGTGCACAACGCAGAAGTGATCAAGAACATATCCTGCTGTGTGTGAATAACACAAGGAGGAGTAACAAGGGCACTTTTGGTACAGACTCTCTCTGTCTCTCTCTCTCTCTCTCTCTCTCTCTCTCTCTCTCTCTCTCTCTCTCTCTCTCCTCCACCCTTCCCTCCCTCTCCACACTTCTCTGTGTCTTTAACACTTATAGTTATGACTTGTCCCTGAGGACTGAGAAAGGAAACCCTGAGGATTTGTGTAATATGCAAAGATGAAAGGAAGCAACAGTTGAGCCACAAAGAGGAAAATCATTAACACCCGTTAATAAATTCATGGAACATTTAAGGTATTAAGTTTTATACTAAGAAATAAAATACTATGTGTACTGGATACTAATGAAGAGTATCCTATACTCAGGGTATTTTCTAAAGAAAAAAAAAGGAAAAATATTAACACCCAATAAAACTATATATAATGTTATTTAAGAGATTAAGTTGTAATTATTTAAGGAACTGATTTGTATATAATACATCTTTTCCCCACAATGCCAGATAAATATAGTTTTACAGTATTCCACTGAAATAAAAATTTTGAAGCACTACCAGATTTAAACTCTCTCTTAGGAAGGCCCATGTGTCGCTTTCAGTAGGAAAAAAATTGTTCCAGCTTCCTGGTACAGCACTAGTACTTAGTCCAGGTTCAGGCCATAATATCTTCACCTTATACATTTATTTTCATAATAAGGTCTGTTGATGCCCTATCAAACATCAGAAGCTACTATGTGTGGCTGGGAATTCAACCAACAAAGCCCAGAATTATTACAGAGAGTTGAAAATATGGACTGTGTTCTAAGATGTAAATATAATAACTATGTTTTTTGAAAAGGGAAAGGAAAAAGAAACATCTTTCAGAAAGGATGATAACTATGGGCTTCACGCTCACACTTGTTCTTAAACAAATGGCAGCCACTCTTCAGTGACTATGTTATCTTTCCTGAGGAGCCTCAGATTTATTTTGAAGTCAGTGTTCCAGGCAGCTACTACTATCTATTAATTAGAGTTGGAATTATGGATAAAAATAAAGGTTGTATATGGGTTGTTCAGCAATATTTTTTCTGATTATAAACATATAACATGTGTGTTGCAGCAGCATTTAAAATATACAACTAAAATTTGTATTAAAAAATAACAGGCCGGCCGAGTGGCTGCTTGGGATGCCAGTGGCTCTCGTTCGGATCCCACATATGAGGGCCAGTGACACCGCCCTCTACAGCTAACAACAGCTCCTGTGCGAGTCTGGGCAACAGGGCAACGGGGTAGGCTGCAGCCCCTGCTGCAGTGCGCTGCCATAGGCTACAGTGAGTGGCCAGCAGCCAGCGTGAATGGCCAGCAGCTGGTGTGAGCTGCCAACAGACGTGGTGAGCGGCCATCCTGAGGCCAGTACCCGATCTGCCTCATCCGGGAAGAGCGCAATGACGATACCAACATGGGCCAGTGAAGCAACGTCCTCCGCAAATAGACTGAAGAAAAGGACAGCAACTTGTCTGTTCCCCTTCCCCGATTCCCCAACGATGTTCTCCTCCCCCAATTCCCCAATAAAATCTTTTAAAAAATAAATAAATAACAGATAATTGAAACATACAGGTCTATTTTTTTAGCACTAGCTAAAAATTACCATTTAAAATTTTTCTTTATGTATGTAAAATCTGTATGTGTTTAATAAAATTAAGACAATACTGTTTAATCCATCCTCATCTTCCTTTTTTCTAGTTAACAGTAAAATCAGTTTTCCAAATATTTCTCATCAAAAATTCTTTAAAATCATCATCTTTGATGGTGACATACTTTTCCATTGCATAGACAGATATAATTGAATTCCACCACTTTCTTTCTTTTGAACATTCATGAAGTTTTCATATCTTCCCATAATAAAAATATCAAACTCCTTATAAATAAATGTATTTTTTATTTTAGCAAAATTTGGTGGCAAGGTTGAGACAGAATATTATTACACTTTTGTAAATTTGCTATGGCAAAGGTTTTGACAAATGTCTCAGCACGTAGTGAGGTAATGATGCAGACCCAGGGAGATTAGCAAAAAGTAGGACAAATCTAGGTTGGCAGACAGCATGCTTTGAACAGATTATATCTATGACAACTATGACCAGAAACCTCAAGACTTAGCTTTATTTCCCCAGAAAAGATGTTGTGTAAATAGGGCTCTAAAGCACTTCAAACTGAGATTTTTCAGTGTGGAGTCCCACGTACAGAACATAAAATATATGTGAGAGCATCAATCTATGATATGTATAATATCTTTAAAATATTTATTCCTGGCCAGGCGAGTGGCTCAGTTGGTTAAGAGTTGGCTTAGAGCACATGCTCTGAGCAACAAGGGTGCCAGTTCGATTCCCACATGGGCCAGTAAACACTGTGCCCTAGCTGAGCTGTCACTGAGCAGCCAACAGGTGGCAGGATGGCTCAGCTGGTGTAACAACAAGATTGCCTGTTCAACGGTGGGCTACGCCTACCTGCAACTAAAGATTGAACTTGGCACTTTGAGCTTAGAGGCACAAGCTGCTGATGGGAAGCCAGATGGCGACTGGCGCCCTCCACAACGAAGATTGAAGAACAGCAACTTGGCTGGTCCCCTCCCCCAACACTGTTCCCCTCTCCCAATTCCCCAATAAAAAAATCTTAAAAATATATATATTTATTCCTTTTTATTATGAAAAAAGTGTAAGTTTTCTATAGTATTTGTATATACCCCATCTTTAAAATTTTTTCCTCTCCCATTCTGTTTCATTACCCATAATCATTTATATACAAGAAGAAAGAATAGTAGAAGAAAATATTGATTTGCATTGGGCTAGAGACTAGGGAAACTACAATGTGATTTTAAAAAATAGATTATAGAGATCAAAACAGAACATAGTAAAGTAAGTTTCTGAGTATAAGAATGGAAACTGTTTTATAGATGATTTTACGTGAACTAAACAGCTCCCATAAAGTTCCTGTCCCAACTACAATTTTAGTTTAAAGAATAAATGTTACAAATAGATTATCTAATCATGGATGCGCTAAATATTTCAGATGTTAAATTTACTTACGTATTTCTAATAATTTGATAGAGGTCTTTCCCATGAATTGTCTAGTGTCCTTTCAAATACACAAAATTATAAAGTGTAAGAGCCTGCAACTGAGTGACTCTAGGGATATATATTTCCTTTAGTAAAGGATTCTGTGTTTCCATCTTCCTTTGATCAGAACAGTGTTTCATGATTTGGAAGTAGTAGATGTTAGTAAATGCCTTATAGAGTTATGGGAACTGAGTTTAACTGGGAGGAGTGAGAACCTACGATCAGTAGATGGACCTTAATGCAATGATATCGTTCTGTATTATGCCACACCTCACAAGTGCTTGTTTACAATGTTTTGGTTATAAATGATTGAAGCACATTCATTGATATATAGAAAATACTGAATACCTCCATTAATAATTTGATTGTGCAATAAAAGTGTGACAAGTTAAACACATATTTCTCTGGCTTAAATTCAATGTTATTTTCAAAAAAAGTTTCAAACCAAAAGTATAAACTGTAATTTTATAAAGATATAATCACGTATTTAAGATTTAATTATAGCCTCATCATGATTTCCATATGGGGTGCAAAAACTCAGAGTGATACACATAGCAATCCATTAAAGTATGGGAAGAAAATGCTAGAGATGATATTTATTGTCGAAGTAATCCATATTAGTCTGTTTGGGCTACCAAAATAAAATACCATAAACTGGGTGGCTTAAACTAAAGACATTTATTTCTCACAATTCTGGAGGCTGGGAAGGTCCAAGATCAAGATGCCAGCCAATTTGGTTTCTGGTGAGAGCCCTCTTCCTGGCTTGTACACAGCTGCCTTCTTGCTATGACCTTACATGGCAGAGGGAGAGGGGGAGGGAGGGAGAGAGGGGCAGAGAGAGAGAGTTCTAGCTCTCTGTTGTCTCTTCTTATAACGACACTATTCCTATCAGAGCATGGTGCCAACCAAATGACCTGATTTAAACTCAGTGTTTACTTCCTTAGAGGCCCATCTCCAAATGCAGCCACACTGGGGGTGAGAGCTTCAAAATATGAGTTTTCAAGGAACACAAACATTCAGTCTATAAAAGTATCCCTTTTGTATTATATTTTATGCCATGTTTTGTGATGTTTATAATATACTAGCACAATAGTATATTTCTACAACATATATATACATATACATAAAAATATACACATATAAACATACATACTCATATATATGTACGTGGGTCTGTATTGTGTGTCTTATTTAAAAAGAAGACGCTAACTGAAGACTGTGCAGAAGAACTAAAGTTTGAAGTCTGCTGATATAGGGCATATTTTAATTCTAGTGGTGAGAAACGATGGCTCCAGACAGCATTTTTAGGTAGCTCTTGGAAGTTTTCTAGGATATTCAGCTAAAATATGTCACCCAGTAATGCTCATTCATTTGTTTCGCTTTGATTACTTTACACCAAATAAAACAAACTCATCCCTCCTTAAGTATCGGAGCCAATTATTCATGTGCAGTTATTAAATTTGATTCAATACATTTAAATATCTATTTATTGAGTCTTTCTTATGCCACTGAATGCTGGCAATACAATCTATCCCTATGGAGTTTATAGTGTGTTTATGGAGAAATTCAATTACAAGGATTATTTTATTAAAGAAGGGTAAAATCAAGGAGGAGGATGTAGCTATGTGAAGTGATGGATATTAACTGAGCTTATCATGGTAATCATTTTGCAATATATACATATTGGATTGTCGGAAAAGTCATGACGCAGTTTTGCAATGAAAAACAGTAAAAATACATCACGACTTTTCCAACAACCAAATATATAAAATCATTATGTTGAATACCTGGAACTAATACAATGTTATATGTCAATTATATTTTAATAAAACCTGGGAGAAAAAAGGTCAAGGAGGAGGGGAGCCAAAATAGTGGCTACACTAAGGAAAAGCACCTAAGTACACAGGGCATGGTAGTTAACAGCAGTGTTACTGAAAATAAAAGCTTTTGCAAAATAAGCCTTCCAATGGGCCAGGGCAAGAAGGAGGGCATTCTGGGGAGAGAGTGAAGCTGAGGTCCTGAAAGTCCAAAAGCGAAACAAAACAAGACATGTTTTGGGATATGTCAGCAATTCAATAACCTCAAGCAGAAAAGGGGCCTAATGTTGAGATCTAGGTTGAAACTTGATCAGGAAAGTCTCTGTCAATAATGGCAAAAGTGGAGATTTTTATATAGTACAGTAATAAATAACAGTTTAAGGACTTGAAGCCAGGAAATGATATATTTAGTGTTTTAAGAAGTTCTCTCTAGTTGCATTGTGAGAAAAATGATTTGGATTATCACAGGCCACAAGGTAAGAATCCACGGTACATACCATGTCCACCTATGCTAGATTGATTTAATAGTGGCATGGCATTGCAAAAACTGTCTACCCAATGTCCAGATCTTTTTCTTGTGGTATATGAGCACATTTATTCACTTTGAGATCTTCAGCGTCTCCAAGGATACTGAAGGCAAAGAATTGAAAGTTCAGTGATAAGGTCAGTATATGAAAATGTTTACTTACAGGTATTCCAAAAGACACAGAATGCCTTGGAGAAATAAAATCAAGAATAAGAGGTGCAGGGTAGTATGAAGATAAAGTAGGAGTGAATCTATGGAGGAAACTGATTATGAGATAGACTAATATTTTGCAGGGTAAGCAAGTCATAGAGGGAGTTAAGCCATGTTGGGAAAACTTGGCCTCCAAATCTGCATCCCTGGCTGGAGGCAGCAGGTCCAGCACTTCCTGGAAGAAGTTAGTGGTGGCCTAAGGCGATTGTTCTGCTGCGATTGTCCTGTGCCAGTTGACAGCTGTATGTCAAAAACAACAGTAGTGTCAACAGTGTCTCTGTTTCAAGCCCTTCCGAAAGTAGTCTTCTGTGTTCTAAGCCAAAACTCCATTTTCTAACTCTTCCTATTAGTAATTGATTTTATATCCCTTCATAAACTTGGTTAGTCTTCACTAGAGAGATTCCACTTTGCCTTTGACCACAGAGCTGTTTGTAACATTTAATTTTTAATTTGTACCGTCTTTATTCCCAGAAAAACTAGTTAAAATGGAGAAGATAGGTGATATTAAAATATGTTCCTTGTGAAAATGAGACAATAGTAGAGAGTAGATAATAAACTGTAACTCAATGATGAGGTTAAGGACATAAAGTGCAAGCTGGAAGGCCTTGTATAACATAATGGCCAAAACTAGGCTACGGATTTGGCCACAATATAGAGTGTGTGTGTGTGTGTGTGTGCGCGCGCGCGCGCGCGCATAAAGTTGTGGATGTGTATCTGGTTCTAACATAGGAAAAGAGAATTAGTAAGAGAGCTATAAGGCTCCAGTTTTTGTGACCCAGTTAGAGAGTTCTATGGGAATGTTTAAAGGCTTTAATGTCATGACCTTTTGTGATGAATCTATCATCTGTGATTTCTGTTCACAGAAAGTTTGCTGAAAGGCAGCCCAGGTGAATGATATATTAAGGTTGTCAACGATCCCAGCAATCACTCCAAAATCCATTTCTGACCACCTAAACCTGTGAAGTTTATGGAGGTTCAAGGGCCCCCTAGCTCTTGAATGTTCTTCTCTGCAGTTAATCATACTAAGCTATATTTTTCCAATGGCACTACTGACCCTTCACTCTGACCAAGTCAATTACCCCAGATTAAAGCAGTTCTGACATTGCACACAGAGTAGCTTATCTCACAGGTGCTCTGATCTGTAGTCAGCATTCCTGGTTGACTTCAGACATGGCTACTTGACTGCCAAAATAAGCACACATCTTGGTCAACTCTGATCTTTCCATGAACCTGAATCAGAGCCATATTGAGCTAAAGTTACTAAACAACAGAAGTTAATTTTTAAAAAAAAGAAATACATGCAGTAACAGGAAAAGGCCAATTTTTTTTTTATTTCTCTTCATAACATACACCTTGATGGTGAAAAGAAAAATGAATAAATGTACAATTTCAAATAGTACATAAAAGAAAGCAAATTTGTTATTGAGTCTATGTCTAAAAGTTTCATGGCATAGAATTCTTCAATGACTATATACTTCATCGTGTATGCTATAAGGACATATGAACCACCAAAGCTGATTCACCAGGACATACAGAAGATATTTAATAGATGCTTCTTCACTCACCTTGGTATCTACTTTCCTAATTAATGTGCTTCCTACAGGAATGTTCTTAGTATGAGCTTCCTAAAGGAATCTCCAATTTATAGGATAAAGGCAATAATCATGTTTTTGTTAATATTTATGGAAAAGCACTTTGAAAAAGAAGCATTTTGCATTTACATTTTGGGAACAAGCATCAACGTAACCCAAAGTGTCTTTCGATAAATGATTGGATAAAGAGGATGTGATACACACACACACACACACACACACACACACACACAAAATGGAATACTACTTTTCCATAAGAAATGATAAAATACTGCCCATTTGGACAATATGGATGGGTCTTGAGATTATTATGCTCAGTGAAATAAGTCATGCAGAAAAAATTGAGAACCATATGACTTCACTCATATTTGGGATACAAAACTGAAAGCAACAAATGAACAAAACAAACAAAGAAACAAAAACTCATAGACACAGACCAGGTTAGTGGTTATGAGAGGGTAAGGAGGGAGGTACAGTGATAGAATAGGGTAAAGAGGGTCAAATATATGGTGATGAAAGGAGAACTGACTCTGGGTGGTGAGCACACTATGTGATATATAGATGATGCATTATAGAAATGTACACTTGAAACGTATGTAATTTTACTAACGATTGTCACCCCAATATATTTAATTAAAAAGGAAAATAATGGAAAAAAATCATGAACTTATTAATTTACTTTTTAAAATTTGCAACCTCTACATCTCTTTTTTAGATTCTCCTTATTCTAGTTCTCCGGTTTTCTCACTTTCTACTTATTCCCATCAGCACCAGTCCTTTATGCTCTTTCCTTAGTGATACAAGAGAAGTATGTTTTGTCATTAATACCTAAGTATAAACTAGTTATTATGGAATACCTCTCAGGTAATTTCACATGATGATAATTTACATTGTATGGCTGAGATATTTTACAGCTGAGAGGTATTATGGAAAAACAATACACAAAATTTGCTACTGATTGTAAGATTTATTGAGGCACTCTGCTAACTTCTTAAATAGTTTCCAAATAACTGACTAATTTGAAATTCACAGAAGCCCTATGAATCTTATTATTGATTTTGTATTATATATGAGGAAATTATGGTATACAGAGATTAAATAATTTTCCATCTAGGTTTGAAAGAATTTTCTCCTATGTAGACCCAAGTTCTTTAATCTAGCATTTGAGCTCAGTCTAGCCTCAAAAATGACACTTTCTATAAATGTGTGCAAAACTGTCTATATAAAGAGCATAAAGGAAAAAAATATATATATGTAGAATACTAGAAAGTAATTATTTTTAGAATTATAAATATTTATTAACTAATTTAAGTCATCTCTAACAAGGTAATCCTTAGGTAAAGATATATGTAGAAATAAATATGCATGTATATAAAGTAAATGTATATGAAGAAACATGTTCACCGTAGATAACTTAGATAATGTACAAATGTTTAAAAAGATAAAAATTGCAAGTAATTTCAAGAACTATAGAAAGCCATTGATAACATTTTGGTGAATTTCCTTTCAATCATTTATACATGTACATATAAGTATTTATTTTCTTTTACTTATTATATCAATTCTGACATTCTAATAATATTAATTCTATTTTACTATTCATAGTTTGCCATTATACATTGGCCCACACTTTTCAAAAGCCATTTTCTCTGTAAGATCTGCTCAAGTAAATAAGGATATTTTTCTCCACAGAGTATTATAATTGGCAGTTACCCACAGATACTTCTATTTCCATTGTCACTGCCTTAAGGGAGACATTTACTGAGACCTCTCCCCTTCAAATAGCCATGTTTAGAAATGGATATTGTGTCTTAGTCATCTCTGAATCCCAGTTAGCATCAAAGAACAATGGCTTCTGTGCTGTAGGCCTGCAGCCAAAGTAGGCTGAGTTTAACTCAATAAACACAATGATGAAGACAATAGATCTTAGGTCCTTAAAGCTTAAACATTTGACTAAACCACAACTATAAAATTTGAAATAGCTATACTGTTAAAATGTATTTAGGATCAAGTAAGAGAATACTATTTTTGCACAGTGCTAGGCTACATGAGAATACTAACATTATTTGCCGATCTAAATCATTTGTTATTATGTGTGTCCGGTGACATTTACAGAATATTCTTAGGTGAACTCAAGCCTATGGGAATAAGATCCATTTTTACTGCTTTTATCCTCACTGAAAGAAATATAACTGAGTTAGTCTTATGGATTTAATAACTTTATGGGTTAATGGGACATTGGATCAGGTCATTATCTATTTTGTATGTCCCTACGTTCTAGAAGGGTCTATCCCTTGCAAATTCTCTAGAATTTGCAAAGCAATTCATTGATTTAATTAGGGAATATTTTAAAATCAAGAATGCCATGCTGTCTACCTCATGTTACCTGAGGGATTTTACTTTACTGCTTCTCCATATACCCATTAAGAAATAAAACTCTCAAGTAGTGCATATTATTAGTGGTGGCTAGGCAAGCCTGGGACTTGGTGCACAGGAGTACAAGGTCATAGCCTAATCAAGTTCATCACTGGTATGTAACTCACCTCTTCCTCCACTAAAATCAGCCTGAGGAAAGGAGAAGTGAGGTTTATGTTTGGTTTTGCTTTTTCTGTTTTTAGGTTGTTTATCTCAGATTATTTTTAAGATGCTAGGAAAGGAAAATGTTGCTAAACTCTTCAATAAAGACTTCTTATGCTTTTATAAAGTGTTTTTTAAAGTAATTCTTAGAAAACTACTCTCAATGTAAATTTATGTTAAACAATACAAATTATAAGAATTAAAATAAAAATTTTAATCATTTACTACATTATTGTTAACTGTGGGTTTCATAAGTTCTACTTTTGAGAGAAAATGTCTATTAACTCATATAAAATTTAACTTAATAATTTAATATAGAAGGCATTTTCTAGTGCTGTTACTCTATGATATATTAAAGTATATTTTGGTATAAAGTTCTCCTACATGTGTTCAAGTATCATTTAAAATACTTTTTAAAACTGTAAGAAATTTTACCTTTATATAATAAAGAATAGGCTCAATTATTTGGACATCAGAGTTTAAATTCATTAACTTATTTTAAAATTAATCTTTCTAAAGGTTATATGTAATATAGAGAAAAATAAAATTGGAGAATTTTACTTTTTTTTTTTAGACTTTGAGAAAAATATTTAGCTCTCTACAAGGGAATAATAGTAAGTGAATAAAACAGTGGGCTAGATTCTGTGATCTCTTTAATTCTCTTCTAGCCTAAAAGCTATAATTATAAATTGTTGAATCAGAGAAACACAGTAAAAATTTCAATACTTTTGTTTTGCATTCTGTCAATTTCTATAGACCAAACTTTAAATGATTGTTAGTCACTTTAAAAGATATTGTTAAAGGGTTTTTCTCTAATTAGTTAGCTAACACAAAGTGATAAAATACTACCCAATATACAATTTGCAATTATAAAGCACACATCTGCCCATCTAACTGAAAGGTTCCTATGCTGCCCTTAGCAATGGGGTTCTTCAGTAGTTGGAACATAATTTATGAAGAAAAAGATAAAAAGCCTTTTAAACTTTATTTCATGATCTAGAGCTGGTGATGAGAGAGAAATATAGTGGTTCCACAACTCTTAAGAAGCTATAAACTATTGTGCCGGCATTAGCATTTATCAATTTTTAACCACTGCTACAAGGCTTCCAGCAATCAATTATTTCCTGGCTCAATGAGGGTCTCAAAACTATACCAGATAAACCAGAAATCAATTTTACTGCTTTGTGGCTGACTTCTAAATATGTTTCTTTTCACCACGTTTAAAATAAACAAGGTTAGAATTTTGCTGATTCTGTGACAATTGTTTTTACAGCACACACAGAAAGCAAACATTCTTAAATGGGAGAAAAGGATACTTTCAGATTCATATAGCCTCCTTCTATTTTATTTTTCTCAAATCAACAGAGAAACTTGAGGCAGGAAATACTTTTTTTTCCGCTTTTCTGCTTTGCATAAAATTGGTTTGTAACTGATGGGGAGATTATTTATTTCAGTTAAGCCACCATCTTGCTCCATCTCATTTCTGTTGGAGTGCTGTCAGATACACACTTGGTAGGGAGCACTATTGAACATCTTCCTCTCTACCATAGTCTCTGGGATCAAGTCATCACAAATCTCTCCTCCTCTTCCATTCTATTTTCACTCTATTTTATTTTTATTTGGTTCTCACTTTCAATTCACAACTCTTTGGTCTCTAATTTACAACATTTCTACACAATTCAATCATCAGAACACTACATTATATTTCAAAAAACCTTCAGCCTGGTCACAGAAATAAGGGATATAGGTTAGGATGATGGACTAGAAATGATATTGAGAAACCATTTAAAAATAAAAGAAATGAAAGTATTGATTTCATTTTATTTAATGACTTATTTTTAAAAAATGGGTAAATATTGTCTTAGCCATTTTGAATATACAGCTTTTATAGATGTGGGCTCTAAGTTAACCAAAGTAAGTGTATAAAATTGTGTACTCACACACATATACACATACAAACATACACACAAACACACACACATATCATTGATCTAAGGACAATTAATTTACTCTTCAAAAGAATGCTTCCTTCTAAAACTTATCAATGGAAACTTAAAGTATGAAAATTTTCATAAAATCATTTAGAGAGTAGGATTCCAGGAGAAAAAAATGCAGATCTGGAAAAGAGAATCTGTGGGAATGGGTGGAGTAGGTATTAACCTAATCAATTTTGTAAATAAAAAGACAAAAGACAGTATACATGAGCACTATACTCCAGCTAATAAGATTGTTTCCCACTTGGGTACAGGTTAATAATCCTGATACCACTATTGATGTATGAGGAATCAAACAATTAAAAAAATGGATGGTCAATGTTGGAAGTCAGGTTTCTCACTATTGGAGCTGGAAGTGTCAGAGAAGCAAAACAGAAAGCTAGAATGGTCTTGTAGTAATGGATAACCACAAGCAACTTCAGAGACATCAGTATAAATTCATGTTTACCTTGATATAGATACAAATGGTTATGTATAAAATGGATGGACACACACACACACACATACAGGTTATTATGCACACATATACATATCTCTGTGCTTTGCAAGTTAGAGGACCTAAAGAAACAACACTCCAGTAGCTATGAGCATACATACTACCCATTTCTTGGTTTCTAATATCACTCTCCAATACAAGAAGCTAAAGCTTCTTGGAGGAATGTGTGGCTCTAAGATTAGGATAGAAAATATACAAGATGAATATGGAGCATCGTGTAATATAAGAAAGTAAGAAAGTACTCAAAAAAGTACACTTGTAATTCATTTCTGACTAAACTGTTTTATGCAAATTACTTCATACAATGACTTTCTCAAGTGATAATCTTCACTGTGCAGAATATGTCACCCAATCATTGCTGTGGTCTAAATCTCCATGGCAAATAGGAGGCAAAGTATTGTGGTCAATTACCAGTCAGTAGAGAGATTTAGTAATATAGATGCAGTGACCAAAATGCTTAAAAATTCCCGAACATCATTTCATAAACAATTCATATTACAGATCTTCAAAAACAAAGTACTTATTATTATTATTTTTTATCTTTATTTTTATTTTTTATTTTTGGCAGGAAAAAGACTTAGAACTTTGTTAAGTGATCAAGGCTATTCAATTTTATTCATTCCCATTTTTCTTTACCTACTTATTATTACACATCTTAGAATTTAAAAGAGATAATAATAGTGAGAGAAAGAAGACTGAGATAAAGATGATTAGACTAATAAACAAAAAAACAAACTTCACTTCGTAATAAGAAAGCAAATTCTACTATTTTCTGTGAGTCCTTAACGGATAAAATGATTTAACGGTCTCAACAGGCTTCCATAATTTGTGAAATGGGCTCTGATTTGTTTTCATGATTGGAAATTGATCTAATTTTTATTATTTTCACTTACATTATGATTTAGGATTTTTTTTAAGATAAATCTCCTCATGTTTAATTTTTCCTTTTTGAGATGACTAATTCACACAGATTTTTTTCACACAAAAAAATCTCATGTAGGGCCGGCCGAGTGGCGCGGTTGGTTAAGCGCTGGCTTGGGAAGCCAACGGCCCCGGTTCGGTCCCACATGTGAGGGCCAGTGACACTGCCCTCAAAAAAAAAAAAAAAAATCTCATGTTGATGGGGTATGTCAATGGATCACAGAGGTCAATAAAAGCCTCCCAATGGCAAAAGTTGGAACAATTTGAGCAATAAAATAAATAGAATAGTACTGGATTATAACTCAAAATATAAAATAAATGTCCATGAGTCCATACTGATATAAATAAATGATTGAGTAAATTCATAAATGGTGGAGAAGAGACAAGTTTCCCACCCAGAATTCCAAATAACCTGTAGTACGTGTATGTGTGTTTGTGTATAAAAATATATATATCCTGCCCTCAAGGGCAAGGATAGGTTCCCACTCTGAGGTGTGGGCTGTGCAAAGTGTATGAACTGGAAGGGGAAAATAAAAGAGTAACTTTACAGTACAGAGCACTTGATTACATTGTACTAGCGATTACCTCTGTGAAAATCACTTGGTTCTGACATTTGAAAAGTTGATCTGAAGAGGAAATTTTCTGAGAATTCTCTTCTCTATATTTTGGGGTTCATAGCTCCTGCTCACGTTCTAGCACCCTCAGTCAGAGAATATGAAGGATTTGCTTTTCTAGTTAATGTGTAATGAAAAAGGCAAGGAATTAGAGTCTTAAAGCTGTCTTCTAAATTCGTGATCTAGAATAAGGTCTTGACTCCTTCAACAAGTGGAAAAAAATGCAAGTTTTTTTTTAGCTGAGCCATCCTGCCACCTGTTGGCAGCTCAACAGCAACTCAGCTCAGGCTGGCATCGAACCGCCATTGCTCAGAGCTCAGCTCACACTCTTTTTTTTTTTTTTTTTTAATTTTAAAGATTTTATTGGGGAATTGGCGGAGGGGAACAGCGTTGGGGAATCGGGGAAGGGGAACAGACAAGTTGCTGTCCTTCTGTTCTTCAGTTTTAGTTGCGGATGATGTTGCTTCACTGTTGGTATCGTCATTGCGCTCTTCCCGGATGAGGCAGACCGGTCGCTGGCCTCTGGATGTCGCTCACCGCGGCTATTGGCAGCTCATGCTGGCTTCCAGCAGCTCACGCTGGCTGCCGGCCACTCACTGTAGCCTATGGCAGCCCACTGCAGCAGGGGCTGCAGCCCACACCATCACCGGGGCTCGCACAGCCCAGCTCCAAGTGGAGCTGTTGTTAGCTGTAGAGGGCAGTGTCACTGGCCCTCATGTGGGATCCGAACCGGAGCCGCTGGCATCCCAAAACCAGCGCTTAACCAATGCGCCACTCGGCCGGCCCTCAGCTCACACTCTTGAGCGAGCTCTTAACCAACTGAGCCACTAAGCTGGCCCTAAAAAAAAATAAAAAAATAAAAAATAAATAAATAAATAAATAAATAAAAAATTTCAAGTTTTATTCATTTAACCTGACTGCTTTATTTGTTTTGTGTAAAGAATGTTTGATATATAAATTAATGAAGAAAGGTGAATTAAGATTATATACTAATATCATTGTTATATGACAGAGTGACTTTACTATTTATGGTTTGATAGTCTCCGTAGTTAGTGTCATAATTTGCTGTACAGAATGTCCCTGACCTTAGGGAAAAAAATATTTACTCACTCATCATTAAGTACAATGTAAGATAGGGGTTTTTCTAAAACAAACAAACAAATAAATATAATAGTGATCCATAAAAAGAAATATCAGTTTAAAACTTTTAGAGAGCTGATGAAGCAACAAGATCCAAAGAAACTAAGACTATTAAGGAAGGTTGGCCTTGGAAAATTGAAATGACCTCTGCAGTCACTTTTACTTTGAGAGTGTTTGCTGATTCTGGGCAGAAGCAATCATCTAACAATTCTTACTTAACTTTAGTGAGATCCACAATTAGAGAATAGACAAACCAAAGGATCACTGTCCTAGACTTGGAGATTGTCAAGAATTTAGATTAGTGTAGGATAGGAGATAAAAAACATAAATGAGAAACCTCTAAGATGTAGAGTGATGCTTTAAACAATGTCTTGAGTAAAATATTACAGCTGGAATCAGCCAAGAAGATACCATAAAAGATAGGAGGCTCTTAGTTGAAAGCCCTGGGGGAGGGGAGGGTGAAGTAGAGATAGTCCTATCAAGATGGCAATCAACTTCCGACTTGATTGGAGTAATGTGACCAGGCCAAATACTGGAAATGAAGAGCTTCAGAAGGAATATGACATCATTAGAAGTCCCTAAAATTTATATGCATAGTATCCACTATTCAAAAAATTTATTTATATTAAATAAATTTTAATTTTTAAATAATATATATATTTTTATATATGTAAGTAATATATATATCACACATATGAACACATACAAAAGGTCAGACTATTAAGTTCACAAACTTTCCACCATGGAAGTGTATGGTGGAAAGTTCGTACATTGAATTGTCAAACTTTCGTGTGTGTGTGTGTGTGTGTGTGTGTGTGTGTGTGTGTATATTCACAAAAATGAAAATTAAAAATAAAAGAGATACTAGTCTATAGGCAATCTAGATTTTGGAGTAAGTGGACATGTATTGTGAAATAGTTTTCATTAATATATCCAAAAATGTACAAAAAGAGTTGGACAAAAGAGTTAGCATGGAGATATATTAACAAATAACTCTATTCTGTAAAAGTCAAATGACATTTGATAACTGATAAGTATAATATGTGAAATTTAAAACTCCTTAGAAAGGGATAGAAAGCAGATCATAAACAAGAGAAGACAGGGTTTGTAAGGCCAGCACTACTCCAATATCAAAACTGCAAAGAAATTATAAGGACAGATAAAAGACAGAAGATGTCCTTTATGAATATTAAATTCAGTGTAACATAACAGTATATATATATATATATCATATAGATATACAAACACACATACACACACACAACAGTACATATGATGTAGCAATGTTTATATACAAGATAATATATCAAGAAGAACTGGAACTTATTTCAAGAATAAAGATTGAGATAACATTCAAAAATCAATATAATTGGCAATATTAATGGAATGAAAAAAGAAAAAAACCTATGACCCTATCAATAGATGCACAAAAAGTGACAATAAATCTACATCCATTTCTGTTAAAACTCTCAGCAAATCAGAAATATAAAAAAGTACTTTCTAAAAAAATAAAAGGCATGCAAGAAAAACCTGTGGATTATATCATACTTAATGGTGAATGACTAAATAGCTTTCCCTCAAGGTCAAGGATATTTGCTCTCACCACTTCCATTCAACATTGTAGTTCTAGCTAATGTAATAAGGAAAGAAAAAAAGATATAGAGTCTCAAAATTGGAAATGAAACTATCTTTAGTCACGATTGCCATGATTGTGTATATAGAAGCTCCAACAAAATATACAAAAAGGTATTAGAACTAAAAAGTAGATTCAAATAAGAGGTAGGATACAACATTAATATAAAATCAACTCTAATTCTATATAACAACGAATAATCAAAATTAAAATTGAAAAATATACTATATGCAGTAGCATCTTTAAGTCTGAATGATACAGGAATAAAGCTGTAAAAAGAAGGACATGACAAAGTATAAAACATTGCAATGAGAAATTGCAAGACACCTAAATGGCACAATACACCCGTTCATGAGTCAGAAGATATAGTACTGTTAAGATGGGAAGGGTACTCAAAGTGATCAACACAATCCAACCTAAATTTAAACTAAAAGACTAAATAGTAATATAAAAGTAAACTATGAGCAAAAATATACCCATCAGGATGGCTAGGGGTGGTGGTGGTATAAAAACAAAACAAAACAAAAAAAACCCACAATTGTTGGTGAAAATGTACATCTGACATGCATCTGTTAAAACTCAAATTCTGTTGGAAACACTATGAAAAATGTTTGGTAGTATCCATGAAAGCAGAAAACATAGAACATACAAGTGTGTATTAATACCACATATTCTTTATCCAGTTGTCTACTGATAGGTACTTCGATTGCTTCCTTATCTTGGCTACTGCAAATAATGTTGCATTGATCATAAGGGCACATATATCTTTTTGCATTAGTATTTTGGATCTCTTCAGGTAAATACCCAGAAGTGGAATTTCTGGGTCATAAGGTAGTTCTATTTTTAATTTTCTGAGGAAACTCTATACTGTTCTCCCTAGTGGCTGCATCAACTTGCAATCCCACCAACAATGCAAAAGGGTTCTCTTTTCTCCACATCCTTGCTAACACTTGTTTGTTAATTATTGATAATAACCATTCTGATAGGTGAGAGGTGATATCTCATTGTGGTTTTAATTTGCATTTTTCTGATGCTTTAGCGATATTGAGCCTTTTTTCCTATGTCTATTGGCCATCTGTATATTCTCTTTAGTCAAATGTCTATTCAGGTCCTCTGTCCATTTTTTAATTGGATTGTTTGTTTTTCTGGTGTTAAGTTGTATGAGTTATTCCACATTGTGAGTATTAACCTCTTACCAGATGTATCACTGGTGAATATCTTCTCCCAAATGTTAAGTTGTCTTTTAGTTTTGTTGATGATTTCCTTTGCTGTGCAAAAACTTTTTAGTTTGATGTGGTCCCATTGTTCATTTTATTCTTTTGTTTCCCTTGCCCGAGGAGACACATCAGAAAAAAAAATATTACTAAGTGGAATGTCAGAGTTTACTGCCTATGTTTTTAAAACTCAAAATGGATTAAAGACTTAAATGTAAGACCCAAAATCAATATTTTTTAAAAATGGACATAGAATCTAACTTGAAAGAGTTGTTGATGCCAATTTTGAGATAATTTGGGCATTAACATACTAATGAGAGTAATAGATTATACATTGCTAATGATAATAATAAATCAAAGAATTTGAGTGAGTTCATAGGAATATAGGGTGTTCTTCATTACCAGGTAATGCCAGCTTATAAGTATTGAAATCAGAAAGAATTAGAAAATCACCATTTTGCAAGAACCATGTAATTACAGATTTAGACAAGGATCACCACTAAATGTTTAAACAGGTGGTAAATTTTGCTGTGCAATCGGATATTCAAATGGCATCAAATTATCTTTCACAGATTGCTTATTAATTATAAAACAGCAAATGTAGCTTTACAGTCGAGCATTCTGACAGATGCCATCTCAGCCAAGAGATCAACAATGGGGGAAAAACAACCACAACTGACATTAGGTGCTTTTTGATGTGATGCATTTAAAATTATCACCTACTTTGGGCTAAAATTGTTTCACATAAATCTGGTAATGAGAAAACAATCAGATTAATCCATGGTTTGTGAATTCCAAACAATAATCTGGATTTCACTCTTCAAATATTTCATTGAAAGTAAAAAAAAAAAAAAAAAAAAAAAAAAAAAGGGAAAAAGCCAGAGATTAAAGGAAACTAAGGAGATATGACAACTAAATACAACTCATGAGTTTAGTTCAAATCTTGGATGTTCCTGCACTCCCTCCAAAAAAAATTATAAAGATACTATTGGCATAACTGGGACGATTTAATTCAGACTGTGTGTTAGACAAAATGCTTGGATGAGTGTTAAATTTCTTGGATATGATAATAATGCTATAGTTATAGAAGAGAATGTGTTTGTTCCTAGGAGACACCAATGGAAATTTAAGAATGAAGTATCATGCATTTTGCAATTTATTTTCAAATGGTTCCAAAACCAAGATACTAAGATGCTTTTGTCTGCATGTACACATTCATATGTGTGTATGCAGGTACATGCCTCTGCATTTGTATGTTTTTGAGAGAGAGAGAGAGAGAGAGAGAGAGAGAGAGAGAGAGAGAGAGAGAGACAGAGACAGAGAGAGAGAGAAAGACAGGAAATTAATATAATAATAATGGTAGAATTTCCCCCCAATCTATAAGGCATCAAGCATTGTTGAACGTAATACAGTACAACATAATCTTTTTCCATATCTACACCCTGTGTCTTATCCTTTTAGGATCTCAGTCATCAGGTCCACTTAAAAATAATGTAGGAGAGGGCCGGCCGAGTTGCGCATTGGTTAAGAGCTTGTTTTGGGATGCCAGCAGCCCCGGTTCGGATCCCACATGAGTGCCAGTGACACTGCCCTCTACAACTAACAACAACTCCACCTGGAGCTGGGCTGTGAGCCTCGTCGATGGTGTAGGCTGCAGCCCCTGCTGCAGTGG
Organism: Aselliscus stoliczkanus; assembly: GCA_033961575.1. NCBI lineage: Eukaryota > Metazoa > Chordata > Mammalia > Chiroptera > Hipposideridae > Aselliscus > Aselliscus stoliczkanus. The sequence goes on along the minus strand of CM066730.1, from coordinate 65,075,235 downwards.
GCTGCCGTAGGCTACAGTGAGTGGCCAGCAGCCAGCGTGAGTGGCTGACCAGCGTGAGCTGCCAATAGCCGCGGTGAGCGACATCCAGAGGCCGTGGACCAATCTAACTCATCTGGGAAGAGCGCAATGACGATACCAACATGGGCCAGTGAAGCAACATCCTCCGCAACTAGACTGAAGAACAAAAGGAGAGCAACTTGTCTGTTCCCCTTCCCCCATTCCCCAATGCTGTTTCCCTCCCCCAATTCCCCAATAAAATCTTTAAAAAAATAAATAAATAAATAAAATAATGTAGGAGAAAGGAGTCTAAATTAAATATAACATCCATAGCAATATACACAAAAAGAACATGCAGGGAAATTAAATTTTTTCTATAAATTAACAGAACCAATAATTACCTTATTTATATTAAAGATGAACATTTGGGATAAACAGAAAAAAATTATAGCTAACAGATTTACTTGAGGTTCAGGATTTAATTATGTAGATTTTTAAAATTCATAATGACCTTTCCAGTTGGATATAACACACAAAATCCTAAAGACTTTCATATTTTAACAGTGATTTTTTTCCAACTTCCATTCGAATGATGACGGAAGAAGAGATTGTTTCACATAGTAAATAATTCCACCTTTCTATTCTAATCCTAGAAAATTGTAAGACAGTAATAAGCATTTCCTATGTGCTTCACAACCATACTTTTTAAGTAAACATTTGGTTCTTAAAGAAGACCTGCTATAACAGGAACTTTGAACAAACATGTTATTATAGTTCTGAATGCTGAATTTCTTTTTATCTGTTTTACACATATGAGGGAGTAATCGATGGTCTGATGTTTCCTTGTGCATTGAAATTATAGTATGAAGTGAATTGCATCCTTTTCTAGTTAGCATTTATATTGGACCAATCTCAGTCTGATCATTTGTATGCAATCATTTGCATGTTTATTTTGCTCTTTCTTCCATCCCTGAAAGGTCAGCAAGTATTACTGTCCTGCCTTGACAGTGGAGGTCACTAAAGAACACTGAGAATAAGGAAGGCTTGCAAATGATCAGCAAAAGCCATTAGGTTCAGCAACTCCAACACAAGGAGCATAATTTGCATGCTCCGGGACTACATTTTGTGTATATACAGTCTTTTAACCCTTTAGCCATCTCCCTTGCTTTTTATTACTCCCAATCCTCAATTCAACTCTGTAAGACTTTGCTGAACATTCACTTACTGCCAACAATGTTCAATTTATCTGAGATATGAATTGCTCAGAATATGGCACAAGGCTCTCAATTACTACACAAATGAATGAATAAATGAATGAATACTCATGTACATAATTGGATACATAATCCACTCTCCAAGGGGTATGAAATCTAGGATAGCAAGAAAAGAACAAATATGAAAAACAATGAATGCAAGCTCTAAAGCAATTTATCTGTTAGACTAAAACCTCCAAGGAAGTAGAGAGATTGTGCATATTTTACTTGCAGTTTTATCCCTATTACCCACCACTGTATCTGGCAGACTATATGTCTCCAATAAGTACTTGTTGAAAGAATAGTTGCTAAAGGCAAATCTATCAAGGTAGTACTTTCTAGTTAAGTGCTGCTTAAACTCAAAATACAGAAGCCATCATTAGGCTTGTTAAGAAACACAGAACTAGATCTTAAAGTAGATAGAGAACATTCCCAATTCTGTATTATTACTATTCTCCCAAAATATATATTGGTATAGTCATATAACTAGTCTCCCTACTTATGTCCTAGCCCCTACTCCATTCTCAAAACAGAAGTCACAGCGATTCTTTAAAAATGTAGGTCAGATTATGCCACTCTGCTCAAAACCTTCCCCTGGCTTCCCATTGTACAAAGATCATTATCTTGAAATGATTTCAAATTTAAATCCTTCATTCTCTGCCTCCAACTTCCTTTCTCACTTACTTTGCCTCCTTGCAGTTTTTTAAGATGCCAAGAAATTCCTGAATCTTTGAACTTGCTTGCTATTCCCTGGGCCCAATGTCTATATAGCACCCCTCCCCCACATTGCCTCCAAATTAAGCTCAAATATCACTTTATCAGCAAGGCCCTCTGTAACCACCTTATTTACAATTTGCAAATTCCTCTTACTGGGCCATTCCCAATTCCTCTTACTTTATTTTTCCCCACAGCAGTGATGCCCACTTACAAATATTTTAACCCATTTATTTGTTTATTCTTTTTCTCTGCTAGAATGCTGTCATCACACTGCCTGCCTGTCTGCCCTCATGCATCTTTCCATAAAGACAGATCATTACTTCAATATTATGCTTATTTTATGTATCCCTACTTGGCGCCAAAAGATGGCTGGTTAGTCAATGATGTATAAGATTCCTCAAGGGAGGGGCAACCTAAATCAGGCACAGCCATGGGAGAAATCACATAGAGAAAAAGGTGCATAGACCCTTGCTTCGGGTTCTGGCAACCTGCATGTGAAATGACCTATTGATGTGATAATATCTGTCTTCCATGCATTCTTATCAATAAGCCTTGGCAGAGGACGTTTCTGTCTCTTAAGAGGTGCATGACAATACCTTCAGGTAATGGCAGCTTGTAAGCATGGGAGATTAGGCCCTGAGATTAATTCTTGGGTGTGAGACTCACAGACCATGGAAGCTACACTGACCTTTTATTTGTAAAATAACAAAAGGAGCAGTCAGGACCGATTTGGCTCTCAGTCCACAAGGCTGAAGTCCTCTGGTCCCAACTGCATTTTTCTCTTATTTTATGTCACTCTTTCTTAAATTTTCACCGTCCCTTCTCCACTCCCACTGCTCTGTCATGTGAGATGTGACAGAATGCAAACCCCATGAAAGGATAGATTTGCCTTTTGGTTTCAATGTTATATACTTAGTATCTCAACTATTCCTGGTATATTGTATGTGCTCAATAAATCTAAAAATGAAACAGCAAGGTATGTTATAAAATCAAGTAAAAAAGACATAGCGAGTGACATAAAGAAAGAGCACTACAATTGAAGTAAGAACAACATGCTAAAAAATAATAATCACAGAGTGAAGAAAACAAATAAGTATGATATACTACCAAATGAGATAGTACTCATTTATAAATAAACATGCTATCAAAACAATCCCCTATATTTATGGCACAAAGGACATACCACAGCCTGTCTTAAATGCTCACCTCATGTCAAGGAACACATTAACCCTCTAATACTAAAAACGACCTTGAGGACTGGATCTTTTTCTAAGCAATAAAGAACAGAAGATACACCAAGAAGAAAAGCAATAATACAAGAAACTACATAGAAGGTATGTGATAGACCTTTGGGGATAATATCATGGAAGAAAAACAAATACAGCTGTGCCAAATCAAAATCTTTTGTATTCAATTTTCACAAATTATATTCTTATCATTTCACTACAATCTCCAAAAATATAAATAGGAGTGCAACAATATGCATTACTTTTAAAACAACCTTTGTAAACAAAATTCATGAAATACTTTATTTTTCACACATTCTACAAATTTCATTGATTTATAAGACATTTGAAAAACAAATCTTTCAAAAGGAGTTTAAAAACTTCCACTGTTATATTATTTGCAATTGCTTTCATTGAGTTTATGTTCTATAATCTTACCGGTATATATTTGTGATGGCATTAGCCTGCCTGGACAATTGAAAAAAAAACAACACAAACAGCAACAAAAAAAAAACAAGACTTACAGGACAATTAGCTATAAGGATTGCTCCAGCATTGCAGGCATCTAGCATCCTTGGCCCCACTCACTAATTTGATAAGCAAAAAGATCCACATGGTATTACAAATGGCTCCATAATTATGAATCACTGTTAGAGAATGGACTAGATGGCATGAGACTGAAGGTAGCTACAACTCTATTGTAATAATGCAAGCAACAGATATGGAGCCTATATTTACACAGTGGGTGTGGGAAGTGGATATGCAAGTGTTAAAGCCCCTTGATATTTATCATATACTGGTTTTGCAATGTAAAGGCCTGTTTTTCTCTCCTTTAGAGTAAAATTTTTTGAAGGCAAGCATTTTGTCGTATAGGTCCTTGTAGTTTCACATTACCTAACACTTCTCTTTACATGTCATGTACTATGTGCTTTCCTTTTTTATTTTTTTATCCTACTTTTCCAGATAAAGCTCAAACTTGTCTCTGTTAAACAATTACAATTGATTCACTCATCATGCCTTCTTCTCTTATCATTCTACTGAATCTTCTCCCTCCCTCAAATTAACACTGTTCAAAATGGTCAAATTCCCTAAGCCTGAGGTCTTTCTCTGTCCTCATCTTCCTTAATCTTTCAAAATTTGACACCTCCGTGTTTTTCATTGCTTTATTTTTCTAATTTTTTTCTCCCCTCTTGTTTACTATGATGCTTTACCTCGACACAATTTAGATTATCAGGAAGGCTCTAAGAGACCCCTTTCTTTTACTTGTTGACTTTCTCTTGTTAATATCTCCCACATTTTTATGTCCCCAAGTTCTGATCATCTCCTTTTTATAATCACTTCTACCCCTGGCTTTTCATACGTCTTCCTCTTTCCTTCCTTCCTCTTCCCTTTCTTTTCTTTTTCTTTTCTTAACCTTCTTGTCCTTCCCTTCTATGCTATCCCTTTTTCTCCCTCTCCCCTCCTCTTCTGTTGTCGCCCTATACTAAATTATTTTCCTAATCTTCAAGTAATCATGTCCATATAGTTAAATTCCCTAATATGTATCATGGTATATCATCTCCAGTCCTACTGGGTATTTATACCTGCTTAACCATTGACACATCTGCAGCCTAACAAGGAATGAACAAATCCTCTCCCTGGTAAAACTTCTCCACTGGCCTCCTCTAGTTTTCTTAATCACACCATCATTATCCCATCATTGTTAACACATTGAGGACGGGGCATATAAATATATAGACGCAAATCTGAGTCACTGGTCCACAATGTGTTAAAATGCTCCATTAGAAAGCCAGAGTCCTTTTTCTCCACTGATATCCACATACAAATACCATTTAAAATTTCCGTATTCTAATTTTACTTCTTCCTTGCACACACATCTTTCCTAACTTGAGTTTATTACCTCATGCTTGCTATATTATAATAAATTCTCATCTAATTTGCCTGTTTCCAGAGATGCTTAATCCAAAATCATTTTACTTCCAAACAGTAAAATAGATTAGGAAACTTCCCTACATAAAATTATTCAAGCCCTGTAGATTGACGAATAAAAGCCAGATACTCACTATGATATTTAAAGCATTTTTACATGCAATCACTGTACCACTGTAGTTCCATTTATGTGAAATATCACATTTCTCACATAACCCATCAGGCAGTATTTTAAGGGCAGAAAACCTCTTGCTTATTCAATAGGCCATGGATACACTAATCCAATCAGGCTCCTAGAACCTAGTCAGTCTGTTAGCGAGGTATTGCTTCCAGAGAAGCTCTCTCCCAAGGATAACAGCTATTGGGTCTTCGGAAAAGTCATGACACATGTTTGCAACAGATGGCACTAGTTCATTTTCAGAGGTACTAAAGTTATTTGCATCTGTGTTATTGCTATGTCCTTTGACAGCTGACAGTTCTAGCTTCATTCTAAAAAACAATTGAGCGATTCAGTTGAGTTTTGGAGATTTTACAACAAGTTGAAGAGGGAAGACCAAACTGTGCATTTTTGCCATATATTACTGTTTTACTTCCATAAAGGGAAGAACGTGTGTCAAGCTTGTGAAAAGTTGCATAAAGTTGACGGGGACAATGCTCTACAAGAACGTCAGTGCCAACAGTGGTTCACGAAATTCTGTGCTGGTTATTTTTATCTCAATGACGCTCCTCTGTCAGGGAGGCCCACCGAGGTTGACGATGACGAAAAAAGGCATTGATGGAGTCAAATCCATGTTACATGATACAAGAGAGTGTAGAAACATTGAACATCCATCATTCAAGCATTCATGACCACCTGAAGAAGCTGGGATACATAAGCAAGCTCGATATTTGGGTTCTGCATGAATTCAAAGAAGTTCATTTGACGGCGCCTATAAACATCTGCAATATGCTCATTAAATGTGAGAAAACAATCCTTTTTTGAAGTAACTGATAATGTGATGAGAAGTGGATTGTTTACAACAATGTGGTGTGCAAACAGTCTTGGTCCCAACGTGATGATTCTCCTCAAACAACATCAAAAGCAGACATTCATCAGAGGAAGGTTATGTTCTCAGTGTGGTGGGATTTTAAAGGTGTAGTGTTTTTTGAGCTCTTACCAAGGAACCAAACAATCAATTCAAACATGTACTGTTGGCATTTGGACAGTTTGAACAAATCCATCACCCAGAAACGTCCAGAGCGTGTTAATTGTAAAGGAGTTGTGTTCCATCGTGGTAACACGAGACCACACACAAGTTTGATCACACATCAAAATTATTGGAGGTTGGATGGGATGTGTTGCCACACCTGACCTTGCGCCATCAGACTTCTACTTGTTTCTCTCTTCAAAGCTTTTCGTGTGATACAACATTCAATTCAGATGAGGCTGTAAATCGGCACCTTGTTCAGTTTTTTGCAAATAAAGATAGGTCCTTCTATGAACGAGGAATTATGAAGCTCACTGAAAGATGGCAAAAGGTTATCGAACAAAGCAGGCACTACATCATTGATAGATCTTTGTTCTTTATATAAATAAATGACCTTTGAAAAATATATACAAAAATACATCATGGCTTTTCGGAAGACCCAATACGTTCCTGATCAAAAATGGGCTTAGCTCTTTAGCCTGTGATTCATGAGAGAGAACTAAAATCATGGGAAAATTGGTAGTGGAGAAAACAAAAAATTATTCCCCTACCTATGTCTCTCTACCTTTTCTTAATTGGCCTTCATTTGCAGCAAGACCCACTGATGTTATCGCCAGGCAAACAGTAATAGCAAAATCATAGATAGCAGTATCGCAATGTTACTACTACTTCAACGCTTCTCACCTGGGATGATGCTAAAAGGCAGACTCTGATTCAGTAGTTCTAGGTTGGGGCCTGGATTTGACCTTTTTAAAAAGTTTCCAGGTGATGCTACTGTCACTGGTTTATAGAACACACTTTGTGTAACAAATAACTATGGGAAGGCCATGGGGTAGAGATGGAGGCAAGTACACTTATGAAGTGAAAACAGAAAAAAATAAAAATGAATAAAAATTGGTTTCGACTTTGCCCGGTTGTCAGTCAATCCAACTGATTCAAAATATGTGCATATAACATCAATTAACAGAAATATTTTATCAAAATATGAATCATATCCCTCCAGTTCCACAAACTTTGCAGATAATCACATATATTTGTTGCCTCTTTTATTGCACAAAAGTCATTTGCAACCTCATAATTTTTTTATAACTTTATAATTTGCAGTAATAGTCTTGCCAATCTCTGTATGGTTCTCGAGACACTCCTTTTCTCCTTCACATGTATGCTGCATATTTTTAAATTTTCATAATTTATTTTCCTACTTTGACCTCTACATTTATGGCTTCTCAAATTGAAGGGGACATTGTCCACAAGGAAAAATGACCAAACAATGACAAATGTAAATATAAAGGTGTTATTTGCTATTAGCTGAGCTAGTGCCCCAAATCTAAATGCAGGTCGCTCTGGTTAAACTGGTGTCACTAAATGAATAAGCAGCATCTCTAGCTACCCATAACCTCCAACTAAAAACACAATTCTTATGAATAGCTGGCCTCAAGTCTGAAGTCAGAAGAAAACTCTGGTTCTTAACCTCTTGTGTGAGGAAAGAGGAAACAATAGGGTCAGCCCTGGACAAGGGTCACCACTCTCCTCGCTTCGTAACTGAATTCTAGAGACGGTATCAGAGTTACGTGAAAAAATCTATAAATGCTCTATGAGCCTGTACACTAGCATATGTTGCCCAAACAGTCTCCTGGAATCAAAACCTTCTCACAGAGGTAAGGGATTGTCTAAAAAAGGGGGTAGGGAAAGGAAAGACTCCTGGTTTTAACCTCCTCCTTCCCAAACTCCGGGTAACTTCACCAAAGAAAATAGAAAATAAACCAAATAAAAGACACTGAGGGGATTCAGTACATTAAATTAGGCCCATGAAATAAAAATAGATTATGTCAAGCTCTTGGAATATTTGTTTTCATTATTGCATTGCACTGAGTTTTAGAAGTTATGCATATATTCTGTGGTTTGTCAGAAATAACCTAATAATATGCATTTTTTCTGTTTATATATAGTCTTTTTTTTTATTATTCAATAATACAGCATCGCAACTCAGAAAAGAAGTTATAAGTAGAGTACACCAACATTTCACAACACCTGCTCTCATCCTGGTTATTGCTATCATTGTGCTACCAGGAGCCTGTGGGCATGCTGCTTATTAAGCTGTCCAGCACTGTAGCAAAGCAAACAGAGGTGCAGGTGACACATACAATGTCTGTATTGTGTTGCAGGGAAGCTGGTTTCATTGTATGAAATGTAATCTATAATGAGGAATGAAACGAAATAGAATTCAGTGTATGGAATATATAAGACACATGAGTTTGAACTAAATCCATGAAAAGTTAGTAACTTCTGGAGCTCATTTTTTTGAAGTAGGGTCTAGTCCATCCACAGTGGTACAAAGCGGGTAGATAGTTTAAAGGTAACAACAGAGCTGAACAACTAGAGTAGGCCATAAAAAAAACGTGTATCTGTGAACCAATAGGTCCATATATCATTTAACAAGTCCCAGTACCTAGCATTTAAAAAATCTGAAATATTTTATAAGTGATTACAAGAATTTCAGTTGTCTAGTATATTTTAAATATGTTCTATAAATTGGAAATATAAAGTTGTTTGATATGTACATCATATTTATCTGTCCAATTAGGATTCCTAGAAATTAAGATCAAAATCTCATGAATTCTAATAGGATAATCATTCCACAATTATATAACAAAATAATTATCAAGCTGAAACTGACTTTAGGGGTAAATGAATTCTATAATGTCATTTTAGAGATAAAAAAATTAGAGCCTAAAGAGGTAAAATAATTTGACTGCAAGTCATGTATTTTTAAGTTCAAATACAATGGCCCTGATTTCTAAGCATCCTTTTATTTATTACTCCACTCTCTTATTTAGCAAACTGAAAGCACACCATAAGTTTGCATAAGTGCACTCATCTCTCATGAGTCATTGTTTCTTTGGGAGTCTTTTCCATTCACATAAATAATCTGACCGTTAAGATGGTAGCTGGGAAAAGAATTACTACTGACATTCCAGCTCTTCAGTGAGATGAGATTTGTACACATATAAAGTCATAAACCCAGAGTCTATTTATGGAGCCAATAAAAGAATAACCTGCGTGGAAACCCATGTTCTGGAATATATGCCTCTCTGAAGCACTCTTCTTATCACTCTCCAATGACCATTAAACCAAACTAATATTAACTTGAACTTTGACCCCAGTCCCGAAAGGCTGGGCTACCTGAAGAGTCAAAGCCTTCCATTCTCTCTCCTCTAATGAATCCTCTCTTCTGTCCCAGGAGACAATGTTTCATCTGACCATGTCTGTTAGATGGTTGAGCAAAAGAGAGCTACTAGATTACCCAAAGGAACAAAATAATCAATTTAAGATGATGGGTCACTATTTAGGAAATGTATTTGTTGGTGCCGGGAGAATTTTTCTGGGCAAGTTTTGTAGTAGAAATGATTCCTTAGATAATTCTGTATTCCTTCCACAGATGCCCCTTATCTATAAACAGTGATGAATTTTTTTTTTAATGTTCAGAAAAAGAAAGTATATAATAAGAAGCTTAACTCTCTTTGGGCAAGGGAACGGTGCATGTATTTTTGGACCCCAAAGAGGAAGCACATTCTAAGTTTCCTGTTTTATATTCTATTGTACAAAAAGCCCGATCATATAAATGTCACCCCCACGTGCACATGTAGGTGCAAAAGCACACACACTCTATTCCACACGTGTACACACACTGCTCATGATCAGAGGCCAGGGGGAGTTTAAGGTGACCCAAATGACCAAACTGGCTGCCTTTTTGAATTATAGCTTGCAAAATAAATTCTTCAGGTTCAACTAGCTTTGGTTGTGACAACAAGATAGAGGCACTGCTCGTGAATTTAAATGAGGACCCAACATAGTAATTGTAGCAAACACTGTGGGTTCAGGAAGTCATTTTTCTCTAAGCCTTTCCTGCTTTCTCTGTCTCCCATCTTTCCGGATCATTGTTTCTGCAGCTGGAGAGCCACGCTGCATAATGAGGAGGTATAACCCAAGGAAACTGTCCTGCCTGTCTAAAGAGGGCTACTAGGTTGACAACACCTTATGTTGAACACACTCTTGGGCGTGTCTTTAGCTTTTTACATGCATACATTTAATGTTTCTCAGTGTGTCCAGACATTTCCAGACTTATTCTAATCACTTACAGAAACAAGTAATGTAGAAATGAATTCCAAATATTAATTAATCATGAGAATAAATGGTTGCTTCTGTGAGCTGGGTATAATTGTTTAAATACATAGAAATGCTATAGGGAGATCTAATGCAATTCAAATTTTGCTTAATATGCTCCAGAAGCTAAACCAAAGAAATAATAATGATCACTAGTGACTTCAAAATATGATAGCTCAAATAAGCCCTCTTATGATAGATATAAACCTCCTAAATGGACCACTCATTCAGATCAGCTGATTGAGGTATCTTCTTCATTTAGAAGATACTAAAAATTTCTTGCAGGTCATGCTAGCTGCTATTGAAAAATATTCTTTCATTTGATTATAGTTATATTGATCAGTTCTTAGTCACCATCATAATCTAATCACATCTTCTTTATATTCATCCCAGTTTATGTTGATTTCATAACCTATCTTCCTCAGGCTTTTCAATGACACATTAATAAAGCATTTCTTATGTCTGTTATGATGATAAATCATTGACTCTCAATCGCTTTTTCAGAGGGTAACCTTGAACTTTAGTTTGAACCTTTATGACATTGTGACTATCTACTTAGCTTTTATCGTAATCTGGTAAGGTTTTTATCTCCAGGTTCTGAGATGAGAAACAGATCTTATCTTTCCCCTAGTACAAGATCCTATGTCAGTAACATAATAGAGGCACTATGGCATAAAACACCAGAAGTCCCTCTTGTTTATTCCAAGCTAAACGGATACGAGTATACCTGTTTCTCTATAGCCATTTTGGGGCTATTATTTGTAAGTATCCAAAGCATTTGTTCACATTTATCTTTTGGCTGATCCAGTTTTTTTAGGAAATTAACTCTGTGTGGTTTATTGAGACACCTTTCCTTCCTTTTTTGCCTCTATCCTGTAATTCAACTAATACCTACTGAGGGCTTATTATGAGCCAGACTTTGTTTTAGGCATAACCAATTGAAGATAGGCATAAGAAAGAGAGGATAAGAAAGAATGCTAGCCTGTGGATTACACAGTCTAACTGGAGGAGACTGATAAATAGGTAAGCCTTAGAATACAGTGTGATAAGTGCTATAATAAGAATAATGGGGCCGGCCAAGTGGCACGTTGGCTAATAGCTGGCTTGGGACACCAGCGGACCTGATTCAGATCCCACATATGAGGGCCAGTGACACTGCCTTCTACAGCTGAGATGATGAACAACAGCTCCACCTGGAGCTCGGCTGCTGTGAGTCCCTGGGTAAGCACAGCTGCAGCCCCTGCTGCAGTGGGCTGCCATAGGCTACAGTGAGTGGCCGGCAGCCAGCGTGAGCAGCTGTGAGTGGCCTTCCAGAGGCCAGCAACCTATCTGCCTCACACGGGAAGGGCGCAATGATGATACCAACATGGGCCAGTATAGCAATGTCCTCCACAACTAAAGAACAAAAGGACAGCAACTTGTCTGTTCCCCTTCTCCAGTTCCCCAATGCTGTTTCCCTTCCCCAACTCCCCAATAAAATCTTTAAAGAAAAAAAAAAAAAAAAAGAAGAATGGCAGGGTCCTTAGGATGAACATAAGAAAAGGTCCTAATCCTGAATAAAGTGCAATTGCAATTTCTGGGGACCCTCAAACCACCCTGAGTTTCCACATTCTCTAGGACTCATATAACTCAGCCAAGCCTTTAAACTCATGATAACACTTTAATACAAGAAAAGAGTATAGGTGAAAATTAGCAACAGGAAAATGTGCATAGGGTGGAGTCCAGGAGAGTCCCAGGTGCACATTTCCAATTGTCCTTTCCTAGCGCAGTAGTGTGGACAGTGGTCACTTCTCCCAACAAAAAGATGTGTCAACATACCCAGGGATTGTCAACCAACAAAACTCACCCAAACTTTGTGTCGAGTTTTTATAGGGAGGGGAGGGGTGGGTTAGGTAGCCATGACTAACTGCTCATGTGGATTAACTTCCATCTCCAGCCATCCCAGGGGTCACACTGCTACTGGATGACCCAACTCCCTCCCCTCCCCTCCACCCCAGAAATCACATTTGTAGCATAGGCTATCTGGTAATGCCCAAGGCTCCTGGGTAAACATAGACAGTCTAATCAGGCAGGACATTCCAAGGGCTGAGAGGTTACCTCCCAGGAGTTGGACAAAGACCAAACATTTCTTTGGGCAAGGTCAATGCTTTCCTGCACAGCAGTAATCATGGGTTCAGAGAAAGCAGGTCCTGCCCATGCTCATTCTTGCGGATTTGCTTCTGCTACTTCTTCTATCTGAGCCTGAAATCTCTAAAATCACTAACTATAATTTCATCCAACAGTACTCCTCTGTCTGTTTATTTGTTTCTCCATAGCTGACATTTCTTAAAGGTCTGCATCTCTTAAAGGTTTTAATGATGACTGTGACCAAAATATTTGTATTCAATTTTTAACAAATACTTACTGTTAAGGGACATTTAAGTACTCTTAACAAAAGCAAACAGAAAGATGCTCAGTTTTTTAGCAGAGGGTATTACTGAGTGAAAATGTATTTGGAATATGATAGAAGCACAGCTAAGCAGTTAAAAATACAATACAAAACAAGCAACGCTCAGAAACAGCATTTCTAAATTTGAAAAGGTGACTGTCTAGGCTTCTTATGCTCTGGCAGATACTCATAGCAAGACGAAAAACTTGAAACTGTCTACCTGCTCATCACACTTTCCAAACTGGGGCCCTTTTTTAATCCCATGAATAGTGACCTCTCTGCTATCTTTGCATCATCAATCAAAAGTACATGGGTTGCCATATCAGAAGTCATATGAAGATGAAGACACATGTTAAGAATAAATGCCAGTTATATTTAGAAAAGAAGGAGAAGGAGAAGGAGGAGGAGGAGAGGGAGGGGGAAGGGGAAGGGAAGGGGGAGAAGAAGAAATGTTCTATAGCATTGTTCTGATAGAAAAATCAGCAAGGAGGCTACAAGAAAACTACAGACCAATACCTCTAATGAACACAGATATATAAACCCTATCATAAGGTTTTTTAAATCTGATTTAAAAATTTAAAAATAAAAATAGTAAACGCCTTAAAAGCACACTGGATTTCATAACCATGGGGTTGGGCTATCTCAGTGTTGTACCATTCATTGGAAAGCCCATCCCACATGCATGGGATGATGTGAGGTGCAGGAGATGAGTGGATTCCAGGGCCCAGAGAAGTCTGCCTTCTTGTCTTAAGAACACTTGTTGCACAATAACTGTGGCGTTAATAAATGAGCCAAATCCAATTTCTTCTTTAGTGAAACCCTCATAAGCAGCTCTTCAAGTCTTTCTCATACATTCTTTGCCTCTCTTCAGAAAAGTCTCTCATGGAAATTTTACCCTGAGGGAGACAGCCACTAAAAATGACTGCTTATGGTGCTGCAAAGCTTAGTGCCAGTTTTTCTACTGACAGAGGTGGTATTAACCTCAGTTGCCCTGGATTTGAAACAAACACAGTATACAGGTGTGTAGAAAATCATATACTGACTGCACAAACGGAAAAATTTCTTCTTTTCATGCTTTCAGGGGGAAAAAAAAGTCAAAGTGGTCACTTGAGATGAGAGCTTTTGTGGGTTTTCTGTCTGATTAAACTTAAAGTGGAATGTCACTGGGCCAAGGAGCTTAAGGGCAAATGAGAAATTCAGTGTGCATTGTTCAAGAACAGAGCTAAATCCCATCTATAGGAGAGTAGCTTGGGGACTTGTTAATAGAAGAAACTTGGTCAGCTGCAAATACCTCATAAAATACAGATCAAACTCTTTTTACATTGATGAAGACTGGCCAGTTTTCACTTATTTTTCTATATATAAATCACATTTAGGTGAAAGAGCAGAAGAGTAGAAAAAAACAAAAGAAAATGAGAAGCAATTGCATTAATAAGGATCTTAGGGGATTCCATGATCCTATAAAGATAAAGAACAGAGCTGATTCTTTGATTTCAAATTAGCATTTGGTAGGGATGCTTGTTAATCTCCAGAAAAATATTGAAAAGCAAAAGGAAGAATAAAGAAAAACAGAGAAAGAGGAGGAAAAAAGGAGGGAAGGAGGGAGGGAGGAATGGAGGAATGCAGAGAAGAAGGGAGGAAGGAGAGTATTTTTCCTTCTTCCCTTGTTGGAACTCTGAAATCTAGGTAAATTATATCACTTAAAGTTCAACAGTCATGTGATGCCCTTCCCCTTAGGTCTTTGCCCAAGACACTTCCTATTCCTAGGACACACTTGTCCTCACCCTGCCTCCTGAATATCTTGTATTCTTCCTTCAGAAACTGGCTCAGATGTCTCTTCTCCCAAAGAAACCATCCCTGATGCACCACAAGATGGGATTTGTAGATCATGAAATGCAGTAACCAAAGATAAATCCTTAGCATAGCACTCATTTCATTATATTTCATGTATCTGCATGCTTTTATGTCTCATTCAGTCAGCTGGGTAGGGATATTATCATATATGTTATTAACGCCTAGCACAGTGCTTGGTGATATAGGTGATCAATAATAATTTTAGTGATAAACCTCCTCACCATAATCACTCTCCTCATGATGATAACCATCATGATCTAAGAAGAGAAATGCCAAAGAACGAATGCCTCTATCAGAACAAACTTACTGCTAATAACAGTAAAAGAATGTAGCTGCAATATACCTCTGAAGATGGATCCCTGAAATCACGTCCATTCAAACATGATTAAGCAGAATATTGATTTAAGTAAAAAGAAATATAATTAAAGCCATGAACCACATTATTTTTCAGTAATCACACTTTCTGAGCAAACATAGAAGGCATTGAATCCCTTCTAATTCAAGCAAATTTTCAACCAAATGCTCCCTTTTTCTCAGATCTAGGTCTTCCTATAAATACAATTCTTCCCCAACTGAATTCTCCTGTCCTACTCCCAACCCAATTTCACTCTCAGTCTCCCTTTCCGTTCTAAGCAACAACCTGCCAAGATAGAACTACTGCCCCATACTAAACATATTGGAAATAAAATGATTTTAAAAATGAAAAGCTTTATGTTTAAACAGCATCAAAATTATCAGGAAAGAGTCTCTCAAAGTATTATATGCTTTCTGAAATTTAAAAAGCAGCAATCTTAAAAAGTGGCATTCTTGGAGACAGGATGCTCATGCTTAAAAAGTTACATACTGGGGCATATATAAAATATGAGGAAGGAGAAGCTAACATGCAGTTTGTTCCTACCTCATGCTAGGCATTAAGTTAAAATATCTCAGTAAATGCTCAGGACCATTTGATTAAAAGGGTATTATAAGTCTCTTTTAGAGGTAAAAATTTAGACACGTTTCTGAAATAAAATGCTAGTGTTCACACAGATACTAGCAGCATAGTACAATTTATTTCCTCAGCCATGAGTAATGATAAAAGGTGAGGTAGGGCATCATCTCTGGTAATTCCATTCTGAAGAAAAAAATAAGCCTCAAGATAATAACTAAATTATTTTCTGGGTACACAAGCGTGTTTTAAATAATGGATATGTAGAAAGGAAGTTCTGCAATAAGGTGAAAAACAAACATGGAACGACAGTTCCAAATAAAATTTCTGCTTTGAAACACGGCCATATTATGTTGAACAAATAAACATGGTAGTGTGTTTCTGTTCTTTGAAATAGATGTGGGCATCTAGTGGATGTAAAATAATATCATCGAGTGTTTAGTAGTCATTTTATTTTTTTATTTAAACTTGAAAATGCAAAATAATCCAAAAATACAGTTCATTGGCACTTTCCATCATATGGCTTAGTAATTAATCTGATACTTGAGAATCTAATTTCTGACATTAGGTGTCATATTCTAATTTTTAAATAGTTTTCAGTGGGATAAGCCCATGAGAATGTAATTAATGCTTTGGTACATAATGTTCCACAAGCTCTTCTCTAATGTTACCAAAGGATGTTCACATCATGTACCGATTAATCCTCAAGTAAAATCACTAGTTTTGTGCTTAATTAAGAATCAGAAGAACAGGGTGTCAAAAAATGGCCTTGGAATTGTATCTGGGTGATTTGTGAGCCTCGTGGCTAGATAAAGGCTGTAAACCCACTTATACATTACAGCTACTGGACACAGCCTCTTAAATATCAAAAGCAGATTTTTTTTTCCACATTAATTCTGTAATGACTTTCCTACAAAAAATTTAACCCTCAATTGATAAGTTCGACATTTTTATTCTACTCTAAATGTCTGCATCTACATATTTCTCCTAACCCTGTATTCCTAGATCACTTTAATGTTATTAATACACTTCTGTCTTCCATATTCCTCTCCCTATGTTGAATATTAGTGTTGCAGAATGTGAAAGCTGCTGCTTCTTGGTGATTTTTCACAGTTACTATGGTTAAATTCCTGTTAAATTTATACTCATTTATATTTTTATACTTCTGAATGGGCCATTTAGAATTAAATGCTGCATAAATCCCTGAACTCGAGAGTATACTTTTGGAGGACCTAAATCATAGATATGTGACACTCTGCTCAGTTAATCAGTGCAACATGCCTGTGTCTCTATAGAAATGGGTTGAGCTGTCCACTCAGTCAAACCTGCCGAGTATGATTTGACTTCAGCACTACCAATGTGTCTTACTCTGATGTATGTACTGTTCATAGATGGGAGCTTTTCATCCTCATCCAATCCAACTTTCATCACTCTCCGTTTTCAAGTTCCCTTCAGTGCTTGACTTATGCTTTTCTCTTAGAAATAGTTGCCATGTGGTGGTTTCAAATCTGTGTAGGTTCAAACGACTTTTACTCCAGATTATATAACACATTCAATTGCAGTTTGTCTTTACCTGAGTTGCCTGTATCAAGTCGTACTCCCGCAACCTGATAATCCATTATTCAAGGCCAAGCTCAACACCTTCTCATTCTCTTACCCCATAACCCACAGCCATTTCACTTTTTTTCTGATATTCTGCTGGGAGCCGACAGCTCCTCAGTGTCTGACAAGGTCACATTGCCCTGCTCAGCATTGGATGTGTGGGGTGCTGCCTTATGGTTGGTCATGTAATATCTCCTGCCTCTATGAACCCATGTGCCTTTTCTCCTATAGGAGACAATACACTCACTGCATTTGTGACAAGTTCCTGTGGTACCCTGATGATAGCTGGTTGTGTAAGTCAATGACGGGGCAAGATTTCCTAAAGAAAAGGAAACTCCCTAAAACAGGCTACAACCTGAGGGGACCCCTGAACTGAGATATTGGGGACTCAAGCCCCTTGGAAACTGAGGCACAGCACATAGGCCAAAACCCCTGCCTGTGAGAAGCTGGAGCACTTGCCTAAGGGCCCTGCTGTGAATAGTCTCCTTGAAGATTAAAAGTCTTCAGGCCATGAGAGTTCTGGTAAGAGGCGACTTACTGACCATAGGGTATGTTAATCAATAGCCTTGTTTGAATTCTTTGCCTAGTGCCTTGTCACAGCAACAGATACTGAAGCTTTGACTGAGAAACAGATGCTACCCTCTATTGTAAGTATGTAGCCCTCCATAGGACAAGAGATGTTTAAGACTCCCTTTAGCTACTAAGTATCATATTTACATAGGAATAGATTTTAGATGCTTTTACCCTAAACACAGCCACTCCTAGTCTTTTAGTATATTCCCTGTGAGTCTAACTGCTGGAATTTTGCATAATGGCTAGGTAGTCATGGTAACCACTCTTTAGGTGATATGTAGAGATAGGTGAATCCTTAACATAGAATAGGCCAGTGTACCCTGGAGAGAACAATTACAGGGAAGTAAAGACTGTGTAAATCCTGGGAACTAGAAACCACAAAACTCATCTGAAATGTTTTGTGATTGAGATAATGGTTAAGAATCCCTATAAAAAGAACATGGTCTGGCAATAAAGTGTGACACTTCTTCTCTGAAACTCTCCCCGGTGTCTCTACTGTCTCCCTTCTTTATTTTCTTCCCCCACCGACACCGTCTCCACCTGAGGGAAAACCTGGACAGCGGAGGCTGGTCCCCTGCAATATTCCAAATAATCTTTGTATTTTTGTTGCATTGGAAATTGTTTTTTTTTTCTGTATATGTATGATGTATTTTCTAATTTTAGTGCAATCTATAACACAAATTTAGGTAATGATCTCCATTGCTACTTTTGCTAACATATTACAATAATCACTGAAACAATTTATATTTCCATCTATATTAAGTCTTTTCCTCCAACACATCTCTACTATTTAATTGTAAATTCTTAGAAGAAATTTCCCTTTCCCAAAACATACAGAGCAGTGATTTGTTTGTAAAATCAGTACATTGTTATTATTATTATTTGACTGTTAACCATTAATTGAAAAGTGGTGATATATTTGGTACATCAAGTCATTTCTCCTAAGTACTATAGGTAGAAGATGAACTGAAATAGAAGAACTTTTTGTGGGAGAGCAGGGGAGCAAAATCATCTGCCAGTAAATCTAAAATTCAATCAATGAAGGTTACAAACCCAGTTGTATGTGGAGGACACAAATTTTGAACTAAGTGTCTCCTAACTCTGTGTGTCCATCCCCTTGATCATTTCTGTGCAATTCAACCAACAGTGAATAAGTGTCCACCGTGTTAATTGAACTTCTATAGACATTTTGAGGATACAGAATTTGACAGTGTAAAATTATAGCTTTCAGCCCTCCTCTATTGACAAGTTGGGAAGATAAGACAATAGATAAGTAAAAATCAAAAGTATATTCCAGGATGTACTCTGGCAGACATACAATTAAATCTCAGAGTTGTTGGTGTTTTTTTTGTTTTGTTTTGTTTTTATTTTTGTTTTATGATTTATTTTGTTTTTCGTATTGTACAATACAGATTTTTAATTCCAACTAGAAAAAAGTTTCGAGAGAAAGAATATTATTTACACTGAGCTTCAGAGAATAAAATACTGCCAGACACGAATAGGGTAAAGGTCTTTTAAGTCAGATGGAAACTCTTGAGCAAAGATGTTGCTACTCTATTTCCAGAAAAATGAGTGGGAAACCACTTCTATCTTCAGTGATCATTGCTGTCAAATGGTCCTAAAAGCTTCCTAACCTTTGTCAAATATATCACTCATCACTAATGTCAATGATGCAGAAACTGACTCCTGTTCTGTAGTATTAACAAGACCATGGTCTGCAGAGCCTTTCTTGGGAGGCTAAGAGAAGAAATCAAAAGTAAAAACCACAAACCCATCTGCCCTCTAACCCTACCTGTCCTCTGTATCTGATGAATGACTTCTAAAGTTAGGAAGCATTTCATCTGAAATTCTATAGTAGGAAGTGGGACATTAATTGAAAATACAAAATGTTCTGAAGAATAAAGATGCACATTTCTTATTTTGAAATAATTTAATCAGTAAAGATGCTTAAATACCAATATAGGGACAATTTTAATTAGAGATGTTCCTAAATCATGTGTAAGTAGAGAAATCATATTAACAGTCAATATTTATCCTGCCGAAGGGCAGACCATTTTTTTTTTTTACTATATGTTATAATTAGGGTAGTTCCCTGCTATTTATGCTATCATAAATATACAATTTTGTGCTGGTAAAGGCTTCTGAAATGACTTAGTCCCACCAGCTCTTTTCACAGTGGTTAGAAAACGTTCACAATATTAGAGAGAATCATTCTGCTAATGGAAGAAGAGATACTAGAACTCAGGGACTTTATCTGCTACACTGGGCTCCTTGCTAATCACCCAAAGCAACTTGCATTTCATCACTTTCATCTCCAATAATCTTTCAAAGAAAAGTTTTTAAAAATTCAACTTAGTTTCCCCAATAGAATTCCTTTGTTATGGTCACATGAGTAAGCGGACATTTATTTCTTTTGTCATCTTTTCTGTGGTAAAATATAACAGAGAAATCAGCCAAATACTGTCCAACTTTGAAGTCTCAGAAAAGAAAAATGTCTTCTTTAAAATCAAGAAAAACCATTGTAACAATATCTTGTGCCCAGGGATCTCTCAGAAGGTAGTATTTGTAAAACATAATTGGCAGAGTTGGCATCATATGCAAATGTTTAGTACATCATTTATTGATGTGTAACTGAAAAAAAAGGTATCCCTTGAAAAAAAAATTCTTGGGATTCATCTATTCAATTTAAAAAAGAATAAAGAGAAAACTCACATATTTTAATAATTGCCCAGTACTGGCTAGTACTTTGACATTAACATATGCTAGCTGTAGCACTAAATAACTCAAATTTGCTTAGAACTTGAAGTATGAAAACTGGAAAAAAGACAACAGATACTGGATAAAGGTAAGATAGACTCCCATTTGCAGCTTCTTTCAGGCATATCTCTAGCATTTTGAAAAATGTGCATTTTCAAAAGGGAGCTGAAAGCTAGGGGTAGTGACAGAGTCCAGATGAACAGAAAAAGAGAAGCCAGAAGGCAGAACGTGGAAGCCACAGGGGTTAACCATATGGACCCTGTGGTCAGATCACATGGATTCAAATCCCAGCTCAACTATCTGTGGACTTTTTGACCATAGACATAGTGCCCTACCTTTCTGTGACTCCATTTGCTCACATAGAACACTGCGAAACTAATTGAAATCCACTAGGTTCAAGGCGAAGATTAAATAAATTAATACACACAAAACACTAGTGTATACTGTATATATACCAGTCGCTAGTATATAATAAGTACTCCATAGTATTAGGAGCTCTTACTAGATACACACATTGGAAAGTGGTAGAGTGTGGTCTGAGGTGATTATGGGAAAAACCCTTGGGCCAAGCAGGTCAAAATGAGCCGAGTGTACAAATTGCATACAGGTGGAGCTTAATAATTTGGAGTCTGTAAATAAAGAACATGTGGATACTCAGGAAGGGACAGGGTGGAGTTTGCAAAAGCCTGGAAGCAAAGACTAGGGCCCTGAGGTCATTTTTCACATTATGGTCATTTCCAGGAGCTGGCGATAAGAAAGACAAGGCCTTTGTCTTAAAGGAAAAGTGCCCAGGTCCTGGGCTAGTTATCAGTGGAGGAACAAGTTAAAAAAAAGGAGGAATAGCAGAAAGAACGACTGATGCTGAATTAGCTGTATTACTAGATAGATTTCAAAAATTTCCTAACATCCCAGGGAAATCAAAGTTATAGATCTTAATTATGAACCTACAGCTGGTAAGTAAGTGACTCCTACTCTGTGGATCTCAGAAGCATAGCACAGAGCACGAGAACATTCATATCCATGTGCTTTTAAATACCTTGTAAGCAATGGAGTGATTTTTTAGTTCTAAATATTTCAAATTTTAGTTCAAGAAGTACATTCACCATTGTTATTAGAAAAGTGAAATCAAACTGTAGTAACATCCTTGCATTGGAATCTGAAAGCCAGGCAAGTAGCCATTGAAAACACTTCGTACTGAATCATATTTTTATATAACAACACTTTGTAGTGACTGAAATATTTAACTAGGATTCAACAGCAAGTACACAGATTCAGGTGTAAGTAGTATTCTAATAGCATTAATAGTGATATTATTTCATTAATAAAATATTTTAAATTATAGGAAACATATTTAAATGGGCATTTTAAAACACTCCTCCATATAGTTTTTAATCTGTTTGATTCATTGACTTCTTTTTATTTTTTAAAAAGCAAACACTAATAAAAATAACAAAATATAAATAAAAAATGAAAAGAAGCAAATATTAAGCAAGCATCATCATTTGTGCTAGAAAGTCATTATCTCTTTTCAAACAAAAAATGCAAATCAGACCTATCAATTATTACATATTATTGAGTTTACTATCTTATACTAGAATGAAAAGTACATTTTCAAATATAATCAATTTAAAATCATATAAAGAAAAATTTGAAATCATTCGGATGAATGATCTCTAAATAATTCTGAGTTAAATTGAACAGGATTCCAAGAAATAATGATCCCTATTTCACTTTGATAATATGCTGAGAGAAATGACAGAGGTTTTCTAACATGACAAAACGACAACAACAACACAATGCTAAAAAAGCATCATTTGGCCGGCTGAGTGGCGTGGTGGTTAAGTGTTGGCTTGGGAAGCCAGCGGCCCCGGTTCGGTCCCACATATGAGGGCCAGTGACACTGCCCTCAAAAAACAAACAAACAAACAAAAAACATCATTTATTAAACATTCTCTGTCAGGCACTGTTCTAATACAATTCTAAGGACCAGACCCTATAATAATTCCTATTATATATAGAGAAAACTGGAGCACATTTGTCTTGAGTAAATTCTCTAATACCACACAAAGGTACATCTGAAAACGTACCTCTCACTCATAGTATAAGATAATCTCAAGATTTGTCCCTATATGGTCTGGATTCAGAGACCAAACTTAACCACTTAATAATATTTAGTCTTCCAAATACTATTCCATGGTCATCATGCCCACAAATACTACATGTCTAGCACTCATTATTTCTGATATCATGAGAATGATAAAATGGCTCTCTGAAAGTCCTAATTTAATTTTTGGAAGTAATTCACTAACCAATGGGATCATCCATAATAGTATCAAACACGTATATGCTTGTATTTTTTTAGTCACCTGTCTTATTATTTTCCATGGTACAGACTCAATTATTTCTCAACACAAACTAAGTTGTGTTGTTTAATGATTCTTTAGAACACAGCAAGTCAAAACTCAATAGGAAATTATGCTTAGTATGTTAAAATGAGTGTTTTTATTAACTGCATAGTACAGTGAGGACAGACTGATATATGAACTACCTGTAGTAAAGTTAACATGTGAAAATTAATTTTAAAAACACTAGCATGCTATTATTACTTCACTCAGAATGGCTATCATCAACAAGACAAATAAAAACAAGTGTTGGAGAGCCTGTGGAGAAAAAGGAACCCTCATACACTCTTGGTGGGAATGAGGATTGGTGCAGCCGCTATGGAAGGCAGTGTAGAGATTCCTGAAAAAATTAAGAATAGAATTACCATCTGACCCAGCAATCCCTCTCCTGGCCATAGGAGTATGTAGCACTTTTTCTCGATGAGCTTGTGAACTTGTCAGACTTCAGATTATGCTAAGCAAAGTAATTTACACAGAAAAAGTCAAGAACCATATGATTTCACTGATATTCAGGATATAAAACTGCAATCAACAAAGGAACAAGAGAAACAAATACGGAAACAAAAACTCATAGACACAGACGATAGTTTAATGGTTACCAAGAGTAAGGGGGGAGGGGGTGGTAGATGAGGGTAAATGAGTCAATTATATGGTGGTGGTGAACACACAATATGACATATAGATGGAAGTATTATGGAATTGTACACTTGAAACCTATATAATTTTACTAACCATTGTCACCCCAATAAATTTGAATTTTAAAAAAAGAAATAAAAATTTTAAAAAGGGGGCTATTTGAGTTTAAATGTGGCTATTGAATTGGCTTTTGAAAGAAACTTCTGCATACAATTTTTTATCTTTGATTCGTATCTAGAAATAACATAAGGAAAAATGCCTTATAAATGGTGCCTCAAATTGAAATCCCATGTATTAAACGTAAAATGATACCCGCTGTACATTATCCAAAATTACTGTACTTAGTTTCAAACAGCATGATTTTTAGTGGCATGGAACATGAACAAATGTATTGGAAACTCTTTTTCTAAAAAGGTCACTTTGTGAGTTGGTTTAATGAGTCAAATTTCTGGTCAATAGGAAAGACACCCTCAAAAGGAGCTCAATCAATTAAGTCCATAGAAAATATGTAGGGCATTTTCACATTCATCCATATTTAGCCTACTCTGCCTTTGAGCACCTGACTCAATTGATGAGCACTTTTCGGAAAACATATCTACTAGGAGCTCTGTATAAACATAGGGAAAAGCCAAAATGTTCATCTAACTGTTGCATAGCTAACTTTTCTTTTTTTTCTTTTTTTTAAGTAGTTTATTTCTCCAGCCAACAAAAAAAAGAAAAAAAAATTAAATTGAAGGACAGTAGTAATAAAAATATTAATGTACTCTGGGAAGATTAATCTATTTTCTTACTATATGGTGTCTTTACAGAACACTCTTTCAACACAATATAAGGCTGCAACCAAGAGTTATAATCTCTTTGACTTCTGAGTTCAAGTGTGACAAATAAAAGAAAAATAAACACACACAGGTATAACCTCATTGTGAATTTCTTCATACTATGCATTGCAAATTTCTTTCAAAACCGTCTGAAATCCTGGGGGTTCTCAATCAAAGACTGGCTATCTAATCAGAATATAAACAAATGGGACATATCAGTAGTGCTGATGTAACAGCATTTAGAAGAGGGTTATATTGATTCTTTTTCCCTCCTCCCTGGTTTGAGTGAAATTACTTGTCCAGCCAGTGGGCTTGACATTCACAGGAAGTAATACAAAAAGGATGACTCTGCCATAAGGACTGAGTTAACATAAATTCCTAGTCGGAGCCTACATTCCCCACTGTAGATGCGAAGATGAAGTTCTAGGCAGGAACCAAGGGTGTGAAAATTACACAATTTGGGGGTGTTCATTAAATAAAAATACAAATAGTGAGCACAAAATTAGGAACAAATGGCCATATTTATATTTCAATTGAAAAAATGCCAAAATAATTACAAATTTTAAAGGCTAATACCATGACAAAATACATTATCATTAGAACCCACTGTGAAGTACCCTCCTCCCTGGATGTTGAACAATCCTGTGAGTGAGGGGCTAAAAAGCTAAGTACACTATTTCGCAGAAAACCTGCCCCTAGGAAGGACAGTCCTCTTCTCAAGAAGAGAGAGTTATTTCATCTATTCTGTAGAGAAGATGCTAAAACTGCACCCCTGACAGCACAATTTGGATTTACATCTTGTCAAAATTGAAAAATTCCCTCTGGCTTGAGAGAATAAATTGTATTGTAGAGAAAATGAGGAGAGAGAATTGAGGATTTAGGAAATAGGTCAGGGTAACGTCTTAATAATTTAAATACATGTAAGTGCCAAATTTCAAGGATTGTACTAGTTTTCATTTTTCACAAAAGACTAAGGCATCACATGACTTTTTTTTGAAAGGATGATTTGTTTTTTGGTGAGTGTATTTAATATTGCAAGGTTATACACAACTGTTTTCTTAATGTTTCTTCATAATGTATACATCAAATAGCTGTACTTGGTGCATATTTATGGTGAATATTTTGCATTCTTGGATCTCAGGAAACATCATAAAAGGAAGCATATAGGTCTTTGAAAAGCATTGGTTTCATTATGTGTACTGTTAGAACAGGACTGTGAGTAGAGTCTGTGTTTTCTTTATAGTTTGACCAGTTAATTATTTTTATAATGCTAAGTCAACATTCCTCCAAAATTGCCAAATAAAAACATGATTTCACAGGGCTGGCCGAGTGGTGCAGTGGTTAAGCACTGGCTTAGGAAGCCAGAGACCCCGGTTCGGATCCCACATATGAAGGCCAGTGACACTGCCCTCAAAAAAAAACAAAAAACATGATTCCACAAAACTATAAGTAGACACACCTGCTAAAATGATTTTAGATTATTTCACTTATTTAGATATGAATTATAGAACTAGCCAAGTGGCTCAGTTGGTTAAGACCTCACTCAAGAGTGAGAGCTATGAGCAACAGGGTTGCCAGTTAGATTCCTGGCCCGAGCTGAGCAGTGGCTGAGCTGCCAACTGGTGGCAGGATGGCTCAGCTAAAAAAAAAAAAAGAAAAGAATCGTAATATCGTTCTCTATGAAACAACAAAAATAAGGAATTGCTGATAAAAGACATTAAAGGAAAATTATGTACATGAAGGCAGTTGGAATGATAGAAACCTAGTAGGAAACAATTTGAGAGCATTTATAAACAAATATGTTGACTAGTTAAAAATGATACATTATAATATTATTTGGGTGAGGGGAACAGGCTCTCAAGGGAAAGATTTTGTCAAGAAAGAAATGTTTCAAAAAGATAAATATTAGGTTCTAATTAAATCCAAAGCTTACATTTATGTGTCTGATATTCTAAATGACTCCATCAAAATTTGAACTATTTATATTTTCTTTACCAGCTCAGCTCATTTTATACAATACCTTGAGTTACCCCTGATTATTTTCTTTTTCCTTTTACTAGGTCTACTCAAATCACAAAGCCTGTAAAATCTTAAAAAACAAAACAAAAACCTTTTCACTAATAACTTAATAAAAAGTACAGTTCTGGTGCCATTTCCCAGTATTTATGGTAAAAGCCACTATGGCTCAAACTGGAAATAAACCAGAAGGGTTTCAGTCATAATTTACCTAGATTTTACTTTTAATGAACAGCCTGGACTTCCCGGGTGGCCAAAGCTATTACCAAAATATATCATTTAATCAGCAAATAAGTTGGTAAATGTGAAATCTCATAAAATATTCAGTCCTGATTTTCAGTGACTAAAACAAATTATATATTTATCCAGTGTGATTCATATGCATCACTGATTTTGTGCTGTATTCACTTCAATTATTATAGTTTTTCATTTCCAGAATTTCCATTTGATTCTTTTTTCTTGTACATACAGTTCAATTTTAAGGTAAAATACTTTCTTATGCTATTTTTCAAGCATATTAATCCAATATTTGGATCTCCTTTTTGTTTCTATTTTCTACTTTTTTCTTGATTATCTTCAGTCATTTGGCCTGGTGTTTCTATAATGCCTGGTAAGTTTTATTGAAGGCAGACATTATTTCAAAAAATTGCAATTCCAGTGCTAATATTTTTTTTCCAAAGAGAATTTAATATTATTTTGGCTTGAAGCAATGTTGTGGAAAATTATGTTGATTTAATCAATGTATCTTTAAGCTTTGCGGGAGGTAGCATTTTTCAGATTTGCCCTTACTCTGAACTCTATTTTTTTCCCCACGCGCATGGCTCACATTTGTATGATTCCTGCTTCTCTGATAAATCTCTTACTTTTGAAGTTGCAGCTTTTGTGTATTGTCAATGAAAACTCTGACAAGGTCTCTACCTTGACAGGATTTGAACTCTACTCCCTCAGCACAGAGACTGCCGGGATCTCTGCTTGGTGCTTTAGCTGTCCTGCTACCACTTTTCCATGGTTTCCAAGAGTTTCATTCTGAGTTTACATAGCTTTACATAGTTTGCAAATATTTTGTAATGCAGCAGCATCCATAATCACATCTCTGTGTTTCTCACTTCCTTCTAAAGTCCTAGACTCCTTGACAATCTCAATTATCACCTTCTGTGTCCCGAGTACAGAAAGGGTAAAATGGGTTTTATCCTCTACTTTAGGCAACTGCCCTGATAGATAAAATG